>OW284517.1:0-4800000 GCA_935413205.1 Polydrusus cervinus
AGACCCGAACAGACCCGAACAGACCCGAACAGACCCGAACAGACCCGAACAGACCCGAACAGACCCGAACAGACCCGAACAGACCCGAACAGACCCGAACAGACCCGAACAGACCCGAACAGACCCGAACAGACCCGAACAGACCCGAACAGACCCGAACAGACCCGAACAGACCCGAACAGACCCGAACAGACCCGAACAGACCCGAACAGACCCGAACAGACCCGAACAGACCCGAACAGACCCGAACAGACCCGAACAGACCCGAACAGACCCGAACAGACCCGAACAGACCCGAACAGACCCGAACAGACCCGAACAGACCCGAACAGACCCGAACAGACCCGAACAGACCCGAACAGACCCGAACAGACCCGAACAGACCCGAACAGACCCGAACAGACCCGAACAGACCCGAACAGACCCGAACAGACCCGAACAGACCCGAACAGACCCGAACAGACCCGAACAGACCCGAACAGACCCGAACAGACCCGAACAGACCCGAACAGACCCGAACAGACCCGAACAGACCCGAACAGACCCGAACAGACCCGAACAGACCCGAACAGACCCGAACAGACCCGAACAGACCCGAACAGACCCGAACAGACCCGAACAGACCCGAACAGACCCGAACAGACCCGAACAGACCCGAACAGACCCGAACAGACCCGAACAGACCCGAACAGACCCGAACAGACCCGAACAGACCCGAACAGACCCGAACAGACCCGAACAGACCCGAACAGACCCGAACAGACCCGAACAGACCCGAACAGACCCGAACAGACCCGAACAGACCCGAACAGACCCGAACAGACCCGAACAGACCCGAACAGACCCGAACAGACCCGAACAGACCCGAACAGACCCGAACAGACCCGAACAGACCCGAACAGACCCGAACAGACCCGAACAGACCCGAACAGACCCGAACAGACCCGAACAGACCCGAACAGACCCGAACAGACCCGAACAGACCCGAACAGACCCGAACAGACCCGAACAGACCCGAACAGACCCGAACAGACCCGAACAGACCCGAACAGACCCGAACAGACCCGAACAGACCCGAACAGACCCGAACAGACCCGAACAGACCCGAACAGACCCGAACAGACCCGAACAGACCCGAACAGACCCGAACAGACCCGAACAGACCCGAACAGACCCGAACAGACCCGAACAGACCCGAACAGACCCGAACAGACCCGAACAGACCCGAACAGACCCGAACAGACCCGAACAGACCCGAACAGACCCGAACAGACCCGAACAGACCCGAACAGACCCGAACAGACCCGAACAGACCCGAACAGACCCGAACAGACCCGAACAGACCCGAACAGACCCGAACAGACCCGAACAGACCCGAACAGACCCGAACAGACCCGAACAGACCCGAACAGACCCGAACAGACCCGAACAGACCCGAACAGACCCGAACAGACCCGAACAGACCCGAACAGACCCGAACAGACCCGAACAGACCCGAACAGACCCGAACAGACCCGAACAGACCCGAACAGACCCGAACAGACCCGAACAGACCCGAACAGACCCGAACAGACCCGAACAGACCCGAACAGACCCGAACAGACCCGAACAGACCCGAACAGACCCGAACAGACCCGAACAGACCCGAACAGACCCGAACAGACCCGAACAGACCCGAACAGACCCGAACAGACCCGAACAGACCCGAACAGACCCGAACAGACCCGAACAGACCCGAACAGACCCGAACAGACCCGAACAGACCCGAACAGACCCGAACAGACCCGAACAGACCCGAACAGACCCGAACAGACCCGAACAGACCCGAACAGACCCGAACAGACCCGAACAGACCCGAACAGACCCGAACAGACCCGAACAGACCCGAACAGACCCGAACAGACCCGAACAGACCCGAACAGACCCGAACAGACCCGAACAGACCCGAACAGACCCGAACAGACCCGAACAGACCCGAACAGACCCGAACAGACCCGAACAGACCCGAACAGACCCGAACAGACCCGAACAGACCCGAACAGACCCGAACAGACCCGAACAGACCCGAACAGACCCGAACAGACCCGAACAGACCCGAACAGACCCGAACAGACCCGAACAGACCCGAACAGACCCGAACAGACCCGAACAGACCCGAACAGACCCGAACAGACCCGAACAGACCCGAACAGACCCGAACAGACCCGAACAGACCCGAACAGACCCGAACAGACCCGAACAGACCCGAACAGACCCGAACAGACCCGAACAGACCCGAACAGACCCGAACAGACCCGAACAGACCCGAACAGACCCGAACAGACCCGAACAGACCCGAACAGACCCGAACAGACCCGAACAGACCCGAACAGACCCGAACAGACCCGAACAGACCCGAACAGACCCGAACAGACCCGAACAGACCCGAACAGACCCGAACAGACCCGAACAGACCCGAACAGACCCGAACAGACCCGAACAGACCCGAACAGACCCGAACAGACCCGAACAGACCCGAACAGACCCGAACAGACCCGAACAGACCCGAACAGACCCGAACAGACCCGAACAGACCCGAACAGACCCGAACAGACCCGAACAGACCCGAACAGACCCGAACAGACCCGAACAGACCCGAACAGACCCGAACAGACCCGAACAGACCCGAACAGACCCGAACAGACCCGAACAGACCCGAACAGACCCGAACAGACCCGAACAGACCCGAACAGACCCGAACAGACCCGAACAGACCCGAACAGACCCGAACAGACCCGAACAGACCCGAACAGACCCGAACAGACCCGAACAGACCCGAACAGACCCGAACAGACCCGAACAGACCCGAACAGACCCGAACAGACCCGAACAGACCCGAACAGACCCGAACAGACCCGAACAGACCCGAACAGACCCGAACAGACCCGAACAGACCCGAACAGACCCGAACAGACCCGAACAGACCCGAACAGACCCGAACAGACCCGAACAGACCCGAACAGACCCGAACAGACCCGAACAGACCCGAACAGACCCGAACAGACCCGAACAGACCCGAACAGACCCGAACAGACCCGAACAGACCCGAACAGACCCGAACAGACCCGAACAGACCCGAACAGACCCGAACAGACCCGAACAGACCCGAACAGACCCGAACAGACCCGAACAGACCCGAACAGACCCGAACAGACCCGAACAGACCCGAACAGACCCGAACAGACCCGAACAGACCCGAACAGACCCGAACAGACCCGAACAGACCCGAACAGACCCGAACAGACCCGAACAGACCCGAACAGACCCGAACAGACCCGAACAGACCCGAACAGACCCGAACAGACCCGAACAGACCCGAACAGACCCGAACAGACCCGAACAGACCCGAACAGACCCGAACAGACCCGAACAGACCCGAACAGACCCGAACAGACCCGAACAGACCCGAACAGACCCGAACAGACCCGAACAGACCCGAACAGACCCGAACAGACCCGAACAGACCCGAACAGACCCGAACAGACCCGAACAGACCCGAACAGACCCGAACAGACCCGAACAGACCCGAACAGACCCGAACAGACCCGAACAGACCCGAACAGACCCGAACAGACCCGAACAGACCCGAACAGACCCGAACAGACCCGAACAGACCCGAACAGACCCGAACAGACCCGAACAGACCCGAACAGACCCGAACAGACCCGAACAGACCCGAACAGACCCGAACAGACCCGAACAGACCCGAACAGACCCGAACAGACCCGAACAGACCCGAACAGACCCGAACAGACCCGAACAGACCCGAACAGACCCGAACAGACCCGAACAGACCCGAACAGACCCGAACAGACCCGAACAGACCCGAACAGACCCGAACAGACCCGAACAGACCCGAACAGACCCGAACAGACCCGAACAGACCCGAACAGACCCGAACAGACCCGAACAGACCCGAACAGACCCGAACAGACCCGAACAGACCCGAACAGACCCGAACAGACCCGAACAGACCCGAACAGACCCGAACAGACCCGAACAGACCCGAACAGACCCGAACAGACCCGAACAGACCCGAACAGACCCGAACAGACCCGAACAGACCCGAACAGACCCGAACAGACCCGAACAGACCCGAACAGACCCGAACAGACCCGAACAGACCCGAACAGACCCGAACAGACCCGAACAGACCCGAACAGACCCGAACAGACCCGAACAGACCCGAACAGACCCGAACAGACCCGAACAGACCCGAACAGACCCGAACAGACCCGAACAGACCCGAACAGACCCGAACAGACCCGAACAGACCCGAACAGACCCGAACAGACCCGAACAGACCCGAACAGACCCGAACAGACCCGAACAGACCCGAACAGACCCGAACAGACCCGAACAGACCCGAACAGACCCGAACAGACCCGAACAGACCCGAACAGACCCGAACAGACCCGAACAGACCCGAACAGACCCGAACAGACCCGAACAGACCCGAACAGACCCGAACAGACCCGAACAGACCCGAACAGACCCGAACAGACCCGAACAGACCCGAACAGACCCGAACAGACCCGAACAGACCCGAACAGACCCGAACAGACCCGAACAGACCCGAACAGACCCGAACAGACCCGAACAGACCCGAACAGACCCGAACAGACCCGAACAGACCCGAACAGACCCGAACAGACCCGAACAGACCCGAACAGACCCGAACAGACCCGAACAGACCCGAACAGACCCGAACAGACCCGAACAGACCCGAACAGACCCGAACAGACCCGAACAGACCCGAACAGACCCGAACAGACCCGAACAGACCCGAACAGACCCGAACAGACCCGAACAGACCCGAACAGACCCGAACAGACCCGAACAGACCCGAACAGACCCGAACAGACCCGAACAGACCCGAACAGACCCGAACAGACCCGAACAGACCCGAACAGACCCGAACAGACCCGAACAGACCCGAACAGACCCGAACAGACCCGAACAGACCCGAACAGACCCGAACAGACCCGAACAGACCCGAACAGACCCGAACAGACCCGAACAGACCCGAACAGACCCGAACAGACCCGAACAGACCCGAACAGACCCGAACAGACCCGAACAGACCCGAACAGACCCGAACAGACCCGAACAGACCCGAACAGACCCGAACAGACCCGAACAGACCCGAACAGACCCGAACAGACCCGAACAGACCCGAACAGACCCGAACAGACCCGAACAGACCCGAACAGACCCGAACAGACCCGAACAGACCCGAACAGACCCGAACACACAAGCGGGGCGCTCAACTGTACCCACACGATACGAACCCGAACGATACTTGCCCACACCAAACTTTCTCGCCCCAACTACCCGGCAGCGTTTTTTACAAAAACACGATTTACCATAACAAAACCTAACACACCCGAACAGACCCGAACAGACCCGAACATACCCGGCAGCGTTTTTTACAAAAACACGATTTACCATAACAAAACCTAACACACCCGAACAGACCCGAACAGACCCGAACATACCCGGCAGCGTTTTTTACAAAAACACGATTTACCATAACAAAACCTAACACACCCGAACAGACCCGAACAGACCCGAACATACCCGGCAGCGTTTTTTACAAAAACACGATTTACCATAACAAAACCTAACACACCCGAACAGACCCGAACAGACCCGAACAGACCCGAACAGACCCGAACAGACCCGAACATACCCGGCAGCGTTTTTTACAAAAACACGATTTACCATAACAAAACCTAACACACCCGAACAGACCCGAACAGACCCGAACCTAACCCGACCAAAACTGCAACAAACTGAATACACACAAGCGGGGCGCTCAACTGTACCCACACGATACGAACCCGAACGATACTTGCCCACACCAAACTTTCTCGCCCCAACTACCCGGCAGCGTTTTTTACAAAAACACGATTTACCATAACAAAACCTAACACACCCGAACAGACCCGAACAGACCCGAACCTAACCCGACCAAAACTGCAACAAACTGAATACACACAAGCGGGGCGCTCAACTGTACCCACACGATACGAACCCGAACGATACTTGCCCACACCAAACTTTCTCGCCCCAACTACCCGGCAGCGTTTTTTACAAAAACACGATTTACCATAACAAAACCTAACACACCCGAACAGACCCGAACAGACCCGAACCTAACCCGACCAAAACTGCAACAAACTGAATACACACAAGCGGGGCGCTCAACTGTACCCACACGATACGAACCCGAACGATACTTGCCCACACCAAACTTTCTCGCCCCAACTACCCGGCAGCGTTTTTTACAAAAACACGATTTACCATAACAAAACCTAACACACCCGAACAGACCCGAACAGACCCGAACAGACCCGAACAGACCCGAACAGACCCGAACATACCCGGCAGCGTTTTTTACAAAAACACGATTTACCATAACAAAACCTAACACACCCGAACAGACCCGAACAGACCCGAACAGACCCGAACAGACCCGAACAGACCCGAACATACCCGGCAGCGTTTTTTACAAAAACACGATTTACCATAACAAAACCTAACACACCCGAACAGACCCGAACAGACCCGAACAGACCCGAACAGACCCGAACAGACCCGAACATACCCGGCAGCGTTTTTTACAAAAACACGATTTACCATAACAAAACCTAACACACCCGAACAGACCCGAACAGACCCGAACCTAACCCGACCAAAACTGCAACAAACTGAATACACACAAGCGGGGCGCTCAACTGTACCCACACGATACGAACCCGAACGATACTTGCCCACACCAAACTTTCTCGCCCCAACTACCCGGCAGCGTTTTTTACAAAAACACGATTTACCATAACAAAACCTAACACACCCGAACAGACCCGAACAGACCCGAACAGACCCGAACAGACCCGAACAGACCCGAACATACCCGGCAGCGTTTTTTACAAAAACACGATTTACCATAACAAAACCTAACACACCCGAACAGACCCGAACAGACCCGAACCTAACCCGACCAAAACTGCAACAAACTGAATACACACAAGCGGGGCGCTCAACTGTACCCACACGATACGAACCCGAACGATACTTGCCCACACCAAACTTTCTCGCCCCAACTACCCGGCAGCGTTTTTTACAAAAACACGATTTACCATAACAAAACCTAACACACCCGAACAGACCCGAACAGACCCGAACCTAACCCGACCAAAACTGCAACAAACTGAATACACACAAGCGGGGCGCTCAACTGTACCCACACGATACGAACCCGAACGATACTTGCCCACACCAAACTTTCTCGCCCCAACTACCCGGCAGCGTTTTTTACAAAAACACGATTTACCATAACAAAACCTAACACACCCGAACAGACCCGAACAGACCCGAACCTAACCCGACCAAAACTGCAACAAACTGAATACACACAAGCGGGGCGCTCAACTGTACCCACACGATACGAACCCGAACGATACTTGCCCACACCAAACTTTCTCGCCCCAACTACCCGGCAGCGTTTTTTACAAAAACACGATTTACCATAACAAAACCTAACACACCCGAACAGACCCGAACAGACCCGAACAGACCCGAACAGACCCGAACAGACCCGAACATACCCGGCAGCGTTTTTTACAAAAACACGATTTACCATAACAAAACCTAACACACCCGAACAGACCCGAACAGACCCGAACAGACCCGAACAGACCCGAACAGACCCGAACATACCCGGCAGCGTTTTTTACAAAAACACGATTTACCATAACAAAACCTAACACACCCGAACAGACCCGAACAGACCCGAACCTAACCCGACCAAAACTGCAACAAACTGAATACACACAAGCGGGGCGCTCAACTGTACCCACACGATACGAACCCGAACGATACTTGCCCACACCAAACTTTCTCGCCCCAACTACCCGGCAGCGTTTTTTACAAAAACACGATTTACCATAACAAAACCTAACACACCCGAACAGACCCGAACAGACCCGAACCTAACCCGACCAAAACTGCAACAAACTGAATACACACAAGCGGGGCGCTCAACTGTACCCACACGATACGAACCCGAACGATACTTGCCCACACCAAACTTTCTCGCCCCAACTACCCGGCAGCGTTTTTTACAAAAACACGATTTACCATAACAAAACCTAACACACCCGAACAGACCCGAACAGACCCGAACCTAACCCGACCAAAACTGCAACAAACTGAATACACACAAGCGGGGCGCTCAACTGTACCCACACGATACGAACCCGAACGATACTTGCCCACACCAAACTTTCTCGCCCCAACTACCCGGCAGCGTTTTTTACAAAAACACGATTTACCATAACAAAACCTAACACACCCGAACAGACCCGAACAGACCCGAACCTAACCCGACCAAAACTGCAACAAACTGAATACACACAAGCGGGGCGCTCAACTGTACCCACACGATACGAACCCGAACGATACTTGCCCACACCAAACTTTCTCGCCCCAACTACCCGGCAGCGTTTTTTACAAAAACACGATTTACCATAACAAAACCTAACACACCCGAACAGACCCGAACAGACCCGAACAGACCCGAACAGACCCGAACAGACCCGAACAGACCCGAACAGACCCGAACAGACCCGAACAGACCCGAACAGACCCGAACAGACCCGAACAGACCCGAACAGACCCGAACAGACCCGAACAGACCCGAACAGACCCGAACAGACCCGAACAGACCCGAACAGACCCGAACAGACCCGAACACACAAGCGGGGCGCTCAACTGTACCCACACGATACGAACCCGAACGATACTTGCCCACACCAAACTTTCTCGCCCCAACTACCCGGCAGCGTTTTTTACAAAAACACGATTTACCATAACAAAACCTAACACACCCGAACAGACCCGAACAGACCCGAACAGACCCGAACAGACCCGAACAGACCCGAACAGACCCGAACAGACCCGAACAGACCCGAACAGACCCGAACAGACCCGAACAGACCCGAACAGACCCGAACAGACCCGAACAGACCCGAACAGACCCGAACAGACCCGAACAGACCCGAACAGACCCGAACAGACCCGAACAGACCCGAACAGACCCGAACAGACCCGAACAGACCCGAACAGACCCGAACACACAAGCGGGGCGCTCAACTGTACCCACACGATACGAACCCGAACGATACTTGCCCACACCAAACTTTCTCGCCCCAACTACCCGGCAGCGTTTTTTACAAAAACACGATTTACCATAACAAAACCTAACACACCCGAACAGACCCGAACAGACCCGAACAGACCCGAACAGACCCGAACATACCCGGCAGCGTTTTTTACAAAAACACGATTTACCATAACAAAACCTAACACACCCGAACAGACCCGAACAGACCCGAACCTAACCCGACCAAAACTGCAACAAACTGAATACACACAAGCGGGGCGCTCAACTGTACCCACACGATACGAACCCGAACGATACTTGCCCACACCAAACTTTCTCGCCCCAACTACCCGGCAGCGTTTTTTACAAAAACACGATTTACCATAACAAAACCTAACACACCCGAACAGACCCGAACAGACCCGAACAGACCCGAACAGACCCGAACAGACCCGAACATACCCGGCAGCGTTTTTTACAAAAACACGATTTACCATAACAAAACCTAACACACCCGAACAGACCCGAACAGACCCGAACCTAACCCGACCAAAACTGCAACAAACTGAATACACACAAGCGGGGCGCTCAACTGTACCCACACGATACGAACCCGAACGATACTTGCCCACACCAAACTTTCTCGCCCCAACTACCCGGCAGCGTTTTTTACAAAAACACGATTTACCATAACAAAACCTAACACACCCGAACAGACCCGAACAGACCCGAACCTAACCCGACCAAAACTGCAACAAACTGAATACACACAAGCGGGGCGCTCAACTGTACCCACACGATACGAACCCGAACGATACTTGCCCACACCAAACTTTCTCGCCCCAACTACCCGGCAGCGTTTTTTACAAAAACACGATTTACCATAACAAAACCTAACACACCCGAACAGACCCGAACAGACCCGAACCTAACCCGACCAAAACTGCAACAAACTGAATACACACAAGCGGGGCGCTCAACTGTACCCACACGATACGAACCCGAACGATACTTGCCCACACCAAACTTTCTCGCCCCAACTACCCGGCAGCGTTTTTTACAAAAACACGATTTACCATAACAAAACCTAACACACCCGAACAGACCCGAACAGACCCGAACAGACCCGAACAGACCCGAACAGACCCGAACAGACCCGAACAGACCCGAACAGACCCGAACAGACCCGAACAGACCCGAACAGACCCGAACAGACCCGAACAGACCCGAACAGACCCGAACAGACCCGAACAGACCCGAACAGACCCGAACAGACCCGAACAGACCCGAACAGACCCGAACAGACCCGAACAGACCCGAACAGACCCGAACACACAAGCGGGGCGCTCAACTGTACCCACACGATACGAACCCGAACGATACTTGCCCACACCAAACTTTCTCGCCCCAACTACCCGGCAGCGTTTTTTACAAAAACACGATTTACCATAACAAAACCTAACACACCCGAACAGACCCGAACAGACCCGAACAGACCCGAACAGACCCGAACAGACCCGAACATACCCGGCAGCGTTTTTTACAAAAACACGATTTACCATAACAAAACCTAACACACCCGAACAGACCCGAACAGACCCGAACAGACCCGAACAGACCCGAACAGACCCGAACATACCCGGCAGCGTTTTTTACAAAAACACGATTTACCATAACAAAACCTAACACACCCGAACAGACCCGAACAGACCCGAACCTAACCCGACCAAAACTGCAACAAACTGAATACACACAAGCGGGGCGCTCAACTGTACCCACACGATACGAACCCGAACGATACTTGCCCACACCAAACTTTCTCGCCCCAACTACCCGGCAGCGTTTTTTACAAAAACACGATTTACCATAACAAAACCTAACACACCCGAACAGACCCGAACAGACCCGAACCTAACCCGACCAAAACTGCAACAAACTGAATACACACAAGCGGGGCGCTCAACTGTACCCACACGATACGAACCCGAACGATACTTGCCCACACCAAACTTTCTCGCCCCAACTACCCGGCAGCGTTTTTTACAAAAACACGATTTACCATAACAAAACCTAACACACCCGAACAGACCCGAACAGACCCGAACCTAACCCGACCAAAACTGCAACAAACTGAATACACACAAGCGGGGCGCTCAACTGTACCCACACGATACGAACCCGAACGATACTTGCCCACACCAAACTTTCTCGCCCCAACTACCCGGCAGCGTTTTTTACAAAAACACGATTTACCATAACAAAACCTAACACACCCGAACAGACCCGAACAGACCCGAACCTAACCCGACCAAAACTGCAACAAACTGAATACACACAAGCGGGGCGCTCAACTGTACCCACACGATACGAACCCGAACGATACTTGCCCACACCAAACTTTCTCGCCCCAACTACCCGGCAGCGTTTTTTACAAAAACACGATTTACCATAACAAAACCTAACACACCCGAACAGACCCGAACAGACCCGAACAGACCCGAACAGACCCGAACAGACCCGAACATACCCGGCAGCGTTTTTTACAAAAACACGATTTACCATAACAAAACCTAACACACCCGAACAGACCCGAACAGACCCGAACAGACCCGAACAGACCCGAACAGACCCGAACATACCCGGCAGCGTTTTTTACAAAAACACGATTTACCATAACAAAACCTAACACACCCGAACAGACCCGAACAGACCCGAACAGACCCGAACAGACCCGAACAGACCCGAACATACCCGGCAGCGTTTTTTACAAAAACACGATTTACCATAACAAAACCTAACACACCCGAACAGACCCGAACAGACCCGAACCTAACCCGACCAAAACTGCAACAAACTGAATACACACAAGCGGGGCGCTCAACTGTACCCACACGATACGAACCCGAACGATACTTGCCCACACCAAACTTTCTCGCCCCAACTACCCGGCAGCGTTTTTTACAAAAACACGATTTACCATAACAAAACCTAACACACCCGAACAGACCCGAACAGACCCGAACCTAACCCGACCAAAACTGCAACAAACTGAATACACACAAGCGGGGCGCTCAACTGTACCCACACGATACGAACCCGAACGATACTTGCCCACACCAAACTTTCTCGCCCCAACTACCCGGCAGCGTTTTTTACAAAAACACGATTTACCATAACAAAACCTAACACACCCGAACAGACCCGAACAGACCCGAACCTAACCCGACCAAAACTGCAACAAACTGAATACACACAAGCGGGGCGCTCAACTGTACCCACACGATACGAACCCGAACGATACTTGCCCACACCAAACTTTCTCGCCCCAACTACCCGGCAGCGTTTTTTACAAAAACACGATTTACCATAACAAAACCTAACACACCCGAACAGACCCGAACAGACCCGAACAGACCCGAACAGACCCGAACAGACCCGAACAGACCCGAACAGACCCGAACAGACCCGAACAGACCCGAACAGACCCGAACAGACCCGAACAGACCCGAACAGACCCGAACAGACCCGAACAGACCCGAACAGACCCGAACAGACCCGAACAGACCCGAACAGACCCGAACAGACCCGAACAGACCCGAACAGACCCGAACAGACCCGAACAGACCCGAACACACAAGCGGGGCGCTCAACTGTACCCACACGATACGAACCCGAACGATACTTGCCCACACCAAACTTTCTCGCCCCAACTACCCGGCAGCGTTTTTTACAAAAACACGATTTACCATAACAAAACCTAACACACCCGAACAGACCCGAACAGACCCGACTAAAACTAAAGGAACCTACCAGACCCGACTAAAACTAAAGGAACCTACCAGACCCGACTAAAACTAAAGGAACCTACCAGACCCGACTAAAACTAAAGGAACCTACCAGACCCGACTAAAACTAAAGGAACCTACCAGACCCGACTAAAACTAAAGGAACCTACCAGACCCGACTAAAACTAAAGGAACCTACCAGACCCGACTAAAACTAAAGGAACCTACCAGACCCGACTAAAACTAAAGGAACCTACCAGACCCGACTAAAACTAAAGGAACCTACCAGACCCGACTAAAACTAAAGGAACCTACCAGACCCGACTAAAACTAAAGGAACCTACCAGACCCGACTAAAACTAAAGGAACCTACCAGACCCGACTAAAACTAAATCAAATCAAATAATGCTTTATTGTTGATGGGATAGACTTTCCATCCCAACATTGGTTATTAGCGGACTTTTTTTTGTCTTGAAATAAAATGCACTAGGTTTAATCAAAAATAACCATTTATTATATAGTTCAAACAACAAGGTCCTTAAATGTATTGATCTATAGCAAATCCTAATTCACCGAATGGATAACCTTTTAATTTAACTTAAATTAGTCACTACACAAATTATGAACTGTTTGTTTTTTGTGTGAAAGTGGTGCTAAGAGAGTAGTTTTTACACCTTTTGTTACACTGTTGTGGGTCTGTGTTTACTGATGGTTAATATAAGCGGAGTTTATATATTTTATATAAAGGGATTTATTTATTTGAGCCTCTTCTTTAGCAATTTAAATAAAGGAGTAATACTGAAGCTGTTTGAGTTATTCTCAAAATATTGTAATGTAAGAATGCAGATTCTCGTTTACAAGGCTTCTTAAAATTAGTTGGGTTTATAAACATAAATATTGATCATATAAATTACACATAAGCTACTAATGAGCATAAATACTACATAAAGATACAATAGAACTCATACACCTAATAAAATAAATTGGCAACACTAACCACAAACCACTTAGCAATAGATAACTAGCCGCATACTAGATTACCCTCCATTTGCAAAAATTAACTCCTGAATGTAGGTGGCCCGATTGGCCTGATTTTAAAAACTCTCTATATAAAAAAACGTAAAATCTAATAGCGTTTTCGATTTACTGCACTCGGGCACTCTGAGAATGCTCTCTCCGAGATTTGCGTGTTTGGTTATCAAAATCAGGTGATCTCGCTCCGGAGTCATACGTTCGATTAACAAATCTGGTTACTCTAAATCCGTTAGCGAGCGCTCTTTTTCGGTCTGCAAGTTTTTACGGAGTAGAGAGGCTGCGCCTGCGCAATGGCTACACTTTTTCTTTAAAACTGTGAACGGTGTTCTTTTGTAATTTCGCGTGTTGTTGTTTGAATATTTTGAACATAGTAATATTTTTATTTAATTTAAAGAATTGCTTTAACGTTATATTAAATTTAAAGGTTAAAATTATTTTACATCAATCATACATTCTATTTACAGTCCGTCCGAGGGCAACCGTATTTAGGGTGACAGCAAATCTCGAGCGAATCTATGACGTTACAGATCGCTCCCGAAACCATGATTGACTGCTCTTTCTTTAAAAATGAATCGAGTAGAGTCACTGGAAATAACTCTCCATAACCCAAACAACATAACTGTTCCACGGCAAGATTAATGCATGTATTGCGTTCGGCAACGGAATCACACATCATGATTCCATCCATAAAAGTTCTAAATTTTACATGATACTTATAATAATGTGAGTAATAATCATCCCAATATTTGAAGTGGTTGTGGCTTCAAAATATTGATATTGCAAATTTGAATATTCTTCTAATAAATGCTGTCTAAGTTAAGAGCTTTATGAAAGAATATAGTAACTTCCAAATCGCGAATGCCACATACATAATAATAATAAACGTCTTTTATTTAATATAAGCATACATATTGTCGTAGAAATGACCGCCTCCAAAATATTTTATCCTAAAATCATCATTTCTACGATTTTCTTGTATCATAAAATCATCTCAAATCAAGTTAAAAGCGTGTCTATTCATGTCTAAGATTTTAGTACAGTTTTTCCATAATAAAAATGCATTGTCATAAAATGTCTGTTCAGGAAATAGTAATCCTATGTAAATTCGTATTTAAAATTATGGATTAATTTATCATGTTAAATCTCCATAAGGCAGGGGCCTTTTTAAACTGCGTTTCAATTTTGTAAATAGCGTTCACTTGTCCGTCCGTCCGAGTAGAGCTTGGCGTTGTAAATCAAAGCGACACGCCTACTTGATAAAATTCAGCCAATGGCATTAAAAAGAAGTGTAAAATTCATAGAAAGCCATGTGCGTTCGGCCGTCAGCCGACTATAAAATGTTTTCGTTTTACGTTATAGAATCAATCAGATCCCGGCTTTCATCGCGTCAAGAGTCCGTCGCCGTTTGCCTTATTGTATTCCCAAGTAAGCTAGCACTTGCACTATGTTAGCGAAAGGGGTAGAATAGCCAGTCTATCGTCGATGCTATACTAGTTCTAAAACCATATGAAATAGTAGACACATCGGCTTTAGTGAACAAGTTCTGATTCAAGTTATAGTTTTCGTCTGTCGCGAGTAGGGAAAGTTTAATTGCGTAAAGTGTCATCAAGGTTTCTGCTGAAATGAAAGTGTGAGTTTCCTCGCATCTTTCAAGTAAGTCAAAAAACTTGTGTTTGCCCGCAAGTATAAAATAATAGGCGTATAAGAATTCGAAAGACACTCATTTGTTGAAAGAATCGTAGATGTTACAAAATCATAGATCGATCATAATTGTTGACGACTGTGAAAGTAGTTTCATAAAAGCCTACCTTTTACCTGTAAAGATTAATTTTTCTTGAATACAACGTCATAGTACCAGTTCAAGTTAAAGTTTTGCTGTGAAATTGCGGAGCTACGAGTAATTTTAATATCCAGTTCACTGTAATTGGTTTTATTGAGTCAGAATTCTTAACAACACCTATCGTTCGACGACTTATAAGAAATCCACCATTAACTTAAACTCTCCAGACAGAAGTCTCCGTGTGTAAATTTAACCTAAGTTTTAAGTTGTTAAATAAAAAGTATAAAATCCAGAAGCCGACGGCAATCGTTCGTCACGTCAATCCGTATATTTGAGAAGTATCACCGAAGAGTAAAGTATTCAACCTATCTAGTGCAGATAAACTTTTGTGTGTTAAAATCATTCGTTTTGATGGACAGCTTCACCGTCGTGTTTTTATAAAGATTTAACCTGGTGCACTGAGCGTGCTTTGTAAATAAATTATAAAATAATAAGTCTCACCGAGTGTGAAAAAGTTTTAGAACACGTGTGTTCTCTTAATCTTAAAAAGTAATCTTTAAGTTTTCCGGTTGTAAAAAGTGCCTAGTGCATTTCTGTTGTATTATAACGCAGGGTGATTATAATACTAGTCTGTAATAAAAATCCTTAGCGATTTTCTGTATATGCGAGGTTGTGAAACAATTTGCGCGAGTAGTCAATTAAAATAAAAAGTAAAACTTAAATTTCGGTTCACTATGTGACCACTATATTACCTATGAATAAACTTGTTAATACTTTCTTTTTCTGGAAATAGAACACTGATTCTATTTTGCCATACAGGCTGTCACCTAGATGTGACTGTGAAATTATTAAATACTATCATAAAATATATTTCTGCGTGAAATTAAATAAACCGGGGAGTTTTTATTCTTTCTTCGTGATGAAAAAAGAACGAGTGTTCCGGCTCACCAAGCTTATTTAAACCGGGGAGTTTTGGTTCACTAACTTTTGTGAGGTTTCTTTCTTTTGGAAATGAAACACTGTTTTCATTTTATTAACAAATCTTTTGCTGAAAGAGCACTTGTGAAACTTAACGACTGTTTTTGAACTTATCCTTTCTTCATGAATTAAAAAGGACGAGTGTTCCGGCTCACTGTTATCATAAAGACTAAAATATAGAAATAAAATATTTGAACTAAAATTAGAATAAGACTTTGATATGTCTATAAAAAATCTAACAGGATACGATTCGCCTTTAAAAATCTAATATATATTTTCTCTCTTGAGCTTTCTTAGGACCATTAAGAACCTTAGAGTTCGGTTCATAAATTTTATAAGTATTAAAATTAGTACGTTTATTTAAGGATAATATATAATTTTTATTCTTTTTATTAAGTGAGCATGTGCGAGCTATAAGCCCTGGCTCTTCTTTGTTATATTACATTTCATTGGTAACCATAAGTGAAACCTAAGGCTAACCCCCTTAAGAGTTTCGGTTCACCAATTTTTTGGACTACGCCTACGCCTAACGTTTAATAATATTTTATTATTAAAAATATCTTTTATTCTTCTTATTTTTCCGGCCTTTTTCCAGTAGGATTGGGAATCGGGTTTTTACGTTGCTTGCGTTTAAACTGCGCCAAATTAATTGTTTCGCCTTCCTCGAAGAAAAGGAGGAAGGGTTACGCTATATTGCACCTTCAGGTACCTAGCTAATAGGACCGAGTTACTATTAGATTCTAAGAATACGCCTACACCTATTTTGACGCCTACATCTATTTTGACGCCTACACCTATTTTGATCTTATAAATAAAGCGGTGCTTTATTGTAGTGTTTCTCAAGTTGAGAAATACTGATGTTGTGACATAGTCTATTGTCGACTATTTATTTTGACGTAACTCTTTTTACACCTGTAATCTTTAGAAATAAGTTATAAGGTTGTAAGGAGATCTCCGAATACTATAACACACTTACACTTAAACACTTACCGTGAAAACCTTCAGTTTTAAATCCCTCCTTGATTTCTTAATTATCTTTTAAATAATATCTGGTAAACAGATATTAACCTTTTGCATAACTAAAAAGCCCATATATTTTCATTCGTCTAATTATAGACATTCTGTTCTTGAATCTTAAATTTAAGAACAGATTATTAAAGTTCGAACAAATATATTTTCAAAAAGAGGTACATAAGCCCAAATACATACTTAACGTTGAGGCGTTGATACATCCAAAATCAACGGGTGCTGTGGAGGGAACCTCAACAACAAACCATTTTGAGTTTCTACATACATTATACATAATACCGATATGAGTTATATAAATAATAATAGATTAAGTGAAAGTTATTTTTGGGACGAATTACCCATTATGGATAATACTAGTGTCCTAAGTTCCGAATCATTATCTACGACGGTCACTGTAGATTCAGACATGTCTCTGGACCACAGTGTTATTTTTCAACCCAGAATACCTTTAGTGGTACGTGAAGCTACCAAGTCTAGGATAGAATCCAATGCAGGACAAAATAATTTCGATTTAAATAATTTTAATGATATCGATGTGATGCCTGTAGTATCGGGACGTCCGATGCCGGACGATATGATTCGTTTCGATTGTGATCCTCATGCGGTCGAAGCGCAGTTAACCTTTGTTCGGTCCCATAGTGGACTTTTAGCAAATTCGAATGCAATTCAAAATGATAATAATCATATGCGCGCCGAGCACCGGGACGTACCAATACGAAAATATAAAGAGCGAAGTTTAGCACTATATAGCTATATAGCTATGGCTATTCTTACACTTAACTCTATACTATACATCCATCACTTTACTTTGGTATAGCTCGCTCGAAAGGTTGAACACATGTTCAGGAAAACTAGTGCGACTTGACTGAAGAGCCTCGACTTCTATTCAACTCTCTCCCCGCTTGGGTTATGAGAGGAGGAGCCAATAATGGTGTTGTGGTGGGAGTTTTTTGGGTTAAGGTAGTGGTAGGGGGAGCTTTTTTAGGGGGGAGCTTTTTTTGGTGGGGGGAGGAGTGCGAATAAGAGGGAGGAGTTTCTCAGGAGGTGTGGTAGGGGGAGCTGCGTGTGGTTGGGGGATACAATCCATGGATTGGATTGAGTTAGGACCCGTGATAATATACTACTGAAATCGCTATAAGTTATACAATTTTAAGATCTATGTTTGAGTCAAAAGTTATTAAGATTTTGAGTAATTAGCTGCATCAATTTCTAAGTTGGTTACAAGAAATTTAATTCAATGATTCATATTTCAAAAACGGTTAGAGATGGATAGGTTATTAATAACAAACTTTATTTAGATATCCATAAGGTATCCAATCAAAAAAGCAGATATGTAATATACTTATATATGGTGTTCTATTTGAAACACCAAAGTCAAAATATGCTTTATAGCAAAAGGACACCTTGTGAGCAAAGCCACAAGTCTCAAACACTATATTACACAAAGAAAAACACATAAAACGTTGTTAATACTATTCAATAAGGTAAAAATAAAGTAAAACAAATAACAGACTATACATACCATCGGTCTCTGCGATATTTAGCGATTTATGGTTTTTAAAAAACCTCAAATATCTCAGAAACGGCAAACTTAAAAAAAAAAGTAGTTTTAAATAAAAACCTTTCCACTAATCGAGCCGCATATAAAAGGTTGTATTTACTTTTGACATAACCCTTTAAATAACCGAGATATTTTCAAAGGTTTTCAAACAAAACCTCGAAAAATTTTGAAATTTTGGGTCATTCTTTATAAAATTCCCACAAATTCAGTAGAATCTTTTTTCGTCAATGTTATCGCTTTTTAGGGGTTACCCGACGCTAATCTATGCGTTCCCACCCAATTTTCCGAATTTAGATCGATTTTCAATTTTCATACATTTTTCCATACATTTTGTTATAATTTGGGAAAATAAATTGTCTAAAAAGGTCGGTTCCTTACTAATTCAACTATGAAACGAACGAGACAAACCTTCATTTCGATGTCAGTCCCTGGGAAATATTTTTTTTTGAGATTTATGATATCCGGTTCTAGTTTGAGCGGAAAGATAGCAATAGGATCAATCTATAACAGATCCTATATTTAAATCGATAGCCCTTTTAAAACCCATTTTCGACATTTTTTTCAAAGGGGATTTCTTCAAAAATCTTTGTCCAAAAAAGTAATTTCCTTACTAATTCGACTATGAAAAAATATTTTTTTTTGAGATTTATTTTTTCAAATACCTATTTCAAGATCAAATAATGGTAGCTATCCCAACGCCTTCGTGCTTCCCTGACCTGCAGCAATTTAGCGAGGAATTACTGTTTTTAATCACAGAGAATGTATCTCTCAATCTTAGGTTGACTAAGTATGTTTGGGAATATGACTTCGAGTTTACTAATTATTTTATGAAAAAAATATCATGAAGAACGATTTATTTATCGATTCTGGGATAATATTTGTATTTCCCGGGATCCCGGAATCGGAATGGTATATTGTAAAAATGGTAGCTGTCCCGGAATTGCAATCCTTAGTGTCTGTCATATATATGGTATAGACTATACTTTATAGACACTTAAGGTGATATGAACTCTACATCTTTTTTAGTGCATTTCCATTTTTTATCTGCATTCCCTTTGTTATCTTGTTGGTGTGATTTACTTGAAAGCAGACGAATAAAATCAGTTTATAGTAAACGGTATTTTATTTAACATGGCGCTGCGAAAATAAAATACATATAGCGGCTTTAGAAAAACGTAATAATTATAAAATTTGCGTCGCGTCGGCGTCGGTATGGCAGAATTTAAAGGTATCGCACCTCTAGATATGAGTGGTGATGTATCCAAAAATTGGAAATTTTGGATACAAAAATTCAAAAACTACCTAAAAGCGACGGAGATTAATAAAAAAGCGGAGGACATACAATGTGCTCAGTTATTACAGTATATCGGTGATGAAGGTTTGCGAATTTTTAACACTTTTAAAATTAAAGAGGAAGAAAAGGATAAAATCGAAGTGCTTATTTACTATTTCGATGCCTTTTTTCAACCGAAAACCAATTTAATTTATGAAAGGAATCGATTTTTAACCAGAAAGCAGTTAACGGGAGAAAGTATTCAGCAGTTTTTGACAGATTTAAAAAATAAGGCTAAGGTGTGCGACTTTGACAAGCTTGAGGATTCTCTTGTTTGTAGTGTGCTAATTATTGGATTAAATAGTGATTCCCTACGGGAAAGGTTGCTAGAAGAGCCCGATATCACTCTTAAAAAAGCCGAACGTATTTGTCTCGCAGTAGAAGAGTCCAGAAAACAAGGACAAGAGATTAGTGAAAATAAGGATGTAAATATCGTGCGAGCAAGGAGCAACATAAGCCAACTTGGTACGAGTGGGCGATATCCTAACAGCTACAAAAGTTATCCCAGCAGTGTCCCTGGAGCAAGGTCCCAAGATTTAAACTCTCGTTTCAGCTGCTACAAGTGTGGCACGACCCATCAAGTAAGGAAATGCCCTGCATTTGGAAAGCAGTGTGGACTGTGTGGTGGAATAAATCATTTTCAAAAATTGTGCTTTAAAAGGAAGTTCGTTCATTCTATTCAAGACAATGATAATCAATCTGAACTATATGAACCAGCTAATGATGACTTTTTTATTGGTATGATTAAAAACAATAATTATAGCGTAAAAGACAAGACAAGGAACATTAGACTATTGGTAAATAAAAAAAAATATATTCAATTTAAAATGGATACCGGGGCGATGACTAATACGATCAGTTATAAAACATATTCAACACTAGGCTGCGATGATTTTTGCCTAAAAAAGTCTAATGTAAAGCTTACTAATTATTCCAACGATATTATTCCAGTAGTAGGTGAATGTCAGTTAAACTGTAAATCTAAAGATCGCGAATTTTGTTTAGATTTTGTCGTTGTTGGTACTGATTCGCCTGCTTTGATTGGGTTAAATAGCTGTATTAGCCTTAATCTTATAAAAAAAATCGATTTAATTAGCGATAGTTCCTTTATTGACCAATATTCTGATGTTTTTAAAGGTATAGGTTGCATTCGAGGTCAATATCATATAAAATTAAAGGAAAGTGCCCAACCTGTTGTGCATGCTGCCAGAAAAATTCCTTTTCCATTAATTGAAAAATTTAAAAATACTTTAAATGATTTAGAAAGTCAAAAAATTATTTGTAAGGTTAGTTACCCAACAGAGTGGGTTAATCCTATTGTATTAGTAGTTAAAAAAGATCAGTCTTTGAGAATTTGTCTAGACCCCAGTGATTTAAATAAAAATATTCGCAGGGAACATTTTGCCCTTCCCACTTTTGAGGAAATCAGTTCAAAACTTAGTGGAGCAAAATTTTTTTCGACTCTGGATGCTATGTCGGGTTTTTGGCAAGTTGCATTAGATAAATATAGTTCGGATCTGTGTACCTTTGCTACCCCTTTCGGCCGCTATAAGTTTTTGAGGCTCCCATTTGGCTTGACATGCGCACCAGAGGTTTTCCATAGGAAATTTAAAGAAATATTTAATTTGCCAGGAGTAGAAATTTATTTAGATGATATTTTAATTTGGGGTACCACTAAATCTGAACATGATGATCGTTTACGAATTGTGCTTGAAATTGCGCTTCAAAACAATATAAAATTTAACAAAAATAAATGTAAAATCGGTTTTAATAATATTACTTACATGGGTCATAAAATATCTGAGTCTGGTTTTAAACCTGATGATTCTAAAATAAAAGCGATAACAGAGATGCCTTTTCCCAAAAATAAAGAGGATTTACAGCGATTTTTGGGAATGGTTACCTATGTTGGCAAATTTATAGGTCACCTTTCTACAATAACTGCGCCTCTACGAGAATTATTAAAGAAAAATGTTGCGTGGGTGTGGGAAAAAAGGCATGAAGATTCAATAAATATTTTAAAACAGCAATTAATAAAACAGCCCATTTTGCAGTTTTACGACCCCACACTACCTATAACAATTTCAGCAGACTCATCTAAAGATGGCGTGGGTGCTGTACTACTGCAGAAGGGGCTGCCCTGCATGTATGCCTCAAAATCTTTATGCGATTTTCAATTGAATTGGGTCCAAATAGAAAAAGAGTTATTTAGTTTAGTATTTGCATGTGAAAGGTTTCACCAGTACATTTTTGGTAAAGAAATTACTGTAGAAACTGATCAAAAAGCTTTAACTCAACTTTTTAAAAAACCTTTATATAAATGCCCTCCGCGATTGCAAAGAATGTTTATTAGACTGCAAAGATATGACATAAAATTAGTGTTTAAACCGGGCAAAGAATTAATTTTGCAGATACTTTATCTCGAGCGTATCTACCGCATGGCTTAAATAATGAAGATTATATAGAAGAGGAGATTGAAACTCAAATTTGTTTGTTACGTCATAACTTAAATGCAACGGAGGAAAAAATTTCAGAAATCACTTTTTATACTGCTCAGGATAAAGAATCGGCAATTTTGCTGAACTATATAAAAAATGGTTGGCCAAAACTCTATAAACAAGTCAGTCCTTTTGTTAAAATATATTTTAAATATAAAGACGAGATAACGGAAGCCAATGGCTTATTATATAAAAATAGAAAATTAATTGTTCCACCAAGTTTACGTAAAGATATTTTAGAAAAATTACATTACGGTCATATGGGAATGACTAAATGTAAAAGTCGAGCTCGTGAATATTTCTTCTGGCCAAATATGTCACGTGATATTGAAAATTTAGTATCAAGTTGTTTAACGTGTCAAACTTATGAAAAAAATAAACAGAAAGAACCCATGTTGCCTCATAAACTACCCAATTTGCCATGGGAAAAGGTTGCCTGCGATTTATTTTATTTTGACGCTGAGGTATTTTTATTAGTGGTTGATTATTTTTCCAAGTATATTGAATTAGCTAGGCTTATTGATGGGCAGTCATCTAATGAAGTTATATTACATCTTAAATCGATTTTTGCTAGACATGGAATTCCAAAACTTGTCATTACTGATGGGGGTCCACAATTTAATTGTATTTTTTTTAAACAGTTTTCCAAATCATGGAACTTTAACCATACAATGTCAAGTCCGTTGTACCCCCAATCGAATGGCTTTTTGGAAAGACATGTTCAAACATTAAAAAATATGTTACGTAAGGCAAAACATGACAACAAAGATTTATATCTTACACTTCTGTCTTACAGAAATACACCAATTGATAGCAAGCTGGAATCTCCAGCACAAATTTTAATGAATAGAAGGTTAAGAGATATTTTGCCTAGTGAAAATATGCTTTTTAAACCGGTAAAGTGTGATAATTCACGAGTGAAAGAAGTTTTAAAAGAAAGACAAGTGATACAAAAGCAAAATTATGATAAAAAGTGCAGTGTTCAAAATAATAATTTTAAAAATAATCAGCGGGTGTTATACAAAACAAAATTAAATGAGAAAAAGTGGCATAAGGGTTATATAAAAAATAAAAATAAATTTAGGCCAAGGTCATTTGATATAACGACAGATAATAACAACGTGTTATGTAGAAATACAAAATTTATTAAAAATTATCCTTTAAGTTACGACTCTGTTCATTCTGATTCCGATGAGGAAAGTTTCACAGATTGTGATAATGAAGAAGTTGATCAAAACTCAAGTCTGGATGATGATGTTATTTTTGTACCTACAACTACCCAGTCGGGTAGAGTAATTAAAGCTCCAGAAAGATTAAATTATAATTCATAGAATTATCCTCCAGGATTCAGTTTTGAATAATTTATTATTAAGGGTCTTAATTGTATTTACAATGGTATTTTTCTTTTCTTTATCGAGGGGAATGTCATATATATGGTATAGACTATACTTTATAGACACTTAAGGTGATATGAACTCTACATCTTTTTTAGTGCATTTCCATTTTTTATCTGCATTCCCTTTGTTATCTTGTTGGTGTGATTTACTTGAAAGCAGACGAATAAAATCAGTTTATAGTAAACGGTATTTTATTTAACAGTGTCAACACCCTAATATAATATTTTGGTGATCTATCTATCGATCTATGCTCTTGACCATTCTTGCGCTGATGCAAAGTTGCCGTAATATTTTCTGTGACAATCTGCCAAAACAAATTTAGTTTTTCGTCGTGTTTAAAACTTGTACGTGTCTGTGAGGCAAGCTAGCTGAATATTGAAGATTTTTCCTTGTCCAAGGTTGGAGACGTCAAGGAGACATTAGTAATCCAAACAACTTGTGTGTGTGTGTGATTTGGGCACTAAAGATGAGATAAAAAAAAAATTTTTTGAAAAATGTTCGTCTCTGTTAGTAGATGACGAATCCAATATTATAAAAAATTTTCAAAATTTTCGTTTTTTTTTTATCCTTGAATCAAAATCTAATCGACCTAAACCACCTTCGTAGGTACTCAGAATCGCCCTCCGAACGATACTTTCCGAGTTATCACACTTCTGTCAAAATCGAAATTTTTGGAAAAATAATTTTTTTAAAAAATAATTTGAAATATGTTCGTCTGTCTTGGTTAGTAGATGACGTTCTATCCTTCAAAAATTTTGGGAAAAAACTTTGTCCAAAAAAGTCCTTTCCTTACTAATTCGACTATGAAAAGAACGAGAAACACTTCCATTTCGATGTCAGTCGAGAAATATATTTTTTTTGAGATTTCTTTTTCAATGTTTCAAAAGGCATTTTTTGAGCTCAAGAGATCGGCTGTAAAAAAATAACGGGATATGGTATCCAGTTCTAGTTTGCGCAGAAAGAGAGCTAAAAGATCAGTCTATAACATATCCTATATTTAAATCGATAGCTTTAAAACCCATTTTCGACTTTTTTTCAAAGGGGGAACTTAACTGGCACTAAAGCTGAACTAACAAACCCGAAGCTGAACTAACAAACCCGAAGCTGAGCTATCATCCGTTAATAATAATAATAATATCGTTTATTTCCCCAATTAAAAAGCAATACAATGTACTAGAATTGAAAAAAACAAGAGCATTGGCACTACAGAAAAAACTCACCACGGCTATAACAATTCTTTTGGAATAACAATTTTTCAAGTTTTCTCTTAAAAGTACCAATGTTAGACGCCACTTTTATGCTATTATCTAGGGCATTATAAAATTTAAAACAGTTAAAATAAAAATTCTTTTGATAGGTAGCTGTTCGATGAGGCGGCGGCAACAATATCTTAGGTGTCCTCTAGTATGATATTTATGATTAAATTGGCAACCCTCAAACAGATGACTCTCTCTATAAACATATGAACAAACTTCAAGTAGGTAGGTATGTATATGTCAAAAAACGTAAGAATTTTATTCCTTCTAAAGGCTTGTTTAAAGGTTTCCCATCATTGAAGCTTGAATAGTATTCTAATTGCAACCTTTTCATGTAGAGAAACCCTATTTATTTGACAGCTGTTACCCCAGCATAATATACAGTATCCAAGGTGGCTATGAAAATTTGCAAAATATAATGACCTAATTGTAAGCAAGCCACATTGCCCAGACAAAAAGTGTAGTCCATAGCAAGTGCTCCGCAGTCTGGAGCATAGAATTTCAACATGAAATCCCCATTTAAGTTTACAATCAATCCCCACCCTCAACATCTTTGTATTTTCCTGACAGTTTAGTTCTTCTGAAGTTCCTTCGAATGATTTAATGGTAATTTCGTCTTGATAATGTGAAGGAAAGCAATACCGTTTTTTCTTTATTTAGTTTAGAACCTACCAAACCCGGCGGAACCTACCTACCGTTTCTGCGATATTTAGCGATTTATGGTTTTCAAAAAAACCCAAATATTTCAGAAACGGCAAACTTTAGAATACTTTTAAATAAAAAAACTCCACTAATCTGAAGGCGCATCTGAAAGGTCATATTCACTTTTGACCTAACCCTTCAGACAGACAGACCCGAGATATTTTCAAAACCTCGAAAAATTTTGAAATTTTGGGTCATTTTTATAAAATTCCTACAAATTCAGTAGAAGCCATTATCGTCAATCTTATCGCTTTTTAGGGGTTACCCGACGCCCATCTATGCGTTCCCACCCAATTTTCCGAATTTAAATCGATTTTCAATTTTTCCATACTTACATTTTGTTATATTTTTCAAAAAATTTGGGAAAAAGCTTTGTCTAAAAAGGTCGTTTTCTTATTAATTCGATTATGAAAAGAACGAGAAACACCTACATTTCGATGTCAGTCCTCGAGAAATATTTTTTTTTTCAATGTTTCAAAACGCATTTTTTGAGGTCAAGGGATCGGCCGTAAAAAAATAACGGGATCAGTCAGTAACATATCCTATATTCAAATCGATAGCTTTAAAACCCACGGGAAGTATATATTTTTTTAAATAACGGAATATCGTAACCGTGCCTAGTTTGCGCAGAAAGACAGCTAAAAGAACAGTCTATAACATATCCCAAATTTAAATCGATAGCTCTACAGCCACTTTTCTATTTTTTTTTTCAACATCGGCGGCAGGGCACACTATACTAACTGAACTGAATGCTCAACTATAGGGAGAAACATAAAACAATAGATTTCAGCCTGAGAAGAGATTATGTCATTAAAAAGAGGTCATGTCGTTGTGATAACTAAGTATGCAATACCGGATATTGCTAAGAAATCAAATATTTAAATTCAAATGTATTTATTGTCATATAAAATCCCATAGGACATTGACAACGTCAATTTAAAATATACATAGACAAACATTATACAATAAAAAAGTTTAAAAGAAAAAAGACAGAGCCTCAAACATCTAAGTATAAATACATTACATAAAACAAACTTAGTAATAAAACCTCAGCGATAATAATAGAGGATAGATAACATAAACTCCTCCAACGAATAAAACTCTTTTTTAATTAAAAACTTTTTAGCTGATTTTTGAAGGAAGTTCGATTATCCATCCTCTTTATGTGAGCTGGCAAAGCGTTAAAAACTTTAATAAAATTAATCAATAGACTCTTACCGAACAATGAGGTATTATGAACCGGTACAGCCAAGTCACTTCCTCCTCTTGTTCGCCTGCTGTCAGAAAAAGAAGCATTTGACCGAAATAAGTGAGGGTGGTTTCTGACAAACAAGACACAATTATAAATAAAGAGACAAGGAACTGTGAGAATATTTAATATATTTTGATTAGTTGTATTTAAACGTGAAACGATGTTCAAAAAAGTCGTGTCCTAACTAATTCGAGTATAAAAAGAATGAAAAATATGTTCATTTCGATGTCAGTCTTCCAAAAATATAGAAGAAACTCGAACAAAGCAAAATCTTTCATTTCGATGTCGTCAGTCTTCAATTTTTTCCAAAAAAATTAAATTTTTATCAGAAAACAATTTTCGACACTCCCTCCCCACTTTGTTGACTATTTAAAAAAAGTACAAATATGTTTTTATAAAGTTATTTTTATTTACAAAATTAACATTATTAACAATAATAGGATTGTCGTCAGACAATTTTTGCATGTCACATTCATAAAATATCCTAAAACTTACAGTAAAAAAGTGTAAAAGAACCTTAAACTCCCAAAATATATATTGTAGTATTTGAGTAGAAAAAGTGTGATAGTTTCCTCATATACGCTTATTATGGTTATAATATTCAGAAAATAAACAAATCAATTTTATTCCAGTATACAAATAGCGATTCCGGTGCGCCAGCATTATTTAATGAGCTGGTTCCTAATCCTAAGACGTGAGGTAATGTTTTGCTGATCTTTACACGTCATCTAGCTGCAGCTTATGTATTTTGCTGATAAAACATAATGTACCTAAATATTACTCAGTGTTGGGATCTCTGTATAATCCGATAAATAATTTGAAAAATTTATAGTTTACTCGTAATTACTAAGCGCATAGGACCGATCCACTTGAACCCCGGTCAGTCCTTTTAGTATAATTTTTTGTGCTGATAGCTTAGCATAAGAAACTACGTACCTAACTTAAATATAATAATACCTACCCTAGTTATTGTGTCGGCGTCAAAACGTGACTTATTGGTGAAGTCGACTGTCATGGAGCCACAGTTAAAGAACGCGTTGGAAAAGGACTCGCATTCCTTGCCGTTTTTTAATCCCAATAATTTAAAGAAAAAATTATTGCCGGCCTCGATGGTAAATGTCGGATTTCTTGCATCTTGGCCGTTAACGCTGCAAGAAAAAATCATATTAGATTTCAAATACTAATATCTTACTTTTTCAATTTTAAAAACTTTGTCTGCAAGCCGCTAAACTTTTATCAGATCAATGTTTTTCTTGATGCTTCAGTTTGTATCGATTCTAATGCCTCCTTTATCCTTTTAACAACTCTTTATGATTTTTATGCCGCATTTCGCACTACTTCTACTCTAGTGATCATATACAATAATTATTGCATCATAATGAATTGATATGAAGGAAAATGACACGCCGTTGCGCTATGCATTGATATTTGAAGCTAATATCATTTTGTGTATTTTTATAAACAAGTTTTGGTTTACACAAATGAGGTGCTCTGGCTGATTGGTGGTAAACTGCCACTCCTACTTTCGTTGTCTATATAAGCTAACTCTGGGCTGTTTTTTGCAAACAAATCATAAACTTAAAACAAATCGGAAGGTACAACAATTTGTTAATTAAAATTAACGCATGCTTCCCTATAATTATTATTTTATAGTTATTAGCACTTACACCATTTTGACGTGGACATCCCTTGTACTAATATGGCAGGTGTGGCACTCCAAACCAGCACGTACCCTTTCCTTGCATTTGTCGCATACGGGGACAATAGTAAGGTCAAATATCGAGTGGAACATGAATGGACTGGCGACGATACAAGTCCTCGGCAAACTGTAGTACACTCCTAACGGTGTAGAGGGTATGGCGCTCAAGTTCAATTCTGTCAAGTCTATTAGACGCCTGCAGCAAAAAAAGTATATAATTTAATGTTAACACTCTTAATTAATAAATTATTGATCGAGGTCTAAGGTAGTGAGGTTCCGTCGTAATAACAGAATGGGTACATATAAATATATTATGTAAAAGTTAAAATTTAAGAAAAACATATCATCTCTACATTTTACGTAGTAGTAGTCAGTTAAAACCCCCACGACTTAGTATTTAAAATAGTACTTACAGGGGCACCGAATTAAACAGTATTTTGGGACAGTAGTCCAAGATTTGGTACGTTGTGAACACCGATGACCTAAGGTAACGTTGTTTTGACTGCTGGACGTGGGTAATTTTCACCAGCATATCTTCCAATAGCCCCAATGGCGTCACACTGCTATCTCGCTGGTTAACGTACAAATCTAAGTATTCGTCCTTTTCCTTGTCATAACAAATCAGTCTCATCTGGTGGTCATCATCTGCAATAAAATTAGTATACTTATTGGACTTCTGCAAGCACACATTTCGAGTAACAAGCAATACAGGTTGAATATAAGAGTCGAAACTAATCGAGATGTGTTTTTAGTTGGATAATTTACACATCAGTGTTGATGCCACAAGTTTTTTTCCTAGAGATAGACACCCGCCAGGAAGGAGGGTAGAAATATATGGGTCGGTAGGGGTAGATTAATAAAAAATGTTAACTTAACTGTGTGGCGGCACTCCTTAACAATACAGTGTGATGGTGTGTGTGTGTGTGTCTGTTTAAAGATTTGGGACAATGATGATGTTTCTTGAATGATATAAGAACTTTGGACTTGCATTGTCTTTATTTGTTTTTAAATCATAACGTTTTAGCCGGAAATACTTGACAGCTGAACCGCTGTGATTATTATAAAAATTAAATAAAGACAATGCAAGTCCAAACCTCTTTTATCATTCAACAGAGTGTGTGTCGTTTCTAAAAGGTCACCCGTTATCAAAATTGACTTTTTAAAACAAATAAGATTAAAGAATTACAATTTCATTAAACTGTTGACCGAGGTAAAAGTACGTCTTATCGGGTAAGTCCCCACATTTCCCGCGTGAGGGGGGCTTTTTGTGATGGGTATACTTTACTTTCCTCGGGAAGGAATGTATTGTAATCGTGAAAAAGATATTAATTCTTTTACGTTTCTAAATAATGAAAAAACACTTTACATCTTATTTACGTTGATCGATCAATCTTTGTGTAAACCCCCCCCCAACCGTCATCCAAATTTGCTTTATCTGAACTGAAAATTATCACCATTATACTAGACCTATGTAAATACGTACCGGGATTTCCAAAGTAAGGCATAGGTCTCCTAAACCTTCGAGGATGGTAAGGCTTAAAGTTGGCGTCATACTGTTGAAGTTGTTTTCTGGAGATTTTTATAATGCAGGTAAAATACTCATATTGCGAAATTCCCGATTTCATATATTCCTTTATTTCAAACATGCCGTTCAACGCTTTCTCAGTTTTTAAGCAAGAATCTGTGGTTGTTTCTTGAAACACCGTGTTTTTATCGATGTTGAAGGTAGGATTTTTAGTTTTTAATCCAAATAATTGACAGTTTTTATCGGTGATTGTTCTAAAATGTGGAGTAAAATGTTTTAATTTAAACGATTTAAAAATGTCAGGAACAATTCAAATTAAAACCCTGTCGGACTAAGGAATGATTAGGGATAGTATGTGGTAAGCGGAGGAATTTTTAATAACTACTCACCTTCGGGATTTAAACATTTTATACACAACGTTTTCCTTTAAAAAAGGTAATATTTCAACATTTGGGTAGCACAAATAGACTCGTTGCGGTCTAGAATTAAGAACATTTAGCAACAATCCTTCCATCCAACATTCAGGCTGGTTATTATATCCAAAAATAGCCTAAGAAATAAATTAGTATTAGTATATTTTTATTGCTGTGAGATGACAAACAAGAGCGGTAAGACGCATTTATCGAACATGTTAAAAAGGACATTAATTGGGATATCAAAGGAATAATTACGATTGTCCGTCTTACAATCTAACCGGCCGATCTTACTACACTAAGTACGACATGTTATATTTCAGTACCTAATTTAGTTTATAAGGCTCATATATACCGTCGTAAATCTGTCTCGAGATGTCTTGTTTTATTAAACAACCAAAATATTATCCATTAATGAAAGTAATGTTATATAATTACGTACGATTAAATAAATTGTGTCTCCTTCTATTCACTGAATAAGAAAGAAAATTTGTCCTTCACCTTTAATATAAAACAATTACTGCCTACGCGTTTCGCTTAAAAAACCATCGTCTGGGCTAGCAGGTCAAAAACTTAGTCACTAGATAGTCAAAACACAACACTGGTACAGGTCAACAAACAAACGACACCCTGTTTTAAAGCTTATATAGGTACTAAAATACTTAAAACACGGTGTCGTTTGTTTATGGACCTGTACCAGTGTTGTGCTTTGATTGTGACTAAGGTTTTGACCTGCTAGCCCCGATGATGTTTTTTTAACCGAAACGCGTAGGCAATAATTGTTTTGTTTTATATTAAAGAAGGTGAAGGACAAATTTTTTTTCTTAATCAGTTAATGATGACCCTTCTGGAGAGTAGATATAATTTTGTCTTTCTATTCAACTAACCTCGGATAATTTTTCAATTGAAAACAATTCATATTCAGATGTATAGATGGGACATTCATCATTTTTTCCATAAAAAAACTTGGGTTTATTCTGAACTCGTTCAACAATGACCACATCGTCAAAATCTACTAAAATGTATTTTAAAGTAGCAGAATTTTCCAGTTTAAATATTTCTGTAAAAATGGTCCATTTTCTGATCATCACCACCGTATTGTTGAATTTGTGCAAATCGCCTCGATAAGGTTTAAATTTTACAAACGCTTTTTCTTTGGTTTTTTCGTTCCAGAGGGAAAAATGTCCCGTAGTGCTGTCCGCATCTAAAATTCTTGCGTAACAAAAAGCAAATTTAGTAAGAGCATGAGGAGGAACATAAAAACGGCCTTTGAGCATTACAAAATCGTTAAGTTTCTTATTGTTTCTGCTTACCCGAATAAAAACTGATCCATTGAATCGGGCATCTCGGAACTCCGACTGGGATATACATTAAATGTACACAAATTATCGAATGTCAAAAAATTGTAACATTCAGAATAATGATCATTGACATAACTTAGATCCTCTGTAAATTTCAGCTCGATTTCTTTAAAACTTTTCTTCTAAAATAAATAATATTTGCGATTCAAAATAAATAAATAATGAGGAAAATTGAAAACTTCGGACGAGAGAATGGGAATTTAAAATAAAATTATTTGAATAACGTTCTAGTCTAAAATGTATGAAATATTATAATTTTAAGAATATATTAAACGCATAAAGAGATTCTCAATGTTAAACTTAACCTAGTAATTTCTTGTACCAAGGCTTTTTTGATGTGGGCACAAAGCAATATATTTCTAGTTGATTGTACTAATAGGAGTGGGTCAAAATTTAATATAATACATCCAATACTTTTTTTTCAAAGTTAAACGTGTTAATTTTTTAATGTGCGGGACCACAACTATTTTTTAGAAACACACTGGAAATTAAAATATTTATATATCAAAATTTCATTATATCCACAACATTCGTTTTTTTAATATCGCCCAGCCCTAATTGTGAATACTGATACAGCCTGGTTATTATGAAAACCTTAGCATAAGAAATTAGTAAGTATATATTAATATACAACTTCTGGTTGGTTGAATGGTTAAATTAATAAACTCATCCAGAATTCTATTAATATAATTAATAATATGAATTAGGCACCTTTCTAACTAAATCTGATTCCGCCAACTTACACAGACACTTGTGTATCAGAGAATACGAGAAACATTTTTCAAATTTTAAAATGAGTTTATTAAGTCTTAAAAGTTCTTCGTGATCGGCCAGCATGTTATTTTCTTTCAGTGTCCAATACAGCTGTTTAGCAGTGTCCTGCTTAGTGTCACTAGTAGGAAAATTATGTGTAGTCTCAGGACCCATCACCCCAATTTTGGAAGGGGATTCGGCCAATATTAGAAGGTTTTTGATTTCTATTGTGTCTCCTTTAGAAGGGAACGCAAGCACATCCTGATTTGTTAAATTGGTATAAATTCGTATTTCATCATTAACTTCGAAAAAAAGCAGCGAAACTTCTACGTGAGTGACAATGCCCTAAAAGAAAACAGGCAATTACTGCTGTAATAAAATGCCGTCATTTAAATCCGTGCAAATATTAAGCTAAAAATAGTTTAGTTTAGAAGGGAACAAATGGACCAAAAAGTGAATGATTACAAAAAAAAGTAAAACTCTTTATAAAGTTTTTGCATGTAAAATAAATGAGATTCACGTTATAAAAAATTAAACTTTTTATACAGCGAGGAGCAAGACACGTTTTTTTTTCGGTTCTTTGTGTTAAGTCACTTTTGATCAGTTAGGAGCTTTGTCGAGAGATATTAACATATCAGTTGTCGAAAACTCTCAAACTCAAAATATACTTTATTGTCTAAAGAAACAGTATCCTTATCGACAAAGTCACTATTTGGTAATATATGCTTGCTTATACATCTAAAAGCCATAGAGAAAAAAAATACAAACAATTTAGGGAGAAGAAAAAAACAAACACTATGCCCAACAGAAAGGGTTTAAAATAAGTATAAATTTAGAAAACAAACAAAAAAAAAAAGATTAGTTAAAACTTTTAATAAACACACAGAGATTAACTTATCGTTGAAAAATTCGTTCAAAATGTAGTTAGCTTTTTCAGTTAAGAAACGCGTAGTTCCTTAAACTTTTTCAAATCTTGTTGCCTTCTTAAAGAGAGAGGAAGATGATTAAATATTTTCTTACCACCATATATAAAAGATTTTCTTATTTGTTCTGAATGAGGTATAGGTAAGCTTAAACAAAAATATTGACGTGTATTATAATGAGAAGGCAACAACAGCTCACTTTTATATTTGTTATAAATAAGACAGGCGGTCTCTAAAATAAAGATAGAGCAAAGAGTCAATATTGCATTCCCTATAAATAGTGGGCGACAAGAATCCCTAATTTTAGCACTACCTATGTAACTTATTGCTCTCTTTTGCAGAACAAATACAGTGTTAAATAAATATTGGGAACATGATCCCCAAAAACAGATTCCATAACGAAGATGGGACTCTCTCAGAGCATAGTAAGTGCTTTTTGCTACAGAAAAATTTAAGTTATTTGATATCACCCTTAGAGCATAACAGTTTGAAGAGATTTTATTACACAATTTGACAATATGAGTTTCAACTTTAAGAGAGCTGTCTATTGATAATCCCAAAAACTTATTCACAGAGAGCATCGAAACCTTTTCATCTTCCATAAAAATATCCTCTATAACACATTTAAAATTTAACACATTTGTCTTTGATATTAAATATATTACTGAAATAATTACAATGCATCACTTAAACTAATATTAAACTGGAGTAAATTATTATTTCGATAGGTTTAATCTACACCTAGACATAAATATCTGTATGTGTAGCTAACATCACTATTGAGAGTCAATACTTTCCAAAACTTTAAGTACATGCCACTAAAATTAGTTTTTCTTAATAAGTAAGTAAGTGATTAATTTACAAAATCTTTAGAGCAATACCAGAAACAAATTTAGATTTTTAAATATAAAATTTAGACATTTTTTTTAAAAGATTTTTCTTATATATATCATTCTAATATCGATAGGTAACAGATTATAGAACTTAGGGGCTAAGCAATTAAAAAATCTCAAGTTAATATTGGAAATACTACTTGGTATACTGTTGAGGTTACTTCTAGTGTTATATAAGTGATTAACTGTTTCATTAGAGGATGGCTTGGTATAAACAAACAAGCAAACAGAATAGATAAGTATACAAAGTTCTAACATTTGAAATATCTTCAGAGTATTATTATTCTTTCCAAAAATAACCTTAAGAATGTAATTCTGAACCACCTTCAACTGTCTAAGAGAAATATCATACAGACCACCCCAGATAGGAATGCCATACCTTATCAAAGATTCAACCAGAGCCTTGTAAACCGACAACAAGATTCTCTTGCTTAAAATATGTGTAAAATCTAGGGAATATTGTTAGCAAGTTGTGTAACATGCTTGTCCCACTTAAGATGTCTATCAATTGTTATACCCAGAGGATTCCACCTCCCCAATAGACTCGTCCCATATATTAAAGGATAACAGATTAGCATCACACCACTCTCTCATCCTGTCCAAATCATTACTAATGTCTACTTTAAGTTGTGTCATCAGCGAAAATAGTAAATTTTCCAGATATTGGCAAATGGGGCAAGTCATTGATATAAACTATAAAGAGAGGGGGCCCAAGACTGAACCCTGATATGTTTTTTTATTTCAATTTTAATCTTGTTAAGCTGTAAGTAATTAAACTTAAGAACTGTCGTATTGTTAACTCTTGACATTGTTCGACACCCTCAGGGTATATTTTGTTTATTGTAAACATTTGAGCAAATAAATATTCATTCATTCATTCTTTAATGACTCCAACCTTAATGCAGACTGCATGCAAATGCAGACTGATTCGCCGGCTTATCATATAGAGAGGACTGCAGGCGTGCCTTCACAGGCCTGAAAATATTGACACTCCCTTCAGTATTCATACTGGAGAACCTGATTTTTATTAAACGACATATTAATGAATATCCCAGACATAGTGAGGTTCACTTCTATAACACTTGAGGTAACCATAATCTGATTCCAGCTTATAAACGTCTAGAAAGGTGTCGAGATGGCCCTAGCTGTCTTGCAATTCAAATGTATAACAAACTTCCTAACTCTATTAAAGATTTGCCTCTGCATCTTTTCAGCTCACGGATAAAGCAATTCCTCACCAGTCAGGCTTTCTACAGCCTGGATGAGTTTTTGCAATATATATTTTAAATTCTATTGTGGAATATGTACTTGTTTGTAGTAATGTGTATATCTTGTACAACTAAATTTCGTTTCTTATCTTCTCCATTTTTTAACACATTTTATATTTATGTTAAGTATTGACTGTATAATAACTGTTGTCTTTCTGTTTTATTTTTTAAACATTCTTAATTGTAATCAATACTAGGTACCTGACATGTGCAAATACAATTGTATGTTAGCACAATAAACAATAAAAAAAAAATGATTCAAGCAATAGCAGTATATCGCTTGAAAGACTAAAGCCAAAGGCATCCTGTGGATTGTATACCTGCATTTCTTTTACTTATAATACTGTCGGTACATTTTTATAGATCCCCTGTATGTAATGTTTAACTTTGCAAACATGTCAATTTTCTGATAAATGGAAGCATACTAAAATATGCCTCGTACATCAGTTACCATTCATTGTCTAAGAAAATAGATTAATTTTTAACAAATAAAAATGACAATAAGATAATACCTACTGGGTATTTAAAAATAGTACTTATACAAAATTATTTATGGTTATATAGGATAACTAGGCTAAGTAGATTGTCTTATAAATAGTATCTTAATGTACTTCTAGACAATTAAAGCTTTTTTATTTTATAAAAGCACTACAACAGCTTAACCACAAAATGCTTGTTGCGATCAGGACAGAACTGCATTCAGCTATCACAATGAATAAATAAGTTTTCTGATTATATTGTAGCTTGATTTTGAGCAACATACGGTTTGATTATTTTAAACTTATGTTGATTTTGGCATTGCATGCAGGTTTTGTCTTGTGGTGCAAAATAAAGCTACAATATAAGCAGGAAACGTGGTCATTTACATGCAATAGCTGAATACAAGTCCTGTGCCGATCGCATCCAGCCTTGTGTGGTTAAGTTATTGTTTACTAACAGTGCCAGTTGGCGACAAACGACAAAAAATACACAATAGTATGCCTTATTTGGCATAGGTTTTATCCTTTTAGCGATGAAATAAGAAAATCTCTAAACCTTCCCCTCTAAGGGGTTTTCACTGTGCCGTCCACGTAGGACGGTCGCCTCTCCGCCTAAAAGTTTCCTTTTTGCACATTTACTAAGCCTCATTACCCCTAGTTGATCTGCATTGAAAATTTCCACATATCTGCCAAGCTTACCATATTATAAATTAACGTGGATAAGTATCATGCTCTCGACGTTAAAAGATATTTTGAACTTACATCTATCGGTTTTTCCATAGATTTTGATAGAATCTTACATAGGTTGGTCGGCAAATCCTTTGGGATTTTTTCCTGTTGAACATTTGTTTCAAGTCGAAAATGTGGCATTTTTAAGGTGGTTGTTTTAAACTTTCAGGCAAATTTTATTTGAAGGAATTTAACCACAGAAAGAATTTAACTTTTTAATTTTTGTTTGGTTATGTACACAGAAGAAAAAGGCCGTCGAAGAAAAAAGGTTTTGTTTGGTTATGTATGCCTTTATTGGTGATGGGTACTTGGGTATTTTTTAATACTGTCGTGTCGCGCTTCACCTCATAAAAGCAAGCAGTTACTCTGGACCTTTTAAGAGTTTTAAGACTACACACCACCCCGGTGAAACTTTAAATGAGAGATTTTGCATCACAAGGTCATTTTTCATTGAAGCTTTGCCTCCTCCTCATCAGGGAGAAATTGGCGCTATCTGCGCACTCAGGTTCTTCAGTTGGCAGAGTGAGAGTAGATTTTTGTCGCATACTTTTGACGCATAAAAGAGAAGGACAGTCCCATTCCAAACTAGTTTAAGAAACCATAAATTGAATCAGTTGCTAATCGGATCAACTCGCCGTCTTAAGCTGTCAACAGAGTCAATTTATTTTTTCCACGTGTTTTTTTGCATTTTTATTCTTAAATTTTGTAAAATTCTAATGATTTTGGCCATAAAAATATCTAAAATCTATAGTTTTTTAAAATATTATTCCAGCCTACCATGCAGGTAATTAAAATTCTGTATCTTATAGTAAGGTTTGTTTATTAACTTTATTTGCATTATGCACACGAAGGCACACTTTATATTGTAAATTTACAATTTATAATAAGCAAATAAACATGAAACCTTATACATATTATGTTACCGATTAGAAATGTATTTTATACTAATAAGACTTATTTGTTTTAAGGGATTTTTTTAACATTGACCAATGTTAACTGAATGAACATGAGGACGAAGACGATGGTAACGAGCTAACTGAGTAAGTAATTTTTATATATTATAACAAACTTTTATCACTTTGTTATCAACATGGCATAGTGTTAATCGCAGTGTTGGAGGCAGAAAATATATTCTTGTATTTCTCCAGGTTGCACTAATTCTTACTTAGTCTCTGTCGCAGATGAGGACTCTAAAAACAAACACTTTTCAATTTCCTTTAAAAGATGCCCAACGTGTGCATACCTGGAAAGAGCATTGCAACATTAATTCTAATAACGAGTGTACAAATTTACGAATCTGCGAGGATCTAACATAGAAAAAAACACATATTCAAATAGTCTTAATGTAGAGTTGTACCCTAACTATAAGATAGAAATTATTGATAAAATCATACGTTTAGATATATATAAATACATCAAAGACACTACCAAAAAGAAATAATAGTTCAGGTCACAGTGAAAAGGTTAAAAAATTTAAAGAGACCAGTGCAAAATAATCTCATTGCTTCTATATAGATATCCTTTTCCTGAGACATTTCTAACATGGACGAAGAGATCTGACAAATTTATTGTGTTTTCGATTTACTGCTCTCGGGCACTCTGAGAGTGCTTTCCCCGAGATTGTATGTATTGCATGTTCAATTATCAAAATCGAGTAATCTCACTATATGGCTATGACAGATTTCGGGCAGATCTATGATGTCTCATAGCGCTCTCGGAGTACTGGTAATTGAAAACGCTATTAGTTTCGAGCCGACACTGCTTCTTTTTCTTTTGTTTCAGAGACTTCTCTAGAAATTCCCCATGGATTTAGAGACATTATTATTAGTAAGACCTGATAGACCGAAGAACATTACTTTATTTTCGTTAAAGTTGTTATTTTATTTTACACTGTTTTATGGTCCAAGAAATTGTACAAATAGTTCTATTATGCATAGGAGAAAAGGCATTGTAGCTTAGACTGTGTACTACTTATACGATTTTCTTGGCTTCCCTTCAAATTTTTTTTTGAAAATAAACATAATTTACTTTGTTAATATAAAAATGTGTTTTGATTTTTTCCATAAAATAAAAACTTTTATGCGACTTTTTATTGATTTAACTCATGATTCATTACTTTTTGAATCACGATTTAAATCAATAAAAACTCGTGAAAAATTAATAATAAATCAAAAATCATAAAATCGCCGTTCAAATTTCCCGCCATTGCGCCTCTCATAGCGAGGTGGCAAACTAAAGCTCTTTCTCTGTCTCTTCTTTCTCTCTCTTTTGTGTTGCGTTTGTTTAACAAGGAGTTAACATTTCTCACCCTATAAATTTCCTTTGCTACACACTGCGATGCGAACCGAGAGAAAGCGACACCGGCCGGCATCTTCAGTCGTTCTCCCTGTGTACCGCGCAACTGCAAACGGTATTTTGAGAACAGTAAGCCCCTTCGCACACAAGGCGACTAAAAAGAAACAAATTACAAACTTAAATCGCAACCGGTTCCTTAGTACCTAGTTGTTGCTTATGTATTTCAAAGAACATCCGCACACAACGCAACTACTTAGTTGGTATGGTAACGTTACTAACTAGTTGCGTTGTGTGCGGATGTTCATTGAAATACATGGGCAACAAACTGGTTGCTGATTTAAGTTAGTAATTTGTTTCTTTTGAGTTGCCTTGTGTGCGAACGGCCTAACAGTCTCGTTGTTGACGGATTTTTGTCGTTGAAGGTATTTTGTCAGACCGGGGAAGAAAGTTTGCCGAGAGAACTGTTGCGGCCGCCTGTTCGCTGGTAAGTAAGTATATGTCGTGGAACCGTTTGATTTTAAGGCTGCGACTCATAGTTACGGTGCCGGTGTTTTGTTGGCCCGGTAGCCACGATGGTATATAGTATTTTTTAATGGACGCGGTCTCGAGGATCGACGATGAAAGGAAAGGAATGACTCAAGAAGTTGAAAAGCGTTGTTGTGAAAAGACTAAAAAAACTTATAATTTTTATCAGTCACTAAATCGAAAAAATAGTTTCAGAAACCAACGAAAAAAAACTCATTAAATGATAGAAAAGATTCATAGGTATCAGAGGAATTTTCTTGGCATTAAATCGCACAAAAAAATTACTCTCAGAAATTGTTTAATTTAATTGACAGGCAGTTTGAGTTTTATCATTATTATTGGTTTGAGATTTTAAGGTCACAGATAGGAATGATAGATTATTATTATTATGTCGCGAAATGATTTACTTTTGTTTTTCAAACCTTGCACTCTAGTTTGTTCCCAAGTAACGGTTATTTAGTCGCGGTATGAAATGGAACGTTCCATATCGGCAACAGTATTTCCCACATCTAGCTTTACTCTTTTTCTCTTCTTTTTGGCGCCGGCTGCGGTCAGCGCACGAACCTAACGACTATTGGCACGAACCTACAAAATTTATTTTAAAGTTCGTGGGTTAGCGCCATTCGCCAGCACGATTGTAAATTGTCTGCCTTCACTATGAAGTTAGAAACGGTGGCACAGAGCACAGAGGAATGATTAGTCGACACTATTGCCACAGAGGATTGAAAGATTTACAATAAAATTGTGTTTTCGGAGATCGGCACTATCGCAGAATTCTTTAATTTTATGAAGAACTCCTACTTTTTCTTTCTGAAATAAGAAATATACACATCTGTCGTTCGTGGCCTGAGTATATAGTTTTTGAGGTTGGTATTTTATTCGAGTTCTGTGGTTGGTATTGATTAAAGATTAGACTAGGTGAATTATATTAGGTATCTATAACGAATTTGGCTGGAGGTTGGAAACAGATTATTATCGTAAAACTACAACTTTCTTTCTGAAAATCGTTGCTAAGTGGTTGTGGCCTCTTATCTACCTCTTTACGTATAGCGACTATAGGTGGGAAATACTGTTACCGATATGGAACGTTCCATTTCATACTGCGACTAAATAACGGTTACTTGGGAACGAACTAATGTCATAATTTGAAGAAATAAAAAATGTTTTAACATTCCTGTCTGTGACATCTCAAACTAATAATAATAGTCAGTTACAATGACATATTTATATATGTGGTAACAATATAAAAATTATGTTTATTTAATATTCCTCCATAAACTTATTCGTCAATCTCCTGATGAAGTGCCTGTCAATTAACTTAAACGATTTTCGGTATGATTTCCGCTATATTGGAAAAATATCGAGAACATTGTTGATTATCCATTTAACACCAGCACCGTATAACTATAACGCGAACGGCGGCCGCAACAGTTCCACTGGCAACCTTTCGTCCCTGGTCTGACAAAATACCGTCAAGGAAAAAATACCGTCAAGGAAAAAAATACCATCAAGCTCCAGATTGTTACTCATACCGTTTGCTGTTACACACTCCACAACGAACCGGCGCGACGTCCTGTTCAGGCCGGCCGCTGTCGCTATCTCGGTTCACATCGCAGCGTGTGCTTGTACCATCGCGTAAAATGAAAACTAGGACATAAAATTTTTAATTTGAGCTCTTGCGTCTATAAAAATTTGACTTTGTCATCTTGGCAGATTGTCAAAATTGATAAGTATTTTATGGTTAGGGAATGAAGACGTCCGGTACAAAAGTCTAACCTTTAAATTTTACGCTGTCCTTATAATAGGCCAGGAGATTTTTGTTTATTATCCTAGTTTTCATTTTACGTGATGGTACCATCGCGCCGATAAAAAACTGGGACAGGAAATTTTTCTATTTTCTCCTAGACTATTAAGAATAATTTTACATCAAGCCTGGTACCAGTAAAATGTCATGAAAATTTGCATGTCAATAAAGATTGTCACTTTATGATTGACTCGTCAAACATACAATCATATATTATTTGTAAATATGCCACAATTAACCCCCCAGCAAAAGGCAATTATTTATAGTCGGTTGCGAGATAGTGTTGCTATTAGGGATATTGCAGATGAACTGGGAGTAAGCAAGAATACCGTGCTATTGGCAAAACAAAAAATAGCAAGACATGGGACTATTATTAGGAATGCAGGTTCTGGTCCCCCTAAAATTTCTACTGATGATCATGATAGAAGACTGATTAATTATCTAAGGGATCATCCCTTCGAAACTGCAATCAAGGCAAAAGAAGAGACGAATTTTCCAGGTTCTGCAAATACCGCTAGAGACAGGGTTCGAAATTCCGATATACGAAGCCGTTGTGCTGCCAATAAAAATTTTTTAAAGGAAATAAATAAACAGGGCAGGTTAGAATTTGCACATGATCAATCAATCAAATAAATTTATGGGAAACAGTTATATTTTCTGACGAGAAAACTTTTCAGTCATGCAATAATGGGAGAATTCGGGTGTATAGGCCTTCCGGCATGCGGTATGATGAGAGATACACCCACAAAACCAACCAAAGTGGGCGTTTCGCCATAAATGTTTGGGGCTGGATTAGCGCTAGAGGACCAGGACTTTGCCAAATCGTCGAAGGAAGACTAACTGCAGCAGTATACGTTAATATACTAAACGAAGTGATGATACCATCGGTAAACGCTGTATACGGTCAAAATTACACATTTCAGCATGATAATGCTCCAATACACACAGCGCGCATTGTACAAAATTTTCTCCAAGAAAATAACATAGCAGTTCTTCCCTGGGCTTCGAAGAGTTCCGATTTGAACCCGATAGAAAACATTTGGGGTGCCATGGTCAAATCTATGTATAAACATGATTTTCAACCTAGAAACAGGGATGAATTACGTCATAGGATAAATCAAGCTTGGGATGAAATAACTGTCGAATTATGTAGAAACTTAGTTTTAAGTATGCCACAAAGGCTCCAAAAAGTAATAAACAGAAATGGTTCTATGACCAAATATTAATTTTGTGTTGTTTTGACAAACTTTGTGTTCGCAATTTTTTTCTTTTTATTAAATGTATTTTATTACCTGTATTAGCTTTATTTATTATTTTGTGGTAATGGTAAATATAATAATTTATAAAATATTTGACTTTAAAAAAATCTAATAAATTTACTTTATCCATATTATATGATGTCTCTCAAATTTAACCACCCCGTATCGAAAAATACAAAACATTCCATTATGTAACCTAGGTTACTTTTTAAATTTTGAATGTTTTTCCTTTTTAGCTCTAGACACCTTTTATAGTCTAGGGGATATGTATTTCTTACATTGTTTTTGTAAATCTCTTGTCCCAGTTTTTTATCGGCACAATAGTACATATAGTTCCAGAGAGTAACCGCTTCATTGTATGAGGTGGACCGCCACACGACGGTATTAAAAAATACCGTTTTAAAGTAGCAGTTACACAGATACCGACCCACCAGACTCACAGCTATTAAGGAATATATATACGATCCACAATGGCTTCCTTCGCTATATTTACAGTAGTTTTTATATTGCTTGATAAATACCACGTCAAGCATTGACCCGTGAGCGTTTCTAATATTGTAAACCTGAAATATGTTGCAAGAGTACATACAGCCCGCAGCTCCATATAAATTTGAACTGCTTCAAGTTATTTAATAATCCGGTAGCCTCGTCTCTGATCATATTATCGATATCTGAATCTTCATATATACTGTACAAAGCATCGTGAATTGGACCAAGTTCTTTCTACATGGGTCTAAAAGCATATAATACATTTACTAATCATAAAAAAAAACATGACAAGCAAAAAAAACCCCTCTATTGCCACGAACAATATTTTAACTTATTTTAGTATTGTATGCAGTTTGTTTTCTAATGAATTGGTGAAAGAGCATGAAAGTCGTGTGATTGCAGTGTGTTATTTTGGTTTGTTGTTTACCTTTAAATTGTAATTATATATCTATACTTATATTATATTTGTTATTTATTTTTCAAAAATTGACGCATACTATGTTCCCTCTGTTAACCTATTGTAATAAGGAATAAATAAATAAATAAAAAATATAAGGAAAACACTTGTCCTGTCTCTTTCTACTCTTTAAACATCAAGAAGGCCATGATTAAAATCCAATCACAGAAATACATCTGTGAACACAATACAATTCCAAAAAAGATTGAGATTAACGAGCTTAATTCCGTTTTCATGCAAAGATCGATTTGAATACCTAATGAAAACGGCAAATTACAATTGAAAATGAAATTTCCTTTGATCGTACAATTATTGTCATCACTACTATAGTATAAAGTCACTGTAGGTAGATTCAACGGTAGGTCCATTGAAATTTGACAGATACGTCTTCACAATCAGCCATCTTGATTGTGACGTTATTATGACAAGTGAAGTGACAAGGTCGAATTAATGTATTATCCTTATTATCTTTTTGTGGAAAAGTGGCATATTTATTTATATTTTTCTTATCTTATCAACTTTATCATTGGAAAAATGGTGTTATCTCCATAAATAGTTGTTTGTAAATGCTCTGTCTACGTTAAAAGCAAAGTGAGTAAAGAACTTTTTAGCAACACTTTCACCTATCTACTAGTTTTGACATTTCTTTTTCAACTCTGCTTACGCAAAAAAATACCCCAGTTTGGGAAAATTATGCCATTTATTGTTTTCTTTAGACTCTAGTATGTTGTTAATCTGTCGTAATAAAAAAATATATTAGCCTGGCTGGCATAATATTTGGCATATCAACACATTTATTTTATAGTAGACAAATTCGATGTCGGCCTTGTTTTCATATTGTTGACACAAACTCACAATACTTTTTCCAACATTTTTTTATTCCTTTTAATATTTGTATAAATTAACCATTTATTGTCTGAACTCATATAGGAAAGGATAAATTCAGAACTTAATTAACACATGTTATGAAAACTTATAAAGCTTAGGAAATAGTTGTTAGTAATTTTTAGCATTAAAAAGGGTTAACAAAAGAAGTAAGGAAAATACATGAGTTGCATTTTATTTGTTCTCTTTTTGAGTCTATGCCAAAATGGTTATGTGAATGCCAAATGTTTGGTTTCAGACCTTCCCACTGATAATTTTGGGATAACTTAAAAATATTGTCTAATAATCTCTAGTTTTGATTCTGAAGTTCAAAATTTGCTAAATTTTTTTGATTCAGCGACAAAGCAAGTCTAGTGCAAATTATTGCTCGCTCAAGCGGTTCTACAATTTTTTTTAATAATACTTGGGTGAATGTTTTGTAATGTTCCATATACCAGAACTAGAAAATTGTGGATTGAACTATTTATCAACTTTTACAGCATTTTGTTTTATTTTTTGTTTTTTTAAATATCAATTTTGGCAGGTAATGCAAGTCATGTGACTATGTTTACATGTATTATTTTTGGTTCTTGGAAGAACCAGAAAAAACCAGGACACTGAATAGCTGTGAGTACCTACACAAACTAATATGCCTGGTAGAGTGAAATACTGCCATTGAAGTAGTTTTCTTGATTACTTGTACGTCTGGACTCACTAAAAAGCTGCTAGATTTGATGAAGTTTGAGAGACACAAGAATTTATCATTTTTACTAACATATTGATTATCTTATGTTTTATTTTTAAATAATCATTTTAGATGCGAAAAACCACGAAAAATTTACAAAAACGTTATAGTGAGTTGATACTCGATCATAAATATTATATTTTCCTTTCTTAGGTGAATTTTATATATTATTAGGTTAGGTTTCCTTGAAATGTCATAAAAGTTATTAATATTGTCGATATTACACATATTCATTTTCAAAAAGAACTTCATATTATTTATTTATCTTACAAACACTTTGCAGTAATACCATGTAAGAGGGCTTACAACTAAGGACTAGAGCTAACAGATTGAAAAGAAATTCCTGAGAATTTTTGGAATACTAAATTCTTTAATATTTTAAAACTAATCTTTACCTGTGGAAATACTTGTCTTAAATAAATCTATATCACAATTGTCTATTAAAAGGTTACATTGTTCTAACATATGGTTTAATGGTGAACAATCCATTTTGCTTGTATAGAACAACCTCTTATTCCTAACTCTTAGATTAATTTTGGGTACTGATATATGCATACCATTCACCAAACACAGATCTTTGTACTTGAGATTGTTAATAATATAGAAAATAAACAATACAGACTGCATTGACCTTCTACGTTCTAAGGTTATAAATTTAAAGGAGTCGGGCAGGCTTCTATATTATTCTATATGATATCATATGGATATTCATTATTTTTTCTGACATATAAATAGCGCAAGAATCGTTTCTGTACTCTTTCAATGAGATTTATATTTGTCTTGGCTTGTGGCGCCCAAATTATGCATGCATACTCTAACTGAGGCCTCACCAAGGCATTATAAAGTCTTAACAATAGAATTAATACTCTTAAAAAACTTTGTATTTCTAATTACAAAACCAAGCAGCCTATAGGCCTTATTGACAATAGTGTTATAGTGAGTATGAAATTTTAGATCTGACTGCAGATAAACTCCCAAATCCTTGCACTCTTGTCTCAAAGTCAATTCTGAATTATCAAGAAAATACCGATTATTTATATAATTTAGTTTTCTAGTGTAAGTTATAATAGCACATTTCTCAACATTAAGAGGCATCCCATTCTCTCTAAACCATTCAGACATTGAGTCAAAGTCTTGCTGCAATTCATAAGAATCTTGTAATGAGGTAATTTGTTTGAAGATTTTGAAGTCATCAGCAAAAGGAAGGTTCAAGGAATACCTGATGCTATTAGGCAAATCGTTTATGAAAATAGCAAAAAGAAGAGGGCCTAGGTTGCTCCCTTGGGGTACACCAGAAGTCACCAGGAATTTCCTAGATAAACATTGGCCAATTTTAACCTGCTGAAACCTAGATATAAGATATGATCTCACAAACATACATACACTAGTAGAAAAACCAAAGTCCTTCAGTCTATTCAACAATATACCATGATCAACCTTGTCAAATGCCTTTGCACAGTCAGTCATAATCACATCGAGCTGACCTTTGCTGTTTACAGCCTCAGCTATATAATTAGTAAAGACACACAGATTGGTGACAGTAGATCTATCTTGTAAAAATCCATGCTGTTGATGAACAAACATATGCTTCAAGTTTTTTAATATGTCATTATAGAGAATGGTTTCAAAGATTTTAGCTAGAGTGTTGAGTATACTTATCGGCCTATAGTTTTCAATTTTGACTTTTTCTTTTGCCTTAAATCTGGCATAATGACAGACTCTTTTAACCTATCAGGAAAAGTATTAGTCTTAAGAGACAGGTTAAATAAACTAACTAGAGGTGCAACAAATATGTCAACACAACCTTTAAAAATGTAAGCAGGAACATTATCTTTTCCTGTAGCCTTTTTTGACTTTAATTTTTTTATACTAGCCCTTACCTTACATTGTTGAGAATGTAAAGCTTCCCTGAGAATCCGTAACACTACCCATACTAGAGACCTGAAAAACTGACTGAACGTAATGTGCAAATGCATTTGCTATGTCTGTGGGATCAGTAAAAACCTTATCCTTAAAATGCATGCATTCAATTTTCTTCTGAAAACGTACTATTGGGATGTGGTAAACTAACGGCCACTTGTATATGATTCAATTTAAACTAAAAGTGACAGTTTAAAAGTTTATGCAGTAAGGGAGACTTTTGTATAGTAACTGCATAAACTTATATTTAACTGTCACTTGTAGTTTCAACTGAATCTAATTATACAAGTGGCCCTAAGTTCAACTAAAAAACCTGCTGAAATTGTGTATCTCCAAAACGTTGGTTATGAACCTGGCTGCTAATTATGTGTTAAACATGAATTTTTGAATGAAATTGTTACTGAAATAAAATACCTAGGAGTTTTTTTGTATCCCCAGCTAAGCTTTGTCAGGTATGTCGATGATTTGTGTTAAAAAATAGGAAAAATTATAGGGTTTTTCTGTCGAATATCTGTCGCTCTTTCTGGACTAAGAAACATATATAATACTATTATATTTCCTTATTTTGATTATTGTATATCACTACTAATTTCATGTAACAAAGATAATATAAATAGACTCCAAATACAGCAGAATAAGGTAATGCAGATTCTTCTGGGATGTAATCGTTACACGCCTGTAAGCGATATGCTCAGGTAACTGGGGTGGTTGTCAGTAGAACAGTGCATTAAGAAGGCAAAAAGTATAGAATTAATTTACAAAATAGATTGCAAAATGTTGCCAATTTACTTGCGATCTTTTTAGAAAAAATGTACATTCATATGATGTTCGTTCTAAACAGAACTTTAATATCTCGTCTGTAAGAACAACTAGACTTTAAAAAAACTTATTTTATGGGGGTGTCTGCCTCTTTAATGCTCTGCCTGAAAACATCAAGAATGCACCAAGCTTATGTTCTTTTAACCGAATGCTAATTAAATACCTAGTAGATAAGTAGTTATTATATTATGTCACAAATTTCAATCATGTTTATTGTTTTGTAATTTTGTTTATAACCAGCCAAGTGCTAAATAAATATCAATTATTATATCATATTATTATTATGAGGCTGAAATTAGTAGACGTGATGGGATTCGCGCGCTAATATATCAAATGTAATTGAAAGCAAATCTCTTATAACTAGTTTATTTAGTAAGAAATGTTTATGATTTTTTACATACACTTATAACAAAGTAATAACGCGTACTTAAAGGGTTAAAATAATTCTTTTATCAAAAACACCCCTCGTAGACTGATTTCAACCCTTTCTAAAGAAAAATTAGTAAAACCCACATTTATAAAGTTTTTTTTCGTAATTGTTGGCAAATGTTACGGCCCCTAAACGCCTATAAAAGTTAAATCATTTGTGTGTCAAAAATACCCCTAGCAGACAGACCACGCCCGTTTAAATAAATAAAATTTAAAAAATCCTGTTAAACCCGCATTTATAATTTTTTTTTCGTAATTTTTGCCAAATGTACTTGGAATAACGTCTCCTAAACCCCTGTAGGAGTTAAATAATTTGTGTGTCAGAAACACCCTTAGCAGACAGGTTTCAACGCTTTTCAAAGAAAAATCAGTAAAACCCACATTTATAAAGTTTAACGTCTTATAAACGCCTATAGGGGTTAAATAGTTTGTGTGTTAAAAATACCCCATGCAGACAGACCACGCCCTTTTAAATAAATAAAATTAAAAAAAGCTGCATATCGCAAATCGTCACTTACAGTGACTCTAAACCGAGCTCTAAACATTTTTTTCAAATTTTTTTTATTTTTAAATATTCTGTTATAATATTTACTTTTGTATCACACTTTTTTTTTATATAAATATATAAACGCGATTAGTACACAAAAATGGCAAAATGACAGCTGTTAGTATATAAATATAACTAATAATCTCTGTTTGAAGGTTGGAGACAATGATGTTTCTTGACTGATAGAAGAGTTTTGGACTCGCATTGTCTTTATTTGTTTTATATCACAACGTTTCAACTGGTAAGTATCTCCAATCGTCTTCAGGCGAGGTGAATACTGCATACAGTATACTTACCAGTTGAAACGTTGTGATATAAAACAAATAAAGACAATGCGAGTCCAAAACTCTTCTATAGTCATAACTAATACTACTGTAACTCGTGTATTTCATCTTTATCCCTTTTATTTATGTTCCACAAAGTTAACACTCAATATTAAATAGTTTATTAATAATTGAAATAGTTGAACTTTGAAAATATCAAGATGACAGCTAACAAAAAACAACCTTTATTTTCATCACACAAATTGTTTGTTCCACACAATAATCAGGTAACTTTGACTGTGATTAAATAATGCCTGCCTATGCTACAATCGCCTGGCTCTGATGGTGAATTATTAGATCAAGGTGACGAAGATAACTATCGAAAGGAAGTAGAGAAAGGAATAGTAGTTTGTCTTTTTTTAAATTTTTTTTGAATTCCCGAAATTTCTATGATAAATATTAGTTCTTATCATTACTTTGCAATGTTGAAAGTAAGCTTATATGAAAAAAAGTTTAATTTAATTTATTGTTTATTTTTTTATATTGTATGCTGAATTTTTCCGAAAAAAGTTTATTTCTTACATTTTTATTCCCTAACCCTAACCAATAACAAAATCAGTATTTTATTGACTTATACCATAGAGAAAAGAGGAATGGTCCAATGTAAAAAGGTTACCGCTCTAAGATTGTCGACGATGTCCAATATGGTAACGGGTTACGACAAACGTTGTCTGTAATAAACATTAAGCTAGCTCGAATATTCGTCTAAAGTCACTTCTCTTATAGGCATTTGTGTCGAGGACTGGAGTCACGTTTTGGCCCTTTTAATAATAAAGATAGTTATTTATTCCAAAACACAACAACAATAAATTATATGTCATAAAATGAATTTGTAAAAATTATACTATAATTAAATAACTAAACATTGGTTACAGTAACATACCAATGGGATGTCTACGTTTACTTAGTTTATACTTATACTAATAAAAGGTCATCTTTGCAAAAAAACAGGATGGAAAAGAAAAAAAACATAGGCGTCCCAGGAACCACGCGACGGTGGTTAAGGGTAAAAAAATAATTTCCTATTTTCTTAATTATCTACAAATTTAGCTTGAGTTAGTTTTTATGTGATATGAGTGATGCCAAATTTAAATTGTTAGTTTGGTAAAAGTACTTGCACTAAATAGTTTTTCAATACTACTTATCGCTTCTCGTTTTCCCGCTATGTCAGTGCAGAGGAGGCTAGCGCTGTGTAAATTTAATTTTTAGTAACTTATCGCTATTATAGTAAATGTGTTTAAGTCTCTCAAATTATTGTTTTTAAATGCCGATTTATGCATCAAACTGAGGGATGTTTTATTACAAAAATAATCGGGTTTAATTCCTTCTTAACTCCAGCGAGTAACAAAATAATGAGAAAATAATTTGTACTTATTTTATTTATGTTGCAGCCAAAGTTATCTGGTTATTTGGTTATTGTTTAAGAATGTTTGCAAACACTATTGGGGCAGCCAGTTATTTATTATTATAATGCCCCACTGCTTTATTTTTAAACCTAACTTATTTTTATTTCAGGGATCATGGACACTGTTGATCAACCAAATTCAATATGTCACATCCAGTCTATTCACATGTATCCATTACAGACACCTGAACCACAAAAACAAACACCTTTTGGGCCTCTGACAGGCGAAATGATTTTTTATTCAGGCAATTCCGTTGATGGTATAATCATCTTGACGAATTACAGGCTTTACCTTCAAAATGGCGAAAATCAGTTTCACATACCTCTGGGCCTTATCGAGACCATCGAGATTCGAGAGCTGTTTTATTTGCAGTTGTTTTGTAAAGATGCTAGAACGTACAGGTAAGGATTTATGGTTTTACCCCAGGTCTTAGCTTGTGCAAATAGTGATTTTTGATTGAGTTTATACAGTCACCGGCAAAAAGTTGGACCAATATGGGAAACTTTTTTATTATTGAAATTGTAAAAAAACTTTTTATGCTGATAGCCTCTGCATGATTGGTAACTTAAAAATTTGTTTTGACATTAGTTACGTGACTACTCTGCAGATTCCGTGGAGCTTTCATTTTAATAGAATAATAATATTTCGAAAATAATGCCTTGGATTCATAAAGCGTTATCATGGTTATTATAAATATAAAGTGTCAAAAAATACCGAATATGGCATATTTCGTCGTAAGTTTTTAAAGTTATTTTAACATTTCGCACTTTAAAATTAGGGATTAGAGATAGCTCGGAACTTCCACAATACAGAGTTATTTAACAGATAGCTCCGAATAGAGTATTTTTAGATGCATTTTCCATTTTAAAATCAGCCTGCATGGCTTGAGTTTTATCAATTTTCAATGTTCGGAGATATTCGGATCAGCCGAAAATTGCCGACTAGGTTTGTTCGAGTTTTTATTCCTTGTGACTTTATTTGTAGAGATAAAGAAAAAATAATTTAACTTTTCCATTGCCATTTTTTGTTTTCTATCATATGATGTCATCAGATTTCGAGTACAACGTTTCGTCATCTAGATACCATCATTAGTTTTTTTTTAAATATAAACCTGTAATTTTTATTGCAGTTTCGTAAATCTTGCATTTTCTAATGTATTTGTGCAATAATACTGTAACCAAATATCAACATTTCGACCCCATAAAACATTTTCAATTTTTATATTCGCAAAAAGTATGACAATTCTGGAATTTAAAATGGACAGCTATAATGCTGTAGAAAAACGCATATATTTGAGGATGTAAAATGAATTTATCCCGAAAACTACTTATCCGGTCTGAAAAAAATATGGTATACGAATGAAAAATGAGTTAAAATATCAGAAAAAATATATTTGAAATAAAAGTTACAATGGCCTTGTCTGCCTTGACGAATTGAATCATTATAATAACTCGAAAACTACTTAACTGATAATTTTGTATACGTATCTTATAGAATTTTACCACGAAACTTATTTATCCGATCGGGAAAAAATTTGGTATAATGAGTAAGATTTTCGACGCCGTGAATAAAGTTTGACAGGCAATGCGCCGCAGCCCAAATGTTAACAGATACGGTGTTTCCCCTATAAATTATGCTTGGAAAATTTTATTTATATAAATAAAGGGTTAAAATTTGATTTGGGTACGCGTAAAATTAAATTATTTCAAAAACTATTTAATTGAACTACCTAAAATTTGGTGAACGCATATTAAAATAAATCTACCTCGAAAACTACGTAACAATCTGAACAAAATTTAGCATTAATATGTAAAAGGCGTTTATAATTTTAGCCCCACTCAACAAATTGATTCTCGAAAACTACCTTACTGATCTACCCTAAATTTGGCATCTTATTCAATCTGAATAAAGTTTGATATGTAATTTGAGTTAATAATTGTAGGAAAAATATTTTAGAGATTGCAGTAACCTCAGTTTTGTGCGCCTGTGAGATAAATGACATTGTAATTTTTACTTATAATCTCCCTAGAGCATGAATTATTTCCGAAATTTTTTTCGAGATCTCGAATTATTTAAAAATTTCACGAAATGTCAGCCTAGGGAAATTTTCTTAACACATTCGGGACTGAGGAAAACTTTCCGGACTTATAATTATAATTCAAGCTCGAGGGAGATTCGGTAAGAAAATTTCGCAACCAAAAATATGCGTTTTTGCCTTGACAAATAATTTAATTCTGTCCTGTCCTGTTGACGTTGTGCAAATGAAGTTTAAGCTTGGTTCAATGCTGAACTAAGCTTAATCCGTAATTGTATAACCAGGCTTAAAAGTTTAAAAGGATTAATTATAAAATAACAGTATCAGGATAGATGAAAGTTTAATATTTCCTGGATTTCCAAAAATTGCCCTTTTAAAGTGACGAGTAAAAGGCTTCTAAGCTTTATGAATTTGTATAAATTTTTTGAGGCAGTCAGCGAGGGTATTTGAAGGGGAAATTCATCAATTATTGTAACAATAAACAGTAATGATATTGGACATCGTACGCGTCACATTGCCAAGCAAAGCCACAGATGAGTCGCCCGAGAACGGCACAAACGCCTGATCAACAACTATGATATTAACTGACAGTCATGACATGACACAGGCACGTGGTTAAAGTGCCAAAATGACAAATTGAATTTGAAAATATGTCAAAAGGCAATCCGTTAATTATTGTCGTTTATACCGGTAGAATTACACACGGCTATGGCAATAAATCTGCAACAACCAATTAGAAAATGGATGAATTATTACCTGCTGGCCATTAATCTGAATTGATAACAGAGTTTTGTTGCACTGCAATATCGGGCTTCCGTAGACCATCAATATGGCGTCTGTGATTTCTATTATTGGCAACGTTGACATTTGTTGTGTTAGTTGGTCACCTTGCAAAAGTCTTCCTCTGCCATATTTTTCGACTGCCAGCGAACTGATCTTCGTCGATCTGATCTGAATAGGATCAGTAACTGTTCCAACTAGTTGTCGACGGGTCCTGTAGGATACAATTGAGCTGCAAACCTCCAAAGATCCAAGATGAATATAAACACTATTTCCAGTATCTGGCATAGTGTCAATTTACTGTTGGTCCGTCCGTTCAAATTGTTGTCGTGGAAAAATCTGCTGCAACAACACCGGGAATAAACTTCCGTTTCTGCTTCGGTATCTAACAAGCAATGTTGTTTTTAAAACAATACGGCCGTCTCTTCTGTTGCAACAACGGTTATGTAAAAATCCCGCAATAACATTTTGTCGTTTTACACTTCTTCTGATATGTAGGGTGAATATAAACTAAAGAATGACGGAAATAGTTAGTTCTCTCTCTCTTTTCAGACCCTAGAAAAAAATTTAATTAAAAACGAAACGTTGGGGTAAATACTATTGAGTTGTTTGTTGCCTGCCGTCATTCCCACTACACTCATTCTATAGTATAATTTGGGGGCGCACAACTATCAAAAAAAACTTTTTATGCTGATTATATCTGCATAATGGGTAACCTAAAAATTATTTTTTACTTTTGTCACGTGATTACACTTTTGGCAGGAAAATTCAAAAAAAAAAAATTTGTAATGAAAAGCGACTTCAATATTCCCTCAATAAAAATGTTTCCTATTTAATTTTATGTCAATCACTGTATAAAAAGCTCCAGATTTAAAACAAAATCCATTCAAGTTGGCGCATCAACATAAATAAAGAACAATATTTTTATCAAAATTGTGTAAGGTTCCACGATCAAACACAAATGATAATAATGCTGTCCAAATAAGATTGCTTTTCTATTTTTAATTGATGGCCAAAGGTTGTATTTACAAAGCATAAATAAAAATGTTAAAATAAGTATTTTTGCATAATATTATATGGATATCCGTATGTATCGGGTGGACAACTAAAATGGGACGCCGGCTGTATCTTGGGAAGCGCTAATCGTACAGTTTATATACTAATGTATTCATCATTTTCTTTCATATCACGAATTGGAAATTTAATGAAATATTTCTCTTGGATTAGAGAATATCCAATTTTCAATTTTATTGCTATATTTATTTAGTGATTTTTTAAATTTAAATTGACTGTGGTAGTATATCAAAAATATATAATTGTAATTTTAGATGTACATTTGAAAATAATGAAAACGCTCTTGACTGGTACTATCGAGTGACAAAAACAGCTGAACCGCCCAGACAAATTGAGCAACTTTTTGCATTTTACCACTGCGTGTGGGCAAAAGAAAAGGGCGGAGAGGAGATGCAGATAAAAATTGAAAATCAAAGACGATACACTTTCGACAAGAATATGTTTGAGAATGAGGTAATATATTTTCTAGTTTTGGTCTTAGATTGATTGATTAATAAAGAGTTTTAAAACATCCATTATAATTACTAACAGGATATATCTGAAACAAAAATAAAATTTGATTGTCGCATTCTTGTATTTAAGTTTTAAAGAAATTATTATATTTAAATATTTCTTGGCAATATCTTTGTCCATTACGGCATTTTACTGGTAGTTAGTATGTCAATAAGCATCTATGGTAGAATGAGAATGGATTACAGAGCTAAGTAACATCAAATGATCGTTTTTCAAGGTGTTAGAAAAGTTATTATTAGATCAGTGATTGAAAAGTAGGAGAGGGCGCACTATTTAATATATTGTCATGCAGAGTTTCACCTTCAACCTATACAGCGTGTTATGGAATAGCCGTATTATATTTAAATTTACCTAAAAATAACAACCTAAAGTAGAATTTTTACACGAATTTTGATCGTCCATATAATCTGACTAGACTGCAACCTTCGTAGCATTTTTGTAATTTATTCTTGTTTTTACTGTTTTGCTGCATTCCAAGCACATTCACCAAAATTAATGTTTTTCGCGCCTACTAAAAATTTAACAAACTTACAACAGAGAGCTACATTAAACAGTTTTGCAACGAATATTAATTTAAAATAAGCGCCATTTTCAAGCGGTGGTTAATTGTATTATGACAGTTTGACACAGGTACTCCGTGCCACCACCCACCACGCCATGGGATTTACACAAAAGTGCCCAGTATTTCGGAGCATCGTTTTAATAACAAACAGCTGCTGTGAAATTTTAGTGAAGGAAAAGTAGAAATATTCAAATGTGCTATATTGCTAATATCACATTGAGCCTAATGACAATTTCTACTTGTTTTTAAATGTCAGTATTATAACCCTATATGGTGTATTGTTGTAAATCTCTATTTAAATAAGCAAGCAATATATAATTTTTAGATGGCAAGAATGCAATTCCAAGGGGATTCCTGGAGAATTACCAAAGCGAATGATAACTACAAGCTTTGTCCTACATATCCGCCATATCTTCTAGTCCCTTCATGCATAAATGACGAGATACTAGAGAGCGTGGCCAAGTTTAGAAGTTCCAGGAGGATACCAGCTGCTGTTTGGAGGTACATACAGGGTATCCCAGTGGGAACCGCTTCGATCTATATAGAAAACTACACATAGGAAAACTTTAAAAATTTGACAGTATGCTAATGTTGATGAGGCAACTCGGCTAAAATATTTTCAATATGGTGGTACATCTGGTTAAACCGGAAGTAGGTATCAACTTGTTTATTATAAATAATAGAATACCCAATATATTATTCGATTTTTGGAGTTTACGTAAGATTTTAGGCAGATTGCGTATATTATGTAATATACCTAAGTACGCGTTTTTGACATATTTACGGTTTTATTTCAAAAATTACATTGGCAGGTCCTTCAATAATTACCAATTTGTCTTATAAGGAAGCCTCTATTATTTAATTTGGGTTTGATTCCTCATTGAAAAGAATCTGGTTTAATAGGTTTTGTATAAAATTTTGACAACTTTTAATACAGTGTGTCCAACGAAGATTGAAAAAAACTGCAAAAATCTACATTTTCAAATGCAAACTCTCAAATTTTATAATTATTTCTTATTAATCATTAACAAATAAGGGTAAGTTTGTGTTTTCTATTCTGAAAATTTTTACTTTTCGAAATATTGCCAATTTAATATTTTTATATGGCGATTTCGCTGCCTATTGTAAGTTCAGCTACTCCTAGTTGGCTATGACGGCTCTGAACGTTGTCAAACTAAAGAAATGTATAAAGCTGTCACTTACCATTTGAAAATTATTAATGATCATGCTGGGACGCTTGAACTATACAAACTACAACATTAATAGTTATCAAAATATAAAAAATCTATTAAAGCCGGCCTTTTTTAACGAGGAATCTAAACCAAATTAAATAATAAATGCTTCCTTATAAAAAAAATCGAAAATTATTTTAGGGCCTACATATGTCATTTTTGACATATAAACTTAAATATATCAAAAATGCTTGGACTTAGGTATAGGACATGATATACAAAATCTGCCTAGAATCATTCGTAGAAATTAAAAGTGTAATAATATATAGGGTGTTCCATTTAAAATAAGAAAATTGCCACCTACTTCCGGTGTAACCGAAAGTACTACTATATTGAAAATACTTTAGCCAGGTTGCCCCCATCAACATTAGCATAATGTCAAAATTTTGTTATGAATGGTTTAAAAAAACAATTTTTTTTTTAACTGAAAACCATAGGTAGATAGCTGACAAGTTCAGAAAAATGGCACCGTCATGGAGCGAATACGGTTTAGGATTGTTATTTTTAAATAGTATTTTTATTGACTTTTAGTTGACACCCCTTTTTTGCTACAGCTTACTTCACCCACTAAAATCCTCGTTGAAATTCGGAAATGATCGGAACTGACATTTTTCAAATTTTTGCGGGAATTATGTTAAAAATCATAACCCTACCTATTTAAACTTACTCATTCATATCTTAAGTTAATGTTATAATGACCGGTAGGAAGATAATATACTTTTCAATATTGGAGAAATGTGTTCCTATTCCCTAATTACCAGAAAGAAATTATTTATCTATTTTTTAAACAATTTTTAAATTTTTATTAACTTTCCGCGCCGATCCTTACTATGAACAGCGGAGAATTAAGGAAAACAAAGAAAAACTATTTCCCGGTATTTCGCGACGGAAATCTTTAGAAAATCAAAAGGTACAATTGAATTGAATTATTTACAAACAAGAACGAACTTCGTATGATAAAAAATAAGAAAGTTAGGTACGGATACGTATACAACCCTGTAAAAATTATGTAAGTTCGTTACACACACCCTCTTCTTTAAAAAAATACTTTCTTATTCTAGCCCTATTTCGGAAAGTCCTTAATGAATTTACAATTCGAAAAAAATATATCGCGGATCTAAATAAAAATCAAAACAATATTAAATTTCTTCTTTGGACTGGTACTACTCAGATGAAGAGTTTTTTGATTACTGTAAGGTCAGTACCGCGCATGGACCACAAAAATAGCATGACATTAATTGTTTATTAATACCGAGATCTTTATTTTTAAGGTTTAATTAAATACATCAGAATTAGTAGTAGGAAGAAAGATATTTAAAAATTTAGCAATACGGGAAATTTTGGTCGTAAGGTAATTTTTTCTCCGTTGATCCGACCATACCACGATCCGAAAGTCACTATTTGTCAGAATTCGATTTCAAAATATTTTGACAATAGCCACACTACGATCATCGGACTACTGTGTCGACGAATTTTTAAAAATGTACTTTTATGCCTTGAAATGTGGCATCCAAAAGTACAAATAGTTGATGTAAGAAAACGCCCGATTGTAATAAAAAAATTTAATAATAAGATGCTTTCTTTCTCTATACAAGCTTACAAAACTAAGACTCCTTAAACTTTCATTTAACAACAACTGGCCTTTTTGGCGATACATCATATCTCACATAGGCCAATTAAATGACTAACAAACTAACATTATTTAAAATAACTTATTGATACTCGTTTAGGCTTATTTTATTTGTTAAGTATAAAAATAATTGATGTTATTACATAACTCAAGAGTACCAATATCATTACGAATCTTAATGATACCAATTTTATGGTAAAATATTCTTAGGCATCCAAGAAATGGCGCAATAATCGCTCGATGTAGCCAGCCTGAGGTTGGTTGGCTTGGTTGGAGATCCAGTGAAGACGAAGAGCTTCTGAAAGCGATTTCAGAGGCTTGCAACTTTGACAGAAATTTACGCACTAACAGCAGCAGCGATAAGGATTCGGTTCTGTCACATTCGCCTGGTTCTTTACATTCGGACGAATCGTTGCAAATTACTGGAGAAGTGGTACAACAAGGGGAAAAGGTGGGTAGAGGATGTTTTCTAATATAAAAAATTAGGTTATTCAACAAAAAGATGAAGTATAAGAAATCATATCGTAAATGTTGTTTTAATAAAATCATAAAGTTACCATAAATAAACTGCATTTTTAGCTTCTCATTATGGATGCTCGTTCGTATACAACTGCCGTGGCAAACAGGGCTAGAGGTGGTGGTTGCGAGTGTCCGGAGTATTATCCAAACTGCGAAATTCAATTTATGAACCTTGCCAATATACATTCCATCCGTAAAAGTTTTCACGCACTTAGGCAACTTTGTATGACGTCAGCTGACCAGCCCAAGTAAGTATTAATTTATTTTTAACAGAAACTCATAATTTAGTCCGTGTTACCACAAAAGCGAGAAAATTGTGTTGTGCTTTAGTATACTATAAACATACATAAAATAACACAGGCCTGCATTTTTTAATACTTTGAAAGTTGATTTAACAATTTTAGCTGTTTTCTGGTAATTAGGTAGCACTGATTTCAAATCTGCTTTTAGTTTTCTTGTATCATGTAAGGTTATTTATGAAACCAGCAAAATCAAGAAATTAAGAGAAACACGATTTATTTCCTTTATAAGCTAGTTTTATAACATATTAAAGAGAAATATACAAAAACATACAAGATAAGACATTAAAACTATTTGGAATAGTTGTTTATTCTTTACGCTTCTTAAAAAAACCTTTTCTTTTTTCAGAAAAGCTTCTTTATATTGTTTTTCTGTCATATTCAGCTAAAGGAAGATCTCTCCTCAGTGTCCAACAGTAATCGGACGTCATTTTTGTGTCCCAGCGCCCCTGGTATCTTTTTTTCATCTCTTTAATATCTTGATGAAATCTTTCACCTTGCTCTTCACTCACGTCCCCAAGATTTTCCGAGAAATAGTCCAAATGGGAATGTAAAAAGTGAATTTTTATGCTCATATTGCAACCAAGAATCCTGAATTTTGTGTCTTTATAATTCCCTAGAAATTTATGTACAACTTCTTTAAAAGCATTCCATGCATGTTTTTCCTTATCTTCCATTACATTTTCAAATTCTCTATTTTTCATCAAGCTCCTAATCTGCGGCCCTACAAAGATTCCCCTCTTTAATTTTGCCTCTAACAGAGCCGTAAATGTGTTACAAAAATATTTAAAACAATTTCCTTCTTTGTTTAATGCCTTAACAAATTGTTTCATAAGTCCAAGTTTTATGTGAAGTGGTGGAAGTAAAACTTTTTTAGGGTCAATAAGACTTTTGCGAATTACATATTTGTTTCCATGTGTTAAAGTCTCTCTTTGTGGCCAGTCACTTTCAATGCTGCTTCTCGGTTCCTGCTATCCCACTCGCACAGGAGATATGAACATTTAGTAAATCCAGACTGCTGGCCCAAGAGAAGGCCTAAAATTTTTAGATCTCCACACAATTCCCAGTTGTGATCTTTGTATTGTATTGTATTCTTAAAAGTAATTCCATAAATTTTCATAGTTTTCCTTTAAATGAACAGAATGGCCGACAGGAACAGAAGGAAAAACATTGCCATTATGTAAAAAAATAGTTTTAAGGCTCCTGGCTTTAAGGAATTTGAAGAACTAAATTTATTTTAAAATGTATTACGCCTATTAAAAGATTTTTTAATATTTTTTCTTTTTTTTGAGAAAAAAAAATTCTGTGGGCGATGGAGCCCAATGGTATTTTAATTAGTTATTTCTATACAAAAACTGAGCTAAACAAAAATCACGTCATAACATCATGCAGGACTGTGTAATTAATTAATGTAGATTTTGTTTTCATAGATAACAAACCTCATATAAATAAATTCAACCAGCGCACAATAAGCCCTTTAATAAATATTATTTTCCTCTAGCTATAATATAACAAAAATTTGTAATTGTTTTATTACAAAATACATAGTATATAGAATGTTATGTGGACAGCTATTCTATTAACGCCCTCGCGTTTTAAATCCGCTCGGGCAATAATGGTAGCTGGCTAAACCTTGATTAATAATATACTATTAAGGTATATTCTCAATAAAGGGGAATCATCCATAATAGTTTCTCAAAAAAATGTTTGGACCTTGATCATAATTAAGAGCTTCTCCTGAAAATATTAGTTTTTTATAATTTAATAAGTGTAGGATAGTGTAATAGTGTTTGAAGTGTAATTCAGATATTGACCTGTAGGCGTAGGTTTCCTGTACACTGAGGTCTGGATGGTGTTGCCATTTTTCTTTACGTTTACATCTAGGAAAGGTAACTGATTGTTTTCTTCTCTCTCCATGAATAATTTGATTGTCGGCGTCAGGCTATTAATGTGATGTAGGAATTCCCTGAGTTCGACATCGTTTCCATTTCAAATAATTTGGTGCAGCCGACCATCCTGGACACACGGTCATCACATCAAGTGGACAGAAGCTCAAATCCTGCATAAAGAACCACATTGGAGAAAAAGGAAGTTCAAGGAAGCTGCTACCATATACCAGAACCCAGATTGCTTTAGTAAGCCCTCGCTAGATAAAAGAAATATCTGGAAACCTTTGTTAAGCAGATGCAAACTTAAAATACCGCACACGAACTAAACGCATGACTGCACCCATCTCGGTTATGCTCCAGTGCATCTAGCTAGTATAAATAGAACTGTAGTTACTTTACTTATTTAGTATTCATGCAAGTCCAAAACTCTTCTATCGTTCAAGTGTAGGATAATTTTGTAAAATTAAATACTGTTTGGTGCATATTCTTCTATTAATTCGTATCCACATAATTTACGGTCAGAATCGCTTTACAAAGGCGGATAATTGCGAGATGCGTCGTTCGAAAACTTTGGTGGCAAATTTGCGCTCATTATTCTTTGGTAATTATTATTGGTGTACCTGGTGACACAAGAAGGTGCCCCCAATTTTTTCCCTAATTAAAGTAAAGATTTAAAAATTTCAGGAATTACAAAGTATGTAAATTGCCATTTTTCGGGCAATTCGCATCTTCTAACCGAAAGTGAATTCTACTTTTAAATTCCGCTTTGTATTTTTAAAAAGCAGGTTGTAAATAAAATAACCCTAATGAATAATTTTATAATAATAAGTTAATTTTATATTACACAGCAGGTTGAAAAGAACCATTTTAACGTTTTTATGGCCTGCTCTCTACTCTTTATCACTTGCCTTGGTTTACCAAAATTATGGACATTTTAGGAAACACAGGAAACTTGATCTAAGCGGCCATTGTAAAACAAATGATTATGTATAAAATGTCATTAAAAAAATAATTTTCTATAGAATTTAGTATCGAATAAAAATTGGGGGTTGCCATTTAAAATTTGACTTTACTTCCGATTAAACCGGCAGTGGGTTTGAATTGGCCGAAGAATGACAATTTACACACTTATTTACTATGGCTAAAATTTTTAAATCTTTACTTCAAGAATTACGGAAAAAATGATGTCATCCGGTATATTATTTTCTGTACCTTATGATTGAACTTGGAATATGTTTTTAATTATTTAATACAAATAGGGATTTTTCTATATGATTCACACCATTTTTTTTAACGTCATATTGCTAAGTTGATAAGTGGAAGGTATCTGTGGATAAAGGGTTTCAGTACTCTACTTCGATCTTAAAATCTGCTATAAGTTTTGTAAACATTAATTTCTAGTAGGACTTTTTTTTTAATTTCAGTTGGTTTAGCCTTTTGGAGGGTACCCGATGGCTTTTACATATGTCTGGCCTTATCAAGGCTGCTGTTACGTTAGCGACGGCTGTAGAAAGAGACAGTAGACCTGTCTTAGTGCACTGTTCGGATGGATGGGACAGAACGCCTCAAATAGTAGCCCTGGCAGAAGTCTTGCTGGATCCATATTATCGTACGGTAGATGGTTTCAGGTAGGTAAATGACATTTTATTCTGTACCGGCTTACCTTGTTTTGCTTAAAGTTGTGAAGTTTTATTACCAATTGGAAAAAAATGTTAACTGGTCGCACCACTGACTGAAAATGGTGTACAATCAAGAACTATATAAATATAAAAAATAATGACGGCGCTGCAAAAACTTGATGGAAAAGTATTAGAATGGTTTTAATTATTGATAAATTAGCCGACTCCTATGTGAATGGTATTTTTAATTCCTCATACACGCAAAGTGATGATAATGATTATCTCTGATTAAGCCTTAGCTACTTATACAGTTATACACTCTTTCACTTGGACCGTGGCGTCTTACGGAATTACACCGTCAGCAAAAGCATCTTTTTAAAATCAAAATTAAGTTAAACATTTGTACATGACCAAATGCCACGTCAAAATTTTTTTTTATAGGATCCTCCAGACCGGCGCGAAAGTTCCGCTGCCGCGACCTATGCGGTACCGCGACGGATCGGTATACACAGCGGTATACAAATGTGTTCATACCAACAGACGTGGAACCGCAGTGACACTATATCGGTAACAAAAAACAAACCGTTTTGCGGTTTAACATGTTAAACCGGAAGTTGTTACTTTTAGATCCGGTTGTACAATTACGGCTTAGTTCAGCGTTGAACCAAGATTTCAACGCCAAACTAAGCTTAAGTCGTAATTGTACAACCGCACCTTAGATAGAAAATAAAAAACTACGGCAGGTAAAACTCATTTTGTGCCAAGATGAACCGTTCTAATGTTGCAGCCTGTCAAAGTCTGCAAATGCTATATTTTAAACGTCAATATCTTAAAAACAATTGAATTTAGACAAATAACATTTTATATAAAATAGGCGTAGAACTTTGTGTGGAGTTAAAAAATAATATAATGGTGTTCCATTAAAAAAAAGTATGTTCAATACGTTCTGATTATTTGGGATACCCTGTATAATTTTAAATAACTTTACGATTATAGATCTAATACCTCCCTCTAACTGTTTTTGCAAAATATAAAATAAGTACCAAAGTCCAAATGTAGGCACCCCTAGCAATAATTTTTTTAATTTAATATTCACTACACGTACACTTTTATGGGACTGGTGACGTAAGTACTTCACCACTTCCACAAGGAGTATTTTTCAGATTTCAGTGTTTTATAATTCGTTAACTAATACTATATTTTTGTTTTAGAGTATTAATTGAGCGGGAATGGCTCGCTTTTGGCCACAAATTTGCTGATAGATGCGGTCACTCAGGCGGAAGCGATGACTTAAACGAAAGATGTCCTATATTTTTACAGGTTGGTTTATTTTATATAAGATTTAGTTACATCTCCTGATTGATTCATCATCGTACAGATCAATCCGGTCATTCAGACTTTGAAGTTTAATCAAACAAATATCTTATTTAAATTGAAAAAAACAAGTAATCTGAAAGCAACATCGCTAGATTTAACTACCCAGAACGACTACAGTTGTAGCTCAGTGGTCGAGTTACTGGCGTTCGAGTTCGATTCTCGGAGAGGCTTAATAAAAAAAAGTATGTTCGGAACTTTAGTGGATACAAGAATTACTGCACTGCATTTCCTCTTCCACCACCATCCGGTTATTAATCTTTACTGTTTTATGGTTAAATTATATTTTTATTCCGGTTTATAGTCTCTTTTGGTCTAAAATATTGGCATTGTATTTCTAACTAAATGTCTCGTTTTGATTAAACCATCTCCAGCAACACAAATGCTTAAAGATGCATCAGATACAATTTTATCACACCTTTCGACCGCTTGTGTATGACAGGGTAGCTCGAAAAATAGCGGGAGTTCAATAGTCATCATTAAGTATTGTTTGTGGTTCATCCGTTATATGTTGGGTTATAGCGGGCTCAATAAGAAAACAGTCTTGTTAAACTATAAAATCGATATAGGTCAATAGCAAAAAGGTTTATCTTAAGATATTCCAGATTTAGAGTCGTTTATAAAATGTGTTGGCCTAATTTTTAACTAATAAGCCTCTAAAAGTAATTCTTTTTTTTTGCCTTATTTTTCTAGTCGTCTCGGTTTGTCAGTGAACAAAAACCTAATATTTTCGCTCACTGGACGCATTTAGAATTTTGTTTTTACAATGAAGAAAGCAACTAGTGTCCTTGAAAAGTTGATCAAACGTGTGGGTGTAGCGGGAATAAAGGACATGCGCACTGAGAATTACTGTTTATTTCTTTGGCGACGTTTCGATGATGATTTTCATCTTTCTCAAGCTAATGTAAAAAAAATCTTTTTCAATTTTGCAGAAAAAATATACAAATGGGTACATATTCAGTCTTAACTCATATAAAATTTTATAAACATTATTAAAATAAAATACTGAAACAAGAAAATTAACAGAGTTCAGATTATAAATATATATATTTTCTGAAATCAAAAATTGAAAGCTCAAAGTTTCGCAAACTATGTCAAAAATGAAACAAAACAAAACATAAAGCATAAAAACACTAAAATATGTAGGCATGAAAGTAAGCACTTAGCCTCGAAAATTAAAATGTGGTAGTCAAGATGTTCGGTTCTAAAAACGACAACATAACACATACTATGGACACCCTTCATGGGAAGCATAAAGACAATGTTTTGTTAATATCGACTCAATGGTCTTTTAATTTGTGTATTTTTTTTCTTTTTAACTTTCAATGTGAAAATTTGATACAAGTGCTAAATCAAATCAATATTATAACCTAAAATGACAACACTATGTTAATACCTTCAGTTTAGTGGTTAACATATTATTTAACAACATTTCTTAGACAAAGTCACCAAAAATACATTAATATTGATTGTCACCAAAAATGATAATATTGTGATTGATGGTCTTTTCTGTACCTATGTGACATTGTCCGTCATGAAATAAACTTGAGAAACTAAGCCTATTTTGTCTGAGGATAAAATAACGAAATAATTTTTGTTTATTGAGACCATTTTGTTAACACAAGAAACAATGTTTTTTATGACGCACTGATTTAAATCGAACTAGCCTTTCTCTAAATCTCTTAACATTTGTTGAATATCTGCACTTTCTTTTTGCATTAGCAGCATATTAATGCAACCAGAAACTATATCGATCTTTATGGCTTAAAGATTAGCTAGAGCCGTTTCGATACACAATTTCTAAATTAAAGTCCTAGAAATATTTGTGTTAAATTTGATTCCAACGAGGTATACTCAAAATTTTTTAAGTGAATTAACTATGGCTATTATCTCCAGCTCATTAGAGTGGTATGTGTCTTTCGTTGCTGACGTTCGTTTATTAAAGAATGCAACAACTCGGTATCTAACTTATTAGGAATATCCGAATTAAAAAATAACTTGCTTAACGCTACCTGGTTTTCTGTGAAGCCTCTATTTTTCTTAAACCCAGTCTAAAACCTTCTGCAGTATAAATATTTTGAAAATGGTTTAAAGTTTTAAATAAATTTCAATTATAAAAGCTTTTTGTTTTGAAATTCTTCATTTCCCTGTATATCTTGTATCGAGGGAAGCCTTGTATACCAGATAGTAACATTCAAAAGTTATTAAAATTGTATAAAAAATTAAATCATATTTATTAAACTAACAGGCAGCTTTACCGCACAGTGTACATACATTCCTATATACTTTCCTATACTGCATTTTATTTCTTAATACGAAATATATTTTTTCATTTGGTTACAAATAGCATATTTATCTTTTTCAGTGGTTGGACTGTGTACACCAACTTATAATGCAGTTCCCGATTTCGTTTGAGTTTTCTCACAACTACCTAATAAAATTGGCACAACACACATACTCTAATCTATTTGGTACATTTTTATGTAATACACTGAAGCAAAGAACAAAGGTAGTTTTGGGAAGGACGTTTTCGGTGTGGGAATTTTTAAAAGCGTCCAGTTTTAGAAATCATCTTTATGCGCCGCAGCAAAATACCTTAACGGCTGGTCGGGTAAGTAATCAATTATTTAGCCTAAAGTTTTAGTGTACTTTTTTGTTATGTGATGAGTGTACCTTTCATTTTCGTGGTATGTACTTTTTTAATCTTAAGCATTTTGCCTGTACGGAAATATTTATTTGCAGTCTTTCTTACGCCTACTTTTGTTTCTTATTCCTTAAATCAAGTAAAAAATTATTTTACAAAAGTGCAATAGCAATTAGTTGTGTCTATTCAAAAGTTGTAGACAATGACGTTTCTTGAACGGCAGTAGCAGTAATACTATAGTATTAGTATTCACCTGAAGAAGACTGGAGAAACTTATCAGTTAAAACGTGGTGATTCAAAACAAATAAAGACTGCAAGTTCAAAATTCTACTGCCGTTCAACAATTGGCGTCGACTTCACAATAACTATAATGCAACAAATATATATGTATATATAATAAAAATAAAATAAAGATAAAACTTTGCATTTAAAACACTGTACACATTTAACGTACATGCTATTAAAGCACATATTCCAAAAATTAATTTACACTGTAGGGTTCCATTTTTACAATAACTACTCAACTCTCAACTCAAAATATACTTTATTGTCCAAAGAAACATTATTCTTATCATCACTTAGTATCTAAATATGCTTACATAAATACATTTATAAACAAAACAATTAGGGAGGAGAAAAAAAACAAACAAACACTATGCCCATCACGAAAGGGTTTAAAATAAGCAAAAATTCAGAAACAAAAAATGATTAGTTAAAATTCTGTAAAAACACACAGATTAACGTATCACTGATGGATCATTAAAAAATTCATCTAAAGTGTAGTAAGCTTTTTCAGTTAGGAAACGCTTAGTTAGTTTCTTAAACTTTTTAAAATTTTGTTGCCTTCTTAAAGCGAGAGGAAGATGATTAAATATTTTCTTACCACCATATATAAAAGATTTTTTCTTCAAACGTCATATAAGTGATAACTTATGTGACGTATCTCAATGACATTAAATTTCATTTATATGACTAGGAGTATAAGTACTTATACTTCTAGGCATATAAATACATTATATTGAAATATTTGCCAAATAAGTACGTATCCATGATAACGATACCAAAAAGGGAATATACCGTGAAATAAGTTAAAATTCAATCTTGTTATCTTCATTAAAAATTCGTTTTCTTTTATTTAATTTATAATATGATGCACGTTTGAAGAAAAAATAGTATATGATATTCGGAGAATAAGATACTTTATGTGCTTCGCATGGATTGTGACAAGCTTTTCACGCTCAGCACATAAAGTAAAACTCTTATTCTCCTAATATCATAATGTAGTATTCTAATTTGTTCTGAATGAGGTATAGGTAAGCTTAAAAAAAAAGATTGACGCGTATTATAATAAGAAAGCAACAACAGCTCACTTTTATATCTTTTATAAACACGACAGGCAGTCTCTAAAATAAAGATAGAGCAAAGAGTCAATATTGCATGCCTTATAAATAGTGGGCGACAAGAATCCCTAATTTTAGCATGTATGTTATTGCTCTCTTTTGCAGAACAAACACCGTGTTAAATAAATATTGGGTACACGATCATCCCCATAACGAAGATGGGACTCTATCAAAGCATAGTAAGAGCTCTTTGCCACAGAAAAATTTAAGTTATTTTATATCACCCTTAGAGCATACCAGTTCGAAGAAATTTTATTACACAAATTGATAATATGAGTTTCAAATTTAAGAGAGCTGTCTATTGATAATCCTAAAAACTTATTCACAGAGAGCGCTGAAATCTTTTCATCCTCCATAAAAATATCCTCCATAACACATTTAAAATTCAGCACATTTTGCATTTGCTATATTAAAGGATAACAGATTAGCATCACACCAATTTCTCATCCTGTCCAAGTCATTACTAATTTCTACTTTAAGTTTATCAACGTCTGTTCCGTGCCAAAGAATGGTAGTGTCATCAGCGAAAATAGTAAATTTTCCAAGTCATTGATATAAACTATAAAGAGAGGGGGGCCCAAGACTGAACCCTGTGGAATACCCGTGTCAGTGCTAAGCTCACTAGAACTATTATTTTGAAAGGTGACTCGACCTGTCAGATACGAGCGAAACCACTTTAAGGCAGTTCCTCTTATCCCAAAACATAGTTCTCTTATATCTCTTAAAATTTCTTTCACTCTTAATATGTGCTGGTAATAAATTTAAAAACACCATAGATAAATAGGCAGTACCCCTTTTGGTAGATGCAAGTCCGTGCATAGGAATATTGTAACAATTGTTCTGGTATGGGAAATGACATATCTCAGATACTGAAAAATAGTTGGAAAAGTTCAAATGTACCCATCTGATAGCTCTATATTGTAGCTATTTAATTAAATTAATTAAGTACCCCTGATAGGGGCTCCAAATACTGATTCGGTATTCCACAGTACCTGACACTGGTACTGGTAAGCTTTCGCATCACAAGTTGAGAGAGCGATAAACTTTTGAAAGTATTTAAGTTGTTTATGTGATTACCTCAGTGCAATTGGTGATCCACAGTTACGCCAAGTTAATTGACCACCTTAGTTGGATACAGTATTGCGCTGCTAACATCATAACTTTAGTCAGCTGCCCTTTTGCAGAACACAGCTAACTTACTCTTGTTAGCATTTTGGCCCATTTTATTTATTCTTACCCACTCTTTCGCTCCCTTAGGTCCCTCTACAGTACGCCTGAGTCGATGCATATTTCTCCCGTTTTTTTTTAATTTTCTATCTAAAAAGTTCCCCAACGGTTCAATGATTAAAACCAGAATTGATAGCTTTGATAGTAAAGCGATACCATTTTCATAGTTACCTATATTAAAAATACCTCCGTAATACAAATGTTGCTTTATTGTAAAAAATACTGCGAGCGCTTATTTATTTTTAGCTGGCTGATTATCAGGTTGATTGTTATGTGTATTTTTAGGTATTATGGCCCAAAACTAACGTTCGAGATCTTCGTTTATGGTCTGAGGTGTACCTCGGTTCGATGGAAGCAAATTTTAGCCCAGAGGAGGGCCCTGGCAGTGCGTGCCCCGGTCCTCCCGAGTTAACTGGACAAACAAACAGCATGGCCAAAACTAGATCTTACGGCGATTTATTAAGTGCGGAGGCTTGTCACTCCATGTACGGAGGAAGGAGAAGTAGTGATCCAAGTATTAACCGGGAACTGTAAGTTTTCAAAGGTTTATGCTTTGTAGTTTTAGTTTATACTGCTAATAAGTAACGTTGTTTTATACATACGAATACTACGGCATAGTATTATGAATTGATACACATAAAAAAATATAATTATCCCGTCGGCGTCGCGTTAAGATAAAAAACCAATCATACAATACATTTGTCTTTTGTCAGGTAAAAAAGGCAATTCTTTGAAGCTAGGGCTTCAAGTGGGGGGGGGGGGGGGGATGTTGCAACCTGCAACCCCTTTACGTCTACGCCACTAAGCGTATTAGTTTCACTCCGTGCCACCCCGAGCGCTCAGACTCATCGAGTAGTCGATAGAAAGTCAATAAAGATAAAAAGTAATGAACCGCTAGCCCTTGAAGGGACGCTTGTGTCGCGACGGGAACTCTACATATTTTAATGTAAAAACGATGCAACGGTTTCACCAAAGCGCTTAAATTTGTAATTTTACGGCTTGTTAAGTTGAATTGGTGTTAAGTTTTATATCAAAAATAAAGTGTTTTGTACAAGAAAATAGAGTCTTTGTTCTCGCTTTGTTGGAGTTTGTAGCCCCTTTACCAGGGTTACAATCCACTAAAAACTATTAAAGGACCCAACAGTACATACTAACGGTATATTTTTCTCTGTTTGTTTTAAGAAAACTCCTTTCCCACGAGAACTCTTCTAATACCATAACTAATGGCCACGACTGCGATACCGCCCCTAGCCATGTACAATCCGACCCTGATGCTGCACCTGATTTTTTACCCAGCGACCTTGAGGACAACCCTACCGATTGCAACCAGGATTGTATTTTTAATAAGCATTCGCACCCCACACCCAATTTAACAGACGATCAAATTGACGGCCTTGATTTCGCCTCAGACGATATTTCAACACTCACCGAAGTTTCCAATCATGACACGGGGGTAATCGATGATGACACGAGGGTAATCGATGATGACACGAGAGTACCCGATCCTGACGCGGGAGTAACCGATCCTGATGCAGGAGTTCCCGATCCTAATGCGGAAGTACCCGATTTTGACGCGAAAGTACCCGCAGACATATGCAATCTTGAAACGACATCACAGGACGATATTACAGAAATTGCTAAAGGAGTATCGTGTGTTGTTGATGATTACCGTGGGCTAACCAATGGTACCGAAATGGTATTATTGCGTGATGACATCATTCTGTGCGATAAAAACGCCTCTACAACAGCAAGCGAGAACGAATCGACGCGGAGTGAAAGAGGGTCAAAGGCTGAAAATGATTTAGATGTCGAAGAATTTTTAGTCAATAATAATACGACGTCTAGTCGGAGAGAGAGTGTGCAGAGTAGCAGTGAGGACAAAAATATAGAAAGAGGGATGTGTAAAGGTGGTGAACAGGTTGGAAAGATGTTGGATTTGGAGAAGTCTGTAGAAACTAGTACTGAGACGCTAGTGTCAGAGCAACTAGTTAGTGGGTAAGCCTTTAATGATTTTAAATTTTACTTTTGATTATTTATTTTGTAAAGAAAGGAAATGGTCAAAAACTAAAGAAGAAAATTCCAAATTTAAAATATGTAGGTACTCAAGATAGGAAAGAAGTGGGGCCTCCAATATTTATTTTTGTGGGGAATGTAATTAAAAAATTAACAAAAAACTAACGTATACAAAATTAGATAATAATAATTTTGGTTACTTTTTAAAAAATGTTTAGAAATATCAGATCAGGATAATGAAAATTTAGAAGATCTCAAACAACATAGTACGAAAATATTGTGAAAATGGTAACAATTGAAAAAAATCTGGTATTTTTCTATCCGAAAAATTTAATGAACCTAAATAAAAAATTTACATATATAAATATAAAAAAAGAAAAAGAAGAAATCAAACCAAAAAACAATTCAAAACAAGTTAAATTAAAAAATAAATTAATTTTTTAACACAAAATTAGCTGTTGAAGAACAAAGAGACTAAAAAGATTTAACTTTTTAATTTTTTAAATTCTTTAAGAGGTAAAATGAAGAAAGGATAAACCAAATAACAAATAAGGAAATAATAGGGCATTAAAAAAGTGTTCTTATAGTTGAATTATTATTATTATTATTTATATTATAACTAAGTATTTATATTGTGTCTCCTTTTTGAATACTAAAATTAAAGTATTTAAAAATAACTTTAAAGTCTGGTTTTAAAGAAAATTTCTTTACTCAACTATAGATATATATTTTAGGTGTTCGCCAAAAGAATATAATGGTTTTGAAAAAATTCTTGTTTCTAACACAGATAATCGAGAAAACTGTAAGGTGTGCACAGAAAGTATAAAAACTTCTATCGAAAAATTTAGGTAAGTTTTTGTTTCTGAAGTTGATAAGGAAATTAGTAATTCTTCGCGTAATCAGCTTCTGTGAAACAAAGGAAACTTAATTTTCTGGTTTCATCTCTTCACATCCCTTTTTCGAGCATACATTAAACTCGATGTTTATCATTGTGTTTTCTATTAGAGTTAAAGGGATGGTTGAATAAGAAAAAAACTTGTAGAATTTATAGCTGATTTTAAATTTTTACTGCCGTATTCACTAAAAGGTTCTAAATTTAAAACCAACAGTGTCAGAATGGAACTGGCCAAAACTGTATCCCCCTCCTTTAGTTTTTGAATAATGAACTAAATTTGGTATTTACTGTATGCCTAAAAACTACTGGGGTAATACCAGTTGCAGAGTGTATCGAATTTTCATAGTCAAATAAAAAGGTACATAACAGATATTCAGTGTCTGACGATTTGTTATCAGAAATAAGTTTTTTTAAAGAAAATTAGCTGTGGCTGTGTACACGTAGAATATGATTGAATAAAAGAGAGTTTGTATTACGTATAAATACTTTTATTTTATTAAAATCGTAGCAGAGCGCTTTCGGCTTTCGCCATCATACGAATAGCACCATTTTAATTAGGGAGAATGCAATTTTTGATTATATTTTGGTATATTTGTTATTTGTTTTACCAGAGAAGGTAAATGGACTTTTAAAAGGGGGATTGGTCGCAATAGAGGTACTAGGGGCTGGGTTATCATAAATATTAAAAGTTACCGGGTCTTTATTTTGTGTTGTTCCTGTGTTATAACTGCTTAGTTCAGGATTCTATTTTCTTTCTCAATATTTAAATTTAAAGCATGAGCATATGACTTTTTTGGAACTTTTCCGCTAGCGTCTCTGTATGATAAGTTTTCTAGTGACTTTGTTTCTTTAATAAGTTTTTGTCTTTTGAATACCTGACAACTTTTCAGTACAGTCTTTTGTGATTCTGTGCATTTTTCACACCGCGGTGCGCTTTTGCATTGTTTTGCCTGATGGCCATATCTATAGCAATTATAACATAAAATAACTTTTTGTATATATGTTTCTACTTGGTATCCTGGCCTATAGATACGTATTTCGACAGCTGTTGAGTTTTGAACGTAACGATCATTGTACGGGAGGGAACTCGTTTATTTTGTCCGTTTTCATCATCAATGGGTTTTTGTTTTTATCTAGTTCTTTAAAAGTAATTCTTTGCACTTCTTTTACCGTAAATATTGAGTGCATATCAAATGGTTTTATTTGGGTTTTTAGAAATTCTTCAGAAAATTAAGTGTCAATCTTTTTTATGACCCCTGTACGCAGTAGTATAAAATTTGGTATATATAGATTTAATTTATGATTTTCTTTTAAATATATTGATTTAAGTAATATTTGCCGATTTATGGTCTAAAAATTTGACTCGTATATTTTTCCTACCGATAGACTCTATTTCTGTTACTTTTCCATCAATTTCAGGATGGTATGACTAGTAGACGTTTAATTTGCCTGCACAATTAGTTAGTTAAGGTTCAATGTATACTTAATAAGGAGCGATATTCCTTTCATTGTAAAGAAATATTTCTTGTATTTTGTTTAGCACTATTTTGTACGGATTTTAAATTTTTATCAGGGATTTAGGTATTTTGATTGTTGGGTAATGGGATATCTAATTTTTTTTTGTACTTACAGTCTAGATAGCATCAAAATTAATTAAATTACTTTCATTATTTTTTCTACCACCTGATCTTTGTACAACTCGGGAAATTTTGTTTGCATCAAGCATTTCCTGGTCACTAAAACCACAACATTTATTTTTTCTCCGATTGGCAGCAAATATTAATTTTGCAGACACATCAATTAGCAAGTATTACTTGCCTAGGCAGCAAAATATGCCCGCAACTTAAAATATCTTCCATATCTACGCCATTTTTAACATTCATAGTTGCCTTCAACATGGGATATACAGACCAAAGTGTAGAACTGTTCATTGTTTTAGATAATCCAGCAAAATAAGCAAGTAAAAAAGTAGAAAAAGTCTTTGCATTTTTCTCCATTGAATAATCCATAAATCGTTTATAATTTCCTTCATATTTCATCCAAGACTTCTCCGGCAACAAATTTAACTCTATATTTTTTGGCACCTCCCTTATTTCTGGAGGAGTAAGTACTTATAAGTCGCTATCACTGTCCATAATATAAATATACATTTCCATAGCGACCAACCGATCCAACAATTGCGATTTCTATCAAATTTTGTTGTACGACTTTGCTGCCTAGTACAACAAATAACTATTCTAGTTCCTTTTGATTGTCTGAGCGGGGGGGTGACCCCCCGCGTCAATATTCATTTTATACAACGGCAATTCCGCGCGTTTATTCGTAAATTTTTTGGTTACTCTTATCAGTCACCGTTAATAATTCGTACACTTGATCGAGCACAAAACGACCTTCTCGGACGATAACCACTGTGTTAAGTTATATTAAAAATATATAATAAAAAGACAAAATTAGGTTGACTACACAAAATTATTATATGGAACAATTTTTCAATTAGTAATCTAAAAAAAATATCCTAAAAAAACGCTTCTATAGCAACTCCTTCTATTTTTAATTTCCTTATTAAAAAGAGAGCAGGACATTGGAGAATACTAAATTATTTATAAACTTATACCTTAATGTTTCAGGTATCCATCTCGGACATCTCCGAGCACAAATGGATGGGATGGATCATATTTGCATAGTCACACTCATAGACATAAAGGACGGCCTCATTATTGTCAGTTAGGGGAAGATGGGTTAATGCCTCTTAGGTCGCCCATACAAGAGAGACTGGACCAGATTCTCGAGGAGCAAGCGGTAAGCTGTTTAATATGAATACAACCTTTCTATAATTCTGCGAAAGTAAAGCAAATATTTTTGTTACTTTATTCCAAATTAACTGGAATCGTTCATGATATGGAAATTGTTTTACCGCGGCCAGGCCCTCCGTAAATTCACCCAAAAGGCATCTGTATTTATCTATGTCAATTATGGTCTATCGCAAAAATACAACCATTTTTTTATCATCGATACGAATTTGAGACCGAGTAGTTTTTGTCGCTTTTGTGTTTCTAAATAATTGCTTTGTTTTTGTGTTTCTGAGAGAATTTTTGTGGTCGGAAACGAATATTTCCGGCCATAAATAACTTATTTCGCTTACTACATTTCGTTGCATGTGTTTTGTTTACATAACGGGTGCCGTCAAAAAGGACAAATAAAAATTTGTATATTTTATGTTTATTTGTCGTTACGATAACACATTTTGAAGAAAGATTTTGGCAGCTTAATATTTTATGGTTTTTGCTGGAATTTGTAATTACCATTGCGTAAATATGCCTAAGGCAAATAAGAAAAACAAAAGCCGGTGGAATTTTAGTGATAAAAATTTTATTATGGATTTCTCGCTTTATTATAGATAAAAATAGGAGAAAAAAGTAAAATTGTTCCTTGAGAACTACCATATTTACATATATACTTTAGGGTAGCTTTTTTTCTTTATCTATTTAAACAATATATAATTGTTAATTAATTCTAATTGCTTTCCTCTAAATCCAATTTTTTCTAACCGCAAATTATGTTTTTTTTTTATTAATTCAAAGCACTATAACCAACGACCTGTATAATTAGATCCAGCGTTTACTTGAGAACAAATTATTTGGCTCAAACATAATTTGACATATTGCCAAATTATCATAACATAACATTCCTTAATATATTTTTCTGTAAAGGTCTATTAAATTAGTGCATTAGTGAGACAAAGAACCTAATAATCCGCTGATTCATCCTTACAAAAATTTTGGCCATTTAATAAATATAATTTTACAATAATCTAATAAACTATTCGATAATATTGTTTGATGCTAGTAAATTATAGCTAAACAGTATTTATTCCTATTAGCAGAAAATATATAGTAAATGAAAATGGACATTTTTTCTATAATTTGTCTGTGCTCTGACGACAAAATGCATAATATGGCAAGCCAGGAGGGAATTTTCCCTTTGCCCCCCTATTTATGTTTGAGCCAAACAAGTTTGTTTATTTTTATATCTATTGGTTCAATTATCGAAGACTATAACATTTTTTTTATTTTAGCGAAAAGTTGAGCTTTTAGAGAAGGAACTTCACACCTCACGACAAATTTTAATTAAACAAGCTTGTCACAAGTGTCAGGCGGGCGACTGCGAGAGACAAGATGATAGTGTAAGTATTATTGTTATTCTTGCAGTACTGCTAACCGTTTTAAAAATATTTAGTTGTAAAAAGTCGAGTAAAGGAACCTGCATAATTGATTTCCATAAAGTAGTATTCATTATGTTATTACTCAATGGTGTTTACTATAGGAAATTGTTTCTGTTTAGTGTAGTAGTCCGTAGAGGTTTAAGTAAAAGTTCGAAAAGAACAAAAAAATTTTTTCGAATAGTCTCACTAGACAATTCTGTAAGGTTCAATATTTTGTGATTTTTTTCTAAATTTTGGTGTGTAGTTTATCCAAAAGTTGTATAAAGAAATTACTAATTTATTACTATTTAGTGATGTTTTGTTAGTTTTTTTTACCTCGGAACCCTGCTTCGGCAACGAATATACTTTAACCCAATAATTTTTTTTAGTTTTGATTTTTCAATTGTTTAGGCAATTAATTATTATATATATTTTTTAACAACATAAATATTTAAAAAACACATCAAAACGCTATGAAATTATTAGAAGGTGCTCATAAAAATTCCAACTTCTAAAAATGTTTTCGCCGTGAAACGTGTTAGGGTGACGCATTGCTTTCATTCTGAGAGCGCCAGATTGTACGCAGTCAGAAGAAAAATATTCCGTAATAATAAATAAATCTGCTTTATTAGAATTTTATTTAACCGCGCAATTATTTTACTTGTCAGTAGTGTGACCGATTATATTAATATATTTATTAACTTAAATAGATAAAAATAGTTTATTCATGATGAATATAATACATAGTATTTCTTACACGTCAAAAATAAAATACATATAAATATTGAAAGTAACACTAAATATTAAAAGTAATACATTAAAAAATATCAAAAAGTAATACTTTGAACAGACATGCGCAACTTACAGAGTTAAAATATATGTACATTACATTATACTTGTTAAAATTGCAACCTTAAAGGACTCTTCAGATACTCTCCAAGTGAATAGCAGCCGGTGCCATTTCTAGTTCTTGTTGGTCGAAGGTGATTTTGGACCAGGTTTGAGTTGTTTCTTGTTGGGTAGATGTGGATGTCATTGTGTGATGTAAATTTGTTTGACATACAAAAGACATTAAAGGATGTAAATACACGGTAGGGTCATTATTTTTAGTTGTAAGAATTTTTGCCTGCAGTCATCACGATATCTAAGTCCCGCCATAATTTGAGCACATTCGCGCTGCACCTTGAATATTGTTTTAGCATGAGAAGAATGTTCCCATTCTAGAGTTGCATATGATATGATAGATTAAAGTAGCCATGGTATGCCGACTGAAGAGTCGTCGACGTTACACAAGGTGACAGGGTTTTGATAAGATATGTAACCTTAGATAATTTTTTACGGAGTGGCAACATATGATTCCCCGTGTCAATGCAGTATTCTGGCATACTCCCATAAAACTTACCCCCCTCCCCCCTTACACTCCGTCATTTTTAGAAACAGAACACCAGCCTCGAGAGATCAGCCAGGTCGAGGCGTGTCCAATAAAAGCTGTCTCAGGGCTGGCAATTTGCCGGATTTGTTCTGACGTCGGTAAGTTGTTTCGCGTGTTTTTATTAGAGAGCTTATTTTGTTTTATTTTTTTTATTTGTGTTATTTTTTCAGTAAATAATTGACGAATTTGAAACTGAAACCGTAGGATATTTTATTTTTTCTTGCGTGATCGGGTCAAAATTAGAATTTAATGAAAGGAGTTTAGTGATCATATAAATGAAAATAAAGACATTTTTAACGACAGGCGGACAAAGTAGTACATCCATCTTTTGCAAGTACACAGGGATCGCGCTGCAGTAGCCCACTGGGGTGCGGCGCACTAATTCGTAATACAATGCCGTGTAAAAAAAATAAAGTCTTTATTTTTTTACACGGCATTGTAGCATAGTGCGGCACCCCAGTAGGCTACTGCAACGCAATCTATATTGTAATCTACAAACCTGTAGAAAAAGTGTAGGGATGCGCAAAAACGTTTCCTATACTGATGTGTTGGCCTACCGTTCTTGGTTTATTGTTAGTTCTATGTTTTCACGTCTGATGGCTATCTTTTGCATTGAGTTGATTCCTACAGATGGCGATACTAGGTTTTCATCATATATTTATTCTTAAAAATATATTGAAAGCATATTTTCCCTGTATTAGGAATTGCTTACAGGTCATGGCTTTCTGATGAGTCCTAACAAGGACGAAACAGCCTGTCATTACCTACCTGTGCCCCAGGGAACCCATTACCTTTGGCGTCCCTGTGTACTTTAATGCAAATGATAGATGCACTACTTTGTCCGCCTGCCGCTAAAACTTTCTTTCTATTATTTTCAAATATTTTAAGTTAAATATTTATATTTTAAACAAGTGATTAACAACCTGGACGTAAAGGGAGAAAACCAGGGCTCTCAACGGGGCTTATAGGGAAAACTGGCAGATTTCTAAAAAGGTGGTGACATAGGAGTAGAATAAATGATCATAAACACATGCGAACCATACAAGTATCCGGTACCGAGGAGTCTACCCAACAATGCTTTAAGAGGGAACATACCTGCCAACAGATAATATTTTCCTTATAGCATGCCTACAGGACTGGAAATTCCACGGAATCGGCACTTTACTAGCACTAGATCTCTAGATTTTGACAACCGAACACGCAAATCTCTGGAAGATCACTCTCAGAGTTCTCGAGAGCAGCAGCGGAACCGTGGAAAGGATAGAAAATAAATTTCCTACCTATTTTCCTTTCCGTTTTTGTTTAGCACTATGTAAGATCGCTCGGCCACATGCGCGATTGGCGAATGACGACTCACCGTGGACTTACCCCGATAGAAATAGGGTAAACTCCACGGTTTTATCTGTAACACGATATATTTTAAGATCCTATTGTATAACTTTTTCCGAGTCCGAAATTTAACGATCAAATATAGAAAATGTATATAAGTGCCAAATCATATCGAATAGAAATTTCCTTTTTACGTTTTTTTTTCTATTTCTATGGCGTTACATGGCTCTGTTGCTGTTAACCGAAAACGCTAATGGTGGATCCAAATAAAGAATCTTTTTACATATGCCGAAAAACACTTTTGGAAAAGATATGTCAAGTCTGAAAATACATTTTTAAGTAAAAAAAAACTCCCACAGTTCAATTTTTAATCTACGAAATAATATGTTACGACAATATTTTAAACCGTTGTGATATTTATGAGCAATCTCGAAACTACAGTTTATTTTTTTCAACTGGCAGGAAATGAAAACTGATACACGTGGATACTTGAGCTGAACAGGGTCGTATTCAAAAGTTTATAATATTTATACTGCTGCACGATTTTAAAGAAGACACGATAAGGCAACACTATGCAAACCACAAAGCCAAAATCTAAATAAGTTTTAAAATAATAGAATAGTATGTTGTGCAAAATATATGTTTATTTAAATGCGATAGTACCAATCGAATCGAGCGTTTCGTGGTTAGGTTATTGTTTACTGTCGCTGCCAGTTGAAAATAATAGTTATTTACGATATAAGTGTTTTAAAGATTCATATTACAACACGAGATGTTAAAGTTGTCAAACGAGGCGTCAACCGAGTTTAATAAAACATCGAGTGTAGTAATATAAATTTACAACAAGAATATTGTACAAAATTTTATCTACTTTCATCTATGAATAAAAATATTTGGCAAAAGGCATTTTTTAAAATAAAAATGCACCTGCTATTAAGTTTACTTATCAAGTTTTTTGTTACCTTTCGCATAGTTATTGTTTCGCATGGTTACTGTCGAAACTTTGTCAAACAAATTCAAAAATATAAAAAGCGTTTTTCAAAATGAGCGATTCTGATGGAAGTTTACCCTCTGATATAGAAGCAGCGGCAAACGAAGCGATCTTAAGTTTAGTTCCGACAAAATCCAAGGCGCGGTATGAGTTGGAGTATCAGAAGTTTGAAGATTGGTGCAAAGCTAACAAAATAAAGGAGGTGTCTGAGAAAATCCTTTTGGGTTATTTTTCCGTAAAGCAACGCTCCCAGAAACCATCTACACTATGGACTCACTACTCAATGTTCAGAACTATGATTTCAGTCAAGAAAAATCAAGATAAAAGCAGATTTTCTCAACTAATCGCATTTTTGAAAAGAAATTCAGAGAGTTACAAGGCCAAAAAGTCCAAAGTTTTCACAAAGGAAGATGTATGTAAGTTTCTTAGTACTGCAGATGATGAAACATATTTACTTATGAAGGTTGTTATAATAATCGGCATTTTTGGGGCTTGTCGGCGCGAAGAACTAGCTAAGTTAATGTTGGATCATATTGAACACAATGATTTGTATATAAAAATTGTGATTCCATGCATTCTCGAAAACCAAAATTATGCGAGAATTTGTTATAACAGAAGGAAATGTGACAGGTGTCAACTGTTTAGGTATTTTTCGAAAGTATGCTAAACTTCGTCCTCTTAATGCAACTCACAGGCAGTTTTTTGTATTCTATGGAAAAGGAAAATGCATCTCCCAGCCTGTCGAAATTAATAGTTTTGAAAGTATACCAAAAAAGATTGCAACAAAACTTGGATTGAATAATCCCGAAGGATACAGTGGACATTGTTTTAGGAGGTCCTCAGCCACCATTCTAGTTGATGGTGGTGCAGATATGCAGATGTTAAAGCGTCAGGGGGGCTGGAAATCCTCTTCTACGGCAGAATGCTACGTTGAGAATTCTTTAGAAAATAAGAAACAAAAAGCAAAGAAGATCATGGGGTCAGACACGGATTTAATGATTGGAAATTCGAACGTAAAGGGCTCCATCTCTATTATTGTTAATGTTTATAATAAACCTTAAGTGTTATATTTTAATTAATAATTGGTAATTAATTTTATAATTGTTAATAGCAAATCATTCTTCTAAAAAGTGGTTTTATTTAACAGCAAAATTTTAATAAAACCGGTTTTTTTCCATTACAGCACTAGTGTTGTAAGGGCATCTATTACAGCACTCTTACAAAACGATTTACAGAACTGTAAAATTCGTATTACTAAATGAAAGTAGATAAATAAATATACTTTAGGTTCATCAAACTTTTTTTATTTAAGCAGAAGTAGTTTTTAAAATAATTACTTGCTTTTTTAAATATTTAGGATACCCGAATAATAATTAGGTGACAATTAATTACCCAATCAATTGTAAAATAAAAAAGTAGTATTTAGTGCGAGAAACTTAAAAAGGTTTCGCAATTATCCATTTACAGTAGCAGAGTTCCGAGATGTTCAGCTTGTTTACGTCTACATATTCTGCCGGGTTACTCTGTGCTGGGTTCCTGGATACTCCAAAATAGATGGCAACGAGGCTGCCGATGCGCTCGCAAGAGAAGGCGCAGGCATGCCAGCTGATCTAGCAGACAATACGGTGAACAAACCACTGGGATTAGTCAAAGAGGAGATTGATTACACGGCCAAGCAGCATGGACAGAGTTGACAACCTGTAGTACATCCAAGCAACTGTGGCCCACATTCGATGAAAAGAGAACCGCAAAGCTATTGAGACGCAAAGACGAGGAAGAGGAAGAAAGTATTCAACATTTTTTGTGTGAATGCCCTGGCTTCGCAAGAAAAGGTTCACTGCTCTGGGTGAATCATTCTTCGATAGCCTGGAGGAACTAAGCAACTTACAACTTGGACGACCGAGCAGGTTTCTGAACAGTAGTGGCTGGTTTGAATAAGTTATTAAAATCCTTCTGCGGTGTACGCCGCACTAATCATCAGGGATCTGATGAAGGTGGGTTCTACGGAACACGTGTGGTATCACAACGGACCTAATCAGGACTACGTGAGACTGTTTGGTCTGAACCAAAAGTCTGCCATTCTAATCTAACCTAGATTTGAATGAAGCAAGACTGATTCAGGACTGTAAATCAGATTGAGTAGGGTACATGCGAAGATCAAGTTTAGATGATTTTAATTTAAGTGTTATGGATCCAAAAGCATGTATTGCTCTAGTGTTAGCACTAGGAACAAAAACAAAAGTTAAACGGCTTTGCGTGTGAAAGACTGGCTACAAAAATAAATTACTCTTTAATGAATATCGACCGAGATAATTTTCACAAACATATGTATAATCTATCGCACGGTAACTAAACGCGAGGAAACACAAAAAATTAGGTACAAAATTTGAAGTCAAAGCGGGCCTAATTCATTTTTATCTATATTTAGTAGTGAGCAAAATGTTTTCTGCATTCGTTACGTGGTTTCAGAACCGTGTGTCAGACAATAGATATTCGCTTAAATAATGCAAAATTATAACAAAACAAAAATCTTGTTTCAGAACTTGGCCGTTGTCGACTAATTGTTTTTTTTTGAATCGGTAAAATCTTTACAAAAAAGCTAAAATAAAGTACACAGTGATAAAAAAAACTATCGTAGAGGGCATCGCTACCGCGCCTTGCGCGTCAACGACATAATATTGTAACAATTTTTATTAATATAGCTATGAGAATAAATTACTTCTAATACTCATTTTTTTTATCAACACGAGAGGTATTTTTATGATTAGAATATTTTTCCCCTTACGAGAAAAGTAACAAAGTACACTCTGACAATAATGAGACAGTGTACATTTTTGATTTGGGCAGGTAAAATAAAAAGTGATGCAGAAATGATGCAGCGCATTTACACGGGCAATCAGACTGACTGCGTAATCTAGTCCCAACCCCACTTAATTGACAGACGCCGACGGTATAAAATATATAACTGATTCATAAACATCAAAATAGAACTGTCAATCGAAAATGGAAAATTAAGAAGCATAGGTACAAAATACTTAAATTAGAATATTGCTAAAATACCAAACCGTTGTAATTAGTACTTTCTCCACCTATTCCACTTTTAAAGTGGTAAAAATTGAGAATGCGTTGAGTTTTAATTGTGCATTATTTTTTATGTTAAGTTTCGTTTTACTTTTACTAGTTTGCTTCTAACAAAAAAATATGTAGACACTTACGTGTAATTTTTATTTAAGAAAGTGACTGATAATTAAACTAATCCAATTCACTTTGATTAATTTTTTTCTTTCAACAGGATAAAGCTTTTTTCTTTCTCCTTTGTCGCCATTAGCTCCCTCAAATTTCTATTTAGTTGACCTCATTATAGTCCATAAACTACTCTAGATTCAATATTATATTAGTGTCAACGACTTATAGTGACGAATGGCAGTATCTCCAAAACCATACGTATAGACTAGATAAATGACAAAAAAAATCACTGGAAAATATTATAAAGATACATAGGTTCCCAGTGGAACCGCTTCGATCTACCGTATTGGCAATCTCGAATCTAGGGTGCCGATATAAACGCATCAGACAGATATTATTAGTAGCGTTTAACACGTTAAACAGAGAACGCGCTATCCCCTATCTCCCACCTTCTATTCTATAGAACTCGCGGTCGAAGTAACTAAATAAGCTGTTGAAATGTTAATATGCAACAATGTGTATAACAAGTTTTCTGGTTGTTGATTTTAAAAGACAATTAATTACAGTTGTCCATTTTTATTTTTGTAGCTCTGAAGAAGGTAGAAACCAAACTACCGAAATGTCGGCAAAATAGTAATAATAAAAAGATAGTTCAATGTGCTTAACAACTTGTCTTTCCCAAATTAATACCTAATATTACATTATTGATATGCCATGATTGAAAATACTAAATCTCTACTAATATCCTTAATATCAGAAATTGACGTTTTGTCGTATTTTATGGTAAAGGTGTGAAAGGTAGCAATTAAAATAGTTAAAAGACAATCACAAATAATATATTTAGGTTTAAGAAAGCATGAAAAATACATTTTTTTAAACCACCCGAAAGTGCCTTGTACTATAAGGTTGTATTTTTTCTAACACTGTTAGATAATAAAATACAAATCGGATTGCATGGTTCTATCAAGAAATGAAAACTTTACATTGGTAGGATGTCATGTAAAGTTTTCATTTCTTGGTAGAACCATGCAATCCGATTTGTATTTTATTATCTAACATGCTTTCTTAAATGTTTGCTTCCACCTGACTAGTAAGAGATTCTGTGTTTTTACAATATATTTAGGGTTAAATAGTTGGTTTACGAATTTTCTACGTTTTGGAACGGTAAGTAGTACAAACAAAAATTGGTGAATATTACCGTCATAGAGCTTTAAGGTTATATTAAAAAAAACACATAACGAGGGCAAAGAACCATTTTACAAATAAACGCAGTTCAACAAGATGTCCAATACACATAAACCAATCGCATCTCATTTCTTTTCGTTTAACTTACCACTTCCCTTCCGGTATGAACTATTTCTTCAAATTGAAACTATGGATTGCTGTAAAGACATTTTTATCCTAATTAAATAATTTTAAAATTAGGGCGGTTAATAAAAGAGAGCACTTTTACAAAATAATATTTCTAGATGCAATTTCTTTAAGAAATTATATGCAACCATTTGTTTTACTATTTTACTTTTATTGCATAGTATGCAATAAAGTAAATTGCCTAGGAAACGAACAATTTGTTAATAGTATGTGTATCACAAAACAATATGGCGGAATGACAGACGTGTTCCTTCCAAACAATTAAAGTCAAAGGTATCTATGATCCATTGTTAAATTTGAATTACAACTTTTGCACACAAAGGAGAGGTAATACAGAGCAATTTTAAACTTTTTTGTTAAATAAAAAAGCGATCGTAGAAAAAATAGTGTATGTAACATGTGCAAAAAGTGTGTTTATTGCACATGGCATATTATTCACCTCGACTACGTCTCGGTGAATAACTTCTATGCCGGGTGCAATAAACATACACTTTTTGCACATGTTACATAAATAACTATTTGGTTATATTTATTAACTTGAAGAAAGAGTCCATACTTAAAGTGGAGTGGATATTTAGAAGGAATGAAATAAGAATTCAAAGTCTTCCTCCACTGTTATATTAATAAAATATGTTTGTTTTAAAATGGGAAATTCTCTACATATTTTGAATGCAGAAGCATTTATCTTCAGGAGAATAAATGAAAAAAGAAGTAACTAGTAGATATCAACTTAACGGAGCATTAAGATTGTAAAATTATATGAAAAAAGGGTTCAATAAGTAGAACGGTGAAAAAAATCAATACGCACTGTAGAAATGAAACATATATAGGTTTGTGGCTTTGGGCACTATAAGAATTTAAATGTAGAATGAAAGGTTTAACAACTAATGTATGTGTGAGAAGAACTGTTAATAGAAATGAAAAAGTAATATGGATGCAAACGTGAAAAATTATTTAAGAAAAGAAAGTTGTGGGCTTGTCATATCAAAAACTATGGAAAACGATGTGAATATAAGTGTGAGGATGATAAATGTTAATAAAAAATGTATAAGAAATTATGTGATATTTATGATGTTAAAGCGTCATATTGGGGGTGATTTCAGTTAGGAATATATGTAGTGAAAGGTCTGAATCTTTTTAGTTTTATTCAACATTTTTCGTTTAAAATATTTGAGCTTTTTGGTTTAACCTCAAAAAAATGACTCGAAACGCTACCACGTTTCCAAAAAGACGGATGCATGTTTCTGCATTCGAAGCATGTAGATAATTTTTATTTTAAAACAAAAATATTTCATTAATATAACAGTGGAAGAAGATTGAGTTCTTATTTCTTTCCTTCTTATATTTATTAGTTTTAAGTATTATTAAATTTTGTTATTTTGTTTATCTAAATTACATGATTATGAGTTATCGTCACAAAAATAATATTAAGTTGTAGTTCTTCTTATCTCTGCATAAACACCACATGGTGTTTAGTTGGATTGAGTTCACATTGTGATTCCAATGTTTTAGAAAACCCACTGCCTGTACATACAATTTTCCGATCGGTCCAGAATAGGAAAAGTGTGACCCTATCTACCACCCTTTCATTTCTACTATTGTTCGGGTCTGTTCTGTGGCTAGAAGAAAGTTTTAAATTGCTTAGGATTTTTTTTGATTGACTGGCTAAATAGCTTAAGCAGACAAAAATCTAAGAAAATGTAATTATAATCGAAATGTTGCCTTTATTGCTAAGGTTTTAAATGGTTTTCCATCATTTGATATACAATAACCTATTAAAGTACCTTCAAAAATATGCAGACCGATTATAATTTCGTTTGTAACCCCACAACAAACATTAACTTCGATCGATGTTTATTATCGGCGAGGTAAACGCTGAAACATTTTTTTTTTGGAATGGCGAACTCTGAGAGGATAACTCATTCTCACGAAGCCAAAACTGCGTTTTCAAGTAATTAAAAATGGCTAATATATCATAGCTTCTTCATTTGTAAAATGTAGTTTTTCCTAAAATATATCACTTATCTCACAAAATTAGCCTTATTTTTCAAGAGAGTAATTTTTACATATTATAATATAAAGTTAAAAGTAATGAATGGTTGCACTGATAATAAAAATTATTATAAAAGTTAATTGCTGACCTACATGCCTCAAAGATATTCGAAATTAAGGATGCAATGTCAACTTTCTTTTAATCAGCTCATTGGACCCACTGTAAATTTTTACTCCTTTATTTACTAAATATGTTTAAATTTAGTCCATCAAAATACTTATATCTTATAGTTTCCCAGTTGTGTTTTCACGGTTCGCGTAACGCGATATGACACTTTCATTAATACCTTTAAGCTGGATTTATAAACTTGAAGTTCGCGTCGGCGCTAGAAATTAAAACAATGGTATTATAATACAGCGGTTTAATTTTTCGCTGGTGTGGGCGCCGGCAGCCGTTCGACTTAAGCCAATTAAAACTTTTGGGCGCTGGCGTTCGTAGCAATGACGTCAAGCCAAATGAATTTCTAATATACCTCTGAGACCTTAATGTTTGGAAACAATTAACTGTTTATGAGGTCAGCTCTCGCTGCTTTATTTTAATGCAGTGCTTCGTAACCGTATTTAAATATAACCTTTACTTCGTCGCATTCGCCTATTTGTTTTTGATGATACCCCAAATTTTTCTTTTATATATATTTTTTAATTTCAGAATTCGGTAGTAGAATCAATAAATAGTACTAGTGAAGGCCAAACCTCGGCCGGTGAATCCCTCCGATCTGATTTGTCATGGGTTGCAGTGGAAGATGGTGTTGTAGCCGAGTGTCAGGGTACCCTATGGGTACCAGATCACGCAGTCAACAGGTGCACTGGATGTGGAATCGAGTTTTGGTTGGGGAGAAGGCGGCATCATTGTAGGTGAGCTCCTTAAAGTTTTGTTTTTCCTGTTAGTTTTTTAGCTTGCTACATTAAAAGAAATACGTTTATACAAAGTATTTTAATGAAAATAAAAAAATATTTCACGAGACACAATTTAATAAATATGTTTATAAAAATGTAATTAGAGACCTATTGCAGAAATTCGTAAAATAAATAATTTTTTATGGGGATATATTACACTTTCCCCTAAATTTATAGCCAATACCACAGAATATATAGCTTGTAGCTATATATTCTGTGCCAATACTGAAATACCTAAAATAGTGCAACATTAATTGAAGAGTGGAATGGATAAGTCGGCTAAGTGCCATTTCTTTACTTTTTAGTATTTTTACTTAAAAATAATCTAAATGCCAACGCGGATGTATCCTAAAATAGGCTATGTGCTAAACCAATTATTTAACCACGCCACCCTACTAAAATACTGCAGCTCAGGAAATGTGCCATCGAAAGTTTCCTTTAAAAGCGGCTAAGTGCCAACCGTAAACCACATATCTGTTTAGGCGATAAGTCTGAATCAGTCATAGTATCTAGTACTAAGTTAACGATGTTGATCACGCGGTCTGTTCTTTTGGCGGGAAACATGGAAAACCCCCAAAAAATAGTGCTAACAAGCGAAAAAAAGCACAGGGCCTTTTATGAGAGAACAGAAAAAGTTTCCGGTCAGTGGAAAAGCATATAAAACTGGATCGTTAAGTATACATATATAGCCTTTTTTTAAATGTGGGCTTATAGGCACTTAGCCTGTTCTAGTGATTAAGAACTTTAAAAATTATTTTTAAGATAATCATACAAGCTGGATTTCTAAATTTTTGTCAGGGTATTCTAACAACACTAAAACACATAAAAAAGAAATAAAACTTTATTAGCGTTTATATTGAATCACATAGACAGTTTTTTCTTACTAGTTTAAAACTAAACTTTTGGCACTTAGCCGACTTATTATTGCACTTCACTAGTATTGTTTGTTACATACCGATCACCAACACTTTTTTACTATGTAGGTTCTGCTGCCAAGAACCTCAGAGATTACTCCTCGACACCACGGGGTTTTATTTGCTCTAAAACCACGAGCCCAAACACGATCGAAAATATTAAAATGAATATCTTTTTGAGTTTGTAGCCCAGCGTAATAGTCGATATTTTTTTGTGTTACGATAAGTCTTAAAGTCTCCACAAATCAAGTCAAAATTACCTGCAATTTTTTTTTACAGAAAATGCGGCAAAATATTCTGCGCCGATTGCTCAGAACACGCCACTCCTCTACCGTCAGAGCAACTCTACAATCCTGTACGAGTATGTTCGGGTTGTTACACAGAACTGAGATTTGAAGAACGCCCTCAGATGATTAATAGTACGGCAGAATCACCGCCTGATAGATGTAAGAGGGAAACCCCCAGTTCGCAAGGCGGTCCACGGGTTCACACTCAGATTGCTGCCTCGAGCAACTAAGATATCTTAGGTTAAGTGTTAGGTCTGTGTATGACGTGCACTTGTGGTTTTGTTATTTTTGATCATATTTTATGATGTAAGATTTTATTAATGATTGAGATTGTATATTGAGACTGCGTTGAGAAGCACTTGAATTGTCAAATAGATGATATATAATAAAATGGTCAAGTTTTGCTAAAAAGCCCTTTTAAATTATTATATTTTATATTGTGTATATAATATGCAAGAATCTATTAGTATTTTCTTAAAGATGAATAGGACATAACACCAAACCAATTTAGTATACAGGATGCTACAAATTCATGTAAGGACAAGGGGATATTGAAAACGGTAAGAGATACAAAGATGATTGAAGTTGGTATCTAAAAAACTTCGAATTTGAAAACTCTAATCTTGTAGAACAAGAAACTGTTTTGAAGGGGTGTTTTTTTTCTCAAGTAAAAAATGAGGGCGCAAACAATTAAAACCCAAAACTGAAAATTTAGGGTTTTATCGGATATCTCCGAAGTTGTTTGAAATATTACAATTTTCTTTTACCAAATTAATAACCCCCCAAAATACGGAACTTTACCTTAATTTAACAACCTTCATATCCTTACCGTTTTTTCGGGATTTCCTTATAGGCACACGAATTTGTAGCACCCTGTATAAAGTTCGTTCAAAGATATGTTTTATATTTTTTTATTTATTACTCTTCGAGCACTAAAACTGATTTGAAATAGCACCAATAAATAAGTAATAGAAATTACCTCAAATCATATTTTAATTTTTGAAACCATCAATACTTGTGGAAGCACAAGTAAACAATTTTAACTCTAAATAAAAATGACAATTATCTATCAATATTAGTCGTCTCGTTATATACAGGGTGTACAACTAAGCGGGAACGTCGCGTCGGCGGTATCTTGGAAACCATTAATTGTACAGCTTTTGGAAAAAAAAATGTTTAAGGAAACTGGCCAAAACATACCGTCGAAAATTATTTTTAGGTTTCTCAAGTGGCCGCTAGAGGGCGTAATACTGATGTTCAACGAAGAAAACGAAGGTTTCTTCCTTTAATGCCCAATCAATCCAGTTAGGCCTTATTGAAAATGTATGTGTTGTAATCTCTTATGAACAACTTTGGTACAGCTCCTCAAATAGGGGTGGGGGAAACAAACTTTTTTTTTTTGTAAAAATGAGGCAACTTTGGTATGCGTGCGTTTTTATATAGTTTCTGCGGTAGGCGCTAGAGGGCTACGTTTGAACTATTATTAAAACTGAGGTTTTAAAAAAAATTTATATGAAATGGAACTAAAACTGGAAGAAGTGTTAATATCTTTTTCCTAGCTAAAGATATTATTGAAACATTCTGAAAATAGAAAAATTTAAATACCGGTATTTAAATTTTTATTACAATTCTCTCCTCTCACGGAGTGTTAACTATTTATGCAACAATATAATTTTAGATTTTTTTTACTTTCAAAATGAACAAATTATATTAATTAATAGTATGATGGTGTTAAACTATTCTAACTATTGATCTACTACCATGGTCAATAATGGAGGTAGACTATGAGACAAAAATCGCAATTTAAAAATATGTTTTCTCCAGCCCTTTATTTGAAGAGCTGGACTAAAGTTACTCCTAAGTTTTTCAGGATTTCAACACCGCCGGCGTCACTTATTAGTTATACACCGGGTACATATTACGTTAATATTTATATATTTAAGTTGTTTTATTAAATTAGAGGTAAAAAATAGGTTTTGAGAGAAATTATTTTTTTTTACATATTATAAACAATTTGTATATAAAACTGTTTTGAAAGAAAATATTCTTTAATAATGTGTTTTCATAAAATACAGAAATTATTCGTTCTAAATTCCACGTCAATATTTGAAGAGAAAACTGGCTTCTTTTCCTGAGATTTGTGTTCTTTTCATATGAAAATGGTTTCTTAGCGGCCATAACGATGGATGTGATCTATTTTTGTTAGCTCAAAAAAAGAGTGGCTTTAAATCTGGCCCAAATTTTTTAGCAATTTTCGACCACGATAAACATAATATATGTAAATTATGAATAAAGAGGCCTTTACTTGATGGAGATTTATTATACACTTCTAGTAAAAGACAAAGTATTTATTAAATTTCCATTTTATTTAAGATACTTTCTTTATGCGTTTCGCTACTTTGTAGCTTCTTCGGATGGTTGGTGCTATATAATTTTATCTAAATGTTACATTGACAAATAATTTATGTAAAACTATTAACATTTCAGGCAGATCCAAAATAGGATACATTTTTATTATTATAACAACTTTAGGATTGTTGTCGATGCTCTGTGGAAATTTTCAACATTTCAAACATTCTTTTAATGAAATAAATTTTAGTCGTGGGTTATTTAGTTCTAAATATTCTGAATCATTTAGTTATAATATATTAGAGTTTTTCAATCTATCTATTTCTGACTTTGTCAAAGAATTAGTTCAGTACCCTGTGTTATTGTAAAAGATTATTGACATAGTTGAATTAATTTTGTTTCCAAGAGAACTTCTAAAATTCTTGTTCTACCTGTTTGACCTATAATGTTTCAAGGAACTAAAAAAAGAACGGAAAGAGGTACGAAGATGGTTAAATTGAGGCAAGGTTGTGTATTTTGCCGCTTAAAAATTTGGCAAAAGAAAATTGTTAATATATTCTGAATACCTTTCGGAGATAACAGTAAAATAATAAATTTTATAATATATTAAATAATAAGTTTTCAGTTTTAGTTTTTCGATTTTTTGTTCCTTAATTTTTGAATTTGGAAAAAACAAGCAATCCTTTTTTTAAATTCAACGTTACGTTCTTTCGATTATCACCGTCAAGACAATTTTTTTTTAATACGGGCCTTTCAATTCAAGGATTTTTTAATTTTAACGTTTTTTCAGATAAGACATCATCAGTAATTCAGATTATCCATTCGAGCCTAGCATTTATTTTTTAAATTTAATATCAAAATTACGTGACAGGAACCTATGCTGCTTAACAAGCCGTTTATTTTTTTAATAAAATTCTAATCAGAAGTCAGATTTAATATAACAGTATTCATGGAAGTAAGAAAACTTTACATTCAAGACTTAATAATCTCGCAGTGGTTTTTAAGGAATGGGAAGTGATTTTATCTTTTATTGGCATTTTTATTTATTTTATAATTATAACGTTTACCATTCCTATGGTTATCTACCTACCTAGAAATATTGTAAAGCAGAAAAAAGTAACTTTGCTCTCGATTGAAAAAGGTACACATAGTAGTAACGTGAAAATAAAACAGAAGTTTTAAGGTTAGGGGAAAAAATTACTCATTGCTTTCATACCAAGAGCAGCAATTATAAATATTCTGCTCTATCAACATTTCAAAAATACACTGAAATTGTTTCGTCTAACTTCCTACAACCCGCTGCATTCTACATAAAAGCGATGAATCACTGGCAGTAATTTTGGACTTAGGGTATACTATCTATTTTTACTTTCTACTAGTAACAATTATTTCTTAGAAAACGATTTATGATAAAATAGGTAAAACCACAACACAGTTAAAACATTTTCCTGATTTTAATTACAAAATCTAATAACATGTTAAATTAATACATAAATATCACTAATCGACATAAACAGGTTTTTCTTTTTTAGTTTGGCTCTAAATGGTCAGGGCCGTAATAATTTAAAAATATAATTTGAAAAGTGTTATTTACTGACAAATCGTTAGTATTTAAAAAACCTTTGAATTGTTTTTAATTTCTATATCTAAAACTGTATTTAATATTCCATACCCGTATTTAAAATATATACTTCACTGTGGTATCCAAAGAACAAAACGACGAATTTGGAAAGTAATAACGCTATTTTGTAGGGCATAAAAAGCATAGGCTTTTTATGCCCTACAAAATGAAATAGTGTTTTTTTATAAGTAAAAAAATTCAAAATCAAAAGTGAAAATTTCGGTGTTTTTCGAATATCTCTGAAGGTATTTAAAATATTTACAATTTTCTATCACCAAATTATAAAGAGGTAGCTCTAGTGACGTATTCGTAATTTTATTTTTTGATCAATATTTCGTATCCTATTCGCTTTATCCAAAAAGCGGACGTCTTTGAGTACCTATTACCTACAGTTTTAATTTAAAGAAATTTTTTGATTGAATTACTGAAAGCGAAAAACGAAATTATGTGAAATTTGCCCATATTTCTTTTCCTGTTTTTATTACTTTATAAATTTAACCTTTGTGAACTTTAAACGGTAGGTTTATCCACTAAAAATGGGTATTTGGCCGATTTTTGCATAAATGAAAAAAAACTAAATATTGATCAAAAAAGAAATGGCGAATGCGCACAAGCCTTAACTCCAAAGTCCCAATATTTGCCTCATTTTTACCATCTTCGCATCTCTTATAGTTTTCGTGATCCCCTGTAGGCACACCATTTTGTAGCACCCTGTATAAACCAACTTGTTTTCTTTGCAATGAACATTTATGCCAAACATCTTTTATAACAAGAACACAACCTTAACGATCATTGATGACAACAAAAGCCATAAACATTGAGATAAAATTAGTGGACACTTTGTTTTTCATTGCAAATAAACTGCTGGACAATTGCTTTCGAGCAAGAAAAATTTCGCCTAAATTTAACAGTTAATATCTTCTGAACCAGATATGATATCGACCTACGGTTTTAAATGGTTAATAGATTCATCCCTTGGAAAACAATTGTGAATGTTGGATTTTCTTTATCTGTCAGAAAATTTTATATACAGGGCGTTAGAGAAGACGATGCTTTTTGCTCCAATTTTAATGGCTTGCAACTTTCACAATATTATTTTAAAATTTTATCACTCTACGTCAATTGAATCACTGGTTCATAGCAAATAAAGTTATTTGTCAAATTTTTGATGTCTGCTTTATTTTAAGATATACGGATTTTTTTTGGAAAACCTTGCTTTATTTCAACTTATTGGCAGCTAGATCTCACCGTGCGTTGTATCGTGCAAACGTTGAGAGTGATTATTATACCTAAATGTTATGATGTACAGTGGCGTACTTATAAACACCTATATGTCTATGGTTTATGAATATAGTGTTAGAAATTGTTTCCAAAAATTAAATTAAAAAATTTATGTTTGTTAAAATTTTGTAAACACACTGTATAATATACCTGTAGTGCGATATGAAAAATTAAAAAATAAGGAAAAAACTTGTCTATTCTAGGAACGAGTACTTTCCAATATAAAACGATCGTGAAAAATCGTACGCCACTGTACATCATAACATTTAGGTACAACTATTGTTACTGAACATAATCAAGCTTTTCATAAGGTATAAGAATCACTTGCAAAGTTTGCACGATACAACGCGCACAGTGAGATCTAGCTACCAATAAGTTAAAATAGAGCAAGGTTTTCCAAAAAAATCGGTATTTCTTAAAATATAGCAGATATCAAAAATTTGACAAATTACTTTCTTTGCTATGAACCATTGATTCAATTGACGTAGAGTGCTAAAATTTAAAAATATTATTGTGAAAGTTGCACGCCATTAATATTGAAGCAAAAATCCTCGTCTTCTTTAACACCCTGTATATAAAATTTTCTGACAGTTAAAGAAAATCCAACATTGACAATTGTTTCCCAAGGGATGAATCTATCAACCATTCAAAACTGTAGGTCGATATCATATCTGGTTCAGAAAATATTAACTGTTAAATTTAGGCGAAATTTTTCTTGCTCGAAAGCAATTGTCCAGCAGTTTATGTAAATGAGGTATAATAATGAACGTGTTAATCTGAATAATATTAAGAAATTTAATAAATTGTGAATTTAAGCAAGCAATTCTGGCGTCGGAGTGTAATGTTGTTATAGAGAGAAGGCACAATAACATAAGTATTCAGAGTAATTAATTCATATTTTTTAATGATGTAGTCATGTGATTTTAAAAAACGACAATTGGCAGGCTATTTGTAGTTTTTTTTTACTTCCAACTTTGTTTAATTTTTTTTCCATACTGAAAAGTACTTTTAAGAAACTTTCTCCACTGTTTTTATTATTTTTTGGGTATACCGTCTAGATAACCATTTTTAAAAGTGATATGTAAATTGGCACTTGAAGGTACGTTTTAATAAAATTAAAAGAAAAATGGAATTAATAAGGGACTGAAATGATAATTTTCTAATGTTATTTCGCTTAAACTTTGGTGAATTTCCAAATTAAAATGTATTTGGAATTTATTTATTGTATCTTGCTTTATAAATTATAGATTAATTTAAAAATTAATTATTAAATTAATATTTTAAAATAAAGCAGTAGAAAATTTAGCCAGTTATGTTTTACACAGTACTCAATTTTACATATTTAGTCGGCTCAGATGTCTATTTCAGTAATTGCCATGTGAAATTTTTTAGGCATCGATATTATTTTTGTTAATAATTTTAAAAACTGACGGGAAAATAAAAACTCACTTATATATCTTAAACATTGGGATTCTAGTAAATAAATGCTTTCGATTTTTGGTCGACTAACTAAATTATTGCCTAAAAATATTTATTTTACATTGCCTTTGATGTGCAGAAACCTAATTAAATAATACACAAATTTGACATTAAGGTTATAAAGAAGAGAATTATTTTCCCCTCATTTACGAAATAACTTAATATTTAGAAGGTAAAAATAAGAACACAAAGTCTTCGTCCACTGATATATTATAGAAATATTTAGTCAACTTATCTACATGTTTCGAATGCAGAAGCATTCATCTTCAGGAGAAAAATTAAAGAAGAAAGGGCCAGTAGATATCACCCTAACTGAGCAACATAAATATAGGTTCGGTATAAAATGAATGAAGAAATCAATACACATTGCATTGTGAATAAGAAAAGTATATGGGTTGAGACTTAAGGTACTGTGAAAACTTTAAAGGTGGAATGAAAGATTTAACATCTTTGTGTGGAAGAACTGTCGAGAAATCAGAATGAAGTAAAAGGGAATGATCATTAAGCAAGCTATTAGCTAGTCATTAGAGAAAAACATATTTTTTTTGGAGAAGTAAATATAAGTGTGAGGAAGAAGACTATTAAAAATTCATTGGAAATTTAATTTAATTTAATACATAATTACTGGATGTAAACCTCAATGGTTTACGAATAAACATAATTAAAGTGGAAAAATAAACATTTAATTTTACAAAATTCTAACATTTTGGCTTTATGGAAGAAAAAATTTTTAATTAAGCTCGACCGCTACCGCGTGCTTTTCCAAAAAGACAGTCTTTTTGGCCCTTTCTTCTTTAATTTTTCTCCTGAAGATGAATGCTTCTGCATTCGAAACATGTAGAGAAGTTGACTAAATATTTCTATAATATATCAGTGGAGGAAGACTTTGTGTTCTTATTTTTACCTTCTATATTCCCACTCCACTTTAAGTATGGACTATTTCTTTAAACTTAATATTTGTTTAATAACCGCTAAATTCAACACTTTTAATTTGCAAGTAGTTTTATGCTTGACATTGCTTTTATGTGTGTCCTTTAAACATACGTTTTATTTTGTCTGTTTGTAGGTTGGAAATAATGATTTTTTTTTGAATGACAGAAGAGTTTTGAACTTTAGTATTCACGTGAAGACGACTGGGGATACCACTCGAAGCAGTTGAAATGTTGTAATTCAAAACAAATAAAGACAATGCAAGTCCAAAACTCTTCTATTATTCAAAAATATGTTTTACAAATACATTTTTCTAACAAAATATATGTGTGAAGATACTTTTCGTTCTATCACTAAGACTAAAGTGTAGTTATTTTCAATTGGCAGCAATAGTAACCACGAAACGCTCGATTCGATTGGTACAGGACTGTATTCAGCTTTTGCATTTGAATAAACACGTTTTCCGATTATATTGTAGCTTTATTTTACACATCATACTCTTCTATTATTTTAAAACTTATTCAGATTTTGGCATTTGTGATTTGCATAGTGCAGTGCTTATCTTAATGTCTTGTTTAAAATCGTGGCGCCGTATAAGTATTATAAACTCCTAAATAGACCCTATTCAGGTCGAGTGTCCGTGTGCATTTATTTTTATTTGCTGCCAGTTGGAAATAAACAGACTATAATGCATAATAAATTATGTTTTGTTCCTAAATACGAGGCAAGTGGACAGTACCAAACATGCTTGTTTTTCACATAATAATTGTAAATTAGATCAGGTTTAAATTAACTTAATGGCAGGTTGAAGCAGCAAAAGTGTAACACGATTTTTGCTCTATAATATTGGAAAAAGCGTAACTTCTTATGTCCTAAAAGACCACGACCACACAAAACATATTAGAAACACTTCGTGGCTTTGAAAAATAGCCTGTAATATTGTTACAATAAGTTTGAGGCGTAATGGTGTCAATTTAGACGAGTTCAGATATACAACAGATCTAATATTTAAATACCCTACTTTTACAAGGATGTATCAACTTAAAAAAGTTTTTTCCTAATATCTTTAAGATGCATCAAAATTTGGATTCGTAATAATTCGCTTATATATATTATATAGATGGTTTAGCAAGTTGTTAGAAGTATTACATCTGTCAAGCTATTCTTGTTAGATCAAAATAAAAAATTAATCATGCAAAAAAAATAACAAATTGGCAGTCCAATTTGAAGATAGCGGACATTTAGGATATAGGAAGTTTTTTAATAAAGTTCTGTGTCTACGATTACTGATATGATTAATAACAAAATTCGAAACCAAAATAGCAAGGGTAAAGCGATAATTTGCGGTAGCAGTCGTTTCGTGATAAAATTTAGCCACGGTTCACTGTTTTCAAGCCATATGAAAAGAAATCATTTTACCTCTGTTTGAATTTATGTGCACTGGATTTTTATGTAATTATACATTTTATTAGTATATTGTAAAGTACAAAGTTATAAATTTATATAAACAGAAGTAATCTGTACCAAAGGAAGATTATTCAAAAAAACACTGGCGTTTTTATCGAGTTGGATCATATATTTAATATATTATGCTTTACAATGAACAATATACTTTTTCAAAAATTGTCAGAAAAATCTGAAATTGTTTCGGCGCCATCAATCGTCTTAATAAGGAAAATCGCCTAAATAAAGAAACATTACGGATTTTAAAGCATTTTTTCAGAGTTTGATAGATTGTTCCTTGTAGATTAATAGTGTGGTTCCGAACCATGACGGGTTCAATGTTATACAGGGTGGGAAAAAAAGTCGGGCAAAAACTTCAAGTGTCATTTTGTTAGTAACCTTTCTTCACGTAATATTAGTACCATTTAAAGTCAATAGCTGCTTAGGAACAACCCCTTTTCTTACCCAAGTTAAACTTAGGTTCTGACCTGACCTAAGTTGTTCAACCAAGATATCTCAGATGAAAATGCGGTTCCTTAGCAGGAGTGTGCCAGATTCTGACTTAGTTGTGGCAAATCGTACGTGCAACTCTAAAGTTTTCTTACAGTTAGGGCAGAATTGGCGCTGTTCATAAGCAGCTAATATCTCGGTACGTTTTTAATATTTTTTTTTTGTTTCATGCCCGAGAGTTTATTCTAATTTTTCTAAAACCACACATTTATTAAGGATCTTATTTACCGCCAACAATGAAGCAGTCATGTGTTATATTAAACGAATAGGGAACAATCACAAACTCTTGCTAAAACTAAATTTCTTATTGGTCGTATGAATGACAATGCCTTAAATATTTCATTCTCTGTATGTTTTTCTTTGTATGCCAATTATTACAATATCTATACGCATATAAAAAGTGAATACAAAGGCACAGATAATTTTGCATTTAATTTGAATTATCAAGCTGACATAAATAAACAGATTACCTAACTAATCTGATAAAGCAATTTAATGAAAAATAACATACTTCTGAGGTGATAAAAAAGACCGATCGGATTTACCACAACAAAATTTGATTTTAAAAGATTGAAGATCACTGGCTCTCCTGAAACTTTTTTGCAGTATCTTTCGTCTAAAAGTTTTGTAATACATACAGCATTTTTGAGCAAACTTATTTAATTCATACTATAAACAGTAGTTTCTTACAAATAAATAATAACATTCAAATAAGTTATCTTGTGTATTAAACGATTTCATCATGTATACATCTGGTAAAAAAAAATAGTTCCATCTAACTTAGAATTAAGCGATATTACCATAAGAAGCAGCTTAATCAAAGTTCATCAAAACTGTGCACTAAAAGTAACTTTTTTTGTCACAGGGCTACACATAAAATGTAGGCCGTTCTACCGTAACGCCAATTTAAAAAGGACGCAAAATAAAAATGCCGTGACGGACGATTCCAATTACAAATTTTAAAATATTTGTTCTCAAATTAGCACTAAATTCGGATTGTCGAAAATTTGTTGTTCTTTATTGGCTTTTCTTATTCTTAAAAATTAAGTTTCTGTTTGTCGGTTTTCTTTGGAACGTTTTAGAAATAATAAAAATAATTAAAACCTTCTATAGTGCATTTAAACTTGAGCATATTACTTGTAGGATTGAGTATAATTTTATTGATTGTACCTACTTTGTAATTTTAGTTGCAAATAAAAATTATTTAATTATAACCCGTTTTTAATGACATAGAGAATTTTATATCACATCAACATGCCCGCAGAGTTCCTGTCCGACCTAGAAATAATTGCTGTAGAAGCATGTTTTACGTCGAAGGAAAGAATTATACCCAATAACATATCCAAAATCCCCCTAACTTGAGACAACTTGCTTAACGTCGTCCATATTGAAAAAGTATCGGTTTTTCTTAATTTTCTCAAACATTTTTAATGTTAAAAATGAAAATTAAAGATCATAAAATTGTGCGTAAACTTTTTTCGTAGAGTGCACTGTTAAACAGAATATGTAGTTCGTATTGTATTCCAGGTAGTTATAATTTGTAAAAAATTATAGAGTTGCACGAGCGCAATAAGATATCCATAATTGCACCATCTTCGTATCACATTGCATCATTTAGTTTTTAGCTTCGTCACGGGTACTAATAGATTTTTTCGACTCGACTGACGATTCTTGCGTCAGATTAACGATATAAAGGGGCGCACACACACTGCGTTTTTACGGAAATGCATGCTTGTTGAGCAAACACGGCGAAAGCGAGCTACGGAGGTCATATACATAAATTTGCCATTACGTTCTAGTGGATGTGACTAGAGCGCGGAAAGTTCATAACATTCCAGAGACGTATTTAATATAATTCACCATGGTCAATAAACATTCGGTCAATATGCTTAATAGTTGAAACGTAGTAATTCAAAACTAATAAAGGCAATGCAAATCCAGAACTCTTCTGTCGTTCAAAAAACATCATTGTCTCCAACCTTCAAACAGACACGGGAATGTATTTATTTTCATGCCGGGGTGGGTCACTATCATAGTTATTTTGAAAAATCGCCAAAACAATAATGGCTGTCTCCGACCATCCTTGCCCCTAGTCCGCTGACACGCTACTGCTTATTTAGGCTTCACTCTGCACATTTTCCGCCCATGTACAAAAAAAATGAAAGGACCGAAAGTTGGGTTTTAACTCAAAAAAAAATGTATTGCTTCTTTTTATTATAAAACTTTCGATACGTAAGAACTACACACTAATACTAACTTAAACAAAATTACAAATGAAACAAAAATATATTCATACAATATATTCGAAGAAAGCTTTTGCATACTTTGCCAGATTAAAAATTCCACAATTAGAACTATATTATTAAAAATATTGCAATTTTTCTGGACGGTCAATCGCTATTACTCGACGAAGTTGTCAACGAGATCTGGAACTTACGCACTCTATGTTAATAGTTATGCATTATAAACATAAAATGCGTAAGTTCCAGATCTTTGGTTGACAACTTTCTTGAGAAATAGCTCTTGATCATTGAGAAAAATTGCAAAACTTTCATATGGAAATGGCAAAAATATGCCCTGTGAAAATTTTCACATTATCAATTGTATAACACAGTTCTTTAGCACAAGATATCGTTCGGAAACAGAAATAATGCAAGTTCTAAGACTGTTGCTTTATTCTTAATATGGTATCTTCCCTACGGTGGTACCTAATGAGTAAAAAGAAGTTATTTCATGAACAAGAAATATTTAAAAAAAAAGTAATTATATACAAAGTTATTGGAATCAATTTCGGAAGCCTTACAGCTCTGACATAAATGTTACAATTGTATTTGGAAACCGTGTACGACTTAAGATGTATTGTACGGTTATGTATTTTTTATCAACGACAAACTGTAAACGGCTGCCGTTGGCGCAATTGGTTAATACGTTCGCCCGAAATTGAGAGGTTCTAAGTTCGATTTCTAGAAGAATTTTTTTAAAATGCCTGAGCACCGCTAAACATTTTTGAAGATTTTCGATATTTGTTTGTATTGGCTTACTCTTCTTACAAACGTCAGCCGTCTACCGTTAGTATGAAGCTATAAACCGTAAATTGTGCCAGAGCACTAATTATAGGGGAAGGAAGACTTCTAAGAATCTAAACATATTTAAAAAGGTCTGAAGTCCAGTGACATTTTAAAAACAAAATATTGAAATGTTGACTCAAAAGGTATAAATAATGAAACGAGATATTATTCAATAAATAACATGGTGGTGCGCCTGACGCCTAATTTTCAGTCATTTGGTAATAAAAAACAACGAAAACTCACTTTTAAGATTATCTTGAAAATTATTAGTATAAACTGTAGGTAAAACAAAGGTTATTAAAAAATTAAACCAAGCTTTAGAACATCTATTTTATAGAATCAACGTTTATCTCTACAAAATGGCATTGATATGATATAATTATTGTAGAGCATAAAGACCTAAATGAAATCATCCAAGTTCTAAATAAAAATCAATAAAATAATGGACTGTAAATAAAACAAATTGTATTCCACCTTGTTAAAAAATGTGTAAAACAAAATTTTGGTATCTATTTTATCAAGAAAATTGTACCTTGTAGTATTTACAGTCGTATTTATTACCAATTTTGTTTATTTATTTTTTTAAGGTAAACTTTTAACAGTTCTCTTGTTGGCAACAAATTTATCACTAAAAAAAATGTTTCCGCGGAAACATGTCATTACTTTCTAACTCTGTTTTCCGATACGTAAACTAGACATTAGACCACGATACACTTACAATGGTATGCCGATTAGCAAGCCTAAATTCATTGTAAAAAGCGGGAACTTTTTTTTTCTGGGGCTGTTTTTTATTAGAATATTACAATTGTTTACTAAGGGATTTTTATCGACTCGGTTACGTATTTGGAACATTCAAACAATAATTGCTTGTATTCCTCATAGATTTAAAGGCCCTTAGGTGTATTGTCAAGTAAAATTGCCCGAAAGCATGCGCTTTGATGACTTTTTATTAAGCTGCAGCAATTTTTCTCATTTAAAACAACAATTTACTTGCACTCAATGTAAACCGACCTTAACATTTTTAAAGTGCTCTCGAACGTGACGTCACAATATGGAAGAGATATGCGCGTGAGCACACCGGTGTTAGTGTGTGTATGTCAATCGCATACATATATTCTCCATCTATCTTCTAAAATTTAACATTAATCCCACTTCACAATCAAATAAATACCATTTAGATTTAAGGGTTACATAATGTGCTCTAAAATGTTAAGATGAAAATATTACAGTGAAAATTCCGCACCAAATATTTCTAGCCAATCAGAAGATTTCTTTTTGAAACATCAATTTGAACTTCCGGGGGCCAAATTACACTGGAAATTTTACTGTCACTTTAAAAGACAAAATAATGACACAGAATGGCAAAATTAAATTATTTGTCAAGGCAAAAAGGCATATTTTTAGTCGCTAAGGAAAAAACTAACGTAATTGTATTCTTATTCATGAATCACTATGTTATTTAAAATTTTGGTGTAATATTTTACTAGGTGCGAAATTTTCTTACCGAATCTCCATTGAGCTTCAATTATAAATCCGGAAATGTTAAGTGACGGTACTGAAAACAATATTTAATTTGCGAATCTTGAGGAGCATCGCCAATTTAGATCAGCCCATTAATCAATCTGCCTGGATTGGCAGGAATTTGTCGGTTTGGTGTGGTAAAGAAAACCGTGTGTTAGTGTCTCGTGGTCGCAATGTTACATTCAGAAAATAGAATAATGGTGAAATTTTGTTATACAAATTTACGCTAGATTGCAAATTAGTTATTTTTGCCTTGAAAAATAGTCAGATTGCTTAAGAGGGCAGTAACCCTATAATAAACACATATCTAATATAGCATTCAGCTGTAATCAACAACTGGTTTTCATAGCATAAAATCATAGTTGTCATTTAACAAACATATTTCTTTTTTTCGTAAAGAAACCTAAAATCTACACATAAGTACTAATTAATTTGGCTACTTTTCTTTTCTTCCACATCTACATTTGGCGATGTCCACGAAAGTCGTTCTTCATAAAATTTTATTACTACTTGAGGACATTTTATATTGGCCTGTTTAGCTGGCACTAAGTCAGCTTCATCAGTTCCTACCCATTTCATCAAGAACATAAGAGGACCTAAATAAAAAAATTTGGTAGAATAGATCGTTAACATTTTTTTATTACAATCAAATGCTTGGTTTATTAGGGATATACATATATTTTAAATTAATAATTAATTAACCAGACAACTTTGATTATGACATTGGCAGACATGATTTACTCAGTCAAAGTTGCCTTGTATTTTAAGTAAATAATTTCTGCCAACGTCATTTATGTCATAAAGTATGGTTAGTTAAATATTGTTTAAAATACATTAATAAGATATTTGCACAAAGGCCCAACCATTGCTCCCTTAACAACTAGCCGTGATATGGTCAAGTCCGACAACCCTGTAATCCAGTTTATTTTTACCGTCAGGATTGGCGGTTTAGTAGTGTATTGGAGACCTAAATCTCTTCTAAAAACGCGAATTTTCTAAATGAACAATAAAAAAGCGTATAAGATTATAATCTAAAACTTCGGACAGTTACAACGTCGAATAAAGTTTATTTTAACTAAATAATGTGATTTATTGTTGCCGGTCATCAGTCACGTAAGCGGGCTCTTTTTTCAGCAATAATGGCGTCTGTCAAAAATGTGTTTTTTATTGTAATAATTTTAGTAAAAGCTTTCTAATACATATTGTGACTTTGTATGTGTAGGTAGTGTATTGTTTAAGAAATTCCTACCTATGTAGGTGCATTATTTTATAAATAGTAGCAGTTAGGGGGATTTTCTAGAAGATTTTCAGGTAAGTTCTTTATAAAACATTTTTGTAGTCTTATTACATTTCCCAGCGTTTAATATGCCTAGTACTTGTACTCCCGGGTGTAAATCAAATTATATTAGCGTTATTAAAGAAGTGCAATGGGGGAAACTCATTTCGGTTTTTCAAAGTTTGCTAATTTAAGACAAAAATGGTTAAATGCGATTCCGAGAGCTTATTTTAACCCGTCAGATAGGGCTGTAGTTTGTTGTAAACACTTTTCTGAAAGTGAAATTACCTCTAACCTGATGGAACTTAAAAAAAATCCTTGTAAACCAAAGCTAACTTTAAATGCTTGCCCCTGTATTTTTTCAAATCTGCCGAAATATTTGACTAAAACAGTTTAAGCTGTTAGAAAAACACCCCAAGAACGTCAGTGAACAAATTGCACGTTCAAATAAAGCAAATGAGCCATTTGAATGATTTTTATTTATTATTTATAATTTTTATTTAGATAATAAGTTGTTAGCTTTGTCAATGGGATTGTACTAATCTTCAGACAATAAAGCATATTTGAGTTTGAGTTTGAGAAAAATCAGATTGAATTGAAAATTTTCAGGAGTTTATTTTAAATGTAAACAACAGAATTAGGGTTCCTGATAACTGGTCTGTTAAAATAGTAGATTGTAGGCATTGCTAGAAATTATTACCTAAATATTTTTTTGAAAAATTTTCCATTTCCTATGTACTCCCAGGAGGTAAGTTTACAACTGAGAAGTTAGAGAAACGTTTTTATAAATATTGCATCTTAGAGGGGTGTAATTATAATCTTAGTTGCGATGGGGTTAACAACGCAGAAAAAAAATTTAGACTTAAACACATATTTAGAAAAGCATCTGGAAATAAGTTTTCACTTCTTGAAATTCAAAATAAAAGCGAAAATTGTTGTACCGAATCTGATTTTTTAACTGGGATGTACCTAAGCAGATAACAGATACTGATCAATTTTTATATATTTTAGACTCAAAATATTTAACCTAGTGTATTTAAAAAAAAAGTTTAAATAAGTAGTGTCATATTCCCGTAGCTGTGTGTCTGATATCTTAAGCGTAACAACACAACCGCACCGTTCTTTTTGTTATAAAATAAGTATATCAATTTTAATGTGTTTGGTGTCATTGGAAAAGCAATATATAAATCGTCTAAGACAATGGATATTCAGTTTCGCCAAAAAACGTTTAATGTCCCGGAAAATAACATGTATCTAAATATAAAAAAACGAGTTGAAAACTACATACCGTGAAGTTTGTCTTTTTTTTTTGAGGTGTATATATTAATTTCCTGGTGATCAAACTTTCTCTAGGCAACCTGAATGAGAATTGCCCAAGAACATTTATTTACCTTTCCAATGACACCAACAACAATACAATTGGTCAAATATATTTTTTATTGGATATCGATATTTAAAACTGTGCGCTTTGTGTGGTTACCTGCGCTAGCTAAATCCCAAAACACGTAGCGGTCGGTTGTCCAAGGTAGACTGTTTGACGTCATCAAGTGCGGTGTTGCCAAACGTCCCATCTAGACTAGAACTTAAGGGGGCTGTGGTCCAACTCAACACTGGAGTTATTAATAGGGCAGGTTGGTTAACAGAAATAGGGTCATTTGGTCAAACTTCAAATTACACTTTTAACCTAATTTTTATTAAGCATTCACAATGTATGGTCAATACTGAAAATTTGTTGTTGTTGTTGTTTAAAATCGAGTAAACACTTGTCCAGACCGCGAGGCGGTGACCGCGTTACCTCCCACAGCTCGTCCGCTTTGAATTCTAGCGACGATTTGTCTGTGTTGTTAGATTCAATTCATTTTATAATGTTACCGAAATAAAATACCGAGGAGTTTTTTTGGATCCCCAGCTAAGCTTTGGCAGGCATGTCGATGATTTGTGTAGAAAAATAGGAAAAATAATAGGGTTTTTCTGTCGAATATCTGTATGTCTCTCTTTCTGGGCTAATATAATACTATTATTTTTCCTCATTTTAATTATTGTATATCACTACTAATTTCATGTAACAAAGATGATATAAATATGCTCCAAATACAGCAGAATAAGGTAATGCGGATTCTTTTGGGCTGTAATCGTTACACGCCTGTAAGCGATATGCTCAGGTCTCAGGTACCTGGGGTGGTTTTCAGCAGAGCAGTGCATTAGGAAGGCAAATATAACATTAATTTACAAAGTTGATCGCAATATGTTGCCAATTTATTTGCGATCTTTTTTAGAAAAAAGATCTTATGTACATTCATATGATGTTCGTCCTAAACAGAACTGTAATGTCTTATCTGTAAGAACAACTAGACTTGAAAAACCTTATTTTATGAGGGTGTCTGCCTTTTTAATGCTCTGCCTGAAGACATCAAGAATGCACCAAATTTACGTTCTTTTAACCAAATGCTAATTAAATACCTAGTAGATAAGTAGTTATTATATTATGTCACAAATTTCTATCATGTTAATTGTTTTGTAATTTTGTTTATAACTAGCCAAAGTGCTAAATAAAGATCAATTATTATTATTATAATATTATAATGTGCAATATACCAATGGTAGATTTAATGATGGGCATTTAGTATTTTATTCCAAATCACTAATTTGTAAACACGGAAATAAGAGGTGTAAAAATGGAATGGTAAGCTCCAAGCATAAAATGTTCTTTAATACGAAAAATTGGTAAGGGTTCCGAATGACAAAAACAAATGGCGAATGCGTCTTGCGAACTTGCCTCTTAGGTTTTTTTTTTGGATTGTAGAAATAGGTATAACTCCAATTTTTACCTGAACTGTCTGTGGCACCAATAATCTTTTCAGGTTCAAGTTCTCTGTCAAAACCATGCAATTTTTTATCATCACTTTTTCCTTTCTTTCCAGGTTTGGAATCTGGAGTAGGGGTGCTTGTACTTTTTCTTTTCTTATTTTTTTCAGCCTCTTTGGCAGCTCGGTCTGTTTCAAATGCTTTAATAAGGCTGGGGCAATCCAAATTACCTAAAAAAATAATTGGGGAATTCAAACACACTGTGAGAAAAATCAAAATATACATATTTTAGTCAAATTTTGTTTGTAAACTATTTATACTATTGAATTTTGGTAATTATCTGTTACTGCTAAACTGCACCAAAATTAACAATTGTTGAATGATCTATTTTGGTGTATAAAAAAAAATTAACTACTTATAAATGAAATGGCTATGATGTGGTATATTCCTGTCGAGATAAGAGAGGGGCTGGTATTTATACATATACATCGGGTGTCCCGCTAAGGTCGGCCAGCGGCTGGAATCGGAAAGTAGGTACTGTCATAATTTTTTTTTATAGGTAAACTTTTTGTTCCTTTATACACATGGTAGTTTTGTGACCAAATGCACTTTAGCACCTCTTTTGATTTGAATTCTCATAAACACTACAAGTGCCCCATCCCATGTCGAGTCTTGTGTTAACTAGCCTCTTAAAAGTACTTCCTGAAGTTTCTTCAAAACTGGTCCACTTCTCTGAGTGATTGGACTATTTGAAGTAGGCAGTATTAATTTTATATTCATTCCTTACTACTTTGTTTATTATTTGCAAATAAGTTCCGTTGGCATAATTTTTGTTTAAGCCTACAATTTTTATCTTCAGTAATTGTCGTCATTTTTAATCTCTATTTCATAGTTGTCTTTTAGAACATGCTAAGCTTGAGTGACAAGTATTTTCAGATTCTCACTTGTGTCACTTTTAATTATATTATGACCACTTGTGGTTAGTTTATAAAATCTTATAGGTACATTCGACAGGGTTGGGTTCATTTTTGATTTTATATCATTGCTCGTAATATTTTGATTTTGAGCCTCCTTACACTTTAAAAACAATGTTTTTTCATGCAAGATCTGGGGGTATTGCATTTTAATAATATGTGCAACCTTCTTTGTAGGGTAGTTTTTTTGTGAGCTCAGCATAGTTATTCCAGTGATTGTGTGTTGCAATTTCCTTGTCTGCTAGTTTTTTTTATATGTTTTTGTTAGTGTTGACCTCACCACATCCTCAATGTCAACCAGAGTTTTTGAAATATCAGGGACAGCTTGGACCTGTTGTATACTCATTATGTGTAACTATTAACAACTTGTTTACTACTTGAATAGCTATAACTAAACCAGATTATTTTGAGAAACTTATAGATTTAAAAAATAATAATAAAAATATACCATTTACTAAGTACTTAAAATTTAAAAAAAAATGATAGATATGCATGCAGCTAATAATAAATCTCCACAGGAGTTTATCAACAAGGTGTTGGTTTTTATGTAAAATACTTTTACATTTATATACAAAAGATTTGTACCGAGATATTGTCCTCACCTCAAGGGGTAATAGATTATATATATTTTTGGTGCTAAAATTAAAGTCAATCTCTGATGAAGTGCATCATTGCATCATGTCTTTTAAAGGATACAAACATCATTTTATTGATGTTGTGCCTAGTTTGGTAACAGTGGTTTACAAAGGTCCTATTTTTATCTTTAAAACAGTATACACAATTACTAAGATAGTACAAACATCGAACATTTAATATATGTTAATTGCACAGTAGGCTAGTTGAGTATGTTTCCCCGAAAAAAACAACCCTTAATATAAAATTCTGTACCTACAATGTTCAATGGTTTCAAAATGTCTCTATAAAGTCAAACGAATCAACCAGAATTGTCAGGCAGGCAAATAATATAGTAACAGAGCATATTTTGCAAAAATGGCTTTACCGTTAATAAATACACTTGCGCATATTTGTTCCAATTACTTTTCATATTTATGTCTTTTATTATCTCCGACGTATAAGAAATACTATGAATTAAATTTATTATGAATAAACTCTATTTGAACATAAATGTTTCTACATTCGAAACATTTCAAGAATATCCACCTTTTGATTAAAAGTTATTAATGTTAACACTGGAGGGAAGCTTACTTCTTTCCTTTATTGTAATTAAAGTTGGCCAATGAAAATCTTTAAATAAAAAATGTAATCTTTTATCTTAGGTTATCGGAATCGGACATACTTACTATGCCTACAAATTAAATGGCTCAATTTCAAGAGTTCCTTGCTTATTTTTGATACACCTTGTTCAAAATAATATCTAAAAACAAGCTTAAAGAGCTACCTATTAAAAAGAAGATGCATACTTTCTGGTTCCCATGTATTATCCTTATCATCATAACCTATCCATTTAAGAAGGTATTCTTTCACTCCGTTCTTGATTCTACAATCTATAATTTTTTCAACTACGTACTCTTCTGTTTCGGCTTCGGGGCTTGCTGATGTCTTTTTTGAAGTCATTTTTATACTTTCTTTACTATATATGTATTTCAAATCCTAAAAAATAACACCACAAATTTGCCGCTCACAACAGAAAAGAAAGTTGACTTCTTCTTTATTCATTTCGTTTGGGTGGCCTTAGGAGTGAGACTATCCACTATCCAGCCAAAATCAAAGCTTGGAGAGCCCTGATCTTATATTATTATGTAGATCAGAAGGACTTTCGAACAGGACCACTTTCACGAGCCTGCATTTTTAATCCATGGGGGAGGTATAAATCATTATAAAAAATAAGGGGAATAAAAACACATTTCAGAAAAGAAAAAATCAAGCGCATTACAATAATTAGATAAACAGCTGGCCGATACGCCGATAGGGACCAAGGTCCTTAGATAGATAGGTTGTCTGGTAACATAAAGGCGGAAGCGACGATGAGCGGGGTGTCCGCGTCATCACGAGGCACTAATACATTTGTTTACATCTGATTTGTATGTGTTTTAAGCTAGATACAACGCAAAAAAGCGGTTTTCAGTGTTATTTGTGTGTTTAACGTTAAATTCTAAAGTGTGAATATATTTGTTTTTGAACTGATAACATTTAGTGGAAAAATTATTAAAAATACTGAATTTTCATCAAAGTTTTCTTCTTCTTCTTTTTCTATTTCTTTTGGGTGGCCTTAGTGGTCAAAGTTTTAATTTTGTGTATTTTAAGGTTAGTTTATTAAACTAGATTCTCACGCTATCGTTAGTTTCAAACGAATTCTGTGATTATTTATTTAGATAATGGGTGGTGGCAATGTTTGTAGCATAGCTACATGTAAAAGTAACTCCAAGAGGCCAGATCCAGATGGAAAAAAGATATTTTTTTTTACATTTCCAAAAAACCCCAATATTTTGAAAGATTGAATTAGAAAATGTTGCCGAAAAGACAATTGGACGCCTCAACACAAACGATTATGCAGTAAGCATTTTCTTCTTTTAACCGATTACGATGACGAAGTTCAAGCTAGGATAATGAATTTCCAACCAATGCATTTAAAAAAATATATTTGTCAAATATCAAACAATCTATTAAACCATATTTTCAGAAATATTTTTATACCACCAATACATTTTGATAGTGATTTAAAATGAAAGTGTGGTGGGGTGTGGTTGGTTAACTTAGTATAGTTATCTCTAAGTTAACCTGAACTAGAAATACCCAACAAACAGGTATTAAAATAAAATAAACAATGTTTTTATAGACTTGCAAATCCATGCCTTCACAAACAATTTAAAAGAGAATAAATTCAGTTCTTAAAGATCACTCTGGTGTATCATTACTACATCCCCTTTACACCCTTTACATGGAGTACATCACTAAAAGTATTTTTAAATTTATGGTATAAGAGTGTTTTCACACGGCACCATATATCGCGCGCGATAAATGGTCGCAATATTGCTTTACACCAAATTATGTGTTCTCTAATATCGCTTGTGTGTGAAAATGGCTCATTAGAAAACACATAATTTGGTGTAAAAGCAATATTGCGACCATTTGTCGCGCGCGATATATGGTGCCGTGTGAAAACGCTCTATGTGTGGTTTTATTTCTCGCAATTTCCACAATTCCTATTTATGATAAAACGTGTTTTTTTAAATATACATTTTTTGACACTATAAAGTCCAATTCTTTTAATAATTTTAGCACTTGGACCTATAATGTTTCTGGGGCTATTTTCTGATAGACCTATTTAATCACACTATTAATATAATAAGGTATTTATTAAAAGATTTTTTTATATATTACCGCAATCATAAATTCTTCAATAAAAGAAAATCAAACAGAAAAATATTTTGTTACGATAATAGTAATGATTATTTGTAAAAAGCGTTTTAAGGTCTAGATTCAGTTTATTTCCCTTCTTAAATAGGGTTCGTCCATCGGGACTATATTTCTTCATTTCTAACACAACAACAAGAAAATGCATCTATTGTGATCGGTCGCCGTTCTATTGTCACATAAACATAGAACGACGATCGTTCACAGAGAATGTACTTCCCAAAAATTTGTTTTCTGGAACACCAAAAATATTTTTTTGTTACACTTAAAAAGTCTTAAAAAACACAAAGAAATAATACAATAATTCAAAAAATGCAATAAATATTATAATTTATTTTGATCACATCGCTATACCGAGTAATAGCAATTTTTTATTTAAAGCAAATTGTCGCAAAAACACCGCGTCGAGACTAAGACTGAAATCCTATTTCATTTAGCAGTACCCGTTGAAGATAATAATTATTGTCCATTTCAGCAGGTTCGATATCTTAATATTGTGATACGGAATATTAATTGAAAGAGACAGGATATTCATTAATTAAGATAAGGGATAAGTAACGAAGTACAGGCAACTGCTTTCGCTTGCAGTTATATGTATGCCAAATTTATGCTTTCATAATAAGTTCTGTGTTTATTTTTAGATTGACGTTTTCCATTGTAAACGTACAAGTGGAAGCCACGAAATTTATAGCGTGGATGAATATTTATTATTCGCAAATAAGACCGAAACTTTTACTGATTTTACCATTGGACGATCTTTATGAACGACTTTTTGAGGATGAAATAATACCAACAGAGCGAAAATTAGAGACAGCCTTTAGGGATCTAAAAAATGTTTTACCACCTCGTATATTAACACAAATAGAAGCAGATCAATACTACATGTGGGCTTCTCGTCTTAATTTAGGTCCACAGTGCCAAAAACTATGGGCATTGTCTTATACTTTATTGAAAATAAACAAAAGATATCCCCAATTAGTTTCTACGCCGAAACACATTTTTGATATTGAAGTCCATAATTTAATAAATGCTCCGGTTAATTTGGATCTAGTCAATACCTTAATGACAGAACCTAGTACATCTGAGGCAAATACCGCAAGTACAAAAAATTAAATGTTTTGGGGGTTATAATAACAAATACCTAATATGCTTTTAGCCGATAGAACTAAATACGGCTTACAACGTCACTAGTAATTTAGTTTGTTTAACACATAACAAATAATTATAACTTTTATTTAACATATAACAAATCAGAAATTATTAACTACATATGACTACGGACTAATATTCATAAACATCATAAATCAGGAAAGGTAACAATAATATACTAATATTTTTGTTTTTTGAGGTATTTATTACTATTGCAAGCTTCGCTTTTGAATTCAATACCCATAAAAATCATACCAGGAGCGTATCTAAGAAAACTACCTGAAGTTACCACGTATGAAGCATCAATACCACTGATCTTTGAGGCAGCTAATCATCAAAATGGTTTGCACAGTCAAATTTTGCCACCAATCACGGACTCTCAATGTCTAACACAAAATTGTGAAGTTTATAGAAAATTGGATGAATTGAGAATGGCTTTTACCCAAGCAATACAATCCATGGACCCAAACATGACAAATCTTCATCAAACAGATAACATGGTACGTATTAAATCAAGAAAAGAACGTTCATTAGATTTTATAGGAGAAGCTATAAATTGGTGTTGTGGCCTTGTCACAAAACGACAATTCGAAAGTCTAGCACAAGACGACACAAATTTAAAAAATAATATTTTTAAAATATACGAGACTATGCAGTCTGACTATACTACTTTTGTTCAAAATTACAAAAATATCACTGATCAGGAATCGTCAAATTTCTTACTTATTCAAGAAAAAGTGCATAATTTACAGAATTTTATTAAAACTGAGTCCCAAGAGACCGGTTATTTAGCAACTCAAATTTATGGTAATTTTTTAAAAATGTTTGAACTTTTATCAGTATTTAAAAAACATGAACTTATAGCTTCTTGCAGATATCACCACATTCCACTCTCAACTGTTTCGCCGACATATTTGAAAAAAGAATTACTTCAACTTCAGTCAGAAATTGAAAAATACCAATACACTTTAGCTATTCCAATTTCAAAATTGTCAAACTATTATCAATTGCCTATAACTGATTGCATTATAGGTCAAAAATTAACGTTTCTTACGATTAAAGTACCAATACGAAAAACACATATTTCTTGGACATTGTTTGAATTAATTCCAATTCCATTTGCTTGGAAAAACGAAACGTGCATTTTCCTACAACAAAACCATTTTGTTGCAGTCGCACAAAATTTAACCTCAAGGGATAATAACATAATTCATGTAAGAGCAGTTACTGGCATTATGTTACACCAGTGTAAACCTTACGAAAATCAATTATGTTATTTGCCTACCTTTCTAGCCGATACATCTTATGGTTCAGAATGTGCAAAAAATATGTTGTTAGGTCGAACAACAAAAGAACTATCACAAATATGTCCTACACGATGCCATCACTCTGATTTAACAGTCATATCTCAAATTGAAGACGATACGTACGTCATAACCCACCCCAAGTCAACAACCAACATTATTTGCCCTTTAAAAACACATATGATACCAGATACAATATTAAAACACCCCGGAGCAATTGAAGTAAAAGTTCCATGCAATTGTCGATTAAGCATAAAAAATATTATCTATATAGATACAAAGTTTCCCTGTCGAGAAACGACGCCGTTACAGTCAACAGCTATACATATATTACCTGCTACTTGGTCGAAATTAGAATCATTTTTAGTAACATTTAGTAAAGATTTTGTTTCACAGCCCGTATTTACGGATATAAATGAATGCCTTAATGCTAACTGGTCATTGTCTGTTCCACATTTAAATTTGTCAACATCAAATGACGTACATGTAATAAAGAAAGAATTATTTGATTTAAAAAATACTCCCGGACATTTTTATTATTTACATAATAATACGCTAATGATAATATGGAATATTGTTTTATCACTTGTATTAGTTTATTTACTCTGGAGATTGAATTTAATTAGATATTTCCCTTATTTTGAACCGGTTCACGCACAAGGAGTTTTGCGTGATGATCATATTTTTGTTGCATTGTTGATATGCATTGTTTCATTGTTACTTGGATTATTAGGAATCATGATTTATAAGATTTGTCACCGCGAGAGAAATAATACGCGTAATGTAGACATGTCAGAAATATTAGGTAAGAAGGGCATATTGTCTCTCCCTTCTGGAAAAAATGTACATGTTTTATTAGACTTACAGGAAAGTCAGGAAGACGAAACTAAGGTTTAAAGAGTTATGTCCTCTTTACTACAAATATTTAAAAAGTAAATATTTTTGAAAATTAGTTTCGCCACGTATACGTGTTTAAAGATTCTAAATATTTAAATGTTCAACGTGTAAAATGTCACACGTGTAAAGGTACCTACATATTTTATTTTTATTGTACGAATATATTTTATTATGGCATAGCCATTATTTGCTTTAAAACCCGCTTAATTTGCTTTATATGTAACAGGTCATATATATAATTTTGTTTTACATAAACATGGTAATTATCAAGAATTACTTGTAACTTAAAAGTTTTGGGACCCAATTACTCAATTTTAATTATAACAGAAAAAAAAATGTTTTTAGTATTTTTTTTGATAGACCAGTATCACGGTACAATTATTGTCAGTACGATACTCAAACTCCTTCCGTTCATACTTGTCAAATTTAAAAACTCATACTGCACTATTTGTTTCATGTATGTACTACATCTGGAGACCTATGCACTACAACACCTGGAAAACCATCCACTCCACCACAGCTGTAAGTTACCGAACCATCCACCATAACTGGGCGAATTGCAGTAACCCAAAAGTCATTATGAGGGATGCCTCTCCTAAAGCTACTGTGCTAGTTATCCGCACAACCCTACAGTCTTGTATCCTCCATCCCATGGAACTTCCAGTAAATCAAATACAAGTTGGTCGCCGTGGTCGTCGACCCTGGAGGAGGGGGTAATGTCGGATATGGATTGGCACCCTTAAGGATGAATAAACCAGTTCATACTTCGCTGTGGTGCTAAGACACTTAATAGGTGTTGAGTCTGCTGATAAGAATAGGTGTAGTGGAAAAATAGTGTGTAGAACAAAGATAAGGACAGTCCTAGTTTGGTAGGAGGAGTTTGTAGATGAAATTTGATAAACATAATTGTTTGTATTGGTTGGGATAAAGGGTTCCATTTTGAATAGTCCATCCAGGGGAAAATCCCCTCTTTAATAAAGTGCTGACATAGCAAAAAGGAACCCCTTCTTCCATCTGGTAAGGGTTGCAAAACTTATAAAAAACTCGGAGGAACACTTACTCGGAGAGTTGTAAAAAGTATTCAAGTGTAAGGGTAACCTCTGCCCAAATAACTACTTAAAAGTTTAAAACAGTTTTCGAGCCATGAAGAGTACTGCCCCAGAACCAGTTTACTTTGCTGCGATTGCGTAAGTGTTCCTTACATTTAATTGTTAAACTGTATTAACTTGTATTCTTCTTATTTTGGTCAAAGTTGTCTATTAAGAACAAATTGTTTCTTTAAACTTACTAGAATAACACCTTTCTAAAGTAAGTCAAAAAGAGACAGTTTCTCTTCTTGTTAGAGAACTATCTAAATTTACCATTTTATAATCTTTTATGTAACATTGTATTTTATTCACATTATGATTATTGTCTGTCATCGCTTTGCTATTCATTAAATAAATGTTTTAAAAATCCTTAGTGTTTCAGTGATTCGATAGCGCACCATAAGGGCACAAATAATAAATACTTATTAATAAAATAATTAAAACAGCTTAAAACCGTCTAAGCTACACAACCCAGTCGCCTGTCATTTTAAGATGCGACAATATGTATGATTTACACTTGCCTCTTTAAAGTTGCGGTAACTACGTGATTCGTGATCATGTGCCAGAAGTTATATTTTTTAAATTTAAGCTATGTAAAAGAGTCACAATATCTCAATATTGGCTGAGAGATTTATGGCACACCTACACACAATTTGTCGACAAATGATATTTTAAAAAACACGTTTTAAATTACATTTCCAAACTCCTTAGCTTGCATTCGTATATCAAGAGATTTTAAAAAGTTTCTCTAAATGACGCATTCCCGCGCATTAAATGCGAACATCTGATTGGTCCAAAGTTACCAGACAACCTATCTATCTAAGGACCTTGGATAGGGACCTCCCATAGAGGCAGTGGCATAGCCACAGGGGTCAAAAATTAAATCTGGTGGGTTTACATATAAGGAAAACTGGCTTTAAATATGTTGGGTGCAAGGGTGTCAACGTCCTGGCCAGAAAAACAAAATGGGGCCCTGTAATTCGTATTACCACAGCACAGATGTACAGTTTTAAAACAAATGTATAATTTACATTAATGTTTTTCTTTTTCCTAATAATGGTTAATTTTATAAGTAACATCATTAAGGGTGTTTTACCCTGGCTGGATACTTTGTTTTTAAAAACTGTTGACATTTCCAATGAATTTTTACGTCTATTTTCTTATCTTTATCTTTATAAAACAGATGTCCGTTCAGAAGTAATATTTTATTTCTTTTCTCGGATTGTATAAACTCTAAGGACATTTTCGGATACGAATATAGGATACAAGCACAATATAGCACACTCTAATTCAAACTGACATTCCTTTTATAAAATCTTGGATACTTATACATGGTAGGTATAATACCCTTTTCGCAACAATTAATAAGGGTGCCCAAAAGATAATTCTAAATAATTGGTAATCAAGGGCGTCGATAAGGGGGGGGGGGGTAATTACCCCCCCCCCCAGATTGACAAAAAAAGTTTTTTGCCTACACTTGACTACATTAAATATTATAAGTTTTGTTACCTTATAATTCTTTTCCTCAATATGCCAAGGGGCAAAGGCATACAAACAATAAAAATGTTTTGAAAATTTATCTTGTTAATTTGTTACCCCCCCCCCAAAAGAAAAAATTATCGACGCCCTTGTTGGTAATCAGAAATTAAGTAAATATTTAAATATTTAAAATTTAAGGATTAGTACCTAATCCTTAATAATAGTATTTTATGACGAATATTTACTACAAGGCTTAATTTTTACAGAGGTAGCATCAATTTTAATTAAAATTTGAAGTACCCCCAATGTGGGTATATACGCAGCAGTAGCGGCGCCAGGATTTTTGGGATGGGTGGGCACAAGTTGGCCCGATGATTTTTGAGTGGGCACTACCCAAATCAAAAATGACTTCTAAAAAAAAAAAAATAGAGGTCGTTGCCTCCCCTACCCTTTATAAAGCCATAAACAGGGGCAATTCCATTAAAAAACCGAATCCCTCAATTTTGGGGGGCACTAGGGTGAGCATTCATGTTTCCAGGGTGGGCCGGTGCCCCCCCCTGGCGCCACCGCTAGTAGGCAGGACACGGTAGGTTAAAATTTTATATTAGAACTATTATGGACAACTAAATACGATTGGTGAAAGTGCATACATTTCTCTTCCAAACAGTCTTTGGTTTGCTAAAATCGGATAAGTCGTTTATAAGTTACAGCGATTTAAATTATTACAGTTTCAACAGCTTCCCCCCTCTTATTAAAGTCCACCACAATGATGCATAAGTGTCCAAGCTTTTTAATGGTGTTATCAAAGATATGCCTTAATGTGGAATTTTTGAAGATATGTAAAATTTTAAAATTTACTTTTCAATTACGCCCTCTTGCGGCAAAATGCGGAACTTAAAAATTATTTCCAGGATTTTCTCATGGCTACTTTAGTTATAATTTTTTTCCCCCTGAATTTCTATGCCCAGTAGTTTCCGAGATATGGCCGCTCGTCGACCTTAATGAATCATTCTGTACAATTTAAAATTTCTTTTGTACAGGGCGGTCATATGCTGTAATTTCTTTACCTACACAGGTATTATATGTCGTGTCAACCCACCATTCGCCAGCGAATCGCCAACTTCCGACGGCGATCCAATAAGCCATGCATTTCTATTGGAAATGCACATGCATAAAACATAGTAATGTAGAGCCGTGACGTTTCTTACTTTAAAAGTAAAATTTTGAACCAGTTAGTTGTTGCAAATAGTAAGGTGTTTCAAGAAAATTTATAGAATCAAGAGTTATTAAAAATAATAAAAATATTTATTAAAATTAAATTTCAAAAATAAAACAACAGCAAGAAATTATTTATTTCAGTGTAGAAACTGTGTTTCTAATTAAGTTTAAAAAAAAAATAAAATAATTTGATAAGGATTAACAAAATTTTAAAATACAAATTTGAAATTCTGGAAAATTGTTCAACAATAAGTTTTGAAAAATGTTAAGAAATTTGAAAAATAATTAAAATTATCTTAAAAGAAACTAAAAAAATAATTGAGAATTCATTTAAAAAGTAATCAAGGATTTTGAAAATATTTATTTAAGGAATATAAATACATTTTCAAAATATTTTAAACTTGTCAAGTCTAAATAAAATTTTATAAAAAATTGGGAAAATATTTATTTGTAGAATAAATAAAATTTAAAAATATTTTAAAATCAGTTTAAGAGTCAAGTAAAATTCATGAAAAATTCGGAAAATAAAGTATGGAAATATTTCTAAAAAAAAACTCACTTTGTTAGGTAAAATCCAAATATCTGCAAAATAACACAAACACTTTTGAGGCGCTTCAAAATTAAAAATAAAAGAAAACATTTCGATAACAAATTCGAAATACAGAATTGACTGGTTACTGATGCGAGATTATGTAAACTAAATCTCGGGGGCCAAAGAAGCGACCCTCTACTACAATTATATCAAACACAACAAACACCTGCAAGAGGTTAGAAATAGAAGCCAATAGAAACTCTCTTGTTAGATGACCTAATCAACTGGATTTATCCAGATTTTTCTGTTGCACCTGCATACGCAGGCAGCCTCGCACCCCTATTAAATGATTTATTTGTCAGACGCAGGTGGATTCTTGGAATAATGATATTTTCTTACACTTTTGAGACCTTAATAAGACAAAATCACACGATTATGAACCTTATAGGCCCATAAATTATTACTTTTGACTGGTTGAACTGGAAATAAGTGGTTTTGGTTAGGTAATAAAAATGTGATACACAGGTGGCGAACAAACCTGAACAGACACCTGTGGGACGCGATTAGAAGAGATAATTTGGGTATAAAAACAGTTAGTTACGGTGCAAGTTACGCGTTCATAAGTTAGTTCCGTTAGTGAAACCTAGAAGGGGGGGAGGGGGACCTAGGCCCACCTTCCCGCAGCAAAATTTGAAAGTTTTTAAAATAAAATGAGTTTAAATGTTTGAAATAGTTCAGAATTTTACATAAAAGTTATAGAAATTTTATATTGGTTTTTAGTCGGAAAACGGAAGTTTTGGAGACGAACGAAATGTGTATTTTGTATTTTTAATACGGAACAAAAATAAGTATTTTATTAATAAATAAAATTAAGTGAAAAGTAATAGACAAAATTTAGAAAACAATTTTCAGTTCTGAGTGACAATAAATAGTTTACCGTACATCTTTCAGCTCGCAGTTAAGGTTAACCGTATACCTTGCGGGCGTGATGGACTTCAGTCAGATATCGCTATATTGCTATATTGAATACGAGGTGCGCGCGAAAACAATTATCGCTTTCCAATACTGACATGGATGGATATGTAGTAGCAAAAATATGTGTTGTGAGCCAAAAGTAATACTTATTGGAAAAATTTACAGGATTGTGAAATGATGTAAATTTTGCTCCCTTTCAAGCTTTAAAAATTTACTGAATAAACTCATGGAAAATAAGTGATCCTGTGTTTACTTTGCTACTTATGGTTCACTATAAATACACATAGAGCTGTAAGGTGCCGAATTCTCCCCGGACTCACACTGGAGCAGAACTTGTAGCCACCACATCGTAGCTAGGCCAACCGAACAAGAGAATAGTGAAAGAGGATACGGGGTGGGCGCTATAGTAAAGGTCTTCGTAGGAACACTTGTGGTAATTACATCATCAGGATAAAAACTTCACAACTTGATACAATTTGAAGCCGAAATTACCATACCAAGTGGGTAGAATATTATAAAGATAATTTAAAGGCCTCTTGTAATTCATCTCATTTATTTAAAATATTTATTTTACAATAATTAACAAACAAGACTGAATGGGTTATTACGTTATTGGTTAGGTACTGAATTATTAACAGTGTTATCTTGTCTCTTACTTACTAACCATCTAGTAAATCCAATAATAATGAAGATAACCCCAATAACAATATGAAATATACCATAAACAAAATATTGTTCTCTAGGTGGAAGAGAAAATCCAATACCACCTGTGACTACGACGAGTGTTAACACAGTTTGAAAGATAATAGCAACAAAAGTATTTATACCGAAGATTAAACCGTAGCTATCTTCATCAATGTGTTTAGCGATCTCGCTACTCGCAATGGTAATTGTGAAATGATATAGTGCACCGAAAATAATATAACAGATGTAACTTATAATGACGTATGTACTTTGTGATGAGATTAACATAACAGAACCCTGAAGAAGCGAGCAACAGATTAAGGCAATCTCTCCTTTTGTTTTCCAGTTTACTTTTAAAACTCCGGCAAAAAGTGCCCCCAAAGCTCCCAATACTGTAAGGGATGCTTCAACGGCACCATTATAAATAGGTTCATAGGGATCATTTACAATTACTGTCCAAAGAGGCTGCATATAGACTTGAACTTGTATAAAACCACCAGTTGCTAGGGCCCACCAAAGAGACCATTTTATTATATATTTATTAGAATATCCATTTCTAAAGTGATCCAACATCAGCTTGAAGGCTATTTTGGTTTTTTGTGCTAGTTTCAATTGACCAGAAGGTTCCTGATGAAAGTAAATTGATTTCTTTACTGATGGTAAAAATAAACTCCAAATTGTAGCTGCAACCATCGCTGCAAAAAAAAAATTAATAGTACAAATAGATAAATGTCGGGTTGTATAAAGATTTTTAACCGCAGTTAACTAACCAGTAAGTTTGACTGTCGTGCCATGCATGACAGTGACAGAAATAATTTTTTCTCAATCATACTGGCCCGGTTACCTTAATTTTTAATTTACTAATCAGGCACCTTTGAATGAGAGTAAATATTGCCTGTCAGCGTCATTTGTCCCCTGATTCTGACTAAATTAGGTTACAAAAGAAATTAAAAAAATTTAAATAAACGGGGACGCCAAAGGTAATGGGTTCCCTGGGGCACAGATAGACAGGCTGTTTCGTTCTTGTTGGGACTCATCAGAAAGCCATAACCTGTAAGCAACTCCTTGGGAACCCATTACCTTTGACAGTGTACTTTAATGCAAAATACACTACTCTGTCCGCTTGCCGCTAAGTTTTTTTCTATGTATTTTAACGGACACTAAATTCTACTATTTTATCTAAATGATTTTATATTTATTTTTTAAAGTTTACTTATGTATTTATTTTGAAAAACACTTTTCTGCACTAGATAATTAATTTCCTTTCCCTGTTTTTTATTTTCGAGGATATATTTTAATAAACATGTTGATTATTTTGAAATATCTTCGTTACAACAATTTTCTTGAAAAATACTAATATTTGCAGCAAGTAACTGTTGCATATATTTTCCTTTCATGAAGAAAAGAAATTCGACTTTAAGTAGGCATATTAAATTTCTCACCCACTAATCCAAGGTATTTGAACACAACTTACCTCCAAACGTTATAAAGTTTAGTTGTCTGTAGTTCATAACATTAAAAGATATCAGCAATTGACTCATTATTCCAGAAATGGAACGTCCAGTCAAAATTGCTGCTCTAGTATGAGATGTTACCTGCTGGTAGTATTCCTTTTCTACTTTTGCATAAATGTATGTAAAATATGCAACCTCACAAGCTGAAAATGTACCATAAAATAGCTAAAATAAAAAAGTTTGTATTAATTTTATGGGTTGTACCGATAATGAATGACAGATTGCCTAATAATGGTCTAATGACCAAATAAAAAAAAATCAATTAGTCCATTTAGTTTAGAGTCTTCAAAAATCTATAAGCAATGCTTAGAGGCTCCGTCGCTGGGCGGGCCCCAGGCCGGCGAAGTATAAATATATCTTAAAAATCAAGAAGAGTGGCTGTGTACCGGCCAAGCTGTAGGGAAGAGCACCAAATTTGAGATAGGCACCTAATTTGAGATAGTTATCTAACTTCTAATATATGTGCTGCCATTCTTAGTCTCCGATCAGTCCTTGTTTGGTGAACCGGTGCACGTGTTCAACAAAGAGTACAATCGACAAAAGAAAGGTAAGCTAATTGCAGTGTGAGTTTTGGCGAATAATAGGTTGGTAATATTAGGTACTATTATTTTCTGATAACAAATTCCTTCTATGTTCAAGACCTAGCCCAGAAATTAGTTCGAAATTTAAAAAAATAAATATCCTAATTTGAGATACCCTATGAGTCCCAATTTGAGATATTCTCAAAATAGGATCCTAAAGACATCTAGTAAGATTTAGATTTGTGATTTTGGTGTATATCAAGTTGCACATATTCCAGCAGATTAAGCTGTACTAGATGATCCCCATTCGACCAACCAAGCTCACGAAGTCGATGACCTAGCCCAACAAAATTCAACAGCCTTAAATAATTTTGAAAAAATAATTTGTAGAAATGGAGCCAATAAACCACATTGGGTGCGTATCAATTGCTTCATGCAGCAAACAAAATAATGAAATAGACCGACGACCACCGTTGATTTATGCATCAGTTAGAGAGCAGCGCACTCCAAGTTCAGTTTCAGCAATTTCTAAAAATATTCTTGGGTCCCCAACGGTTATTTATCTTTTACCTACGTAGAAGAAGCAAGACACTACCAAGGTAAATTCCAAAACTGGAAAAGCCTCAGTTATTACCCTGACTTCTTATAAAGATGAGCTAAAAGAAAGCTTAGAGAAAAAAGTCAGTACCCAAAAAAATCTAGAATCTGCTTTGGAACCAAAGCCTTCGAAACAGAAAAAGTTACAAAAGAAGTCCAATGAAACTCAACCGAATAAGAAGAAAATAAAATCTACTGAATCTAATATTAATTAACCAACCTTCATTAGGTATCAAAAGTCCGAAAAGAAAATCAAGGAGTGCTTGCTCCATTTCAAGCTCAGGCAGCAATTAAAGTGTCAAACTGAACGATTCTTCCTCAGACGAAAGTATTGGTAGCGACGCTGAGTGCTTATGGGTCGGTATTCAGAAGATAAACATGGTGAAAATGGGCTAAATGCGTTCAGTGTGACACTCGAAGACTGTGGGGAGATCCGAAGTGAAACGTTTGTTTGTTCTTTTTGTGAGAGAAACGGTTTTTTTGAGTAATGTTTCTGTGTCTCAAATTTGGACACCGTCATGTCTCGAATCCTTTTTTTTATTTTGTTTTTTTGTGGGCTTTATTTTAGTTAAGAATAATGCTAATTTGTTTCTTTTTGTTGCAAAAGCTTGTATAAAGGTTGTGTTACAGTACTTCTTAGGAAATACATTATTAATCTTTGTAACAAAATTTTTTTTTTCCTAAGAGTACCAAACTTAAGATAATTCATCTTTTTAATAATAAAGTTTTTTTGTTGGTTTACAAATTAAAAATGTTCAATTTATATTGATGATAAAGCGTAATTAATAAAGTATACATAATGAAAAAAATAATCCAACATTTAGGAAAACTATGAAATTAAAAAAAAACTGAAATACCTGCTCTTAATATTTGGCATTTAATTTTGCAATCAAATACAAATCAAAGTTTTTTGGGCAGTGGCGGATCCAGGATTTTGTTGAGGGGGGGGATTTAAAATAAATTTACTTCTAAAAAAAGAGCGTGTCCCGGCTCTAAAAATCTTCTTACTCTCAAACGTGACTTCTAAAAAAACTTCTGACCCATCACACGCCCTCCAATTTTCAAGGCTCAAGGTAAAAAACACCCATTTTGTGAGGCTCGGGGGGGGGGGGGGGGGGGGGATTGGCCTTCGCCCCCTGGATCCGCCACTGTTTTTAGGTAACTCTCTACAATAAGTTTTTGTTCTAAAAATTGGGCTTTGTATACAGGGTGCTACAAATTCGTGTACGTACAAGGAGATCTCGAAAATGGTAAGAGATACGAAGATGGTTAAATTGAGGCAAAGTTGCGTATTTTAGGAATTAATAATTTGGTAAAAAAAAAATTGTAAAAGTTCCGAATGCTTTCGGAGATATCCGAAAAAACCCGAAATTTTACCGAATTATCGATCTGACAACGAAACAAATCACAAATATTTTTTTCAGAAGTCACTTTTGAAAGAGTGATGCAACAAACAGGGGATCCTAAAAGGTATGTTTAATAATTTGGGATTAAATAGATTGGGCTAAAATAAGGTTAGACCTACATATACAATTTTGTCCTATATGTCCTATTACCGATCTACAACCCCCTAAACTCTGAAGATAATATTCACGAAACAATTAAAGTGAGTAGTTTTTGGAGCAAAAGTAATTACAATGGTGACATTTTGTAAACCAAAAAATCCCGCTAAACGATATTTCAAACGTGATTTTCTCGGAATCCACACACACAATTTTATAAAAACCTGTTTCATATTCAGCGCCAAATATAATTCTTTCCAGCGTATCGAATATCTGGTTTCAGGCATCAGCCAGTACTGAGATTTTAGGGCCTAAAAAATCAATACCCGGAATTTTGTTGGTTTGCAAAATGTCACCATTATCTACAATAATTTTTCTCGGTACACAAAGTAAAGTCGTGTTTAACAGTCGAAGCCGATACTTATAAGTATTTTATGTACCAATTTCATGATTATACGTTATGTCGTTTTTACAAAAAAAATATTTATTTTTAAATCCCAAGTCATACTTGCCAAATTGCTCTGATTTGCATTTTGCATTAGTGACTACTTAAAGTTTAAAATATGTTTAGGTTTTACATTTTTAAATAAAGCACGTTACGTCTTTCGACTAAAAAAAAGTTCTAAAAACTCTTTTAAATTATTCATTTTTCAGGTGCGTATCAAATTTTAACTTCAGCGGTAAAGCAGTGTATTTGATTGAGTTATAGCATTTCCCAAATATCCGTTATAAAATAGAGACATACCACGTTTTTACGGGTCCTGAATTTTTTCAAATTGGCAAATACTAATATATTGAATATGGGTAATTTAAATTAGTATAAATATGATATAATAATTAAGAATTAGTTTCTCCCAATAAAAGCATGCACTAAATTAAAAATTAATTTGTTACATGACAGACAAGGTTGGAACCTTTAGCTATCTATTGATATTAAAATTATATTTGTAATATTGTTGATCTTTTGTGACAGCCAGGCAATTGTTTATTAATTATTTATCTTTCCGTTCGTTATTAGTAAATCCATAAAAATTACTTCAGTGTCTCCCAATAATGAATGAAATGATTTTGAAAGTTTTAGTCGTTTTGAGTAATAAAAAATACCCAACAGCGATAATGGACCCTAATTCGACCTGTATTAAGACTGTTTTAATGTTTAGCATAACTTTTTTTGCCTTCCTATTGCAAGAAATTTAAATAATAGTCGAGGAGAAAACGGGGATGAAATTCCAATTTCAAATCGAAAATTATTCCAAAATATTTGAAATAATGTATAAATTTCAAGTTTTCACCATCAATAAAAATATTTATGTCGACATTATTTCCAATAACCATGAATTTTGTTTTAGAAACATTTAATTTTACCTTCAACCACATATTTTATTTCAGAATTCTTCAAAAATTCTAGACATTTAACAATATTTTTACCTTTTATACCGGGTGTCCCATTATGGATGGCCACCGGCCGTATCTTGGAAACTACTGGACATAGAAACTCAGGGGAAAAAATCGTAATTAAAGTGGCTAAGAGAAAATTAAATATTGAAATTCTAAATTTCTCCGAATATTCCACTCACGTATAAAAAGTCCCATAAGGACAGTGGTATTTTCGAAAACTTACAGCGGATATACAAAATCGAAAACACCAAAACGAAAATACTGCGTCGTCAGGGTAACCCAGTACCTATGGCAATTCAAATATTTGTCAGTGTCACTTTGTTGATAAATTTTTATATTTTTTAAGGTTATATTTAAAATATGTTTTAATTTTTAGTTATTAAAATTATGCATTTAGAAACGTGAAATATTCGGGGGTAATACCACGAGTGTTTAAAAATTACCGATAATTTTCATGAAAGCTTGTTATACTAATTCCACTCGTTCTTCGAACTCGTGGAATTATAAATAACAAGCTTTCATGAAAATTATCTGGTTAATTTTTATGCACGAGCGGTATTTAGGGAGAATATTTCTAGAATGAAATATATATAAACATAATAAACATTAAACATTAAAACTGTAACTGAAATCCAATAACAATTATCTGTTGAGAGGGTTTGTTTTTCAAAAGCAATGAGCTCATAACAATAACGATCACGTTCGCAGTAAAAAGGTAAAAAAAAAACTCTCGTCAAATAGGTTCGATGGTTGTGTGTTGGATATACAACGTTGTCTAGGCAACGTTGTATATCCGCTGATATTTTTTTATTTTTAACGTTTCTTATGGGAAAATTTATACATGAGTGAAATATTCTTTTAAATACCATGCGTGCTTTAAAATTAACCGGATAATTTCTCATTTATACGTGTTTTCTTTAGAAATTTCACTCCTCCTTCGGAGTCGTGAAAGTAAAAGAAAACACGCATTCGTAAAAAATTATCGTCAATTTTAAAGCACTTGTGGTATTACTAACGAAAATTCTCACATTAAAGTAGGGCAAGGGCCTGTCGACATATTAAGCACCGGTTCCCGCAGATCACCGAAGTTAAGCGGTGTCGAGCGCGGTTAGTACTTGGGCGGGTGACCGCTTGGGAACACGGCGTGCTCTTGCCTCAGGGAAGAGTGTAAAATGAATCGACACCTAACCATCCTATTCACGCCGGACAGGCCGGATGAGATCGGATATCTCGTAACATGAAGGTGCCGTTTCACACTCCCCAGTCGGTAGATCACATTTGTGGTCGATGACCGGTTCAAGATGGCCTACGTAGTCGGCGAACCGTATAAAAAAAACAAAACAAAAAAAACACATTAAAGTATATCTTTGGTAACATCATTAAAGAGTTTAGATAATTCTGCATAATTTTGGTTTAGGGATTGGCGTACCAACCTTGATAATAGTGGGGGAAGCTATTGAAAGTGTAATAATTTAATTTACTGTAACTTCTAAACGACTTATCCGATTTTAGTACACTTAAGCTTGTTTGGAAGAGAAAGGGAAGTACTTTTAATTGTCGTATCCATTGGTACACGATAGTTCCTAATAAAATAGCTAGAGAGCGTACTTTGTGATAGTAAGTTTTTTTGATTTTATCCCGTAAATTTAAATCATACGGTATAACTATGACATCATAATGGGAATTTATTTATAGTATTCCCTTTTAGAAAAATTATCACTGATCTGCCTGCCTATTCCTTAAATAATTTTGATACCATTTATAAACAACTTCTCTAAATCCATACAATATTTTTTTTTAATGTAACCCCATCAATTGTTTCGAAAGCACGTTTGCACGTTTACAGGCTAAAGGTGGATTTATAGTCGCCGTAACGTAAGCCGTAAGCAGTAGTCCGTAAGACGTAAGAATTAAGAACTAGAAACCCATTTATAAATCAAATTAGTTAAGAAGTAAGAGAACAAATAGTTAGGTTATAATTTAATGTTTTGCTTATGGTTAAAAACTGTGTTTTAAAATAGCAGCTGTTCTGTGTCAAAGTCGCTGTTTTTTACAAAGTTTCGTACGAGAAAATTAAATTTTCAAAACTCAAAACAACCGTAAATCAAAAGAAAATGCCTGACAGTTCATGGCGGTTATGTTCGAGTATGACCGATCCCGGCCGAAGACGTAACGTAAGAAATGAAAATAAACCATTTCCTTACTGCTTACGGTTTGGGCTTAATTCTTACCGCGTAAGTTTTTTGGACTATAAATGAATTGAAATCATATGTTTATTTTTCTTACGGCATACGTTACTTCTTACGGCTTACGTTACGGCGATTATAAATCCACCTTAACAATACTGTCAACACAACTTTATTTCACATCAACTTTCAATCACATACTGCATGGACGGTTTGTGTTAAATATCCTTTTCTAAAACATACTTGCACATTTACTAATTTTTTTTTTCTTCAATAATTTCGAGTAAGTTCATAAACTGTAATTTCTTATAATTTTTCAATATCCCATTTATTTGCTTCATTTCATAGCATTCTTCGTATTTTTAACTTTTGAAACTGGCATTATAAGAGTCTCTTATTATGCCAGTAAGAAGAGTAAATATTTTAAATAGTCAGGAATTTTTTAAAATTTTAGACAACTATTGATTAATGTTAGTAATATTTCTCCTATGCTGTTAAACGTCTCTTTCATTAATTTTTTGGGAAATTTCACTATATATATTTTTTATTTAATTGGTTGATTTATAATTTTACTTCTCGTAATTAAAGTTTTCGGAATTCTTCAATTATATTTTAAAATACAGTAATTTTGATATATATTAATTCATTTCCAAGCTCGATATCATCAACTATTTATTTAATACTTTTAATGTAATAATTTATTTATATTTTCAGCAATAAAAATTTGAACTGTTTCTTTTTTGTAGTTTGTAAATATAATTTCTTTAATTTCATATTTTGTAGCTGGATTTAGTTTATCTAATTCTTTTCGAATCATATTTGTATCTATCTATTTGTTCATTATAATATCTTTCTTTCTCTCTTCTTAAAACATTAACAGACGAGGTTCTTAATTTTTTATAATCATCCCAAAAATTAGAATTCTTGGTAATAATACTTATACTTTAAATTCAATTGTATTGGGTTATTGACGTCTAAAAGGTGTCATTTTCAGAGAAAAATGATTTTCACCCTATTTTTGTTTTTTATTCTCTATCCAAAAATTCCAACTTCTGATTTAACATGTTAAACCATACAACCATTTTTTTGGTTTAACATGGTAAACTTATGAGGAATGTGGACTGATTATCCACTCTTGTTGTACACACTACTATTGTTTACAACCAGAAAAAAATAAACAATAGCAGAACAAGAAGTATTTATATTTTTAAGGTAATGACATAATAACATTATTGTGAGGTTTAGTATCAAAAAACAGTGTTATAAATTAAACTGTTCAAGAATTTAAAATGTTCCTAATACTGGTTTTTACATGACTAGGATACATTAAGAAGATAAAGAATATTTAAATTCTTCCCTAAATCCTTTATTATTGAGCAATTTTTATCAGGTAGTCTGCCTATCAGATAAATATTTAAACTATTATGGAAAAAATACGCGAAATTACTTGTAATATTGTGCAATATAAAAAAGGAAACCGATTTGGGCTAAAATAAAGCACAACGTTTATTGACTAACCTACACAATTAATAGTTTTTTTATTCTCGCCTACAAGTAGCAGCCAACCCAAAAATGGTGGCAACTTTTATTAAGAGGTAAATTTGATCCGGTGTTTCTGCAATATATCTTGAAAATTCCTCTTTGTCGAAATTTTTTTTGGTCGGTACCCCACATTTTGTTTTTAACAAATAATAATAGCTTGAAATATAGACTTAAATTTAAGTTTCACTTCACTTTAAGGACGCTTCTTTAACAAGGCGAGCAAGTCTCTATAACGTATTCGGTTGAAATGTTTTTGCAAATCTGAAAAATAGGCCAGGAACACTATTTGTCCCTTTGTTGTGGCACCCAGTTTTCACAATGCTTATATCGAATTTCATATTTTTGACGAAATTTCGCTGAAAATATATACAAATTTGCGGTATTTGCTGCTCCATGATACAATCTGGGTAACTCCTCAACTGAGGTACTCATTTTAAAAGTGTTTTTACATATTTTTATAAGTTGGTGAAAAAACGTTTCAGTGTAATATGTAAGCCTGTCAAAGTCTTATGCCCGTATCCACCAATTTACACGTAAATCAGAATTACTTAATTCTCCAATTAGCTCTCATCGAGATTTAGTTAATTTACGCATCCACCAATATTTTATTTGCATAATTTATTAATTATGGTTACTAAATTGGAATTAAGAAAAATTAGCTAGCAATCCCGCTTTTTTGTGGATTCTTTGTTGATTGACATGGCAATTGTCAATATTTAAATTGTGTGAAAATAGGTTAAACATTTATTTAATAGTATATTACGTTACAAGACCGGAAAGTACTATTTTACAGGACGAAGTAGGCAATTTCCAGGACGATCCACCAGGCGAGTCCTGTTAATGTACTTTTCGGTTGAGTGACGTCCAATATTTTTTTTACAATTGACACAAGACACCAGTGGCGTACAAGAAAATGTTAATAATGGCTTACTATAAAATGTTTATTTTTAATATCGTACCTGACAGTTTGTTACTATGGAAGCAAGAAAATATAAACATGTCGAAGCCTACTTAATATTACATATAAATGAGTTTGGTTTATTTCCTTAAATGGGAAGCGAAAAGCAGAAAAGAGGGACCGAAAAAGTACTTTACCGGTCCTTCTTCTTCTTCTTACTTTCCGGTCTAGACCAGCAAAGTGATATTTTTCGGTCGAAAAATTATCTAGAAAGTGCTTGTTTTACGATCGATTGAAAAAAAAATATTATTTGTAAAAAGAAGTAAGAAAAATGCACCATACAATTTGTGCGTATTTGTTTAGTTTGTATACTTTAACTACTTTTGCAATTTTTGTTAAGCCGTCTGTCTGACTTTAAAATTACTTACCTACCTATAAAAAGTTTAAAAAATACCTGTGTGTTAAAAATTGAAATGTATTGTTTTTGTCTTCGATAAGGTCCTTGGTTTTTGTAGGGTAGATAAATATAACTTAAAAATGGGTGAACCCTTTCTAGCATTAAAATGAAATATAAGTATAAGGAACAATAAAGGTTTGGTTGGATTAAATAAAAGAAAAAGAATCACAAACTTTTTATTAAATTAAAAGATGAATCTTTTTCAAATAATATTAGATAAGTATAAGGAAATATTAGAGAAGAAAGCAGAAATTATATCTTTAAAATTACACGCATTTCTATATAATTATTCTATATAGTTTTGTAGGAAATTAATAAAGCTTCCACTATTTTTATTTATTGGTTTTTATTTAGTGCATATGAAATAAACATCTACATTTCTTAAACAATCAAAGAAAAATCACTTTTCTCTATATGAAAAATACCGAAAAAAGTTAGGTATGCTATGTATACAAAGAACTAAATGTACTGACTGTAATAATGCATTTTAATATTTTTTAATTAGAATTTGGAACTAGAAACAGTAGAAATCTGGGAGGCTACAGACTTTGAACTTATGGCAATGAACTTTAAAACGGACATGGTAATAACTAATATAAAACCTTTAAATAACAGATTTTTAATTTTTAAAATAAAACTAAAAAAACAAACATTGTGTAACTTGAATTTCATTTAGTACGTTGTTTTTTTAATTGTCTTTTGTACTCCGCGTAAGACAAATCTCTATCTAAAACCCAACAGTAATCGGTCAAAACTGCTGGGCGCTATTTCCCTTGATATCCCTTCTCCATAGTTTAATTATCCTGGCAGAAACGTTATCCATGCTCAGGGACGGATGGGCTCTGTGAGACCGGCCCGGGAAATTTCGGGTCAAGCGGCCCACTTGGCATTTCGTGTGTAAAAGGTATGCTCCTTATTAAAAGAAATCATTATGGTACGACCTAAATAAATGTGTTATTTAGTAATGACAAAACTAATCGTATATTAGAAAACATTAACAATATATTATAACAAGAATTCCAAGTTATATCATATTATGCTAAAACTTAAGTGAACGCCTTTGAAATTTACAAATATTAAAAAATCAAAGAAAATGTAACACAAGCAAAGGTCTTTATATTTTGTAACCTGTAAAACTGTGAATCATGAACTTGGAAAGTCCTAAATTTAACAACTTTCAACAAAACATAATATATACAAGTAATGTTTGAAGGTCGGAGCCAATGATGTTTCTTGACTGATAGAAGTGTTTTGGACTTGCATTGTCTTTATTTGTTTTATATCACAACGTTTTAACTGGTAAGTATCTCCAGCCGCCTTCAAGTGAATACTAAATAAGTAAAGTAACTACAGCTCTATTTATACTAGCTAGATGCACTGAAGCATGACTGAGATGGGTGCAGTCATGCGTTTAGTTCGTGTGCGGTATTTTAAGTTTACATCAAAGTTTCCAGATATATCTAATGAGGGCTTACTAAAACAATCTGGGTTCTGGTATATGGTAGCAGCTTCCTTGAACTTCCAATCCAAAGGGGATCTGGTAGACACAGTTTTTCCTGTCTTTTTCCTGCGAATGTGGCCGATCTTACATTGGTGAGACTCTAAGGCCACTTGAAACTAGGGTCAAGGAACATAGAAACAACACGCTTAAAAGAGAAACCGAATGATTTTCGACGTTGTCAATATGCACCGACGGTAATTAAATATAATATAAAAAGTAGGTGAACACAAAAAAATATTTGGTTTTATCCAAAATATATTTTTACCAATTTTGTAGTAACTCCGGGAAATTTTCCGGTCTCCCTTATGGCCCATCCGTCCCTGTCCATGCTTGTCACTAACATTCGTTAATTTTAACGACATGTCGCAACCTAATTTCTGATAAGATTTTAACAGAAATTCCACCATTTCTTTACAATTTTCTAATCTATGATTCACTAAAAAGTTCTCCACGACAAGCTTGAAAGAGTTCCATGCTTATTTTCATCACCAATTATGATTTTATCAAAGTATTTATCATTTATTTAACTCCATTATTTGGGGCCCGACAAAGTAAAATATTCCGCAAGAAATCACAATAACACAAAATGTCATATTATGACATTTCTTGACGTTTTCTTATCGCAATTAAGCACCTAATAATAACAGTTTATTCTTAATCAGCAAAAATATATGTTGGTGGATACGGGCATAATTATGTTTGATATGCCCTAATTATTTGGGACATCCTGTATAATTTATAATAGTTTTAGATTGTAGAATTAATGCGTTCCTATAACAGTTTATGAAAAATATTAAAAAGTTATGTTAGATGCTATGAAATCCTGCGATGAGAATGGGTCACCCTGTATACAGGCCTGGCAAAATGCTTTTACAAAGAGGCGCCTAAAGGCCAGAAAAGAGAACGTATTATGCCAGCTATAAATTAAATAAAGAGAAAAAAGATTGTAACGGTGGACTGGCTTCTTATGCGCCCACTCCAAGATGCTGGTAGAATGGGACAGCAAGGCGAAGGTTTACTCTCTATTAATCTCTTAATTCTCTAAACTCTTATTTAATTTATAGCTGATATATTACGTTCTCTGTTCTGTCCATAAGGCGCCTGATTGTAAAAGCATTTTGCCAGACCTGTATGTATCCATATACCGTAAAACGGGGGGAAGTTGATCGGTGGGGTCAACTTGACCAAAATTACAAAAAAAAATATTTTCTGTTATAAAAGTTTGTTCCTAATTTTTTAAAAGATTTTTTCTTTACTTTTTCCTATCAATAACCTAATAAACTTATAAAATATTGTGGGATAACTTTTTTCGGATATAAATAACGTGAATAACTATATACTCCTTATTCCACTGAATTAAGCCATAAAACAAGGTGGTCAAACTTTGATCTGTCAAGTGATAGCCATCTCGTTCCCGTATATTATTTCTATTCTATTACGTAAGTTATCCTCTCTCCGTATATGTAAAGGAAATTTAAAAAAATAAAGTTTTTTTTTGAGTAAAGGAAAATGTTCAAAACTACGCATAATTTCCTTAAATTTGGGGTGTAGTTGACCGCGTGGATTGACCGACAAGTTAAAACTCGAAATGTAACAAGCTCGTCGCATTTTGCATCCATTCATCTATTCGCGATAATCCGAATTAATAGTAATGTTTTTGGACCCATTAGGTTATATCATTTTCCTACGACCACCTATGAAAGAGAGAAAAAAAGCACGGTTAACCTGGCTCGAAAGCGCCAAATATCACACGCGTGTTGAAAGAAAATATTTCAACTCTAGAGTGGTAATACAAGGCACATTATTTAATTTAAAACATATGATGTCAATTTGACAGACCACCCCTATTTAAAAAGAACAAATTTTAGAAATCAGTAATTGTAAAGTGTTTTAACTTATTTTTCATGTATTTGTCGAGTGACTTAGAATTAGAGTGTAAAAATATGCCATGTGAAATTATAAAAAATGTTAATAAAAAAATAAACAAGTCGCGCTGAAGAAAATGTCATAATATTTAAGCAACAAATGTCCATGGAAGCCATAGCGTAGACACTAAAGCTCTGATCTACAGAACGGGAGGTCACAGGTTCAAATCCCATCAGGAGTATTTGACTTTTTTTTATAAAAACATTAAATAATTTATAGAATTATTTTGAATTGAAATCTTTCTTGTTGGGTAGATTTTTTAAATTTTGGTTTAATGTATATTTCCTTGGAATTTAAAATTTTTCATTCTGGTTATTCTAGAAGTCAATTCAGGATTAGTTTTTCCTATAATATTTATAACATATGAAAAAATGAAAAAGTTAAACTACAAATAAAGGAAAAGCCTATTGACAAACTATATGAAACCGGATATTAAGTGGAACATAATCCTAGGTATGCTAATTTCAACTCTAGAGTAGAAATATTTTTTTTCAACTCTAGAGTTGAAATATTTTTTTTTACAAATCAAACGCTTTTTTAATAATTCTTTGTGGTCGTAGGAAAAATAGTGTACATTACTCGTGTAAAAGTGATTATTCCAAAACTCGGAGAATTTCCGCACTCGGCTGACGCCTCGTGCTAAATATCTCCTTGTTTGAAAAGTATCACTTTCATCACTTGTTATGTAATATACTATTTGTATGGCGTTAGGTTATAGTAAAATATGCCGAGAGTGTACCAACAAAAATATAGCTCCAAGCGGCTTAAACAGTACACTCAGGAGACCTTAGAGTTATGTTTATCTGAGGTAGTAGAAGGAATATTAAATGCTAATATACAGAGCTGCCAAAAAATATAAAAGCATATTTGTGTGACCCAAAAAAGAAGACGTTGACGAAGTGTCTATATCGGACATTAAGAAGGTTTTAAATTCACCTCAGATAGGCAGAAGGGGCGAACTTTCTTTTGAAAATGACTAGTCTCCATTCAATATATTATAGACAAGCATTTTTATTCGATATTTACAGTCTTCAATGAAGTTTTTGCTTTATTATTTTCAAGTTGTTAATTTGTTTTATTATTTACTTGTTTGTACCTAGTTTGTGTAAGTTGAAAAAAAAATAAATGCAAATATTTAATAGTACATTTTTACGACTACTGCGGTGATCAACTACGCCTCTCACTGTAATGCGAGCTATTTTTCATGCAAATTCGGTCAAGTTCACCTCTTTGCGGGGTGAAGTTGACCATATATTTTTTTTTCTAATTTTACACAAAAATAATTCCTTCTAAAGTTGCAAATCGGTCAACTTCCCCCCGTTTTACGGTACTGAAATATTAGTCTTCCTGAAAAATTAAGAAACACAAAAAGAACTGCTTCGTTTATACTTGACAAATTTTTTACTGACAAGTGTCTTTTAAGTTCTTACCTAGAAATTAGTATTTATTAATACAGAACGAAAAATTCTTTTACCTGAATAATTTGAAGTTCTAAAAGGCTAGTAGTCCATAGCAACATGCTCCAGACCACAATGCCAGCTAAACCTAACAGCACTATTAAAGGTTTGTATCGGCTTAAATCTGTTATTAAGAATACCAACACAAGTTGAGCTAAGGAACTGTAGGTCCCAACAGGGAAAACTTGTTGATTTACTTGTTCTTCTGTAATATTTCTCCATTCTCCAATTAAAAATTCGTAAATAAAAGGTTCAGATGGTCTAATTTCTTTTAAAAATCCAAACACGCATAATAACAAAGAAATACTGATCCAGCGGTTCATTTTGTTATATAACGTTATGGAAACCCTATATTAATACCCCTTATTCTTAAATTAATAACGAAAATTAAAAAAAAAATTATCTTTACAATCTTTATATAATAAAACGTAACCAGTGTTGCCAGAACATTTTCACAATAATTACCCATTGAAATCGAATTGATACATACAGGGGACCGATTTAATCTATAATATGTAAAACTATACATGGGAAAAATTTGACAGTATGCTAATGTTTATGGGGGCAACCCGGCTAAAATATTTTCAATATGGTGGATTTTCCGGTTATACCGGTAGTAGGTGCCAACTTGCTGACCTATTTTAAATGTAATACCCTATACAGGGTGCTACAAATTCGTGTGCGTACAAGGGGAACTCGAAAACGGTAAGATATACGAATATGGTTAAATTGAGGCAAAGTTGCGTATTTTGGGGCTTAATAATTTGGTGAAAAAAATTGTAATTACTCCTAACGCTTTCGGAGATATACGAAACAAACAGAAATTTCCATTTTGGGTTTTTAATTTTTTGCACTTTCATTTTTAACCTGGGAAAAAAATAAAAAACACTTTTTCATAGTGGTTTTTTATATTTTACAAGATGGCGTTATTATTTTTCAAATTCGACGTTTCGTTCTTTAGTTACCAACCTTAAGTCAATATTTTTAAATACGGACCTGGAATTTTAAAAACATTGTTAGGGACTTCTGTGCTTTGGAAATTTAATACAATTTAAAGGTTTTAAAATTTGAACGATTTGTATCAAATATCACATAGTATTTCAAAATATTCTTTCTTTACTATTACGGCCCTGGAAATTATTTTTAGGATAACTTAAATATTAAAATTAAATTACATTACAGGAAGTTATGGTGTTTAGGCCGTTTATTATTTCAATAAGATTTACCGTAACAATACGCTAGGAAGTAAGTAATTTTCTAAGGTTTGAGAAGTAATTCGATTTTTTATTAGTATATTATTTATTTTATTAATATAACATCTTAAGTCCCATGGTTTTTGACTTAGACCTAGAAACCTAGAAACAAATTAATGCTCCCGAGTAAAGAAAAGGTGGTGGCTGATATAGAAAAAACTGTAAAAAAATCTACATTTTCATATGAAACTCTCAAATTTTATAATTATTTCTTATTTAGCATTAAAAACAAGAGGAAGTTAGTGTAATGGTCTCTATTTCGAAAATTTGTAGGTTTCGAAAATATTGTTTTTTTTTTATAAAATTTGAAAATGTAGATTTTTTGAGGTTTCTTGAATTTCACTTTTAATGTTATTGTTTGAACACCCTGGATTAATAGTTATGAAAATATTATAAAAAAATCTATTAAAGCAGGCCCTTTTTAAAGAGGAATCCATCCCAAATTAAATATTAAAGTCTTCCGTAAAGGAAAAATTGCAAACGTCATTTTTGACATAGAAACTTAAACATGTTCAAAATTTTTAGACCTATGTAGGATATGATAAACGAAATCAGCCTAGAATCTTACGTAGAATCCAAAAATATAAGATGTTCTATTTAAAATAATCAAATTGACACCTACTTCCAGTATAACCGGAAGTGCCACCATTTTAAGCCGGATTTCTCCTATCAACATTAGTCTGTCAAATTTTCCTATGTATAGTTTTCCATGTATAGATCAAAGCAGTTCCCTCTAGGACACCCTGTATAAAAATCGGCATGTCATACTACGTACGAATATTTGAGAATAGGTAATTTTTTTGAAAACATTAGCTAATTTATCAAAAGCTGTTTTCAGCGACCTTTGCTCGTACAATTTAATAGTTATCATTTCGGTAATGAGCAAATAAGTAGCGGGTGATATACATACTATCAGTAGAAATTTACTTTTTATGAACAACGCTAAAAGTTTAAAGATTTGTTTGATGCTTCTTTCAGTGGCATAGCCAGAAAAAATGCTCGGGGGGGCGGGGGGGGGGGGGCTGAATGGGCGTAAGGTCATTTATTTCTGGAGAAAGGCGCAGTCGGGACTACATGTATTTAATGATACTGCACCTAGTAAAAAAATAGAAAAGCGCCACAGGCGAAAAATTTTCGGGCCACGCCCAAAGATCGTTTAAAATTCACCTAACTACTAACAAATTTCATCAAAATTATTAAAAATTGTTTTTGTACATGTTTTTTTTTTGATATCCTAGCTGCCTCTTTCTTAAAAAAACCATTTTTTATATTTGTGAAAAATATGAATATTGGTGTCAATCCAAAATTTTAACATAAGACGTATGTATGACTCTAACCAGCGTTTTTGGGGCTCGGTTTTTCATAATTAAAAATAAAGTAAATATCGCTCACCACCCACGCCAAAATTGATGATATTTTCAGAAATCATGTATTTTAGGAGCGTAGATCTAAGAGCAGTTTTTCGTGCAAATGCTTAGGTTTTGAAATACTCCTTCTTACGTGCCGTTTTGTATATTCATACTAAAGTATTCTCGTTTCTTGCCGCACTATTTTTTTTTAATTATAAATTCTTCACTAAAAAATATTTCAATTAACATTTTTACTTAAATTTTGTTCTTTAAAAATAAATACCTAATTGTTTTTTGTTGTTGTTGTAAAAATATTTTATTGCATTGGGTTATATTTTTGTTGATTTAAAATAGCTCTAAAAAAGGGAAAACGGAACAGACAAGCATATTATAATAGAAAAATATTATTAAATATTATTCTTTTTACTCGTTTTCCTATAAAATTGCATCATAAATCAATAACTAAAACGATATGCGTCCGAAACCTTAATCTCTATATAAAACAGGACTTTTAGAAGGAAACGTTTAAACACTAAACATTTCCTACAAGACCTTTGTAATCTAAGCCAAGAATACATTACTTAAAAATTTAAATTATGAGTCCAAGCGTGAGCCGAAAAATTAGGTTGCAATTAGACTTTTAGACCCCGAGCTCCTAGGCTCGGGGGGGGGGGGGGGGGGGGGCTGCCCTAAATACACTACTGGCTTCTTTACACTTTATATCCTGCTTCCAATCAATTGTATTTCTTATCTTTTAGCTTTATTATTACGATAGTATGTAAGTGTTTTACTTGCATACTAGCGGTATGCAAGTAAAACAGCAATCGTGTGACAACAAATTTTATAAGCGAAAACTAAAATAAACCCATTCATGGCAGTATAAGGGATGACCGCTTATAAAACAACAAAAGTCAATATTATTTCTACCCTGTGGGCCAAAACCAGCCTCAACAAGGCGTCAGCCTTAGTGTATGTCCCGGTCAGTAGTGGCCAATAGTATATCTACCTAATAAAAATACTGTAGTTGTGTTTTATACCATATATATGATTATATGTATTTACTGTAGAGTAAAATGACAAAAACCAAATTATGCAATGAATAAAGATGTTTTTTATGTAAAGTAAGTGAATTGATAACTACAGATCGGTTATCAATATAACATGAGTCATAAATTTATATCAAATTAAGATCTTACATTGTACTTAAATAAGTATATGACGTGAGTCTAATATATTGAACAACACGCTAATACATAGACACCATATATATTATAAGTTTACATTTACACGGAACTATACATATCTTTAACAAGCATTAAAATAAATAATAATAACTAGATGGACAGAGGTAATATTTCTTTATGAATATGAACACTGATAAACCGCTTGTATCGGGTGTACAGGGTCTCCATTTTTGGGCACTTTTGTAGGGTATCTCTCTTATATTTAAAGATAGTGGGTTGCGGTTTTCGCAGCACTGTACTACTTTTTGTGAAACTAAACATGCCGTAAACAAAACTTTCATAGCCGTCCTGGTTTTTGAGATACAGGGTGCAAATGAAAATTATCGCTTTTGGAACACCTACCGTATCTCAGTTGTCTTTTAACTTATTACAAAGGTGAAAAGGTATTCTCTAAACTAATATGTTATTTAACAGTAGGCCATGGAGCTGATGAAACAAAAGAAATATTTTAATGGCGATAAGTTAGATCGCTTGTCAAAATAATATTCAATATTGACTTAAAAGTTGTAAGTTGAAAATTTGTGTTTTATTTTAAAAAAATGGCTGAACTGGAAGTATATCAGAACTTTAAAAAGAGTATGATATGTTAGTTTGCTACATACAATCCAATGAAAATTCGCATCAGGCCTCTGAAATACATATATCTTAACAGGTACAATTTTTCCTGATTAAATACCTAATTATTTTTTATCATTGTGCATCGTTATACTTATTATAGATATCCGGAAAGAAGACAACCTTTCTTTGCAGGGTTTTCACTTAAAGATAATTTAATTATTAATCATGGGGATCATTTACGCGACCATGACCAAAATCCTATAAGGAAAATCAAGAAATCGATGAATCCAATGTTATAGCCGTCGTAGAGGCAACTCATTCAACCTCGTGTAGGATCATTGAGGCAGAAGTTGGAGTAATCAAGAGTAGGGCACAGCAGATATTAAAAAAATATAAGTATAGACCCTATAAAACATAAATTGTTCAGCACTTACACCCTGAAGATGCTGAACGTCGGCTAATTTTCAGCAACTGGCATTTACAACAAATTCAAATAAACAGAAATTTTGCTTGGTCAGTAATATGGTCGATGAGGTACATTTCTCAAGTGCAGGTATTTTTAAGACATAATAGTAGACACTGGCATCAAGAAAACCTTGTAAATACGCTCAAATGAGCGTGAGCAGCAGGGCAGATTCGTCTTCAGCGTTGCATGTTTCATTTTTGGTCGACAAATAGCTTATAGAATTTTTGAAAGAAGCCTTTCCGGAGATCGGAACCTAGATATTTTGCAAGATGTAGTGGCTGAACTCATAGATAACGTTTCCCTGGCTCGTTTAAACGCTATTTATTTTCAACAGGACAGGGCACCTACTCATAATTCTAGGATAATTCGCCCCTTTTTAGAAAACCATTTTCTTGGCAAATGGATAGGCCCCAATGGTCCAATAAGATGGCCCCCTCGATCGCCCGATCTATCTGTTCTAGACTTCTTTTTGTGGGGTCATTTGCCGTTCTGCCCTTTTTTAGAATTAGGCTTTTTTCCTCTTCGTTCGCTGCTAGGGCCATTTCCGAGGGGACCTACAGTTTAACGTGGGTTCCGAACCACGATCATTAGTCATGCGACACCCCCCAAGGGCTATCAACCCTTGGTTTCTTGCCATTGCATGACCTACCGATTGGGGAGTGTGTACCTTCTTCCGCACCCCACGAGATGTCCGATCTCATCCGGCCTGAATGGGGTGGGTCGGGAAATGAAATATTTTACACTCTTCCCTGCATTCTTAAATGTGGGGTCATTTAAAATACAAAATTTATGCCAAGCGTCATCGCAACCAACATGAACGTCGTGAAGCCATTGCCCTCGCATTTCCTAAAAAATGCTCTAGGACGAATAACCAAACTGTGCGAATTGTGTATTAGAGACAATGGTAATTATTTTTAGCAATTTCTATTGGTATTAAAAAATGTATTTATGTTGTTAAATAATAAAAATTAATCAAAAATCAGTTTAAAACATTTTCAGAATAAATAATATGCGTATCTTTGTCTTTTGTCAGCGCCATGGCCTTATTTGGAGAAAGGTGTAGTTTATTCAGCTATTTTCAAAATAAATATATACCATTATATATTTTTGAAAAGCCCAGAAAATCCTTAATTTAATTAGTTAAAAATATATAGGGTGTCCCATTTAAAAATATAGATGTTTGCTTCATAACTAAAAAACGAATGACGCAAGAAAAAAACTAACTACGCCACTGGATTCTACGAAAAAAAGTTGTTTCAACAGGGGCGTATCCAGGAAAAAATTCTGGGGGGGGGGGGGCACACACATAGTCAAAGACTATAGGGTAATTTTTACTTGTTTTATTAATAAATATGTAGTAGTTTTACAAAAAAAATAACAGGATCAGAAAATATGCTAGAGGGGGGGCTCAGTAAGCGTAAGTAGGACATTTTTTTGTCTGGAGAGAGGGACAGTACATGTAATTCAAGATATTGTACCTAGTAAAGAAGCCAGAAAGAGCCGCAGGCGAAAAATTTTCGGGGCCACGCCCAAACTTCGGTTAAAATTCACCTAACTATCAAATTTCAAAAATTTAATTATTACCTCTCCCCCTCTGCACGGCTGGATTAAATTTGTTTTTGTAAATATTTTTTTTTTTATATTTCTATGACTTTAACCACGCCAAAATTGATGATATTTTCAGAAATCATGTATTTTAGGAGCGTACATCTAAGAGCAGTATTTGGTGCAAATGCTTAGGTTTTGAAATACTCCTTCTTAAGTGCCGTTTAAGCCCGGTACCCCCCCCCCCCCCCTAAATACGCCACTGCATAGGATGTATAATACGAAAATAAGTTTTGTTAAAATTAGTGTACGAAAAACTTAAATATTCCATTGCCAACCCAACTCAATTAAATATCATAGGATGTAAAATACAATAAACCGTTTTGTTTAAAGTACTTTATTACAAAAAACTGACAAAAAAAAAAAAACAGAAAACAGTATTACATTTTTAATTTATAGGGCAAAACGCCTAGGCTGGGGGGGGGGGGGGGGGCACTTGCCCGAGTGGAGAACCTTCGTTTTATTTTTTTTTAGTTGAGCATTAGTATTACGTCCTCTAGCGGTCTTCTGAGAAACTCAAAAATAATTTCCAGCGACTTTTCTTATAAAAAGTTTAATCCTAAAGCGTCCCTATTTATTAAAAAACATCTTTCTCTAACACTATTTTAGAAATTTACATACCCACATTATTTTATTTATTCCAAACAATGTTTTAATAATATTTTTTTACCAATTTTTGTTTACTCTACCGATCTCTATCATTGTTTTCTTCAGCTCTCTCATGATTTTGTGCTGTGCATTTGCAGTTGTTTATTAGTGCCTTTCACCTCAAACTTATTAATAACTTTTTGTATTGCCGACTTGGTAGGAAGGGATTTATCAGGGAAATAAACGGAAAACATATCAGATAAAATACTTAAGCTAATCATCGAATAGTACCATTTTATCATAGTCACTTTTTCTTCTATTGCGTAACTCATAATAACTACCTAGGTAAAAAATTATTACTAGTAAGAAATCTAATGCTTTCAAATTACATTTGACAATGACAAGTCACAGGTTGACAAGTTCAATCAATGCTGATGTCCGCAGCATCACCTGTTGAATTTAAATGGAAAACCAACCGCAATCCTATTTAAATAAGTTAAGATCGGGTTGTCCAAAATTGTTCAAACTCCGCATAGTCCCACCACCTTTTCTCCGCTGACGGAAATATCAGCGAACCATCCTGTACGGCAAAGATGACATTTTTTACTTTTATAAAAAGCGCAAAAGGTTTCAATTTATTTATTACACTGTATTTGAGACTTAGAGTAAAACCTAGAATATGTCAAACACGCGTTTAAAGGAGATCGTTGGCACGGCATGTCCAACTAACCTATAAACCCGATGCAAGTGTTTTGGTAAACAAGGGGGCTAATTCATAATAAATAATAATCATTAAGTTTTAATTTTTTTTAAGGTTTAGTCCTCAAAACTCCTAATAAGCTTCAGTTAAGAAATAATCATTTTACACGCTTAAGATATTTCGTTTTGTTTAAAATTCACGATAAAATATCCTTAATAATAATAATAAATTTCTAAGTGACCTAATAATATCGATAAGCTTAAATCGCGCTGTAAACCTAAGCTAAAAAGCTACGGCGATGATGCTTTTGGCACCTGTAGTAAAACTCCCAAAAACCAAACGCAAAGGCTATGAAGGGCGAAATCTCTACTACTCTGGCCTGGCCATCGCTCTCGACCTGTGGTTGCTGTGGTTTTCTACGAACGCATAAATACACAAATTAGTCGAAAATTCACGCCCCACTGTTAATACACTTTATTCGGCTCTTTGCGTTTCCTTGTTTCTGGTTTTCACTTCATAATAACGCACTTTTATTGATCCTAGGGATTCTCGAGAACCTACTAGAGATCACGAGGTAGTGCCCAAAGAAAACCAATAAAGAAAGCCACGCAACTTAAATAAATATGAAATCTAAAAAATATATAGATATCTTATGCAGCTAAAAAATTTAAATAATCGCGCTGCAGCACGCAGGGACCTAGGGTTCGCACTAGGTTTATCCGACGTTGATGATGTCCACGGGTTATTGCTTCCTCGATGAACTCAGACGTCTGTGTTACTGCAGTAGCTAAAAAACTGAATAAAAAATATAAGTGTATACTTTCTAGTGTGCCGTTGAAGATGATTTCCATGTCTTAACAACCGCTGCCTTCCTCCAATAAGCCGTCGCTTATCCTTCATGGCAGCTGAAATCCTTCAAACTTTTTTGGCGCGCTTCGGAGCTGGGCGATCAAATAGCTTACTTCGCTGCACCCCAGTGGCGGCTCGTCAGGTGAAGGAGCTCTTCACCAAAACAAAATAAAACCAAGAGGAAATTTTTTCGACAATATTAATGTACCAATACAGCTACCATCTTAGCCCTTAAAAAATAATTATGTTCGAATAAATAATAGGGCCACGGTTAACTCCGATGGACAATAATTATAAACACTCGTGCATTTTGGCGCGCCCCAGTCGACCGTGTCCGTGCACTACCCTCAGTCCGTGAGCTCAGAGCAGCGAGTAAAGATAAAGACCCCAACGTCCAAGTGGCTTTTCACCGTTGCCATGGTTACGTGACGTTAGTCACGCGCGAGCATATAACAATTTGCATATAATGGTGATGAAGGGCAATTAAAAAATAGATCAGTCGTATGCACCATTGTTTTAGCATTGGTTCGGGTATTTATTTTGAGGCTTCGAAACTTACGGTTATAGATATCGTTTTTACGTCATTTACTGTGTGATTAAAAAGTTTTGTTTTTATTTTTCAGTTAATTCAGTAGTGTACTACTTAGTTTAATTTTTATTGTGTGTTTGTACGTAATAAAAATATAAATTAGTCAATGTTTGCTTAAGTACCCGCACTATACCTAGCTCTTTGCCATTTTTTAAGACACTGCTACACCCGCTTGAGTGCTGATGATGCACATGTTCCGTTTAGTATTATCGTGGTTTTCGTCCAATCACTACCCTAAAAATTTCGCACCATTTCTGCTCTGCGAATCACATTATTTTTTTTTCCCAACGGATTTTCGTGGGCGGGGCTCTTACCAAGATTGTTGTCTTGGCCGCACGGCGCGGCGGTGGCATCGTGGTTCTTCGTTTTTTTTTTATTTGGGATAATTCGGATGTTGGAATCATACCATGTAATATTGCTTTATCAAATACTGATTTTACGATCATTGAAATGGTCGAAAACATGTTATCTTGCCTAAAATACCGATATTGTTTACATTTAACACTAACTTTTTTTACTTTTTATCGAACTTTTCAACTTTAATACTTTCTTCGTTGGAAGGTTCACCTTTAATTTTAAATTCAGTTACGCAGGACAATATGGGCAGTTACAAAATTTTTTGTCAAAACATGTCCAGCCTTTGAATTTTAACGATAAAGTAGAAGTGTTTAGTGTCCGTATAAGTAAAATAGAATGAAAGTTTTTAGCGGCAGGCGGACAAAGTAAGGCATCTATCTTTTGCATTAAAGTACACAGTGACGCCAAAGGTAATGGGTTCCCTGGGGCACAGGTAGACAATGACAGGCTATTTCGTCCTTTTTAGGACTCATTAGAAGGTCATAATCTGTAAGCAATTCTCAATACAGCGAAAATATGCTTTCAAGATATTTTTAAGGATAAATGAAAACCTATAGGATGAAAACCTAGTATCGCCATCTGTAGGAATCAACTCAATGCAAAAGATAGCCATAAGACGTGAAAACATAGAACTAACAATAAACCAAGTACGGTAGGCCAACACATCAGAATAGGAAACGTTTTTGCGCATCCCTACACTTTTTCTACGGGTTTGCAGATTCAAATATAAATCGCGCTGCAGTAGCCCACTGGGGTGCCGCACCAATCCTTAACCATAACTGTCTTTTTAAAAAATATTAATAAGTTAATTAATTTCTTTACAAGCGTGCGCGATTTACCATTTTCCCGCACTCGTTTTGGTTCTGAAAGACCCATTTTCCCGCACGGTGTACCGGAAAATATTTTTTCTATAATTTTATAATAAAATACAACTTTAATGAATAAAATATAAATTTTTAGACTCATTTTTAGTGAAAGTAAATGAGGTGTATTATAGAAACACTAATTTTTGCCGTTTATTATAAACATTTAAAAAAAACTGATTTAAAACGGTTTATTTCAAAAACCCCGTACATAGATGTTAACATGGTAACCACGACACATAAATAAAATTTAATTGTCAAAGTGACACCTTACAACAGTTCACCGGAGCGTGGCTTTGAATTTTGATTTTGTTCAGATTCTGATACAAATGTCTTCCAAAGATAATTTCTCGGACGATGAGCTTCCAGAAGATATTCTAGAAGCCGCAAGTTTCGCAAATTTGGATTTCCTACCAAAAAAGTCATTAGTCAGGTATGAAAAACAATACGAACATTTTGTTAGTTGGTGTGAAGCGAAAATATAAAAGCACCAAGAGAAGAAAAGAAGTACTTTTGGCATATTTCTTGGAAATGTCTAAACTTTTGAAGCCAAATACCTTATGGTCTCGATATTCCATGTTAAAAAGTGTACTTAAGGTTAAGAAAGATTTGGATATCAGTAAATACTATAAAGTTACTGCCTACATCAAGAGACAAAATGTAGGTTTTCGAGCAAAAAAAGCGAAAGTTTTTACACAAGAAGAGATTGCGAAATTTATGAAAGAAGCACCTGATAAAATTTACCTTCTAATTAAAGTGGTAACCAAACTAAACTTACCATTGACGACAAAGGAGACGTTATAATTGTCACAATAAAGGACTCTAAAAACCATTCTGCTAGATCCTTTGTAATAACGTCAATAATGAAAGTTTTCTAAATCTATACAGAATATATGCAAACTTACGTCCACAGCAAACTCCACACCGCCGATTTTTTTTTTAACTATAAACATGGAAAATGCAGTACCCAATGTGTTGGAATTAATACCATAGGAAAAATGCCCTCCAACATTGCAGCTTATATAGGACTCAAAAATCCAGAATTATACACAGGCCACAGTTTTAGACGTTCCTTAGCCACTCTACTGGCTAATTCTGGCGAAGAAATAACAAACATTAAACGTTTAGGAGGATGGAAATCCACGTCTGTTGCCGAAGGCGACCTGGAAGAATCTATCACACAAAAAAAAATACATGTCTAACAAAATTCTCAATCTCAATATTCCATCAAATAAATTTGAGCTGTAGTTTAGAAGCGTCCACGTCTTTAAAAACTCCACAGTTTCCCAGCAGCGCAAACAACAGCTCGATACCTCTTTCTTTGCAACCATCCGCTCATCAGGATCAGTTGGCTTCGATGGCTTCAACCTGTCTGGCATCCGCAATCAATTTGCATAGTGCATCAAATTGTACTTTTAATATAAATATTATTAATAAGTAGAAATTAAATCTGTGTTTGTTTTTCAGTAAAATAAAATTTTTAGAAATATTTTGTGGTAGTTTTTATAATGCTTGTAGAAAAAATGTTGATCCTAACTCATGTGGAAAGACACTTCCCCGCATTTGACTGCTTACCCGAACTCCGCGGCAGTCGCGTGCGGGAAAGTGGCTCTTTCCGCATGAGTTAGTATAATAACTATTACATGCTATGTAAACCTACGCCGAGAGTATTTAAAAATAAATTAGGTTTAAAAATAACATCTTCATATTAATCTATAGAAAATACGAGTATGACAAAGAGGAAATAAACTAATGTCGGGTTGCATAAAGATATTTAACAATAATTAACTTGACTGGTGACATAAATGACATTGGCAGAAGTACTTTTCTCACGATCAAAGAAACCCGTTTATCTTAATTACTAATCAGGCAACTTTGATTGTAAGGATATAATGCATACCAATGTTATTTATGTCAGTCAAAGTTGCTAAAATCTTATGCAACCCAACATAAGAGGTTGATATTGATTTAAAGTAATATTAGGTTCCAAGGTCCTTTTTCCGGTAGGAGCAAGTCGAGTTAATAAAGGGGGGTGACGTCCCCTGTTCTGGGTTTGAATGACTCGGAAGATCAATGACAGGAACAAAAAAGTGCTGACCAAGTTTTAGTGTTCATGGTTATACAGGGTATGTCAGTAAGGTGTCTGTCTTACATAGCACCTAAAATATCAAAGATAGGGAAAAAAGTTTAATACAAAAGTTAAAGGGTTTTTTAGGATACATAATCTAAAAATATTTTCTAATCTACAGGGTGGTCCTAAAAAGTGGTACTGAATAATAAAAAAGAAAATTAAATGGGACACCCAGTATAATTTTCTAGAATATGATTTAATGGAATAAGGACTTTGCAACCCTATTAAAATTTTTGAAATAAAATGCAACGTTGCCAAGTAATTAATTTTTTTCAAAAATTTGAGTAATTTTAAGGGTATCGTTAAAAAATCATAGCGACCTGTGGATTAACCTTAGGCAAATATAATTTACGTTGTAAGTACTTTAAGGCACGATATATTGATTTATATTAATGTTTTTTAAATCTCTTATACAGAGCGTTCATTACAAGTTGGACAACTCGATATTTTTAAAAATGCTTTATTTCAATTTTTTTAAATGGGACCCCCCTCATTTTTTTAGGCAAAAGAATTTATCTTTCGAAAACCTTACTTTTTTGTTAAACATGTCATATATCTAAATGTCATAGTTTTTGAAATATTTTAGGATTTGTCTTAAATCAGGATAAAAAAGGAAAGTTCTAATTAAACTATTTAGTCAAGATTGCTTTGAAACAAAAAATAAATAATTGTTTTTGTCACAGTTGTCATTGCAAAATTATTTCGCCAACATTTTGTACTTTATTACTGTTTAAATTTTAGTTTCCTGAACTAACTTTATCATAACTCATATTTTTCCATTTCGATAAAGTTAGTTCGGGAAACTAAACTTTAAACAGTATTAAAGTACAAAATGTTGGCGAAATAATTTTGCAATGACAGCTGTGACTAAGAAAATTATTTATTTTTTGTTCCAAAGCAATCTTGACTAAATTGCTTAATTAGAACTTTCCTTTTTTACCCTGATTTAAGACAAATCCTAAAGTATTTCAAAAACTATGATATTTAGATAATATGACATGTTTAACAAAAAAGTAAGGTTTTCGAAAGATAAATTCTTTTGCCAAAAAAAATTAGGGGGGTCCAATTTAAAAAAATTAAAATAAAGCATTTTTAAAACTATCGAGTTGTCCAACTTGTAATGAACGCTCTGTATGAGATTTAAAAAACATTAATATAAATCAATATATCGTACCTTAAAGTACTTACAACGTCAATTATATTTGCCTAGGGATAATCTACAGGTTGATATAATTTTTTAATGATACCCTTAAAATTACTAAAATTTCGGACAAAAATTAATTACTTGGCAACGTTGCATTTTACTTTAAAAATTTTAAGTGTTGCATAACACTTACTTAAGATTAAACCCATTTAGTGAATTAGGAGGGTTGCACGGTTGTAATGTAAAATTTTTACTCATTTAACCATAAGTACCTTGTATCTCTTACGATTCATATGATCCTTTTACTGTGCTTTCCTCTTATGCAGTAAACTTGCTTTAATTCACATTTTTATTGCTCTGGGAAGGAAAAATGATTAAACTACATGTTTTATATATCAAGTAAATATTTATTTAATTGCATGTTTTATATGCATCTGTAGGTTGATTTTAAAATCACCAGAAAAAAAAGTAAGTCACGCCATTAATTTTTTTTTTTTTGAAAAATCCTAAGGCTATTTGAAAACTTATGAAATTGTACTTTGACAGGGACCTTCTTGTTTTTTTTTGTAAAAAATATATTTAGTCTAAATGAGCCGAAGTCGAGTTCTAATCTGGATTTCATTTATATAGATTTAAAATGCAATATGGCGAATATAACCCTGACTTTGGTAGTGATACAGTAAAACCAAATATAAAATGCTTTTGGCTTAGTTACCAAGCTCGTCAGTTTTATTTTACAATGGAATACACAAATATCATCATTTCAAAACTATAAACCACATTATCACTAACAAAGCTAAAGTTACAAAATTAACTTATAAAACACAAATATCACTTAAAATCTAACCTTAAATTATTTAGTTCTCTTTATTTTCGCCTCCTGTAGGTTGAGCAGGAGGATGCCATCTTAAGCGTCCCTCGTAAAATTTAATAACAATTTGAGGACATTTTACATTGGCCTGTTTTGCAGGAACCAAGTCTGCCTCATCAGTTCCGTGCCATTTCATTAAAAACATAAGCTGACCTAAAAACGAAATGAGAAGATAAGCTAGGGCAGTTTCAGCGCAATTAGAGTCACTTTTACTTGTGCTTTCTCATGGAGAAATTTAAGGTTCAATATCTATTTCAAGGTCACCGAAGCCTAAAGGATCAAACAGACCTACGCGACTAGCGCAGGAGCGGCAGTTTGGCCGCCATGTAATCAAAAATGGCAAGTCCTGCCCGCACGGAGCGAATCCGCGTAGGTCTGTTTGAAGCTTTAATGCTAGTGTGCAGTCGCGCCGCGAAAACTACCCTTTTTCGTAGAGTGACTGTTCGAGAAGGAATAAAAACTAAAATGAAAATTATTTCTCGTTCTTTATTCGGCTTTTGCACTTTTTTAATTCGTTATTACAAGATACGCGCTACCAAACGATTATTGTTTTTACATTCAATATTTTTCAAGCGACAGGTTCAAAAACCGCCATAGAACTGTTTTTTATATCTCCTTAGAGGGGTCTCAATAATACCCTATATCTTCCTACGGGCTGCTCTTCCATTGTCATCATCCACAGCCCCCTTGAGTATATTGTCCTCCTGTCATCCCGCGGTATAACAACAGCGCCGACCTATTGTTACTCTGTGGCCTGGGTATACAGCGTTGCCATTAAAAGAAAACTAGGATGTTGCCAAATTTACAAAAAAATCCGCCTTTAGCAAAAAAGATTAAACTTAATATTGAAATCAAATGGTTCCGACAGCTAGTCTAAGTGGGGAGACGACGACGAAGAAGAATGGGGAAAGGAGCGGGAAAAAAACTGGAGATAGCAGAAAAGGATAGGGAGAGAATAAAGAGATGTTTTAGATAACCTTCTCTTATTTTCATGCGGATTAGGTCAACCTTCACTTGTTGAATTGTAGGAAGCTCGTGTTGTTCTGACTAAATCAACGTTTGAAAACATGCTTTTCTGTAAATGTCTTCAAACATTCAACATAATCATCAAAAGTAGTTTTATTTTTTTATAATTGACTTTTTAATTTCTTTATTCCGTTTCTTTCTTCATTGAATTTCATCCCGCTCTTTTTCAGCTTTTTCTAATTTTATTAGCGTACGCTCAATCTTCTTAGCCGTTTGGAGAACTACGGTTTCAAACCTTTGTGTATATTGTAGTTAATATTTTCCGATAATGGCTGGCATCAAAGTAATGGCGAAAGAAACGAAAAGGTCAACGGGACTTCAACATGTCTGTATGTTATTAAGAGTTAGAAGATTTGCTTACACAAATGGTATTTGTTTTTAAATATTGATTACGTATAAATATGCTATTTAAAGGTGAAAAGGGTTGTTACGGGAGGATTATATTTGATTGACACTACTGTAAATATAAAAACATTTTTAACTTTCTTAGTGGGCGGAAAAGAGGGAAGGTAAAGGAATGGTATTTCACATGATGTGGAAAGTAAACGAGATTATAATGTGTTAATGTATGGTTAAAACTAAAAAACATATGCGGGAAAACGTTATTTTTCCACATTTGTTCATTTATTTGTCTCTTAACTTCTTGGATATGTTTTTTATGATATGTGAACGGAGGTGCAGGCACGTATAATATTATTATTGCATTTATTTTGTTATAAAAAATTATACTTACAATATTACAACTTAAAGCTACAGCTAAAAAAAAATATAATTATCAAAAACGGGGAACTGCGCAATATTTGTACTTTGACCCTTTGCCACGATATTTACATAAAAAAAAAATCTCAAAATACCACAAAAAAATCAGGTAACATACGAGTATTGCTATCGGTCGTAAGTCCAATTAGTATTAGAAATAATTTGGTTAAAGCATTCGTCGCATTAGGTGACGAAATCGGGATTATGAGTCACTTGGGATGTAGTAGGATGTAACTATGCTACTAAACTAATAAATAAACTAACTAAATCTACACAAAGCTGGAATCAAGGTTATGCGTGTTACCTCATTTAAAACCCATTTCCAGAAATTAATTATTCTAATAGTACTCTGCCTACCTGGACTGTCAGTAGCTCCAATAATGGTATCTGGCTCCAAACCTCTGTCAAACCCCAGACATTTCTTCTCTTCACTCTTCTTTGCTTTAGTGTTTTTGTTCTCCTTCTCTTGTCCGCCTGTGCTAAGTTTTCTCTTCTTTGTCTCAGTTTCCTTGCTTGCCTTCTTTGTTTTTTCAGCTTCATAGGCAGCAATAAGACCTGGACAGTCTATAAAAAAAATTATAAAATCATTCCTTGTAATTTGGTTAGTAGTTAGTGCTAGTGCCGCATTCGCCATTGCATTTTTTGATCAATATTTCATATTCTTGTCGCTTCATCAAAAAAGGGGTCTAATATCCGTCGTGGGCTAGCGATTACCTGCTTATCTCTTACGATCAGTGTACTACAGTCTTTATTTTTCTTTTATTGTCAATGTAGTTATACTAAGCTGTATTTATTTGTAGAGGAGGAGCCAGGAAACTTAGTAGTAGTATAAAGGTTAAAAATTATATAAAAAAATACCTTGTTGATTTACAAATATACTTACTAACTGATTAAATCTGTAATACATTGTAGTTGAGTTCCATAGTGTCAAATTGTTACTTGGTTTTGTGATATGTGTAATGTGTTATATAGGTACATATTTTTATTTAATATTAGTGTAGATATACTAAGCTCTATTTATTGACAGATGAGGAGCCTGCATATAGGATGTAATCATCTCTTTGGTTCAAATAAAGATATAATATTGTTATTATTATTAGTTATGCTTCAAAAATGGGTACTTTTAGTAGTAGATTTTTGGATAAAACAAAAAGTAACAAAATATTGATTTAAAGAACAACGAAATGGCCCTAACTCTTCATAGGAAGAAATAACTGTGATGTTACAAACATGAACCTACAGAAATTGATTTACATATACATATTATGTTGTAGTCTTATGGTGCAATCAGTAATTTCTTGAAAACCCCAGGTACCTATTACATGAAACGCCGGCATATAGTGTAAAGAAATATTGTTAGGCTATTTGCCGACCTAAATAACTTGAACGCCTAAACTTGTTTTTAAAAACAATTTATTTATTGAAAATTATTAAAATACAATAAATCGCCTGAATCGAACAAAACCTAGCCAAAAAATAAATGATTTAACAATAAAATAAGATCTTGGCTTAAGTAAGATAAGAGCTTCCCGGAATAAGGTCTCTGGGAACATGCTGCGTCAGCGGTCTCCATGAGATTCTGTGCATATAACTGCCGTGACTTCCCGTGAAAAGTCTCACAATTACGGTCTTACGGAATTAACGCATTATATTTAAACCCGTAAATCCTGACATAACAACTTTCGAGAATAAAATATATATACATTTAGGATCACAACAAACAAGAAAATTGACTATTTGCTTTTTTAGTATTATGGCTTGACCGCGCTACCCTTGAAGGAGTTTAAAGAAAGGTAATAAGATAAGACAAGAGTAACACATGTTTTGATTTGAAATGAAAATTAAGTAAAAAAGTGCAACAACTTCTTAAAATAATCCAAAACCATAATAAAACAATAACTATAAATCCAATCTATGATTAAAACTTGGTGATATTTACTTATACATAGCACAAAATATAATGCGTCCAAAAGCTTTATAACATATTTTTAAGCAATAATAATAACAAACGTCAATAGTTAATAATTAGTTAGTAAAAGGGCACACAAACAGTATTATAAATACCATTGTGCCAAGCACTTTTAGCAGTAGCGATGGAAAAATGTATGTATATGTAAAATGTATATTTTAATATTAGAATTTCTTTTATTTTGTAATACTAATCTTATTAGTTTTGTTCGTACGGCAATCACAAACTTGTCAGCACACTTCCGATTGGTTTAAAATAGTTTGCAATTGTAAATTGAGCTATCAGTTTAAGATTGTTGTGCGAACAGAGCTATAAATGTTGGTTATATTGCATATTGTATTATTAGATTTCTGTTATTGCTAATAAATAAATTTTGTGAAAGATAAATGACACTTTTGAAAATAAATTGACTGTTTCTGAAATATAAATTGTTTATCTTTGGAGATAAAAATGCCATAGCCTCTGGAAAAATATAGGAATTTCTATATTTTTTTAAGGAATCATAAATTTTCTTGGAGCTTCTAGTACTATATAGTTCTACTGGAATAAATATTTACCTAGATTTTCCTCAGGCTCCCAGGTATTGTCCTTATCATCAAACCCTACCCACTTTAAAAAGTACTCTTTTACACCGTGTTCGTTGACTCGACTATCAATAATTTTCTCCACAACATACTCTTCGGTGGGGCCAGTAGGCTCTGCAGCGGGAGGAACAGGACTACTTCGTTTACTCATTATAAATAGAGTTAAAAGTTAGCACCTAAAAATGTTTTGGTTATTTTAGATTATTGATGATTTTTTAAGGAATGACATATTTATGTAGATTCCGCATCTAAACATCACTCTTGTCGGAAAAGCTCAGGTTAAAATCGAGGTTAGGCTACTAAATAGTATTTTTAAAGACACAAATTTAGAGTAAACATTTTAATTGCAAAACACGGAAAATTGGTTTATTTTTCTTTTCTAATGAAGAGTTGAGTTCTACTCAAACCAATGCGGGACTGCGGTAGCGGGAACGAAACGATTGCGGGACATTATCTACAGTTGCATATCCCGCTGTAGAATAATGTTCCATAATTGTTTCACTCCCGATCTCGCATTGGTTTGAATGGACTATAAATCTGTTTATTACAATTAAAAAAATATTAATCAAAATAATAGCGTTTTCGATTTACTACTTTCTGGCACTCTGAAAGTGCTCTCCCCGAGATTTGCGTATTCAATTATCGAAATCAAGTTATCCCACTATGACAGATCTCAGGCAGATTTATGACGGCTCAGAGCGCACAGGGAATACTCTTAGAGTGTGTAAAGATTCATATTACAACACGAGATGTTAAAGTTGTGTAACGAGGCGTCAGCCGAGTTTAATAAAACATCGAGTGTAGTAATATGAATTTACAACAATAATATTGTACAAAATTTTATCTACTTTCATCTATGAATAAAAATATTTGGCAAAAGGCATTTTTAAAAATAAAAATACGCCTGTAAAAATGCACCTGCTATTAAGTTTACTAATCAAGTTTTTTATGTTACCTTTAGCATGGTTACTGTCGAAACTTTGTCAACCAAATTCAAAAATATAAAAACGGTTTTTCAAAATGAGCGATTCTGATGGAAGTTTACCCTCTGATATAGAAGCAGCGGCAAACGAAGCGATCTCAAGTTTAGTTTCGACAAAATCCGAGGCGCGGTATGAGTTGGAGTATCAGAGGTTTGAAGATTGGTGCAAAGCTAACAAAATAAAAGAGGTTTCTGAGAAAATCCTTTTGGGTTATTTTTCCGTAAAGCAACGCTCCCAGAAACCATCTACACTATGGACTCAGTACTCAATGTTGAGAACTATGATTCCAGTCAAGAATAATAAACCTTAAGTGTTATATTTTAATTAATAATTATTGGTAATTAATTTTATAATTGTTAATAATAAATCATTCTTGTAAAAAGGGTGGTTTTATTTAACAGCAAAATTTTAATAAAACAGTTTTTTTTCCATTACAGCACTAGTGCTGTAAGGGCATCTATTATAGCACTAGTGCTGTAATAGATGCCCATACAAAACGATTTACAGAACTGTAAAATTCATATTAGTAGATGAAATTACTATGCATCGGAAACCTAACCTCTACAAAACCAAAACGGCACTTTAATATTAAGCCTGTTCGACAAAAAAGGCTTTTATTCGTAACCTACGCGACAATAATACATCATTCCTGAAAAGATCATCTATTTTGGCGTGATGTAGCTATAACAGATAATTATGAATAATGGATGTTTTATTTTCAAAAGTGCATCATTCCTCAAGGTTTTGTAATTATGAAGTTCGATTTCAAAACAATACTCAAATACTGTTAATGGAATACCAATAAAAGCTATCAATGAACATTGCATCTTACCTTTATAAATGAATTGCACGGTGTAACAGAAACTCGGAGAAAAAAAGACAAAAAAAGGTATTTTAATGGAAAATGCAGTCAAACAATCAATAAAGCCGAAGAAGAAGCCGATCAAAGTGTGACAACACCCGCCATAACAAACCAACACAGAGAAAAGGTTGTGTAGCGGCGCGTTCGAAAACTAATGATGCTAACAAAAAATATATAACAATAATTATGCTAGCATAAAAATTATCTCTAAGATATTTCGGCGCATGGTGCGCGTGTGCTAAATAAGTACGATCGCTATCGCTATTTTTCATATAGCGAGCCACACCAGGATGCATTGTTACGGATAGCGATAGCGACGTCCTATCATTCCTCTGTGCTACAACCAGAGTGCTAATACTGTTTGTATGGGAGTACCGCACCGAACACCGAACCAAAAGTCCTCTATTTTGGTACCTATCCCCATGCATGCACAAAACTATTTTAAGTTTATAACAGTGGCGTAGCAACCGCTGTATCGATGATACAGGGCCCACTGTCCTGTGGGGGGGGGGGGGGGGGGCATTAAAATGAGGCCACCAAAAGGAAGCCATATTATTTATTAGATTTGGATGGTGTTTGCTGTAAAAGTGCTTCGAAAAACCAGCATTTATTTGCTCAGGTACAAGTAGCTATTTTGCCGGAAATACTTAAATCTCAATGTCTTAAAGTAGACGGAAGTTTAGGAGTGGACAGAGCCTAGTACATGTGATTTTAAAATGAAAGTTGGTGACTTGTAAAAAAAAACGTTGCTCCTTCAAATTTTCTTTTCTTTCAAATCATTATCCCTGGCAGCGTCCTCTTCCAGATATGACTTTTTCCAAAAACGCGGCCCCACTATTCGGTAATACCAATACATTTTGAATGTTTCAATGTATCCACCTTAGCTCCTTCGATGTCATAATCTATCGGTTCTTACACCCACTTGCGCAGACTTTTTTTAAAGGAACTTTAGGCTAAGGGCTTGTTATGTCTTTATATGACCGGTGGTAAGAGGAGAGATAGACACTACACATTTTATTCATAAGAGCATTAAATTTATCTCACAGACTTGGTTACATGTTTACAATACAGACAGCTAACGGAAAGTACCTGTGTACGCGCAGTCTTACTGAATTTATATGGTAGTGGTAGTATCCCTACTATTGACGATCTCCTTAAGGGGATCGCCCCCGAATACAATAGGCAACAGGGCCCATAAAAGTACCAGTAATGGATCTTGTATCTTCCATCAACTTTAATGATCTTTTAAACGATTTGGAAATGAGCATTAGCTAATAATTGGCCAATTAAAGGCCAGTTAAGCTGTTTTGCGGTTAGTTGTGCCAGCATTTTTTTTATGGTAGTTCCATTTTTACACAAAAATCAAAAACACACACTAAAAGACGTGCCCTTAAGCTCTGAAAATTTTGGGTTTCGTTGTAAAAATGCGCCCATATTTTTAGGGTGGGCCGGTGCCCACCTTAGCCCTCCCCCCTGGCGCCACCGCTGTTGCTAGTATGAAGTGGAGCGAGGGTAGTGGGTGGATCGAGAGACTACGGTCACAGAGGAATGATAGGTCTTCGATGTCTACGGTATCAATAAATACCATTTCAAAGTAATACACAGAGACACATACACCGATAGGGATACATAAAAGTCGAAATCCATCGATATATCGAAATTCTTTGTATCGAATTTCAATCCATCGATATGGAAAAAACGTCGACCATATCGACGATATACCTATATATCGACGTTATCCCCAAATCGGCCAAATCCATCGATGTATATCGATCGATCGATCATTCCGAAAAGTGGCTTATAAAAAAAAATTATACTTCAAATGAAAATTCACAATGTCAACTGGCTTAAATACTCAAACACCAACGATGAGCAAGGCCGCGAGGCCGAATCTTTTGCGATCAGTTCTGGTCTAACTAAACTCGTAGAAGAACCAACGCGGGTTCCAGACCGAGCTGGAGATTTTGCTAGTCTTTTAGATCTCTTTTTAACTTCAAATCCAGACCTATATACGGTCACCGTACAACCACCATTGGGCTCTTCCGATCACAAACTTATTTCAACCCTAAGTGAGCTGCCAATTAGTTCTGAACAACCTCCTAAACCCCGTAAGATTTGGCACTATACATCAGCTAAGTGGGAAGACCTAAAGGACCATTTTCGCAACTTTCCCTGGCTAAGCGTATGCTTTTCTTCGGATGATCCATCTGCCTGTGCAAAGGAGGTCTCCGACGTCATTCTAACTAGCATGGAGGCCTTTATTCCTTTCTCCAAAAAGCACCCTTCCAACAGCAAGCCCTGGTTTAGCAAGAATTGCGAGCGTGCTGTCAGATCTAAACACCTGGCTTACCGACAGTGGCGTAAAAACCCTACTCCTGAAAATCGCGCTATCTTTGTTACCACCCGAAACCAATGTAAGCAAATTATAGACCAAAGCAAAGAAGTTCATAACGAGAGAATCAAAAACAAACTTCTTGCCAGTCCTAACGGATCAAGGTCCTTTTGGTCAGTCGCTAAGGCCGTCAGCCAAAACTTTACAAAGTCAACATTCCACCTCTAACACGTTCCGACGGCACAATAGCAACCACAGCCGGGGATAAAGCAAACCTACTTGCTGAACTGTTTTCCTCGCATTCCACTGTAGACTTTCAGGGAAAACCACCACCCAACATTCCCTCAGTTCAATCGCAAATGTCAGAAATCGTGTTCCGTCAGCGTCTTGTTAAACGGATTCTTAAAGGACTCGACGTCAATAAAGCTTCTGGTCCAGACGAAATTTCTATCATTGTTCTCAAGACATGCGCCGATGAACTTACACCAGTATTTTGTAGACTTTTCAACTTATCCTACAAAAAAGGAATATTTCCATCCTGCTGGAAGTCGGCGCGTGTCCAGCCCATTCCAAAGAAAGGTAAAAAGACCCTGCCAAGCAACTACCGACCCGTCGCATTGCTTTCAGTAATTTCCAAAGTAATGGAGAAAGCTATTAACCAACAACTCCTAAAGTATCTGGAAGGGCATAACATTATCAGCGACCATCAATACGGTTTTCGTAAGTCCAGATCAACAGGTGACCTTCTGGCATATGTCACCCATCTTTGGAGCAACACCATCGAACATCATGGAGAATCCCGGGCTGTTGCACTGGACATCTCTAGGGCTTTTGATCGTGTTTGGCACGATGGACTTCTAAGTAAATTGCGATCCTACGGTATGCCTAATGGATTTTGTTTATGGTTAACCAGCTTCCTTAAGAACCGTTCTCTGCAAGTGGCGGTTGACGGGTTTCTCTCAGACACCTTCACCATCAATGCCGGTGTTCCTCAAGGGTCCATATTGTCGCCTACCCTCTTTTTACTGTATATTAACGACCTTCTAGTAAAAACCCAAAATCCAATTTATAGCTTTGCTGATGACAGCACACTTGTCTCATCTTTTACCTTGACTCCCCAAACATCCGCTGCCGACACACATCTTCGCAGGCAGCATGAAGTATTACGCCTCAACAAGGACCTGGAAGAAATTTTGGCTTGGGGTGACAGTAACCAAGTCGAATTTAATGCTAAGAAAACCCAGGCAGCAGTCTTTTTCAAAAAGGTTAACATTGCAGAACCGGATATAGTCATGGCAGGACACGCAATTCCCCTGGCACCGTCCATTAATTTGCTGGGGGTCAATCTGGGAGGTAATATGTCTTGGCATGATCACGTTGCCGCAATTGCCAAGGCAGCTGCACAGAAACTTGGTGTACTTTTCCGCACCAAAAGGTTGTACACACCTCATCAACTTTTGACACTCTACAAAGCCCAGATTCGACCATCATTAGAATATTGCTCTCATGTCTGGAGCTCTGCACCCAAGCACACCCTTCGGCTACTGGATTCCATTCAAAGGAGAGCCGTTCGTCTGATCGGCGACCCCGAGCTGACCAAGACCCTCGATAGCCTGGAGCATCGAAGACAGGTTGGTGATTTGGCTCTCTTTTACAGATATTTCCATGGCAGGTGTTCGACTGACATTGCCCACTTGATTCCACCTAGAGCAATGCAAAACAGAAATACACGGCGAACCACTGCCGCTCATCCATATGTTGTTCAGCTTAGTACTCCTCGAACTTCATTGTTCAAGAATTCTTTCATCTGGAGAACGTCATCTTTGTGGAATGATCTTCCTGAGGTCGTGTTTCCCAAAGAATACAATCTTCAACGTTTCAAGACCAACGTTAATCGCTTTCTTCGCACACGCACCGCTCCCAGAGCGCCTTAAAGGATTTTTCCTACAGTGCAGGTGTTTTATCATAAAAAAAAAAAAAAAAAAAAAAATTGATTTCTAAAAAATAACATTTCCACTTCCCCCCAAATATTCTCTTTAAATCAAAAGTAACTTTTAAAAGGAAAAAAAAGATCCCTTGCTTCCTGTCCTTGCCTGCCTGCCCCGAAATTCGTCAATAACGATGTATTTTGAAAACTATCGATATTTCGATACATCGAACCTCAGCTCGATCGATGTCATAAACAATCGACTCTAACGTTGTTTTTCTCCGATATATCGATGTTCTCAAAAAATATCGTGCATCTCTAGACACCAACCCACCACATGACAGTTGTGACTTGTGATTGTTGTGACGTGACGCGTTTGAAGAATTTTGAAAGGTGACGGCAGATCGGCAGACAAAATCGTCTCTCATTCAATCCCCGTTTTCTTCTGTTTCACACCGAAAGATTTTATGTGGATTCTATAAAAAGGTCTCAATCAAAACAGAAAAAAATCGTTTTAAAGTATAATAAAGATATTTTCCAAAAAATGGCTAAGCAAGCTGGAATTGTAGCTTTTTTTAAAGGATTGTATCATGACGAATTTAAATGGTGCGTAATTTCTTGTTTCTAAAAGTGAGGTTAGGTGACGTTGATTTTTTTGTAGGGCTCTTGTTAAAAGTATAGGAATATTTGCGCTTGGGATAAGAATAGCTCAAGAATGCCAAGGAATTGAACTTGTACCTTCCCAAGCTTAGTTTTAGTTAAGTACTGTAAATTGTGTATGTATAGTATAAATTAAAGGTGTTTACTAAAATGTCACAGTATATTTTTTTAAACTTTGTGGTTTGGACCTTCCTGGTTTATTCTGTTACAGTACTATCAGTTAGAGGCGACCGAATACCTCCTAATTTTGTGTATATTTTAACAGATGATCAAGACTTAATGTTAAATGGCTTGGTAAGTACAGTTGTATATACCTCCAATGGAGGGCCTAAAACCTAAGTTGATTGTTCTCTTGTTGTGATTAAATTATTAATACATGTTATACTTGGTTTTGCTTTCTGACTAATAACCATAGTATTGACATATCTTACACTTGGTTTTGGCTTCTCATTCTAATAAACATTTTAATACACTGTTAATCAGTAAATAGTAAATTGAAAAGAAGCTATCTACCTATTTAAGTTTTTTATTATCAGTAACAATATATCACAAGGTACAAGAAACTATATAAATCATAATTGCTAGATTCACCTACATGTACCCGATAGAGGTGGAAATTTTTTTAAATCGTGACTTAATAGTATCAATAGTTAACTCATTTGAGCTGGGCTACATTCTTGGTGAAACGAAATCTCCATTATATGGAAAATAAAACAGTGGTTACTTGTTATATTTCAGTGTTTTAATTCAGTTTCCTGACACGTGTTTCGATCTTGTCAGATCATTCTCAAAGGTAACAAGTAGCTTTTGTACTCATTACCTTTGAGAATGAACTTAAAAGATCGAAACACGTGTCAGGAAACTGAATTAAAATCTGTGAAACATAACAAGTAACCACTGTTTGATTTTCCATATAATAGAATCAATAGTATTTCAAAAACTATTGCTATCTTACCATCAATATCATTGTGCATAATTATATCTAAAGTGTGTTTATTTGTGTATAGTATGTTAAAGTGTATTTATTTTCAATTGGCACCGATAGTAACAATAACCTAACCAAAAAATGTTCGCTGCAATTGGTAGGTACAGGACTGCATTCAGCTTTTGCATTTGAAGAAACACGTTTTCCGATTATTTTGTAGCTTCATTTTAAGTAAATTCGTTAACCATTTCGCTCCATTTATGGAAGAACGTCGTATCTCAAAAAATCCCATTATTTAGATAATAGCACAAAAATAATCTAAACCTTTCATATTTTTATGTGGAAGATCGTTGTAAATGAAGTTTCTGTGTGTTAACGCTAGGTGGCGGTAGTGTCGTTTTATTTACTAGTAATACCTCTACTCATCCTATGCGGAAGAAAGTCAGTTCTTAAATTGATTCGACAGCGTGCATGTCGTTTCGTCTTACATTTGTGCAAGAAAGTCTTAACATAAACAGCGTCTATAGGTACCAGTAAAGTGTGGCAGTAATTTTGTGAAAGAACGTCATATCCCCTCCTTGTATGCAGATTTTTACAACGATATTTAAATATTAATAGTTATTCGAATTTTTTTGTTAAAACAGTATTTTTTAACTAGTAAATCATGAAAGAACTATCGTTACTTTTTTTATCCCAACAGAATTTTATTGTCACTTTATTTAAATTTTAACAAAATTTTATGTAGCAGAATGTCACACTTTGACATGAGACCACAAAATATATTATCAAGTAATAAACTGTCTAAATTCTTTTATAGAAAAAAGACATAAATGACTAACTTTCATTAATTTATCAACTTATGATTAAACCTTTTAATACCAAGTAATGACAACACTGTATTGCGTAAAAAAAATGAATATGTATTTTATTTAACTACAACAGCTAATAGTTATTATGAAGTAAATTAACGGGGAATCTTTAAACCTCCGTACTGAAAGTTGTTACTTTTTGAATTACGACGTTCTTCCATCAATGGAGCGATTTGTTCTAAACCAGAATCATTAATTATATTTTCCTACGACCACCTATGAAAATGAGAAAAAAAGCACGGTTAACTTGGCTCGAAAGCACCGAATATCACACGCGTGTTGAAAGAAAATATTTCAACTCTAGAGTGGAAATACAAGGCACACTATTTAATTTAGGCATATGATGCCAATTTGACAGACCACACCTATTTATTAAAAAGAACAAATTTTAGAAAGCAGTTTAGTTTATTTATCACGTATTTGTTGAGTGATTCAGAATTAGAGTGTGAAAATACGCCATCTGAAATTATAAAAAAGTTAAGAATATACTGGAAAATTTATTACCAGTCAAAACAAGCCCCGCTGAAGAAAATGTCATATTAAACTTAAGCAGAAAATGTTTGTGGGTCGCCATAGCTTAGAGACTAGAGCCATGACCTACGAATCGAAAGATCACAGGTTCAAATCCCATCAGGAGCACTTAACTTTTTTTTATGAAAACATTAAATAATTTAAGTATAGAATTATTTTGAATTGAACTCTTCCTTGTTGAGTGAATTTTTTAAATTTATTTTTAATGCATCTTTCCTTGATTAAATAAAAAAAAATCATTCAAGAAGGAAGATTTCAATTCAAAATAATTTTATAATTTATTTAATGTTTTTATAAAAAAAAGTCAAGTACCTACTCCTGATGGAATTTGAACCTGTGACCTTTCGATCTATTAAATTGGCATCATATGTTTAAATTAAATAGTGTGCCTTGTATTTCCACTCTAGAGTTGAAATATTTTCTTTCAGCTCTAGAGTTAAAATATTTTTTTCACAAATCAAAGGTTTTTTTAATAATTCTTTGTGGTTGTAGGAAAAATGGTGTACATTACTCGTGTGAAAGTGATTATTCTAAAACTCGGAGAATTTCCGCACTCGGCTGACGCCTCGTGCTAAATATCTCCTCGTTTGAAAAGTATCACTTTCATCACTTGTTATGTAATATACTAATTTCCTACGACCACCTATGAAAATGAGAAAAAAAGCACGGTTAACTTGGCTCGAAAGCGCCGAATATCACACGCGTGTTGAAAGAAAATATTTCAACTCTAGAGTGGTAATACAAGGCACACTATTTAATTTAAACATAGGGATGCCAATTTGACAGACCACACGTATTTATTAAAAAGAACAAATTTTAGAAAGCAGTTTAGTTTATTTATCACGTATTTGTCGAGTGATTCAGAATTAGAGTGTGAAAATACGCCATCTGAAATTATAAAAAAGTTAAGAATATACTGGAAAATTTATTACCAGTCAAAACAAGCCCCGCTGAAGAAAATGTCATATATTAAACTTAAGCAGAAAATGTTCATGGGTCGCCATAGCCTAGAGACTAGAGCCATGACCTACGAATCGAAAGATCACAGGTTCAAATCCCATCAGGAGCACTTGACTTTTTTTTATGAAAACATTAAATAATTTATAGAATTATTTTGAACTGAAATCTTCCTTGTTGGGTGAATTTTTTAAATTTATTTTTAATGCATCTTTCCTTGATTAAAAAAAAAAAATTCTAGAAGGAAGATTTCAATTCAAAATAATTTTATAATTTATTTAATGTTTTTATAAAAAAAAAAAGTCAAGTACTCCTGATGGAATTTAAACCTGTGACCTTTCGATCTATTAAATTGGCATCATATGTTTAAATTAAATAGTGTGCCTTGTATTTCCACTCAAGAGTTGAAATATTTTTTTTCAGCTTTAGAGTTGAAATATTTATTTCACAAATTAAAGGTTTTTTTAATAATTCTTTGTGGTTGTAGGAAAAATGGTGTACATTACTCGTGTGAAAGTGATTATTCTAAAACTCGGAGAATTTCCGCACTCGGCTGACGCCTCGTGCTAAATATCTCCTCGTTTGAAAAGTATCACTTTCATCACTTGTTATGTAATATACTAATTTTTATATTAGTCTCCTTTTCTAGTTTTATATTATATTTATATTAGTCTGTGCTGTCCAATTAATATTAAAATCCCCCATTATTAAGAGGACTCCGTACACCTTTAAAACGAGTTTTCTTCCCAGAGGTTTATTAATTGATTAAGAAAAAAATGTCGTACACAAAAGTTTTTAAAAATTTAACAAAGAATATTGGAAAGTCCTTTTGGTTTGTCATTTATGTATTTTTAAATTAGTAACACCATATTGGAGTTTCCAATATTCTATAATTAATTTTAAACAAATTTTATTAAAAACAATTACGGTTTTTTTAAACCAAAAATTAGATTTTTAGTCTATTTCTAAGCTTATTTATAATCCATCGCAGTCGCCCACCGATGCTCTCTCTTTATAAAATCGTCATATTAATATCATTGGCGAACTCCACTCTTGAAGACGCAAGGCGCTTTGCCGGTCGGTAGAATACCCAGGAAATGTACAATGCACTAAATCGATTGTACAGGGTGATGCCAAAATGTAGCTCATATTTAATTTCAATCGACGTGTTTTTTAATTTTTATTTAAAATATTTTTCCTAATCTTTCCAGCAAATTTGTTCCAGCTAAAATCCTCACCCTGTACAACAAACCCGAACAACATAATTTCATCAAAAAATCAAATCCACCCTAATAAACAATAAACTGGTTCGCAAGACGAAAATTTAAATATAATTCTTTTACTCTAATAATAGAATATTAAAATCCATTCGTCCACATAAAGAACTATCAGTCCATTATCTGTACAGGGTGGGGACTTTAACTGGAATAAATTCGATTATTCGATATTATTAAAACTGCTCAAGTTGCGCCTACAAAATTTGGTATGTGGGGGTTTTGGAGCACGCTGAATTGGATTATAATGTTGGCGGAGTTGCCGGATTTCTCAGCTTTGCGCTACATGCAGTGGCGGCTCGTGATAGTCGATACAGGTGGGGCCAAAATATCAAGTCAAAAATCTTTGATGAAAGTGTTACAAATTCGATACATTGACATTGCTATGTCAGTAACTACCTATAAGAGATATAAATTTGGTTAAATGGAGGCAAAGTTGCACATTTTAATAATGAATTATTTGTTAAAAAAATTCGATCACTTCCGGAGCATCCGAAAAAAAAAACAAGAAAAAACTAATTTGTGTTTTTATTGTCTTTACGACAAAATGTTGAATTTTTGGACAAACCAAGAGCACTTACTTAAGACAATTTTTTATGCTCTTCAAGAAAATAATCTTATTTTTCAGATCATCAGACGTTCGTTTTTTAGATACCTATATACACATTATAGCCACCGAGCAATATTGCCACGCATGTCTAAAGCAAGACAGGTGGCCATGGCAATCAAGACTAGACTAGACTAGATACCTATATCAATTCAATTTTTTCAAATTCGGACCTGCATTTTTTTAAAAATTTTGAGTAGCTTTTGACCTCTAAAATTAATATCTTGTAAAATACTTAAGAAAGTGCCCTTGGTTTTTAAAAATAATAAGTACTTTTGTCATAAAAAATAAAAACAAGTTTTTCGTTTATTTTTTCGGATATCTCTGGAAATCATCGAAATTTGATTTCTTTTTAACCAATTGTTCAGCATTAAAATATGCAACTTTGCCTCCATTTACCAAAGTCTATCTCTTGTAGTTACCGAGATAGCAATGCTAGTGCATCTAATTTGTACAACCCTGTATATAAAAAAAAATCGAAACACTTCGCGACTAATTAAATGGAGCATTTGCAATAGTTGTAACAAAAAATGTTCACAAACACTCAAATTATCTTATAAGAAAACTCTATAGGCACCTACGTCGTTTTGTTATTTGAAAATGATTCAATCAGTTTTGTTCTGGAAGTCGTCAATATTGTTTACAAAATGTTTTTCGGCAGGCTACATACCTAAATCAATCAATCGATGATCTATCTAGTCTTGAAATAAGGGGTAAGTTTACGCTTTTTGCACAAGACTCTACCATACTTTGGACAAATAAAAGTATAGAGGAACTTGAGGTCTACATTTAAAATGAACTTGCTAAGGTAAGAGAGTATCCTGACGCAAATTTCTTGTCTCTTAATTTTTCAAAGACAAATATAATTACTTTTAAATGTTCTATAAGTAATGTTAGTGTAGGGAACGACGCAGTGAGCAGCGAGAGGGTAAATATATTTTTAGGTGTACACCGTACACCGTAATATTACCATTAAATTGATCAGATAGGAATTTTGAACTTTAACTCTTATTCTACAGTTAGAAAGAAACACATTATAGCCACCGAGCAATATTGCCACGCATGTCTAAAGCAAGCATGTATTTTTTTTTGCAAGAACTTGAACAAACTCCAACTGACCCTATCAAATTAATAAAATGATTTCTTTTGATTCCTAAATTCATAACATAAATTAAAATTCTGTCTTCTAGCCTTCCCAACTAATTTACAAGTTTTATTTTAAAAAAATCTCAAAGAACCTTAAGGAAACTACAAACTATATTTAAAATCATTCTTGTTATTTCAGAAACCCAAACTAACTTATTTTATTAATGTAAATAACTTACCTAGTTATTTTATGTAGAAATTTATTTGGCGGAAAAAAGTTCTAAAATCATGAATTTAAACTGACAGCAAAATATGTAGTAGTATACAGGGTGCCTGTTTAAAGGTTGAAGACAATGACGTTTCTTGAACGGCAGTAGAGTTTTGGACTTGCATTGTCTTTATTTGTTTTGAATCACTACGTTTCAACTAGTAAGCACCTCCAGTCGTCTTCAGGTAAATACTAAATAAGTATGGTAACTACAGCTATTTATATTAGATATGTACCGTTTTCTGACTTTGGATCTAAAAAAAAACACCCTGTAAATGAGATGTCAAATTAATTAATAGGTTTTTTGGGCTCAATTTACTTAGAAGTTAAAATTTAGGTATAGTCTATACGAAGTCAGTATAAACAGCATAAAAACTAAAACTTTACTTATAGCCGGGGTTTCCTTTATAAAACATGGGCGTGCAACACGACGGAAATGGAAAAATATTTATTTTAATTTTTAATAATACTTACCTAATCAATCCTATTAATGCTCCTAAGGTGGATAATGTATAAAAAACGCTTTACCCATCGAATTTCGGCAGGGACCAATCAAAGGGGCTAGTTTATTATAAGTAAATTACTTTTTTAATTAAAATTATTATTTATAATAAACAAAAAGAAAAGCAATTTGAATTTTCCTAACTCTGTATTTTATCACGATCGCTCTGCAAGCGAGGGTAAGGAAATTTGCAACTTATTTATCAAAAAATGTAGTACCGATCTTGTTAAGCCTCTTTTACATATTATATAATCTCTCATTAAAACGAGGTATTTTTTTTCTCATAACTCCTTTACCCAAGGGAGGGGACAAACATAACGTTAAAAACTACAGACCCATAAGTAAATTATGTATTTTTGGAAACATTTTTGAAAAAATTAATCACAACATCATACTGGAACAAATTAAAGATATTATTTTAAAATAACAGATTTTTACCACGTAGGTCAGTTGAAAGTAATCTAGTAGAATTCACAGATTGTTTTGGGTAGTATGGATAATCACGAGTAGGTCGACGTGGTGTATACGGACTTTAGAAAGGCGTTTGACAAAATTAGTCATTCCATACTGATGGAGTGTCTTGTTGATGTCGGTGTGCATAACAGTTTGCTCAAATGGATCTGGTCCTAACTAAGCAGATGGTTTCTGTTGGGGGTTTTTATTCTGTGCCTTTTAGCGTGCCGTCTGGTGTGCCGCAGGGTAGTCACCTTGGTCCCCTATTTTTATTATATACATCAATAACAAACAACAATGTTTCAATTTTTCTAAATTTTTTTTAGAATAATCAGGGTGCCAGGGGACTGCGATAGGTTGCAGGATGATCTTAATGCTTTGGTAAGATTCTGCGAAAATCAGAGTTTATTTCTTAATCTACATAAGTGTGTGTCGATTATGTTCACCAGAAACAAGAATGTGTATAATTTTCGTTATTCGAATTATAGTGATCTTAAGTCGGTAAATGAAATACGTGATTTAGGAGTTATAATGGACACTAAGTTAATTTTTAGCTCTCACATTGAGCAGGTTGTTAATAAGTGTAACCGATTCTTAGGATTTATTATAAGAAACAGTTTCAATTTTCAAAATCCTCAAACAATTCTGAACTTGAACTACGCTTTTATATTTAGTAAACTTAATTTTTCATCAGTTGTTTAGAGTCCTCAGTACGCGATTTATCTGCGGAGGCTGGAAAGTATTCAACATACATTTTTACGGTTTTTATCACGTAAGACAGATGTACTCATAGTAAATAGCAATTATAAACCTATTATGGAAAAGTTTTTAATAATAACGCTTGCTGAAAGACGGACGATTTCTGATCTTGTTATGATTTACAAACTGGTTAACACTCTTGTTGATTCGCCAATATTTAGATCAAAGCTAAGCTTTAATGTACCGGTTAGGGACTTAGGACTTCAAAATACTTTTAACATTATAACATATCTATAGAGCGACACGTGCCTATAATGGTCTTTCCTCAAGCATGGAAATGTCTGTAATAAGATTTAAAAAACATGTTAGATCATTGTTGTGATTTTTAAATTTTTTTTAAAGATTTTATATTTATATTTTTGTTTGTATAATTAAAACATTTAATTCCCACTAGCTAATACCACAACGTGGATGCTTTATTGGACTTAGTGTCTGTTGTATCCCTACTTGTAAATAAATAAATAAATAGTCTTGTAATCCCGCCCTCATTTTGTCATGACATCAAGTCTTACTTGGACTTTCGAGGAGGAGCCGTCAATGATTTTTATTTCAATGCTAAGCCATAGGAAATTAATCGTACCCCAATTTCCTGGCTGTTTACACTGACTTCGAATAGACTATACCTGGAGTATTTTCTTAAAAAAGAGAAGCTTTTCAAATTAAATTTTCCGTAATACCAACCGTATGCGAAAAATCAACCGGAAAGGAAAAACTACCACTAATATTTGCAACGTATTTAATAATAGCATTTTGAAAACGCCTGTCACGGAAAAAAAGTTATATAAAAGGTGTGTAAGTATTTTTTTTTGCGACCAAAAGTTGTTCTGATTATTTTTGCATAAAATTGATAGAATTCGGAATTTTTTAGAAAAACTATTTCATCCCCTTTTGCCAAGATGACGGACGTACCACCGACTTTTCAGTCCCGCAAAACAAGTTTTAAATTAGTCTTCCTAAACTCCACATTATTAAATTTCGACTTCTCTTCAAAAATGCACAGATTCTTTCTTATTCACTGTAGCAGAGTTTTTTATTCTTTCAAAAAAAGAAACATCAAGCTACGTTTTCTAGAAGCTTCAAAATATTAGCTTTTCCACTCGGCCCAAAGAAAAATTGATATGCCTTCAATAAAACCATGTTGTTAATGTCAGGACTGGAGGGACATTTTGAACATGTTTCTAAACTGAAGTCATCGTTTTATCTGTTTATAAATATAATATCCATATTGGGTAGAGAACAGCTAATAATGTTATATTATACATATTATGTAGAATCATTTTATACTACTTAAGATATGGTCTGACGTGCTGGGGTACTTCGACCTTATTTAAAAATATTTTTATAAAACAAAAAATGTTTTAGGATGTAAAGCTATATCGGCATAGTTGTAGAGGTATTTTTTAAAATTTTAAGATACTCCCTCTTCCTGGTTTACATATCTTAGAATTAGCAGTGTTTGTATTTGTAATAGGGGTGTACAACACAGGGACGTGCAAAATGTTAATACTAGGCACGGGGACAGTTTTCATGGTCTGCACTCTAGGGAATAATTAATAGGTTATAATTCTCCTAAATGCATTGACATTAGAATTTTTAATGTTTTGCCTGACAAAATTAGGGACTGTGATCAGGTGCGGCTCGTGAATTTTTTGACAGGCGGGGCAAATTTTGATGGCAGTAACCTAACAAGCAAAATGCAGTTTAACGCATAGTTTGCCAAGGAATAATTATTTATCTTCTTTTATTAAGTAATATGTATTTTACAGTTCTGTAAATCGTTTTGTAAATAGATGCCTTTACAGCAGTAGTGCTGTAATGGAAAAAAACGGTTTTATTAAAATTTTGATGTTAAATAAAACCACACTTTTTAGAAAAATGATTTATTATTAACAATTATAAAATTAATTACCAATTATTAATTAATATATAACACTTAAGGTTTATTATAAACATTAATAATACACTTTTTACAGTTAGAAATTTGTATACCAGAAGTGGATGTGATGGAGCCCTTTACGTTCGAATTTCCAATCATTAAATCCGTGTCTGACCCCATGATCTTCTTTGCTATTTGTTTCTTATTTTCTAAAGAATTCTCACCGTAGCCTTCTGCCGTAGAAGAGGATTTCCAGCCCCCATGACGCTTTAACATCTGCACCACCATCAACTAGAATGGTTGGACCTTTTAAAACAATGTCCACTGTATCCTTCGGGATTATTCAATCCAAGTTTTGTTGCAATCTTTTTTGGTATTGTTCCAAAACTATTAATTCCGACAGGCTTGGGGGTGCATTTTCCTTTTCCATAGAATAGAAAAAACCGCCTGTGAGTTGCATTAAGAGGACGACGTTTAGCATACTTTCGAAAAATACCTAAACAGTTGACACCTGTCACATTTCCTTCTGTTATAACAAATTCTCGCATAATTTTGGTTTTCGAGAATGCATGGAATCACAATTTTTATATACAAATCATTGTGTTCAATATGATCCAACATTAACTTAGCGAGTTCTTCGCGCCGACAAGCCCCAAAAATGCCGATTATTATAACAACCTTCATAAGTAAATATGTTTCATCATCTGCAGTACTAAGAAACTTACATACATCTTCCTTTGTGAAAACTTTGGACTTTTTGGCCTTGTAACCCTCTGAACTTCTTTTCAAAAATGCGATTAGTTGAAAAAAATCTGCTTATATCTTGAGATTTCTTGACTGAAATCATAGTTCTCAACATTGAGTAGTGAGTCCATAGTGTAGATGGTTTCTGGGAGCGTTGCTTTACGGAAAAATAACCCAAAAGGATTTTCTCAGACACCTCCTTTATTTTGTTAATTTTGCACCAATCTTCAAACTTCTGATACTCCAACTCATACCGCGCCTTGGATTTTGTCGGAACTGAACTTAAGATCGCTTCGTTTGCCGCTGCTTCTACATCAGAGGGTAAACTTCCATCAGAATCGCTCATTTTGAAAAACGCTTTTTATAATTTTGAATTTGTTTGACAAAGTTTCGACAGTAACCATGCGAAACAGTAAAAAAGTATGTGAAAGGTAACATAAAAAACTTGATTAGTAAACTTAATAGCAGGTGCATTTTTATTTTTAAAAATGCCTTTTGCCAAATATTTTTATTCATAGATGAAAGTAGATAAAATTTTGTACAATATTGTTGTTGTAAATTCATATTACTACACTCGATGTTTTATTAACTCGGCTGACCCCTCGTTTGACAACTTTAACATCTCGTGTTGTAATATGAATCTTTACAACACTTATATCGTAAATAACTATTATCTACTTATAACCACCGCAAAACATAAAATTCTAAAATTGCATTTTCGCTAACATCAACCAGCTTTACTTTATTATTTTTTTATGTAATTCTCTTACCTTTATGTAATTGCGTGTTTGTATAACGCAAAATTTTGATTGAAATGATTCACAAAGTTGTTCAATCGTGTTTCCACTAATGCCTATTGAAACTGATCGATTGAACCCAAAGTGTGGCGAAGTCGACGATCGGATTTGCCTCTTTTTAACTTCTGAGAGCGCGTAAGTCTGTTTCGCTTTTAGTTTCCAATTAATTTACGTAATCTTCTAATTTAGTATAAACCCATTAGGCCAGTCGTGAGCTAAACTAAAATACGGCCGCGCAAAGTGCTTAGATCTGTATTGGGGAGTTTCGCATGACACACATATGTGCATTTTTTAAAGGATAATCATTTTTATTTCTTTTGAAAAATAAATTTATTACGTGGATCAAATTTATACGTGGGCCATTGACTATGTTTTTAGAGCCTACATGAGTTCTTTAATTGTTTGTCTTAGCACTTGTATTTGTGTCATAATTATAACGTCCTTAAAAAGTTTTGTATAAATTGTTACATTTTATAGTTACTTCTCAAGTATCTAGTTTTAAATTGAAGTTGACTATTCCCCTACAATTGTAGCTGGGAAAACAAACGATTTGATTTATATTAATAATTTATCATACATACATTTGTTTTTATTATCCAGTTGATTAAGTATGCCTCGATATAACTTTAATCCAAGCACTTATTATTGTTTTAGGATTTTATTTTATAATTATAATTTTCTGGTTAGATTTTCCATATGAAAGATAATTAAAAACCTGATGCGCAGTGCCCTGCTACTAGTCTTTGACTGTAATTGTTGGAATCAACCTGGAGAAGCACAGAGGGAGACACTAATTAATAACTACATATTTATATTACGGGTTGGAAAAGAAACTCCAGTTTTACTAAAACAGAATTTTCCACTACTTATATTGACAAAAACTTGACATGTTTCGTTACACCATTAGCATCGTCAGAAAGCAAAATCTGAATTTTTTAGAAGTAAATATCTGCCTACCAGTGTATTATGTCTGCAACACTATATTTATTTTGTGTTTTAGATGGCAATGAAAAAATCCATAAATCTTATTGGTGACCGGGGAAAGTTTTTTGTGCATGCGGTAAGAATATTTTTTATTAATAATAATAATTTGAAAAATTTACAGTACTCCATATTATACAAAACTTTACGGGCAATACAAACATGTGCTGAATTTTCCATATTCAATACTTTTTAGGATTTCTCAGTAATCAGAAACATGCTATAGACAGATTTCAAAAATATTTTGTCCTAATTAATGACAAGGAATAATTGTTTTTTACAAAAATAAATTAATGAGTAGGCCCGGTATAACTGGAAAAGCCGCCATATTGAACATATTTTAGCCGAGTTGCCTCCATCAACATTAGCATACTGTCAAATTTTACTATGTCTAGTTTTCAATACAGGATGCTAAAAATTCGTGTGCGTGAAAGGGTATCTCGAAAACGCTAAGACGATAAATTGACGTAAAGTTAGGTATTTTGGGGCTTAACAATTTAATGAAAGAAAAACCGAAATTTTTAGTTTTGGTTTGGTAGGAGTTTAATACAATTTAAAGGTTTTTAAAATTTTAACATTTTATATAAAACACATCATCAGTGTTTAAAATTGTCGTTTCTTTAGTATTATGGCCCATGCAAATATGTTTTGGATTACTAAAATATTAAAATTTCAATACAGGGACCTATCAGTGGCGGTACCAGGATTTTTGGGATGGAAGGGCACAAATGGGCCCGATGATTTTTGAGTGGGCACTACCCAAATCAAAAGTGACTTCTAAAAAAAAAAAGGGCGCTCTAATACGCCCTAAACAGCGAAAAAAAGTCATCGTTCTCTTTAAAAATACCATCCTTACTCATCAAAACTTTCCTACCCAAATTCCCTTACAAAACATCCATCAATTTTGGGGGGCACCAGGGTGGCCACTCATGTTTCTAGGGTGGGCCGGTGCCCACCCTGCCCCCCCCCCTGGCGCCGCCGCTGGGACCTATGGTATTTAGGCCGTTTATTATTTTAATAAGATTTATCGTAACAATACTAAGAAGTAGGTAAGTAAGTTTTTAAGACATAAGAAATATTTTTTTTTGTAATATTCTTTAGTTTTGATGCGTATATTTTTATTAGTAAAACACACGTACGTGGGTTCTTAATATCGCTTTTATTCATATTACTTTTATATCACAGTCATTATTCGTAACAGCTAAAGTGGAGTCTTGGAGGACAGAGAGGAGAGAGTTCTTAGAATCCTGTATTCCTATATATTATAATAATGTTGCTACCCTTAACACACCCCTTTGTATATTAAAAAATCCTACATTTTTTTAACAAGCACCTAAACTGTAGTACCAGTAACCTATATACTGCCATGAAAGAATATTTTTAGCTTTCGCTTATAAAATTTATTTGGTAATGATTGCTCTTTCACTAAAATTTTGATTTCCAGTAAACACCCACATACAGGGTGTTCATTTGAAAACTTCCCACCACGGATTTATTGAAAACCACTGATTAAAAGGAAAAACGCCGAGACACGTCAAAAGATGTGCCAAAGGGGACAAATTTTTTAACCAAAAACTACTTCACCCCCTTTTACCCTCTGCCCCGCCCCTCGGGTTCATCACCTTAAAAATTTTAAATGACAAGGGGTATCAAGTAATAGCTTGTTTGAAAGGTCTTTCAAAGTACTTTATTTTGACGTTTGATTTTTTTAAATCGGTCGATTCGTTTTCGAGAAAATAAGAAAAATCTTTATTTATCTTAATTTGTTCAGATAGAAAAAAAACACGGAAATATCACTTTTTATTTCAATAAGTGTTCAAAAACCAACATAAACAGCAATTCGGAAGATTATACGTGGCAGCAACCAAATAACAACCAGAATTTTTTTTCGCCTTCTTTTTATCAACACAGATAACATGGGCGAACTGTATTTATTCTTATACCTGTTTAGTTTTTTATAGTTGCTAAGGAAAAGAAATAATTTAATTTGCTGTCAGTTACCTTTGTGACAATCTCGGGATAGTGAAAATTAATTCATTGATTCACATTTTACTTCCAAAATGGTTTACACACTAGCCGAAAGAGTGGAAATGATTCTAATTTATGGTGCCCAAAATCAATGTGCTCGGCAAACTGCCGTCACATTTAACGCCAAACATCCGGAAAAGATAACTTCGCATAGGTATGTTTTGGACCTTGTTACTAAATTTACTCAAACTGGATCTGTTGCAAATAAAAAAACGTAATCATCGTAGAGTTTTGGATGAAGCCGCCCAAGTTGAAGTTTTGGGTCATTTTGGCATAAATCCTAATACTTCATTACGCAAAATTGTTGATGCGACTGGTATTTAATAGGCTCTGTACACACAGTTACTAAATTACATAAATTTCATCCATTCAAAATGAAAATATTGCAAGAGTTAACCGAAGATGTATTCGATAGGCGAGTTGAGTTTTGTGAACAAATGACTGCAGCGATTAATAATAATACCATTCATGTAAAGAATATCTGCTTCAGTGATGAATGTACATTTTATCTAAATGGATTTGTTAATAAGCATAACTGCAGGTATTGGAGCAATGAAAATCCTCATGCTTTTGTAGAAGGGCATACTCAGTACCCCAAAAACTTAATGTATGGGCAGGCATTTTAGGTAACAAAGTGATTGGGCCATTGTTTCTTAATGGGAATTTAAATGGAGGCATTTATTTAGATATGTTGGAAAATACCATCAATCCGTTTATCACTGAAACCATTGAAAACCAAATCGCAGACGATGGAAACCCTATACTTGATTAGGCTGAAATATATTTCCAGCAAAATGGCGCTCCTCCTCACTATGTTCTTCCGGTTCGGCAATGGCTAGACGACGAGTTTCCAGATAAATGGATAGGGCGAAGAGGGCCTATAGAATGGCCTGCTAGATCTCCTGACTTGACGCCATTATCCTTTTTTCTATGGGGCCATTTGAAATCTATTGTGTTCACTCCCCAACCTGAAACTTTGGATGAACTTCGTCAACGCATCATCGAAAGCTACCATGATCCCCCATAACATGGTTTTGAAAATGTCCGTCAGGAATTTGAACATCGCCTATATCATTGTTTGGCCAATAACGGGCAACATTTTGAACACTTATTGAAATAAAAAGTGATATTTCTGTGTGTTTTTTTTCTATCTGAACAAATTAAGATAAATAAAGATTTTTCTAATTTTCTCGAAAACGAATCGACCGATTTAAAAAAATCAAACGTCAAGATAAAGCACTTTGAAAGACCTTTCAAACAAGCTATTACTTGATACCCCTTGTCATTTAAAATTTTTAAGGTGATGACCCCGGGGGGGCAGTGGGTAAAAGGGGGTGAAGTAGTTTTTGGTTAAAAAGTTGTCCCATTTGGCACATCTTTTGACTTGTCTCGGCCTTTTTTTCTTTTAATCAGTGGTTTTCGATAAATCCGTGGTGGGAAGTTTTCAAATGAACACCCTGTAACATACACTATATTGCTTATACCATAATTCCGGGTACCATAATTAGGGTCCGTTGAGTGTGCGCAGCTCGGATATTTGCTTCTTGATGTAAACATTTGACAGGACTGACTTTCAAACTATTTTTACAAGCTTTTATTTAAATTCACCCGTTTAGTTCGGGTGTGTACAGTTTATGGTCAAATAAAACTAAGTGACCAATATTTTACATACCTAAAATACCTTATTCCTGGTATTGAACCGCGATTCGTGCAAAAAAGGATTAAGCACTTTTTCTAGTCATCTTGAGATACAAGTCGCTAACAATAATAAAATGTCTGGTAAAGTTTTATACCTAAATTCGCACCCAAAACTTAAAAATAAAATCCACAATCACACACGGAATACAACGTAAAAAAAAGATGGAAACGACTAACAACTTACAAACTAACAAAAACAAATATCTAAAGCAGAGTTTTATAAATATTAACACCCAAAACTTGGAAACTATAATCACACACGATCGAACGAAACAAAAGATGGCGACGAAATACAACGGTTTTGCTTTCTCTTGGACTTGTTATATTTAGTATCGTCCCTGTATGATTTACCTGTGACATTGGTTGTCAACAATTTGATAGGTCAGTTGTCATTAATTATATATAAGACTAAAGGTGGATTTATAGTCGCCGTAACGTAAGCCGTAAGAAGTAACGTATGCCGTAAGAAAAATAAACATATGATTAGTAACACATTCATTTATAGTACAAAAAACTTAAGCAGTAAGAATTAAGCCCAAACCGTAAGCAGTAAGGAAATGGTTTATTTTCATTCCTTACGTTACGTCTTACGGCTTCGGCCGGGATCGGTCATACTCGAACATAACCGCAATGAATTGTCAGGCATTTTCTTTTGATTTACAGTTGTTTTAAGTTTTAAAATTTAATTTTTTCGTACGAAACTTTGTAAAAAAGACCGACTTTGAGACACAACAGCTCCTATTTTGAAACAAGAGTTTTTAACCAAAAGCAAAACATTAAATTATAACCTAACTATTTGTTCTGTTACTTCTTAACTAATTTGATCTATAAATGGGTTTCTTGTTGCCGCTTAATTCTTACGTCTTACTACTGCTTACGTCTTACGGCTTACGTTACGGCGACTATAAATCCACCTTCAGAGTTGAATAAACGCAGTTCCTACTTATCTGTGTTCTATCTATCTAATAAAACAGCTCTCCAGGTAAGAAAGAGGAGCGTCTTATATACTTATTAACAACACAACAATTTCCCCCCTAAAATTTGAATAATTTGACCATATTTTCTTTTACTTTTTAGTTTAGTACAACAATAAAGTTTCCGCTGAAGATGGAGGTTTTTACCTCCGAAACATGTACGGATATATAATATCTCAGTAAACTAGTGGAGCAGACTGTGCTCAATTATTTCCATAATATTGCGACAGTTACTTTACTTACACTTGTAACAAAAAGTTATCTTGTAGTAAACTGTCAAACTCTAAATTGTTAAGATTTATTGTAAAAATAGGACCTATTTATTTTAAACTTTGGAAAGTATTAAAATAAACATAGAGTTGTAATAGTATAACAATCTACCCTTACTATAATGACTTTAACTTATTCTTTTTAGTTATTTAATGTGTATATTTTTTTTTAGTTTGTTAATACACCTATTTGCTGTCCAAGCCGTAGTACAATTTTAACAGGAAAATACCCTCATAACATTGGCGTTTTTAATAACTCGCTTTTGGGAAATTGTTCCAGTGAATATTGGCAGAAACACCACGAGCCACATTCAATAGCTGCTATTTTAAAGGCCCGAGCAAACTATACTACGTTTTATGCTGGAAAGTATTTAAATCAGGTATGTATGGTGTATATTACTAATTTTTGGTTTTCAAAAATTTTATATTTTCCGAATTCGTCAAAATAATTTTTAAGTTTGTAAAAGTAAAATGGAAATTTTGTTCTAAGGCGTCTAATGTGCCAAATACATATCTGAGTCGATAAAAATTCCTTATGCCCAATGCATAGACACACCTAATATAAGATTAATAAGTAAACTTGACTATCTTTACCATAATGCAAATAAATTTTCAAGAAAATCTAAATTTACTTATCAGTGGACGGCAACGCTATCAATAACGCGCCAAATAAAATAACAAATCACCCTCCCAGTAACTACAGCTTCAGCAGAAAGAAGGTTTTCCACATTAAAAAGATTAAAAACAAATCATTCAGGCGAAGAGCGCACAAGTTTAACTTTAAAAAGTAGGTTTTCATCAAAAAATCCACATTGATATATGAAAATAATCAATATATTTTGTCAAAAAAGGCGACGAATTACGGTTTAGTTTTTGGTAAAAAAATATGCTGTGCTTTAAGTTTATGGTTAATTTTTGGTTTTTTAATAAATAATAAATATATCTTATTTTTAATATTTTTTTTCCTCAATTATGCTTATTTTATGAAGAAAGTTTTTGTTTAACAAGTATATTATCTGTTTTATATTACCTATATTAGTGTATTTGTATAACTCACTACAAGTTTCTTTAAATATAGCTATTTTTTTATTTTGAAATTTTTTTTGATTGTCAAAAAAAAAAGGTTTTTTGGGCGTGGTACCCAAAAATTTTTTCGATTTGCCTGCGGCGCTGCTTCAGCGCTTTCCCTATCCATTTACCCCCCCCCCCCCCCCCTCAAACTAACCATGTGTGGGGAGATGGGTAGCAGGGACAGATCCAGAGAGGCATGTTGGGAGTAGTAAAAAAAAGCGTGAAAAATGTTCCTGACCACTCCCAAGTTTCGTTAAAATTTCACCCAAATACTATATAATTTCTTCAATTAAGTAAAAATAAATTTGGTTGTTTAAATAAAAGTTTTCGGGGCCATGCCCAAACTTCGTTAAAAATGCACTCAACTACTATAAAGTTTCCTAAACTAAGTTAGAGTAAATTTGGTTGTTTCAATATTATTTTTACTTCTTTCTTGATAACTACTATCTACCTGTGCCACTGTCGCGCCGCCACTGGTTAATAAAGATTTTAGCATATTCACAGACGTGGTTTCAGGTGTTCTAGGTCTGGAATGTTATCTTAGATTTTTAATTGAAAGGGAGCGAAGTGGCTGCGACAGATTAGAAGTGAGGGTTCGATTTTTTAGGGTTTTAAATATTTTGCCTGAGAATTTTATTCTTAATAATCTGCTGTATGGCCGAAGAAAATAATAACCCACGGGTCATTTATAAATACGTTTATTGTTACTAAATCATAATCACTAGTTATATAAATCAAGCGGTGAAGTTCATTGAATTCCATTCTAATGTTAAGTTCAAATTTTCATGTTTCTTAAATGTCTATACATGTACTGCGTACTGTCCTTTACTCACTGGCGCGTTGCCTAAGTTAAATTAATGTCACTATTGTTCTTTCATATCTAAAAAGTCTTGTGCCCCGTTATGTTAACTCGCGTCTACATAGATAAATAATACATAGCCTAATCCCCTTTATGAATACAACTCTTCATAGCTTCATCAGTATGTACTGCGTACATTTTTTTAGCATATTTAACTTTCATAATATGGAGAAACTTTTCGCGTATATCGCCTGTCCTTATCTTACACTTGATTACAGAGTCTAAATGTTCTACAAGTTGGAAACTTACATAGTGCAACTAAAATTGTCCGCATCTTTTCCATTGTTCGGGCTTTAGGGTAAAAACAATTTTCACTGGTATTCGCTGAGCACTAGTTTTCGATAATGAGAACACTGTATTTCTGAATGTTAAGTATTTCAGAATTTAGCAACTTTACTTTTATTAGAATTTAGATACTTTTTCACGACTCGCGTACTTAATTTCGGGCATAGTGGCTAGCCCTGGAGACTGGACCGAATGACCATTTCGGACTGGTCAGAGAACTTCTAGCTGAGAACTACCAAGAACTCACCTTTTTAGCAATAGGAGCGTTTTTTTATATATTTTTGCAATTAGAGTAGTGGTCAAGGCCCACCCTCTTGGTCATTGTGGGAGTGAACAGAAAAATATCGATAACGTATCTTATTGGGTTCTCGCAGAACCTTCGGACAGTGGTCAAGCGGCCATCTTGGGCCGGATGCTGCTAAAGTGCTTTTTGTAATAAAATTTTATTGCCTAAAAGCTTAACGTTAATTACCATAAAAATTTGTAAAGAAAAGCTTTGAATTCTTTCAGTTAGCGTTGCGCGAGAACGTCTAGAGACGCCTGTTTTTTGTGCTCTTAATCTTGAAAACCACCTTATTTTAAAAGGTTAACGCCCACCGATAGAAAAGATGCAGCTAACTAGTATTAATCGGGCAGGCGATCGTCGACAGAATTTTCACCTTCTTGACTACCGCTTTAAAATATTTGCTTAACATTTTTAATCCATATTTCTTTAGGAGAAAAATAATAATAAAAAATAAAAAGAAGAAGATTTTCAATTCTCGACACCACGTTCAAAAATGTTCTTATCTAAACCGTTATCAATATTTGAAGCAACTTACTCAAACTTTTTGGGACCGTTGGTATAAGGAATTGCTAAGTGAGTTAGTTAAGCGCTCTAAATGGATGTATCTGAGAGGTTCCAGACGAAAACCTACCGCCGTTAAAAAGGTCTTTAGGGCGAATTAAACGATTATATCCTAAAAATTAGATATCATTACAAGAAATAAATACAAGTAGCCAGCATCAAATTAAACCTGCAACACGCCCGTCTATTATTTTTTGTAAATATTTACAGTAAAACCGACATAAATCTGATCCAAGTAAAAACGTAGCCCATTTCCTTAAATTTGATATAAAGAAACACTTTTTGGATTACCATTAGAAAAGTTAAAAAATAACACCACAAATTGTAATTAAGTTAGAAATATGTCATGTTTAATTTTTGGATAACCAAAAATAAATACGAATGTAAGATTTTACCTAAAAAAATTTTACGCAGTTCGAATTCAAAAAATCCCGCCAAAACACGTCAAGGTATGCACTCGGTTTTCATAATAAACACCTAAAAACTCATTACATCCTTCTCTTCATATAAAAATAAAAGGATCGATTTTAATTCTGTAACCTCATCTCGAATTTTCGATTTCTTTGATTCACTTGTTCGTTATTTTTACCACTTATAACATGGTTTTGTAAATCAAAAAATGTTTATGTTGTGTTTTTATATTGTCTTTTTACAATAATTTTAATCAATTTAAAATATTAAGTGGACGTAGTGCCGTTCGGCCTATATGAGGATGTCATCATGTAATCTTGACGAGTGAGTTTTGAAAACAAATTTTAGATCTTTTAAATCACAAGAATGTTTTAAATTCTTTAAATTCCTCAAATAAATTTTCATTATTTTTAACCTACCGTTTTATAAAAAATATTTTCAATTCTCACTTTCAGATAGCACTGAGGATGGCGAAAGCCGAAAGCGCTCTGCTATGATATCAATAAAGATATTTTTTACACGTAATACAAAATCACTTTTCTATACCTACTAAACGTGTACACAGCCATTGCTAATTTTCTAAAAAAATTTTGACAAAAATATCAGTTGGTGCTGGTTGTAGGTATCATCATAATATTACTTGAGCGTTTCTTTTACAAAATCAATTGTTGATTTTATAATAGGAACGCAGGTCAGCCGTTGGCTTGGCTACGCTAATTAATAGCAAATAAAAGGAACTTAAGTAAATTTGGTTAGCAGCATAAGTTCCATACCTAACTTTAGTTGACTAGGGTTTTACGGGTTAGTTAATTATTAAATAATAAAAAAGAAAGAATAATACCACACTTACAGAGTTTAAAACATATGCCCTTATACATATACTATAACACCTTCATTGATTCTTTTAGTATGGCTCAAAATATGCCGGAGGAACAGCGCACGTACCCAAAGGTTATGATTGGTGGATAGGTCTTAAAGGAAATTCTAAATACTATAATTACACTTTGTCAGTAAACGGAACAAATGTGCCATTGAAAAATCTTTATTTGACTGACTTATTGGTAAGTTTTAATTTTAAATGTATACATTGTTATTATACACGTTGTTATGTTATCAGTACCGGCGAACAATATAGTATTTTACGTTACAAGGCCGGTAGGTGACTTATTACAGTACGAGTTGGTTTACGGACGAGGCGACGTAGGAGCCGAGTCTGGAATATAAACGAGTGCTGTAATAACACCTAACGGACGTGTATCGTATGAAATTTTTTTTCATTTTGTCATTATAATCCTTTTTAAAAAGATTGAATAGAAATGTTTATTACAAATTTTAAAATATTATTGGCAATATTAAATCACATGACCTTAAATTGTAACTGTCTTTTGCTTGTCACTATCAAATAGATAAAATTATAATATAAATATAGTTTAAATTGTTGTTGTAAAAGAGAGTCTATTCTGTAGTTGCGTAATATTTTTCATTTACTAAAGTTGGTAGAAAAAATACTTTTACAAGTAAAAGCATCTACACAAAGTTATTTGGTATCGATTGATATATATTGAAAATAAAATAAAAATTACTAACTTTAGTTAAGTAAACTATTTAAAAAATTGTAAAAGAGAGCCTATTCTGTAGTTGCACATTTTTCATTTACTAAAGTTGGTAGTTGGTACAATATGTGTACTTGAACATTTTATTTCCTATAATTTTAAGTGACAACTTGTCAAAAATCCAAAGTAAAAAGTCATTATTTCTAAAAACAAAAGATGGTTGCTAGGCAATACATTACAGTACCTGACACTGTAATGTTCCACTTACCGGCCGCAAATGAGTACATGGTAAGTTGATTTACTAGACAAAATGAAATAAATGTTTATTTACAACCATATATTCATTCGACAGAGTAAAAAGTTGCAAAATTTCATAGATCATGGTTATGTTACTCGTGGTTATATAAATAAAAAATTGCATATACCGGTAAGTAAATCTAAGCCTAAATCCGCGTTTTCAGAGCTACGTTCTGTCGCCTGCGACATCATCTCGACCAATTAGGACTGCTTACGTCATAACCCCTAATCCCCCACCAACGTGTCGCTCGGTCGGTGTCGTTGAATTATTTCAACTTCACTTGAATATTTTGTGGCGACAGCTGTCGGCGCGACACTCATTAAAGAAGTGGTGATAGGTCGCTTGGAACAATCGTAGCTCTGAGAACGCGGCTTAAGCCCCAAGGTTTACAATATTTTGCCAATGCACATTAGGGAAGTTAACAATAAGAAAAGGTTTGCAAATCTCTGCAAATGATTTATTTTCCGAAATTTTTAACAATTCGAAGGGTTATTTTGATTCTTTTATTTTTTTGTTGTATACTTTTACTGTTTGTAAAATGTTATTAACTGAAATATGTTGATAATATGAATATGATTATTTTAATAAGGCATAAATAAGTTTTTGATATAAATAGCACAGCGACATCGACGCCTTCCCTTATAACAGCTACATCGGATGTTTCACTTACGGTCTGGTCAATAGCGGTGGTGACAATCAATACGTCAGCATTGTTTAATGCTTGATGTGTTGTGACGCCGTTTCTCTGGAGTTTACAGTTTGATCAGCTTATCTTTGTTGATGATGCTGACACTTTTTCATAATTAACTTAAAAATTGGTAATCTTTTATCCATCTATGCTTTATACTACACTTAATGTACGCGTAGTATACATTATTAATATGCGAATATACAGTATATTAGCCTATTTATTAAAATTCTGGAATAACAAAGATTTTTCTTGGGTTTTAAGGAGTTTTCTTGAATGATTAGAGAAATTAGTATGTGTCAGTATACTCTTAATAAAGAAAATTTAATAACATTCTTTGATGATACTTTTGTGGAAAACAAACGACTGAGGAGAATTGTCACAAAAAGCGTATGACAAAAAATGTTAAAAAAAAAACATTGCGTCGCGTAGCGAAAAAATGTATAGAACTAGCCTGGTTGACAATTTTATATTATTTTTATACAACGAATATTTCTCTACAATGATTTGTTTTCGAGTTATTAGTGAAAACCCAAAATAAAGGGACCTTTCCATCCTCCTCCCCCCCTGAAGTGGACAAGCTAAACATATTCCTGAAGTAAAAAGTTCGCCCCTTCCCACTTCATGCACTCTACACTCCTTTGCGACCATTCATTGATTATGATGAGCCTATAATTATATTTCAAGAAAAATAACTAACTAACTAATTTAATATGATTGTGTTTATTCTTTTAAGCAATGTTTTTTTTAATTTCAGGCAAATTACAGTTTATCCTTTCTCAATCAAAAGTTTATCGAGAGTTCCCCGTTTTTTATGATGGTAGCACCACCGGCAAGCCATTCTCCGTTTATACCTCCAAGACGATACGTACATAAGTTTCCAGGCGTAGGAGTCGTTACAAATCCCTCGTTTAATTACACACCTCATAATGTAAGTACTACCTATAGTATGATACAAATTTCTACGATAGAATTGTACTTTAGGGGCATGGGTACAAACATATTTTTAAAACGAAAAGCGTAAAATACCTTCAAGATTTGTATTTTTAAGCTGCTCATATAAGTGTACAACCTGTTGTACTAGAGATTGTAACATCTGCGGACCTGGAAATCGCGAAGCGTCACAGGCGCGAGAGGGAACTTTGCGTCACAAGATGGAACTTTGCGTCACAAGATGGGTGACTGTTAGCTGTCACCGTACTCTCTAATTATTTACTTATATATTAAAAGTTGTGATTATGAGTTGTGGATTTTTCATTAATGGTGTTTGATGGTGATTTAATTAATGTATAACCGTATAAATCTCTACTACCAATAATGACTAATCGCCATACGATAAACCACGCGTCGATTTGACGTCACGGCGAGACCTGATTTGCATGGCCGATCGATTGAACATTAACCAGTTAATACTGGCGCTTGGCTTTCCACCGACAAATTGTGGTCTTTCAGTGAAGTCATGCGCCAAATCATAGAAATTGGATCTCTAAGTGGTGTTATCTTTTCTAGCATTGCCTTCTCGGTGTTTAAGGAGTAGAAAGAGACGATAATTGTTTTCTTTGTCTTTACGCTTATTGTAGACGACCATGTTCATTAGTAATATACTCAGCGCAACCAATTCTCTCGTTTTCCGACAGAGGACAGCAGTAATTTTACATCACACTTGTCTCATCTTTTACCTTGACTCCCCAAACATCCGCTGCCGACGCACATCTTCTCAGGCAGCATGAAGTATTGCGCCTCAACAATGACCTGGAAGAAATTTTGGCTTGGGGTGACAGTAACCAAGTCGAATTTAATGCTAAGAAAACCCAGGCAGCAGTCTTCTCCAAAAAGGTTAACATTGCAGAACCGGATATAGTCATGGCAGGACAAGCAATTCCCCTGGCACCGTCTATTAATTTGCTGGGGGTCAATCTGGGAGGTAATATGTCTTGGCATGATCACGTTGCCGCAATTGCCAAGACAGCTGCACAGAAACTTGGTGTACTTTTCCGCACCAAAAGGTTGTACACACCCCATCAACTTTTGACACTCTACAAAGCACAGATTCGACCATCATTAGAATATTGCTCTCATGTCTGGAGCGCTGCACCCAAGCACACCCTTCGGCTACTGGATTCCATTCAAAGGAGAGCCGTTCGTCTGATCGGCGACCCCGAGCTGACCAAGACCCTCGATAGCCTGGAGCATCGAAGACAGGTTGGTGATTTGGCTCTCTTTTACAGATGGCAGGTGTTCGACTGACATTGCCCACTTGATTCCACCTAGAGCAATGCACGGCAAACCACTGCCGCTCATCCATATGTTGTTCAGCTTAGTACTCCTCGAACTTCATTGTTCAAGAATTTTTTCATCTGGAAAACGTCATCTTTGTGGAATGATCTTCCTGAGGTCGTGTTTCCCAATGAATACAATCTTCAACGTTTTAAGACCAACGTTAATCGCTTTTTTCGCACTCGCACCGCTCCCAGAGCGCCTTAAAGGATTTTTCCTACAGTGCAGGTGTATTATCATTAAAAAAAAAAAAATCGGTTAGTTGATATCGGGACCTCATACTTTCCCCAGATTTTTAGTGAGCCATAATTAGCCCACACGTCACGTTGTGAATTGTGTTAAGTAAAGTAAACATCACGTGTCTTTGACTCCATCTTGCGATAGGATTCAAACAATCTAATGTAGTATCAGGGGTTATAAGTATATCGTGAACATGGGAGCTAAACAAAAAAAAGTGTCTTTTTTTTTGAAGTACCAACTACTTGTATGCTAAATTTTATTAATACTGAATAGACTGTTGTTCTCCTTGCAAGTCCTATATTCTCAAACGGGAGTCTCTTAACGATTTATATATTGGTGGGTATTGTTGAGGGCAACTTAAATTTACTAAGGATATTTAAGGGGTAAGGAAAATAACCTTACTAAAAAATATATATTTATACAATTCTTTGAGAAATCAATTAACTTTTTAACCCTAAAAATATTAAACTTTTCTTCTTTAATTTTAGAAACATTGGATAGTTAAGATGCCACCCAAACGCCTTCCAAGTAACATTACTATTTTAAATCAAATTCAGAGGAGAAGATTACAGACTTTGTTAGCCGTCGATGATTTGGTGGAAAGAATCGTTCTTCAGTTAAAGAAATTGAAAGTTTTTTATAAAACCTACTTTATTATAAATTCTGATAATGGATTTCATATTGGTAAGTAATGAACATCTGAATCTAATTTCGTTTTAAACATAAGTTGAATATAAAAGCTTTCTATTAGAAATACAAAATTAAAGGTCTGAGCTTTTTAACTTAATCTGGATATTTCCTTGAATGAATTATGTTGAAGCATATACATATTTTGCTGTTAAATCATTGTTGGTATATACGTCCCAAGTAATATTTTAATTTTTAAAACAACTTTCCAGTATCTGGTACTCTATCGGGAGCTGTCCCCACCACCTTTTTTTTTCTGTAGCTTTAAAAGTAGAGATTTATAAAATTTTAGGAGTCAATAATTGTCATTTTTCGTCTAAAGCAAACCTTCACAACCTCTTTCGATTTAACGGAAGGCAACTTTTAGTTTTAAAATAAAAATACGCCATTTTTATTCGATGCTTAAATTTTATAGAATATTCTCTTTTCAATGACATATCATTTCATTTTTAAAAATGACGACCTAAATCAATTTGCCGTCATTTCCTAAAATGTCCATAAATTTGTTAAAGCAAAGTAAGTGGTAAATAGTAGGTCATATAGAAACTTTAAAATGATTCATTTCAACTTTCGTAAACTTATTAATTACCATTTGGTCTTATAAAAGAAGAAATAAAGTTTTTGTTTTTCACGGCCACTAGATTTGTCTTGACAAAACCTTAATGGCTTATACACGTCTAGAAATTATTTATCTTTGATATTTCTTGCTAATTTATTTTTTTATAACTTATTGTAAACAATATTATTAACTTGTGATGCACCGTTATAAGAAATTTAAAAAATCTTGTAAATAAAATGGCCCTAACGAATACATTTTTTACGAGTAAGTTAATTTCATATTATAAAGTAGGTTGAAATTAACCACGTTTCCATGGCCTGCTATGAGTATTTACCACTTAAGTACCTTAAATTTATTGACATTTTAATAAACGAAAGAAAATTGATCTAGGTGGCTATGGTAGTATGTTATTGAATAGAGAATTTTTCATAAAATAAGAATTTCAATTTTAAAAGTTGACGTCACTTTTAGTTAAACTGGACGTGGATTTGATTTGGTCAAAAATGACAACTTACATACTATTTACTCCTAAAAATTGTACATCATTACTTCAATAAAATGGCTTAAATTGTCAATACTACAATTACGTAAAAAGCTGTTATTAAATAACGCTTGTTTTAAAACATACCTTGTGTCTGTTTGAAGGTTGGAGACAATGCTGTTTCTTGACTGATAGAAGAGTTTTGGACTTGCATTGTCTTTATTTGTTTTACATCACAACTTTTCAACTGGTAAGTATCTCCAGTCGTCTTCAGGTGAATACTAAATAAGTAAAGTAACTACAGCTCTATTTATACTAGCTAGATCCACTGGAGCATGACCGAGATGGGTGCAGTCATGCGTTTAGTTCGAGTGCGGTATTTTAAGTTTACATCTACTTAGCAAAGGTTTCCAGATATTTCTTATGATGGCTTACTAAAACAATCTGGGTTTTGGTATATGGTAGCAGCTTCCTTGAACTTCCTCTTCCTCCAATGTGGTTCTTTATACAGGATTTGAGCTTCTTTCCACTTGATGTGATGACCGTGTGTCCAGGCATGGTCAGCTGCACCTGATTTTTCGGTTTCTCCTTTAAGCATGTTGTTTCTATGTTCCTTGACCCTAGTTTTAAGTGGTCTTAGAGTCTCACCAATGTAAGATCGGCCACATTCGCAGGGTATCTGGTAGACACAGTTTTTCCTATCTTTTTGACTTGTTGGTTTCGTCTTCGTCAGGTGGCTTCTTAAAGTGTCTTTCGAGCTGAATACCGTATTGATGTTGTATCGTTGTCCTAGTCTTCTAATTTTCTCAGATACTCCTTGACATTGAGTCTCTATATGCTTCTTTTGTGTATTTGGCCGATTCTTGCGTTTTTCCAATAGTTTATCAACTAAATGCATGGGGTAGCCATTTTTGTTGAGGTCGGTCTTGATGTAGTGGTTTTCTTTACATTTACATCTAGGAAAGATAATTGATTGTTTTCTTCTCCCTCCATAGTAAATTTGATTGTCGGCGTCAGGGTATTAATGCGGTGTAGGAATTCCCTGAGTTCGTCATCGTTTCCATTCCAAATAATGAAGGTAGAGTCCACATATCTTAGCCACATTTTTGGTTTCTCTTTTGCTTGTTTTATTGCTTCAGATTCAAACCATTCCATGTAAATGTTGGCGATTATTGGTGAGAGAGATGAGCCCATCGGTAGTCCCTCCACTTGCCTGAAAAACCTATCTTTTTCCTAGAAGTAAGAATTGTCGAGGCAACATTCTAATAATTCCATTATGGCCTTGATAGGTAGCGGCGTTCTTTCCTGTAGCGTCTGGTCTTCCTCAAGTCTGCTTTTGATAACTTTTAGTGCATCTTTTACAGAAACATTAGTGTAAAGACTTTCGACGTCGAAGTTGGCAAGTTGATCTTCTGGTTGTACTTCCATTCCGCCTATTAGTTGTACGAAGTGTTAAGAATTTTTTGATGATGTGCTGTTTCCTTGGAGTGGCTGAAGTAAGGGGAGTGCCTTAGTGCATCTAGCTAGTATAAATAGAGCTGTAGTTACTTTACTTACTTAGTATTCACCTGAAGACGACTGGAGATACTTATCAGTTGAAACGTTGTCATATAAAACAAATTAAGACAATGCAAGTCCAAAACTCTTCTATCAGTCAACATGTCTTGTGTTAGCTGACGGCACTTAAAAATGTACTATTTTTGATATATTGCAACAACAATTTACTACATATTGCATTTAGGTCAGTTTGGACAACCTTGGGACAAGAGACAACCATACGAAGCGGACACACGAGTTCCCCTGTTAATAAGTGGCCCAGGTGTAGGCAAGAAAATTTTAGAACCATATCCAGTGTCTTCAGTAGATATGGCTCCAACCATTTTAGGTCGGTATAGTGTATTGTGTAATGAGCATGATGTACTAATTTCAATTCAATGGTTACTATATTAAAGTTTGTCACATTAAGGCATGCATCGTAATAAACTATAATACGAGAAAACATTAATAAAACATGGACATCCATATCACTAAAAGGTTCTAAATCTAAAACAGTCCTACATTTGACAGTTCTAGGTTTAAAATGACAAGTGTCAAAATAAGTCAACTAAGTTTTGTATTGTCAATATTTTTTTCTTTAAATTTATAAGGAAAAAAGTTTTTCTACACCGTGCGTTTTAACCCATTTTCCCACACGTATTTTAGTTTTGAAAGTGGCACCTTCTCGCACTAATGCGAGAAAGTAAAATAATGCAAATTTTGACCTTATTAGATAGTTTTTTACTTCGGAAGTTATAACTATTGTTACAACAGGTAAATAAATATTTACGAAATAGTCCATCAAATAAAGACTACATCTTTTCTAGCTTTTTGTTGCATTTTTAATTTTTTGAAAATATAAAATAATGAAGATATTTTTATATAACCCTGTACATTTTTTAAAGTAATGTCACAAAACAACTATCAAATCACCGGGTTTGATATCAGTTGCTATGATAACCCAGGCGTGTAATTGTTACTAAAACGTCAAAGTTGTTCAAAGCGTCTTCGAAGTGACCGAATACAATCTTCTTCTAAATTAAACCACATTAAACCGAATCCGAAGCAATAATATTAATGGATTCATCCGACGAAGAACTTCCCGAAGCCATTTTGAAGGCTGCAGATAAAGCTAATTCCGAGCTGTTACCTGCCAATCCAGACTAAGATATGAAAAGCAATACGACCATTTTGTTACATGGTGTAAGGGGAAATATTATATATAAATAATATTAATATTTATAATAATTAGTAGTTTTTAGTTAAAGTTTTGTATATGTATGTTGAAATAAAATAATTTTTGAAAAATGGGTTGGTATACTTTTTTGTCATAGAAGAAATAATGTTTCTAACTCATGCGTAAAGTGTCTTTCCCGCCTTTGACCGCTTGCCCGAACTCCGCTCCGCGTCGTTCGGGTCAACTACAGTCGCGTGCGGGAAAGTATCACTTTCCGCACTTGTTAGGAAAATAACTATTTTTAGTACGTACTGTGCTCTTTAGTTGAACTAAATTTGTATTTGCCACAACATCCCGGTAATATTATTTACCGATAAAACGATTTAATTACAAAAAAATCAAAAAGCATCATATGGAATATCACAACAATGCCACTGTGAAAACACAACTGGGAGACTATAAGATCTAAATATCGATGTATATTAATTTCAAACCCTTTACTCCGTTTCCAGGTGAGAACAGCGACATTCATTTCTTTGCTTGCTTGCTTGAATTAGATAATTCGGAAATAAATTAGTACATAATGGAAAATGTTAATGAAATTATTAACTTTAGTATAACTTAAAGGTTTGGTGCCTGTTTAAAGGTTGGAGACAATGACGTTTCTTGAACGGCAGTAGATTTTTGGACTTGCATTGTCTTTATTGGTTTTGAATCACTACGTTTCAACTGGTAAGCATCTCTAGTCGTCTTTAGATGAATACCGAATACTGATGAATACTGTGAATATCAGTATTCACCTGAAGACGACTGGAGATGCTTACCAGTTGAAACGTAGTGATTCAAAACAAATAAAGACAATGCAAGTCCAAAAATCTACTGCCGTTCAATAGAGTTTTGGCTTATGACTATTAAATCAAAGAAGATATTGAAGTTGTAACGCCATATTATAAAAAACTACGCCCTTTAATTAATTTTCCCGCAATTGACATAATCTACAAAGTCCTCGGAATAATTTTATAAAATGGATACACCCCATTTCGATTTTATTTAGATTCTGCATTGAATTGTGAGTTCAGATCACTCTACTTGTTATCACCTATCGGTCATAGTTTTTAAATAAATTAACTGTTTTAGATTTGGCAGGAATTAAGCCTCCGCATAATATGGACGGGAAAAGTTTTAAAAAACAACTTTTGAATAAGAGAAATAAGATTGGATTTAAGTTTGTTTTTATGGAATATTGGGGCGAAGGAAACGAGAAAACAATTGAAAAAAGTTGCCCTTTGCCACATGATGATAACCTTGCGGTAAGTACCGCATTAGAAATATATCCTCGGTTGGAAAGAAAACTAGCATTAACGCGCTTGACCTATCAAGAAAAACATTTTATCGTAATAAAATCATGATTGTTAAGAAAGAACCTTGCGCGCTTCCTATTGAAGTCATTAAATAACAACTTTTGACCTCAGCGGTGGAAAAATTAAATTTAATAATACATAAATCTGCATTGATTTACATAATAATTGTGTTAATTTTGGTTTAACCAGTTACTACGTATCCAAATACGACGTGCCGCATTCGCATAGTTTTTGCCCATATGCTGACAATAAATTACAAGAGGATAAATAGATTCGCTTTCCGGTGTCGGAAAACTGATTATTTAAGCTCATCACATGTAGACTCCGAGAAAGGCAGAAGTAAACGGCATACTTTTTTCCATTCTCTTTGTTTCAAAATTTTGTTCTCCTTGGTACGTTTACCCAGGGGCGGTTCTACGGGGGGGGGGGGGGGGGGGCTGGGGGGCCCAAGACCCCCAACATTTCTGAAAAAAACTATAAAATTCATGCCACTGATAAAAAAAATTCCGGATGCTTTATTATTTACATCATTTGATACAATTTGGGCATGATCCTAAAAAATTTTGGGCTGCGGCGTTATTTGCTTGCGAAGGCTACTAAAAATTATGGCTGCACCCAGTGGCGTATACAAGGGGGGGGGGGGGCTGCCGGGCTGCATTTTCATCTCACGCATGGACTTTTAATTTAAATCTTTAAATAATGTATTCTTGGCTTAGATTACAAAGGTCTTGTAGAAAACGTTTAGCTTTTAAACTTTTCCTTTTAAAAGTCCTGTTTTATATAGAGATTAAGGCTTCACACGCATATCGTTTTAGTTATTGATTCTTGTTGCAATTTTAAAGGAAAACGAGTAAAAAGAATGATATTTTATAGAATTTTTCTATTATATACTTGTCTGTTCCGTTTTCCCTTTTTTTAAGCTATTTTAAATCAACAAAAATATAACCCAATGCAATAAAATATTTTTACATCAAAAACAACTAGGTATTTATTTTTTAAGAGAAAAATTAAGGTAAACATTTTCTATGAAAGAAGTGTGATAATTTATAATAAAAAAAAATAGTGCGGGACGAAACAAGAATGCTTTATTGGGAATATACATATACGGCACTTAAGAAAGAAAATTTCCAAATTTAAGCATTTACACCGAAAACTGCTCTTAGATTTACGCTCCTAAAATACATGATTTCTGAAAAAATCATCAATTTTGGCGTGGTGAGCGATATTTACTTTTTTTTTTAATCATCAAAAACCGAGCCCGGAAAACGCTGGTTAGAGTGAGTCATACATACGTCTTATGTTAAAATTTTGGATTGACACAATTTTCACAATTAAAAAAAATGTTTTTTCTTAAATAAAAGAAGTAAGTATCAAAAAAAAAACATTAAAAAAAAATACAAATTTAATCCAATCATGCAAAGGAGGAGAGGTAATAATTTAATTTTCGAAATTTGATAGTAGTAAGGTGAATTTTAAACGAACTTTGGGCGTGGCCCCGAAAATTTTCCCCTCCCCTCGAGCATATTTTCTGGCTGCGCCAATGTGGTGCCCCCACAATATTTTGGGTCTAGAACCGCCCCTGCGTTTACCTCATAGGGACTTTCGGCATTCCACAGATCCAACCAAATCCAATATTTCATAACTTATTTTTTTTTGCGATATTATCTTTATTTGCAAGGGCTAATAACTTCCAAAAGAAATAAACCTGGGCAGTTAATAACACAAGATTTATATTTCTTTCTGTTGGGTTTTAAAAATCAAGATTTATATAAAACAAACGGTTTAAGTCCTTATCTGAATCACGCCACGATCCAAAGTCACACGACAACTGTGTTGTTTTTTATTTAAGTTCCTAATAAACATAAAAATATTAGCTTTCAATTTAACGCTGAAACCCGTAAAACCGGGTTATACAATTTAAACTAAAGGTTTTTTTTGCTTCTCAGGAATGCAGTTCAAGTCAGTGGTGCAAATGCCAGGACAGCAGAAATAACACTTACACCTGTGTGGTGGATTTTCGGGAGGAACTTAGATTTAAGTTTTGCAGGTTTGCTGATAGTGAGGTAGGTAAATAATTTAATCTGAATTAGCTTAGGAACTAATGCCGAATTTCATTAAGCGATGGGTCAGAGTTTTAAACTGAATATAAAAGTTTTAGTTTAATCGATATTCCACCGGATCTTATACTTTTGTCCCGCTCTACAAGCAGATTGGGAGATGCGATGCGAATATTTATGAAATAACACCAAGCAGTCTAGAAGTTTTGTAACATTTAATACTGTATTTAAGCGAGATGTACTTCATGTAACTAGAATTCAATTTCCTTTTGAGAAACCTACTAAGTCAGTACTAATGATGTGTCCAGGTTCAGTGTAGGTTAAATGGTACCCAACTAAACTGCTGGACAATTGCTTTCGAGCAAGAAAAATTTAAAGGTTAATATTTTCTGAACCAGATATGATATCGACCTACGGTTTTGAATGGTTGATAGATTCATCCCTTGAGAAACAATTGTCAATATTGGATTTTCTTTAACTGTCAGAAAATTTTATATACAGGGTGTTAAAGAAGACGATGATTTTTGCTCCAATTTTAATGGCGTGTAACTTTCACAATAATATTTTTAAATTTTATCACTCCACGTCAATTGAATCACTGGTTCATAGCAAAGAAAGGAATTGGTCAAATTTTTGATATCTGCTATATTTTAAGAAATACCGATTTTTTTAGAAAACCTTCCTTTTTTTAACTTATTGGTAGCTAGATCTCATGTTGCGTTGTATCGTACAAACTTTGCGAGTGATTATTATACCTTATGAAAAGCTTGATTATGTTCAGTAACAATAGTTGTACCTAAATGTTATGATGTACAGTGGCCTATTTATAAACATGTCCATGGTTTATGAGAATCTCACAATTTTTTACGATTGTTTTATATTGGAAAGCACTCGCCCCTAGTTTTCCATATCGCACTACAGGTATATTATATAGTGCGTTTACAAAATTTGAACAAAGGTAATTTTTTTAATTTAATTTTTGGAAAAAATGTATTTATTAATTTTTAACTTTCTAACACTCTACTTATAAATCATAGACATATAGGTGTTTATAAGTACGCCACTGCACATCATAACATTTAGGTACAACTATTGTTACTGAACATAATCAAGCTTTTCATAAGGTATAATAATCACTCGCAAAGTTTGCACGATACAACGCACAGTGAGATCTAGCTACCAATAAGTTAAAATAAAGCAAGGTTTTCCAAAAAAATCGGTATTTCTTAAAATATAGCAGATATCAAAAATTTGACAAATTACTTTTTTTGCTATGAACCAGTGATTCAATTGACGTAGAGTGATAAAATTTAAAAATAGTATTGTGAAAGTTACACGCCATTAAAATTGGAGCAAAAATCATCGTCTTCTTTAACACCCTGTATATAAAATTTTCTGACAGTTAAAGAAAATCCAATATTGACAATTGTTTCTCAAGGGATGAATCTATCAACCATTCAAAACCGTAGGTCGATATCATATCTGGTTCAGAAAATATTAACTGTTAAATTTTGGCGAAATTTTTCTTGCTCGAAAGCAATTGTCCAGCAGTTTTGATAAGGTCTCATCTCGCCTATATACACATTGGCCAAACAGCACTAGTGCTGTAAAGACATCTATTACAGCACTAGTGCTGTAATGGATGCCTTTACAAAACGATTTACAGAACTGTAAAATTCATATTACTAAATGAAAGTAGATAAACAATCATATTTAACTATGGAAACTAATCTTTTAATTGCAATTAAGGTAATATAATTGAATATTACCAACTATTTTTGTAAAACTTTAATAAACTTATTTATTTATTATTTTTTTAAAATAATTATACAGATAGGATAAAATAAAATATCATTACGATATACGTTCGGTAGGTGACTTATTACAGTACGAGTTGTTTTACGGGCGAGATGACGCCGGAGCCGAGGAATATAAACGAGTACGGTACTAAGTCACCTACCAGACGTGTGTCGTAAAGTACTATTATTTAATTCTGTTAACCAAAAGTAACATAAATAGTAATCCTATTAACCAAATGTATTCCTTATTTTCAGCGTTTTGTTGAGGCCTACAATTTATCTCTGGATCCCTACGAGCTAAGAAATGTGTATCCAAAAATGAACTCCAAGCTAATACGCTACTATAATAACATTTTAAATAAATTTAGGAAGTGTTCAGGCAGAACATGTAAAACATTATGAAAATAATGAGTTACGTGGCTGCTGGTCCTCATTGAAACCATCTTAATATCACCATGTTTGGTGTTTTCTGGATGATAATTTAAAATTTACGAAAGTAAGTTAATTAAAAGAGTATGCTAAGATAAAACGTTTTTCTATGTTAGTCTTCTTTGTAAAAAACACTTTTGGATATAAAAACTCTGGTGAGGGTCAAAAATGGCACGTGGTTATAATCAAATAATAACTTCCATAAATGTAACTTTAGCAGATTACACAAAATATGCCAAAGTAACTGATAAAGTAAAGCATCTTTTTGTTTTCTTATTTCGGTGGTAATTTATTTTCTTTTATATATAAATAGCATTTGTTTTTTCATTTGTATACGTTTATTTAAAGAAGTACTCGTGTTCTCCAAATTTGTTTTACAAGACTTGTGATAGGTTTTCGAGAGTACATACAACATTTAAAAAAAAATTGTCGTTTGCATCTATGAGCCAATTCTGTAACGCAATTTACTCAGCTTACAGGGACTGAAGAACTTCAGCAGTTTGTTACAGAATCGAATAATTATATGTTTCATGAATATTGCGTAAAAATTCAGGATGATTTTCCCTGCCTAAAAATATTTAAAAACGTTCTATAAACGCATGTCCGAAAATGCTTCGTTTCGGAGATACAGCGTGTTAAAGTTTTATTTTTGTTTTTTCTAAATAATGTCGATATTTGAACTAAAATCGGTATCTACAGGTTTTTTGATAGGCGAAATTTTTATGTTAGTATGGTCCCACTTGTCTTTTTACTCATTTGATGAGTCATCACTTTTTTATATATGCTTGTATTACATTTTTAAGCAAAAAATAGATTTCAGCAAGTTAACATTTAAAAGGAATTTCTCACTTTTTATTTTACGTTGTATTTCTATTTTTGTTGTTCTAAATAATTATTCAAATGTCGATATTTGACATTCCTATTAAAGTATACGGGTAAAGGACCTTTTTAAAATAGTTTTAAGCAGGGAAAATCATACTGAATTTTTTAAGTATGTATAAAGTATACCTTATACATACAAGGTGTTTCATTAAGGTTGACCACCGGCCGGCCATATGTCGAAAGCTACTGGGCATAGAAACTTAGGGAAAAAATTGTAATTAAAGTGGGTAGAGAAAATACTGAAAATAATTTTTAAGTTCCGCTTTTCGCCGCCAGGAGGCATAATTTTTAAAAACTAAATATCAAAATTCTGATTTTCTCCGAGAATTTCCATATTAAGATATATCCTTGCTAACATCATTAGAGAGATTAGACAACTCTGCACCATTTTGGTCCAAGGCTCATTGGCGTACCGATCTTAATTAGACTGGGGGAAACTATTGAAAGCGTAATCATTTAAATCGCTGTAACTTCTAAACGACTTATCCGATTTTAGTAAACTTTATTTTAGTGTTTGTTTGAAGGTTGGAGACAATGATATTTCTTGAACGATTGAAGAGTTTTGGACTTGCATTGTCTTTATTTGTTTTACATCACAACGTTTCAACTGATAAGTATCTCCAGTCGTCTCCAGGTGAAGATTCAATGCGAATAAAAATGTCCGAGTGCGAGCATGATGAACTACGAGCACGGTTAATTTTCATTCTAACTGAGTGGAGAGTATACTTTTAATATAAGTTTTAACAAATAAAATTGTTTGGCAAATCTTGTCACTACGTTGACAGTCGAAGCTAACATTATTATTGCTACATCAATGTGAAAAGATTTTTCTAGTCCCAAGAAAGTAGAATGTAATACATTAAAATTGCATATAGGGGCATTGTAGCATCTTCAACCTCAAAAATGTGCTGTTATCAAATTTGATTTCAGAACTGTCAAATTTTTAGTTAGTCGTGTAGAAAAATTATTTTTAAAATTATTTTTCTACAAGCGTGCGCGATTTACCGTTTTCCCGCACTCGTTTTGGTTCTGAAAGACCCATTTTCCCGCACGGTGTGGGAAAATTTTTCCCGCACGGTGTACCGGAAAAATATTTTTTTTTGTAATTTTATAATAAAATACAACTTTAATGAATAAAATATAAATTTTCAGACCCATTTTTAGTGAAAGTAAATCAGGTGTATTACAGAAACACTAATTTTTGCCTTTTATTATAAACATTTAAAAAAAAGCTGATTTAAAACGGTTTATCTCAAAAACCCTGTACATAGATGTTAACATGGTAACCACGAGACATAAATAAAATTTAATTGTCAAAGTGACACCTTACAACAGTGCACCGGAGCGTGGCTTTGATTTTCGATTTTGTTCAGATTCTGATACAAATGTCTTCCAAAGATAATTTCTCGGACGATGAGCTTCCAGAAGATATTTTAGAAGCAGCAAGTTTCGCAAATTTGGATTTGCTACCAAAAAAGTCATTAGTCAGGTATAAAAAACAATACGAACATTTTGTTAGTTGGTGTGAAGAGAAAAATGTAAAAGCACCAAGAGAAGAAGTACTTTTGGCATATTTCTTGGAAATGGCTAAACTTTGGAAGCCAAATACCTTATGGTCTCGATATTCCATGTTAAAAAGTGTACTTAAGGTTAAGAAAGATTTAGATATCAGTAAATACTATAAAGTTACTGCCTACATCAAGAGACAAAATGTAGGTTTTCAAGTTTTTACACAAGAAAAGATTGCAAAATTCTGGACTTGCTGGTGCCTGCCGCCGTGAGGAGCTAACTAAACTTACCATTGACGACAAAGGAGACGTTATAATTGTTACAATAAAGGACTCCAAAAACCATTCTGCTAGATCCTTTGTAATAACTAAAGAAGTCAATAATGAAAGTTTTCTAAATCTATACAGAATATATGCAAACTTACGTCCACAGCAAACTCCACACCGCCGACTTTTTTGAACTACAAACATGGAAAATGCAGTACCCAATGTGTTGGAATTAATACCATAGGAAAAATGCCCTCCAACATTGCAGCTTATATAGGACTCAAAAATCCAGAATTATACACAGGCCACAGTTTTAGACGTTCCTCAGCCACTCCACTGGCTAATTCTGGCGAAGAAATAACAAACATTAAACGTTTAGGAGGATGGAAATCACGTCTGTTGCCGAAGGCGACCTGGAAGAATCTATCACACAAAAAAAAATACATGTCTAACAAAATTCTCAATCTCAATATTCCATCAAATTTGAGCTGTAGTTTAGAAGCGTCCACGTCTTTAAAAACTCCACAGTTTCCCAGCAGCGCAAACAACAGCTCGATACCTCTTTCTTCGCAACCACCCACTCATCAGGATCAATTGGCTTCGATGGCTTCAACCTGTCTGGCATCCGCAATTAATTTGCATGGTGCATCAAATTGTACTTTTAATATAAATATTATTAATAAGTAGAAATTAAATCTGTGTTTGTTTTTCAGTAAAATTATATTTTTAGAAATATTTTGTGGTAGTTTTTCTAACGCTTGTAAAAAAAAATTTCCGCTTCACGTCGTTCGGGTAACGGCAATCGCGTGCGGGAAAGTGGCTCTTTCCGCATTTGTTAGGATATTAACTATTCCAGGATTTTCTCACGGTACCTTAATAATAAATGTTTCCCATGAGTTTCTATACCTATGAAAGTAGTTTCCGACATATGGCTGGTAGTTAACCTTAATGAAACACCATATTAGGGAATCCAAACCACGTGATTCAATATGGCGGTTGGATGGCAAAAAGCATTAAGTCACCAGTTAAATGCCACCAGCAACATTATTTTTATGGTCACGTGCACCAATTACAAAGCAGTATTTGCCAGCCAGCCGCCATTTGGACACATCGTTGGATTGCCTAATATGTCATAAGGTTAGCTTGTTTTGGGGTTGCCAATAATTTTGTAACTTGGCTCCAGCTGCAAATGACAATTGCTTAAATCCACTTCAGTAGAAGTTGATGGCTAAACTCTTTCATATAAAGCACATTACTGTCAAATTTAATAATATTATGGTTAACCTAGCTTTTTATTTAACAGCAATATATTTTAAATGAAGGGAATGAAGTTTAGCGCCTACTGATCTGCGTTTAAGCCAGCGATCCACAGCTGGACATTAGAATTACAACCATGTAGGTACAGAGTATTCCATTCTCGACACGTTTAGTGTTATTTTTCAATAACTGAAATTAGTGAAAAACTATAATTTTTTATTATATTTTGTATACTTTTACTTTAGCATTGGGCTTTGTAATTCTTTTCTATTAACAAAATATAATAATTAACCCTACAATGTGTTCATACCTGGTAACATAACACCCCCTTTATATCTACATATCCGTTAAAAACCCCAATTTCGGCAGCATACTGCGTTTATTTTCTGTAGCCTTTTTCTGTTTAAATAGAGGACACGCTACTATAACGTGCTCGATTTTCGTAATATGCTATACAAATTTGTTTTTAATAGAAAAAAATAAGGGCACGCCAGTAGAGCCCTTTAATGTCTAACGAAAATTATCTCGCACCCTTTTTCAATTATTGAAAACATGGTTTTAAAAACTTAAGGCCGGTTATACAATTATAGCTTAGTAAGAGTTTCTCAAAGCTCGACCTAAAGTTGAACTTAGTTCAAAAAGGTAATTCTGATGTATAATCAATTATTAAATCTCAAAATGGGATCAATAAATAAATTACCATGCGGGAAATGCTCTATGGTTTCTGGGAGCCAATTTTTTGGCCAAAATCCATTTTTTCATTTCTTACAAATAACACTAATATCTGTGGTTTACTAGGAAATACCCCAAACCGTAATTATCTTATTATACCTAAGTATTTTATTATCCATCTGACCTGGTATGGATGCCTAAACTTAATCGTTTCGGAGTTATTATTAATCATCAGTTACTATAAGTTAATCGCCATGTGTTTTCGAAGTTTAAAATTGTATTGATAGAATATTTGCTAATATTTTTGTGTGAAAAAAAAAATCGTTTCGATATCTTTAAGGTATGTACTTTTATTATTTTTTTTTTTTGATCCGGTGTTTCTTAACCTTTGTATTAATTTTTTTCTAAGTAACCCAATACTCAGTTTTGTTGAATATAGTTTAAATATTGTAATCTTCGTGCCCCTGCAATTTAATTTTGCTTAACCGACAATAAAAACTTTCTGTTGACTTATAAAAAATTTGGCGGGAATACTGTTCATATAAAAGGGTTTAGCCCCTAAGTTTTTAATCAGTCTAGCTGCGCCTTTCTAAATTATGTTTATTTTTTTGCTGAAATGCATCGCTTTAAAAACGAAGACAGTTTTAAACTGTGGTCACAAGAAAGATAACAAGATTTCTATAGTTTTTAACCATATAAAAGTGAAGGTTGAAGAAGGCATAAACACATCAAATACACATCATTTTAAAGAAAAGGTTGTTCGCATATATCGCAGTATTGGCGACAGATGACATTAATGTTATCTGTCGCATTCTTGCGTACAGAGAAAAAAATACCATTTTAAGAAAACACATTCTGCGTGGTTAAATTCACACTTTGACATTGACACGAAGGAAGCCGTATCATCGACATCTTCGGGTAGACCCAGGCTCCCATTTCTTGAAAAGTCCAGCAACAATGTTCCAATAAAATATTACTATCAACAGTATCAACGCCACTTGTGAACTTAATTTCTGATAATGAAGTAAAAATCGTAAATGTGCCATCTTCTATTAATCGTATAGATATTTGTGGATTATTTTCAAAGGAGCTGGGTTCTGGGATACGTTTTATTAAATTTGGCCTTCACGTATGGCAACTGATTAATTTTCACTCCACTATTAATGACATTTTATTAATCAGTTGTGTGAGAAAATAATATTCTCCTCATAGTACGGATATTATATTTAAAGTGATATTTCCAAAACAATGGGAATGTGCGGCCGACGGGCCGATAAAGGAGGAATGCAAATATTAAATTATAAAGAATTACCGTTGGCAGGTGGAATGATAAAAGTGTTAGAATTTTCAAAATACATTATAGACTATTATGAACATGTAGGTGATTGTAAGAGTTATAATATTAACTGGTTGATTGTTTTATTTAAAATAATAATAAATAAGTATTTAAATGCTTATTATAAAAAAGAGTTAGGATTGCATTACCTACATGTTGATCATATAACAAAGACACATTAAATAAAGAACATGCACAATTGCACAATTATCTTTATTTAAATGATAGAAACATTTAGGGACGTACTATTCTAAGGGCTGGCTGCTCGTCCAACTCTACAATAGGTTTGCTGGAGTATTTTCTTAAAAAATTAGGTGTTTCTTTGCCCTTAACATAAATGGTATTAGCTTTTTCGGGTTTGTTCTTTACAAAATTAGTAAATTTTTAAAAGGGCGTAAATCCATTAACCTTCCAGTCAATACAATGATAGTTTTTTTTTATCAGCCATTTAGTTTGTTTGTAAGCTTTTGGTCACAAGAAGGTCAAGGAGAAAGGGGGTTTAAAAACATTGTGACTAATTCTATGACCATCGTATGCAGCGAGTTCTTTGGGTATTAGCCTATTGTCTGAAATCGTGTTCCGTCAGCGTCTTGTTAAACGGATTCTTAAAGGACTCGACGTCAATAAAGCTTCTGGTCCAGACGAAATTCCTATCATTGTTCTCAAGACATGCGCCGATGAACTTACACCAGTATTTTGTAGACTTTTCAACTTATCCTACAAAAAAGGAATATTTCCATCCTGCTGGCAGTCCGCGCGTGTCCAGCCCATTCCAAAGAAAGGTAAAAAGACCCTGCCAAGCAACTACCGACCCGTCGCATTGCTTTCAGTAATTTCAAAAGTAATGGAGAAAGCTATTAACCAACAACTCCTAAAGTATCTGGAAGGGCTTAACATTATCAGCGACCATCAATACGGTTTTCGTAAGTCCAGATCAACAGGTGACCTTCTGGCATATGTCACCCATCTTTGGAGCAACACCATCGAACATCATGGAGAATCCCGGGCTGTTGCACTGGACATCTCTAGGGCTTTTGATCGTGTTTGGCACGATGGGCTTCTCAGTAAATTGCGATCCTACGGTATGCCTAATGGATTTTGTTTATGGTTAACCAGCTTCCTTAAGAACCGTTCTCTGCAAGTGGCGATTGACGGGTTTCTCTCAGACACCTTCACCATCAATGCCGGTGTTCCTCAAGGGTCCATATTGTCGCCTACCCTCTTTTTACTGTATATTAACGACCTTCTAGTGAAAACCCAAAATCCAATTTATAGCTTTGCTGATGACAGCACACTTGTCTCATCTTTTACCTTGACTCCCCAAACATCCGCTGCCGACGCACATCTTCGCAGGCAGCATGAAGTATTGCGCCTCAACAAGGACCTGGAAGAAATTTTGGCTTGGGGTGACAGTAACCAAGTCGAATTTAATGCTAAGAAAACCCAGGCAGCAGTCTTCTCCAAAAAGGTTAACATTGCAGAACCGGATTTAGTCATGGCAGGACACGCAATTCACCTGGCACCGTCTATTAATTGGCTGGGGGTCAATCTGGGAGGTAATATGTCTTGGCATGATCACGTTGCCGAAATTGCCAAGACAGCTGCACAGAAACTTGGTGTACTTTTCCGCACCAAAAGGTTGTACACATCTCATCAACTTTTGACACTCTACAAAGCCCAGATTCGACCATCATTAGAATATTGCTCTCATGTCTGGAGCTCTGCACCCAAGCACACCCTTCGGCTACTGGATTCCATTCAAAGGAGAGCCGTTCGTCTGATCGGCGACCCCGAGCTGACCAAGACACTCGATAGCCTGGAGCATCGAAGACAGGTTGGTGATTTGGCTCTCTTTTACAGATATTTCCATGGCAGGTGTTCGACTGACATTGCCCACTTGATTCCACCTAGAGCAATGCAAAACAGAAATACACGGCGAACCACTGCCGCTCATCCATATGTTGTTCAGCTTAGTACTCCTCGAACTTCATTGTTCAAGAATTCTTTCATCTGGAGAACGTAATCTTTGTGGAATGATCTTCCTGAGGTCGTGTTTCCCAAAGAATACAATCTTCAACGTTTCAAGACCAACGTTAATCGCTTTTTTCGCACTCGCACCGCTCCCAGAGATTTTTCCTACAGTGCAGGTGTTTTATAATAAAAAAAAAATTGTCTTCTATCTTAAATAATTAAAAATCGGTTACTAGACTAGGGGTTGCCATTGTGTCTCGGCAACGATTTTTAAAAAACGAAACCATATAATACGTGTTGATTTACTAAATTTGTCTATTAATAGAGAGCCGTGGATACGGTGACCCGAAAATTGTAGAGGTAGAGAATTTTCGATAGTGGGTATAGTAAAAGTGAAAAACTAGATAGTTTTTGGTGCCATAAAAAGTCAGTTTTAAAAGAAAAATGTCATATGACTTCCAAAAAACCTTTCTGTTGCAAAAACTTCTCGCCCAACCAAAATGACTAAAAAAATCGTTCCTACCTTCAAAATACTTATTCATGCCCCTATGCTACTATCGATAATGCGGTCAATTACTATGATTATTTTTATAACACTGGAAGTTATCGATAGTTTTCCACCCCTAGAAAAGTTCCCGAGGATGTACAGGGACATTATTTTAAGTGTCTCACCAGATTGGCGACTTTGCTATTGACGACGTGCTATTCCCTAATACCTTTTAGTGGTGTGTTGTGGGTTGCTATTTAAAAAAATTCAAAATGGCGTCGTATCTGTCATTTTTTGACATCTGACATATATCGCAATAGCCTGGGTGGCTCCGCCATAAAAAATTAGGTATCTCCAAAAAAAATTGAGTTTTTAATCTTAAAGCTTCTGTTAATTCGATGATAGCAAAATCAACAACTTCGAAGCCTCGTATCTTCGGAACGGCTGAAAATAAATGTTGACAACTATACATTTTTAATATTGGAACAAATAATCGAATGCAGCTGGCTTACTATAAAGTAGGGTTGCTATTTAAGAAAATCCAATATGGCATCTTATCTGTCAAATTTGTGAACATATATTTTTTTTGACATCAAATTTGACTTCTTCACAAAAAGCTATTAGGGAACACATAATTGTTTTTTTTATTGTGGTCGATGGGACAGTCGTCAATCGGGTGAGACACTTAAAATAATGTCCCTGTACAAAAAGTAGCATTCCGTCCGGTTTGCTTATCAATGCGCGTTAAATATATAGCCGCGTTCTCAGAGATACGATTGTCGCAGGCGACATATCCCCACTTCTTCAATGAGTTTCGCGCCGACGGCTGTCGCCACAAAATATTTTGTGAACACGAAGTAAAGTTGAAATAATTTAACGACAGCGACACCGACCAAGCGACACGTTGGTGGGGGATTAAGGGTACGAATGACGTAAATGATCCTGATTTCCTGATTAGTCGAGATGATGTCGCAGGCGACAGAACGTAGCTCTGAGAACGCTTGTAGAGGAAATAGTAATAGTACACGAAGAGAAATCATATGGAAGGTCATAAATCAAATAATGACCTTATGGAAGAACCGACACTGCCTTATACATCCGGTGGTCCATCAAATAAGTACGCAAAAAAGGGAGAAGGGGGTCAATTTCCTGGAGTGACATGTGACGAAGATGGGGAAGAAAGTCCGAACAAACGACGTGAAGCGACATCAGAAACACTTATAATCATGTAAATCACTGCAAGTTGTAAACTACTTTCTCGATTTTAGTAAACATAGGCTTGTTTGGAAGAGCAAGGTAAGTATATTTAATGGCCGTTTGCATCGTCTAGATTAGGTGCTAGTTAATCTAAGGTCCACCTTATCTTAAGAAAATGGTACACGCGTTGACCTAGCGTCCCACAATTGTCCGGCTTATCATGGACATCTAACCTTAAATCACATTTTTTATGTGTCAGTGTAATCATAATAACTTCAAAAGTTCTGCAACCCGCGTTAATTTAAGGTGAACCTTAAATGTAAGGGTAATATTTAAATTTTAGCAAGGCGGTGCAAACGGCCATGATTGTCGTATCCATTGATACACGATAGGCACAATTTGTAATAATGTTTTTGATTTTCTCTTAACATTTTAAACCTATTTCTATAATTTTGAAGAAGTAGTCCATACTTAAAGTGGAGTTAATTTATAGAAATAAAATAAAAAAAAAACATAAAGTCTTTCTCCACTGGTTTATTAAAAATAAAGTTAGAAGGTGGTAGATATTCTACATGTTTCAGGTGTAGCAACACCCATCATCAGGAACAAGATATATAAAGAGAAAAATTCATAGAAAGGAACAGACCTAAATGGTGAGTGACAATGAACCTCGATGGAGCTCTCATCGAGCCATGGAAGATTAAATATTGAGAAATGGGATAGTGATTAGAAGAAAATTGACATATTTAAGTCTTAACACTGACCATGGGCAACAGGTAACAGTGGTAAGAAGGGGCCCGTTTGGGCAAAGAGAAAAATTAAGAAATGTAAAAAATGGAGACTCACAGGTCAAGAACCCTCATCCTGGGAACCGTGGAGAGAAAGAAAATTTGTTAAATTAGCCCTCTTTTTAAGGGAAAAAAGCAAGTATTTTAGTTAGGAAAAGTAAAAGGCATAGAACTGATGTAGAATCTCAGTTCATAGCCGAAAAAATTTTAAAAAAATTTTAAAAAAATTAATTTAGGGGAACAAACCCGAAAGGGCTGGAACCCCAGTAGACGTTAATTTTAACATAACACCAAAATTATACTTTAAAAAAAGAACTAAAAAAGACTAGAAAGTCGGAGTACTTTTAAACCTTTTAATAGGCACGAGGTCCGACTTTCTAGTCTTTTTTAGTTCTTTTTTTAAAGTATAATTTTGGTGTTATGTTAAAATTAACGCCTACTGGGGTTCCAGCCCTTTCGGGTTTGTTCCCCTAAATTAATTTTTTTAAAATTTTTTCGGCTATGAACTGAGATTCTACATCAGTTCTATGCCTTTTACTTTTCCTAACTAATGTACCTACTTGCTTTTTTCCCTTAAAAAGAGGGCTAATTTAACAAATTTTCTTTCTCTCCACGGTTCCCAGGATGAGGTTTCTTGACCTGTGAGTCTCCATTTTTTACATTTCTTAATTTTTCTCTTTGCCCAAACGGGCCCCTTCTTACCACTGTTACCTGTTGCCCATGGTCAGTGTTAAGACTTAAATATGTCAATTTTCTTCTAATCACTATCCCATTTCTCAATATTTAATCTTCCATGGCTCGATGAGAGCTCCATCGAGGTTCATTGTCACTCACCATTTACGTCTGTTCCTTTCTATGAATTTTTCTCTTTATATATCTTGTTCCTGATGATGGGTGTTGCTACACCCGAAACATGTAGAATATCTACCACCTTCTAACTTTATTTTTAATAAACCAGTGGAGAAAGACTTTATGTTTTTTTTTTATTTTATTTCTATTTCTATAAGTTTGCTAGAGGTGCTGATATGCTCAAGAGTGTCTAGCAACGACACAGATGGCGCTCTGTGCCACATCTCACCGGTGTCCCACCAAATGCTGCATAAGCAGCTTTGAGTTGTCCTTTCTTTCGTCGTGTCCTAGCTCTACTGATGAGCCATGATATGGCTAAACGCGTCTAGGGATGGATCTGACGAAATGGAAGGAAATTCTTCTTATGCACTTTTGTTGATTCTATCCCAAAAACTTAAATCATACGGACTATGCCATCATAATCAAAAGGTAGATTAAATATAGTGAAACTTTTTGATTGTGTAGGTTTCTCATTTATTATTTTAATGGTTCAAGAACTACTCTTTAAATAATAACATAATAAAAAAAATACATTTAGACAGCCGTAAAACAAAATCAACTCCTATCAAAAATTAAATCAATTGAGAATTATTTCAATTTAATTATCTCCATGGAAAACTGCCGATTTTGTTTCATGGCTATCTCATAGGCGTAGTTAGGGGGTACTTGGGGGTGCTAAGCACCCCCGAAATCGAAATTAGCACCCCCAAAAAAATGTACTTTGACAATATAGGGTGTGGTCATTTAGGTGTGCAGCATATGGGAATTTTTTTATTAGCGATTTCTCAGAAAATTTTATTCTTGATAAAAGTTGGTGCATCTTCGATAATCATATTAGGTGTACTTGGAATAGATGCAAGTCAAACGGTGTACAGGGTAGGGCAAAAAATAGAAAACTTCTACAAGAATAAAGTACCCCTATTTCAGAAAATTCTGCAAAATGTTATTAAGAAAAGGTGTTTAGAATTCAAAGTTATGCATAGGTTTAAAAATAATAATTATTTCCCAAATTTTTTTTTTATATTCACCCTAAAGACCTTCATAAATTAAACAAAATCAAATCAATTTCACATATTTTTGTTTAAATTCAAGCATATTTGTAAAATTGACTTAGCTTTTTAATTTATTAAGGAAACACAAACTTCATGTTTGTTGCAAGGACATTAAACACAACTTTAAAATACCCTTAAAATTATTTTTAACAATATAAAACATTAGTAATGATAATTTTCAAATTAAAAAACTCTCATTTAAATTAAAAAATATTTATTTTAAATGTTTATTAGAAAAAATTCTTTATTAAAAAAAAACACTTTATATTTGTGAAAAATATAAATGTCAATGTCAATTCAAAATTTTAATATAATACGTACTATTTATGACCAACCAGCGTTTTTCGGGCTCGGTTTCTCATGATTAAAATTAAAATAGCATCGATTACCACGCCAAAATTGATGATTTTTCAGAAATACTCCTTAAGTGCCGTTTTGCATATTCATAATAAAGCATTCTTGTTTCTTCCCGCACTAATTTGTTATTATAAATTTATATTAAATTGGGTTACCTATATTTTTGTTGATGTAAAATAGCTCTAAAAAAGGGAAAACGGAACAGACAAGTATTTATTAGAAAAATACTATAAAATATTATTCTTTTTAAGTACTCGTTTTCCTTTAAAATTGCATCATAAATCAATAACTAAAACGAAATGCGTCTGATTACCTTAGTCTCTATAATAAAACAGAACTTTTAAAAGGAAAAGTTTAAAAACTTAACGTTTCCTACAACACCTTTGTAATCTAAGCCAAGAATATATTATTTTAAGATTTAATTTAAGTTGCCGTTGCCGTTCTGCCCTTCTTTCGAATTAGGCTTTTTTCTTCTTCGTTCGCTGCCAGGGCCATTCCCGACGGGACCTACAGTTTAACGTGGGTTCCGAACCACGATCCTCAGTCATGCGACACCCCCCAAGGGCTATCAACCCTTGGTTTATTGCCATTTGATGACCTACCGATTGGGGAGTGTGTACCTTCTTCCGCACCCCACGAGATGTCCGATCTCATCCGGCCTGGTTACCGGCGTGAATGGGGTGGGTTGGGAGATGATACATTTTACACCCTTCCCTGCATTCTTAAATCCACTAAATTTCGGACATACTTTTTTTATTGTACGTATGCCCACTCCGGGAATCGAACCCGGGTCGCCGCGGTCGAATGCCAGTAGCTCGACCTCTGAGCCACAACCGCGGTTTAATTTAAGTTCAAGCGTGAGACGAAAAATTAGGTTGCATTTAGACTCGAGCTCCTAGGCTCGGGGGGTGGGGGGGGGGGGGCTGCAGCCCGGTAGCCCCTCCCTTAAATACGCCACTGCGATAGAGATTTACAGGTCATGCAATGTAGCTTGAGCCCTGAGATGCGCAGATGATAGAAAAGGAGAGTCGGTGTACGACAGAGATACCTAATACCGAATTTTAGTAAAGTACAATCCGCGAAGAAAGTAAAAGTGGGATTTCATTAATAAAGCCATAGTTACTGCTAATCTTGTTTGCTAATTGGACCCTGTTATGCAAAAATCAACCAACCAACAAAATTATTTTTATAATAATTTAAATTATCGGAAATTTTTTCAAAACTAAAACTTAACTATTCAATATGTAAATTATGTAGGTTGTTTTACGCCTACGTCTGTTTCATCGCTCCAAGCTTTTTGGTGTGTATGTGATGAATTGGCCGTCCTTCTACACGGAAAACTCCCATTTTCTTTAAAAATTGGATGCGTAGATGCCTTACGTCAGGTTTCTCCATTAAAATTGGTATAATTTTGAAATTTTTTATGAATTTTCGCTAGAGTTGGCACTTGCTTTTCTGTTATATGGAAGTTGTGAATTGTTCTGCGTAAAACACCTTGAAAAGCAACGTCCAAGACTATTTTGCTTTTTCTGTTTTCACGCTTTTTGTTTGGCGTGGAAAAAGATTTACTGCTCCGGATTCGATATTTTTGGCTTCCTGCTTAATTCGTTTAATTGCGCTTATACTAATCTTTGTAGCGGCTGAAACACGTTCGTGAATCTTTCTGAAGTCAATTGCTGGTCTTCCTGTATCTGCCTCTTGTTGCATAAATTGTATTAAATTATAAACTATTTCACGGCTTTGACCGCTCAATACTCGGTTTAAGAATTTACTTTTAAAAGGCATTATTATAAATAAATACAGTAATAACTTTTTTTCCAATGAACGTCCTACTTTTCTAACAGACTGTACAGAAGTGTGCGTTTTAAAGATCATCAGATTAATGAGCTCTCGGATACTACTGTACTAATATTTTTATAAATTCCATTTCATTACTTTAAAAAGTAACATAGTTACAAAATATCCATACTTAATTATTATTTTTACGTCACTGGAAATAAAATGCACAATAATATAATCTGTAATAAAACCCGGTCATAGGTAGCAGGTGAATATAATTTTCTAGTAGGTACCTGTAAGATTATAATAATTTCAACTCACCGGTTAAAAGTTGACCAGTACATCGGTCGACGAGAGAGAGTCTAGTGATGGTAGTGGAAAATAATATTCACTGCGTCGCCAATAGATAGTCCAGCTATGTTTAAGGATAGCTGTTTTAAAGGTCAATGTTATATAAACATTGCAGCAATGTATAGTGAAAATTGTGATATGCAATCCGTAAATAGATAACAATTGCACTAGGTAACATTGTAATAATTTTTGTGCCAAGAAAATAATAAAACATTATTGCTTAAAAGTGAGTGCCAAATATGGTAAAAGTTTTGATAGAATTGACTTTAAAATACGGTAAACAAATTACGGTACATCTACCAGGGGGAAATTCTTGAATACAATGTTAAATTGTTGGTCCATTGCAAAAATTTGGATAGTTCTAGTAATTGTGGTAAGTGATAATATCATTTTCATACGTATTTTTTTGCAGGATGATCCCGAATATTTTTGTATAGGTACCTAAGTAGCGTGCGCTGACGGCGAAAATTTTTGCAAAATATTACCCAATAGTTACAATTTTGAATGATAAAAGAGTTTTGGCTGGCATTGTCTTTATTTGTTTTTAAATCACAACGATAACTGGTAAGTATCTTCAGTCGTCTTCAGGTCAATAATGTATAGTATACACCTGAAGAGGATTGGACGACTAGTTGAAACTTGATTTAAAAATTAATAAAGACAATGAAAGTTCAAAACTCAAGAAATATCATTTGTTTCCAAAGACAGACGTTAAATTACAATTTTGTTGATATTTATACAGTGTGTCCAAAAAAGTATGCAACATATGTAAAAGTTTTTTATTACCGATTTCTCAGAAAATTTTATTCTTGATAAAAGTTGGTGCATGCCTTGAAACTATAAATGCATATTTCACATTTCACCTGCGGCTAATAGTAAGGGAGCAAATGACATTTTTTCGAAATTGCATTAAGAGTAAAGTACCTTAGTTATTAGAAATACAGCAAAATTTTATTGCAAATTAAAAACATAGCCCAAATACGAAATTTGAGTTACGTGTCTCAATTTTTATTTATTTTTTTCTAATCTTTAATATCCCCTAAACGGTACGCCTCTGGTCGATTTTTCATTTACGCAATTTTAATATATTTATCAAATAACTTAAACGTGGGTTTATAATAAAAATGCATTAAGAGGATGCAAACTTTTAAAAACTTTTCAATGAACCGGGTCGGTTTAGGTATAAGCGTGTTGCACGCCTACTTAAACATATTTTAGCCAATTTCTGTTCGAAACCAAATTATAATAAAACTCAACCCTATTCATAGTACTGGAAATAACTACTAATTTATTTGTCATTTTCACCCAGTACGCTAAAGTCCAAAAACCTAGTTTAAAAAAATGCATATAAAATATTTAAAAAAAAATTGAGACACGTAACTCAAATTTCATATTTGGGCTATGTTTTTAATTTGCAATAACATTTCCATATAAAATTTTGCTGTATTTCTAATAACTAAAGTACTTTACCCTTAATGCAATTTCGAAAAAATGGCATTTGTTCCCTTACTATTAGCCGCAGGTGAAATGTGAAATATGCATTTATAGTTTCAAGGCATGCACCAACTTTTATCTAGATTAAAATTTTGTGAGAAATCGGTAATAAAAACCTTTTACATATGTTGCATACTTTTTTGGACACACTGTATAACCAAATTTTAAAGCTTTCAAAAGTCACATGTAGACCGAAACAATTTGAGGCAAAATAGTATGATACTTTTATACTTTAAAAAGTGAAAGAGACACTTAAATTAAACTTCTTATTCCATACAGCGTGCTACAAATTCGTATGCTTACAAGGGGATTGAGATGGTTAGATTGTGGCAAAGTTGCGTATTTTGGGGCTTAATAATTTAGTAAAAGAAAATTCTAAATATTTCGAATACCTTCGGAGATATCCGGAAAAACCCGAAGTTCTTATAGTTTTGGTTTTAAATTTTTTGCGCCTTCATTTTAGACGTGAAAAAAAAAACAAAAACCAATTTCTCATAGCCGTTCTTTATGTTCTACAAGATGACGTTTCGTTCTTTAGATACCAACCTCAAGTCAATTTTTTTAAATACGGACCTGGAATTTTACAAACATTTTTAGGGACTTCTACGCTTTGGAAATTTAATACAATTTAAAGATTTTTAAAATTTTAACGTTTTGTCATCAAATATCACATCATTAGTATTTCAAATTATTCTTTCTTTACTATTACGGCCCTAGCAATTCTTTTTGGGACAACTGAAATATAAAAATTACATTACAGGAAGTTATGGCGTTTAGGCCGTTTTATTTTAATAAGAGTTACCGTAACAATACTGTAGGAAGTAAGTGTAAGTTTCTAAGGTATGAGACATAATCCTATTTTTTTAATAGTATATTATTTATTTTATTAATAGGTATAACATCTTAAGTCCTATGGTTTTTGCCTTAGAACTAGATCGAAATACTGTAATACAGAAAAAAATTCTTGCTCCCTAGTAAAGAAAAGGTAACTGAAGTGTTAGTCTAGTTATGTTACTGTAATGCGTTTAAGCTTGTTTCAAAAACAATTTCAATTTTATTTTGCTGTTTGATAATGCCAGTTTCTGGCAAAACATGTAACAAAAATAAACAGACAGAAAAATATTTGAGGCCGAGACTTTTGGTCTTTTCTCTTATCAAATATCAGGCCTTTTTGAGTAAAAATGGACGGATTTTTCAAATCAGAAATCATATTTTTTTGGTTTGGCTCTAAATGTTCAGGACCGTACACAGTAAAAAATTGAGTGTATAATTTTACACTCAATACACACTCAGAGTGGTGTATATAGGTCCTGCACTTTCAGTGTAAATTTTATCATTATCAGTGAGAGTAAATTTTGGTAATTTTAATATACACTAGAGGGTAAAAATTACTAATTAGGGTGTAAAATTAATACACCTCTAAAAAACTAAAGAGAGTAAAAGTAACTTATGATCGCGTAAAAAGAATATTTCTAATACACCCAAGAGTGTAAATGTAATCTAATAGGGAGTAAAAAAAATACAAATCCTATTTAAAAAAATTTTATTTATACTTTAAAAAATATATTAACAATTAGCAAAAGAAAAAAAGTAAACATATTTAAACTTTTGCAAAGTTATAAGTTATAAAAAATAAAAACAACTGATAATACATAGACTTTAAATTAACCAGTGGCAGTGGTCTGATTTGTCCTATTTTATAGTTTAGTATATAATATCAATTCTAGCACAAGAAAAAACTTATCTTACGCATATTTAAACTTTAGCAAAGTTATAAAAAATAAAAACAACTTAACATAATATATTATAGCTACAAAAAACTTAACCAGCTTTTCTGATTTGTCCTATTTTTACGGTTTAGTCGGATAACACTATAATTCTGGAAAACAGAAAAACTAAACATATGCCTATTTGAATTTAAGCAAAGTTATAAAAAATAAAAACAACTCAACATAATATATTAGAGCTACATAAAACTTAACCAGTTTCCCTGATTTGTCCTATTTTTACAGTTTAGTCGGATAACACTATAATTCTGGAAAACAGAAAAACTAAACAACAACTTACCTAGTTCAACAATATCTGCATAGATAGCAGAGTCTTCAAGTTTACCATATTTAGTTTTATTTTTAAATTTTAACTTAAAAATATACATTTTTATTGACAACGCTTACAGAACACCTGAAAACCACTAACACACGCAGTAAAGTGGCGCGTCGAAGTCGAAACCCGCAAGTGGCTGTTTTCGCATAGGGAAACGAATTCGCGGAAATGCTTCTTGCATCTAGGATCGCGATTCACACTAGAACTGTATAATTTACCAGAGCAAGAGTAAATATACACTCAAAAAGGGTAAATTTCATTGCTGAAATACTATTTACACGCAGAAAGTTTCTTTTATTGTAGCACGAATATGTTTCACACTAATGGAATTGTTAAAGCACCCAACTAATGATAACTACCAGCTTAGAATTTAATGGTACTAATAGTTTATTTGGGTGTTAAATAACGGCGAATAATATTTGCAAGGGTGTAAAAATATACACTCACATTTTTACCATGCTGAAATGAAATTTACCCGCTCTATATTTTTTACTGTGTAATGACATAAAAAGATAACTTGAAAAAATGTGTTATTAGATGACAAAACGTTAAAATTTCAAAAACTTTAAATTGTATTAAATTTTTAAAGCTTAGAAATCTTTAAAACTGTATTTAAAATTCCAGGTCCGTATTTAAAAAAAACTGACTTGAGGTTGGTATTTAAATAACGAAACATTTGAAAACTAATAACGCCATCTTGTAGAACAAAAAAGACGGCTATAAAAAAGTGTTTTTTTGTTTTTTTAGGTGCAGCATAAGTAACAGATATATCTACATAAAATTCGTTCAGTCATATACTGACGTCCTTACAACCCTTATTTTGTTCACCAAATTAGTGCAAATTCGAGTCTTCTCGAGGTCAGATCGACGTAAGTTTCCAACGTCAGGTTGAAAAATATAACGTCGGTACGACGTAAAAATGCTAGTTAGGAAGTACCTGTAGGTAACACCTACCTTTCGATATAACCCCCATTAAAAAAAATTAAAAACCAAAAATAGAAATTTCGGTTTTCTTCGGATATCTCCAAAGCATCCGAAATATGTACAATTTTCTTTTACCAAATTATTAAGCCCCAAAATACGCAACTTTGCCTTTAACCATCTTCGCATCTCTTACCGTTTTCGAGATCCCCTTGTAGGCACACGAGTTGGTAGCACCCTGTATACTACAGTTCCAAAATTACTGCCAGTGACTTGTCGCCTACATATCAAGATCTGCTAGTTGTACGAACTCGGAGTAAAAAAAATCCAGGATAACTATAGTGCATACACGTGGTTCGGATTCAACGCTAAGCTGTAGGTCCCGTCTGGCTGACATTACCCAGACGATAGGCATAGGGTTACAATGGGCCTATAGGGCTCTTCCGCCAACCCCAGCAAGAAAAAACAGTACCTATTCACCTGAAGACGACTGGAGATACTTACCAGTTTAAACGTTGTGATGTAAAAAATAAAGACGATGCAAGTCCAAAATTCTTTATTCAAACTTTTTAATGATAATCTTAACTGTGGCCACCAAACTCAAGTAAAAAAATAAAAGTGTAAATAGCCAAATAACGCGAGGCGGTCTCAAGTTTAACGGTATAGAATGAAACAATAATATTTTTTAAAAACATATTATGGAAAACTTGTGATAGATAAAGATTTACTCGGGACACACGTAAGTTAATATTGGACAAATACAGGCTTTTTTAAGTTAATTTTTAGCAATTGTAACTGATATCATTTATCGTCCATGCTACGTAGAACTACGGTCTACCCACGTATCAAAATGATCCAAATAATAAGATATAACGTCTATGATGCCTACAAGTCAAACGACAAGCTTGACGGCTTTAAAAAACTAAGGCAATAATAAACCTGAAATATGAATCTAATTAAACCTAATATTAGAAAAATATAGTAATATATTACGTGTTAAGTATGGTAAAAAGCATATTACACACGAATGGAAAAATTGCGAATAAGCCGCGTAGTGGCGAATGCGGTAATTACATAAGTGCGTCATTGCTTTACAACACGCAATACGTACTATATTTTTTCTACAACTCTCAAATAATGATAATGTCACTGTCAAATATGCTAAACGCAAGGGAGATAAATGTCACGATTTGAGTGGTTCAAGGCTAACTTGATTGTTATATCATAAGAGCGTTTTCACACGGCACCATAAATCGCACGCGATATTATGGTCGCAATATTGCTTTACACCAAATTATGTGTTCTCTAATATCGCTTGTGTGTGAAAATGGCTCATTAGAAAACACATAATTTGGTGTAAAAGCAATATTGCGACCATATGTCGCGCGCGATATATGGTGCCGTGTGAAAACGCTCTAACGCACGGTTGTGCGTTTTAATTCTTTACGCACAGTTTTGCGTAAGACTGGATTATTTACTTATAAAGTGAAAATGAAAAAAAACGTAAAACAATGTTTATTTATTTAATACTCAACAGTTATAAAAAATACCCTACAGAGTATGAGACTTAATAGCTAAGAGTACATAATTATCAATATTATAATTAAACAGGGGCGGTTCTACGGGGGGGCCTGGGGGGCACAAGACCCCCTAACATTTCTGAAAAACTATAAAATTCATGCCACTGATAAAAAAAATTCCCGGTGCTTTATTATTTACATAATTTGATACAATTTGGGCATGATCCTCAAACATTTTGGGCTGCGGCGTTATTTGCTTGCGAAGGCTACTAAAAATTATGGCTGCGCCCAGTGCCGTATATAAGGGGGGGCTGCCGGGCTGCATTTTCATCTCACGCATGGACTCTTAATTTAAATCTTTAAATAATGTATTCTTGGCTTAGATTACAAAGGTCTTGTAGGAAATGTTTAGCTTTTAAACTTTTCCTTTTAAAAGTGCTGTTTTATATAGAGATTAAGGTTTCACACGCATATCGTTTTAGTTATTGATTTTTGATGCAATTTTAAAGGAAAACGAGTAAAAAGAATAATATTTTATAGAATTTTCTATTATATACTTGTCTGTTCCGTTTTCCCTTTTTTTGAGCTATTTTAAATCAACAAAAATATAACCCAATGCAATTTTTACATCGGAAACAATAAGGTATTTATTTCTTAAGAGAAAAATTAAGGTAAACATTTCAATTGAAACATTTTCCATGGAAAAAGTGTGATAATTTATAATAAAAAAAATAGTGCGGGATGAAATGAGAATGCTTTATTAGGAATATAAATATACGGCACTTAAGAAGGAGTATTTCGAAATTTAAGCATTTGCACCAAAAACTGCTCTTAGATCTACGCTCCTAAAATACATTATTTCTGAAAAAATCATTAATTTTGGCGTGGTGAGCGATGTTTACTTTTTTTTTAATCATGAAAAACCGAGTCCGGAAAACGCTGGTTAGAGTCATACATACGTCTTATGTTAAAATTTTGGATTCACACCAATATTCATATTTTTCACAATTATAAAAAATGCTTTTTTTTAAATAAAAGGAATATCAAAAAAAAAACATTAAAAAAAAATTTAATCCAACCATGCAAAGGGGGAGAGGTAATAATTTAATTTTCGAAATTTGATAGTAGTAAGGTGAATTTTAAACGAACTTTGGGCGTGGCCCTGAAAATTCCCTCCCCCCCGAGCATATTTTCTGGCTGCGCCAATGTGGGCCCCCCCCCCCAATATTTTGGGCCTAGAACCGCCCCTGTAATTAAACAGCTAAAATCAACAACACTTTTTGAGTTATTTTAAACTCATATGAAATAAATCACAATCTTTTTGGATAGGTATCATTAAACAATCTACACAGGACTTTAAGTGGTGCATTATTAAAATTATTAACAGGATTTCTTGTTCTATGTAACGGAATATTAAAATTAATCAACGATAACTAACTTATTTAGAATCATTAATTTGATTATGCAATAATTTGAAAAGGAAAACTAATGAAGAATAACTTCTTCGGTTTTCCAAACTTTATAGGTTATATGTTTTCCTGAGTTGAATTATGGATTTCATATGTATTTGCTTGTTTGTAATGTGAATTAATAATTTGTTTTTTACCTTTTATATAGTGTAATTATGGTTATTATAACAGAGACTCCAAAATAATAGCAGCATAATCCAAAATACTTCTAACGTAGACTATATGCAGTTGTCTACTACAATTTACGCTATTAAAATATTTACAATTCCTAACAACAAATCCGTACATAGTGCATGCCCTGTTTGAGATGTTGGATATCTGCGCCCTATGTCAACTGCGAGTCGAACAAAACTCCAAGATCTCTTATTTATTCTACTCGATTAACTACTGGTCCGTTTATGTTATAATTAAAGATACATGGTTCCTTTGTTTCTAGCAAATGTGAGCACATAACATTTACTTATGTTAAAATCTAATTAATTAATAGTTGACCATTCTAATATTCTATTTAAATTACCCTGGCCCCATGTTTACCAATATAGGAGTAGAAATATAAATTATTATGGCTTTTTATCATTCGTTTTAAACTAACGAAGGCATTTAAATTCGGTAGGTACCTAAGTAATAATTCAATAATACCTACATTATAATATTATGTATATTTCAATAATGTCATTATAATATGATATTATGTATAGGTATTGATATAGGTATTCCATTAGCCAAAGTTCTTAATTTTTATTGAAATTGCTCGGAGCAACCTATGACTCTTATCTTTTACAAGTTTTTGCAGCAAACTAAACGGGTAGCCTATATTTAGATTATCAAATGCATCACGTAGCCTAAGGTTAACTTGATCCTTGTTGATCAGAAACTATTCTTATCCAATATATTTAATAACTACTTAACAAGCAAACGGACTATTTTGTAAAACAGTTTAGATAAGAAGTTAATAAACCCTTGCTTTGGTGCCAAGTACTCTGCAAATCTTTGCAGGTAATTTATGTTGTTACCCTTAATTTTGGAGCTTAAGTGAGGTTGTTAATTTATTTTTATTGTTTTGTATTGGCTCCTACTATTATTTATAAATAAATTTAGAATTTGTAGAATGGCTAGGCTTAATTTTATATAATTAATAATAAAATAGTGGAATTTAGTGTCCGTTAAAATATTTAAAGAAAAGAAGCTTAGCGGCAAGCGGACAGAGTAGTGCGTCTATCTTTTGCATTAAAGTACACAGGGACTCCAAAGGTAATGGAATCCCTGGGGCACAGGTAGACAATGACCGGCTGTTTCGTTCTTGTTAGAACTCATCAGAAAGCCATAACCTGTAAGCAACTCCCAATAGAGCGAGACTGTTCTTTTCAAGGCGTTTTTAAGAAATAAAAACGCGATGAAAACCCAGTAACGCCATCAGTAGGAATCAACTCAATGCAAAAGATAGGCATCTAACGTGAAAACTTAGAAATTAATAAATCTAAATCAATCAAGCATGGAACGGCCACTTCACCAGTATAGGAAACATTTCTCGCTTCTCTAATACCATCTCCACGGTTTTGTGGATTCAGATCCAGATCGCGCTGCAGTCGCCCACCGGCTTGCAGCACTATTCCGTAAATGCCTTTATATATTTTAACGGACACTAAATTCCACTATTTTATTTAACTTACACACGGCAATTACGGAATAGTGCTTCAAACCGGTGGACGACTGCAGCGCGATCTGGATCTGAATCCACAAAACCGTGGAGATGGTATTAGAGAAGCGTGAAATGTTTCCTATACTGGTGAAGTGGCCGTTCCGTGCTTGATTGATTTAGATTTATTAATTTCTACGTTTTCACGTTAGATGGCTATCTTTTGCATTGAGTTGATTCCTACTGATGGCGTTACTGGGTTTTCATCGCGTTTTTATTTCTTAAAAACGCCTTGAAAAGAACAGTCTCGCTGTTGCTGTTGCTTACAGGTTATGACTTTCTGATGAGTTCTAACAAGAACGAAACAGCCTGTCATTGTCTACCTGTGCCCCATGGAACCCATTACCTTTGGCGTCCCTGTGTACTTTAATGCAAAAGATAGACGCACTACTCTGTCCGCTTGCCGCTAAGCTTCTTTTCTTTATAATTAATAATTATGTGAATCAATAAAACGTTATTTTATATTTTAGTGTATATTAATGAATTATTTTATTAAACATTTAAAAAAATTGGGAACTTAGTTCTTAGAACGAAAATAAATGATTGAATAGGTCAAAGCAAAAGGTCCCCCAAAAAATTAAAATTTTAACAAAGGGAACCACAAGGTAAATATTAAAAAATCAGTACAACACATTTAATAATTAAAACTCTTATTACATATCGAGAACGCGATATGTATTTCCCTCCTTTTGTAGAGAATTGTATTAGGGTTGTAGCCGCCGTGGTCACAACTTTGCCTCAATTTAACCATCTTTGTATCTCTTACCGTTTTCGAGATCCTCGTGTACGTACACGAATTTGTAGCACCCTGTATATAATAAGTATCTTCTTAACCCTATTTTTGTTAAGTGTCATAAAACGACGCGTAAAATTTACAACGTGTAAATTTGGTTTCTTCGTGATCTTTCTCAAGTTCTAATGATCCGAGCACTGTGATTGGTCAGTTTCATATCCTAACAAATCAAATCAAATATAGCTTTATTGTCGTAAGATCTACTCATTGACAAAGCAAAGCAACTTATAAAATTATTACAAAACTACAGTTAAAACGAATGAAACAAATTAAAATCTAAAATACACTGACCAGTTAAACACCCCAAAATAAACAAGAGACCCTCACAGCGATACCTCGAAAAATTCACTTATTGTATAGACAATATGGATATGAAATAATATCCGTTTACTTAACTAGTATAGCCCATTTATCCAATTACTTGGTCAAAAAGGATTATCCATGTGGCAGTAGAAAAATTCTTTTGGAGCGATATAAAATATTTTTCGACTCAAATTTAATTATAAGCAGTAACATAATATTGATGATACGACGCGATGCCTTCATTTGGATCCCTTTTTCATTTTATGTTTATTATTAGAAAAATATTATTAATCAAACTTACATTACATAGTGATTAAAGTTCAGAGTACCAAAGTTTCAATATGATGGTCTAATCTAACTGATTGAGTTAGATTAGACCATCTGACGAAGACACTGTGCGTCGAAACATTGTTATGGCAATTTAAAATAAATAGTGGAAATTATAAGTTTTGTTACTCATTAATATCATTAAATATTATACAGGGTGTTCATTTGAAAACTTCCCACCACGGATTTATCGAAAACCACTGATTAAAAGGAAAAACGCCGAGGGGATGCCAAAGGGGAAAACTTTTTAAACAAAAACTACTTCACCCCCTTTTACCCTCTGCCCCCGGGGTCATCCCTTTAAAAATTTTAAATGACAAGGGGTATCAAGTAATAGCTTGTTTGAAAGGTCTTTCAAAATGCTTTATTTTTACGTTTGATTTTTTTAAATCGGTCGATTCGTTTTTGAGGAAATTAGAAAAATCTTAATTTTAATAATTTAAATCTTAAAATTTATCTTAATTTGTACAGATAGACACAAAAACACACACGAAAATATCACTTTTTATTTCAATAAGTGTTCAAATGTTGCCCGTTATTGGCCAAACAATGATATAGGCAATGTTCAAATTCCTGACGGACATTTTCAAAAACATGTTGTGGGAGATCATGGCAGCTTTTGATGATGCGTTGATGAAGTTCATTCAAAGTTTCAGGTTGGGGAGTGAACACAATAGATTTCAAATGGCCCCATAGAAAAAAGTCTAATGGCGTCAAGTCAGGAGATCTAGCAGGCCATTCTATAGGCCCTCTTCGCCCTAACCATTTATCTGGAAACTCGTCGTCTAGCCATTGCAGAACCAGAAGAACATAGTGAGGAGGAGCGCCGTTTTACTGGAAATATATTTCAGCCTCACCAAGTATAGGGTTTCCATCGTCTTCGATTTGGTTTTCAATGGTTTCAGTGATACGCGGATTGATGGTATTTTCCAACATATCTAAATAAATGCCTCCATTTAAATTCCCATTAATAAACAATGGCCCAATCACTTTGTTTCCTAAAATGCCTGCCCATACATTAAGTTTTTGGGGGTACTCTACAAAAGCATGAGGATTTTCATTGCTCCAATACCTGCAGTTATGCTTATTAACAAATTCATTTAGATACAATGTGCATTCATCACTGAAGCAGATATTCTTTACATGAATGGTATTATCATTAATCGCTGCAGTCATTTGTTCACAAAACTCAACTCGCCTATCGAAATCATTTTCGGTTAACTCTTGCAATACTTTCATTTTGAATGGATGAAATACCAGTCGCATCAACAATTTTGCGTAATGAAGTATTAGGATTTATGCTAAAATGACCCAAAACTTCAACTTGGGCGGCTTCATCCAAAACTCTACGATGATTACGTTTTTTATTTGCAACAGATCCAGTTTGAGTAAATTTAGTCACAAGGTCCAAAAAATACCTATGCGAAGTTATCTTTTCCGGATGTCTGACGTTAAATGTGACGGCAGTTTGTCGAGCACATTGATTTTGGGTACCATAAATTAGAATCATTTCCACTCATTCGGCTAGTGTGTAAACCATTTTGAAAGTAAAATGTGAATCAATAAATTAATTTTCACTATCCCGAGATTGTTACAAAGGTAACTGACAGCAAATTAAATTCTTTCTTTTCCTTAGCAACTATAAAAAACTAAACAGGTATAAGAATAAATACAGTTCGCCCATGTTATCTGCGTTGATAAAAAGAGGCCCTATAGAATGGCCTGCTAGATCTCCTGACTTGACGCCACTAGACTTTTTCTATGGGGTCATTTGAAATCTATTGTGTTCACTCCCCAACCTGAAACTTTGTATGAACTTCGTCAACGCATCATCGAAAGCTGCCATGATGTCCCACAACATGTTTTTGAAAATGTCGGTAAGGAATTTGAACATCGCCTATATCATTGTTTGGCCAATAACGGGCAACATTTTGAACACTTATTGAAATAAAAAGTGATATTTTCGTGTGGTTTTTTTTTCTATCAAATTAAGATCAATATAGATTTTTCTAATTTTCTTGAAAACGAATCGACCGATTTAAAAAAAATCAAACATCGAGATAAAGCACTTTGAAAGACCTTTCAAACAAGCTATTACTTGATACCGCTTGTCATTTAAAATTTTTAAGGGGATGACCCCGGGGGAGCAGAGGGTAAAAGGGGCTGAAGTAGTTTTTGGTTAAAAAGTTGTCCCCTTTGGCACATCTTGTGACGTGTCTCGGCGTTTTTCCTTTTAATCAGTGGTTTTCGATAAAGCCGTGGTGGGAAGTTTTTAAATGAACACCCTGTATAGTACGGTTGTTTGAACGTTTGTTACACCAATGTATTGGGGTTCCCTTTCTAACAGTATAATTGATGATTAATAAATAATTAAAATTCTTACGGCAACCGTGAGCGTAAAAACATGTCAAATAGGGTTGCTATTCACATATTCTCACGATAAATTGTTAGATATTATGTGTTAATTTAGAGTAAGCAGTTTATTAACTTTTTATTACTAGTAAATACGTATGTATGTGGTTGTGTAATAGTAGATTACATAACAAGTGATGAAAGTGATACTTCTCAAACGAGGAGAAATTTAGCACGATGCGTCAGCCGAGTGCGGAAATTCTCTGAGTTTGAGAATAATCAATAAAAGATGCATTAAATATAAATTTAAAAAATCCACCCAACAAGGAATATTTCAATTCAAAATAATTCTCTAAAGTATTTAATGTTTTTATAAAAAAAGTCAAATAACCCTAATGGGATTTGAACTTGTGACCTTGCGATCTGTAGGGTAAACTCTATTCTCAACGCTATCGATACCAATAAAGATTTGTTGTTTAATACATGATACTTTTTTAGCGCGATTTGTTTTTCTGGTAATATATTTTCCAGTATATTATTAACAATTTTTATAATTTCAGCGTATTTTCACACACTCTGAATCACGCGACAAATACATGATAAATAAGGTAAACACTTTACAATTACTGCTTTCTAAAGTTTGTTCTTTTTAATAACTAGGGGTGGTGTGTCAAATTGGCACCATATGTTTAAATTAAATAGTGTGCCTTGTGTTTCAACCCTAGTGTTGAAATATTTTTTTCAACACGCGTGTGATATTCGGCGCTTTCGAGCCAAGTTAACCGTGCTTTTTTTCTCATTTTCATATGGTCATAAGAAAAGTATATTTCATCGTTTTTAGCAGCTGTACATAAACCGATAAAAAAATTAATTTTCTCATATTCAAATTACCTGTAGGTATATAAACAAACAAAAATTATTAACTGTTTTTTTAAATTAAAGGTTGAAGATATTTTTGGTCGTCCTCAAGATGGAAATCAAACAAAGTCAAGAATTTTAACACATCCACACACATTTGGTAAGTAATCGGCTTAGCATGCCATATAAGTTAATGGGTAGTAGTACCTATACCGAGTAACACAAGACAGTGCTACCCTTTTCTAAATGTTCATAACTTTGATAAAACAAGAGAGGTGGTAAAGAATAGGCCATGACTGACGTCACGTAACCATAGCGACGTGAAAATCAAAGCCGATTGTCTGTATGTTAGTCTTCACTTGCTGGGGCGCGCCAAAATGCATGAGTGTTTATAATTATAGTCCATCGGAGTTAACCGTGGCTCTATTATTCGGATTAAATTAATATTATTATTTCGAACATAGTTATTTTTTAAAGGCTAAAATGGTAGCTGTATTGGTACATTATTATTTAATATTGTCTAAAAATTTCCTACTTCACCTGACGAGCCGCCACTGATCTAGGCAGCCATTTTTAAAATATATGACAATGTGTGATTTGTCATTAAATTCGTTGAAAAGAGAACTCTCTATAGAATGTATATACATTGAATAAAAATGTAGCGTTTTCATTTAAAATTTAAATTTTGACCACTTCCGGTTAAACCGGAAGTGATTTGGAAGGTTTGAATTGGCCGAAAAATTGAAATTCATACACTTCATGCCTCCTAAAATTTTCTTTTCTTACCTTCAAGAATCCAGATCCAGTAAATTCCCAATTATTTTTATTATAGTTATTTTGTCGCCTATGGTGTTAAAAATATTTTGTTTTTGTTGCAATTTTAGAATATGGAGATGAACAAGAAATCATTTTTCCAGATGATTCTGAAGAAAAAATAGTTTTTGCATCAAGGATAGGTGAAAATCCGAAATGTGCAGATGGTCTTTCATTTTGCGAAGAAGTAGATGCATATCCCTACAACCACCTTAAGCGACTTTTGCAGCAAAATCCAATGCTTAAAGTTCTTTTTGGACAAGATGAGGTAAGTAGGTACATTAAGGAATGTCCACAGCGAGTCCGGCATATTAATAAATAAAACATAAGTGTTATCGTGTTAGAATAAGTGTTACATACTCAATAATCATAATATGTTGCCGTACCGTGGTCAAGACTTTAAAATCATTATTTTCTGGTGAAGTGGTACTTTACTCACTTCACCTGAATATCCGCCACTGCTTAATAAACTTGTAGTAATTTATATTTAATATTCAGGTTCCTCCTCAAGGCATAGCAAACCGGATTGGTGACGATGACGAAAAATTTGTATGTAGATCCATCGTGAAAACAATATTTCCCAAGTATGGTCAAAATAAAAATAATAAATGGAAATTTATTATTAACCAAGGTGAAGATGATGGATTTATTCAGGGGGTTCAAATAGAAGTATGTAAGAAGTAAGTATTCTAACCAATTCACATGTATTATTAGTAAAAAAAAAACACCGGACTCTACCTAGGTACCCAGGGTAGGGGTTGATACCGATGCCGAGGTCGATTAAGCTCTATCACGTCAGGTTGAAGGTCAAACTAAGAAAATGTGTGAAGATAGGCAGGTGAGCATTAGTATAAGTTTTTTCCTATTTTTTTCACCCCCTATTCTTACTTTACCTTTCAAATGACCTTGAACATGAGGCGATAGAGGTGAACCGACATCGGATTCTACCTCTTGACAACTTCTTCTCGGTTTTTCTTAAATTAACCTTAAAATGACCTATGGATTCTAAGACAACATCCTTCTTTTATTTTGAGTTTTAAAAAACCTTGAACTTGACGTAATATAGCTTAACCGAACTCGGCATCGAAATCAGTGACCTCAAAAACCCCTCTGGGTACCTAGGTAGAGTCCGGTATTTTTTTCAAACTAAATAGGTATTATATAGACCTGTGATAATTTGAATGTGTTATTAGTTTAAACGTGTTGCGCTCATGCTATTTATTATAATGAGAATATTTTTTTTTGATTTCGTTTAAAATAAATGTATGTCAAAACAAACAGTTATTGTTGGCTTCTTACTTAGAATATGATTTTATATCTGACCGAATAACGATTTTGCTGTAAGAAATAGTAGTTATGCAACAAGAATGGATATGATGTCCATATTGCACGAGGAAGTAAATTGAGCACGACACCGTAGGCGGAGTGCTCAAACTTCCGAGCGCAATATGGACAATCCACACGAGTTGTACAGTATATTTTTTCTACGACTGAACTTCCGAACTTCATGCTAAGAATTTTAAAAAATTATTTAAATTAGGCATCATAACTTGTCTTTTAAGTTGGCCACGAACTTGCGGAACGGCAATAAGAAACAATTGAACAAAAATTCATTTTGATGGCAAACCCATGAACCAAATTACACTGTAACATATTTATTGATTTGGGTAAGTTCTTATATTTATACAAACTCACTTTTGAATATATCTATCTTTCTCACATTCGACTTTCTGCAGAATAACAGACAAAAAGCGATATATGTATTAATAAAAACGAACAATTTATTTTCTCAACTAGGTATTTTGATTAATAATTGTTTTACTGAAATGCACAGAACAAAAATAGGTTTGTCGGGTTTATTTCTGCTTGCGTAAAGAAATATAACTCCGAAAGTACAACAAATAGAATTTGTTTTAAACAGTTAATAATGGATTTTGTGCATTAATATGAATTTTTAACGTTCGCTATGGTTAAATTTTTCAAAATAAACTCCAAAATACAAACTAGCAACACTGTTAACGTGGAAAAAGAAGTGGCAATAGTGTAAGTAGAAATAACATAACCTTAAAAATTTTAGTAAAAAATGGATTTTTTTTTCTAGAAATCTTATAATTTCGTCTGTTTTATCGGGTTATCTTTATGTTCCACCATTTAAGGAAAAATTACCAGTTAATTTTCTATGTTTGTTGCGTATAATAAAAGTATTAAGATCAATTGGGCTTGGATCCCCGTTCAAAATATATCGGAAAATATCCCCGTGCACAAATATTTATTTACTTATATATTATTTATATGGAAAAAAATAACCAAGGTTAGTAAGAAAACGTTCATTTGGTAGGTATTTAGTACATTTTATGAAAAGCTTGTAGTAATTGTCTAGAAATGAGTGAAAATAAAGATATTTTTGAAATAAGAAAGTGCGTCTGATACTGTAATGTTTTATTTGCCGGCCGCAAATGAATACAGGGTAATCATAGATTTACTGAACAGAATGAAATAAAAGACTATTACTGTGCGACTATACACGTAAGAGAGGCTTATTATTACACCTTGTTTTCTTTAACACCTTTTTTTTTAAATTTCAGTCCAGATGGGGAATGCGATATTCCAGGTAGCTTGCTAAGCTCAGGCTATCAAACATTCTGCAAACAAAAATATGTTTACAGACGGCTGCTATCAATTAGCAACGAAGGCACTCCGATACCGGATACGTTTAAACTTCCATCTGCATGTTGTTGTGCCTATAAGCAAAGTTTGGATTTCCTGTCAAGATTTGGAAGGGATTACACGTCCGCCTCCAAAACAAAAAGTTAAGCATATTGGGTCAATTAAAAGATTTCGGCCTCCACACGCCTTCTTGTCATCCGGACCTATAGTGTGATTACAATTAATATAAATAAAATTATCTACCATTAAAAATCGACCAAAATAAAAGCTCCTCATTCACAAAACTGTTAATCACATGTTGTTATGTAGGAAATAAACAAATATTTAAACAAAAAATATAAAATATTGATTAATAGTGAAAATCTTAAAATGTCAAGTACAAGTAAGTAATTTCGTAATTTTTATTTGGTAAAAGTGGTTTTATTAAGGGGTATGATTTTTACAGTTATTTGTGTTAATAGTAGGAGAGCAGTGACACTGGGGTTTTTTAATCTCAATTTCACGATGGTTCACTACAAATTTGAAAGAGGTCAGAATGTCCGCGTTTCAGAAACGCTAGCAGGTGCCACCATAGTCCTGCCAAGCTGATGGGTATACAGGGTGCTACAAATTCGTGGGCGTACAAGGGGATCTCAAAAACGGTAAAAGATACGAAGATGGTTAAATTGAGGCAAAGTTGCGTATTAATAATTTGGTGAAAGAACATTCTAAATAGTCCGAATACCTTCGTAACGTAAGAAAAAAAAACAACAAAAAACACCTTCTTATAGCCGTGTTTTTATTTTACAATATGGCGTTATTAGTTTTCAAATTGGACGTTTTGTTCTTTGGATACCAACCTCAATTTATTTTTTTTAAATGCGGACCTGGAATTTTTTAAACAGTTTTAAGGACTAGCTTTAAAAATTTAATAAAATGTAAAGGTTTTTAAAATTTTAACGTTTTGTCATCAAGTAACACATCACTAGTATTTCAAATTATCCTTTCTTTGCTATTACGGCCCCGGCAATTATTTTTTGGATTACTTAAATATTAAAATTACCGTGACAGTACTCTGGGAAGTAAGCACGTTCTTAAGGCATGAGAAGTAATTTTCTTTTTATTAGTACTTTATTTATTTTATTATTATAACGTATATCCTATGATTTTTGCCTTAGACCTAGACCGAAATACAGTAAAACTGAAAAAAAATAATGCTTCCGAGTGTAGAAAAGATAAATGGAGTGTTAGTCTAGTTATGTTACTGTAATATACGTTTATGTTTATTTTAAAAACAATTTCAATTTTTTTTATTGTTTATACGATCTGATGATACTAGTTTCAGGCGAAACAAAAACAAAGAGACAGAAAAATATTTGAGGCCGAGACTTTGGGTCCCTTTTTTTATAAAATATCAAATATCAGTCCTCTTTGAGTAAAAATTGACGGATTTTTCAAATCAAAAATCTTTTTTTTTAGTTTCTCTCTAAATGTTCAGAACCGTAATGACATGAAAAACATAATTTTTTAAATTTTAATTATTAGATGACAAAACGTAAAAACTTTTATATTGTATTAAATTCCGAAAGTTAAAACTGTGATAAAAATTCCAGGTCCGTATTTAAAAAAAAAGAATTGAGGTTGGGTCTAAAGAACGAAACGTCCCATTTAAAAACTAATAACGCCATCTTGTAGAACATAAAATATGACTATGAGAAAGTGTTTTTTGTTTTTTTCCTAAGTAAAATAAAACACGGAAACCAATAAGCTTTAATGCCGACGTTTCGACATATATGACGTCATCCTCAGGGTATTACAATGGATGAAAATTATTAATATTTTTGAATAAACAAACAAAAAAAAATTTGGAAAATTTGTACAGAGGTAGAAATTATACGCTAGCAGGTGTATATTATTATTATTATTATTATTATTATTATTATTATTATTAATATTATAGTTATGTATATTTTTATGGTTGTTATGATTAGTCACAAGAAAATATGTATATAAATGTGTAGACAAAATTAAACGTTTTAATAAGGGTAAATGTTACAGGACATTAATCAATTAGGCATAATATACCATAATAATGAAACTTGTATTCATTCATAAATAAATTGTATGTATTCATAACTTAAATAAATTTGAAATTTAAAAACATTTCTTTTCGTGGAGTACATACTAGTCTTTAGAAAAATAAAATAAAAACAATTAATAAATCAATGATACACTGAGAGAATATTCTTGCTGCCGTTATAAAAATCTTTATACCAGTTATAAAGAAATATACTTAAATAGGGGATAAAAGAAAAATTACCTGTAACAATAAAGTCCATTTTTCTGTCATTTATTTGCTGTTGTAATAAAGTCACTTTATAAAGAATGATTATTTAGCTCAAGTAAACAATTATGTTGTATTAGCAAAGATAAAGATGTGGAGACAGGAACGGGACGATTGGTGCGCAATCGATTTGAACAGTTACGAATTACCCAAAATTTTGCTACCCCTTTAAAAACGCTTTAGAGCATTAAAAAAGATTTTTTCCAAAAGCAGTAAATTGCATTACTTCCCTAGCAAAGCAAATAGTAGTCCTAGAAAATAATTTTTTATAAAAACCTATTTAGCTGTCATATTGTAAGTTTTCTATAAGAGCAAAGTTTTTGTTTTGTTTTTTGTTAAAAAGAGTTATCAGGTAAATTGTTTCTTTTGCAATAAGAAATCTATTTTAATATAGTAGGTTAAAAAGTTGATATTACAGCGAAAATAGTCTAAGCTAAGAATTTCTTGCTAAAGCTTTTCACTACTCACGAAAACGACAAGCCTTCCTGATCAATGGTAAATTTAAAATCAGAAAAATAAAGATAAGCATTTTTTACAGGGTTTCTCTTGTTTTTAATATTGTTGTTGGATTGTTCAGTTGACTTCATATGAGATTTACTAGAGATCAGACCCACCTGTCTGGAGATAGACGAAAAATGTTTTTATGCATAAAAAATAAGAGATTTAATGAGTATTGGAATGTTTAAAAAATAGAGGTTTCTGAAAGATTAGATGACATTATACAGGGTCTGACAATGTTTTGCTAGTCTGCTAATTATATTATAATATAAAGTACTTAGATCACCTGGTATCTTGTTTTTTGTTTATATTACTCTTGTGTTTTTATTATTAATCATTTCAGCCAGAAGTCTCTTTCTATAATTTCTTTGATGGGATAGAACTTCGCACTTATCAAAATTAAATGCATGTAAAACATTTAAGCAATGTTCGCTAAGTGTGGTGTTATTTGTGGATGTATACAAGTTAGTTGGTGTTTCGCCAAACGTGTTTTGAGATATCTGCCGGTTTGTCCAACATACACGGCACTGCAATTGGACCATGGTATTTTGTAGACGATATAACTGACTTTATTGGGAGAGGTTTTAAATTATTGATCATTTTCTTGTTTATTCAAAAACATTAATAATTTACATCCATTGTAGTGCCCTGAGGATGACGTTATAGATATCGATATTAAAGCTAATTGGTTTCGGTGTTTTATTTGACCCCTCCCAACAAACTCCCTCCATTGAATTACCAAATTGGGTCACAAACCAATCACTCTAAAAATACATTAAATTTGTGGTTAAGTATAGAGATATAGGCTGTAGATTTTTTAATCCTTGGTTTTGTACAGAAAATTAAAGCTGTTAGATTAATCGGCTTACCTGCAGGATGATTTATTTTAATTTTTCTAGCTTGCCGTATGATATAATATACTTATGTAAGTGTTTCGTCTGCAGTACGGGACTTCCTTGGCTGATGCGGTATCTACTTCATTCCGTTTTCTTGCAAATTCTATTACTGATACGGGATTTAATGGAAGGGGGGATTATATCGTACGACAAGCTAGAAAAATATGATTAGGTAATCATTCTATTGGTAAGTCCACTAATCTAACAATTTTCCGTCACTTGTCTATGGATATAATACTCATGTAGTTGAGTAGTTGTTTAAAGAAATTGTAGAATTAGCACATATTATTATTATTTTTCTCATTTCTTGGCATCCTTTGTCCAAAAAAGAATATTTAGTTGATATCGCTTCGAGCAGCGGTTTTTGAAATAATTGAATTTTATGTTCAAATGTTTTATTAGGGGAAAGTAGCCTAAGAGTACGCACCTAATATATTAATCTAAACCCCATTTTACAAAATACTAGGGGTTTTGACATTTTTCCCTCATAAAATTTACATTTTTATTAGTACTTTGGCATATCTATCTCAAAACGCAAAATAGTGACATATGCACTTCTTGAACCAAGCCACAGATATGATGTTGAAGGTTGAGGTTCTTGTTCTTTAGTGAACTTCACCGCTTTATTTTTCTTTACTGGTAATTTTTTTGAAAAACAATCTTTAAATTGTATTCTTTACTCTTTTTAACCGCCGCTGTTTCTTAAGAGCTTTTTTTAAAGGGACTACTTGTGCGAACTCCTAAAAATAAATGTGTGCGTAGTACTCTTGAGAAATAAACACATCTGATCAATTTTATCTGAAGTATCTTTTATTAATGCAAATAATCAGAAGAAAATACGTTTATTTGGATAGAAAACGTGTATTTTTTCTCACAAGACATAAAAAGACACTATATTGCTTATCTACCAGTGCAAAGATAATTTAAACACCTTAAAACTTATAAAAATTAGTCGTTCTGTAGCGAGTAAATTTAAACGACCGGCAAAATTTACGCTCTGTCAAGAAACTGCCGGGTGAAGTGTTAAACTAAACAAGTGTCACCTTGTATAACTAATAAGCTTAATCATAGATGTCAGCACGTGTTTTATGAATTATTATTATTAAATATAGTGGTTGCGTACTCTTAGGCTACTTGACCCTACCTATATGTCCTGAAATCCTAGTCCCATTGCACATTTTATCCAGGCTTAAGACTGGTTCAAGGAACTTGGACGGATCATTGTTATATAACTTGTTGCTACGATAAGTTTTAGTATGTAATAAAATAACACATTCCTATGCTCTCTATTTGAAAAGTAAATAGTTTGGAGATGTGAATAATTTTCTTTTCCCCCCACTTAAAGTACCAAACTTCTTATATCTTATAAATGATTTTACAGACTATATTAAATTTAGTTAAATATTGTTATTCACAGACGATATGAAAATATATAATGGTAATTCAAATACTTTAATAAGAATTACTATAAGAAATTATATATTTTGTAGAAAAGTGCTGTGATATATTTGTGGATAAGTTTAATAGATTTAAAAATAATATAAGGGATAGAAAACCTTGTTACATTAGTTTTGTATTTTTATTTGCACAATAACTAAATATAATTATGTATGTTTGTGTATGGTAATCAAGGACGTAGGTATTTTTTTTCTGGTGAGGAGATTGCTCCAAAAAAAAACATGAATTCCCTCAAAAAAATTATCCTTCAAAAAGTCATTGCTGCTATTCCCCAATGTTCTTTTTCGTCAAAAATTGATTTCTAAAAAAGATGGCCTGATATTATATACCCTTTGATAATACTTTTTGTCTGTATCTACGTTCTCGGGTGGGGGTAATTACCCCATTATGCGTCAATACCTACGCCCTTGATGTTAATTAAGTTTTATACTATGTATTGTTATAAACATCACATAGGCATTGTTACAATAAAGCTTATTAAAGTACAATAAATGTTATTTAAAATAAATAGTATATTACATAACAAGTGATGAAAGTAATACTTTTCAAACGAGGAGATATTTAGCACGAGGCGTCAGCCGAGTGCGGAAATTCTCCGAGTTTTAGAATAATCACTTTCACACGAGTAATGTACACTATTTTTCCTACGACCACAAAGAATTATTAAAAAAACCTTTGATTTGTGAAGAAAATATTTCAACTCTAGAGCTGAAAAAAAATATTTCAACTCTAGAGTGGAAATACAAGGCACACTATTTAATTTAAACATATGATGCCAATTTAATAGATCGAAAGGTCACAGGTTTAAATTCCATCAGGAGTACTTGACTTTTTTTTATAAAAACATTAAATAAATTATAAAATTATTTTGACTTGAAATCTTCCTTCTTGAATGATTTTTTTTATTTAATCAGGGAAAGATGCATTAAAAATAAATTTAAAAAATTCACCCAACAAGGAAGATTTCAATTCAAAATAATTCTATCAATTATTTAATGTTTTCATAAAAAAAAGTCAAGTGCTCCTGATGGGATTTGAACCTGTGATCTTTCGATTCGTAGGTCATGGCTCTAGTCTGTAGGCTATGACGACCCATAAACATTTTCTGCTTAAGTTTAATATATGACATTTTCTTCAGCGAGGCTTGTTTTGACTGGTAATAAATTTTCCAGTATATCTTAACTTTTTTATAATTTCAGATGGCGTATTTTCACACTCTAATTCTGAATCACTCGACACATACGTGATAAATAAACTAAACTGCTTTCTAAAATTTGTTCTTTTTAATAAATAGGTGTGGTCTGTCAAATTGGCATCATATGCCTAAATTAAATAGTGTGCCTTGTATTTCCACTCTAGAGTTGAAATATTTTCTTTCAACACGCGTGTGATATTCGGCGCTTTCGAGCCAAGTTAACCGTGCTTTTTTTCTCATTTTCATAGGTGGTCGTAGGAAAAAAAAATTATATCTTAAAAATGCCGTAAAACCAGCCAACGTTCCGATATAAATAATCATGAAAAATAGTTAAATTTTTCAATATCATAGGATATGACTCCAATATCGTAAATTAACCTGAATAATGTATAAGAAAAAGGAGATCCGCGATGCCGCGTCGCAGCGTTTCGTCCGCCTGACAATTCCCTGAAGGATTCTTCCCAATTTCAAACAATAAAATTGAACTAGGAATAGTAACAAAATAAATTCTCTGAATTATGACCACAATAGTTTCTTATCACGCCAAGAATAATAGAAGAGTTTTGGACTTGCATTGTCTTTATTTGTTTTAAATCACAACGTTTCAATTGGAGATACTTGCCAGTTGATACGTTGTGATTTAAAAATGGCGAGTATCTCCAGTTGAAACGTGATTTAAAACAAATGAAGACAATGAAATCCAAAACTCTTCAATCATTCAAGAAACATCATTATCTTCAACCTCCAAACATACACTTAACACGCCAACTTTAGTAGAAAAACACTCATAATCTAGAATCTCAAAACCTGTGTGGTAACCAATTCGCTAAATAAAAAATAATGATGAAAGTCTTTCACTACACTCCTGAAGGGCAGTATGAATACATGTGTATACCTTTGGGGTTATGTAATGCTCCAACAGTATTTCAAAAATAAATGAGTGAAATTTTTACACTTTCCCCTATTTAGACGATATCCTTATACTAGTGATGGGCGATATTTAGCGATGTTTCCTAAACATGATGTATTGTTACCGTTGTTCGATGTTTCGCCATCGATATCAAGTCTCAAACATCAAAGCCAAAATTGATGTTTGACCTTGCGTTTCGATATTTAATATTATATTTGATGATATAAGTAACTCAGAAGTGAGATGATAGGAATAGCGTTTTTTAGAAGTTACTTTTGATTGAGAGAAGTTTTATGGTAGGAGCAGCGTTTCTCTTAGAAGTCATTTTTGTTCTGAGAAGAAATTTTGGGGAAGTAGGGACAAACATTATTGTTACCTTAACATACATCGATGTTAAGGTAACATCAGTCGATATCCCAACACTACCTTATATCATCAAAAACTTATACTTTTATCCTATTATTCTATTTATTTTATAATATACATTCAACAAAATCATTCTAATACTTATATTTTTTATTTTATATTTAAATGTTCCAGAGGACGACCTGTACATAAAAAAAATTAATAGGAAACATATTTTTAATACTATTTTAAAGGATTATATTTTTTTATATCAGATATTACTTGATCATATAACAGTGTTTTTATATCGTTGGCCACAATAAAATCTATATGATTGAATAATTCATATTCTATCAGATAATCCTGTACTAGATTGGGAAGTTGATCCAAAAACTTTTTGACATCCTAAAAATGGAAAGAAATAGTTAATCTTAATAGATTGCATTATAAATTAACAAATCTGCAAATACAATAATGAAAATGATCCATTTCTAGTTTTCTCTTAAATGATTAATGTTACATCCGTTTAAAATGGGTGGGATAAAGACGGGCAAGTTCAATATATAATGCGCAGCGCTTTGTGCGTATAATAAAATTTAAAAGAAATACATGTGTGTAAATATTTTTTAATCAAAAACCAAATCCTGAAATAATAAATCGTATTTATTTTATCAAATGCCAAAATATTTTATTTGAAATTAAATGTATTCAATTTTGGACAAGACAGAAAACATATTATTTAAGTAAAAAAAAACATTTTTAATTCAAATACAATTTTCTAATATCAAACAAATTTTGAATTGTTTAAAAAAAATTAAATTTATGAGTCAGGTTTTTCAAAAACGGGTTCACGAAAATAATTAATAACCACAGGGTTCAGTACTGGGTCCTATCTTATTTTTAATTTATATCAATGACATGGTGTCCTTAAGGATTAGAGGTAAATTTACAGTATTTGCCGACGATACCACTATATTGTGGCATGCCAGGAACTCGGAAGAACTAACTACCATGATATCTGACGATGTTGAGCGAGTTAAGGGCTGGTGTGATGCTAACTCTCTCACTTTTAACGTTTCAAAGACCAATATAATAAATTTTAATTGTGCTGTTGGTGACGTCTACTTGAGTGATTCCTTAGTATCTAACTGTTCCAATGTAAAGTTCCTCGGTGTAAATATAGATAGTAACCTGATGTTTAAGTCTCATATTACAAGCGTGTGTAGTAAAATATCCTCAGGGTGTTTTGCATTGAGGGTGATATCGAGGGAATTACATGTAAATATAATCCGATCGGTATATTCAGCTCTTATCGAGTCTCATTTGAGATATGGTGTCTGTTTCTGGGGGAACTCCAGTCAGTATCTCTTAAATTTAGTATTTGTACTTCAGAAGAGAGCTGTGAGGTATGTGTGCAGGGCACGAGCAAGAGAACCGTGTAGGCCGTTATTTAGATAACATAAATTATTAACCCTTACTTGTATTTACATTTTGGAGACGGCCTGCTTAATGTATAAAAAACTTAGAAGCCAAGATAATTTAAGGGTACATCAATACGGCACGAGACAAGTGGAAGTTTTGCAGTTGCCCATACCCCATACTTCTCTGGTAAAAAATTCCATCTTTTATACTGGCAAAAAAGTATTTAACCACTTACCAGCTCACATTAGATCTCTGAGAACCCCTAAAGAATTTAAATCGGCTGTGAAAGGGCTTTTGCTAGAGAAAGCCTACTATACCGTTTTAGAGTTTTTCGATGATCGTTTTTAATTGTTTTGTGTCCCTTGACTATGTAACTGTTAGTTCTGACTGAGCTTCATTTTATTTTTGTTTTTTAAACCTTTAACTGTTGGGCCGGTTTTTGTGTTGTTAATTTTGTATAATTGTTGTATGTTTTTCTTATAATATATATAGATATTTCGGTCAAATGGTACAGCAATGGCCATTCGCATTAAGAATATATTATAAGTATAAGTGAATATTATAGTATGTATATTAATTACTTTGTCAGCAAGATTATTTCTTTGGACAATAAAGGATTTTAAAGTAAAGTTAAAAGTAAAATTTTAAAAAATTCAATACTTTCAGGGCAGTAGAATATTAAAAATTAAAATAAGCTTCTTATCTTTCATTGAAAATGTATGTACCTTATTAAAAATAATAAAATAAGGAAATAAATACGGAATCATCAGCAGTCTAACATAAAGTAAAATAGACACTCAAATTTTAGATTAAAAGTTGCATTAAAGAAAAATAACAAGTAGATACCTATTTACCACAAGTAAACCGTGCTTATTTACCAGTTTTTAATGTTTTACATTCTGAAAAAGAACTTACCACAAATCCCGAGACTCATAATAGTGTGGAACTCTGCTTTGTCTCCTTTGACTTTAAACGACCGCCTTTTTTCTCAATAGGTGTTACTGTATAACACCTGTATACAATTAAATTAGTGATGAGCGAGGTTCATCGATGTTTTGTTATCGATGTTCGATATTTTGCCATCGATACTAGAAATCACAACATCAATGTTTGACCTTACGGTTCGATATATGACGACGCCAAGGATTTTTTTTTAGAAGTCATTTTGATAAGGCAGCGAGGTTTTAGCACGCCAGAGATTTTTTTTTAAAGTCACTGTGGACCAGGTTCATTTTTTTGCCCGGCGTCGGCCACTAGGTAGTGCGTCAGACAGCATACATAGCGTTGCCATTGGAGAAACTGAAGATGTTGCCAGATTTATAAAAGTCAGCTTTAACTTAAGAAGTAAATAGTTCTGACACTATCGAACTAAACAAAAGATTGATAACTTTAGAATATAAATTGACAATTGTGATTTTCTGTCGAGACTTTTGTTGTAAAAATTACCTTGAAAACACCACCCAACTTTTGTAAAAGTATCCATAGACAACCTGTAATACTTGCAAAGTGACCGCGAGACGAAGAGAAGAGATGAAGAGGGAGAAACGAAGACTAGAGGAGACGGAAAAAGAGATCAACGGGTATGAGCCGAGTTTTTAAGTCCATCAGTGTCCATCCCTCCGTATTTTATTGTATATATATATTGTAAATACTACCCAGTTTTCATTTTCCATACGTGTTAAGTCTGGCGTGTTTTCTTTCCTCCAAATAGGGCCATTCCGAATAGTGCCGAATTACCCAGGGAACAGAGTAAAATAGACAACACTTTATTTAAGTAAACGATTATTATTAAAGAAATATGTTATTCAAGGAGAGGGGCAAAAATAGATTCTTCTAAAAAAAACGTTCCTGGCGTGCTGAAACCTCTCCGTCTCACCAAAATAATTTCTAAAAAGAAGCTAGCGTGAAATATTAAAACGCAGTGTCAAACATCGAAGGTTAAACATCGATGCTTGTGACACTTATTATCGAATGGCAAACAAACCCGAACATCGGTAACAAAACACCGATGTTTAGAAAATAATCAATGGACATCGCGCATCACTAACTAAATCAGCGCTATCGCTAGCGGTGTACTTTGTAACTGTAGGTAATTGACACGTGTTTGTGTTGGGGGAATAACAAAAGTTTTTGTCGCGTCTTATTGCAGAAAAAAATTTATAAACAAAACCAAGTGTTTGCGTAAGGACCCCATATGAAGTAAATAATTACACAAAGAATTTTCAATGTAAGCTTGCTTAAATAACGTGTTGTTTTTGTTGTAAAATAAGGTTTATTTTCAAAGTTTGATCGCAGATTCGATTTAAAAGAATTTGTTTATGTTGGTTTTTATACCAGTTTTTAAGGATTCTTCCTGAGGTATGTTTAATTTTAATTTACAAAAAGTTGGAATATATCTAATGCAACATTATAAAGTCACTGACCTTCCTCTTTTAGTTTGACAGTTCAAAATGAAAACAAACGTAGAGTGAGTAAGGCAGTAAAGGCGACGAGCTCAAAAACACAAATGGTGCATTTTCTCACTTATTAAAGCAAAGCGACATTTAAAAATATTTTTTCTTTAAAGATTATCATATCAGGATTTTCGGGTTCAAATATACTAAGGCAATTCCATAACACCCTGTATATATAACAGAACGCGCTGAAATATTTAACTAACTCTGCAAATATTTGAAATTTTCAACGTCACTTAATTTTGCAGAACTTACTGTAATCGCAGCAAAAAAGTCGTTCTTTCCATAATAAGCTGCAACAGGAGCCGTAATTTTGCTGGGATCGTATGAAGGTGGTTCGTCGGTACCATAATGTTCCATATTAGCTTTACCGTAATCATACTGTCTAAAATACCCTAAAAAATAAATAGTACCAGGGTATTATTACAGAATTATTAAAGGCTCAATTATGTAATTTTTGTAAACGTCTTTAAAAATTACTGTAACAATTATGTATATTTCATTTAAATAATGACAGATTCCAAAAGTTGAGGTTATATGGTTACTTATAGGGTTTTCGGTTTATTGCTGTCGGGCACTCTGATACTGCTCTCCCTCAGATTTGCGTATTCGTTTTTAAAAATCAAGTGATCTCACCCGCAGTAATACATTTAATTTACAAACATTCTGCGTGACAGCAGATCTATGATGTCATAGAGCGCTCCCGGAGCACTCTCAGATTGCTAAACCAAAAGCGCTATTAGTAATTTTCGGGTATTGTCTATTTTGTTGTAAATGTTAGTCACATATCACATTCCTGCACGATGTAACATCAGTAACTCAGTGTTACTAGATATAGGTTCTTGTGAACTTCGTGACTATGATAAAATAATATGGATTTTAATATAAACTTGCCTGATCTAATTTCTTGGCCATAATGTACAAGTTCCTTTACCGAAAATCCAGCTGGTGCGTTGGACAAAAATACACTGAAAATGCTCTAAAAATAAGTAAGAGTTTTTAAAATCATAGATAATTCTGAGACATGTAAAAAATACATATTAATGTTTACTGGTTTCTCTCGTTAGCGTAACTAAAGGAGGGATGGGGAGGAGGGGAGGGGGGCGGTCTTTCAGCTTGTCTTTGGCCTCGCTTCCCAGCCTCCAGCCTTAATTATCGCAAATATCGTTTGCATATGGCAACCACAAATATTTACAATATGATAATAAAACAAATGATATCGAAATCTCAAATTTCTTTCAACACCCAGGGGGATTTTTTAATGCATTTTAAAATTATAATAAAAATAAACTCCCACATTTTTGTGTATTGCCGCTAATAGGCAGGGCCAGAGTTTGAAAAAGTAAACTTCAAGAAGCAAATTAAATTACTTAACTTGTGTGAAAGGTGTTTTCTAGCTACCCCGCTGAATCCGAAAATACCTGTTATCAACTCAAGATCCCAACCGGAATTCAACCGTCTCCTAAGACCTAATGAACGTGATTTAAACGTCAAATTAAATATTTTTAATGCCAAAACACAACATAGCTTTAGGTAATAAGTGCCAGGAGTAGCTACTATATCTTGTCTAGTAAAAACGATTATTAATATTATTATTATTATTAATATTAGTTTTTTTACAGCTTTTTGTTGATATTGCTGGTATTGCAGTACAAAAAAAGAAGAAATTGATCTTAATCTGTACTGTTTAGAAACTTTCGTACTATATAGCAAGTTTGGAGGATGACGCTTTTCTGAATTAGTTAGTATAAATAACCAAGTTTTTCCAAGCTATGCTTGAAATTTTTCGTTATAGCTTTCTCCACCAATATTAGGATCGGAATGATAATATCCGGACGGCTGTGGTCTACTATTCTATCCGTTATTATTGGTCTGTCCCAGTATTAGAGATATTCAGGTGATTCAAGAACTGGCTTTGTCAGCAGCCTGCGCGTAAGTCTATCTAGTTCGTGCAAATCCGTGTCTAAATACTTAAGTATTGGTATTTTGTTTAGTAGTATGTTTTGTTCTGAGTAAAACCTCCCACTATTCGATACTCACCCGAGCCTCCTTGAATCCCCTGAATATCTGTTATACTGTGACAGGCCCTTCTTATCATTTATCGCTAAGCGTAAAGAAAAGTTAATTTTTATGAGTGGTTGGTATAATCGTTGAATATTATATCACAAAATTAAAGAGCCCGTTAGAAATATCAAAAAAAAAATATTCAAACCACAAAATTTAATCCTAACGTGGGTTAGTTAGACTGTGAGAGTAATTTATTAGTCTAAAGAATAGTTAAAAATTAAAACCAGTGCCTACTCAGATATTTAAAAAATATATTCTATTAAAGTCATCATTACATCATGAAAATTGATAAAATTAAGGAGTTTTATAGTTAAAAAGATTTAATAATTCAATAAAGATTTCTACATAGTGGTGTTTTGTTTCTTAAAAAACTTAACAAATTTAAAAATACCTTTATTTGCCTCTAAAACAAAGTCGAAATTAGATATTTCAGTACAAATATCTGGTATTTAATACTTTTACTTAAATGAGTGACAATAAAGTAGGTATTTGTTTAAAGGTTGGAGACAATGACGTTTCTTGAAAGGCAGTAGAGTTTTGAACTTACATTGTCTTTATTTGTTTTAAATCACTACGTTTCAACTGGTAAGCATCTCCAGTCGTCGTCAGGTGAATACTAAATAAGTATGGTAACTACAGCTCTATTAATACTAGGTAGATGCAGTGACGCATGACTAGTGGGCGGAGTCAGGCGTGTAACTCTTACTTGTTCTATTTATACTAGCTAGATGTATGACGCATAACTGGATGAGTCATACTCATCCCCGATGACTCATGCGATTAACTTTTGCGTGGTTTACGTTTCTCATATCTAATGATGGCTTACTAAAATAACCTGGATTTTGGTGTATGGTGGCAGCGGTTATTTTTGCAGGATTTCGGCTTCTGTCCACATGATAGCCGTGAGTTTAGGCGTGGTCAGCTGCACCTGATTTTTCGGTCTCTCCTTTTTGGGTGTTGGTCTTATGTTCTTTAATCCTTACTTCGAGGGGTCTTAGTGTCTCACCAATGTAAGATTGGCCGCACTCGCAGGAGATATGGTAGCCACAATTTTTCTTGTCTTTTTGACTTGTTGGTTTCGTTTTCGTCAGGTGGCTTCTTAAAGTGTCTCTCGAGCTGAATGCTGTGTTGATGTGGTATCGTTGTCCTAGTCTTCTTATTTTATCGGATACTCCTTTGACATACGGAATGTTAAGTATTGGTTGTATCTTTTTCTCTGCTGTATGTGCGTTTGGCCAATTCTTGCGATTTTCTAATATTGTGTCAACCAATCTCATGGGGTAGCCATTCTTGTAGAGGTCGGTCTTGATGTGATTAGTTTCTCTTTTGAGAGCTTTGTTTGAGTTACAAAGGGTAATTGCTCTATCCACAAGGTTTCTTACTATGTCATGTTTTATGTTGTTTGAGTGATTTGATGTATAATTAAGATATTGACCTATATGTATAGGTTTTCTGTACACTGAAGTTAGGAAGGTGTTACTATTTTTCTCTTCGTTGACCTCTAGAAAAGGTACTTGGTTGTTTTCCCTTTTCTCACGGTAAATTTAAAATTGTCGGTGCGAAGTTATTGATGTGATGTAGGAATTCTTTGAGTTCGACATCGTTTCCATTCCAAATAATGAAGGTGTCATCTACATACCTCAGCCATATTTTTGGATTCTTCTTTGCTTGTTTTATTGCTTCGGATTCAAACCATTCCATGTAAATGTTGGCGATTATAGGCGAGAGAGATGAGCCCATTAGTAGTCCGTCCTCTCGTCTAAAAAAATCTTCCTTTTTCATGATAATAAGAATTGTTAAGGCAGCATTCCAATAGTTCCATGATGGCATATGTTGGTAGCGGTGTTCTTTCTTGTAGAGTCTGGTCTTCCTCAAGTCTGCTCCTGATATCCTTAAGTGCGTCTTTTATTGGGACGTTGGTGTAAAAACTTTCGACGTCGAAGCTAACCAGTTGGTCTCCTATTTGTACTTTGTTTTCTTCTATTATTTGTGCGAAATGTTATGAATTCTTTACAAATGATGGGCTGTTTCCTTGGTGTGGTTAAAGTAGGGGGAGTAACAATTTACCTAGTTCATGTATAGGGAAGTTACGGAAGCTTGTAATTGGTCTTAGAGGCATGTTATGTTTGTGTATTTTTGGCAGGCCATAGAGGTGTGGTGGTTTACTGTGGTGTAGTGTCGAGAGTCCCCGCGTCCTTTCTGGTATGTATCGCTCAAATTTCTTAAGTGTTCGGTAGACTCTTTCCTCGATTGTGCCAGTCGGATCCTTGGAAATGAGAGTGTAGTTTCCTTTTTGCACGACTTCTTCGATTTTTTGGTCGCATGGCTGAACATCCATGATGACACTTGCGTTTCCTTTGTCGGCTGGTAGAATCTTGATTCCCGGATCCTTACGCAGATTTGTAAGAGCGATTGTTTTTTCCTAACCAATATTTCGTTTTGGAGGCCTTGATTTTTCTAGAATATTTCTAACCTTCCATCTAAATTCTTTCGCTTGTGTTTCTCCTATGGTTGTTGAGTCGACGGCGCTAATAATGTCCAATATTGATATCTATTTTGGAGCAATAGTAAAGTTTAAACCTTTAGCCAATAGAGATTGTTCTGTGAATGTTAATTCTCTAGATAAAATGTTGACAATGATTCTTTGGTTATGGGGTTGCGTTGTTGGTGGATCTTGACTAACATGCTTTCGTAATTTCTTTTCATGAATATTTTGTTGAGCTGTTCTTACTTTGTCGCAGGTGGCGTCAATCTTCCGAAAAATGAGTCCGTGATCCTCTTCTAGTGTATATTCTTTGATTTCCTCAAATCTCTGTTCATGTGATTCATTAAAGTAGGTATTTCTTGTACCTACTTAATATTTAAGTCATTTTACTCAGACGTATTCCTAATTACTTGTCCAAAAAATATTGACACCCAGGTATTTATTATTTAATAGTTATTTAACCAACGAGTACATTAATAATGGCGATTAATGATCGAAATATTTTAACGCGTGAGCGTAGCGTACGCGTTAATGTTCGAGATCATTAATCGCATTTTAATGTAAGAGTTGGTTACAATGTTTTTTCGTCGACCGTATTTTTTACTAAAGTGAAGAAAAACAGTTAACAACTTTTATTTTACAATCCAGATTTCACAATTCTACAAATACTAATGACAGCGGACGACGTTTTGGATTGACGTTTTATTATTTTGTTGATTTGTTTGCATGGCTGCCTTTAATTTTAATTACCAAAATCGTGCATTTACAGAAAATCATGCATTAATAGGGGTCATTAATGAATGATTTTGGGAAATCGTGCATTTACAGAAAATCATGCATTAATAGGGGTCATTAAGGAATGATTTTGGGAACGTTAATATCGGATGTAAATACACGGTCGACGGAAAATATATTTTACCGGTGCTTACAATAGCTGTGTATTGCGCTGAGATTAATCTTATTTCATACTATATTCAATTGTTTTTGCCTTATAATATTTAAACTATAAATACAATTTTCCACAACTTTTATATTTAACATTTTGTCATCTTGTACTTACATTATTTAATTGTGCAAAATCATATCCACATAGCATTTCAATAAGAAATCCGCATATTCCATTAAATGGACTCTCATCACTACAGACGGCTACAAGAGTTTTACTCATCGAGGGTGAATATGCAACTCCGTTTATATTAAGCGTTTTAAACATTTGCTGGAAATAAAAATAAAATATTAACTATTTCATTTTGTTAAAAATAAAAAATTTTCTAATATTTTGTAAAAAATTTAATAGTTTCGACCTTAACTTGATGAATAAAGTGTTGTTTTCTTTCATAATTTTAATATTTTGTAAGAAAAAAGACACAAAGTCTCGGCCTCAAAATTTTTCGGTCTGTTTATTGTGGTTACATGTTTCGCCTTAAACTGGCATCATCAGACCTAAATAAGTAAATACAAATACAAATTGCATGGAAAAATACAATAAAAAATAAATTACCTTATAAACAGTTAAAAAATTTTAAAATTGTTTTTAAAACAATCACACGTATATTATAACAGGCATAAAACGATACTTACCCAAACGTAGGACGAAATCAGTTGCCAGAAGCCAAACTCGACTTGCTCGAAAAAATGGAAATTACTAAGCCAAAGAAAGGTCCAGTACAGCCTGCATAAATGATGATTTTAAAAAAACCTCAAAAGGGAATAGCTGTTTGTTTTTGTTTTTATTTATTTTTTGACGCGACCTTTAAGTTGGACTTTGACTAAAATTGGCAACCAACTGGCTTCGTCCTACGTTTGGGTTAGTATCGTTTTATTCCTGTTATAATGTATGTACGTGTGTTTGTTTTAAAAATAATTTTTAAATTTACTGTTTATAAGGTAATTTGATTTTTATTGTATTTTTCCTTACAATTTGTAATTGTATTTACTTATTTGGGTCTGATGATGCTAGTTTAAGGCGAAACATGTACCCACAGTAAACAGACCGAAAAATTTTGAGGCCGAGACTTTGTGTCTTTTTTCTTACAAAATATCAAATATCAGGTCTCTTTGAGTAAAAATGGACGAATTCTTCGGACACAATTTTCTTTAAATTGAAAATACGAATTGCTTATTACAGGTCTGGCAAAAACCTTTTACAATCAGGCACCTAATGGTCAGAAAAAAGAACGGAATATACCAGCTTTATTGACTGATAGAAGAGTTTGACCTTCAAACAGACACATACGAGCTTTATATTAAATAAAAAGAAAACCTACTTTACCTTGATTTCTTGTTCTACTAGCATCTCGAAGACGGCATATAAGCTGTCGTCGATAAGGAGCCAGCCCATCATTACAATCTGTATTTTTATCCTTATTTAATTTATAACGCTCTCTTTTTTGCCCACTAGGCGACTGATTGTAAAATAATTTTGCCAGCTCTGTATACCAAGATACTGCAGTTTGATTATTCGTGCTCTCACCTGCAGTCCTTACACCGAAATTTACCCTAGTAATATCTAAAACAGTATTTAACAGACGTATAATGGGTACATTTTAACAGTGAGTTATAGTTGGGTATAGATTAATTAAGAATCATTATCCATTTTATTTAGAAAGACGTAAAATGGCACTGTTTTATTTAATTTATTTAGTCAATAAAATACTAATACTAATCTATGTATTGGTATACAAAATCGCGTCCAGCTTAAAAATATTTTATCAGTTGTCTAATAATGCCCGTACACACGATCAGGCATGCCTTCGCGCCTACCTGAACGTTTCAAGCTCGCGAGTAAGTGCGATCGTGTGTATGCTGAACTGATGGTGCGTTCAGGCCACTTTGCGCGGAGCGAAGCAATCTGGCGATTCTTGATTTTCTGGTCAGGCTCGCAGGCAGGTTTTAACGTGTATACACTGCGCGTGCCAAATTTTCATTTTCAACCAGTTAAAAACTATTTAGCACTGAACTTGTTGTTTTGTGTCTAAATAAATAATAATGTATAATACATATTTATGGCTACTACAAGAGAGAAAAATATAATAACTGAATTTATAGAACTATATCGAGAAAATAGATGTTAAAGTGGATGATAATCTTTCGTGTGGACTTATAGATTGTCGCATTACAGTATCTTCTTTTTGAATGTATGGTGATACCAAATCTAATAGTTCCATATACACTTCTTCGGTCATTCGCATGTAATTTCTGTAGTCATCTGGTTCTAATTGTAGCTCTTTTAATACATATATTTGTTCCTTTTAAGTAACCATGACTTTACCCACTTCTTTTATGGCCGTGCTAATTAAACACAAGTCTTTATTACTGCTTAACGACATATTAATATTAAAGCGGATCGTTTGATAATGAAGAAATGAAGTGATGACTCTCAGTCTAACTGAGACGTGTGTACGGAATGTGTAGTATCAGACTTACTCGCAGACCTGCCTCTTCAGGTAGGCGCGAAGGCATGCCTGATCGTGTGTACGGACATATACACTTGAACTTTGTATTGACATATATTTTTTATGCGTGTTTAATTGACTTAACTAATGATTTGTATTGCATAATGTAAATATACACAAATACATTATGATTGCATCATGTAAACCGACTGGTTTGGTTTCGTATTAATCTTAAAATATAAATAAAATATTATTTATCACTTATTCGGTACCTCAACAACCTCCATGTACTTGACCGCTAATAGAGTTAAAGGACTTTTTAGATTTTCCATATAACCGATGGGACTTAGCAATACCAATAAGTTAATCTTGTCATTATACTCAGGTCTAGTCATCGGTAGCACCATTGAATCGGTGGTGCCTTCAGAAAATCCTATAAGGGTAAGTTTTTCTACATTGGCTGTTTCCACAATGTAATCCAAACTTGCTGCAAGATCGTAATATCCCTTTTCGTGCCAACTATAGTCCCAAAACGCAGCATCAGAACTGTTAAGTGATTTGTGTCTCATTGAATGAGTCGTTCCTCTTGTATTCGCTAACCATACATCATAACCTTAAAATTAATTTTTTTTCTTTAAAATTTGTCACTTTTATTTTGTTAATGTTAATATGAGGGTAAAAAATGTATAAAAATAATTTTATAAAAGTTGTTACTAATCGTCAATTTTTTTAAAACTATTTTGCCAAACCACTTGGCGATCCATCTCGTCGTTTCTCTGTGAAAAATCCCTTTGACGTCGACATGTTACGCCTCTTTTGCCGCACTTTCTTTTAAGCAAAAGCTGTAAACGTCTTTACAACGTGGAATAGTTTCGACTGAAATGCTCAAGAAAAGGATTTTATCAAAATTTGCCTACACCTATTCTTAACTACATAGTCCTCAAGGAACGTAAGTTATCCAAAAATCAAAATATCTTAATAATAATTTTTCCAACACCAATAATAAAAAATGAATAAGCGTTAATGTAACGACTAAAAAATCCCTTTTTTCCTTTCAAGGTACACTTAATACTTTAGTTACTAACCCAAAAAAATTTTTCAAAAAAATATTTACAATGCTTTTTCCATAACCCTTCATAAATTTTTTCACCTATGTACAACTCAACACTTCAGGTACTACATCCTAAAAAATTTCATAATGCTTTTCCATAAAACTTTCACGTTTTTATACATTTTTTCTCAACCTTTACAACTAATATTCATACCGTACATCTGCCCTATAACCACATGTAATTTTTCTTCTTACACCGTCTAACAATATGCCGGGTGTCCACGGAAGGTGGCTCGCCCCTATAACTCTTTTTTTTTAAAGATAGTGAAATAAAAATTACGGGTTAAATTAAAAGACATAAAAAAAGAATATTTTTTTAAAACTTACTTGTCAATGGCAATAAAATTCAAGTGTTTATAAACCTCGGAAATGCCTGTTCTTTAAAAAAATTATACGTAGCACAAAGATTAAAAGTAAATATTAACTCACTCAAGTGCATTTCTTATCGCGAAAAACTTTACTGAAAATAAAGAATGCACATTCGAATGAAAAAAAGATGTAAGAAAATGAAATACGAGAAACTATTTTTAGTAATATTTTGTCAGAATATGAAGATTGTATGTTTTCCGATCTTAATAATCTGGGTAAAGAGCAGTCGGGTTTATTATTAATTGATTTTAGTACCGACAACCGAACAAATCATCGGGCCTATGGCTTTAACGGAAAACATAAGTAGATATTAAGAAACATGAACAAGTTATAAACTGCTGAATAAGGTATATTCGAGAGTATTATAGTAAATATTTATTAAGCGATGAGATATAACACTCTAAGTCAACCTTCTTTCTCCCCACTTAACTTACATCTTCACTTCAAGTATAGATTACTTCTTCAAAATATTTATTACCTATATACAAAAATTATATTTTCTAACAGAAAAGGAGCTTTGTCGATCATGTTTTATGAAACACTAACCAGTTCTAAATATTTTTGTTAATGTTACTTACCTGCATCAGCCAATAATAAAGCCAATGAACTGTCAGGTCCCAAAAAAACCCAGTCCATAGATGAACAGGTGAGACCAGGTACTAAATATACGGCTGGTTTGTTTGTTATATTTTTATATGCGCCATTACGTCCATATGGAATTCTATGCAATGTAAGAATAAAACCATCTTCGGTCGGAACGTCATGATATTCTAGTGGATAACTATATTTTTCCAGAAATTGTGACTATAAAGAAAACAACAAAATTTTGTTAAGTTCCGTGTATGGTGGTGGGCCCCTGCTATTGTTATGTCTATTTTTATAAGTCTTAAATAAATTAAATTTGATGTTCACCGAACAATACCTATAGAGAAAGAAAAAATTATAGCAGATTATAGGTACCATTGCGATAAAAAAAATAGTACAAGAATTAGTAGTCCCAGATATAACTCTTGGTCTATAAGATATCGAGAAGTGGATATCGTCGTCACTATGAAAACAATATAATTATGCCACCTAACTTTTTAGGCGTTACCATGAATTTGGTAATCTACTATATACGTGGCGAAATAAAAGTATTGAAATAAAGGTGCTTTAAAAAATTTACCTACCTTTTAAAAATGGACAATTTTTCAAGTTTTCAAAATAAAATAATAGAGTATGTATAACAACTAACGATTTATATATTGAATATAAAAAAATCCAAAACCAACAAAAGCCAAAAGTGGAAAAACAGTAAAAATACAAAATTTTAATTAATAATAAACATTTTTAAATGCAACATCCTAAAATAATATATACTTAAAAGCAGCTGTTTAATATTTAGTCATTGCGCCGTTATTTTCTATTACTTTTTGTAACCGACGCAGCATACTTAAGACTAAGCTTCTTGTACACTTTTGGGTTATATTATCCCATGCTGCGTTTATCCCCAGGCGCAGTTCATTTCTTGAATGAAAGTCATGTTTATACATGAACTTGGTCATTTCTCCCCAGACATTTTCTAGGGGATTGAGGTCGGGGCTCTTCAAAGGCCATGGTAAAACTTGGATGTTATTTTGTCGAAAGTAATCTTTTACTATGAGGACAGTATGAATGGGAGCATTATCTTGTTAACAACATAATTTTGATCACCGAATATGGCTTCAACCGATGGTACCATAACATTATTTAATATGTTGCAATATGTTCCTGCAGTTAGCTGCCCTTGCAAAAATTGACCAACTCCTGGGCCTCTAGCACTAATCCAACCCCACACATTTACGGAAAAACGTCCACTTTGATTTGTCTTGTACCGTGTGTTTATGGGTCTATATACTCGGACTTTTCCATTATTACAGGACTAGAACGTTTTCTCATATGAAAAAACTACTCCCCACAATTGGTTTTGGTATTCGTGATCAAATTGTACTTTTCTTTGCTTATTTAGTTCTGTTAAATATATTTTGTTTGCAGAACACCTATTTTTGAGTTCAGACTCCCGAATTCTTCTTCGAGCTGTAATTAAAGATCCAGGAAAATGGGTTTTTTCTTTAGCCTTAATAGCGGTCCCGAATGGGTTGTCCCTTAAATAATTAATTAAAGTTGTATCTTCGTCATCGGTGGAAACTTTTGGGCGACCAAAACCTGGGTTTCTCACAATACTTCCATGTTCTCGAATTTTGGATTTAGCCAAAAATACTGTTTTTTTGTTTATCCCTTATGCGCCTGCAATGTCCCTTATGGGAACCGCATCCCTTAATCGCGTATATATGATCGATTTATGCTCTGAAGTTAAAGGCATTTTTTTTTAATTACATGACATTGACACAAGAATTCTGGTGACACTGAGTTATCAGTTTGAAAGAAAATATTTTATAATTAGGCAATCCAACGATGTGTCCAAATGGCCGCTGGCTGGCAAATACTGCTTTGTAATTGGTGCACGTAACCATAAAAATAATGTTGCTGGTGGCATTTAACTGTTGACTCAATGCTTTTTGCCATCTAACCGCCATATTGAATCACGTGGTTTGGATTTCCCAATAGACCAGCAGATTAAATTTAATTTTTTCTACTGACGTTTTATAATAACCTCTTTTTGATTGGCATTATGGTTTTTTAATAACCTCCTTTAGGCGCAGCGTGCTTAAAAAACTTTTAAGCGCGTTATCAGGAGCAACGTGCTTAAAAGTAATGCAGGTAATTATTTACAATTAAAACGTAACCACAGACTAGGTATAATTTAATTTTTTTTGGCAAGTGTCAATTTTTGAAAGGGGCAAATGAAACATAGGTAATAAAATGTTAGTAAAATAAATTAAGTTTTTTATTATAAAACCTCAGTAGAAAAAATATTGTATACAACTCGTTACGAAACAATGTCTTTTAGTCACTTTGAAGTGTTGTCCAACTCGGCTTCGTCTCGTAGGACAATTCACGTCACGTGCCTAAAAGACACTTATTTCGTTACTTGTTGTATAAATAGCTATTGTTGTACTACTTTTTTTTTTATCGCAATCGTACATACTTTTTTAAATTTGTAATGTGTATAACAAGTCGCTCTTAAGACATTGGTTGCCCTTAGTTGAGTTTTTTAGAGTTTTATCGAGGAAGAAACTGCTATTTTCAGATGCGATGTGCAATATATTTATATATGAAACTAATTTTACAGGTCTGTTATATCGTGGCCGATTAAAAACACTCTTTTAAATTGTATTTACAAGACACACAATTATTGTGTGTAATGTGTAATGTTAAAAAATATTCGATTAAAGTAGTCGTTGTCTGATTAAGATCGCTTTTGTAGAATGCAGCGCTAAGTACCAATGGCGACTTGTGTATGTGCCGGTATAACCGGAAGTGATAAAAATGTCAAATTATAATGTTTTAAAAATTTAAAATCAATTATGCCTGCTATCAAATTTTTAAAAGGTGACATAACTTGTCCCGAGAGTCCTCTCTAATAGGCCACTTAACGTGAATCACAATAAGAAACGAATATCTTGCGGAACCGCGAACGAAGTTAAATCGTCATTTGTGAAATTTATTGCAATAACGAATAAAATTCTTGGGTGGCTTGCTACAATATCATTTAATCGATGTTGCTGTAAGCCGCGGACATGCTGTATATAAAATAATACATAATTAAGTATTGTATTGTAAAGATGCTTATATTATGCAGTATAATTTTTATCACACGAGAAGTGCAAAACCGAATTATATGTACATGTTATTATGTAATAGTTAATCAGCTTTTTAAATATGCTAAGATTTCTTATCAGATCCTTAAATAACTAAGCTAAAGATCTCACTAATTGTGTATTTTGTTCTCAAGTGTTTTCTAAAGGGCCCTTATAATATAAAACAATTAAATAGCGTTATTATGAATTAAACGTAAACTGTTGATATAGTTATTAATATACTGATCATTATCACCAAACTCACCACATGATAAACAAGGGGACCATATAATTTATTAAATGTTTTTTTTTATGGAACTTTAATTCTGAAATTTGCAGAATTTCGTTTATTACACTCTTAAAAATGACTTGGTATTTGGTACTAATTTTTATTTGTTCTCGTGATTACGTTACCAAAAATAACTATTTTTAGTTAGGAAAACAAAAAAGATTTTTTTCTTGGTTATATTTACCAAAAAATAATGCCATCACAACAAAGAAAATAACTTGTTTTCATATTAGTTGCCAGAAATAATATATTTTATTTAGCTGAATTTTACTCTGTTTATATCCTATTTAAATGTTACATCAAGGTTCCTACAAACTTGTATTTATCAATTAAGCTTGTTGTAATAACATATTATGAATTTGTAGTCCCTATCATTTCGTTAATTTTGTTTAATATACATTCTTAGTTACCAGAACTAACTTTTCTTTTCAAGTAATATTATTCTTTATATGTATAACTAACGGCTCACTTTACAACAGAGACTTGCCGCCCTTGACGGTGGTTGGTGGGTGACATCACATCATTCTAGCCAGGACTGCCAGAGGTTATGTTATGTTAGGGAGCTTCTGCGGTTCCGTGTCGATTTTTTCGTGTTTTTAAGGCAATAATTGGCCATTTTTATGGCCGTGTGGACAATGGATGTGACAATATTTGGTGTAGTTTATTTGTGTTTATTGTTTTTCTTGTGTACGTTCTTATTGGCAGAAGGAAGTTAAATCATAAGTAAGTAAACATTTTATTTTTTATCATTGCAGTTGTACATTAGAAAGTTTAATTGAGCTTTTTATAAAGCATGGCAAGGTGACCCGATGAGAAATAAATTAAATTTTTTTTTTGTTTTGTTTTTGTTCTATGTTCCATTTCTATAAAAGAACGTCATGTTAATGACTTTTTAATCTGACCAAGTACAACAAATTTCATATAGCTGTATATTTTAAATAGAAAGTCCAGGGGATATTTTTTGTTTTTTAATAATAGCAGTTGCAGATAAGAAAACTTAAATAAGAACAATTCAGTTCTAAAAGCAATTGAACAACCCAAAAGTTTGATTAAAATAAGTTAAAAATCTAGTGTTTCTGTTTTGTATTGCATAAGTATGCATTATAAAAAACATTAGAGAACAAGGACATTGAAAATCTTTTTTTTTTAAGAAACCATAATATCCCTGATAATTTATTCCAATTAGTTTACACAATAGAGTAGTAATACCAAGGCATTTTTTTATTTAAATGGGGACTCTAGGAAGGAATATTTTTTGTTACTAACTATAAATTACATATGACATTTTTTTTAGAAATGAACAGCCTTTTTTTAAAGTTATTTCTATTAAATTAACTTGCTAATTTTGCCATGCGTTATAAGCAGTTCATTCAAACTTTCTAATGTGCAACTGCAATGACAAAAATATAACATTTTTTCTAATTTATGATTCAAATTCTTTTTTACAATTAGAAAGTACAAAAAAAAATAAACACAATGTTGTGACTACATACGTAATTGTTACTCTACGAAAATATTAACTTTGGTCCAAATAAATGATTGCTTTGGCAATATTTGCAGATTGCATCATTGACAAAAACAATATTTTCTTGAAAATTTTTTTTCAATTTTCCATAGTTACACATTAGTTGTGACAACTAATAGGTATGGTTTAAAAGCGGGATTACCATATAAATTAAGTTATCCGTATATAAAATTTCGTTGTGACAACTAAAATTTGTAGGTTGGGTCGGTTAATGTTATTAATTAGTTAAACAGTTCAATAACGACAATTTTTTTTGGTTGTACAGACAAATTTTTGGGTTGAGTCCGATTTCACGAAAATAAAGAGTTTGTCAGAACCAAATTTAAGTAATCTATACCATGTTATTTTTAAGAGTGTATATTACATGAATCTGGATATTTTTACGATTAAGCTTCCTTATTTCGGATTTAAAAAAAATTTTAATCTTCAATAATTACGTAAAAGGTATTATAAAAAATTAAAAAACTAGAAGAAAAAATAATGTTATAAAATTAGCAATTATTTTAAATACCAAATTTAAACATAGAAAATGTTCTTACCTTACATGGGCCTTTTAAAAAATATTATTAATATTTTTATTTACTTACAATATTAAGTCCTGCGTCTGGATGCAAATCTATTTTGCTAATTATGTTGCTTAGAGCGCCATCCCAAGATTCCCTAAACCGTTCGTCTATACTCGTAACATCTATATTTCCATCAATAGTACATATTAGAATCGAAAACAAAAGTGTAACGTATGATTTCATTTTTACAATAACAATTACAGTTATTGCTTAAAAAATAATAAATAATTTAACTCAAATCTAGATCTTTTTATATGCTGAAATAATGGTAATTTGGCGAAACCTCTTCAGAAGATTTGTTTTTAAATTTTCAAAATAATAAATGTCAAGATTAGATTACACGTAATCGGAGCCTTTATTTTCTACGGCCCCACCTGTTTTGCTAAACTTTGAAACGTCTTTATCAATAATTATAAATTTTTATTCTTAATAAAATTGTATCTATAAGTATACTTAAAATCTAAATTAAGCGTACATTTTTAATTCATTTCATTGCAATTCCAAAACCATATGAGTTGGCTGGATTTATTGAAAAAAAGACGGAAAAACAGGAAAATCGTTTTTAAACATTGGACATAAAACAATTTTAAGTTCATATATTTTTAGTTATACCTACTACCAAATAATTTTAAACTTGTAACGACTTTGCTGTATATTTTTAGCTTCTTTATAGTTCTTTGAAGTGTGCAGTACAGTGTGGAAGGAAAGGAACCTTATAAAAAGTTTCATCAAACCGAGATGAATTTACATTAAGAAGGTCAGTTTTGTAGTAAATAAAACTAAAGGATATTGAATTACAAATATCCACCTAATATATTATGAAGTGAGTTTATTTAGCTTTTAATAATTGTTAGAAAATTAATTTAACTTATACTAAACGGTGTATTTTACCGTGGTTTATTAGTTTTGTAAATATGCAATTATTTTTAGGTTCTCGACAATGGAGCTACGTTGTCACGTATAAAGGAAGTTTGCCCATTATTTTTCGAACCTACACACTGGACCCTGTATAATTTAACCACGGGATTTTTTTCCGATAGCATAAGTAGGCCGCGTCCGTTTACTGAGATCTGCAAGTCCTTTATTACTGACCTTTAAACCGATACTGTTTCCGTTCTTGCACACATTTTGGTATAATAGATGGCTTTTGGAACAATAATGATAGTACGGTCATTTTATTTATTTTTTTTTTTTTTTTTTTTTATGATAAAACACCTGCACTGTAGGAAAAATCCTTTAAGGCGCTCTGGGAGCGGTGCGAGTGCGAAAAAAGCGATTAACGTTGGTCTTGAAACGTTGAAGATTGTATTCATTGGGAAACACGACCTCAGGAAGATCATTCCACAAAGATGACGTTCTCCAGATGAAAGAATTCTTAAACAATGAAGTTCGAGGAGTACTAAGCTGAACAACATATGGATGAGCGGCAGTGGTTTGCCGTGTATTTCTGTTTTGCATTGCTCTAGGTGGAATCAAGTGGGCAATGTCAGTCGAACACCTGCCATGGAAATATCTGTAAAAGAGAGTGAAATCACCAACCTGTCTTCGATGCTCCAGGCTATCGAGGGTCTTGGTCAGCTCGGGGTCGCCGATCAGACGAACGGCTCTCCTTTGAATGGAATCCAGTAGCCGAAGGGTGTGCTTGGGTGCAGAGCTCCAGACATGAGAGCAATATTCTAATGATGGTCGAATCTGGGCTTTGTAGAGTGTCAAAAGTTGATGAGGTGTGTACAACCTTTTGGTGCGGAAAAGTACACCAAGTTTCTGTGCAGCTGTTTTGGCAATTGCGGCAACGTGATTATGCCAAGACATATTACCTCCCAGATTGACCCCCAGCAAATTAATAGACGGTGCCAGGGGAATTGCGTGTCCTGCCATGACTATATCCGGTTCTGCAATGTTAACCTTTTTGGAGAAGACTGCTGTCTGGGTTTTCTTAGCATTAAATTCGACTTGGTTACTGTCACCCCAAGCCAAAATTTCTTCCAGGTCCTTGTTGAGGCGCAATACTTCATGCTGCCTGCGAAGATGTGCGTCGGCAGCGGATGTTTGGGGAGTCAAGGTAAAAGATGAGACAAGTGTGCTGTTATCAGCAAAGCTATAAATTGGATTTTGAGTTTTCACTAAAAGGTCGTTAATATACAGTAAAAAGAGGGTAGGCGACAATATGGACCCTTGAGGAACACCGGCATTGATGGTGAAGGTGTCTGAGAGAAACCCGTCAATCGCCACTTGCAGAGAACGGTTCTTAAGGAAGCTGGTTAACCATAAACAAAATCCATTAGGCATACCGTAGGATCGCAGTTTACTTAAAAGCCCATCGTGCCAAACACGATCAAAAGCCCTAGAGATGTCCAGTGCAACAGCCCGGGATTCTCCATGATGTTCGATGGTGTTGCTCCAAAGATGGGTGACATATGCCAGAAGGTCACCTGTTGATCTGGACTTACGAAAACCGTATTGATGGTCGCTGATAATGTTAAGCCCTTCCAGATACTTTAGTAGTTGTTGGTTAATAGCTTTCTCCATTACTTTGGAAATTACTGAAAGCAATGCGACGGGTCGGTAGTTGCTTGGCAGGGTCTTTTTACCTTTCTTTGGAATGGGCTGGACACGCGCCGACTTCCAGCAGGATGGAAATATTCCTTTTTTGTAGGATAAGTTGAAAAGTCTACAAAATACTGGTGTAAGTTCATCGGCGCATGTTTTGAGAACAATGATAGGAATTTCGTCTGGACCAGAAGCTTTATTGACGTCGAGTCCTTTAAGAATCCGTTTAACAAGACGCTGACGGAACACGATTTCAGACATTTGCGATTGAACTGAGGGAATGTTGGGTGGTGGTTTTCCCTGAAAGTCTACAGTGGAATGCGAGGAAAACAGTTCAGCAAGTAGGTTTGCTTTATCCCCGGCTGTGGTTGCTATTGTGCCGTCGGAACGTGTTAGAGGTGGAATAGTTGACTTTGTAAAGTTTTGGCTGACGGCCTTAGCGACTGACCAAAAGGACCTTGATCCGTTAGGACTGGCAAGAAGTTTGTTTTTGATTCTCTCGTTATGAGCTTCTTTGCTTTGGTCTATCGTTTGCTTACATTGGTTTCGGGTGGTAACAAAGATGGCGCGATTTTCAGGAGTAGGGTTTTTACGCCACTGTCGGTAAGCCAGGTTTTTAGATCTGACAGCACGCTCGCAATTCTTGCTAAACCAGGGCTTGCCGTTGGAAGGGCGCTTTTTGGAGAAAAAAATAAAGGCCTCTATGCTAGTTAGAATGACGTCGGAGACCTCCTTTGCACAGACAGATGGATCATCCGAAGAAAAGCATACGCTTAGCCAGGGAAAGTTGCGAAAATGGTCCTTTAGGTCTTCCCACTTAGCTGATGTATAGTGCCAAATCTTACGGGGTTTAGGAGGTTGTTCAGAAGTAATTGGCAGCTCGCTTAGGGTTGAAATAAGTTTGTGATCGGAAGAGCCCAATGGTGGTTGTACGGTGACCGTATATAGGTCTGGATTTAAAGTTAAAAAGAGATCTAAAAGACTAGCAAAATCCCCAGCTCGGTCTGGAACCCGCGTTGGTTCTTCTACGAGTTGAGTTAGACCAGAACTGATCGCAAAAGATTCGGCCTCGCGGCCTTGCTCATCGTTGGTGTTTGAGTATTTAAGCCAGTTGACATTGTGGACGTTAAAGTCGCCAAAGATTGCAACTTCGGCATTCGGATGATTGGTTTGCAACTGCAGGCGCCACACCATTTCCTCGTTGCGAGTTGTTGGAGGAACCCAGTAAATTATCGGAAATGGTGGATAATTCATTAATTTCGCTTGATGAAGCCACGCCATTTCTGAGAAGTGATTGTTTTCATATTTTTATTAAAACTCAAAGGTAATTAAATATAGAACATTAATTCTGGACACGCCTTTTATTCCCATCATGTACTTTTAAAGCTTTTAGTATGTTTCTTCGTATTGTAATGCATGTAATTAAATATCATTTTGCAATTATGTCATTCTTCCAAAGGTGCTATTAGGGAATCCAAAACCACGTGATTCAATATGGCGGTTGGATGGCAAAAAGCATTGAGTCACCAGTTAAATGCCACCAGCAACATTATTTTTATGGTCACATGTACCAATTACAAAGCAGTATTTGCCATCCAGCCGCCACTTTGATACATCGTTGGATTGCCTAATTATATAAAAACAACTTTCTAAAAAAAAATTTCAAGGTTATATTACAATCACATTTTACAGAGATTCGGAAATAATAATATTTGATGGACCTTTTAGGTGCTATTGTAAATATATTCCATCCATTGAATTCAGATTTGCTGTATAGCTACATTTAAAATTATTTTAAGTGTATAAATTCGTATTACAATGCTTTTATTATGTTTGGGCTCGGTATCTTTATTTACAATATTTTTTACAATTATGATTTTACTTTATTGGCATTCTGAACACAGCCCCGAACATTCACTTTCAGGACTGACACCATCGTCTAATAACACCCTTAACTATAATTTGTCTTTTTTTAACGTAAAATCGAGCACTTTACAAATATCACAATCTTGTTTGGTATTACACGAACAATTGTCTTCACACTTTTTTAAGTCTTCACATAATTTAAAATTCTTGAAAGCCTTTAGTTCTTTTTTCACGTTATCAAGGTTACCTAGGTCGGATAACTTGACATCCTTTGGTAGTTGCTACCCCGTTTGTCACATAAACACGTCTTGAAGTTCTGTCGCTTTGCCTGAAAATCAATACGTACTTTAGATTTGTGAAAAATTAGACCTAAAGGAATATTCTTTAAGTATAGTCCAATAAACAGAAGCTTAAAAAGGAATTTTAAATTAAAAAGCTGCTTCTTTAAAGGAGGATAGACTTTATGATGTAAAATAATACTTCAGTACTCATTTGTGTCCAGCCCTTGCAAGAGAGTTAAAAGAAACCTCCAAATTGGATTGAATTATATTTTTGGGCCATAACTCTAAACGAAAAATAATACGAGAAAAGTAGTAGTATTTTACAAATAACGTTGTATGGTATTAAATTTTGCACAATGAAAGTTATTACAACTTTTTTTATCTACAATTGATAAGTTATAGGAAATTCGCAAATTTGATAGTATATAACGTATTGAATGTGGAATAAAGCATATTACGCAAGATTGGAAAAATTTCGAACAAGCTACGTAGCGGCGAGTGCGTACTATACTTTTTCTACGACTCTTCCTTATCAATTAAAGACCGGTTTATGGTTTATAAACTATCGATTTGAACTTCAAAATATTAAAAACGCAAGATAGATAATACTTTAGATATACTTTTTGAATTATTTGACAATAAAATAAATATTTTAATGCCATCAAACAAAGCATTCTTTTTGAAAAGTGTTAAATCAAAATTATTATAATGTTTTCGATTCGTAATACATTTTTATTTTTATATACACTATTATTGGCAAACTCGAATCTAGGGTGCCGATATAAACGCATCAGACGGAGATTCTTAGCAGCGTTTAACATGTTAAACAGAGAACACGCTATCCCCTACCGCCCACCTTCCATTCTTTAGAATACGCAATCAAAGCAGCAACGGGAGCAATCGATACGTCGACTCGGCCACACCACACACATATCCTCCCCTTTCAGTAGTAATGTAGGAGTGGTTAGGTGTCTCTTTTTAACTGAAGGTTTTGCCCATAGGTGCCTTCTCTCTTGGTTGCATTAGAGATTTCGCACCCCAGATTCGAGTTTGCCAATAGTGTTTGTATAAAATAGAGGTTTTGTAATTAATTTGTTTTAAATTCAGAATATTATTAAAATCAAATAAAATTGTTGAAGGAAAGAAAATTTGCTTGTCAACTATTATTTTTTTGATTTGTATGCACTTCCCCAACCAATAAACATTTATATTTTTGTATTGGTGATTTTACTGACCTATTCTTGATACCATTTCATCTTCAAAAGTAACCATTTTTTCTTTTTGTTTAGCAGAAGAATTGGCAAAAATCTTGCGAGGCGTTCTCACCGTAAACGGGATAAAGTTTGCGACTGTCGGAGAATCTGTTGCGGCAATGGACAGATCGAAATCACTCATACTTCGGGGCACAAAGTATTCAATAAGTGGTTCTGCGCCTAAAGAATAGGAAACTTGCTTAAACATCTATGATATTTTCACAATATAGAATATTTTAAAAAAATTCTGAAGGATTTGCTAAAACAATTACTCGGAGCAAATTGGCTTTGTTATATTTAACATCAATTTTTTTAGTGATAGAATAGTTTTGGACTTGCATTGTCTTTAATTTGTTTTACATCACAACGTTTCAACTGGTAAGTATCTTCAGTCGTCTTCAGGTGAATACTAAATAAGTAAAGTAACTACAGCTCTATTTATACTAGCTAGATGTACTGGAGCATGACTGAGATGGGTGCAGTCATGCGTTTAATTCTTGTGCGGTATTTTAAGTTTACATCTACTTAACAAAGGTTTCCAGATATTTCTTATATCTAGTTAGGGCTTACTAAAACAATCTGGGTGCAGCTTCCTCGAACTTCCTGGTGGATAAAGCAATTACCATCTGTAATTCAAATGAAGCCCTCAAACAGGAAACTAACTACATTAAGACCGACCTCAACAAAAATGGCTACCCCGGGCATCTAGTTGATAAACTATTGGAAAATCGCAAGAATCGGCCAAATACACAAAAGAAGCCAGTAGAGTCACAATCAACACTCAACATTTCGTATGTGAAAAAAGTATCTGAGAGAATTAGAAGACTAGGACAACGATACAACATTAATACGGTATTCAGCTCAAAAGACACTTTAAGAAGCCACCTGACGAAGACGAAACCAACAAGTCAAAAAGACAGAAAGAACTGTGTCTATCAGATTCCCTGCGAATGTGGCAGATCCTACATTGGTGAGACTCTAAGGCCACTTGAAACTAGGGTCAAGGAACACAGAAACAACACGCTTAAAGGAGAAACCGAAAAATCAGGGGCAGCTGACCATGCCTGGACACACGGTCATCACATTAAGTGGACAGAAGCTCGAATCCTACACAAAGAACACCATTGGAGGAAGAGGAATTTCAAGGAAGCTGCTACCATATACCAGAACCCAGATTGTTTTAGTAAGCCCTCACTAGATATAAGAAATATCTGGAAACCTTTGTTAGGTAGATGTAAACTTAAAATACCGCACAAGAATTAAACGCATGACTGCACCCATCTCAGTCATGCTCCAGTACATCTAGCTAGTATAAATAGAGCTGTAGTTACTTTACTTATTTAGTATTCACCTGAAGATGACTGAAGATACTTACCAGTTGAAACGTTGTGATGTAAAACAAATTAAAGACAATGCAAGTCCAAAACTATTCTATCATTCAAGAAACATCCATCATTGTCTCCAACCTTCAAACAGACAATTTTTTTAGTATTCTGTATAGTAATTTAATAAAATATAGGAACGTATTTTATTACCTTATAACATAAAATTTATTAAATACAATTTAATTGAAACTTAATACTATGTACGGTAACTTTTTTAATAATAAAATACGACTTAAGAAATTGTGCATTTTATTAAAATATATAATAAGCTTCATTAGCAATAGAAGATTATTATATTTTATTTTTGTATCATCATTTGTACAATTCTTGCTAAAATAGCCAGTTTTCTAGATTACCGAAATGTAAAAATACATAAAGGGTCATCACAATACATACCTTTATATTTGAAAAAAAAAGTTAGGGGCGGTTTTTATCCCCAAATGAGGGGTAATTTTTATGAAGACGCGAAAAAATTGAAATAGAATTAATCACAACATGAATACTAGAAATCAAAATAATTTAGAAATGCCAACACATCGTACAGAAAAATATGAAACTTTTTTTAAATATAATAAACTACTGGACAATTGCTTTCGAGCAAGAAAAATTTCGCCTAAATTTAACAGTTAATATTTTCTGAACCAGATATGATATCGACCTACAGTTTTGAATGGTTGATAGATTCATCCCTTGGGAAACAATTGTCAATGTTGGATTTTCTTTAACTGTCAGAAAACTTTATATACAGGGTGTTAAAGAAGACGAGGATTTTTGCTCCAATTTTAATGGCGTGTAACTTTCACAATAATATTTCTAAATTTTATCACTCTACGTTAATTAAATCACTGGTTCATAGCAAAGAAAGTAATTTGTCCAATTTTTGATATCTGCTATATTTTAAAAAATACCGATTTTTTTGGACAACCTTGCTTTATTTACACTTATTAGTAGCTAGAGCTCACTGTGCGTTGTATTGTGCAAACTTTGCGAGTGATTATAATACCTTATGAAAAGCTTGATTATGATCAGTATTTAACAATAGTTGTACCTAAATGTTAGGAGGTAGAGTGGCATACTTATAAATACCTATATGTTTATAGTTTATGAGTATCTCACCATTTTTCACGATTGTTTTATATTGAAAAGTACTCGCCCCTAGATTAGGTAAACTTATTTTTCAGTTTTTCATATCGCACTACAGGTATATTATACAGTATGTTTACAAAATTTTAACAAAGATAATTTTTTTAATTTAATTTTTGGAAAAAATGTATTTATTAATTTCTATTTTTCTAACACTATACTCATAAACCATCGACATATAGGTGTTTATAAGTACGCCTTTGCACATCATAACATTTAGGTACAACTATTGTTACTGAACATAATCAAGCTTTTCATAAGGTATAATAATCACTCATAAAGTTTCCACGATACACAGTGAGATCTAGCTACCAATAAGTAAAAATAAAGCAAGGTTTTCCAAAAAACTCGGTATTTCTTAAAATATAGCAGATATCAAAAATTTGACCAATTTCTTTCTTTGCTATGAACCAGTGATTCAATTGACGTAGAGTTATAAAATTTGACAATATTATTATGAAAGTTACACGCCATTAAAATTGGAGCAAAAATCATTGTTTTCTTTAACACCCTGTATATAAAATTTTCTGACAGTTAAAAAAAATCCAACATTGACACATGTTTCCCAAGGGATGAATCTATCAACCACTCAAAACCGTAGGTCGATATCATATTTGGTTCAGAAAATATTAACTGTTAAATTTAGGCAAAATTTTTTTTGCTCGAAAGCAATTGTCCAGCAGTTTAGTTCAATAATATATAATAATATACAATCTGATAAAAAAAAATTAAACTATTCCACTTTTAAACAACATTTTTACAATCCCGTATTATCCATCTCCTGGAAACTTTATCAGCAAGATAATTTCCAAGAATTTTCATAGAAATTATCTGGTTGGTAAAGGTACCAGGAGATGGATAATATAGCCCTTAAGGAAGGATTAAAAAACTGATTACTATTCAATATCCTACCCGTTTGTGCCAACTGATATCTTGCTGTGATATGTTTAGTTATTTAACTATAGTATAATTTCAATGTTATTACATATATAATTTATTGTTGTTCTTTTTGGCACAAATTAATATCTTTATTATTATTTAAAAAAAAGTATACTAAACTAAAAATAAAAGCAGGCTTTCTAATAGTGATTTTATTCCAGTTAAAAATGCCACCCTATATTTCTTATACGTTCTATTATAACTTTCTCTCCATGTAGTTAAAAAAAAAATATTATTTAATATTCTATTGAAGTAACTGATACTTATTGCTATATGCAAGACTTGCTTGTTGTACTTTCAGCAATCTGGACCGCTATGACTGACACGCGGTTACTTCAACGGGTCGTGTCTGTAATGAAGTTTATAACTCCAAAGTTTCTACAATGTAGCCGCTTCGAGTAATAATTTGGTATTTTAAAGTTTGTGATGTAATAGAAGACAATACTAGCTAGTTTTCGACAGCTATCAAATCCCGCTAAAAGATATTATAAAACTATACACACAATTTGGTAAAAACCTGTTTCACATTCAGCGGTAAATATAATTTTTTCTAGCGAACCAAAATTTAGATTTTAGGAGCGAATACCATGATATTAGCGTTAAAAAATCTGAAAAGCGGGGTTTTGTTGGTTGGCATAAACTGGCTTTTGCCGAAATTTTTTAACTTAATAATTTTACCACTATTCCAATATTTATGCAAAGCAAAATAAGTGGCTTACCAAATCCCGCAGCTGATCTTCTTGCAGGCGTATTTCTTTGAAAATTACTACTTTTTCTAGGTAGGCTATTATAGTGGGTAATTGGAGGTGACCTTCTGCCATCAAATTTAGAAGGAGCTGCACCTTCTGTTGTAGGTCGTTGTCAGGAATCTGGTAAAACCGTTGTTAATTCTTCATCCTTTGTTTTGATGTAATTTTTGGAGCAGGAAGCGCCAATGTATCTACAAGAGTCATGCTGTTATCCATTTTTAATTTACATTACACATATAGACGTTAACGAACGTCCCAGTTCTCAGAACTTCGTTCTGTCGCTGGCGACACGTGTTGTGACTAATAGAAAATTAGTATTTTGACATGTAACTCCAATACTCATTTTCTATTGGTTACATCACGTGTCGCCAGCGACAGCCCCAAAAATGCCGATTATCATAACAACCTTCATAAGTAAATATGTTTCATCATCTGCAGTACTAAGAAAGTTACATACGTCTTCCTTTGTGAAAACTTTGGAATTTTTGGCCTTGTAACCCTCTGAACTTCTTTTCAAAAATGCGATTAGTTGAGAAAAGCTGCTTATATACTCAATACTCATTTTCTATTCGTTACATCACGTGTCGCCAGCGACAGAACGAAGTTCTGAGAACTGGGCTTTAGAAATTCCTCAAACTTTTTATTCCACAGGCAGTCAATAAATATCAATCCCGATAATTTTTTTTGGAATTACCTTTGTTTTTACTGAATAACGTTAATTTGTTATAATTTGAATAGGTTTTCAATATTTTAAAAATATATCAATAGTAAGTATTACATTTCCAAAGTTTCTTTTATTTTTTTGTTTCTGGGCATTAAAGAGGGATTCAGAACATTTTTACATTCCCTAGCTAACCAAAGTTCTGTAGAAGTATGTATATGAAGAAGAAATAAATGTACTTTTCTCTACTCCCACATGGAAATTTGCTGTTTCCTTTACACTTAAGCGGCGGGTAAAGTAGGCTATTTCAGTTAACTATACGACAAAATTTCATATTCATCCTAGATAGGTAATGAAACTGACCAATCACAGTAGTCAATTACAGAGAAGCCATTGTTGTTTTTAAAAGTACTGACCAATCACAGTATATTATTATTTTTACTGAGGCTCCGCCTTCTTTTTCAAGACATTAAATTATATAATTTAAATGCATATTATGGTACAATTTGTTATTAATTTGTTCAATATTATAAAATCTAGACGCATTTATAATAGATTTATCAATAATGCAACCTGCTGAATGTGCATAGAAAATTAAGTTCATGTAGCATCATTTTATCAGTTGGTTTTCCGATAATTAACTAAACGCTTCAATAGTCCAGACGTTAGAGCGTTGGACTATGAAACCAATGGTCGTGAGTTCGAGCCCGGCAACCTACAAACTTTTTTTTTACATTTTTTAGCATAAGGTCGTAGAAAAAATATACTGCTCAACTCAAGTGGATTGTCCATATTGCCCTCGGAAGTTCAATTTACTTTCTCGTGCGATATGGACATCATATCCACTCTTGTTGTATAAACTACTATTATTCATAAAGTGTGGCACTTTGGTCACTAAAAGCAGGTGTTGTTTAGCTAAGAAGAGCAAGAAATATATTTGAAATAGTCAGGGACAAAAAACATATCAAATTTATTGTAGATTATCTATTTTAGTTAAAAATATGCTTCAGCGCGTCCCCTCATTATTAAGAAAAATTAAAGTTGAGTATATAATTCAATTCACTGGTTCAACCAGAGTACCAATTTGTAATGCCACAAATGCTTGAAATAAGATTTTCTTTAGGATGGTGAATAGCAATATATTTATTTATTTAATAAACATATTCTTGCAGGATATATTCAAAGAACAATAGAAATAGCACCGGGCCGGTGTGAATAGTTAAAAATTAAGGAACGCGGTGTACCTCTCGGTGTCCACCAACACCGTCACGCTACCGCTGTACTGAATTGGTCTGAGAAATCATTTAAACCGATACTAACTAACATTTATCAATTTGATGGCTGGAAACAATGACGATTCTTAAATGGTGGTAGAGTTTTGGACTTGCATTGTCTTTATTTATTTTGAATCACAACGTTTTAACTGGTAAAGACAATGCAAGTTGTAATATATTGCATACATTGCATTAGGTTTGGCAACGCGGTGATTAACAGTGTCTCTAACATCTTCCAAAAATATCAGTATATATTTGAATCTCAATAATCGTCGTATTCGTAAAAATGCATTTTATTTCTTCCCTCCACTTGCGGACATAACAAGTGGAGACGAGGAAGTTAGTGAATCGTGAAATGAAGTTGATATTAAGTTTAATTTAAATAAGTAATTCACGTGCCTAATTAAGTTTTTTATTGGAAAAAATGGTTACGGATACGGCAGAGACCTCAACCGCGCCAATTGCTCTAGTGGGTCATTTACGCGAGTTTAATCTGATCAGGATCAGAGTGGCCAGTTTTGAAAAGACGGCTTGAAAATTATTTTGTGGCGAACGAAATAACAAACAATAATCGCAAAAGAGCAATATTTTCAGTGGAACCGACATTGCAAAATGCCTATAAGGAATTATCGCAAATAGATTTCGACAATTGAATTTTCTTAATTTGATTAAGATGTCTTTTCCATGTAGCGTTACTAAGTTCCGGAATTTTAACACTGTCCGATTCTTTTAAAAATTTTCCCTTTAATCCACGATTTTTTAAAAATATTTCTTTAATCTCGAATAATGACCTGTTCATTGATTTTAAATTCTATCAATCTAGTACCTCTATATTAGTCTATCTGTTTTTTTTGTTCTTCTAGAACGCTATCTTTTAAATCTTCATCAAATACTGAAATAATTTTATTGGGTTTTAATAGATCAAAACGAGTACTTACGCAGTTTGCGATTAAACAAACAATAACTCTGCGGGAGTAGCACCCTTAGTTCAATGTTTGGTATTACGATAGTCAAATAAATTATTTAAGCTTAAATTTAAATCAAATATTGTGTTATTACCCAACGCATTAATGCATTCTTTACGGTCCTTACTGAGTTTTCAGCCGCACTATTTGATGATGGATAAAACGGAGGTAAAGTTACATGAGCCACGCCATTTTGAGACAGAAAGGTTTGAAACTCTTGTGAAGTAGAGGTCGAAGCTTTATCGGTTACTATGGTGTGTACTAAACCATATCTAGCAAAAAGACTTCTCAAAATGATCGTCATTTTAAACATTATTGAACTCATTGAAAATACCTCTATCCATTTGGAATAAGTGTCCAAAATTACTATAAATTGCTTGTGTAAGAAGGGCCCTAAAACTTTACTGCCGTTTAACCAACTTTTGTTAGATTGCGAGCACAACCGACCGCAATACCGTTACGGTTAACGTATAATTTTACCGTAAACCAGGCCAACTACCATTATGATTACCGTAAAAGATAGCGTTATCGTAGGAGATCTCGTTAGCGCTTTTACCGAATATCATTAACAAAACCGTAGAAAATACAGTCACTACGATCATGTTATTATTATAGAGTTAACAAACCCGGCCCTAGACCGAATACCGTTAAGTTAACGTTACTATTTTCCCAAATGTGACCGCCGGCTGTCCAACAAATCTATTTATTCCAGTGGCGGCTCGTGATAGTCGATATGGGGCCAAAATATCAAGTCAAAAATCATTGATGAGAGTGTTAAAAATTCGAAACATTGACATATTGCTATCTCAGTAACTATAAGAGATATATGGTTAAATGGAGGCAAAGTTGCACATTTTAATGATGAATTATTTGTTTAAAAAAAAAATCCGATGACTTCCGGAGCATCCGAAAAAAACACAAGAAAAAATTAATTTGTGTTTTTATTGTCTTTACGACAAAATATTGATTTTTTGGACAAACCAAGAGCACTTACTTAAGACAATTTTTTATGCTTTTTAAGAAAATAATCTTATTTTTCAGATACGACGTTCGTTTTTTAGATACTTATATCAACTCAATTTTTTCAAATTCGGACCTGAATTTTTTAAAAATTTTTGAGTAGCTTTTGACCTCCTAAAATTATTATCTTGTAAAATACTAAAGAAAGTGCCCTTGGTTTTTAAAAATATTAAGTACTTTTGTCATAAAAAAATAAAAACAAGTTTTTTGTATATTTTTTCGGATATTTCCAGAGATATATTATCGAAATTTAATTTAATTTCTTTTTAACAAATTGTTCAGCATTAAAATATGCAACTTTGCCTCCATTTACCAAACTCTCTATCTCTTGTAGTTACCGAGATAGCAATGCTAGTGCATCGAATTTGTACAACCCTGTATATAAAAAAAATCAAAAAACTTACCGACTAATTAAATGGAGCATTTGCAATAGTTGTAACAAAAATGTTCACAAAACACTCAAATTATCTTATAAGAAAACTCTATAGGCACCTACGTCGTTTTGTTATTTGAATATAATTCAATCACTTTTATTCTTGAAGTCATCAATATTGTTTACAAAATGTTTTTTCGGCAGGCTACATACCTAAAGCGCTAAGTCTTTCCTCTTTTATTTTATTTATTTTAAAATTGATAAATCGGAATCAGGAGTATTATTATAATCCACCGACGGACTGACCTAAACCTAACCTACAAGAATAATTATGTTAAACAGTAAAAACTGTTTAGAATAAAACTATTTTAAAATTAATATCTCAACAGGGCAAACCGTTTTCAAAACAGCTGCCATCTAGTATCAAGTAGTGGTAACAAAGACGAAGGCCTGATCCGATTGGAACGACAAAATAAAGCACGTGTAAATCGTCTAATCCCAGAAGGTCTGAAGATCTGGCCAGCCACAACATTTCTGAATTCCTTATGCGTCAGTAAGAGAGGGCGATATATCATTATCTCTTTCGTTAGCGATGAACCTTCGATAAACAGTATGACCATACATAGAAATCGCCGGCGTTGGGTAGCGCGAAAGAATTTTCGCAGCGTCGGGGAGTTTTTGCACCGTTAGGCGTTATCAGATATCAAATGAACGCAACGTCTTAAATTTTAAATTATTCACAGTTACAAAAAGAATGAAGCGTAAAGATATAAAGCAATGATTAGGAGTGTGAGTAAAAAAATAACTTGGTGAACAGGTAGGTAGGACCATGGTACTGTGGCCCTACTGTACGAACCGCCACTGATTTATTCTTAACTTGCATCTATATTAGAAAATGTCAGGTTTTAGTTTAAGTTGGGTCTTGAAGTAATAAGTAGATTTTATTTTATTTTAAATACCTATTTCTAATAAATATGCGCCATATTACTTTACTATTTTTACTATAATAAAATTGTGTTTTATTTCGAACCCTTCACCCATCACTGTATAAAGTATAAAGGCTGCCTGTAAAGGATAATAGATCCTAAACAACTTTAAATATTTTAGGGTAGCGCCCGATTACAGGTTCAGTCAAACCAAGGCCGGACTGCGGGAAACTATTGTACAGAGGAATATGCTCCTGCGCATATCAATGCAGCAGTTCTCACGCATATCTCACTGTAGAATGATGGCCCGCAATCGTTCCCGCTCCCAGTCCCGCGTTAGTTTGAGTAGACCTATATTCCGGAACACCAACGGAAATATTAGACCCCGTATGATTAAATTAAAACTATTGAATGAATGAGAAAACATTTGTTACTTACCTAAGTAACGCTATTACTTCATCCTGAACTAAACTAAAACACATAGCCACTAAAGCCATTCCGGTAAGTATATACGCCGAACAAGCACATAGTGATATTTCTTCTGCATTCTGTCCAGGAAGCAAGTCGCCAAATCCTATTGTTCCAAGACTTGTAAAACAAAAGTAACTACCTATAATAAATGTAATAGATTATTAAGTTTCTGTGAATTTTTAGGTAACGAAAAGGTTACCGACACAGGAAATGTTTAGATGCTTTAGTGAAATGGTAAACTTTTCGAGTAAACCATTTGCCTCGTGGAAAGTCGATGCAACCATCAATATAAAAATGTATAAAATTGAATAACTAAGAACGCGAACAAATATAAATATCTAATAAACACATAAAATTCCTATTTGAAAATTTTTATTTCAAAAACGCCGCGCCGTATAAAACGTAGTCTTGTAACAGTCCACACTTGCTCTTCTGGCGATAGTCTATACTGTTGGTTATTGAGTGACATAACACTAATTGTATTTTTTCTCTAACATTACGACATATGTAGGTAAAAAACTTATCAGAGACCATTAAGGCTTAAGTAGTAACATTATTACACGGGATGTCTTAGCGGGAACTGCTTCGATCTACTTATATATGGAAAACTATGTATGTTTATGGGGGCAACCGGCTAAAATATTTTCAATATGGTGGCACTTTCAGTTATATCGGAAGTGGGTGTCAACTTGCTTTTTTTAAATGGAACACCCAATATATCATTACACTTTTGGATTCTACGTAAGATTTAAGCAGATTTTGTATATCATATCTTACACCTAAGTCTAAGAGTTTTTGACATATTTTACTCTTCTCACCTCGCGTTCAATGCATAGTTGGGCGGCCCATCCTCTGATTTTCGACCGAGACGAAGGTATGTCGCTTTGGGTAGCCGCAGCCAAGTAAAACATCGTGGTGGTGCTTCGCTCTGGGTCGCCTCAGATCATACAAGGTAGGTTTTAATTGGATTATTTTAGTGTTAATTATCCAATTATCCAATTATTTATCCAAACAAAGCTGCAGTAATTATCATGATTTGAGATTTAATACCGATCCCGTGAAGATTCTGGTGGATGCGTCGAGTATTATACCGAGTATTAGAATTTTTTTGTCGCACTTTTGAGTGAAAGGAATGGTCTTTTATGCTTTTACACATTTATTATGACTGGTTTTAAATTAAATAATTTTAATGGTCACACGGAATATTTTGTGTGTATTAAACAAAATTTTTTTTTATATTTAAAGTGAGTTTTTGGGGATTTTTTTTTAAAAAGGAGAAATTTGGCCTTTTGCTTTTTAAAGTTTGACTTTTTTTAAAATAAAAATTCCCAAAATTTGGTACATAGTTTGGAAGGCCACTGTATTTTTTTTAAACAAGTTTTATCGCATACTTTTTTGATTTTTTTTTGTACGCCGTGTGTTAAAATGCATTTTTCTATTTAAAAGGAAAAATTTAAGGTTTAGCGAAACCAGAAAAAAAAACGATAAAAGACTGAGAGCGCAGCTAAAAAATACCGAAAAAAATGCCGAACGAAACAAAAAACGTAAAAGCCGCTTATACAGGGTGTCCGGTAACTTATGGCCCGTAGAGTAACTGGAGATACTAGACATCAAACTAAGCCGATTAAGTCATATAAGTTTTTTTGGATTGTTGCTCGTTTTAGAGATACAGGGTGTTGAAAGTAAAAGTTTATTCTCGAAAATAAGCCATAATTTTAAAACGGTTTAATGAATCAATTGAAAGTTGGCAATATTATGTTTTTATGAGCAAGAAATAGGAATTTGTAGAAATTTTTAAGTTTGAAACTAGAGGGCGATAGTTGCATACACTGGGCTTCATAAATCTATGATTTTTTTTCTTACCTGTGATATTAGGTGTTTTTCAATTATAGTTTCTTAAAGAAGGGCATTTTCTGAGTCAAAAAGTGTACTTGATTAATCTTAATATATTTAACGGGTTTCAAGATATTTCCCTTTTCGAGAATAAACTTTTACTTTCTGTATCTCTAGAACGAGTAACAATCCGAAAAAACTTATATGACTTAATCGGCTTAGTTTGATGTCTATATCTCCAGTTACTCTACGGCCCATAAGTTACCGGGCACCCTGTATAAAGCATTGTTGGATCACTAAATCTAAACGGTCGCTGGCTCTCGGGCTATACTACACGCAAACCGCAACACACCGCCTAACGGATTTGTAACATAAAATACTTTCTCCACGACCATTACTGAATGCAATAATTCCAAAATCATTTTTGATAATAGAATGTAAAAATTCTCGCTCTTCAGTTGGAATATTTATTCTAAAACACTTGCTTCTTATGCGTTTTGCGTGTATTTTCATTCCATAACAAGATACGGAATGAATATTCTGTAATTGATCTAAACGACATAGGTTGCCATGAATTTCGACACTGTCAATGTCAGCAGACAAATTTTCGTGCAAGTCAAAATATGAGTAAAAAATCGGATGAATCAGATATGGAACTGGATCCACCTGTTATTACAAATATTGCGAATAGTATTTTTGGTCGTGGAGAAAATATAGGCTGCTACTCGGTTAGAATGAAAATTCGATACTCGTGGTTCGCTACGCTCGCGTTCGGAATCTTCCACTCGGATCAAATTTTCATTCCAACCTCGTTACAGAATCTACTATTACGTACCTTCGAGCAGGGACCAGTTTTCTAACTGATGAAACAGCATAGCACCAGAGCAAATATAGGCCAGAACAATCATCAGGCACAAAGTTACAGGCACTCTTACGTTACTTGCGCAGGGACACATTTGTTGGGGTTTTGGTGGTGTCGTTTTACTAAAGCAAAATAATTTAATAAATAATTATTCTGGTTAAATTAAAAATGAGAGATTTCCGATCCGGTTTCCGGATTTCATTTTATAATTCTTATTAAAGCTTTAATGTTATTTCTTAAAATTATCGTTGATAAATACATTTATACGTTTTATTTGAATAATTTTGTCGTTTGTAAATATTTATTTAATCAATGTGGTTATCAACAAACTATTCAAGATATTCAATTAGTACCTTAATTCACCTCCCTATCTTAGTTTGTATTCTCTATCTTAAAGTTACAACTTTTAGTTTAACATGTTAAACCAAAAATCTGTTTTATGGTTTAACATGTTAAAGCAGAAGTTGTAACTTTTAGATACAAAAGAAAAAGTAAGATAAGAAGGTGAAAATTTTTTTTCCAAGTGAACTGTTTTACAGGTTCACACAGCTGTCAAAGTTTGAAAATGCCATATTTAAAATGACAATATCCCAAAAAAAATAATTGAATCTAAACACGACATTTTATAAAAATAGAACTTTGTGTGAAATTACAAAATAATATAGGTAGGTAATAAATAAGGTGTTCCATTAAAAAAGTACGTTTGATATTCCCTGGTTATTTCAGACTCCATGTATATTTAAAATAATTTTAGATTGTAGAACCATAATACCCGCCTATAACTCTGTTTTTGAAATATCTTAAAAAGCTAAGTTTACATCATGTACCGGGTGGTCAACTAAGAACGACCGCCGGCCATATCGCAGAAACTAGTAATCGTACAGCATCCGGGTAAATTTTTTTATGACAAAAGTGCCCAAGAGAAAATGCTGGAAATTATTTTTAAGTTCCGCATTTTGCCGCAAGAGGGCGTAATTGAAAAGTAAATTTTAAAATTTCACATATCTCCGAAAATTCCACATTATAAAATAGTAGAATTTAGTGTCCGTTAAAATATATAAACAAAAGAAGCTTAGCGGCAAGCGGACAGAGTATGTAGTGCGTCTATCTTTTGCATTAAAGTACACAGGGACTCCAGCGGACACTAAATTCTACTATTTTATTTATACTTTCACACGGCATTTACGGAATAGTGCTGCAAAACCAGTGGGTGACTGCAGCGCGATCTAGATCTGAATCCACAAAGCTGGAGATGTATGGAGAAGCGAAAAATGTTTCCTATACTGGTGAAGTGGCCGTTACGTGCTTGATTTATTTATATTTCTACGTTTTCACGTTAGATGGCTATATCTTTTGCATTGAGTTGATTCCTTATGATGGCGTTACTAGGTTTTCATCGCGTTTTTATTTCTTAAAAACGCCTTGAAAGAACAGGCTGGCTGTACTGGGGGTCGCTCACGGGTTATGACTTTCTGATGAGTTCTAACAAGAACGAAACAGCCTGTCATTGTCTACCTGTGCCCCAGGGATTCCATTACCTTTGGAGTCCCTGTGTACTTTAATGCAAAAGATAGACGCACTACTCTGTCCGTTTGCCGCTAAGCTTCTTTTGTTTATTCCACATTATGGTATATCTTTCATAACACCATTAAAAAGCTTGGACAATTATGCATCATTTTGGTCTTATGCTCATTGGCGTACCGACTATGAGGGGGGGGGGGAAGCTGTTGAAAGTGTAATCAGTTAAATCGCTGTTACTTTTAAACGACTTATCCGATTTTAGCAAACTAAAGACTGTTTGGAAAAGAAATGTATGCACTTTCACCACTCGTATTTAGTTGTCCATAATAGTTCTAAAAAAAATGCTAGAGGGCGCAATTTGCAATAATAACACATTTTTTGATTTTACTCCGAGAAAATAAATCATACGGTATAATTATGACACCATAATCGAAAAGTAGATGAAATTTGCTAGAAAAAATATTAAAACTGCAGCTCGATATCTCCGTTCGTTTCAGCGTTATCGCCTATAGAATAATTTTTAAAACTAAGCGTTTATATATTTTTTAGAAAAAAAGGTGGTACGCTACTGATATTTTTCCATGTGGCACACCGTTCTTAATTAAAATATTTAAATTAAATTAGCTCTACTATTATTATTAACATTGATAATGCAAAAGTTTGTTTTATAAAAATTGGTGAAAATGACCACCTTCACATAATAGGCATGCATCAAGCTAATTTAATTTAATTATTTTAATTAAGAACGGTGTGCCTGAGGAGAAAAACGTAAGAGACAATTTTTATGCAGAATTGACCAGGCTAATCAAAAATAATATCCACATGGAAAAATATCAGTGGCGTACCACTTTTTTTTTTAAATATATAATCGCTTAGTTTTAAAAATTATTCTATTGGCGATAACGCTGAAACGGACGGAGAAATCGAGCTGCGGTTTTAATATTTTTTCTAGCAAATTTCATCTACTTTTTGATTATGGTATCATAATTATACCGTATGATTTATTTTTTCGGAGTAAAATCAAAAAATTAGTTATTATTGCATCTAGCATTTTTTTTGAGAACTATTATGGGCAACTAAATAGGAGTGGTAAAAGTGCATACATTTCTCTTCCAAACAGTCTTTAGTTTGCTGAAATCGGATAAGTCGTTTAAAAGTTACTGCGATTTAACTGATTACACTTTCAACAGCTTCCCCCCCCCCCCCCCTTATTAAAGTCGGTACGCCAATGAGCATAAGGCCAAAATTTTCGGAGATATGTAAAATTTTAAAATTTACTTTTCAATTACGCCCTCTTGCGGCAAAATGCGGAACTTAAAAATAATTTCCAGCATTTTCTCTTGGGCACTTTTGTCATAAAAAAATTTACCCAGATGCTGTACGATTACTACTTTCTGAGATATGGCCGGCGGTCATTCTTAGTTGACCACCCGGTACAATCCTGCATTGAGGGTGGGCCAATACTAAAAAATAATATTAAGTAGCAAATTTAATGTTATTGTTATTTACCAATTTCTGAGTTAAATCTTAATAATATAAACAAAACAATTTAAACTTAATAACGCTAAATATAATATCTTTAGTTATTGCTAAAATAAAATTATTGAATAATTTTGCACCTTATTTATTTTCTCATATTGAAGTTGAAAAACATAATATAGGTACAAAATGAAGCCGGTCAAAACTACTAACCTTCCAGTTGATTTATTATTGAGAAATCTACCAGTCGGTTTAAGTTTATTTAGACAGAAACTCTTCGAAAAACTAATATTTTGCCTCGCCCTTTTTGAAGCGTAAAATTGTACTTTAACTTGGTTGTAGAATAATTGAAGACTTGAAGTAAAAACCTTAATATGGGCCAAAATAAAAATTCGGAGAAATCCACGTTTTAAATAAATTCGACTCAATAATCAACTTTATTTAAAATATTTTTGTTACTTCTGATACATTGCACGCTTCTTGGGTTATTGGCGATGGTACTTAACACCGTTTTTAGGTATAAAGGAGATTTTGAATTTTTCTGCATATAAGCCTGATTCTTTCAAGTCTTTAATTTATATTCGTCTATGTTGTCAAAATCATATCATGGTGCTTTTTAAATTTGTATTTATTATTTGTACAGGGACATTATTTTAAGTGTCTCACCCGATTGGCGAATTTCCTATCGACCACAATAAAAAACAATTATGTATTCCCTAATAGCTTTTTGTGAAGAAGCCAAATTTTATGTCAAAAAAATATATGTTTACAAATTTGACAGATACGACGCCATATTGAATTTTTCTTAAATGGCAACCCTACTTTATAGTAAGCCAGCTGCATTCGCTTATTTGTTCCAATATTAAAAATGTATAGTTGTCAATATTTATTTTCAGCCGTTCCGGAGATACGAGGTTTCGAAGTTGGTGATTTTGTTATCATCGAATTAACAGAAGCTTTAACATTAAAAACTCAATTTTTCTTAAAGATACGTAATTTTTTATGGCGGAGCCACCCAGACTATTGTCATATATGTCAGATGTTAAGAAATGACAGATACGACGTCATTTTCAATTTTTTTAAGTGGCAACCCACATTTATAACTGACCAGTTCGCGGTCCGATTTCAAAAATATATAGTTGTTGATATTTATTTTCAACCCTTACGGAAATACGACGGTATCAAAAACTGCATCGTACGATTATATCTTTTAAGTCTCCCACCCCATTAAAAAATAGAAGCTTTGTGATTAGAGACTTAATTTTTGTTGCAAATACGTAATTTTTTATGGCGAAGCCACCTATGCTATTGCGATATATGTCAGATGTCGAAAAATGACAGAATCGGACCGCAAACTGCAATACACTGATGTAGTTATAAATGTGGGTTGCCATTTAAAAAAATTCAAAATGGCGTCGTATCTGTCATTTCTTGACATCTGATATATATGACAATAGTCTGGGTGGCTCCGCTATAAAAAATTACCTATCCCAAAAAAAAAATTGAGTTTTTAATGTAAAAGCTTCTGTTAATTCGATGATAACAAAATCAGCAACTTCAAAGCCTCGTATCTCCGGAACCGCTGAAAATAAATATTGACAACTGTACATTTTTAATGTTGGAACAAATAAGCGAATGTAGCTGGCTACTTTATAGTAAGGTTGCCATTTAAGAAAATCCAATATGGCGCCGTATTTGTCAAATTTGTAAACATATATTTTTTTTGACATCAAATTTGGCTGCTTCACAAAAAGCTATTAGGGAATACATAATTGTTTTTTTATTGTGGTCGATAGGAAAGTCACCAATCGGGTGAGACACTTAAAATAATGTCCCTGTATCTGTATCAGGTTTACCTTCCACATATTTTTCCATAAAGTCGACGAAAGCTTCTTGACAGAACGTCCCCCGTAGTGGATAGATACAGCAACATTAACGGAATACCAATGAGAGCGTATATTATTGTTACCAATTTTCCCCAAGATGTTCGAGGTGCAATTGACCCATACCCTATAAAAAATAAATGAAAACTTAAGATAATATTACAAACAAATATGTAAGAGGATGACAAGGTTTTATTTATTTGACAAAACAGAAATAAGCGTGTGATATCAACAAAATAATCAGTTATCAGTTTGATTTATTAATAGGTAAAGTTACCTACTTTTTATACAGGGTGCGCCAAACTCAGTGGCCTCTTAGAAATATTTAGAAAACGACAAAAGATATGTTTTTGAAAATTTGAGTGTGTTCATAAGAGCTAGTGTTCTAGCGTTTAAAAATATTTTAAAGATCATCTTGAAACTCCTAGCAACTTTGGAATTTTAAATGAGACACCCAGTATATTATTTTACTTTTTGTTTCTGCTTAATAACACAAACGTTTTTTGTATATAATAATCTATGCCTATCTCTTATAGTTTTTGAGATATTAATTAATTAGTCATTTTTTGGGGCCAAAACATGCTAACCAGAAAATCAAATATTTTTTTGATTAAGGCACCTAGAAAGTTAAAATTTTTACCGGTTCTTATAGCATGGCTATCTAGGAATGTTGATGATATATGAAAATATTTTTACACAGAGCGTCACAAAAAAACGTAATCTTGGTAATATAAATAAATGCAAAATTCTCAACTTTTTTAAATGGAACACTCTGTATTTTATTTTCTTAACAAAATCTAGTTTATATTTTCTACCAATAAGTATAACATGTTCCTATACCTATCTCTAATCAATTCGAACTTACAAGGGGTTTAAAAAAATTAATAACTTAATAAAAAGGTTTAAACACATTTATTAGTAGTAATGTATGCTATAAGAACCGGTTGTAAAAATTTTAACTTTTTAGGTGCCTTAATCACAAAAATATTTGATTTTCTGGTTAGCATGTTTTGGCCCCAAAAAATGACTAATTAATTAATATCTCAAAAACTATAAGAGACATAGATTATTATATACAAAAAGTGTTTGTGTTATTAAGTAGAAACAAAAAGTAAAATCATATACAGGGTGTCTAATTAAAAATTCCAAAGTTGCTAGGAGTTTCAAGATGATCTGGCAACACCGCCCCTTTCAAAATATTTTTAAACGCTAGAACTAGCTCTTATGAATACACTCAAATTTTCAAAAACATATCTTTTGTCGTTTTCTAAATATTTCTAATAGGCCACTGAGTTTGACGCACCCTGTATATATACAGTCTGCTATCAATAGCGTCCAGAAAGGGACCATAAATGTGATCGCAAAAATTAAAGTGGGATAGAATAAGAGAGTCACTTAACAGCGCCTTGGTTTTCTGAGATAAATATTGCCTATGAGAATATAAACCTTTCAAAACTGAAAATGCTCTTTTTTGCACACCGTAATATGTTCCTTGAATTTTAATTTATTATCCAAAACAAGACCCAAATTTTTTGCAGAATTTTTAAATGAAATTAAATCTTGCCCCAAGTTTAGTTTAATACTATCTAATAAAGAATTTCTTACATTTTCGTTGCAAAACAGCAAGGCCACAGATTTAGAGGGATTAATTTTAAGCAGGTGATCATTGGAAACTTTAAGTAGCGCTTCTAAATCCTCATTAATTTGTGCGTTAGCAAGAGCGGCGTCGTTGAGGTTGAAAGATAAATATATTTGAGTATCATCGGCATATATATGATGTAAGCAATATTTAAGAAATTTCACGAAGTTTGATGTAAATAAGCTATATAAAAGGGGACCCAAAATGCTACCCTGGGGTACTCCTGTTTCAATACTAAGAGATTCAGAGTGCTTCCCATCCAGAGTAATTCTTTGTGCTCTACCCGATAAAAATGAAGACACGAGTGAAAACGCCGATACACTAAATCCTATATATTTTAAGATTGCAATAAGAATTTCATGATTAAGCATATCGAATGCTTTGGAGTAATCCAAAAGAATTAAAATCGTGGCTTTGCTCGCATCCCGCGCCCGCACTATATCGTCTGTTATGTCCGACAATGCCGTAGCGCAGCTATAACCCCTCCTAAAACCTGATTGTCGGCCAGGTAAAATATTATTAGTAGTTACGTAAGAATTTATTTGAAGTTCCATAACCCTTTCCAATATTTTAGAGAGGGTAGGCAGAATAGATATTGATCGCAGGTGTCCAAACTCAGTGGGTTTTTTTATTTTGGGCAGCGGAATTACGTTCGCAAACTTCCAGGATTCAGGAAAGTAAGATCTTTCAATGCAACAGTTTATAATATGTGTAATATATGGAATTATAAAGGGACAGCACAATGTTATCATTGTTATATTTAAATTATCTGCACCAAAGGCCTTGGATTTAAGGGCAAGAATAATTTTGGATATAATATCATCTTCCACTGTATGAAATACAAATGTTTCGTTATTTAAAGAATTATTTTTGTAAAAATTAATTAGATCTTGATTTGGATTTTTATTATTTTTTAATATTTGTGTAAAATATGAATTTAGCTGGTTCAAGTCATTTAAGTTATTAGGAAGGCTATTATTAGGTTTATTTATTACTTTTAGCTTTTTTAGTTCGTCCCATTTTTCTTTAACACTGCAATTCTGAAATAAATAAAATTACATTACAGAAAGTTAAGGTGTTTAGGCCGTTTAATGGTGACATTTTGCAAACCAACAAAATCCCTCTAAACGCTATTTCAAACGCAATATTTTTCGTAATCCACACAAACAATTTTGTAAAAACCTGTTTCATATTCAGCGGCAAATATAATTATTTCCAGCGAATCGAGAATCCGGTTTCAGGTATCAGCCAGTGCGAAGATTTTAGGGCCTGAAAAATAGAATAGCGGGATTTTGTTGGCTTGCAAAATGTCACCATTATTTCAATAATGTTTACCATAACAATACTTCTTTTTATCAACACAGATAACATGGGCGAACTGTATTTATTCTTATACCTGTTTAGTTTTTTTTAGTTGCTAAGGAAAAGAAAGAATTTAATTTGCTCTCAGTTACCTTTTTGACAATCTCGGGATAGTGAAAATTAATTTATTGATTCACATTTTACTTCCAAAATGGTTTACACACTAGCTGAAAGAGTGGAAATGATGGTGCCCAAAATCAATGAGCTCGGCAAACTGCCGTCACATTTCACGCCAAACATCCGGAAAAGATAACTTCGCATAGGTATGTTTTGGACCATGTTACTAAATTTACTCAAACTGGATCTGTTGCAAATAAAAAACGTAATCATCGTAGAGTTTTGGATGAAACCGCTCAAGTTGAAGTTTTGGGTCATTTTGGCATAAATACTAATACTTCATTACGCAAAATTGTTGATGCGACTGGTATTTCAATAGGCTCTGTACACACAGTTACTAAATTACATAAATTTCATCCATTCAAAATGAAAATATTGTAAGTGTTAACCGAAGATGATTTCGATAGGCGAATTGAGTTTTGTGAACAAATGACTGCAGCAATTAATGAAAATACCATTCATGTAAAGAATATCTGCTTCAGTGATAAATGCACATTATATCTAAATGGATTTGTTAATAAGCATAACTGCAGGTATTGGAGCAACGAAAATCCTCATGCTTTTGTAGAAGGGCATACTCAGTACCCCCAAAAACTTAATGTATGGGCAGGCATTTTAGGAAACAAAGTGATTGGGCCATTGTTTATTAATGGACATTTAAATGAAGGCATTTATTTAGATATGTTGGAAAATACCATCAATCCGCTTATCACTGAAACCATTGAAAACCAAATCGAAGACGATGGAAACCCTATACTTGATGAGGCTGAAATATATTTCCAGCAAGACGGCGCTCCTCCTCACTACGTTCTTCCGGTTCGGTAATGGCTAGACGACGAGTTTCCAGATAAATGGATAGGACGAAGAGGGCCTATAAAATGGCCTGCTAGATCTCCTGACTTGACGCCATTAGACTTTTTTCTATGGGGCCATTTGAAATCTATTGTGTTCACTCCCCAACCTGAAACTTTGGATGAACCTTGTCAACGCATCATCAAAATCTGCCATGATCTCCCACAACATGTTTTTGAAAATGTCCGTCAGGAATTTGAACATCGCCTATATCATTGTTTGGCCAATAACGGGCAACATTTTGAACACTTATTGAAATAAAAAGGGATATTTTCGTGTGTTTTTTTTCTATCTGAACAAATTAAGAAAACTAAAGATTTTTCTAATTTTTTCGAAAACGAATCTACCGATTTAAAAAAATCAAACGTCAAAATAAAGCACTTTAAAAGATCTTTCAAACAAGCTATTACTTGATACCCCTTGTCATTTAAAATTGTTAAGGGGATGACCCCGGGGGCAGAGGGTAAAAAAAGTAGTTTTTGGTCAAAAAGCTGTTCCCTTTGGCACATCTTTTGACGTGTCTCGGCGTTTTTTCTTTTAATGGTGGAAAGTTTTCAAACACCCTGTATAAGTAAATGTGTATTACCGAAAAATAGGCGATACAAAATTTTAATACAAAGATTTTCCAAGTCCGTCTAAGCTATCATATGGGGCTACGATTTGGTATTACATAACTGAATTTATGAAACCAAACGTGAACTCTGGACGTGAGTTTTAGATATTTACTTAGGAAAAAGGCCACTTAATTTAACAGTCAATTCAGCTATTTCGTTGAAATTTTGTTTCTTGACATTTAGCTCAAAGCGGATACTATAGACCTCTGTTGTTGTAATTTCGGGATATTTGCAATATTTGCAAAAGCTTTAGGTTTGGCAATACTAAAAATATTTTCATGAAAGAGCTTGTCTCAAATAAGTTTGAGAAAGTTATTGCTGTTCAAACGCACCTCAGAAGAAATAATTTTGAGAACAATTAATTATAGAGACCATTTACAACGTAATACATTTTGCAAGCTTACCTAATATAGGAAAATTTACTTGTTATCAGACATTTTATTTCTATCTTCAATAACTGCTGTGAAAAATGTTGTTATACTGGGTCTCCCAAAAGTCCCGCATAAAATTAATATCAATTAAACGAAAAAGATCTAGGAAAAACGCTCGGACCTGTAAATTTTTAATTTTTATTGTGCATTTTTTGACATAAAAAAAATATTATACAGGGTGTCTCATAGAACTGTCGTCACGTCTTTGACAATTTTTTTTAATGGAACATCCTATATATTGTATTATTTTCTGATTCCCCACGAAATTATACGCTTACGTTGTAAATGTCATACGTCTAAATTTAATAGTTTTTGAGATATTGACGTTTAAAATATGGCATTTTTTGACTTTGACAGGCTGTAACATTGGAACGGTTCATCTTAAAAAAAAATGACTTTCACCTCCCTATCTTAGTTTTTTATTCTTTATCCAAAGAAACTAACCTCCGATTCACCATGTTAAACCAAAACAAACGGTTTTAACGGTTTAACATGGTAAATCGGAGGTTAGTTTCTTTGGATAGAGAATAAAAAAACATTTTTCTCTAAGATGAACCGTTCCAATGTTACAGCCTGTCAAAGTAAAAAAAATGCCATATTTTAAACGTGAATATCTCAAAAACTATTGAATTTAGACATATGACATTTACAACATAAGCGTAGAATTTTGTGGGGAATCAGAAATAGGGTGTTCTATAAAAAAAAATTGTCAAAGACGTGACGACAGTTCTATGAGACACCCTGTATAATAATTTTTACGTCAAAAAATGCTTAATTAAAAATTAAAATTTACGGGTTCGAGCGTTTTTCCTAGATCCTTTTCCTTTAATTGATATTAATTTTATGCGGGACTTTTGGGAGGCCCAGTATTATGCCCAGTTCCAATGTTTTCGTGATTTGAAAATATTGCGACATTAAACAATCCCACGAAATAATGAATGTACTTTGATCATAGAAATTCCAGCGACTTATAGATGCGATGGACTAACACTTGAAAATTGAAACCATGAGAGAGGGTATTATTTGTTTATCGTTTGCACAATCCAAAGATTTTAAGTTTTTTAAATAATTCTATAACTAGCAGGTGTTGGATAAAAGATTTTTATTGCAAAAATTAACACCAAAACATATTTTTTAAAAACAATTTCTCTGACTTGACGTTTCGGTTTATTTATTTTAAACCATCTTCAGAGCCACCATCGCAAATTTAGTAATGGAACATGTAGAAACAAACGTTTTATAAGCTCTGAATTTTAAATATATATTATACCACAAAACAAACTTGAATGCACATTAGAAAAATACATTTTATCTAAAATTAAAATTTATATACGAAACAGAAAATAACAAATCTATAAATTTCTCACACATAACAATAAATTGTAACAAGAAGTAGAGTAACCTCCACAAATATAGCATTCTTGTTTATATTTCCATCTGCTGTAGAAAACACCAGCAAAAATATGACAAAGGAAGCGATGTCCACGTACGAGGAATTTAAAGAGTCAACTTGGACTACTCTTATGAACATTCTATTGGTCTTTAGAGCCCATATCGCTCCTCCTTGGCTTTATTCAATTAGAAATTAATCATCATGAAAAGTTCAACCAATGGACAGTATTTCCGATCGCTAGAAGTCGACGCGCCGATACGGCTTCGCTCCGTGCTGCTATGATATAACGTTTCTACAGCGATTGTAGTGCCTTCTAGCTTACTACTATAATTTTTTTAGCCCTTGATTATAGGTAATTAAAATATATTCCGCGGTAAAAGTAAAGTTGCTGACCACACAACTGAATATAATAATACTAATATATTTATTATAATTACATTGTTTACAAAATAATCTAGGAAATAATAGGCCATTCATTGCATCCCATATTGGCCAGTGCCTAATGGCCTCAACGGTTTGAGGCTTTAAAAAATAAGCTTAGTTTCGTTATAATGAAGGGGAACTAATGTGAATATTCATTATACAAATACAGGGGGCTGGTGCGAGAAGAAGAGAAACACATTTAAAAAATGAGCAAAGGCACGAACAGACCATTTTTATATCAATATAATATAGTATCATAAAATTTTAGTTATTTATAGCTAACGATGAAAGAATCATAATTTAATTTTCTTTTTAAATGGCAAAAAAATAAAAATTGCTTGTTATGGGAGATAATAAGAATCGACGAATATTTAAATTATGTATATCAGTTCTAAACTTAATTGAGCTATGCGAATAATATGGAATCTTTTTAAATATGATAATTTTATAAAAAAAAACTGTGAATGCAGCATACGATTTCAAACATATCACTTTGACAGTTTATGCGAGATTCTTACTCTACGATAAAGACCATAAGCGAATTTGATACAGGCGTTACATATTTTTGGTATTCGTCTGCTATCAACAGCATATATCCCTGCTTAAATGTAATCGGAAAAATTAAAGTAAGAATAAGACAGTCACATAATCTAGACCAAGACGAGCGTCATGGGGAAATAAAAATGATAAACTAGCGCGTACCCCTGCTACAACGAAAAAAACATTCAGGAAAGAAGGGTCTATCAATGCAACAATTTATAATACATGTAATAAACGGAATTATAAAGGGACGACAAAAAATTATCATTGTTATATTTAAACTATCTGCAGACTTTGTATTAAAGGTTGAGAATAGTCGTGTTTATGATATCATCATCCGCTGATTACAGTACACAGATTTTGTTATTTAAAGAATTATTCTTGAAGAAACTAATTTAATTTTGATTAGAATTTAAATTATTTTTTAATAATTATGTAAAATATAAATTTAGTTGGTCCAAGTCATTTAAATTATTTGGAAGACTATTATCAAGTTGATCTAATACTTTTATTTTTTTAGTTCATCCCATTTTCCTGCAATTCTACAATTTAGAATTCTTTCGGATCTTATTGCTGATAAAAAATTTTGCAGTTGCTTGTAGTACAATGCTCTCTTTCTTTTTTGGTCTGGCAAAAACGATAAAGTGTTTAATTCGTAATTCTTTGCCTATATCCTATATTATCCAAGTGGTATATGTGTTTTCCAATTTCCTCTATACAGGGTGTTACAAATTCGACATACTAGCATTGGAATCTCGGAAACCATAAGAGTTAGAGAAACGGTTAAATGGGGACAAAGTTGTGCAATTCGGTGCTGATTATAATGCCGCCTTAAAAGTTTTCAAATTCCGAATACTTTCGATTTTATTCGAAAAAAAAAACGAAATTTTGCAAAATAGTTGTTATTTTTTCCTGAGCTCATTTGACTAGCTATGGAAAAATAAATGACACTTTGTCAATGCCACTTTTTCTCGTCTACAAAAGAACGTTACTAAACTAAAGATCCACCGTTTCGTCTCCGAGCGGCAATCATCAACTTTACTTCTTTAAATACGGACCTGGATTTTTTAAACCGATTTTTAAACCCTCCTACCCTCAAAATGTAAAGGCGATATTACTTTCTCATAATGATAAATTGACCTTGCTTATTTTTTTAAATTCATATTTTTTACACTTCTTGTCAGTCCAGTCCTGGCAACGAATTACAGTATTAATTAAAAACTTTATTTTATTTAAAACCTTTACAAATAAATTTCATGATAAAGTTTGTCTAAAGTTCATGTTAGGTATATTTACATACAGGTTGAATTGGGTAGGATAAGGAGAAAATCAGTTGAAAGGTCTGTTGCCAAAATTGGAAGAAATATCGATCTTTGTATTGAGCAAAACGGCAATCTCTTTGAACATTTAGAAAATTAGGATTTATAATTAGTAAATTTAGAATTATTGGAAAATTCTTATAAAATAAATTAAATTACTTATGTATGAATGTTTTAAATAAAATAAAGTTTTTAATTAATATTGTAATTCGTTGCCAGGACCGGACTGACAAGAATTGTAAAAAATATGAATTTAAAAAAATAACCAAAGACAATTCATCATTATGAGAAAGTATTATCGCCATTATATTTTGAGGGTAGGAGGGTTTAAAAATCGGTTTAAAAAAATCCAAGTCCGTATTTAAAAAAGTAAAGTTGGTGATGGCCGCTCGGAGACAAAACGGCGGATCTTTAGTTTAGTAACGTCATTTTGTAGAGGAGAAAAAGTTGCAATGACAAAGTGTCATTTATTTTTAAATAGCTAGTCAAATGAGCTCAGGAAAAAATAAAAACGATTTTGCGAAATTTCGGTTTTTTTCGAATAAAATCGGAAGTATTCGAAATTTGAAAACTTTTAAAGCGGCATTATAATCAGCACCGAATTGCATAACTTTGCCCCCATTTAACCGTTTCTCTAACTCTTATGGTTTCCGAGATTCCAATGCTGGTATGTCGAATTTGTAACACCCTGTATATTCGATCCACATTAATTTGATTGGATCTAAAACTATGTACAACTACTTCTTTTGCAGAAGTAGAAAACAATAAACGAGCAAATGGTCCACATCCTTTATATCTACATCTACAATATATCGCCGTTCCAGAAGAACATCGACACAACTGCAAAATAGCGAATTGTTCAGGAGAAGAAAAAAACGATTCAATTTTATTTGAATTATGTCTTGCAAAAAGCCTAATCTATTAACGTCAATGAAATTAACGATATATGAGTTACAAACAGATCAAATTAATTAGTGTTTCACTTATGTTAGATATTCTAGTTAGTTCCGAAATTAACTGCTTTAATCCACAGGTTTCTAAAACATTATTAGGTTTAAGGAGTCAAAATTTATGTTGAAATCGTTAAAGTACAGTATACATTGTGTTTTTATTTTTAGTAAGGTTTTAACTAGTTTACACCAATATGGGTTTTTGGTAGGGTGTTAAAGCTTTAGGCACAAATAGTACACCTGCATTTATTTAATTTAACATTTTAATTTGTTTGCTAGCAATAAATTTTGCGTCCAGAATTCAGAATTTTAATTTTATAAATATCAGCCCTTTAACCCTATCTTGGCTTTTGGACAAAGATGCAAACCTGAGTGACTGACGTATGAAAAGGGTTGGGACATGACCTAAAAGGATAGTTAAATATCGTTAACCGCATGCGAGTTTGGGTTGTGATTAGGGCACTAGATAAATAGAATACAAAGCACGAAATATTTTTGAAATGTAAATACACAGAGATAAGCGTCTAGTTACTAGAAAGTATGTTGCATATGAATGTAAAATTAATGGCCACAAAGGAGAAATATCGGTAACACACATAACGTCGTGCAGTATTTAAGTATTGGTTATTTATACATGGGTGATCAAAAATGCATCTTAGTATAATACGTATACCTAAGTTCTAAGTAGTCTAAACTATACTCCAATATCCAAAAAAATATGTCTTCTAAGTTTCCGACTACCAACGTACACCTAGTTTCACGGCTAACTTCCAGGTAAATAAAATAATTTAAAATTTGCTGCAATTTTTAGCCGCAACAGTCTATGTATTTTCAGGTCGGGAAACTTCGTCTTTTAGCCTCTGTACAAGTCAATAATAGTATCATAAGACAGAGAAAGAAATGCCTTTGATCACTATTAAATAAGTTAGTGTGATTTAATGCTTTGTCGTAATGAATTAAAGATACCCGTTGGCAATAGGTTGCCCTTAATTAGGACACAAGGGCGGGGGAGGGGGGTGTAAGGGTTTAAGTGTTCGCTGTTTGAATATTAATATGAATAATTAATTAATAAATTAAATTAATTTAATAGGTATGGTAGGAGAAGTGGTGGCAAACGACGTCGAGCCTAAAAAAATGGCGTCCAAATAAAACTTTTCCAGGGGTGAGGGGGCAGATGTCAATAAACTGGGATCGCAAAGTTAGAAAACAGTACAAAACTTTTTTACAGCTCTCACTGTTAGAATATTTAATAAAATTAATCTATTTTGACTGGAGGGGCGATATACAGAAGGTAACATCGGTGTCCGAAGAACCTTTTTTAGAAGGAGGGAAAATTATTTTTTTATCAACAGATAATCGATTACTTATGGGAGAGGGGGGCATTGCGATTAAAATTATTTAAACCAAATAATATGTTATGCAAAAAAATCGATTATCAAAATTTGACATGTGATGTCAAATTGTAATGATCGGCGATATTAATACAATGAACTATGCGGACACAAAGACAAAGTGACAAAGGTGAATTAGTGATTAAAGATTCATATTCATAGAGACGCGAATCACGAAAGGCGAATTGCGAATTTCATTCTCATTGGTAGATTTCAAATTAAATTTAGTAGCGGTAAAAATGACGTTTTTAAGGTATTTTGCGATTTGCAAAATTTTAATTTAGAGGACGAGAATCTTGAAGGTATATACACTGCGCAACTTATTTAACGCACAATCAAAAATTTGTCTCAGCTTTAATCTTATGTATTTTCGTCATTTTTTGTTCGTTTTTATTGATTTTTTTGTTAAATTGTAGGTTTTTCTATTAAGAATGTCACTGCGTTGGTTGTTTTGGTTAAAAAAGTTGTTGTGGTATTATACCGGGTGATAATAAAATGTTTTTTTTTTTTTGGAAAGTTGCAGAGGTATATTAGCTATTGCGAGTTATTCCAGTTATAGCTAAATTAAAGCCTCTAGTTTTATTTACATTTTATTTTTTTATTTTTTTGTTTATCTCTGATACTTTATGAAATACACTGTTTTGAAACACAACTGCAAGAAAATTAAGATCAGAACTTCAAGGTCCACTCATATGTGTTCAATTTGTGCGTCGACGATTAAGAGAAGACAATTTAAGACCCTGGATTGCTGCTCGAGGACCCGCATTAACAGTAGATCATCGAAGAGCCAGATTAAATTTTGCTAATGAGCATGTTAATTGGTTGAAAGCAAATTGGGAACGTGTTTACTGGACTGATGAGTCGAGGTTTAACTTGTATAACTGTGACAGACGTATCCGCGTCTACCGCAGACCAGGTGAGCGATACAGTCAATGCAATTTTTTGCACACAACTTTATATGGAGGTGGATCCGTCATGGTATGGGGTGGAATATTTTTGACGGGGGGAACACAATTGGCAATTGTAAATGGAAATTTTATTTCTGAAAGGTATATTACAGATATTCTTAAAAAACATGTTGTGCCTTATGCACCCTATATAGGACCTAATTTTTTGCTCATGCACGACAATGCGCGTCCCCACACGGCTCGTATTGTAAGAAATTATCTTGCAGAAGTTGGAATAAATTACATACAATGGCCAGCCCGTAGCCCCGACCTAAATCCCATCGAAAATTTTTGGGACTATATTGATCGGCGGTTACGAAGTGAAGGACGACAACCACAAAATTTACAAGAATTGGCCGAACGTCTGGTCGAATTATGGGATGGTTTAGATCAAAACGTAATAAGAAACTTTATTTTAAGTATGAATAACAGATGTCGGGAGATCGTTTGCGGAAGGGGTGGAAACACCAGATACTGATTCTGTAATGAATTTGTTTTTTTTTTGTTAAGTTATTTATTGTTGTTTCCTTAATTAAAGCAATTCGTACATTTTAGGTTTTTTTTAAAAGGTTTTTTTGCAATTAAACAAAAAATAAAATAAGACAATGTAGATAAAACTAAAGGCTTTAATTTAGCTATAATTTGAATAACTCGCAATAGCTAATATACCCTACAGGGTGTCTGAAATTTTCCAAAAAAAAAATAACATTTTATTATCACCCGGTATTATACCACAACAACTTTTTTAACAAAACAACTAACGCAGTGACACTCTCAATAGAAAAACCTACAATTTAACAAAAAAATCAATGAAAACGAACAAAAAACGACGAAAATACATAAGAATAAAGCTGAGACAAATTCTTGATTGTACAGGGACATTATTTTAAGTGTCTCACCCGATTGGCGACTTTGCTATCGAACACAATAAAAAAAAAATTATGTACTCCCTAACAGCTTTTAGTGAAGAAGCCAAATTTGATGTAAAAAAAAATCTATGTTTACAAATTTGACAGATACGACGCCATATTGGATTTTCTTAAATGGCAACCCTATATTATAATAAGCCAGCTGCATTCGCCTATTTGTTTCAACATTAAAATTGTATAATTGTCAATATTTATTTTCAGCCGTTCCGGAGATACGAGGCTTCGAAGTTGGTGATATTGTTATTATCGGATTAACAGAAGCTTTGGGATTAAAAAATCAATTTTTTCTAGAGATACGTAATTTCTTATGGCGGAGCCACCCATGCTATTGTCATATTTGTCAGATGTCAAAAAACTACAATTACGACGCCATATTGAATTTTTTTAAATGGCAACCCACATTTATAACTACGTCAGTGTATGGCATTTCGCGGTCCGATTTCAAAAATATATAGTTGTCGATATTTATTTCCAACCGTTACGGTAATACGACCGTACCAAAAACTGCATCGTATGATTATGTGTTTTAAGTATCTCACCCGATTAAAAAATAGAAGCGTTGTGATTAAAAAATCATTTTTTTCTGGAGATACATAATTTTTTATGGCGGAGCCACCCATGCTATTGTCATATATCTCAGATGTAAAAAAATTACAGTTACGACGCCATTTTGAATTTTTTTAAATGGCAACCCACATTTATAACTACGTCAGTGTATTGCATTTCGCGGTCCGATTTCAAAAATATATAGTTGTCGATATTTATTTCCAACCCTTACCGAAATACGACCGTATCAAAAACTGCATCGTATGATTATGTGTTTTAAGTATCTCACCCCATTAATAAATAGAAGCTTTGTGATTAAAAAATCAATTTTTTCTGGAGATACATAATTTTTTATGGCGGAGCCACCCATGCTATTGTCATATATCTCAGATGTAAAAAAATTACAGTTACGACGCCATTTTAAATTTTCTTAAATGGCAACCCACATTTATAACTACGTCAGTGTATGGCATTTCGCGGTCCGATTTCAAAAATATATAGTTTTCGATATTTATTTCCAACCGTTACAGTAATACGACCGTATCAAAAACTGCATCGTATGATTTTGTGTTTTAAGTATCTCACCCGATTAAAAAATAGAAGCTTTGTGATTAAAAAATCAATTTTTTCTGGAGATACATAATTTTTTATGGCGGAGCCACCCATGCCATTGTCATATATCTCAGATGTAAAAAAATTACAGTTACGACGCCATTTTGAATTTTTTTAAATGGCAATCCACATTTATAGACATCTTAGACATTTTAAAAAAGTGACAATCAAGTGCTATCATTAATCATTACCGATTTTGTTGAACAATAGATAATATGTATCATATAGTTGTTTTAAACAAAAATAATGTATATATTTTTTATTTACATTTTTTATTACATTTTTTGTTTAATACAGGGTGATTCATTAAGGTCGACGAGCGGCAATATCTCGGAAACTACTGTGCATCGAAATTCAGGAAAAAAAATTGATAGCTAAAGTGTCCATGAGAAAATTCTTGAAATAATTTTTAACTTCCGCATTTTGCCGCAAGAGGGCGTAATTGAAAAGTTAATTTTAAAATTTTACATATCTCTGAAAATTCCACATTAAAATATATCTTTGATAACACCATTAAAAAGCTTAGACAATTATGCATCATTTTGGTCTCTGCTCATCAGCGTACCGACTTTAATAAGAGGGGGAAAGGCTGTTGAAAGTGTAATCATTCAAATCACTGTAACTTATAAACGACTTATCCGATTTTAGCAAACTAAAGACTGTTTGGAAGAGAAATATATGCACTTTCACCAGTCATATTTAGTTGTCCATAATATTTCTCAAAAAAAAAATGCTAGAGGGCGCAATTTGTATTAATAACACATTTTATTATTTTACTCCGAAAAAGTAAATCATACGGTATAATTATGAAACCATAATCGAAAAGTAGATGAAATTTGCTAGAAAAAATATTTAAACCGCAGCTCGATATCTCCGTTTGTTTCAGCGTTATCGCGAATAGAATAATTTTTTAAACTTTAAATAAGGAATATTTTTCAGAAAAAAAGTGGGACGCAATTAAACTTTCAACAGCTTCTCCCCCTCTTATTAAATTCGGTACGCTGATGAGCATAAGACCAAAATGATGCATAATTGTCCAAGCTTTTTAATGGTGTTATCAAAGATATACTTTAATGTGGAATTTTCAGAGATATGTAAAATTTTAAAATTAACTTTTGAATTACGCCCTCTTGCGGCAAAATGCGGAACTTAAAAATTGTTTCAAGAATTTTTTCATGGCCACTTTAGTTATCATTTTTTTTTCCTAAATTTCGATGCACAGTAGTTTCCGAGATATTGCCGCTCGTAGACCTTAATGAATCACCCTGTATTAAACAAAAAATGTAATAAAAAATGTAAATAAAAAATATATACATTCTTTTTGTTTAAAAGAACTATATGATACATATTATCTATTGTTCAACAAACTCGGTAATGATTAATGATAGCACTTGATTGTCACTTTTTTAAAATGTTTAAGATGTCTATAAATGTGGATTGCCATTTAAAAAAATTCAAAATGGCGTCGTACTTGTAATTTTTTGACATCTGACAAATATGACAATAGCATGGGTGGCTCCGCCATAAGAAACTACGTATCTCCAGAAAAAATTCATTTTTTAAACACAAAGCTTCTATTTATTAATGGGGTGAGATACTTAAAACACATAATCATACGATGCAGTTTTTGATACGGTCGTATTTCGGTAAGGGTTGGAAATAAATATCGACAACTATATATTTTTGAAATCGGACCGCGAAATGCCATACCCTGACGTAGTTATAAATGTGGGTTGCTATTTAAAAAAATTCAAAATAGCGTCGTATTTGTAATTTTTTGACATTTGACAAATATGACAATAGCATGGGTGGCTCCGCCATAAGAAACTACGTATCTCCAAAAAAAATTCATTTTTTAAACACAAAGCTTCTATTTATTAATGGGGTGAGATACTTAAAACACATAATCATACGATGCAGTTTTTGATACGGTCGTATTTCGGTAAGGGTTGAAAATAAATATCGACAACTATATATTTTTGAAATCGGACCGCGAAATGCCATACCCTGACGTAGTTATAAATGTGGGTTGCCATTTAAAAAAATTCAAAATAGCGTCGTATTTGTAATTTTTTGACATTTGACAAATATGACAATAGCATGGGTGGCTCCGCCATAAGAAATTACGTATCTCCAGAAAAAATTGATTTTTTAATCACAAAGCTTCTATTTATTAATGGGGTGAGATACTTAAAACACATAATCATACGATGCAGTTTTTGATACGGTCGTATTTCGGTAAGGGTTGAAAATAAATATCGACAACTATATATTTTTGAAATCGGACCGCGAAATGCCATACCCTGACGTAGTTATAAATGTGGGTTGCCATTTAAAAAAATTCAAAATAGCGTCGTATTTGTAATTTTTTGACATTTGACAAATATGACAATAGCATGGGTGGCTCCGCCATAAGAAATTACGTATCTCCAGAAAAAATTGATTTTTTAATCACAAAGCTTCTATTTATTAATGGGGTGAGATACTTAAAACACATAATCGTACGATGCAGTTTTTGATACGGTCGTATTTCGGTAAAGGTTGGAAATAAATATCGACAACTATATATTTTTGAAATCGGACCGCGAAATGCCATACACACGTAGTTATAAATGTGGGTTGCCATTTAAAAAAATTCAAAATGGCGTCGTAATTGTAATTTTTTGACATCTGACAAATATGACAATAGCATGGGTGGCTCCGCCATAAGAAATTACGTATCTCCAGAAAAAATTGATTTTTTAATCACAAAGCTTCTATTTATTAATGGGGTGAGATACTTAAAACACATAATCATACGATGCAGTTTTTGATACGGTCGTATTTCGGTAAGGGTTGGAAATAAATATCGACAACTATATATTTTTGAAATCGGACCGCGAAATGCCATACACTGACGTAGTTATAAATGTGGGTTGCCATTTAAAAAAATTCAAAATGGCGTCGTAATTGTAATTTTTTGACATCTGACAAATATGACAATAGCATGGGTGGCTCCGCCATGAGAAATTACGTATCTCCAGAAAAAATTGATTTTTTAATCACAAAGCTTCTATATATTAATGGGGTGAGATACTTAAAACACATAATCATACGATGCAGTTTTTGATACGGTCGTATTTCGGTAAGGGTTGAAAATAAATATCGACAACTATATATTTTTGAAATCGGACCGCGAAATGCCATACCCTGACGTAGTTATAAATGTGGGTTGCCATTTAAAAAAATTCAAAATAGCGTCGTATTTGTAATTTTTTGACATTTGACAAATATGACAATAGCATGGGTGGCTCCGCCATAAGAAATTACGTATCTCCAGAAAAAATTGATTTTTTAATCACAAAGCTTCTATTTATTAATGGGGTGAGATACTTAAAACACATAATCGTACGATGCAGTTTTTGATACGGTCGTATTTCGGTAAAGGTTGGAAATAAATATCGACAACTATATATTTTTGAAATCGGACCGCGAAATGCCATACACACGTAGTTATAAATGTGGGTTGCCATTTAAAAAAATTCAAAATGGCGTCGTAATTGTAATTTTTTGACATCTGACAAATATGACAATAGCATGGGTGGCTCCGCCATAAGAAATTACGTATCTCCAGAAAAAATTGATTTTTTAATCACAAAGCTTCTATTTATTAATGGGGTGAGATACTTAAAACACATAATCATACGATGCAGTTTTTGATACGGTCGTATTTCGGTAAGGGTTGGAAATAAATATCGACAACTATATATTTTTGAAATCGGACCGCGAAATGCCATACACTGACGTAGTTATAAATGTGGGTTGCCATTTAAAAAAATTCAAAATGGCGTCGTAATTGTAATTTTTTGACATCTGACAAATATGACAATAGCATGGGTGGCTCCGCCATGAGAAATTACGTATCTCCAGAAAAAATTGATTTTTTAATCACAAAGCTTTTTCTTGCGGATTCGCGTCTATATGAACTAATTTACAATCATCTAGATTATAAACAACAAAGGACCAAGTATACTACCTTGAGGTACGCCAACATTTATATTGGATACTACACCCAACAAAAGATACGTTTAGCAACGGTGCCAAGTAGGGTGAAGATTTTAAGACCATTACGCGATACCCGAAGAGGGTACAGGCTACGCGGAAGTGCCAAATGTAGCGCGCAACGGTGAAGTCACACTTTAAACATAGCCATTTTCATGATGAATAATAGGGAATCGGTCCCGGACATACCGTTCTCAATAATCTCTGCCTTCGTGGCATCTTTATATAAATTTATTGTAAATATACTCGTGTAAATAAATTCTGTAAATATAAAAATCGGTGTTGTCTTTTAAAACATAATTACCCTCGTGAGCGCCTGGATATCGTTCAATTTAAGTATACCTTTTTTATTTGACACATACTTATTACATTTTACAACCTGTCCACCAATTCCATACTTTGGTAATTTTTTTAATAACTTTTTCTGTCACTTGTTTCAAATGCGCGTTTTAAATCTAAAAAGAAAACGGCCACCATATCACCTATATCAACTGCTAGTTTCAAATCATTAAAAACATATTGTATAGCACTTTCACAACTATATTATTTCTTTCTAAATCCTGATTGAAATTTTGATAATATTTTATTTTCCTCTACAAAATCCACTAACTGATAATAAACTACTCTTTTCAAATTTTTTTCGACAGTTACAAGTGTATTAATTGGCCTAAATTCTTCGGGCTTTGATGTATTTTGAACTTTTTTTATTGGCGTTATTGTAGTTAAAATACGTACGTTTAAATTTTCCGGGACAGTGACAATTTAAACTAGAATCAATACTATCTAATAATGGATTGAATAATTCATCAAATTTGTTTTGAAAAAATTTATTGATATATCATCTGTACTTGATTTATTTAAAAAGCTAAATATTATTTTCAATATAATACTGTAAAATTTTCTAACCTTGTTAAATTTAATTCAAGAATAAAACGGTTCTGATAATTTGCTATGAAATTAACTATATTATTATGATTTATTATTTCTATAAAAAAAGTTTTTATCGTATTATTAAAGATTAAGTCATTTTTATATGATATCTTTATTAATAATTATTAACATCATAAACGTACTAAAACCTACATAACACCTTAGTTACTCATAATACATTAGTTACCATAATTTAATACGTTAGTTACGAAAGCATAATACGTTAGATACCAAATAATATTAGAACTATTTTTCATGAACATGTAAAACAATATTTTAACAGTTTTCAAATTTGATGGATACACCTTTAAATAAAAGCACAGGATTGACTTCGCCGTCAAATATCACAGCGAAAATAGGTTTCTTGTGGGTTTTTGAGTCGGGAATAGTAACAATCAGCTTGTCCTCTAAAACGTCAACATTTTCCGTGGTCATTTTCGCTAATTCATTAGTTCGACAGGCTCCTCCAATTCCAATTAAAATAGCCACTTTCATCATTAAAAACTTCTCGTCTGAGGCAGAACACACAAATTCGTTGTTTTGTTCTCTTGTAAATACTTTTGATTTTTTTGCTCTATATCCAACATTTTTCTTCTTGATGAAACGTATTAAGGCGCCGTATTTGTCGATTTCCACTCTTTCCTTCAGTTCTAAAGTCGCTCGTAACATGGAATATTTCGGCCATAAGGATGAAGCAGAGTGTTCCTCAGAGAGCTTTGCGAAATACGCCAGCAATAGCGTTTCTTCTGCACCTTGAACATGTACTTTGTTTTGCCACTCACAAAACTGCCGATATTCTTTTTCATAATGGATTTTAGATTTGTCCGGAAGCAAGTTATAATGTTGGCTGCAGCTAATATATCGTCAGGAATATCAAAATCTTGCATGATTTTAATGATGACTTTTTGAAATGCCAAAATGAAATGACATAAAACCTTGTTTTTATTTTCGCATCGCCGTTGTCAATGATACGATAAAGCTTTGAATACAACTCGATTATTAGCGATTTAACACCGTCTCGGACATTGCGGGTGACTCGGCTGTTGCCTCGTCACCTAGTAATGTCCTCGACTATTATAAATCGCATAATAATCTCGTTATATTAATAGCTATAATATTTTCTGCAACCTCAATCTTGTGGTTTAAAATATCTCCACTAAAATTTATTCCTTTGTTTCTTCTATTTTATTTCCTGAAATAAATAATTTTAAAGTCTTTAACATTTTTTTTTGGTTCATACTTACATTCATATACAGAACAGATCGATAAGTCTATGTACAACAAACCATTTTTCATAGTATTATAATAGGTGTTTTTGTCACTTTCTATGATCGCCATATTGTCACGTGGGGAAGAATTAAAGGCGACAAGTCTCCATAACACCTACTTTATTATATAATGGAACGGCAGTTAAAACGGTTACATAAAATTAGGTTTTACTTACAACATTATTAACTAGGGACGAGCTCTCTAGGGCAAAGGGCTGATAATTGGAACAGGACTCTGCGCTGCTACTGACCCAATATTACTTATCTGGACCGAGTCGTATCTGCCCAAAATGGTGTTGACCGAGTGGTTTCTAACCAAATGATCGTGGCTTGAATGGTCTTGACCAAACTGGTATCTTTTGCATAGTACCGGCCTGCTATTTATACCAATCAGTATCAATAAACTTAACCCAGTTATTGATTGGTAACAATATGCAAGCTCGGCAATATGCTAAGATAGCATCCTTGTGGTCTGCATGTTTTGATAACAAATAATTGGGTCAGTAGGTATATTTAATATTAACTTTTTAAATAATAAAATTGAATTTTGGATAAAATAGGATATTCATATATGTCTATATATGACAATATATCTATTACCAATTTTTTTAAATTTTATTTGTGAATTGTCATTCGTACAGTTATTTTCCTTTCTTATAAATTTTATAATTTCTTTGTTAATTAAATTCCATTCTAAACCAACAATTTTGAATCTAAATTTATTTTGTTCCAAACTGATATCGTAATTATTTCCTATATTTTTTCTACTTATTTCTTTGATCTTTTTAATATCTTCTTCATTTTGACATTTTATTATTAATCATCCTTTACTTGTTGTTCGTATAAAGGGATCGTAATGTTTAAATTGGCAGGTTTTAAAAAATTTTGTATATATTCTTTAGTTTTGTTTATTTCTTGTTTATTTTTTAAGTTAATTATTAACGCCTTGCTGTTTTCTGTCGTCCTTTCCTCTATCTTTCTATTTTTTTGTAATGTCTCACTACAAGAAAAAGCTTGCTATCTTTATTTTCATGAATTAGTAACGAATCAAATTTTTCCCGCAATAAAATAATTTCCTTATATATCTTTAGTCTCTAAAGTTTCTTGGTACAACAATTTTTTTTAGTTCCTTATTTTGTTTCAATATGTCATTAACATTTGTCAGTTTCTCTCTAATGACTAAGTAATGGCCTCATTTGTATTTTTCGATTAATAAATCAATTGTACTGTTTAGTAATACGTGTTTGATTTCATTTAACCTAAGATGAAATTCATTGGAGCTGTCGTATTGCTTTTAATTTTGTGATCTTGAAGGTCTTACCTTTGTGTCAAGACCAATTTTACGGGGTTAAATCTGTGTATGCATCAAATGAATAGTAAGCCTCTTCGCACATTTGTCACATTCTAATTTCACCATTTTTTCGTAGTATGCACGATTCATCCTTTTTAGTGTGTTTTTGTAAATTGTATTTATTCACTATAAATATTGTACAACGAAACTAAAATTGTTTTTATTCCCCGAACCTCGCTGTGGATTTACAATATTCCAACTATTAATTAGGTTGGTAACCCTTTTGGTAATATTTAAGAGATTTAACGGTCTTACCTAACACTTACAATAAACTGAAGGCACCAAAAATATTCACAATTTATATTTGAAGAAAATTTTTACGAATTTATCCCTCTTGGGTTATCCAGGTCCAAGGTCTTTAGATAGATAGGTTGCCTTGTAAGCTTGGTGTCATGGCGGGCGAAACGTCATCGCCTACGTCACAAAACGTCTTTTCAGACATTTGTATACAGAATTAGCATTGTTTATTCTGTTATTTCTGTTTTTGAAGTGGTTTTCAGCAAATTTTCAAAGTTGTAAGGTGTTTTAGAGACTTATATTTAAAGATAAAGAGACATTTTATCAATATATTAATCAGTACAGTACAATAAAAGGTAATTAATTATTATTCTCTTTAAATCTTAATACCTACCTACATGTTTTTGTTTACCTAAGTAATAGGTATATTATAATTTTTTTAAATTTTAGATAAGAACGAGGGGGGCCTTCGTTCATGACCTCCTGGCACCCCTTAATGCTATAGATATAATAAGAATAATAGAATAGTACTTGGCAAAAATAACGTGATGGTACAAAGAAATACTAATGTTGAGGGGGAGCAAAGTGAAGAATTTATCTTGTCTACTGCCTTAAACCGGGCTGGTTATAAAGGCTAGCATAAAGTGACTAAATTAGTGATACTTCCTCTACTTCATCACGCAGATCTGCTACAAATATATGTGAAAAAGATGGGTTAGTGTATGTGGCAAGCTTTTTAGCACGAAAAAATCGCAAAGGGTTTCCTAAGCTGGGTTGCTACAATTATGAGAATGAGCCAAAAAATGCATTCGTATGCTATGCCATCTTGAGTTCAGAGTCTTTCTTTTGGGGGTTAAACTGATCCTTCAATTTCATGGAAGGAAAGTGTAGAAGAAATGGACAAATGGTTTCATAAATTGAATTGTAATAACTTTAAATTTAAAACAAACATTATAAAACGAACTGCAAAAATTATATTTCGAAAAGTTTCCAATATTCCCTTTAAATTAGTATATTATTTTGCGAGACAACAGGTATCTATAAGAATTAAATATTTAAATACCAAAGATGATTCCAGAGTATTAAAAAGAAAACATTTATAATGCAGGTGTTGTTATTTTTATATGTTTCTTTCCTTTTTGTAGTTAGATCTCATGATGCTCAGTTGCCAGCGAATCATGTAACCTCGACGTTGTTAAAGGGAATTTTTACAAGACCGTCTTTATGTGTGTATATAGTTTATTACTTGCGTTAAGCTATGTAGTTTGCCTTATAATTTAGCTTAACTGAGTCCTAAGTTTGATCTTTATAACTGTTACCTTTTGCTTCTTTGTAATAAATTAAAGTTGTTTTAGTAAAAATATGTATTTTATATTCAAACAATAATTTTTTACTTTTTTATCTATACAGAACAATAATATATATGTTTTATAAGAAATAAACCAAATTTATATATATATTTTCTGAAATAAACATTGAAAACAGCAGCTACATACACATGCGTTTTTTTAAAGTTAGTAAAATGAAATTGCACCCTGTGCTAGGTCTGTATTTGTAGACTTATCTACTTTTTCAGTTTCAGTTCAATTTTATTTTTATAAAATTCGCTTCCAGAAATAGGAAAACTAGTTTATTAGGTCCATAAATACTAAAATTTTCGAAAAACGATCAAATATATATACCGTGCTCTGTTCATTTCATAGAAAGGCGTATCTGTCTCTCTTTGTCTGTTGCATTCATAATAGACCCGTATAAAAAAGACGTTTTGTGACGTCATCAGCAGGCAGGCTCTAATTGGTCAGAAGTTACCAGACAACCGTTCTTTTTAGTAACCGTGATCCAGGTCCCTCTTTTTCCTAAAACCACTTATACGGGTTTTTACAAAAAAAGGGCTTAAAGACGACTTACTCAACTTGACTTGACTCAACTTGCCAGTTGAAACGTTTATTGTCAAACAAATAAAGACGATTCAAGTCCCAAACTCTTTTATGATTCAGAATGGCTTGTATATAAATTATTTAGATAATTTCTATCTATTAGAATTTTCCAGAGAAGAATGATAAATAAATAACATTCCATAAATGGGATTTAGAGTAAATGGAAACATGAGCTGCTTGTGCTTATACCATGAAGATGGATTTATATCTCACAGTCAGAAAAAAAAACACTGAATTGGCCTTAGAGAAAAGGAATAAGGGCTGAGGCTATTAATTTATTTTAAACTAAAAATTTCTAAAACTAAACTCGTGCCAAACTAGAACGTTTGCTAAAATAATAGGACAGTTAATTTCTTTTTGTCCTAAAGTAAAATGCGGGTGGTGGCATTAAAATTACTGGATATACGATAATATCTAGCGTTACAACATATTTCTGAAAATTTTGAGGAAAAAATACATATTCTACTGAAGTAGCCGATACTTGATGGAAATTCATTATATAATATTAATTAGATTATAATAGACCATCTGACGAAGACACTGTGTGTCGAAACAATTTAAAATTAAACATATAGTGGAAAATAGTATATTACATAACAAGTGATGAAAGTGATACTTTTCTAACGAGGAGATATTTAGCACGAGGCGTTAGCCGAGTGCGGAAATTCTCCGAGTTTTAGAATAATCACTTTCACACGAGTAATGTACACTATTTTTCCTACGACCACAAAGAATTATTAAAAAAACCTTTGATTTGTGAAAAAAATATTTCAACTCTAGAGTTGAAAAAAATATTTCAACTCTAGAGTGGAAATACAAGGCACACTATTAATTTAAACATATGATGCCAATTTGACAGACCACCCCTATTAATAAATAGAATATATAATAAAAAAGAACAAATTTTGGAAAGTAGTTTAGTGTTTAACTTATTTATCATGTATTTTTCGAGTGATTTCGAATTAGAGTGTGAAAATACGCCATCTGAAATTATAAAAAAGTTAAGAATATACTCGAAAATCTATTACCAGTCAAAACAAGCCCCGCTGAAGAAAATGTCATATATTAAACATAAAATTTGTATGTGTTGCCATAGCGTAGAGACTAGAGCTATGGCCTACAGATCGAAAGGTCACAGGTTCAAATCCCATCAGGAGTATTTGACTTTTTTTTATAAAGACATTAAATAATTTATAGAATTAGGTATTTTGAATTGAAATCTTCCTTATTGGATGAATTTTTAAAATTTAATCAAGGAAAGATGCATTAAATATAAATTTAATAACCAGTGATTCAATTGACATAAAGTGATAAAATTTAAAAATATTATTGTGAAAGTTACGCGCCATTAAAATTGGAGCAAAAATCATCGTCTTCTTTAACACCCTGTATATAAAATTTTCTGACAGTTAAAGAAAATCCTACATTGACAATTGTTTCCCAATGGATAAATCTATCAATTATTCAAAACCGTAGGTCGATATCATATCTGGTTCAGAAAATATTTACTGTTACATTTAGGCGAAATTTTTCTTGCTTGAAAGCAATTGTCCATCAGTTTAGTTGAACTATGTATGACAAATATTATTTCAAATAATTCTTTCCAAAGAATGTGTCAGCCTGTAACCCGTATAATATAATTTGATCTTGATTAACTTTATTAATTTACATTTGATAAATCCAGACCTTTTTAATTAATATCATAAAAAGTTTACTTCACAGTCTAGAGCAGCTTTTGTAAATTTAATTAAATCAAAAACTTTAGAAGACCATAAAACTTGAAGAAAGCAAAATAAAGCCAATGGAATTTTTCACAGAAACTCCATTTTATTTTTCCGTTTATTACTTTCTAAGTCTCCAAACAAGATCGTGCTAAAAACTGATACGCGTTTCATGTCTTGACTTCAATCTCAGTTTGAAAGTTGTCAATAAAGATAAGTTGTTTTTAAAGAAGTTAAGAAAATAAGTTGGGGTTGCCACTTTTGTACTCCCGAACGACACGGATAAACTAATTGACTTTGACTAAATTATTTAAAAGAACACAAGTAGCCGCAATTAGTTTTCAATTCTTTGCCATTGAGGTGAAATATTTGGAGACTTTACAGCTAACGAAAAAAATAATTGCATCACATGAACATCTGCAGCATTTTCAATCAATCATCAACTAAACTTTGGCCAGCTAGTAGAACTTTATTTTTTGGAGATTGTTAAGTGGTCGTAATATAAAAGAAATTAATTTAAACATTGATATGTATTTAGTCAAAGAGGAAATATAAAGAATAACAGAAAGAAAGTTTTAGCGGCAGGCGGACAAAGTTGTACATCCATCTTTTGCATTAAAGTACACAGGAACGCCAAAAGGTAATGTGTTCCCTGGGGCACAGGTAGACAATGACAAGCTGTTTCGTCCTTGTTAGGACTCATGTCATCCGAATACAGCGAAAATATACTTTGAAGATATTTTTAAGAATAAATAAATGATGAAAACCTAGTATCGCCATCTGTAGGAATCAACTCGATGCAAAAAATATCCATCGGACGTGAAAACATAGAACTAACCATAAACAACGTACGGTCGGCCAACACATCCAGTGTAGAAACGATTTTGCGATCAACCCAGTGGACTACTGCAGAAAAAGTGTAGGGATGCTCAAAAACGTTTCATATACTGGATGTGTTGGCCTACCGTACTTGCTTTATTATATCTTTTATGTTTTCACATCTGATGGCTATTTTTTGCACTGAGTTGATTCTTACAGATGGCGATACTAGGTTTTGATATATTTATTCTTAAAAATATCTTAAAAGCATATTTTCTCTATATTGGAAATTGCTTACAGGTTATGGCTTTTGGATAAGTCGTAACAAGGACGAATCCATTACCTTTTGCGTTCCTGTATAGTTTAATGCAAAAGATAGATGCAACATTTTTTCCGCCTGCCGCTAAAGCTTTCTTTTTATTTTGCTTATACGGACACTAAACTGTACTACATAATTTTTTTACACGGCTTTGTATTGGGAATTAGTGCGGCCCAGTGGACTACTGCAGCGCGATCTATATTTAAATCTACAAACCGGTAGAAAAATGAACGATAGAAGAGTTTTGGACTGGCATTGTCTTTATTTGTTTTACATCACAACGTTTCAACTGGTAACTATCTCCAGTCGTCTTCAGGTGAATGCTAAATAAGTAAAGTAACTACAGCTCTATTTATACTAGCTAGATGCACTGTAGCATGACCGAGATGGGTGCAGTCATGCGTTTAGTTCGTGTGCGGTATTTTAGGTTTACATCTACTTAACAAAGGTTTTCAGATATTTCTTATATCTAATGATGGCTTACTAAAACAATTTGGGTTTTGGTATATGGTAGCAGCTTCCATGAACTTCCTTTTTCTTAAATTTCTTTATGCAGGATTTGAGCTTCTGTCCACTTGATGTGATAACCGTGTGTCCAGGCATGGTCAGCTGCACCTGATTTTCCGGTTTCTCCTTTAAGCGTGTTGTTTCTGTGTTCCTTGACCCTAATTTCAAGTGGTCTTAGAGTCTCACCAATGTAAGATCGTCCACATTCGCAGGGGATCTGGTAGACGCAGTTTTTCCTGTCTTTTTGACTTGTTCGTTTTGTCTTCGTCAGGTGGCTTCTTAAAGTATCTTTCGAGCTGAATACCGTATTGATGTTGTATCGTTGTCCTAGTCTTCTAATTCTCTCAGATACTCCTTTGACATACGGAATGTTGAGTGTTGATGGTGACTCCATTTGATTCTTTTGTGTATTTGGCAGATTCTTGCGATTTTCCAATAGTTTATCAACTAAATGCATGGTGTAGCCATTTGTGTTGAGGTCCGTTTTGATGTAGTTAGTTTCTTCTTTGAGGGTTTCATTTGAATTACAGATGGTAATTGCTCTATCCACAAGCGTTCTTACTATGCCATGTTTTTTGCTGTTTGAGTGATTTGAAGTGTAATTCAAATATTGACCTGTATGCGTAGGTTTCCTGTAGACTGAAGTATGGATAGTGTTATCATTTTTCTTTACGTTCACATCTAAGAAAGGTAATTGATTGTTTTCTCTCTCTCCATGGTAGAAAAATGTTGGGATGCTCAATATACTTATATGGACACTAAACTCTACTTTATAAAGAATATTATCGGGCTAACTAATGCATGACCCGATTTTTATTATGCGAGGTTATAATAATTTTGGCTCTGATTGCTGGCGAATTCAATTAGAAAAATGTAATCGTAAAGACACTTTTTTTCTGAATCATCAAATGTATTTTTATGTATCTTCGTTCTGTTTCCTTCAAGTTCTGCTTTGATTTAAGAAGTATGGGACAAAGAATTTTGTTTTACTTACTCGTTTTACATCAAAAACGAGACATATACAAACCTATTATCATATAACTTTGCAACGAAAATTCTTGCCTGCTTTTTGGTGTGCAAAAAATCGTCGGTCGTTGATATTATAAATTTTTATTAAATAAAATTAAATGTTTTCCTCCGACAGATCCCCTTAACTCGAAGCTTGTATTGCTGAAAGGATATATAAAAAAAAATCTTTAATCTTTTAAAAAAAAAACAAGAAACGTTACAAAATTGGCTAGAAAAAAAGGAGAGAAACTCGAAATGTGTATCTCTGTTTGTATACTGAGAAAAAATATTCTTCTTTTTCTTTTCGCTGCGAGAAATTTTACCGAATTGGCTAGAAAATAAATTAATATTGAAAAGAATTGTGGAAGATACGTGCAAAAAATGCAATTGCCCCGGAAAAACCATAGAACATATAAAAGCGGGTTGTGGTGCTATGGCTCCCAACGTTGACCTGGGGCGACATAGCCAGGTGGCAAAAATCATCCACAAGGAACTGGCCCATAAACTAGGTCTAAGGGAAAACCTCCCACCATACTACAATACTCACCAGAGCCAGTCCTTGAATCTCTTAAATATCTCTCACTTATACTGGGACATACCAATAATAACGTATGGAACAGTAGACTATGTGCCGGGCAGCCATCCATTTGGTACCAAACTTCCTGATTTTCCCTGGCGGCATCATGTAAAGAAGGTAAAATATGATCTTCAAGTAGTTCCAAAAAATATTCTGCAATTAAATTTCGTGTAAGAAATAATGGCCCGATAATATTTTCTCCGAAAATGCCAGCCCAAACATTAACTTTTTGTGGATATTGCGTCCTTGTTTCGACAAACCTATGTTGGTTTTCTTTGCTCCAATATCGATAATTTTGAACATTGGGTTCATTGTTTAAGGTAAATGTGCATTCGTCAGTGAAACAAATGTTTTTTAAAAATTCTCTATCTATGTTTGCTCTTTCAATCATACCAAAACAAAACTCCTGTCGTCGTATTTCGTCCCTATCTCTTAGATCTTGGTGCTTTTCATATTTGTAAGAATAATATTTATGTGGTTTCAAATCTCGTAACGCTGTGGTGTGATCTAATCCTATGTCATCCTCAAGTTTCATTGTGCTGATCTTCCCATCATTTTCTTCCAAGCACAATAAAACTTGCAAGTCCCCATCATTTCTTGCATCTCTTCTTTGTTCCTGCCTTTACAAGTCCCTATCATTTCTTGCATCTCTTCTTTGTTCCTGCCTTTCTTTACATTTGCAGTTATTTATTACAGTGCCTTTTGTCTCAAATTTCTTGATAGTCCTTTCGACTGTAGATTTTGCAGGTATCGGCCTATTCGGATACAGAGCAGCAAACATGTCTTGACACATTTTAATAACTATTTCCTTGATAATACCATTCAATCATCAATATTTTTTCTTCAGAAGTGTAATTCATGGCTAATATTTTCGATGTACGAGTTTTTATAACAATAAAGCACACATTTCAAAATGACAACTTTATTTGACAGTCATCTTTTACCTTGACTGGTGCCCGCAAATACGGGGCCATAAAAAGGAGAAATAGTTAAAAAGAAATCGGCGATAACCCGTAAACGGGTTTATCATAAATATCTAAAGTTATTTATTGGAATGTGGGTTTTAGTGCTCTTTAATAAACCTAAATAGAATTTTTCTCCAAAATAATTAGGGAAGCCAATAATTGACCCCATTTAAAATTACATGGGATTTCCTATGTCCCGCTCGACGATACAATACCCGGTATAGGTTTATTCATGCTCAAAAGATTTTAAGTTAAAATTAAATCAATGATAATGTAATGATGTCATACTAGGACTACCACCCCTAAACATTCACATCAGAAAGGAGGCCAGCTGTAGCGCCTCCAGGATGAAAATAAATGGGGAATGGAAACAACAACCCATAAGAATAGGGCACACAAGAGCCGCGGATCTAATCAACGACGAGCTCTTGGAGATGCAAACAGATCACATGAAAGAGGTCTACAACTTTACCAGACCCTTCAACATCAGGTGCGACTCTGACATGTGGTCAAAAGGGACACCACCGTCATTAGATAAGGGCCTGGTTTGGTACACTGATGGATTAAAAACGCCCGACGGAGTAGGCGCAGGTATATTTGGGGAAAGACCCAGAATGGAAATCAGCATTCCCCTGGGAAACTACGCCACAGTATACCAAGCAGAAATACGTGCTATACAAGCATGTGTACAGAAAAATATCGAAAAGGGCTACCACGACCAAGAGATATACATTCTGTCAGACAGCCAAGCTGCCCTCAAGGCCCTGAACTCCAAAAGACTCAAATCGAGGATCATACTGGAGTGCCTAAACGACCTGAAAGACCTGGCCGCAAGGATCAACAAGGTAGAACTCCTATGGGTTCCTGGCCACTCGGGGATAGCAGGCAACGAAAAGGCCGATGAACTGGCTAGAGCCGGATCATCTTAAAATCTCAGGGGCCCTGTACCCTCCCTTGGCCTATCAAAACAGGCAACCAGAGCAACATCAGACAGGTGGGCACAACAACAACACCTATCCCGATGGAACAGGATACCTGGTCATATCCAAGCGAGGGCCACAATTGGGAAACCCTCCAAAAAGTTATCAACTGGAATGATGCCTCTAACGCGCACCCAGCTAAAACAAGTGGTCGGCCTACTAACAAGCCACTGCTTAAGAAAACACCTACGCCGAGTAGGAATTTACAATGGTCCCATTGAATTCAGGCTTTGCGGCGATGAGGACGAAACCGCCTCACATATCATATATAACTGCGAAGCACTGACCCGAGGAAGACTCAGAATCTTCCGAGACATTCAATGTGGGGATAACCTCCCACATGACAAACTTGGTAGGAATTTGCTGGACCTTATAAAAGGAACAAACCTTTTCTAGCAAGATAGGGGAACACAATAAGCCACTAGGCTGCAGTGCAAGAAGCTTGAGCCGAACGCCCAACCTCCGCCTTAAACCAACCATGATTTCATTGAAAAATATAATTTTTTATAGAATTTGAGCATCGAGTAAAAATATAAAATTTATTAAATGGCCTTACTTCTCATTGGAACTGGGTTTGCGAGTTTTATTTGGCCGAAAAATGTCAATGTACACACTTATTAACTCCTAAATATTTCAAATCTTTACTACATGAAAAACAAAAAAATCGATTGAGGGGTAAAACCTTTTTATGGCGTCCGGTTAATACATTCCAGCCATTAACAATGTAATAGTAAAGTGCTTTACGTCCATTCTTTTTTGAAACAAGAAAATATAAAAGGAACGTTTGCATTTTGTCTTTGTACGTCAGTGCATATCATACATTTTTCATGAGGTCAAGAAGTCATAAGGGAATGTTCTAGATCCTTCAGTTTAGAATGTAGTGGGTATTTTCTTTGTGAAAGTTGAATGGTTATGCCATTATTATTCTTTAATTGTTTTTCTCTATTGTCCTTCGTCCTACATTATTATAATACTATGTTAGTCAATTCATACAGTTTTTATAAATTTACAAAGATAAATACAATAACTCACTCGGTATTTATCCAATAATCCCAATGCCGTCATTGAATTTTATTTTTTATTTATTTATGCCAGTAACATCGAAATTACATTGTATGCAAAAATTGTCAAAATTTGTTAAGGAAATGTCGAGAATGAGAATAATTTCGACTTCGGCAGGATAGTGAAGGAAATGAAGCATCTTTAACAAGAAAAAAATTAGAAAACCCAAAAATAAAACCAGCTTCTTCCAGAATTATAAGAGAGCTGGTAGTTCTCGGACGCAATACATTTTTAAAACATAAAATTAATAACGACCTAGGTGTCCCACTTCCACTGTTGACTTATTACGGTAATAGATGCAGGGGGCCCCCGCAAGTACTCCATTCATCGACTAATGATGAGCCATGATATATAAAAACACGTCTAGGAATGGATCTGACAAAGGACGAAAAACATTTTTTTCATCATAAAATTTGAATTTTTTAAAATATCAAATTCATAACAAAATTAAAATAAAATGTATTTTTACTTAAAGTTTTAAATACTAAAACAATATAATTACAAACAAAATTTATATATGTAACAACTTAAGGTTCTATTTATGTGAATGATAAAAGAATTTTGGACTATTTTGCCTTACTTGCTTTAAATCACAACGTTTCAACTGGTAAATATCTCCCTATGGAGAAATCAGTCTAATTTGACGATGTGTTCTGCATGTCAAATATCGCTTTTGTTTGCTTTATGATTTTAGGTATTTCATAGTTCTATTGTCATGTTATTTACCAATATATTATTTAATTGCCTTTTCGTCATTTTATTATTTTAGTGGTTAATATTCGATTTCGCAATTTGCGGGGATTCATAAAAAACTACTTTGAATGAATTAAAAAATGCTTGTTTTTCTAACAATGTATGCATCATATACATCACTATTTGGTTGAGGACATAGGCGCCGATTCCGTGGGGGCTCTGGGGGCTTGGGCCCCCAGAGCCATATTTCTTTGGGGGCGTAGCCCCCATAGCCTAACCCTCACAATACGTTTACATAATAATGATACTAATAGCAATTCGTTTGCGAACGTGCGTTACTTGAGATTTGATAATTTAATTTTTTTCTATAAAATGTATCTACTGTTGTCGTTTCCTTTTTTAATTTAGCAGGTTATCATATTTTGGCTTTGAAAATTAAATTATGCTAGACCTGGCAACCCTGGTCTGCCACTTTGCTTAGAGCACGTAAAGAATTTGGAAAGTCCCTGGTCTCAAAGTCTCAAGGTTGCCAGGTCTAGATTTAATGATTTCGAAACCAATCCAAAGTGATTTAGTGAAAACTTTCGTTAAATACCCCAGTTTTAGTGATTTTTCGGATTTTGTAGCAAATAAGACAAAGTCGTCTAAAATACGATACAAAAATGCAATATTTTCAAAATATTTTTTTCAAAAACACGGCTATTTTTAATTATCCGTTCGATCTATATTTTCTACACGTTGGCAGCCGTGATGTCAGATCTGCGCATCATGCAGATCTGACATCACGGCCTAGTCAGCGAGGTCAAGCATCGGCGCGGTCAAGTTGGAGCCAGTGTTACCAGATCTCCTGTTTTAACAGAAGATCTACTGTTTTCACCCTCAAATCTCCTGTTGAAAATTTTTTAATACCAAAGAGGGAATTAAGCTACATAATTCACAAATGTACACAAAAACATTGGATCATTCGGAACTAACTGGCCAGAGTTGTCTTTCCGTACGGGCCCGGTACATTTTTTTTAGAAGTCACTTTGGATGGAGGAATGGCCCCGTGCGTCTTGGGCCCACAATTTGAATCGATGACCTTTTTTTTTAGAAGTTACTGTGGAGGGAGCCTTATTATATTTAAAATTTATTAACTATTACATTATATTATGTGTCTATTTAATAAAGGATTTTTTTTTATTCGTTGAGATCCGGGCTCCAAGCCCCCAGAGCAATTCTGAAGTTCCGGCGCCTATGGTTGAGGAGGCCTGTGCTAATGAACACAGTGCTCATAGGTAGTGGAATAAGGTAGACAAGAAACATCACATATTTTATACAAATTCATATTTTAATAATATTAATAATAAATAAATTAAAATACAATTTTATTTTATCATTCTGTACAAAAGCACGATTATTTCGGTATTTTATTATTGTGTATGTCACTATCCAAAAATGTAATTGAACGATCACATGTCATTGATTAGTGCTATTTCTACAGTCAATCTGTTTTCTTAAAATAAAACGTATGGTTTCTGACGTGATCGATTGAAATCCGACCCAGAAAAAACTATTTTAAAGACAACGGGGTAGTCTGTCGTCAAATATTATTGTGAAATTCCATAATTGTCCAACAGCGGACAAGCGCATAGGCGGGCAGTTCTACGTAGTGTTGTAGATTCATTATATTAGTCACAACAGCCTAAAATGAACCTAAAAAACTGCATGTGTCCTATTATTGACTTACATGTCTATTACATCTTTATCTTCAAGTTTACCATAATATGTTTCTAAAAAATATTATTTTTGACCTTTAAGCTCGAGACCGTCATGCATTACTTTTTATTTTCACTTTTAACTAAGTTTTATTTTTATATTCCCAAAAAATAGCAATATTTTTGGCTACATTTGTTTGTTATATTATATCCAATATTAGCTTGCCAAGTTTAATAAGATGCGTAATGGCGATTAAAGCATTATAACTCGATCAACCCTTACGACCGTCCAGCAGTTTTTATTGGTTGATAATTTTACCACTATACGACACAATGTAGCATTGTATTTATTTTTAAAGGAGAATTAGTATCAGCATACTGTAGCACCAGCCAATGGCGTAGCCAGAAAATATGCTCGGGGGGGGGGGGGGGGGGGATTAGTAGGCTTAAGCAGGACATTTTTTTTTTCTGGAGAAAGGGACAGTCGGGATTACCTGTATTTCATGATATTGTACCTAGAAAAGAAGGCGAGAAAGCGCCATAGGCGAAAAATTTTCGGGGCCACGCCCAACGTTCGTTTAAAATTACCTAACTACTATCAAATTTCGAAAATTAAATTATTACCTCTCCCCTCTGCATGGTTGGATTAAATTTGTTTTTGTAAATGTTTTTTCTTACTTTTTCTGATATTTCTTTTTATTTAATAGAAAAACATTTTTTATATTTGTGAAAAATATGAATAAGATAAGATAAGAAGCATTTATTTCAAAACAGGTTTGTACAATCACAAAGTTTGAAATACGTCAAATAACAAAGAAATAAAATAACACTAGGTATAAAAGACACATACTATTTAGTTAGAAACTAAGTTATGTTATAGGGCTCTATGTTGCACAAATAATTGTGCAAAGTTCGTTTAAATATATCCACTCTTTCGAGACTCTTTATGTTGTTAGGCATTTATAGAACGTAATGGCAGAATATGTACAATTTTTCTCACTTAAGGTTAGTTTATGTTCAGGAAAATTATAATCAATATTTTTACGTCTAGTGCTGTATGCATGGTTAATTTTGAAGTGAGAAAACTTTTGAGGATGTTTCTTAATAAACATTATGCTGTCAAATATAAATATTGCCGGAAAACGGTCAAAAAATTGTGCTTTTTAAACATTCCGCGACACGATTGCTTATAGTCCAAATTTAAAATCAATCGGAGAGCCCGTTTTTGAATCACAAAGGTCTTTTCTAGATTAGATAACCGACAAAAAGTTACTAAAATAAATCACTTTAGAGGAATTGAAATTCAAGTACTTTGTTGCCACTCTAAGTAAATAGCAAGTTTTAGACAGTCTTCTACATATCTCTTCAACATGATAACGCCACTTTAAAAATGAGTCAATATATACGCCTAAAAATTTACTCTCGCTCGCAACACTTATATCACTCTCACCGAGAGCAACAGTTTCATGAAAATTTGATTTGTTCTGTTGTGTTCGAAATATAACGCATTGAAACTATCGGCATTCAGGATCAAACCATTGTCATGGAACCACTCTTTAATAGATAAAAATTGATCGGCCGATTTATTTATTAAATTAGTTATGTTTTTATCTCGTATAATAATATTTGTATCATCAGCGTAGTTAATCAAAGAAATAAGATTACTACAGGCATTTGGCAGATCATTTAGGTAAATTATAAAAAGTAAAGGACCTAATATGCTGCCTTGTGGTACCCCGAGTTTAAAAAAAAGTGGATCAGATTTATATTTAGATTAGCCTACATTAATTACTACATTTTCGGTTCTTCCCCTTAGGTAACTCTTTATCCATGACAATGCACATCCCCTAATACTATATTTAGATAACTTATTTAACAAATCAACATGGCTTAAGCAATCAAAGGCTTTGGAGAGGTCGAGAAACAGACCCATTGCCAGATCCCCCTCCTCCAAAGAATCCATTATGCCACTAATAAACTCAAAAATAGCAGTCTCCACAGATTTTCCCTGCAGAAACCCATGCTGGAAACTTGAAAACAGGGTTTTGGAGACAAAATATCCAACTAGTCGGTCATAAAACACTCTTTCAAAAAATGTTAAAAAAGATGATAAAATGCTGATAGGTCGATAATTTTCAAGGACATTCTTGTCCCCCCGTTTAAACAGGGCTATGACAAGTGCATTCTTTAGATTACTTGGATATTTTCCTTCGGCAAAAGAAGCATTTATGATATTGACCAAGGGCTTGACTATGCCCATAATACATTTTTTTAACAAAAACAAAGATACTTCATCATCTCCAGAATACCTCTTGTTCTTAAGATTTTTTGCAATTCTAATTAATTCCTCCTCAGTTACAGAACTAAGATAGATTGACTCCAACCTGTGTTCAATATGACCATGCCGACCCTGTCCAGGCAAAAAACTACTCTTACTACTCACAATATTTTGGCTAAATTGACAAAATTAAAATTAAAATTTTTTGCGGTATCCTGCAAATTACCTGATGGCATAGTTAAATTTAATTTCCCGCCATTACCGGTCAAATTATTCACTATCCTCCAAGTGGCTCTACTTTTATTGTCAGAGGAAGATATTTGATTTAAAATATAATTGCATTTTGCCTTTTTTAAAAGATCAGCATATTCAATTTTAAGATCAGAATAAATCTGATTGCATTGCGGTTAATGATGACGCAAAACTTCAAAGACGTGTAAGCGATTCTTTAAGTTTTCAATTTCAGGTGAGCTTACATAAAACATTAGTTGAAATAATATCCAGAGAGATCCATAAATGAGTTTCATTTATCGTCCACCTCCTGGCTACAAAAATCTGCATCCCATGATTCTTTAAGCAAATGGCTCAAAAATAAATCTATATTTACATTGCAGAAATGGCGCTTGTACTATGCATGGGTATTTTGTTTGGAATATTGGTGTAAATCCAAAATTTTAACATAAGACATATGTATGACTCTAACCAGCTCGGCTTTTCATGACTAAAAATAAAGTAAATATCGCTCACCACGATAAAATTTATGATTTTTTCAGAAATCATGTATTTTAGAAGCGTAGATCTAAGAGCAATTTTTGGTGCAAATGCTTGGGTTTTGAAATACTCCTTCTTAAGTGCCGATTTGTATATTCATAATAACACACTATCGTTTCTTCCCCTTTTTTTTTATTATAAATTATCACACTTCCTCCATAAAAAATGGTTCAATTACAATTTTTACTTTAATTTTCTCTTTAAAAATAAATAAATAATTGTTTTTGTTATACAAATATTTTATTGCATTGGGTTATATGTTTGTTGATTTAAAATAGCTCTAAAAAAAGGAAAACAAAACAGTCAAGTATATAATAGAAAAATACTATAAACTATTATTATTTTTTTACTCGTTTTTCCTAAAAATTGCATAATAAATCAATAACTAAAACGATATGCGTCTGAAACTTTAATCTCTATATAAAACAGGTCTTTTAGAAGAAGAAGTTTAAAAACTAAACGTTTCCTACAAGACCTTTGTAATATAAGCCAAGAATGCATTATTTAAAGATTTAAATTAAGAGTCCAAGTGTGAGACGAAAACTTAGGTTGCAATTAGACTTTTAGGCCAGAGCTCCGAGGCTCGCCATTGGTACCAGCTATAGAAAGCAAGTCTTTTTTGTGGCATTTTCTAAATTTAAAGTGATTTAAAGCCAGTAAATGTTATAATCTGAGATTCTTTCTTGTGTTTAACTGTCACGTGACTTGTTTTATCATTGATTTACTAAATTATATCTACTAGTAATTATACTATGTAGTTTGGAATGCATTATCTTTATTAATTAGGAGTGACGATCGTAAGAAATAAAATAATATCATTTTACATAATATATAAATAATATAAACAAAAAATTCAAGGCACTAATTAGCAATGAGTGTGTGTGACGGTCGTGAATCAGATTCTGCGCCATACTAGAAAAAAATAATTACTTTTTTTATATCAAAAAAGGTGATGCGTTGGGTGTTTTTATAATCTAGACACCTTACCAATTTTAGATATGTACGCTGTTAGCTAAGTTTTTTATTATTCATTTTTTTCCGAGGGCCCGCCTGTGCGCCGGATGCACTTAGGTCAGGTTTGACCCATTGTGCTCACCCTGTTTGGTTGTTACACCCACTCCGTGATCCCAGTTCCTTGCACTAGTTTGTGTAAGTCAACTGGGGAGACGGTAAGGATGTCCTCTGATTCCAGTTTTGGCTGCCCGAGTATTTGTTGCCTCTTCCGATCCAGTGACTCGCAATGGCAAACTATGTGCTGTACAGTTTCTCTTCTTTTATTATTCATGTTCGAGTGTTGTCCACTGATCCATCGACCATGTCGCGTAGAACTGCCCAAGTGCTGATTTAATAGATTTTAGATCTGTTCTTACAAGCAGTCACGGACAAGTTCAGGGCCGTAGGTAAGGGGGGTTTAGGGGGTTTAACCCCCCCCCCCCCCCTCATGATATATTACTTGACTGAACTACCCAACTCAAAAATCGTCTCCCTAGCCTTACTAGTGAAGATAGAAAAGATTCTTTTCTAAAAAAAATATTACTAAAATATATTAGATACTAAAGACAATATTACCTAAATGAATCAAGGTGTGTCCTTCCACGTTCGCTTTCATCGCGATAAGATTTACTAACAATTTTATTTGTCCGTCCGTTGGACAACTTCCATTTCCGACAAGTGCGTTTAGTCAGCCCTGTTCTGTGGTCAGTCCGACCCAGTGGCGTATATGGGGGGGGGGGGCTGCCGGGCTGTAGCTCCCCCTGAGCTCCGGAGCTCAGCTCTAAAAATCTAATTGCAACCTAATTTTTGAACGCTTGGACACTTAATTTAAATCTTTAAATAATGTATTCTTAGCCTAGATTACAAATGTTTTGTAGGAAACGTTTAGTTTTTAAACTTTTCCTTCTAAAAGTCCTATTTTATATAGAGATTAGGGTTTTCAGACGCATATCGTTTTAGTTATTGATTTTTGATGCAATTTTGAAGGAAACCGAGTAAAAAGAATAATATTTTATAGCATTTTTCCAATATATACTTGTCTCTTCCGTTCTGCCTTTTTTAGCGCTATTTTCAATCAACAAAAATATAACTCAATGCAATAAAATATTTGCACAACAAACCAAAAAATAATTAATTGAAACATTTTTTATGGAAGAAGTGTGATAATTTATAATTAAAAAAAATAGTGCGGGAAGAAACGACAATGCTTTATTATGAATATACAAAACGGCGCTTAAGAAGAAGCATTTCGAAACCTATAAGCATTTGCACCAAAAACTGCTGTTAGATCTCTGCTCCTAAAATGAAAACATGATATCTGAAAAAATCATCAATTTTGGCGTGGTGAGCGATATTTACTTTATTTTTAATCATGAAAAACCGAGCCCGAAAAACGCTGGTTACAGTAATACATATGTCTTATGTTAAAATTTTGGTTTGTTATCAATATTCATATTTTCACACATATAAAAAATGTTTTTTTTTTAATAAAGAACCAGCTAGGAATATCAAAAAAAAAGTAAAAAATAACATTTACCAAAACAAATTTAATCCAACCATGCAGAGTGGGAGAGGTAATAATTTTATTTTCGAAATTTGATAGTAGTTAGGTGAATTTTAAACGAACTTTGGGCGTGGCCCCGAAAATTTTTCGCCTGCGGCGCATCCGGGTTCATTGATCAGAATCCTGTTTATCACGAACTGTCCGTGACTACTGTGACAACAAACCCTCAATCTATCCTTGCTAATAAAAATAAAAGCGTTTCGTTTTGCAGTATCCTTGTACCACATATTTCCTTAAAGGTAAATTCATGTGATCGTTTAATTAAATAATATCTAACTGAGTTGATCAATGCTAACGTTAAAATGGCATAATCTAAAAGTGAACAGGTTTAAGTAATTAATTCGCTAAATAAATACCTACAAAGTCACGTAAATTGATAATAGTTCCATTAAAACAAATTAGTTTAGCGAATATACGTGCTTCAAATGTTACAGGTGCAAGGGATGAGCCTATTAAGAAGTTTAAATATGGTATAAAGTTATTTGAAAAGTTTAGAGGTTACAGCAAAATTGGGTTTAAAAGCAAAAGGTTGAGCGAATTAAGGCAATGCAAATATTTTAAAAGTATCTCTTAACTTTATGCTGAGAATATCAACTCACTGCCGCCTTAAGAGGACAACGTACGCCCTTGAAAGAATATTTATTTCCATAGGTTTATAAATCGATTAAGAAAAAAAATGCTGTATATGAAAATTTTTAGAAATGGAACAAGAAATATTGGAAAGGTGCATGATTAGTACACTAAACATTAAGGTAAACGGAACACTATGATTGTGAGTAAATAATGCCTGAGGTCAATGCCATTTATGGCACAGTTAAACTTCCTGGTTAGTTAATTTTTGTAAACAGTGGCAAACACATACAGTGGCATAAAAACTAATTTTAACGATTTTTTGGTATTCCTGGAAGCCTACAAATTATTTTTCTATGACATCCTCATCTTAAATGAGCATCATAAACTTGAAAATATTTCCTTATTTCAGGTTATATTGCTTATTACAATCCGCAAATTTTATTTCTTATGATGGTTTGGTTATCTACACAAAAATTCACCTTAACGCATTATTTGAAAACTTTAGTCTTAATGTGTTGGGCATTACTGTAACGAAGATCTTATTTAATTTAAACCTTCACCATAACATTGCATTGTTATAGATTACCTTCATTAAATGCTAATAATTTTTTAAAAGAACTTGAGATATACTTTAAATAAAAAAGGTGTGACAGTCATTTTGACTTTGTAATAGGTAATATAAATATCAATCTGATTAATAAAAACTTGGTGAGACACTAAGACCACTCGAAGCAAGGATCAAAGAACACAAGACCAAAAATTTAAAAGGATAGACTGAAAAATCAGGTGCAGCTGAGCACTCCTGGACTCACGACCATCATATTATGCGGACAGAAGCCGAAATCATGCAAGAAGAAATTCTGTACTCCATAAGTTAAAAACCCTTCCAGTTCTGTGCGACGTAGTATAATATAAATAAGTATTTTATAGTAATATAATATTATATATTAAGTATAGTGTGTAGTATAGTAGTTTGTACAACAAGAGTGGAAATGATGCCTATATCTCGCGAGGAAGTAAATTGAGCACAACGCCGTAGGCGGAGTGCTTAAACTTTTGAGTGTGATATAGACAATTTACTCGACTTGAACAATATATTTTTTTCTACCACCAAACTTACGAACCTTATGTTAAAAAAAAGTTGGCAGGCTGCCGGGTTTGACCTCACGACCATTGGATCAAAAGTTCAACGCTCTACCGTCTCGACTACAGAATCATTAAGAAATTATGGTAAAACCAAAAACTCAATAATGAAACTACATGAAACTAATTTTCTATACATATTAAACAGGTGGTATTATTGATAAATCTGAACGACAGTAGAGTTTTGGACTTGCATTGTCTTTATTTGTTTATAATCACCATGTTTCAACTGGAAAGCATCTCCAGTCGTCTTCAGGTGAATACGGTAACTCAGTTTCCCTACTTATTTAGTATTCACCTGAAGACGACTGAAGATGCTTACCAGTTGAAACGTAGTGATTCTAAACAAATAAAGACAATTCAAGTCCAAAACTCTACTGCCGTCCAAAGTTAAAGTTGTTTCAACTAAATCCATGTATGGTGAAATGTATATTAAAACCCGGCCAGAAATAAAAACTAATAACCCGGTTAAATAAACATTTACAGCGACATTTAACTTTAAGTGGATCCGAACGAACTGAAATTTCCCATGTTAAATTGCGTTTTTTTTAAAATTTCAATGTAAAATAAATACGAACCCTTATAAAGATAGTAAGTAATTAAATGGAAAGTTCTTACATGGATGTGCAAAATGTTTTTTAACGAAACTTTCTTTACATTTTTTTCAATGAAAATATTTTCTAGGGTTATGACATAGTTAACAAGGTCTTTGGGTGAAACTTGTGTTTTTCTGTTGAATATGCTTTTAATTTGCACAAAAGCGTTTCCTCGTCAACGAGCTTATTCGAATATATAGATTAAAATATCCAAAGTTCGAGCATAATTATTGTGCTTGAAGAATAGCACACTTAACTTAATAAGGACCCGAGACAGCGAAGCGCACTATAATAAAATAAGTATTTACTAATTAGGCTTTTGAGGTCAAAATGTATTTTTTAGACACCCGATAGAAAAATGTAATAGAAGTTTGTCGGTAATTCATTTCGATTTATTGTATAAGACAGAAATATTTATTAATTTAAGACCTATAAAAATTCTATTTACGTCTTTTAAAATATAAAATTTTATCACATAATTTTACACTATAAAAAGATTTTTCTCATAAAATGCTGCCGTAAACGAACCTCGATACATAGAGCATTATAAAAATATATAATAGAATGTCGGTTAAAACGAGTTATTTTTATGATTTTAATTGCTTAATAAAAAATCAAATATCGTATTTAATTTAATAATTATTTATACAGGATGATTCACGTTGAGTGGGCTATTAGAAGATCTTGGAAACGAGTTAACTTATCTTTCTAAAAATTTGATAGCAGGCATAATTGGCTTTGAGCTTTTAAAACATTATATTTTGACGTTTTTATTATTTTCGGTTATACCGGAAGTTAATGCCAACTTTGCTATTTCAAATGGAACACCCTGTATATTTTAGCATTTTTGATTACTTACCTTATTAAAATCTAAATAAGTTTTGTTAATAATAATCTATTTCTATCTCTAACCGTTTTTGAGATATGAATTATAAAAGAATTTTTTGTTTGTAAAAACGCTCCGAGCAGAAAGTTTAGTAACTCTGAAACTAATAAAGGTAAACATTTAAAATTTTGTAAGCTCTCAATTTTTCCATGTGAATATTATTTCGGATTAGCCTGGTCAATTCTGCATAAAAATGAACTTGTGCGTTTTTCTCCTCAGGCACACCGTTGTTAATTAAAGTAATTAAATTAAATTAGCTCTACTATTTATTATTACAGGCATGCTTCCGCCCGTCTAATTTAATTTAATTAGTTTAATTAAGAACGGTGTGCCTGAGGAAAAAAACGCACGAGATAATTTTTATGCAGAATTGACCAGGCTAATCCGAAATAATATCCACATGGAAAAATATCAGTGGCGTCCCACTTTTTTTCTAAAAAATATATAATCGCTTCTTCATTTAAAGTTTTAAAAATTATTCTATTGGCGATAACGCTGAAACGAACGGAGATATCGAGCTGCGGTTTTAATATTTTTTCTAGCAAATTTCATCTACTATTCGATTATGGTATCATAATTATACCGTATGGTTTATTTTTTCGGAGTAAAATCAAAAAATGTGTTATTATTACAAATTGCGCCCTCTAGCATTTTTTTAGAGAACTATTATGGACAACTAAATACGATTGGTGAAAGTGCATACATTTCTCTTCCAAACAGTCTTTAGTTTGCTAAAATCGGATAAGTCGTTTATAAGTTACAGCGATTTAAATGATTACACTTTCAACAGCTTCCCCCCCTTTTATTAAAGTCGGTACGCCAATGAGCATAGGACCAAAATGATGCATAATTGTCCAAGCTTTTTAATGGTGTTATCAAAGATATACCTTAATGTGGAATTTTTGTATATATGTAAAATTTTAAAATTTACTTTTTAATTACGCCCTCTTGCGGCTAAATGCGGAACTTAAAAATCATTTCCAGGATTTTCTCATGGCCACTTTAGTTATTAATTTTTTTTCCTGAATTTCTATTCCTAGTAGTTTCCGAGATATGGCCGCTCGTCGACCTTAATGAAACACCCTGTATATTGGATTTATTAGTTTTAAAAAATATAGAAGATAAATAATCAAATTAAGATTTCAAGAACTCAAATAAAAACTCACCTATAGTCGTTATTAGCGTCAGCGAATATAGGAAACTCGAACTGAAGCTCCATTTATGCATATTTTGTTGATAATGGTGTAGAGTACCCAAATGAGCACTGTAAGCAACATTGCTATTTTTCAATGCTTTAAACAACTTATCCTGAAACACTAGCACTTCTTCAGCGGCAAGTTTAGTCCAATTTTCACGGTATAAAATATTTAAGTCCTCCGTTATGCTCCATAGTCTATCAACAGTGTCTTTTCGTAGCTTTCCTATTTCTGTCTTATCAGCTTGGGGGTTAGCTTTAGATGCTGCAACAGCTGTATCTTGATAGAGATCACCTAAATTAAAAGAAATTCAAATATTTAATTAATTCGTTTAGTTTAGCGAAATGATTCAAAAATAATTGCCCAATGTTTTCAAATATCTACATTCTTTAGCAAGCTTTTTTGTATTCCCATATTTTAAATTTGGCACGGACAAGAGGTTGCTGTAAGAATTTTAAAAATAATATTTTTTTTTTGCACTTGTATGCAATATTCAGGAAGGTAAACGCTTTCCAGGGCAAGGGCCTGTCGACATATTAAGCACCGGTTCCCGCAGATCACCGAAGTTAAGCGGTGTCGAGCGCGGTTAGTACTTGGGCGGGTGACCGCTTGGGAACACGGCGTGCTCTTGCCTCAGGGAAGAGTGTAAAATAAATCGACACCTAGCCATCCTATTCACGCCGGACAGGCCGGATGAGATCGGATATCTCGTAGGATGAAGGTGCCGTTTCACACTCCCCAGTCGGTAGACCACATTTGTGGTCGATGACCGGTTCAAGATGGCCTACGTAGTCGGCGAACCGTAAAAAAAAAAAAAAAAAAAAAAAACCCTTTCCAAGATACAGAAGTGAAGCTCTGATTGGATAACGCGGAATCACCAGAACAAAATATAAAAAATAATCTGTAAATTATGTTTTGCTTGCAGGATTTAATTATGGGTCTTTAAATATAAAAATTATACAGGGTATTACAAATTCGATGTTCACCATTGAGATCTCATAACCGATAAGAAATACAGGAAAGGTTGAGGAAAATTTACGCAATTTATATCCTGCCAAAATGCCATAAAAAATTAAATCAATTCCGAATACTTCCGAAGATATTCGTAAAAAATCGAAAATCGCCGTAATGGTTTCTAATCATTTTGGCTTTATTTAAAGTGATAATGTAAAATAAATTTCACACTTTCATTGCCACTTTTCATCTTCTATAAATCAGTGTTTTTAGAGTTCGTGATCGACATTTTGTCTTTCAAATGCCATCATCAGGTTTGTTTTTTTAAATACGGACTGTACTTTTATTAAACTTATGTATATTTTAAAAAATAGTCCATACTTAAAGTAGAGTGGATATTTAGAAGAAAAGAAATAAGAACTCAAAGTCTTTCTCCACTAATGAAATATTTTGTTTAAAATAGAAATTCTCTACATATTTCGAATGCGGACGCATTGATCTTTAGAAGAACAATTAAAAATAAAAAGAAAATGGTTGATATCATCTTAACGGAGCATTAAGATTGTAAAATTAGATGAAATAAAGGTTCAATGAGTAGAACAGTGAGAAAATCAATACGGACGTCACACTGTGAAAAAGAAACTGATAATAGAAATGAAAAGTAATATGAATGAAAACGTTAAAATTAATTTAGTTGTGGGCTTTTCATATCAGATCATGTCATATGGAAAACGAAATACTTTGTGAGGAACATAAATGTTAATAAAAAAAAAATGTTTTAGATATTTTGTGATTTTATGATGCTAACACAGATGAAAACTTGAAAAGAGACATCTTTTAGGTTACATCGAGTGAACAATTATTATTGTTTTTAATACAACATTAGTATTAATAAATATCAACATTTCTTGAACGGCAGTAGAGTTTTGGACTTGCATAGTCTTTATTGGTTTTCAACTGGTAAGTATCTCCAGTCGTCTTCAGGTGAATACAAAATAAGTCTGGTAATTACAGCTCTATTTATACTAGGCAGATGCGGTGACGCATGACTAGTGGGCGGAGTCTAGCGAGGTGATGACGTCATGCTCGATGAGTCATACTCGATGACTCATGCGTTTAACTGTTGCGTGGTCTTATTCTAAGATTACATTTACTTAACAAAGGTTTCCAGACGTTTCTCATATTTAATGAAGGTTTACTAAAACAACCTGGATTTTGGTGTATGGTCGCCGCTTCCTTAAACTTCCTCTTCCTCCAGTGCGGTTCTTTTTGCAGGATTTCGGCTTTTGTCCACATGATATGATGGCCGTGTGTCCAGGCGTGGTCAGCGGCACCTGATTTTTCGGTTTCTCCTTTTTGGGTGTTGTTCTTATGTTCTTTAGCCCTTACTTCGAGTGGTCTTAGTGTCTCACCAATGTAAGATTGGCCGCACTAGCAGGGGATCTGGTAGATACAATTTTTCTTGTCTTTCTGGCTTGCTGGATTCGTCTTCGTTAGGTGGCTTCTTAGAGTGTCTCTCGAGCTGAATACTGTGTTGATATAGTATCGTTGTCCTTGTCTTCGTATTTTCTCGGATACTCCTTTGGCATACGGAATGTTGAGTATTGGTTGTATCTCTCTCTCTGCTTTACGTGCGTTTGGCCGATTCTTGCGATTTTCCAATATTGTGTCAACCAATATCATGGGGTAGCCATTCTTGTTATCGTCGGTCTTGATGTGGTTGGTTTCTCTTTTGAGAGCTTTGTTTGAGTTACAAAGGGTAATTGCTCTATCCACCAAATTGTGTCTACCAGATCCCCTGCGAGTGCGGCCAATCTTACATTGGTGAGACACTAAGACCACTCGGAGTAAGGATTAAAGAACATAAGAACAACACCAAAAAAAAGAGACCGAAAAATCAGGTGCAGCGGACCAAGCCTGGACACACGGCCATCATATCATGTGGACAAAAGCCGAAATCCTGCAAAAAGACTGCACTGGAGGAAGAGAAAGTTTAAGGAAGCTGCCACCATACACCAAAATCCAGGTTGTTTTAGTAAGCCTTCATTAGATATGAGAAACGTCTGGAAACCTTTGTTAAGTAAATTTAATCTTAGAATAAGACCACGCAACAGTTAAACCCATGAGTCATCGAGTATGACTCATCGAGCATGACGTCATCACCTCGCGAGACTTCGCCCACTAGTCATGTGTCATCGCATCTGCCTAGTATAAATAGAGCTGTAGTTACTTTACTTATTTAGTATTCACCTGAAGACGACTGGAGATACTTACCAGTTGAAACGTAGCGATTCAAAACCTATAAAGACAATGCAAGTCCAAAACTCTACTGCCGTTCAAGAAACGTCATTGTCTACAACCTTTAAACAGACATCAACATTTCTATTTCTTAAAAACATCTTCAGCAGTATTTTTTTTTAAAACCATTTATAGTGTTGATATTTAATTTGGAGCTTATATAAGGTAGCATTAGTTACTGCATATTTCGACAACGAGAGTTAAATTTGAAAATCTCATTTCAAATTTCTGTCTTTTGATCCGATATCGGTACAATATTTAGTACAATAAATAGAGAGTTTTGAGTAACATCGAAACGCAAAAGATGGTGTTATTTTATACGTGGTAATGAATGAATCTAGACAATTACACCTTGATCCTGTTTAACTTACCTTCCAATGCCATAAATGTGAATGCTCCAATAATAGTATATCCCAATACCAAACAGCACACACCAAGTGTAGCTAAGATAGAGGCTGATCTTGGTCCGGGACAAGAATAACAACAGCAAAAAAACGATGATCCTTTAGCGTAAGGATCTTTGTGGTCATAGCAACATTTTTTGGAAGCAGGGTTGCCTATAATATAAAGAATAATAATAAATAGATACTAGGACATAAGAAACTAGTGGAATCTCACTAATTGGCATCAGAGGTATTAGTAATTATCTAAAAAATGCTATTGTTCATCTTTGTATCACACTGCTAAGGACTGTATTGCGGGGAATATATCGCTTAAAATGTTGAAATAACAGCTGTCCAAAACTAACTACAAATTCTGGATCTCATGTATTTCAATTATATAAAAACTATACCCAACAACCAAGGACTTTACTAATAATTGAAATAACCAAACCTAGGGAGTGTTAAAATTACAGCTACCAACAAATAACAAAAAAAAAATTATCTTTCGATTTATGTGATTAGAGATATTCTTTGATATACATAGTGGAAATATGACAATTTTTTTTTAAACTTTAATAGGGTGTGCACATTCAAGGAACATTTTTTCAACTTTGATAAAAGAATTTTTTTTGAAACTTTTTGCATTTTCTTGCTTTGGACATAGACAATTTTTTTTGCTTTTGTGTTTCTACACTTTTATACATTAAATGTTTTAAGTAATGACGTAAGTCAATCTTTTGATAAAGTGTATCATCAATTAAATTCTTTAGATGATCTTTCTGTAGCGCAACGTTTAAAAGCTGTTAAAGTTATAAATTCTTTTAAAGAAATTAGTTGCAAAGATAGAATAGAGTGTACTGATAAAATTAGTTTAAAGATTGATACTGGTGACGCGTTTCTGTTTATAAAGACCACTTGCGATGTCTCCTTGTATGCCGAAGATTTTAAATGACGAAATAACTGAGATGTTAGACCTCAACGTTATTGAGGAGTCAAATAGTCCGTGGTGCTCGCCTGTTTTGCTAGTAAAGAAATCCAATGGAACTTACCGCTTATGTTTCGATGAACGGGAACTTAATAATGTCACGGTACCTAATCGGTATTCAATACCTAATATAGATAGAATTTTGACATCCTTACGGCATGCAAAATATAAATCGCAGAGGAAACTTCAAAAGCAAAAACCGCTTTTTCAGTAATAGGTCGTGGTCTTTTTCAATTTGTCACGGTACCATTTGGATTAAAAAATGGCCCTCAAACTTTAGTAAGGCTAGTTGATTTAATATTTGGACCACGTTATGAACCAAACGTTTTTACCTACCTAGATGACATTTGGTGGTATCGGAAGACTCATCTAAAATTATATATAACAGAAGTTAAAGACAAACTTAAAGAAGCTGGATTACCGATCAATCCCGAAAAGTGTGATATCTTTAAGACTTCGAGGTTGAAATCTTTGCGTACAGATCCAAAAAAAAATTGAAGCTATGATTAATTATTCCAGACCTAATGCAAGTAATCAAAATAACTATATTTTTAACCATGCTTGAAATTTTAACTAAGAGTTTATTTATTTATTTATTTAGACAAACAAGGTCACTCAGCAGACTGCTTGGAGCAGACCAATTATAGAGTGACACGGATTACAAAAAAAAAATGTTTACAAAGTTCGGTAGAAGTACACAATAAGTTTAACTAAAGAAAAAAATGTTATTTTATACAATCAAATAATAAATCCAAAGACAAACTTTACAGCTAAAGATACGCGAGTGATAGCAATGCACTTCCTAATCAAAGGATAATAGAAACTTTTTTTCTGATAAGTTTTTTAAAGGCACATAAGTTAGTATTAAACAGGTCAATGCGTCTATCATCAGTTACAAGATCGTTGAATGTTCTCATACAACGTATGAGAGGAGAGTTAGAAAGGTAATTGGTTGTAAAAGCAGGGACACTAAAAGTTAGCCTGTTCCGAAGTGTATATGGATTAGCGTTGAAAAGTAAATAGTTTACGCAAAAGTCGCAAGAGTCGATGAGGTTATTTACTATCTTATAAATAAAGAAAATATCAAAACACTGTCTTCTGGACCTCAGCGATTGCAAGCTATAAAATAACAAATTCTCGTTATACGAGTAAAAGTGAAGGTGTCTATTGTAACGAAAATTAACAGCATTGATGAACTTTTTTTGGACACTTTCAATTCGATCAATATATTTGTGATACATCGGATTCCAGACTGTTGACGAGTACTCCAGAGTACTTCTTACCATGCTGCAATATAAAGTAATTAACGATGCAGGGCTCTTAAAGCCTTCAGTAGTTCTCAGGATAAATCCTAAAATGCGCAACGCTTTTCCAATAATAGTCTCTATGTGGGACTCGAACAACAGTTAAGGTAACCCCTAAATCTTTAACCACATTAACATGTTTTAATTGTGTATTATTTAAGCTTAAATCTATATTTGGATTTCTTGAGAGGTCTATCTTAGAAAAAACAACACACACTTAAAGTATTAATATATTAGGGTTAGAAAATAGCTCGGAAAATAGTTTTTAAAGGTAACGTTTACCGCCAAGAAATTAATTATTATTTTAAAAACGGTAAGAAATATGGAGATAATGTAAAAAAATTGTTAATAAATTAATAGAAGTGTTGAAAATTATATAATAAATAGAGTCTTTCGTTTAAAATATCAAAATTGCAACTACTTTTTAGAAGAAGCGGCAACACTATATCATCAAAAATATCTTAAATCGGCCACAACGTGCATCTTTCTGTGCCAACTTTATTTGAAATCCGTTATGTCTGGTTAAATAAAATCATCAGTTTATATTAATAATGATTGGTTCATATTTACCTGGTGGTGATACTCTGCGAAGATATGTACTTTGATATTCTGCAAACGACGACGATGAATCCTGATCTCCTATCATCTTGAGAACATCCAATTGTTTGTTTTGTTTTGTTTGGTCATTTAGAAAAGTCCTTTTGCATTATACTGCATTTCAGACAAATCTCCTGAAATAAAATATTGCATTTAGAAACAAACTTTTTTTTATTCAATACGTACGATTTTTGAAATCGTGTTTGGTCTTTTAGAGGTACTAATTTTCCACAAAATTAACATGTTAAACTGTAAAACCGGATTTTTGGTTTAACATGTTAAACTGGAAGTTGGTCACTTTGAATAGAAATAAGAAACTAAGATAGGGAGGTAAAAACCATATTTCTCTAAGATGCGCCGCTCCAGTGCTAGGCTGCCAGAGTCCGAAAATTACATATTTTATGTACTTTAGGGATTTAAAGTAAATTTCTTTGCAATAAAAGCTAAATTTTGAAATTTATTTTCAATAATTTTATTAGAAAATATAACATGACATGGATGCAACAAAAGTGTAACGTGTTTAGAACAATATTAAACTATAAAAAATACCTTAATTTCTATTAACATTAACAGTTATGTTTGCCCCACTGCAATTAGCCAAGTGAAAAAAAGGTAAATTATCATTATTGCAACTGTTATTTTTATTAATTAAAGTTTTTGAAAATTGTAGCAGTTGTCGTCGTCGGTGGCACCGACGATGTCGTTGGTGTTTCATTTTGTACAATAGGAATCGAAATATCTGAAGACGTTTCGGTGAAAGTACCAGTAAAAAGTTGATCTGCCATAATTTTTTTCTGGTATAACAAATTTTCCACATATCCCTCAGCGACGGTGCTACTCTTCCAGCCGCCATGTCTTTTAAGCTGATCTATCGTTACTCCAGAGTCGGCTAGTAGCGATGCTGACGTCCTTCCAAAACAATGACCAGTGTACAATTTTGCATCTGGAAGCTTTAAATATTCGGCAATCTTGGTTGGCAGTTGTCCAATGTATTCTTGCCCATTGGCTGAGACGTGCATTTTCCATTACTGTACCCAACGAAAAATCTTGTATGGCCTTTTATTCATGGAGATTTTAAGGCAATATACTTCTTCACCAATCGTACTACATCTGTGAAGTTTTTCTTTGACCGTTTTATAACAAAAGATCGGTCTTCTTCTGTCTTGGTATCTCGTAAATTGACCAAAAAGAACGTTTCATAGTCTAGGACATCGGTTTTGTCAAGCTGGCAGAGCTCCTTGCCTCCACAGGCTCCTGACACGCCCATGACTAGAACTATCTGGAACAAAATATAAATAAAATAAATAGGTACCTACTTTATTTTCCAAAAAGCGTCTAAATAGCATAGATATAGGAATAGACTGGGATAAAATATCGATTGAAAAAAAATGTGTTACCCCAAAAATTCATGGTCGGATGCTTTTTCCAGGAACTCTTTAATGTTGTCAACATCGAGTGTCTTCGACTTTTTTGGTTTGTAGCCCTCATTTTGTCGTTTCAAAAAAGCGGTTAGTTTGCAGAATTTGCTAATGTTGACGCCCATGTCTGTTGCAATTGTGACTTTTATCATCGAATGTACACTCCACAGTGACGATGCTTTAAGCTTTTTTGATTAACAACACAACACAACAAACCCGAACAAAACAAAAAAATACGTCAAGACATATTCTTGTGAAGATGCCACTTACCAGCAACCAAGACCCGGGCAATGCTTTCAGGAATTTCCTACATTGCCAAATGGTTACCAAACGGAAAAGGCGGTAATATAAATATGACTAGTTCAATTTTCTTTTTATTTAAAAATATAATGGAATATTTTTAGAATTGTAGGTACAAAAGTAGATAAGATACCTACAAAACACAGGATTTGGCTCAGTTTTTAATTTGTTTGCCTATAAAATGGTTCATATTGATATAATTATAATAAAATACCGATAACTAACACGCGATTTTGAATCTCATAATTTGAAACCAACTGGTTCCAGACCTATGCGATTTTACAACTTGTAGCCAAAAAAAATAACAAATAATTTAACGTAATTTTAATAAAAGAATCAATCTGCCGTAATGATAGAATAACGAAGGTAAATTAATTATTTGTTAAACAATGTCTAGACTACGCTGTTAAAGTTAATCTTCTACCAGATTAAATCAAACCTAAAATTATACCATCAGGCATGTCTTTTAAGATTTCTTGCCTTTGCTTCACTCGAAATTTTAATGGATACAGGACGTACAAGTTTGTTTACAACTGTCGGTAACTACTTCGAGTTTAATCGATATTTTCTATTTAAATTTAGTTTATGTTGGATCCCAGGGTAAACAGCCCTATCCACATTCCAAAATAGCAAAACATTTTATTGCGAAAGTTTTCCTTAACTACAAAGTTTATTTATTGTGGGTTTCCAGGAGGATTTTTTTGAAGGTTTAAATTAAACAATTATAACAATCAGCTTGTACAGGGACATTATTTTAAGTGTCTCACCCGATTGGCGACTTTGCTATCGACCACAATAAAAAAACAATTATGTATTCCCTAAAACGCTTTTAGTGAAGAAGCCAAATTTGATGTAAAAAAAAATCTATGTTTACAAATTTGACAGATACGACGCCATATTGGATTTTCTTAAATGGCAACCCTACCTTATAGTAAGCCAGCTGCATTCGCCTATTTGTTCCAACATTAAAAATGTATAGTTGTCAATATTTATTTTCAGCCGTTCCGGAGATATGAGGCTTCGAAGTTAGTGATTTTATTATCATCGAATTAACAGAAGCTTTGAGATTAGAATCTCAATTTTTTCTGAGGATACGTAATTTCTTATGGCGGAGCCACCCATGCTATTGTCATATATGTCAGATGTCAGAAAATTACAGTTACGACGCCATTTTGAATTTTTTTAAATGGCTACCCACATTTATAACTACGTCAGTGTATGGTATTTCGCGGTTTTTGTTTCTAATCTTAAAGCTTCTATTTTTTTAATGTGGTGAGATACTTAAAACACATAATCATACGATGCAGTTTTTGATACGGTCGTATTTCGGTAAGGGTTGGAAATAAATATCGACAACTATATATTTTTGAAATCGGACCGCGAAATACCATACACTGACGTAGTTATAAATGTGAGTTGCTATTTAAAAAAATTCAAAATGGCGTCGTAACTGTCATTTTTTGACATCTGACATATATGACAATAGCATGGGTGGCTCCGCCATAAAAAATTACGTGCCCTCAGAAAAAATTGAGATTCTAATCTCAAAGCTTCTGTTAATTCGATAATAACAAAATCACCAACTTCGAAGCCTCATATCTCCGGAACGGCTGAAAATAAATATTGACAATTATATATTTTTAATGTTGGAACAAATAGGCGAATGCAGCTGGCTTACTATAAGGTAGGGTTGCCATTTAAGAAAATCCAATATGGCGTCGTATCTGTCAAATTTGTAAACATAGATTTTTTTTGACATCAAATTTAGCTTCTTCACTAAAAGCTGTTAGGGAATATATAATTGTTTTTTTATTGTGGTCGATAGCAAAGTCGCCAATCGGGTGAGACACTTAAAATAATGTCCCTGTACAATAAACAAAAAAGTTAGCAATAATTACTTTACAGCTAGTCTTCATATTCAATGAATTAAAAGTGAAAATTTATGAAAAAAATACTGTGGTAGTATATCTAGGCAAACTAAAAGAATATAAATATCATTGGCTCTAGTCGGACAAGGATATACGAGATGGAAATTCTCTTTATGATTTATTTTAAAAATCGAAACAAACAACCGAAAATCCGATTTTTAAAAATCGAAACCCACAACGAAAAATTAGTTTTAAAAATTTTCTTTTAATTTTTGAAAGTGTTTCTTGTTTCCTCGGCAAGATTTGACGATAGAAGATACCCTTCCGTAGGCCGAAAGCGCTTGGCAATAAAATAAATTTACGCTGAATACAAAATAGTAGTTTGTACAACAAGAGTGGATATGATGTCCATATCGCACGAGGAAGTAAATTGAGCACGACGCCGTAGGCCGAGTGCTCAAACTTCCGAGCGCAATATGGACAATCCACTCGAGTTGTACAGTATATTTTTTCTACGACTTAACTTCTCAACTTCATGTTAAGAATTTAAAAAAATTATTTAAATTATACCATAACTTGTCTTTTAAGTTGGCCATGAACTTGTGAGAACGGTAATAAGACACAATTGAACAAAAATTAATTTTGATGGCAAACCCATTGACCAAATTACACTGTAATATTTATCGATTTGGGTAAGTTCTTATATTTATACAAACTCACTTTTGAATATATCTATCTTTCTCACATTCAACTTTTTGCAGAATAACAGACAAAAAGCGATATATGTATTAATAAAAACGAACAATTTATTTTCTCAACCAGGTAATTTGATCAATAATTTTTTTACTGAAATATACAGAAGAAAAATACGGTTTTTGGGTTTATTTCTGCTTGTGTAAAGAATTATAACTCCGAAAGTACAACAAAATAGCTGTTGAATTCGTTTCAAACAGTTAAAAATGGATTTTGTGCATTAATATGAATTTTTAACGTTCGCTATGGTCAAATTTTTCAAAATAATCATCAGTTTACAAACTGGCAACACTGTTAACGTGGAAAGAGAAGACGAGAAGTGGCAATAGTGTAAGAAGAAATAACATAACCTTAAAAATGTTAGTAAATATTTTTTTCCTAGAAATCTCATAATTTCGTCTGTTTTATCGGGTTATCTTTATGTTCCACCATTTAAGGAAGAATTACCAGTTAATTTTCTATCTTTGTTGCGTATAAAAAAAGTTTTAAGATCAATTGTGGTTCGATTTCCGTTCAAAATATATCGGAATATATCCCCGTGCACAAATATTTATAATAATATATATTATTTATATGGAAAAAAATTACCAAGGTTAGTAAGAAAACGTTCATTTGGTAGGTATATAGTATATTTTATGTAAAGCTTGTTGTAATTGTCTAGAAATGAGTGGAAATAAAGATATTTTTGAAATAAGAAAGTGCGTCTGTGTGCAAATCTTTAGTTCGGCAGAAAATAACAATAATTTGGTAGAAATATATTTTGGTATTAATTTTGTTATTATACCTTCAATTTTTGCACCATTCCGTGTACTCTTTAGGAAAATATTGTGTATACACATAGACTCTGGGATAAATATTTTGATTTAAATTTAAAAAGAACAAATTTCATCTGACAGATTTGCATATTTTTGAAGCATATTGTTAACCTAACTTCTCTCAACTGTCAGAAAACGAATTTACAACATGTAATTTTGGCTTCTCTGTAATTGACTACTGTGATTGGTCAGTTTCATAACCTAACTAGGATGGATATAACATTTGGCCGCAGAGTTAACTGGAATAGCCTACTTTACCCGCCACTAAAGTGTAAAGGAAACAGCAAATTTCCATGTGGGAGTAGAAAAATACCTTTTATTTCATTCAACGCAACTTGCAACTCAAAATATCAGTCGCCACACAAATCCGGTTACGTTTAGGCGCTCACTCACGTCCGCCAACAGAAAGGCCGATTAAAAAAAAGTGTTTCTCCAGGATACCCAAGAAGCCATCCAATTAAACATAATGCTTCAATTCCATAACACTCTGTATTAAATATATTTTAATACATTTTAGAGAATTATTTGTGTTTGTCAATAGATTTTATTTTTCTTCTTAAACAGGTACGTATGTACTTGGTAACTAGCATACATTTCATTATAATGGGCAATATTAAATATTATTATTTTAAAAGGATTAAATAATAAGTTTAATATTTCGGATGATTTATATTATACAAAAATTTAGCAATTTTTTAAGCTATATTGATTCCTTGTTTTAGTGAATATTTCATTTAGAGTGAGTCGAGCTTTGTACCATGTCGGATGGTCAGATAAGCGAAGATGCCGGATTTATTTCGAAAACCATTAATCGTATAGCTTTCGGAGAGAAAAGTTGGATAGAACAAAATTGATTGCATATCTTGTTGGCTTTAAACATCCACATAATTGAAAGATTAAACGAACTTACCTAAGTGATGTTCGATTTTACTTATATCCAGGCCTTGACAAAGTAAATGGGTCCCACCCACCTTATCCTAATTTTTTCTTTTTCCCTAAATATTACAATACATTTTTACCTAGCTTTAAAAAGAATGAGTTCCAGCTCCAGATCGCAGGGAAGTAACGTGAATGTATTACTATTCTCTGACGACCATTTATGATAATGGGAAAAAAACGGTTAACTTGGCCAGAATGTACTGTATATGACATGTGTGTTAAAAAAAATTTCAAAACGTGTGTTAAAATGCATTCTTAATGGTACACTATTTATATTTTGGACTCGAAAAAAGTTATACTATAGGAACTGAAAACAAAATGAGCAAAAAACTTGTAAAGGAAGAAAATATATGGTTATATTTTTTTTATTTCTGTTTTTGCGTTATGTTATGAATCAAAATATAAATATTTTAGTTTATACTATACCTAATAATATAATATCTTCTTATTTGCCCTTAGTGTACTCATGTGGTATGAACCCAATATATTATTATTATGATTCATCTTAACCTGTACTGTTTAGAAACTTCCGTACTATATGGCAAGTTTGGAGGATGACGCTTTCTGGATTTGTTGGTATAAATAACCTGAAAGGCCCAGTTTTTCCAAGTTGGATTATCTCTATCGCCATCTATCGTACTTGGTCGTCTTCTCCGATTCGGTTTTAGAGAGGTTGTGTGTTAGTGGGCAACCTATATGTATTATGAAAACTTTCTTGGTCGTCTTTTCGTTAGGAAGAATATCCGAATATTTGTAAACGTAGCCTTAATACAATTCAGAGAAGATGAATATATCTGTATATTCTAATAGACAGGTAAGTTTTTTTAAATTAAATTTATTTATTCACGGGCAAGTCCATTTTTTGTTAACAATATAATAAACATCGTCATATGATAACAAAATAAATATATATAATACTAAAAAAAAATAATAAAAATAAAACACTAAATAGCAAGAACAGTATATTAAGGATAAAATACCCAAGAAGAAAAAAGACTATTGAATTGCCTCTTGAAAGACGAGTAGGAAACATGAAGATATGTCTTTTATAAAAATATTAAATTGTAGAGGACCCAAGTGGGAGCCCTGGGACACCCCTGATGGTACTGCAATACTTACCGAATAATTATTCACTTTCACGATTTAAGATCGATTTATTATTATTAGCTTCTGATCCAGGCCAAAAGAGCACCCGTCAATCCAAGCCCTTGCAGTATCGATAAAAGAAGAGCATGATTCACTCTATCAAAGACCTGGGAAAAGTCGGTATATACAGAGTGGACCATGTCGGGGCACCACTCGAGGGCACTCGAACGAAAATCTGTATAAGTGAGCAGATTTAAGTCTGTAAAACGTTTTGAACGAAAACCAAATTGTTGATAGATTATACAAGGATTTAAGTGGGAAGTGAGGATTCTGGTTAATAAGTTTTTTAAGAGTGTTGGAATGATACTAAGGTTGCAAATAGGCCGGTAGTTAGATATGTATGTGTTAATTTCTCTAGAACTTCTTAATTTTTGTAGGTACCACTCAAAAAATTAACAAATTATTTGTATTGTAAATTTAAAAAGTATAAATGTTAATGCTAATTTTGGGGAAGCTTCACATGATGCATACATACATATATCTAGCGTTGTTTAAAACTATGTAGAATAAATTTTTATTTCATAGTTTTTAATAACTTACAATTCCAAACTCTGTATTTCCATTACCCGTAATTGCTCTAGAAACCAACAAGACTCATGAATCTTTCCTCTAAATCCGTTAAAGGAGAAGATTTTGCAAGCCCACCGTCTGTTTTTTGCATTTCAATTCGCAGCTGTGTAGTTTTGACTTAACTTTTGATTTCCACTTACCAATTATCTGCATATAAAGAACGGAGATCTTACAAGTTTTTTTTACGGGTTTCTGTCTATTCCAAAGACTATTTAAATGTTCGCTTAACTTTTGCTAAATACTTTTGATTTCTTTGGAATTACCATTCATTTTCTCGAATTTGCTTTTCAATAAATAAGGATATTCTTTCAAATGATTTACTATGATCTCCCAGTTCTTGTTTTGCAATCCATATCTTAGATATAAAATTATCAACCATACTATGAAATGGTAAAAATAATTAATTATTTATTAACAATTATTGGTATCAAAAAACTTTACCTATACCTATAGTTTCAAATAGATAATTAGATTAGATTTATAAGATATTAAGAATATATATTTAAATGTGAATTAAATAAATCCAAATAAAATTTGATATGTCTAAAGTAACAAACTTGACACAGCAATGAAGCAAACATTTTTAGAATAAAACAGAAATAACCAAAATCTGATGTAAAATAGCATTAAAGCCGATTGGAAAAAGCTGTGAAGTTCGTTCCATTTTTATCGGGGCGAGTCGTCTTTCGCCAATCGCGAATGTAGTCGAGTAATCTTACATATTACTAAATTAGAACACAAAGGAAAGTAGACGGGAAATTTATTTTTTATCCTTTCCATGGTTTCCCTGCTGGCATCGTTTAATCATGAACATGTTACTATTATTTCTTGTTGCGTTATGACTATTTCTTTACATAAATTTAATACCAAGTGGGAGTAGTAATAGTAGAGGGAAGGCTTAGCGCCAAGCAAATAAGCCAGTGCGATCCTTTTTGCCAACTCCATTTTACGCCTGGGTAATGTCAGCCAGACGGGACCTACAGTTTTACGTGGGTTCCGAAGCACAATTTTTCTGGCAGATACTATTTTCGATGCAGTTTTTACGGTCTGGTTTGACACTTCTTGTTCACCACAGACCTCAAGGGAGACACCTTACTAGGTCTACACGGTACGACTTAAAGAATGTTGCCGCAAAGCCAATCACTTCATCGGAATCTGTATATTGAAAGCGTCTCTCAACAGAACACCGTGCGGTCTCGTCCGCATGGCTCTGATTTAGGGAGCCCTCAATCCATCAGGATCAGTGCCAGATATGCGGCCCCTATGGGCCAATCTCTAGACTGGATCCTTCACATGGTTTAGGAAGCTTATTCTCGGTAACATTCCGAAAGAAATACTCGCATTTACCTGTATCGTATCGAGCTCGTCTTTCAATCGCAGTTTTGCCATTGGGAATAACAGAGTTTGTTGCTAGACAACACTATACCAACCTAGCACGGTGGCCTGGTCCAACGAAGTAAATTAGTCCGCAAGCCACTTAATTTAATACTAAAGTATCGCTTACTATTTCCAGACTTTGGGATATTAATAAAATTTTAACTTATAGTAGGCACTTTCAATCCATTTCCCAAAGGACCTTTCCTAAATATGCGCATCTAATTTAGATCCGATGGGAAACGCGGTTAGCACGGCCGCTACCTGATTAGATTGCCTCTGTTATTGCTCCCTAATACAACTTCGCTCATTCGATGAATAAATTCGCGGCGGCGGCGACCTGATTTCACTCGAAGTTCGAGTAATTCCCATTAGAAAGTAGTTGGCGGAAGCCAATTTGCCAGATCGAGGATGAGAATGCGTTTATGGAGGATTAGGGGGCCGTCAACAAGAAGAACTTATGGAAATTTTATAGGTTTCTGTTGATGTCATTTTTGTTAAATAAATCTAAATAACTTCATACTTCCTAAACAAAATGATGGAATTTCTGCAAGACAATGGAATGGACGGCAAGGACTTACGCATAATCAAAAACCTATACTGGAATCAGTCAGCCTCTGTTAGAATTAACCGAGAAAAAACAGAGAAAGTGAAAATTCTAAGAGGAATACGGCAGGGATGTATATTGTCACCTCTCATATTCAACATGTATTCAGAGGCAATTTTCCAAGAAGCTCTAGAATACACGAAAGCACCGTCACTTTTGCCAACACAGGGACTACAGCTTTTGATGAACAGTGTAGTTGAAATTAGTAAAAAATTTGGCCTAGAGGTCAACACCAAAAGTCATGATAATTAGCAAAAAAAAATTGGAGTACAATTTATCATCAGTAAGGAAGTAGTAGAACGAGTGTCTACATACACATATCTTGGCAGAGTACTAAATGAACAGTGGGACCATTCTCAAGAAATAAAATCAAGATTTAAAACAGCACGAGCAGCTTTCATCCAAATGTTCAAATTGTTCAGAACACATAATTTGAATTAAATATTAAAACTAAGACTACTACAGACTATTCTCCATCTTATTATACGGAGTCTTGGACTTTAACTGAGGCAACAACAAAGAGATTAGAAGCATTCAAGATGTGGATATACCGAAGAATCCTGAAAATATCATGGATGCACAAAGTTTCTAACACCCGAATACTCCAAAAACTTAATAAAGAAAAAAATAATGTACACAGTAAAACGAAGAAAACTGGAATATTTAGGTTACATTATGAGAAACGAAACCAAATATAAATTATTAAAATGCATTCTGCAAGGAAAGATTCGGAAGAAGGCAAATATCCTGGCTAATGAACCCGGTTTAAAACATCCACCACGGGACTATTCAGAGCAGCAACAAATAAAATTATCATTGCGAGAATGATTGCCAACATTCGGTAACGAATAGGCACTAGAAGAAGACTTTCTTATTCAAATTTTACCCTTTATTCAGGAATGGAAACTAACCAACTTGTGAATAAATTCAAATGCATAACTCGGTATTTTTTGATCCAACACAGAAAAATAGCGTAAAATTTACATTGAAACCGTTATGGTGGTTCCAAGATTAAAATCGTCGAATAGCGAAACCGAGCAAAGACATCGTTAAAAATTTAACAATATCACGTATCCTCGCTACTTTAACCCATGTTATAGAAACGTCTGTCAATTATTTTAAATCGTTCGTGTGCTAAGAGGACCTCATAACATTTACATTTAAAGGTTCCCAAATATTAATGGAAGTATGTGATCATCATGGTGCTCTAATATGATGATAACCGCCTTTAATACAATCACAAATTATACAAGATTCAAGAAATAGTCCATTCTCACAGGTGTTAATAATTAAATGGTTCTCTGTCTGTCTGTTTGATTATATGCAGTCCAACATATCACTCTGGCGATTAAATATTCGTTTTGGCAAATAACATACTTGTTTGGTGATTAATATATCGCTTTGGCAATTAACAAATTACTTTACCGATAAACACATCGCTTTGGCAATTAACCAATCACTTACACGATTAACATATCGCTTTGGCGATTAACTCGTGCTCCTGCCACTACTCACTACTTCAAATACAAATTCGCACCGGAATTTTATGGTAAGCAAATGAGACTCCAGTCTGTTATTCAAAAAAAGTAAAAACTTGCTTTTATTTTATTTCTCTTTCGTGAGAACACAGAAATTCACTAAGTGTTCAGGTGGGGTGAAAGAAATAATTTTTTTTTTCTATCCACATGAACAATTATTGTTTATTAACAAATAATTTTTGTGCTGGAACATATTGACTAAAATTTAAAAAATTAACACAACATTATGTAAATACCATTATAGCAGAAATTAAATAAAATAGTAGATTTTAGTGTTCGTTAAAATATATTGAAAGAAAACTTAGCGGCAAGCGGACAGAGTAGTGCGTCTAACTTTTGCATTAAAGTATACAGGAACTTATGTTGGAACTTATCAGTAAGCAATTCCCAATACAGCGATAATATTTTTTCAAGATATTTTGAAAATATATTCTCTAATGTTTCCTATACTTGAAAATGTGGCCTTTGGTGCTTGGTTTATTTATAGTTCTACGTTTTCACGTCTGATGGATATCTTTTGCATTGAGTTGATTCCAACAGATGGCGATACTAGTTTTTTATTATATATTTATTATTAAAAATATATTGAAAACATATTTTCGCTGTATTGGGAATTCCTTACAGGTTATGGCTTTCTGATGAGCCCAACAAGGTCGAAACAGCATGTCATTGTCAACCTGTGCCCCAGGAAACCCATAACTTTTGGCGTCTCTGTCCGATTAGTAGAAATGATTTTCTTTCTTTGATGAACTAACCGAAGCTTTGATTGTGAGAAAATCAAAAAGGCACAATCAAAGCGATGTTCGTAAATATCAAAAGTTTTTCTAAAATATTCTTTAAAAATAACTAAGGAAATATATAACTAACTGTAAGCTTGTGATTAAAATAAGATTTACATATCCTAAATATTTTCATATACTTTTATTCATTTAATTTTTTCGTATATCTGCATAGAATAAAATGTCAAGCAGGCTGACATACTACATATTTTATGCAAAGGGCTAAACAAAATATGCCATATGGCTTTGTCCCTTTGACTATACGCCAATAAATCAATTCCTTTGCTTTCTATGCTACTTATTTTTAACATAAATTATTCACATTTAAGAGCTTTGTCATTTTATAGGATCTCTAACAAGATTATATAAATCACCGTTTAATATAGGCGAACTAATATTTGTAAAAAATATAGGGTATTAGAAGTATTTGTCACATGCTAAAATTAATTATAGCTAATTAGGATGCCACCTGTCATATATCATCAATAAATAACAGTTATCTTTACATATCGTTATGAATAATTGGTTGCATACGAAACCTATATTAATTCCCTCCATACTAAACTGCTGGACAATTGCTTTCGAGCAAGAAAGATTTCGCCTAAATTTAACAGTTAATATTTTCTGAACCAGATATGATATCGACCTGCAGTTTTGAATGGTTGATAGATTCATCCTTTGGGAAACAATTTTCAATATTGGATTTTCTTTAACTGTCAAAAAAAATGTATATGCAGGGTGTTAAAGAAGACGATGATTTTTGCTCCAATTTTAAAGGCGTGTAACTCTCACAATCATATTTTTAAATTTTATCACTCTACGTCAATTGAACCACTGGTTCATAGCAAAGAAAGTAATTTGTCAAATTTTTGATATCTGCATTATTTTAAGAAATACCGATTTTTTTGAAAAACCTTGCTTTATTTCAACTTATTTCTAGTTAGATCTCACTCTGCGTTGTATACCTTATGAAAAACCATAGACATATAGGTGTTTATAAGTACGCGACTGTACATCATAACATTTAGGTACAACTTTTGTTACTGAACATAATCAAGCTTTTTATAAGGTACAATAATCACTCGCAAAGTTTGCACGATACAACGCACAGTGAGATCTAGCTACCAATAAGTTAAAATAAAGCAAGGTTTTCCAAAAAAATCGGTATTTCTTAAAATATAGCAGATATCAAAAATTTGACAAATAACTTTCTTTGCTATGAACCAGTGATTCAATTGACGTAGAGTGATAAAATTTAAAAATATTATTATGAAAGTTACACGTCATTAAAATTGGAGCAAAAATCATCGCCTTCTTTAACATCCTGTATATAAAATGTTCTGACAGTTAAAGAAAATCCAACATTAACAATTGTTTTCTAAGGGATGAATCTATAAACCATTCAAAACCGTAGGTCGATATCATATTTGGTTCAGAAGATATTAACTGTTAAATTTAGGCGAAATTTTTCTTGCTCGAAAGCAATTGTTCAGCAGTTTATTTGACTGTCAAGCGGGTGAGTTTGAGAAGAAAAGGAAGGGACTTGGTTCTGAACGGTGAGTGTACTTACGCCTATATTTTAATTTTAATTTTTATCTAATAATGTAATTGCCTAACTTTGATCTAATGATATAGTTTTTTTTAAACTAAATTTTACCATTAATTCACTAAAATTTCATAATTTTACAACATCTTTCTATCACGTTCTGGCTGGCATGGCTGACATTTTCAGGCTACTTTAAGTAACCATTCTGAACCTTTTCGTCCTTTTATATAGTAAACTGGCTTGTTTATTATAAATTTAGAATGTTTTTCCAATAAATAAAATTAAAAATTTCAAATAATTTGATACTGAAATAATATCATGAAACAAATTGATAGGTTGTAAGCAGCAAGATGCGGTCATCCGATCTTTAAAAGTGATGTAATCAAAGGGATTGAAATATTTTACGAATGACACATCTCTAACCTTAGGGAAAGACATCATCAGCTTTAAATTTACGATATACTTTTATTTGGAACATATTTTTGAGAATGTGAAAAGGTATTTTTTTTTTCATTGTATATCTTTATTGTAAACTTGTATTAATTAACTTCATTCCATTTCATAAAACAATTATTAACACACTTGAAAATCCCAGGTTTAGATTTCTCGAATTACAAGTTAATATTCAAATCAAATATATAGTGGAGGTAGGTAATCGATCAATACTTTTCTATTGTTTGTTTGAAGGTTGGAGCACACATAATTGCAAGTAATTCTTAACATCTTGTCTTGTATAGCAAGAGAAGATAAGAAATTTCCGAGCAAGACAGAAATCTTGCTTTGTGCATCACTAAGTAATTTATAGATATAATTCAACAACAATTATAACCTTAGAAATAATACTCTAAACAATATTAGGCGGAATTATTAAGTAAAACGTGTGAATGCTTTTATATTTTTTGGGTATGTTTAGAATTCAGTCGTCAAAGCAATTAGATCGACAAACTGAGAATTGACTTGTTAGTATTCGCGTTCCCACTCAACACGAAATGAGTAAAATCAATCTTATTTTCCAATTTATGTTTATCTATAGTAAGAATAACAAATTTGCAAAATCCATTAATCCAACTGTCAAAATTTTAGCCAAACACAACTCTCGCTTTTATCGTAGAAGTTGCGTGAGGAGGAAAAATATTGTAAATCAAATGGCAAGAATGATATATTAATTAAATGACAGCTTCACGATATGAAATAAGCAAAGCTTCTCGAATAAATTTCCAGATAACAAGATTTATGAATTATTTTAAATTATAGATCACTTGTAGCAAAAAACCATGCTTTAACTTGTTATTTATAATATTTTTTATGCCAAAAGTAAAGGCAAATGGAAAATTCTTTTATAGTTAAAAAAAATTAATTATCTTTTGATCAAATTTTTGTTATTGGACTAGTTTTAGTATTCAATTTTGCGAACAACGTACACGTCGCTATCTTAAGAGTTTTCTGATTGACAAATTTAAGACATAATTTCGAATATTTTTTGAAACGCGTCAATAATCATTTGTTCTTCTGTTACTTATTAGCACATTAATTAAGTTAATAATAATCAAATTGACTATTTATGTGTTGAAAGTAGTAGTTAGTCCATTGTTATAACAAGAAAAAATAGTTCTGAAAGTATACCTAATACCTATATAATAAAAATGTCAATAAAAATGGAATATTTTTACTCAACTCTTAAGTAAAATTAGCCAGCCATTTCATTTAAAATAAACTTACTTATATCAAGAGCTTTTATTAATAAAGGTTTAAACTTATGACTCGTTATTTCATACTAAGCATTCTGCTTATTATTTAAATTCTTCAAATTATTTTTTATCATAATAAAAATGTATTCATAGTAGGTACTTTTTTTATCTCCAGGATATGATTAAGGCCATAAAATATATACCATCGCTGCAATCATCTGCATGACGGACAACTGCAAAACTATATCAAAACATGCAGCAAACTAAAGAGATAACGTTTAATTGAACGTTTATTGAAACGATAAACCTAAAAAAAATTCTTCGGTTCATTCAATCTTTAGTAAAAATCAACACTTTTTTAAATATTTTAAAAGCGGATCCCGTCTGCAGCAATGAGAGCTTTAACAAAAAAAAAACGAAATATGTTAGCCGACAACTATGACAAATTAAGTTTTAAATCTCATTTTACGTTATGACTTATACCGATCAATTTATTCTCTGTGATTGGTTTCTATAAGGACAAACTTCTCCTGGGTGACATCAAGATATGCACACCCCATTTTTTATCTGTGTCATGCAGCCTCTTCTACTTTGTACCTTTTCCCAGCAATAAATTATCACTACTTTTAGCTGTTTCATAGAACGTGGCTTTGAATTTTTAAAAGGGATTTTTTAAGAAAGAGTCGAAAGAGACTTTACATTTGTTTTGACTTAGCTGGTCATGGCTAACTATAAGAATAAAAAATATAGTTTCTTTTCACGAAAACTTAAATAAAAATAAAAATATGTATTGGCAAAACTAGTAAATTTAGGTATAGGTAGGTATGACTTAACAATAATAAAAGATACTTACAATATCTATCAGAGGAGCCTAATAAATATAGGGTGTTTCATTTGAAAAAACAGAGTTAATGTATTTTCAAATTTTGTATATTTGGAGGTCAACAGAAAACACCCTGTACAAAATTTTAGGTAGTTTTTTATCCCTAAACTTAAGAGCTTACAAGACTCTTTCGACTTCGATACTCTTCTTGAGAAATACAGGTAATTTTTTACTATCATGTTTTTTCCAAAATTTTAAGAATTTAGCATTTTGTTTGGCAATGTTCCAAAAAATTAAAAAACTAAATATGGCGTCATATGGATAATTTTGTAAAAATACAAAAAACGCTAAAATATATAGGGTGTTCCATTTAAAAAAAATGCATTTTTTTATTGTCCTACTTTTCTAAACCATCCTGTATGTTTAAAAATAATTTTAGAATATATATTTGTTTATACCTCATAACTTTTATAATAACTTTTTTGATATCTTTAATAGTAGAGCCGGTATTTTACTTTGTCAGACAAATGGGCCACCCTGTATGTGGAATATGGGAGAGGAGTGTTTGAATAAATAGCGTTTTTGATTATTTTAAACAGTTTACAATTTATATAAAATGAATCAATTATGTATATTTGAATATTGAGAAGTAGTTAACTTGTTACATGATTATTACGTTTGTTGAGCACCCTATAAAAAGTCAAAACCTTTTTTCGTAGTCCGTAAGAAGCTTACCATAAATATTAAATTTGTATTTTTTTAATAAAACATCTAAATATTTTGTCTTTAGTCTAAAATTGGAATAATTCTTCGATTTTTTACTCAAAGAGATCAGGTATTTTTTGTCTCTGCTTCAAAATCAAACAGATTTTTTTCTTAGAAAATATTAGACATACTGTATACAGGGTGTCCCGAAATTAGGTGACAATATTTTAAGAAAATAAAGTACATCTAAAAATAGGACTAAAATCCTCTATTAATATACCTTCAAAAACGCTTTGTTATGGGGCTAGAGCCCCCCGAATGGAAGCTATGATAAGCGGTTTTTTCATAATATCTCAGAAACTGAGAGTCAAAACAAAATTTGATACATGTTTTACCCATGACAAGACGCAATAAACGGATTGTTTAGCTTAGGTGTATTTCTTCCAGTGGCGTCCCACTGGGTAGGTAGTGAGGAGAATATTGCCCTAACTTTTTTATTTGTAGAATTTTTTAACGCCAGGTGCAATTTTTAAAAGCACTAAAGTCTTCTATTGAAAAAAGATAATCTTGCTTCATTTCGGTAGGATTCACCATTTTTCAGTAAAATCGATTTAAAAATTTTCGGTTTTTTACAAGCTAAGGTGTTTTTTTGCATATCTCAGCAAACACTTGTTATTAAAACATTAAATTTATTAGAAGTTCTACTAGCGACAAGGCATACTTATTAAAGGATGAAGTATTAAAATATTTTTCCAGTGGCGTCGCACGGGGTGGAGCCTAAAGTAAATATTACAATTTTTTTTTTAATTTAAGGGGCTTTCATACTTTTAATGTAATTTTTTAAAATCTTTAAATTTTTTGTTAATAAAACCTTTCATTATTGTAATTTGACAGAATATAAGGCTTTAACAGATTTTTCGACCTTGTTTTTTAAATATTTATTTGTATAAGAGACTTAAAATAAAACAAAAAAGAATAACAAATTGCAAATCAAATTTAATTGTAAAACCACACGGGAAACTAATTCTTAAGCAAATGTTCGAAATGATTTCCATTTTGTTGGATGCAAAATCTAGACCTGCGTGTTATGTTTTGTGAGGCACGGAAAATTTGAAACTGGTATAAAAGGAAAGCCCCTCAAATAAACAAAAAATTGTAATATTTACTTTAGGCTCCAATCCGTGCGACACCACTGGAAAAATATTTTAATGTTACATCGTTTAATAAATATGCCTTGTCGCTAGTAGAACTTCTAATAAATTTCATGTTTTAATATTAAGTGTTTGCTGAGATATGCAAAAAACACCTTAGCCTTTTCAACGACTTCAATCAGACTCAAAATCAGCAAATTTTTAAATCGATTTTACTGAAAAATGGTAAATCTTACCGAAATGAAGCAAGAGTATCCTTTTTCAATAGAAGACTTTAGTGCTATTAAAAATTGTACCTGGCGTTAAAAAATCCTACAAATAAAAAAGTTAGGGCAATATTCTCCTCACTACCTACCCAGTGGGACGCCACTGGAAGAAATACACCTAAGCTAAACAAACCGTTTATTGCGTCTTGTCATGGGTAAAACATGTATCAAATTTTGTTTTGATACTTCAATCAGTTTCTGAGATATTTTGAAATAACCGCTTATCATAGCTTCCATTCGGGGGGCTCTAGCCCCATAACGAAGCGTTTTTGAGGTATGTTAATAAAGGATTTTAGTCCTATTTTTGGATGTACTTTATCCCCTTAAAATATTGTCACCTAATTTCGGGACACCCTGTATATTTCATACTTCTTAAAACTTTAAATTAAAGTATTTGTAATAACAATTTTATTGGTAATTTGATGTAGGGCACGGACAAAGCAGCACCATATCTTAAAAGCGTGGGAGAGGAAGTTGCCGTAGAATGTAATAAGAAAGATGTTTCATCTTACGGAGATGAATGAGAATACTTTACTAGGCCGGGAATGGCTTTGCCGCCAGTCGACCTTAGCTCGAAGTTTTTGATTATGTTCTTAATATGTTTCAAATATTTTTGTGGATTTTATAGGCATTCCAACAAGCGGCAATGAAATTATTTGTGAAATAGGTTAAAAAATAATTGCCTTATAATTTTGATCTGTCAATTTTCTAATATATTTAAAATTGACTCAGTAGCTAAGTTTTGTAGTCGATTTTTAAATAACTTTTCCAAATAAATATATCTTTGATTGCAGATTTAAACAGCCCTTCAAACTATTATACATATCCAAAGATAGTAAAAGATATTTAACCAAAACTTCCTACTTGAAAAAAACAAATCTTTTAAATTAAGAATCTATGGCTATTAAGGGTATTTTTTAATCTTGGTAAAAGAAAAACCAAGTCATTTTTTTTTCTTAACAAAAATGGAGAATGGGTGATCGAACATCAATTTCTCGCATCAGAACGCACGGAAATGGTAATAAAGATAAATGCGAATGTGGGTAACCATGCACCAAAATAATCAATTTTTGATGGATTTAACCGCGTAGAATTAATTATCGCGTAGAAAATGTAGTAAGAGGCTTCGATATAATCACCATTTTTTTTTGCGGCGGAAAGACGTGTTAAAAAATAATCATAGGTCACAAAGAAGGAACTAAAACTCTTTGATTCTGAGTGTTATTTGTTGCTTGACTACCAGAAAAATACAATTAATACAAAAACGAGGTAACCTATGAAAATAAGAAAAACAGCAGAACCACAAGTGTTGAAAAGTACCTACTTGTCAATTTGTTAGTTGGACATATGGTGTCGATTTGATAGCAAATCATAGTAATAATATTATATTACACTACTTAGTTATTTAAAAAATAACAAATTTTTTGTATCCGTGGAGTAAGCAGGGGTACTAGGTGGGATGATACTGCACAGAGAAAACAGCATCCAAGAGAAACTTATTAAATCAATGGTAGACTATATTTGCTATTACTCAATAACTATTATATTTAAAGAAGAAGATTTTCCTTTTCATTTCGCCAGATCCATCTCTAGACGCGTTTCGTCATATCATGACTCATCAGTAGAGCTAGGATCCAACGAAAAGAAAAGGGGATCTCGAAGCTACTTAAGGCAGCACTTGGTGGGACACACCAGTAAGATGTGGCACGGAGCGCCATCTGTGTCGTTGTTAGACACTCTTGAGCATACCAGCACCTCTAACAAACTTATAGAAATAAGTAAATGTTAAGAGGAAATCGCCTGTAAAGACATTCGTCACAATTACAGGAGTCCCGCTAGGCAGAGCTCACTCACATCGGTTTATTAACCGAAAACAATGAGTAAAGAAGATTTTCCTTTTCATTTCGCCAGATCCATCTCTAGACGCGTTTCGTCATATCATGACTCATCAGTAGAGCTAGGATCCGACGAAAAGAAAAGGGATCTCGAAGCTACTTAAGGCAGCACTTGGTGGGACACACCAGTAAGATGTGGCACGGAGCGCCATCTGTGTCGTTGTTAGACACTATTATATTTGTTTGAATGCTTAACCTATTGTTGGTTCATAATAACGATTATCATTTATTTAACTAAACTGCTGGACAATTGCTTTCGAGCAAGAAAAATGTCGCCTAAATTTAACAGTTGATATTGTCTGAACCAGATATGATATCGACCTGCAGTTTTGAATGGTTGAAAGATTCATCCCTTGGGAAACAATTGTCAATGTTGGATTTTCTTTAACTGTCAGAAAATTTTATATACAGGGTGTTAAAGAAGACGATGATTTTTGTTCCAATTTTAATAGCGTGTAACTTTCACAATAATATTTTTAAATTTTATCACTCTACGCCAATTGAATCACTGGTTCATAGCAAAGAAAGTAATTTGTCAAATTTTTGATATCGGCTATATTTTAAGAAATACCGATTTTTTTGGTGTGATTTTTTATGTGTTTACAAAATTTTAACAAAGATAATTTTTTTAATTTAATTTTTGGAAAAAATGTATTTATTAATTTCGTTTACTTTCCAATATCGTGAAAAATTGTGAGATACTCATAAACCATAGACATACAGATGTTTATAGGTACGTCACTGTACATCATAACATTAAAGTACAAACTATTGTTACTGAACATAATCAAGCTTTTCATAAGGTATAATAATCACTCGCAAAGCTTGCACGATAAACGCACAGTGAGATCTAGCTACCAATAAGTTGAAATAAAGCCAGGTTTTCCAAAAAAATCGGTATTTTTTAAAATATAGCAGCATTTTTCATTCGATTCTAAATCACTCGACAAATACATGAAAAATAAGTTAAAACACTTTACAATTACTGATTTCTAAAATTTGTTCTTTTTAATAAATAGGGGTGGTCTGTCAAATTGACATCATATGTTTAAATTAAATATAGTGTGCCTTGTATTACCACTCTAGAGTTGAAATATTTTCTTTCAACACGCGTGTGATATTCGGCGCTTTCGAGCCAGGTTAACCGTGCTTTTTTTCTCTTTTTCATAGGTGGTCGTAGGAAAAAAATTTAGAGTAACTGCGTTGTTGGATTGTCAGTACTTAATATCATAGATTTTAATAATTTTAAATATACTTTTAATAAGCCATTTTATTAAGACAATAAATTGTATTTATCGCCAACCGTCAGTAAAGCCGTACATTATTAGAGTGATTTCCGGAAGTAAAGGAACACTTTATTTTATTGTAAAATAAAATACTTATGAAAAAAGGTATTTTACCCTCCGCTAATTTTCACTTGCCGAACAAACCGGCAAAATTTGCCATTTCTCATAGTAGGTCAAATTTTTTGAGGGGTGCTTCGGAATCCGCACGTGGTCGGCCGAAATTTTCTGACGTGTCAAATTTAGGCCAAAATGTTTTTTTTGTCGTCGAATTGTAAAGCTATTTTAACCTTTCAAGGTTGAATATGGGATGAAATAGGTAGTATGAAACTTCTACTTTACATTTAGACCAAATATAAGACAAGAACTATTAAACATTTTACGTAGACCCGTTTCTAAAATAGGTCTGCACCTCGTCTTACCTATTAATTTAACATGAGGAAAAACATATTTTTTCCAATAATTTATATTATAAATTCTGAACGGTTGGCGATAAAATTTTGTATGCACCATGTCAGTAAAGTGTCTTTATCGAGCTCGCCTGTTATTCGCTTCACTCGCTCATCTCATAATTTCAGACTCGTCCGATAAAGAATCACTTTACTGCCTTGGTACATAAATAACTATTACAATATTTAATATAAGTAAGTGTTACGATCAACTATCTCTAAAATGAACATGAAGTTTGGAGCCAGGCGCTTATTTTTATCATAGATGGTAACAATTTTATATCTGGCACAACTATTGAATTCAAATAACTTTTTTAGAAATAGTGTATTAATAAAACTAAGGGTACTTTACTCCTATACACAAGATTTAACTCTTTGCTCCTACCCTGTATGCGGAAGCAGATTTTCCAAATAATTTAATCGGGTTTTAGAACATGCAGAAGTTTATATTTAAAAGTGGCACTAACTCTTAATTAAAATTATCATGTAACCACATACCTGCCCGTCACTGTATATTTCTAAAAATTTTCTGAACTTATATTTTATTATGTACTTTGAAGCTTACCTTTATGGTGAGCAAACATTATTTTTTACAATTGATTTGAAATTTTATATTATAATTGAAGCTCTCGGGGGAACAAGGTACATAAGCCACATTTCGTTTTTATTGAGAAAACTTAATTTTAAACTTTTGGTTAAATCCTGAAATCAGATTTGTGTTTTGAAACGAATGATTTTATGCGATATTAATGAAGGATTGCTTCATTTATCAGCTTCTAACAAAAAATATGTTAATTTGATTTTAAAAACGTATATATTTTTGAAAATAGAAAAAAAATATGGCTTGTGACCTTTATGCCTTTAAAAACATATTACATATTTTTGAAAAAGAAACACCCACAAAAAATATATAGAATATATTATGTTAAATTTAAAGGAACAAAAACTTGGATTCTAATTTGAAAAATAGAAAAAGAAATGTTGACTTCTAAACCTCTTCCTTAAAGTCTATATCAGGTTCACAATCAACACATTCGACGTCATTTTCTTCTGTTCCTGCATCCTCAGTAGCGGAATTAGGTGTAAGCTTTGGTTAACAGGAGGTATATATTGCATGAGCTTCTTCAAGTCTTCCACTTTCTTATTGTTTAGCTGTGCAGGCTTATCATATTTTTTTTGCAGGTTTTCTAAAATTCCGTTGGACTGTTGGCAAAGCCTATACCGCGTTTTCCAATATTAACCTGCTTAAAATATCCATTCAGTTCATGTTTCACTAACATTATTGTTGCTTTGAAGGTGGCATATGACCTTCTTGGCTAAAAAAATGCCTGATATTCAATTTGGGCAACAAGAACCTACAGGTTTGGTGGCGCCATCTCTTCGAGTATGTTGGAAATATTTTCAGGGTGGCTTCTGACCTTCTTGAGAAAGTATTCTTTAAACAAATCTAATTTTTTCGAAAAATGTGGCCTATGTACCTTGTTCCCCCGAGCGCTTTAATTATTAAGGCTTACAATACCTATAAAATATAAAAAAATAAACACTAAATTATTTTTAGTTCGTTGCGGCAGCATACCATTGTTCTCTACTCTACTAATACTAGTGGATAAAACCATCAATGAACAAGTTTATAACTTCCTGGTTTTTGATTGGTAATAATGAGATCAATTTTATACCTCAACAGCATGTTCGCGTATCCGTAAACTCCTAAACTTTAATAAATTAAAAAAGAATGACAAGCAAAAAAATTTACAGTTAAAATTTGAACATTATCCAAATTCTTGAACTGAGGCCAAATCTTAGTGCCGACGTGATCCTGAGCCATCAATCTAAATCACGTTATCTATCAATGTCTTGGAGAAAGCAGGGTATGTGGCCTTTCCTTTACTCATTAATACATATTTTCCAGTTCTGTTAACTGAACAATTAAAATATTAACCAAAGAATGCATATGGCAGATATTACTACGCATAGGTTGTCCTAAATTCGAAACGCATTATTAATATCTCATAATTAAAGAGATACAGCGAATAGGTAAAACGGTAAAAATTGCAGACTTTCTTTTTAGTAATATTGTCACGAAAGGGAACAATAATATTTTCCAATTTATAAATTGTTCGCGTTAAACACAGGTCATTCCTCGCAACATGAAACCTATCCCAAGTTTATTAAACAAACCTAATAAAGTTAGCAAGCAATTATGAAATGTTATATGCGCATCCCGATTTATCAATTATTGTCGAGTCATCGAGTCAGCAGAAATGAGGTATACGACCTAAGCTCGTTGTTTCTCTAGAGTGGGAAAAATTGCTGACTTCTGAAACGGCACATTATTGGTAGAAAAAATATCGGACGCCACTAGTGCTCGAGTCCGTGGTCGGTTACGCATCAAAAATTGTAAAACAACTTGTTGGTCCCCAAATTACCAAGACGCTAGGGATGAGCCGATTAATGTAAGTACAATTTTATTTTAAAATCATTGTTAAAGGTTTAAATCCAAGTTATTTATTATTGTTGATTTTCTTTGTAAACCCTTCAGGTAAATATTATTTTGATCTTTTTAGTGAATTTGTTTTCAAAATCACTTTGTTATTCTGATAGCCGTTAAGGTCCCGTAGCTACCTTTGAGCCCTCGTTGCAAAATCTGGGCGTGACAATATCTTCAAAAAATTATAATGTATGTTATGTAAAAATATTATGTCATTTTATCAGTACATTTTAATGGCAACAGAAAAATTACCTTAACAATATTAAGTACAAAATGTTGTTTCTTTAGAACTGTCATCAACAAGAGGTACAGACCTATATTTTTTATGTTAGTTTTTAAAAGCTCTGAATATAACAACCTAAAAACCCTTTGTAAAATATGTGAATTTACTTCCAAGAACAGATTGCTTTAAATAAAAAGTGAATTAAAGATGTTAAAGTTGTTGCTCTTAATGGGTTGACAGTATGTAGCCACTATCGTATTTCATACGATTAAATCGAGGTTGGAAACACCCATAATATAACTCAAGAAGCCACTCAGACTAGCAGTCTTTATAATGAAATGCAAAGCAAACAGACATATACAAATACCAAATTCTTTTGGGCATTGATTTGGACTACTGAAGATCCTCCTGCCAGTGGCGTCTCGCGGTCTTAAAAATGGTGAAGCGCTATGTATAGTGCGGGTACTTAAACAAACATTGATTTTTGAATCACACAGTAAATCACGTAAAAACGATATCTATAACCGTAAGTTTTGCCTCAAAATAAATACCCTAAGGTTAGGCGAACCAATGCTAAAACAATGGTGCAAACGATTGATCTATTATTGAATTGCCCTTCATCATAATGCAAATTGTTACATGCTATTTGCGTGACTGACGTCACGTACCCATAGCAACGGTAAATATCAAAGCCATATTGGGCGTTGTGTCTTCACTTGCTTTGAGCTAACGGACACGGTCGGCTAGGGCGCGCCAAAATGTACGCGTGTTTATAATTATTGTCCATTGGAGTCAACCGTGGCGAACATAATTATTTTTTAAGGGCTAAAACGGTAGCTGTATTGGTACATTAATATTTAATATTGTCGAAAAACTTTCCTCCTGGTTTTTTTTTTGGTGAAGAGCCCCTTCACCTACTTCACCTGACGAGTCGCCACTGCCTCCTGCAGAAATCCAAATAATATGTCAACATAAAGGGTTTATTCAAGTAAAACACTGTAAAGGTTAAAGACCAGACTTTACTGATTTTATTAAGTAAAGACAATGATTACTCAGTTGTGTTGAAGATAGACTTTATAAATAAAAGGCGTTTATTTTCTTCTCATATATTATACCAATATTTATCAGGAAAGTGACATGCGTTTTAATTTTTACCATGTTCATGAATCAAATAAAGGTATTTATAGTATATTACGTACCGAGGTGGAAAGTGTTTCATTACTGTCGAGAGATTAGATAGTTTACCGAGACGCGAAGCGTCGAGGTAAACTATATCTCAGAGACAGTAATGAAACTTTTCACCGAGGTTTGTATACTATTTTATTTACAACCACATCCAACATCCACTTCTTATTATTTTGAGTTCAAATAATTATTAAAAGGTAAATGTCATTTTGACTTTTCCATTGCAAAAGTAGACAGACATTTAGAATTTCAAATAACCGCAGGTGATAAAATAACGTAGGTAATAATACACATCAAGATGGCAAATATCATTTTTGGAATATGGTTTCCATGTCACTAAACAATATATTATTTTTTTAAAACGTTAGTGTCAAAGTTTTTACAAAACACCAAAAAAATGCTCTCAGATGAGGAATTTGATTTGGCTGCTACTCCCCCAGAAATTCGAGAAGCAGCAAAAATAGTAGAAGAAGATCTTCTGCCAACTAAAAGCCGCCCGAGATATGACAAGGCATATAACTGTTTTAAAGAATGGTGTATTGGAAACAAAGTTCAAAATCCTGGTTCTGAATCGGCGCTACTAGCTTATTTTAGTGAAAATGCCAAGACAAAGAAAATATCAACGCTTTGGTCAATATATTCAATGTTGAGGACCACTCTATCAATTAGGGAAAAAGTAGACATATCTAAACACGCAAAGCTATTAGCATTTTTAAAAAAGCAAAACAAAGGATACAAGCCGAAAAAATCGACCACACTGTCTATGGATAATATTGAAACATTTTTGGAACAAGCACCTATGGAATTTCTTGTTCAAAAGGTATTTTAGGCTAAAAGGTTGACTATTTCTATATTAACTTATTATTTTATACATTTGTAGGTCGCATTGGTTATTGGTGTCTCAGGCGCCTGCCGATCAGATGAATTATACAAAATGAAAACAACAGACGTTCACTTTTTAGAAGAAAAGGTCGCGATTGAAATACAAAATAGCAAAACGTACCAGCCACGATCATTTATGATAACTGATAATAAATGGATTGCACCACTTAAGGAGTACATAACTTTACGGAAAAATATACAGGATGGAAAGCTTTTTATGCAAATAAGATATGGAAAAATTAGTAAACAATGTATTGGGCACAACACTTTAAGTCAGTTTCCAAAAAAAATTGCAGCTTTTCTGAAGCTGAATACTGAAGGTTTTACTGGTCACTGTTTCAGAAGAACAGCGGCTACTTTGCTCGCAAATAACGGTGGCGATCTTATGCAAATAAAGCGGTTAGGAGGCTGGAAATCTAGCACAGTAGCTGAGGGATACATAGACAGTTCGGTTTCTACTCAGGTTAATACGGCAAAATTGATTTCAAAGCCAAGTTCAAGTTTTACTAACACTACTTTAACTTCAAATAATCATGAAATAAACCTTTCAAAAGAAGAATTTCAGCAAGGTTTAAACATATCTGTGACTGCCTACAATAATGCCAATGTAATATTTAATGTAAATAAGTAAAACATAAACCATGTTAATTTTTTGTTTTTTATAAATGTCATTTAGGTATAATTCATTTAAAGAAATAAAAAATAAAATTATTGTTGTTGAATTTGTGTAATGAGTTGTGTGTTGGTGTGTTTGTATATTATTTTGAGATATCGATTTTTATTAAAATTTAAAAAAAAAAAAATTTACTATTTTGAGATATCGATTTTTAATAAAATTACAAAAAATAACAATTTTACTTTCCACCCGGGTGGAAAGTGAGCACTTTCCACCCGGGTGGAAAGTAAAAGTCAAGAAACGTCAACTTTCCACCTTTCAAAGATAGGTGAAATGTCATTATTACATACATGGTTGTAAATAAAATACTTTAATCTATCATCCGTTAGAAGTAAAATATACTGATGTGATTTATTTTACAATTTCATATTATTTTTCTGTTATATTTATATAAGTACAAGTACAGATAAAATAACCAATTGGTATATTTGTCCGGCTTTCCCTGTCTTTTTAATTGAAAGTATTGGTAGCCGCTGGTGCTCAAACACAACGACAAATTTACAGTACACATAATTTGTTTTGTTACAGTATTATTACATATTTATTTAAGAAAGAATGTGGAAGAGGCACGTGTCCTTTTTACTATTAATTTCACTAGACCTTGTTGTTTTGTTTATTAGCACCTACCATGTTGTATGTTATAAAACTTGAAGTGAGTTTTATACTAATAATAGTTTTTAGAAGATTCAGTTCAAAAAAATGTAATAATCGTTTTACAAACCAACGCCTAGCATTAATTGGTTATACATTTTTGCAGATAAAGAACACTTATTTTTTACAGTATTTAAAACGGTAGTACACTCTGGTAGAAGAATTTTTTAATAATGTTAAATTTTTAATTTGTCCATTGTTGCAAATTCAAGCGTATAGAGTCTATTTACCTATACATTGTTGTAATGGGTTGTTGTTGCCGTAATGGCGAAAAATGTGTCACCTGCATACACTGACAGTAGTAGTAATTTTTTGACACCTAACGAAGTTTTTGAACGTTTTATTTTCAAGTTCTGTTTTTAACGATATATTGTGCATCTATTTCCGTAAAATAAACACATTATTACGATCCAGTGGGTTTCACTTCTAACTGAATTTAACGTAATTATTCACATTTTGGTGCCGAAACTTGGGAATGTGTTGAGAAATATTTGCTGGAACGCCGATTTTGCTGTCTAACAAAGAAAATGACGGACTCGGAAATAAAACTTGCGTTAGCACTAAGAAAAAATTACCAATCTGAACTAACGAAATCTGTGCTAAAGCTAAAACATTTTTAACGAAGATATTGCTATTGAGGAGCTCGCAGTGTTATGTGAACGAATAAAATCATTACGAGTAACTCTCAACGAAAATAACGCGAAGGTTTCACACACTTTTACAGATGAAAATATAGATGTTGAGTGTGAGGAAATAGTAGAATATGACTGTAGTGCCATGGAAGCAATAGCAAGTTTGGAAGTGTGCATAAATAAAAGGAAATTGTATAGAAAATGGCAAGTATTTAACGACGATAAAGCAGTCAACAGTACGGAGAAAGGATTGACGTTGCCAATGCAGAATGTGGTTGTAAATTTAATTTGTGGAGATCTTGAGTCATGGCCAGCCTTTTGGGAACAGTATAGCCAAGCAATTCATAACAATCCGGACTTAGATGATATTTCTAAATTTACGTATTTAAATTCTCAATTAACGGGCAAGGCTGCAGTAATCATATCTGGCCTAACGTCTAGTCAGAATGCATATAACGACTCAGTCGAACTTTTGAAAGCTAAATACGGACATCGTTTACTAAACTCATTCTATGTTGATGATTTGGTAATAGCTATTGGAACGAATGAAGAAGCCATCGAAGTTTATGAGCAGTCTAAAGAAATAATGTGTGCCGCTAAAATGAACCTAAGAAAATGGTGTTCAAATGATCCTGAATTTATGAAACGAATATTTAACGATTTAAACGACGTATCAAATTTAACGGATTTTTCGATACCCAGATGTATACTCGCAAGTAAGGGGAACGCAGTAGAACTTCATATTTTTGCAGATGCTAGCCCACAAGCCTATGGTGTGGTAGCATACTTAAAATGTATATCGAGTGGTAATTCTAACTTTATAATGGCAAAAAATCGAGAAGGACCACTGAATAAAACGCTAACGTTACCGAAACTACATTTAACTGCAGCGCTGTGTGTTGCTAGATTACAAGAATATATATTAGCAAACATTGAGCTAAATATAGACCAAGGTTTCTTGTGGTCAGAGTCCAAAATTACGTTATATTGGATAAAGAGAAGAAAAGAACGATGGAAACCATTTTTACAGACTTTCCAAGGACGAGATGGAAAAACACGAGCTTGTGAAGTAGTGACGAGCAAAGAAACGCGACTGAACCGACCTTTACAGTTGTTATATCCTCTAGTTATACATAGTTTTGCGCCGGGGGAGGATGTTGCAAATTCAAGCGTATAGAGTCTATTTACCTATACATTGTTGTAATGGGTTGTTGTTGCCGTAATGGCGAGAAATGTGTCACCTGCATAGACTGACAGTAGTAGTAATTTTTCGACACCTAACGAACTTTTTGAACGTTTTATTTTCAAGTTCTGTTTTTAACGATATATTGTGCATCTATTTCCGTAATAAACACATTATTACGATCCAGTGGGTTTCACTTCTAACTGAATTTAACGTAATAATTCTCATCCATACAGTGTTCTGTCAGCCTATAACTTGTAATAGATTTTTTTAAAGATGCTCTTTGATAAAATATTCACACCATTTCGTGCACTCTTTAGGAAAAGCACTATCTATGCATATACTCTGTGATAAAGGTTTTAATTTAAATTAAAAAAGAACAAATTTTTTCTGGCAGATTTGCATATTGTTGAAGTATATTTTTAACCTGACTTGTTATTGTGTTAACCACTGTGATTGGTCCGTTTTTATCCTAACTAGAATACATATGAAATCATATCCGTTTAGTCTGGAAAAAAATACCTTCGATACACTAATCTCCCGAGGCTGGTGTCCTGTTTCTAAACTGTTCTATTTAAGTTCTCAAAACAAAGATAACAATAAAATCGGATTCACGACTCTCAAATAAAATAATTGCAAGATAAATAGGATGACGTACATCTCTTCTCATTTGATGTTTCTAAACTTACGGCTTTCACGATATCTTTTTAATTGTTTTTAAAAAGGTTTCTGGCACTCTAGTAAAACGATTTTTATTATTGAGATATCTTTTTAATAAGTTATAATTCAGAATGTTGGCGCTGAATATGATAAATTCGATTGTAGTAAAAAAGCTCATTTGTAGAGTGTTCGACTAAGTAGTAGTAATAAAGAGATTCTAGGTTAAATTCCCAGCGAAGTCATAAAACGTAATCAATTTTAAAAACTTTGCACGTCGCAAACATTTTTCAGTTATTTTTAATATAGACACCTAAGAACTACACTGGGGATTATTTCATTTAGTTGAAATATCGTACAGAGAAAAGCGAAATTAATTTATTAAATAAACAGAAAAACAAAGTGTCTGTTGCCTTCTATCATTCAATAAAAAACATAGTTTCAGTAAAGTTATTTATTGTTGTTTTGTTTGATTTTTTAGAGCCAACAGCAATCTCAAAACATACCACAAGAAAATAAGAAAAGATAAAAGTAGGCCGAGGGTTAATATTGCAAGTCATGTAGAAATTTTGGAATTTCGTAATTAAATTAGAACGAAAAATCACAAGCAGAAAAATATAAAAATAAATTATTTTTGATTTGCGGAAAGCCACTATTATACATACGTATATTATAGTTGTAGGAGTACTGTTGGATAATGGAAATCAACATTCTCCTGGGAAACTACACCACAGTATACTAAGCAGAAATACCTGCTATACAAGCATGTGTACAGAAAAATATTGAAAAGGGCTACCACGACCAAGAGATATACATTCTGTCAGAAAGCCAAGCTGCCCTCAAGGCCCTGAACTCCAATAGACTCAAATCGAGGATCACACTGGAGTGCCTAAACGACCTGAAAGACCTGGCCGCAAGGAACAATAAGGTAGAACTCCTATGGGTTCCTGGCCACTCGGGGATAGCAGGCAACGAAAAGGCCGATGAACTGGCTAGAGCCGGATCATCTCAAAATCTCAGGGGCCCTGTACCCTCCCTTGACCTATCAAAACAGGCAACCAGAGCAACATCAGACAGGTGGGCACAACAACAACACCTATCCCGATGGAACAGGATACCTGGTCATATCCAAGCGAGGGCCACAATTGGGAAACCCTCCAAAAAGTTATCAACTGGAATGATGCCTCTAACGCGCACCCAGCTAAAACAAGTGGTCGGCCTACTAACAAGCCACTGCTTAAGAAAACACCTACGCCGAGTAGAAATTTACAATGGTCCCATTGAATTCAGGCTTTGCGGCGATGAGGACGAAACCGCCTCACATATCATATATAACTGCGAAGCACTGAACCGAAGAAGACTCAAAATCTTTGGAGATATCCAATGTGGGGATAGCCTCCCACATGACAAACTTGGTAGGAATTTGCTGGACCTTATAAAAGGAACAAACCTTTTCTAGCAAGATATAGGGGAGCACAATAAGCCACTAGGCTACAGTGCAAGAAGCTTGGGCCGAACGCCCGACCCCCCCGCCTTAAACCAACCAACTGTTGGATACCTACCTGCAAATATATGACTATTTTTTGTAAATCCTTTATTGTGACTACATTTCGGAAAAAAAGAAGTAAAGTGGTCAAAATCACTGGACATTTTTTTTGTTTCTCAGGTGGCCACTAGAGGGCGTAATCCTTATGCCCAACTAAGAAAACAAAATCGAAGAAATCGTCCATAATTCTCAAAGAGACCGGATATAGATTTAAAGGAAAAAGGAAAGACAACAAAGTCTCGCAAAAATGATTTGCTGAGACCCAGACTTTGTTGTCTTTCCTTTTTCCTTTAAATATAAGAAAACGAAGGTTTATCCTTAATATGTCTATTTAAGCCTAATTGAAAATGTTTGTGATGTACTTTTAACAAATTTATGAGCAACTTTGGCCTAACATCTCAAATAATGAATATGACTCAGTGAGAGACAGAAAAACTTTTTCTGGAAGAAATTAAGCAACTTCGATAAGGGATAAAAAAAAAATTACAATTTTTTTCTAGTTTTAGACATTTAATTGTTATATCATTTGCATTATAATGTATATCCTTTTGTCCTGCAGTGGTCGCTAGAGGGCGCCTTTTGAAGCTAAACATAATTGTGAAATTTTAATAGTCAAAAGGACAATTAAAATTTAAAGAAGCCAGTAATAACCGCGAGTTAATATCTCTTTCCTATCCGAAGATATTATCAAAACATTCTTACAATAGAAAAATTTAAATAAGGATACGGAAATACTATTACCGTCAACGAGTGTTAATAATTATTACTTGTTACTTATAAAACATTTATATTTGTGTTACTTTTAAACTAAATATAAATGTTTAGTAGGACGTATGACAAAGTGAAACTAGTCTAACTAATGATTTATTAAAAAACAATAATGGTAGGCTATGGAACAAAATTTTAAAAGTGACTTTTTGGAACAAAAATACCATTTTAAAAATTTTATTGATATTAAAACAATTTTTTATGGCATGTATGCTATAGCATATCAAGAGTTTCTTCGTTTTTGAAAAGCTTATAAAGCATCTCTTACAGCAGAAATATATTCTATGTCCAAAAATGTCTGTATTTTTCTTTTTTGTGTCCTATGTACAGGGTGTTTTTTAATTGAGTGCCGATACTTAAGGTTGTGAATCCTTGAATGATTTTAAGAAGAAAAGTTAATATTAACATATGTCCTAATTCTCTTAATTTTTTTTTTTTGAAATTTGGTATTTGTCGTTTTACTAAATGAATTGCGATTTTTAAAATTAAATTTTTAAACATTTTTTTGGTTTTTATTTTTTTATGCAAAAAGAGTGCATCATACGAAAGTTAGTCTATGGACCAGATTTGCTCCAAAATAAATGAGGATTTTAAATATAAGTTTGGTTTTTAGAAAAATCAGTGGCGTACCATTTTTTTTTTTAATATTCAGTTCAAACCCCGTACGGACGTCACTGGTAAAAATTAAAAAAAATGTTTTAAGTTAAAAAATGCTCTTTAATGATTAAGAGGTATGTACAAAATTTCATAAAAATATCTAAGAGTGATATAATAATTATGATAAAAAGTTATATTTTTTAAAAATTTTTAACACCCTGTAGCTCAAAAATGAAGAGCTTTAGGACATATGTTAATATTAACTTCTCTTCTTAAAATCACCCAAGGATTCACAACCTTAAGTATCGGCACTCAATTAAAAAACACCCTGTATATAATAAAACCTGCTTTATTGCAGCAAAATGTCCACCCCAATTACTGTAAAATTAACTAAATATAACATTTTTTTATTTTTTACTTTGACAAGACAATATTGATTAGAGTTTTAAAGAAATTTAAATATTAAGGCATACCTACATTATTTAGTTGCATCATTGGAAAGTTTGGACAATTCTGCATCATTTTGGTTTAAGGCTCATTTCTAAACGATTTATCCGGTTTTAGTAAACTTAATCTTGTTTGGCAATGAGAGGTAAGTACTTTTTTCTACTCCCACATGGAAATTTGCTGTTTCCTTTACACTTAAGTGGCGAGTAAAGTAGGCTATTCCAGTTAACTGTGCGGGAATATATCATATCCATCTTAGATAGGTAATGAAACTGACCAATCACAGTATATTATTTTTACTGAAGCTCCGCCTTCTTTTTCAAGACATTAAATTATATAATTTAAATGCATATGGTACAATTTGTTATTAATTTGTTCAATATAATAAAATCTAGACGCATTTATAATAGATTTATTAATAATGCAACCTGATTAATGTGCATAGAAAATTAATTTCACGAAGCATCATTTATCAGTTGGTTTTCCGATAATTAACTAAACGCTTCGATAGTCCAGACATTAGAGCGTTGGACTATGGAACCAATGGTCGTGAGTTCGTGCCCGGCAACCTACAAACTTTTTTTTTACATTTGATAGCGTAAGGTCGTAGAAAAAATATACTGTTCAACTCGAGTGGATTGTCCATATTGCCCTCGGAAGTTTGAGCAGAATTTAGTAGTAAAATTCCGAGTTTAAAGTAGGAATTTAGTAATACTCCGAGTTTAAAGTCGGAATTTAAGAAAAAAAAACTATTCACCTGAAGACGACTGGAGATGCTTACCAGTTGAAACGTAGTGATTCTAAACAAATAAAGACAATTCAATTCCAAAACTCTACTGCCGTTCAAAAAAAAAAACTACATAACCCCTCTACGCCTTCATATATTATAACTCCTAAAATTAAAAAAAAAATTTCTCTAGAATTACAGAAAAAATTGAGGTTTCTTGTGTCATCCGGTATAAACACAATAAAAAGTATATATCTATTTGTTCCATTAAACATCACTTACTTAGAGGTGAAAAAGTAAGGAAAAATGGTTATCAAAAATATACTAAAGAAACTTTGAGTGTGATCGTACCTGCCTAAATTGATTCGAAAATGAATACAAACATTATTTAAATCTTAAAAAGCTTTTTATAAGAAGGACCCTTCAACAAGAGCAATAAGTTCTGTGCAAAGATCAACACAGATAGAGTAATGTTATATAACATCTTTCCTAAATATAATTAATTCCTTTAGGAATCCTTCAACATTTTGTTTTATTCGTTACCCTAATAAAAGCGAAAAACCCAATTTAAGGTGTTTAAATATGGATCAACAATTAAACCAAACAAAACATCAACCCTAACAGAAAGTGAACGAAAATATATGCGCATAAATTATCCCGAAACAATCCTTTTTGGGGTTAATTTTTAAATGTTCCTCTGGTGGAAGTGTTAATTTGTTTTATTAAATTTGTTCCTAGACAAAAAATTAAACAAAAATATTAAAAATTGTTTAGAAAACCATAATATAAGCCTTTTTAACTCTTTTATATTTTCATGGAGTTATTAAAAAGAATTGTTTTAGAAAACTGTTTTCTTGTGGATTTTACTGTTTCCTTCTATACGACCAATCATTGTCTTAACCGTAAGGGCCACAAAATAGGTGGCACAATTAAGTAGTTTTACCCACACTACTCTCCGCTGATGAGCTAATCGGCACCCTAGAAGCCAAAGATTGTTAACAAATAACACCGTTTGAAATTGTTTGCCTATTCCCAACTTCTGAATTAAACCCAATTAAAAATCTTATTTGGCCCTATTTAACAATATTTGATCATTATTTGACAATATTTGACAAAATGGCGCCTTCCAACGTGTAGTAGCAGCCAATCTATGGATTTTTGTTTAGATGGAATAGTTGTTTAGATTCAGGGATTAAAAAAAGGATATTATTTGTCTCTTCTTGATTCTTTTTGATTTTCATTAAAGTTATACCTGGTGTAATGTCTACGGAGTAAAGTTTATACGCAACTAATGTTGCGGTGGTATTTTTTTGTGTATGCTTTGGCGGTGTATACAGTTACTAGTGCTGGTATCACACAGGTACTTGTATGTTTCTATACATTATTTTTTTAAAGCAGAACAGCAGTTTGCTTAAGAATTTAATGTATTTATTGATTTTGCGTCCGTTTTTTCTGGAGTCCTCAATGAATATTTTAAGCTAGGCACTGCCTTTAATTGACCTGAATATGCAGTTAAACTGCTACATGGCTAGAAGAGTGTGTACGAACCTTGACCTGGCTGGTTCGAGTTCTTATCTCCGCATTTTATAACCGTTATTGGCGTTTTGATTGAGTGCATGAGATGCGGTTATTAGTGGATTTGGGTTTCTGTCTGCTGATTCGAAATATTTTGTTTTTAGGTCATTTATGAATGTATCTAAGTTTTCGACTTTTAAGTCCCTGTGTATGGCTACATTTCTGACAAACCATGGTGCATTTTGTGTCCATTATTGACATTGTCAGATGTACTATTGTTGTAAAGGGTATACTTTCCCTGAACCATTTAACGTTTAGTATTCTTGTTGCTAAATTTTGATTATCATTTAGGATTGAAAATGTGCAACAAATAATAGGTATATTTTGATTGCTAAAGTTTTTTTTATAAAGGTTGTCGAGATTCAAATACGCGGTAATTCGCTCATCATTTTTTTTTGTTTTTGTAGGGGTCGGGTATGTGTACGTCAAATTTAGATACACACAAAAAATAATTAGTTAGGATTTTTTTTTTTAACTTTAATAAATTTAGACCAGTTAACATTCTTGCTCTATTTAGCTTTGCTCTTAAAATGAGTTTGGTTGACTTAGTTTAAATATTAAATTTAAACTTATAAGTAAAAGTATCTAGTAGTATTTTTTAACATGGGGGTCAATCTATTGAGTTTAGCGGAAATTCGTTACGAATTTAGGAATTAGAGATTAGAAATCTTCCCGTTCAGGGTACTTTTCCTCAAAGAAGAGCAATTCTTAAGGATGCATTACCTAGTGAGCGTGACGGACTTGTCGATCCTATGTCGAGCTAAACTATACACTTTGTCTCGGCATATTACAAATCTAAATGAGGAGAATCGCGATAGTGAAATTTACATTATTCACACTTAAATCTTCAGTATGCAGGTATATTTTGTCTACCAGACATAAAAAATTCAATTAGAACTGTTTAAATATGGAATAAAATTGGCACCGAAATAACTCAACCCCTCAGAAAGTAAAAGAAAATATATGCGCATATATTTTACATCATTTTATTGGATTTCACATACTTTTTATGCTAACCCAAAGCATACAAACAAGTCCCTTGGGTTAATTGAAAAAAAAACTGCAGTGTTAAAAGTATTGAAACCAAATTATTCTGTTTGTTTTAGTATATTTTTTTAAATATCTAGATTTATTTAATAGTAGGTTTAAAGAGCTTATAGCAAAAACTGTATTTTTTAAAATAAAGTTTTGAAATGCCAATAGTTGGTAAGAATTGTCACCTAATTTACTAAGCTTAGTTTCCCCTCGTTGGGGACAAGTATCATTATTGAACGGATTTGTATTTTCCATGTCCCCTCAACTGAGTGTGTCCCTCAAAAATTGATTATTTCAAGAGTTTGTAAATTATGCGTAATCAGTATACACGGTAAGTCTTTACGCTTTCCTAAATCGATTGACGTAACCCTTGGCTCGTAATGTTTATAAACGTTTTAAGTCTTATAGTATAATATCTCTATCTTATAGTATAATCGAGATCCGACCCAGTGCTTACTTAGACTGTTGTCTTCTATAGTAGTTGTTTAAGTTTTATTTAGTTTTGTACAGGGATGCCGGGCATTGATGGCCGTTTAACAAACCGACGACGCTTTGTCAAGGAGTGAACCCACCATTCTCTGCTAACTAAGGTGTCAGACCACTCAAGCGAAAAAAAAAATTAAAAATTTAACCCTCGATTGCCAACCTACGTAAAATTTTCGTACAGTCTTTTAAAATCTGAAAAACATTCGGCTGCCGCTGTGTTTCTGATGTGGCAGTTGTGGGTTGTATATGACCGAATAAAGAGTGATTGTTGGCGCGTAAATTTTACTTATAGATGTGTTATGAATGCGCTAAGTTCAACTAATCTTTTTTGTGTATTTTTGGTTATTTCGTTTGTTTGAGATTCAGAAAATGTTTGTTCGGGTTTGATATAGCTTAGCTATTTTAAACAGAGCTGTTTTAGCTGTTCTAAACAAAGACGTTTTGTTTAAAACGGCTAATAAAGCTCTGTTTAAAACAGCATAAACAGTTCTGTTTAGAACAGCTTAAACATCACTGTTAAAGCCGTTTTAGCTACTGCCGGCGCATGCGCAGAAGGGTGTGTGCAACTTTATGCAGAACTCTCCATCTATCCTTACTTCAGCGGTTAAAGCTGTCAAATATCATGGGTTCAGTTTTCAGTTCAGGCTTGTTTATTTAAAAAACGCAAAAATACGGTTCTGCCTAACTCGCCCATTGAATAACATTAAGAAAACTTCTCAGTGTAGGATGAGCCCGCAAGGAAAAGCGTTCTGCTTATAATCTCGAAGCACTTTGCCACACTCACAGTAAATTAGTACCTCATAGTTCATTGTTTTCAAATTTTACCATTTTCACGTGTCACCAATTCAAAATTAACTTGCTTCAGAAAAACACACCGCAGCGGACCGCCATATAAATAACTGACCATCGACCCGTAAACTGCATGACTAATAACTACCAATAAGACAAAAACAGCCTAGAGGTTAATTTTTTGGAAAAAAAATATAACAAAAAATTGACTTATCACTAAAAAACTCGATAACACGGCATAACTAAAAAAATTAATTCGAATCCTAGGGAATCTTACCTATATTGAACGTGTTTGTCTCATGATTTTTTAATGCCTTATGTACTAAATCAATAACCCCCAGCTCGTTGTATATTTAGTTCCTTTGGCTTATCCACTAAAACTTATTGGGTATCCACTGAGGGGGAGATGTAGAACTTTAAACACGCTGGGTATTTTTTAGGAGTCACTTTGGGAAAGGGGGAAGTTTAAACACAACAAGCTTTTTTTAGAAATCACAGAATGCGGAAGATTTCGGCGCGCCAGGGACCTTTTTTACTTTCGACTTCACTTCCCACTGATGAACACTCTATGGATGCCCCATAATACTTCCCATAATGTTCGTTTTATTTCCAAAAGTTTTCTGCCAATTTTTAAATAAAATAATTAAAGTAATTTAAACCTGCAAGGCGTTTTCTGGGCGCAAATTTTAAGGTGAAGCATTCATAATCATTTGCCGACATAAGGCGACCAATTCGACCTGTTTGTGATAAATAATGAATATGTGTATTATTATTATTATTGAAAAATTATTAGGAGTGAAACCGTGTTTTTCGAAAAAAAAACCTGCGGCAGTAGGGAGTGTTAACAATAAACAACGGTATTATTAATAATACTAACATTAGTAGTGAATCCTTGTTTCTGGAACAATAGAACGTACAGAAAACAACAACATACCTAATATAAAGCATTTGTAAGCAGTGTTTATTTTCAAAGCAAGTAAATTGTCATTGTAAGTAAATTTTGAAAGTAAGTTAACGAAATCGTGTAGCAATAAGATAATTTATTGTAAATTAAATAAGTTAAATTGTAAACTTTGTTGTATAATGTAAAGACACTTTCATTATAGAAAATCAGCTATGGCTGTGTACACGTTGAGTAGGATTGAAGAAAAGAGAATTTGTTTGGTGTGTGATTGTGGATAATATTTTTAAGTTTTGGGTGCGAATTTAGGTATAAAACTTCACCAAACATTTTGTTATTGTTAGCGACTTTTGTCTCAAGATTTGTAGAAAAAAATGCATGATCCTTTTTTGCACGAATCGCTGTTCAATACCAAGAATAAGGTATTTCAGGTATGTAAAATATTGGTCACTTAGTTTTATTTGACCATAAACTGTACACACCCGAACTAACGGGTGAATTTAAATAAAAGCTTGTAAAAACATTTTGAAAGTCGGTCCTGTCAAATGTTTACATCAAGAAGCAAATTTGCGAGCTGCGCAAACTCAACGGGCCCTGATCATCTGCCTACAGTGGTGTCATCATCGAATTATGGTATTAGCTATATAGTGTAGGTATATACATATGTGATGATGACCAAGGGACGATCGGCGGCCGTTAATCAGATTTTCACGAAGGGACGAGCGGCGAGTCGCAAGCGTCAAACAGCCAACTGGTTGGAACGCGAAATTTTTTGGAAAGCATTTTATTCTACTTGTTCGTTGTTCGAATTAACACTTCTTAGTTTAGTTTTCTGATAGTAATAGTGGTAGTGTGTACAGGAAAAGGACTTATCACTACCTTGTAAATTTATGGTATCTAGTTCAAAAGCATCTTAGTTACTTTTAGAGTTTCGTAGTTACAATTAAAATAACTAGTTACTCAAAAGTATCTTAGTTACTTTTAGTACCTAGTTACAATCAATGTAACTAGTTACTATAAAAGTATCTTCGTTACTTTTAAATTATCGTAGTTACAATCAATGTAACTAGTTACTGTAAAAGTATCTTACTATAACTAGTTACTTTAACTAAGTAACTAAGAACTAAGTTACTTTAGGTAAAAGTAACTATTTCTTATAAATATCTAGATACATTTGTGCAAAAGTATCGAAAAAGTAACTAGTTACTATTCTGAAGTAACGTTCACAGGTCTGTAAAGCAGTAACGTACCTCGCGCTCTATGATAAAAAAGTAACTGGTTACTGACTCACCTGATATTTTTTCTTTCGCGTTCCATGCTGTTGTATTTAATTTTTTCAGAGAGCAGTTTTTCTTGAGGAACCGATTTGCCCTGTAACCTTAAAAGAGACCAACGTAAGTAGTCGTTTTACGACCTTTTTTTTAGAAGCACAGAAAGAAGGTACCGTATCGTCACACCCCCACGAGAATAGAATAAAGTAATCGGGGATCAGGGCCGATTCGATACAAAAACGCCGAGACACGTTAAAAGATGTGCCAAAGGGGACAACTTTTTAACGGATTTGTTAATAAGCATAACTGCAGGTATTGGAGCAATGAAAATCCTCATGCTTTTGTAAAAGGGCATACTCAGTACCCCCAAAAACTTAATGTATGGGCAGGCATTTTAGGAAACAAAGTGATTGGGCCATTGTTTATTAATGGGAATTTAAATGGAGGCATTTATTTAGATATGTTGGAAAATACCATCAATCCGCTTATCACTGAAACCATTGAAAATCAAATCGAATATACTTGATGAGGCTGAACTATATTTCCAGCAAGACGGCGCTCCTCCTCACTATGTTCTTCCGGTTCGGCAATGGCTAGATAAATGGATAGGGCGAAGAGGGCCTATAGAATGGCGTGCTAGCTCTCCTGACTTGACGCCATTAGACTTTTTTCTATGGGGCCATTGGAAATCTATTGTGTTCACTCCCCAACCTGAAACTTTGGATGAACTTCGTCAACGCATCATCGAAAGCTGCCATGATTTCCCACAACATGTTTTTGAAAATGTCCGTCAGGAATTTGAACATCGCCTATATCATTGTTTGGCCAATAACGGGCAACATTTTGAACACTTATTGAAATAAAAAGTGATAACACAAAAAGCACCTATATAAAAGATGTTTGGTTCCCAAAAAAATAAAAATCTAACAAAACATGTCGCTGGGAAGGAGTAACCAAATCATTTAAAGAATGGTAGGAAGTAGCTGAGATAAATAAAGGCAGTATATCGTTTTATTATAAAAGGATTATTTCCTTAATCAAAAATAATACGGCCATTTATTTTCACTAATGTTAAAACGGCCTCAATGTGAGGAAGAGATAGAAATGTATGCGCCTTACCATACCAGTGTTAGTGTATCGTGAATAAACTATTAAACATTAGTATCTATAAATTAGGCGTATTTATTATCAAAATGTATTTAATCGGTACTTATACCTTTGAACTATATTATTCCTTCACAACATTCATTATAAAGATCATACTTGAATGTGTTGTTATACATGGTTTCAGGAAAAAAAGCACATTAATAATATGTCTCTGTCGTTGTTCAAAGAACTCGAATATGTTCTATGTACAAGAAGCTTTCCCGGGCTGTACACAAAGGTTTCTATTAGGATGAAGTGAGTGCTTGTAAATGTTATTACATTTTGCTTTTAGGGAATAAAAAGAATGAAGTAAATTAGTACGGTTTAGATGTTGACATCTTTTTGTAAGATATTTTTTTCCTAAAATGCTATTGAGCTTATTATTTTATTTATATCAGCACAATTAAATGCCTGAACTAAAAACCAGCCGAACATATTTAGCAAATAGGGATAAATTTCCACAAAAAAAAAATGTAGAAAATACATTTTTGGCTTCAGCATATGAAGATTTAAGGACTTTTATAACTATTTTAAATACAAATAAATATAGGCAATATTTTTACTAGAATGTATCCAAAAATACTGACTTAAAATCGGTATAGCCATCTCAATAAATAGGTATAACAATTTTTAATGTTTATTTTGACTTATGCAAATGATTAAATTGTAAATTAAATTTATCGGAAAAGTTGCTTTTGGTTCAAATCGTTTATTTCCATAGGAATTAATAATATATTTCTATTCCTTAAAGTAACCCAAAAAAATTTTTTGGAGTGGGTAACAGGAAGTTACCAAGAATTTAAAGAATAAAATGAGTTCACTTGTCAGAATAGACTCTGGAAGGAAAGACTAAAATATTGACAATAACTTCTAAATTGATAGTAACTTAATAACTTAACTAACCGCGTCACTATTTTCTCTATAGAAACCTGCTAATTTTATTTCACGGATGTCTACATTTATTTTATAAAACTCTATATTAGAATTATGTCTAAATTGGAACTTTTTATGTTATTAATAAGTAGTTTTTGGGCCATTGGAATAATGAGTGATAAACCTCATCAAATCATAAAGGTTAAAAACATTTTTTTGTCGTTGAATACTTGACTACGGAACTACGAAAACAATCACTTCTTCATTTAAAGTGTTAAATAGTTATTTTTCTCACAAGTGCGGAAAGTGATACTTTCCCGCACGCGACTGCAGTTGACCCGAACGACGCGGAGCGGAGTTCGGGCAAGCGGTCAAGGGCGGGAAAGACACTTTACGCATGAGTTAGGAACATTATTTTTTCTACGACCGTATATACAAAAAAGTATCCAACCCATTTTTCAAAAATTATTTTATTTCAACATACATATAAAACTTTAACTAAAAACTACTAATTATTATAAATATTAATATTATTTATATATAATATTTCTCCTTACACCATGTAACAAAATGGTCGTATTGCTTTTCATATCTTAGTCTGGATTTGGCAGGTAACAGCTCGGAATTATCTTTATCTGCAGCCTTCAAAATGGCTTCGGGAAGCTCTTCGTAGGATGAATCCATTAATATTATTGCTTCGGATTCGGTTTAATGTGGTTTAATTTAGAAAAAGAATGTATTCGGTCACTTCGAAGACGCTTTGAACAACTTTGACGTTTTAGTAACAATTACACGCCTGGGTTATCATAGCAACTGATATCAAACCCTGTGATTTAATAGTTGTTTTGTGACATTACTTTAAAGAATGCACAGGGTTATATAAAAATATCTTCATTATTTTATATTTTCAAAAAATTAAAAATGCAACAAAAAGCTAGAAAAGATGTAGATTTTATTTGATGGACTATTTCGTAAATATTTATTTACCTGTTGTAACAATAGTTATAACTTCCGAAGTAAAAAACTATCTAATAAGATCAAAATTTGCATTATTTTACTTTCCCGCACTAGTGCGGGAAAGTGACACTTTTAAAACTAAAATGCGTGCGGGAAAATGGGTTAAAACGCACGGTCGTAGAAAAAAAATATTATTTTTGCAATAATTCTAAAATGAAAGAACATATTTTTTCCTGCAAATTTAATCTACTTTTCAATTGTGGGTTCAAAGTTTTACTGTATTATTTAGGTTTTCGGGATAAAATCAAAAAACTATTACTATTACAAATTGCGTCCTCTACCAATTTTATTAAAAATTATCGGGTACCAAAACATACGACTATTAAAAGTACTTTACCTTTTTCTTCCAGACAAGCTTCAGTTTACTAAAATCGGATAAGTCGTCTGAAGATTACAGCTATTTAAATGATTAATTTCAATGGCTTTCTTCACTCTTATTGTACGCCAATGAGCCTTAGACCAAAATTATGTAGAATTGTCTAAGCTTTCTAATGATGTTACCAAAGATCTAAGGTGGAACTTTTCGGAGAAATTTTGAATTTTAATATTCAATTATGCCCTCTTGCAGCGAAATGCGGGCTATAAGGTGGGTAGTAAGTAACTTTATGAAATTACCAACTTCAATAATTATTTTTCGTATTAGATAATTGGAACGATTGAAATTACAATAATCATCCAAAATATTTTTCTGTATACTTTGGACAATTTTGACAATCAAAAATATTAAATGATAGAAGAGTTTTGGAATTGCATTGTCTTTATTTGTTTTACATCACGTTTCAACTGGTAAGTATCTCCAGTCGTCTTCAGGTGAATACTAAATAAGTAAAGTAACTACAGCTCTATTTATACTAGCTAGATGCACTGGGGAATGACTAAGATGGGTGCAGTCATGCGTTTAGTTCGTATGCGGTATTTTAAGTTTACATCTACTTAACAAGGGTTTCCAGATGTTGCTTATATCTAGTGAGGGCTTACTAAAACAATTTAAGTTCTGGTATATTGTAGCAGCTTTCTTGAACTCCCCCTTTCTCCAATGTGGCTCTTTATGCAGGATTCGAGCATCTGTCCACTTGATGTGATGACCGTGTGTCCAGGCATGGTCAGCTGCACCTGATTTTTCGGTTTCTCCTTTAAGCGTGTTGTTTCTGTGTTCCTTGACCCTAGTTTCAACCCTTGTTAAGTAGATGTAAACTTAAAATACCGTATACGAACTAAACGCATGACTGCACCCATCTCAGTCATGCTCCAGTGCATCTAGCTAGTATAAATAGAGCTGTAGTTACTTTACTTATTTAGTATTCACCTGAAGACGATTGGAGATACTTACCAGTTGAAACGTTGTGATGTAAAACAAATAAAGACAATGCAAGTCCAAAACTCTTCTATCAGTCAAGACACATCATTGTCTCCAACCTTCAAACAACAAATATGTTACAATAAATAAGTTAGGAAAACCAGTATCCAAAATTTCCTTAAAAATGTTTTCCAAAAAAAGTCTTCAAATCTAGTTTAATTGTAAACATTAAGCCGTTATACTAGAATCCCCTATCAATTTTCAATTCGAGATGTTATATTTTACGGCGGTTTCACATTTATGTATTTACTTTTTTATTATTTTATTCTCCTGACTGTGGGGTTCGAACATTTTTTAGAAGCATTAAGTTCCTTATTCTTTGTTGTAATAATAATTGTAATTTTTAATCTTAAGGAAAACTCGTTAATGGTGATTCTCCATCTGTGGTTCATTTATAAAGGCCCACATTTTCTTTTCAATATTAGTTCTCTTTTAATGCCATTTCGATAATGGGTCAATATATTTTACCCCAAAAGCTACCTTTTTACATAAATTTTGCTTTTAAAGCTTAATAGATCTATATTTTATACCAAAAATGAATATCTACTGACTAAAAAGCAGTAAGAGGTCAATGCAACTTTATAACCTTTTGGAACACTACAAAAACCTCTCCCCAGGCACCAGTTACGACCGGTTACGACACTGATTTTATGTTCCCGTTACCTTTTTAAATAGATTGCTAACCTCTAACCCAGGCTATTATGTTCCAAGACATCATTTTTCTCGATTTTCCAGTTTTCCGGCATATCTTTCATCGCGTCGGGTCTCAGGGGTGCAAAACTCAATTTCCATACTCATTGAAAATGTTGTAAGCTTTTCTTCTCTTCGTGACTTTATAATATGTAGGGTAAGTCGAGATGTACGACATATTGACATCATAGAGATAAATTTTCACAATAAAAGGTAGTTGATACCGTAAAATTAAAATCACTTTTTGAACTACAGTAGTTCGAAATACACATACCTATGTGTAATAGTCACAGTTCTCGTAATAGTTCATTAAATGAGAAAGAAGGACCTGTTTATTTATTTAGTTATTGTCATGTCTGTTTCCAACGGAGTATTAAGTATTTACTGTTTGTTAAGGACAACACGTCAGTCGCGCCATTGGGGGGCTGGTGCGCCCCTGTGCTTTAAAAAAATGTGGAAGGTACACTCTTAAAAATGACTTGGTATTTGGTACTAATTTTTATTTGTTCTCGTGTTTACGTTACCAAAAATAACTATTTTTAGTTAGGAAAACAAAAAAGATTTGTTTCTTGGTTATATTTACCAAAAAATGATGCCATCAGAACAAAGAAAATATCTTGTTTTCATATTAGTTGGCAGAAATAAAATATTTTGTTTAGCTGAATTTTACTCTGTATATATCTTATTTAAATGTTATATCAAAGTTCCTACAAACTTGTATTTATCAATTAAGCTTGTTGTAATAACACATTATGAATTTGTAGTCCCTATCATTTTGTTAATTTTGATTAAGATACATTCTTAGTTACCAGAAACTTTTCGTTTCAAGTAATATTATTCTTCATATTTATAACCAACGGCATTAACAGAGACTTGACGCCCTTGCCCGGTGGGTGACATATGACATCATTCTAGCCAGGACTGTCAGGAGGTTATGTTTATGTTAGGGTGCTTTTGCGGTTCCGTGTCCATTTTTTCGTGTTTTTAAGGCAATAATTGGCCAGTTTCATGGCCGTACCCGTGTGGAAAATGAATGTGACAATATTTGGTGTAATTTATTTGTGTTTATTGTCTTTCTTGTGTACGTTATTATTGGCAGAAGGAAGTTAAATCATAAATAAGTAAATATTTTATTTTTTATCATTGCAGTTGTACATTAGAAAGTTTAAATGAGATTTTTATAAAGCATGGCAAGGTGACCCGATGAGATAGTATATTACATAACAAGTGATGAAAGTGATACTTTTCAAACGAGGAGATATTTAGCACGAGGCGTCAGCCGAGTGCGGAAATTCTCCGAGTTTTAGAATAGTCACTTTCACACGAGTAATGTACACTATTTTTCCTACGACCACAAAAAATTATTAAAAAAACCTTTGATTTGTGAAAAAAATATTTCAACTCTAGAGCTGAAAATAAATATTTCAACCCTAGAGTGGAAATACAAGGCACACTATTTAATTTAAACATATGATGCCAATTTAATAGATCGAAAGGTCACAGGTTCAAATTCCATCAGGAGTACTTGACTTTTTTTTATAATAACATTAAATAAATTATAAAATTATAAATTTTTAATTGAAATCTTCCTTTTTGAATGATTTTTTTTATTTAATTAAGGAAAGATGCATTAAAAATAAATTAAAAAAATTCACCCAACAAGGAAGATTTCAATTCAAAATTTATAATTTTATAAATTATTTAATGTTTTCATAAAAAAAAGTCAAGTGCTCCTGATGGGATTTGAACCTGCGATCTTTCGATTCGTAGGTCATGGCTCTAGTCTCTAGGCTATGGCGACCTATAAAAATTTTCTGCTTAAGTTTATTATATGACATTTTTTTCAGCGGGGCTTGTTTTCACTGGTAATAAATTTTCCAGTATATTCTTAACTTTTTTATAATTTCAGATAGCGTATTTTCACACTCTAATTCTGAATCACTCTACAAATACGTGATAAATAAACTAAACTGCTTTCTAAAATTTGTTCTTTTTAATAAATAGGTGTGGTCTGTCAAATTGGCATCATATGCCTAAATTAAATAATGTGCCTTGTATTTCCACTTTAGAGTTGAAATATTTTCTTTCAACACGCGTGTGATATTCGGCGCGTTCGAGCCAAGTTAACCGTGCTTTTTTCTCATTTTCGTAGGTGGTCGTAGGAAAAATAACTTCAAAATATTTTTTTTGTTTTGTTCTTGTTCTATGTTCCATTTCTATAAAAGAAAATAAGAAGACTAGGAAAACGATACAACATCAACACAGTATTCAGCTCTAGAGACACTTTAAGAAGCCACCTAACGAAGACGAAACCAGCCAGCCAGAAAGACAAGAAAAATTGTGTCTACCAGATCCCTTGCGAATGCGGCCAATCTTACATTGGTGAGACACTAAGACCACTCGAAGTAAGGATTAAAGAACATAGGAACAACACCCAAAAAGGAGAGACCGAAAAATCAGGTGCAGCCGACCACGCCTGGACGCACGGACATCATATCATGTGGACAAAAGCGGAAATTCTGCAAAAGGAACCGCACTGGAGGAAGAGGAAGTTTAAGGAAGCTGCGACCATACACCAAAATCCAGGCTGCTTTACACGTGCTTCTCACAGGACAGTAACCAAACGACTGGGTATAAACCATGATACAACTACAAGAGGTATGATATCGCGCAGGTGGGCTTGACTTACGTGACGTCACACAGTGAGTAAAAACCGCCATATTACAATATTCTTCGTTGTTTACTTACTATTTCTATGTAAAATTTTGGTCGAAACGAATTCCTAAATACTACATATACATACTTTTCCTTCCAACATAATCCCATTTACAAGTTTGAGTTACAAGGAAGGTAGGTAAGTATATTAAGTTTTAAATCTTGATGATCACAGTAATCGATCTAAAATGTATGTTTCAATATTTCAGTCACAGTACAAATTCTAATAATAATATAATATATCATAAATTTATTAAAAATGTCATATAAAATTGCCTTTTAATAACGTAAACTTCGCTTTGCCGTATAATTCGGCGCGTTCAATTCAAAAATTCCTCTCTGTGTGACGTCACGATCCACTGCGCATCCTGTTGATATCATACCTTGTATAGTTGTATCATGGGTATAAACTAATGCAACCGTTACTGCCATAGTAGTAAGCGTGCCAATTCATCCCACCACACGACCTATTTCGTTAGCTCGTCAAGGCTGTTGACGGGCTGGGTGGCCTGAGCTGCTGGGGCTATACGGCCAGTTACTGTTACCACCCGACCTTGAAACATCTCAGCGGAAAGAATCGATTTAAGCTGTAAATAGAACAGGCCCCAAATTGTAAGGTGTTGCCGTGGGACAGTGCATACTTCTTAGAGATATAATATACATATTCAGAAGCAAAGTATTACTGCTATAGCAGAAGTGTATGTAATGAAGACTTTTTATTTTATTGTTATAGCAGTAAGTGTCCTATGATATAAATTTTAGATTACTGCTAGAGCAGTTTTGTCCATCAACGTGTTAATTACCCACTTTTTTTGTTTATCTAAGAGAAAATAATTAAATTTTTTTCTTTTTATTCATAATTTTTAAAAAAGTATAATTTTTCAAATACAGAAACTTACCACACATTATTTTTACAGTAAATATAAAACTATATTTCTCAAGGAAATTTGCTATTGTGTAACTTTATATTGTGTCGATATATCTGTCAGGAATTCTAACTGAAAATGAAGGAATTATTTCAGACAAAGGCTGCTTAGCGTATGCGAAGGAACATGTTTGGCGTAAAATTTATAAGGCCTTTGGGTTTAGTGAAGCGAAAAGCTTTTTCACCTATACTGCTTTGAGGTTAGAATTTCGAATGTACAAAATATAAGAAAGAAAAATTCCTGCAGTTATTCTATGGCCGTACTACCAGAATGCCTTCGAAGGTATGTGATATATGGATAGCAAAGGCGCGCAGTGTCAAGATGGTATATCTTGGTAAACTTTATATTTTGAGACAAAGAGAATTATAATAATATGCTTTATTTGCTTTACATGGTGTAAAGGGAAGAGAAAACTCATTAATTTTCTTTTTAAATCTAATATATATATATTAAATTTAACTTGATATGACTTAAAGACAATTCAAGTCTATTACAATAGCTATTTATGCCATTAGTTACGAAATGCCTAATTTTGTGTAACGCGTGAGATTTTAGCGGAACGAACGAAGTGAGTTTCGCAAAAACTCACAAGTTACACAAAATTTTATTTCGTAATGTATTGCATACAAGATTTTTTCTAATTTTGAAGAAAGAAATAAAAAAATAAAATTTAATATAATTGATAAAAATTTGGAAAACATAAATTTAGTTTTTCTAATTTTGACATATAACTGATGGCATAAATAGCTATTGTTGCTGTTACTTCATGTTAGTTGTCAGTTTGACATTTTGTAAAAAGGTCTAGACGGAAGGTTTTTAGCGAGATTGATATATTTTTAATTTTATTTTTAAATAATGAGTCATTCAAGTTCTGAAGAGCTACCAAGCGATATTGAAGAGGCAGCAGGTAATTCCCAAAAAGTCAAAGGCAGTTTATGATTTGGCATACGAAAAATTTGTTACGTGGTGTGATGAGAAGAAAATTAAACATGTTAATGAGAAAGTTTTACTTGCAATTTCGAGGATAAGAAAGATCTAAAAGTTTCCACATTATGGACACTTTACTCAATGTTAAGGTCTGAACTAAATCTAAAAAGGAATATTGATATTAAAAAATATACAAATTTGGTAGCATATATTAAAAGGCAAGCGGACGTGTACAGTGCTAAAAAGTCAAAAGTTTTTGCCAAATTTTTATTGGAAGCTGATGACAAGGAATACTTAATGGCTAAGGTTGCAATGATAATTGGAATGGCAGGAGCATGCAGAAAAGCAGAATTAACTTTTCTTCCACGGCAGTAGAGTTTTGGACTTGCATTGTCTTTATTTCTTTAGAATCACTACGTTTCAACTGGTAAGCATCTCCAGTCGTCTTCAGGTGAATACAGTATTCACCTGAAGACGACTGGAGATGCTTACCAGTTGAAACGTAGTGATTCTAAAGAAATAAAGACAATGCAAGTCCAAAACTCTACTGCCGTTCAAGAAACGTCATTGTCTCCAACCTTTAAACAGACAACTTTTCTTCCAGTTGAAAATGTTATAGGCAGTGTGCAATTACCACTGGAGACATTCAAAATACGAATCTTGTTGAAATATTAAGAAAATATATTAAGTTGCATCCCCAGATTCTTAAACACAACAGATTTATTATAAAATATGCGAATGGAAAATGTACCAGAACTCCTGTGGGAATTAACACATTTAGCAGTCTGCCAAAAGTTATTGCACAATTTCTTGGTCTTGTCTTTCAAATCCTGTTCTATATACTGGCCACTGCTTCCGAAGAAGCTCTGCCACTTTCCTAGCAGACAGTGGCGCTGATCTTTTAAAATTAAAGAGGCACGGAGGTTGGAAATCTAGCTCTGTTGCGGAGGGATATGTTGAAAATTACATGAATAATAATAAACTTATAGCGCAAGAAATATTTGGTGAAACATCTAATGCAATGTGCGTCGCTTCCCAAATAACAGCAAGTTCGAGCAATGAAAAAAATATGTCGTACCCACACCGAACTTTCTCGCCCCAACTAGTAGGATTCGTTCGCCCATACCTAACAAACCCGAACAAACCCAAACCCGACAAAAACTAAAGGAACCTAACCCGACCAAAACTGCAAATAACTGAATACACACAAGCGGAGCGCTCAACTGTACCCACACCGAACTTTCTCGCCCTAACTAGTAGGATTCGTTCGCCCATACCTAACAAACCCGAACAAACCCAAACCCGACAAAAACTAAAGGAACCTAACCCGACCAAAACTGCAAGTAACTGAATACACACAAGCGGGGCGCTCAACGCCACATACAACTTTCTTTATTTATGCAATTTTCCAAAGTTTCTTCCAATGCAATCGTATGGTCTAGATTCTTACTTCTCACAAAAAAAAAGTTATATAGTTAGATAGAAGAGTTTTGGACTTGCATTGCCTATATTTATTTTACATCACAACGTTTCAACTGGTAAGTATCTTCAGTCGTCTTCAGGTGAATACTAAATAAGTAAAGTAACTACAGCTCTATTTATACTAGCTAGATGCACTGGAGCATAACCGAGATGGGTGCAGTTATTTTAAAGTGCGATATTTTAAGTTTGCATCTACTTAACAAAGGTTTCCAGATATTTCTTATATCTAGTGAGGGCTTACTAAAACTAAGTTAGCAAACACCTAGCATTAAAATTTAGTAAATCGGCAAACATATTTAAATGTAAGTATTTTAAAAGCGAAACCTAAATTGGATTCCTTTATGGCAGTATCAGGGTTACCGGAACTGGCCGATTATATAACCATAAAAAGTCATCATTATCTAAGGCAAACAACAGCTCCATCAAGGCATTAGCCCTGGTGCATGTCCTGGTCTGTAGTGGCTAGCAGAAACTAAACAATATATTATATATACACTATATAATATAAAGTATTCTAGAATAATATGAAAATTTAAAAAAGCATTGCAACAAATAAAGATATTTTTAAAGTAAAGTATAGTAGGTGAACAAAATGGCATTTGGCCGATTTTTTGATAAGTTAATCAAAAAACGAACTGGCGAATCCGGTCGGCGAGCTTGAGTGGCAATATCATAAGATGACCTTACACAATCAGTATTACTGACAATATTACTGATGTCAATCATATTATTAAAGTACAACCATTCGTTACTACATAAGTCACAATAATAATGTAATTATTTGTAATGTTCATAAGGTCTAATACTGATCGCGTAGAGTCTGCAATAGAGAGCGAATCTGCCTTTAGCCGACTTTGGTGGAATTTATCAATGCTTGGCACGCAAAAAAATAATAAAACCTTGAAACCCACAAGTTATCGTCTCGATTTCCTGAAACTCATTAGCCTGGTTTTGTTTTTAGCCGGATAGATAAAGCCGGCAAGCCGGTCAATGTCATTTATGTCACAGTTAAACTTGCCGGTTAGTTAATTATGGTTAAAAATCTTTATGCAACCCAACATTAACATATAATTTTTTATAAGACACAGCACTTAAGCTGTTTTGCTTCTAACTTCTTCAATTATGACCATAATATAAATATTATGGTGACGCTTGGATACTTACCGTCCGCTTCATAATATCCGACGCATAACTGAATCTTTAAATTTCAAGCGACATCATAGAGCCTAAACTATAAAAGATACAATAACGGGTATGGAAATATATACCAAAAACTTTTATGGCAGTATGTTACATAAAATTTCCAAAAATAAAAAAGTTTGTCAATTAGTAAAAATTAGCATGTTATAAGTTTATAAACAATCCAAGGTGTTTATTAAACATACTCCAAAAGTTGAAAGTTTTATTCCTGGAACTAAACTGCTGGACAATAATTGCTTTCGAGCAAGAACAATTTCGTCTAAATTTAACAGTTAATATTTTCTGAACCAGATATGATATCGACCTAACGTTTTAAATGGTTGATAAATTCATCCCTTGAGAAACAATTGTCAATATTGGATTTTCTCTAACTGTCAGAAAATTTTATATACAGGGTGTTAAAGAAGACGATGATTTTTGTTCCAATTTTAATGACGTGTAACTTTCACAATAATATTTTTAAGTTTTATCACTCTACGCCAATTGAATCACTGGTTCATAACAAAGAAAGTAATTTGGTAAATTTTTGATATCTGCTTTATTTTAAGAAATACCGATTTTTTTGGAAAACCTTGTTTTATTTTAACTAATTGGTAACTAGATCTCACTGTGCGGTGTATCGTGCAAACTTTGCGAGTGATTATTATACCTTATGAAAAGCTTGATTATGTTCAGTAACAATAGTTTTACCTAAATGTTATGATGTACAGTGGCGTACTTATAAATACCTATATGTCTATGGTTTATGAGTATAGTGTTAGAAAGTTAGAAATTAATAAATACATTTTTTCCAAAAATTAAATTAAAAAAATTATCTTTTTTAAAATTTTGTAAACACACTGTATAATATACCTGAAAAACTAAAAAATAAGAAAAAATTGACCTTATCTAGGGGTGAGTACTTTTCAATATAAAAAAATTATGAAAAATTGTGAGATCCTCATAAACCCTAGGCATATAAGTGTTTATAAGTACGCCACTGTAGATCATAGAATTTAGGTACAACTATTGTTACTGAACATAATCAAGCTTTTCATAAGGTATAAGAATCACTCGCAAAGTTTGCACGATACAACGCACAGTGAGATCTAGCTACCAATAAGTTGAAATAAAGCAAGATTTTCCAAAAAAAATCGGTATTTCTTAAAATAAAGCAGATATCAAAAATTTGACAAATTATTTTCTTTGCTACGAACCAGTGATTCAATTGACGTAGAGTAATAAAATTTAAAGAAATGAAAGGTATTTTTTGTATTCAGCGTAATTTATTCAATATTGCCTAGCGCTTTCGGCCTTATTGTAATTCCGTTATATAGAACAAGAAATCCTGTTATATTTTATTTAGAATCTGCAAGCACCAATAATTTTAATAATGCACCACTTAATGTCATGTGTAGATTGTTTAATAATATCCAAAAAGATTGTGATTTATTTCATATAAGTTTAAAAGAACTTAAAAAAGTGTTGATTTCAGCTGTTTAATTTTAGTATTGATAATTATGTACTCTTAGCTATTAAGTCTCCTACTCTGTAATTGGGTATTTCTATACCTGTTGGGTATTAAATAAATAAATAAATTGTAGGCCATCATCAGGGCCTACAATTAGGCCGAAAGCGCTAGGCAATATTGAATAAATTACGCTGAATACAAAAAATACCTTTCATTTCATTGAAAAACGGCGTACAACCGACCTCCCCCCCTTTTACACCCCCCCTTTTATAAAATTTAAAAACATTATACAGTATACAGTTGAAGAGAATCCAACATTGACAATTGTTTCCCAAGGGATAAATCTATCAACCATTCAAAACTGTAGGTCGATATCATATCTGGTTCAGAAAATATTAACTGTTAAATTTAGGCGAAATTTTTCTTGCTTGAAAGCAATTGTCCAGCAGTTTATTTATTAGAATATTTTGTCCTTTGATGATATTTGAAATGTCGCTTTGTTTCGAAGTAACAGGGCTATAAATTTTTAGATTATTACATCTTATTACTAGAAATTACATGTAAAGTTTCTTAATCTACAAGAACTGTTGAAAATTACTACCTCCAGTTAGGATTCAAGAACCCAAAATTGACCGCCAAACTCTTTTAAAAACCTTAGGGTCGTTTCTTATTGAAATTACATACAGCAATTATCTAATTTTTTAAATCTTCCATATTTTCCACTAGTAGAGTAGTATACCTAAGGACTTTAGTTAGATGGCTTTGTATGAAATAATCCAAGGAGTCTAAGTCTGGGGATCAAGCAGGTCATAAGTTAGGTTAAACTCGACTAATTCAGCGTTTTCCGTGTGTTACAGTGTTACTGTTAAAAACTTACTAGCAACCACACTAAAATATGCATTACCTTGACTCCCCAAACATCCGCTGCCGACATCTTCGCAGGCAGCATGAAGTATTGCGCCTCAACAATGACCTGGAAGAAATTTTGGCTTGGGGTGACAGTAACCAAGTCGAATTTAATGCTAAGAAAACCCAGGCAGCAGTCTTCTCCAAAAAGGTTAACATTGCAGAACCGGATATAGTCATGGCAGGACACGCAATTCCCCTGGCACCGTCTATTCATTTGCTGGGGGTCAATCTGGGAGGTAATATTTCTTGGCATGATCACGTTGCCACAATTGCCAAGGCAGCTGCACAGAAACTTGGTGTACTTTTCCGCACCAAAAGGTTGTACGCACCTCATCAACTTTTGACACTTTACAAAGCCCAAATTCGACCATCATTAGAATATTGCTCTCATGTCTGGAGCTCTGCACCCAAGCACACCCTTCGGCTACTGGATTCCATTCAAAGGAGAGCCGTTCGTCTGATCGGCGACCCCGAGCTGACCAAGACCCTCGATAGCCTGGAGCATCGAAGACAGGTTGGTGATTTGGCTCTCTTTTACAGATATTTCCATGGCAGGTGTTCGACCGACATTGCCCACTTGATTCCACCTAGAGCAATGCAAAACAGAAATACACGGCGAACCGCTGCCGCTCATCCATATGTTGTTCAGCTTAGTACTCCTCGAACTTCATTGTTCAAGAATTCTTTCATCTGGAGACCAACGTTAATCGCTTTTTTCGCACTCGCACCGCTCCCAGAGCGCCTTAAAGGATTTTTTCTACAGTGCAGGTGTTTTATCATAAAAAAAAAAAAAAAAAATAATAATAATAATAATAATAATAATAATAATAATAATAATAATAATAAGAAACGACTCTGGTGTTTTTGAAAGAGCTCGGTAGTCAAGACGATTAGATTCCTGCTTACTAGCTAGACGTAGTCAATTCAGTTCTTGTAGATAAAGAAACTTTACATGTTATTCTTAGTAATAAATTCTTGCTATTTTCGAAAAATTTTCTCGCCCCGTATCTTCGAAACAAAGCGTCTTTTAAAAAATCATCAAAGGGCAAAATATTCTCCAGGGAATAACCTCCTTAAATTTTGCCATATGTTTTATTAACACCCTGTATATTATTTGTATTTTCAGGATAACACAACTAGTAAGTCGATCCAATTAAAAGAAATAATCCTTTAAAATCCCATTCCCTAAAAGGGGACACGCGGCCATTTAATTTGTAAGAAAATTGTGTTTTTTAAAAAGGAACGAATCTATCACATAAGATGCTGATTCTGTTTAAAGGAAAATCTCGTTTGAATTTAAAGTTTTAATAGGTTTTCTGGGAGTTTTAAAAGTTTACCATTATTTTTTGATTACCAATTTATTATCATGTTATTTTCCCCTCAAAGACAAATAATAATAATATACCAAACTTGCTTTTACAAAGTTTACGTTACATTTAAAATGAGTTAAGGGGGCTTCCTACAACTTTTTAATATTAGGTGAAACATAATAAAATAATATTTAATTATGTACTATGAAAAGCATAAATAGAAGAGGGAGTACAATTGCTACTTTTTGACAGCGGTCGCTTTGACATTTAGGAATTTTAACAAAATTGCAATTATTATTAACAAGTTTTGGTGCAATTTTTTGTAGTTTTCGTATAATTGTAATACATGAAATCCAATATTTTTAGTTATTTATTACCAACAGTCATTTTCATGGTTAAGTTGCTTGAATTATTAACGAACTATTTATGGTCATTCTTTCACATAAATAGAAGGGATAAAAAATGTAAATTTTTTCAAAGCTGTCGGTTTGGCTTGTTCTGAATTTAATAAAATTGCAATTATTAGAAGTGTAGCTTTTAGTTAATTGAAATATATGAGATCCAATATTTGTTATTATTTTTTTAGATCTGTTATATTGACAATTTACGCGATATTTTCCCTAATCACAGTGTTATACAATAAACATTTAAAAAGGTATGTATTTTTTTTTTACGGTTCGCCGACTACGTAGGCCATCTTGAACCGGTCCTCGACCACAAATGTGGTCTACCGACTGGGGAGTGTGAAACGGCACCTTCATCCTACGAGATATCCGATCTCATCCGGCCTGTCCGGCGTGAATAGGATGGCTAGGTGTCGATTCATTTTACACTCTTCCCTGAGGCAAGAGCACGCCGTGTTCCCAAGCGGTCACCCGCCCAAGTACTAACCGCGCTCGACACAGCTTAACTTCGGTGATCTGCGGGAACCGGTGCTTAATATGTTGACAGGCCCTTGCCTTTTAGGTATGTAGATTGTAGATATATTATCAGTGGGTGCCGATTAGCTAAATTTTTTTTTATTATTTGTTTATTATATTATTAGATTTTTTATGTATTAGATTAGGTAGATATAAATATTTATTAAATAATTTGTACACACATTTTATATGTTCCATAGTACATAATACTTAGATAATCATAAGTAATATGTACTGGATAAGCATATTGTATGTACAAACAATTATCCTATGACCAGTTTTTGAAAATATTTGATAATAATAGCAGAACGGTCATAATAAATTTGATATATAAACAAATTTCAATCGGTACCTATCAGTGGCGACTCGCGGTCTTAAAAAATGGTGAAGAGCTAGGTATAGTGCGGGTACTTGAACAAACATTGACTAATTTATATTTTAATTACGTAGTTACATAGCTAGTTTTTGTAAATCAGATCGATTCTTCGATTGAGGTATAGCGTTTTCTTTTAAAGCATCGACAATAGTATTTTGATTTTGTGCAAAATTTCTTAACATTAACTGACATTTTAAGTGTTCTCCCGGGCAAGGGCCTGTCGACATATTAAGCACCGGTTCCCGCAAAACACCGAAGTCAAGCGGTGTCGAGCGCGGTTAGTACTTGGGCAGGTGACCGCTTGGAAACACGGCGTGCTCTTGCCTCAGGGAAAAGTGTAAAATGAATCGACACCTAGCCATCCTATTCACGCCGGACAGGCCGGATGAGATCGGATATCTCGTTGGATGAAGGTGCCGTTTCACACTCCCCAGTCGGTAGATCACATTTGTGGTCGATGACCGGTTCAAGATGGCCTACGTAGTCGGCGAACCGTAAAAAAAAAAAAAAAAAAAAATAAGTGTTCTCCAGAATCCCCGTGTTTACGCAACGATCAAGTAATATTTAAAAAATATGTAAATCCGTCCCTATTCCAAACACAATGTTTATTCGAAAAGAGTAAACACGACCAACAAAACAATTTTTGTAAGGCGGCACTACTACATAGCCAATTATATTCTGAAAACCAGGAACACTTAAAATTAAAGTTAATCTTATAGGATCTGCCACTTTTTTAAATTCTTTTTTTAAATCTATGTTTAAGATTCCAGTAGGTCGCCCGTGTAACAAAACGTCTCTCTTATTCTCATCTATCCAACAAATTAGAAACTATGTCATTAATTGGGTTCATTTTTAAAATACACAATAACAATTAAACCAAGTAGGTACTTTCACACTATTAAATTAACTAAAAAACAAAAACAAAACTTTTTAATTCCACAGTAAATCACGTAAGTAAAAACGATATCTATAACCGTAAGTTACGCGAAGCCTCAAAATAAATATCCGAACGTCCCGAACCTATGATAAAACAATGGTGTACGACTGATGTATTTTCAAATTGCACTTCCTTATAATGCAAATTATTCATGCTGCCGCGTGACGTCTCGCGTTTCGGACGTCAGTGACGTCACGTAACCATAGCGACGAGAAAACAAAACCGCTTGACTGGATGACTCCTCTTACCTTCCAATGCTGTTGACTAGAGGTGGTCGACTGGGGCGTGCCAAAATGCACGAGAGTGTATAATTATTGTCCATCGGAGTTAACCGTGGCCCTATTATGCATAGCTACATTCGGATGAATTTAATATTATTAATTCGAACATAATTATTTTTTAAGGGCTAAAATGGTAGCTATATTGGTACATTAATATTTAATATTGTCGAAAATATTTCCTCCTGGTTTTATTTTTTTTTTTTTGGAAAAGGGCCCCTTCACCTACTTCACCTGACGAGCCACCACTGGTACCTATAAGGGCATCGGTCTATTACAAATTCTATATCTGCTTTAAAACTGGGTTGCTCAAAAATAAATACTTAATTCCAATAACATGTGTTTAATGTTTGACGCCTTTTTATCACATTCTAGAATGAAAATCGTTACCCACCGCTTCCTCCCCGAAAACAACCTCAGTACCCTTCTTAAAATGCCCACTTCCATAACAGATGTTCCCCTATTGCAAAAAGCTAAGTATGCCTTTATAGTTGTCTATTATAGAGGTGTAAAATTCAAATCAGTCACATGTATCCACTGCTGATAAGTCCACATGACATAAGAACAGTTCTTTTAGTGTCAAGTCAATTATCAGAAACGTATTGGCTACTTAATTTAAGTACAGAGGTACCATTTCTATACAATGGCTATTAAAAATATTTTTCTAATCAACTCAAAAATTTAAATAAAAATGAGAGTCTGACAGAAACATGTTAGAGAAGATAACATTTAAAAGAGAACCTATTTCGCGATATTTATTGAATTTTCAAAGTACAAAATAATTAATTTAAATGCCAGATTTTTAAAGCGTCCTTACTCCACATCAAAATATGCAAAAAGAAAGACAATGCGTATCACCAAAATCCATCGTTTTTGTTTCCCACATTAAACCCGTCTAATTGCCCACTATCTCGTTTAAATTGCGTTAAATTAGCGCAGCTCTACCGTCACTTCAGAGACAAATTAATTTTACGAAAAAGGGACACACGGGAAAAAATTCTAGATTAATTAAGCATTGTTTGGAAATGGTCTCTGTGGATCATTATACTTTTTCCTCATCCTCTTAATTGTTGTAGTTTACCAACCCGAAAATACCTTCTAAAAAAGTAAAACGTGAGGCTCATTTTATATAATTTCATATAACTTAAGGAATCAAAATCGACTCGTCCTCTAAAAACCGTATTGTAGGGGTTTGTTAAAAATTATAAAAAACGTTTTTTAACTTTTTTTTTTGCACCTATGCCACTTGATCATCAATCTACTTTTTTCCTGATTTGAAAATCTGATTATGACCCAGTGCCGACGACTGATTCCCCAAGACATACAATGGTTTTTTAAAGTTCGGCAGCGGCAGTCAGGTAGCTTCTAGGAAAATAAACATGTTCAGAAACCATTGGATATGTTTTGGCGAATTAGTCGTTGCTACTGGGTTGTAGGCGCCAGTGACTAGCGACCGTAGAGGAAAACGTACTTTTACGGTGCTAAGTAAGCTCCACAAATATAATATTATTGTGTGCATTTCTGTCTTATGTATAATAACTTCAGCAAAATATGTTGGATCTTTAAAAGATCCATTTCTGTGTATGTAGAGGACCGGGCCCAAAAAGTTAATCGTATATCATATCCAGGAACACCCTGTACATTGACAATAAGTCAAAATAATTCGTTGGACAAGTCATTCCAACTCTGAAATTATTACCGTAATACCGTTCTTATATAAGAACTAATCTGTTAAATAAAAATAAAATATTCACATACAAAACCACTTTGAGAATTTAAGTTAATAAAAATGTATCTCACTTTATAGAATGATTGCAAAACAAAAACTAAATGCTAATGATAATCCTCCAGGTGGTTTTCCGGAAAGTATACAATTAATCATCCCCTTTTATACAATTGGTGGGACTAAAGGCCAAACTATAAAAAGGACAATGACAAATAAAAGGATTACAACGAAAAATTATGTTAAATGACATTCCTGTGCTAAAAACTTCTAGCTAAGTATATAAGCCATAATGATTAGTAAATGTTTCAAAACATAATGTGGAAACATCATTATATTTAGTTCTTAAAAATGAATAATTTGGGAAAGTAAAAATTCATATAAGTTGGATAGTTCTCAACCTAAGGCTAATTTAATAACTTATTAAACAATAATTATTATCAATATAATATTTTAAACACACATTTTTTCCCGGTGACGAATCAAAAAGTAAACGGTAAAAATATTTTTTAAGACAAAAATATTTTGTTTCGCCCAAACAAAATTCTTTTTAGCATTTATGTCTACTGTTGTATTGTTTAGTGGTGAACGGTGATTACACTAGGGAACAACTACTAAAAGAATTAAGACTTGGATCTGATCATTCATGTGAAAATTACTATGTAGAATATGTTCGAGGATGGTGCTTAGAAGTGAACAAAATGGAGAAATGAACCAAAAAGTGTAGTATATAAAAAAAGTCATTTTACTATACAAGTTTTTGCTTGCTTCAAAAATAAAATATACAGTGCCAAAACACGTTTTTTGTTTTTTTTTTAAAGCGTAATTTGGAAATTTTAAATCGTTACTCGAAATTCTAATAACAACTTTTTTAAAATTTAATAGTTATTTACGATACACCTAAGTGTTGTAAAGATTCATATTACAACACGAGATGTTAAAGTTGTCAAACGAGGCGTCAGCCGAGTTTAATAAAACATAGAGTGTAGTTATTTTGAATTTACAACAAGAATATTGTACAAAATTTTATCTACTTTTATCTATGAATAAAAATATTTGGCAATAGGCATTTTTAAAAATAAAAATGCACCTGCTATTAAGTTTACTAATCAAGTTTTTTATGTTACCTTTCGCATAATTACTGTTTCGCATGGTTACTATCATGTAATGAAGATAACAAGATTGAATTTTTAACTTATTCCACTTTTGGTATCGTTATCATGGATACGTACTTATTTGGCATCTATCAAAACTAATATTTCAATATAATGTATTTATACGCCTGGGAGTATAAGTACTTATACTCCTAGTCAAATAAATAAAATTTAATGTCATTGAGATACGTCACATAAGTTATTACTTATATGACGTTTGAAGAAAAACCATATTATTTTAATTATTATAATTTTCATTCTAAATATCATAAGAAAAATAAAAAAGTACGTTATGTTAGGTACTAAAATATAAACATACACCATCTGGAGAGTTCGTTTTGCGGGTTTCTATCCCCTATGTAGAAAATCACATAAAATTTTATTATAACTTTTGGGACAAGTGTTCAAAACTAAAGCCTTCCTAAGCTTTTCTTAACTATGTTCTCATATTCTAAAATAACTATACGAATCCCTTCACCCTCAAATTTATCCTTTAGGCAGTTTGTAAATTACATTTTAATTTTACAAACCTCAAGAACTGGTCCTTAACGGGAACAAACATTGCTGTGAAAACTTTATACTTTCCTAAGGAAACTTACTTACAATTTAATAGCAAGATTGCTCAAAAGCTCTATCTGTAGGGAATTATGTTCACTTCCAAGTAGTTGTTAAAATGTTCTTTTGTGTGTTCTTATTTAAGATATTTCTGCTAATAAAACTAAATTTATTAAGTATCTGAAAAGTTTAAAATTTCTTCTATTCTTATGGTGTCATATTATTATTAGTATATAATTTATATACTCTTCATGTTGTGAACCTGTGTGTCAAATAAAAAAAACTAAACTCCTATTTCCGGTTGTTGCGTCTTAAATAACATTAATTAATTTTTTAGTTTAAATTGTTTAAAATTTTCCAGCAAAAGGACATTATTTTCAGTCTCTCTTTTTATCATTTTACTACTGAATCGATTGATTGTATTAAGTAATTTGAAATATGTACATTAATCTGCTCTTTCACTAAATTTTTATTTTGGTTGTAGCTATATAAACGTGTTCAAAAAATAAGGAAACTCTAAGTCTTAGTCTCAAACATATGTCTTAAAATTTATTATATACGTCCCTTTATTTTATTTTAGTCATGTGTACTACTTGTTAAAAGTTTTTTAATTTTACATCTGAATGTTAGGTCTGATGATGCCCATAGTTTAGGGCGAAATATGCCACTTATATAATAAATTTTAAGACATATGTTTGAGACTAAGACTTAGAGTTTCCTCATTTTTTGAAAATTAAATAAGTCTCTTGGAGAAATGGACTACTTCTTCGTATATAAACGTGTGTTTGTACTTTTTTATATTTTTAAGCCATTATTGAGAAAATAAATAAATAAAAAAACTATTGGAACAAAAATACGCACTTGATCGAATATACGTCATGAAAAAGGCAGCATGACATAGAAAGCAGGTTTACGTCATGGGAATTGTAAATAGAACAATAGTTCTAGGAGTAAAAATATATTTTATTAAATTTGTGTTGGTATAGATAATTGTCGGTATATTTTACTTGTTAGGAAAGAAGAAACCAATTACTAAACAAGTGTAATTCTTGGGTTTCCAAGTCAAAAATTGAACGTTATAGATTATTTGGGAACTTAACTTATGGAACATACCAAAATTATAGCATAATATATCCGATTGATTTTCAATTTTATTAATGTGCTGCATTTTCAGTGTCGGATATTATTTCAAGAGAATTACGATTTCTCGAAAAGAATGCCTTTGATTCATAAAGCATCATGCCCTTTAAACTTTAGCAGTATGTATAATTTTGAATCACCTTTAAAAACAGTCCACTTGATTAACTTTACTAAATTTCCTTACTGTACCGAAATAAATATAGAATTCTAGAAGAAATGTTATGAACAATCGGTGAAAACATGTGTTTAGACGGGTTTAGGTATATACAGAAATTATTGTCGGCACCTAATTAATTTAAACTCATTTAATTAAAACTTCCTATTGCCCATGTTGTTCAACTTATATGCAGAGAGAGTGTTTACTGAATTAGTTCTAGATAATCCTATAGGCATTAAAATTAATGGAATCCCCATCAACAATATAAGATATGCAGACGACACGGCAATACTTGCAGACAACGCAAACGACCTCCAGACACTGCTAGACCAGGTCAGTAAAACCAGTAGAAGAATGGGTTTAAAAATTAATATCAACAAAACTAAGTTTATGGTTGTCAGCAGAAACAATGTTCAGTATCCACGGATTCATGTAGATGGAGAAGACGTTGAGCGAGTCACGAAATTTAAATACTTGGGGTGCATGCTGAACGAAGATTGGGACCCAGAGCAAGAGATAAAATGCAGGATAGAACAAGCAAGAACAACTTTCCTGAAACTTCGGAAATTCCTCATAGATAGGAATTTAAGCTTTAACATTCGATACAGAATAGTTAAGTGCTATGTTTCGTCAGTTCTCTTGTACGGGGTGAAAGCATGGACCTTCGAAACTGTTTCGATAAACAAAATTGAAGCATTCGAAATGTGGACTCTGCGCAGGATGCTAAGAATATCATGGATCGATCATATAAGTAACGAAGAAGTACTCCAAAGAGCAGAATTGATAGATCGTGAACTTCTCGAGGACATAAAAAGAAGAAAAATAGCTTACTTAGGACACATTATGCGTGGGGAACGTTATGAGTTTCAACGTCTTATCCTGCGGGGTAAAATCGAAGGAGGAAAGAGAGGGATAGGAAGAATGAAATTGTCCTGGTTGAGAAATATTCGACAGTGGACGGGGATACATGATTTTCAAACACTCCAAAACGCTGCAATAAACAGGAATATCTGATAAGGACGAACGCCTACGCAGGAATCTGCGTAGTACCCTAAGAAGAAAAATTAAAACTTCCTACTGGCAAAGTTTACCAACTATGTTTTAGAAAAATTATTTGGACATTCTTTATATTAAATTTACGTTAATACTTCCCGAAACTTTAGTAAATTCTTTACATTATTATTTTATCTTAAACGACGTTGCTAATTAAATTGTAATATCACAAAACATCTTAAACTGCCTAATATCCTTTCAAAAACTTTACGCTTTTTGCTTACGAGAGTTAAGAAACTTATATAATAAACTGATTTTGTTTTAGGCATGGCCCTCAAATAGAAAATTATATTTACTAAGAAGTAGTTTGAAAGTTGTTGCTTTGTGGACAAAATGGTTGAAAGGGGGTTTTGTGACAAACAGAACTTTAACAATTTTGAAAATAACATTGTAATAGTTATTTACGATATAAGTGTTGAAAAGATTCATATTACAACACGAGATGTTAAAGTTGGCAAACGAGGCGTCAGCCGAGTTTATTAAAACATGAACAAATATGAATTTACAACAAGAATATTGTACAAAATTTTATCTACTTTCATCTATGAATAAAAATATTTGGCACAAGGCATTTTTAAAAATAAAAATGGACCTGCTATTAAGTTTACTAATCAAGTTTTTTATGTTACCTTTCGTATAGTTACTGTTTCGCATGGTTACTGTCGAAACTTTGTCAAACAAATTCAAAAATATAAAAAACGTTTTTCAAAATGATCGATTCTGATGGAAGTTTACCCTCTGATATAGAAGCAGTGACAAACGAAGCGATCTCAAGTTTAGTTCCGACAAAATCCAAGGCGCGGTATGAGTTGGAGTATCAGAAGTTTGAAGATTGGTGCAAAGCTAACAAAATAAAGGAGGTGTCTGAGAAAATCCTTTTGAGTTATTTTTCCGTAAATCAACGCTCCCAGAAACCATCTACACTATGGACTCACTACTCAATGTTGAGAACTATGATTTCAGTCAAGAAAAATCAAGATATAATTGTTAATAATAAATCATTCTTCTAAAAAGTGCGGTTTTATTTAACAGCAAAATTTTAATAAAACCGTTTTTTTTTTCCATTAGAGCACTAGTGCTGTAAAGGCATCTATTACAGCACTAGTGCTGTAATAGATGCCCTTACAAAACGATTTACAGAACTGTAAAATTCATATTACTAAATGAAAGTAGATAAAATTATGTTAATAGTCTGTATTTAAGGTTAATTAAATCTAAGTATCTAAGTCCAGTTAAAATTAAGGTTAAACCATATTAATAATTAGTAAGTACTTTATTTTATATTTTTTTATATTAATATTATAATTATGAAAAAAAAAACGAAACTAGGCTATCAATCATATAAAGCCCAATTGGTTCTTTTCCTTTCTGGCCTAGTACGCAAAATTATTATGCGACTGCAAATATGCAAAGTACGTTTGGCTATTATAGTAGGTATATTTAAAAAAATATAGGTTACTTAATATGTCATGGTGGTCATTGTATGGAACTAGAATACGCCCTTAATCTATGCAGTGTATGATACTTTCGGACTTTGATCTATGCAGTGTATGATACTTTCGGACTTTGATCTATGCAGTGTATGATACTTTCGGACTTTGATCTATGCAGTGTATGATACTTTCGGACTTTGATCTATGCAGTGTATGATACTTTCGTACTTTGATCTATGCAGTGTATGATACTTTCTGACTTTGATCTATGCAGTGTATGATACTTTCGGACTTTGATCTATGCAGTGTATGATACTTTCGGACTTTGATCTATGCAGTGTATGATACTTTCGTACTTTGATCTATGCAGTGTATGATACTTTCTGACTTTGATCTATGCAGTGTATGATACTTTCGGACTTTGATCTATGCAGTGTATGATACTTTCGTACTTTGATCTATGCAGTGTATGATACTTTCTGACTTTGATCTATGCAGTGTATGATACTTTCGGACTGCAGTGGACTGCAAAAATCCCTATAACATAAGCACTAACCTTTGAATAGGCGACATTTATTCCTTTATCGCGTAAAATTATTTCCAACCAATTCGGTGGACAAAATTGTAATGGTTAAAAAATGAAGCATACAGAAAATCCAGGTTGAGGAATGATTACGTCATGCAGTTTTTATCGGTTTCATTAAAAGTTGTTCACGTGTAAAATTGTACACTACATTGTCTAATGAGGGACAGCGGAGATGCGATGGATAATAAACATTAATGATCATTTGGCTGTTAGGCATAATGAAACGTTCAATTGTTTATGTCTGCACTAAAAGCGATAGAATTCCCGTTCGTAAATTATCTGGCCTTAATATATTACAGTTAAATTGGCGATAAATACAGCAGAAAATGTAACTGTTGTTAATGTTTTCCTTGCAACATTGCATAGTTTATATTTTTAGATCACTAATAAAAAAGTTCTAACACATTGAAACGAAAATAGTACAATATGAGATATTTCAAATTTGTTTCTTTACAAATTTACCTTCACAACATATGTAAAATAAAAATTACATACATCGAAAACCATTTTGGATGAGATGCTGATGTGGCACGAAATTAATTTTAGGTCAGTCCTTATATCACTTCAAAAAAAAACTTAGTCTGTTTCTCGAAACTACGAGACTTGTAAGATAATTATATTTACTTGTGTTGCTGAAAATTACAGGTGTTAAATACGAGTCGCAGGTGTTAAAATAATTTTGCTATTCACTCGAACTTTTAGAAAAATAGTTAATCTAATATTCTCAAAAAGTCTCAATTTCGGCTTTGATTACATCTATTCTTAATTTAAAGCTTACATAACAGGACATTTAACCACTTTCGTCCTTTAACATGATTATAATAAAAATAGTTCTCTTTTACTTATACTTACACTAACATGTAGCTACTTACAAAGTGGCGATAACGTTCACGCATTACAAGCGAAAAGTAGGGGAGACCGGTGTCGATTGTAACAGGTGTCGAATGTAACAAGGCAGCTAACAGCACCATCTTTTTACAAGGAACTTAAAACCCCTTACAAAATGAAGCAGACGATGTGGTAGCTCCTTCGTATTTAGTTCGTTTTCATATCTTGCAGGCACCGCCTGTCTTATCCTTAAATATTTTTAAATTGACCCGAAAGTAAAAAAAATGTGCTGTCATATATTGTTTTTTAAAACCTATAAGTGCTTTCCTGGGAAGTATTTCATGTAAGTATCAGTTGTGTGTCGTATTTACCTTTATTTTTGATAAATAGGTGTTTAAATCATTACCAAATACTTAGAAAAAAAAACAATTAACATATTTATAGGTTATGTGGTGTCAATTGTAACATATGTTACGGTGTCGATTGTAACGTGTTACAATTGACACCGTGATGGAAAACAGGCGTCATGGTAAAAACTTTTCTTCTAATTTTCTCACAAAACTTTTTCTTTCAATATTTTAATAATTAGGTATAGGTACTAAAATTGTGTTAAGCTTATAGTTAGGGCGTAGATTCATTTTTAGCAAGTACTTGTACTTTAAAGATAAAAAAATAGTAAAAATGTTCTTTGGAATTTAAAACTGTACCCGGAACGGAAGACAAATCTAAAAATTAGTTATTTTTAAGCTTCAAAATAATTGACAACTCTGATCATGCGTTTTTCAATAAGTTTTTCTTGTTTTTAGTTCTATATAAAATGGTTAAGCCCATATTCTACAAGCAAAGAAGATTGGTTACAATGTAGATAATGTAAAAATTGGGCACATTTAAATTGTTCGGATAAAAGTCTCTATTATGTTTGTTTAAATTGTAAATCTGATGACAACTAAAGGGATTGATCACAATAGTTAATTCTGTAGAATATATATATTTTCTTTTATTTTAAGTTGTTTAAGCTTCTGCTGTTTCCTTTTCTGAGGAAGGAATAAATGTTTTTTAACAAAACTTTACATTCAATTTATGTTTCAACAAATACCGTAGTCACTTTCTCTTAAATTAACGGACTGGTTAAACTTGACTTTGACAGAAATGTTATGGGAAATGGGTCCAATTTGCTGTAACATGTCAGGTCGGAATAACCCCAGGTATATTATAGACTAGGTACACTATCTGTTACAATTAACACCATTCACGTTACTATTGACACCAGCTGGGTGGCAATTGTAACACTCGTAGTAGCCCCTTAAAAAGTTGCATAATTTTTTTTTGTGTTATTTTAGTAGCTTTAAGTTGTAAAAATATTATTCACCTAGGAGCTCATATTCTTATAAAAGTAAATTCAAAATTTTTGAAAGCAAAATGAATTCATAAAATATAAAAATGTTCTTTTTGTTACAATCGACACCGGTCTCCCCTACCTAGTTCGATCCCGGGCAGGTCGGCGGATTTATTTAGTATTTTGGGCCAGGCTACCGAGATCTACATTCTAATATAATAATTAAAAATAAAAACCATATAGAAAAATGTCATAATGAAATAAACATTAAAATGAAACTTTGTATTAATTTGGGTGCCTTAATACATCTAACAAATGAGCTTGAATGTAGTAAGTTATGCAACTGAATTGGCGCCACATAATTATTAATATTTAAACTTATATAGTACGTATACCTATATCCCCCCTTTAAGCCACCACACTGGTGACCGCGGAATTAGCGGCTGCATTTTAAATATTATATTAGCAAGGGCCAGAAGACAAAACAATAGTTATTTACGATATAAGTGTTGTAAAGATTCATATTACAACACGAGATGTTAAAGTTGTCAAACGAGGCGTCAGCCGAGTTTAATAAAACATCGAGTGTAGTAATATAAATCTTTACAACAAGAATATTGTACAAAATTTTATCTACTTTCATCTATGAATAAAAATATTTGGCAAAAGGCATTTTTAAAAATAAAAATGCACCTGCTATTAAGTTTACTAATCAAGTTTTTTATGTTACCTTTCGCATAGTTACTGTTTCGCATGGTTACTGTCGAAACTTTGTCAAACAAATTCAAAAATATAAAAAGCGTTTTTTAAAATGAGCGATTCTGATGGAAGTTTACCCTCTGATATAGAAGCAGCGGCAAACGAAGCGATCTGAAGTTTAGTTCCGACAAAATCCAAGGCGCGGTATGAGTTGGAGTATCAGAAGTTTGAAGATTGGTGCAAAGCTAACAAAATTAAGGAGGTGTCTGAGATAAACCTTTTGAGCTATTTTTCCGTAAAGCAACGCCCCAGAAAACATCTACACTACACTCACTACTCAATGTTGAGAACTATGATTTCAGTCAAGAAAAATCAAGATATAATTAATAATAATAAATCATTCTTCTAAAGAGTGTGGTTTTATTTAACAGCAAAATTTTAATAAAACGGTTTTTTCCATTACAGCACTAGTGCTGTAATTTTCAAAATTTATTGGTCTGGGAAGCATACCTAAAAAATGTATCTCGGTAATTGATTCATCACTCATTTAATTAAATTTAAATATAAATGGTTAAAAATATTTTAACCCAACTTACCTAATAAAAATATCAAAATACTCGTACTTACCATTGAACATCAAAATTGTTGGTTTAGTAAACCTGCAACAAGAAAATCAAGTTTTGAAAACTGAAAGTCGTTTACAAAATAATATTAAATGGTCTCAAAATTACAAAATATGTTTTATTTTTGATTTGTATATTTTTGTTAGATCGATATCCAAATTTTATACTATTTTAGCGCTTTTTTGGAAAAAACTGGTTATCTTTAGCGTTTAAATGCAGTAAAATGATCAATTACGTTTTTAATATACAGGGTGCATGAAATTGGTGATGACATTGTTTTGATCTCGGAAACTATAAGAGATAGAAACACAGTTAAATGAAGTAACTACCTAGACAACTATGTTAGTAATTTATTGGTGCTCGTTGATCCATTTTGATTGTTTCGGTGTTTAAGATATTTTAATTTGCTGGGGGTCAATCTGGGAGGTAATATGTCTTGGCATGATCACGTTGCCGCAATTGCCAAGGCAGCTGCACAGAAACTTGGTGTACTTTTCCGCACCAAAAGGTTGTACACACCTCATCAACTTTTGACACTCTACAAAGCCCATCATTAGAATATTGCTCTCATGTCTGGAGCTCTGCACCCAAGCACACCCTTTGGCTACTGGATTCCATTCAAAGGAGAGCCGTTCGTCTGATCGGCGACTCCGAGCTGACCAAGACCCTCGATAGCCTGGAGCATCGAAGACAGGTTGGTGATTTGGCTTTCTTTTACAGATATTTCCATGGCAGGTGTTCGACTGGCATTGCCCACTTGATTCCACCTAGAGCAATGCAAAACAGAAATACACGGCGAACCGCTGCCGCTCATCCATATGTTGTTCAGCTTAGTACTCCTCGAACTTCATTGTTCAAGAGTTCTTTCATCTGGAGAACGTCATCTTTGTGGAATGATCTTCCTGAGGTCGTGTTTCCCAATGAATACAATCTTCAACGTTTCAAGACCAACGTTAATCGCTTTCTTCGCACACGCACCGCTCCCAGAGCGCCTTAAAGGATTTTTCCTACAGTGCAGGTGTTTTATCATATAAAAAAAAAAAAGAAATGAAGGGATGTAAACAGATCTTTTTATCTTAAGATGGAAAGTTCTTGTGTATAAACACCTAATTTGAATTTCAGATCTTTTTAAGTACATAGATTTGAATGTATTTTGTTATTATCTTTAATTTTTACCTATTCCTCTCTCCTTTTTTCGAAAAATCACTAAATTTCAAGATGGCGGATCTGATTTGTGTGTGTTTAAACAATCTGAACATTGAGGACTTTTACTATGTTATATTATTAAATACCGCGGGTTTTCTATTTTTAATCTTAATATCAATTAATTATTGCTAGCAATAGTGCAATACAATTAATTTTTAAGAAAAACTCCAAACCACGTGATTATTATTTTATTTTTGTCATAAAACTACTTTTTATCGTGTTGGGATAAAACATACCCGCTCAATAGTAACTGCTAAAGCCGGAAAACTGAAATTTTAATAATTGTTAGACTAAAGATATCACTGACTGTTAGGCGCTGGCTTCTGGTCTCTTACTTACCTCGCGGTTGTTTTTTTTATTTTAGGTTTTTTTGTTTTATATAGTTATTTTAGGCAAAGCCCAAATAAACGGATTTTTGAACGAATTTCTCTTCAAGTTGTTGAAGCCAATATAACTCAAAGAAGTAAACCTTTTCTTTGCCATCCCATCTAATATACTTTATATATCTTTCAATACGAATGTTCGATTCAGTAATTTAGACACAACTTTTCACTCTGGATTCTTAAAGTATAGGTAAGGTTTTTAGTCCTAAGCTTAAAGAGTTCCAAAGATCCTTGTCAAGGGATAATATGAGTCCTTTATGTCTTTTGTTCGTGTTTATTGTAAAAAGGACGTTATAGGTACGAAATCGTTAAAAAAGAAACAATTTATAATCTAATCGAATAATTCCTTTATACAACGGCAGTAGAGTTTTGGACTTGCATTGTCTTTATTTGTTTAGAATCACTACGTTTCTAATTAATAGTTTCTAAAATAATAAATTCTAAACAAATAAAGACAATGCAAGTCCAAAACTCTACTGCCGTTCAAGAAACGTCATTGTCTCCAACCTTTAAACAGACTCCTTTATACAAGTTTTTTAATAATTGTTATAAATTCATTACATATTTATTGTAGTATTACGCACAATAATTCACAAGACTACTGTGCAAGAAATTAGTGCACACAACAATTTAGGGTCAGGTTTTAGTAAGTAGTAGTAAATAATTAGTGTTAGTACTTACTACCACTAATTATTTACTTTTTATTATAATACTGGGTCTCCCAAAAGTTCCGCATAAAATTAATATCAATTAAAGAAAAAATATCTAAGAAAAACGCTGGGACCCGTAAATTTTTATTTTTAATTGTGCATTTTTTGACATAAAATGTACAGTTGAATTCTGTGCAAATGGTTCTTGACAGCTATATGTCCTGTTAGAATTCCTGTAATGGTTCTCAGCTGGCTCATGTTCATTTGAAGCAACTGTTTCGTAGGTCTTGAGTCTGGATCCCCAATAAAGCTTTTTCTGTGGTGTAATTCCTGTCTGTTGCTCCAGTGGATTTTTTGTTCATTCCTGATCCATCGCCTTATAGCATCTCGTACCCTGGTCCTCTTAGTGCTGGTTCTGGACCAATGAATGTATTTTCTGAGCTTTTTCTTGCAATTTTATCGGCTTTTTCGTTTCTTGTAATACCTTCGTGTCCTGGTACCCACTGCAGCATTACTTTGTTTACTTTTGCCAGAGCCTTCAGTTCCTCTTAGCATTCCCATACCAGTCTTGAGGTTACCTTGTTGCATATTAGCGATCTAAGGGCTGCCTGACTGTCAGAATATATGTGGATCCTGTTATTGAGGTAAGCCCTTCTATTGTTTTCGTACGCACATTGAAATATGGCGTAGATTTCTACATGGAACACTGTGGGAAACTTTCACAAAGAGCAAAAAAATCTTTCTTCGGTCTTACTCCGTGTATCTCCACTCCGGTACCCTCTTTGTTTTTAAAGCCATGTCTGTGTACCAGATTATTGCCCCAGGAGTATTTTCTGGTGTTTTGTTATCCATACTTTTCGTTCATCAATTACGACCTCATATGGTATGTCAGCGAAACCTTGAATTTATGTGGTCTGATCTCATTTCTAACTCAGGTCCACCTATAATCTCTCTTAAAAGTTCGTGTCCAGTTCTCTGCCTGCCTAAGTGAGGCGTCGTATAGCCAGGTCAGCTCTCAGTGTATGTAAGCTTATCTATTAACAGGTCCGTTCCCTGTTGAAGCATTGCCGGATAGATTCCGTTTGGTTCTGGAGACTTATATGGCTCGAATGTGCTTATTGCCCCTTTGATCTTTTACTTCGTCACCACCTTTTTGGTAATTTGCCAATTTTCTCTGCAAGCTTTGTTGGGAGTCCCGTTTTCCTCCCTTAGCTTCCAGGTCTACGGTAGTTCGTCTAGAATTGTAGAATGAACAGACTAACGTCCAACGAAAACTAAACTAAAAAATAAATATATAAATAACTATTAACAAAACTTTTTAAAAAGTTTTTGTTTGAATGCGCTAAAAAGAAGAAAATAAATTTTGAAGTAAATCAAATCCATTATTCTGTTACATTCCACCATTGTATATGATATAAAAGCTTGAGAATAAATCTTGACACAGGTTAGTAGCGACCCATGTATTTCTTATAAATAAAATTTAAATTACCACATACTTCTCGATTTCCAACGTTTGTATGACAAACTATTTAATTCGTACGTTAAGCTTATAGAAACCAAAAATCTTACAAACGTAGAAACTTTACATGCGTAAACATCCACTACACCCGAACAAAAAGCATAGTTGAGCGAGCATCTCGCACGCTGACACATTTTAGATTAAATCCGGAAGAGCTGCTGACAGTGAAACAGTATCCGCTGACGGATATTAAATTCGCATCCATGATTCATGTCCACAGTCTTGTTTGAGGCCTGATAACTGATAATACATTAAGGGGACCAAGGGGATATCAGGTCGACAGAAAATGATACATTAAACTGTTAGATACAGTGACCGGTAAAAGTTCGCAACATATCGGTACACATTTTAGTAGCAGAGTACCGAGTAAACTGTTCCGAATGATCGATAGTGCATGTTCGATAACCTAAAAATTGATTTTGACACACGTCACGTGAGGTTAGGATCTCATCACGTAAACCAGAAAAAAATATTTAAAAAATTAATTTAAACCAAGGTCCGTATGCAAAAATAACGTTTTATTTTAAAAAAATTGGAAAACGTAATTATTTAAAAATAACCTATTAACACTTTTCTGACTAGCGACTAACTTTATAACCATAATAAAGTCATTTTTGGTAACTTGGTAACTTCGTCACGGCCAGTTAAAATAATTTATAAAACAAAAAAAAAATTTCGTCAGATCCATCCCTAATTATCAGTAAAATAACGTTTATTTAAATGCGTTACATTATAAAATGTTATACAATATAAAAGCTTGTGGCAAGAAGAAATCTTGTCACAGGTAATTTAAATTTTATTTATAAGAAATACATGGGTCGCTACTAACCTGTGTCAAGATTTATTCTCAAGCTTTTATATCATATATACAATGGTGTAATGTAACAAAATAATGGATTTGATTTACTTCAAAATTTATTTTCTTCTTTTTAGCGCATTCAAACAAAAACTTTTTAAAAAGTTTTGTTAATAGTTATTTATATATTTATTTTTTAGTTTTCGTTGGACCTTAGTCTGTTCATTTCAATTAATGCGTCAACGTTTCATTCTAAGTGCACATGAACGGGAGAGTACACTAAATTTGGGAAAGAGACAATGTCTGAACTTTTTTGCGTACACTTTCCCAATTCCACAATTCTAGACGAACCACCGCAGACCTGGAAGCTAAGGGAGGAAAACAAGACTCCCAACAAAGCTTGCAGAGAAAATTGGCAAATTACCAAAAAGGTGGTGACGAAGGAAAAAATCAAAGGGGCAATAAGCACATTCGAACCATATAAGTCTCCAGGACCAGACGGAATCTATCCGGCAATGCTTCAACAGGAAACGGACCTGTTAATAGATAAGCATTGCCTTAAACACTAAGAGCTGGCCTGGCTACAGGATACATACCTAAAGCATGAAGACAGTCAAAGGCGGTATGCATACCTAAACTTGAACAACCAGACTATTCGGCGGCAAAATCATTCAGGCCCAGCCCCCAGGGGGTTTTCTCTCCCCTCTTCTGAAACCTTCTCATGAACAGACTGCTTCGGGCACTCATTATGGGTTACGAAGACGATTTGATCATAGTAACCCAAGGCAAATTTAACACGATAGTAGGAGATATAATGCTAACGTAGAAAATGGGTAGGACAGGAAGGAATAAACATCAGTCCACAAATGACTGTTATAATACCCTTTACAAAACGTAGAAAGAAAGAGGGGCTGATGCCCCTAACCCTACGAGGAGAAAATATTCCACTGTCATTAGAGATCCAATATCTGGGAGTAACCTTAGATTCCAGACTGATCTGGAAAAAACACGTGGAAAAAACTATCCGAGAGTCAGAAGTTACTTTAGCAGTTACTAGACGAATGTACGGAAAGGAAAAACATGGGGACTCTCACCTGGGCTGTACACCAAAGTGGTAAGACTCGCAATTACATATGCAGCCTTGGTATAGTGACCAAAGGCAGAGCAAAGAACCACAATATCAAAGCTAGGAAGCCTGCAAAGACTGGCCTGCTTGAGTATCACGGGGGCCATTAAATCAACCCCCACATTCGCAATGGAGATCATCCTAGACCTTTCTTCGCTTCACTTGGTGATAAAAGGAGAGGAGAGAATGGGACTCTATAGACTTCAGAGTTCGACGCCTCACTTAGGCAGGCAGAGAACTGGACACGAACTTTTAAGAGAGATTATAGGTGGACCTGAGTTAGAAATGAGATCAGACCACATAAATTCAAGGTTTTGCTGACAAACCATATGAGGTCGTAATTGATGAACGAAACGTATGGAAAACAAAACATCAGAAAATACTCCTGGGGCTATAATCTGGTACACAGACATGGCTTCAAAAACAAAGAGGGTACCGGAGTGGAGATACACGGAGAAAGACCGAAGAAAAATTCTTTTTTTCTCTCTATGAAAGTCTCCCACAGTGTTCCATGCAGAAATCTACGCCATATTTCAATGTGCGTACGAAAACAATAGAAGGGCTTACCTCAATAACAGGATCAACATATATTCTGACAGTCAGGCAGCCCTTAGATCGCTAATATGCAACAAGGTAACCTCAAGACGGGTATGGGAATGCTAAGAGGAACTGAAGGCTCTGGCAAAAGTAAACAAAGTAATGCTGCAGTGGGTACCAGGACACGAAGGTATTACAAGAGACGAAAAAGCTGATAAAATTGCAAGAAAAAGCTCAGAAAATACATTCATTGTTCAAGAACCGGCACTAAGAGGACCAGGGTACGAGATGCTATAAAGCGATGGATCAGGAATGAACAAAAAATCCACTGGAGCAACAGACAGGGATTACACCACAGAAAAAGCTTTAGGGGATCCAGACTTAAGACCTATGAAACAGTTGCTTCAAATGAACAGGAGCCAGCTGAGAACCATTACAGGAATTCTAACAGGACATATAGCTGTCAAGAACCATTTGCACAGAATGCAACTGTACAATGAAGACCTTGATTGCAGAATATGCGGACAAGACAGGGAAACTGTACAGCACATAGTTTGCTATTGCGAGTCTCTAGATCAGAAGAGGCAACAACTACTTAAGCAAAATTTACCCTCTCCCCAGTGTAAACATTACTTGGGACACATGGCTTAAAGAAGGTGTTTACAGCTCTGAGTTGTTTCCCGAACTGTACGATGTTTACCGAAAGGAGCGAAAATTTGGTATTGTTAGTTAGAGTTGTGGTGGGATGTACTGTTGGCTTTTAAGAACTGCATTAGGAACAACTAGTTGTCGATGAGTCATCGCGAACAAAAGTACATTTCCACCACATTGCGCATTTTGTGCCTGTGTCGAAGAATTTTACGAGAATTAAATGGTGCGGCGTCATTGGAAATTTTTGAGATAATATCATAAAATATAATTTTAATGGAAAATTATAAATAAACATGAGTATCCTCAATATGTCTATTTTTATGTTCCGCATGGCGGATGATATAATTTGAACTTATATAATTGAAACTTTAAAATACATTTTCAGGAAAAAATAATGTATCAACTGCCAAACTAGAAGTTCTTGTAAACCCCTTAATAAAAACTTTACAAATATTGATTCGATATTGTGCACATTTCAATATAATATTTTTGTTATATTATTATTTTATATATATCTCCTTCTACATCTATAGACGACTATTTTTTGAAAGACTTGAACAGCTGAATGTTTCAAACAAAAAATGTGATTATTTTACTGTGGTTACTTTACCGTACTAAAATTTTTAAATTTAAACAATTCTGATTCAAAAACATTCTGTCTGCCAGTATAAAAGCCAAAATCCACCCTAAATATAAAAAAAACCAATATTATTCACTATTTTCTGAAGTTTAGGGGTATAAGATCTGTAATAAATAAACAAGTAAAGATTTTTTTATAATATACATTAATAATACATAATTCTCAATTATGAATGATTCTGTAAGATTTTAATGCTTTATTAATTCAAAAAATGGGACATCAAAAATTCCGGGTGAGATGTAACTCGAAGATTAACATCTCGATGAACCTCAGGGTATCGTTAACTCTTTTAGAAAGTTATTTCATAGCGTATATATACAGAGTGTACCTGATGATTGCGATCAGTTAATGAAAAATGTTATTGATGAATACATACCATATAATCATTTTTAATCTTTGTACATCAATGTCAACTGTGCCAAAAATATGGCAACATGCAAAAGTGTGTCGTCCGTATATAAGAGTGATGAGCGAAATCAAATCAATAACTAATGCCCGATCTCCTTACTTTGTAACTTTTCTAGGACTCTTGAAACGATTATGCATGGGCAAATTTATATGTCACTTCCTAAAAACATTGCAGTTAGACCTCCCGCGCACCAGCAACTTTTCCGAAGCAACTGTTTAATCGCATGAATGGGACATACATAAATAACTAAATGTTATCTCGCGCACGGGCGATTTTTAAATCGAAGCAATTGAAAAATTACAACACGTCCTATTTTGACGGCGATAAAACTGTTGACGGTGATTATCAGCTACGCTTGTTTAAATCTATCGCCGCGCACCGGCGATTATATGGTTGCTTTGTTGACTATTATGGTTTATGTGCAGTCCTGTTTTACATGGTAAACACAAGTTTTAATATGAAATCATGTCGGTAGATACTAAATTGTTTATTATAGAGAACTCCGAAAGTACAACAAAATAGCTATAGAATTTGTTTTAAACAGTTAAAAATGGATTTTGTGCATTAATATGAATTTTTAACGTTCGCTATGGTCAAATTTTTCAAAATAATCGCCAACTTACAAACTAGCAACACTGTTAACGTGGAAAGAGAAGACGAGAAGTGGTAATAGTGTAAGTATAAATAACATAACCTTAAAAATGTTAGGAAAAAATGTTTTTGTCTAGAAATCTTATAATATTATTTCGTCTGTTTTATCGGGTTATCCTTGTTCTACCATTTAAGAAAGAATTACCAGTTAATTTTCTATGTTTGATGCGTATAATAAAAGTTTTAGTCAATTGGGGTTCGATCCCCGTTCAAAATATATCGTAAAATATCCCCATGCACACATATTTATAATAATATTTATTATTTAACACACTATCAAGAAATACATTTTTTATTTAATAAATTCCGATAATAACACTCGCAGTCGGCTTGTTAAAAAGAAACATACAATTTGCAGTTACATATTTTTGAGAAAATAATATATCGAATTAAAGGTTGATTACATTTTGCATTTACTTTCAAAGCTTTATCAACATTTTAGCTAAACCCATGTACCGGTTGGATTTTCAATATAAATTTGGACTAGATGAATCTCAATACCCTATTTAACCAAAAAGGCAAACAAAGTGGCTCATGACTAACAACTTTGAAATAGGTTAAACCTATTATTGATGTACAAGAAGATTATCTGTGGTGTCTATTTGAAAGTTGGAGACAATGAGATTTCTTGAATGATAGAAGAGTTTTGGACTTGCATTGTCTTTATTTCTTTTACCTACGACCACTACTGTAAATACTTAAAAACACACCGTTTCCGATCAATGTAAGATTCCCATTACGCACGGTAAAAAAATCGCACAGCTTGGTAAAAAAATCGCACAGTTTTCCTAGCAACCGCTTAGCAACGGTCAATACAAACAAACTTATTCAAAAACTGACATAATCGTAGATCAAATTTGTATGTGAGTAATATTATAAAGTGAAATTAGTTTGATTAGGTACATAAAAAATGTCGAGTGACAGTGAAATAGAAAATTTAACTCCACCCAATATTAGCGAAATTGCAGAAGCTGCTAAAAACAACTTGTTACCGGCGAAATCTGAATATCGATACAAATTTACTTACCAAAGATTTATGGAATGGAGATTAAAAAACGACGTTAAATCATTTTCCGAGAATGTAATGATGGCATATTTCCAAGAACTATCAAAAACGATGAAGCCTTCCTCACTTTGGTCATTTTACTCAATGTTAAAGGCCACAATTAATATAAATCACAATGTCGATATTGCAAACTACTCCAAATTACAAGCTCTTCTGAAGAGAAAATCGGACGGCTTTAAATCCAAAAAATCCAAGATTTTGACAAGCAAGAATATAAACGATTTTCTAGAAAACGCACCAGATGATAAACATTTGTTTATGAAGGTAATATATTGAGCTCAATATAATGTTAAATGTGTAAATTTATTTCAAATCGTCTTTTAGGTTGCTCTTATAATTGGTATAAGCGGTGCATGCAGGAAACAAGAGTTGCGTAATATAAAACCGTCAGATATCCAAGACACAGGGAAGAATCTAATTATTAATATTCCCGATTCAAAAACTAAACGGCAACGTTCTTTTGTGGTGTCAGAATATTTTTACCCAAAGGTTAAAAAATATATAAACATTCGCTCTGCAGTAAGTACAGCTCCAAATTTACCTTTTTTTCTAAACTATATAAACGGAAAATGTACCAAACAGTCTGTTGGTATTAACAAGTTAGGAAAGGTTCCAAAAGAAATAGCCAAATATCTGGGACTACCAGAAGCAGCGAATTATACAGGACACTGTTTTCGACGCTCGTCCGCGACTATTCTTGTTGACGCGGGTGGTGACTTATTAGATTTAAAAAGACACGGCGGATGGCAGTCCTCAGCCGTAGCTGAAGGGTATGTGGATAATTCCCTAAATATTCAAACTAACAATTCGTCTAAAATATCATCTGCAATAGCAAGTACTAGTAGTAGTACTAATAGTATTAATGAAAATTTCATTGAGGCAACTAATAATGTAAATCTTACTTATGCTTCAACAAGCAAAAGAAACGATATACCTTTTGTCTTCAATAATTGTTCTGTAACTATAAATAATTATTGTAATGAGAATAAATAATATTATAAAAAATAACATTTGTAAATTTAAATAATCATACTGTAGAATTATTACAATATATACCTTCTCGTTGATGTTATCACGTTCTTAAATTAATAATATTGTTACCAGTTAAGATGAAAAACTAAAACTAAATGATGTTGTGTGAATAAGTAGGTCGTAGGTAAAGTATGGTACGTAATACGTGTTGTAATGCAATTACGCACTCATAGAATTACGCACTCGCCGCTACGCGGCGCCGTGCGTAACTTTTCTATTTGTGCGTAAATTGCTTTTTACAACACTTATTACGTAATATACTATTACATCACTTATGTGTGTGTGTAAAGTGACATAAAACAAATAAAGACAATGCAAGTCCAAAACTCTATAATGCAAGATTCTAAAATTAAAGCAGTGGTTTTTCTGATTATTTATGACTTAACTTAGGACATAAAAATTATATCATAAAGCAGGTAAGCAAATTTCGAAATTAAGCCAACAAATTAAGAGTTTTTATAATAGACGACCCTTAATTAGTTTCAGGGCGGGCCAGTGCCCACACTGTCTTCCTCCCTCCCGAAGGCGACACCAGACAAATTATAATGGTGGGTACAAGTCGGCCCGGTATTTTAAGGGCGGGTACAGAATCAGCGATACTTCTCCGATCAAAAGTGATTTCTAAAAAATGTTTTTTACTTTTGCCCCAATCCAAAGTGACTTCTAAAAAAAGTATCCCCTTCACAACTCTTCTCTCCCGATTAAAAGTAACTTCTAAAAAAATACCTCATCGCTGGACATAACATTATAGGTAAATTAATCCCCTAAACACAACTGGGTGGGGGCACCTTTAGTTTCAGGGTGGGCCAGTGCTCACCCGGGCTCCTTCTGGCGCTGCCGTTGCTACCAGGCCTTGTACCACAAATCTTGAAGTATTTAATAATATGTATGCGGTAACTACGAAACATATTAAGAGTAATGCCCTGTTATGTTCAAAAACAATAAAACCAATCACTAAAGCTCAGATGTCCTTAGTTCTAAACACACTTTTGTAAACGAGTAGTTTCACCATCATTTAAAGATATATTAAAATAAGAAGAGCCTAAATTGTTGACGGACTACAAATTGGTAACAGAATATCATGTTCACTGAAGGTAAAAAAAAGTCAAAACTGTTAAAAGAAATTGAGGCGTGCGTTTCCAAAACTTTTTAATTCCATCGGAAGTTATTTCGAGAAAATCCAACTTTTCTGATAACTCTGTTGGAAATTTAAATACGTTTGTATGATTGGTGTGCTATTTTTAGGTCATCAATTAAAACTGGCTGACGGTCATAAAAAAAATATTAGAGAATATCTGAGTTCTTTGAAAAACAAAGTAGGATTAAACTATTTTTGGAAATATATTGCGGATTTAGACAGTTTTGGAAAATTACCTAAATGGTTAGGGAGTTAAAAAAAACTTTGGGAAGCAAAAATAGTGTTTTTGTACAACTGTCAAAAAAAGTTGACATTTTTTCATCGCTATCGATACGTAAACCTTTTGTTTTTTTAACAGTGAAAAAAACACTTTTTTTCACGGTGAAAAAAAGACTTTTTTTGACTGGAAAAATGATTTACAAAAAAACGATAAAACATTACTTTTTAAAAAATGTATTGAATTTTTTTGTACAAATTTACTAATTAATTACCAACTACCAAAAAATCTCATTTGTTACAATAATAATTGTACCTTTTCAGACACTTTTTGTATATTTTTCTTGCCGCACCATTCACGGAATTGGTTATAATTTTTCTCGTATATAAATCTTGATTTCGCCGGTAACATGTTAGCTATAGCCGAATTTGCTATATCGGCTATATCTGAAGGAATCTCACTCACTATCGTAATCTACATCCATTTTTAGTACTTATACTATTTATTTAAAAAATTGCAATAAATATGAACAGCTATCAACGTATGACAACAAAACAAGCAACGTGCCAACAAACCATTTCTATAGTAACGACAGGGCTGTTAACTTGATTATGTGAAATTATATGGTAAAATTTTTTTATAATATACAATTTAACCGATTAATTCAAACTTTCAGTTGTACAAAAAATGTTGTTCGTATTTCGTTTGTGAAATTCGTGTTTTAATGGCACATTCGAGAGAATTTTTCGCCTCGACCTGCGGTCTCGGCAAAAAATTGACACTCTCATATGCCATTAAAAAAACACTCACTTCACGCACTTAATACAAAAATAACTATTATTCAGCCTAACTTTTAAATTAAAAATACAAATTGTCATTTAACCAAAAACCAAATCCAGAATGTAAAATATTTTAAATTTGTAACTCCTCATCTTCTGTAATATTTAACTCATCTGGAGCAACATTTCCCTCATCTGAAGCAACATTTGTCTCAGAATTGTTATCATCATCTGAAATAGTATTAAGAACACGTGCGTAAAATGACAAATCATCTTCTGCGACATTTCTTCCAATCAGGACCATAATGTTTTTTTAAAAGTGCATCGACATCTGAAAGCTTTTATTTTTCTGCCTTTCCAGGCGCCGATAAGGTGGGAACTCTTTCCATGGTTAAAAATATCTTAACTTTATTTTTTAAACCACAAAATACTCAAAACAACCGACAACAAGACTGCTTCCTGTTTAAACAACTTCCAACGTAATTCGTACGCATACGTCAACAGTAACCAGGCCTAATGCACATGATCGGGATCTAACAAGTTTTGAAACCGTAGCATGCAATGAATAACATAATAATATTGAATCTACGCAGTTTTGAAACAGAACTTACACCGGTGGATGTACACACTTTTGTAACAGTTTTTATGAAGGATGTAGTGAGTTTTGGAAAGGTACTATTTTTTTGATATCGTAGAATTATTGGAAGAAATCAGTTTTGGTACAGTAACATTATATAGGTATGTGTCAAAGTTGTCAAAGGAGGGATTTTCGCCATTTTCTCAATTTTAGTAAAAAATGGATCTAGTTAGTTATGGAAATGCACGCCTCAATTATATACCAAAAGCATGAAGAAATGTAAATCGTGCGGATTTATAACAAAATCCCTGAATATTGATACTTGATACAATGTAAGCAGTGTGTGAGATGGTATCATAGAGATAACGTACAAAAACATTTAATATACTGACAGATCAGTGTGTTGATCTAATATTTACGCATATCTTACGCTAACTAGATGTACTTATACCATGATACTATTACTAAAGAATATAAAACCATGCATCGATTTGACTTCACGTCGACACCTGGGCGGCAAGAAGTATTCTGGTCTCTCAGTGACGCTATGCGCAAGGTCATATGAAATTGGATGCACAAGTGGTTTTATCTTCTTTAGTAGATACTAGTATCATGGATGTATACTTTTTTCCAGTGTTCTTAAGACTGCACTAAAATACTTTTGTTTAAGAGGATTCCGTAGCTACCCGAATTTACAGTTTTCATAATGTTTGGCCCACGGATGCCAGCGGTCAACAGACGCGCCTCACGTCTACGAAATTAAGGTTCGCTACTAATGTTAGAAAGAGAGAGTATCAGTGACAAACCAAAAGGACTTTCCAAAGTTCTGTGTATAATTTCTAAAAACTTTTCTATAAATTTTTTTCTTAATTGATTAATAAAACCATGGGAAGAAATCTTGTTTTAAAGGTATGGTGTCCTCTTAAGCTTTCTAATTTAAGCGATTTTAAGATCAATGTTTGACTAATGGATAACATTAAAACTATGTTTATTTCAATTTATTATTTTATTATAGTTTTGCCATACTTCTCACCTGCTCATGTAAAAAGGCTAAACCAATTGTATATGCAATTTTATTTTAAATGGCTTATAAAACGTAAACTAACATAAAGTTTTCCCAACGCACTTTCAAATACAAAATTTACAAGAATACACTAAATCTTATCTACGTGAGTTTATACAAGCCTCTCTCTTAATATAGAATGAGTTAAAGTTTCTCTAGCTTCTAAAGTGTCTTATTTCTGAAATGTCGGAAAATTTAAACGTACAATTAACTTAGTTAAGGGTTTGAAGGTTTGTTATGATTTACGAAAATGAAAACTACGAAGTAACCAGCAAGCTAGTGTAATATATATATAAAAATGAATTATTTGCCTATAGTTATGACTAGTTATAAAAGAGTGTGTCATCGTATATTTTAAATTTACATTATTACAGTTTTAGTTATCCTTTTGCGTATTAAAATCTGACATACAGTTTTTTTTTAAATTTTAAGACAGATCGTAAATTTCAATAATGTTTCAAACGGTGCCTTCTAGAGAAGACCACAGAAAATATTATTTAAATATGCGTAAATGATAAGTAAAATATTTACGTTGGAAAAAAAGTGTTTTTAATATTTAAAATGGCGGACACTCGCCATCTTGAATAACAAAACAATATTTTTTTTGTTCAATAATTTATTTATCATTTATGCATATCAATTTTTGATATTATATCTCATGCCATGTCCGAATTAGCAAGGGGGAGGGACAGAATTTATGCAAGTATAGTATATTTCGTTATAAGCTCTGTAAACATCTTGATAAACTGATTGTGGGTATGGGATTTGGATTTATTTTAATAAAGTTTAAACATATTGAACGACTCTATATTTGCGTTCTCTGAAGCTTTCTATTATGACTTTTTTTTAATAACATCGGCACAAGATGCCCAGATACGATATAGGAGGCCGTTTATTACAATCATAATAAACATTTAGTTGGGCACATCAATCGTAGAATGAAGCAGACATTAATTGCATTTTGTAGTACGTTCATATTTCGCCGAAGGGTTCTACTCCATTTCCGCAGTAATCATTACGCTTAGTGCATTTAGGAGCAGAGTCCTTTAACGCATCGCTGTGATGCTCATAACTTTGTGGACAATTAGACAATAAAGCCACTTAGGAAACACATAGACATTCGGAAAATGGAAATCAACCATAACAAATAGTACGGAAAGTCATGCACTGTGAAGAGAATGATAATTTAATTAAAATTCAAGTCAATATCAGATTATAATTTTCTGGTCTTTTTTATGACTATTGAAATATTAGAAAAAATCTTTAATCTTTATTAAGTTAAACAATGGAACAGAATAATATTATAAAGATTTAAAAACAAAGGAAATTTTAATTATAATCCGACAATCGCCTCCATACAATTTTAAAGTAAAGTAATCTTATTAATTCTGTAAAATCGAACAAAGTGTATGTAAAAACCGTCAAAAGTAGTTATAAAAACATCTGGGGGATTCGGGCCGGGCACAGTCTTTGTTTTTGAGAATTTAAGCACACTTTGCTTTGAGGAATCACTCTCTTATTTTAAAAAAAATTATTTAATATGATGATAATCCAGCTTTAAGGTTTCCTTGCCTAACCGATAAGGACAATTTTCTATATCCTATTTCGGTTATTGTATCCTACTAAGGGACACTTTTTAAAACAAAAGAATATCTTCATCCCCAGTGCGATAGCGCTCCAAGTTTTCGAACTACTCATGTTCTCATCGGTTAAGTACGGAAATCTAAGAGCTGGATTCTATCATGTATTTAATTCCATTCACACAAATATGAACCAATGATTTTAAGAGGTTCTACTAGTGACCACTGTACATACAACTTGGGGAAAATTATCTTGTTAAACTGTTGAAGTACTATAACATGAATGTATGAAGGAAACCATCAGCATCGCTGGAATGAAACTATTTGAAGGAGTGTTGCGCTACAACATTAGGGTTAATTTTTAGTACATAAAAATAGTACTTTGGTATACGATACCTTTTTATTATGCGAAATAGACAACTAACAAAACTAAAAAATATTGACATACTTTTGCTTTAAAATACAAACGTATATTCTTTCTTGTCTAAACTACCAATAGGAAATGCAAAAAAAATAGAGCAACATAAACATGAGTACAAAAAACTTAAATAGTATTTTTATATCTGCATATTATTGTTTGATGACCAACTAAAAGTAAACCGTTTTATCTGAATTTCTTCAGTACTGTCTGTTTAAAGGTTGGAGACAATGATGTTTCTTAAATGATAGAAGAGTTTTGGACTTGCATTGTCTTTCTTCTTCGGGCATATTGACCTTCTATATTCAGTACTTCTTAAACTTGTCTTAATATTTCGTTTGAAAATGCCATTTTTACCTAATTTTAAAAATATAACGGGACCGTTATTGTGGTGTTGCATGTGACACAAAAGAACGATTTCGAAAACAAGTGAAACATAATACACACTAACACTCACTCATTCGTCCAAGCACTGAACCATGCAAAGGTACTAAGATTATTAACACTCTCCCTCTCTATAAAGATGTAAAGTGGGGACGTGATTAATATTATTTGTTTGTCGCCTGCGATACCAAGGTACCATTCTTGGATTAAGAAAAAACTTATTGACCACTTTATTTTGGATAAGTCCTTAATCGCCGACAATTATTATTTACTTTTTTGATGTATAGATCATCTGAATTAATTGAATAGGAATCTACCAGAAGTACTTTTAATTGATTGTAACTGTGGTCAGTTACGACTGTAAAGTGGTATCCTTCTGAGTACGATCACATCTTTTCTATTCCCCAAACGATTGCCAAGCATTATTTTTCGGTAAATGATTTTCTCTTCGTTAAGCTTTGACATGTATAAGGGATTGTCACCAGACTAATGCTGTATCCGTGCAACGCCAAGCCCGTTATTGGATGCATCTATTTGCATATTCAGGACAAGTCAATATCGAAGAATTAGGCAGACTAGTCTTTAGATATTCAATGTGGATTGTTGTTCTTGAGTCCATCTTTAGCAAATTGCCTATTTTTAAATTTGATTCATCGAAGCGGCTATATGTGAAAAATTAGTTATAAAGCATCCATACTATCCAAAAATCATCTTATAAAACGTATATTGGTTGGTTCTGCTAGTTGATGGATGGTGCAGACCGTTGAGCATGCCCCCTGATGTAACAAGATGACTTAAATAGCGAAAGAACCGGCGGCAAAATTGAATGTCTCCGGATTTAGTTTTATATTGACTGTACAAAGATAACGACATACTTTCTGTAAATTATTTAGATGCTACGCAAAAGTCTTAACTAAAACGACTACTCCATTAAAGTAAGCAAAACAGAGCTGATCAAGCTCTGTCTCGATAATACGCTCCATTTGTATTTAAAACGTGGCAGGGGCTGTTTGAAACCCGAAAGGCATTAATTTCAATTGAAATAAGCCCATCCTGGTATAGTAAAAGCAGGCTTACTTTTTTCAGATAGCGGTGCCTGTCAGTAGCCGTGTTTCAAGTCAATGCGATGCTGAAAAAAAAATGGGCTCGTGACAGTTAATCGAATATTGCTTTGAAATAGGACAGAGAGTAGGCTTCTATTCAGTCATCGTCTAGCTTTTATGTTTTTTCTTGCATCTTAGTGTTCTGCTATCTAAATCATTGTTTAATTATTAATTAATTTTTTAGTTGTACAGAGTACACTATTTTTTAAAAATACTTAGGGTATGTCAAACTTTTCAATCAGTAGTCTCATTCATGTAAAATTAAATTAGTCATTTTACTATGCATCCTTTCAACCTCATAGGTAGATAACTATGCATGCTCAAAAAAAATAACCTTAGCCTTTATTTATCGTCAATTCCTAAAATATATATTTATCGCTGTCAAACGAATTATCAAGTCCTGTAACTGAATTCCCAGAATCATTTTTATTTCTTCCTTAAAATAACTAATTTTAACAAATGATGGTTTTTGTTTTTGTCTCTTTGTATACGCATTTTTGCACTACGAACTTCTTACATGTATCATTTTATTTTTTAAGGTGTTAGTATTTTTCTCTAAGACTGATGATGATTCTTGTAATTCCAGAATATTACTAAATTCCGTTGTTATTTGATTCCAACATTTTATTGTTTTTTCATGTTACCATATCACTTTTCTTGCACCCAATAGTTTGAGTATGTTTTCAATTTTTCTTAAAATATTAATGTCTTCGTCGAGAAAATTTTGACTTTTTTTACGCAGTAAAAAATGTATTACCGGAAATCCTTTAAACAAAATGTCTTTTGAAACTTTTAAGTTCCAGAAATTTGGATAACGCAAGCACATAAGAACCATTCAATTGCTAATAATATTTACCTTGATGTCTTCAACTTTTATTATAATGATATCTACTTCAAAAAAAAAAGGGAAAGTTGAAATACTTGAGTAGTCCTTGAATTAGCTATGATTTCTAAATGGGCTTGTTAGTTATAATTTTAATACTGGATTAATCCCAGGCTAATTTCAAGAAAACCCTTAGATTTAACCCCCGAAAGTTGGCCTTAGTAAATATGACTACATGACAGACGCACAATTATTTACAAATAGAATTGAAGATTGTGTTAACTTATAATTTCAGTTGTATTAAGTTAATTTTTGTAACAGCATAAAAAATATACGTCCTCTTTTTAAGCGTTATTCTAATAAAAGAATTAAAAAATAATGGCTTACCTTTTAACCTGTACGCCAATATGGATCCTTAGCACACGGATAATTCACATTTTTTTCGCTAGACAAAACTAATATTGAAGGTAAAATAAGTATTATAGTTTAAATCCCGTTAAGCTACGACTAAACAAGGTTGACCAACAGGATGTTCTGTCAGGTAGTCAAGGTTTAGTTGCAAAAGTCGCTAAGCCGGATTTGTTGATAGCGTGAGACGAATTTAATTTTACAATTAATCTGTTGAAATCACTGAATTATACTATGGATCTACAAAAGTTAAAACTAGAAGTGGAAAACTCATGGCTGCGCGCATATAATTAAAGCAAATACTATTGGGCAAGAGCACGGAAAAATAACAGCTATCAACGGTATAGAGGTGGGAAACTATCGATAGGCTTAGAGTTTGATATATCAATAGTATAATCTGATAGTGTAAATGATAAGGGAAAACTTAATCTGCTCAACTTTTATTCTGATTAAAAGTGACTGCTATAAAACAAAACTCGTCTCCCTTTTAAAACGTATAACAATTATTTAGAAACAGGATGATAATTTACTATCGATAGTATGATAATTACTTTAATAATTGGATCACAACATTTTTAATAAAAATATTGATAATTACTATTAATTGTTTTCCACCTCTACAACCCTGGTTATTTACAGCTAAAAGAGCTACAGATCACAATCGAACGTTGTGTGCATGCTGAATCTTTTGTATCCTTAAGTAATCTGACTAATAAACCATTCGTACAAACACATTTTTTCATCCATGACACGTAACCTTTTACTGCGCACCGCATAAGATGTGCTTATCCACGTGTAGCGATCGGTGGTTGAAATTTGCAACAAAAGATGCACGGTATTTTAAATCAATAAAGAGATGTCGTAAAAGGTAATAAAATTTATGTGTTACGTTTACGCTTGCTACAAATCATGATGCATATTTTATTAGACTGGGATTTTGAACACTTTTATAGTGGAATAAACAAGTTTTTAAAATTCTGAGGCTTTTCTAAAAGCTTTAAAAATGTTTAGACTAATTTCAATTAAGTTACATCATATTTAAATAGCAGTCATGTAAAAATATTGGAGTATCCTTAACAAAAGTTTTTTTATGGCGACCAGTTAAAATTTCAATTAAAATTGCCAAAAACAGCTTTATCTTTCGCATCATAGTAGGTTAGGTTAGGTAAGAGTGGCAGACCCTTGGTTTTGACCAAACAGTCTCACGTAGTCCTGATTAGGTCCATTGTGATACTACACGTGTTCCGTAGAACCCACCTTCATCAGATCTCTGATGGTTAGTGCGACGTAACCGCGGAAGGATTTTTACAACTCATTCAAACCAGCCACTACTGTTCAGAAATCTGCTCAGCCGTCCAAGTTGTAAGTTGCTTAGTTCCTCCAGGCTATCGAAAGATGATTCACCCAGAGTAGTGAACCTCCTTCTTGCGAGGCCAGGGCATTCACACAGAAAATGTTGAATACTTTCTTCCTCTTCCTCATCTCTGCAACTTCTGCAGAAGTCGTTAGTGGGTATTTGCATACGTTCGGCATGTCTACCGAAGAGGCAATGTCCGGTAACAACCGCAGTAATATTTCTCACGTCTTTTCGACTGTGTCTCAATAGCTCTGCGGTTCTCTTTTTATCGAATGTAGGCCACAGTTGCCTGGATGTACTACAGGTTGTCAACCCTGTCCATCTGTTCTGTGCAAGCTGCTTGGCCGTGTAGTCAATCTCCTCTTTGACCAATCCCAGTGGTTTGTTCACTGCATCATAGTAACATATTCTCACTTTGCCAGAAATCACGGTATAATGCCAGTGGTTACCGAGAAATCGGTATACAAACGGTCACATTTAAAGATTAACTTTTTGGAAATAAGTTACCTAGCTTGCAAATAATAAAACTAAACGTTAACGTATATTTTTGGATAATAATTCTTTTTTTGATTAGATTCTCTAATCATTTCATTTCTTCCCTTTTCGTTAATATTTCTGCGAGTTTCCTATTTGTTCAAGATGTCGACGTCATTTAAATCAAATTACAGATTGCATAAATATGAAAGGAGATGAGTCTCTCGAGCTAATAATATTTTCGTGTAATATATATTTAAATTAGCATTTCCTAACAAGTTCTTTTTGTATGAAAAATTGTTATAATATTTGTGTTAAGTATTACCTTTGAGATTATTTTCTAGTAAAGTACAATAAATGTTACTCATAATTACTTAGAGAGCGGATTTGTATGTGATTACATCTTTTGTTTGCTAAATCAGATCAAGCTAGAATCTTATCCCTTTATTTTTTTTTTATGAATAACTACCTAAATACGAAATTTTATTTCGCATATAACTTAATGTTTTGGATTCTTATTGCATAAAAATGTATTATCCATATGTGTGCCTATAAGCGCATTATATAAAACATATTTTGCAATGAAGGAATACCAAGAACCGAGAACAAAGGCGGCAGACGGGTGTTCCGCCGAATTGAACGGGCCCCAGTAAAAAAAGTCGGATTTGTAATAATAAGTGCGTCGTCGCGCGGCGCCATTGCTAGTGTGTCGACCAGGGGTATGAAACTTGGATACGAAAACACGCATCAAGTGTCACTTGTCTTCCACTACTTTTGCTGTCATCTTTCGACCAATCACGTTGCTCCATTTTTTAAAACCATAAAACCAACCGTTGATGTTTTTCCTTGTGTTGTTCGGCTTTGAAGGTATTTTTCATGACATGGCCCTTTGTTTAGAAATTATTTATGTTTTTATTGCAAATATCTCAAGATCGTGATTTTAAAATGCAAAAGAAAGTCTTATTGCATGTCTGGGTAAGAAGTTATATTAATATATTTAAGAAAAAAATCTGAAAACAGAGTTCAAACTATTTTCTAGCGGCAAAGGTCGATGACCCTAAATTTTAAAACAATTTTTTACTTTTCTGCCAGAAATAATTTAAGTATCTTGGTATGAATTTGTTGATTAAGCGATTTAAAAAACGTCTCTATTTTCACAAAATAATATTTTTTAATAAAAACTTCAAGTCAGTTTCTTATCGAGGTTGTTTAAAAATAAAGGCTCGATGTTATTGAACATATTCCGGGTAGGTAGTACATTACCTAATTTTTGCTTTGCAACATGATATAAGATATAACTACTGATATTATCAAGTTGACTGTCTATTTAAGGGTTTACAAGAATTTAAGTGAATAAAATAACCAAGTTAATAAGTTCTGGTCACTAACTTTAAATATACAAAAGTTTTAGTAAAAGCAAAATAAACAATAAAATCTTAAAGTTACTTAAATTGTTCTTTCTTTGCCCCTTTTTTGTCTTTGTATTTGATATGTGTAGTCGTAAGAGAAATAATTTGCCAATATAAGATTTTTGTCGCTGTTCTCTTGTTTCATGATAAATCCTTCAGAATGTTGATGAACATGATGTTAACCAACTGCCACTGGATTTAGACCTGAACTTGATGATGCCCTTCACCGATACTGACCTTCACTGTAATAAGACCTCGACCTGATTTATTGATCTCTACTGGTACTGGATCCCGACATATGATTAGGACCCTAAACTTATTTGTGTACATAGATGTGTGATCTCAGTTATGTATTTTCTTAATAAATTTTTTTAGGCGGCCGGTGTTTGTAGAGGGTGGTATGTCTATGTAGTAGTTTGAGAACACTTTTAAGGAGGGTTAATCCTTGGCCTCTTCTTTGGTATGGGTTAAGAAATCCTTCAAGACTTTATTTTATATAAATTAAATGATTTTGTGCAATAAAAAAGTTGTTTTATTGATTGTTTTACTAAAGATAAACCAAATATATTTGTCATCAAGGTAAATTAATATTTTGAGATTTAAAATTTGTGTTAAATAATTTTTATTAAAAATACGTTGTTGTTACAAATCACGCAGTGCAAATTGTATTTATTAGTAACAAAAACGTAATTAATAAAAATATTTACTACAAATTTTAAATTTCAAAATATTAATTTTGACCTTCAAAAAAATTGAAACATATGGTGGTTACCCCTACCCCCCTTCTACCATTGTTAGTTCAAACGCACTACACTTTGGCGCTAGCATCGCCATGAACGTCATTTAAAAGTCACAGCGGCATCTATCATTTAACACGTTAATAACTTTTCTCTTTGTTCGAATTCTGTGGTGTCGACGCCGGCTTAGGTTTTACCAAGATGTCTTTATTTTTATCCTTTTTAGAATAGAAATAGTTTTCGCTAGCCGTTTGGACCTGCTACACGTGAATTTTCCAGCACTAGTGCGGGAAAGTAAAATATGCAAATTTTGACCTTATTAGATAGTTTTTTACTTCGGAAGTTATAACTATTGTTACAACATCTTTTCTAGCTTTTTGTTGCATTTTTAATTTATTGAAATTATAGAATAATGAAGATATTTTTATATAACCCTGTATATTCTTTAAAGTAATGTCACAAAACAACTATCAAACCACCGGGTTTGATATCAGTTGCTATGATAGCCCAGGCGTGTAATTGTTACTAAAACGTCAAAGTTGTTCAAAGCGTCTTCGAAGTGACCGAATACAATCTTCTTCTAAATTAAACCACATTAAACCGAATCCGAGGCAATATTATTAATGGATTCTTCCGACGAAGAACTTCCCGAAGTCATTTTGAAGGCTGCAGATAAAGCTAATTCCGAGCTGTTACCTGCCAAATCGAGACTAAGATATGAAAAGCAATACGACCATTTGGTAACATGGTGTAAGGAGAAATATTATATATAAATAATATTAATATTTATAATAATTAATAGTTTTTAGGTAAAGTTTTGTATATGTATGTTGAAATAAAATAATTTTTGAAAAATGGGTTGGTATACTTTTATGTATATACGGTCGTAGAAAAAATAATGTTCCTAACTCATGCATAAAGTGCCTTTCCCGCCCGTTTGGGTCAACTGCAGTCGCATGCGGGAAAGTATCACTTTCAGCACTTGTTAGGAATATAACTATATTTCCTTTTGAAGCAATGGCGCAATTAAAAATAATTCGTAGTTTAAATTGTAACGGTCAAATAATCACTATTAAATGACTTTATAAAAAGAAATGATACCTATAGACATTTGTTTTATACAGGAACTAAAAAATGAAGTTGTAATAAGATGTCTAAAAGGATAGGATATTTTAACAAATATTGGGCCCTGTCTGAAGGCTACTGGTATTATATGCTTGGTGGTGCATGGTGGTTGGAAACATATAATATCCCATGCAAGTTTTAGACTGTCCAAATATTTGCTCCCCTATTGACTTGGGCGGGGTTGTGGGGAGACTTTTTGGGGTCTCTGTGTAGTCAGTGCACATGCGGTGTTTGAACAAGTAAAAAGATTTTTTACTTGTAAAAAAGAAAGTCTATTGTCGCTCTGGAAAGTCAGAGAACAAATACATCGCAATTTAGATCTTCCTCGGCGTGAATAGACAAGATACTTTAAACTACGTAAGGTACATAGGAATGTTTAGTTAAATTTTATAATACATTTATAGAATGTAAAACATGTCTTAATAAATAATTTTAAGATAAAAGAAAGGAATAAAAAGTTAGTGCATTTGTCCATGAAGTCATAAAAATAATTTGGCCATAAGGGTTTTGCCATAGTCCCCCTTTATTTTATCGAAGGCTATGGTTTTGCCTAAAGTTATTATAAATACATTTTTATTACCTTATATAGCTCTAATTTAAACCTTGTTGGCATATTTATATGTTTTTTAAAATGGTAAAGATTAGTATAGTGTAAAGTTCTCAGCTTATAATGGATCGTGGGCAGTGAGAAAGAAAAACGTTTGCTAGTTAACATATAGGTACACCTTTTCAATACAGAAAAGTTGTTTTAAGTGCGTAATATTTCCGAAAAAACAGCAGAAATTATACGGCGCGCGTGGGTCCAGCAACAATTATAACAACAGATTTGACTTACATTTTTTTATTCAATACAATATTTATATTTTTTCTCGATAAACTAGACGGGGCATCATCGAAGTATTAAATTGCCTCACAAATATACCTAAAAATTGTGCCTCGAGTGCTACAAGCACTCAAAATGCACTCCAACGTCCTAAATGAAAAATAAACAATAATTTTGTTCAACTTGTTTGAAAAACTTATTTAATAATAAAATGAAATCGCTCAAACTCAAACAAAAAAAACTTTAAAAAATATACTGTAAGATTAAAAATATGATATTTACTGATAACTTATTTATTTATACAAAAGACCAATTTTAAACCGTAACATCTCAAAATTATTGAACTTATTTCTCGTTAAGGTTTTAACATAAAAAATTCATTTTATAATTTATATCTCAAAAACGGTTAGAGACAGGTATAAATTATTATTATAAAAAATTACTTAGGTTTTAATAAGGTATCCAAAAATGCTAAAATATACAGATTATTCTAGTTAAAATACGAGGCCACTAAATGGGAATCACCCTGTATATCATCTGTATGTTATAATCTCTGCAAAGGCAAAATATTGAATAAATTCAGAAGAACATAAAAATTACATTACATACAATTTCTCGAGTAAGATTATAAATAGGATGTGCTATTTTAAAATTATATTAGGTAGAAAAGCGTCAACAATACAAGAGCAAGAGAAATCCATACATATTAGATTTATGTAATATATAATTTGATATAGCCAATGTGATATATCCTTAAATAACGTGGAAAGACATAATCTTGGTTTCAAAGAAAAGAGAAAATATGAAATGTCAATAAAAAACAAGGCAAATCAAATAATCTCTTTTATTTATTTGTTTGACTTCTTCAATATTTAAAGGATAATTTTGTTGAAATAGAAAGTTACTTCGTAAATCCAGTAACTTTTATGATCGATGAAGACACTATTTCCCTTTATTATGAACATTAACTTATGTGAATTCTTAAGGTTTATAGAAGCGAACAAATTTATTATATTCAATAATATTGTTTAATTTATTAATTAAAACAAAAGTAGTTTATTGTTCCTTTACTTCATACGCAACCATTGCCTGTTATGAATTATTGCCAGTTTATGATTTAAAATAAGCATAGACTAAATTTTTTTGAAGCTAAAATAAAGCCGAATATTGCATAACCTCTTCAGCCCTTTTGTCCAGCCAGCTGCACATTTTTCAAATATTTCTAGTACGGCGCCACTGCAACTAATCATCGCTTTCGACCCGGTATTCAGCCCGCTAGACCGACTTCTATATGTGCTAAATTATCCCGCTTAAGATATTGGTATATGTAGTAATTGACGTTAGTTTCATTTTGTCGGTGCATATTTTTTGACGTTAGATATGGTATCTCGTCACAAATTAGGTAAGTTTGGCAATTCAGTTAATAATTTAGATGAGTATTAGTGAAAAATCAATAAAATACACGGTTTTTACTTGTGTTGATTAAAATTATAGTTAAAAAAAGTTAATAGTAGTAGGGCACCGGTTACTTACATGTTTTGTAGTATTTTGGACATTGGGTCTTAGTTAAGTTGACTGTATTTTTTCTTTGTAGATCATAAAAAGCAACTAACCGATGCTAATCTTGGGGGAATTTTGAATGATAGCGATTTTTATCGAAGCGATGATGAAGAGGTGGTTGATGATTCAATGGAAGCTAATTTAGTTGCGTTTGAAGAAGTGGATCCGCAGGAAAGTCAACAGCAAGACGAAATTTTTGAACCTACTGAGGGGGAATCAGATGACGAAGTCCCTTTGTCGGTACTAAGGGAACAAATAATTTTGGATAAACAGAAACCTAAAAATAGTCCTCAAAACTGGACAAGGAAAGTTTTTGATAATCAGGAATCCATAGGTCTCGATTCAGAGTGGGAGTTAAAAGATGATCACGAATTTTGGACACCACTTGATTATTTTTCTCAATATTTTTCTGATGAGTATTGGGAAATTCTCTCAATGCAAAGTAATGTTCGCGCAAATTAAGGAATTTTCTACATGTTGTTGATAACCTATTGATTTATAACTCGATTATCTATTGATGAACAGATGATACCGTTTACAGGCACTACAAATCTATGACAATTTGTCAAAAATAAACCAAATCCCGTCGGTTAAAAAAATTTTGTTTTAGCCACACATTCTGGATTAGTGTTGGACTTCTTTATTTATCAGGGTACTAATACTTGGCCAGATGATACTCCTGATATGGGTCTGGGAATTGGTGGAACTGTAGTAAAAAACCTGTCAGCCGATTTGTCTTCCGGGCATGTAATTTTTTTTGACCGATACTTCACTTCTCTTAACTTGCTTGATTATTTACTTACTAAAGGAATACTAGGAGTAGGAACAATTATGAATAATCGGATTCCACAAGCTGTTAGAAACAATATAAAAAAAGATAAAGAACTTTTGTCGGAAGGTCGAGGTTCTTATGATGAATGGGTACGATCAGACAAAAAAATGTCTTTGTTAAAATGGATGGACAGTAGATCCGTTACAATGGCATCGACATCTACAGGTTCTGAACCCGTTACAGATGTTCGTAGGTAGGATAAAAAGAACGGAACATATATTTTAGTTCCGTGTCCAAACTCAGTAGTTAGTTATAATCGGTCGATGGGAGGAGTCGATCTGTGCGATCGGTTTATTTCCTATTATCGGATTTGCATGAGAATCAAGAAGTGGACAGTAAGGGTTTTTTGGCGTTTTATCGATTTGGCAATTACTAATGCGTGGATTGAATACCGCCAAGACTGTTTCACGCGTGGCGATAGAAAAAATTCCATTATATATTTGCTATAATTTAAACTTTACATTGGCAAATCGCTAGCTCTTGGTGGTCGTGCCAAAATTGATTTAGAAAATGCAAATCTAGTTGAGCAATCTGATGAGGAAGTTACTCCAACAAAACGAAGCAAGACCACAGAAGTACCGCCAAAAGATGTGAGAAATTCTGGGAACGAACATTTACCGATATGCAGTGTGAATAATAAAAATTCTTACATTCGGTGCCGCAACCAGGGCTGTACAAAAAAAAAACTATATTTTACTGTGTAAAATGTAAAGTTTATTTATGTATTTCCCCGTTCTCTGCAAGTGGCGATTGACGGGTTTCTCTCAGACACCTTCACCATCAATGCCGGTGTTGTTCAAGGGTCCATAATGTCGCCTACCCTCTTTTTACTGTATATTAACGACCTTCTAGTGAAAACCCAAAATCCGATTTATAGCTTTGCTGATGACAGCACACTTGTCTCATCTTTTACCTTGACTCCCCAAACATCCGCTGCCGACGCACATCTTCGCAGGCAGCATGAAGTATTGCGCCTCAACAATGACCTGGAAGAAATTTTGCCTTGGGGTGACAGTAACCAAGTCGAATTTAATGCTAAGAAAACCCAGGCAGCAGTCTTCTCCAAAAAGGTTAACATTGCAGAACCGGATATAAGCATGACAGGACACGCAATTCCCCTGGCACCGTCTATTAATTTGCTGGGGGTCAATCTGGGAGGTAATATGTCTTGGCATGATCACGTTGCCGCAATTGCCAAGGCAGCTGTACAGAAACTTGGTGTACTTTTCCGCACCAAAAGGTTGTACACACCTCATCAACTTTTGACACTCTACAAAGCCCAGATTCGACCATCATTAGAATATTGCTCTCATGTCTGGAGCTCTGCACCCAAGCACACCTTTCGGCTACTGGATTCCATTCAAAGGAGAGCCGTTCGTCTGATCGGCGACCCCGAGCTGACCAAGACCCTCGATAGCCTGGAGCATCGAAGACAGGTTGGTGATTTGGCTCTCTTTTACAGATATTTCCATGGCAGGTGTTCGACTGACATTGCCCACTTGATTCCACCTAGAGCAAAGCAAAACAGAAATACACGGCGAACCACTGCCGCTCATCCATATGTTGTTCAGCTTAGTACTCCTCGAACTTCATTGTTCAAGAATTCTTTCATCTGGAGAATGTCATCTTTGTGGAATGATCTTCCTGAGGTCGTGTTTCCCAATGAATACAATCTTCAACATTTCAAGACCAACGTTAATCGCTTTTTTCGCACTCGCACCGCTCCCAGAGCGCCTTAAAGGATTTTTTCTACAGTGCAGGTGTTTTATCATAAAAAAAAAAAGAAAGACAATGTTTTTTTGAGTTTCATATGTAAACAGAAATAGGGACTTGGGTCCTGATGTCCAAAATACTGGACATGTGTTTTTTTGTATTCAAAACCAAAAAAAAATAAACAATTAAAGCATATAGTTGTCTTATTTGAACCCAAATAAACATATTTTTTTATGAATCATGACAAAAAACTAAAAGAAAATAATGTCGAGACCGAAATTCTATAAGAATTTAGGTTGAAAAAAGATCAGTTTGGTTTTAAAAAAAAATTACAATTCCACTTTTCTAAATAGTTTTAGATAGCATAGCTGTAACAACAAGCATTTCGTGGGTTTTATAACAACAAATATTTTAAATTTTAAAAACCATTCTCAAAACCATAACTCGTCATAAACACCCAGCTTTGTTAAACCACAATCTATATTTAGGGTGTTGTATATGTTGAAGTGTTGAATGATGTTACACGTTTGAATCGTAAATTAGATTTATAACGATTTATTAAGGACATTTTGTGGTAATCTTTGATTTTTGAGGTTAAGTTTAATTTTTATTTCTTAAATTAAAGTTGACAACATCGTCGTATATCGCGGATCACGTATCTCTACGCAATCGTGTGTTAACAAACCAAGTGACATTTAAAATTATTTTTCTCTAATTTATTTTTCATATCGGGATGTGTGGGTTTAAAAAATAAAATAATTAATTTTTATAACTAACTATATTTCAATCTTTCTCTATTAATATCTTATAATCTTTCTTATACGGTAATAAAAAGAGAGTATTTTTTATAACTAAATATCCAAATTTATCAAAGTTTCGTTGCCATTAAAGCCAATACTAAAACTTTAGGATCTCTGGGGTACTTTATTACCCTTTATTCAACTTTTAAGAAAATTAGTAAGTGTGAACTTAATGACCATTTACATTGTTATTTTAGACAATGTTGTCGGCCTCACTGCCTCAAAATGTCGATTTATAAAATTAAAAAAATGTGGTAAATTGTTTATATTAAATTTAATAGAAAAGAAGGTTTTTTTAGCGGCAGGCGGACAAAGTAGTGCATCTATATTTTGCATTGAGTACACAGTGACGCCAAAGGTAATGGGTTCCCTGGGGTACAGGTAGATAATGACAGGCTGTTTCGTTCTTATTAGAACTCATCAGGAAGCCATAACCTGTAAGCGACCCCCAGTACAGCTAGACTATGCTTTCAAGGCATTTTTAAGAAATAAAAACGCGATGAAAACCCAGTAACGCCATCTATAGGAATCAACCCAATCCAAAAGATAGTTTAATTATACGGACACTAAACTCTACTACTTTATTTTAAAAACACGGCATGGTATACGGGTTGGCAGCGCACAGTGGGTATACTGCAGCGAGAACTTATTTGAATCTACAAATCCGTAGAAAAATTGGGGGATGCGATAAATGTTGCCTATACTGGTGTGTTGGCCTAACGTATTTGGTTTATTGTTGCTTCGTCACGACTATCTTTTGGATAGTAGAGTCTTTATAGCTATTGCAGCGTTCCAGTGTATTTCCATTTATATTATATTGATATTCAATTTTAAAGCGTTTTTTAGTAAAAGTCATTGCTTTACATTTACTCATACTAAGCCAACGCCAGCACCGAAAAGTTAAGGTTGGTTGAAGTCGTCGCCAACGCAAACGCTAGCGAAGTTTAAAAATCGTCGTAATTATACTTTCATTGTGTTAACTCCTAGCACCAATGCCAGCGCAAATGCCGACGAGAGAAGAGTTTATAAATCCAGCTACCCTACCGGCTAGCATGATTGTGAGAAAATTATTTCCGCCAATGTTATAGTAAAACTGATTAGTTAATTTTTGTGAAAAAATCTTTATACAACCCGTCTTATGGTGCAAAATAAAGCAACAATATATTGGGAAAACCTGTTTATACAAAGGCGAGAGCTGAATGCAGTACTATACCGATTGCATTGAGCATTTTGTGGTTAGGTTATTGCTTACTATTGCCGCCAGTGCCTCTCGAGGGGGAATGGAGAAACTATGCATGAAAATTATGCCGTTTCTGTGGCTTCTATGGGAAAAAGATATTATTTACTAATGTAGAGCTTTAAATTGCGAATATTTTTCTTGATATACATTTTTTGCTTACGTTCGATAATTTCTTAGATCTTCTTCTTCTTCTTCTCAGCCTGTATTTATCCACTCCTGGATGTAGGCCTCTTCCATAACCTTCCATGCTCTTCTGTCCCCTGCAGTCTGGATCCAGTCTCTTCCCGCAAAACACCGGATGTCATCTCGCCATCGTCTCTGGGGTCTACCGATGCTCCGTTTTGTCTCCCTCGGGCGCCAAGTCAAGACCCTATGTGTCCACCTGTGGTCATCCTGCCTTGCTATATGGCCAGCCCATCTCCATTTCAGCTGTGCCACAAGTCTTAGTACAGAGCGCTAAATATGGTCAAATTTCTTAAGTAAATTTACTTTCTTGACAAATTGCTGTGCGAATCAAGATCAAACAATTTCCAATATATTTATTCTATGAAAGTGCCTTCTTTTCGGAGTAAAATGGTGTATTTTTGTCAAATTTGGTTGCACCTATCGAATGCAGCGATTTACTAAAGCGCCCCAAATGTGCGGGTCATAGCTAAAGAGCACACATGTTTATTTTATATCATCAATATGAACAACTGCATCATATTATGGTCTCATGCATGCTGCTATGCACCCATGGTGTGGTGTTAAGGTGTCAGTGTCATTATATATATTTTTGAATAAAGTTATATGTCTCAAACTATTGTTATTTAAACATAACAGGGGGTAGCGCTAATCAGTGCTTTTTTTAGAATGGTTTGGTATCCTCCATAGGCCCACTTCACAGTCAATATTCCGGTGTGTTCAATCTTTACTTGTTCTAGATGACGCTACAGAGCAGCTTTATTAGATTCATACTCGATTTTTTTTTTTTAAGAGTTGGTACCTATATCTGACATTGGATCAGGTGATGTGGTTCTAGACGTATCCTCTTCAGAGTTGTCTTCATCGGAATTAACCTCAAGTTGATCGGGGATGTTTTCGCAGGATGTCTCATTGCAAAAGAAATACAGTACCGAGCACTTTAATACAGTTTTACGGCACTCACAAGCATGGTGGATTATTCCTGCATCGAGTTGTATCAAATCGACAAGATTATTTTCCAATTTTAATTGATGGATGCACGAAATCGGCTAAACGACATAAACTGCTGGACAATTGTTTTCGAGCAAGAAAAATTTCGCCTAAATTTTACAGTTAATATTTTCTGAACTAGATATGAATCGACCTACGGTCTTGAATGGTTGATAGATTCATCCCTTGGGACACAATTGTCAATGTTGGATTTTCTTTAACTGTCAGAAAATTGTATATACAGGGTGTTAAAGAAGACGATGATTTTTGCTCCAATTTTAATGGCGTGTAACTTCCACAATAATATTTTTAAAGTTTATCACTCTACGTCAATTGAATCACTGGTTCATAGCAAAGAAAGTAATTTGTCAAATTTTTAATATTTGCTTTATTTTAAGAAATACCGATTTTTTTGAAAACCCTTGCTTTATTTCAACTTATTGATAGCTAGATCTCACTGTGCGTTGTATCGTGAAAACTTTGCGAGTGATTATTAAACCTTATGAAAAGCTTGATTAAGTGCAGTAACATCAGTTGTACATCATAACATTTAGGTACTATTGTGCCGATAAAAAACTGGGACAAGAGATTTACAAAAACAATGTAAGAAATACAAATATCCCCTAGACTATAAAAGGTGTCTAGAGCTAAAAAGGAAAAACATTCAAAATTTAAAAAGTAACCTAGGTTACATAATGAAATGTTTTGTATTTTTCGATACGGGGTGGTTAAATTTGAGAGACATCATATAATATGGATAAAGTAAATTTATTAGATTTTTTTAAAGTCAAATATTTTATAAATTATTATATTTACCATTACCACAAAATAATAAATAAAGCTAATACAGGTAATAAAATACATTTAATAAAAAGAAAAAAATTGCGAACACAAAGTTTGTCAAAACAACACAAAATTAATATTTGGTCATAGAACCATTTCTGTTTATTACTTTTTGGAGCCTTTGTGGCATACTTAAAACTAAGTTTCTACATAATTCGACAGTTATTTCATCCCAAGCTTGATTTATCCTATGACGTAATTCATCCCTGTTTCTAGGTTGAAAATCATGTTTATACATAGATTTGACCATGGCACCCCAAATGTTTTCTATCGGGTTCAAATCGGGACTCTTCGAAGCCCAGGGAAGAACTGCTATGTTATTTTCTTGGAGAAAATTTTGTACAATGCGCGCTGTGTGTATTGGAGCATTATCATGCTGAAATGTGTAATTTTGACCGTATACAGCGTTTACCGATGGTATCATCACTTCGTTTAGTATATTAACGTATACTGCTGCAGTTAGTCTTCCTTCGACGATTTGGCAAAGTCCTGGTCCTCTAGCGCTAATCCAGCCCCAAACATTTATGGAGAAACGCCCACTTTGGTTGGTTTTGTGGGTGTATCTCTCATCATACCGCATGCCGGAAGGCCTATACACCCGAATTCTCCCATTATTGCATGACTGAAAAGTTTTCTCGTCAGAAAATATAACTGTTTCCCATAAATTTATTTGATTAATATATTCATGTGCAAATTCTAATCTGCCCTGTTTATTTATTTCCGTTAAAAAATTTTTATTGGCAGCACAACGGCTTCGTATATCGGAATTTCGAACCCTGTCTCTAGCGGTATTTGCAGAACCTGGAAAATTCGTCTCTTCTTTTGCCTTGATTGCAGTTTCGAAGGGATGATCCCTTAGATAATTAACCAGTCTTCTATCATGATCATCAGTAGAAATTTTAGGGGGACCAGAACCTGCATTCCTAATAATAGTCCCATGTCTTGCTATTTTTTGTTTTGCCAATAGCACGGTATTCTTGCTTACTCCCAGTTCATCTGCAATATCCCTAATAGCAACACTATCTCGCAACCGACTATAAATAATTGCCTTTTGCTGGGGGGTTAATTGTGGCATATTTACAAATAATATATGATTGTATATTTAACGAGTCAATCATAAAGTGACAATCTTTATTGACATGCAAATTTTCATGACATTTTACTGGTACCAGGCTTGATGTAAAATTATTCTTAATAGTCTAGGAGAAAATAGAAAAATTTCCTGTCCCAGTTTTTTATCGGCGCGATGGTACAACTATTGTAACTGAACATAATCAAGCTTATCATAAGGTATAATAATCACTATCAAAGTTTGCACGATACAACACACAGTGAGATCTAGCTACCATTAAGTTGAAATAAAGTAAGGTTTTCCAAAAAAATCGGTATTTCTTAAAATATGGCAGATATCAAAAATTTGACCAATTACTATCTTTGCTATGAACCAGTGATTCAATTGACGTAGAGTGATAAAATTTAAAAATATTATTGTAAAAGTTACAGGCCATTAAAATTGGAGCAAAAATCATCGTCTTCTTTAACACCCTGCATATAAAATTTTCTGACAGTTAAAAAAAATCCAATATTGACAGGGGTGAATCTATCAACCATTCAAAACCGTAGATGGATATCAAAACTGGTTCAGAAAATATTTACTGTTAAATTTAGGCAAAATTTTTCTTGCTCGAAAGCAATTATTGTCCAGCAGCTTATATAAGAACATATACTAATGTATTCTTCAATGAATCTATAAGCGCGATTGTATCGTAAGAACTATTTATATCAGACAGTTCCAACAAAAAGCTACTGATTTTCATGTTAAAGAAGAATTTTAAAGAATTGATTTTACGGTAAAGCAAGCAGTCAAAAATGCCGATTGTTTGATTGTACCAACTGCCATTGATATGTCTTAATTTTTATCGGTGTCCCGCAATCGTTTCGCTCCCGTTCCCGCTACCCTGCATTGGGTTGAGTGGACCTTAAAGGCGCTTGTATTCCAGGTTCAAAAGTACTGTCAATGACTCATTGCTTTCATATCGAGAGTAACGGGGTGTATGAAGTCAGAGGAAAAAAATTTCATGATAATAAATATTGTGCTCTATTAGAATTTCAAAATTACACAGGAATTATTTCGTACAACCCGCTGCACTCTATATAAAAGCAATGAATTACTGACAGTTGGGGTATAGTGATAGTAAGTGGTGAGCCTTAAAACATTGTCCAGTCATTAGAAAGATCATTGTTGGATCACTAACACCTATTGCTCATATACGACCACAAGGTATCTAAATATGGAGAATCGTGGCCGTAGCAGACGTTTTTGAAGATGCTTTTTTCGAAAGCGCTATGGCATATATAAGATTTCTTAAAAAGCATTGATTCGATCTGTATAAAGTTTGTATATTGTCATAAGTTAAATATCAAGTACACGTAGTATATGACCTTAGTAGTCGTGAAATCACCAGACTCGTGATACTACGAACGTAGCTTACGTCCGTGATTCGCGAATTAAATGATTTTAAACGTAAAATACCAGCAAACGCAAGCGTACTATTTCCATGTGACATATTTTATCACCAATGTATGAGATTAATTTAGTTGTACGACTTTGTACTTAAGATCGAATCGGTTTAATGGGTTTTAAGTTATTCTGCGGGGAGCAGACGATTAAAATTTATTTGTCTATTTATTTTTTTACGAAACCCTAAATTAAAAATTACTTTTACCCAAAACGATTGGACGTAATGCGATTGCAAAAGAACGAGAAAGTTTGATTTATTTTTAAGGTATTTACATAGTCTTCAATGCGCCCCGATTATTCGAACTCTGTAGTCTTCTCAAGAAGCGCAAGCAGCGTGCAATGCAATGTTATAAAATTTACGACCAAGTAAACTCTGGACTTATTTATTGCCTGTGTATCTAAAATTCTGTAACAGAAAACTCTTCGACAGTACCTAATCTAATCTGACGGTTGAGATATTAGATTACGGAAGTCATTTCAACCAATAAAAGCAGGCTAATAAATATACATGCCGTGTCGTCGATATTGGACACATTAAAGATAAGAAACTAACACTGGCAATAATAATTTTAATGGTTTTAATTCGCTGTCCAAATTTGATCACTGCCGATTATACTGGGTCTCCCAAAAGTCCCGCATAAAATGAATATCAATTAAAGGAAAAAGATCTAGGAAAAACGCTCGGACCCGTAAATTTTTATTTTTAATTGTGAATTTTTTGACATAAAAAAATATTATACAGGGTGTCTCATAGAACTGTCGTCACGTCTTTAAAAAAATTTTTTTAAGGGAACACCCCATATTTTGTATTATTTTCTGATTCCCCACAAAATTCTACGCTTATGTTGTAAATGTCATATGTCTAAATTCAATAGTTTTTGATAATTGACGTTTAAATATGGCATTTTTTGACTTTGAGAGGCTGTAACATTGGAACGGTTAATCTTAGAGAAAAATGGTTTTCACCTCCCTGTCTTAGTTTTCTATTCTCTATCCAAAGAAACCAACCTCCGATTTACCATGTCAAACCAAAAAACCGGTTTTAATGGCTTAACATGGTAAATTGGAGGTTGTTTTCTTTGGATAGAGAATAAAAAACTAAGATAAGGAGGTGAAAACCATTTTTCTCTAAGATGAACCGTGTAGTATAATGTACCAGTTAGAACATGCAAGAAGTACCGGATACCTGGACAGGAGGTGATTGATCTGTCAATAGACTTCATACGCGGTCGGCCTATATAATAAGTACCCCTTTAAGGGCGGATAAAACATGGTGACACCGAGCGTTTTTCCTAGATCTTTTTTCTTTAATTGATATTAATTTTATGCGGGACTTTTGGGAGACCCAGTATAACTCAATCAGGTAACAACCTGTATAAATAATTAAGGAAATAGAAAATATTCTACTGGTATTAAGAATAGTGACAAAAAGACAGTATTTTAATTAAAACCAGATTTAAAAAGAAATATGTTAAATAAAAACGTCTTCATAAAAATCGGCCAAATACCATCATGTTCACCTATTGAGAGTTTAAAAAATTTCAATTTATAAAGTGAAAAAGGGAAAATATAGACGAATTGCAACAAATTTCATTCTTTCTTTTTATTAATCCATTTAACCAATTTTTTTTAAATTACAGGCTAAGGTGGGTATTTGGCCACTTTTTGGATAAAACGAAAAGGATACGACATACTTTTAAATATTACAATAATTGCTAAAAAATATTTTTAAATATTATAGTATAGTATACACAGAGTACATTCTGGGATAAGAATTGTTAAAAGCCAGAATTTAAAAAAATCTACACAGGAAAAAGAAGTAGAAGTTCCTAAAAAGTAATAAAAAATGAAAACTGCAATGAAAAAATTGTATTAAAAGAAAATTTTGTTAAGCAATATCATATAATATCTACAGTTCTTATTGTTATATCTTCCAAATTTTAGAAAATAAAGTTGTTATCGTAGCCAAATATAATATATCGTCATATTATAACAATATAATATTGTACACTTTAACAATATATTATGGCAATAGCATGGAAATATCTATATTTTAAATAGCTTCATATGTGTGAATGTTTAATCAAACGTTTTTTTATCAACTTATGGAATCACCTTCATTTAAAAACATTACAGTATTGAGAGGTCTTGTTGACTGAATATAAATTAAGCCGTGGAAGGTTACAGGACAAATGTCCTCTTTTGTGACACGATGTTACATCGCCGTCTAGTTAATACTAAGAATCAATAATCAGTTATTCTCCCAAGCAAATCGTGGCGCGCTGGTATCTCGAGGTGAAATTGAAACCCATAAAAGGCTAAGCAGCTGAATTACATAGACAATTGCATATAGTTCCTAATTCGAAGAATTTCGTCTGCGAATATCTGCATGCAGGTAAAATAGTGAACGATAGAAGAGCTTTGGACTTACATTGTCTTTATGTGTTTTACATCACAACGTTTCAACTGATAAGTATCTACAGTCGTTTTCAGGTGAATACTAAATAAGTAATGTAACTACAGCTCTATTTATACTAGCTAGATGCACTCGCAAATCGGCCAAATATACAAAAGAAACAAATAGAGTCACAGTCAACACTCAACATTCCATATGTAAAAAGGAGTATCTGAGAGAATTAGAAGACTAGGACAACGATACAACATCAACACGGTATTCAGCTCGAAAGACACTTTAAGAAGCCACCTGACGAAGACAAAACCAACAAGTCAAAAAGACAGGAAAAACTGTGTCTACCAGATTCCCTGCGAATGTGGCAGATCTAACATTGGTGAGACTCTAAGGTCACTTGAAAATAGGGTAAAGGAAAACAGAAACAACACGCTTAAAGGTGAAACCGAAAAATCAGGTGCAGCTGACCATGCCTGGACACACGGTCATCACATCAAGTGGACAGAAGTTCAAATCCTGCATAAAGAACCACATTGGAGAAAAAGGAAGTTGCTACCATATACCAGAACCCAGATTGCTTTAGTAAGCTCTCGCTAGATATAAAAAAATATCTGGAAACCTTTGTTAAGCAGATGTAAACTTAAAATACCGCACACTAACTAAACGCATGACTGCACCCATCTCGGTTATGCTCTGGTGCATCTAGCTAGTATAAATAAAGCTGTAGTCACTTTACTTATTTAGTATTCACCTGAAGACGACTGGAGATACTTACCAGTTGAAACGTTGTGATGTAAAACAAATAAAGACAATGCAAGTCCAAAACATCGTTGTTTCCAACCTTCAAACAGACAGGTAAAATAGATTATAAAAATGTGAAGATAAGGAATATTTTGTGCATCACTATAAAATTTTATATTTTAATTATGAAATCTGAATATTAAATCCTTATTCCTAAATGTAACAAAAGGATGTTGTTACAGTATAAAAATTAATTAACAAAAGCTATATAGCTCGATGAACAAAATGTATGGCTGTGCCTATACTAACCAGGCGATATTATTAACTATATTCATATGTTTACGATGACCATAAATTTTTTTGGTGTGTGGATGTAATTGAAGCATAAAACAAGAATATAGTATTGTAAAAAAATTTCTTGCTAAATTATTTTGATAGTAAATACTGGTTTTCCGTTGTCATTAACTGGACTTTCTTTTAAATATATCTAGGTATTACTATAGAAATATAAAGGAAATAATCCAAGAAGTTGATTTACTGTAAATAAAGTGCTTTCACGTCTCTTATGTTCAGCTACAAAAGATTATTGATTGTTCAGCTCAAGAGTCCTCGTTTTTGCATTAAGTAATGAATATAGCCTCATTATTGGGTCAAAAGGCCAAGTTAGTGCCACTATTGCCGGGCCTATTATTTAAAGGGACAAAAGAAACTGCCAAGAGTTTTTATGGAAAACCCTTTTAAAAGCTTAAGTAGTTTCTTGCTTCTTTTTCAGTCAACCGTTTTTTCTTTGAAAAACTAAATTGTTTGCAAATCCATAACATCCTTATATCCATTTTTAGTTTATTCTGGTTTAGTTATGTGCAAATATTATTTGTGGATCTTACAACGACGATATAAATCTAGTAATAATACTTATTTTGGATTGCAATCCAGAAAGAAAAACAAATTTATCAAAACATTTTCTTTTAATTGAACTGTTTGACCAAAAAAATTAATTAATCATTGATTTGATATTAATGTTTTTAAAAGAACAATAACAAGAGTAGAAAAGAAGGTTTTTTAGCGGCAGGCGGACAAAGTAGTGCATCTATCTTTTGCATTGAGTACACAGGGACGCCAAAGATAATGGGTTCCCTGGGGCACAGGTAGGCAATGACAGGCTGTTCCGTTCTTATTAGAACTCATCAGAAAGCCATAACCTGTAAGCGACCCCCAGTACAGCGAGACTGTGCTTTCAAGGCATTTTTAAGAAATAAAAACGCGATGAAAACCCAGTAACGCCATCTATAGGAATCAACTCAATGTAAAAGATAGTCGTGACGAAGCAACAATAAACCAAATACGTTAGGCCAACACACCAGTATAGGCAACATTTATCGCATCCCCCAATTTTTCTACGGATTTGTAGATTCAAATAAGTTCGCGCTGCAGTATACCCACTGTGCGCTGCCAACCCGTAATACAATGCCGTGTTTTTAAAATAAAGTAGTAGAGTTTAGTGTCCGCATAACTAAATAGAAAAGAAGGTTTTTTAGCGGCAGGCGGACAAAGTAGTGCATCTATCTTTTGCATTGAGTACACAGGGACTCCAAAGATAATGGGTTCCCTGGGGCACAGGTAGGCAATGACAGGCTGTTCCGTTCTTATTAGAACTCATCAGAAAGCCATAACCTGTAAGCGACCCCCAGTACAGCGAGACTATGCTTTCAAGGCATTTTTAAGAAATAAAAACGCGATGAAAACCCAGTAACGCCATCTATAGGAATCAACTCAATGCAAAAGATAGTCGTGACGAAGCAACAATAAACCAAATACGTTAGGCTAACACACCAGTATAGGCAACATTTATCGCATCCCCCAATTTTTCTACGGATTTGTAGATTCAAATAAGTTCGCGCTGCAGTATACCCACTGTGCGCTGCCAACCCGTAATACAATGCCGTGTTTTTAAAATAAAGTAGTAGAGTTTAGTGTTCGTATAATTAAATAGAAAAGAAGGTTTTTTAGCGGCAGGCGGACAAAGTAGTGCATCTATCTTTTGCATTGAGTACACAGGGACGCCAAAAGTACTCTCTAACTCTACTACTTTAATAAAAAGAGTGTTTACACCTGACTGACCATGATTAAATATTAACACATAAAATATTGATATGATTAGTAACAAAATAAAAACACTGCATATTAATATATTAATATCATGATAATTCATGAAATATAAAGAGTAATTTACGTTGAGTAGCCTATTAGAAGAGCTTGGAAACAAGTCAATTAATGGCAGTAGAGTTTTGGACTTGCATTGTCTTTATTTGTTTTGAATCACTACATTTCAACTGGTAAGTATTTCCAATCGTCTTCAGGTGACTACAGTATTTACCTGAATCCGCGACGGTGAAATATAAGACTAGCATCCAGAACCACTCCAGAAAGTCTTCAATTTGAATACTTTTGAAACTTTAAAATAAATCGTATTACTGTGGTACCTAAATGTTATAGCATTGATTATGTCAAGCCCAGACGTAGTGATCGGGGAGTAAATAATATAAATATGAGAAAAATTAAGAAAAGTCGGTATGAAAAGAAATTAAGAGAAGAAAGCTAGAGAGGAATAAAAGCGAGACCTATAATAATCGTAATATTATCAAATTTTAATGAAACTAACAATTAAATATATTATGGTTACTTTTTTAAATAAACTGCAGGACAATTGCTTTCGAGCAAGAAAAATTTCGCCTAAATTTAAGAGTTAATATTTTCTGAACCAGATATGATATCGACCTACGGTTTTTAATGGTTGATAGATTCATCCCTTGGGAAACAATTATTATCAATGTTGGATTTTCTTTAACTGTCAGAAAATTTTATATACAGGGTGTTAAAGAAGACGATGGTTTTTGCTCCAATTTTAATGGCGTGTAACTTTCACAATAATATTTTTAAATTTTATCACTCCACGTCAATTGAATCACTGGTTCATAGCAAAGAAAGTAATTTGTCAAATTTTTGATCTCTGCTATATTTTAAGAAATACCGATATTTTTGGAAAACCTTGCTTTATTTCAACTTATTGGTCTCTAGATCTCACTGTGCGTTGTATCGTGCAAAATTTGCGAGTGATTCTTATACCTTATAAAAAGCTTGATTATGTTCAGTAACAATAGTTGAACCTAAATGTTATGATGTACAGTAGCGTACTTATAAACAACTAGGTATATGTCTATGGTTTATGAGTATCTCACAGTTTTTCACGATTGTTTTATATTGGAAAGTACTCGCCCCTATATTAGGTAAATTTTTTCTTATTTTTTAGTTTTTCATATCGCACTACAGGTATATTATACAGTGTGTTTGCAAAATTTTAACAAAGATAATTTTCTTAGTAGATATGCTATGACAGTTCTACAATCAAAAACGCCCTTTTCCCATGTTAATCTCCATAAGAAAATTTAAGGTCCGATTTACATTTTTATGACGCTTTTGGGGGCGCCGCCACTTAGTCCCAGGAACCAGCTACTGAGCAGTAGCTACATTGGGCATTATCTACTTAGGCCGTAGCTACTTGGGCGTTAGCTACTTGGGCAATAGTATCATTGGCACTAGTTGTCATTGGGTAAACGTCATCAATCATCTGTGATATGCCATCTATTACACGTCACCTGAACCGCACCTACTTAGGTATTCATATTTGGGGGACCCAAGCCTACAAGTCGAGGCTCCGCTAAAAGCCCTACCTCCAAGAACCGGTACCCCAATGACGTTACAAACGATTGAAATTATTATTTAACAGAAAAAAAGTTAACATTTTCACCAAGACTCGAACCACCGACCTATGGATTAGAAGCCAACGCCTTAGTCCACCACACCGGCGAGCTATTGTAGAAAATTCCGCTTTTAACTTGAAGGTTATCTAGGTATACGGTTGTCCCGCCTACGAGAGTCATGCATCATGACACACCATGATAAGTAGTTTTTATAGGGGACGTAAGATTAATAATAATATATTTGTTAAAGTGTAGAGGGAACATAAGTAGAAAATAAAATTAGCTGTAACTATAATTAAATTTGCTTAACACGATAAAGTCGTGCAAAGCACTGACACTATTTATTCCTTAACGGATCAGCAAAATGAACCGTAGAACCACTAAATGAACCACTTAATGATCCGTAGAACCACTAAATGAACCACTTAATGAACCGAAGAACCACTAAATGAACCACATAATGATCCGTAGAACCACTAAATGAACCACTTAATGAACCGAAGAACCACTAAATGAACCACTTAATGAACCGAAGAACCACTAAATGAACCACTTAATGAACCGAAGAACCACTAAATGAACCACTTAATGATCCGTAGAACCACAAAATGAACCACTTAATGAACCGAAGAACCACTAAATGAACCACTTAATGAACCGCGGAACCACTAAATGAACCGTGAATCAGGTTAATAAACAGCGGATCACTGCGAGTTCTTCCTATGGCAGCAGGGAAGAGGAGGGGGAGGAGGAAAATCAATGATATACGATAATTTTAGTAAAAACCTTTATTTTTCCCATTAATATTACAATAACTAATATCTAACCTAATTAATATCTAACCTATTTAATATCTAAACTAATTATTTAAGAACAGTGACGTCACAAAAGATTGATTAAAGTATATTTAAACTTTTCGAACAGTTCCCACTAATGGTGAGTACTTTATAAGCTTATCATGAATAATAAGACAGTATGCGGTAGTATTTGCTGGAACATTTTCTTTCGTTTCAAACTCCAACCTGACATCAATAATCCCCGAATTTAATATTTCATTTTGTCGGGAACAATCAATCACAATTAGAGGAGCATTTGTTAAAAAGTCTTTTGGAGAGAACAGTGGTTCATTTTCTTTTTCGTAAAAACATTCTTGGAACTCTGAGTACATTTCATACAAAGAAGCAATTTGACCTTTAGAAACATCTAAATTTAAATTATCATACGGATACATTTCAGAATTTAAATAAAGTTTAACATTAAATACATTACAATGATCAAACAAACTACAGTTTTTAGCTATCTTATCCTTTCTGTCGGTTGAAAATCCTAAAATTACCCATCTGGGACGTTCTACTTGAATAGCATTCTTTATAGTCCAGGTATGCTGTTTAGCCGTTTGTAATGTAGGATATTCAGCTAGCTCCCAACTTCTAAAGCCGACATCTAATTCGGTGCCAGTTTCAATAATCTTTAGTAGATCCAATCGTTCCATATCAGATACCGAAATATGAGGCAGCTTCCAAACAATTTTATCTATTGTAACCCCCATATTCTCGGCTGCGTTAGAGTTGATAATTGCATTTTTATCAGTATGACTTCTTAATAAGACCAATTCATGCTTCACATTTATTAATATCTTCTGAAAATCCTCTGCAAATCCCAAAATCGTGCGTAGCGGTACACAAACATTAAATGAGCCGGTAGTTCTATCAACCACATCGCAAGTAAAATTATCATCAATGCTCCATCCGGCGTTCTTGTATTTCTTAAGTTCGTTTGCATTATACGAAACATATCCCTTCATTGAGGTGGCTATTCCAGGATTACGTACTGAATCCAGGATTCTACCCCCAAGCTCAAATCGGATTTCTTCAAACAAGTGACAAAAGAAATTGTTTACAAATTTTGCTGTAGTTGAAACAGTTGAATCGTCTTGTTTTAAGAGTCTTCCTTCCAGATATATATGACTAGCATAAGGCAATGTGTATATATCAGTTTGCTGAACAGGAATTCTTATTTCATCATTGTTGTTAAACGAGTTGGAATAAGGCAGATGACTGTGTCTTTCAATTTTTACTATTGAATTGTCAAAGACAAGAGATTCAGATACGTTTAGTATACTCATTATGTATTCCCTTTAGGGTATATCCTAATGATTTGAGATACTTGCTATTATCAGCTGACAATTTTTTAACTTCCTTAGAGGACTTTAAAAGCTGCTCGAAATTAATAAGTTTGTGACAATTATATTTCACAACCATTCTCTACAACGTATACTTAACTACTAAAAACATGTGCTTGTAACAAGTCTTATATAACTTTCTTTAAATGAAGCCTGATCGTAATGACTTCACCTCTAAGGTTTATTGCATCACCATCCTGATCAACAAGCTTTAATTCAATATTACTTATTAATCTGGTGTTAATTGGCATATAAATTACGTTTTGAGGAATTTCGATTATTTTAAATCCTGCGGGGACAGAGGGCGAAAATTCATGGATTGTATGAACTAGATTACTATTGTGATATGCTCCAGTAACAATATTACACTCTACTTTAATAACATTTACTTTAAGGATATTTACAGGTGTAGGAGATACATGTTTAGTACCAGCCTGCAGTTTCATATTGCGGAATCCTAACAAGTCTCCAATTGAACCCTTCTTGGAGAAATCTACGGTATGAGTACATTTAAGCTCACATTTTAGCGTGCTCGTATTTCCATTAAGGATTAGACCGCAATTAAAATCTGGGTCGATATTATTCTGCTGCTCAATTGCTTCTTGTAGGTAGTCATTTAGAGCTGATATTTCATACGATCCGACTGGAATTTCAAGTACAACATCACCCACATAAAATTTATTGTTATTTTCGCCTATATTGGGAATGGCGTTAAAAGTCTCCAAACTAATAAGTCCCATCACATAATCACTATCATTATTTCTCAGATCCAATGGAGGGGAATAATAAGCTTTTAAGACAGAACTATTACCACTTAAGCAAAAGGTACTCATCTCGAAGGATTTTAGAGACAACTAATTCATTAACTTAGTTGTTATGATATTTATAAGGTGTGATGTAAAGCCCCAATCCACTCTTATATTTCTTTAAATACAGACCACTGCCACTTTTTCCCAAAGCTATAGACTCCATAGTTTCGTTGTGCCTTTTGTCTTCCTCTAACTTTTGTTGAGCACTTTTTGCATCGTTAACAGCTTTTGCAATACCAGCAGCACCACCACTTAATGCTCCCAATGCGCTAAGCCCGGCAAAAAGAGGAATCAAAGGTAGGAATCCTCCTGTTTTTGGGATCGGAATTACTCCTGTAGGAAGTACTTTTTCAACTCCTGCGAATGATTTTAAAGCCACTTGTGCTGCCGACAAAAGATCTTCGGGTTTTTCCTTAATAATAGCCTCTCGCGCTCTGTTTAGAGCGGATATAAAGGGAATCCCCTTGCCCCTTTTAGTAATCCGTTTTTTTACAACTTTATTCTTAAACTTCTGCATTGTAGACCAGTCAGTACAACAACCTTAGTAACACTAATGCTGTGGTATTAATGCGAATGTATATATGAACGTTAGTTAGGTATACTGTTCAGTTATCTAGTAGCAGTTGTGGAATCAACAGCTATTTTTACTGTTCATTCATTTTGCTGTTAAAATGCCATCAAGTCTTGCCGGTTTGGACCCTGATGTTCAAAAAAGAATAAAGGACGCTGCTAAAAGTATTAGAAAGAAATATCTGCAACTTAAAGCAGAACGAGAGGGAGAAAATGATAATCAGCAGATGGAAGATGAGGAGGAGCTTAAGAATGCACGTACGGTTCAAACTGATCCTAAAATCATTAAACTTATTGATAAGCATTCTCAAACCGTTAAAGATTTATATAAATCACTAAAAGAAAACCGTTACGAAAGTGCTCGTGCATTGGAAACTTCATATCGTCCTCTGGCTAAAATGTTAACCAAGACAATTGAAAAATCTACTTCAGGCAAGCTGTTCACGCCTTTCAAAACCCATGCTTCACTAAAAAGACCAAAGAGTGAAATTAAACACTCTTCAACATTGGTTAAGAAACCTCGATATCCTTTAAATTTTAATACTCCTAATAAGAAAAAAGATCGCCACGATGAACAAAGACAGGAAGAAGAAGAAGATCATGATGATAATATGGAGATAGAAACTATTGAGATACCAGATAATGAATCATTTAATCAAACAATTAACTTTGATAATGACGATGCAAACACTACCATGTTTGAGTATAATCCTCGCGAAAGCTTTTTTTACGACGATGACTTTAGACTTGATCCTAATACCCAGCCAATTCAAGCCGATGCAATTCCTGAAGAATCGTTTGAAGAATACATGGAACAGTATGATGAACTACCTCGAGAATATATGAGGGGGCTCATACGTGATACAGATAATCAGTATGATCGTACTTATCTGAAACATGATTTTGAGACGGATCATATATATTTTGGTGATTCCAAACTTGAATTTAAAGGACCAGATATTGTTATCAAGGGACAAAATTTCAAAGGAACTCCTGGTCTTTATGAGCTTATGTTTAAAACTGTTCCTTTAAGGAATAAATTTACTGCTTTAGACGAGCGAGTCTTTGCAAAAATAATTTTACTAACAAATGCTCATAAAAGAAATTTCAATCCTGATTTGCCGATGGCAGGAAATAAGGGTGTGAAATATACGCATACAATAAAACCTCTCCTTGAAAAGGTTCGAGAAGACAGCGATGCTAGCCAAAAGGAAAGAGATAAGCAGCTGCGAATTGTTAGGCAACAGCAATATCAAGGACATGGGTTCAACCAACAGCTCTCAGGTGGTTCCAAGGTCGCCACTTCTGATACTTTTAAAGAATATTCCAACAATAAAACTGATTATGTGTATTGGGACGATCCAAATGAACTAGTTGATCGGCTTAGAAAAATATTAGCAAGTTCTGAAGTAGGTAATAATTCACACATTAACGAAATAATCAGTATAGAGGAAGAGTTGAGAGAGGCTGGAATAATAGAATAAATATATTGGATGTATGAAAATGTTATTAGTTTCAAGATGACTATCGATAAATTCGGTCGTAATCTGGCCCATCCGTATCACTTATCTAGGAAGCTAAAGAAGAGTCCAGAAGTGGTACGAGAAGTACAAACAAAGCAGTTGTATGGTTTTATGCATATGGCTCTGTCTGGTAGCATCGATTCATCGGGTGATTGTATGATTCATGGCCAGCCATTTTACAAATTTCCTCTCAAAAGTGGAACTATTGAATATGTAAATGTTCATCCTCAAGATGTACGCACTACAATCAACAAGCAACCATATACGATGTTACTGCTTAAGAAACTCAAATTTTCTGATAAAATATCATTTTCAACCAAATCAAATTCTACCGTGCTGTTTGTAGAATTTTTAATAAAGTATCCAATTGAATAATTAAAAATATTATTAGTTAGTATAATAATTCTTATTTAGTTCCTCTTCCTCTCACCACTTAACTATTGTAGAGGGGAGGAATAGGGCTTAAAAGTGACTGATAGCGATTCATTAACGTTCACTTTTATTAGAAACGCCTAACAATCATGGCATTAAAACTAACGACAGAAAATTGGCAGAACAGTTTATTACGAGCTATTAGAAAAATTGAAAATGATTTTAATAAAGAAATTAATTTAAATACAAAGTCTGTTATGGCAAGTAGTTCATCTTGGGCCATATATTATAATGAAGAAATAATGTATTATACACAAGGTGCAAAGTTGTGTAAAGATTATTACGAAGGAAAAGATTTGCTCAAATTATTAGAAGGACTTTTAGATAATGAGTTTTTTAAGCAGATGATATATTTAAAAAAATTTGTGCCTGAGGATCAAACGGATGCGTTGGAGCTAATTCGTTTAGCAGAATGTAGCATTGAGAATTTTGGTGAATACAGTAAAAATGGCATTGATAATTCGGACGAGGACAGCGATTAAATATGACCGATTATTCTTAAATAAGTAGTTTAGATATTAATTAGGTTAGATATTAATTAGGTTATATATTAGTTATTGTAATATTAATGGGAAAAATAAAGGTTTTTACTAAAATTATCGTATATCATTGATTTTCCTCCTCCCCCTCCTCTTCCCTGCTGCCATAGGAAGAACTCGCAGTGATCCGCTGTTTATTAACCTGATTCACGGTTCATTTAGTGGTTCCGCGGTTCATTAAGTGGTTCATTTAGTGGTTCTTCGGTTCATTAAGTGGTTCATTTTGTGGTTCTACGGATCATTAAGTGGTTCATTTAGTGGTTCTTCGGTTCATTAAGTGGTTCATTTAGTGGTTCTTCGGTTCATTAAGTGGTTCATTTAGTGGTTCTTCGGTTCATTAAGTGGTTCATTTAGTGGTTCTACGGATCATTATGTGGTTCATTTAGTGGTTCTTCGGTTCATTAAGTGGTTCATTTAGTGGTTCTACGGATCATTAAGTGGTTCATTTAGTGGTTCTACGGTTCATTTTGCTGATCCGTTAAGGAATAAATAGTGTCAGTGCTTTGCACGACTTTATCGTGTTAAGCAAATTTAATTATAGTTACAGCTAATTTTATTTTCTACTTATGTTCCCTCTACACTTTAACAAATATATTATTATTAATCTTACGTCCCCTATAAAAACTACTTATCATGGTGTGTCATGATGCATGACTCTCGTAGGCGGGACAACCGTATACCTAGATAACCTTCAAGTTAAAAGCGGAATTTTCTACAATAGCTCGCCGGTGTGGTGGACTAAGGCGTTGGCTTCTAATCCATAGGTCGGTGGTTCGAGTCTTGGTGAAAATGTTAACTTTTTTTCTGTTAAATAATAATTTCAATCGTTTGTAACGTCATTGGGGTACCGGTTCTTGGAGGTAGGGCTTTTAGCGGAGCCTCGACTTGTAGGCTTGGGTCCCCCAAATATGAATACCTAAGTAGGTGCGGTTCAGGTGACGTGTAATAGATGGCATATCACAGATGATTGATGACGTTTACCCAATGACAACTAGTGCCAATGATACTATTGCCCAAGTAGCTAACGCCCAAGTAGCTACGGCCTAAGTAGATAATGCCCAATGTAGCTACTGCTCAGTAGCTGGTTCCTGGGACTAAGTGGCGGCGCCCCCAAAAGCGTCATAAAAATGTAAATCGGACCTTAAATTTTCTTATGGAGATTAACATGGGAAAAGGGCGTTTTTGATTGTAGAACTGTCATAGCATATCTACTTTTCTTTTATTAAATTTTTGGAAAATATTTATTTATTAATTTCTATTTTTACACATTACTCATAAATAATGAATATATAGGTGTTTATAAGTACGAAACTGTACATCATAACATTTAGGTACAACTATTGTTACTCAACATAATCAAGGGATAAGAATCACTCGCAAAGGTTGCACGATACAACGCACAGTGAGATCTAGCTACCAATAAGTTGAAATAAAGCAAGGTTTTCCAAAAAAATCGGTATTTCTTAAAATATAGCAGATATAAAAAATTTGACAAATTACTTTCTTTGCTATAAACCGATGATTCAATTGACGTAGAGTGATAAAATTAAAAAATATTATTGTGAAAGTTACACGCCATTAAAATTGGAGCAAAAATCATCGTCTTCTTTAACACCATGTATATAAAATTTTCTGACAGTTAAAGAAAATCCAACATTGACAATTGTTTCCCAAGGGATGAATCTATCAACCATTTAAAATCGTAGGTCGATATCATATCTGGTTCAGACAATATCAACTGTTAAATTTAGGCGAAATTTTTCTTGCTCGAAAGCAATTGTCCAGCAGTTTAGATATAAATACAAGAAATGTTTATAAGACGTCAACAGTAAATAAAATCTGAAACACTAAAAGAAATTTCTAAAATAGCAGGCGTGGAAATTTTAAACTCGAAAGTCGACTTGATTTATTTTATTTGACAGCGCATATTATCTTGTAACCGAAACATTTCTAAAATATAAAAATTCTTTTTTCACAAAATCAGTCAGTATTAAATACAATAAGGGTGGGCCAATTTTTCTGTTCTATATTTGTCATGAATTATTTTTTTATATTTTTAACGAAATTCCTTTATTTATAAAGCTAAAATACAATTTGTGGTACGTTATTTTTTTATTATAATATTATATTATATAATTGGTACACCCTGTTTGTAATTCTCGGACATAATAGAGAACTTTGTTATATTCGGCAGACAGATAAAAATATATTTTTTTTACTTCCACATGGATATTTGTTGTTTCCTTTACACCAAAGTGATTGGATAAGTGGGCTATTCCGGTTAACTGAACGGGGTTCGATAGCTTTTAAGAGATTTATCGTTTCTACTTACTTGTTTATTATCTTATTCTTTTAATAACTTTGAATACCCATTTTAGATGCGAAAAACACAAGAAAATTGCAAGAACTTTATAGTGTAAGTTAAATATGTTCCTTCCTCATTCAGCAACAATGTTAGGTAAATTTTGTTAGGTTATGTTAGTTTTGTTGGGATAGGTTATCTTAATATATCATAAATATTAACTAATTATTTTTCTAAAAGTATTTCATATCCAGCAATTTTTTTTTTTAAACATACTATTGGGGACAATAATGTTAAACCAAAAAAATCTACTGAAATCGTATATCTTCTAAACGTATCGAATCCTAAACGGATCTGATTTTATATCCATCCTAGTTAGGATATAACACTGATGACCAATCATAGTAGTCAATTACAAAGAATCCAAATTTAGACGTTGTAAATTTCGCGTGTCGTTTTATAACAATTTACAAAAATGAAGTTAATGATATACTTTAAAAGATACAAATCTGTCAGATCAAATTTGGTATTTTTTATTCGAATCAAAACATTTTTCCCAGATCCCAAACGAAATGCTGCCAAAATTAAAGATATACAATCAAAATATATTTTGATATAATTTTTATATTAACTATTGTTAAGTACTTTATGACCAAACCGAACTAAAGATTCGTTCACCTTCTTAAAATGCACCAAAGCTATTTTAATTTTTTTAAAACGAAATTTACAGCTATTTTGCTGCGTTAATATTTTTACACAAACATGAAAAATTCTTCGATTGTTTTTTTATTATTCTCACAAGTTCACGGCCAAGTTATGCCAACCAAGTTATAATTCCCGATTTAAATAATTTTTTTTAAACTTTTTAGTATAAGGTTGAGATTGAGTCGTAGAAAAATATACGGTACAACCTTTCCATATTGCGCTCGGAAGTTTAAACACTTCATATGCGGCGTAGTGTTCAATTTACTGTCTCGTAAAGTATAGTCATCATATGCATTTTTGTAGTACAAATTACTATACTTTAATGATGTTTCCGTTTAAATTAATTCCTAGTATAGGAAATTTATGAACTTCTCGATTTAAGTAAAATAAATAATTTTATGTTATCATATATGAATTTTTTAAATCAAAATAACCCATAAAGAAAATTCGATTAGAGCAATCTGAATTTTCCATGCGCTGCAGTGTTTAAAGCACTCAGTAAATTCTTTTTTATATCACCCTTGTGAGAGTGTCTAGAATAGAAACAACCCTCTTATTTTTACAACCATGCGGTAAAATTCTGAAAGCTTAAGGCGAAAATGGTTGCAAGATATTACAAATTTTCCAGAGTAAAATACGATGGAACACACGTGGGAAATTATATTACTCGTGAAAAAGGTCATAAATTATTTTTAATTTAATAAAACACTTTTTAATGCTGTTCGCCGAAGTAAAGAAGTCCAAACCATTAACAAAAAATATTATTTTTGTACTAACCTCAGATTGTGGTAATAATTTTCGATCGAAAAGATGGTGATATGGTAAGAAAAAGCTCCGCAGGCAAAATTGGTTTATCCAAATTTGCAGAAATTAAAAGAATTAATAGAAATAACTATAGTGCTATCACAGCATCAGGTAAAGGTGTAAGTAATGTAATGTAGCATAATTTAAACATAAGTGTAAATAGAGGGTCATTCATATATACGTACCATTTTATCATTATTTTTCCTCTTACTTGTAAACATATCAGAAAAATCAATCTTATATTTGAAGAAATAGTCCATACTTAAAGAAGACTGGATATTTAGAAGGAAATAAATAAGATCTCAAAGTCTTCCTCCACTATTATACAACGTGATCAGTTAAGGGTACGGAGCGGCCATATCTCGGAAACTACTGGGCATAGAAATTCAAGAAGAAAAAATTATAACTAAAGTGGTCATGAGAAAATGCTGGAAATAATTTTTAAGTTCTGCATTTTGCCGCAAGAGGGCATGATTAAAAAGTAAATTTTACATATCTCCGAAAATTTCACATTAAGGTATATCTTTGGTAACACCATTAAAAAGCTTGGACAATTATGCATCATTTTGGTCTTATGCTCATTGGCGTACCGACTTTAATAAGAGGGGGGAAGCTGTTGACAGTGTAATCATTTAAATCGCTGTAACTTATAAACGACTTATCCGATTTTAGCAAACTAAAGACTGTTTGGAAAAGAAATGTATGCACTTTCACCAATTGTATTTAGTTGTCCATAATAGTTTCCCAAAAAAAATGCTGTAACAATGACACATTTTTTGATTTTACTCCGAAAAAATAAATCATACGGTATAATTATGATACCATAATCGAAAAGTAGATGAAATTTGCTAAAAAAATATTAAAACTGCGCCAATAGAATAATTTTTAAAACATTAAAGGAAGAAGCGATTATATATTTTTTAGAAAAAAGTGGGACGCCACTGATATTTTTCCATGTGGATATTATTTCGGATTAGCCTGGTCAATTCTGCATAAAAATGGTCTCTTGCGTTTTTCCTCTCAGCCACACCGTTCTTAATTAAAATAATTAAATTAGCTTTACTATTTATTATTATTAACATTGATAATGAAAAATTTTGTTTTATAAAAATTGTTGGAAATGACCACCTTCACTTAATAGGCTAGCTTCCGCCCGTCTAGTTTTTTTTTTTATGATAAAACACCTGCACTGTAGGAAAAATCCTTTATGGCGCTCTGGGAGCGGTGCGAGTGCGAAAAAAGCGATTAAAGTTGGTCTTGAATCGTTGAAGATTGTATTCATTGGGAAATACGACCTCAGGAAGATCATTCCATAAAGATGACGTTCTCCAGATGAAAGAATTCTTGAACAATGAAGTTCGAGGAGTACTAAGCTGAACAACATATGGATGAGCGGCAGTGGTTCGCCGTGTATTTCTGTTTTGCATTGCTCTAGGTGGAATCAAGTGGGCAATGTCAGTCGAACACCTGCCATGGAAATATCTGTAAAATAGAGCCAAATCACCAACCTGTCTTCGATGCTCCAGGCTATCGAGGGTCTTGGTCAGCTCGGGGTCGCCGATCAGACGAACGGCTCTCCTTTGAATGGAGTCCAGTAGCCGAAGGGTGTGCTTGGGTGCAGAGCTCCAGACATGAGAGCAATATTCTAATGATGGTTGAATCTGGGCTTTGTAGAGTGTCAAAAGTTGATGAGGTGTGTACAACCTTTTAATGCGGAAAAGTACACCAAGTGTCTGTGCAGCTGCCTTGGCAATTGCGGCAACGTGATCATGCCAAGACATATTACCTCCCAGATTGACCCCCAGCAAATTAATAGACGGTGCCAGGGGAATTGCGTGTCCTGCCATGACTATATCCGGTTCTGCAATGTTAACCTTTTTGGAGAAGACTGCTGCCTGGGTTTTCTTAGCATTAAATTCGACTTGGTTACTGTCACCCCAAGCCAAAATTTCTTCCAGGTCATTGTTGAGGCGCAATACTTCATGCTGCCTGCGAGGATGTGCGTCGGCAGCGGATGTTTGGGGAGTCAAGGTAAAAGATGAGACAAGTGTGCTGTCATCAGCAAAGCTATAAATTGGATTTTGGGTTTTCACTAGAAGGTCGTTAATATACAGTAAAAAGAGGGTAGGCGACAATATGGACCCTTGAGGAACACCGGCATTGATGGTGAAGGTGTCTGAGAGAAACCCGTCAATCGCCACTTGCAGAGAACGGTTCTTAAGGAAGCTGGTTAACCATAAACAAAATCCATTAGGCATACCGTAGGATCGAAATTTACTTAGAAGCCCATCGTGCCAAACACGATCAAAAGCCCTAGAGATGTCCAGTGCAACAGCCCGGGATTCTCCATGATGTTCGACGGTGTTGCTCCAAAGATGGGTGACATATGCCAGAAGGTCACCTGTTGATCTGGACTTACGAAAACCGTATTGATGGTAGCTGATAATATTAAGCCCTTCCAGATACTTTAGGAGTTGTTGGTTAATAGCTTTCTTCATTACTTTTGAAATTACTGAAAGAAATGCGACGGGTCGGTAGTAGTTTAATTTAATTATTTTAATTAAGAACGGTGTGCCTGAGGAGAAAAACGCAAGAAACCATTTTTATGCAGACCAGGCTAATCCGAAATAATATCCACATGAAAAAATATCAGTGGCGTCCCACTTTTTTTCTAAAAAATATATAATCGCTTCTTCATTTAAAGTTTTAAAAATTATTCTATTGGCGATAACGCTGAAACGAACGGAGATATCGAGCTGCGATTTTATATCACCCTAACTGAGCAACATAATTGTAGGTTCGGTGTAAAAATGAGTGGAACGGTGAGGAAACCGATACACACATTGCATTGTGAGCAAGAAAAATATGTGGGTTTGAGGCTTATCGAGGTGTATCGGTTTCCTCACCGTTCCACTCATTTTTACACCGAACCTACAATTATGTTGCTCAGTTAGGGTGATATCTGCTGGTCTTATCTTCTTTTAATTTTTCTCCTGAAGATGAATGCTTCTGCATTCGAAACATGTAGAGAAGTTGCTTAAATATTTCTATAATATAACAGTGGAGGAAGACTTTGTGTTCTTATTTTTAACCTTCTAAATTCCCACTCCACTTTAAGTATGGACTATTTCTTCAAGTTTAAAGCATTTGTTAGCGCACAAATAGAATATTCCTTTAATAACAAAAACCAGTGAACTCGATCATGTTGTAGAGGCGGATGGATATCTAATTCGATAACTGACTCGTTACAATATTTGCGAATTAGGGCAGCCTTTCCCTTACATTTTGCTAAATCGCTTTCCATCGATAATGATTAAGTAATTTACGAAAATTTGTGAAGGGGTGTAAAACCTTCATTCCATGGAATGCAGTGATGATTATTTATTAGCCATGTAACACTTTTTTGTTAATCTGGTGACAGTAGACTCATAGGAAATAGCTGCTTAAAAATATAGTGACTAATACGATAGCCATCATATGCTGTAAGTTTCTTGGCGATGAATCAATTTTTTTTAAATTTTAAATCCTTGGATATCGATAACAATATTCATAATTAAATCTTCTAGTATTCAAATTTTTTAAACACTTTTAATTTTACCAAAAATTATTATTTTTTTTTAGAATATTTAAATGCTTAATCTGTTTAGTTAAAAGTTGTAAATATTTTTTTTATAGTTATCTATGTTACCGGACAAATCCGATTTCAGGATAGACTAGATTTGCCTAGGCCTGTTTGGGTTTGTTAGGGTTTGTTCGTATTCTAACAAACCCGAACAAACCTAAACAAACCCGAACAAACCCGATCAGACTCAATCAGGTTTGGCCGGTAACATATTCATACTAATGTCCATAAGTATTAGAATTTAATATGTATGTACAATATATAAAAGTACATAGATATAGTTAATGATTTTCCTTATTCTCCACATTATCCGAAATTTCGATTTTCCGAAATCGGTCTGGTCCACATTATTTCTAATAATCGGTACTGTAATTAGTTTAAAAAACAGTTTTAAGATTTTTTAACTGTTTATAGTTTTTATTTTAATTTTCCGTGCAATTTGTTAATTGTCTATACTTGTTTAGGTCTGATGATGTCAGTTTGAGGCGAAACACGTCATAAAAATAAACAGACCGTAAAATTTTGAGGCCGAGACTTTGTGTCTTGTTTCTTACAAAAAAAATTAAAAGTCTTTTTTAAAACGTCAGCAGAGGTCGTCCTCTGCTATCAGCCGTCCCTGGGCCTTGCCCCGACTGCCACCCCTAGAGACGATGTAAGGAAATGCTGTATTCTCGCTTTATTTCAATTCTATTCATACTTATGATTCTTCACGTCCCTATACATTTTGTAAATCTAAATGCAGCCCTTGTTGAAAACAGTTTTGCCTATAAATCCTTCATTTTGGATATAAAGGGCGGAAGTTTCTCATCGGTACACAACTAATGCGGACCTGTGTGAATTTTTGTCATTAGTTTCTGATTTATTCAATCGATGGGTGCGCTAGACTTGTTTTCAATGAAATTCATTTTAATTTTATCAAAATAATTAAATATATGAAGCTATCGGTTAGCGAAACTTGTGTTGTGCGATGTACTAACAGAAAGTAGAAATAGGCTTTATTATTTCATTAAAAAAATAGTTTCTGATGTTTGCTTAAGTACATTTTTTGTTTCATTTTGAAATTTCTTTCTTAACTTTTCTATTTTAAAATATTTCATTTATAATATAACCACACCGAAAAAAAAAATTTTTATTTTCACAAATTTTGTCCCAAATTACCGATAAATTTGAAAAAATAAAAAAAAATATTTTTGTAATTTCATGTCATAACATAGTTTTTAATGCCGAACAACATTTCATAATAATTACAGTTTTCGATATTGGTAAAAATAAAGGTACCTACTTTACTCTTGGGCAAAATTCATATTTTTTGACAAACCTCGTATACGGCTGAAAAAATTTAACATCTGGTGGCTGCATTTTAGGTTTTGGACCATGCAGAACTTTTTATGAAGAACACCTTTTTTTCGTAAAGTTAATAAATAAAAAGTTGTCCATATGTAGCCAACTTAAGTAGACACACTGTATAAAGATTTTTAATCACAATTAACTAACCAGCAAGTTTGATTGTGACATACATGACATTTGCAGAAATAATTTTCTCACAATTATACTGGGCCGGTATGTTACCTTAATTTTTAATTTACTAATCAGGCACCGTTGATTGTGTAATAATAATGCCTTTCAATGCCATTTATGTCACAGTCAAACTTGCTGGTTAGTTAATTAGGATTAAAAATCTTTATGCAACCCAACATTAGTTAGTGTGGTATAGTCGTGTATCCAATAAAGTAATTAGTCATACAATGCACTAACACTTTATTAATACAATTTTTAAATAATCAAATAATTTTGATAAAGAATGTCCTATTGGAAAACACAATAGATCATTTCCATGTAGAACTTACAATGGAAAAATGTCAGTGCAACACTATTTTTTTTTTTAATAAATTTCAGAGGACACGCTTGAACGGACGCCATTAAGTGGAGTAATTAAATAAATTTTCTAACTAAAGCATGTAGTTTCATATTCTATTAACCCCATATTAAAATTGAAAATAATATCTAAACTAATGTACTCAAAAGTGAATAGGGAACTAAATTTTTTTTGCATCTTTTTGAGGATAGATATTTTATAGCAGAAATCAGTGAGGGGGATCGCTCAATCAGGGTTGAATGGGGAATTTTGTCGACTTTGACATGAGCCGAAGTTATTATTAAAAAGGGTTATGTTTCTGTGTTATACAGTGTGTTTTAAAAAGTATTGCAAATGTAAAAAATGTTGATGTGCTACAAATTTTAATTACATGATTTCTGACTTATTCTAGGGAATTATTTGGAAAGCTTACTAGATTCTGCCGAAACGTTTTTGGAATCATCAATTTATTCTGTAAAGTCAGAAAGCTATTAATTTTTAAATTAAACCATACATTTCCAGAGCTGTTTTGCCTTTAAGTGTTAAACAATGACAGTTTCCACGGAAACGAGTTTGAAATGTGAAAAATATTATTCTATGAATGTGAAGTTTTATGAAGGCGTTTAAAATTGACATTATTTATTTAGTTTAAAAATATGGAAAGAAATCATTTATCCGAAGAGCAGCGTAACTTTATTTTCACATTGCACCAACGTGGATTCAGACAAAGTGAAATTTCAGATATTTTGGGTAAAAGTAAGAGTGTGATAAGAATCATTAGTCATTATCGGGAGACTGGAAGTGCCAGTAGAAGACCCGGTAGCGGATCTGTAAGGGCTACTAATGGATAGAGAAGATCGACACATTAGAATCGAGTAGAGCCCCCTTTAGCAGAGCTTGACGACTTCAACAAGGACTACAAAATACAATAGAAAGAAGGGTTTCTGACCAGACAGTGAGAAACCGACTCAAAGAAGTGGGAATTAAGTCTTACAAGGCGAATGGCTATTACAGCGAACCATCGACGACTTAGGCTTGCTTGGGCCAATGCAGGAATTGAAGAAAATTTTATTTGGGACCATGTATTATTTACTGACGAGTCAAGATTCTGCTTACACAATGATTCTCGTATGTAAAAGAGTGTACAGAACTGTAAATACACGAAACTTACCAGCACATATGCAGCCAATTCATAAATTTGGAGGAGGTGGTGTCATGGTTTGGGCTGGTGTTGCTCTGGGGTTTCGAACTGAGCTGCACTGTTTTGATAATACAGTAACTGGTCAAATATACAGGGATGAAATTATTACACCTTATGTGACAGGGGCTAGAGGTCGATTTGGTCACAATTTTGTGTTTCTTGACGATAATGCTCGCCCTCATAGAGCGCGAGTGGTAATGGAAGAAATTAACAACTTAGAGTTAAATCATTTACCATTACCACCATATTCTCCAGACTTTAACTCGATTGAACATGTGTGGGACAGGCTTCAGTACCAACTGGATCAACATTTGCCTCAGCCAGAAAACATTGATCAGTTGCGGCGGCTACTTCCTATCTTGTGGCAACTAGTGTATCAAGAACATATTGACACCATTATTAGAAGTATGCCTCAGAGGTGTCATCTCTGACTTTACAGAATAAATTGATGATTCCAAAAACGTTTCGGCAGAATCTAGTAAGCTTTCCAAAAAATACCCTAGAATAAGTCAGAAATCATGTAATCAAATTTTGTAGCACATCAAAATTTTTAACATTTACAATACTTTTTAAAACACACTGTATAATACAGGAACATAACCCTTTTTAATAATAACTTTGGCTCATGTCAAAGTCGACAAAATTCCCGATCCAACCCTGGTTGAGCGATCCTCCTCACTGATTTCTGCTATAAAATATCTATCCTCAAAAAGATGCAAAAAAATGTTAGTTCCCTATTTACTTTTGAGTAGTTTACTTTCAGAGATATTACAAAATAACGCTCTAAAACAAAATATAAGCCATTGCAAACATTATGTTGTTATGAGCTTACTATTCTTCATAAAATGACCTGAGGAATCATACCCTGAAATTCGCATTTCAATTATGACCACCCTGTATAAAACAGTTATTAAAAAAAATTATTTTAACATTTTCATCTTAAAGCTAAAAACCTAAAGTGTAGAAGCTCTAACAAACAAATATTTTATCCTAATCTTGTTAGGAAATCTGTTAAAACGGCTTTTCCGTGCATATTCTGTTTTTGCTACCTATCCTGCATATGAGTCTAGGAAGCAAAAACTTTTCGTTAAAACTCGTATCCCTGAAATAGCCCCATTATGAAAGTCAAATCACAATGCCAATGCGGCTTTTCGGGAAACACTAATGAGGGATATTCCTGGGTTAAGTCGTCCTTCGTATATATGTATGTTTGACCATAGTAAAACTGAAAAAGTAGTAGCTTTATTTTTAAAACCCATTTCGACAGCCTAATATTACAAGAATATAGTTAGTAATGAAACACAAAAACATATTTATTATTATGACTGACGATTTATTTTAATTTTTAGAATAAAACAATAAAAATAAATTACTTAGCGGCAAGGGCCTGTCGACATATTAAGCACCGGTTCCCGCAGATCACCAAAGTTAGTACTTGGGCGGGTGACCGCTTGGGAACACGGCGTGCACTTACCTCAGAGAAGAGTGTAAAATGAATCGACACCTAGCCATCCTATTCACGCCGGACAGGCCGGATGAGATCGGATATCTCGTAGAATGAAGGTGCCGTTTCACACTCCCCAGTCGGTAGATCACATTTTTTGTGGTCAAGATGGCCTATGTAGTCGGCGAACCGTAAAAAAAAAAAAAAAAACCTTAGCGAAACAGAATGTAAAATGTGGGAAATTTTTTTATTGAAGTGTAGAACCAAAGATTTAAAATATTTAGGAATTCAAAATAAATAGTAAATAGCCAAAAATTATTTAAATTGTTGCTAAGATTATTACTATTTCAAGAAATAAAATTAAACTTTTAAAAACAAAAATAGCAATAAAAAAGTAAACATACTCGCTGAAGATAATAAGTGTGGAAATGTCCATTTTTTGGCCAAATCAAACCTTTAAAGCCACTTTCGGTTTAACCGAAAGTGAAGTCAACTTTTAAATGTAAACCCGTCATTTTTATTTGATGTTTAAATTCTATAGAAAATCATCTTTTCAGTAACATACTATACATTATTAAGTAAGCCTACTAAAAGTGGTTTACTCCACTGATAGAGTATATAGCTGAGGTTCTTCTTTCTTTTAGACTCGACTAAGTATAGTTAAAGTTTGTCTATTACGATTAATCTTTACTTACATAGTAGTAGGTATATATTGTTCCTGTTTTTTTTTATCAGAAAATCCTGAAATACTACTAATTTAAAATATTTTTATCAGTTCCGCGAGTCGATCACGCTGAGAACCAATTGAATTTATATATTTTGGCCCAGGAAAGAAAATTTGCCATATTATATAACTTTAATTTTAAAGGCATCGTGTAGAAATATCCAATTTATACATAATTAAATTATGTTTTTAATACATGGGAACTGGGAACGAAAGCCATAACCTTAAAAAAATTAGTTAAAAAGTTAAACGTCAAACTACACCAGGTACAGAAAAAAAAATGATTTGTTCGTATAATTTTATTACTATGCAGACTACAATATTAAATTTATCAACAGTCATACAATCTGTAACAAAATCTACGAGTGAAATCTACGACCAAAACAATTTAAAAAATCGTCAAATAGAAAAAAGTGTAATTTTTCCAAACGAACGTTTTTAGGTAGGAATGCATATTGTTTCAAGGATAGCGTTTTTTAAAAGTCGTTTAAATAATAAGAAAGGTATTTTTAATAAAAAGCTTTTTTTTTATTACGAGGATTTTATACATCTGGCCCCTGTACATATATTTTCCGTCACACATAAACAATAGTGTATAAAGAAGTGAATAAAAAATTAAAACATTACGCATGTACAATTTTTAATTTACGTAATTTCTTAAAAAACAGCATGATAAAACCCAATATTTTAATATAAGTGTATAGTTTCCCTAATAATAAGACTACGAGTCCGGATCTGTCTATGGCTAATAAATTAATGAAACTACCCTGGCGGTCAACCTACTCAACTAACATGACAGTCTTGGTTAAATTTGTTCAATTGACCATTCGCAGTGCGTCGTTATTTGATTAGTTTAGTTTTCTTTATGGTCAGCTAAATCCTGGATCCGCCACTGTCGTATACCGCTGTCAATACGTACGGTGCCGCATAAGTCGCGGCCGCGAAACTTTAGCACCGGTCTAAGGGATCTTTTACTGTTATTGGTGACATTTTGCAAGCCAACAAAATCCCGCTAATTGATTTTTCAGGCCGTAAAATCTTCGCACTGGCTGATACCTGAAATCGGATTCTCGATTCGCTGGAAATAATTATATTTGGCGCTGAATATGAAACAGGTTTTTACAAAATTGTTTGTGTGGATTCCGAGAAAATCACGTTTGAAATAGCGTTTAGAGGGATTTTGTTGGTTTGCAAAATGTCACCATTAACTTATGCCAATTCCATCTGGAATGGACCTTAACAAAGTCGCCAAATGTAAAATTATTTATCTACTCCTATTAAATTATATATTAATTATTCAACTGCTTTTGAGCAATTAATAGTATCTATAAACAAACAGCGTGAGTTATAATAACTCACTGCTATAACTCATTATAATAAATCGAAAAAGAGGCTTGGAATTATTTACGAACCGAATATCAAGGTGGCTCTGTACTTCTGTACAAGCCGATCGGCCGAAAGGGAACAGTCCATTTTGACGTTTTCAAATTAAGTTAATATCTAATTGTTGTAAGTTTTGTGCTGAAAATGATGAATTCAGATAGTGAAGATGAATTATTATGTACACCTCCAGAAATAAGACAACTAGCTAATGTGACGATACAGAATTTATTGCCCGAAAAATCCCAAAACAAATATAAAGGTTTATACAAGAATTTTCAAAATTGGTGTAGCAGTAAGAACATTAAGTCATCGTTTACAGAAAATGTACTTTTGGCATATTTTAGCGAACTTAGCACAAAATATAAAGCATTGTCTCTATGGACTTTCTACTCCATGCTAAGAAGCACACTCAACATAAATAATGGAATCAATATAGAGAATTATTTAAAGTTACGTGCGTTTCTTAAACGTCAATCAGAGAAACATGTAGCTAAAAAGGCAAAAAATTTTACGCCAGAACAAATTAATAATTTCATAAACGAAGCCCCTGAGGAGAAATATCTGGCGACAAAGGTAGTAGATCTCACAATAATTCAATCGTTTTTATCATCTAGTCAATTACATAATTTATTTTAGGTTGCTTTAATAATGGGCATTATGGGTGCTTGTCGTGCAGCAGAATTGCACTCTATGCAAATTAAAGATTTAGAAGATCATGGATCTATTTTTATGGTCAGTGTACCAAATACAAAAACAAAAATTGCCAGAAAATTCACTATTACGGGAAGTTTTTATACCATAGTTAAGAAATATTTAAATCTGCGTACTACCGATGTATCGGAAACGATATTATTCTTTAAATTTCAAAATTTTAAAATTACCAGACTGTAATTTATATTATACAGGGCATTGTTTTCGCCGCTCGTCCGCAACTTTATTAGTAGATGCTGGAGGGGATATAACTGCACTGAAACGCCATGGCGGTTGGTGATTAACTACTGTGGCTGAGGGGTATGTTGATGATTTCGAAAATAATAAGACAGATACTGCAAATAAAATATACAGTTCTATAACACCTCAACCAGTTAATACATCAACAACATATATGCAACAAAACCAAAAAGAAATAATAAACTTGCATAATTCGGTCCCATATATTCAGTTTACTGGTTGTTCAAACTTTACAGTTAACTTTATTAATAAACAAAATGAGTAATTACAACTAAAATTTGTATAGCATTGTTATAGGTAACTATCAAGATTTATGAATAAAGTTTTTTCTCTGAACTTGTATCTTAGTATTTATTGCTATAGTCGTAGATAAAGTATAGTATTCAACTTGCGGTAATGGTCATAACTCACTTGATGAATTACAACACTCGCCTGTGGCTCGTGCTACAAACTTCATCTGCGTGAGTTATGACCTACATTACCGCTCGTTAAATAATATACTATTATTTCATATTTTATATTATATTGTTCCAAAACTGCAATTCTCCCAAAATAATCTTTTAATTAAATTTCAGAAACAACTTTAGATATTCTGTACTTCTGTGACGGGCGAAATTTGTTACAATTCCTAAGAGAAAGATATACCTATAATTTCCTAACATAAAGTTCTCCAGGTCTAGTCCCTAAAATAAAATCTCCGGAGGGATTTGCCGAGAAAGCGTGGTTATTTTCGGAAAATGTGAAATCGGATGTGCTAAACTTTTTAGCGCGGTAATAGAAGGGTTTAAATTATCGGTATAACTAACAGAATGATACATACGTAAAATTAGTGCAAATTTCAAAGCGTTTTCAATTTTAAAATTTAATAAGACCTATAAATCTAATTTTGCCAAAATTTATTATGCGTATTCGGTAAAGAGTTATTAAATTTGGACCATGGAAATACTTAATCTTATTGGTATAGTATGTCGGGTTGCACAAAGAATTTTAATAATAATTAACTAACCAGCAAGTTTTACTGTGACATATATGACATTGGCAGAAATAGTTTTCTCAAAATTATACTGGCCCGCTTATCTTAATTTTTAATTTACTAATCTGGCACTTTGATTGTGTGTTCATAATGCTTATTAATGCCAGTATGTCACAGTCAAACTTGTTGTTTAGTTAATTCTGGTCAAAAATCTTAGTTGATTTAATCTGACACTTGTCATTTTAAACCCAGATTGGTTAATTTTTAAATTTTGAATCCAAAGCTCAATTTTATAAGGTAAGTTTAAACCTGGAGCTAAAATGAAGATTTATTCTAAAATCGTAGAAATATTAGAAATGGTCGACATGGGATTCACAGACAAGTCCAATTTAAGAGTTATCAACCTGGTCATAACTTATGATGTTATGTTACATTTTAATAAGTTATTTTATTTTTATTTTTTTACGGTTCGCCGACTACGTAGGCCATCTTGAACCGGTCATCGACCACAAATGTGATCTACCGACTGGGGAGTGTGAAACGGCACCTTCATCCTACGAGATATCCGATCTCATCCGGCCTGTCCGGCGTGAATAGGATGGCTAGGAGTCGATTCATTTTACACTCTTCCCTGAGGCAAGAGCACGCCGTGTTCCCAAGCGGTCACCCGCCCAAGTACTAACCGCGCTCGACACCGCTTAACTTCGGTGATCTGCGGGAACCAGTGCTTAATATGTCGACAGGCCCTTGCCTTATTAAGTTATAACCAGGTAAATCACTTTCATCTCGAACTTTGCTGTTAAATTCACATTATAAAATAATCTTTTTGACATTTGTTCAATTAAAACTAAACCTTGGTTTAAATCGAGTTTATAAAATTGGACAAAAAAAGATTTGTACCGAGGTCCAGTATAAATTGAAAAAATGTCAAAAACGGTAACCTAGATGGTAACATTATAATGCGGGATTAAAAGCAAAGTTCGAGGTAATATGGATTTATCTGATCATACCTTGATATAACAATAACAAGTTGTGGCCATGTTGATCACTTTTAACTCAAACTTTGCTTTCAACCCCACATTATAAAATGACCATGACATTTGTGAATGTTTTTTTCACCTTTTTCTTGATATTCCTAGTTGACCCTATTTTCACATAAGCCATTATGTATGACTCAAACAAGGGTTTTTCGGGCGTGGTTTTTCAAGTTTAAAAATGAAATAAATATCTTTCTCTCTCGCCACGCCATAATTGATGATTTTTTCAGAAATTATGTATTTTTGGAGCATAGATTACGAATCTGAGAGCCATTTTTTGCAAATTCTTAACCTTTGAAAGCGGCCCGGCAGCCCTCTCTTGGCTGCGCCACCGAACCGATCTAAATAATTTTCAACGTTTCCGGATTAACGGCGAAGGCGCACTTTTTAAAAGAGTGACACATTTATTATAGGGTAAGTCGAGGAGAGATGGACCAGTAGGAGGGTCGGACCACCCGCGATTTCTCACATACTGTAGCAACAATGCTTGCTACTACGTCGTGGGATGATGCAATAGCGTCAGTCGCCGAAAGGCAGTAGAAGTGCTTGCGTTTGTGCGCAGTTGTTCGAAAGTTTTCGGGATATTTCGTTTTCAATCGTCACAAAAATTTTGCGTGGTGTTAATTCACTTGAGGTAAGTTTTAGGCATAATTTTAGATATGTTATTGACAAATACGTAGTCTGGGATGCATTTAAACTTAACAGCGTTCAATTGGTTAACAGCTTAAGAATTTACTGGTCCATCTGTCCTTACATTTTACGAGAGATGGACCAGCATGGCATAGGAGAGATGGACCAACGTCTTATTGTTACAGGATAATGCCTAATAAATACACCCGCAAGCGAAACGTGGCTAAAAGGGCCTCCTGGTCCGCAGAGGATTTATCTTCTGCCATCAATGCAGTAGTGTTCGACGAAATGGGTGTGAACGCAGCAGCAAGATCATTCGGTATTTCAAAAACAACTTTAAAACACAGACTTGTAGCTAGCAATCTGGATAAAACCGACTCCTCTTCAGAATCGGATGGAGACGTAATTTTGGACGATTCATCTAGTGGGGAAAAAACCCTTGATGATTTAGAAAACCAGTGCGTCCGCTGCCTCGAAGACTATCGCGTTACTAAGAAAACGGAGGACTGGATAAAATGTATTCTTTGTTCTAGATGGTTGCAGGATGGTTGCGCATCCTATATAAACACGTGTCAACTTTATGCTACTGCCCCCAAACTAAAAACGGGGAAGAAAATCTAAATTAGTATACGGGTTCATCTCTCCTATTTAGTTTGGTCCATCTCTCCTATACCGTCTAGGAGGGATGGGCCAATTTTTATTTTTACAATTTTATTTTTTGTAACTATTTACTTTTACGTTAAAATTTTAACTGTGCCAAACAGACCACAAAAGTTTATGTATACGTTGTACCGTTTAGCAGAGCTCAATTTGTATAACTAAAGAATTTATTAAAAACTTTTCAAAAGGTGGTCCATCTCTTCTCGACTTACCCTAATTATTAAATATCGCCACTAACTTTGCATCGTGAACTATGGCTACAACTGGGGGAAATTAATTTAAATAATTGTTAGTAGTTAAAAGAAACGGTTACAAAGCAATGCTTTAGTATTCTTAATGCCCTAGGAAAGACCGGTACTTAATTAAAATATACCGCTTTTTGATTTGATTACGTGCGCGTCATAATTATAAATCTCATTAAAATTTAATAATTCGTTTTTGTGTTTATTTAAACAACAAAAAACAATTACGTACGTTTTGGTTTATATTTTATACAAGTGCATAACCATTGATCCATCAAACAACTACTCCAGTTTGCATACCAAAGTAAAATCGCCATTTCATAATATTTATCGTATCATTAAAGATTAAGTCATTTTTATATGATATCTTTATTAATAACTATTAACACCATAAACGTACTAAAACCTGCATAACACCTTAGTTACTCATAATACATTAGTTACCATAATTTAATACGTTAGTTACGAAAGCATAATACGTTAGATACCAAATAATATTAGAACTATTTTTCATGAACATGTAAAACAATATTTTGACAGTTTTTAAACTTGATGGATACACCTTTGTCTTTAACGTCCACGATCTTAGGTATGCCCTCTGAAGACTAATTAATGACCGAGCAAGCACTCGATTTCGTGCGGTTCCCCAGTGCTTAATCCACTGCCGGAAACATCGCCGATTTGAATTTTGCGAGCAATGGAAACTTTCTTAGTCACATTTTCTTCTAAATACCCTCTAGCAACCTTCGCCGATTCCCATCCACCAAGTTCTTGTAGGTCTAATATATCTCCTCCAGCATTAACAAGAAAATTTGCCGAAGATCTTCTAAAGCAGTGACCAGTATACAAATTAGGATTTTCAAGTAAGAGATACTTAGCTATTTTTTGAGGTATTTTAGAGAAAAAGTGAATGCCGCAGGGCTGTGCCGTACATTTCCCTTTTCTATATGATACAAACAATCTTTGGTGAGTGACATGGTCTGGCCTTAACATTGCGTACTTTTTAAATAAAAGCACAGGATTGACTTCGCCGTCAAATATCACAGCGAAAATACGTTTCTTGTGGATTTTTGAGTCGGGAACAGTAACAATCAGCTTGTCCTCTAAAAGTCAACATCTTCCGTGGTCATCTTCGCTAATTCATTAGTTTGACAGGCTCCTCCAATTCTAATTAAAAAAGCCACTTTCATCATTAAAAACTTTTCGTCTGAGGCAGAACACACAAATTCGTTGACTTGTTCTCTTGTAAATACTTTTGATTTTTTTGCTCTATATCCAACATTTTTCTTCTCGATGAAACGTATTAAGGCGCCGTATTTGTCGATTTCCACTCTTTCCTTCAGTTCTAAAGTCGCTCGTAACATGAAATATTTCGGTCATAAGGATGAAGCAGAGTATTCCTCAGAGAGTTTTGCGAAATACGCCAGCAATACGTTTCTTCTGCACCTGGAACATGTACTTTGTTTTGCCACTCACAAAACTGCCGATATTCTTTTTCATAATGGATTTTAGATTTGTCCGGAAGCAAGTTTAACCTTATAATGTTGGCTGCAGCTAATATATCGCCAGGAATATCAAAATCTTGCATGATTTTAATGATGACTTTTTGAAATGCCAAAATGAAATGACATAAAACCTTGTTTTTATTTTCGCATCGCCGTTGTCAATGATACGATAAAGCTTTGAATACAACTCGATTATTAGCGATTTAACACCGTCTCGGACAGTGCGGGTGACTCGACTATTGCCTCGTCACCTAGTAATGTCCTCGACTATTATAAATCGCATAATAATCTCGTTATAATAATAGCTATAATAAACGACAAAACTAAACTTGAATACCTAGATCCCCGCGCTTAATTACCATTAATTATTTCTTATCTACTTAATACAATTTATATTAAAAAAATATCGATTCCTATAAACTCTATGATTCAAATTATCGATAAAAAATATTAATAAAATAGAATTCGTTACAATACAATACAGTCCGTAACGTTAAAATAAATGATCCCAACATTAGCATTCAGATCGAAATATTAGTGTGTTACAAATTCGACACCAACGACGAGAGAGTAAAATAGACCAAGCATTTCCTTTTGTCACAACAAGAAGATGAAACGTAAGATGCAAACGTCCACTGGGTTCCTAACGACGTTATGAATGAAATATACCATACAAAAGGACTTAAGTGTAGAGATGAGCACAGCAGTTAATTTTAAATAACATTTGCGACTGTATTTCTATATTAAAATAACAGGTTACTGTTATTTAGTTTCCTTCAAAATATTGTTGTTGCTTTGTTTGTAAACTATTATTACTGTAATAATTCAGGTCGGGTTAACCGCTGCCTAGATAGCGTGCAAGTCAAAACAAGCAACCAGTCTCGCGTCGTGGCATTTGCATAACATCAACGGAACAACAACAACAGTTGCGACAGAATTTTGTAAATTTGGGATCTTACTAAATTTGACACGCCCAATTCACTGCAATAAAAATAAATTGAGCATTCTATTTATAATAACAAAATGATTACGTATAGCGCAAAGCTGAGAAATCTGGCAACTCCGCCGACATCATAATCCAATTCCGCATGCTCCAAAACCCCCACATACTAAATTTTGTAGGTGCAACTTCAGCAGTTTTAACAATGCCTGATTTATTCCAGTTAAAGTCCCTACCCTGTATATGTCGTACCATAGAATGTCCTCTATAAACAATGTTATATCGGCTCGGCGAAAAAGTACTTTTTTCTATTTGGGAACCATAAAGTCTTCATTATGGGTTTCCATTGGGTTGCATAAGCAATTATTTTATTCATTTTAAACACGCATTTTTTATTTTCTTCCTGTTGGTAACAACACAATACCGTTTTGAAATTCATGGCACACCATACTAAAAGTCCGTGTTTTGTGCACCATATTAATCCCTTTTCTCTTCTGTGACCACACCAACTTTCTGTTTCTGTTAGTATTGCCAACCTCAAAAAAAATAAAAATTTTGACTGGAAACTATTAACTACATTTTTATTTGAATTTCCTTAAAAATGACCCAAATAGAAAAAGTATTATAAAATATTCGTTCCATAAGACAAATTTAGAGCACTCGTCTAACACTCGAACAAACCAACGCGTGCTCTAAAATTTGTCTTATAAAACTTATGTTTTAATATACTATTATGAATGAAGTGGTGGATCTATTCTCTGTCGTTATTGTTTGACACTCACCATTAAAATCTCCTAAACGGCTAGAGTAAAGTTCAATTGGTGTAAAGGTGGGCAATTTGAAGACCACTAGAATGATTTTAAGAAATTTGAAAAATATTCTTGTTATGGTGGTATTTACAAAAGTGACACATAACAAGTTTTACATTATTATTATTGCGTTAATATTTTAAATAAAATTGGTGTGCAGAGTTCAATGTTTCGTCTTTTATATGCTATCATCATGTTTGTTGGTTTACAAATTAATAATATCTTTTTTTGCAACTTTGTCAATTTGAGTTAAACGAAGTATAAGTAATTCATTTATCTCATATATATTCTAACTATTAACATATTAATAGAATATTTTGAATCGGTGATTATTAATATTAAAATAGAAGAAAAATAAAAGATTATAAGCTAAATTATGCATCGTTGAATTTTAATGCACACTGTCTTAGAGCTCTTTGAACGCATTTATGCCACGAACTCTAAGATATTCTAATGTATTAACTGGTTGCTTATACACCTTGTATTTGATGCTCCACCTGAAAAATTGAATATCGTATAGAATAATATAAGAATTTTGATAGCATGATGGCTAATAGAAGGAGAAGTTTTGTGGAACAGAGTACCGTTTTTTTTTTAGAAGTCACTTTTGCTAGGAACATTAACTGGCGTCGTGACAAATTCTTACGCTGTCGGCATCGTGGGGTTTATCGGACACCAAGATTAAAGATTTTTTTTTTCGTAATACATGCAAAACGCAACTGTAATATATTAATATTTACCTTTGCTTAAATTTGTTACATGTGTTTTCACAAACTAAAATTTTGTATTATTTTTGAATTTTAAAATAACAATATTATGAAACTTTCAAAAAACAATTATTTTTGACCAGAAACTGAAAATTTGAACAAAGACCACTGAAATAAATACTTAAGAAAAATTACGACTTATAACATTCGTTAAGGTAGAGGAACTGGTCCGAATATGGGCCAAGCATTTAATATGGGCCCCCTATCCATCTACAAACCAAGTAACTCTATCTGCCAGGTGATCCGTAAATTTACACTTACACATTGTCAATACTTAGTTTACAGACTCCCGGCGTAATCCTATGTGTTTTAATTAAACGATTGTGATTGATGTGATTCGCTGGTTTCCATAACTTTTTAATGTTAGTTTAATTAGCGTAATTTTCATATTTTTTAAAGTTATTTTGAGCTTGCTTGCGCGGCAGTGATAGAGGAAAAGTTTAACATTGCATTTCAGCATTCAATCTTATTCTAAAAATTACAGGTTTTTTCTAACCAATAATTTTATGGTGACTAGTACTTAGTGCAATATGGGCCCCTTGAGTGTGTTGAATAAGGGCCGGGCCTATATTCAGACAAAACTATACCGTATTGGCAATCACGAACACATCAGACATAGATTATTAGTAGCGTTTAACAAGTTAAATAGAGAACACGCTATCCCCTACCTCCCACCTTCCATTCTGTAGAACACGCGGTCGAAGCAGGCACGGGAGCGATCGATACGTCAACTCGGCCACACCACATACATATCCCCCCTTCCAGAAATGTAGGAGAGTGGTAAGGTGTATATTTTTAACTGAATGTTTTGCCCATGTATGTCTTCTCTCTTGGTCTTTGGAATTTGCCAATACGTATTATATTATCAACTTTTTTGCAGGAAATTCAGGTCCTCACCAGGCATAGCTCGAAAATGTGTGCAAAAACTAGTGCGGGGGGGGGGGGGGGGGCTAGTTTTGTAACACTTTTTTATTTTCTTTTCTTTTGCTACTTGTTTTTTTTGTTTTAATTTACGTTTTTATAACAGTATTTAAAAGGGCCCATATTCCATACCCCCTGGGCAAATGTAAGAAATGTGCACTATTTTTCTATTTTTTTTCATAGATACATTATACGTTTTTGAAAAAAATTAATGTTGGGGTTTAATTACTAGGTCTTTATAACGTACATAAACCATTTTACATATCATCAGAAAGAAAAATTAAGAAAGTTATTCCGAAAAAATAAAATGGGGGCTCATATTAGGACCAGTTCCTCTACCAATTAACTTAAAATTATTAAATAATCTAACACAATTTAATTGAATAACAAAAACTGCAAGCAGTAAACTTTGGCGTTGTGGTACCAGACGGACCCCAAAAGATCTTTATTGACCGGTGGTAGGCGATATACTCACGACCACGACTCCTAAGCTCGCGGCTAATATGTTGTTACTAGTCTCGTAACTCAGGATCAATGTATTGGCCCAGATTTTTATGTCTTAATAGGTTTAATAAGGGTGCCGTTAACATGAATTTTAAACAACTTATTTTCAACTATAAAGAATTGGCACTTACCAAATACCTCAAGACTCATTTTTTTCTCATTTAAAATTAAATTGTGGAATTTATAATACCGAAAGGTAGGGAATTATAGCTATTAATATAACGAGATTATTATGTGATTTATATTAGTCGAGGACATTACTAGGAGACGAGGCAACAGCCGAGTCACCCGCAATGTCCGAGACGGTGTTAAATCGCTAATAATCGAGTTGTATTCAAAGGTTTATCGTATCATTGACAACGGCGATGCGAAAATAAAAACAAGGTTTTATGTCATTTCATTTTGGCATTTCAAAAAGTCATCATTAAAATCATGCAAGATTTTGATATTCCTGGCGATATATTAGCTGCAGCCAACATTATAAGGTTGAACTTGCTTTCGCACAAATCTAAAATCCATTATGAAAAAGAATATCGGCAGTTTTGTGAGTGGCGAAACAAAGTACATGTTCAAGGTGCAGAAGAAACGGTATTGCTGGCGTACTTCGCAAAACTCTCTGAGAAATACTCTGCTTCATCCTTATGGCCGAAATATTCCATGTTACGAGCGACTTTAGAACTGAAGGAAAGAGTGGAAATCGACAAATACGGCGCCTTAATAATATGTTTCATCAAGAAGAAAAATGTTGGATATAGAGCAAAAAAATCAAAAGTATTTACAAGAGAACAAGTCAACGAATTTGTGTGTTCTGCCTCAGACGAGAAGTTTTTAATGATGAAAGTGGCTTTTTTAATTATTTATTTATTTATTTATTTATTTATTTATTTCATACACTGTTTTACAGTTTCCCAGTTACAAAACAGGTAGAAAACAGAATGTAATTAAGTAAAAATAAAACAAATTATTTAACAATTAACATAAAGATTAGCAATATTTAAATTTATGAAACTAACAATACGGTAATAATAATAGGTACCCTACAACAAGAAATAATTTAAAAAAAAGTAATTAATTACATACGTAGTATAGGTACTAGTGATAAAAATGTCTTTTGACAGCGCTTAAGGCTCTACCACGCGCAAATTTAGAGGATGAAAAACACCGTTTCGCTACTGCAGGATTCTGCAAAGGCTATTTGATATATTTGTCGGGACAATTTAAAATTTAATAAAGGAATGTTTGTATTTCTAAGGTACAAAGCCCTTTTTTGAAAAAAATAAGAATATGTATAAGAAAATGCCCACTAAAGGTGCGTAGTTTTAGGCACTTTTCCAAGGTTAATATCGTAGCTAAGAATTTTTTTCAAAAAAATAGCCATGTACCTTAGAACTTCCATGTCTTATCTTTAAGACTTCAAAAATTGAGACAAAACAATGTCGTAATAAGTCCGTTATCTTGCAGCGCGCAACTCATGTTTTAGGTAAATTTTGTTGTCATGATATAGAAGTTGCCTATATACAGCTGAATTTATTCTCGGCTGACGTGAAACAATTTACATCCAGAGAGAATAATGGTACACTGAAAAAAATTATAGGTGGTCGAACAAGAAGTAATTTCGGGGATAATTTTGGGCTAAATTTTATGTTCTTCTTTTTGGATTGTCAATGCCAATAACAGAATATCTAAGCGTCAATTTTAAAAAGACGCAACTAGTAGTTGTGCTATATACTCTGGGTTGCCATAAATGTTTCGGCTTAGACCGAGATGGTTTATAATGCGCCGGAAGGCAAAATGTTCAAGGCGCTTTCACCATTTTGTCAAAACGGGTGTTTGGGCTTTCAAAATTTCTTATTCATGTTAGGTAAGGATAAGAATTGAACAAAATGCAGTGGATTTGTTGATGTATTGCAATCAAAAATGGGCTATATTGAATTTTTTTTGTTTCGTTTTTTATCGAAATGGGCCATTGTCTTGATAGTGAACAAAATATACTAAGGTAAATAGCTTATTGGTATTAGAGGCTCAAACTGGGTCACCGGGAACTTATGACAAATCCCAGGATGTATGGTAACCCTGGTATATTAACTCTTAGATCTAAAATTAAAGTTTAATTTGTCTTGGTAAAGGGTGATAGGTGCAATAAAATAAAGCCATTTATGAAGGTTCTTAGTGAGTAAGGAAACCAACTGTTGCATAATGAATCTATTTCTAATCGATTGTTTTTATATTGTATGCTTATTATACAGCCTCTATATATTGTTTATATAGTGAGCTTCTGTCTAAACCTGTTAAAATATGAATTCATCTTAAAGGTGAAATGTGTTTATTATTTTATCCATGGTTTAACGATTTAAAAGTAGTTGTCAGGCACAAATTTGGCGTTGGTCACATGATATTTATCTGTCCATGTTATTGGCTCGCAGCTACAATTTGGTGCAGCGAGACTACTGTATAGTGACAATGCTTCTAAGAAGCTAGGTAGGTATTAAATAAAAATTGGACAGTATGCCACGCAGAGTAATAAAATACAATTTTGCGTGTAGATGATATACTTTTTACTAACATGGGGAGGGGGGGGGGGGGGGTAAATATATTTTTTTACTAACTTTTGTTAGGGGGAGTTTATGAAACGACTGCGACATTTTTTTTTGTAGGAATCACCTTTGATAGAAGTTCTTGAAAACGCAAAGTTTTGTTTTTTTTTGTAGCCACTTTTGAACGGTGGAGAAAGTGTAGAAAAGGCTACGAAGTATTTTATTTTATAGAAGTCACTTTTGAGAACTTACACGTCTTTTTGGCTACCCCCCTATCACTTTATGTTTATAAAAAACATTAATACCGTGATTTTGTATCGGATTGGCGCGACGATACGGTACTACCTCCTGTTGTTTCTGTGTTACTAAAAAAAAGTCTAGGTACTTACTTTTTCCTCTTTTGAGGGTGCAGCGCAACTAATCGTCAAAAACATACCACTTTAAAAAAAATAATTATAAGGGCACGGAACGCGACGGACAAAATACTGGGCGAGTTAGTAACCACAGTCAACAAATCTTGGAACCAGCGGGACTTATCTTTTGTTTTTTAAATAAACACGGTGAAAAATTTGTAATATAAGAAAATTTTGATTGAAAAACTATTGACCTTACGAAGTATTTGATAACCAATGCTGAAAACCTTTAGTTTCAGGGTAGGCATGTGCCTCCTAATTTTGAAAATTTGACAGTAGTATATGCTAATGTTGATGGGGGCGATCGGACTAAAATATTTTTTTAATGTTGGCACTTCCCGTTATACTGGAAGTAAGTGTCAACTTGCTTATTTTAAATAGAATACTCTATATATTACTACTTTTTGCATTCTACGCAAGAATTTAGGCATATCTTGTATACCATGTCCTATTAGGCATATCTTGTATACCATGTCCTATACCTATGTCTAAGCGTTTTAGATATTTTTAATAGATTTTTTATAATATTTTAATAACTATATACAGGGTGTTTAAACAATACGATTAAAAATTAAATTGAAAAACTGCAAAAAGACTAGTTTTTCAAATGGAAATACACAAATTTTATAATTATTCCTTATTTAGCATTAAAAATAAGGGTAAGTTTGTATATCCCAAAAAATTTTAGTTTTAGAAACATTGCCAATTTAATATTTTTATATGGCGATTTTGCTGCAGATTTTAAGTTTAGTTACTTTTAGTTGGCTATAACGGCGTTGAAAAACAATCAAATGCAAGAAAAATTTATGAAGCTGTCACTTACCATTTAAACATCATTAATTATCATGTCTGTGCGCTTAAATTGTACAAACGAAGATAATTTAAATTTATTTATTATTTATGGAGAATGTGTTAAAGTTATATTAAGAACATGGGACACATTTGACAATCGATATCTTCAAAACAGAAGCCATCACAATGTGCTTATTAATAATGTTCAAATGGTAAAATTAGATTTTGCTGTTTTTCAACGCCGTCATAGACAACTAAGAGTCACTGAACTAAAAATCTGCAGCAAAATTGCCATATAAAAATATTAAATTAGCAATATTTCGAAAACTAAACATTTTTGAAATATACAAACTTACCCTTTTTAATGCTTAACTAAAAGTAATTATAAAATTTAGACTTTTTGCAGTTTTTTCAATTAATATTGTTTAAACACCCTGAATTAATAGTTATCAAAATATTATAAAAAATCTAATAAAGCAGGTCCTTTATAACAAGGAATCCCGCTTAAATTAAATAAATATAAGGCTTCTTTATAGAAAAAATTGATAATTATTTTAAGGCTTGCAAACGTCATTCTTAACAGAAAAATTCAAATATGTCAAAACCGCTTCGATATTTATAGGTATAGGTATACAGGGTGGGGACTTTAAATGAAATAAATTCGATTTTATTAAACCTGCTGAAGTTGCGCCTACAAAATTTAGTATGTGGGGGTTTTGGAGCATGCGGAATTGGATTATGATGTCGGCGCAGTTGCCAGATTTCTCAGCTTTGCGCTACACGTAGTAATTTTGTTATTTTAAATGGAATGCACTATTTATTTTTATTGCAGTGAATTAGTGTCAAATTTAGTAAGATCTCAAATTTACAAAATTCTATCTTCACTAGTTTCTGAGCTATGACAACACTGTAGTTCCCTTAAAAAGTACCGGGACGCTTGTCTACCTCCATAGTTACTAAGTTATTGACAAGCTTCAAGAAAAGTTCTTGTCTTTTCAAAATGGCCAATTTAATTTAAACTTTAAAAATAGAAATTCTCATGATACTTTTTAATGGAACTACAGTGTTGCCATAGCTCAGCAATTAGTGAAGATAGAATTTTGTAAATTTGGCATCTTATTAAATTGGACACGCCCAATGCACTGCAATAAAAATAAATTGGGCATTCCATTTAAAATATTAAAATTACTACGTGTAGCGCAAAGCTGAGAAATCTGGCAACTGCGCCGACATTATAATTCAATTCCGCATGCTTCAAAACCCCACATACCCAATTTTGTAGGCGTAACTTCAGCAGTTTTTAATTTATTCCAATTAAAGTCCCCACCCTGTACAAAATCTGCCTAGAATTTTACGTAGAATGCAAAAATGTAATAATATATAGAATGTTCTATTTAAAATAAACACGCTGATACTAGGGTTGCCAACCCTCCCGGTTTAGTCGGGAGGCTCCCGCTTTTTACTAAACCTCCCGCCGCCCACGCACTTAAACAAAACTCCCGCTTTTCCGATAACACGACGGACGTCTAATAACTGTACAGCTGCCTTAGAGAGGGGCAACCTTTTTTTTTTTAGAAAGCACGTTTGATGAGAGGAGGAAGAAATATAAAAGGCACGCCACAGCGTAAGATCAACGGGGTATCGACTTTTTTTTTAGAAATCATCAATATAATTATTTTAAGCACCTCAAAAAAAACTTGTCCTCCAGGCACTATCCACCTCCCGCTTTTTAATTTTTAAAACCCAACTACCCTAGCTGACACTAACTTTCGGTATAACCGGAAGTACCACCATTATGAAATTTTTTTAGTCCGGTCGTCCCCATCAGCATTACCACGATGGCAAATTTTGAAAATGTTCCTATGTATAGTTTTCCATATATAGTTCGAAGCGGTTCCCGGTGGAACACGAACACCCTGTTTGCAGGTGCTTTTATACCTATTATTCTATTATTAATTAACACTTCAAACTTTCTGCTCTACCTAACTTTATTTTTTGTAAATATTCTATAGCTTTAATAATAAAATAAGACAAAATTTAAAAGATATATCCGTATAACGATTAGATACATTATTTTAACTAATACAATAACAAGTAAAATACTTATTTTCCTCAAAACAAATTTCTCATCTTCGAAATAAAATCAACCGAAACTCATTAGCATAAGAAAGAACCTGCCGCCTCGATTCGTGGTTTCAGTGTGTGTCGATGTTTACGGAATATTTTTCACCACGTCATAAGCTCGCTAGTATGCCCACTTCGGGTGAGACTCTCTTGCAAATAAATTTCTTGCTGCACAAAGTTCCGCCTTAAGCTACAATTAAAGACATCATAGGCATGGACATTGTCATTGTAACATGTACACATCCTATTGATGGGAGAATATTTGAAGACATTGGTTCGTGAAGGTGGTAAGTAGAAGGTATATAAGTTACGGGCATTTAGAGAAGGAATTCTAAAGTTCAGTTTGTGCAGCAGCTCTTCACAAATAATATTGTTATTGAGCAGTTTATGTAAAAATAACTGCGTAGAACATGTGCGTCTATCATGTAATCTAACAAACGAGAATCTTTGCAGCAGCTGGTCATGAGGAAAACCTCTGTCGGGATAAACTCCATCAGATCTATACCACAAAGCTTTCAAAAAACGTCTCTGAACGCTCTCAATATTGTCAATGTGAACTTTATAAAACGGAGACCAAATGATTGAAGAGTATTCCAATTTAGATACAACAAGAGAACGATACAAAGTTACTAACGGATCAACTGACCTAAAATCTTTAGTAGTTCTAAGGATGAAACCAAGTATTTTATAGGCGGTGGATACGACGTGTTCAATATGAGGAAGAAAGGATAGTTCTCTATCGAAAATAACTCCTAGATCTTTAAACACAGTAGGTCTATCCAGAATCTTACCATTTATGTTATAATTGAAATCAAAAGTGGTGTTTTTGTTTGTATATGTCATAACATTACATTTAGCAATATTTAAATTCAATCTGTTTCTAGTGCACCAATCATACAACAAATCCAGATTACGCTGTAGCTTTAAACAGTCCATTAAACTTGATATTAAACAGAAAATTTTTAGATCATCTGCGTATAGCAGACAACAAATAGTAAGGCTATTGACAATATCGTTTATAAATAATGTAAAAAGAAGAGGACCAAGGATGGATCCTTGGGGAACTCCAGATGTTGCGAAATATTCGATAGATTTGACCCCGCCATAAGCTACAAACTGCCTCCTATTTTTTAAATATGAGTCGAAAAATGACAGTAAATTATTAGAAAACCCAAAGGTTTGTAGTTTGCTTAATAATATGGAGTGATCTAGCTGATCGAAAGCCTTGGAAAAGTCAGTATAAACAACATCTGTCTGCATGCGTTGATCAATGCCTTCAGCCAAGTATTGAGTAATACACATTAGATTCGTTGTTGTTGAACGACCTTTTACAAATCCATGTTGTTCAGGAGCAATAGCGTTTTTAACTTTATAAAAAATATTATTATGTAATAACACTTTAAAGATTTTAGAAAAATTCGATATAATTGATATAGGTCGATAATTTGAGATGTCCAATTTATCACCTTTTTTGTAGACAGGGCACACCTTTGAAGATTCCCATATGCTTGGCATTTGACAGAAACTGAGACATTTATTGAAGATTAAAGACAAAGGACGTGCAAAAACACCCGCACAATCCCTAACAATAAACGCAGGAATATTATCAGGCCCGGTGGTTAACTTAGGTTTGATCCGCCTGATTGCATTGAAAACCTCAATCTCGTCAAAACTGACAATATCAACATCTAAATCCGATATTTGAGGTTCCGGGGTTGTACTCGAATTAGAGGGTGCAAGATATGAACGGTTAAAGAAATCAGCAAAAGCGTTGACTGTGTCTTCAGAATTGGAAAACGTTGCATCCTCAAAATGCATTCTGCGGGCCATAAAGTTCGAACCCCTTTTGGAACCAACAAAAGCCCAAAATTTGTTAGGATCACGAGTTACATTATTTTCGATACCCTGAATATATTCCCCATATGAAACATGTATGTCAGACTTTATCTGGCGTCTTAATTCGGAGAAAATTTCATAGTCTAATTGATCACCAGTTCGCTTATATTTACGCCAACAGATAGCTTTTAGTCGAATATCACGTTTAATATTTGGAGTGAACCATGGTGGGTAACTGCGACGATTTGACATGCCAAATCGGGGAACACATGCTTCAAAAACAGTATAAATCTTATCGTAAAATAATTTACAACAATCTTCTGGATTGTTCTTTTGCTCCAAAAAAGTCCAGTCAATATTAAGAAACATGTTATACATATCTGGAAAATTCGCCTTTCGGAAATTATAGAGACCCGTTTGCTTCTTAGGAATACAATTATTTAGACTAACGCTAGTGTTATACGAAAATGAGATAGATAGCGCTGGATGATGTTCATCAATTCTAGTAAGAGTGACTTCAGAATTTTTAACTTCGCAGTGTCTACCAAACATGACCAGATCAAGCAATCTGTCGTCATTATTGAGAATGAAATTGTTTTGATTTAAGCCTGTGATATTTAGGAAATTAATTAAAACATTGACATAATTATCCTGAGGTCCACCCCTCAGATAAAAATTTGCATAATTTGATACGTTAAAATCACCAAGTATGAGTGAATCGGCATTGCATAAATAATCTAAGGACGACAAGTATTCAAAAAAGGTTTCATATTCTTCAACACTTAAACGCGGAGGTACATAAAACAACAAAATATACAGACTATTTCTGTTAGAAGTGATCTTAACTCCCACTGCGTCAATAAGCAAAGAAACATTTGCATTGGCCAGGCCAATATCAATTGGCTCACAGAAGAATCGGTCTTAAATCGCGAGCAATACTCCACCTCCACGACTACGTCCAGCAGCTGCAAAGTCTCTGTCACATCGAAATAAATTAAATTGGGTAGGGCATATCTCCGCATCGTTCACCGTAGAATCAAGCCAAGTTTCGGTCATCGCTACAATATCATATTCAAAATGAGTTAAGGAATTATAAATATCAACGGTACGATTTTTAATACTTCGTACGTTTTGATAGTAAACAAATAAGACATCGTTGCCCAGCCCGTCAGAATCCACGGATATTGGAGATGCCGCAGAGAAGCATGGCGGTAATTGCTATGGCTCGGCCAGTACGTCCGATCGGAGCCGATCACAAGCTTGCTTATACGCAGTACACGTTTTTAAATCCCAAGCGGCATGTCCCGCATCAATAGACCCGTTAAGTTTTACGTTAAGTTTTACGCAGTTACTACAATTTAGAGATTTGGACTTGCAGTCCTGAACTTTATGGTTTTTTCCGCATAGAGGACATGAAACCGAATTTTTACAGTATTTGGAAGAATGATGAAATTCGTTACAGTTAAAGCACCGAGAGACATCAATAGCATTAAATACACTGCAACAGTCAAACTCCACAAATACGTTACCAAAAGCCAAAGCGCTCTCAAAAGTACACTTATCTACCTGTAAGGTAGCCTGATATAAATTTTATTTTTTCTTGGTAGGACAGAAATTAATTAATGAAATAGTCGAAGAGTCTGTAAATATACCACGATTACACTTAATAATAAGATCAAGCAATTCATTGTCCTTATATTTCTTGGTTATTCCAACAATTCGGATTCTGGGATTAATTCCACGGACCTCAGCAACGTCGTACTTATCCGACATCTTTTGTCGAACAATTTCCCTCAGCTTCTTGTTATCATCAACACTCCTGCACCCCATCAGCAAGCCACCATCCTTGACATTCTTTAATTTAGCAAGCTGAATGTTCAATTTAGCTGGGCATATATTTTGAACCATGTCCGCCTTAGTAATGGAACAGTCCTGCTGAGATTTAGGCTTGATTATCACCGCAGGTTGGGCCTTATTACGGACAACGCTGGCATAATTAGATTTAGGCAAGGCGATATTGGGCCTTGACGGTTGTGTAGTAAGGATAGATTGTACTCTAGTTTCAACGGACTTGAGAAAATCGCCGGCTAGCGACTCAAATGCATTCTTCATGTTGGAAAGTGCCATTTGTACTTGAGTCTCAATTAGTCCCTTGATATCATCCTGGTTAACGGTGATAGATACATTAACGCAATCAAGACATCTCCACGACAGACCTCTAATTTCATTCAATGCGCTCGACAGATCCTCTTTATTTGAAACACAATGGGAATGAAATTGTTTTTTGCAAGTGGAGCAAAAAATAGCAGGCCTTCGTGCATTTATCGAATTGTTACAAATTTCGCATATGCCGGCCATTTAGAAATCATAAATACCTCCCAAATGTGAAACAAAGTGAGTCTGGTACAATCACCATTCGGACACTAGTCACGCTATAGAATCACTTGCACTCCCTGACACAATTAATTGGGTCAAAAACCGTATAAATTGACTGAAAATATACGGAGCACAGATATGGAGGTGTGCGCAGCACAGTTACACGCGACAGTGTGAATTGGAGGAGCCTGTCGAACTAATGAATTAGCGAAGATGACCACGGAAGATGTTGACGTTTTGGAGGACAAGCTGATTGTTACTATTCCCGACTCAAAAACCCACAAGAAACGTATTTTCGCTATGATATTTGACGGCGAAGTCAATCCTGTGCTTTTATTTAAAAAGTATGCACTTACCAAATACCTCAAGACTATTTTTTTTCTCATTTAAAATTAAATTGTGGAATTTATAATACCGAAAGGTAGGGAATTAAATTCATAAATAGTTCCGTTGAACATAAAACATAAATATTTTTAAAGGATTTATGTATGGGCACCAAGAAATATTCGTCTTCCATATTTAAGGATGCCCTAAAGCATTCGGATGTTATGAGCCTTATGACTGTTTTATGGTTTTCAATTTTGATTGAAATGTATTTATTTAAAGTTTCTAGATAGAACCGTCAGGGTTATAAGTTAAAAATAAGAGTAAGATAAATTGGTTATATACTATGTCGATTGACGTTACGTTACAGAAATCAATTATATGTACTAAGTAAACAGTGCTGTTATTAATACAAGTGAAACGTTAGTTAGTTAGTTAAAAAAAAGTTAATAAAAAAATACTTCTGTAGGCCAAAAGAAGGATTATCCTCCTGGATGAAGGACAGTGACAATCCTGATTTCCATATAAGAAGTTTCTACGTGTATGTTCACTTGCTTCTGCTTCCGCTTGCTCCCGTTTTATAAACCATACTTTTTATTGTTTCGATTTCTCTGAATAATGTAAATCTTGCATCGTATAATTTTGGTAGACAATACTCAAACGACAAATTATCAAAGTTTTACAACATAAATCTGAAACATATCAAATTATTTAACACGGTCGCCTTTTAGTAAACAAAATTGTCGTGTCACCTAGTATGTGTGCCATATTAAAAGATCAAAGGCTACAACAATACAAAATTAACATATGGTAATTAGGGGTTGATTTAAAAGGGCTACATTGTAGAGTATTGCTTTGTAATGTAAATACATTCATTAGACCTAATAAACTACTAAATGCATTTTGCTTATAAATATTTACCTCTTTAGTTGCTTGTAAATGTAATATTCTAGTAAGGTTTTGATTGGATCTTTGTCTGGACCTTACTACGTACGTGAACAGAAAAAGCACTTTCGTGTAGGTGTTCAGATAGACTGTTTTATTTAAAGGCGGTTAGATTGCTTCAATTATTGAATTTTAAATTAATACAAAAATTTATATAACATGAATCATTTTTCCATCTTACGGTTACAATGGGTGCCACATATGTTTGATACATTTTACCAAAACCTTTTCCATCAACGACGACCATACTGATAAGAATAACGAAAGTGTTGCTGAGGATTACATGTTATATCACTAAAAATCAATCTTATCTGTATGGCTTTTGCTACGAATGTTGTATTTCACAATTTTATGACCTTATTCATGTAAAATAATATTTTTTGTGTTTTTTGATCATATCCTGAGTAAATACTTTTTTCGGAAATTTTGACTTTTTTGATAACATTTCTGAGAGAAAAACTCAATGTTTCCTTATACTTGGTCGTTGCTAGGCAACGGAAAATAACTGTTAGGAAATATTTATTATTGTACTATAAGGAAATATTATTTTCCTACGAGCGTGCGCAAAGTAGTACTTTGCGCACGCATTTTTGTGTGCAAAGTTACACTTTTCCGCACTAGTGCGGATAAGACTTTTATCCGCACTGGGTGCGGAAAAGTAAAACTATTCAAAAATCTCCTTGGTAGGGAATATTTATATTTATTTTAGTAGCTGTAAACTATTTTATGGCAATGTGAGAAGCCGTTGCAAGAGTATTCTCTTTTATCTTTTAATCGTAATTCCCGATATTTGTATTTCAGCTTAAAACGAAAAAAACTGTATTTTTTAAGTACCTCGTATAGTGATAAATGATTATAATATTGCCAAGCAACAATAAATGTACATGTCGATTTTGACACATGATGTCAGATTTTTCCTCAGTTTCTATGTCCACAAGAATCTACAAACACCGACACTTTTATTTTTATCAAATCATAAAAAGGCTTAAACACTGTTAAATAAATTATCATATTTTTATTTTTGTTGTTATCTGATATGAAGCTCGTAGGAAAAATGTTGTTCCTAACAAGTGCGCAAAGTGCTTTTCCGCACGCAAGAACTTATCCGAACTCCGCTTCGCGTCGTTCGTCCAACTGTACTTGCGTGCGGAAAAGTATCACTTTGCGCACTTGTTAGGAAAATAACTATTTTCTACTCCCACATTGGAAATTTGCTGTTTCCTCTACATTTAAGTGGCGAGTAAAGTAGGCTATTCTAGTTAACTGTGCGGGAATATATCATATCCATCCTAGATAGGTAATGAAACTGACCGATCACAGTAGTCAATTACAGAGAAGCCTTTGTTATTTATAAAAGTACTGACCAATCACAGTATATTATTTTTACTGAGGCTCCGCCTTCTTTTTCAAGACATTAAATTATATAATTTAAATGCATATGGTACAATTTGTTATTAATTTGTTCAAAATAATAAAATCTAGACGCATTTATAATAGATTCATCAATAATACAACCTGCTGAATGTATATAGAAAATTAATTTCATGTAGCATCATTTATCAGTTGGTTTTCCGATAATTAACTAAACGCTTCCATAGTCCAGACGTTAGAGCGTTGGACTATGGAACCAAGGGTCGTGAGTTCGAGCCTGGCAACCTACAAACTTTTTTTTTACATTTTTTAGCGTAAGGCCGTAGAAAAAATACTGTTCAACTCAGTGGATTGTCCATATTGTCGCGTATCAAAATGATAGGCGACGGGAACGTGTAGCTTAGATAGTTTAAAATTACGTTTTAATTTATTTAATTTGTTGTGCCCTATTTAGTTACTAAAACACCAAAGATTTTTAATAGTTTTATTTAAGCGAAGCAAGCAAAGCAATTGACGATTACATAATAATGAATAAGATAGAAGTCTTTAGAAATAAAAATAAAGTTCTTAATTTAGTAAATTTAGAGAGTTTTCTCTAAAGAAGAGTTGTTTCCTTAAAACTCACATACGAGGCTATTTGTTCTAAGTTCAAGAAAAACAACTTCCGCTTTAGAGTCAACTCAGGCCAAAATAGAAATAAACAATTTAACAATTTAAATAAACATTATCAAGTTCACTTACTCACTGGTTGGAAACTGTTCTGATCTGAGATTCTGTTTCTACATCTTTACTTGAATGACCAAATGGGCAGAGGTTACCCTTGCACTTGATAAAACAACTCCACTGAGTAAGTGTCTGTTTGAGTTTTTATAATGTTTTGTAACCCTTATCAGATGGGAGAAGGGGTTCCTTTTTGCTATGTCAGCAATTTATTTAAAGAGGGGATTTCCCTGGATGGACTATTCAAAATGGAACCCTTTATCCCAACCAATTAAAACAATTATTCTTATTAACTTTCGTCTACAAACTCCTCCTACAAAACTAGGAATGTCCTTGTCCTTGTTCTACACATTATCTTTTCACTACACCTATTCTTATCAGCAGACTCAACACCTATTAAGAGTCTTAGCACCACAGCGAAGTATGAACCGATTAATTCATCCTTAAGGATACCAATCCATATCCGACAATATTGCCCTCGGAAGTTTGAGCACTCCGCCTACGGCGTCGTGCTAAAATAGTATGTATACCTCGTAGAAAAACACATTTTCGGACTTGTTAGTCTCGGCTTGCGCCTCGACGTACAATCTTTACGGTCGTTCGGGAATGTTCAGCTTTTCCTACTAGGTATACAATGTACTATTTATTTACTCCCGTTAAATAATACTTAAGTACTTAAAAATAAGTCTGAAATTCAAGGGATTTCTTATAACGGTTGTTTGGTTTGGACTACATTAATATTATAAAAATATTTGTTTTTTAGTTCACTTTTTTAATATATACCTGTTAATACTGTTACGAAATAACTGCTTGCGGTTTAAGCCAATTTTTCTTTGTTACAAAGTTCTCATCGTTTCAATTACAGTGCAGCAATTTTTAAAACTTTACGGCTTAGTAGTAAAGTATATTATAGCCAATGATCCAAAAGTGCCTTTTTTATTGTTTTGTATTATTGAGTTCTCTGCCTATATAGGACCAAACTTTTCAGGACAGATATTTTCTGCAAGAAAAGGGCTTTTTAACATCCTATGAATACATACAAAAAATACAAAACATAAACGAAAAAGCTTATTCAAGAATTTTGTGACAAGATTAAGTTGAAATATTTGTTTGCCAGTTTTCGAGCGTTTTAGTGCTTGTAGGATATAGATTTATTATTTTAAAATTATATAACTTTGCTCGTTTGTCAGAGAAAAATATTTCTGGATATTATTCTTCAACAAATAAATTTACTTTGAACGGGAGAAAGCTGACTTGTCGAGTATTGGCTTTCTAAAATGACTGAAACTTGAAAATTTTATAGGAATTGTATTAAACTTTCCCCCACAGAATAAATTTACATTATGATGTTTTAATCAATTTCTGTTAGAATACTTAACTAATATTTTCCTCTTATTTTTTCTTCTCGACATTTTACTTATTTTTATAAGTTTGTTGGAAGGCTGGGTGTGGGTATGCTTTGGTAGTGTTCAACTTCGACATTAGGTGTCGCTCCAGGTATCAGACGAACGGCTCTCCTTTGAATGGAATCCAGTAGCCGAAGGGTGTGTTTGGGTGCAGAGCTCCAGACATGAGAGCAATATTCTAATGATGGTCGAATCTGGGCTTTGTAGAGTGTCAAAAGTTGATGAGGTGTGTACAACCTTTTAGTGCGAAAAAGTACACCAAGTTTCTGTGCAGCTGCCTTGGCAATTGCGGCAACGTGATCATGCCAAGACATATTACCTCCCAGATTGACCCCCAGCAAATTAATAGACGGTGCCAGGGGATTGCGTGTCCTGCCATGACTATATCCGGTTCTGCAATGTTAACCTTTTTGGAGAAGACTGCTGCCTGGGTTTTCTTAGCATTAAATTCGACTCGGTTACTGTCACCCCAAGCCAAAATTTCTTCCAGGTCATTGTTGAGGCGCAATACTTCATGCTGCCTGCGAAGATGTGCGCCGGCAGCGGATGTTTGGGGAGTCAGGGTAAAAGATGAGACAAGTGTGCTGTCATCAGCAAAGCTATAAATTGGATTTTGGGTTTTCACTAGAAGATCGTTAATATACAGTAAAAAGAGGGTAGGCGACAATATGGACCCTTGAGGAACACCGGCATTGATGGTGAAGGTGTCTGAGAGAAACCCGTCAATCGCCACTTGCAGAGAACGGTCTAAGTGTAATATAAAACATTTTTTTGCACTCATCGTCGTGTAAATATTTTAATATATAGAATATAAACAGCCGTCTCACTAAAATAATTTGGTTACGTTTTCTTCCATTTTAATATTTTGATTTTTGTAGAGAAAACCTTCACTTAAGATCAATAATAAAATTGGTTCTTGTTTCACTTCGACCAATCCAATTTCTTTCCATTCGACACAAGCCATAAACTAGACAAAAAAATAAATAGAAACTTGGTCTAAAATACTCCGAAAGTGTATTGCTATAGAAGATAACCTAAACGAGTTATCGACCATGTGTTTTACTTAGGAAACTCATTAGCGATATTTGAAATAAACCTAAGGCTGTTTATCTCCAGTATTTTGTAATTAATGATGATAAATATACCTCTAAGCCTATATACAAAATAATTTTTAAATGCTTCAACCCTTTTTTCCCGGCCTGTAATGATGGAATTTAAAAAGAGGAAGGTGAGCTAAGATTAATGCATGGGAATTTTATACTAAGCGAAAAGCTCATTTTTATTGAAAAATTTATTATTTTTTAGACCGGAAACTTTCCCTAAATATTATTAAACGGTCGTATAGTCTAATGCAAAATACTAGTATATACAGTGTGTCTACTTAAATTGTAGCCATATGGAAAACTAATAGTTTTAAGAAAAAAAGTTATTCTTTATAAAAAGTTTTGCATGATCTTAAACTTAATGTCTGTTTGAAGGTTGGAGACAATGATGTTTCTTGGATGATAGAATAGTTTTGGACTTGCATTGTCTTTAATTTGTTTTACATCACAACGTTTCAACTGGTAAGTATCTTCAGTCGTCTTCAGGTGAATACTAAATAAGTAAAGTAACTACAGCTCTATTTATACTAGCTAGATGCACTGGAGCATGACTGAGATGGGTGCAGTCATGCGTTTAATTCGTGTGCGGTATTTTAAGTTTACATCTACTTAACAAAGGTTTCCAGATATTTCTTATATCTAATGAGGGCTTACTAAAACCCACGCATACAGGTCAATATCTGAATTAAACTTCAAATCACTCAAACAGCACAAAACATGGCATAGTAAGAACCCTGGTGGATAGAGCAATTACCATCTGTAATTCAAATGAAGCCCTCAAACAGGAAACTAACTACATCAAGACCGACCTCAACAAAAATGGCTACCCCGGGCATCTAGTTGATAAACTATTGGAAAATCGCAAGAATCGGCCAAATACACAAAAGAAGCAAGTAGAGTCACAATCAACACTTAACATTCCGTATGTCAAAGGAGTATCTGAGAGAATTAGAAGACTAGGACAACGATACAACATTAATACGGTATTCAGCTCGAAAGACACTTTAAGAAGCCACCTGACGAAGACAAAACCAACAAGTCAAAAAGATAGGAAAAACTGTGTCTACCAGATTCCCTGCGAATATGGCAGATCCTACATTGATGAGACTCTAAGGCCACTTGAAACTAGGGTCAAGGAACACAGAAACAACACGCTTAAAGGAGAAACCGATAAATCAGGGGCAGCTGACCATGCCTGGACACACGGCCATCACATTAAGTGGACAGAAGCTCGAATTCTGCACAAAGAACCACATTGGAGGAAGAGGACGGTTAAGGAAGCTGCTACCATATACCAGAACCCAGATTGTTTTAGTAAGCCCTCATTAGATATAAGAAATATCTGGAAACCTTTGTTAAGTAGATGTAAACTTAAAATACCGCACACAATTAAACGCATGACTGCACCCATCTCAGTCATGCTCCAGTGCATCTAGCTAGTATAAATAGAGCTGTAGTTACTTTACTTATTTAGTATTCACCTGAAGACGACTGAAGATACTTACCAGTTGAAACGTTGTGATGTAAAACAAATTAAAGACAATGCAAGTCCAAAACTATTCTATCATTCATCTTAAACTTAAAATAAATAATTAGAGATCAATTTTTTGCTGTCGTAGAGGAGGTTTTGCAAAAAATATGAATTTTAGAAAAGATTAAGAATATTATTTTTAACAATATCGAAAATTGGTATAAAAAAATTGATCACGATTAAAAACGACATTCAAATACACAATTACATTAATCTACCAAGAAAAAACAGGTCTTGTTATTTTTTTAAAAATTAACTGTATCGATATTTTTTCATTCTAAATAATATAGTGGAATTTAGTGTTCGTTAAAATATATAAAGGAAAGAAGCTTAGCGGCAAGCGGACAGAGTAGTGCGTCTATCTTTTGCATTAAAGTACACAGGGACGCCAAAGGTAATGGAATCCCTGGGGCACAGGTAGACAATGACAGGCTGTTTCGTTCTTGTTAGAACTCATCAGAAAGTCATAACCCGTAAGCGACTGCCAGTACAGCGAGCCTGTTCTTTCAAGGCGTTTTTAAGAAATAAAAACGCGATGAAAACCCAGTAACGCCATCAGAACGAAACAGCCTATCATTGTCTACGTGTGCCCCAGGAAACCCATTACCTTTGGCATCCCTGTGTACTTTAATGCAAAAGATAGACGCACTACTCTATCCGCTTGCCGCTGAGCTTCTTTTCTTTATATATTTTAACGGACACTAAATTCCACTATTTTATTTATACTTACACACGGCATTTACGGAATAGTGCTGCAAACCAGTGGGCGACTGCAGCGCGATCTAGATCTGAATCCACAAAGCCGTGGAGATGTATAGAGAAGCGAAAAAATGTTTCCTATACTGGTAAAGTGGCCGTTCCGTGCTTGACTTTAGATTTATTTATATTTCTATGTTTTCACGTTAGATGGCTATCTTTTGGATTGAGTTGATTCCTTCTGATGGCGTTACTGGGTTTTCATCGCGTATTTATTTTTTAAAAACGCCTTGAAAGAACAGGCTCGCTGTACTGGGGGTCGCTTACGGGTTATGACTTTTTGATGAGTTCTAACAAGAACGAAACAGCCTGTCATTGTCTACCTGTGCCCCAGGGAACCCATTACCTTTGGGTCCCTGTGTACTTTAATGCAAAAGATAGACGCACTACTCTGTCCGCTTGCCGCTAAGCTTCTTTTCTTTATATATTTTAACGGACACTAAATTCCACTATTTTATTTATACTTACACACGGCATTTACGGAATAGTGCTGCAAACCAGTATGCGACTGCAGCGCGATCTAGATCTGAATCCACAAAGCCGTGGAGATGTATAGAGAAGCGAAAAAATGTTTCCTATACTGGTAAAGTGGCCGTTCCGTGCTTGACTTTAGATTTATTTATATTTATATGTTTTCACGTTAGATGGCTATCTTTTGGATTGAGTTGATTCCTTCTGATGGCGTTACTGGGTTTTCATCGCGTATTTATTTCTTAAAAACGCCTTGAAAGAACAGGCTCGCTGTACTGGGGGTCGCTTACGGGTTATGACTTTCTGATGAGTTCTAACAAGAACGAAACAGCCTGTCATTGTCTACCTGTGCCCCAGGGAACCCATTACCTTTGGGTCCCTGTGTAGTTTAATGCAAAAGATAGACGCACTACTCTGTCCGCTTGCCGCTAAGCTTCTTTTCTTTATATATTTTAACGGACACTAAATTCCACTATTTTATTTATACTTACACACGGCATTTACGGAATAGTGCTGCAAACCAGTGGGCGACTGCAGCGCGATCTAGATCTGAATCCACAAAGCCGTGGAGATGTATAGAGAAGCGAAAAAATGTTTCCTATACTGGTAAAGTGGCCGTTTCGTGCTTGACTTTAGATTTATTTATATTTCTATGTTTTCACGTTAGATGGCTATCTTTTGGATTGAGTTGATTCCTTCTGATGGCGTTACTGGGTTTTCATCGCGTATTTATTTCTTAAAAACGCCTTGAAAGAACAGGCTCGCTGTACTGGGGGTCGCTTACGGGTTATGGCTTTCTGATGAGTTCTAACAAGAACGAAACAGCCTGTCATTGTCTACCTGTGCCCCAGGAAACCCATTACCTTTGGCATCCCTGTGTACTTTAATGCAAAAGATAGACGCACTACTCTATCCGCTTGCCGCTAAGCTTCTTTTCTTTATATATTTTACCGGACACTAAATTCCACTATTTTATTTATACTTACACACGGCATTTACGGAATAGTGCTGCAAACCAGTGGGCGACTGCAGCGCGATCTAGATCTGAATCCACAAAGCCGTGGAGATGTATAGAGAAGCGAAAAAATGTTTCCTATACTGGTAAAGTGGCCGTTCCGTGCTTGACTTTAGATTTATTTATATTTCTATGTTTTCACGTTAGATGGCTATCTTTTGGATTGAGTTGATTCCTTCTGATGGCGTTACTGGGTTTTCATCGCGTATTTATTTTTTAAAAACGCCTTGAAAGAACAGGCTCGCTGTACTGGGGGTCGCTTACGGGTTATGGCTTTCTGATGAGTTCTAACAAGAACGAAACAGCCTGTCATTGTCTACCTGTGCCCCAGGGAACCCATTACCTTTGGGTCCCTGTGTACTTTAATGCAAAAGATAGACGCACTACTCTGTTCGCTTGCCGCTAAGCTTCTTTTCTTTATATATTTTAACGGACACTAAATTCCACTATTTTATTTATACTTACACACGGCATTTACGGAATAGTGCTGCAAACCAGTGGGCGACTGCAGCGCGATCTAGATCTGAATCCACAAAGCCGTGGAGATGTATAGAGAAGCGAAAAAATGTTTCCTATACTGGTAAAGTGGCCGTTCCGTGCTTGACTTTAGATTTATTTATATTTCTATGTTTTCACGTTAGATGGCTATCTTTTGGATTGAGTTGATTCCTTCTGATGGCGTTACTGGGTTTTCATCGCGTATTTATTTCTTAAAAACGCCTTGAAAGAACAGGCTCGCTGTACTGGGGGTCGCTTACGGGTTATGACTTTTTGATGAGTTCTAACAAGAACGAAACAGCCTGTCATTGTCTACCTGTGCCCCAGGGAACCCATTACCTTTGGGTCCCTGTGTACTTTAATGCAAAAGATAGACGCACTACTCTGTCCGCTTGCCGCTAAGCTTCTTTTCTTTATATATTTTAACGGACACTAAATTCCACTATTTTATTTATACTTACACACGGCATTTACGGAATAGTGCTGCAAACCAGTGGGCGACTGCAGCGCGATCTAGATCTGAATCCACAAAGCCGTGGAGATGTATAGAGAAGCGAAAAAATGTTTCCTATACTGGTAAAGTGGCCGTTCCGTGCTTGACTTTAGATTTATTTATATTTCTATGTTTTCACGTTAGATGGCTATCTTTTGGATTGAGTTGATTCCTTCTGATGGCGTTACTGGGTTTTCATCGCGTATTTATTTCTTAAAAACGCCTTGAAAGAACAGGCTCGCTGTACTGGGGGTCGCTTACGGGTTATGGCTTTCTGATGAGTTCTAACAAGAACGAAACAGCCTGTCATTGTCTACCTGTGCCCCAGGGAACCCATTACCTTTGGGTCCCTGTGTAGTTTAATGCAAAAGATAGACGCACTACTCTGTCCGCTTGCCGTTAAGCTTCTTTATTCTAAATAATTTTTTATCACAGATGGATGTAATTTTTTTTTTCGTTGGAACGTGGGTTGTCAAATAGCCGGTACAGTTAAGCCTATGAAGCCTATTGTATCCTCTATTATCTGGGTAATGTAAGCCAGACGGGACCTACAGCTTAGCGTGGGATCCGAACCACGTGTATGCACTAGTTTATCCTTTTTACTTCCCCGGAGTTCCATGACGCCCCTCTCGGTTTAGATATTAGGAATAACTAGTAGCATACTGCATTCTTTCATCCACTAACGTTCCTAGCATCACTTTTTTATTAGGCGTACGCCCTCTCCGAGAAATGGATGTAATTAGATATTTGAATGTAGTTTTTAATTCAAATCATTTTTGTTGTAACAATTTTTAATATTGTCAAAAATAAAGGTACTTTACTCTTGAGCCAAATTCATATTTTTTGCGAAACCTCGTATACAACGGACGAAAATTAATATCTGATGGTGGTATTTATGTTTTTGGACAATGCAAAACTTTGTATGAAGGGTAAGTAACTTGTTTCTTAAAATTAACAATAAAAACGTATTTCATAAATGGCTACAACTTAAGTGACATTTTAAAAGATTAAAAATATAACATTATTAATAGGTTAGAAAAAATATATATTTTCTCTCTCCATTTTCCACGTTCCCGGCCCCAACTTGTCAAAGAACCGGCAAAACTAGTTCGATATGCATTAGACTATAATTTTATAAAACTTAACCCGTTCTTTCAGAAGCACTTTTTGTCCTCAAAAGTTTAATTCTTTTAAAACTACTTATAAAATCTGTCATCGGGAATAAAACTTTTTGGTCGAATTTGCTAAACTTTTTAATATCGCGTTAGATCTATGGATAAAAATTTACTAAAGATAAAAAAATTTACGTGCTTTATTTTCTTTCTATTTAGATATCCAGAAAAAATATCGGCCAAACTTTTTGTACAAAAGAAGGTTATATAGGATCCTCCAGGGATATACATGGAAGAATAGACAGTCGTTGTGGAGGTAGAGGTCTATGTTATTCTGACCACTGTAAGTCAGGGAGTATTTACTTAGGTACTTTTAAAATAGCCTAAACACCTGTTTGAGTCCTGTAAAACCGAAAGTGATTACGGTGGTTTGCGCTTGTTGTGGTATTGTAGGTATTCAGTAATATATTTATTTTAGTATAATTTTTGTTGTTTTCATATATCTACAGAGTTGAGACCCTGCAATTAATTTCTTGACTTATTTTAAGTTAAACCAATTTACATAGTGATAGTGGTTATCTGACCTTAAAGCTAAAGTGTTGTGATTTTATTCTTATTTAATAAACTTAGATTCTTACTTCACTAAAGGGGTAAGTTGATACTTTTTTTTTAGCTGTTTATAGATGGCATTAAAATAAACAACTTTTTCAAATACCTTCATAAAAACATAGCCCGCTATAGTTTCTGTTGTTTTTCTTATCTCTTATTAGTATTAGTCATACGGGTAGTGTTGAGCAATACGCTGCGGTGTGTTTTTCTGAAGCAAGTTAACTTTAAATTGTGTGATACGTGAAAATGGTAAAATTTGGAAAACAATGAACTTATAGATATGGTGCCAATTTACTGTAAGTGTCGTAAGCAGAACGCTTTCCCTTGCGGGCTCGTCCTACATCCAGAAGTTTTCTTAATGTTATTCAACGGGCAAGTTAGGCAGAACCATAATTGATTCGTAGTGTAATAAATGAATGTAAGTACTTTATTTTTAAGTTTTTTGAAAAAAGTTATTTGAAAATGTTGTTTATTTTAATACCTTCTATACGCAGCTAAAAAAGAAGTATCAACTTAGGAATCACCCTATATAGTCTCAAAGTTGTGATTTCACCGTGGAACTATTTTATATGCCATAATATGATGCTTTTCTGTTAATTTGATTTTTCTGTAATTAACTCGTCTTACTCATAAATACGGGTTTCTTAATAAATTTGAAGAAAAACCAAAAAATACAATACAAAATTTAGTTGACTAATGTCGGGTTGCACAAAGAATTTTAATAATAATTATTTAACCGGCAAGTTTGATTGTGAGATAATTGACTTTTACAAGCATTATATACTCACATTCAAAGGTGCGTGATTGGTAAATTAAAAATTAAGGTTACCGGGCCAGTATGATTGTGAGAAAATTATTTCTGCCAATGTTACGTCGGACAGTCAAACTTGTCGGTTACATAATTATTATTAAAATTCTTCGTGCAACCCGACATTATTCTGACACTTGTCATTTAAAACCCAGAACTGTTCGTTTAGGACGGTTTTAAATTTAAAACCTTTTAGTAAAACCAGTATGGTGGTATCAAAGAGAAACTTATTAAATCAATGGACTGTATTTTCTATTCCTTAATAACTCTTCTATTTGTTTTATTGCTTAACCTATTATTGTTTTATAATAATGATTATCATTTACTAAACTCATTTTGGTTTATAAGAAAGGGCCACTGGTTTTTAATCAAAGGATATATTTTTCATAAATGTATACCGGGTGTTGCATTGTCGAGCGGGACATAGGAAATCCCATGTAATTTTAAATGGGGTCAATTATTGGCTTCCCTAATTATTTTAGAGAAAAATTCCATTTAGGTTTATTAAAGAGCACTAAAACCCTCATTCAAAAGAATAACTTTAGGTATTTTTGATGAACCCGTTTACGGGTTATCGCCGATTTCTTTTTAACTATTTCTCCTTTTTATGGCCCCGTATTTGCGGGCACCAGTCAAGGTAAAAGATGACTGTCAAATAAAGTTGTCATTTTGAAATGTGTCCTTTATTGTTATAAAAACTCGTACTGAAGAAAAAATATTGATGATTAAATGGTATTATCAAGGAAATAGTTATCAAAATGTGTCAGACATGTTTGCCGCTCTGTATCCGAATAGACCGATACCTGCAAAATCTACAGTCGAAAGGACTATCAAGAAATTTGAAACAAAAGGCACTGTAATAAATAACTGCAGATGTGAAGAAAGGCAGGAACAAAGAAGAGATGCAAGAAATAATCGGGACTTGCAAAGGCAGGAACAAAGAAGAGATGCAAGAAATGATAGGGACTTGCAAGTTTTATTGTGCGGGGACGAAAAGAATGGGAAGATCAGCACAAGGAAACTTGAGGATGACATAGGATTACGATAGCGTTACGAGCTTTGAACCGACATAAATATTATTCATACAAATATGAAAAGCACCAAGAGCTAAGAGATAGGGACGAAATACGACGACAGGAGTTTTGTTTTGGTATGATTGAAAGTGCAAACATGGATAAGGAATTTTTAAAAAACATTTGTTTCACTGACGAATGCACATTTACCTTAAATAATGAACCCAATGTTCCAAATTATCGATATTGGAGCAAAGAAAACCAACACAGGTTTGTCGAAACAAGGACGCAATATCCACAAAAAGTTATTTGGGCTGGGATTTTCGGAGAAAATATTATCGGGCCATTATTTCTTACACGAAATTTAAATGCAGAATATTTTCTGGAACTACTTGAAGATCATATTTTACCTACTTTACATGATGCCGCCACGGAAAATCAGGAAGTGCCCGGCACATAGTACCCTGGCTGTCCGGGAATATTTAAACCGTGCTTTTAATGGAAATGTTATTGGCTTAAATCATACAGTAAATTTGCCAGCCAGGTCTCCTGATTTATCGCCAAATGATTTCTTTCTCTGGGGCCATTTAAAAAACAGGATATACAAAGATAAAAAATACCCAAATCTAGACGAGTTAAAAAATGCTATTTCTGCCGAATGCAATAGAATTTCAGTTTACCAACTAGCAAATGTAAGAAGAGAATTTTATGATCGCCTCGGTTATTGTCTAGCAGTCAATGGAGGAATATTTGAACATCTTCTTAAATCCTAAAGTTCTAACAATTTAATAGTACCTACTTATTAATTAGTAAAATATTGAAACATGTAAAACGTCATAATTAACCTTGTAATTGGATACTTTATTTTAGTTTTATTCAGATTAATTTGTACTCATAAATACACCTTTAATATTTTCTATGTACGAGTTTTTATAACAATAAAGCACACATTTCAAAATGACAACTTCATTTGACAGTCATCTTTTACCTTGACTGGTGCCCGCAAATAAATACGGGGCCATAAAAAGGAGAAATAGTTAAAAAGAAATCGGCGATAACCCGTAAACGGGCTCATCAAAAATATCTAAAGTTATTCTTTTGAATGTAGGTTTTAGTGCTCTTTAATAAACCTAAATAGAATTTTTCTCTAAAATAATTAGGGAAGCCAATAATTTAAAATTACATGGGATTTCCTATGTCCCGCTCGACGATGCAACACCCGGTATATATTTAAATACCATTGGCTTTCAATAATAAGCCATGATTGTCGCAAAACAAGCTACAATGCGTTCAAATATTTATTATATTGTAGGATTACTTTTATAGTTTTAGTGCGTGAAATCCCCAACATGGCCTCGATTTTTGGTTCATTGGAGCAGATTTTCCCATGGAGATATGAAATTTCTCTCATGAAAATAGCGATCTCGTATTCTTGAACACATTTCGTAGGGAAAGTTTCCAATAAGACCACTGGAACTCCAGTTTAACATTGCAACAGAATTATTTCCCCAAGGGAATAAAATTCCACCGCTTGAAGAATTGAGGCCCAATAGACAAGTAAATCTTTCATAGCACAATGCACTAAAATAAAACTCGTTTATTATTATTAAATAAACAAAGCAACAACGCATAGAAAAATACTATAAGAGGCAAGGCGACGACGCGACGGCAGCCAAAAGAGGAATATGTCCTTTATCCCCGCTACGCAGGTGAAGAAGTGTTGCCTACCTTTTCTATGATTGAATTAAACATAATATGTACCATTTAAGTAAAGGAAATTAAATTTATTTTAATATTTCCTAGTTACTGATTGGATAATATAAAATCATTTGATTAAAACAATATGTAACATATATAAATTACAGTACTATTATATATGAAGGCTGTCTCAGACTATCTATTGGGTGGATTTGACGTCGTTAAGTTGTTCCGCGTGTTTTGTTTAATTATTTTCCGGGATAATTAAAGAATTAAAAAACTCAAAAAGTAGGATTTTTTTGAAACAGCCCAATGTGTAAGCAATGCTCAAGTGGTAACAAAATTTCAGGAAAAATGATGCAAAACTTGCGGTGGAAGGATGTGAATAGTGATCAAAACTCAAGTCAAAAGGGTCAAGGCCATGATGGTTCAACTAATAAACAAGGGTTTAAGGCTTAAAATTAATATTTGGCGCTCTAAAGACAATAATGTAGTTAAAAATATTTAATATAATATTTCAGTTAACACTTACTGTTTATTTTGACATTTACATAGCGATAACTTGGGCTATATAAATAACTAAACGGAGACCAGTTTAAGCAACCTTTGTAAAGCTAAATACACTGCAGATAAGGCAGCCAGCTTATGTATACCGTCGAAAATATTAATGACCGTGTCTATTGTTCTCGTGAAGTGAACCCTTATTAATGGTTATGGGTTCTAATTTTGTTTAGATGTTTATCTATCCGTTTCCTTACACCTTTTAGTTAATTTAATGGCAGTAATTCTAGATATTATGGGCTAAACGGCAAAATTTGTAAAATAGAGTCAATATTTATATAGCGTGCTATCAGATGGCCTTTTAACAATAGATCTAAGGATGAACAGCATTTTTGCCCTAAGCTGTTACCGAAGTTCTTCAGATTGGTGAAGTTGATTTCATCAAGAAATGTACTTGAATTTCCTGAAACAGTTCTAAAGTGCGCGGTGTTTCTATTTATTTAAATCAGTCTTTCCCAAAGTGGGCGATAACGCCCCCTTGTGGGCGCTGAAGGCCTAAAGGGGGGCGGTAAGAGACCTAGAAAAAAAGGGGGGTTGTGTAGAGGCTTGGGGGGCGATTTGTAATTTCATCTAGCTAGGGGGACTCTTAGACACCGACTGAGCTCTCGACTACAACTTGTCACGTGTCATATATCTGTCGTGTTTTATTGAATAAATAAAATAAAAATCATGTCAATCGGTCGCTCCATTTCGAAATGAAAGTAGATACAAACAAACAAATAAAAAGGCAACAGACACACTTTCGCATTTTAATAGTTATTAGTATTCCTAGATAGGTAATTTTCGTAGATAAATAAATCGCGGGCAATCATGTTTTAACAAGTTTTTGTTAAATAACCCGATTTGTGCATTCCTGTATCAATGCGGCTGTTCTTGAGTAAATTGGAACCTGATATCAACAAACTTATTAAACAGCATCAGATTCATCCTTCACATTAGTTTTTATATAAGAATCGATTATGTTTGCTTTATTTTAAATAAAAGATACTCTGCCTGAATACAATAAAGTTGCGTTTCAATAATCATTCTCATTGGCAGGTGTAGCCCGTAAGAGTTAACTTGAGATCTGACCGCCGTTGTGTACTACCTACTGCGCTAAGGTCTCAAGTTAACTCATGCGGGTTATAGTAAAAGACTCGTTTAGAATGAATGTTTAATCTTCGCTAATATAGTTCACAATATTTAATTAACTTAATTTGAAGTTATAGTGGTTTTTAAGTAGGTAAAAAAATGGGGGCGCTAAAAAATAATTTATTCTCAAAGTGGGCAGTAGACAAAATAAGTTTGGGAACCCCTGATTTAAATAAATATCAATCATTTTTTTTTGTTTCGTGCTTCGATAAATTTATGAGAATCCCAAAAGTCTATTATATGATATTCAGTATTACTAAGATTGTTAGAAATTATTAATGTAAAAGCCTTTTTACATTGGGTGCAATTGCAAGAAAAATGGCCTGGAAGCATGCGCTTCGACGACGTTTTAATCAGCTGATGCACGTTTTCCCATTTAATACCTGCATCAGCTGTTTAAAACGTCGACAAAGCGCATGCTTTCAGGCAATTTTTTCTTGCAATTGCACCCAATGTAAAAAGGCCTTAAGATGATATTAATACTAGCCTAACGCGAAATTATTGTATAACGTTTCTGATTCCTAATCACCATGACCTATGTGTAGCGTTCCATTAAAAGTACTTATTTAATTAACGTAAAATATTCCCTAGCTCTTATTTTTTTGCACTCTTAAAAATAACCTGGTATGGATTACTAAAATTTGGTTCTGACAACTATTTATTTTCGTGAAATCGAACTCAACCTAAAAATTAGTTTGTACAACCAAAAAAAATTGTTGTTATTGAACTGTTGAACTAATTAATAACATTATCCAACCCAACCTACAAATTTTAGTTATCACAATGAAATTTTATATACGGATAACTAAATTTATATGGTACTCCCGCTTTTAAAATTAGTTGTCACAACTAAAAATGTGTAAATATGGAAAATTGCAAAAATTTTTTCAAGGAAATATTGTTTTTGTTAATGATGCAATCTACAAATATTGCAAAAGCAATCATTTATTTGGGCCAAACTTGAAATTTTCATAGAGTAACAATTACGTATGTAGTCACAACATTGTGTTTATTATCTTTTTTCTGTACTTTTTAATTGTAAGAAAGAAGTTGAATAATAAATAAGTAAAAATTTTATACTTTTGTCATTGCAGTTGCACATTAGAAAGTTTGAATGAACTGCTTATAACGCATGGCAAAATTAGCAAGTTGATTTGATAGAAATAACTTTAAAGAAGTCTGTTTCATTTCTAAAAAAAATGTCATGTAATTTATACTTAGTAACGAAAAATATTCCTTCCTAGGTCCCCCTTTAAATAAAAAAATGCCTTGGTATTACTACTCTATTAGGTATGCGTAAACTAATTGGAATAAATTATCAGGGATATATATATGGTTTCTTTAAAAAAAAATATTTCCAATGTCCTTGTTCTCTCATGTCCTTTATAATACATACTTATGCAACCCAAAACGGAAACACTAGATTTTTAACTTATTTTACTCAACCTTTTGGGTTTTTTTTTTTTTTTTTTTTTTTTTTTTGTTTTTTTTTTGTTTTGGTCACCTTTTGGGTTGTTAAATTGCTTATAGAACTGAATTGTCCTTATTTAAATTTTCTTATCTGCAACTGCGATTATTAAGAAACAAAAAATATCCCCTGGACTTTCTATTTAAAATATACAGCTAGGTATATGAAATTTGTTGTACTTGGTCAGATTAAAAAGTCGTTCATTTATTGAAATGGAACATAGAACAAAAACAAAACACAAAAAATATGTTTAAGTTATTTCTCATCGGGTCACCTTGCCATGCTTTATAAAATTCTCGTTTACACTTTCTAATGTACAAAACTGCAAAGATAAAAAATAAAATGTTTACTTACTTATGATTTAATTTCCTTCTGCCGAGAAGAACGTACACAAGAAAGACAATAAACACAAATAAATTACACCAAATATTGTCACATTCATTTTCCACACGGGCACGGCCATGAAAATGGCCAATTATTGCTTTAAAAACACGAAAAAATGGACACGGAACCGCAAAAGCACACTAACATAAACATAACCTCCTGACAGTTCTGGCTAGAATGATGTCACATGTCACCCACCGGGCAAGGGCGTCAAGTCTCTGTTAATGCCGTTAGTTATAAATATGAAGAATAATATTACTTCAAAAGAAAAGTTAGTTTTGGTAACTAAGAATGTATCTTAATCAAAATTAACAAAATGATAGGGACTACAAATTCATAATGTGTTATTACAACAAGCTTAATTGATATATTAATACAAGTTTGTAGGAACCTTGATGTAACATTTAAATAAGATATACAGAGTAAAATTCAGCTAAACAAAATATTTTATTTCTGCCAACTAATATGAAAACAAGATATTTTCTTTGTTCTGATGGCATCATTTTTTGGTAAATATAACTAAGAAAAAAACCTTTTTTATTTTCCTAAATAAAAATGGTTATTTTTGGTAAAGTAAACACGAGAACAAATAAAAATTAGTACCAAATACCAAGTCATTTTTAAGAGTGTGTGGAACGAGAATAAATGATATTTGTATCTTAATTCAATTAAAAATAATGACAGCTGTTTTTTTATAATTAAACCTGATTAATTTGAAGTTTTCTATTATTTATTCTTTTCTTTAAGAGATCGTTTCCTAGTTTGGGGCTATTAATCTTAACAAAAACTTAGTGACGCCCTGTTAGAAAAGTGAAATACATTCATAGCTTTTGGCCTAGTAAGTGCTCATCGATAAACAGTTGCCGTCGCTTGTGCGGCCCGTTAAAAAAGAATTAAAAAAAGTTACAAGTTGGAAAGTTAATCTCACGCACTGGCAAGAAACCGTTAAATACAAATTTTAACCAACATATGAGCTGCTGAAATAATCATGCGAACTTAGGAAGTTCAAAGCAAAATAACTTTTAATTAGGCTAGCTTCTTCAAAGTACAGTGACGCTGCAGTAGTTGCTTATTATACAGTAAAAAATTTATTATTAATAAAATATTTAATGCATTTTTTAAGCTATATAATCAGAAATTATGTTTTTCCACTATACAGGGTGTCCCATAACTGGAGATACTAGACATCAAACTAAGCCGATTATGTCATATACGTTTTTTTTTATAATTAAAATATTAATTTAATTATGTACTATGTTTTTTTTATGCTTTGGGATGTTTAAAGGGAAATATCTCGAAAACTGTTAAAGATATTAATCAAGTACACCTTTTTGACTCAAAAAATGCCCTTCTTTAAGAAACTATAATTAAAAAACACCTAATATAACAGGTAAGGAAAAAATCATAGATTTATGAAGCCCAGTGTATGCAACTAGCGCCATCTAGTTTGAAACTTAAAAATTTCTACTAATTCTTATTTCTTGCTCATAAAAACATAATATTGCCAACTTACAATTCGATTCATTAAACCGTTTTAAAATTATGGCTTATTTTCGAGAATAAACTTTTACTTTCAACACCCTGTATCTCTAGAACGAGTATCAATCCGATAAAACGTATATGACTTAATGGGCTTAGTTTGATGTCTAGTATCTCCAGTTACTCTACGGCCCATAAGTTATGGGACACCCTGTATATAAACTATATTTTTTTGGGTAAGTAATATTTCTTTACGGATATTTGTAAATTTAAAACTTTTATGAAAATTTACCATCCAAAATAGTTTTTCTACTCTCACATGAAAATTTGCTGTTTTCTTTACACTAAAGTGATTGGAAAAGTAGGCTATTAACTGAACGGATCTAATTTAATCGTTTTCTTTTTTTTTCTTTTGACAGAAGTAAGGTTCGAAGCATACTTAAAAAATATGCAAATCTGTCAGATAAAATTTGTTCTTTTTTATTTTAAATCAAAACATTTATCCAGTCTATGCATACATTTTTTTTTCTAAAGAGTTTACGAAATGGTGTGAAAATTGAAGGTATAAAACCGAAATATATTTCTACCAGACTATTGTTATTTTCTGACCGAACTGAATATTTGTGCACAGATGCATTTTCATATTCCAAAAATATACAATTTTCCACTTATTTGTAAACAAAGATTTAATACTAACCTTGGTTGGTTTTTTGCCCTGTAAATATTTGTCCACCGTGATATTTTTTTATATTATTTAAACCGAGATCCAACGCAATAGATCTAGAATAATTACTGGTAGAATATGGAGAAATAGTGGAAAATAAAGTTAAGTATATAAAACTAGATAAAACAGACCAAACCATAGGTAACATTAAAAAAAATTAATTTCAACTAATTGTTTTAAGGTTAGGTATGTTATTCGTTTTGTTTTGTACAGAATGAATACTGTATTCACCTGAAGACGACTGGGGATGCTTACCAGTTAAAACGTAGTTATTCTAAACAAATAAAGACAATGCAATGCGAAACTCTACTGCCGTTCATGACTCATTCAGTTATGCGTCATTACACTTAGCTAGTATAAATAAAAAAGTACGTCCACTGAGTGAATTCTCATGTCATAAACCGATTATGGTCAAATTAGTCTAGAATAAAATAGACAGCGGTCCTCAAACAATCTTAATTAATTTTAGATATATGGGCCGTAATTAAAATTTCTATTAGAATTGTTTATTTATTTTTTATTTAGATAATAATGTATTAGCAGAGCTGTGAGTAACTTAAGTAACTAGATACTTTTTAGTAACTTACTAAAGTAACTAGTTACTTATTAACTTAGTTCTTTTTTGAATCATACCAAAAGTAACTGTAACTTCGTTACTTTTGAAAAGTAACTTGTATCTAGTTACTTTTTAGGAGTAACTTAGTTACTTTTAAAGTAACTAGTTACTTTTTAAGTGTATAGTTACTCCTAAAAAGTAACTAGATACAAGTTACTTTTTTGCCAAAAGTAACTTCGTTACTTTTGGAAAGTTTAGGAGTAACTAAGTTACTTTTAAAGTAACTAGTTATTTTTTAAGTGTATAGTTACTCCTAAAAAGTAACTAGATACAAGTTACTTTTCAAAAGTAACCCTATAAACATAAGTGCTGGAGTGTTCCCCAAAATTGATGGATTTGGTTTTGTTAGGGAATTTCCAGGAGCGATGACCTTTTTTTTTTTTTTAGAAGTCACTTGTCACAGTCTGTACATGAAAATGAATTATTATCACTACCTGGTAAATTTATGGTGTTTTTAATTTATATCTACATACATTTGGGCAAAAGTATCGAAAAAGTAACTAGTTACTTTTACTAAGTAACTAAGAACTAAGTTACTTTTGGGTAAAAGTAACTATTCCTTAAAAGTATCGAGATACTTTTGGGCAAAAGTATCGAAAAAGTAACTAGTTACTTTTCTGAAGTAACTTTCACAGCTCTGTGTATTAGTATACGTAAGAGTTAAACACATGACTCCTCTCACTAGGTATGTGTCACTGCACCTACCTAGTATAAATCGAGCTGTAGTTACCCATGATACAACTACATAGTTGTATCATGGTAGTTACCATACTTATTTAGTGCTCTCCTATTGACGACTGGAGATGCTTACCAATTGAAACATAGTGATTCAAAAATTAATATAGACAATGCAAGTCCAAAACTCTACTGGTGTTTAATTTATTATTATTGTACAATTTTATAATATTTACCTTTTTTTTATTAGTAACGTTGAAATCAATTTCAGTAGTTAGGTTAGGTTAGGTTAGGTAAGAGTGGCAGACCCTTGGTTCTGACCAAACAGTCTCACGTAGTCCTGATTAGGTCCGTTGTGATACCACACGTGTTCCGTAGAACCCACCTTCATCAGATCTCTGATGGTTAGTGCGACGTAACCGCGGAAGGATTTTAACAACTCATTCAAACCAGCCACTACTGTTCAGAAATCTGCTCAGCCGTCCAAGTTGTAAGTTGCTTAGTTCCTCCAGGCTATCGAAAGATGATTCACCCAGAGTAGTGAACCTCCTTCTTGCGAGGCCAGGGTATTCACACAGAAAATGTTGAATACTTTCTTCCTCATCTCTGCAACTTCTGCAGAAGTCGTTAGTGGGTATTTGCATACGTTCGGCATGTCTACCGAAGAGGCAATGTCCGGTAACAACCGCAGTAATATTTCTCACGTCTTTTCGACTGTGTCTCAATAGCTCTGCGGTTCTCTTTTTATCGAATGTGGGCCACAGTTGCCTGTATGTACTACAGGTTGTCAACCCTGTCCATCTGTTCTGTGCAAGCTGCTTGGCCGTGTAGTCAATCTCCTCTTTGACCAATTCCAGTGGTTTGTTCACTGTATTGTCTGCTAGATCAGCTGGCATGCCTGCGCCCTCTCTTGCGAGCGCATCGGCAGCCTCGTTGCCATCTATTTTGGAGTGTCCAGGAACCCAGCACAGAATAACCCGATGTTGGTTGCCAAGTGTGCATGGATTGTTGCGGCATCGCTTTACGAGCTTTGATTTAACGCTGCTGGAACAGATTGCCTTAATCGCCGCCTGACTATCACTGAAGATGGTGATTGACGAGGCTACTCCCAAGCCAAGGTGTTCTTGCAGGATAATGTCCGCCTTCTCTACTGCCAGTACTTCTGCTTGAAAAATACTACAATAGTTGGGGAGTCTATACGATTTCTGTATTTGTAAATTTCAGTAGTTAACATAACGCTATAATTATTCTGTAAATATTTTATATGGTTATACGGCCATGGTGCGGTAAGAATGAATTTAAACTCGACATATAAGTCAACTATTTCTCACATTAATAAGTAGCTGAAGCTTAGACCGAGCGGTAGGAATTTTATTAAAGAATTTTCGAATTAGCGGTGTTGTTTCTAGTTTCAAGAGTATTTAAAATTTAAATATTTTTTATAAGGAGTTAGTTTCGTTAATGATTGCGTCCTATAACCAAATTATATTTTAATAAAAATGCTTTTCATTCATTCCTTTATTATTGAATTTAATTGATTCCCTCTTTTTATAATTGCTAAATGAATGTTTCAATATTTTCCTTATGAATAATTTGTTCTTTTATACTCTTTGAAGTAGGTATATCTTATTGATTGAACATTTTTTAGTTAATGGAGTTCATTTAATAACTAACCTCTTCATTTATTAATAAACCTTTTCTTAAATTCGTTTAGAAAAGAAGGACTAAACATTCATGGAAATTAAATAACGCAAGATAAATTACACAGGCCACGTTTAACCTTTCAAAATTATTAATGATGGCTGTAAAATGTTTTTTTTGTGTGTGGATCGCATAAATGCGTTTCGTCCAAAAGTGTTACTTGTTTAACAATGCTTGGAGAATTTTTCGCTGTTTTTTTTGTGTTCATAATATTTAAATAACACCTTAATTTAGTACCCGCAATAAATTTTTTAAATTAAATTGAATTTAATTTTAAATTTAATGAGAAAATATAACTTTTATGTTTTAATCTAATGCTATTAAAAAAATACTTTGCTTATGGCAACTAATTTTTTTAAAAATATTCTTATGACTACAATGGTACTTCTGTTTTATTTATATTTCAGATTTTTAAAAAACCTATTTAAATCATAATAACAATTAATTTATGAAAAAAAGGGGAATGTCAAAATTAGGTATATTTTTGACGTTCCCACTTTTTTTTTATAAAATAATTATTATTAATTCATTATTTATGTAACTATTTTTATTTTCTTATAAGATCGACAACACATTGAGGTAATAAAAATTACCATGGCGATGGCAGCGAAACCTTTTTGTTACGAATCAAAAAACAATTGATAATGTTATTAGGATTACACTCTTTCATCTTTCGCTGTTTCACTGCGACGTATTGAAGAAACAATGTCCAAGCTTAGATTAATTTATTGTTACTTGTTAGGCATCTATTGGTTGTTACTTGTATTGTTTTATTTTAGTTAAATAAAAATAATTTTCAACTTCAAAGTTTTTACTCTTTTTGAATGAGTGTGTGGAATATTAGAACAGGTTATGGACCCAGACTAACGTGGTCTTAAGAATAAAAAATATCTTATCCCCAGAGAGAGTAAAAGTAAGAACCCTGTAAATTTCGGTATTTCAAAGGCACAATTCACAGAATGTTAATATATAGACACGAAACTGAAACCCAGTTGGTAGTATACAGCGATGCCTCTTATGCAAATGACTTAGATAGGAAAGGATCAATTGGAAGTTACCTTGGTTTATAATGGTATAGCAGCAGTATCATGGTCCACCAAGAAACAGCAATTGCAATTTTAACCACACAAGCTGAATATAATATGGCTCTTTTCTTGATGCCAACCTATTGAGATCCTGTATTCTACGTGATATAAAGGAAACAAAAAAACTCTATTTTTGTATGGTAATCAAGCAGCTATACATATATATTTCAAAAATCGGGTACGACGACAACGGTTCGAAAATTTTTAAAAGAAAGGAGGGAATACATATCGCTCGGATGGGGCGATATGTGACAAGAATGGCAAAAAAATATATAGAATTAAATTATGTCACATTAAAAGAAAATTTAGCTGATGTATTTACCAAAACCCTTTCCAAAGAATGTTTTGAGCATTTATTTTCTACATTTTTTGATGTTTCCATTGAGGAAGTGAGTGGAAAAAGAAATGTAATGTAATAAAATAAACGATATCAAGAGCTTCAAAACAAACAATTTCTGTGGAGTACCTCAAGGGTCTGTTCTTGGGCCTCTTCTGTATTCTTTATATGTGGGCGTGCCAATTTGGTTGCTCGATGTTTCACGTTTGCGGATTACATCGTAGTACTGTATTTTGGGGGTAATTGGATAGATTTAAAAGGTTTTTAAAATTTTTTTAATAAACATGGCCAAGATTCCGGGACAAGAGAACACAATGTTTTGGTCTAATAACATAAAGTCTGGAAAAGTACCTTTTTAAGGTAAACGAAGAACCAGAATAAAAAACGCTGGGAAACGTCGATATTATTTTATTTTCTTGAATTTCTGAAAAATATACGGGGTGCTTCAAGAAAACTGGGCAACTGTTAACTTTTTTTAAAAATAAACCACCCTATATGTTACTGCATTTTTGGATTCTACGAAAAATTCTCAGCACATTTCATGTTTTTATGTTGCCACCTCTCCCGATTTTCCGGGAGTCTTTTGGAATCGGGCCTTAAAAAGCGTCGGTTTTCCGGGTCTCATATAATTTCTCCCGGTAATTAAGTATACAAAACGCTGCACCGTTTATGCAAACTTTCCACCATCCATTTTTCAACAAATGGAAGCTCCATGCAAGAATTTTCGTTCCTTTTTTAGCGAACAAAGCAAGCGGAGGAGGCATTTTTGCATGCTTTGATTATATTTTTAATATTTTCTAAAATTTTGTTAACTAAACTTCTGGACAATTGCTTTCGAGCAAGAAAAATTTCGTTTAAATTTAACAGTTAATATTTTCTGAACTAGATATGATATCGACTTACAGTTTTGAATGGTTGATAAATTCATCCCTTGGGAAACAATTATCAATGTTGGATTTTCTTTAACTGTCAGAAAATTTTATATACAGGGTGTTAAAGAAGACGGTGATTTTTGCTCCAATTTTAATGGCGGGTAACTTTCACAATAATATTTTTAAATTTTATCACTCTACGTCAATTGAATCACTGGTTCATAGCAAAGAAAGTGATTTGTCAAATTTTTTATATCTGCTATATTTTAAAAAATACCGATTTTTTTTGGACAACCTTGCTTTATTTTAACATATTGGTAGCTAGATCTCACTGTGCATTGTATCGTGCAAACTTTGCGAGTGATTATTGTACCTTATAAAAAGCTTGATTATGTTCAGTAACAATAGTTGTACCTAAATGCTATGATATACAGTGGCGTACTTATAAACACCTTTATGTCTATGGTTTATAAGTATACCTAGTGTTAGAAAGTTAGAAATTATTAAATACATTTTTTCCAAAAATTAAATTAAAAAAATTATCTTTGTTAAAATTTTGTAAACACACTGTATAATATACCTGTAGTGCGATATGAAAAACTAAAAAATAAGAAAAAATTCACTTAATCTAGGGGCGAGTACTTTCCAATATAAAACAATCGTGAAAAATTGAGAGATACTCATAAACCATAGATATATAGATGTTTAAAAGTACGCCACTGTATATCATAGCATTTAGGTACAACTATTGTTACTGAACATAATCAAGCTTTTCATAAGGTATAAGAATTACTCGCAAAGTTTGCACGATACAACGCACAATGAGATCTAGCTACCAATAAGTTGAAATAAAGCAAGGTTTTCCAAAATAATCGGTATTTCTTAAAATATAGCAGATATCAAAAATTTGACAAATTATTTTCTTTGCTATGAACCAGTGATTCAATTGACGTAGAGTGATAAAATTTAAAAATATTATTGTGAAAGTTAAACGCCATTAAAATTGGAGCAGAAATCATCGTCTTCTTTATATAAAATTTTCTGACAGTTAAAGAGAATCCAACATTGACAATTGTTTTCCAAGGGATGAATCTATTAACCATTTAAAACCGCAGGTCGATATCATATCTGGTTCAGAAAATATTATTTGTTAAATTTAGGCAAAATTTTTCTTGCTCGAAAGCAATTGTCCAGCAGTTTATTATGCCGAAGGATCTTTTATGGAGTTTTTGTTTATTTTGTATGTAAATAAACGTATTTACATTCAACTTTTTTTTTTGTCATTTGACTCCCGGAATCGTTGGTAAGGAAGGTGGCAACCCAATTCATGTAGGATGTCCTATACTTAAATTCATTTCTTAAAAAAATAAAATAAACCTAACCAGTTTACTGAAATTTTAATAACAATAATCCAAATGAGACATTTACCCTGTAATTGCAAAAATGTTAATTTTTAACTGGCAATACTTAAAAAGCAGTTGAATTTAGATATAGGTCATCCTAACATGAAATGTGCTTAGAATTTGTCGTAGAATTAAAAAATGCGATGACATACAGGATGTCCCATTTAAAAAAATGAAGTTAACAGCCGCCCAGTTTTCTTAACCTTCCATTGTTAACACCCGGTCTGTCAGACCGACTTAGACAACTATGGCGAATAATTATCGAACGCACCACCGTGAGCGCTTGTCCTGCTCAGTAGCTTCATATTTTCAGTCTCCGAATTCAGTGTATTAAAATCATTCACAAGTGGCGCGTCGTTTTTAAATCATAGGCATTTCGGTCTATGACACCGTTGTTATACTTTGTGTAAGTTTTTTTCAAGGAGTCTGCGACTTTTACCGGTAAGGTTTTTTACTCTAAAAAATTTATTTTTTGTCCTAAAATTTTTTTATTTTCTTATTTTTTTTTAGATAACATGAGTTACGAAAAAGAACAAAAGTGTCTACATGAAGAGTTACTCTCTGATGACAAAGTGAACACTGCAATAGAATTCGATATTCGATGATGATGATGATGATGATGATGATCCAACCTTGGGGAATGATATAGTTGAAGTCTAGGACATCAACACAGACAGTGAGCAGGATATGTATGAAGATGAAGTTGAAGAGAGCAACGTAAGCATTATGGACATAGACAACAACCAGAACCAGGGTGAGTCTTCCCATTCTATACCGGTTTATATTTTCAAAGATTCATCTAAATGGAGGAAACATGTTACTACCAACAAACTTGCTAAGACACGTGCTGATAATATCGTTGTTACATTACCGGGAGTAAAAGGAGAAGCGCGCAAACTATCTAATGCATTCGAAATTTGGGGTTGTTTTAGCACTGACAGTATGCTAGAGAATATAGTCGAAAATACCAAAATCTTTATTGCAATATCAAATATAGCTACCATCAACAGAACTGCCAGAACTATTGACTTACTGGAAATAAGGGCATTACTTGGCCTATATTGTATGTTGCTGGAATAAACAAAGCTAGTCGACTGCATGCTTCTGATCTTTTCAAAGCCAATGGGACCTCACTAGAAATTTTTCGTCCCACTATGTCTCAGGTAAGGTTTCGCTTTTTGTTAAACCATATCCGATTCGATGATAAACGAACCCGTGAAGAACGCAAAACACTTGACAAATTGGCTCCAATTAGAGAGTTTTTCGAAAATTTTAATTCCAACTTACCAAAGAATTTCTCTCTATCGGCTTACACAACTGTTGATGAAATGTTACCTGCATTTAGAGGTCGCTGTCCTTTCCGGATTTATATGCCAAGTAAACCAAATAGATATGGCATTAAAATGTATTCTCTGGTTGACGCAAAATTATTTTATACTGCAAAAATTGAAATGTATACTGGGACTCAGCCACCAGGGCCATATAAAGTGGACAATTCGAACATTTCGCTTTTTCCAAGAATTTGCCAGCCAATTTGGGGATCCAAAAGAAATGTAACAATGGATAATTTTTTTACGAGTAAGCTTGTCGCTGACAAATTACTAAATGATTACAAAATTACCACCAAAGGGACAATTCAAAAAAAATAAACGCGAAATTCCGACCGATTTCAAGATAACACGTCCTGAAAAAACTTCTATGTTTGCCTTCCAGGAAAAATGCACACTTGTTTCTAACATCCCTAAGCCAGGAATAAATGTTCTATTATTATCTACTATGCACAATGATGATGCTTTAGATGAACTAACAGGTAAACCTGAAATGATTATGACTTATAATGAGACAAAAGGAGGAGTAGACGTCGTAGATAAAATGTACGAAGCTTATAACTGTACCAGAGGTTCCCGTCGATGGACAATGGTAGTTTTCTACACCGCCATGAATATTGCTGGGATTAACTCTTTTGTTATATATAAATGTAACCAACAGGGCCAAAACAAAATTCCATGGAGAATATTCCTAGAAGCTTTGGGAATGGAACTAATAGATCCGCATATCTGGCGGCGAGCTCTTCAAGATAATATTCCCAGAGCCATAAAAATGAGACTCAGAGAGATATGTGACATAAAAATTCAAGCAGAGGAAGCACCAAGAGGAAACCAATATGGTCGATGTTATTATTGCGACAGCAAAAAAAATCGAAAAACGAAGTATAACTGTCAAGTGTGCAAAAAATATTTGTGTTTAGAGCATATAATACCTGTTTGTAATGGTTGCTCTGAAATCTATAATCAAAATGAAGACAATGAAGACTAAATTTATAAATAAGTTTAATTAATAGACGTTTTTGTTTTTCGTATTTCAATCATTTTAAGTTTAAGAATGTATTTCTTGCTTTATTTCAAAACGAATTTGTATCTTTTTGTTTCTAAAATAAAATATATTCTTTTATACCGAACAGCGTGATTTATTAGTCCTATATGATTTAAAAAAACATATATTATACCAGTAGCATACATTTGTAAACTTCAGTTGACATGATACTTGTTTAAACAATTTTTGGTCTCTTAGACCGATGTTAACCTTTTTGTTACAATTGAGCATGTTAACAACGAAAGGTTAAAGCACCCAGTATGTTTTTCAGAAATCCTAAATGATTCAAGAAAAAAAGTGAAATCTACTTGTCCGAATTTTTTGTTACCATGCTTTGTTTACCTTAAAAATGTACTTTTCTAGACTTTATGTCCTCACTTCAACTTCTCATTGAGTTGGTAAACTTGGAGAAGAATTTAGAAATGATCGGCTCGCTAGTCGGCATACCGCTGTATATGCATCGGCGGAAAAGGGTAATCGGATTCTTCATTTTCAAAGCTAACAATATTTAATTTAAACATCAGTTAAGGTTTATTTACATTATATCTAATATACAGGGTGGCCCATTTCTCTGACAAAGTAATATACCGTCTCTACTATTAAAGATATCAAAAAAATGTTTTTATAAAAGTTGTGAGGTACAAAAAAATATATGTTCTAAAATTATTTTTAAACATACAGGATGGTCCAAAAAAGTAGGACAATAAAAAGATACATTTTTTAAAATGGAACTCCCTATATATTTTAGCATTTTTTGTTTCCTTACAAAATTGTCCATATGACGCTGTATTTAGTTTTTTAATTTTTTGCAACGTTGCCAAACAAAATGCAAAATTCTTAAAATTTTGGTAAAAACATGATAGTAAAAAATTACCTGTATTTTTCAATAAGAGTATCGAAAATCGAAAATTTCTTGTAAGCTCTTAAGTTTAGGGATAGAAAAACTGTCTTAAATCTTTAAGTATCGAACATTTTGTACAGGGCGTTTTCTGTTGACATCCAAATATACAAAATTTTAAAATACAATAACTCTGTTTTTTCAAATGAAACACCCTATATTTATTAGGCTCGTCTGATAGATATTTTAAGTATCTTTTATTATTGTTAAGTCATACTTATACCTAAATTTACTAGTTTTGGCAATATTTCGATTTTTATTTAAATTTTGGTGAAAAAAACTATAATTTTTATTTTTCTAGTAGGCCATGACCAGCAAACTAAAAACCAATGTAATTAAATATTATCCCATATTAAAATAAATTGATAACCATAGTTAGTTACGTATTTATTTAATTTAATAAAATTTTGTTTTTATTACGCAACTTGATATTGAAAATAAGTTTACAAGCATTATAAATATAAATATAATAATTATAAATATGGCATTATATTCAATTACATTTGTTTTGACTTTGCTAGTCATAGCTTACTAGAAAAATAAAAACTATAGTTTTTTTTCACCAAAATTTAAATAAAAATCGAAATATTGCCAAAACTAGTAAATTTGGGTATAAGTATGACTTAACAATAATAAAAGATACTTACAATATCTATCAGACGAGCCTAATAAATATAGGGTGTTTCATTTGAAAAAACAGAGTTATTGTATTTTAAAATTTTGTATATTTGGATGTCAACAGGAAACACCCTGTACAAAATTTTCGGTACTTAAAGGTTTAAGACAGTTTATCTATCCCTAAACTTAAGAGCTTACAAGAAATTTTCGATTTTCGATACTCTTATTGAAAAATACAGGTAATTTTTTACTATCATGTATTTTCCAAAATTTTAAGAATTTTGCATTTTGTTTGGCAACGTTGCAAAAAATTAAAAAACTAAATATGGCGTCATATGGACAATTTTGTAAGGAAACAAAAAATGCTAAAATATATAGGGTGTTCCATTTAAAAAAATGTATATTTTTATTGTCCTACTTTTATGGACCATCCTGTATGTTTAAAAATAATTTTAGAACATATATTTTTTTGTACCTCACAACTTTTATAAAAACTTTTTTTTGATATCTTTAATAGTAGAGACGGTATATTACTTTGTCAGACAAATGGGCCACCCTGTAAATATGTAAGGTCGTTCCTTATATTAAATATATTATTGTTATTAGACTTGATCGAGAATTTATATTTAACTAAATCTACTGGGTCTCCCAAAAAGTCCCGCATAAAATTAATATCAATTAAAGGAAAAAGATCTAGGAAAAACTCTCGGACCCGTACATTTTTATTTTGAATTGTGCATTTTTTGACATAAAAAAATATTATTATAACCGTTAAAACAGGTTTTTTGGTTTAACATGGTAAATCGGAGGTTGGTTTCTTTGGATAGAGGATAAAAAACTAAGATAGGGAGGTGAAAACCATTTTTCTCTAAGATGAACCGTTCCAATATTACAGCCTGTCGAAGTCAAAAAATGCCATATTTTAAACGTCAATATCTCAAAAACTATTAAATTTAGGTACATGACATTTACAACATATGCGTAGAATTTTGTGGGAATCAGAAAATAATACAATATATAGGGTGTTCCGTAAAAAAAAATTGTCAAAGACGACGACAGTTCTATGAGACACCCTGTATAATAGTTTTTTATGTCAAAAAATGCACAATTAAAAATAAAAATTCACGGGTCCGAGCGTTTTTCCTAGATCTGTTTCCTTTAATTGATATTAATTTTATGCGGGACTTTTGGGAGACCCAGTATGTATCGATACTTGTACGCCAATATGCATACTATAGGTTTATGAAGCACTATACAAAATGATACACAAGGGCCAGGGTCCAGGGCCTCTCGACCTTTGCATGGTTACCAGATTAATAGGGATTTTATAGCATCATGCAATAGCCGTAAAAGGGTTTAACTAATTCTATATATTAGGCTTTTAGATACAAGCACTGGACGTTTATTAAGAGTCGGTTAGAATTCAATGCCCGCCCTTTAACTTCGAGAAAGAGTAGAAGCAGTTTTTAACTTCCTTTTAAAAATAACGCTGTTTATTTACTGTTTAGATTTTAGACACCTTATTTTCTATATCTATTAACTAGACTAGACTGTAAAAAATCATGGTAAATTTTCACAATATTAATTTACTGTATTTTTTACGAAAATGATTTTTGAACTAATCATTTTTGGTTTGGGACTACCAAGAGATATAAATATAATTGTAGTACCGTTAACAAAAATCATAAATTTGTGCTTTAGAGAGAATATTTTTCCGAGAATCCTAAAGAGGGCACTGGTTGCCCCAATTTTTAAAAAGGCTGATCCCAACCGTCCTGAGAATTATAGGCCAATTTCTCTAATTCCAATCATATCAAAAATATTTGATAAATAAATGCATGGCTCTTAGGATGGTACGCTTCTTTGAGGATCATGGTCTCTTTACTGATTGTCAGTTTGGTTTTCGCAGGGGTAGGAGTACCACAATGGGAATTCTGAATCTTACCTCTAAAATTATTGAGGCCTTCCATAATAAACAGTACAGCACCGTTTTGTTTGGCGACTTAAGCAAAGCATTTGACTGTGTTGACCATAATATTCTTCTGCGGAAGCTTTGCGCATACAACTTTGGCCAAAGGAGTATTGACTTGCTGACTTCATATCTAAGTGATAGATCACAGATGGTTAGACACAATGGAGATGCGTCGGCTGAGAGGCTGATTGGCATGGGCGTCCCTCAGAGCTCAATATTAGGTCCTATTTAATTTTTGATATACATTAATGACTTGCCTATGAGTGACGCCTCAATGCATTTCACCCTTTTTGCCGATGACACCACAATCTCTTGTGAGGGTAGTACTGCGGATGGTTCAAGTTCCGAATTAATAGCGGCACAAACTAAGGCGGAGCAATGGTTTTGCTCAAATAGGCTCCTGCTAAACAGGGAAAAAACTAATAGAATGATCTTCACGATGAGAGATGTGAATGAGTGCGAGGACTGTGTGACTAATGCTAGATTTTTGGGTGTGAATTTGGATACAAAATTACAGTGGGGTCCACATATTAGGACAGTGACTAAAAAGCTTACTAGAGGTGTGTACGTCATCAGGAATCTCTCGAGATGTGTTTCGCTTTCGGTCCTTAGAACAGTCTATTTTGCAGTTTTCCATTCTCATATAGCTTATGCGATATTGGCCTGGGGACATTCCTCTGGGGCTCGTGGATTAATTGCAATCCAGAGAAAGGCAGTAAGGGTTATGGCAGGCCTAGGATATAGGGATGATTGCAGAGAAGCATTTGCTTCTCTTGGACTACTTACATTACCATCCCTATATATCCTAGAGAATATCATGTTTGTTAAGCACAATATACATTTCCAAACTCATGAAAGCATCCATACTTACAATAAACGTGGTAAGAATAACATAGTGTCCCTCTACTGGCGTCTGAGAAGGTGCCAGGACGGTCCTGGATATTGGTCTGTCAAATTCTTTAATTCCATTTCTAACACTATACTCATAAACCATAGACATATAGGTGTTTATAAGTACGCCACTGTACATCATAACATTTAGGTACAACTATGGTTACTGAACATAATCAAGCTTTTCATAAGGTACAATAATTACTCGCAAAGTTTGCACGATACAACGCACAGTGAGATCTAGCTACCAATAAGTTAAAATAAAACAAAATTTTCCAAAAAAAAACTGTATTTCTTAAAATATAGCAGATATCAAAAAATTTGACAAATCACTTTCTTTGCAGTGATTTAATTGACGTAGAGTGATAAAATTTAAAAATATTATTGTGAAAGTTACACGTTATTAAAATTGGAGCAAAAATCATCGTCTTCTTTAACAGCCTGTATATAAAATTTTCTGACAGTTAAAGAATATCCAACATTGACAAGTGTTTTCCAAGGGATGAATCTATCAACCATTCAAAACCGTAGGTCGATATCATATCTGGTTCAGAAAATATTAACTGTTAAATTTAGGCGAAATTTTTCTTGCTCAAAAGCAATTGTCCAGCAGTTTAGTTATTTTTAGTAACGTAATTATTGGGTATTAGTTTGTAGCAAGGAAAGAGATTTAAGAAAAAATGTGAAATGTTAAACCACCCTCTGTCATGATAATATCCAGAACTGTAATTATTTATTGTTTGTTAGTCTTCGACATTGACGATTTTCATTCAACGCGTGTGAAAATGTTCTGAATAAAATCTGCATCACGACAAATTTTTAATTTTTAAAACCATTAATTGAATATTATGGTTAATTTTTTGTTACCCATGCACTGGCGACCATAAGAGAAACATGAGCACGTAAATAAATTTTAACGAAAGAGCTTAGTATAGTGCCCAACATCCAAGGTACTCGGCAAATCGAAATGCTGAACATGCAGAGAGTCGGTAATATGTTTTAGCACTAATCACAACAAATTGACTGATAAATTTAGTGGTTTATTGTTACTTTTACTGCTTCTGTCTGATACTTGGTAATAATTAGGTCTAACCGGCCAGAAAGGCGTATATCTAATGTAGTCCATCTTTAGCTTCGTATCCAGAATATAGTGACGGCTCGTCAGGTGAAGTAGGTGAAGCTCTTCACCAAAAAAAAATAAAACCAGGAGGAAATTTGTTCGACAATATTAAATATTAATGAACCAATACAGCTACCATTTTAGCCCTTGAACAATAATTATGTTCGGATTAATAATATTAATTTAATCCGAATGTAGCTATGCATAATTATTAACACTCGTTCATTTTGGCGCGCCCCAGCCAACCGCGTCCGCGAGCTCAAAGCAGCAAGTGAAGACCCAACGCTCAACATTTAGTCAAGTGGCTTTGATTTTCACCGTTGCTATGGTTACGTGATGTCAGTCACGCGACAGCATGTAACAATTTGCATTAAGATGAAGGGCAATTTAAAAATAGATCAGTCGTATGCACCATTGTTTACGCATTGGTTCGCCTAACATTTAGGTATTTATTTTAAGGCTTTGCGAAACTTATAGATATCGTTTTAACGTGATTTACTGTGTGATTAAAAAGTTTTGTTTCTACTTTTCAATTAATTCAGTAGTGTAAAATTAGTCAATGTTTGTTTAAGTACCCAGCACTATACCTAGCTCTCCACCATTTTTAAGGACCGCGAGCCGCCACTGCCTCGATAAAAATTTTGACACATCTATTGACTGTCCGAGTATAACAAAGGAAAAACGATCAGAGACATCGTGCTTACTAAGATAAACCTATAGAATTAAAAGGTTATATATTGAAATTATATCATCCCCGTTGTTACTAGAAGTATGTGATGATATTAAATCATTTATCAATTCCAACGCAAGGGCCATCAGAGACATAAAAAAGTTTTTCTGTCATACTCAGGCAATCAAAAGATTTGTCAATCTTGTTAACCACTAAAATAAAAGGCGAAGTTTTACATATTTTTGCAATAGTAATTTTTGGTCACTTTAACTGTTCAGATTATTTTTAGCTTTCGACGCTTGATGGCTTGACCAGATTTCACGGTTAAATAAATTTATACCTTTATGGGACAATTTTGAAATGAGATTTGAAACTTTTATTACTCCAGTGTGATCCTCGATTTGAGCCGATTCGAGCCTTGGGCCTTGAGGGCAGCTTGGCTGTCTGACAGAATGTATATCTGGTCGTGGTAGCCCTTTTCGATATTTTTCTGTACACATGCTTGTATAGCACGTATTTCTGCTTGGTATACTGTGGAGTAGTTTTCCAAGGGAATGCTGATTTCCATTCTGGGTCTTTCCCCAAATATACCTGCGCCAACGCCGTCGGTCGTTTTTGATCCATCAGTGTACCAAACCAGGCCCTTATCTAATGACGGAGGTGTCTCTTTTGACCACATGTCAGAGTAGCACCTGATGTTGAAGGGTCTGGTGAAGTTATAGACCTCTTTCATGTGATCTGTTTGAATCTCCAAGAGCTCGTCGTTGATTAGATCCGTGGCTCTTGTGTGCCCTATTCTTATGGGGTTTTGTTTCCATTCCCCATTTATTTTCATCCTGGAGGCGCTGCAGCTGGCCTCCTTTCTGATGTGAATGTTTAGGGGTGTTAATCTTAGTATTACTTCCATTGCTGCGGTGGGGGTGCTTTTTATTGCACCACTGATACACAAGCCTGTCTCTGTAGGCTATTTAGCTTGCTGACTGTCGTTGTTTGCTGTGTTTTCGTCCACCATATTACAGATCCATATGTCGCTATGGGTCTGATGACTGTGACATATAACCACACACTTCAGGATTTCTATACATGTATAAGTACTAAATAAACTTTGTCCCCCCTGTCGGTAAGCATACTAAACTGACGATCAGGCCCCAAGTATTATTTTCACATACAGCAAAAAGCAGAATCTTAGTGAGTTTCAAATGTTCTCCACAACAAAAAAATAAGAAAATGCTCACGGTGCTACAAGCACCATAAAATAAATTGTCCATCCGTTCTATTGTAAGCTGTATATCAGCGAACAAAGAAACCTGTCGAAAATAGCAAGAAAAAATAAACAACATACGTGATCTAAATTCTAATAGATTAAAACAGGTCCAGCAATCAGTTTGTATTGACAACAAAATATTTACGGAATATAATATGCGAAGATGTATTCAACGGATTTTAAAAATTGCCTTTTATACAAATTTATAATAATTATAAAGCCTTCGAGTGAACAAATTAATAAAATAGAAAAAAATAGCAGCAAGCGGACAAAGTTGTGTATCTCTCTTTTGCATTAAGGTACACAGGGACGCTAAAATAATGGGTTCCCTGAGCACAGGAAGTTACATTTTTACATGAAGTTTGATAAATATATTTGTTTTAAAAAGCCCGTATGCTTTATGGTTCGTAGAGACTTCTGAGTTAATTTTGTTACCAAAAATTCCTTCAAAGAAACCATACGAGCTTCTTTAAAATAAATATATTTTTAGTCCCGGTTTAAAGGGACTAAAATTACTAAGTCTACCCCAAAAGTACAAAAAATACCATAGTCAACAGAAATTTAGAAAAATATATATCCATAACCAATTATTCCCAAAGGATAAAATAGAGGGGTCACTACGAGTTCAAAACAAACGAAAAATCAACATCTTTATACAACTTAGAAAATTAAATTATTTCAACGTTTTAATTGTTAAAAATGGACTGAACAAAAATATTTTAACCAGATTGAAAAGAAAGACTGAGAAAGAAATTAATTATGTCTATGTGGTAATATTTAGCAGCCTGACGCATAATTTATTTGCTTACACTTTTATAAATTTATATACAACGTATAAGAGTATAAGAGTCAAACTTTTATTTGCTAATTACACAAATGGTTTACAGGAAGTCATAAAAATATATAAATTAATATAATTTATCACAAATACAGGGTATTATGGCATTGTCTTAATATATTTGAACCATAGACTTAAAAGAAACAGAGACAGAATTGTTTACATATTATCGCAATGCATTCAGACCGATTTTTAACACAAAGCGATGATGACAAATTTCTGCGGGGTGCCCTAGATCTAACTCCTGTGTTTGAAAATAAAGGGTATACCTAATCATAGTATAATAAGTAAATTTTTATGTGTACTTAAGTAATAATAATACAATAAATTATTAGTGTGCTTTTTTCCATCAAAATACGCAATTTCTACTTTTAAAATTATTTAGTTTCCTAGTTACATAAAACTAAAGTGTATATGGGAAAACCCTTTGGCACCGCTGTACAAGCGTTTACTATTACTGGCGACGCGAATTTCGTCGAATTTTACTAGTTCATTCATTTTATGTGAAAAGACGATTTTACAGTGTTTCTGTGCGGGGCCTGTACGTTTTGCGATTTTCGATTGATTTTTAGTGTTTTTTTGGCAAAAGAGCTGTTAAAGCTCTTTTTTTAGCCATTCTAAATGGTTTGCCAGTGCGTGGTTTGCCAAAAAGTTGACTATTCTACCGGATTGGTATTTCGGCGGTAAGTGAGGTTACGTTTTTTTTAGCTTAAGCAGTGGTGTGGTTTAATTATTATATATTTAAAGTTAAAATTACTGCAAAAACAATTGCATTTTGTCTGAACTTCTTTAAAAAAAACGTAGATGACGGATTAAACAAAGAATAAAGACATTATTGTAAAATTCCAATCTGGATTTCCCAGTTTAAAGCTTTTCTTTACCCTTTACAAATTTTTTAATGCATGTAGTTATTTACTAATATATTGTTGTAGCTTTCCTGTAAATCCTGAGCGCAGACAAAGATGGATTTCTCTTTTGGATTTAGAGAACCAGCAAATCATAAAATATTCTCAAATTTGTTCAGAACATTTTGATCAAAGTGATATTATCATCACTCAAATAACTGGTCGAAGGCAACTAAGACCAGATGCTGAGCCCCAATTGAATCCCACAGTTTTTACTCCGCGTTTGTCTTTCAGGTAAAAAAATTAAATGAGTTTACATTATTTAATGTTACCTATTGTTTTTACACCTATACTAAATTTTGTTTTTAGTTCGGATTCTTCCATTGACACACCTCCAAGAAAATCTTTAAAGTAAGTACATTTTAAGATATTTGTGCAATGTTAAAGACTTTAGGTACATATTTAATTTATTTTTATTGATACAAAATTTACATAATGTTGTAACGATTATTGGTTTGGTATAATTTTTATATCAGGTGATGGTGGGTTTAGGTATGCAACGTAGGAATATAAACACTTTTATGAAGAATTAAAAAATCAAAACTTCTTGGTAAAACAAATCAATAATTTGAAACTTTTGTTTGTTGTTGTAATACTTAAACATATTTATCTTTTTACTTTTAGGTCTCTCCATGTTGATTTTAAACCGTTGTTTGAAATTCCAGAGTGTCCCAATCTGTCTCAAGTCACTAATGAGCAAGATGTTGCTGGCCCCTCGAATGTTTTGTTTAAAACCAAACGAGATGAAATGAAGTCATTGTCAAAAGTTTCTTTATAATGATTGCTGAATAATCAGCCGGTTTATCAACATTTTGAAAAATTTGATATTATATCATATTATGTTGAAAGTGAAAAAACCAGAGAATTAAAAAAGAAGATTTAAAATGTTATCTTTTTAGAATAAAATATACAGGGTGTTCCATTTAAAAAAGTGAGGTTAGGTCAGATAACTTTTTTACCTGACCCCGTATACTTATACTGAAACCGACTGATTATTTAGCAATCATTATGAAGAAACTTTTGTATAAAATATTATTCTGTATCTCTTTTAACTTCGAAAATATGGGGTATTTCTAGAATTTTCAAATTTTGATTTTACCATTTTAAGTATGACCCAAAAACAGTACATGACACCTATATTACTTTTTCGATAGCACTAACAATAACGGAGATACCCTACAAAAGTGTCGAAAATGGGACACCCTGTACAGAAATATTTGTTCTTATTCGAGAAATGGCGTAAAATAAAACAGGTTAGTGGTAGAAAAAATATTTTACAGTACATTATAAATATTTTTTAATTAATGGACTTTTATTTTTCCCTAATCCCTAAACAAGGCGCACGCCACTGGTAAAGGTAATCGGCTAAGGAGACGGCCAAGTTACAGCGTTGCCATTTTTTATGCCATCCTTTTTCAGCTTACTTAAAACTAAAAAACATAAATGATTGTAAACAAATTGTGTTTATGAATGGAATGTTTTGTCTCCTCTTTATATGTCTTTATGCCCGTACACACGATCAGGCATGTCTTCGCGCCTACCTGAACGTTTCAAGCTCGCGAGTAAGTGCGATCGTGTGTATGCTGAACTGATGGTGCGTTCAGGCCACTTTGCGCGGAGCGAAGCAATCTGGCGATTCTTGATTTTCTGGTCAGGCTCGCAGGTAGGTTTTAACGTGTATACACTGCGCGTGCCAAATTTTCATTTTCAACCAGTTAAAAACTATTTAACACTGAACTTGTTGTTTTGTGTCTAAATAAATAATAATGTATAATAAATATTTATGGCTACTACAAGAGAGAAAAATATAATAACTGAATTTATAGAACTATATCGAGAAAATAGATGTTAAAGTGGATGATAATCTTTCTATATAATCTCTGGACTTATAGATTGTCGCATTACAGTATCTTCTTTTTGAATGTATGGTGATACCAAATCTAATAGTTCCATGTACACTTCTTCGGTCATTCGCATGTAATTTCTGTAGTCATCTGGTTCTAATTGTAGCTCTTTTAATAAATTTATGTGTGTATATTTGTTCCTCTTAAGTAACCATGACTTAACCCACTTTCTTTTATTACACTTCTTTTCTTTTTTGGCCCTTTCCTCACTAACCACACATGCAATTATTGCCGTGCTAATTAAACACAAGTCTTTATTACTGCTTAACGACATATTAATATTAAAGCGGATCGTTTGAAAATGAAGTGATGTCTCTCAGTCTAACTGAGACGTGTGTACGGAATGTGTAGTATCAGACTTACTCGCAGACCTGCCTCTTCAGGTAGGCGCGAAGGCATGCCTGATCGTGTGTACGGGCATTATGATTTGAACCCTTTGTCGCTTTGCTTTAATAAGTGAAAAAATGCATCATTTATGTTTTTGATCCTGACGTCTTCACTGCCCAAGAGAGTTTGTTTTGATTTTGAACTGTCATACTAAAAGAGGACGGTCTGTGATTTTACAATGTTGCCTGGCAGTGACCTACTAAATAAGAGTTCACTGGCCTTATGTCATTAGGCATATTCAAGCTTTTTGGAAATTAAAATTTAACATACCTCAGCAAGAATCCCCAAAAACTGGCATAAAAACCATAATAAAATAAACAAATTCTTTTTAATCGAATCTGCGAGTCAAACTTTGAAAATTAACCCGTATTTCACAGCGAAAACATATTTGACACTGAGTTTTAATATTTGCCTCTAGTTTCTAGTGTCGACAGAAAATCACATAAATGTCAATTTAATATTATAAAGTTATTTAAACCTTTGTGTACTTTGATACTGTCAGAACGATTTGCTTTTTTTGTCTGTTTAAGCTAAAGCTGACTTTTATAAATCTGGCGACATCTTCAGTTTTTCAAATGGCAACGCTATGCAGTGTGTATGCAGAGTGCAGACTGATGTACTACCTAGTAGCCGATGCCGGGCGTGGAATCCAAATTATTGTTTGATGTCAACATCGCAAGCAAACATCGATGTCCACAAAATATCGGTATTAAAACAATTGATGTACAAGGAAATAAAGTTTTGTGTGTAATATACCGGTACGTTGAAGGTTAAAAGGCTTTTATTGGGTAGCCTTGTTGGTCAAAGGAGACACAGCAGTATTATGAAAAGGAAAGAAATAAGAATGTAAGGGTTTATGGCTTAGGGCACATAAACCCTTACATTCTTATTTCTTTCCTTTTCATAATGCAAGTTACATTATGACTTTTTCTCCGTTCTATTCAATGAACCGGTTTCTTTGTGCCTACAAATTTTGATGCTCCGTTAAGGTGATATCTAATTATTTTTTCTTTTTACTTATTCTCCTGAAGATGAATGCTTCTGCATTCGAAACATGTAGAGAATTTTTCAACCTTTAATTATTTCTTTAATATAAAAGTGGAGGAAGACTTTGTGTTCTTATTTCTTTCCTTCTAAATTTCCACTCCACTTCAAGTATGGACTACTTCTTCAAGTTAAAAAGCTCTTTGTTTTTAATCCGATGAGCCACCATGTTGCCATTTGAAAAAAATTAGTAATGAGGGGTAAATGTTGATTTTGGATGAAAATTATATAGATGTAAGGTATATAGACTCTTTTTTCGGTGAGTTCGATATTATTTAAGGGGCATCAGAAAGCATGTAACAAATCCCCCCTTTCTTTCCACTTTAACAAGCCAAGATGACAGTTATTATAAGCTACTCTGTAGCTGTCATCTTGGCTTGTTAAAGTGGAAAGAGGTAGTATATTAAAGTATTTTGAGTTAGCATATTTAAATTACTCAGTATTAATATTTAATATTAATTAAAGAATGATTAACAATAAGAATATTTTTGATATTAGAAATTAAAAACCTTTAAATATAATGAAACAATAAAACAACCTAAGAAATACTTAGGCCGTGGATATATGACGTTTTAAAACGTGCTCGGGCACATTGAAAAGAATTTCCATATAAAAGCCAGTTGGCTTTATAAGGGACAAAGAATGGTAAATGAATACGCTGCAGTTTTCCAACGGCTTTTTCGTATATTTTAAATTAAGATAAAGTCATTTCTTTATTAATAGAGTTGAAAGGCTTTATCGAAAAGACTTTTTAAAATAAAGTTGTCCTTTTATTTAGAAAATGTTGTATTAAAACAGTGGCATCATTTTTAAACAAAAGTCGAGTCCTTCTTAAACTCATCAACCTGACTGTAATATTTAAACATACATAGACAGGAACTAAAACTAATATCTTGGTTACTATCATACATACTACACTGTAAAAAATGATGGAACAATTTAATATTATTAAAATTTGGATTATATTCGATTCGAGTCATGTATGCTTGCCAAGGAACAAAAAATTATTATTTTCTCTCACTAGACACTTTTGGAACTTTGTATTCACTGTGTGGGATGATGTTTATTTATTTTAAAATACCATGTCAGCTGGTTTCATTTCTTGAATGCCAGCTCATCTACCGTACAAAGAAAGGAAGGCAGGTTATGGTGAGTTACAAAGGAACAAGGTGGTCGTAGTTTGCTGCTAGAGAGTACTTTGGGGTTTTAAATCTTCGCTTAAAGTTCCGGGTTATTTCCTTTTGATTCGTTTTGATGGCTGAGTTCATATTGTGAACCAGCGTGGAACTTAAAAACTGAGAGGTATATTTTCTTTACACCCCACTCCTTTTTTACCTCAACTTGTGTTTTTTTTTCTTAAACGTATTTATATCACCACCATTATTCTTACTAAAGAAAAATTACCTGGCGTCTACAAAAATAATTGATTCCGGTCAGAGCAGAGAAGCATTATTAGATTGGCCGTCTCAATGTAAGAAAGCCAGTGAACCAACTTCCCTGACGAGCTAGCTTGGGAAGCTTAAAAGTCATTTTTTTTGTATTTTCCTTTACTTTTATTTTTTAATTCTTACTACTTTGGCATCAAGTTACATCGGTTTTTTGCTCTAATATTACCATGGCATAATTCAACGCATGCCAAACACTAACAAGACCCAAATTTTGTATTCATTTACTTACCTTTTAAATCTACACTATGCTACTAATTATTCTTACCTATTATAATATGGTGAAGAATAACATGAATTAGCTTTGCTTATTCCTGTACTTTGTTGTGTCTTATCTGAAATAAATAAAAACAAATTTAAATAAAAGCAAAAAAAAAAATTTATTATAATCACCTAAAATTTTCTTTAGGCAGTAAGAATTAAAGATGTATTACTATTGTATTATATAGGTACTAGGTATTCCGGTAAGGAAGACCTGTTACGGATATATGCCAGTTTAGCATAATAATAAGTTATTTTTTTTTACGGTTCGCCGACTACGTAGGCCATCTTGAACCCGTCAGCGACCACAAATGTAATCTACCGACTGGGGAGTGTGAAACGGCACCTTCATCCTACGAGATATCCGATCTCATCCGGCCTGTCCAGCGTGAATAGGATGGCTAGGTGTCGATTCATTTTACACTATTCCCTGAGGCAAGAGCACGCCGTGTTCCCAAGCGGTCACCCGCCCAAGTACTAACCGCGCTCGAGACAGCTAAACTTCGTAATAAGAGTTAATAAAGTATAGATGTAAAGTTATAGTTATCTATTATTTCTCATTCATAGTAGTTCCTTATATGGTGCCAGGTTAAAATTAATCTAAAATTATAAAAGGTTAACGAAAGGGTTGAGAAACCAACAAAGATACGGAAAATTATACTGATCAGAAACATATAATGGGCGATATAGGAAACTTAAAACTACAAGTGAGAAATCTGCAAGCATTATTATGTGGGAAAACTTTTGATCGAATAAAACAAAAGATGATTTTCAGACTTATGGTGGTTAGTTATTGCTGATTTTAACGGGTATTTTAAAAAAGCTATTACTATATGAACGTGCCAAATTTAATTTGAGAAATCAACTAGAAGGTGAAGTTTATTTTAATAATAGTTTTAATGGCTAAAAATTCTAAATATGGTGCAATAGAAAATGAATTAATCAAAGATCGTCTTTTAGTCGGAATATTGGACAAAAATCTTTCTGAAACTTTATATAAAACTAGAAACAATAATACTAAAAATTATTCAAGCTGAATGTGTTAAGAAACAAAATTTATAACTCAGGCGACACTTTTTAAATAATTAAAAAGATTATAGTGTGAAAAAACGTGACAGCCACATATTCACAAGGCAAGAAAATTATTATAATAACAAATGTAAATGTGGTTTATCAAAACAACATTCTTATCAAAAAAAGTGTCCTGCTTTAAATATTATTTGTTCAAGATGTAAAATTAAAGGACATTTTTCAAATATTGTAAAACCAGAAATATAAAAGAAGATAAGAATATATTAACTTTATTAAGAAGTTCTAGTTCGACAGGTTCATCAACTGAAACTGATAGTGAAAGTACAAGATACATTGTACTGAAATCAAAGTTATTTTAAGTATAATTGAAAAATATGCTTCATATACTATAAAACTAAGCATAATGGGACAGATGGTTAAATTTTAAACTAGATACTAAGGCGAATACTACAGTTTTGTCTTACAATACTTTAAAAAATTTAAACGAAAAACCAAAACTTAAAAACACAAATGTAATGTTAATTGATGCTGGTGAAAATTCAAGAATTTAAACTCAAGGAAAAATAAAGATAAGTGCTAAGTACAATAAAAACCAAAGAGAACATCAAGATGCTTGTCGCTGGTACAAAAGAAAATCTTTTAGACAGACCTGCTCTTGAAAAGTTAAAAATTATTAAATGGAAAGATGGAAATTTAGTAATAAACAAGGATGTTAAAAATGTTAATTTTATTAGCAATTCAGAAATAAAAAGTTATTAAAGTATGTGAATAGTTGGATCAGACTTATTCCAATTAAAAAATAAAATTTACATGGTTTTACAAGATTATTTCAATTTATTTTAGGAAATCATCGAATTAAAAAAAACAGAAATGAAACTGTTGTAGAAAAATTTAAAAAAATATTTTGTAGATTTGGAAACCAGAAAATCCTACGCGCTGATAATGAACCACAATATAATTGTCTGTATTTTAAAAATTTTGCAAATATGTATAATTTGGAGTTGCGTTCTAGCAGCTCGTACCACGCCCCTTCCAATGGTTTAGCTGAAAGTGCCGTGAAAACAACAAAAAATATGTTGAAGAGGTCAAAATATTTCTATTTGGGGCTATTGGCTTATCTTAATACTCTAATAAATTGTGGAGCAAGTCCTTGTCAGCTATAAACGGGTAGAAATATAAGAGCACAAAGAAGGATCAAAAATATTATTTTGGTAAAAGACATAGGTCAAGACATATAATAAAAAATATGTCAAAAAGAATGGATACCAAATAGGTATGAAGATGCACATGTTAAGAAGGAAGTAGATCATATGTCGGATTATATAATGTTAGAACCAAAAATAGCCACATATATAGAATATATATATAAGAAATATTAGATATTTAAAGCGTTTACAACATTTTTGTATATTACACAGGCCTGCATGAAATTTGTGATGACGTGATTTTTGTTTGTTAAGCTCAGTTTTTATATAGAAATAACTAATTAAAATACCATTGGGCTCCATCACCCACAGAATTTTTTTTTCCCAAAAAAAAGAAAAAATATTTTAGGAGCTTTAAAACCATTTTTTTACATAATGGCAATGTTTTTGCTTCTGTTCCTGTCGGCCATTCAGTTAATTTAAAGGAAAACTATGAAAATTTAGAAAAATTACTTTTAAGAATACAATACAATACAATACAAAGATCACAACTGGGAATTGTGTGGAGATCTAAAAATTTTAGGCCTTTTCTTGGGTTAGCAGTCTGGATTTACTAAAGTTCCATGTTTCCTGTGCGAGTGGGATGGCAGAAACCGAGAATAGTATTGGATAAAAAGAGACTGGCCACAAAGAGAGACTTTAACACCTAGAACCAAAAATTTAATTCGCCAGTCTTATTGACCCTAAAGTTTTACTTCCACCACTTTACATAAAACTTGGACTTCTGAAACAATTTGTTAAGGCATTAAACAAAGAAGGAATTTGTTTTAAATATTTGTGTAACACATTTACGGCTCTGTCAGAGGCAAAAATAAAAAAGGGAATCTTTGTAGGCCGCAGATTAGGAGCTTGATGAAAGATAGACAATTTGAAATTGTAATGGACGATAAGGAAAAACATGCGTAGAATGCTTTTAAAGAAGTTGTACATAAATTTCTAGGGAATTATAAAGACACAAAATATGTTGGATCGTTGAAAATATGCTGGAAAAATACAGGATTCTTGGTTGCAATATGAGCATAAAAATTCACTTTTTATATTCCCATTTGGACTATTTCCCGGAAAATCTTGGGGACGTGAGTGCAAGGTGAAAGATTTCATCAAGATATTAAAGAGATGGAAAAAAGATACCAGGGGCGCTGGGACAGAAAAATGATGGCCGATTACTGTTGGACATTGAGGAGAGATCTTCCTTTAGCTGAATATGAGAGAAAAACAACATAAAGAAGCTTTTCTGAAAAAAGAAACCGGTTTTTTAAAAAGCGTAAAGAATAAACAACTATTCCAAATAGTTTTAATGTCTATATCCTGTATGTTTTTGTATATTTCTTAATTTCTTGATTTTGCTGGTTTGATAAATAACCTTACGTGATACAAAAAAACTAAAAGCAGATTTGAAATCAGTGCTACCCAATTACCAGAAAACAGTTAAAATTTTTAAATCAACTTTCAAAGTGTTAAAAAATGCAGGCCTGTGTTATTTACGTTAAAAGTATTATAAAGAAAGGTGGTTGTATGTACAGGTATTCCGCTAAGGAAGACCGGTATATGTCAGTTTGACATAGAGAATTAATAAGGTATAGATGTAAAGTTATAGTTATTAATTATTTCTCATTCATAGTAGTTCCTTACAGGTATTAAAGCGTAAAATTTGACTTACTTTGTTTAATACTGTTAGATATTAAAAAACTAGCTTAATTTTATATTGCACGTGTTTTCTCTCTGTCTTTTTAGACCCTGGAAAAAGTTTTAATTAAAAAACGACACGTTGGGTTAAATAAAATTGAGTTGTTTATTGACATGCCCTCATTCACACTATACTTACAAGAACTATTTTAAAGGGAGATTTAGGGTTTCTTCAGAAGGTGTATACAATTAATTACTACTAAATTTTAAATAAAATAAAATTAAAAATATTATACTTACCTATAAACCCACATATTATCATAAAATAGTAACTTCTATGTACTGGCTATAAGTAAATAAGTAAAATGAAATGTATGGAATTGGGCATTACGGCGGATTATAACAATTTCATCATTTCATTTATTTATTAATGGTAGCAAGTTGGAAACAGTAAATTTATTCAACTATTCGGATTGATATTAATTTAGACTTAAAATTAAAATTCACTAATTACATCGAATAATTAATTTGACTGGAAACTGAATTATTTACTGTTTGTATTGTTCCACGTTCAACGGTGGAAGAAGACGTTTTTGCTGCAAACGCTTACAAATGTTTCAGAACAAAGATATGTCGGTAATATTAAATATTATGGATACGTACAATAATTGTACTTATCCATAATTATAACATAATTGAACGGCAGTAGAGTTTTGGACTTGCATTGTCTTTATTTGTTTAGAATCACTACGTTTCAACTGGTAAGCATCTCCAGTCGTCTTCAGGTGAATACTAAATAACTAAGGAAGGTGCGGTGACGAATGACTAGTGGGCGGAGTCATGCGTGTTGCTAGGTGATGACGCTAACTGGATGAGTAATGCTCGATGAGTCATGCTCGATGAATCATGCGTTTAACTCTTGGGTGGTCTTATTCTAAGATTACATTTACTTAACAAGGGTTTCCTGACGTTTCTCATATCTAATGAAGGCTTACTAAAGCAACCTGGATTTTGGTGTATAGTCGCGGCTTCCTTAAACTACCTCTTTCTCCAGTGCGGTTCTTTTTGCAGGATTTCCGCTTTTGTCCACATGATATGATGGCCGTACGTCCAGGCGTGGTCATGTGCACCTGATTTTTCGGTATCTTCTTTTTGGGTGTTGTTCCTATGTTCTTTAATCCTTACTTCTAGTGGTCTTAGTGTCTCACCAATGTAAGATTGGCCGCATTCGCAGGGGATCTGGTTGACACTCTCTTGCGATTTTCCGATATTGTGTCAATCAATCTCATGGGGTAGGCATTCTTGTTGAGGTCGGTCTTGATGTGGTTGGTTTCTCTTTTGCGAGCTTCGTTTGAATTACAGAGGGTAATAGCTCTATTCACCAGGTTTCTTACTATGCCATGTTTTGTGTTGTTTGAGTAATTTGATGTATAATTGAGATATTGGCCTGTATGTGTAGGTTTTCTGTACACTGAAGTTAGGAAGGTGTTGTCATTTTTTTCTACGTTGACGTCTAGAAAAGCTAATTGGTTGTTTTCTTCTTTCTCCATGGTGAATTTAATTGTCGGTGTGAAGTTATTGATGTGATATAGGAATTCTCTGAATTCGTCATCGTTTCCGTTCCAAATAATGAAGGTGTCATCCACATACCTTAGCCATATTTTTGGTTTCTTCTTTGCTTGTTTCATTGCTTCGGATTCGAACCATTCCATATAAATGTTGGCGATTATGGGCGAGAGAGATGAGCCCATTGGTAGTCCATCCTCTTGGCTAAAAAATCTGTCTTTTTTTTTTGAAAATAAGAATTGTTAAGGCAGCATTCCAATAACAGTTCCTTGATCGCATTTGTAGCGGTGTTCTTTCTTGTAGAGTCTGGTCTTCCTCAAGTCTGCTCCTGATGACCTTAAGTGCGTCTTTAAACAGACACTATAACATAATTATTATGTAGATATAATGTTAAAAAAGTGGATGACGATTTTATTTTAGCATTAAAAATACTTCTAAGGGCGCATATATGGGACTTCTCTAATAACACATTACATTCTAGGAATATTCTACAGAAGTCCTATTAAAGTATGAATGTTCTGGACATTAAAGGAATATTCTTGGAACATCGTTTTGAGTACATTCACGGAACAAAAAGATTGAATATTTTGCAAATGTTATTTCACTCTTGCTTTTTTTCAAATAACACAAATTTATTTTTGTGGGACAGTATTATTTTGTAAGAAATTGTGTTTTTACAATTCTTTGAAAACTCTTGACGAGTATGCTCGGATTGATTGCTTGAGACACCAAGAGACGGTGCCAAAACTTACAGGCAACCCTAGATTGATGATAAAATTAGTTTTGCTATATCAAGAATTTCGATTAGAAAGGTATATGGGGAGACATACTCTGTACTGCCGAGAACAAAAGAGTGCTCAGCAGCTCTGCGAGTGATTACATTCTACCAATAGTAAGTAATCCCTTCGTCGTATGCAATGTAATCTGATTTCTATTTTGTTGTCTAACAATGTTGGACAAAATATCACTTTACTATAATTGTGTGTCTGTACACAACAATATCAGATATTCAGACAAACTTTATTAGAGTGTTCACAGAACATTTAAAATTATGACATGGCCCGTTCTAGGACATTCGCGCTCATTCCATGAATGTTTTGAAGTTTCAATAAAATATCTTCTGAATGTTCTTGTGTTATTAGGGTCAAATCACAAAAATAATGTTCTTATCTTATTTTATTTAAAATTTAAAATAAAATCTTTCAAACTTTAAATTACTACGCGAATAAACCTACTTTCTGGCGACGAGATCTAGGATCTGGTGAAAAATTCCAAAGAGTGATCTAGAATACCTATGGGGGAGAAATGTGTAAAAATTCCTTAAATTTGTCGATTTTTCCGAAAAAAATAGAGAAATTCAGAAAAAAATTACTTGTAAAAAAAGGGTCGCTACTACCATGTAAGTAGTACAAGTAATCAAAAAGTGATATTTTCTTTTTTGTTAAAAATTCCCTAAATTGTCGCAAATTCCCTTTTTCCCTGCCCCCTGGCTTTTTTCCCCAGATTTTGAAAATTGTCCTTCTTATGGCAACACTGAGTCGGCTCGAAGAGCCCAGCTGGTCCGAAAAGTCCGGCTGGCTCAAAAGGCCGGCCCGGAAAAATTATTAGGGCCCAAAAACCCGACCTCGGGTTTTTGGGCGGGTTGGGCGGGTTTTCGGGAGATGAAAACTCGACCAGTGCAGGCATTTACATCTCTTTCACGTGCTCGTTACTTGTCGCGCGGTAAAAATCGACGGGTTTCCTGAACGCTTAATATATTGTTCTGTCTGTTCTTCACATTTATGCATCGTTGGCGGCTGATGCATGAAATGGTGACTAGAATTTTATTATTATTTAAAAAGTTTAATAATTTATTTAAAGATTAAAATATATATATTGTTTTTGTTATACAATTTAGATGATAACAATAACTATAAATTACTTCATTAATTTTTGTTTTTATTTTAATCATACGTCTGTTACTAAACCAACAATACCTTCGTGAAAATATCGGTTCGGTGCAGCCGATTTCATAATATTTTTTCTTGTATCTCTGGCTTAACTCAAGACATGAATATGCGGTTTTCACCAGTTTTCTTCATGCTTAATTTTTTTTTTATTTAAATAAATATTAATAGTTCGGGACGTAGGGCTCCATTTTAGGAAGTGTTTTTATGCCGCTAAATTATTAGCTCTAATCATTGATAGGCTTTGGTTGAACAGTAAAATGAAGGTTAGCTGACGTACATTGGGAAGAATTGCATGTCAACTGATCGTGTAAACTTGTAAAAAAATTGAATAAAGTCGAATTATTTCGGACCTAATGAAAATTTATCATATATAGAAATATGACAATAATATATAATCAGCTACATGTGTAGTGGGCAAATACCGTCAACTGGAATGCGCTCATAAATCCAAATACCGCACGGTATTTTTAATGGTACAACTGACGACCTTTTTTATTCTAGACGCATGCAACTGACTTACTAATACAATTAAAACGAAATAATGAAAATACATTGTGTTAATTTGAAAACTTCCCACCACGGATTTATCGAAAACCACTGATTAAAAGGAAAAACGCCCAGCCACGTCAAAAGATGTGCCAAAGGGGACAACTTTTTGACCAAAAACTACTTCACCCCCTTTTACCCTCTGCCCCCCAGGGTCATCCCCTTAAAAATTTTAAAGACAAGGGGTATCAAGTAATAGCTTGTTTGAAAGGTCTTTCAAAGTGCTTTATTTTGACGTTTGATTTTTTAAAATCGGTTGATTCGTTTTCGAGAAAATTAGAAAAAATCGTTATTTATCTTAATTTGTTCAGATAGAAAAAAAAATACACGGAAATATCACTTTTTATTTTAATAAGTGTTCAAAGACCAACATAAACAGCAATTCGGAATACGTGGCAGCAACCAAAAAAAAAACAGATTTTTTTTCCGACTTCTTTTTATCGACACAGATAGAATGGGCGAACTGTATTTATTCTTATACCTGTTTAGTTTTTTTATAGTTGCTAAGGAAAAGAAAGAATTTAATTTGCTGTCAGTTACCTTTGTGGCAATTTCGGGTTTATTATTGTAATATTTTTATATAATTCTCCTCTAATTCATCGTTTTCTGTAAAAAAAAATTAATGAAGGCACCTCGGCAAAATTTTTTCGTTGGAAACTTAGAAATAAAAGGTTTATTTATACCTTAAGGGTTTATATTAATACTGGCGATGCTTGTAATGAATGGTGGCAATTGATCTCCTTCAAACCATTTAAAAATATATTTTAATTTTTTTTCCCAGTCATGGTCAGTAGGCGTTAAGTCTGATGGTATTGGATGATGTGCCGGACTCCAAAGATAGGCTATGTATAAAGTGCGAAGAAAATGTTGATGCAATTCTGTAACTCATATTTACAAGGTGGGAAAAAGAACCATAATTTTTTTTAACAATACATCGACATTATCATTATGGCGATATATTTTCGTGAGCGCTGGCATTGATGTCATTAATTCATTTTATAGAATAAAACGGTATTTGTTGGTAGAAGGCTGGATTAAAACACAGCCTGTAAGGGCATGAAATCCTAACAACGAAGTACCCGATAACAATACACAGCGCAAGAGGCGGTGGCGGCAAGCTTTTTTTCAAAAATACATAATCTAATTAAATAAGAAAAAAAAATGGTCCCTTAAATGTTTCAGGCAAAAGGCCATTCAATAATTTTCTCTTTGCGCCTGAGTGGTCTGCTGACATTTCCGTCAGCGGGGAAAAGGAGTTTGAAGTTCGGTAATAAAAGTTGTCTGGCATCCCTGACAATCAATACAGATACAAAAGCCTCCGATGGCTTCCAGTAGTTCGTGTAGTGACGTAGAAAACTTTCAAGATTTTGATTTTTTACGCCAAATCGAAACTGTTGATTTTACAGAAACTTTCGTAAATTATTTAACTAAACTGCTGGACAATTGAAGAGTCGAGTGGATAAAGAAGGTAACTGACAAACTTTAAACACGGTAAAAACGTGATTTTAATTTAAAAAAAGTTATTTTGTTTGTTCTTCTTTAACTACTTCTCTATTTGGTTAAAAATTATCAAATCGTTAGGTTATGACCATACCTTGATTTCAATAATAACGTTGAAAGGATATCTCTTTACAAAAAGTCAAAATTTGAAAAAAACTACAGTTACCTCCTTTATCCATTTATCATTTTCGCATAAAACAAACAAGTATTTAATGATTAAAAGAGGTCTTAGACAAAAAATATAAGTTTATTCTTTTATTATTAAGATTTTAAAAGTATTACAATAATAATTCACTTTCGTATTGATCTATAATCATATTGTAGAACCATTTGAAAGGTTCCCTGATAAACTGTAGTTGAGTTTTAAGATTGGCAATTTTCTCTGATGATAACTGACCAGTTTTTTTGCTAATTCTTTCAATTTGAATATTTTCTGGTCGAGAAATACGTGCATTTCTAATGATATTCACTTCTTTAAAAGGAGTGTGTGGATCGTAATTTTCCTTATATAAATAAGACCCGTAACTACACACTCTGATCCATTTAATTCCATCTCTGAAAGGAACATTCTCATTTAGGGTATTCTTTTTTCGATTAATTAAATTTAGCTTGGATGCCAAATCTTCAAAATTCCTGAAATGAAGCAACATATTGCTGGGTGGATATAAATTAGAACAATTTTCTGTATTAATTTCCGCCATAATTAAATTCCCTACGTTTCATTTAAAACCACCTATACACACGAAAAATAAATACTGAGTTTAAAAAACAGCGAAAACGGCAGAATTTAGCCAAACGGATATAAGGAAAAGGCAATGTGTCAAAAAATATCATATTAACAATTTTATTATTAAAATACATACCTTCTAATTCACGCTGTATTCGATCTGTCAGCTTTAGATCATTATTTGTATGGGACTGGGATGTGTTTTCAAACTGATCACTTTTTTTAAGGTTATCTTTATTGCAAAAATCAGAATTTGTTGCCGAGTCACTTATTTGTAGAGCCTTCTGCAGGATTAATTTACTTCTTGACGACATACTATGTATTTCGATATTTCTAACACAATAACAACAATAACTCGCTTAGCAAACATTCACTAACAAACGGCACTCGTCTTAACACGTCGGTTAGAAAACGAATAATTTAAATTAAATAAGTGAATAAAGGAGGCAAATGTTAATTTAGTAGTGACATCTATTCGATAAAGGAGGTAACAGCATATTCTTGTGAATAAGGGAGACAAGTACTGTTAGTTGTCTCCTTTATGTATTATATACATTAAATTTGTGTCAGATACCTCCTTTATAAATTGCGCATTTCCTTTATTTTTAATATTTTTATTCCAAAGTTGGTGCCAACTGTAACAATGTTACTTATTACCTTTATTCATTACAAAAAGTCGATTTTCTAACAAATGTAAGTTACCTCCTTTATCCACTCGACTCTTCAATTGCTTTCGAGCAAAAACAGTTTCGCCTAAATTTAACAGTTAATATTTTCTGAACCAGATATGATATCGACCTACGGTTTTGAATGGTTGATAGATTCATCCCTTGGAAAACAATTTTCAATTTTATATTTTCTTTAACTATCAGAAAATTTTATATACAGGGTGTTAAAGAAGACGATGATTTTTGCTCCAATTTTAATGGCGTGTAACTTTCACAATAATATTTTTAAATTTTATCACTCTACGTCAATTGAATCACTGATTCATAACAAAGAAAGCAATTTGTCAAATTTTTGATATCTGCTATATTTTAAGAGATACCGTTTTTTTTGGAAAACCTTGCTTTATTTCAACTTATTGGTAGCTAGATCTCACTGTGCGTTGTATCGTGCAAACTCTGTGAGTGATTATTATACCTTATGAAAAGCTTGATTATGTTCAGTAACAATAGTTGTACCTAAATGTTATGATGTACAGTGGCGTACTTATAAACACTTATATATCTATGGTTTATGTGTAGGTATAGTGTTAGGAAGTTAGAATTTAATAAAGTTCCAAATATTAAATTTAAAAAATGATTTTTGTTAAAATTTGATATGAAAAACTAAAAAATAAGAAAAAATTCACCTAATCTAGGGGCGAGTACTTTCCAATATAAAACAATCGTGAAAAATTGTGAGATACTCATAAACCATAGACATATAGATGTTTATAAGTACGTCACTGTACATTATAACAATTAGGTACAACTATTGTTACTAAACATAATCAAGCTTTTTATAAGGTATAATAATCACTCGCAAAGTTTGCACGATACAAAGCATAGTGAAATTTAGCTACCAATAAGTTGAAATAAAGCAAGGTTTTCCAAAAAACTCGGTATCTCTTAAAATATGGCAGATATCAAAAAATTTACAAATTACTTTCTTTGCTACGAACTAGTGATTCAATTGACGTGGAGTGATAACATTTAAAAATATTATTGTGAAAGTTACTCGTCATTAAAATTATAGCAAAAATCATCGTATTCTTTAACACCCTGCATATAAAATTTTCTGACAGTTATAGAAAATACAACATTGACAATTGTTTTCCAAGGGATGAATCTATCAACAATTCAAAACCGTAGGTCGATATCATATCTGGTTAAGAAAATATTAACTGTTAAATTTAGGCGAAATTTTCCTTGGTCGAAAGCAATTGTCCAGCAGTTTAGTAAATATGACGAGCTGCATCACGATGAAGACTTACATCGTATCTCTTCTCCATGGATGAGGAATTCAAACCTTTGTGTGAAAATAAAATAATACAGGGGCAATCTCATAACAACAATTCAAATGGCAGTTTAGATCGTCGGGAAGGGGGAAACTGGGGTTAACATACATACTCAAATTGGAGACAGTATTTTGTGGGAATAACGTAGTTTTTATTCCTTTAAAATTTGACTGAAAATTCGCGTCAAGTAATGGAGTAAGGTGTGTACTTGGTACTACTTGTTTCCTAACAGTGATGATTGAGGTGAAAATAAAAGACCTTAACGTAATTCTGGGGAAAGCTAGGCTACAATCTGTTTACCTGTTTCTTCGAAAAATTGTAAGGACCGTTTAAAACTTGGAAATTTAATAGTCTTAATAATAAAATATCCAAAAATTCTAATCAGTTCCATGCGTATGAGGTATCGCCAGTTGTACCATTAAAAAAATCTTGGGTTATTAAATATTTAGGCTCATTCATACTATTAACTGCTCCAGCTGATGGTTTTTCCTCCACCAAATATGTACTTAGGTGATTATTATTTTCAGATTTCTATATATTATGCCCGAAGTCATGTAAATTTCTCTTTCGGTCTATAATTTTAGCTCATCCATTTTTGTTCACGCAACTAGTAGACGTGTAGCCCCCCGTCCCCCTCCACGACGCAGCTTGTTATTTTTTTTTCGATATTATCAGATGTCATAGATTAATAGGGGTGGGGGGGGGGGCAATTGATGGGTGCCAACCCAAAACTAAAGGATTAGGTCTAGGGATGGATTTTCCGGGAAAGAGTAGTCACTTTTTACTTGAGAGGAGCCACACGGGCGAGATACATTATTTTTAGAAATCACTTTGGACCGGCGAGGGGTGTTATACGGGGGAGGACACTTTTTTTCAGCAATCATTTTGAATGCAGAGAAGTTTTATACAAGAGGAGACGTCTCTGGAAGTCAATTTTGATTGGGGCAGTACCCACCCTAACAATATCGGGCTATATACGAATTAAAATTCAGCTTATAAGAAATAACTTGACATCACAGTTAAAATCAGCTCAGCATAAAATGACTTGGTCAAAAAGACCTCTGCCTTCCGGGGTTTATATTATGGTTCCATTTAATATTTAAAATTTCATAATCTGATGATTGCGCATATGGCGCCCTCTAGTGGCGACGCCATATTAAATGTTGTAATAGAATAAGCTCTTCAAATGACATGAAGTTCATTGAACTTGGTTAAGGCAAACCGGAGTTAAGACTATTTCTTGCACAAGAGGTTCTCCTCTTTCGCTTTGTTTATTTTGTGAGTTATATCAAAATGTATTAAAACAAAGTTAAACCGTATATTCCTAAGAATAAAATACTTAATTTTATAATCTTCTTAGTCATATGTTGATAGGGGTAAATTTTGATTTTGTGATGCATTTTTCTATTTAAAAACATTATAATAAACGATTAAACCTCGGAGAGAATTATCTTTAAGACTTAAAACTTGACCATATCCCCAACATTTTCTTCTTTCATTTTCCTCTAAGATAAAAATGTAGTACCGGGTCCGCCAACGTGGCGGGGATGGAAGATTAAATCATTATCGAGGAGCTTATCAAAAATACTAAACCAGCATAAGGTATCGACTTAAAAGCGGCATATTTTAAAAATATTTTACATTATACAGGGTGGCTCAAAAAAGTGTGGCGGACTAAACTTGCATTTTTTTAAATGGAACACCCTATATATTATATTATTTTCTAATTCCCTATACAATTCCACGTATATTTTGTAGAAGAAAGAAAGCCGTTCGAGTGATTGGTAATGCTGGATACTTTGATCACTGTCAGCCCATTTTCAAAAGATTTGGAATTTTGCCTCTCCCGTCTCTATATATATTTTATCAACTGCTCGAGATTCATAGGAACAGGAATAGTTTTTCCCTAAATTCTAACTTTCATAAGTATCCAACAAGAGGTTCTGACTTAATCAGACCTCATAAATTTAACTCCAAGAAAGCTAGGAACAACTCTTTAAATATCTCATTGTACAATGCACTGCCTGATAATGCAAAGCTGCTCAGTAATTCAAAGTTCAAATCACTGATTAAAAAATCTCTTCGCCGTCACTGCTTTTATTCAGTTCGGGAGTATATGGACACAGCCACAGCGAATAGATTATTTTAATGTATTTTTTGTTGTAATTTGTTTATTTACAAAAGTATATTGTGTGTTAACTTGTTAGTTTTATAATATTAAAAAATTTCTTAATGTACCTACTTTCATCAATTTATTGAGAAATATTTATATTTACAACTTGACCTGCTACAATTGTATTTTTTTCTTACAAAACGTAGTTAATATATATTTTGATTTTGATTTTGATTTTATAAAATGTCATATATCTAAATTCAATTGTTTTTGAGTAACCGTTAAAACCGTTTTTTTGGTTTAATATGGTAAATCGGAGGTTGGTTTCCTTGGATAGAGAATGAAAAACTAAGATAGGGAAGGGAAAACCATTTTTCTCTAAGATGAACCGTTCCAATGTTACAGCCTGTCAAAGTCAAAAAATGCCATATATTAAACGTCAATTACTCAAAAACAATTGAATTTAGACATATGACATTTTATACAAAATATACGGTATAGGGAATTAGAAAATAATATAATATATAGGGTGTTTTAGTTTAGTCCGCCACACTTTTTTGAGCCACCCTGTATAATGTAAAATATTTTTAAAATATGCCGCTTTTAAGTCGATACCTTATGCTGGTTTAGTATTTTTGATAAGCTCCTCGATAATGAATTAATCTTTCGTCCCCGCCACGTTGGCGGACCCGGTATGTCTCTCTCCTGTAAGTTAATTTTAATTTTTCTATTTTTCAAAATAAATAACCGATAAACTGACAATACTTAATAATTGTGGTATATTAGACTATTTGCCATGCTGCATGATAACTTAAGTTAATTATGTAACAAATATAACAAGTAAGGCATTTTTAAGCATTTCTGAAGAAAAAAGGTTTAAATTTCTACATAAGAGTACCCATTTGTTGCTGATGACGACCTTTTCTAAGGTCGAAACATGTCCTTTACCTTTATTAATATTAAATTTTACCTTTAATATTATAACAAGGAATCCCACTTAAATTAAATAAATAAGGCTTCTTTATAGGAAAAGTTGTAAATTATTCTAAGGCTTGCAAACGTCATTTTTGACATAAAAAATCAAATATGTCAAAAACGTTTAGACATGGTATACAAAATCTGCCTAGAATCTTGCGTAGAATGCAAAAATGTAATAATATATAGGGTGTCCCATTTAAAATAGGCAAGTTGACACTTACTTCCGGTATAACCGGAAGTGCCACCATTATAAAAGTATTTTAGCCCGGTCGCCCTCATCAGCATACTGTCAAAATTTTCAAAATTTTCCTATGTATAGTTTTCTATATTATATAGATCGATTCGGTTCCCGGTGGAACACCCTGTATGTCCAAACTTGTACTTAGAAGAGGCAATTATCTCAATTTCGTTAAAAATTAATATATCCCATTTTTCCCTGTAACCATAAAAGGAAGTTATTTTCTAAATTGACTCTAGATGATGAATTATGACAAAGTAGCTTTATGGTATAGGTAATATGTACTACAGACCTAAAAATAGGCTTTTAAATAAATTATAATTTTTCTTAAAGTTGAAAGGTAATTGAATATTTATTTAGATCTATGCATAATATACTTATTAAAGAATACTAAAAGGAATCATTTGCATTAGGTGTGGAATAGTGTATAATAGCGTATGCCTATTACTTTCATCATAATATTTATTATCGATAGGTAGAAATTATTTAAATTGCTGCCTACGTTTGGTGCGCTACGCTGCTTATAAACGAATATCAGTAATGCTTTAAATATAGTGTTTATAGCCGAAAATATGTGTTACATTGGAAAATTGTTATTTTGCATTTAGAGAAAAGTCTAATTTTTGAAATGTCTGATACAGAAGCATCTTAGTGACGATAACACAAACTGTTGAAAATTATTACGGACTCCTCTTTGAGCCGGTAAAACCATGTTTTTATCATGAATGCACATACCCGCATTACAATCAACTGAAAAGTCATCGTACCAGATTAATTAGATTGGAAAGAAAATAACCTAAAAAATTACGAAAAACCTCTAGTTTTAGGTATTACAGAAAACGTCTTTATAATTTATAAAGATGTAAAGTTGGTTACGGTATTTTTCTAAATCTTCCTATATTGCCATTACAAATACAAAAAGCTAAAATTGGAGCTCTTTGCCCACATCTCTCAACTTTCAAGTTATATGGTTTTTATTTTATTTCAAACCGGTTCTCTGGTTCTTGATTGTAAAACAAAGCCTTTCAATAGTTAGTGGCGACAACTAGTGAGTTTTTGCCATAATGTAAAAATGTGAATTTTAAAAAGTATAATATACTAACAGTTTAAATAAAATAGTAGAATTTAGTGTCTGTTAAAATATATAAACAAACTAAGCTTAGCGGCAAGCGGACAGAGTAGAGCGTCTATCTTTTGCATTAAAGTACACAGGGACTCCAAAGGTAATGGAATCCCTGGGGCACAGGTAGACAATGACAGGCTGTTTCGTTCTTGTTAAAACTCATTAGAAAGTCATAACCCGTAAGCGACCCCCAGTACAGCGAGCCTGTTCTTTCTTCTTAGATCTGAATCCACAAAGCTTGGAGATGTATGGAGAAGCGAAAAAGGTTTCCTATACTGGTGAAGTGGCCGTTCCGTGCTTGATTTATTTATATTTCTACGTTTTCACGTTAGATGGCTATATCTTTTGCATTGAGTTGATTCCTTATGATGGCGTTACTGGGTTTTCATCGCGTTTTTATTTCTTAAAAACGCCTTGAAAGAACAGGCTCGCTGTACTGGGGGTCGCTTACGGGTTATGACTTTCTGATGAGTTCTAACAAGAACGAAACAGCCTGTCATTGTCTACCTGTGCCCCAGGGATTCCATTACCTTTGGAGTCCCAGTGTACTTTAATGCAAAAGATAGACGCACTACTCTGTCCGCTTGCCGCTAAGCTTCTTTTGTTTATACTAACAGTATATTTAGAAAGGTTCCTCTAAAGAAGAATTTTTTTTCTTAAAACTTATTTACGGGAATATTTAAAACAATATACACATTGGCTGAAAATACTCTGGTTGTGAGGTTATATTATCTCTTCTCTTCACGCCAGTAAGGCGTGGTAAGTACAGAGAACGCCCTGCAAGTTGTAAATGTCTTTATTGCAGACGGCTTAAATACAAATCTTAAACCAGTAGCAATATTCTTGGATTTTAAAAAGGCCCCTTACACAGTATTGGGGCGAATAAAAGTATTGAATATTCATATATTTCCTAGTATTTTTATATTGAACTCCGATAATTCGGTCAAGTCCAATTTGTATAATTTTGAAAACGCTAGAGATAATAACGAACAATATGACCTAAGAATCAACTGTAATATAAACATTCTTCCATATAGATTAAGCTCTGTTGCAAACAGTCCTATTCTTTTGCCAATCAAATTGTTTACCAAATTGGCGCTCAATAATAAACAGCCTACAATCGATGCCGTTATAAAACAAGCAGAAGTTAAAAGGCGAAATTTCAGTATGTGCTACATTGATACTGTTCCTCACGACTCGTTAAAGAAAATATTGCAAATCTACAAAATACACCCCTTAATACGCAACATGTTAGGCACCCTAATGGAGGAATGGAATGCTATAATAACTTACAGCAAAACCTCCCTATTGGACAAGAGGAGCTAGGAAATATAAATATAGCAAAATGCATATTCCAAGGCGACTCGTTAAGCCCCCTTTGGTTTATTTTGGCCATGAACCCACTATCCTCACTACTAAAATCAACTACCAACGGATATCGCAACAAGTTTTTTTTTTATCGAGGTAGACCCCGCAAGGTATAAGGGTAGAACTGGGCCGGCGATGGTAGCCGCATAAAAATGTTAACCTTTACATATTTGGTAGCAGTGTTGCCAGATTTGAAGGGTTTCCTTCAATATGAGTTTTTGGATCGTAAAGGGTTAAAGGCATTTGGGCATTTGAAGAAAAGGGACTTTATTTTAGAAGTCACTTATTTAGGTAGAAATTTTGGGGAAGTAAGGAAAAATAAGGATTATTTTGTGAGAAGAAATTTTAGGGAAATAGAGACTTACACTGTAGTTTTAAGGTCTAATAATCGAAAATCGAAATACAACTGAAATAATCCATTTGAAGAAACTTGAAAATGTCTTTAACGCACACTGTAATCGAAACCGAAACGATGTCGAATGGGGAAATCCTAGAAAAACTTAACTTAAAGCAAAACGGATTACCTAACATCATCCGAGCGTCGTCAAGTCAAAAGCTTGTAACTTGGCAAGAGAAAGCTCTACACGGCAAATACCCTACTGCACTCCAAAATCCACTCATAGATAGAGAAATGTCACTGAATTGGTTAGAGAAAAGGCAGCTTCACGCTGAAACAGAAGGTTTTATAATCTTTATTCAAGACCGTGTCATTCGAACTCGAAACCATGAAAAGGTCATCTTGAAAAGAAATGTGGAAAATGTGTGCAGAAAATGCAATTGCCCCGGAGAAACGATAGAACATATCACGGCGGATTGTGGTGCTATGGCCCCCAATGCTTACCTGGGGAGACATAATCAGGTGGCTAAGATCATCCACAAGGAACTGGCCCATAAACTAGGGCTAAGGGAAAACCTCCCACCATACTACCAATACTCACCCGAGCCAGTCCTTGAATCCACTGAATATCTCTTATACTGGGACAGGCCAATAATAACGGATAGAACAGTAGACCACAACCGTCCGGATATTCTTCTCGTCGAAAAAACCACCAAGAAAGCTTTCATAATCGATATAGGTTGCCCACTAACACACAACCTCTCTAAAACCGAATCGGAGAAGAAGACCAAGTACTCGAATTTGGCGATAGAGATAAAAAATATATGGAAGCTAGACAAAATAGACATGATTCCGATCAAAATATCGGTGGAGGGAGTTATGACGAAAAATTTCAAGCCCAACTTGGAAAAACTGGGCCTTTCAGGTTATTTGTACCAACTAATTCAGAAAAGCGTCACCCTCCAAACTTGCCATATAGTACGGAAGTTTCTAAACAGTAGAGGTTAAGATGAATTTCTTCTCCACACCAGCAATATAATAATAACAATAAATAAAAATATATGACAATATGTTTAGAATTTTACGCAGAAATCAAATATAAATTAATTGTTAAAAAAATCAATATATTATCATAACTTATTTTTGAGAAGGGATAATACATAATTACCTTTAAAAATAACAAAATAATAAAAATTGACTGGTCCGGGCCTCTATACGTTCTAGCTTTATACCCGTAAATTTATTTAAAAGAAAATATGTGTTTGTGTAAAGATTATAAATAACATTACTAGAAATTTGTTTTGGTTGTTTTCGCCCTATATCTTTCAATATTTTATACCGAAATATGTCAATATGCTACAAGCTACTACGTGACTTATATCGAAAGTGGAATGTGTTTTAGGAAACTACAAAATATTAAGATAATTTATAAAAGAAATTAAATATATTGCTGAATTTTGAGTTAAATAATAAATCCAAGCTTATTTTTAGTGCCTGAAATTAAGACAAATTACAAATTCGACATACCAGCATTGGAATCTCGGAAACCATACGAGTTAGAGAAACGGTTAAATGGGGGCAAAGTTGTGCAATTCGGTGCTGATTATAATGCCGCTTTAAAAGTTTTCAAATCCGAATACTTCCGATTTTATTCGAAAAACCCGAAATTTTGCTAAATCGTTTTTATTTTTTTCTGAGCTCATTTTAATAGCTATTTAAAAATAAATGACACTTTATCGTTGCCATTTTTCTCCTCTACAAAATGACGTTACTAAACCAAAGATCCGCCGTTTCGTCTCCGAGCGGCCATCACCAACTTTACTTTTTTAAATACGGACCTGAATTTTTTTTAACCGATTTTTAAACCCTCCTACCCTCAAAATGAAATGGCGATATTACTTTCTCATAATGTTAAATTGTTCTTGCTTATTTTTTTAAATTCATATTTTTTACACTTCTTGTCAGTCCGGTCCTGGCAAGATATTTCACCGCTGGATTTCTTTTTATGGGGGGCTTTAAAAAATGTTATTTATAAAAATGACGTAGATACCATGAAAGAACTCAAAGAACGCATAGAGGTTGCCTTTGGTAGGATAAGGAGAAGATCGGTTGAAAGGGCTGTCGCCAAAATTGTAAGAAAAATCGATCGTTGTACTGAGCAAAACGGCAATCTCTTTGAATATTTAGAAATTTAGCATTATGTATTAGAAAATTCTTATAAAATAAATTATATTACTTATGCATGAATGTTTTAAATAAAATAAAGTTTTTATTTAATATTGTTATTCGTTGCAAGGACCGGACTGACAAGAAGTGTAAAAAATATGAATTTAAAAAAATAGGCAAGAACAATTCATCATTATGAGAAAGTAATATCGCCATTACATTTTCAAAAATCCAGGTCCGTATTTAAAAAAGTAAAGTTGGTGATGGCCGCTCGTAGACGAAACGGCGGATCTTTAGTTTAGTAATGTAATTTTGCAAAAATCGGAAGTATTTGAAATTTGAAAACTTTTAAAGGGGCATTATAATCAGCACCGAATTACACAACTTTGCCCCCATTTAACCGTTTCTCTAACTCGTATGGTTTCCGAGATTCCAATGCTGGTATGTCGAATTTGTAACACCCTGTATAAGATTTAAAATAGTTTTCTTATAAATACAGGGTGATATAAATTCGTATTCGTACAAGGGGATCTCGAAGACGGTTAAAGATACGAAGATGGTAAAATTAAGGCAAAGTTGCGTATTTTGGCTTAATTTATTTGTCCATGCTTCTCACAAATTCATAGAGTTTTCCTTACAAATTAACCCGATAATAATTTATTATGCTTCAAAATGAAGAAAATAAGTTTGTTACTACAAACTATTAAATCTGGAAAACGGTCCTAAAATAGATATATAATCATAAAATTAGAAAGGAATTTCACAAAACTTCAAAAACAAATATGGCATACAAAGAAGTCGATATAGATCGAAGAACAAATCGAATTTTTCGCTTCTCGCCTTCTAGACTAGTAAGCGGTACAATGATTGTTGGGCCCTTTGATCCGTTCGTCTTGTTTTCCCTTTGATCCATTCGCCTTGTTTTTTAATAATATTTTATATTTAATTATATGTATGCTTTTCTTCGGATGATCCATCTGTCTGTGCAAAGGAGATCTCCGACGTCATTCTAACTAGCATGGAGGCCTTTATTCCTTTCTCTAAAAAGCGTCATTCCAACGTCAAGCCCTGGTTTAGCAAAAATTGCGAGCGTGCTGTCAGATCTAAAAACCTGGCTTACCGACAGTGGCGTAAAAACCCTACTCCTGAAAATCGCGCCATCTATGTTACCACCCGAAACCAATGTAAGCAAATGATAGACCAAAGCAAAGAAGCTCATAACGAGAGAATCAAAAACAAACTTCTTGCCAGTCCTAACGGATCAAGGTCCTTTTGGTCAGTCGCTAAGGCCGTCAGCCAAAACTTTACAAAGTCAACTATTCCACCTCTAACACGTTCAGACGGCACAATAGCAACCACAGCCGGGGATAAAGCAAACCTACTTGCTGAATTGTTTTCCTCGCATTCCACTGTAGACTTCCAGGGAAAATCACCACCCAACATTCCCTCAGTTCAATCGCAAATGTCTGAAATCGTGTTCCGTCAGCGTCTTGTTAAACGGATTCTTAAAGGACTCGACGTCAATAAAGCTTCTGGTCCAGACGAAATTCCTATCATTGTTCTCAAGACATGCGCCGATGAACTTACACCAGTATTTTGTAGACTTTTCAACTTATCCTACAAAAAAGGAATATTTCCATTCTGCTGGAAGTCGGCGCGTGTCCAGCCCATTCCAAAGAAAGGTAAAAAGACCCTGCCAAGCAACTACCGACCCGTCGCATTGCTTTCAGTAATTTCAAAAGTAATGGAGAAAGCTATTAACCAACAACTCCTAAAGTATCTGGAAGGGCTTAACATTATCAGCGACCATCAATACGGTTTTCGAAAGTCCAGATCAACAGGTGACCTTCTGGCATATGTCACCCATCTTTGGAGCAACACCATCGAACATCATGGAGAATCCCGGGCTGTTGCACTGGACATCTCTAGGGCTTTTGATCGTGTTTGGCCCGATGGGCTTCTAAGTAAATTGCGATCCTACGGTATGCCTAATGGATTTTGTTTATGGTTAACCAGCTTCCTTAAGAACCGTTCTCTGCAAGTGGCGATTGACGGGTTTCTCTCAGACACCTTCACCATCAATGCCGGTGTTCCTCAAGGGTCCATATTGTCGCCTACCCTCTTTTTACTGTATATTAACGACCTTCTAGTGAAAACCCAAAATCAAATTTATAGCTTTGCTGATGACAGCACACTTGTCTCATCTTTTACCTTGACTCCCCAAACATCCGCTGCCGACACACATCTTCGCAGGCAGCATGAAGTATTGCGCCTCAACAATGACCTGGAAGAAATTTTGGCTTGGGGTGACAGTAACCAAGTCGAATTTAATGCTAAGAAAACACAGGCAGCAGTCTTCTCCAAAAAGGTTACCATTGCCGAACCGGATATAGTCATGGCAGGACACGCAATTCCCCTGGCACCGTCTATTAAATTGCTGGGGGTCAATCTGGGAGGTAATATGTCTTGGCATGATCACGTTGCCGCAATTGCCAGGGCAGCTGCACAGAAACTTGGTGTACTTTTCCGCACCAAAAGGTTGTACACACCTCATCAACTTTTGACACTCTACAAAGCCCAGATTCGACCATCATTAGAATATTGCTCTCATGTCTGGAGCTCTGCACCCAAGCACACCCTTCGGCTACTGGATTCCATTCAAAGGAGAGCCGTTCCTCTGATCGGCGACCCCGAGCTGACCAAGACCCTCGATAGCCTGGAGCATCGAAGACAGGTTGGTGATTTGGCTCTCTTTTACAGATATTTCCATGGCAGGTGTTCGACTGACATTGCCGACTTGATTCCACCTAGAGCAATGCAAAACAGAAATACACGGCGAACCGCTGCCGCTCATCCATATGTTGTTCAGCTTAGTACTCCTCGAACTTCATTGTTCAAGAACTCTTTTATCTGGAGAACGTCATCATTGTGGAATGAACTTCCTGAGGTCGTGTTTCCCAATGAATACAATCTTCAACGTTTCAAGACCAACGTTAATCGCTTTTTTCGCACTCGCACCGCTCCCAGAGCGCCTTAAAGGATTTTTCCTACAGTGCAGGTGTTTTATCATAAAAAAAAAAAAAAAAAAAAAATTAAATAACTTTGTATACATTTTTTTTTAAAGTTGAATTTTTACTCTTGAAGCAAATTAAATCGAAATAAAAAATCTCCGTAAAATAGTTATTATAAAAATATATTTTTCCAGAGATGCCGCTACTGTCGTCGAGGCGTGTGATTGAACCAATACCAGCAAGCATACATCGATAACGGCTTCTTTTCAGTTCTTAGAAGAGAATAATTATAATAGTTCTTAAAACACATAGTTTAAAATAATTTTTATTTGTATTATAAGTTCACAAATGTGTGCAGCAATATGCCAGAATTTCTTCACAATTATTTTTTGTTTTGCATACAGTATTAAATAAATCTGTCCATCGGTAGATCTTATAAATAGTATATTACATAACAAGTGATGAAAGTGATACTTTTCAAACGAGGAGATATTTAGCACGAGTCGTCAGCCGAATGCGGAAATTCTCTGAGTTTAAGAATAATCACTTTCACACGAGTAATGTACACTATTTTTCCTTCATCCACAAAGAATTATTAAAAAAACCTTTAATTTGCGAAAAAAATTTTTCAACTCTAGAGTTGAAAAAAATATTTCGACTCTAGAGTGGAAATACAAGGCACACTATTTAATTTAAACATTGATGCCAATTTGACAGACAGTTTGAAAGCGGTTTAGTGTTTAACTTATTCATCATGTACTTATTTGTCGAGTGATTTCGAATTAGTGTGAAAATACGCCATTTGAAATTAGAAAAAATGTTAATAATATACTGGTAAGTCTATTACCAATCAAAACAAGCCGCAATGAAGAAAATGTCATATATTAAACAAGAAATGTTTATGGGTAGCCGCCGTAGCGTAGAGACTAGAGCGTTGGCCTACAGATTCAATGGTCACAGGTTCAAATTCCATCAGGATTATTTGACTTTTTTTTTTTTAAAACATTAAATAATTTATAGAATTATTTTGGATTGAAATCTATCCTGTTGAATGAATTTTTTTAATTTAATCAAGGAAAGATGCAATGAACATAAATTAAAAAAATTCACTCAACAAGGAAGATTTCAATTCAAAATACCTAATTCTAAAATTTTAATGTTTTTATAAAAAAAAAGTCAAATATTTCTGATGAGATTTGAACCTGTGACCTTTCAATCTGTAGTCTCTACGCTACGGCGGCTACCCATAAACATTTCTTGCTTAATATAATATGACATTTTCTTCATTGCGGCTTGTTTTGACTGGTAATAGATTTATCAGTATATTATTAACATTTTTTAAAATTTTAGATGGCGTATTTTCACACTCTAATTTGAAATCACTCGACAAATACATGATAAATAGGTTAAACACTAAACTGCTTTCTAAAATTTGTTATTTTTAATAAATAGTTGTGGTCTGTCAAATTGGCACCATATGTTTAAATTAAATAGTGTGCCTTGTATTTCCACTCTAGAGTTGAAATTTTTTCTTTCAACTCAACTTTCACGTGTGATATTCGGCGCTTTCGAGCCAAGTTAACTGTGCTTTTTTTCTCATTTTCACAGGTGGTTGTAGGAAAAAATTATTTTACAATAAGATAGTTTAACAGCATGTTAGTTTTGCAAATGAAGTATTTTGTCTTAAATTATTTAAATAAATATAATGTCGCTTAGACCGTGCGCGTGGCCCCTCTAAAAGCGGGGCCCTAAGTCCTGGCCTATTGGGAAAATAGGCTCTAAGAGACATTTATTAAGCGGATAAAAATAAGTTGAATACATATCATCAAATATTTCTTTAGTTTAAAGAAATACACAACCCGGATTTGTTATTGTTGCGATGATTTTAATTAAGTGAAAATAAGTGAATTAATTTCCTTGACATAAAAAATTATCATAGACATTGCAACCTTTACCTTTTAAATAGAATTATTAGTATTTTACATTTTTTAATTTGCAATTTGCATGGAATGTAGGTGGAATCACACTTCTTAAAATTTAATAACTTTAAAAATGCGAAGATGTTACAAAATTTATTTAAATTTCTGTTTATAAAAGCAAAGCTGCAGCATATTTGATATTAGAATATAAATTGTTATTGCCGTGATACGCAAGATGAAAACAGCAATAATTGTAAGTTCAATTTTGTTAATAACATTATAGAAACAAAGATTTAATTCATAGTGTTTCCGCTTAAGTTCAGTACATATGGAAAACTTTTTTATTATCGGTTTAACAAAAAAAAATTACTAAAGGAAGCTCTGCTTCTTAAGTAAATAATGATAAACTATTGAAACTTGAGATAGTACAGAACGGTAAAAAAAATTAAAAATCAAAATTGACTTAAGAGAAAGGTACCTATAATCATCATCAATCAAATCATTGGAGGCCCTAGGCAAGGCTTTTCGAGCGGCCCCTACAACCGGGATGTAATTTCTAAAATTTAACCGAATATGGCAAGTTTTAAGGTTTTTTAAGGGCTTTAAACCTCAAAAACCAACAGAAAAATTAATTTGCGGTTGACTTTCTTTGAAATAATTATTCCATGTACGCTTGGATGTTTTAAAATCACAAGTTTGTAGCCAATTCAGAAGTTAACTACTTTAAGATTAATATTTAGATATGTAAAGTGAAAAAACGGAAAAAGCGACTTTTTCACTCTATGCGGGTGAAAAGTCAACAACTCTTACTCTTAGAAGTGAAAAAGTCATTTTTTTTCAATTTAGAATGTGGATTTGTAAAGTATTAACGCACAATGACAAAATGAACTACAGTATATTGTATTATGTTCAGACAAATACAAATAAATCATATAATTTAATACTTGAACTCTAAACTTTTCTTGGTTTTTGAACTGCAAACTATTTAATCAGTGCATCAAAGTCCAAGTTATTACAAAGCTTAGCTACAAAACTTGCGAAACTAGACAATCTTGCGTCAGAACTAGCATTTCGTAAATAATTTTTTATCCTTTTTAAAATGCTAAAAGATCTTTCTCCAGACGCGTTTGAAGTCATCATACACAGTAAAATTCGCAGGGTCGTGTCCAAGTTTGGGAAGAGTGTAGTTAATTGTTTGTCACGAATAAGTTGTAGGAACTCCAAAGGTAAATTTCTGTGCTTTGTCTTTTCTTTTTCTCTTTTACTTTTATCTTCTTCAAAGAACCCAAGTCCTTCAACAAAGTCCTTAAAGTGTACACATTCTTCAGCAAAATCACTCCTGTCTGATTGGTAAATGTTTGCTAATTCAGTTGCTTTTTCTCTTATTTCTTCGTTTGCCATTACACTTAAATTGTTCAAAAACTGGAATCTCTAAGGTATAGTACACATCTGATATTTTATTTAATTCTGTTGAAAGCCTATCAAATACACCAAGAAAGTATTAATCTTCATTTCCTCTTTCCCTCTAAACACAACTTCGGTATCACGCCCTTCTCTAACTTCATCAGCCATGGATTTTCTTTTTGGCCGTCTCTTTGTTTCCAGATCAATAGCATAAGTTTCTGTTCTTGACAACTCAACACCTTTTCTCTCATCAACATCATAACTATCTCTCAGTCCTTCTACATATTTATTCAAAGATTGGCACATATGACAAGTGACATTTAGGTCAGCAGTTATTTTTTGTAGAGTTTCACTGCTTTTGTTAAACCGTTCTAAAATACGATCTACAAAAATGGTCTTGCCTTGCAGCCCTAGGCGGTTGTTTAGTCTGCCTAGTGGTAAATCCACCACTGCCTATAATTGTAATATTTTGAGCAAAATAGAATAAAAAAATGTTGCTCGGCATTAAAAAATATGTCTGTTTATACTTTTACCATACTATTAAAAAAAACAACTTAAAAATGTAAATCTTAATTTTTAATTGCATGTCCAGTATAATATTTTGTAAAACCTCAAGTTTATTTTTAATAGCAGTAATATACTAATAGTATAAACAGATATAATTTTTAATTACATCCTTACAGCTGTTTAACGCGAGTCTAATATCATTATGAGTTTGAAGCTCTGTTATGATTTTCACCTTTTTTCTTCCCTTTATCGTATTTTTTTGGTCTCCTGAAGATCAATGTTTTAACATTCAATTCACAATTTATATAATATTTCTTAACTTTGCCAGATAAAGCCAAAAAGTTGGTAACTGTATTTAAATTTGCAATAAGAAATTACTTTTCTTCACGGCCATTACTGAATGCAATAATTCCAAAATCATTTTTGATAATAGAATGTAAAAATTCTCGCTCTTGAGTTGGAATATTTATTCTGAAACACTTACTTCTTATTCGTTTTGCGTGTATTTTCATTCCATAACAAGATACGGAATGAATATTCTGTAATTGATCTAAACGACATAGGTTGCCATGAATTTCGAAACTGTCAATGTCAGCAGACAAATTTTAGTCGAAATATGAGTGAAAAATCGGATGAATCAGATATGGAACTGGATAATACTTCACCTGAAATTACAAATATTGCGATTAGTATTTTTGGTCGTGGAGAAAATATAGTCTGCTACTCGGTTAGAATGAAAATTCGATACTCGTGGTTCCTCACGCTCGCTACGCTCGCGTTCGGAATCTTCCACTCGGATCAAATTTTCATTCCAACCTCGTTACAGAACCTACTATTCTCCACGACCATTACTGAATGCAATAATTCCAAAATCATTTTTGATAATAGAATGTAAAAATTCTCGCTCTTGAGTTGGAATATTTATTCTAAAACACTTACTTTTTATTCGTTTTGCGTGTATTTTCATTCCATAACAAGATACGGAATAAATATTCTGTAATTGATCTAAACGACATAGGTTGCCCTAAATTTCGAAACTGTCAATGTCAGCAGACAAATTTTAGTGCAAGTCAAAATATGAGTGAAAAATCGGATGAATCAGATATGGAACTGGATAATACTCCACCTGAAATTACAAATATTGCGAATAGTATTTTTGGTCGTGGAGAAAATATAGTCTGCTACTCGGTTAGAATGAAAATTCGATACGCTCGCGTTCGGAATCTTCCACTCGGATCAAATTTTCATTCCAACCTCGTTACAAAATCTACTAATATCTTGTCTGGTAACATAATGTCTTTCATTATAATAGATATAAGTACAAACTTCCATTTTAAATAAAATAATAGCCAAAACAGTGAGAAAATAACACAAGTAAGTGTTTTTTTACTGACGATTCCGGAGCTACTTGCATTTACAGTTTTTTATAATGTTTGGTCAACGGAAGCCAACGGTGAGCCGATGCGTGTGCCGTCTCCGAGAGTAGGATTTGTCACTGATGTTAGAAAGGGAGAGTATTAGTAGGCGACTGAGATGGATTATATATAGAAATAGACTAAAAGTTGAACTTCCGGTTTAAAAAAACCATAATTAATATTGAAAAATTATTTTAAGAAAAGTTGTTAAGAAATTATTACAGAATATGGGAAAATCAATATACTGGGTCTCCCAAAAGTCACGCATAAAATTAATATCAATTAAAGGAAAAAGATTTAGGAAAAACGCTCGGACCCGTAAATTTTTATTTTTAATTGTGCATATTTTCACATAAAAAATATTGCAATTACAATGTTGCAACATGTCAGAACGTAAAACAATAAAGATTTTTTACCTTAAGAGGTAAAAAACAATGATTTATCATTTCCGCTTATTTAAATAGAGATTTAAAAAAAAAAATTACCAGTCGCCATTTTAAAATAGCTTGACAGAATCGCGCCAAAATTTATGAGCAAACTGTACGAGATATTAGCTTTCAAATGATGTATCACAAGCTGTATGTTTCCATTTAAAAAAAAATCGATGTCGTCATATCTTTGACAAATGTCTATTAAAAAAAAACATAGGAATAACGTCAAAATATGAGCATATATAAAACTAAGTTGACGGGTCCGAGCGTTTTCTTCAAAAGTTACAGGTTAAGGCTATATTAATTTTATTCCGGACTTCTGGGCAACCCTGTATATAGTTTTCCATATATAGATCGAAGAGTTTCCCGGGACCCCTGTATACGTTTTGAGTTGCAAATTACAAACATTTTTGAAGGAAATTTAAATTTCTTATTTTATATGAAAACTATGTAAATGCAGTGCTATTACCAGATGTTGTTAAAGATACAAGATATCTTCGGCATGTTTTGATATATTTGTATTTTAATGCCAATTACACAGATCATTGCTCCGACAGTGTTAATTAAATTAAAATATATATAATCTAAGGTGATTACAAAAGTATTTTGTTTGATAATGCAATATATCGTAATCGTATATAAAAAAGCATAGGTATTAATAATTATTAAAAATCCGTAACTTTTTGCTTGGGACTATATTGGGACGCGTCTTAAAACTCATGGGATTTAGAAGAAGTAAATTAATTTCTATTTAGTGGTATCGGCTACATTTTGACATGTATTAGATAAATTCCTTCTGTGATTTCACTTAAAATATTTTTTGAATAGTAATTTATTATTAGTAAAGTCCTTTTCAAAATGGTTTTGATTAATTGATAATGACTGCAATAAAATGGGTGCTAAGTGCGGTCGTAATTACCCGATAATTCCTAGTATTTATACCGGGTCCGCCAACGTGGCGGGGATGGAAGATTAAATCATTATCGAGGAGCTTATCAAAAATACTAAACCAGCATAAGGTATCGACTTAAAAGCGGCATATTTTAAAAATATTTTACTTTATACAGGGTGGCTCAAAAAAGTGTGGCGGACTAAACTTGCATTTTTTTAAATGGAACACCCTATATATTATATTATTTTCTAATTTTCTATACAATTCCACGTATATTTTGTATAAAATGTCATATGTCTAAATTCAATTGTTTTTGTGTAATTAACGTTTAAAATATGGCATTTTTTGACTTTGACAGGCTGTAACATTGGAACGGTTCATCTTAGAGAAAAATGGTTTTCACCTCCCTATTTTAGTTTTTTATTCTCTGTCCAAAAATACCAACTTCCGGTTTAACATGTTAAACCAAAAAAACGGTTTTAATGGTTTAACATGTTAAACCGGAAGTTGGCATTTTTGGATAGAGAATAAAAAACTAAAATAGGGAGGTGAAAACCATTTTTCTCTAAGATGAACCGTTCCAATGTTACAGCCTGTCAAAGTCAAAAAATGCCATATTTTAAACGTCAATTACTCAAAAACAATTGAATTTAGACATATGACATTTTATACAAAATATACGTGGAATTGTATAGGAAATTAGAAAATAATATAATATATAGGGTGTTCCATTTAAAAAAATGCAAGTTTAGTCCGCCACACTTTTTTGAGCCACTCTGTATAATGTAAAATATTTTTAAAATATGCCGCTTTTAAGTCGATACCTTATGCTGGTTTAGTGTTTTTGATAAGCTCCTCGATAATGATTTAATCTTCCATCCCCGCCACGTTGGCGGACCCGGTATTTTGGGCAGGATTATAATGATCTCTAGGTAAAGTTAAATAAAAATAGGATAATTTTAAATATTTAAAAATTCCCCTATTTCTTTAAAAGATTGAATGTCAGTCTTTATTTCTCACGGGAGTGCTTAGTTGTATTGCAATATTATTTATTCTTAAAGACATAGAGCACATGTGGCACCAATCAAAATCAATTGTTAGGTCAAAAAATACTTATCAGCCATTAAGTTATAGTGTTGTAGAAATAAATTAAAAATGTGTTAAAATATTTCCGTAAATAAGGTACAAAATCAATCAAATCTAGGATTGATATAGCACAAATTCAAAATTGCATTAATATCATTAAATTATTTCATATACTTCTTGCATATAATATAATAATATATGATAGAATATATTATAATATATTCTATCTTTTTGGGGTAATTATAAAAAAAAATAATATCATCAAAATTGAATAAAACATTTTATACGATTTAGTAAAATTTAATAGAATCGGGAAAAAACTGGATTAAAAGTACTCAAAATTCGTTGTTTAATACATTTTGTCAAATAAATGAATATTAGTGGTTTTTATTAGATTAAATCTAGAGTACGCTGGATTAACTTTTTCTAATATTTTACTAAAAGTAGATAATTTTTTAATGTTATTTACACTTTTTTAAATTAATTTTAGTAAATTGTATGAATGCACTGTTTTTAAAAAAGTTAAATAATTAACTGGATTAAATTTGGTAAATTTTAAAACAAAATCTTTTTACTTACTACTATTTATAAACATTTAAGACTTATAACTTTTAGCATTATTTGTATGTAGTTTAATTTAAGACGGTTCGCCGACTACGTAGGCCATCTTGAACCGGTCATCGACCACAAATGTGATCAACCGACTGGGGAGTGTGAAACGGCACCTTCATCCTACGAGATATCCGATCTCATCCGGCCTGTCCGGCGTGAATAGGATGGCTAGGTGTCGATTCATTTTACACTCTTCCCTGAGGCAAGAGCGCGCCGTGTTCCCAAGCGGTCACCCGCCCAAGTACTAACCGCTTAACTTCGGTGATCTGGGGGAACCGGTGCGTAATATGTCGACAGGCCCTTGCCTAAGATATATTTAGTAAACTTAGATATTAAAAATAGTATTTTATTTACTAAAACACAATGGTATAGATAGTTTAAAGAAATCATTTTATAGGATTATTAAAAAAGGTGATATTCGCATAAAAAAACTATCTATTAGCTAGCATTTAGGCAGTAAACTGAAGAAATCTATGTCTAACCTAATTTGCTAATATTAATCAAGTTTATTTGGATAAAATCTATCTTGCTAGGCTAAATTTTATTAAATTTTCGATTTATGAACCTAATATAAGTAAAGGTAATCCAATTATTGATGATCGAAGCTTTTCCTAAATTGAACAAAGCATTTGATTGATTTGAGAAAACGATTTCTTTCCGTGTAATGGAACTCCCGGTATTTATGATAAAACTCCTAATATACAGGGTGTCCCGAAAGTAGGTGACAATATTTTAAGGGGATAAAGTACATTCAAAAATAGGACTAAAATCCTCTATTAATATACCTTCAAAAACGCTTCGTTATGGGGCTAGAGCCCCCGAATGGAAGCTATGATAAGCGGGTTTTTCACAATATCTCAGAAACTGATTGAAGTATCAAAACAAAATTTGATACATGTTTCACGCATGACAAGACGCAATAAACGGTTTGTTTAGCTTAAGTGTATTTCTTCCAGTGGCGTCCCACTGGGTAGGTAGTGAGTAGAATATTGCCCTAACTTTTTTATTTGTAGGATTTTTTAACGCCAGGTGCAATTTTTAAAAGCACTAAAGTCTTCTATTAAAATAAATTACTATACTTCATTTTGGTAGGATTTACCATTTTTCAGTAAAATCGATTTAAAAATTTTCGGTTTTTTACAAGCAGTTGAAAAGGCTAAGGTATTTTTTGCATATCTCAGCAAACACTTGATATTAAAACATGAAATTTATTAGAAGATCTACTAGCCACAAGGCATATTTATTAAAGGATGTAACATTAAAATATTTTTCCAGTGGTGTCGCACGGATTGGAGCCTAAAGTAAATATTACTATTTTTTTTTATTTGAGGGGCTTTCCTTTTATACCATTTTTAAATTCTCCGTGCCTCACAAAACATAACACGCAGGTCTAGATTTTGCATCCAACAAAATGGAAATCATTTCGAACATTTGCTTAAGAATTAGTTTCCTGTGTGGTTTTACAATTAAATTTGATTTGCAATTGGTTATTCTTTTTTGTTTTATTTTAAGTCTCTTATACAAATAAATATTTAAAAAACAAGGTCTAAACATCTGCTGAAAACCTTATATTCTGTCAAATTACAATAATGGAAGGTTTTATTAACAAAAAATTTAAAAATTTTAAAAAATTACATTAAAAGTATGAAGGCTCCTCAAATTAAAAAAAAAATTGTAATATTTACTTTAGGCTCCACCCCGTGCGACGCCACTGAAAAAATATTTTAATGTTACATCCTTTAATAAATATGCCTCGTCGCTAGTAGAACTTCTAATAAATTTCATGTTTTAATATCAAGTGTTTGCTGAGATATGCAAAAAATACCTTAGCCTTTTCAACGGCTTGTAAAAAACCGAAAATTTTTAAATCGATTTTACTGAAAAATGGTAAATCCTACCAAAATGAAGTAAGAGTATCTTTTTTTAATAGAAGACTTTAGTGCTTTTAAAAATTGCACCTGGCGTTAAAAAATCCTACAAATAAAAAAGTTAGGGCAATATTCTCCTCACTACCTACCCAGTAGGACGCCACTGGAAGAAATATACCTAAGCTAAACAAACCGTTTATTGCGTCTTGTTATGGGTAAAACATGTATCAAATTTTGTTTTGATACTTCAATCAGTTTCTGAGATATTGTGAAAAAACCGCTTATCATAGCTTCTATTCGGGGGGCTCTAGCCCCATAACGAAGCGTTTTTGAAGGTATATTAAGAGGATTTTAGTCCTATTTTTGGATGTACTTTATCCCCTTAAAATATTGTCACCTAATTTCGGGACACCCTGTATAATAATATTAATAATAACAATATTAATATTAAATATATAATTTAAAAAAGATTAAGTCAATCACACCAACATCAAATAATAATTTCCTTATTATGTCCTGTAATTCGTCGCAACCCTCAATAGGAATATTAATTTACTTTAGTTTATTTTTTTGTTCACTATATTATTTTACTAAATACCATTTGGTTTTAGGTTACCTTAATGTGCCTGATGATGCTTCAAAGTGAGGCTGCTGTAAACACATACCTTCCACCGCCCCCTAGCAGCTTATATGGTGGTCCCATCATACCCAATCAGAAAGGGTCAGGAAACTCAAATGATCTGCTACCTCCAGGTGGTCTTGGTTTACAGCTGATAAAGCCGAAATTCCCACCATTCAACTTCATTTCAATTAAACCAAGGCCGAAAAAACGTATTTCTTGTGCGTCTTGTATAATAGTACGAAAATAATCTAAAATATCGACTTTTAAATTTTTAACCGAGTTAGTTATTTGTAAGTAAGTTAAAATCGTTTTGTTTACAGACGAAGTTTCAATGTTCAGCTTATTGTCGAGGTAAATCATGCATTTCCTTTTAAACAACGAGCCAATTTATAAGTCTTAGTTATACAGTTACGACCATGAATTGTGTACATTAAAAAGTAAGATGTGCTACGAACTTTTGAAATAAATCATTTTCGATATAGGACGCACTGTAAAGTGCAAGATAACTAATACAGTGAAAAATGCTATATAGTCATAATAAATGCTTACATTTTAAAGATTATGTATTCTACCCTTACTGCTGTGATACATACAGCGTGTGTTTGTTCTTGTTCAACTAGTTAATAATAATTTTATCATACATTTATCAACTACAACAAGAAGAAACAAGTTTATACTTGATCGAAGAGAATAAGGCTAATATCGCCTTAACCAGAACTCAGGATCCAGTAAAACAAACTGTCATTTGCCATATTGCCCGTCGTCTTGGTTGTTCCGATCCCACCCTCGCGCATCCCCGTTGGGGGTCCGGGACTTGGGAACCCGGATGTTCGTTTATGAGAGGTTTTAGTAGAGCTCATGTACTGAGTTCGTCTATTGCCAAGGAGCAACTGGAGGCAGTGATGTAAAATAAATAAGGACTCGTTACAAAGTAAGCGTTACTATGTGATCACTAAAAGTAACGAGTCCTAATGTTATAAAAGACTCGTTACTTTTGGCATTTCGTTACTCTGAATTTAAATCTAACTATTCTACCCATAATTTTACAGCGGGCGGTTTCGTTCGTGGACTTGATAGCCAATAACGGATGACAGACAAAACGTATCATAAATTATTTTTCGAGCTGGATTTTGTTTTTACCTCGTCAGGCAGCCGATGGCGTGTCGTTTTGCATGTATTTGGAGAGATGGCGTATTAATATTTGGTTAATTTGTTGTCGGGAAGCCATGTTGCGTGTTGGGTTGAGGAAATACAGGACTTTAAGTTACCATTGAGAGATGAAAGCAATGTTTATTCTTATGTATTTTTAATTTATATTTCTTTTTTAATTTTAACAGGCACTTGATACATGATATAAATTGAGTATTCTGTTTCTTAGATTGTATAGGGTAAACAAATTGTGTTTAGTCAAGTTCACTTCGCACACTGGTATTTAGAAAATTATAAAATTATAGAGCTTCGATTCCTAGAATCAGATGCCCAAACGCAGAAACGAAGTGTTATTTGTTTATATTTTGTGTAAATTGAAAACAAATAAATCTATTTTTTAATCAATACGCCATGTTCTATTCCTATTTGTTGTTATATTGTATGTTTTTATGTTTCTTAATCACATATTTGAGAATTGACAATAGTACATAACCTATATTTATATTTATACTACAAAACATGAGTAGGTATTTGGCAATCGATCAAAGCCATCTTTTTTATTTTTAAAAGTAACGATTTACATAAAGTAACGAGTCCTAAGTAACGAGTCCTAAGTAACGAGTCCTAATACCCAAAGTAACGAAACGGTCCAAGTCCTTAAAAGTAACGAAAATTTACATCACTGACTGGAGGTCGTCTGGTGCCGAGAGGGGAATCACCCCTGCACTCTCGAACGTGCGACACTGCAATCTTTGCAGTCCCCGCCCAGCTTCTCTCCAGCTCTTTACCTGGATCACCGTTTTTTGTCCTTGCGACAGGCGAGCTAGGCTGCCGCTGAGCTGAATATGATCAACTATTGGCTTTACTAGCAGATTATGCTTGCTCACTCAATAGCCAACCCTGCCTAGACCCTTGAAGGGAGGTCCGCGGCGGTGGAGACCGAAATTTCTTCGACGATGATGGATAACGCAATAGCACAGACGTCAGACGATTGACAGCCATAGGTGCAGACTTTTTGCAAGTCGCGGCCTCAGGTGTCGCGCGTCTCTGATGAGTCCCAGTAGGACGAAACGCCTGATCATGGACTATGAAAAGACAGTGAACGCTTCAGTGTTTGGGGTACGGTATAAACCCATAACCCCCCGACCCGGTTGTTAGGCCGCACTGAGGAATAGACGAAGGGGTCCACAGCGTGGAAACCCCGGACGCTCTCGACATTGACAATACAGGGCCCCCCCGTTGGTGGAAGGTATTCCTCCCATCTCCGATGCGGTAGTCTGCCTCGTATAAGGTTTCTCACGCCTTGAGGTGGACGTTGGTTAAAATGCCTGTGTCATGTCATGACTGCCAGTTAATATCATAGTTGTTGATCAGACGTTTGCGCCGTTCTCGGGCGACTCATCTGTAGCTTTGCTTGGCAATGTGACGCGTACGATGTCCAATATCAAGTTTATACTTCATGTGCAAAATTAATTACCAGGGACTCCTCGCCTTCATATCGAGAGCTGCAGGTTGTACGAGGTGAGAGGAAAAAAAATCTATGAAAATAAATATTTCGTTCTATTTAATTTCAAAAATACACTGGAATTCTGTCCTTTAACATCATACAACCCGCTGCATTCTATATGAAAGCGATCAATCACTGACAGTAATTTTGAACCCAGGGTATAGATTAATTACTTAAAAAGTTAGAAAAGTTAGGCAGACAAATGATATTATGTTAAGGTAGCCTCAAAGCAGACCACTGTGTATTGTCTTAAAATTAACATTATTTTATGATTAATATTTGATTCCTAAATTTCATAAATTTTAATAATATATGGCACGGCATATTCATCTTTAGCATCCCCTAAAATGGCTTGATATATATTATTTAAATTCGGTATGTGTCAATATTAAGTAAACTACTTGATGTTAAATAAAGAATTGTTGTTTTTTCGGTATCTTGAAAACCACATTTAAATGGAAAGGGAGTTGAGTGATTCATTATTTAGAAGGTCTATTTACACTTAATTTATCCTTTTATCCAAATATCGATTCAAGCGGTTCTCCAGGATAGTGAATAACAAAACTACAATTTCTTGTGCAACAGTAAGCATTTTATTTGAGTACATTATGCAGAACTCTGTATTTGCAGTATACGTTATCTTAAGAAAAATGTAAAAAACCGCTTATGTTTCTTTAAAAAAAAATTGTATAAAAGTACGTTATTACGGTACTTTTATCCAAAATGTAAAAAAATCCTTTAGAATTAAGTTATTTAGTAAATAATCGACATCAAATTATTCAAAACCAAAGTTTTGCCTTTTTTTCGTTCAAAGAACAAGTTTTAAAAATGAAAAGTGCAAATACCAACGGAATAATAAAAAAGTTTATGTTAAATAATAAACATAAAAAAACGAAACAAACTTCTCAAAAAATACCTTTTAACAGTGTTTGCAAATGTAACGTCCTTTTTTTAAATACAATTAAGCATGAACAACAAAACAAGTGATTGTCACGTGATATAATAGTGAAGTGATTGATCAACTGCAACTATATCGAGTTTTGGGTCTGACATGTCAGTACAAATAGTTTTGCATTTTGGTTAGGTTTTTAAATGTGTTTTATGTACAGTAAATCTATTCGATTTGTTACTTGGGGTTGCATAACAAAGGAAATGTTTTTATAGACTGGTGGCTGCAAAATCGATTTTTTTAGGATACTTTAGCTAAAGTTATAGCTATAGTTTTAATAAGATATCTGACAATTGAAGTAAATGAAATATTTAATTTTATTTATGTTATTTTTATATATTGGTTAACTGTGTATAACCACAAAAACTCTAATTAAAATTCTTGTGTTATTAACGATTAATTTTGTGTGTTATTTATACAAATATTTACCAGGTGTATCATTAAGTTCGGCAAAGTATTATATTATGAAAAATATAAACTTTAGGTCTTTGAGAAAAAAAAAAATTGACTAAATCGATCAAAAAAGAACAATGAAGGGAAAAATAAATATCCGCAAGAAAGCAAACATTATTAAACTAAGCAAAAATTTGATTAGTATATACGCTAAGACAAGTAAGCTTTACTTAAGAATTGAATGTACCGGGTGATTTAATAAGAAAGGTAGCCGGCTATATCTCGGAAACTACTGGGCATAGAAACTCGGGAAAAAAAAGATAACTAAAGTGGCCCTGAAAAAATCCTGGAAATAATTTTTAAGTTCCGCATTTTGCCGCAAGAGGGCGTAATTGACAAGTAAATTTTAAAATTTTACATATCTCTTAAGCCTCACATTAAGGTATATCTTTTGATAACACCATTAAAAAGCTTGGAGAATTATGCATCATTTTGGTTTTATGCTCATTGGCGTACCGACTTTAATAAGAGGGGGTTGAAAGTGTAATCATTTAAATCGCTGTAACTTATTAATGACTTATCCGATTTTAGCAAACTAAAGACTGTTTGGAAGAGAAATGTATGCACTTTCACCAATCCTATTTAGTTGTCCATAATAGTTCTAAAAAAAATGCTAGAGGGCGCAATTTGTAATAATAACACATTATTTGATTTTACTTCGAAAAAATAAATCATACAGTATAATTATGATACCATAATCGAAAAGTAGATGAAATTTACTAGAAAAAATATTTAAACCGCAGCTCGATATCTCCGTTCGTTTCAGCGTTATTGCCAATAGAATCATTTTTAAAACTAAAGTAAAAAGTAAAATCAAAAAATGTGTTATTATTACAAATTGCGCCCTCTACCATTTTTTTTAGAACTATTATGGACAACTAAATACGATTGGTACAAGTGCATACATTTCTCTTCCAATCAGACTTTAGTTTGCTAAAATCAGATTAGTCGTTAATAAGTTACAGCGATTTAAATGATTACACTTTCAGCAGCTTCCCCCCCCCCCCCCCCCCTCTTATTAAAGTCGGTACGCCAATGAGTATAAGACCAAAATGTTGCATAATTCTCCAAGCTTTTTAATGGTGTTATCATAGATATACCTTAATGGGGGATTTTCAGAGATATGTAAAATTTTAAAATTTACTTTTCAATTACGCCCTCTTGAGACAAAATGCGGAACTTAAAAATTATTTCCAGGATTTTCTCATGGCCACTTTAGATATCATTTTTTTCCCGAGTTTCTATGCCCAGTAGTTTCCGAGATATAGCCGGCTACCTTTCTTATTGAATCACCCGGTACTTAGGATATACTAACAGTTAGACCTTAATAATTTTTGCAAAACTTTTATCATATTTTGTTTGAAAAAAATTATTTTTCACCTAGTTGACTTGATTTTTAAATAAATTAAAATAATTTGGAAATAGCAATACCTACATCATACAGAAAAATATAAAACTGTAAAAAAATAATAGTTTAATAATAAATATACAGGGTGTCCCGAAATTAGGTGACAATATTTTAAGGGGATAAAGTACATCCAAAAATGGGACTAAAATCTTCTATAAAACTTGAAAAATGCTTCGTTATGGGGCTAGAGCCCCCCGAATGGAAGCTATGATAAGCGGTTTTTTCACAATATCTCAGAAACTGATTGAAGTATCAAAACAAAATTTGATACATGTTTTACCCATGACAAGACGCAATAAACGGTTTGTTTAGCTTAGGTGTATTTCTTCCAGTGGCGTCCCGCTGGGTAGGTAGTGAGAAGAATATTGCCCTAATTTTTTTATTTGTAGGATTTTTTAACGCCAGATGCAATTTTTAAAAGCACTGAAGTCCTCTATTGAAAAAAGGTACTTCTGCTTCATTTTGGTAGGATTCACCATTTTTCAGTAAAATCGATTTTAAAATTTTCGGTTTTTTGCAAGTCGTTGAAAAGGCTAAGGTGTTTTTTTGCATTTATCTCAGCAAACACTTAATATTCAAACATGAATTTAAAATTTTTTAGTACCATCCTTTAATAAGTATGCCTTGTCGCTAGTAGAACTTCTAATAAATTTCATGTTTTAATATTAAGCAAAAAAACACCTAAGCCTTTTCAACGACTTGCAAAAAACCGAAAATTTTAAAATCGATTTTACTGAAAAATGGTGAATCCTACCGAAATAAAGCAGGAGTACCTTTTTTTAATAAAAGACTTCAGTGCTTTTTAAAATTGCACCTGGCGTTAAAAAATCCTACAAATAAAAAAGTTAGGGCAATATTCTCCTCACTACCTACCCAGTGGGAGGTCACTGGAAGAAATAGACCTAAGCTAAACAAAGCGTTTATTGCGTCTTGTCATGGGTAAAACATGTATCAAATTTTGTTTTAATACTTCAATCAGTTTCTGAGATATTGTGAAAAAACCGCTTATCATAGCTTCCATTCGGGGGGTCTAGCCCCATAACGAAGCATTTTTCAAGGTATATTTATAGAAGATTTTAGTCCTATTTTTTGGTGTTCTTTATACCCTTAAAATATTGTCACCTAACTTCGGAACACCCTGTATATTATTATACAAGCGGTTATAAAAAAAATTCTTCTTCTAAAAAGAAATTTTTTTGGGGTAGGATTGGAAGACTGATGTATTGTTAATCAAAATCGTATATATTGTGCCAACTGGTGTGTTACTGTCACCAATTAATAGATTTTGGTTATTTAATTATGATTTATGATTTTTACAAATTCATTTTATTTATTTTTTTTTTTTTTTACGGTTCGCCGACTACGTAGGCCATCTTGAACCGGTCATCGACCACAAATGTAATCTACCGACTGGGGAGTGTGAAACGGCACTTTCATCCTATGAGATATCCGATCTCATCCGGTCTGTCCGGCGTGAATAGGATGGCTAGGTGTCGATTCATTTTACACTCTTCCCTGAGGCAAGAGCACGCCGTGTTCCCAAGCGGTCACCCGCCCAAGTACTAACCGCGCTCGACACCGCTTAACTTCGGTGATCTGCGGGAACCGGTGCTTAATATGTCGAGGACACACCAGTAAGATGTGGCACGGAGCGGGACTCCTGTAATTGTGACGAATGTCTTTACAGGAGATTTCCTCTTAACATTTTTACTTATTTCTATAAGTTTGTTAGAGGTGCTGGTATGCTCAAGAGTGTCTAATAACGATACAGATGGCGCTCCGTGCCACATCTTACTGGTGTGTCCCACCACTGTGCTGCCATAAGCAGCTTTGAGTTCTCTTTGTTTTGTCGGATCCTAGCTCTACTGATGAGTCATGATATGACGAAACGCGTCTAGGGATGGATCTGACGAAATAAAGATAAATTCTTCTTCTGTATTCTTGTTTTCGGTTAATAAACCGATGCGAGTTAGCGCTGCCTAGCGGGACTCCTGTAATTGTGACGAATGTCTTTATAGGAGATTTCCTCTTAACATTTTTACTTATTTCTATAAGTTTGTTAGAGGTGCTGGTATGCTCATGAGTGTCTAATAACGATACAGATGGCGCTCCGTGCCACATCTTACTAATAATTTATTGTTGTTGTTTTTGGCACAAATAAATATCTTTTCCGAAAATCGATCGGAAATATTGACATTTTTGATAACATTTCTGAAAGAAAAAGTCCATATTTGCTTACACTTAGTCGTTGCTAGGCAATGGAAAATAACTGTTGGAAAATATTTATTATTGTACTGTAAGGAAATATTATTTCTGTATGGCTACTTGTAAACTAAAATGTGTTAAGCTTAACAATTCAATATTACTGTATTTCCATAGTTACAACACAAATATTTAATGGCATCCTTTATTTGTGAACAAAGTTATTAATATTTATTTCAAAATTTTAACAAGTTGATTGTAATAAGTTATGTTATTTTAATAAGTTTCGATTTACGTAAAAATAGTATGTATACCTCGTAGAAAAAGCCACATTTCCGGACTCCGTAGTGTCAGTCTCTGCTTGCGCCTCGACATACAATCTTTATGGTCGTCCGGGAATGTTCAGCTTCTACTAGGTATACAATGTACTATTATTATTACCAACTGATTACAAAAAAAAAGGAAATAGCCAAAACAAAATTTAGTTCTGAATCTAAATTCGACAATTTATCAAAGAAAATGCTTTGTTTGAGTAACCTTCTTTAAATTCTTTCAAACGTGACTGTCTGCATTAAATAATGTCTTACTTTACTTATTTCTAAATTTTTTAAAATGAGTTTACAGATTTTTATAAGCTTTTAAACAAATTCTAGGAGCCGCTCGGAACCCTGTTAGACTTAACAATCCTTGTTTTGTAAGTTATTAAAATGTGACAACTTAAAGAAAAACAGAAAATAAATAAAGCAGATGAAGAATACTAGAAATATTCCGAAAAGAAAAATCCAAATTAAGAAAACATCAACATTTATGTTTTTACCATCACGTTATCCAAAGAACTTTAATATGGGAAATTTAAAATGACTTAGTAGTAAGTAAAGTTAGTAAAATCTCTTGCTACTAACGTGTGTAGATCACCCTGGTCCTCAAAAAGTAAAATTTCGTAATACATTTTTTTCCCTACGCTTTGCCTTTTTTCCCAGAATTTCCCTTCCAATAGCAAGCAAAACTATTGCTATCGTGTCGTGCCGTCGAAATATATTAAAAATCATATCTTCTCCCAAGAAAAGCCTATTAAGGAGGTTCGCCTCACCTTATATATTATGCAATATCTATATATGCAAAAAAGTGCTCAGGAAATGATGAATCGGGGTTCCTAACGATACTGAGGTTGAAATTAGTCAAGTAAAGCAAATGCTAATAAATCTGAAAAATAAAATTTTTAATTCACTTTTTCAAATAATAAAAACCTTATTTTTTGTAATTAGAAATAAAAAAATCTTTATTATTATTAAACAGAAAAAGATAACTGCTTTTAAACCTTAAGAAAAACTCTATTTTCGCCCACATTTCCACAATTTTTAAATAACATTAAGATGTAATAATGTTTTTATTAATAACTCAAAACTGTGTAAAATGGGTTTATCTGCTTTTGTCTAATAGCTCATCACCTGATATAATTTTTAGGGTTGACATTTTACTTAGTTGAAATTTCATATTGGATTACAATTATTAATGAATTCATAATTTTAACCAAAACTCGAGACCTTCATTCTATCCGTATGCTTTAACAACAAACTAAGCAACATCAGGCAGTGTTGTTGGTTTAATTTGCTTGATGTAGGTCAGAAACAGGGCGAGCGAGGCAGCCATAGAGCAAAATAATTGGCAACAATGGAGATTTATGACCTTATTTCATGAAAGATTAATCTTTACGAGTACTATTACGATTGTATTACAATAATAGGGTAGAATTTATGGTTAACACGTGAACTAAATTAAGCTAGTTGATGTAGTTTCTACAAAAAAAAACTGAAAAGTTAGGCCAACCTACTTTTGGACGAAGTAGAAAACATAGCAGAAGCTAATCTCACGTAGAAACATTATTTTTGCCCGTATTCTCCATTTTTTCATAAAGCGGGCTTAATTTAAGCTCACTTAAATTTTAAAGCTGGCTTAACTTAAATTTGATAAGCACCGTAGAAACTTTTTGGTTACTTAACTAAGCCTTATTTTGAGCTGACAACGATGCGGTTATTCTCTTCTTTTTTTAAAAGTTAATGGCTGCAGCAACTAACGACAATCTACGCCTACTTTGTGTTATCGTTACTAACTTTGTGTTGTGGGTTTTTAAACTTAGCTTTCAAAACATTTTCAAATTTCAACTGACATAAAATTTTCTTTCTTTCATAATTTTCCTTTTCCTGCTAAAATGGAGAGAAAAAAGGTGCTGTAATTTTACATATATATTCAGAAAATTATTAATCGCTGACAAATATGCGATAACTCTTGAGGACAAAAAAAACCGACCGTGCTTCCGTAAAAAACGGAAAGAAGTGTGAAAATTCGTTGAGGAAGACTTTAATGCGGTAAATCCTTCAAATAACTATCGGGATGCAAATGAGCTAAAAAAACTATACTGCAATAAGAAGAAAGAGCTTCGTAAAAAAGTGGCAGAGGAGAAAAAGAACATTGTTTTGACTGGCGGTGGACCGCCCACAAAAACTACTTTTACAAGATGATGTTGATAATATACTTCTCGATCGTAGATTCTTTTGGAAAATCCAAGATCTATAACATCCAAAATATCTCCATCGTTTTCAATAAAAAATATCTTCCATATTTAACTTCGAAAAATACGAATATGTATTACAAGACAGGAGCAAAGAAAAGTCTAATACAGCGCAGACGCGTTGTTAAGCCTGCAATATTTAGGGCTTAAAGTTAATTGAGCTTAAGTCTCCAAATAGCGACCGCGAATACGAAATCAGCAATTTAAGCTGTATTAAATTTTAAGCCGGCTTGAAGCGTTACGGAGAATACGGGCATTAATCTTTAAAGTTTTTAAAAGTTTAGTATATTATTTAATATACATCTAATTAAATTCTTATGTAGCATGCTTTAAGAAAAAGGCTTTCTTCGTAAAAAGTTTAGCTTATGCAGATTCGATGGTCTAATTTTAAACCCCGTTAGTGAATACGGGTGTGAATAACTTTAACACTAAAATATTATAAATTAACGCTTATAATTTTTTGACTAAAAAATTATTGTTCACCGAAAACTTCGTGTTTTTTAGATATGTGAAAATATCTGATTTTTAACACTTACTTATATTATGTGTGTGTGTGTGTGGATAAATAGGAACGGACCTGGCTACTATGACAATTTTAAAACAACAACTTCTAGTTTTTAAAAGGTCTCACCAAGTAGTAAATGTATAGAAATATTTACATTTATATAAAATACACAATATAAAAAGGTGTTTAGTAAATTATATCATATTTTATTTTAAATGAAAACGTGCTCTATACTTTGGCACAAGCTTCTATATGAAAGTTTACCTGCTGCTTCTATTTCTGAAAATTATAGCCATGGATTATAAATTTTAACACGGAAACTAAAGCTGTGCCCAGTTTACATTAAAGTATAAACCTTACAACACTTCCTTCTTCAGCAATTAGAAAAAGTTTTTATTGATGACCAAATTATATAGTAAAAAATACGATAAATAATTAAATATATAATACCATAGCGGACAATATGTTTAAGAACTTAATTATACTATATTAATTTGGTTATATATTTGTTTATAAAAATATAGTTAATAGTACATTATACAACAAGCATATAATGGTGGCTATTATTCACGCGGATAAAGTTTATGACACGAGCCGTAGGCGCGTTTCATAATTTTATCCAAATAAAAGCCATTATATGCGAGTAGAATACTATACTTTGTCCACGACTATCCAATAATAATTGTAGCCAGAATTACTCCAGAATTACTAAACATCTTTATTTATTTAGAAATATTAATAGTAATTTTTGTATTCACACAATGTGCCAAGTTAATTATAGGAATTGAATTTAATTCTACATTAGCATCTTGGTTATTCGTTGTAGTAGATGTAGATGAAGATGTAGATGTAGATACTGCCTCATTGCGTATATACGGCTGACCAAAAGGATTTTTCTGGATCGCGTCTGATATTTTTTTAGATGTTTTCATTTTATTTTTCATTGAGTCATCAATATATCCTTCTGTTACCCCCGTGGATTTCCATCCATCGTGTTGTTTCAATGCAGTTATATCCCCGCCTGCGTCTACAAGTATAATGGCTGAAGATCTGTGAAAATTTTTCTTATTAATCCTCCATTGTACAAACGAATCATAAGCAGACACATAAAGTGTTTCTAAAAAGCATTATAATTAGAAAAAGGGTTTATACAGGGTCGATCACAAAAAAGGTACGTGTAACAACTTTAATTTTCTATAATGAGACATAATATACTGGGTCTTCCAAAAGTCACGCATAAAATTAATATCAATTATAGGAAAAACATCTGGGAAAAACGCTCGGACCCGTAAATTTTTATTTTTAATTGTGCATTTTTTGACATAAAAATATTTTATACAGGGTGTCTCATAAAACTGTTGTCACGTCTTTAACAATTTTTTTTAATGGAACACCCTATATATAGTAGTAGTTTCTGATTCCCCACAAAATTCTACGCTTATGTTGTAAATGTCATGTGTCTAAATTTAATAGTTTTTGAGGTATTGACGTTTAAAATATGGCATTTTTTGACTTTGACAGGCTGTATCATTGGAACGGTTCATCTTAGAGAAAACTGGTTTTCACCTCCCTATCTTAGTTTTTTATTCTCTATCCAAAGAAATCAACCTCCGATTACCAAAAAACCGGTTTTAACGGTTTAACATGGCTTCAGATGAAGTTACGTTTTCTTTACATAGTCAGGTAAGTAAACAAAACCACAGATACTGGGCACAGAAAAATCCTGATTGGTTTATAAAAAATCACACCCAATATAATGAAAAGGTTAATGTCTGGGCGCGGCAATATTGAAAATAGGTTAATCGGAAAAAAAATTTTGATGCGAGCCCCACTAGTTTTAGTTTTATTTTCTAGAAGACACTTCTTCTAGAAAATGGATTTGTTTGATTGCTTTAAAAGTTACAACAATAAAATACATAAATTAAATCATTTTCCTATCCTAAATATCATATAAAAGTTTTGATAAGAGCACCTTGATGTACAACATCTGTATGTGCAGTATTGTTGGTAGTTTTTGTTAATAATCATTAATAATAATATGTACCGGGTGAGTCAACGATTGCGGGGAGCAATTTTATGGCTTGAAGATAAAATTTGTCGACAATAAGCTTTTGTGTTAAGGTATGGTTGGATATCAGGCACATTTTAAAAATATTTTGAATTATACAGGGTGCGCCCAAAAAGTAGGGTGTCAAAAAGGTAAATTTTTTTAAATGGAACCCCTGTATATTGTATTATTTTCTGATTCCTCACAAAGTTTTACGCTTATTTCGTAAATGTGAAATGTCTGGAGTCAATAGTTTTTGAGATATTGAAGTTTACAATATGGCATTTTCAGACTTTGACAGGCTGTACCAATGGAACGGTTTATCTTAGAGAAAAATGGTTTTCACCTCCCTATCTTAATTTTTTATTCTCTATCTAAACGTTACTACTTCCGGTTTAACATGTGAAACCGTTAAAACCGGTTTTTTGGTTTAACATGGTAAACCGGAGGTTGATTTCTTTGGATGGAGAATAAAAAACTAAGATAGGGAGGGGAAAATCATTTTTCTCTAAGATGAACCGTTCCAATGCTACAGCCTGTCAAAGTCTGAAAATGCCATATTTTAACCGTCAATATCTCAAAAACTATTGAATTTAGACATATGACATTTACAAAATAAGCGTAGAATTTTGTGAAGAATCAGAAAATAATACAATATATAGGGTGCCCCATTTAAAAAAATGTACCTTTTTGACACCTTACTTTTTGGGCGCACCCTGTATAATTCAAAATATTTTTAAAATGTGCCTGATATCCAACCATACCTTAACATAAAAGTTTATTGTCGACAAATTTTATCTTCAAGGCATAAAATTACTCCGCGCAATCGTTGACTCACCCGGTACAATTAAGTATTAGGAAACATGAGAAAAAAAATAAAACATTACAAATGTCTTACATTACAAGAACCGGTATACCGACAACAAGTTTCACAAAGCAACTAGTCAATAAACGTCGCAACACAATTAGTTAAAGAACCTCTCAAATTGATGAAGATTTTCTAAAATTACATTTTTACTTAAGCATTTGAAACTTTTTACTTTAGAGCATTTTTTTACTTCACCCGGTAGTAAATTGTACAGTTTAGAACCAAAATAATTTATATATCTAAGATTAAGATTATTTGTATTTACAGGTAGCTAGATCGCCCGATATTAGCCAACTAAACTTTTTTTGTGGGGATACGTCAAAAGTCTAATGTAATAAGAGAAATTTCTCCACAAGTAGTACAAAATGTACAATAGAAATTTTTAAATCGATTCATCTACTGCAGATCAGTTGGCGGAGGACATTCTATAAAAATGTATAATACGTTTCATTAAAAAAATTAAAAGTCGACACACGTGGCATTTTTATGATCTACCCTATATAATATCTTTCTTTCAAAAATCATCTTAAATAATTAATTTGGTCCGTCAAAGCGATTCTTGATCAAATAGGCGGTATTATTATACAAGATATACCTATCTTTATCATAACTTTGTATTTAGGTCACTAATTATATCTGATACAGACTTTTTATTCCATTTTGTTTATTTAAACGCAGTATATTCCAAATTTCCTTATCTATGGCGAAACAGCTAAAAATATATCTCTAAGATTCCTTGTATGTTATAATTGGTTTATTTGTGATTTAAGAACTTCCTTCTTCTACACTAATAGCTTCGATCTTTTTTGAAAGGATAAAGAATAGATGATTTAAAACAATGTTTTCTTATTGTTTCCAAAAAAAAAAACACGAAATAAATTTTTGTTCCAAATTAGTCAAATTATCAGAAAAACATTTGTCAATTTAAAAACGATTTTTACAGTTTGTTACGCGAAAACATATGTACAAAAATAACATAAAATCTTTGTTTTTAAAGTGGTAGACTATGCCGTATTATAAAAGAAAGGTTTTGTCGAACTTCCATTGTTTTTATTTATTGCATATTGTTGGTCTGTAGCTCTTGGTATCTTTGTTACCATTGATTGTGCGAATTGGTCTTTTTGTGGTATTACCCAAACGAAAAATAGTTTACAATTCATTTAAACAATAAAAAAAAATAATAACAATGAAACATGGAACCATGGACGCACAGCCCTCATATCATGTGGACAGAAGCCGAAATCCTGCAAAAAGAACCACAATAATGGAAGAGAAAGTTTAAGGAATCTGCCACCATTCACTAGAACCCAGGTGGTTTTAGTAAACCCTCATAAGAAATATCCGGAAACCTTTGTTCAGTAAATGTTATTTTAGAATAAGACCAAGCACGACAAACGCATGGCTGCATCCATCTCAGTCATGCTCCAGTACACCTACACTCTTAGAAATAACATGGTATGGATTACTAAAATTTGGTTCTGACAACTATTTATTTTCGTGAAATCGGACTCAACCCAAAAGTTAGTTTGTACAACCAAAAAAAATTGTCGTTATTGAACTGTTGAACTAATTAATAATATTAACCAACCCAACTTACAAATGTTAGTTGTCACAACGAAATTTTATATACGGATAACTAAATTTATATGGTATTCCCGCTTTTAAAATTAGTTGTCACAACTAATGTGTAAATAAGGAAAATTGAAATTTTTTTTAAGCAACATTTTTTTTTTGTTAATGATGCAATCTACAAAACTTGAAATTATTATAGAGTAAAAATTACGTATGTAGTCACAATATTGTGTTTATCATCTTTTTTCTGTACTTTCTAACTGTAAGAAAGAAGTTTAATCATAAATAAGTAAAAATTTTATATTTTTGTCATTGCAGTTGCACATTAGAAAGTTTGAATGAACTGCTTATAATGCATGACAAAATTAGCAGGTTGATTTGATAGAAATAACTTTAAAAAAAGTATGTTTCATTTCTAAAAAAAGATGTCATATGTAATTTATACTTAGTAACGAAAAATATTTCTTCCTTGGTCCCCATTTAAATAAAAAAATGCCTTGGTATTACTACTTTATTAGGTATGCGTAAACTAATTGGAATAAATTATCAGGGATATTATGGTTTCTTTAAAAAAAAATATTTCCAATGTCCTTGTTCTCCCATGTTTTTTATAATACATTCTTATGCAATACAAAACAAAAACACTAGATTTTTAACCTATTTTAATCAACCTTTTGGGTTGTTCAATTGCTTATAGACTGAATTGTTCTTATTTAAATTTTCTTATCTGCAACTGCGATTAATAAAAAACAAAAAATATCCCCTGGACTTTTTATTTAAAATATACAGCTATATGAAATTTGTTGTACTTGGTCAGATTAAAAAGTCATTAATATGACGTTCTTTTATAGAAATGGAACATAGAACAAAAACAAAACAAGTTATTTCTCATTGAGTCACCTTGCCATTCTTTATAAAAATCTCATTTAAACTTTCTAATGTACAACTGCAATGATAAAAAATAAAATGTTTACTTACTTATGATTTAACTTCCTTCTGCCAATAAGAACGTACACAAGAAAGACAATAAACACAAATAAATTACCCAAAAAAATATTGTTACCTCCATTGTCCACACGGCCATGAAAATGGCCAACTATTGCCTTAAAAACACGAAAAAATTAACATGGAACCGCAAAAGCACCCTAACATAAACATAACCTCCTGACAGTCCTGGCTAGAATGATGTCACCCAATGGTCTGTTGTAAAGTGCGTACAGCGATGCCGTAAGTAATAAATATGAAGAATAGTATTACTTGAAAAGAAAAGTTAGTTCTGGTAACTAAGAATGTGTCCTAATCAAAATTAACAAAATGATAGGGACTACAAATTCATAATGTGTTATTACAACAAGCTTAATTGATAAATACAAGTTTGTAGGAACCTTGATGTAACATTTAAATAGGATATAGACAGAGTAAAATTCAGCTAAACCAAATATTTTATTTCTGCCAACTAATATGAAAACAAGATATTTTCTTTGTTCTGATGGCATCATTTTTTGGTAAATATAACCAAGAAAAAAATCTTGTTTGTTTTCCTAACTGAAAATAGTTATTCTTGGTAACGTAAACACGAGAACAAATAAAAATTAGTACCAAATACCAAGTCATTTTTAAGGGAGTAGCTTGTATAAATAGAGCTACAGTTACTATACTTGTTTAGTATTAATCTGAAGTCGACTGGAGATACTAACCAGTTGAAAACGCGATTTAAAAATAAATAAAGACAATGCAAGTCCAAAACTTTTCTATAATTTCAAGAAACATCACTGTCTCAAACCTATAAATAGATTGATATTTGACTTAAATAAATAAATGCCTAATAGAACTATTATACAAGTTATGAATAACGAAGAGTGGTAAGACGATGTAACTCCAAAATCATACATCTATGCCTTAACTTTGGAGTTACACCGGGTGATTCATTAAGGGTGACGAGCGGACATATCTCAGAAACTACTGGGCATAGAAATTCAGGGAAAAAAATGATAACTAAAGTGGCCATGAGAAAATCCTGGAAATAATTTTTATGTTCCGCATTTTGCCGCAAGAGGGCGTAATTGAAAAGTAAATTTTAAAATTTTGCATATCTCCGAAAATTCCACATTAAGGTATATCTTTGGTAACACCATTAAAAAGCTTGGACAATTATGCATCATTTTGGTCCTATGCTCATTGGCGTACCGACTTTAATAAGAGAGGGGGAAGCTGTTGAAAGTGTATTAAGTTAAATCGCTTATCCAATTTTAGCAAACTAAATACTGTTTGGAAGAGAAATGTATGCACTTTCTTTCACCAATCGTATTTAGTTGTCCATGATAGTTCTAAAAAAAATGCTAGAGGGCGCAATTTGTAATAATAACACATTTTTTTGATTTTACTCCGAAATAATAAATCATACGGTATAATTATAATACCATAATCAAAAGATGAAATTTGCTAGAAAAAATATTAAAACCGCAGCTCGATATCTCCGTTCGTTTTAGCGTTATCGCCAATAGAATAATTTTTAATGAAGAAGCGATTATATATTTTTTAGAAAAGTGGGACGCAACTGATATTTTTCCATGTGGATATTATTTCTGGATAGCCTGGTCAATTCTGCATAACAATGGTCTTTTGCGTTTTTCGCCTCAGGCACACCGTTCTTAATTAAAATAATTAAATTAAATTAGACGGGCGGAAGCTTGCCTATTTAGTGAAGGTGGTCATTTTCAACAATTTTTATAAAACAAAATTTTTCATTATCAATAGTAGAGCTAATTTAATTTAATTATTTTAATTAAGAACGGTGTGCCTGAGGAAAACACGCAAGATACCATTTTAATGCAGAATTGACCAAGCTAATTAGAAATAATATCCACATGAAAGAATATCAGTGGCGTCCCACTTTTGTTCTCAAAAATATATAATCGCTTCTTCAGTAAAAGTTATTCTATTGGCGATAACGCTGAAACGGACGGAAAAATGTGTTATTATTACAAATTGCGCCCTGTAGCATTTTTTTTGAGAACTATTATGGACAACTAAATACGATTGGTGAAAGTGCATACATTTCTCTTCCAAACAGTCTTTAGTTTGCTAAAATCGAATAAGTCGTTTATAAGTTACAGCGATTTAACTGATTACACTTTCAACAGCTTCCCCCCCCCCCCCCCCCCTCCTATTAAAGTCGGTACGCCAATGAGCATAAGACCAAAATGATGCCTAATTCTCCAAGCTTTTTAATGGTGTTATCAAAGATATACCTTAATGTGGAATTTTCGGAGCTATGTTAAATTTTAAAATTTACTTTTCAATTACGCCCTCTTGCGGCAAAATGCGAAACTTAAAAATTATTTCCAGGATTTTCTCATGGCCACTTTAGTTATAATTTTTTTTTCCGTCACCCTGAATGAATCACCCGGTACAATTATTAGGAAATATGACAAAAAAAAAAGTAATGGCAAATATTTTTAAGTTTCTAATTCTTCCTCTAAGGAACGTAGTCGCTATGCTATGATATTAAATTCTTTAAGCCGGACTTTGTGCAGAAAGGAATTTATTAGCGACCGAAACCCTCTCGAGCTGGACATACTAGCGAAATCACGATGCCGACGTGGGTAAATTAATCCACAAACGGGATTACTCACTGAATTTTAATACTGATCAATTATATTTGACTTTATTTCGAAAAATAATTTGTTTTATGAAAAATACATACTTATAATATTAGTCACAATAACATACCTAAACATTACATGGATATATTTTTTATATTGTTGTTTTTTTTATATTTGTCTTATTTTACTAATAAAACGCAAAAAAAATTTGTAAATTTTAAACACAGCTACCTAAAAACTAGTCCAATAAACGAAACTCTTAAAAAAAAAAAGAAAACTACTTTTATAATGGAGGGTATGTTTTATTGTTTCCAAGAACACTTCAGTACTATTTTGTGTGCAATTCTTGCTAGACTTTCAAATATGGTTGAAATAGTAGTTTGTACAACAAGAGTGGATATGATGTCCATATCGCACGAGGAAGTAAATTGAGCACGACGTCGTAGGCGGAGTGCTCAAACTTCCGAGCGCAATATGGACAATCCACTCGAGTTGTATATTTTTTCTACGACTTAACTTCCGAACTTCATGCTAAGAATTTTAAAAAACTATTTAAATTAGGCATCATAACTTGTCTTTTAAGTTGGCCATGAACTTGTGAGAACGGTAATAAGAAACAATTGAACAAAAATTCATTTTGATGGGAACCCATGGACCAAATTACACTGTAACATATTTATCGATTTGGGTAAGTTCTTATATTTATATAAACTCACTTTTGAATATATCTATCTTTCTCTCATTCGGCTTTTTGCAGAATAACAGACAAAAAGCGATATATGTATTAATAAAAACGAACAATTTATTTTCTCAACCAGGTAATTTGATCAATAATTGTTTTACTGCAATGCATAGAAGAAAAATAGGTTTTTAGGGTTTATTTATGCTTGCGTAAAGAATTATAACTTCGAAAGTACAACAAAATAGCTATAGAATTCGTCTTAAACAGTTAAAAATGGATTGTGTGCATTAATATGAATTTTTAACGTTCGCTATGGTCAAATTTTTCAAAATAATCGCCAATTTACAAACTAGCAACACTGTTAACGTGGAACGAGAAGACGAGAAGTGGCAATAGTGTAAGTAGAAATAACATAACCTTAAAAATGTTAGTAAAAAATGTTTTTTTTTTCTAGAAATCTTATAATTTCGTCTGTTTTATCGGGTTATCTTTATGTTCCACCATTTAAGGAAGAATTACCAGTTAATTTGCTATGTTTATTGCGCATAATAAAAGTTTTAAGATCAATTATTGGGGTTCGATACCTGTTCAAAATATATCGGAAAATATCCCCGTGCACAAATATTTATAATAATATATATTATTATATGAAAAAAAATTACCAAGGTTAGGTAGTAAGAAAACGTTCATTTGGTAGATATATAGTACAAAAAAGCTTGTAGTAATTGTCTACAAATGAGTAAAGATAAAGATATTTTTGAAATAAGAAAGTGCGTCTGTGTGCAAATCTTTAGTTCGGCAGAAAATAACAATAATTTGGTAGAAATATATTTTGGTATTAATTTTGTTATTATACCTTCAATTTTTGCACCATTTCGTGTACTCTTTAGAAAAATATTGTGTATACATAGACATCTGGGATAAATGTTTTGATTTAAATTTAAAAAGCCTAAATTTCATCTGACAGATTTGCATATTTTTGAAGCATATTGTTAACCTAACTTCTCTCAACTGTCAGAAAAGGAATTTAAAACATGCAAATTTGGCTTCTCTGTAATTGGCTACTGAGAGTTGGTCAGTTTCATAACCTAACTAGGATTGTTATAAAATTTTGCAGCACAGTTAACTGGAATAGCCTACTTTACTCGCCACTTAAGAGTGTAAAGGAAACAGCAAATTTCCATGTGGGAGTAGAAAAACATATTTTTGGTCTATAACTCTTAAAGCAAAAGTAATGCGGCAAAAGGTTTTTAACAAATGTTGTAGAGCATTAAATTTTTAACCATAAAGGTTTATACTAACTCTTTTTTATCTACAACTGATAAGCTAAAGGAAATTCGCAAATTTCCAAACCTGTTTTTCGATCAAGTTTTTCATAAATGGGACTTAAATGTCAATATGGCATCACTGTCGTTCTTGGAATACCATTGCAGCATCTGTTTAGTGGGGCATTTTAACAATATAATAATGGGCAGTGTTTCCAACATAAAAATTTAATGAATACGTGAAGTTTCAAATACGCTGATCAACCCAAAAAATGCCCATGAATTTATGGCCATAACCATTGGAGCTATCGAAAAAATGAATATAAACTTTTTCATTCAGACTTAAATGATTTACAATTTTTATCTTTTTTGTTCCAGCATTTTTTTTAAGTCAAAAAAACATTTAAAAGTATTTTTTCTAATTTTGACATATAAAGTGACACTTTTTAAAACTGATTGACATTATGAAACGTCTTACTTTTTGTAACTAGTTGCATAAAGTAAAATTTTATGCAATTGGTGACGAAAAATGTATTTCAAAATTAGTGACAAAAAGAATTATTCTATTTATTAAACTGTTATAATACAAGTTAAAAACATAAATTATAAATTAATTAATTATTATAAATATTAATAACACAATTATTGCAATTATTCAAATTAATTCCCGACGACATATTTTTTTCATTGCTCGAACTTGCTGTTATTTGGGAAGCGACGCACATTGCATTAGATGTTTCACCAAATATTTCTTGCGCTATAAGTTTTTTATTATTCATGGAATTTTCAACATATCCCTCCGCAACAGAGCTAGATTTCCAACCTCCGTGCCTCTTTAATTTTAAAAGATCAGCGCCACTGTCTGCTAGGAAAGTGGCAGAGCTTCTTCTGAAGCAGTGGCCAATATATAGAATAGGATTTGAAAGACCAAGAAATTGTGCAATAACTTTTGGCAGACTGCTAAATGTGTTAATTCCCACAGGATTTCTGGTACATTTTCCATTCGCATATTTTACAAAACATCTGTTGTGTTTAAGAATCTGGGGACGCAACTTAATATATTTTCTTAATATTTCAACAAGATTCGTATTTTCAATGTCTCCAGTGGTAATTGCACACTGCCGTATAACTTATGTTTTTGAAGGTGGGATATATCAACACGAAAATGGCTTCCTTCGTCTATAACATTTTCAACTGGAAGAAAAGTTAATTCTGCTTTTCTGCATGCTCCTGCCATTCCAATTATCATTGCAACCTTAGCCATTACTTTTTAGCACTGTACCCGTCCGCTTGCCTTTTAATATATGCTACCAAATTTGTATATTTTTTAATATCAATATTCCTTTTCAGATTTAGTTCAGACCTTAACATTGAGTAAAGTGTCCATAATGTGGAAACTTTTAGATCTTTCTTACCCTCGAAATATGCAAGTAAAACTTTCTCATTAACATGTTTAATTTTCTTCTCATCACACCACGTAACAAATTTTTCGTATGCCAAATCATAAACTGCCTTTGACTTTTAGGAAATTACTGATAATAGAGCATTACCTGCTGCCTCTTCAATATCGCTTGGTAGCTCTTCAGAACTTGAATGACTCATTTAAAAAAAATAAAACTAAAAATATATTTACTCTCGCTAAAAACCTTCCGTCTAGACCTTTTTACAAAATGTCAAACTGACAACTAACATGAAGTAATAGCAACAATAGCTATTTATGCCATCAGTTATATGTCAAAATTAGAAAAACTAAATTTATGTTTTCCAAATTTTTATCAATTATATTAAATTTTATTTTTTTATTACTTTCTTCAAAATTAGAAAAAATCTTGTATGCAATACGTTACGAAATGAAATTTTGTGGCATTTCGTAACTGATGGCATAAATAGTTATTTTTCTTCCTTATACAAGGGTTGTAAAATAAGAATTAATGTTGGATTGTATAAAATTTTTTAACAATAATTAACCAGCAAGTTTGACTGTGACAATAATGACATTGTCAGCCATTATTTACCCGCAATCTTAGTGGCTCGGTTCCTTAATTTTTAATTTATTAATCCAGCGCGTTTGCTTGTAAGTAAATAATCCCTGCCAATGTCATTAATATCACATTCAAACTTGCTGGTTACTTAATTATGGTTAAAAAATTTCATCCAACGAAACATTTACAAGTTAAACATTTTCCAATAAAATATAAAAACATACATACTTTTTGTCCGGCATTGTATAATAATATTCTACCTTTACAATATTTTTTACTTAAACTGTAAATACAAAATATTAAATAACCACATGGCTATAACGATTTCCCAACTATGTCTATATTTTAGATTGTATCTTTGCTACAGTACACCTGATGGCCGGACCAATTCTATTGTTTATTTTCAACCCAAAATTTATGACCTAATCTCCACCCTTCCTGCTTTTAGTGTTGGGAAAGATATAATCTAGGACTGCTGCATAAAGTGTCTTAAATCAAAAAGGAAGAGAAGTTAGGCAGGCAAGCTGGGACAAAGTATGTCACTTTCCTGGAATTTATTTATACGCTTCTATTGAGGTATATAGGTCAATGCTAGTTAAGACTTTTAAGCTTATCCACAAAATTGATTGTAAGACAAAATAGTATAATAAAACATAAGTTTTATAAGACAAATTTTAGAGCACGCGTTGGTCTAGGACACGAGCCGCGTAGCGGGGAGTGTCCTAATTAGACGAGTGCTCTAAAATTTTGTCTTATGGAACGAATATTTTATTAGGCAGCATGAAGTATTGCGCCTCAACAAGGACCTGGAAGAAATTTTGGCTTGGGGTGACAGTAACCAAGTCGAATTTAATGCTAAGAAAACCCAGGCAGCAGTCTTCTCCAAAAAGGTTAACATTGCAGAACCGGATATAGTCATGGCAGGACACGCAATTCCCCTGGCACCGTCTATTAATTTGCTGGGGGTCAATCTGGGAGGTAATATGTCTTGGCATGATCACGTTGCCGCAATTGCCAAGGCAGCTGCACAGAAACTTGGTGTACTTTTCCGCACCAAAAGGTTGTACACACCTCATCAACTTTTGACACTCTACAAAGCCCAGATTCGACCATCATTAGAATATCGCTCTCATGTCTGGAGCTCTGCACCCAAGCACACCCTTCGGCTACTGGATTTCATTCAAAGGAGAGCCGTTCGTCTGATCGGCGACCCCGAGCTGACCAAGACCCTCGATAGCCTGGAGCATCAAAGACAGGTTGGTGATTTGGCTCTCTTTTACAGATATTTCCATGGCAGGTGTTCGACTGACATTGCCCACTTGATTCCACCTAGAGCAATGCAAAACAGAAATACACGGCGAACCACTGCCGCTCATCCATATGTTGTTCAGCTTAGTACTCCTCGAACTTCATTGTTCAAGAATTCTTTCATCTGGAGAACGTCATCTTTGTGGAATGATCTTCCTGAGGTCGTGTTTCCCAATGAATACAATCTTCAACGTTTCAAGACCAACGTTAATCGCTTTTTTCGCACTCGCACCGGTCCCAGAGCGCCTTAAAGGATTTTTTCTACAGTGCAGGTGTTTTATCATAAAAAAAAAAAAATATTTTATAATACTTTTTCTATTTGGGTCATTTTTAAGAAAATTCAAATAAAAATGTAGTTAATAGTTTCCAGTCAATTTTTTTTTTTGGGGTTGGCAACACTATGTCACAGAAAAAACAATTAGGCACATCCGCCATTATTTAAAAAGTAATAAGTCATATTTTTAATAAATTGTCATTTTTTGTTGTATTGGATCATTAAATATTATTAAATCAGTAGTAAAAACAAATAAAAATGAGCCAAGACGGAAGACATACTCCACAGAACTACGACAAATCGCGGAAAATACTTTAAATAATCTCTTACCGAAGAAATCTTGCAAAATTTATCAAAAAGAATATGCAGATTTTGAGCTATGGTGTGAACAAAATAGTGTAAAAGATATATCAGAAAATGTCATGATAGCATTTATTAACAAAGAAAGTAAAATTAAAAAGGCTTCATCGATGTGGTCCAAATATTCAATGTTAAGAAGTTGTTTAAATATATATAGAAATATTGATATATCGAAATATAAAAAATTATAGGCATATTTAAAAAGGCTTTCGGAGGGTTACACGCCAAAAAAAAAAAAAATTTTAGAGATTTAGGAAATTAATCGCTTCATTGGACAAGCTGATAATAAAATATATCTAGCAATTAAATAAGAATGTAATTAACATATACAAAATAGTTCCTAAGATTTTTGCTTCAAAATAACTTCCTCAGCATTAGCAACGACATACGTTTATCTTAAACAAAAATATAATAGAGCAATGAAAATCCTCATGCTTTTGTGGAAGGGCAAACTCAGTACCCCCAAAAACCTAATGTATGGGCAGACATTTTAGGAAATAGATTGGGCCATTGTTTATTAATGGGAATTTAAATGAAGGCATTTATTTAGATATGTTGGAAAATACCATCAATTCGCTTATCACTGAAACCATTGAAAACCAAATCGAAGACGATGAAACCCCTAAACTTGATGAGGCTGAAACATAATTTCAGTAAAACGGCGCTCTTTCTCACTATGTTCTTCCGGTTCGGCAATGGCCAGACGACGAGTTTCCAGATAAATGGATAGGGCGAAGGGTCCTATAGAATGGCCTGCTAGATCTCCTGACTTGACGCCATTAGACTTTTTTCTATGGGGCCATTTGAAATCTATTGTGTTCACTCCCCAACCTGAAACTTTGGATGAACTTCGTCAACGCATCATCGAAAGCTGTCATGATCTCCCACAACATGTTTTTGAAAATGTCCGTCAGGAATTTGAATATCGCCTATATCATTGTTTGGCCAATAACGGGCAACATTTTGAACACTTATTGAAATAAAAAGTGATATTTTCGTGTATTTTTTTTATCTGAACAAATTAAGACAAATAAAGATATTTCTAATTTTCTCGAAAACGAATCGACCGATTTAAAAAATCAAACGTCAAAATGACTTTGACGTTGAAAGACCTTTCAAATAAACTATTACTTGATACCCCTTGTCATTTAAAATTTTTAAGGGCATGACCCTGGGGGGCAGAGGGTAAAAGGGGGTGAAGTAGTTTTTGGTTAAAAAGTTGTCCCCCTTGGCACATCTTCTGACGTGTCTCGGCGTTTTTTCTTTTAATCAGTGGTTTTCGATAAATCCGTGGTGGGAAGTTTTCAAATGAACACCTTGGATATTACCTTTACTATAACTTGAAAATAAATAATATCTTGTGAATTTCTATTATTTTCAATCCAGGACTAATATTAGGAAAAAAAACAATATGTTTCCATTTAAAAAGAAACATTTAGTGATACTGCAGTCTACACAACAAAAATAATTAACTTTTATAATCTCAGCAGGATTTCTCGATGCTTTTGGGGATCCATCACCTTTTATAAAACCCAACATTTTCCATTGTTCAATCTTCATACTGAATGATAAAAAATATGATATTCGGAGTAGCCTTAATGGTTGATTTTAATTTGTTAATATTAGCATATAAATGAAATAAAAATTGTCACTTTTTAAAATCTGTTAAATATTAGAATTAAAATATTAATAACATTATAACTCGTCTCCCATTTCCATTCCAGAAAAAATAATTGTTATCGTAGTCAAATACATATCACAATATAATATGGTACACTTTAACAATATTGTTTCTATTTCACGTTCCTAATAGGTTCAATAAGAAACGCATTAATTTGTGTATCGTAATAAAAGCCTTTCGATATGCTTTTTTTATTTACTTAAAGTTGTATAGCGGTAATTAGATTAACCGATAGCGGCCCTCGACTAGCTCATATTTTTCGTGGGTAGGTCCTACTGCCTCAGTGTCAGAGCTGTGAAAGTTACTTCAGAAAAGTAACTAGTTACTTTTTCGATACTTTTGCACAAATGTATCTAGATACTTATAAGGAATAGTTACTTTTACCTAAAAGTAACTTAGTTCTTAGTTACTTAGTTAAAGTAACTAGTTATAGTAACTAAGATACTTTTACAGTAACTAGTTACATTGATTGTAACTACGATAATTTAAAAGTAACTAAGATACTTTTAAAGTAACTAGTTACATTGATTGTAACTAGTTACTAAAAGTAACTAAGATACTTTTGAGTAACTAGTTATTTTAATTGTAACTACGAAACTCTAAAAGTAACCAAGATGCTTTTGAACTAGATACCATAAATTTACCAGGTAGTGATAACTCCTTTTCCTGTACACACTACCACTATTACCATCAGAAAACTAAACTAAGAAGTGTTAATTCGAACAACGAACAAGTAGAATAAAATGCTTTCCAAGAAATTTCGCATTTCAACCAGTTTGCTGTTTGACGCTTGCGACTCGCAGCTCGTCCCTTCGGGAAAATCTGATTAACGGCCGCCGATCGTCCCTTGGTCATCATCTGATGGACGGCACGTGTGCATAATTGGTATCCTAGAGGAACTTTAAAAGTACCTAACTTAGTTACCTACTTTAAAAGTAACTTAGTAACTAAGTTCCTTTTAAAGTATTTTAGTTACTTTTAAAGTATCTAGTTACTTTTTAAGTGTATGTAAAAAGTAACTAGATACAAGTTACTTTTCAAAAGTAACGATGTTACAGTTACTTTTGGCATGATTCAAAAAAGAACTAAGTTACTAAGTATCTAGTTTTATAAAAATTGTTGGAAATGACCACCTTCATTTAATAGGCAATGCGCCTATTTAATTATTTTAATTAAGAACGGTGTGCCTGAGGAGAAAAAACGCAAGAGACCATTTTTATGCAGAATTGAACAGGCTAATCCGAAATAATATCCACATGGAAAAAAATCAGTGGCGTCCCACTTTTTTTCTAAAAAATATATAACCGCTTCTTCATTTAAAAACTATTCTATTGGCGATAACTCTGAAATGAACGGAGATAGCGAGTTGCGGTTTTAATATTTTTTCTAGCTAATTTCATCTACTTTTCGATTATGGTATCATAATTATACCATATGATTTAGTTTTTCAGAGTAAAATCAAAAAATGTGTTATCATTACAAATTGCGCCCTCTAGCATATTTTTTGAGAGCTATTATGGACAACTAAATACGATTGGTGAAAGTGCATACATTTCTCTTCCAACCAGTCTTTAGTTTGCTAAAATCGGATAAGTCGTTTATAAGTTACAGCGATTTAAATTATTATACTTTCAACAGCTTCCCCCCTCTTATTAAAGTCGGTACGCCAATGAGCATAAGACCAAAATGATGCATTATTGTCCAAGCTTTTTAATGGTGTTACCAAAGATATACCTTAATGTGGAATTTTCGGAGATATGTAAAATTTTAAAACTTACTTTTCAATTACGCACTCTTGCGGTAAAATGCGGAACTTAAAAATTATTTCCAGGATTTTCGCATGGCCACTTTAGTTATCATTTTTGTTTTCTGAATTTCTATGCCTAGTAGTTTCCGAGATATGGCCGCTCCGTACCCTTAACTAATCTCGCTGTATAACACTTTACTTCCTTTGGTACAACACAAGGCTAGTAAATAAAGTATGAAAAAAACTATCTAAAACTAGTAATATATGATCATCAGTACGGAGGCTCCTGCAATATTCTTGATAACCAGTCCGAAGTGGCTCGGAACAACTCGACACCCTGTCACAGACTACTGTAACTACAAGCAAAATCCTGGATCCACCACCGCCGCAGTTCCGCATTAGTGTGAATGGTGAGAATAGAAAGAATATATAAAGGTCTACTCAAACCAACGCGGAACTGCGGGAGAGGCTACGGAAATGAAATGATTGCGGGACAATATTCTACAGCTCTATATGCGAACCACCACATTGGTTTGTGCAGTTGCAAATCCCGCTGTAGAATAATGTCCCGCATCCGTTTCGTTCTTGCTTTCACAGTCCTGCGTTGATATGAATAGACCTTAAAGCACATGTTTCATAAGACGTTTTAGCCCACGCATCCAATTTAAAAACGAGCCACGAACGGGCAAGTTAGACGCGTGCGCTAAAAACGCTTCTCATAAAACTTGTTCTTTAGAATATTATGTTGGCAGCATGGATGTAGTAATTTATACCGTATATTTTAAATTTACTTTAACAAACCTAGTTAGTTTGTGGAGTATCGAGTAAAGCACCCATTATTAGCAATATAACAATACACTAACTTTATTTACTACTGTTTATCGTCACACGTAAAATAACTACAACTATAATATCGGTGATTGGGCGACTGTGTAAGTCTTTTTACCGCAGCGCGCAATCCTCTTGTTGTGGTCCGAGGATGATTGACTCGTGAGTCTTCTTTTGCGCGGATCACATTAGCAACAGCGTTGATAATGTTGCTAATTCAACGCAATTAGAATATTACTAACTTGAATAGTTATCGTGGCAATCAGCTTCCTTAGCGATACCCTTTATTGTGAAAAATAGCAATATGATATTGTTATAGTAACAAAAATTATTTAACAAAAGCTCTAATACTAATATGTTTGGCTGTTTCTATACTAATCAGGCTTGTTAACTTAATCATATGTTTACGATGGCCATATAACTTTTTTAGTGCGGAAAATCTACCCAAAGGTTATATCTAATCTTTATCTTAGAAATTTAGCGCGTGCTAAATTAATATTTGTATTGAACTCCGCATGCGCAGAATCAATACGCTACGAACTTTGCATCGTTACGGCTTCCGCATCTTAACCCTGTCCGTATCCGTAACGCATTTCGGCCAAAAGTCTAACAATACAGAGGTTAAGAAATATTAGGGCAAGATACGATTACGAAACAGCTTTAAATGCATTTTTTATCGGTAACGTAAGTTGAATACGATACGATTACGGTTACGGACACGTACGAATTTTTAGAATCTGCTTTATATCCACGTAACCGTATCGTACAAGCTTAAGTATACAGTTAGCTTACAAACTGAAAATAAATTGAATTAGCGCCAAACATGGTTCGGTAGATCGTTCAAAGGCTATACTCCTTTTTGTTCCTAAGGTAACGCATTACCAAAACACATTTCCTAAGCAATAGCGAACATTAGGGAGCGAATATATATTTAAATTTTTTCCAGATAAACCGAAGTCGTTTGTTGGATAGGAATTAGAAATTGTTATTTTGTGACCAAATTGTTTAAATATTGGACAATGGAACTAGAAGTGAAAAGGAGAAAAAAATGTATACGTGTTTTATGATCCATTTTTCGATAATTTTATGTTTTCTTTATGTTCTACTTTAAACTAATAGTTTAAGAGGATTGCGTTAACCTTTAAAACAAGTTTTCTTCCCACGGGTTTATTAACAGATAAAGAAAAAAATATTGTGTATAAAAGTTTTTAGAAATTATACAAAAAATATTGGAAAATCCTTTTGGTTTGTCAGATATGCATTATATATATTTAAATCAATTATTTTTTAATTTATCAACAATATCAAAAGTTCAATTTTTAATCTATTTCTAAGCTAAGATAATCCATCTCAGTCGCCCACTGAACCTACGGAATTCTGCCAACAAATTGGAGTATTCAATGTGTATCTTTGTTGTGTATATACTGTACATGTCACATGACATACAGTCATTTATATATTATCCATCTCTCATGATTTTAACCGATGTCAAAAAAAGCCGTTTTCAGAATTAAGCAATTTTTAAATTACAAGTTGGCCAACGCGTTTGACAAGAGAAACGTCAAAGCATTAAAAAGATACGTGAAAAATACTCTGGCCATTTTTTTGACTAAAATTATGCATATTGAATATGAAGTATTGCGCCTCAACAATGACCTGGAAGAAATCTTGGCTTGGGTGACAGTAACCAAGTCGAATTTAATGCTAAGAAAACCCAGGCAGCAGTCTTCTCCAAAAAGGTTAACATTGCAGAACCGGATATAGTCATGGCAGGACACGCAATTCCCCTGGCACCGTCTATTAATTTGCTGGGGGTCAATCTGGGAGGTAATATGTCTTGACATGATCACGTGGCCGCAATTGCCAAGGCAGCTGCACAGAAACTTGGTGTACTTTTCCGCACCAAAAGGTTGTACACACCTCATCAACTTTTGACACTCTACAAAGCCCAGATTCGACCATCATTAGAATATTGCTCTCATGTCTGGAGCTTTGCACCCAAGCACACCCTTCGGCTACTGGATTCCATTCAAAGGAGAGCCGTTCGTCTGATCGGCGACCCCGAGCTGACCAAGACCCTCGATAGCCTGGAGCATCGAAGACAGGTTGGTGATTTGGCTCTCTTTTACAGATATTTCCATGGCAGGTGTTCGACTGACATTGCCCACTTGATTCCACCTAGAGCAATGCAAAACAGAAATACACGGCGAACCACTGCCGCTCATTCATATGTTGTTCAGCTTAGTACTCCTCGAACTTCATTGTTCAAGAATTCTTTCATCTGAAGAACGTCATCTTTGTGAAATGATCTTCCTGAGGTCGTGTTTCCCAATGAATATAATCTTCAACGTTTCAAGACCAACGTTAATCGCTTTCTTCGCACACGCACCGCTCCCAGAGTGCCTTAAAGAATTTTTCCTACAGTGCAGGTGTTTTATCATAAAAAAAATATTGAAGACCATTCTTGAAATATGGCATCACTGGTATCGTTTGTGCTTGTGCCAAATTAGATGTATGTAGCAGATGGTATTCCAGGATTTATCGGTTAAACAATAAAAGAAAATTTAGTTTAGACAAAGAATAAAGTGTTTCAAACATTTAAAAAAATATCTACTATTTTAAGTCGTGGGCAAAATTCCGATTTTGAAGTAGATCCGGCAATTATATATAGTTTTCTGCGTACAAAAATATTTTTATCAGGCATAATTTCATCACGGGCAATTTGAAGAAACATTTAGTTATTTGTGTCTTTTAAGCATTAATGAAAAAAGTAGATAAGTAGGTGTAAAAACAATAGAATGTATAATATAAATAATGAGTTTTTGCTTAATTTGCTTATTTGATGCTTTTTCATAAATTTTGTGCTTTTTAATTTTAGTTTAATATTTTTATGTTTGTACTAAAAAACCTGATTATCTATAAAAAAAAATTGAATTTATAATTAACTACAACATGAACACTAGAAATTAAATAAATACCAATACATCATGGAGAAAAATATAAAGTTTCTTTTAAACAATCTGATAAATTAAACTATTCTGCTTTTAAAAATTATTTTAAGACATTTTTTTTAGGCTAGGATTGAAAGACTCATTATTTTTAATCAAGTTTCTACCATACTTTGCCTATTACATATTTTACAATTTTTACAAATTTTTCTTTTAATGGTTACCCATATAAAAATATGAAATTATATTATCGGTTAAGTTTCCTACACATTTTTTATATAAGTTTCCCGGATCTTCCACTGCATGTAACCATTCGCTTAACATAAAAAGGGCGATAAGCTGACACATCATTGTCATCTGCTGATACATTGTCGGTTCTACAATAGAAATGTCGACATTGCCGAATTGGGTATACTCGTCCCTATTCGGCAAATTTATTGCACCCGCAGGTCGATACTATGCGATTTACCAATATAGGGCGTTTTGTCTATTTATTGAAAGATTTCGAATTTTACAAGGTAGTCAAATCCAGTAAAAATTAAGGAAATTAGTTTAGTTTCAAAAATTATACCTACGCGGGTTAGATTCTCTATACTACGGTTGATCTCAGCAGTTTAGACCACTCCTAGTCTTATAGATAAGAAATATTATAATTAATAGAAGTAAAACCATGACACTCCTGTTGAAACTGTTCATTGTAATTTTACGCTTCTCTAATTTTCCAAAATAAATTTTATCAACGACCGTGCGTTTTAACCCATTTTCCCGCACGTATTTTAGTTTTGAAAGTGTCACTTTCCCGCACTAGTGCGGGAAAGTAAAATAATGCAAATTTTGACCTTATAAGAGTTTTTTACTTCGGAAGTTATAACTATTGTTACAACAGGTAAATAAATATTTACGAAATAGTCCATCAAATAAAATCTACATCTCTTCTAGCTTTTTGTTGCATTTTTAATTTTTTGAAAATATAAAATAATGGAGATATTTTTATATAACCTTGTACATTCTTTAAAGTAATGTCACAAAACAACTATCAAACCACCGGGTTTGATATCAGTTGCTATGATAGCCCAGGCGTGTAATTGTTACTAAAACGTCAAAGTTGTTCAAAGCGTCTTCGAAGTGACCGAATACAATCTTCTTCTAAATTAAACCACATTAAACCGAATCCGAAGCAATAATATTAATGGATTCATCCGACGAAGAACTTCCCGAAGCCATTTTAAAGGCTGCAGATAAAGCTAATTCCGAGCTGTTACCTGCCAAATCCAGACTAGGATATGAAAAGCAATACGACCATTTTGTTACATGGTGTAAGGAGAAATATTATATATAAATAATATTAATATTTATAATAATTAGTAGTTTTTAGTTAAAGTTTTGTATATGTATGTTGAAATAAAATAATTTTTGAAAAATGGGTTGGTATACTTTTTTGTATCGTAGAAAAAATAATGTTCCTAACTCATGCGTAAAGTGTCTTTCCCGCCCTTGACCGCTTGCCCGAACTCCGCTCCGCGTCGTTCGGGTCATCTGCAGTCGCGTGCGGGAAAGTATCACTTGCCTCACTTGTTAGGAAAATAACTATATTATATGTGACAGAAAAGTTGTGTGTTTTGAAAAGTAGTGTTTTTTAAAAATTCAAAACCCTCGGCTAGACATATAATTAAGGTAAAAAATAGAACGACATGGAAAAAGTTTTACTAAATACAAACAAAGTACTATTGTGTATTTAAAAATTGGAGAACATTTCATTTGCATTAAATCTATTTAAATTTAAATTAATAAAAATAAATTTAAAACTTTCAAAGCATTCTCGTTTCAAATAATGAAACCATATTGGAAAATAATTGTTTTGTTTGATAAAATACTGTTATATTTATATACAGGGTTGCCCAGAAGTCCAAAATTTATAATGTTCCAACAATCCTTGGACTTATTTTTTGAATTTATTATATAATTATTATATATAAAATTATAGAATTTCTGTAGTCAATCTTCAATTTTTCGTAGGTAGACTAATTTTTAGGATCATTTTTAATATGACATATTATTTTTCGTTTATTAGCCAGATCCTGATTAAACCACTGCACAGGGGGTTTATTATCTGGTTTGCATTTTCGTATGGGAAAACGTTGTTCCGCTGCGGCTCGGTAAGTCTCGACCAGTCACGCGGCCATTCCATTCACACACACGCTTTGGACAAAATATTAAATTTATTCCAGTCAGTTGGGCTTAAAAGATTTTTAAAAATTAGAATATTTTCATTCGACATTATTCGTTTATATGTATAAAGATGACACAATAAGGCTCTAGCTCTTATAGCCAAATATTATCCAGAACAGAAAAAAGTTTTTTAGCGGCAGGCAAACAAAGTGGTGCATCTATCTTTTGCATTAAAGTTCACAGGGACGCCAAAGGTAATGGGTTCCCTGGGGCACAGGTAGACAATGACAGGCTGTTTCGTTCTTGTTGGAACTCATCAGAAAGCCATAACCTGTAAGCAACTCCAGGGAACCCATTACCTTTGGCGTCCCTGTGTACTTTAATGCAAAAGATAGATGCACCACTTTGTCCGCCTGCCGCTAAAAAACTTTTTTCTATTTACTTATACGAACGCTAAACTCTCTACTTTATTTTTAATAACACGGCATTGTCTACGGAATGGATGGGCACCGCCAGTGGGCTACACCGGCGCGATCTATATTTGAATCTACAAACCCGTAGAAAAAAATTTAGTGAAGCGTAAAAGTTTCCTATACTGGTGTTTGTTGGCCACCGTAATTTGGTTTATTAGTTCTATGTTTTCACGTTAGATAGCTATATCTTTTGTATTGAGTTGATTCCTACTGACTGGGTTTACATCGCGGTTTTTATTTCTTAAAAATGCCTTGAAAGAACAGTCTCGCTGTTTCTGGAGTTGCTTACAGGTTATGGCTTTCTGATGAGTTCTAACAAGAACGAAACAGCCTGTCATTGTCTGCCTGTGCCCCAGGGAGCCCATTACCTTTGGCGTCCCTGTGTACCACTGTGTCCGCCTGCCGCTAAAAAACTTTTTTCTATTTACTTATACGGACGCTAAATTCTCTACTTTATTATCCAGAATGATCCCACATCATGAGTCACAAATGCCAACATCCATTTCATCCACACTAAGACCAGTAACTATATTATTTATACACCATCTAGAGTATAATCCTTAATAGTAAGACCAAAACACTTAAAAATAAATAATAGTTGTTTTTGAGAAACGGGTTCAGACCCAAAATCAGTATTGAAATCGCCAACAAGGATAATACCAAAACCACTCGATGATACCCAATAGCAATTTGAGATTATCCAGGTATATAATTCATATCACCTACGCACGAACGATATGTAATTAAAATAATAAGTTTTAAATTTTCAATTTGTAAAGTACAAAATTCCGAATGAGATTTTTCATTAAAAGTATCAAGATCCAAGCTCACACATGTCAAACTGTTTTTAAGAAAGACACAAATACCACCATGTATGGCTATTTGTCTATAGAAAAAACTGGATAAGAACCCTGGATATTAATGATTTTTAAATTAAAATCAGAAGGCCAATGTTCAGATATGCACAGCATACTTACATTTATCTTCGAACTTTATTGACCAGAGACTGCACATTAATGTGGAATAAACCATATCTTTTGTGTTAAAGAGATTTATTATTTTTTCAGTCGGTCAGTCCTAACATCTCATCAAATTGCCGAGCTCGTCAATGCCAGTCGGTGAAAAAATTTATTTATGTGGGTGCCCCTTGCACAAATCGAAGATTCCATTGGGCTTTGAAAGTTATCTTCCCCAATAGTGAACTTAAAGCTTGAGTATTACTGAGGAAATTTTGATTTCATCTGCTCGCATTTAACTTTTGCGAAGAGTTGTTTTAAATAGTTTGTAAAATTTTCAGTAGTTTGTACACATGAAGAAAAGCAAATTTACGTGCTGCTCTTAGTATAGTGCTCTGTCATTATCTTCCATGTTTCCAATTAATGGCTTGGGTTTCTTTGTTCAATGTTTACGCTTTACCAGAGTAAAATTATCATGTCATTTACCATTTGGTACAGAACTGATTGTTTCTTTTGCACATTCGATCGCATTGGAAACAAACTGGGATGATATAATTTTATTTGGATTTAAACCTGTTTTAGCTATTTCAGGCGTCCTAACCATCTTTTTGGCTTACACGCTGCCAGAAGAATTTTTAATATATTTATCCTTCTTTGTTATTTGAATTGTTAATGTGGTCTTAAGACCATGTAACGTGATCTGTGGAGCAGTAAGAGTAGTTGCTGAAATGCTAGTTTCATGACCTTCAATATTTCGTTCAGCCGGAAGTGTCGAAATGTTCCCTGCGACCGTAACACTTTTTGCATAGACACCGTCGGCCTGACCAGAGCTACTTCCTACAGCATTCAAGTGTATTTGTGCAGTACTAGGTCGAGACAATTCGAACGTTGCTATATCAAGATTTACGGGTACACATATTATTAGGCAATTCCATAACGCCCTCTATTTCTTTGACAATATGCAAAATTTTGTTTTGTAACATTATTTTTTTAAGCTCACATTGTAGGTAATAAGAAAACTTCAGATGTTGGAAAAATTCTTGCCTATTTACAAATACTTCTAATTGATATTTACTTTTAACAATGTTAATCAATTAGACACCATTTTGTACGAATCTATTAAACTTTTTCATTAATTAATAATATGGTTTTAATTATTATACGAAATAATCTTTCATGTAACGTGATCCATCTACCGTAAAACCCAATCGATGGATATCCATTTTTCCTTTAAAAATTTACTGATTTAATTTAACTTTCTGATTGAACTGAAATTTCTGCAAAACGGTTCTTCCATTTTTTACTGTGTAGCAATGGGAAACTTTTGGAGTACACTATAATGATGCAATTATCCAGGAGACAATTAGATTCATGACTCAGGATATCGTAGGTGCTAAACTAATAGAAATGCAAATTAGATTAATTGTCAATAACTCATGATAATGTAAATGGATGCAATTAGTGTAGGCCATTGGTACAGTTCCTGAATAATGAAGTGACCTGAAATTTTTGTCCCCTTTAAATAATAGTAGTTTTTTTTTTATAAATTATTTTGGTTTTACATACACCTAAGAAATAGAACTTAGTTTGAATAAAAAGAAATAAAATAATAAATAAAATGAAAATAGTTTTTACCTTCTTCATCAAACTTTATTCCTAGACGCGTTTCGCCATATCATTGCTCATCAGCAGGGCAAGAAGTTGACGAATAAAGGGAAACAGTTTGAATGCTATAGAAACTGTTAAACAGTAGACAGTCGTCGAATTTTATTCCTACTGAAGAAGGAACAAATATTATTTTATTTTAAAATTGCTTCGGAGTTTTGTAACGACGAGTACGGGTAGCGCGCTGTCTAGCGGTAACACTTGCAATTGTGGCGAATGTTTTTATATCGTGTTGGAGGTGCAGGTATGCTGTCCACGACTATCATTGACCAGTGGTGGCTCGCGGTCTTAAAAAATGGTGAAGAGCTAGGTATAGTGCGGGTACTTAAACAAACATTGACTAAAAACCCGTGTAACAAAACGTCTCTCTTATCCTTATCTGTCCAACGACTGAATTGAGTTTCTAACAAATTACAAACTATGTTATTAATTGGGTTCATTTTTAAAACACACAACTAAGTAGGTACGTACACTACTGAATTAACTGAAAAATAAAAACAAAACTTTTTAATCATACAGTAAATCACGTAAAAACGATATCTATAATCGTAAGTTTCGCAAAGCCTCAAAATAAATACATTAAGGTTAGGCGAACCAATGCTAAAACAATGGTGCATACGACTGATCTATTTTTAAATTGCCCTTCATCATAATACAGATTGTTACATGCTGTTTGCGTGACTAACGTCACGTAACCATAGCAACGGTGAATATCAAAGCCACGTTGGGCGTTGGGTCTTCACTTGCTTTGAGCTAACGGACACGGCCGGCTGGGGCGCGCCAAAATGCACGAGTGTTTATAATTATTGTCCATCGGAGTTAACCGTGGCATTATTATGCATAGCTACATTAAATTAATAATATCTATTAATTCGAACATAATTATTTTTAAAAGGCTAAAATGGTAGCTGTGTTGGTACATTTATATTCAATATTGTCGAAAAACTTTCCTCCTGTTTTTTTTTTTTTGGTGAAGAGCCCCTTCACTTACTTCACCTGACGAGCCGCCACTGTTATTGACTAGACGTCGCTACTCATAATATTCCTTATCCTTCTCAATTATGGGACCTTTCTTGTTTCAACATAATATGAAAAAATACTTTTAAACACAAAATATTAAAGTAATCATTAAAAAAAATGTATTTTAGGTCTTAATTTATACCCTTCTGCTTTGTTCTTAAAAAATTTGGGGCTTACACGAAGCCTCATTAGAAGTAAAAACCATTAAATTGTTTTGTGTGTTTCTCGGTTTATCTTCTTGTTTTTAAATTAAATTCAAACAGTTTAATAGAGCTCAAACTTGGTTACAGGTTTTAAAAGAAACTTCGTACACAGAAAAAAACGTTTCCTAAACAAAGGTTCCTTTCACTAAAATAATATTTTCAATACACGAATTTCAGTACTTTCAACTTATATATTATTCCAAAATTGCTGATATACATTTTACATTTTTTCACTTTAACGAATTATTTATAAAAAAAAATATAGAATATTTTTAAAAGAAACAATTCTGAAAATAATTTTTACCATGATATAGGTATTTGATTAAAAGAAAGATTATAAAAATAATAATATAGAAATAAAGAAAAATAGTTTTCTTTAATTTCGTCAAATTCATCCAGTCATATCATAACTTATCTCTGATGAAAGAAAGACGGAGTACCCAACAGTTTCAACAGTAAGAGGCGAAAAGCTATGGCGGGGAGTGTTGCTTGGGGGCGAGATCTACTGTCGAATTTCAATACTTCCAAAACATACCATATGAATGATAAGGCAATAAAATTAATTATTAATTATTTATGTAGTCAAGAAAAACTTTTAAATTCAAATTTACTGGACTGAAATGTTATTTTTTCTACTGACGTTTTATAATAACCTCTTTTTGATTGTCATTATGATTTTTTAATAACCTCCTTTTAGGCGCAGCGTGCTTAATTTTTTTAAGCACGTTACCAGTAACAACGTGCTTAAAAGTAACAAGTATAAACACAGACTATAGTTTTACCTATTTATTATAAATATTAACAGTACAGTTACTTATATTATTAAAATTAATTCGTTGAGATATTTCTCTTTGTAAAATTGATGAGGAATTTGAACTTTGAATAGTAATAGAATCTGCAACAGCAATATCAATTAAACCCATGCCACTAGTAGAGCTGGTAGAACACTCGGATTCATTACATTTAACACGTTTGTTGTTAGCGTCCAAAGATTTTTGACCAAGAATTTTTTCGGAAATTTTTCTTTTATTTTCTAAAGAATCTTCTATATACCCCTCAGCCAAGGTATTTGACTGCCAACCTCCATGTCGCTTTAGCATCAATATATCCGCTCCAGAGTCAACTAAAAAAGTTGCTGAAGATCTTTGAAAGCAGTGGCCTGTATATTCTTTAGCGTTTGGAAGCTCCAAGAACTCAGCTATTTTCTTTGGTGTTGCTCCAATGGTATTAATACCCACTGGAAGTCTGGAACATTTGGAGTTTCTGTATGCGATAAAAAATCTTTCATGGGTTATGTATGCTGGACGTAACTGCGCGTACTTTCCGAAAATATTCAAGAAGTTGATGCCGTCAATAGAGCCTTCGCTAATTATAAAGCTTCTTGCAATATTTGTTTTAGTGTTTGAAATGGATATTTTAATTAAAGACTCCGAAATTTCGATATTATTCATATTTAAATATGTGAGTTCTTCTCTGCGACATGCTCCGGAGATTCCCACAATAAGTATGACTTTGTCCAATAAATAGTTCTTATCGTCTGCTACTTTGACAAACCTTTCTATTTGTTCTTTAGAAAAAACTTTCGAGCTTTCGGGCTTATACCCCGTAGATTTTCTTTTCAAAAATGCGATTAGGTTTGTAAATGTCTTTATCTCAACATTTTTATTCAAATAAACCATCGCTCGAAGCATTGAGTAAGTACTCTACAAAGTTGATGGCTTATAGGCATCGGATAATAGTGAAAAATATGCCAAAAAGACTTTTTCTGATAAGTTTTTTACCTTTTTTTCTTCACACCATTTTTTGAATTTTTCGTATGTGCCCTCATACAAACTTCTTGATTTTTGGGGAACAAATATTGTATACAACTCGTTACGAAACAATGTCTTTTAGTCACTTTGACGTGTTGTCCAACTCGGCTTCGCCTCGTAAGACAATTCACGTCGCATGCCTAAAAGACAATCATTTCGCAACTAATTGTATAAATAGCTATCAAATATCTTGTAGGGATACAATTAAATAATTGTTATATTTTTCGGTATCTTCTTAGTACTAGTCTGGATTCTTGCTTGTCTCAGCTGATATTTTGGCTAAAAATTAAATGAAAGAAAACGTACTATTTAACTAGATTTTTCGTTCATGAGTCTACATTTTCTTTTCTTTTAAATAATACATACAGAAATGATATATTATTATACTGTTGTGTGTTTAATTTTTTAATATTCTCTTTCTTCAGTTTTTTTTCTATTAATAAAAAACTAACCCCAGAAAAATATCAGAGCATTTAAACAATTTAAACTGGTGCCCGAAAAGCTTTGATCATTGCTACTAAATAGCAACTTTATACGTTTAAATTATTTTTATATTATATAATATACAGGGTGATTCCTAAGTTGATACTTCTTTTTTAGCTGTGTATAGAAGGCATTAAAATAAACAACTTTTTCAAATACCTTTTTTCAACAAACTCAAAAATAAGCGAGATAGAGAAGTTTTTCTAAGTGAGGGCCTGGTCATAAAAACATAGCCCGCTATAGTTTCTGTTGTTTTTCTTGTCTCTTAGTTATAATGGGTAGTGTTGAGCAAAGTTAGGCAGAACCGTAATTGATTCGTAGTGTAATAAATAAATGTAAGTACTTTATTTTTGAGTTTTTTGAAATTTTAATGCCTTCTATACGCAACTAAAATAGAAATATTAACTTAGGTTAGGTTAGGTTAGGTAAGAGTGGCAGATCCTTGGTTCTGACCAAACAGTCTCACGTAGTCCTGATTAGGTCCGTTGTGATACCACACGTGTTCCGTAGAACCCACCTTCATCAGATCTCTGATGGTTAATGCGACGTACACCGCAGAAGGATTTTAACAACTTATTCAAACCAGCCACTACTGTTCAGAAATCTGCTCAGCCGTCCAAGTTGTAAGTTGCTTAGTTCCTCCAGGCTATCGAAAGATGGTTCACCCAGAGTGGTGAGCCTCCTTCTTGCGAGGCCAGGGCATTCACACAGAAAATGTTGAATACTTTCTTCCTCTTCCTCAACTCTGCAACTTCTGCAGAAGTCGTTAGTGGGTATTTGCATACGTTCGGCATGTCTACCGAAGAGGCAATGTCCGGTAACAACCGCAGTAATATTTCTCACGTCTTTTCGACTGTGTCTTAATAGCTCTGCGGTTCTCTTTTTATCGAATGTGGGCCACAGTTGCCTGGATGTACTACAGGTTGTCAACCCTGTCCATCTGTTCTGTGCAAGCTGCTTGGCCGTTTAGTCAATCTCCTCTTTGACCAATCCCAGTGGTTTGTTCACTGTATTGTCTGCTAGATCAGCTGGCATGCCTGCGCCCTCTCTTGCGAGCGCATCGGCAGCCTCGTTGTTATCTATTTTGGAGTGTCCAGGAACCCAACACAGAATAACCCGATGTTGGTTGCCAAGTGTGCATAGATTGTTGCGGCATCGCTTTACGAGCTTTGATTTAACGCTGCTGGAACAGATTGTCTTAATCGCCGCCTAACTATCACTGAAGATGGTGATTGACGAGGCTACTCCCAAGCCAAGGTGTTCTTGCAGGATATTGACCGTCTTCTCTACTGCCATTACTTCTGCTTGAAAAATACTACAATAGTTGGGGAGTATTTGTAAACTTTCGGAAAAGACCCCGGCTCCCACACCAACGTCCATTTTTGAACCGTCTGTGAAGATTGCGTGATCTGTTTTCGCTATATTCTGATTGCCTTCCCACTCTTTCCTACTCGGAATGAGTATAGAATACCTTCTATCGAAGCATGTGCAATATTAACTTAGGAATCACCCTGTATATGTACATTTTTTATAAGTTTATTCGGGAAATATTCTACTGAATACCACACATGCACTAAAATACCGATATAATATTGCATTTTTGTAGATACATGTTGTCTCATAAAACTGCATTCGGTTATTTTCATTTTAAGCAAAAAATTAAAATAAACCCAGGCAGTTTTGATACAAAACTAATTCATGCAAAATTATTGTTAACTTTGATTATACCCGATAATCCAGTTAATCTAATTGTAATTATTGCACAATAATAAAATAACGGAGGTGCCACGTCCTATTACAAGAAAATCGTTTTAACAAAAGAAGTTTAGCCCCTCTCATTATCATTGAAATTGGGGCTCGTAAAATACCACTTAAGACAATTTGCTTTGTTTAAAAGCCTTATATTTGGTAAATTAACTCAAGCTGCTTTAATTATGACAAAATGTAATTAAAATTTCTAATAAATTTAGTTGGCTCTTAACTTCTACGTTATTATAAAATATATTAGCTTTTTGATATTTTGTCTTTTGTTCTTGCCATTTGGGGGTTGAATGAGGTTAAAATCTATAAAATATTCACCTTATTCATTAAAAAAAAGTAGTCTTAAATTTAGTCCCATGGAAATGAGTTGATATTCCAAATGTCTGCCCAGGTCCAAAATATATAATTTATTACACCATCATAGATTAGTGTAACGTTAAAAATAGTAAAAACATTATATAAATAAAAATTCCACAACATAACCACCAATAGCGTCGCAGGCACGAATTATATCGAAATTAGTATAAATTACGACAATTTTGTTCGGTTGTGTAAAGATTTTTAACCACAATTAACTAACCAGTAAGTTTTATTGTGACCCAAATGACATTGAGAGGCATTATTTGCTTATAGTCAAAGATGTCTGATTACTACATTAAAAATTAAGGTAACCGGGCCGGTATGATTGCGAGAAAATTAATTCTGCCAATGTCATGTATGTCACAGTGAAACCTGCTGGTTAGTTAATTGTGGTTAAAGATCTTTATAGAACCTGACAATATAGTAATTATACGTTAAATGATAAGACGTCTAGCGTCGCTTCTTCTTCTTCTTCTTTAGGTGCCATCTTCGTTCCGAAGTTTGGCTATCATCAATGCTATGCGTATCTTTGATACTGCAGATCTAAACAGTTGGCAGTTGTTGCAATTGTACCATTCTCTCAAGTTCTTCAACCATAAATTCCTTCTTCTTCCTATGGATCTTTTGCCCATTATCTTTCCTTGGATAATAAGTTGAAGCAACTGGTATTTATCTCCCCTCATAACGTGTCCCAAGTATTGCAGTTTGCGTTTCTTGATAGTAAGTATCAGTTCTCTCTCTTTCTGCATTCTTCGCAGAACCTCCACATTTGTTACTCTCTCTGTCCATGGTAATCTTAACATTCTACGGTACATCCACATTTCAAATGCTTCTATCCTTTTGGTGTCGATCTTTTTCAGTGTCCACGCCTCCATTCCGTAGAGAAGAACTGACAGCACGTAACATCTCATAAGGCGAGTTTTAAGTTTAAGACTTAGATCTCGTCCGCAGAACACCTTCTTCATTTTAGTGAAAGTGGCCCTAGCTTTTTCCACTCTAATCCTGATTTCTTCAGAGCTATCGTTGTTTTCGTTGATAACAGTTCCTAGGTAATTATATTTTCTCACACGTTCAATCTTTTGACCATGAACTGTTATGTCAGGGAAGTTTTGTGGTGATTTAGATATCACCATTACTTTTGTTTTGCTGATGTGATAAATCATATTCCTCGCTGCATTCAACTATTCTATTAATTAGTATCTGAAGATCTTCTGGAGTTTCTGCGATTATCACCGTGTCATCAGCATATCTCAAGTTGTTCATGTGGATGCCATTTATTTTGATACCTATTTCTAATTCTGATAGTGCTCTATTTATGATGTCTTCTGAGTATAGGGTGAATAAGATCGGTGAGAGTATACATCCCTGTCTTACGCCTTTCTTTATCTCGATTTCCTCCGTTGTCTCTTTCTCTATTCGAATATTTGCTTTTTGGTTATAGTAAATCTTGGAAATAATCCTGATGTCTCTCTTGTCTAGGTTCTTCTCCATAAGTAGTCTCATTAGATGATCGTGCCGTACTTTATCGAACGCTTTGTTATAGTCAATGAAGCACATATATATATTTTGGTTCATATCTAGACATCTCTGGCACATGACGTTAAGTGCAAACAGTGCTTCTCTCGTTCCAAGTCCGTTCCGAAATCCGAATTGAGTGTCACCGATATCCATATCTAGCTTACAAAAATGTTTTCAATATACAGCAAGTGCAAAAATAAATGGGAAACTTGTTTATTTTTGCTTTTACGAAAATGTATTGTATTCTTTATAAAAAGTTCAGCCTTCCATGAAAATAAAATAAAATAATTAAAACATGAAGTTTCCAACCAGGACTGACCAGGGGCCTATTTTTTGAGTTTCCAGGTATTTTTGTTAAAGCCATTGTTTATTTTTGACCGTGGAATATAAAATTGCTATTTAAAAGGAGATTTGTGTTAAAACAAAGTAACTGTATATTTTTCATAAAAGGTATTTCTTTCCAAAATCCAAAAATATATAATTTGTCCATATTAGCCCAAATCTTTTTTTAGATAAGTGCGATCAAATATTTTAATAGCAATTCAAGTTTAATACGTCTAGAATGCATTGGCCGAGAAAAACCTCCGCAATGTGGATACCTCAAAATAACATCTACACTCTTAAAAATGACTTGGTATTTGGTACTAATTTTTATTTGTTCTCGTGTTTATGTTACCAAAAATAGCTATTTTTAGTTAGGAAAACAAAAAAGAATTTTTTCTTGGTTATATTTACCAAAAAATGATGCCATCAGAACAAAGAAAATATCTTGTTTAGCTGAATTTTACTCTGTATATATCTTATTTAAATGTTACATCAAGGTTCCTACAAACTTGTATTTATCTATTAAGCTTGTTGTAATAACACATTATGAATTTGTAGTCCCTAACATTTTGTTAATTTTGATTAAGATACATTCTTAGTTACCAGAACTAACTTTTCTGTTCAAGTAATATTATTCTTCATATTTATAACTAACGGCATCAACAGAGACTTGACGCCCTTGCCCGGTGGGTGACATGTGACATCATTCTAGCCAGGACTGTCAGGAGGTTATGTTAGGGTGCTTTTGCGGTTCCGTGACCATTTTTTCGTGTTTTTAAGGCAATAATTGGCCATTTTCATGGCCGTGCCCGTGTGGAAAATGGATGTGACAATATTTGGTGTAATTTATTTGTGTTTATTGTCTTTCTTGTGTACGTTTTTATTGGCAGAAGAAAGTTCTCATATAGCTGTATATTTTAAATAGAAAGTCTAGGGGATATTTTTTGTTTTTTAATAATCGCAGTTGCAGATAAAAAAATTTAAATAAGGACAATTCAGTTCTATAAGCAATTGAACAACCCAAAAGGTTGAGTAAAATAAGTTAAAAATCTAGTGTTTCTGTTTTGTACTGCATAAGTATGTATTATAAAGAACATGAGAGAACAAGGACATTATAAATAATTTTTTTTAAGAAACCATAATATCCCTCATAATTTATTCCCATTAGTTTACGCAAAACCTAATAGAGTAGTAATATCACGGCATTTTTTTTATTTGAATGGGGACCCAGGAAGGAATATTTTTCGTTACTAAAAATAAATTACATTAAATTACAGAAAGTATAGAAAAAAGATAATAAACACAATGTTGTGACTACATACGTAATGTTACTCTATGAAAATTTCAAGTTTGGCCCAAATAAATGACTGCTTGGGCAATATTTGTAGATTGCATCATTAACAAAAACAACATTTCCTTGAAAAAAAACTTTTTCCATATTTACACATTAGTTGTGACAACTAATTTTAAAAGCGGGAGTACCATATAAACTTAGTTATCCGTATTTAAAATTCCTTTGTGACAACTAACATTTGTAGGTTGGGTTGGTTAATGTTATTAATTAGTTCAACAGTTCAATAACGACAATTTTTTTTGGTTGTACCAGCTAATTTTTGGGTTGAGTCCGATTTCACGAAAATAAATAGTTATCAGAACCAAATTTTAGTAATCCATACCATGTTATTTTTAAGAGTGTAGTAGGCGCTGGAAAATAAGGTTTCGATATGTTCATTGTACACGAAATATCATCCTCTGTACATTGCTATAACCTTACCATCAATACGACAGCCTCTCAAAAAAATTTGGAAAATTCAATAGCTTTTACAAAGTAAGTAAATACGTTTTCATGCGTTTATCCCCTTTAATACACCGCCTAAATATTATAATATATAAAGACAGACTTGTAAATGAAAATGTAATTTAAATAAATTACAAATAAGGGTAAACAAGATTTAACAACTTAATTAAACAAGTCAATTTTCTCGAGCCTTAAGCGATCGTTCATCTTCTGCTTAGTTCCACACTTACGAAGTCTCGGCGCGCTTTTATAAGTACGTTTGTCTTTTATTGCTGTGTAATCCCTTAAAACGTATTTTCAGGGACTTAAAACACTGAAAATGGGGCGAAAACGACTAGCATTTTCTTTGAAGACCTACATTTCAATTATTTTTTTCAGTAAAGAAGGCAACTTTTTAAATTTTACTCACAATAACATTGTTACATGTACCGGGTATACATATACAACTGAAAAGAGACGCCGGCTTACCGTCACCTCTCGAAAAATATATTTGCGACAAAAGTGACCAAGAAAAATCGCTGGAAATTATTTTCAAGTGCCGCTAGGGGGCGTAACTACAGTGACCAATCATAGCCTTATTGGTGTGAATAACGGCTACATGTATGTGCTTGTTGGATAATATACTATTGTTGTAAAGAACAAGGACAATGTATTGAATATTAATTAAGCTAATTGTCATTGTCAATTGCAATTTAATACACTCTTAAAAATGACTTGGTATTTGGTACTAATTTTTATTTGTTCTCGTGTTTACGTTACCAAAAATAACTATTTTCAGTTAGGAAAACAAAAAAGATTTATTTCTTGGTTATATTTACCAAAAAATGATGCCATCAGAACAAAGAAAATATCTTGTTTTCATATTAGTTGGCGGAAATAAAATATTTTGTTTATCTGAATTTTACTCTGTATATATCTTATTTAAATGTTACATCAAGGTTCCTACAAACTTGTATTCATCAATTAAGCTTGTTGTAATAACACATTATAAATTTGTAGTCCCTATCATTTTGTTAGTTTTGATTAAGATACATTCTTACTTACCAGAACTAACTTTTCTTTTCAAGTAATATTATTCTTCATATTTATAACTAACGGCATCAACAAAGACTTGACGCCCTTGCCCGGTGGGAAACATGTGACATCATTGTAGCCAGGACTGTCAAGAGGTTATGTTTATGTATGTGCTTTTGCGGTTCCGTGTCCATTTTTTTGTGTTTATAAGGCAATAATTGGCCATTTTCATGGCCGTGTGTACAATGGATGTGATAATATTTTTTTGTGTAATTTATTTCTGTTTATTGTCTTTCTTGTGTACGTTCTTATTGGCAGAAGGAAGTTAAATCATAAGTAAGTAAACATTTTATTTTTTTCATTGCAGTTGTACATTAGAAAGTTTAAATGAGATTTTTATAAAGCATGGCCAGGTGACCCGATGAGAAATAACTTAAAAATATTTTTTTTTGTTTTTGTTCTATGTTCCATTTCTATAAAAGAACGTCATATTGATGACTTTTTAATCTAACCAAGTACAACAAATTCCATATAGCTGTATGTTTTCAATAGAAAGTCCAGGGGATATTTTTTGTTTTTTAATAATCGCAGTTGCAGATAAGAAAATTTAAATAAGGACAATTCAGTTCTATAAGCAATTGAACAACCCAAAAGGTTGAGTAAAATAAGTTAAAAATCTAGTGTTTCTGTTTTGTATTGCATAAGTATGTATTATAAAGAACATGAGGAACCAAGGACATTGGAAATAACTTTTTTTAAAGAAACCATAATATCCCTCATAATTTATTCCCATTAGTTTACGCATACCTAATAGAGTAGTAATACCAAGGCATTTTTTTTATTTAAATGGGGACCCAGAAAGGAATATTTTTCGTTACTAAATATGAATTACATATGACATTTTTTTAGAAATGAAACAGACTTTTTTTAAAGTTATTTCTATTAAATCAACTTGCTAATTTTGTCATGCATTATAAGCAGTTCATTCAAAATTTCTAATGTGCAACTGCAATTACAAAAATATAAAATTTTTACTTATTTATGATTCAACTTCTTTCTTAAAATTAGAAAGTACAGAAAAAAGATAAAAAAACACAATGTTGTGACTACATACGTAATGTTACTCTATGAAAATTTTAAGTTTGGCCCAAATAAATGATTGCTTGGGCAATATTTATAGACTGCATCATTAACAAAAACAATATTACCTTGAAAAAAAATTTTCAATTTTCCATATTTACACATTAGTTGTGACAACTAATTTTAAAAGCGGGAGTACCATATAAATTTAGTTATCCGTATATAAAATTTCGTTGTGACAACTAACATTTGTAAGTTGGGTTGGTTAATATTATTAATTAGTTCAACAGTTCAATAACGACAATTTTTTTTGGTTGTACAAACTAACTTTTGGGTTGAGTCCGATTTCACGAAAATAAATAGTTGTCAGAACCAAATTTTAGTAATCCATACCATGTTATTTTTAAGAGTGTATTTATCGACGTGGTGGGTACAACATGCAGAGTTTTTAGTGAAAGAATTCGAATAAACGAACAAAATTTAGAAACAATATGAAAAATCATCTTAATTATGGAACAATTATTATGGACAGAATTTTACCCAGACCAATAACGTCAAATAGTGGTAACATAATCAATATATTGGCATATTATTCTTATGTTTATCCCGAAGCCTCTACTTGTGGGCCAGAATACGATTTAGGTGTGTCACGACCATCTGTTTAAAGAATTTTAATAGAACATATGCACTCCTATAAATTTGACCTTCTTTATTCTCCTCATCCCGGGGATGCACCACAACGTGAAGAGTTCTGTGAAATTATATATGGATAGAAGAACATTCTGCATTTTTACGCCAAATTATAAATTTTATTTTAAGGTCATCACTCTTATTACTGGGCACTGAAAATCCTCATGTCATTCGAGAAAGGAATTTCAAAAACAGATTCAGTGTAAATATATTTGCTTTCGCTATGCATGATCAAGTACGCTATCATATTTATTAGGGAGTGTTGAATAGCGAAATATATATGGGCATTTTACAAACAGTTATAACAGACTATGTTGATAATATTCCTCTGAATAAAAGAGATTGTTGGTATCAATCAATTGGACGACGATCCGCCATATTGTGCAAATATGATTAACCCGAAGATGTTTGAAGATGAATGGATCAGGCGCCTAGAACCGTGGAATTAGCCACCAAGGAGTCCAGAGCTGACACCATTAGATTTTTATCTTTGGGGAACAATAAAACAAGGAATTTACTATACTACAGTCGATTCAGTGGAAGATAGAGTAGGGTGCAAAAACTTTTAATAAATGTTATTCGAAATTAAGAAAGAAACACAAAAAAATATTATACAGGGTGTTCCATTCGTCGCATAAGGTCCCTGTTATTTTATCTGGAGAGAGCGTCTCCGAAAACCCTGTTATTCAAATTTGCAGGATTCAAATCGCATTACTTCCTAAAATATTCTTATGAACGGCCACTGTTAGACACTCTGTATGTACACAAAAATAGCAGTTCGTTTATTTATTCATTCTAGTTTTTGTAAGTGTAGCGCTCTTAATGGTAATGTAGGATGAGTGTAGTGGGAATGAGGGCAGGCAACAAATAACTCCTCAATATTATTTATCGCGACGTTTAATTTTAATTAAAGTTTTTTCTAAGAATCTAAAAGGGGACAGAGAAAGCAAAACATACGATAAATTAAAGTGGGGTTAGGAACAAAAAGCCTTATCTTCCTTCTTACAAATAAATATATTAAATTACCACCTACGCGTTTCGGCCTACAAGGCCATCATCAGGGCGTAAGGTAATAAGGTCATCACATAAAGATTACAAGTAGGACGAACCCTAGTCAACAAGTCAATTAGTAAAACATCATTACACATTAAAAAAACATTTACACTTTTAAAAAGGTGGAAAAACAACGACATTCGAAAAATTTATTTAAAATTAAAATTTCGCTGCATTCTAGCAGTTCATATATCTGACTAAATAAATTTAACCTTATCTTATTTATACAGAAGAAAAAAACATTATTGTATCAAACAGCGAAGTAGAAAAGGAAAAAAAGGAGAGAGAAAGGAGTCAGTTCCGAAGGTACTATTACCAGACGAAAGGAGGGGTAAAAAAATAAAAAAACTGAATTAAATAATTAATCAATAATAATATAATAATATATATAATAATATTAATAATTATTCAATTTTTTTTAATTCAATTCAACAAACATTTCAAAAAGGTTATATTTGAAATGTTCTCCTTTATTATATTTTCGTTCCTTGAACTTGGAAGTTTCTTATTTGTCACGTTAATTTCATAACGGGGACCAATATAGCTGCAATGTCAATTTTAGGTAAACAAAACAACTAGTAAGTAAATTTTATAAGATGCGGAAAATATCCTCCATTACTTTGATGTAGAGGCTCCCATCCAATTATAGTATTAAAAATATTTGTGCCTTAGAAAGACTTTTAGTCCTATCATACAATTATTTGTCTTTCTTAGATGGATAGATAATATATAAATACAAAATAAAATAATAGTATCAAAAAGTAACAAAATACAACTGTTCTATACTGTCACAAACAATCTAAAATTATTACATATATAACATTCTAAAATCAACACTAAAATATTTTGCACATCACAATTTAAAAATTCATCAACCGAATAAAATGCGCCCTTCACAAGAAACGCCTTTACCCTGTTTTTAAAAGCTGTAATAGATAAAAGCTTCAGATCCACGGGAAGCTTGTTGTATAGCCTGATCCCCAGAAAGTCGGGTCCACTATGGCATCCTTTTAACCTCTTATAAACGATAGCTAAGTTCTCTTTATTTGGCGTATTGTAGTCATGCAACTCGGAGTGAGATTCAAATTTATCTGCATTGACCTTGAAGAGTTTCAAGTATGTAGACAGATGGAAAGGTGAGTATTCCGTGAACTCTAAAAGCATCCGTGCAGTCCTCCCTAAAAGATAACCTCGCTATCGTTCTGATAGCTCTTCTTTGCTTTGCGAAGACCCTGTCAGTATGGCATGAGTGACACCACACAATAATCGCATAAGTGAGGAGGGAGTGTATCAATGCATAATATGCAGTTTTTAATGTACTGGTGGATACGGAAGTACTTAGTCCTCTTAATGCAAAGGCTCCTTTTTTTTATTTTTTCGCCGTAGTCAATGTGATGGTCGAATTTAAGTTTGTTGTCAAGTTGCACGCCAAGAAATTTTATTTTTTCCTGATTATCAGGCATCTCTGACATGTCTCTCAAGGAGAAGACCATTTCATAAGTTTTGTCTTTGTTGAACAGAAGTTTATTGGCCTTAAACCAGTCCTCAGCTCTCGACTGTGCCCCACACAAGGCCTACCTTGCCAGGTCAAGCGAGTCCGCCTGGCAGGGCAGCGAAGTATTGTCCACAAAGATAGTAAACAATGCTAGATTATCGACAAGTGGAAGATCATTGATGTAGATAAGGAACAACAATCGGCCCAGAACTGACCCCTGCGGTACAACCACATCAACCATCATCTCCCCGGACAAAGTGTCTCATTCTCTACCTATGCATTATTTTTAATGGCTTTTTATTGGTGCCTTCTACAAAATTTTTATAATAATTATTGAAAAAAAAACATATATTATTCTATTCACTATTGTAGTATTGACATGATTATCTTAAATCTTTAATAGTAAAACTTCCTTCAGTTTACAGTTGTAACAAAGTTTTTCACGGATACAAAAGAAAACCGAGACAGAATAGATTGTGAATCCCGTAACGGCTGATTGACTTTATGATTTAGGATTCGTGAGGTTAGCGACGTGGGATTTTGTGCGGAAGTTTGCTCGAGATTTTCAGGAATATTAAGGGAATTTAATGTTTCCCGGTGATTTTATTTACGCTGTTTTATGGTAAAATGAATTTAAATTTCCATTGGGAAATTTGAAAGCAGACACAATAGATTTCAATAAAACGAGTTAGGAATACGATTTATGTCTAGCGATTGGTTTATAAATTCATTGCGGAAAGTTGAAAGTTGTCGAGAATTGCTTACCTTAAAATGTTCCTGACTCTGATAAAATAATAAATATTTATTTTTAATATTGCTAAACAATGACTCACTTTTGCACGAGTTATCTGCGAGAAGTGTGTAAATATATATTTTTTCAAAAATCTTAACCTACTATTCTTCAATAGACTGCGAAAATAAAAGTTACTTTTCTTTATTTCCTCTGCGAGAAGGGAATTTTTCAAAATCCTAACCTAAAAAATATGTGCTATATACTGCGCTATAACTATCCTTATCTAAGTCCTAAGCGAAGGGTTTGACAAGGGTGAAAAGGATGTTGGCACTTACTCATTCCAAAGTCTTCGTTTAGAGTTTTGTCTTGGTCTTTTCCCAATTCTCTGGCCTGGGTTGACAGTTGCTCTGGGTCGTCCGAAGTTGGTTCTTTTGGATCAGCACTTAAGGGTTGAAACCGCAAAGTGGTCGGGATTCTCCAAAAATTAGCAAAGAAACACCACCGCACTAATTCTACCGACTGCGCCGTCGTATTTTTAAGAAACAATTTATTTATTGAAAATTATTAAAATAGAATAAATCGACTGAATGAAACAAAACCTAGTCAAAGACCAAATTTATCGTTTAACAATAAAATAAGATCTTGGCCTAAGTGAGATAAGAGTATCCCGGAATGAAGTGTCTGGGAACATGCTACATCAGCGGTCATATAACTCGCACCTTACTTTATTATTTTCAAACATTTCGTCGGTCTCAAAAAAATGAAGTCAAGAGTCACGCCACAATTATTAATATATTTCTTCTACTCGCACATGGAAATTTGCTGTTTCCTTTACACTTAAGTAGCGAGTAAAGTAGGCTATTCCAGTTAACTATGCGGGAAAATCTCATATCCATCCTAGTTAGGTAATGAAAGTGATTAATCACAGTAGTCAATTAAAAGAAGCCAAATTTACATGTTGTAAATTCGTTTTCTGACAGTTGAGAGAAGCTAGGTTAACAATATGCTTCAAAAATATGCAGATCTGTCAGATTAAATTTCATCTTTTTTAATTTAAATCAAAACATTTATCCCAGAGTCTATGTATACACAATATTGTCCTAAAGAGTACACGAAATGGTGCAAAAATTAAAGGTATAATAACAAAATATATTTCTACCAAATTATTGTTATTTTCTGACCGAACTAAAGATTTGCACACAGACCCACCTTTCTTATTTCAAAAATATCTTTATTTCCACTCATTTCTAGACAATTACTACAAGCTTTACATAAAATATACTATACAGGGTGTTCCAAGTTAAGTGCGCACTATTGCTAACTCTTTTATTATTATAGATACAAAGTCGGTTAAATTAGCAAAGTAGTAACATTTTTTCTGCTGATTAAGATAGTAAAAACAAAAAAACAATTGAATACAGCATTTCCGATTAAACGAGAAAAATGCATTTTTTTTAAACGGAACACCCTGTATATTTTTGACACAAATGTTTGCAAATCGTCTACAGAATAAAAAAGTTCATATGCAATATTGGCCTAAAACTAAGAATAATCTAATTATTGCCATATTTACTTTTTAGACAAGGTGGCTGTGCATTTTTGAAACAAAAGCTTTATTCGGTGCGTCATCGTCAGTAGATTATTCTGCTGTCAACAAAAGTAAGCATTTATGTTATTGTAAGTGATTGAACTGGTCTGTAATTTTAGATTTTTTGGTAAAAATATTACAAAATGGTGTTCACACATTTAGAAAAATGCGATATGTTAGAAGCGTATTTTGTATGCAGAAAAAATAGTTTCCGGGTACAGGAACAATATTCCCAAATGTATCCTGAACATGATCATCCAAATAGAAGGTATTTTTTAAAGCTGTATAGAAAATTTAGAAGTAACGAAGGAGTCTTTGCAAAAGCTAGAACTAAACGCCAGTTTATAATAAGTGAACAAGTAGAAGTAAATGTGTTGGCATGTTGTGGCATATTTTTGAAGTATACAAAATTAATTCAACCAGAGATTTGGCAAGGGACAGTGGATTAAGCTTAGTTACAATATGGAGAGTTTAAAAAAAATATAACGTTGTACCCCATAAGTACCGACCAGTCTAAACATTATTACCTGGTGACTCTGAAAGGAGACTACATTTCTGTTACATTATTGTTTGTTAAAATGCATGTGCAGGCAAATCCTAACTTTTTAAGGCACATTTTTTGGAGCGATGAAGCCATTTTTCAAACAGGGGTATGTTTAATCGTAAAAACATGCTTTGTTGGTCTAGAGAAAATGTGTTTCTTGCACAGCCACCTTGTCTAAAAAGTAAATATGGAAATAATTAGATTATTCTTAGTTTTAGGCCAATATTGCATATGAACTTTTTTATTCTGTAGACGATTTGCAAATATTTGTGTCCAAAATATACAGGGTGTTCCGTTTAAAAAAAATACATTTTTCTCGTTTAATCGGAAATGCTGTATTCAATTGTTTTTTTGTTTTTACTATCTTAATCAGCAGAAAAAATGTTACTACTTTGCTAATTTAACCGACTTTGTATCTATAATATTAAAAGAGTTAGCAATAGTGCGCACTTAACTTGGAACACCCTGTATACCTACCAAATGAACGTTTTCTTACTAACCTTTGTTATTTTTTTCCATATAAATAATATATTATTATAAATATTTGTGCACGGGGATAATTTCTGATATATTTTGAACGGGGATCCAAGCCCAATTGATCTTAAAACTTTTACTATACGCAACAAACACAGAAAATTAACTGGTAATTCTTCCTTAAATGGTGGAACATAAAGATAACCCGATAAAACAGACGAAATTATAAGATTTCTAGAAAAAAAATCCATTTTTTACTAAAGTTTTTAAGGTTATGTTATTTCTACTTACAGTATTGCCACTTCTCTTTTCACGTTAACAGTCTTGCTAGTTTGCAAATTGGCGATTATTTTGAAAAATTTGACTATAGAGAATGTTAAAAACTCATATTAATGCACAAAATGCATTCTTAACTGTTTAAAACGAATTCTACAGCTATTTTATTGTATTTTCGGAGTTATAATTCTTACGCAAGCAGAAATAAACCCGACAAACCTTTTTTTCTTCTGTGCATTTCAGTAAAACGATTATTAATCAAATTACCTGGTTGAGAAAATAAATTGTTCGTTTTTATTAATACATATAGGTATCGCTTTTTGTCTGTTATTCTGCAAAAAGTTGAATGTGAGAAAGATAGATATATTCAAAAGTGAGTTTATATAAATATAAGAACTTACCCAAATCGATAAATATGTTACCGTGTAATTTGGTACTTCGGTTTGCCATCAGAATGAACTTTTGTTCAATTGTTTTTTATTACCGTTCTCACAAGTTCATGGCCAACTTAAAAGACAAGTTATGATGCCTAATTTAAATAAAAATAATTTTTTTAAATTCTTAGCATGAAGTTCGGAAGTTAAGTCGTAGAAAAAATATACTGTACAACTCGAGTGGATTGTCCATATTGCCTTCGGAAGTTTGAGCACTCCGCCTACGGCGTCGTGCTCAATCTACTTCCTCGTGCGATATGGACATTATATCCACTCTTGTTGTACAAACTACTACGGTGAAATAATAATTCTGATCTGGAACCGTTTCAATCAAATCAATTTGTTCTGTATGTGCGTGTGACGCCACTACGTCATGTACCGACGATTTGAATACCTTAAAAATTATAAGTAATATACAATTTTCTACTCATTTACAGTTATATTATTTTTTCTGTTCAATTATTCATAATGTCGAATTTTACGGTTATCATTATTCTGATTCGGCACCAATCTCAATTTCTAGATATTGGAACGTTTTATACAGGTTGTTCATTTGAAAACTTTCCACCACGGATTTATCGAAAACCACTGATTAAAAAAAGAACGCCGAGACACGTCAAGATATGTGCCAAAGGGGACAACTTTTTAACCAAAAACTACTTCACCCCTTATACCCTTTGCCCCCCGGGGTCATCCCCTTAACAATTTTAAATGACAAGGGGTATCAAGTAATAGCTTGTTTGAAAGGTCTTTCAAAGTGCTTTATTTTGACGTTTGATTTTTTTAAATCGGTCGATTCGTTTTCGAGAAAATTATAAAAATCTTTATTTATCTTAATTTGTTCAGATAGAAAAAAAAACACACGAAAATATCACATTTTATTTCAATCAAAATGTTGCAAGTAACAAGGTCCAAAACATACCTATGCGAAGTTATCTTTTCCGGATGTCTGGCGTTAAATGTGACGGCAGTTTGCCGAGCACATTGATTTTGGGCACCATAAATTAGAATCATTTCCACTCTTTCGGCTAGAAACCATTTTGGAAGTAAAATGTGAACCAATAAATTAATTTTACTATTCCGAGATTGTCACAAAGGTAACTGACAGCAAATTAAATTCTTTCTTTTCCTTAGCAACTATAAAGAACTAAACAGGTATAAGATTAAATGCAGTTCGCCCATGTTATCTGTGTTGATAAAAAGAGGGCGGAAAAAAATTCTGGTTGTTATTTGGTTGCTGCCACGTATAATCTTCCGCCTGCTGTTTATGTTGGTTTTTGAACACCTATTAAAATAAAAAGTGATATTTTCGTGTGTTTTTTTCTATCTGAACAAATTAAGATAAATAAAGATTTTTCTAATTTTCTCAAAAACGAATCGACCGATTTAAAAAAATCAAACGTCAAAATAAAGCACTTTAAACTGCCTTTCAAACAAGCTATTACTTGATACCCCTTGTCATTTAAAATTTTTAAGGGGATGATCCCGGGGGCAGAGGGTAAAAGGGGGTGAAGTAGTTTTTGGTTAAAAAGTTGTCCCCTTTTACACATCTTTTGACGTGTCTCGGCGTTTTTCTTTTTAATCAGTGGTTTTCGATAAATCCGTGGTGGGAAGTTTTCAAATGAACACCTGAGTGACTTTTTTATATCACTTAAATTTTTTTAGATCTCTACCGTTATTCTATCGCTACAATAGCCGAGTTTGGTAGAGGAATTATTTAAATTTATCTCCAATTAAACTTCATTTGACTAAAACAAATGTGTCTGTTTGAATGTAGGAGACAATGGTGGTTCTTCTATAATTCAATAAAATAAATGTATCATGAAATGACATTTCTTACTAATAATCCCCCTATTAATTACACCCCATAATACATCCTTTTGAAATCCCTAAATCCTTGCCGACATCTCGAAAGTGGCTAATGAAAAGCGGCATTGTTGTCCAGCAGAACCCTTCAGGGCCGGATATTCAAAGCGCCGAGAATCTTCCTTATCCTTGGAAACTTCCTCGCTCCTTTAAGGAAACCCATGGCTAATTAATTATTCCTTTTTAAGGTGACTTACCCGGAAAACAGGCCGTTAGTTGCATGTTTCATAGTAAGGCTATATTTAAGGATACCACCATTAGAAGTCTTGCGTGAGCTTGATTACTAAACTAAGTACATAAAGTAGGTAAATATTAATTTAATTTAAACTGTTTTTTATTATATACACGGATAGTGGTAGACCCAAAAAACTGCTGCAATTAGAAAAAAAATAATAGGATTTTTTTTTAAAATAAAATACTATACAATATCATATTTTAGATCCATTTAAAGTTAGTTTTGCTATAACAAAGTTATTTCCCTATATAAGTGCACAGTGTGTCTACTTAAGTTGGCGCCATATGCGATTTTTTTTTATTAATAATATTACAAAGAAGACTAGGAAGACCAAGAAAAAGCTGGAGAGAAGGCATTGACAAAGAAGTAAGAGAGAGGAATCTCGACGAAGATTTGTGAAATGACCGAGACAGATGGAGATTGGAAATCGGAAGACGTCGGAGAATGTTATAAACGATATGAATATACAGGGTGTGTCAGTAAGGTGTCTGTCTTAGATAGCACCTAAACTATTAAAGATAGGGAAAAAAGTGTAATACAAAAGTGAAAGGGTTTTTTAGGATACATAATCTAAAAATATTTTCTAATATACAGGGTGGTCCTAAAAAGTGGTACTGAATAATAAAAAAGAAAATTAAATGGGACACCCAGTATAATTTTCTAGAATATGATTCAATGGAATAAGGACTTTGCAACCCTATTAAAATTTTTGAAGTAAAATGCAACGTTGCCAAGTAATTAATTTTTTTCCGAAATTTTAGTAATTTTAAAGGTATCGTTAAAAAATCATAGCAACCTGTGGATTAACCCTAGACAAATATAATTTACGTTGTACGTACTTTAAGCTACGATATATTGATCTATAATAATGTTTTTTAAATCTCTTATACAGAGCGTTCATTAATTAATTAATATATATATATTAATTAAATGGGACCCCCGTAATTTTTTTAGGCAAAAGAATTTATCTATTGAAAAGCTTACTTTTTTGTTAAACATGTCATATATCTAAATATCATAGTTTTTGAAATATTTTAGGATTTGTCTTAAATCAGGGTAAAAAAGGCAAGTTCTAATTAAACAATTTAGTCAAGATTGCTTTGGAACAAAAAATAAATAATTTTCTTAGTCACAGCTGTCATTGCAAAATTATTTCGCTAACATTTTGTACACAGGGACGCCAAAGGTAATGGGTTCCCTGGAGCACAGGTAGACAATGACAGGCTGTTTCGTTCTTGTTAGAACTCATCAGAAAGCCATAACCCGTAAGCAACATCCAGTGCAGCGAGAATATTCTTTCAACACATTTTTAAAAATAAAAATGTGATGAAAACCTAGTAACACCATCAGTGGGAATCAACTCAATGCAAAAGATAGCTAGCCATCAAACGTGAAAACATAGAACTAAATAAATCAAGTACGGTGGCCAACGAAACACATAAAAAAGTATAGAGTTGCGTAAAAACGTTTCCTATACTGGTGTTTCGTTGGCCACCTTAAACGGTTTCCATGCTATTACAAAAAAAGTTTCCCCTCGATCCTCTTTGGGGGGTTCTAGCCCCTTAAAGAAGCATTTGTGGAGGTATGTTTATAGGACATTATTGGTTGTACTTTACGCCCTAGAAATATTGCACGCTAATTTCGGGACACCCTGTATAATTCATATTATTATTAACAATAACCGTTAGGTAGAATTTAGTATTTATTGCTTATGCACCAAATATTTTTCTTGTTGATTTTATAAATAAAATTTAGAAATCTAGATTAACCAAGTGTTTCAGAATTAAATTATATCGGAAACTATTTCAGAAATTTGCAATCTACTGAATATTCAAAAGATTTCGGTGTACCATTAGAAGAACAAACTGCGATTAGAATTAGAAGCGATTGCCCTATTATAATAAGAGTACAACGAGAAGTTTATAGGAATTTAAAATTATATTGCCGAGAAAACAAAGTTCCTTAATTCAGTAGAAATAATCGACTTATAAAGTCGTTTAACTAAATTGGTTTAAATGGGCCTACTTCAATTTCAAGAAATTTTAATTTAAGAGAGAATAACTCTGGTAACATTTAGGCAACAGCGGACTTAATGCGTTTAAAAATTCATTATAATATTATAGTGATAGATTTTCACCTAGTATTGTTATATTTTTTTTTTGACATTCGCGTTAGTAGGTACTGAATAAAAATAATAAAAATCTTTATTAAATTCACCTCTTCTATTTAATCTTTATTCGTAAACCATCTTTAACCCTTTGAGGACCAGTGGTTATCCTTGCCAACCACCTATCTAAAATCATATATCTACTTTCCTAGTGGTTCTTCCCATTAACCGCAATGTTTAACGGGTTGTCTAAGGTGGCAAAAAGAATAATTAGGTATCCCGGCTTCTTCAGACGAGCAGTTTCTTTAGTAGCCATTTTATATTGAAAGAAATTACATGTATACATTCCGCTGTGATCAAATAGGGTTATATTTTTCGTGAAAGTGAATATATCCTCGCAAAATGGCTGGTAAGTGATTGGATTATATCTACACATCTCATAAAAATATCGGTCGCATAAAATTTTAGTTTTTTTATTTCTGTAATTACATTTTTTTGTTGTGGTTACGAATATTAACCACTAGGACTATGGTATTATTGTCTGAAAATATTCGTTTTTTGCTATGGTTAGGCTTTTTTCGCTTTCTTTATTCACCGTAATTGTTTTTCATAGGTTCTAAAACAAGATGGTCGTTACGCGAACTAGAGGCTATGAGTAATTCCGAAGTTGATGCCCTTTTGGATGAAATACCTAGTGATTGTGACTCCATTACATCGGACATAGAGAGTGTTATGAGCGACGAAATCAATATAGATGAAACGATTCCAGATGAAAGAGGCGAACTATTTAATTTAGAAGATATACCAATAGTTTTAGCGAATGATGTTGAAGCCGACGTAATGCAGGAATGGGATAGAGAAGATTTTTTACCACTGGAAGTTATTCGACAAGAAGAATTGAGAAAAATAGCAGTTGCTTGGACAAAAGATGTTGCTCATGTAACCCGACTGAACCCTTTTGTGGCTCAGACAGGGCCGGATGTTCCCGACAACATCGAATCACCCACTGACATGTTCAGTTACTTGTTTCCAGACAGCTTCATTTCTGATATTGTTTTCCAGACAAACTTGTACGCCTTACAAAATAACGGTGGAAGCAGCAACTTTGTTCCGACTACCAACGCTGAAATCAAAACATTTTTAGGCGTAAACATGCTAATGAGCCTGAAGAAAATGCTTAGTTATAAAGATTACTGGTCCTCTAGGGAAGAGATTCGAGATTATTTTATAAGCTCTGTATTATCGCGTGACAGATTTAGTTGGCTACTAAGTAATATCTACATAAACGATAATTCAGTGCAGCCAAAGCGAGGTGAACCCAACTATGATAAATTATATAAAATAAGACCGTTACTTTTAAAATTAACAGAAAAGTTTTATGCTGCTCTCAATCCTAACGAGTTTCAATCGGTTGATGAATCGATGATCAAGTTCAAAGGCAGAAGTAGCCTCCGCCAGTTTATGCCAATGAAGCCTACGAAAAGAAGTTACAAGGTCTGGATTAGGGCTGATTCTACAGGATATGTATCCGAATTTCAAATTTATACTGGCAAAGTTGATGCTGGGGTTGACAAAAAAATTGGGTCACCGCGTAGTAAAAGATCTAACTAAAGCTTTAGTTGGCAAGCATCATAAAGTATTTTTTGATAATTACTTCAACTCTGTAGAGTTGCAGAGAGACTTACTAGCTGATGGAATTTATGGCTGCGGAACGATTCGTAAAGGAAGAAAGGATTATCCTGAGTTCAAAGTGGATAAGTCCATGAAAAGAGGCGATGTAGACTGGAGAGTGTCCACGGATGGATTAGCAGCTTTGAAGTGGATGGATCGCAGAGGTGTCTTGTTTTTAGGAAACTATCACGATCCGTCTATCATGGAAGTTGCGTCCAGAAAAACAAGAAATGGTACGACCGAGGAAATTCCATGTCCTGTTATGGTCAAACACTATAACAAGCATATGGGTTATGTTGATCGATTTGATATGCTTAAAAGTCTGTACGAAATAGATCGAAAGTCACACAAATGGTGGCACCGCATCTTTTTTTATTTTATCGACGCAAGTATTGTGAATGCGTTCATCCTCTTTCAGCAAAGAAGTACCTCCAAATGTATTACATTGAAACAGTTTCGCATATCTATTGGGCGTGGACTAATAGGCGCCGGAGTTTCTTCTGCTAAAAGGAGTAGTAAAAATTTAGTCGAACGAGAACCAAATAAATTTAAAAAAATAATACCTCTTGAGGTACGCTATGATCAGTGCGCACACATGCCAGTTAGGTGTGGGTCCTTAAGATGTGCTAATTGTAGTACAACAAAAGATGTCCATCGAACCATCTGGAAATGTTCTACATGTGACGTCGGTCTATGCCTAAATAAAGACAGAAATTGCTTCCTAAACTTTCATAAAAAATAATTACCTTGTCCTACTGGTTACTCCCAGTAACCATATCCTGTGGGATAATCCAGGATATTTGTAAACTTTAAATGTATTTTTCCTATAACTTTAATGATAAATAAACGTAATTTTTCAGAAATTTCTTTTATAATTTAAACTTTTTCTTTGCCGTCCTCAAAGGGTTAAGGAAATCATGGAAGATAAAAATGTTGGAATTAAGGTAAATGGGGTATATATAAACAACATTTTAGATATGTAGATGACTCTATCTTAATTGCAGATAATATGGAAGATCTGCAACAAATGATCGATGAGCTGAATCGTATTGGTACGAATTATGGTATTAAAATAAATAGCAATAAAACAAAGTTTAATAGTAAGCAGACGCAAACTCCCATACAACAACGCAAGTTTAATAGCAGATGGTCAAACCTTAGAACGTGTAGCACAATATAAATATCTAGGAAGCTGGTTGCATGAAGATTGGGAATTATCCCATTTGACATTAGTCAAAGAAATTAAATGCAGAATTGAAACAGCTCGAAATAACTCGTCGTGACATTAATTTAAAGCTGAGGTTACGTTATGCCAAATGCTATGTATGGTCGGTGTTGCTGTACGGTGCAGAGACCTGGACATTGAAGTCATCTTCCGTCAACAAAATAGAAGCATTTGAAATGTGGATGTATCGTAGAATGCTAAGGGTGCCATGGACAGACAGATGAAATTCTAAGAAGAATCGGCAGAGACCGTGAGTTAATGCTTAACGTCAAAAAGAAGAAAACATCGTATTTTGGACATATAATGCGAAACTCAAAGTATCAACTGCTGCAACTCATTGTCGAAGGAAAAATAGAGGGAAAGCGAGGGATAGGCAGAAAGCAAATGTCATGGTTAAGAAATACAAGAGATTGGACGGGGTTAAGAACGATAGGAGAGTTGGTCCACACAGCAACCGACAGAGAAATGTATGGAAATATGGTCGCCAACATCCAACAATAGTGGATAGGCAGTCGAAGAAGAAGAATCCTATTTTTGAGTTTAGATCAAAGGAATATTGTAAAGTTTTCAAATAAAAACGGTATTGATTGATTTTTAGTTAATTCACTAACGTTATTGTTTTAAATTAAAATGATAATTTTATATTAAATAAAATAGCTTTAGGTACAGTTGCGACAAAAATAATCTGACAACTTTATAACTTTGAAGAACATTTAATTTAAAAAAGTATTCTCTTTATGTTAATGTATATTATGTTCTTGTATGCTCGCAAAATTTTACACGCAATATGCCAAATAATAATCGCTTTTATATGAAAACACGTTCTTGCCTCAAGTTGCAAAAAGCGAACTACCCTGGCTAGTGACTTAAACAAGTAATTGGTACAAGTAGCGATACTAATGTAATCGCGACTCAACGACTGCCAGAAGACGCGACGCATGATACAACAACAGAAGATATGAAAGAATATCATCATCATATCATTGCGTCACACGGTGATCATTTTTCGAACGTATTCATTAAGTATGGTTTGTTATTATTCTGTGTGATTTTTTTTTTATTTCTTAAGTGTTTGCTTGGTAAAAAATATGCATTGAGCTATTATAACTTGCAATGTGAACGATAAATTAAAGAAACTTGATAAAAATTTAAACTTTTTTCGATTTCCTAACAACAAAAATGTATGTAAACAAAGACTACGTTTTTTGAATTACGATAGATACGGCTGTATTTTCCGCATGAGAATTTTAAATAATAACCAAATAGTTATTTATGTAACATGTGCAAAAAGTGCAAATGTTTATTGCATACGGCATGAAGTTATATAATAATATGCCATGTGCAATAATCACACTTTTTGCACATGGTACATACAATATTTTTGGTATTGGTATTTTGCGATTATGAGATTGATATATTCATTAGCGGACTAAGAAGGGATGACAGTTGTGGTACATTTCTGAACCATACAAACTTAAAACGTTACGGTCGCGCCGTTCGAAAATCTTTTCTATCGAAAGTGACACCTAAAAAAGGCACCATTACGCGCCGTATCTATAAAGTCCTATCAAAAGGACTTCCCAAAAAATCCCGTTTTGAGGGCATTCTTATTTATAGTTTTTTTGGCAACCGTGGCGAACCGCTCCCGTCTCCTCTCCTCATCATAATATACTTAATTGCAAATTATTGTATATTTACATACCTACATTTTTTTGTCTTATTTTTCAATCTTTTTTATTACACAATGTAAAAAAAATCAAAACCGCTAACAACGCTCTTTTAGTTTATATTTTATATTTGTGTTATCCATATCCATGTTCTGTGTTTTCGATTTTTGCATTTTAAATAAATGCATGATTGTATAATATTATTAAATGACTTTTGGTCGAAATTAAAACATCCTATTTATTAATTTGTTTATTGAATAAAATGTGAATGCTACATCAAAATAGGGTTAAGAGGGTAATTTAAGGTTTGAATAAACTACCCCATTATTTTTTTTGATTCCGAAGACGAGGCAAAACGGACTAAACTTTTAAATTACAAAAAACACTTCGTACTTCATAGATAGGTCATAATATCAGCTTTACTATAAACCAAAAATACCATTATTAAAAAAATGTGTAAACTTCCTAAAAAAATACAAAATGCAATATTTTAAGTTGTATGTATTGTTACCATTAACTCCTTTCATAAAATAATAACACAGAACAAGCTTGCAAAATTGCAAAGCTGTTTGGTTATTAAACCTAATCTTCTTAACTGCAATCCTTGTAAGCAGCTGCAGCAAAATTTATACCGGATATAATCCTACAATGTTGCTAAATATCTTAGAAATTAGCATTTTTATTACCTCGAAGACATTTAAATGGTAAATTATCAACATACCTTCCATTACTACGTTAGTGACTATGCACAGGGCATTATTTAATATTTATTTAAGATATTATATTAGGCGTACCCCAAGGCAGTGTGCCTGTGATATCTATTGTATGCCTACAACTTACCATAACGAGGAGTCATAACTCACTACCTTTGCGGATAATACCGTATATTAACAGTTTACAGGCATGACTACCAATCAGCTCTAACATGTAAGCAACCAATTTTGTAATTGAGCTAAAGCCAGGCCAATAAAGTTAAATTAATTGAAAACAACCCATATCAATTTAATAGGGCTAATATTCCCATATTTAAATATAGAACATCATCTTATAATAGATATTTTCTATAAAAGCCTGTTGTTTGTACCTTAGATTTGTTTTCATTTTACTGGTACCTGCCGTATGTCAATAATAAAAAAGGTATCAGTTATGAGTGATGTCAACTAGTTGTCAAATAATAAAACAAATGTTGTTGAAGTAAATGCATGACCTAGGCTATTTATTTCACGCTCACAACTTCACGAAGAAGCCAAGTGACCTGATGCTTACCCAGCGGATGACACGGGCCTTGACACTTATCTCTGTCTGATTTAGTTAAAAAACAACACGCTACTCCCATAACTGGCATTCTTCGGGCTAACAGTCAAAAGAACCCGAAGATTGTAACTTCATACAAGCTTAAAAAGGCGCACATATGTGAAGAAGGAGGGCAGCAGTCTTCGTATCCACAAACAAAGATCGCAGAGACGTTCTCATGATAATGAAGAAATATTTCACACAGTTAACCAAATAGCTAATAGGCACGAACAGGTAATTTTTTAACCTTTTTCTCTACTGCTATTATAACGAAATCATAACTACTCTCCAGAAAGGGACATTGTAAATTAGAGGTTTGGAAAGAAAGTCCTAACTTCCTTCTTAAATTAATTTAATTGATTGTTGATCTATAAATATAGATCATAAATCAGATAGATAATAAAAGTTGATCGAAATTTATTTAATTAAACTCCTAATTTACTGATATACTATATATTTTTTAATTATTTCAGATTCAAACCAAGCCCTTAGAAGTTTGTGAATACAACAAGTATATGGGTGGTGTAGACCATAGCGATCAACTGATCTACTATTCGCGTCCTTGGAAAACCAGACCGTGGTACAAAAAAGTAATTTTTTATGTGCTTGATATGACTGTAAAGTCTTTTATCCTATATAATATGGCAAGATTTAAGAAAATACTCTTGGTATAATTTCGGAACATCTAATAATTAAGGCTTTGTTGCGTATTCCAGCAGATTTTTTGGTAGCCAACCTAATGTACCAGAGTGTGTTTATGACAATAGACGTAGGAAAACTTAATAGCAACTAAATAAAATACAAAGACATTTTCCTAAAAAAAAATTATAAGATTTTATGAACTGCTGTCCTGCAGTTCTATCGGATAGCGAGCACAGACATTTTGGAGGAAAGGTTGCTTGGAAAAACCTTCGTTGTGTGTTTGGTGTTTTGGCCCCTTCCATAATTTAGAACAAGAATAATAATATATTTTTTTTATCGCCAACCGACAGTAAAGCCGTACATTATCAGAGTGATTTCCGGCAGTAAACGAACACTTTCTTTTATTGTAAAATAAAATACTTTATCTGCCGCAAATGCGGCACGTAAAGTATTTTATCTGCCGCATATGCGGTAGATAAAGTATTATCCTGCCATTTCTCATAGTAGGTCAAATTTTTTGAGGGGTACTTTGGAATACGCACGTGGTCCGCCCAAAATTTTCTGATGTGTCAAATTTAGGCCAAAATGGGTTTTTTTGTCGTCGGATTGTGAAGCTATTTTAACCTGTCGAGCTTGAATATTGGATGGAATAGGTAGTATGAAACATCTACTTTACATTGTAACCAAATATAAGGCAAGAATTATTAAATATTTTACGCAGACCCGATTCTAAAATAGGTCTAAAGCTCGTCTTTTCTATTAATTTAACATGGGGAAACAACATCTATTTTCTTAGAGCGGTCTGCCTTACATAAAACGGTGATGAACGGTTGGCGATAAAATTTTGTATGCACCACGTCAGTAAAGTGTCTTTATCGACTCGCCTGTTATTCGCTTCGCTCGCTCATCTCATAATTTCAGACTCGTCCGATAAAGCATCACTTTACTGCCTTGGTACATAAATAACTATTACTAGCCAGTTGTTTGTTAAACTGTAATGCACGGTCGTAATATATTATTTTTATTTCAATTAGTACTATTTTTTAAACCACGAAATTAGAATTGTGTCTTCTTAACGATAGCAGTCGAGTCCACGGTCATTGCAGTAACTGCTGTATATTATCCCAAAGAACAATTTTAGTTGATCTACTGGCGGAATGGGACGTTTTAACGCAGCCGGTTTGACGCGGCCGTTCCGACGCGGCCGTTTCGACGCGAGGACGTTTCGACGCCGGTCATTTTGACGCCGAGTCGTTTTGACGCCAAAAATACTTAACTTAATTTTTTTACATTTTATTTAGGATTTTATTGTTATTTTTGAGGTAGGTAACTCATTAATATTTCCATAATCCCTAACTGTTAATGTTATCATTATCATCAAATTTCTATGAAAAGAAATAAAGAATTAAATTATGTTAATCTCATTCTGGAAAATCATCATTTAAATACCACATATTAATAAGAATTTGGGATTAAGAAATGGTAATCTAGTTCAGGTAGGTAGTTAATTAACCCATTTTAGGTAGGTACCTCAAGGGTATAAAGACTAATTTTTCTTTTCATATCCTCAGTATAAAACAAGTTCTTGTTCTTAATCATTGTGTCCTGATTTGTTCTATTTTACTTAATTTTATTTTCTACAACATGGAAATTACAAGCAAAAGGGGAAGACGTAAATTCTCAGACGGTGGTTTTTTGTACGTTTTTGATAAAACAAGTTCATGGAATTCAAAAAAGTTTTGGAGATGTGACCATACCATTGAAGGACAACAACGCTGCAAGGCCAGGATTCATACCCAGGACGACGTGGTTATTAAAAAAATTAACGAGCATTGCCACGGAAGTTCCGCTGCACATGTGGAGGCTGCAGTTATCAAAACATCAATAAAGAGAAGGTGTGAAGAAACGATGGAATCCACGGCTACAATAATAAATCACTGTGCATCAGGAATCTCTTTAGGTGCAAAAGCTGCATTGCCGAATCACACCGCCATGAAGAAAATGATTAGAAGGAAGAGAAACCAAATCGACCTTGCACCACCTACCCCAGTTAGTCGTGAAGAACTCGTCATACCAGAAAAATATAAAGTTTATGCAAGTGCAAACAATGTTGAGGAACAGTTTCTCTTGAGTGACAGTGGACCGGATCCGAACAGAATTTTACTTTTTGGGCGCAAACAGAACCTGAAAGTAAGTATTACAACAATAATAGGTTATTTATCTTCGAAAATTATTTTTTCGAAAAAAAATTATTTTTCAAAAATTTAATTTTAGAAAAATTCGTATTATATTATGTTTGCTAAAACAATTTCAATTTTCATGGGAATTATATGTTGTTTTCTTTACAGATTTTGAAGGACTCAAAACATTGGTTTGTTGATGGAACATTTAAACCAACTCCCTCAATTTTCTATCAGACCTACGTTATAATGGCTAAACAATTTGGGGGAGTTCATCCTGTTATTTATGCCCTCCTGCCCAACAAACAGCAAGCTACATATGCCAGAATGATTGGTTTGGTCAAAGATCTCCAGCCAGGTGCAAGCCCGGAAAAAATTTCGTGCGACTTTGAACTAGGTGCCATAAATGCATTCAAAGAAGCTTTTCCAAATGCAGAGCTGCAAGGTTGTTTTTTCCATTTAGTAAAAAACATGAAGAAGCATTTGGCGCACATGAATTTGCTGTCTCGATACAATACAGATGCTGATTTCAGTCTTCAAGCCCGTATGGTGACTTCTTTGGCATTTGTTCCTGAAGGGGACTTGGATGATGCAATCGACCACTTGTTCGATGAGCTGCCTAATGAGTTGCACCCTCTACTAGAATGGTTCGAGGACTCATACTTAGGTCGTCCTCAACGACGGGGTAGAAGAAGACGCAATGCGCTATTTCCGCCTACACTTTGGTCTGTTTACAATCGCGTTTTGGATGGCACAGACAGAACAAATAATCACGCCGAAGCTGCACACAGACGATTACAAAACGAAATGTCCATGGACCATCCAACGATCTGGAAATACATTGATGCTCTTAAGAAGATACAGTCAGGAAGGGATTTGTACTACGAGCAATTACTTTCGGGTCAACAGCCGCCAACTAAATTAAAAAAGTATCGCGACTGTGACGAGAGGATAATATTAATAGTTAGGGATTATAGAAATAGGAATATTACTGAGTATTTAAGAGCAATATCGCATAATTATGTTATGAATGCATAATAATTATTTAGATAAATAAACTGTCAAGTACTATATTTTTTTCTGTATTATTTATTACTTACCTACCTACAAAAATAAAAAAATCCTACATAAAATTAAAAACTAAGTTACATATTTTTCACGTTAAAACGGCCAGTGTCGAAACGTCCTAGCGTCGAAACTTCCTCGCGTCGAAACGGCCGCGTCAAACCGGCCGCGTCAAACCGGCCGCGTCATAACGTCCTAGACCGATCTACTGGCACACTACTGCTAGAGAAGTAAGTATCAATTTAAACTAGAAAAGTTACTTTTTAGAGTTCACTTGGATATCAGTGATGATGACTTTGTTCGGCTAACGTCTCTAAAATAAATATAAAAACCATTTTGCTATTAAGTTTGTAGGATTTTGCACTAAAGGGTTTTTTTTGTTTACTTCTCTTTTTGTTATTTTACCCTTTTTTTAACTATATCTATATTCTTGTTATATATGGATAGGATAGTCGTTGCTGACTTGTTAGGAAATTAACTAGGGAATAATGTATGTGGAGGACTACAATGCCGCCAAAATTTTAGCTACACAAACAAACTACAATAAAAGGCTTTTCCTGGAAATGTAGTTTATAACACGGGCACCAAATGCAATAAAAAAAGATAATAAACATTGAGTGAAATTTATTCTTATTCCATGTATTTGGACACATTTTAAACATCTCCTAACACATCTGATAATAACCAGCATAATATCCCTTAATAAGATATTACATAAAAGACGTTGCAAGCCACTGTATTTATCATAAATATGTAAACTCGACCATTCATACAAATGGACAAAGGATGCCTAACTTAATGATGCTCAATATGACGTTTCAAACGTCAAATATCTACAAAATATCGATGACGGAACAAAATGTTAGATAAACTAATTAAACATTTTAAATTTAAGTTTTAATTATTTTAATTTTTATAGTGCTGTTTAAATAGTTTCGGTTGCGGGTGAGAAGCCAGTTTTTGTCCTTGAATCCTCTTCAGAATTTTTCCGTGGGAATTGACCCATTTTCCTGCATGATTTCCTGTTATATTTTACTTCAGCAAGATTTGAATCACGGTAATCCTTAGGCCACTGTTTTTGTGATTATTCTACACTTTTAGGTTAGGATGTGGAACTCGGGAGAAGAGCCCTAAAATAACTTTGGACACTTGTTTCTTTATTTTCTTAACTCTTTAACTCTTAAACTTTTCGTGGAAAATCACTTTACTTTTAACTTAGATTTGTTTTCTTTAGTGGTCAATTACCTGCCACCTTTCATCTCGACTGTCACTTGCTAGCGAAGGAGTAGAGATGGGCCCTTATCGATATGATAAGGTGTGTTTTTGGCTCGTGGTGATTTATTGTGGGGTCGGTTTTGATAGCCTTTCCTGTCTGATGATCGACGGGGGCCGTTGAATGCGCTGTGGTTGCCTGTTGTTTTGTGCTCTGGCCGGAAAATATGCCGGCTTTAGACACATTTCACGTTGTAGCGTTTATCGACGACCGTCTCCGGTATTACTTTTAGCTCATTCCTTTTCGAAATATTTTGCAATATTATAGCACGGTAGGTGGGTGGTTTCTTTTTCAGTTTTTTTTTTGAGTTAATAAGTTAGCAATATCGCAATTGATTTCAAATTTATAACTGTTTCACCCAGCTTTGATATTATTTTGACTGTTTTGTTAAGTAATTCGCGTCTTGATCCGGCATGTAGGTCATGTAAATTAATTTAGGTAGTGGGGTGCTCAACCGGGGTTAAGTCATTTTTTTATCGTAAAGACTATGTTTAGTTACTGAGTGTTCCTCTAGGATATGTTGAATGACCGCCGCATTCAACTGGAAACTTAAAGGTGATTGGACATGATCAATCGACGTCATATTTCCGGCGTGGTACCGGAAGCCATTTTGGTACACGCTAGAAGACGGACACTTTAAGCTTGGCTTCGTTAGTCTACTGACATATAAAGTTTTTTTCCCCAAAAGTTTAACACTTCAGTGGATTTGGGGCTGAAAACTACCAAAAAGTTACCTTCCATAGTGCATTTGTAGTTTTTTTTTGGTTGTGTGGAAGGATTCGAGGTCATGTACCGATTTTTCTGTGTCTAATATTCTAGCTGCTAAGTAAATGGCAACAAAGGGTGAGTTTTTCCAATGCAATATCTTATTTTATTTTATTTTTACTCCATTTTCTTATGATCATTATTCAATTTTAACTGCTGATATGGCGAAATTTTGTTAAGAACTGAATCTACGTTTACACGTGACGTGCCTTAAGAGCCCCTATATGTATTGTATGAAGCTAATTTATGCTGTGTTTAATTAATTTGCTATGACTATGTGTTTTTGCATTGCATCTTGCATTAAGCTTTGATATTTGACGATTTATATGTCGTATTAATTCATAAGGTATGCTAGTAAAAATGGTAGTATGTATTGTCCGTACTAATTGAATGCGATTTAGAACCTCTTGTCATATTGCAACACCTTTATAGTTATATTTCTTGCTAAGTTAGTCATTGCGGCCTCATGAAGTCATCTTTTAAATTTCAAAGTAATAACATCCCCTTAAAAATTTTAAATGACAAGGGGTATCCAGTAATAGCTTATTTGATGATCCCAGGGGGCAGAGGGTAAAAGGGGGTGAAGTAGTTTTTGGTTAAAAAGTTGTCCCCTTTGCACATCTTTTGACGTGTCTCGGCGTTTTTTCTTAATCAGTGGTTTTCGATAAATCCGTGGTGGAAAGTTTTCAAATGAACACCCTGTATGTACCTGCGTCTGGCGATGACAATATAATGTCCTTTTTTATATACAAAATATTACAAAAACGAATTAAGTGGCGCGGCGTTAGTGGAGATCTTTGAGATATTATCTTGGCATCGTTTGTTATTTTAATGAAAAATAAGAAATTAACATGCGTCGCAGCATTATTTCTATTTTTATGTCCTGCGTGGCGGATGATATAATTTGAACCTTTGAAGCTTTAAAATAAATTTTCAATTTTTTTTTAATTAATGTCATCCGCCAAATTAGAAGTCCTTGTGAACACCTTAGTAACATTTTTGTGTTAAATTTGCAATTAGACAAGCCGGGAAACGATGCCGCATTTCACGCTGGCATGAAAGGATCTTAAATCAGGTATCTTAAAATCTTAATGCGTTTATTCCTAAGAGATCCGAACCACAATTCGGTATAATATAATTCGCCAGTCAGTTATCAAGTAAAGATAAACTGAAACACTATCATTTATTTTTCATATTGAGAGGAAATTTTACATAAGGTGCGTCCACATGCCGTTGACCAAAAGGGGCATTATAAAAAATCTGCAAGTTATCTTGCAGTTGTCAGTTGTTTAGATTGTTGTTTATTTTCTTTCTTTTTTTGAATTACTATGACCACTTAAAACTGTGTTGACATAAAAAAATCACAATAAATTATTTATTTAAGGTTGACATAAATATTTATTCGAAAAAGCTGTCCATTTTCTCCAAGAGACCTGATTTAAATATAAATAATAAATCCCACAAAGTCCCGGTCTCAAAAATTCTTTTATATATAAGTACCTATAACGGTTACATGTTTCGCTCGCAAATGAGCATCATCAGACCTACAAACGTTGTTGTGTTTGCAAAATGTGCTTATAAAAAAACATAAAAGTATCTTACCTAATTACACAAACAATGAACATTTAAAAATTAAAAATATATAAACACCTCACCCAACTGTAAATAAAACATAAATAAATTATACTGAGTGGGGAGTAACAACCTTCCATAGATTGGTCAAAAGTAGCCCACGAAGTAAATGCCCAACCTTGTCTGTTAGTGCCAAGAAAAATAAAACTAAAGAGAGAAATGTCACCGGAAAAGGCGGGAGAACAAGAGGTTATGGATATAAAAGCGAATCATTTGTTTATGTTATTGAAAATAAAATAGAGCTCAAAATTAAAAACTTCATTAACACAGGTAAGGACTGGACTCTTCTTAGCTTTGGTTATCTCTAATTTTTCAAGTAAATCCAACTTTTTGCTCTTCTGACATTCGTGAAGTATGTTTACATTTTCAGGTGCCGAGAATTGATGTTTTGATTCTAACAGATGGTTTTCAAACGCTGATTTCGTGTTAGTTTTATCAGTATTCCGGTATTTATCAACAAAACTAAGATGTTCCTGGATTCTGGTCGATATTTTTCGTCCTGATTGTTCTACATACACTGCAGGGCACTCTCCACAGTGCAAAGAATACACACCTGACTTTGAAAATGAGTCAACTTTGTCCTTAATTTTGATTAGATGCTGTTTAAGCGTATTATTAGTCTTGAAAGCTAGTGATATGTCGTAGGATTTGAAGAATTTTCCCAATTGTAAAGATATGTTACCAAAATAAGTTTGAATGTAAAATATTATATGATAATTTGTATTTATTGACGAATTTATAATAAAGTTTATTAATTAATCTTAATGGGAAACCGTTATTAAAAGCTAATTGTTTTTTGAATGATAGAATAGTTTTGGACTTGCATTGTCTTTAATTTGTTTTACATCACAACGTTTCAACTGGTAAGTATCTCCAGTCGTCTTCAGGTGAATACTGTAGATACTGGAGATACTTACCAGTTGAAACGTTGTGATGTAAAACAAATTAAAGACAATGCAAGTCCAAAACTATTCTATCATTCAAGAAACATCATTGTCTCCAACCTTCAAACAGACGCTAATTGTTTTATTATGTTTAGTTCTTTATTAAAGGCACTTCTAGATAAAGGCAGTTTAAATAGCCTATAGTTGTAAATGTTATTTTTGGGTGTATCCCATTAACATAGCGTATGAATTCATGCGAACTCTCGTCAGTGCCACTCCAAACTATGCATATATCATCCACATACCTCTTATAAGCCACCAAGAATTGCGAAAAGTTACTGCTCATTATTGAGTTCTGTGGCACTGACGAGAGTTTGCATGAATTCATACGCTATGTTTATTTATTTTTTTATTTATTTATTTTATACACTGTTTTACAGTTTCCCAGTTACAAAACAGGTAGAAAACAGAATTTAATTAAGTAAAAATAAAATAAATTATTTAACAATTAACATAAAGATTAGCAATATTTAAATTTATGAAACTAACAATACGGTAGTAATAATAGGTACCCTACAACAAGAAATAATTAAAAAAAAAAAAGTAATTAATTACATACGTAGTATAGGTACTAGTGATAAAAATGCCTTTTGACAGCGCTTAAGCTACAATTAAAGATATCATAGGCATGGACATTGTCATTGCAACATGTACACATCCTATTGATGGGAGAATATTTGAAGACATTGGCTCGTGAAGGTGGTAAGTAGAAGGTATATAAGTTACGGGCATTTAGAGAAGGAATTCTAAAGTTCAGTTTGTGCAGCAGCTCTTCACAAATAATATTGTTATTGAGCAGTTTATGTAAAAATAACTGCGTAGAACATGTGCGTCTATCATGTACTCTAACAAACGAGAATCTTTGCAGCAGCTGGTCATGAGGAAAACCTCTGTCGGGATAAACTCCATCAGATCTATACCACAAAGCTTTCAAAAAAGTCTCTGAACGCTCTCAATATTGTCAATGTGGACTTTATAAAACGAAGACCAAATGATTGAAGAGTATTCCAATTTAGATACAACAAGAGAACGATACAAAGTTACTAACGGATCAAGTGACCTAAAATCTTTAGTAGTTCTAAGGATGAAACCAAGTATTTTATATGCGGAGGATACGACGTGATCAATATGAGGAAGAAAGGATAGTTCTCTATCGAAAATAACTCCTAGATCCTTAAACACAGTAGGTCTATCCAGAATCTTACCATTTATGTTATAATTGAAATCAAAAGTGGTGTTTTTGTTTGTATATGTCATAACATTACATTTAGCAATATTTAAATTCAATCTGTTTTTAGTGCACCAATCATACAACAAATCCAGATTACGCTGTAGCTTTAAACAGTCCAATAAACTTGATATTAAACAGAAAATTTTTAGATCATCTGCATATAGCAGACAACAAATAGTAAGGCTATTGACAATATCGTTTATAAATAATGTAAAAAGAAGAGGACCAAGGATGGATCCTTGGGGAACTCCAGATGTTGCGAAATATTCGATAGATTTGACCCCGCCATAAGCTACAAACTGCCTCCTATTTTTTAAATATGATTCGAAAAATGACAGTAAATTATTAGAAAACCCAAAGGTTTGTAGTTTGCTTAATAATATGGAGTGATCCAGCTGATCGAAAGCCTTGATAAAGTCAGTATAAACAACATCTGTTTGCATGCGTTGATCAATGCCTTCAGCCAAGTATTGAGTAATACACATTAGATTCGTTGTTGTTGAACGACCTTTTACAAATCCATGTTGTTCAGGAGCAATAGCGTTTTTAACTTTATAAAAAATATTATTATGTAATAACACTTCAAAGATTTTAGAAAAATTCGATATTATTGATATAGGTCGATAATTTGAGATGTCCAATTTATCACCTTTTTTGTAGACAGGGCATACCTTTGAGGATTTCCATATACTTGGCATTTGACAGAAACTGAGACATTTATTGAAGATTAAAGACAAAGGACGTGCAAAAACACCCGCACAATCCCTAACAATAAACGCAGGAATATATGTTAATGGGATACACCCAAAAATAACATTTACAACTGAAATTGAGAATAATGGTCAATTACCTTTTTTAGATCTCCTTTTAACAAGAAACAATAATAAGATTGAATTTAAAATTTACAGGAAACCTTCTTCTACTGATAACATAATTCAATTTAATTCTAACTCACCTTATTCCCATAAATTTGCAGCTTTCAACTCGTTTTTCTATAGGCTATTTAAACTTCCTTTATCTAGAAGTGCCTTTAATAAAGAACTAAACATAATAAAACAATTAGCTTTTAATAACGGTTTCCCATTAAGAATAATTAATAAACTTTATTATAAATTCGTCAATAAATACAAATTATCATATAATATTTTACATTCAAATATATCTAACAAAAATAATTATAGATCAATAACTTATTTCGGTAACATCTTTACAATTGGGAAAATTCTTTAAATCTTACGACAGCTTTCAAGACTAATAATACGCTTAAACAGCATCTAGTCAAAATTAAGGACAAAGTTGACTCATTTTCAAAGTCAGGTGTGTATTCTTTGCACTGTGGAGAGTGCCCTGCAGTGTATGTAGGACAATCAGGACGAAAAATATCGACCAGAATCCAGGAACATCTTAGTTTTGTTGATAAATACAGGAATACTGATAAAACTAACACGAAATCAGCGTTTGCAAACCATCTGTTAGAATCAAAACATCAATTCTCGGCACCTGAAAATGTAAACATACTTCACGAATGTCAAAAGAGCAAAAAGTTGGATTTACTTGAAAAATTAGAGATAACCAAAGCTAAGAAGAGTCCAGTCCTTACCTGTGTTAACGAAGTTTTTAATTTTGAGCCCTATTTTATTTTCAATAACATAAACAAATGATTCGCTTTTATATCCATAACCTCTTGTTCTCCCGCCGTTTCCGGTGACATTTCTCTCTTTAGTTTTATTTTTCTTGGCACTAACAGACAAGGTTGGGCACTTACTTCGTCGGCTACTTTTGACCAATCTATGGAAGGTTGTTACTCCCCACTCAGTATAATTTATTTAGGTTTTATTTACAGTTGGGTGAGGTGTTTATATATTTTTAATTTTTAAATGTTTCTTTGTTTGTGTAATTAGGTAAGATACTTTTATGTTTTTTTATAAGCACATTTTGCAAACACAACAACGTTTGTAGGTCTGATGATGCTCATTTGCGAGCGAAACATGTAACCGTTATAGGTACTTATATATAAAAGAATTTTTAAGACCGGGACTTTGTGGAATTTATTATTTATATATAAATATTTATTCCAGATTTTGTAGAAAACTCATATGGTAAAACTATATTACACAATCTCCAGGTCAGTCAAGATGCATGTAAATCCAATATAACTGTACTCACTATAGAAATTTAACTACCGGGAAATTCGCATGTTTCCTAAGATTGTTTTGTATTGACTTGCTGGGTTATGGGGTGCTTTTTTATAACTAGATCATCTTAATAAGAGCCATACGATAATTCCTGCTCTAGGTATATACACACATAATTTGAGTTATTGAAGATGGTTCGTACCTGAAACAAAGAAAATTATTATATAGTAATATATGAAATTTTCCTTCATAATAGTATATTATTATTATTGTTACGAGCAGCGGAGCGACGATGAATTTAGGACGCTAAAGCTACACTCATCAGCAAAAAAAAACCGGACAAGGAAAATTATTACCAACTGTGATATTAATTAACTTTTCTGATTTTAAAATATCTTTAGAGAAATTTTCAAAAGATGGTAACCGCATGTATTAAGATAATTACCCGTTTGTCGATTTAAGAAAAATTTTGACATGTGCGATATTATACCGAGGGCAACAAATGACACTTTCTGACCTTACGTTCTTAACACCCTGTGGAAAAAGTAGGCAGTGCCATGATATTGCAGTGCATTTCATATGGAAGTCGCATGTTTTCTTAACATTTTGTTTTTTGATTCGTCCCAATAACTGTTCTTTTTAAAAAGATTTAATCTTTTTAAAAAATTATTTTAATTTTTCCAATGTTAATAAAAAAAATTAAACGTGATAAGTTGCCTATCAACTAGCGTTTTATTTTATTGTTAGTGTTAAGCTTGAAATATTGCCCAAACATGCACTCAGAAGTTGTTGCCCGTGGCACTAAACGACGATGGCCGAAACATACGATATATCGCTAACGTCTTGGGTGAGGCTAAGAGTACCGTACAGGATGCAATTAGCCGCTTTCGACAAACTGGAGAGTAAAGTTTGGGGTTGTTTGACGACTAATGGCTAAAGATGGTAAACCGCGATCGCGTAGTCTTACGTCTTCTCCCTGATCCTTGATGCCTAGACTACTCCCCAGTTTTTCTAAAGCGGTTGATTGCATCCTGTACGGTACTCTTGCCTCACCCAAGACGTTAGCGATATATCGTATGTTTCGGCCATCGTCGCTTAGTTCCACAGCACGGGCAACAACTTCTGAGCGCATCTTTGGGCAATATTTCAAGCTTAACACTGACAATGAAATAAAACGCTAGTTGATAGGCAACTTATCACGTTTAGAAGTCCTTGAGACATATATCCTTTTAAAAAGAACGGTTATTGGAACGAATCAAAAAACAAAATGTTAAGAAAACATGCGACTTCCATATGAAATACACTGCAATATCATCGCACTATTCTATCATTCATCAAAAATATATAGTTGTCAACATAGCCGTAAAAATCTTCGGCTTAATTTATATCTACTTAGGGCTGGCTTATGTGCCGGTTTAGCGACTGTGCAACGGAATAGTTTTAGTTAAGTGACACTTTAAGTTAAGCCACACCTAAAAGTCTTAAATGGAACCCGTACAAACGGTCCTTAAGGAAATATTTATTATCGACAGCAAAGAACTTATCAAGATCAATAAATATCAGTAAATCAGTAAATCTTACTTTATTGCTACAAAAAATTAAATTTGCAACTTTGGCAAATATTTTACCTGGGATAATCAAAAACACATCAGTAATGATAATTTTGTTGGAGAATTTCTCAGGGCATATGAAACCGTTCTGGAGCTGTAGCAAGTACTTAACATTAAATTTTATAGGTAGTATTGCTATTATTTTTAACCAATATCCTCAATCCCAAATTGTACCATACCTTTTGGGACACTCTGTATATTCAGATACCAATGTATTTTACTATTTTATGCTGCATAGTAAGCCTTTTTATTTGATACCGTATGATTTCACAAATTATAAATATAAAATAGTTTCTTATTCATAAAAATTTAAAATTCAAAATGACAATTTTGTGCTAAGGCTCTTTTTCTCAGCGATATTTTAATTAAATTATCTCTGAATAAGCTGATGACTACCGAGATGTAATGGCACAGAAAGCTACTGATAAGAATTATTTGAAGAAAGAAGTGGAGTTAAGACGAGAAGCCTGGGACCAAGTGAATTAATAAGGGCACTTGGATTTTTAGAGCACTAGAGTTGTGTACCGAAGTTTTCTAATAAAAGTGAATATCCTTTTGAGGATTGCAATACTTATGAACTTGTTTAAAATTAAAATAAAGTCTGCTTTTGGGGATTCTAAATAGGGAAAAAAACTTGGAAAAGTTAGGCAGACCATCGTCAGAGAAATATTTAATGATCTCCTTTACCTTTAACCAAAGTGTCTCTTAACCTTATTAAAAATCGGATGTACCAGTTTGTGGAATTGACTATTTATTGTTTAAAAGCTAAAATGCAATTTTGGTTATGTTAGATCGTCTGATGGACCAAGAGTTATTTCTTAATTAAAAAACATTGTAAATAAATAACTTGATAGTTTCTTATAACCGAGTTTGTAGCCAGTAATTTATTTTATCGGCAACCGACAGTAAAGCCGTACATTATCAGAGTGATTTCCGGCAGTAAACGAACACTTTATTTTATTGTAAAATAAAATACTTTATCTGCCGCAAATGCGGCACGTAAAGTATTTTATCTGCCGCGTATGCGATAGATAAAGTATTACCCTGTCATTTCTCATAGTAGGTCAAATTTTTTGAGGGGTGCTTTGGAATACGCACGTGGTCGGCCAAAATTTTCTGATGTGTCAAATTTAGGACAAAATGGGTCATTTTGTCGTCGAATTGTGAAGCTATTTTAACCTTTAGAGCTTGAATATAGGATGGAATAGGTAGTATGAAACTTCTACTTTACATTTTGACCAAATATAAGGCAAGAACTATTAAATATGTTACGCAGACCCGAATCTAAAATAGGTCTAAAGCTCGTCTTTTCTATTAATTTAACATGGGCAAAAACATCTATTTTCTTAGAGCGGTCTGCCTTACATAAAACGGTGATGAACGGTTGGCGATAAAATTTTGTATGCACCACGTCAGTAAAGTGTCTTTATCGACTCGCCTGTTATTCGCCTCGCTCGCTTCGCTCGCTCATCTTATAATTTCAGACTCGTCCGATAAAGAATCACTTTATATACAGTATATAAATAACTATTATAGAGACAACCATCTTCAACCATTAGTTCCATAATTACTATTTTTTACGAACAGGACCTTATTTATTTTTCTTGAGTTTTTTTTTAAAAGCATAAGCATAAAAAATAAGTGATGAAAACCCAGTAAAGCCATTCGTGGGAATCAACTCAAAGGCAAAAAACAAAGCCACCAGACGTGACATTATAGAACTAAAAATAAACAAGACAGGTAGTGCTTCACTACACCTCTCTGCAATTCGCAGGTTTAGAAATAGATTGCGCAGTAGTACAAACTAGGATGCGACACTATCCGTTTTACATCTTCAAAACGCATTTTTGCTGTATCTAGAAGCATACGGGTTTTGGCTTTCTGATGAGTCCTAATCAGGACGAAACAGTCTCTCATTGTCTACCTGTGCCCCAAGAAGTCCATTATTTTGGCCTCCTTGTGTACTTTAATTCAAAAAATAGATGCACCACTTTGTCCGTTTGCCGCTAACAATGATTTTTATTATTGACGATGATTCACAGCGGTATTTAAAATTTGCTATTATCTTTTATTACTTCTCTTATTTGTGGGTCCACAAAAATACCTTTTTTAACTTATGACCAAACGGTTTTGAATGGTTGATAAAGTCATCCCTTGAGAAACAATAGTCAATATTAGATTTTCTTTAACTGTCAAAAAATTTTATATACAGGGTGTTAAAGAAGACGATGATTTTTTGCTCCAATTTTAATAACGTGTACTATTATTTATTACTCTACGTCAATTGAATTACTGGTTCATAGCAAAGAAAGTGATTTGTCAAATTTTTGAGATCTGCTATATTTTAAAAAATACCGATTTTTTTGGAAAATCTTGCTTTATTTTAACTTATTGGTAGCTTGATCTCACTGTGCGTTGTATCGTGCAAACTTTGCGATTAATTCTTATACCTTATAACAAGCTTGATTATGTTCAGTAACAATGGTTGTACCTAAATGTTATGATGTACAGTGGCGTACTTATAAACACCTATATGTCTATGGTTTATGAGTATAGTGTTAGAAAGTTAGAAATTAATAAATACATTTTTTCCAGAAATTAAATTATAAAAATTATCTTTGTTAACATTTTGTAAACACACTGTATAATATACCTGTAGTACGCTACTGTACGTCATAACATTTAGGTACAACTATTGTTACTGAACATAATCAAGCTTTTCATAAGGTATAATAATCATTCGCAAAGTTTGCACGATACAACGCACAGTGAGATCTAACTACCAATAAGTTAAAATAAAGCAAGGTTTTTCAAAAAAATAGGTATTTTTTAAAATATAGCAGATATAAAAAATTTGACAAATTACTTTCTTTGCTACGAACCAGTGATTCAATTGACGTAGAGTAATAAAATTTAAAAATATTATTGTGAAAGTTACACGCCATTAAAATTGGAGCAAAAATCATCGTCTTCTTTAACACTCTGTATATAAATTTTTTTGACAGTTAAATGAATATTTAATATTCACAATTGTTTCTCAAGGGATGAATCTATCAACCATTTAAAACCGTAAGTCGATATTATATCTGGTTCATAAAATATTAACTGTTAAATTTAGGCGACATTTTTCTTGCTCAAAAGCAATTGTCCAGCAGTTTAGTTAAAAAGAATAAAATTGTCGTAACCATTGTTTTCCTCGCCTCTACTGAACTACGCGTCTTGTCACAATCGAAAAATATTTTATTTTGTAAAATAACAATGCTTGTTGCAAAAAATGATGATGAAATGAATGAATTATACGTTTGTTTTAAGTATATCAAAAGACACTAGATAACCCCAAAAATTGCCATGTCACACGAGGTGTATTTACCAGTGAAAAAAAAAATTGATGGCATAAATAAAATTAAATTGATTAAATGTTTTCAACAATTGATAATAATTTTAATTCATTCATTATAATCATCAATCATTGTTATTTGATTAATCATTCAATTGGCAGGATTTATTACAAAATTTAAAAAATCTTCCAAGATCCGCATAATTATTATATTATATTGCATATAAAAAAAGGTATTTCCCAGTTAGACTTAATATGAAATAGTTAAATAAAATAGTACATTATGATATTAGGAGAATAAGAGTTACTTTATGTGCTGAGAGTGGAAAGCTTGTCTGACGAACGTAGCGAGTCAGACAATCCATGCGAAGCACATAAAGTATCTTATTCTCCGAATATCATATACTATTTTTTCTTTAAACGTGCATCATAAATTAAATAGAAAAAAACGAATTTTTAATGAAGATAAAATGATTGAATTTTTAACTTATTTCACGGTATATTCCCTTTTTGGTATCGTTATCATGGATACGTACTTGTTTGGAAAATATTTTAATATAATGTATTTATACTCCTAGTCATATAAATAAAATTTAATATCATTGAGATACGTCACATAAGTTATCACTTATATGACGTTCGAAGAAAAAGTATATTTCTTGCACAAAGGCGGAAAACCTGCATTTTTTAAACTTTTAAAAGAAATTCGTAACACTGGCTCGTTGTTCGTTTAGTTAGGATTTTCCTGTGCTCAGTATTTGCCCTGTATTTTTGTCTATTAACATGAACATTGAAAGAAAACAAATTATTTAAAAAATTCGTGTGTAATTGTGATTACTTATTCACAAAATTATTATTTCACGAAATTGCTCTGGCCTATCAGGATCATTGTCCGATAACTCTTGTACAATTACTGGTATGTAGGGTTGAAACTTCTCTTTTTTTAAAATTTGGATACAGTGATTTGGTGAGTATCGTAATCACACCCAAGTTGTGTGCTTGACCTATGAAAATCTTCCTGTCATGATTCCTTCTCATGTATAACAGGACAACCACTTTTAACGCTATCTTTAACAGTAAGGGAAGTTTTTTACTTAATTGCTACTCTAGACGCTATCGATTGGATAATAGGCGGGCGAGCGGGGTATTTTTCACTGATCATATCACGGACTTCACTATGATTTCTACTTTTATCTTCACAACCCAACATAATCAAAATTTCTGTACGTTCATGTTCAGAGAGGCGCATTTTGAATGTAATATCAGCAGAACAAAATTCAAATTTGATTAACATTCACTGAAATTTTTTAACGTCTCAAAATTAATTAGAAATTTGTCATTGTCAATGCCTTAATGATTGTGACTTGAGTTCAGTTTGTATTGCTAGGTCGAAATAGCTATTTATACAATAAGTTGCGAAATGACTCTCTTCAAGGCACGCGACGTGAAAATTGTCCAACGAGGCAAGGCCGACATCGTTTCGTAACGAATTATGTTCAAGATTTTTTGTAAAAGCAGAGAATTTGATAATTAAAGCTTTTATTAGTATTTTTAAACATTTCGAAAAGTAGGCGGGCAATCTGTTTCTAAGGCATTGTTTATGCATTATTTAATGTCAAACGTGTTGTCAAATTCGAACGTCGCGTTTTGCTTTTTTTTCTCGCAAAGTTTTTCGAAAAAAATTACTTCAAATGATATTGACGAGTCTTGCGGAAATTGAACAAGCTGCTGAAGCTGCTCTATCCACGTTAGTATCAAAAAAATCGAAACATTTATACGAAAAAACCTACGACAACTTTGAAACCTTTACATTTTAATGTTTCATTTTTACTTTTAGGCACTAGTGCCTAAAACTGTCACATTTAGACACTAGTGCCTAAAAGGGTGTCATTTCGAAATTCTAATCAATATCGAAATATGTCTATTTCGAAACGCTTTCATGAAAAACATATTAATGTTGCATATCAGCATTAAAGTGTTAATATTCCGTAAACGGTGATAGGTTTAGGGCACGATTTATAAAAATGTCTAGAATTTATTGCAGAATGTAAAAAGTAATGTTTCACTAAACAAATTAAAATTAATACACGTAGCATTTTTATGATCTACCCTGTATAATATTTGTTTCCTAAAAAAATGCTTTTAAAAATGAATTTGACGGGCCCGGGCGATTCTTGATTAGATGGGTGGTATTATACAGGGTGATTCCTAAATTGATGCTTCTGTTCAGCTGTGTATAGAAGGCATTAAAATAAACAACATTTTCAAATACCTTTTTTCAAAAAACGCAAAAATAAGGTACTTACATTCATTTATTACACTACGAATCAAATACGGTCCTGCCTAACTTGCCTGTTGAATAACATTAAGAAAACTTCTGGGTGTAGGATAAGACAGCTAGGGATAGCGTTCTGCGTATAATCTCGAAGCACTTTGCTACACTCACAGTAAATTAGCACCCCATATATGTTAGTTCATTGTTTTCAAATTTTACCATTTTTACACTTATTTAAAATTAACTTGCTTCAGAAAAACACACCGCAAAAAATAACTGACCACCGACCCGTAAACTACATGACTAATAACTACTAATAAGACAAAAACGGCATAAAGTACATCAGGGTATGTTTTGATAACCAGGCCCGCACTTAGAATTTTTACTTCTGTATCTCGCTTATTTTTAAGTTTTTTGAAAAAAGGTATTTGAAAATGTTGTTCATTTTAATGCTTTCTATACACAGCTAAAACAGAAGTATCAACTTAGGAATCACCCTGCATATAAAAGACTAATCCGATTCTTGATCATAATCCTGTATGTATAATTAATTGAATTTATTTCATACGCCAAAGTAACAATATTTTAATTATCTTGATATTAGCAGGGTTTTAACAATTTATAGAAAAAAATGTGTCGAAACCTTAGTGCCAATTTTTGCACAGAGACCTTTGTTTCCATGTTACACTGGTCAACAAAATTTAAGATTTTTTTTGTCCCACGAGCTGAAGTGGGTGTACTTGGTAGTACTTTTTAAACATATTTCATATATGTTTTCAGAATTTTTTCATCACGCAGGGTTTTAAAGTGACAAAGCAATGAATTTTTGTGAACGTATATATTATAATATGGGTATAAGTTATGAAAAAATAAAGTACAAAGTGATATATTTACTTAGAAAATGTGGTCATATATTGTCACGCCCAGATTTTAGGGTGTGACGAGGGACGTAAGGTAGCGCGGAACCTTGGCGACTATGAGGAAAACAAAGCGGTTTTGAAAACAAGTTTATTGAGCAAATAATTATGACCTGAAGGGTTTACAAGAAAATCAAATAATAAGCTTGGATTTAGACCTTTATAAAACAGTTGACAATAAAATGATACTTACATAAATTTTATGCTCATCTCTGACGTCTGGGGGACCAACAAAAATTCACATATTTCAACGTGGATGCGTCACGGACTCGAACACTAGTGCCGTCCGATATTTTTCTAGCGCGATGTGTAGTTTCATCAAGTCAGCGATTTTTCCCACTTTAGGGAGACAATGGACTTAGGTCATACACCTTGTTTCTATACCGACTTGATGACGCCACCATCATTGCTAGATCGGGATGTACGTATAACATTTCGTAATTGCAACTTTTTAGATTTGTTTAATAAACTCGTCGCCGGTTTCATGTTGCGTTGAATGGCCGGCGGTAAACGCGAATAATGATTAAAATATTAAAATGGAAAATATATTGATTTATGAAATGTTATGATCTTATGATTCCCTATCGTGACACATCCCCCGGTCTTAAAAGAGCTGGCCCCCAGCGATGGCAGAAAGGAAGTAGAGGTTACATTATTTACTTTAAAAAATTGAGGTGTATGAAAAAAAATTCTAATATTGACTCAAAAGTTGGCTCCACTTCCCTTCTTTTATGAGTAAATGTATTAAATTTATAAAGAAAAAATATCATTGAATATCAAACAACAACAAAACAAACAAACTTTATATAAAAGGAAATATCTTAATTGTCCCTAAACACTTTTCGCTTGCACTTGGTCACTACACCAAAATGAAGTCCATGCCTGGGTACGGTCCTGTCGTGTCGTCAATGGTTAGATGGTGGGCCAACGCGCGGTTGGGTCCATTGGCCGAATGGTTGAAGCACGCCGTAGCTGTGGGTGCTCTATCGACGGAATGCATCGTCGATGTTGGTGCCAAGGCCTACTGCGTAGACAGCCGATGCCATACTTATTTTTGGTATCCCTTTATTTTCTGACCTGCTGCTTGGGACGCTAACTTTAGTTCCATATCATAGGGTCCTTCCTCTGTGGGTGTTGTCCTATAAAGCCATTTTTTCTTCTGTGGTTGTTGTCCTATAAAGCCATTTTTCTTCTGTGGTCCCTAGTTGTTGTTAGACGTCTCTGATAATTCGGTTTATTTGAAATTTGCAAATGTTGCAAATTCCAGTGTTGCGATGCAAGGCTTCGGGAAACGGCGCGATTAATGGCTTTTCTTGAAGAAAATCGTCTAAATTGGCAATCACTAGTGTTTGTGAAGTGTTATAGTGATAGTTCAAGTGATGCAGTGTACATCTTCTTGATTTGCCAATTATTGTTTTGTTGTTAGCAGCCTTGCTTTCTCCTCTCGGTCGAATGCATGGTTAGTGTCGATGAATGGCGGTTTTAGTGTTTCATCTACTTGGGCATGAATTGATGGAGACTTCTATGATTGGATTGGGATAGTGTAGCTTAGTCAGCAGGCATCGATGTGTCTTGGCAGTAAAGGCTGGATACCAACAATACTGAGTCATGCTTGCTGTACAATGGCTGTTCTGTCTCTAGTGTTGGGGCCGACAGCAATACTGATTGAGGATGGAACAGGTGTCCGACCAGGTGGCTTCGTGGTAGTGCAGCAGTGTTTACATGAAAAGAAGAAAACAAAGAGTAAGTATATGCTCCTATTTTTTGCCTGATATTTTATCTAAAATCTCTGAATGTTTTCAATTATTTTTTTATATTTTTTATTTATTAATGCCAGAATATTGCACTTTCTAGCGCTAAAAAGCTTAAATAATTAAAATCTTATTTACATTGGCATTTGGGTTTTTTGATATTTTAAATATCCTATACTTTTGTTAAAAGAAAATTCAGAATTAAAACTTATAGCGTTAGTTAAATGACTTGATTACTTGAAAATTTACATTAGACTATCTTAATTCATATTATTCATATTCATATTCATATTCAACAACTATCAATAGAAAAATTAAAGAAATAGCAGGGAATGTAGAGTTTGAGGTTTATTTATTGTATTTAGATTATTAAATTAAGTATTTAAATGATAATTTGCTAATTTAATCTTTGATTGGTGAATTCTTTTGTATTCTATCTCGTCTGCTACTGAATTTTTGTAGAAATAATATTATTTATTAGCATTGCATTTTGAGTTGCTGTAAAATTGAAATGTCAAAGTTTTGGTACTTATACCTAAAGATTTGAGGTTAGATTGATCTACCTATAAAATTGTATCCTCGATTGTATCATTTTCTGAAATTACTATTTATAAATGCATTTATTTTTTCATTGCTATTTTTCCTTTTTTTTTTTTTTCTTGCGTAGGATTTTGGATAATACTTGAAAAAGCCTTCTACCGATTTGTAAACCCCTATCTTCCACCTACGCAATAATCTTACTTCTGCCTTTTGCAGGATTCATATTTTCTTTGTATAATATAAACATACATAATTAAAGTACCTACTTATAAAAATAGCTTATTTCAGCTTTTCATATATATTTCATAATTGCTTGCTTTATTTAGCTGCCATATTTAAAATCATTATTTCATATATTCAATCTATATCGATTATCAACTTTTCATAATGTCAAAATTTCTTCTTGTGAAATTTTGATGTCCCCGAGACTAAGTCATTGTGAATTACGATGATATTTATCCAAAACACTTTGGCCTTGGTGTTGGCGTAAATAACAAAGTGAAACACTGACTAATGTATTAAATATTTGCAATATGGGTCGGGCCTACTAACCCTTATTGGAAAAATTTAATTGAAATATCTTATATTTCGATGCACTAAATCTGTGCCATATTTATTTTCGGAAGATAGTAGTAGAAGGTTTTATGCTCAAGTATTTCCAGTGTATATTTTTTACTATAATTTGGTTTTGAGCTTGTCGAAGAATGAGTAGATGACATTTTTTAGAGTCCAATTTTTCTACATGTTCGGTTTGATTGTCGAGGTTGATTTTTCTATTAATTGTAGGTTTTCCGAGGTAGCAGAGGAAGGTTCGATAGGTTAAATAGGACGAGAAGATTATTAGACATGTGCACAATACACTGAGAAAAAAAACATCATGACTCACAAAGGAACTTGGCGATTCTGCGCGTGCAGAGGGTATTGTTGCTGCTAGGAGTAATGTTTGATGAGGTATGGATAGGTCTGGTTATACCATGCAATTGGCGTGGCGTAATAGCCATTATACTTAGGCCTATAGGGTCCATTGTATCCCCTATCGTCTGGGTAATGTCAGCCAGACGGGACCTGCAGCTTAACGTGGAATCCGAACCACGTGTATGCACTTGTTCTCATTTTTACGCCCCGAGAGGTCCATGACGCCCTTCTCGGTCCCGATATTAGGAATCACAAGTAGCTTACTGCTGTGGCGTGGTTACTCGTTCATAAAGTTTCCATTGCTGTCTGCTTTGAATTGTGAGAATTTTTATGTGAATAAAGAGTTTGGAATGTGCAACAGAGCAATCTGCAAATGGGAGTTTTAAACATTTGAAAATTTCTGTGACAGGGATAGCTAGCTCCTGACCAGAGTTTCTTATTTCTTCCTTCCTTGGTTTAATTGTATTCCTAAAACTATTGGTAACACACATCTGTTGAAGAAAATATTTTTATTTGAAATAATATTGTGATTAATTGTATCTTTTCTCTGTATTCCACACCCAATCATAATAGTATTGTTTACGATGCTGCTATGATTATAATAAAAGTATTTTTTATATCTTTTTAGTTTCATGATAGCCTAACGATAATACGTATGTCATTATTATTTTATTTAAAACTTATTAAAATCAAATTGTTTTAACATTTAATTGAGAAATTGTTGTTTTAAATTATTTATTTAAGTAAACCCATTTTGAGTAATTGGAAGAACTCTTGTAACTTTAAAGTGCTTGTTTACTAATATACTGTGCATTTTATTTATACTTATATGATTTTTTTTTTTTGTTTTTTGTTTTTATTTTTTAAATTTAATATACCTATAGCCCATATATATTATCTGTTTTATTTTGTATGATCATAATATTGATCTATATTTATCGATATAATATATTTTTATTACTTTTCTGTCGTATGTTTGATTGAATTTTATACCAGTGTATTTTTATTAGTAGTAACGAAAGTTTTTTGGCAATTAAGTCAAAATGAATTTCTGCCCTGGCTGAGTAAGCAGGACTGGTTAAATGTCTATGAGGTTGTAAGAAGTTATGTTAATGGACAGTGGCGTGTATTTATGAATAATTTTATTAATATATTTTTCAACAGTATTTCCATCTAAAGTTCAAAAAAAATTCAGGACGGTAGCAGAGAAATAAAAGTTAAAGAAAGCTGTATTGGTATACCTCAGGGGAGTATACTGGTTTTCACAAAATAAATTAATTTTAAATGATGAGAAAACTAAATTAATTCTTTTCAGGACTAAACAAAATAAATTAAGTGAACCCGATGCTGTCAGTGTATGTGACAAAAATTGTAATTTAGATGATAATACAAAATTCTTAGCTATTTTTTATTTCTTGGTAATACCTAAGAATTTTTATCATGGAGCAACCCTATAAATGGTTTGTGTTTGAAACTGGGTAGTATAGGTTATGGAATGAAAGTATTGGCTAACTATAAGAACTTAAACACCTTAAAAATTCTATACCATGAAAATTTTGAATCTGTCCTGCGATATGGCATACTGTTCTGGGGTAGTAAGTAGCTTTGAGCTAAAAAGGGTTTTTGTAATACAAAAAAGAACCTAAAATACCTAAATAAAATGAGCTTTCTAGATTCTTGCATTTAAATAAATGAATATACCTATTAACAGTATGTGGTCTTTATATTTTTGCGTATTTAATGTTTTTGTTTAGAAATAAAAATTGAAATTTGAAATTTGAAACTGTAAATGTTTATAGTAATTATACAAGGATGAATAACTTATTATATCCTTGTCACCGCTTAATTGTCACAGAGAAAAAAAATCCTTATTACATGCGCATCAAACTTTACAACAAACTGCCAAATAATATTTATTCAATTACTAGTGTGTCAGAGTGAAAAAACATTTAAAAAAGTGTTAATAGACATTGAGCCCTATTCAGTAGTGGACTTCTTGGTAAATCTATTCCATTCTGTGACGTCATTTTATTTTATCCTTTTTTGTAATCAGTATGTAATTTGAAATAGAGAGGTATTACTATTATCACATCATTATTACATCATCAAAATTATAAAGACCAATATAAGGAAAAAAAAAGGAGTATGATGAACTGATCTCATGAAAAACGTATCGAGTATCCCGTTTAACTGTGATAACATATATTTACATATACTACGGTATAATAACATAACATAGTTCCGGTTTTTCTGAAATTCCTACCAGCATTGTAAAATTTTCTATTAGTGTGCATAAAAACATTATTTTTTACATAATATAATTAATAACTCTTTTAAGTATGGTATGTTCCGTGAAAATTTAAAAATTGCACTAATAAAACCAGTAAAAAAGGTCTGTATCACCCTCAAATGAATAATTATAGGCACATAAGTTTATTGACAGATTTTTCAAAATTATTTGAAATGGCAATGTATTCAGGATTAATAAATTTTCTAACAAGCAGTAATATATTTTTAAAAAATTTAAAGTTGAGGAAGTTTGAATTTATAAAGTAATAAACACACACATGCTTTTATTAATTCATTAATCAAAATTTCTTAAGTTCAAAACTGTAGGTAATGGCTGCACAAGCACGATTATTTGCACGATGGGCGAAACCTGGCCTAAGTGCATCCGGCGCACAGACGTGTCCTCGAAAAAAAAAGGCGATTATTTGTCCGCTGCTAAATAAAGCGAAAAGGATAAGAAATACTGAACAAAAAATGAATTGGTGAATGCATCACTAGACTTCATTCTTAAGCAAAATTCGTTTAACTAGATTTAAGTTAGCAATGTTGTAGATTCTGTAATGATTATTATTTTAATTATTTTCTTTCAAACGCTAAATTTTAAGAAAAAGATGGCAGATAACTTTTTGTTTGAAATTAAATAATAAGTAATAATACAGCTATTGTTTGGAACATTCAATGGCGTAACATATTTTTTTTGGTTAAAATTGTATTGAGGCGCGACTGTACCGACGCCACTGCTTTGAGAAAGAAAAAATTTTTTGGATTAGAAATATGTGTTTTCATATCGTAGTAGTTTACATATACCAAAATGTATTATAATATCTTAGGTGGTTTTCGAGATTTTTGATAAAAATCCATCAGAAATCGACCCAAAGTACAAAATTTTTTAGGGGTACGAATTAATGAATATTTAGACTGGGCTTTCCATATCAAAGGTCTTTCACAAAAGTTAACTGCTATGTTACGATATTCTTTTAACAAAATGTTTGGAAATGTTTTGGTAAATATTTTAATTAATGTTGTTATAAATAATATATTTTTCAAAATTTCGTTATCCCACATCTTCAAAAAAAAAACTTCGCTAATATTTACATAGATATACTTAAACGCTTTCTTTATTTGTAATTTAACTCTTCTATAATTTTAACAAATACCTACTATATTATTATTAAATACACGAAAAACTCTAAGAATATTGTAATTTGCTAACTTTGAATCCTGTATGTAATCATTTTTTTTGGGGAAAGGATTGTCAAATTCAAAATATTTTTGTAATTCAAAATCGATTAGTTAGAATAATTAAAAATTAGATTGTAATGAAACATACCGATCTGTCTTTAAAAATACACTTTGTGTTTATAATTGAAATTAAATTATGTAAGATTGACTGAATAAGAGAAATTAAGTAAATAAGTTTAAATTTGATGACTTGGTCTGAAATTAGGTGCCCTTACTTGTGATTGTGTTGATAAGTCCGTGATTGATAGTAATGATGTATTGACTAGTGCTCTAATTTTGCCTAATTTCAAGACCAAGGATTTTGTAATAAGACGTTAAGTAATATTCAAAATGATTCCTAAATATTTTTTGCCCTTCCGCATATTTATGGGTTTTATGACGCAAAAAAAAATTTTGAAATGAAAGTAAATAAGTCGGTGAATATGCAAAAAAAAAATTATCAAAATAAATGTTTTCCTGAAAAAAAAACTAAATCTGAACCACAAATAAATATTTCAAAGGCCTAAATCCTTGTTATGCTCTTATATTATGTTTAATAATAGTGTAAGGTCCTGGCTTATTGTATAAAAGTAAATTTGCTAAAATTTTGAAAAAAAAATTGCATTAACGTATGAACAAAATTGTGTTTATCGCGAAGTGTTACAAAAGAAAAATGAATTTATTTTTTAAGGATAAGGAGTGCTGCGCCTCTATCTTTCAATGGTTAAAAAGCAAATAAAATTTCGTAACACCTCCACTACATGTCGATGATCAAAAAAGAAGTAAAATTTCGTAAAAAAAAAGGAAGACCGGCGCGATTACCATATGTCAATGGTTAAAAAAGAAAATAAAATTTCGTGAAAAAAAAAGAGAAAAGCGGCGATCTCTTAAAAAAAAGACCGAGCGCCTCCACCATATGTCGATGGTGAAAAGAGGGAATATGGTTAAAAGAATTAAAATTTTGTGAAAAAAAAGGAGAACCGGCGCCTCCACCATATGTCACGCCCAGATTTTAGGGTGTGACGAGGGACGTAAGGTAGCGCGGAACCTTGGCGACTATGAGGAAAACAAAGCGGTTTTGAAAACAAGTTTATTGAGCAAATAATTATGACCTGAAGGGTTTACAAGAAAATCAAATAATAAGCTTGGATTTAGACCTTTATAAAACAGTTGACAATAAAATGATACTTACATAAATTTAATGCTCATCTCTGACGTCTGGGGGACCAACAAAAATTCACATATTTCAACGTGGATGCGTCACGGACTCGAACACTAGTGCCGTCCGATATTTTTCTAGCGCGATGTGTAGTTTCATCAAGTCAGCGATTTTTCCCACTTTAGGGAGACAATGGACTTAGGTCATACACCTTGTTTCTATACCGACTTGATGACGCCACCATCATTGCTAGATCGGGATGTACGTATAACATTTCGTAATTGCAACTTTTTAGATTTGTTTAATAAACTCGTCGCCGGTTTCATGTTGCGTTGAATGGCCGGCGGTAAACGCGAATAATGATTAAAATATTAAAATGGAAAATATATTGATTTATGAAATGTTATGATCTTATGATTCCCTATCGTGACAATATGACTTTCGACTGTACTTTGCAACAGAAACATCTCTCTTCAGCGTCCAGCAATAGTCTGCCAACATAGCGGGGCTCCATTTGCCTTGGTATCTCTTCTCCATGTCCAGAATGTCCTGGTGAAATCGCTCGCCATGTTCGTCACTTACTGCTCCAAGGTTTTTCGGAAAAAAGTCCAAGTGTAAATGAAGAAAGTGTATTTTTAGACTCATGTTGCAACCCATGGCTTTATATGAGACCAATAAATTGTTAACATTCTCTACGTAATTTTCGGATTTACGATTTCTCAAGACGCCGTTGCAAATGTCCTTGAAAGAAAACCATGCTGCTTTTTCGGACAAGGTCGTTAAGTTCTTCTTGACTTAGAAGATGCGGCGCACAAGAAGACGAATCTGGTGTAAATGTTGGATCCAGATAAATATTTTCGGCTGAAAAACTTTCGTTGTTTACTTCGTCATCGGCAGTTTCATCGTCGCTCGGTGTCATATTTTGTGGGGGGTCAGGCACAGGTAATTCCGGACTGTGCGGCACTGGTCTCAGTGCAGATGGAATATGAGGATATTTAACAGTATGTTTGGATTTAGAAGTTATACCACTGATATTTGTAAGACAAAAATAGCAATCGGTAATATGGTCTGATGGTTCCCTCCAAATCATGGAAATAGCAAAAGGCATATGTCGTTTACCTTTTGCCCACGCTGTAAGAAGTCTGACACACGTAACACAGCAAATATGGGGAGCCCAGCTTTTGTCTTGATCGCCGACTTTACACTTGAAATACTGTTCATAGCATTTATTAACGAGAGGCGTGAAAGACCATTTTTGAGATTTAAATGTCAATTCACCGCAGATGTAGCAAAAAGAGTTCGGGTGCTTTACACAATTTCTTGGCATTTTTACAGGTGAGTTACATTACAATAGCTTAAAATGCACCACAGCACATTCTTCAAAACGTTAAAAAAGTCTGCGTATATGTTCATTCACCGAGCTCTAGCCGATAACTAAAACAACAATAAATGTTATGTAGGACTTGGAACTGCTTGCAGGTCTCAACAAGCCAAGACATGTTCCGCGTGAAACACAGAGCACACTTTGTTATTTCTAGTCACAACAAGTTATTGTTACAATACACAAATAATAAAATAGCAATGCCTGACACAAGTTTTTTGTTAGATGACTCTTATAGTACAGACCTATGCGTGCATTTTATAGGTAATTAATCACATATACTGGAACATAAAAACTAAGGGTGATGGAGAAATTCTGAAAACATGATTGATTTCAGCATGCAAAATTATATTGAAATCAGACATTTTTGCGCTTGGGACAAAAATCTTGTTAACCAGTGATTATTATCAAAAACTCTTCCCATTTATTTTTCTTAAGATTATTGTTCGCGTTCGCTTAAAAATAGGTTCTCAGGTTAAAATTCTGCTTTTGAGATAAACATAATCTCTTCGTCCTGGGATAATAACTCCACATGCTCTTTCAGATAAACTTTATTTTATTACGGCTAGAGCGATAATAACGTTCCTAAGAAACCCTTAGGGATTTCTCATGTCTATAAAAGTTCTGGAGTGATAGTAACTGATAAAAGCTTGCTGACAAAAACCATGTCCTTTATTTTAAAAACTAAGGAAGATTTTGACCTTTAAAGATAAGGAGTGTATTAAATAAAAAAAAAACCTTTTTTAAAAAATAAGGTGGAGTAATAGATAAAAAACGCCACATTAAATACGATATTACAAATTTTGATTTAATGGAAATAATCTGTACATTTTTATTTTCTTCCTGTGTGATAATAGTCTACATTATTAAATTTGACGTATTCAAAATTCGAACGTAAATATACAGGGTGTCCCGAAATTAGGTGACAATATTTTAAGGGGATAAAGTACATCCAAAAATAGGACTAAAATCCCCTATTAATATACCTTCAAAAACGCTTCGTTATGGGGCTAGAGCTCCCCGAATGGAAGCTATGATAAGCGGTTTTTTCACAATATCTCAGAAACTGATTGAAGTATCAAAACAAAATTTGATACATGTTTTACCCATGACAAGACGCAATAAACGGTTTGTTTAGCTTAGATGTATTCCTTCCCGTGGCGTCCCACTGGGTAGTGAGGAGAATATTGCCCTAACTTTTTTATTTGTAAGATTTTTTAACGCCAGGTGCAATTTTTAAAAGCACCAAAGTCTTCTATTGAAAAAAGATACTCTTGCTTCATTTCGGTAGGATTCACCATTTTTCAGTAAAATCGATTTAAAAATTTTCGGTTTTTTACAAGCTAAGTTGTTTTTTTGCATATCTCAGCAAACACTTGATATTAAAACATGAAATTTATTAAAGTTCTACTAGCGACAAGGCATATTTATTAAAGGATGTAACATTAAAATATTTTTCCAGTGGTGTCGCACGGATTGGAGCCTAAAGTAAATATTACTATTTTTTTTTTATTTGAGGGGCTTTCCTTTTATACCATTTTCAAATTCTCCGTGCCTCACAAAACATAACACGCAGGTCTAGATTTTGCATCCAACAAAATGGAAATCATTTCGAACATTTGCTTAAGAATTAGTTTCCCGTGTGGTTTTACAATTAAATTTGATTTGCAATTTGTTATTCTTTTTTGTTTTATTTTAAGTCTCTTATACAAATAAACATTTAAAAAACAAGGTCTAAAAATCTGTTGAAAACCTTATATTCTGTCAAATTACAATAAAGGAAGATTTATTAACAAAAAATTTAAAAATTTTAAAAAATTACATTAAAAGTATGAAAGCCCCCCAAATTTAAAAAAAAATTGTATTATTTACTTTAGGCTCCACCCCGTGCGACGCCACTGAAAAAATATTTTAATGTTATATCCTTTAATAAATATGCTTTGTCGCTAGTAGAACTTTAATAAATTTCATGTTTTAATATCAAGTGTTTGCTGAGATATGCAAAAAAACAACTTAGCTTGTAAAAAACCGAAAATTTTTAAATCGATTTTACTGAAAAATGGTGAATCCTACCGAAATGAAGCAAGAGTATCTTTTTTCAATAGAAGACTTTAGTGCTTTTAAAAATTGCACCTGGCGTTAAAAAATCCTACAAATAAAAAAGTTAGGGCAATATTCTCCTCACTACCTACCCAGTGGGACGCCACTGGAAGAAATACACCTAAGCTTAACAAACCGTTTATTGCGTCTTGTCATGGGTAAAACATGTATCAAATTTTGTTTTGATACTTCAATCAGTTTCTGAGATATTGTGAAAAAACCGTTTATCATAGCTTCCATTCGGGGGGCTCTAGCCCCATAACGAAGCGTTTTTGAAGGTATATTAATAGGGGATTTTAGTCCTATTTTTGGATGTACTTTATCCCCTTAAAATATTGTCACCTAATTTCGGGACACCCTGTAGTATTTATTTTCTTGCTCATGATTGCAGGTGTAATTACACATTTGTTAATTACTTTGGTTGTTTTAAGGCGGTGGTCGCGCATGCTTCCCAATCTTCTTGCACTGCACTGCAGCCTAGTGGCTTATTGTGCGCCCTTGTCTTGCTAGAAATGATTTGTTTATAAGGTAAAATAGATTTCTACGTAGTTTATCATGCGGGAGATTGTCACGGCATCGGATTCCGCCGAAAATTTTGATTTTTTTTCGGGTCAGTGCTTCGCAGCTGTATATCATATGTGAGGCGGTTTCATCCTCTTCGCCACAAAGTTTGCATTTAATGTGTTCATTGCAAATTCCTATTCGACGTTGGTTGGCTTAAGGCGGGGGTCGGACGTGCGGCCCAAGCTTCTTACACTGCAGCCATGCGGCTATTCGACGTAGGTGTTGTCTTAAGTGGCCTGTTAGTAGGTCAGCCACTTGTTTTAACTGGATACCCGTTAAAAACAACATTCCAGTTGATAAGTTTCTTTGAGGGTTCCCCTCCTCGCATGCGTTTGACCAGCTTGTTGTGTCCACTTTTCTGATGTTGCTTTGGTTGCCTGTTTTGATATACCAAGGTCCTCAGGTCCACTGGGTTTCTGAGCAGATCCGGCTCAAGCCAATTCATCTACTTTTTGGTTGCCCGGTATCCCTGAGTGACCAGGAACTCATAGGAGTTCAACCTTATTGTTCCTTGCTGCTTTTTTCAGGTCGTTTAGATACTCCATTTCTTACTTTGTGGATAAAAACAGATTAGAATGAATACAAGGGGAATCTTCTATGGTTTATATATGGAAAAAACTTTTATTCGTTAAATTACAAAAAAAAAATATATAGTCTAGAATATTTAATATACGGGGTGTCCCACCGGGAACCGAATCGATCTATATATAGAAAACTATACATAGGAAAATTTTGAAAATTTAACGGTATGCTGATGCTGATGGGGGCGACCGGGCTAAAATATTTTCATAATGGTGGCACTTCCGGTTATACCGGAAGTAAGTGTCAACTTGCTTATTTTAAATAGGACACCCTATATATTATTACATTTTTGCATTCTACGCAAGATTCCAGGCAGATTTTGTATCCTATACCTATGTCTAAACGTTTTTGACATATTTGAATTTTTATGTCAAAAATGACGTTTGCAAGCCTTAGAATAATTATCAATTTTTTCTATAAAGAAGCCTTATTTATTTAATTTAAGTGGAATTCCTTGTTATAAAAGACCTGCTTTAATAGATTTTTTATATTATTTTGACAACTATTAATACAGGGTGTTTTAAAAATAAGATTAAAAATGAAAATGAAAAAACTGTCAAAAGTCCAGATTTTCAAATGGAAACACCCAAATTTCATAATTATTTCTTATTAAGCATTAAAAATAAGGGTAAGTTTGTATAAGATTGTATATCCCAAAAATTCTTGGTTTTCGAAGTATTGCCAATTTAATATTTTTATATGGGGATTTTGCTGCAGATTTTAGGTTCAATTACTCTTAGTTGGCTATGACGGCGTTGAAAAACAATCAAATGCTAAAAATCAATAAAGCTGTAATAATAATAAGGACAAAAATCTTTTATCATTCAAAGTTAAAATGCATATTTATGCAGGAAGATTATAGCAAGAGAATAATTATTAAATATCTTGCCAAGTTTAATTTACCATAAAGAATAATTAGTTATCAAGTTTTTGAAATCTACCCTGTAATAAAATGCAAGTCTTTCGAGTTTTGCGACAAGCTATTAATTATATAATTTAATTTTTAAACTGTAATGGGGATGAAAATTCCAGGGGAGATTGTCTAATCTGCATTTGATAACTGGTGAAAAAGTGGAACGAAGCGTAAGTCGATAACATCGCGCCCCTGTCAAAATTCAATTAGCAGCTAATTATCGACGAATAAAGAATAACTTAAATGTTGGATTTTTAATCCATTCATTTTAAAAGTGACAGCGAAATTAAAACGTTAAAATTTGAACTTGAAGAAGTAGTCCATACTTAAAGTGGAGTGGAAATTTAGAAGGAAAGGAATAAGAACACAAAGTCTTCCTCCACTTTTATATTAGAGAAAAAAAAAATTTTATGGGTTGAAAAATTCTCTACATGTTTCGAATGCAGAAGCATTCATCTTCAGGAGAATAAATAAAAAGAAAAATTATTAGATATCACCTTAACGAAGCATCCAAATTTGCAGGCACAAAGAATCGGTTCAATGAATAAAACGGAGAGAAAATCATAATGTGACTTGCATTATGAAAAAGAAAGAAAAAAAATTATGGGTTTATGGCTTAGGGCACATTATGATTTTCTCTCCGCTCTATTCATTGAACCGGTTCTTTGTGCCTGCAAATTTGGATATCTAATAATTTTTCTTTTTATTTATTCTTCTGAAGATGAATGATTCTGCATTCGAAACATGTAGAGAATTTTTCAACCCATAAAAATTTTTTTTTTTTTAATATAAAAGTGGAGGAAGACTTAAGAAAATTATTCATACATTATTTCTTAAATGTTTTCATTATACTTATTTAGTATTGACCTGAAGACGAAACTGCTGGACAATGGATTTCGAGCAAGAAAAATTTCGCCTAAATTTAACAGTTAATATTTTCTGAACCAGATATGATATTGACCTGCGGTTTTGAATGGTTGATAGATTCATCCCTTGGGAAACAATTGTCAATGTTGGATTTTCTTTAACTATCAGAAAATTTTATAAACAGGGTGTTAAAGAAGACGATGATTTTTGCTCCAATTTTAATGGCCTGTAACTTTCACAATAATATTTTTAAATTTTATCACTCTACGTCAATTGAATCACTGGTTCATAGCAAAGAAAGTGATTTGTCAAATTTTTAATATCTGCTATATTTTAAGAAATACCAATATTTTTTGGAAAACCTTGCTTTATTTACACTTATTAGTAGCTAGATCTCACTGTGCGTTGTATTGTGCAAACTTTGCGAGTGATTATTATACCTTATGAAAAGCTTGATTATGTTCAGTATCTAACAATAGTTCTACCTAAATGTTAGAATTTACAGTGGCGTACTTATAAACACCGTATGAGTATCTCACAATTTTTCACGATTGTTTTGTATTGGAAAGTTAGGTGAATTTTTTCTTATTTTTCAGTTTTTCATATCGCACTACAGGTATATTATTCAGCGGTGTTTACAAAATTTTAACAAAGATAATTTTTTTAATTTAATTTTTGGAAAAAATGTATTTATTAATTTCCAACTAGCTAACACTATACTCATATACCATAGACATATAGGTGTTTATAAGTATGCCACTGCCCATCATAACACTTAGGTACAACTATTGCTACTGAACATAATCAAGCTTTTCATAAGGTATAATAATCACTCATAAGGTTTGCACGATAATAAAAAGGCAATTTCGAATTTAATAATTGGGCTATGAGAAAAAATCTTTTGAATACCGAATAATTCCAAGAAATATCAGAGGCTACAACATTATCGAGAATTATAGTTTTGTTCTTTTTCTTCATACTTGCTGCTTGAGATTTTTTAAATTTATTTTGAACATATCCAGTTGGCCTGAACCTTCTCACTATCTTTAAAACGGTGCAAGTTACAAATCTCTTTCTAGATGCCTCGCATTAATAATATAGATACTGTTGGGTAATAAGGCCGGGCAGATAACAAGGCCAGCTTCTCCTAAAACCCAAACAACTTATTAAAATTGAATTTTAAGTACCAACTGTGTTTGAGAGACTCAAACTAGGATGCATAAGCACATGCACTAACTCCATAATATTGCTGGAAAGTTGTGAACACGTCATTTCAAGTTTGGTAAAATATTAGCTCCCCGATTATAACAATTACCTTTGAAAAGTAAGTAATATTTATATTGTAATAATTGTATTTGGTGCAGATTTGCATGCATGGGTTTTAGGATGTTATAAGCTAAAGATATAATATGGTATAAAGGAATTTCCTTTAATTAGTTGAAAAGAATAACCTTAAGAAGCTAAAATGTACCAGGCATCTAATAAGGCCACGGCCTTATTACCTGCATTAGTAATAGTCTACCATATATAGTATACATGTCAGGTATTAAGGCCGGTCACAAAATTAATATTTTTTATTATTTGCACCTATGGGGAAGAAAAATTGGACTGACGAAATGATGGAGGAAGCTCTACAACTATTAAGAGACGTCATTCTCAAGAATCGGTGAAACGGCGTTTTCACATCCCTCGGCTGACACTTAGAAACCATCTTTAATGGCTCAACAAAGCGAGAACTGGGAGCACAGCCTATTTTGAGCGTTCTAACAAGAAAAATACTTGGAGCAAAATATTATAAGTTTTGCCCAAAAAGGATTCCCACTCACTTTAAAAGTTTTACATCGTAGTGTTTTCAAATTCTGTGAGGAACTTGGCGTTCCTCATAAATTTAATAGAGAGCAACAATTAGCTGGTAAGGAATGGTACCGATCATTTTTCAAACGGCACCCTAATATATCCCAAAGAAAAACGCAACAAATGAATCCTGCCTGAGCTCAAAAAGTTAATCCTTTTTATTCTTGGGGATTATTTTAATAAATTAAAAAGCTTATTAGATGGGACAAATCTGCAACATAGACCTGATAAAATTTACAACAAGGATGAAAAGGGCTGATGGGCAATGATGACAACGTAGCTGATATGAGAGCATGTTCATCATGTAACAAATGGGTACGTAGGCCTCACCGTTGAAGACAAAGAAGTTTTCATTTGCCCCGAATGCATGCCTTAACAATTTTCGCGCCCTTTTTTTTGGCCTTAATATCTGCCTGGATTTTTTATCTATGGCCTTATTACCTGTCTAGGTTGGTAATAAGGCCATATTACAGAATGTTATATTTTTTTATATAAAATTTGTGTTTTTTGTATTTTTTATGTTTATATTTTTTATTCATAATAAAGAAAAGTTTATTGACAGTTAATTCTAAGTTGTGCGCTTGAAATATTTCTCGTTCAATAAATACATATTTTTTTGTACTAAGCCGGCCCTATTACCCATCAGTACCTTACTCCTTAAATTCGAAATTATCTTTTCATTATAGGGTAAAATAAAGAAATCGTGATAAGCATCAATTGCGTTTAAATTATGAAATAAGAATTTTTCTGAAGATTTTATTATGAGTCTTTTTAACTTAAAATGGAAAATGTGACGTATATCAGATAAAATTGTTAAATTATGATAACTTTCCACCACCCGTAGCAAATTGTTTTACCTTTAATTCTATACTCTTGAAAAAAAGACATCCCATTAAAAAATAGGGATAAAATCAACTTAAATTATAAAAAAAACAGATTATTTCAAAAATATGGAAAAAAATTCAAAAAGACAAATTATACTAGAAACGACTTTTTAATAACCTATTTAGGAACTTTGTAAAAAATGTAATTTCTAAGCATTTTATTTCAAAAAATGGAATTTTTGACAGGTACAGAATGACAGATGCTGACAGGTAAATATATACCTTTTAGTCTAATTTGAAGCAAAAATAATTGCGGGTATTTAATTTAAAGAACCCTTATTAACCCCAGGGTTGCCAGACCTAAATGGCCGTGTAACAAACTGACAACTCTAACTTAAGTATCAGCAGACCATTCAAGCGCATAGGAAAACAATTACTCTGATTACATGAATTTAATTTATTAATTTTATTTTTTGGAAATAAAATACAACTGTATTTGAGACTAGGTCGAAATCTAGTGCATTCTCAACTAAGTGTGGAAGTTAATGTTTTACCTTAGCACGTCCAACTAACTTACAAAAACAGTGCAAGTATTTTGGTTGAATAAGGAGGTTTGTTTTTTTCTTTGGGTTTAAATTAACTCGAGGTTTAGCCCTGTCTTTGCCACTAATTTTATTTTACGCCTTAAAGCCCCTATTCGTTTTCATGATCAAATTGTCCCAATTTTGAATCACAATAATCTACTCTACTAAGAGAATATCAAAACTCCCTATCTGTCCGAATTAGGTAAATTTGGCAGGTGATAGGATAAATTAGGTAACTGAAATAAATAAGTAGGGAGAATAAAACACACAGTCTGTTCCACTAGTTTATTGTAAGGATTTCAATCTTTAGAAAATCCTGGTGTCGTACATGTTTCGAAGATAAAAGCCTTCATCATCAGCGAAAATTAAAGAATAATTACAAGAAGAGAGACCCTCGACATTGCAATTCAAACTGATGAACAGAAAAAGTTTTGAATTAAAAAGTTTTAAAATTTTACATGTGATTAAATTAGGAATTTGCAAAATTTTTTTAAAATTATTTTAAATTAAAAGTAAAAAGCAGTAAAAGTAAAGGACCACCATTAAGATGGATCTTTCAGAAACTTTTTAAATTTGATCTTTAGAATCTTGTCAACCAAAAATCAAAAAATTCAAAAATCAAAAAAAAATTTAAAAAATTTTTAGTTCAAAACTTTTTCTGTTCCTCAGTTTGACTTGCAATGTCGAGGGTCTCTCTTCTTGTAATTATTTTTTAATTTTCGCTGATGATGAAGGCTTTTGCCTTCGAAACATGTACGACACTAGGATTTTCTAAAGATTGAAATCCTTACAATAAACTAGTGGAGTAGACTGTGTGTATTATTCTCCCTACTCATAATATCACTCCACTGAGAGATGGACTACTTCCACAAAATTGAAATAAATAAGATATTTTAGTTACAGTAAAATATTTTAAACGCTAAATTATATGCGATCGAACAGTATGCATAAGCTAATTATTACACCAAACAATATGGATAAGCTTCATTATCGCGTAGCAAGCCTAGGGTTTGCCGACTAGGTCTAGGGCCTTGGGAACTATAAAAAGTGACCTAAAATGCCTGTGGGGGAGAAATGTGTACTACATAGGCCTGGGCGCTGCATTTAGTGCAGGGAAAATATGGCTTTTCTTGTTTTCAAATCATGACTAGTCTGCTTGTTTATTTTTATCCAACCTTTGTCTAACGATAAGACAGGTTTCTACGAGCGCACAATTACATAAGCGCTAGTCTTAATGCCTGACCGATTTTTCATAACACTTCTTTGGCCCGTTGCCTCTTATTTATTCTGTTTCTCACGTCATAAAAACTCACTTTTATAAAAACTAGCGATTTCCTTTATTGATTCGAGGGATTCTCCATAGCCTACTAGGTATCATGAAGTGATGCCTAAAAAGAACCAATTAAAAAGCTATGCAACTTAAATAAATATGAAAGCTGAAAAATATATGGATGATATTTTATGCAGCTAACAAATTTAAATAATGACGCTGCAGAACGCGTCAATTGTTGGTTGTCAATGTTGATATATCCAGAGAATGGCTTCTGCAATGAACGGCAATGACGACTGATGGTCTGCGGCGATGAATTTAATAATTCAATTGAAATCTCTAAGCAAAAACAAGACGTATTGAAAAATACCCTAAGTCTTTCAGCTTGCTTGGTGAATTGAAAATTTCAGGCTTTCTTTTGGAACAAATTGAATTATTAAATTCGCCGGTTACGTGTGTGTGAAAATTCTACGTTGAGCGAAAATGCTTGCTTCATCGATATATAACCCTTCCTTCCCCTCACAGATAATGTGGGTTTTTATTTTGTTGTAGCATGGTGGCTCAATGGTTATTTTAGAACTGAATGAGATTTTTTTTTGAAATATTCGGGTTTGTTTCTCTGGTATTTTTAAATTTAAAGCCCTTTTTTTCCCAATAATGATGATAGAACAAATTAAAACACTTTAGTGATTTAAAGAATGACATTTTTACTTATTAGAATTAATTGTATATTATATAATAAATTAAGTTGCATGGATATTCAAGTTTAACAGCAAACGTAATAAGCGTCATAATTAAAGCAAAATTACTAAACTAGAGGGACAGCAAAATTATTAAGCAAACATTTTGTGTTCTGCCTTTCAACGCCTTTATAAACTTTCTGACGTTTATAGATTATGGGTTTCACTGCTACTGCTGTTTTCGTCTATTATATTACGGAATAGATAATTTGACCTACATTACAGTAAAAATTATTTCCTGAAAATATGCACATTTACGCACAAAAGTAGTTATTATACAGACACTTTTGGGGGGGGGGGGGGGTATAGAGGTCATGATAGCTTCAAATAAGGTTGATGGATGGTAAAATGTAATTTAGAAAAAAAACATACTTGCATAAACAGTTTTAAAAAGAATTAAAAATAAATATTTTAATTTTTAGCCAGGTGTTGATTTCAAAGGGAGGAAAAGGTATGGGGTGAGGGGAAAACTTATTATATTAATATGTAATCATTTAAAAGGCGAAAGAAATAGTAGTTTGTACAACAAGAGTGGATATGATGTCCATATTGCACGAGGAAGTAAACTGAGCACGACCTTATGCTAAAAAATGTAAAAAATAGTTTGTAGGTTGCCGGGTTTGGACTCACGACCCTTGGTTTCATAGTCTAACGCTCTAACGTCTGGACTATCAAAGCGTTCAGTTAATTATCGAAAAACGAACTGATAAATGATGCTACACGAAATTAATTTTCTATGCACATTCATCAGGTTGCATTTTTGATAAGGCGGAGCCTCAGTAAAAATAATATACTGTGATTGGTCAGTACTTTTATAAACAACAAAGGCTTCTCTGTAATTGACTACTGTGATTGGTCAGTTTCATTACCTATCTAGGATGAATATGATATATTCCCGCACAGTTAACTGGAATAGCCTTTTACTCGTCACTTAAGTGTAAAGGAAACAGCAAATTTCCATGGGGGGGTAGAAAAATATTTTAGAAACAAAAATAATTAAAAAATTAAACTTTTAAGACACTGCTTCGAGCACTCAGTTAAAAATGAAGATTGTGTTTACGCAGTCATAGTAACCCAAGTAAATTCAATACGATAGTAAGAGATATAATGGAATGAATTCTCAAAGTTATGGAAAGATGGGTAGGCCAGAAAGAACGATAATCTCCTGGAAAAAATAGGGGTTGATACCCCTTACCCAACGAGGAGAAAATATTGCACAGAAGAGGTCAAATAGCTGGGAGTAACTTTGGATTCCAGACGGACCTGGAACAAACACGTGGAAAAACTTTTCGAAAGTCGGAATAACCTTAACGGTTATGAGACGAATGTATGGATGAACATGAAGACTTTCACCTAGACTGATGCACTGACTGTATACTAGAGTGGTAAGACCGGCAAGTATATATGCAACCTGTGGTAGCCAAAGGAACAGCAGAAAACTCCAAATCAAAACTAGGAAGCCTGCAAAATCTGTACACAGCTGTTATACCAACAGATATATTTTTAGCAATAAATTGTAATTTTAAAATTGTAGTTTAATTGAATTTAATTTCATTCACGTTTACATTAATATAATATTTGACATAGACCATGAGTCAGTCATTTTTATTAAATTTGGATTATAAAATAAGTTAAAACCTGCTATATAAAATTAGAGGTATTAGGTATTCATTATTAAGGTCTCTGAGAGGACCAAAATATCGATGTTTTAGCATACATTTTATTTAAATAAACCAAAAGTTTTTACCAATACTTCGAGTATTGAAATGAATATGTCTGAATTCGCAGTAAACCTAGTTAAGCCCTCCAGATCACTCACAACCACCGTCTTCACCTCTTTATATCTATCCAATTTATCTAGTAAATATTGTATCATTATTCTTAAAATAATTATTCTAAGTAACCTAAAACAATATAATAGTATATTATTAACCAAGGTTTAGACATATACTATTATTGACCGAGCGTCGATATCAGTCAAGTTACCTTTGCTTTGAAATTTGCAGCAATTTTTTTATCTTGTCAGATGGCATTCTTAGGTGTCAGTATTTGTCGATTCATAAAAAAATGCAAGTCTTTTTGATAACGGGGTTGTCTAAACATGACGTTTTCATATATTTTTAAAATAAAAAAAGGTCAAGTTGCCTGTTTTATATTGTTTTTGCCAGAAGCCTCTATTATTGACCGTTGTCAATAACGACGGTCAATAATAGAGACTTCTGGTAAGGGGTAAAGAAAAACGATTTCTAAAGTTAATAATCGGTCAATAATGAGTGATTTTAAAGTTAGTAGTGGAAAAACTTTATTGTATTACTAAAAAATGAAAGGAAAATAAAACATATAATTATTCTTTTAAATAACAAACAAGGTTTTTTTATAGTTATATTATTTTATACACTCCAGTCAATTCAATTTAAATTATTATGCACTTGAATTATCCCAAATATTATGTTGTTTTTCACCCAAAGTCTGTAACTCGTCGTGGTTTTTAATTTTTTTTTCGGGTATTTTCTATCACGACATAAATATAACCCTTATACGTGTAGACACTTTTCCCATCAAACAATGGTATAGCTTCGTTATATAGTTTGGGTTTTATCGGGGCCAAGTCCTCGCAGATAAAGTTATAACAAAGTTGGATCTTTTAATTTTTTTTTAAGGAGGTTTTTCTTGTGAGTAATTGTATGTAATGACTCGATGTGTTTTCTCATTTTTGACATCAGCTCGGTATACTTTAATTATATCATCCTGTCCGATGGGAATATTCATGTTTTCATTAAAGATTTTCATCACCTTTTCTCGTAACTTTCTTGTTTTTTTCAGGAATTCCATTTATGTACAAGGATTTGTTTGTTTATCCATGTGTACAATTTTTTTTATCTTGATAACATATCTTTTTTTTAATTCATACACTTTTTGTGATAAATTGTTTAAGATACGATCGATAAATTCGTCGTCCGAGAGCAATTCTTGAATCACTTCTTTGACTGTTGCTTTAATGTCTATTAATTTGCTGGGGGTCAATCTGGGAGGTAATATGTCTTGGCATGATCACGTTGCCGCAATTGCTAAGGCAGCTGCACAGAAACTTGGTGTACTTTTCCGCACCAAAAGGTTGTACACACCTCATCAACTTTTGACACTCTACAAAGCCCAGATTCGACCATCATTAGAAAATTGCTCTCATGTCTGGGGCTCTGCACCCAAGCACACCCTTTGGCTACTGGATTCCATTCAAAGGAGAGCCGTTGGTCTGATCGGCGACCCCGAGCTGACCAAGACCCTCGATAGCCTGGAGCATCGAAGACAGGTTGGTGATTTGGCTCTCTTTTACAGATATTTCCATGGCAGGTGTTCGACTGACATTGCCCACTTGATTCCACCTAGAGCAATGCAAAACAGAAATACACGGCGAACCGCTGCCGCTCATCCATATGTTGTTCAGCTTAGTACTCCTCGAACTTCATTGTTCAAGAATTCTTTCATCTGGAGAACGTCATCTTTGTGGAATGATCTTCCTGAGGTCGTGTTTCCCAATAAATACAATCTTCAACGTTTCAAGACCAACGTTAATCGCATTTTTCGCACTCGCACCGCTCCCTGAGCGCCTTAAAGGATTTTTCCTACAGTGCAGGTGTTTTATCATAAAAAAAAAAGCTAATTTCTGACTCATTATTATTTCAATATCGAGTTTTTCCGTGTTTAATTTGTTTTGCCACAGGTTTTAAGATTTTTCACATATGCAGTATCACTTTTCTTTACGTTTTTAGCAGAAGTGCAATGCATAATACTATTAACATCGCGCCATCTTGAATTGAGTCAACTTTATCATTAATCTTGACCTGATGCTGCTTTAGAGTATTCTTGTTTTTGAAAGCAAGTGATACATTGCAAGACTTGACAAATTTACCCAAATCAATATCAAATGTGCCTCAAGTGATCTTGTGTTAAATCCTTCTAAATTGGTTGCAATTCAATTTTAGAAAAGCAGGTCCATTAACAGCTTTGCACAGATCATCTTAATAAAATCACGTAAAACCACAATAAAGAATTAAAACAGCACCAAATTTCTGGTCATCTATGTGGATAACCATTTGTTTGGGAATACCATATAAACCACTTAGCAAAAAGCGTTATAACTTCCTGTTTTGTGGTCCAAACGGACTCTATTATTTTAGCATTTTCATTTTATGATGTTTAAGGCTTAATCAAGATACTTGGGCATAAAAATCATTTAAAATTTAAATTTAAAATCAATTTCCTGGTGAAAAATAAGGTTATTTGGAAATAACTCGGAAACGAATAAAGATAATGTCACGTGGGGAAGAATTAAAGGCGACAAGTCTCCATAACACCTACTTTATTATATAATGGAACGGCAGTTAAAACGGTTACATAAAATTAGGTTTTACTTACAACAACATTATCGGCTAGGGACGAGCTCTCTAGGGCAAAGGGCTGATAATTTGGAACAGGACTCTGCGCTGCTACTGACCCAATATTACTTATCTGGACTGAGTCTTATCTGCCCAAAATGGTGTCGACCGAGTGGTTTCTAACCCAAATGATCGTGGCTTGAATGGTCTTGACCAAACTGGTCGAGACCCGAATGGTCCCGACCCCGAATGGTGTCTTTTACATAGTACCGGCCTGCTATTTATACCAATCAGTATCAATAAACTAACCCAGTTATTGATTGGTAACAAAATGCAAGCTCGGCAATATGCTAAGATAGCATCCTTGTAGTTTGCTTGTTTTAATAACAAATAATTGGGTCAGTAGGTGTATTTAATATTAACTCTAAATAATAAGAAAAAAGTGAATTTAAGAAAGAAGGATATGCCATACGTCCAGGGCCGTAGCCAGAAATATTTTTCGGGGGGGGTTATTCCGGCGCGCCGAAGGCGCGGCGCCATGTTGCGCCGCAGGCGAAAATTTTTTGGGTGCCACGCCCTTTTTTGGGTAAAATACCCATAGATAGAGAACTAAAAACAAGTATTTTTATGTCTGCCACTTTAATTAAAAAGTTTTTTCTATTTACCGACCTTTGTCCAATTTTCATCGCCTCCACATATTAAACAAACAAAATAAAAAAAGTATTGGTATTTTGGTATGACATATAATTTATGATTTATGTATAACTTATTAACACGCACGGGAAAAGTTAAAGCGTGACAACTGTAAACTGTAATTAATTACAAGAAATGTATTGGATTTTAAGATACTAAATTTAAGCGTCGCGCTTTCTCAGTAAACAAATTAAGAACTTCTAGGTATTAAGCGAGCAAGTAGTAAATTATTTTAGATTTGTTAACATTTCGGGGGAGGGTTACCACCCCCCAAACCCCCCCCCCCCCCCCCTGGCTACGGCCCTGACGCCAATATCGTCATTCGGTGCGTAACAACTATACCTTAGCTACTCCTTCATTTCATATTTACAGTTTTACATACACTTTAACAATAAAATAGTATATATGCATATGCACAGCACATCACATAATAATTAATAATATCACAACGAGAATTTGTAGGTACTTTTACTTTGCATTAGTTTCTAAATCAGTAAATCACCACAAGAATATTACATTTGTTGGCATTGTTGGCTATAATACTATAACCAATCCTTACAAAATCCAGAATGATCTAATGGCAGCGCAAATGCAAATAATAACATAGACTAGACAGCCCTACCATACAGACCCACATAACAAAGTTTTTGTTTATTATGTGATACAGACACACAACGTCTAGAGCTCGTCTGATCACTGATCAGCAAGTTAAAACGCGTCGCGGCTCGCGGCAAATGTTGCCAGTGTTGCCACTGTTGTCAATCTTCGGACGCCAGATTTAATTCCGAATTTATGATTTCTCTTACAATACCGAATTTTTTTCGGGTTTAAATTTTGTTGCGAATTACTTAATTTGAGATTTTTAAGAAATATTTATTTTTTTACTTTTATTGAAACACTTTAAAGTTTAAGATTTTTTTAATTTTAAAAATTATTTTTGTTTCTTTCATCTTTCTGATTTTTTTACGATTTTAATTAAATTTTCTGAACTTCATTATTAAATAAATAATTTCGGGGGGGGTTCTAACCCCCAAAACCCCCCCCCCTTAAATACGGCCTTGCATACGTCTATATATGACATATTCCCCGGGCCAAAAAAAGCTAGCCTCTAGCTTTAAATCTTTAAACTAAATAGACATATACACTTAATAATACAAAAAATATGCCCTTAATAATATAAAAAAAAATATATACACACTTTATAATACAAAAAATACGCCCTTTATAAAACAAAAAATACTTAATACAATAAAAATATACCCTTTATGGCAATATCAAAACAACGTTTCAGCAAAAATGTGGTTATTTTTATGCTTTTGAAATATATTTTACAAAAAGTATACCGTTCTATTAATTTTTTTAATGAAAATTAGGAAAAACCCAAACTTTTATACAGTGTGTCCACGGATGGACTTCACTATACTTGTAAACATATTTATCTTCAAAGTCATTCTTCATAATTTCTTTTGCTCGTTGTAAAAATTCGATTCACGTTAAGAAACATTGATTTTGATATACAGGATGCGCAAATAATGTAAAAATATAGATTTTCAAAATTAAAAATTTTTGAATCAAGCTTTTTTGAAGCATAAAAATGAAAGAACTTAGAAGGAGAAATCGAAAAGCCACATAAAAGTTTTCCGATAGGATTTGTGGTTGGTATGATATTTTATTATTTAACTTCTTCGATTTAGGTCTTAACTCTATTAAATTAAGAGCGTAATATTTTGAGAAGTAGGCCGCTATCCTCTTTTGTGATTAATAATATCAAGAATGATATATTCAATATACGTTAAAGTCATATCTCTAGATTATTTGTCAACATTTATGTCAACAGTAAATACGCACTTTAATTTCTCCAGAAAAATGCTAAACTTAGAGCAGCGTATTTACTTGATCAAATGTTATGGTATTGGAGAGGTCTCCTCCAAATACGCAATTGAAATTTTCAATAAGAAATTTCCCAATGTACACGTTTCTGTCATTCTTTCTAAACTTCAAGAAGGCCATGATTTATACAGACTAGAATTCTCTTTACTGATATATGAGCGCATACTAGAAAGCCGTAATTTTCACCATAGTAATGCACTGACGAATCTATGTTTACTACACATGGGATAATTTCTACAGATAAAATTGTCGCTTTTAGGCAAAAAAAAATCCCCTCTTTAAGCTTCATACAAATAGTCCAAAATTTAAGAAAGTTAACTTATGCTGTGCATTAGCGTTTAATAACGTAATTGGTCCATTTTCCAGGAAAGAAGGCTGAACGCAAATTATTATTTGGAAATTCTTAGTGAATACTTTATGCCCCAATTAGATAAAGAAAATTTAGAAGAAATATGGCTGCAAGATGGCTGCCCAGCGCACAGTCCCTACACTGGTTGTCACAAACAACAAATTGACTTAATGAACATTTCCCCTCTCGACCTCACTGCAATGGATTATTTTCTGTGGGGGTATCTTAAACAAAAAGTTTATGCCACAGACATGCAAGATAATATTAAGATTATAAAAACCAGAATTACTGACGCCATTGCTACAGTGACACCACTACACCAGATATAATTTACAATGTTTATTACTAATTTCTAAAAAGGATGGAGAAATGTGTCGTCGTTGGAGGGTTTAATGTTGAATACATTTTACTGTTTGTCATTTATCTCAGTATAATAAGTAAATTAAATAAATTATTGATTTTTTCCACCGATTAAATTTTTAATATAAAGTATCATACCAACCACAAATTCTACCGAAAAACTTTATTCGGCTTTTTGATTTCTCCTTCTGGGTTCTTTCATTTTGATGCTTTAAAACGTTTGATTCAAAAGTTTTTTTATTTTGAAAATCTACGTTTTTTGCATACCTTGTACATCAAAATTAAAGTTTCTCAACGTGACTCGTGTTTATGCAACAAGCAAAAGAAATTATGAAGAATGACTTTTTTTCGAAAATCGGAAAATAAATATGTTTACAAGTATAGTGTAGTCCATCCGTGGACACACTATATATAGCGCCCTCTGTAAAACAAAATACGAATTAGCTACCATTAACAAACATTTCTTCTTATTAGGCATTAAACTCTCTTTCAAACGAGCTTACATTTATTAAAATTGCATAACTTATAGCAAAGATACAGATCTTTTAGTAATAACTTATTTACCAGCCTCCTCCACCCTTATTATCGGAGATACAAAAAAAATCTTTAAGATCAAACTGCGGCAAGAAGGGATAGGCTTTTCATTCCCGATATCAAAATAGTATCGTAATATGGCCATTACTAAACTAATTTTGTATTTTGTCCCGTCAGTTACGCCCTCTAGCGGCCATCGTAAAACTTTAAAAGTAAATTCAAGTATTTTCTTGTAACCGATTAACCCACAAAAAAAAATTGTATTATTTTTAAATATCATGTAAATATATGTTGTAAATATTATCTTTTCGAGTACCCTTGTGCCGATTTACCGAACAGGATCCATAGGCAACCCGCAATGCCTGGCGACCCAGTGAAAGAGAGAAGTTAGAGACGAGAGAGACGGAAGAGTTGAATTGAAGAGTCGTGAGTCGAACGACGAGTCCGCACGTAGTTTATTATTGAGTCCAGTGTCCACCGTGATCATCCATCTATATATTTTGTATTATATATACGTTTACGTTGTTAGTTCTTGCGTTCCAGTCATTAAATACCTTTTTAGTAAATGTCCGAGTATCCCGACGAGTGCCGAAATACCCAGCGATCAAACTGAACAAGTTAAAATAGACAACATATACATACATAAAACACGAAGGCGAAAAAAAGTTTAAAACCTCAAAAAAATCAAGAAAGAACTATCGCAATAAACTTAGTTCTGCGTAACTCGTATAGAAATTGAATAAACTTATGGTTGCTTATAAAATTCAGCAATAAGCATAACGTTTAAAATCTGGTATCTAGTTATTTTGGCCACAGAAGTTATTTATTTGTGTGATATTTTAGATTTTTAAAAAATTTAAAATTTGATCCTCTTTTGCACAGGTGTGTCAATTATTATGTGATTGTAAGGATGATGCCTATCAGGACACAATCTATTATACATATTTTTTGATTTTCATTTTAAATTTGTTTAAAGTTGGGCTGGTTGATGTTTAAAATATAATATATGTTTTTCGAAAATATAATTAAAAATATTTATGGCGTTTGGGGTTTAGTCAGAAAATTTACAAATATAATAAATATTATTGAAGTTTTTTATTATAGAAAATGGTATAAAAGTTTATTTAAAACACTAGTAAACAAATTTGTTGGAGGCTTCTGAGTAAATTTTACATTATTGCGCATTTCATATTGTTTTCATTTACTAACTCCAGTGTCAATTTTTTAAAAATAATCCACATTATTATGTTTTGTGACAACAAAGGCGTTAATGCCAGCAATGTTTAACATTCCTAAAATATAGTATAGTAAAAAATCACTACAGATAAAAATTACATATTCGGACGGGTGAGATCTGTGCGTGCAAATACTGCTGCAACAACAACATTTTGCAGTATAAATTTCGGAATTGTCACTAAAAAAATATTAATATTTCATATTGGCTAAGATTTTTTTATCCAATTTGATTCTAAGCACATGGATTTGCTACTAGAAACAATGCTTTTTTTTAACTTTCAGCTTAATTACTAGCGATGACAAAACAGCTTTGCTCAGTGTAATGTGGCGAATTGCAGCTTTGCGGTGTAACATAAAAGACAAATAATTTGTCACTTACCTGACACAGTAATTACCGTTTCTTAATTAGAAGATGCAGTAAAGTAATTGGTATTTAAGATTTGTTTCAATCTAAAATTTATCTTAATTCAGTAGTAAGCGCTCTACAGAATGTTAACTAGAACACACTTTACCGTCTGAATAAAGTGAAACATACCTAACCCATTTTTTTTTAAATGAAGATACCACTTATGATAGCCTATTGTATTTTAATTTTGTTTAATTTCATTGCCCCAGGTGGGGGGGGGGGGGGGACTTTCATTGGAACAAATTCATTAGAATGTGGGAAAACATTTGTGAAAAATGTCCAACGTCCAACAACCCTCTTAAGGGGGTAAAACATAAGCCAACTTAATTAAAATTAAAAATAAAAAATATTCCATTTTCTCTCCAAAAGAGCTTTCCAAAAATGTAGCATAAGTGGTATCTTCCCATTTAAAAGAATGAAGTCGGGTTATGTTTCACCTTAGTACCGGGGGAGAAAAAAAAATATTAGTGCCAAAATGTATAGTATTGTTCCACAATCCAGAACAAAACCTAAATTTCTCTTTTGTGGATTGTTGATATTAGCGACGTTTTACATGCTTCAGGAATACCATTTCAGTATTAAATTTCTAAAATTAACTCGGTAGGTGTTAATAATAAAAATAGCTATTTATGCCATCAGTTACGAAAACTCACAAGTTACACAAAATTTCATTTCGTAACGTACTGCATACAAGATTTTTTCTAATTTTGAAGAAAGTAATAAAAAAATAAAATTTAATATAATTGATAAAAATTTGGAAAACATAAATTTATTTTTTCCAATTTTGACATATAACTGATGGCATAAATAGCTATTGTTGCTGTTACTTCATGTTAGTTGTCAGTTTGACATTTTGTAAAAAAGTCTAGACGGAAGGTTTTTAGCGAGATTGATATATTTTTAGTTTTATTTTTTTTAAATGAGTCATTTAAGTTCTGAAGAGCTACCAAGCGATATTGAAGAGGCAGCAGGTAATGCTCTATTATCAGTAATTCCCAAAAAGTCAAAGGCACGTGGTGTGATGAGAAGAAAATTAAACATGTTAATGAGAAAGTTTTACTTGCATATTTCGAGGGTAAGAAAGATCTAAAAGTTTCCACATTATGGACACTTTACTCAATGTTAAGGTCTGAACTAAATCTGAAAAGGAATATTGATATTAAAAAATATACAAATTTGGTAGCATATATTAAAAGGCAAGCGGACGGGTACAGTGCTAAAAAGTCTAAAGTTTTTATTAAAAAAGATTTTGCCCAATTTTTATTGGAAGCTGATGACAAAGAATACTTAATGGCTAAGGTTGCAATGATAATTGGAATGGCAGGAGCATGCAGAAAAGCAGAATTAACTTTTCTTCCAGTGGAAAATGTTATAGACGAAGGAAGCCATTTTCGTGTTGATATCCCACCTTCAAAAACAAAAGTTATACGGCAGTGTGCATTACCACTGGAGACATTAAAAATACGAATCTTGTTGAAATATTAAGAAAATATATTAAGTTGCGTCCCCAGATTCTTAATCACAACAGATTTTTTGTAAAATATGCGAATGGAAAATGTACCAGAAATCCTGTGGGAATTAACACATTTAGCAGTCTGTCAAAAGTTATTGCACAATTTCTTGGTCTTTCAAATCCTGTTCTATATACTGGCCACTGCTTCAGAAGAAGCTCTGCCACTTTCCTAGCAGACAGTGGCGCTGATCTTTTAAAATTAAAGAGGCACGGAGGTTGGAAATCTAGCTCTGTTGCGGAGGGATATGTTGAAAATTCCATGAATAATAAAAAACTTATAGCGCAAGAAATATTTGGTGAAACATCTAATGCAATGTGCGTCGCTTCCCAAATAACAGCAAGTTCGAGCAATGAAAAAAATATGTCGTCGGGAATTAATTTGAATAATTGTGTTATCAATATTTATAATAATTAATTAATTTATAATTTATGTTTTTAACTTGTATTATAACAGTTTAATAAATAGAATAATTCTTTTTGTCACTAATTTTGAAATACATTTTTCGTCACCAATTGCATACAATTTTACTTTATGCAACTAGTTACAAAAAGTAAGGCGTTTCATAATGTCAATCAGTTTTAAAAAGTGTCACTTTATATGTCAAAATTAGAAAAACATTTATTATTCAAGTTACAACAATTCTGCGCAAATGTTTCTTTTAAAAAAAATTTTAAAACCAAATTTTAAGTAATATTCCAACATGTTCCACTTGTGTCTTTAATTAAAAATCAAAAGAGAAAAATATTAAGTATACCTGATTTGAAATGTTATTAAATGCTCAATGAGCTAATAAAATTTTTTTATTATTTAAAATATTGAAATTGCAGTTGGTTGACTTTAGATTTTCTGTTTTCTTGTCAAACATCGTTTCTTTTTGTTTGAGGGCTTAAAATATCTACTACTCGACTTTCATTTTACAGCATTGTTAGTATACAGTTCTCGACATGGGCGGTCCGAATAAACTTTTCCAGGAGTTGGGTAAACATTTTCTTATCGGAAAATCAGTTGGGGGGGGGGGGGGCGTGATTCAAAAAAAAATTATTTAAAAACATTGTAAGATATATAGTTTATAATGTGTCTATATGTAAAAAATTTAAATTATTGTATTAGTTGAAGAAAAAACACTCAAAAAGGGTAAGTAAAGCGCCTAATGTGAAATTTTTGTTTGCGAAATTAGTAAAAACTTAGAAATTACTTATAGGCTTAAAATTAAAAGGTAAGTGCATAAATTTATTAACGAATTAAAAATATGTATAACAGCACGTCAGACAAACATTTTGTTAAAAATATTAAAAACTTTTCGGAAAACTTTTGAGATAGGGTAAACCATACAGTTGTTGGCCCCCCGACAGTGATTGGCCCTTTTATTTTAAAATAATTCCTAATAAGTATCGCGTAAACATGTGTTAAGCGACGATTGCATTGGTGTATAGTGTAAACTGTGCTTTACCAAGGTGCAAATTCCCGCCATAATCTATCACTTAGTGGTTTTCTAATGTTTGCGAATGAAACAGCGTGTTTTAGGAAGTGCCAATTTAAAGCAATTTATTTCAAAACAGGTAAGTACTGCACCACCTTAACTTATAGTTTACATACCAAATCATGAATGGTAATTGATGTAATCATTATAAACGTTTAAACAGTGTATATTTATGTAAATTTCTTGCTATTAGCACCTCCAAAAACGTTTTTAACCTTTATTTTTACAGGGCCAATAACTGTCTATATGATTTTTTCCCGTCACATAGTTATTGGCCTTCTGGCCAATAACTGTAACTTTTGATTTGATAGTTTCTGTTAGTTGTTGGCCGCGGCCAATAACTGTCAGTCTAGGACGGCCAATAACTGTCTATAGGAGATTTAATATTATTATGAACAAATTAAAGAAAATAAAAACAAAGTAAGAAAAATAAAAAATTCCCCCACCAATAATTAATCAATATTTGTTGCGACGCGATTTAGGTAGGTCCTGCGTAAATAGATCTTAAACATTCGAATTTATTTTGTATAGTGTACACTAGACTTACCGAACTGCCAAATATCCGCTAAATCTATGCATCACTCTTCATTTAACGGTTAATTTTACGCGGGAGTGTGTCCAAGCAATTTGAGATATTGAGTAAATTTGTTGAATCCAGGTAAGTGGAGAGCTATTTTTTTTTTTTGATAGTTTAAATAACCAAATTAATTATTTTGATAAAGTTTGTTGTGTTGGGACTTTGATATATATATTGTTTACGTGTTTATCAATTAAAAACTTTAAAATATTTTTTTTAACCTAGAAATTTAGAGGGCCAATTACTGTCTGTGTAAAAATTATAATTTTTTTAGTTATTGGCCCCCAGGCCAAGGACTGTTTTTGGCTTTAAATATAAAATATTTTTTTAAATAATCATTTTCAGTGCAAATTGTTACTAGATTTGCCTATTCGGCTCCAAATTTAATAATTTTTTATTCCTTTTAGTTGTTGGCCTAGGCCAATAACTGTCATTTAGCCCAGGGCCAATAACTGCCCGGATGAAAATTATTAATATAACAAAAGCTCATTCATTAATTTATTGATTTAAAATAGTTCAATCACCAGTACCTAATATACTGAAAAAGTCATCTCTACTTTTTTTTAGAATGCCAAAAACTAAAAATAATGAAGCCTACACAAAAAAGTATTCAGAAGAGAGTTTAAACAAGGCTGTCGAGGAAGTAAAAAATGGAATGGCTAAAAGAGAAGCATGCAGAAAATATAATATTCCCAGGGCAACTTTACAGTTTAGACTGTCAGAAAAGTTTTCAAAAGCCTCCCATGGTCCTTCACCCATTTTAACTTTTGAGGAGGAGATCATATTGGTTAAATGGATTGAAGATTGTCAAAGAAAGGGATTTCCCAGAAGAAAGGAAGATATTCAGATGTCCGTGAAACAATTTTTGGATGATTTTCCTAGGGATCACCCATTTAAAAATAATTTACCAGGCGAAGGGTGGTATAAATCTTTTATGGCCAGGCATCCTGAACTGGCAACAAGAAAATCTGAAGGGGTGTCTGCAGCATCATCCGCCATCAGCAAAAACGATATAACAAAATGGTTTGATAATATATATTCATATTTGGATCACAAAGGATATTCGGAAGTGCTCCAGCATCCAGAACGAATCTTTAACGCTGACGAGACGAATTTTCAAATGTGCCCACAAAATAAAAAAGTAATTGCGCCTAAGGGTACCAAAAACGTCTATGAGATTGATCTGGGTAAAGCAAAGGCAAATCTCACTGTATTATTTGCCTTTAATGCAGCTGGAAGTTATAGTCCTCCATTAATAATATATCCTGGAAAAAGACTTCGAAAAGAAATCGGCGATTCTGTTCCCCAAGGATTTACATTTTCTACGAGCGACACAGGTTGGATGAAAACAGAGTTATTTTATGAGTATATCGCCAATAGTTTTTATTCTCACCTGCAAAAGTGTAATATAAAACTACCAGTGTTACTGTTTGTTGATGGACACAAAACCCATATTGACCGAAAATTAAGTGAGTTGTGTATAAATTTGAAAATAATTCTTGTGGCTCTATATCCAAATGCCACACGTATTTTGCAACCGGCCGACGTCTCCACATTTAAGCCGCTTAAAGATGGTTGGAGGAAAGGGGTTATAGAATGGCGTCGAAGTCATCCAACGGAGGAGTTGACAAAAGTACAATTTGCAGGGTTACTGAAAGTCGTCATGTCAAAATCATTGCATCCAAATATTATAATAAACGGATTTAGAGCTTGTGGTATATTTCCATGGAATCCCAGCTCCATCGACTTTACCAAATGCTTGGGAAAAAATAAACAAAAAGCCAGAACTTTGGTAAATACAATTGATCAGGTTGCATTAAAGTTCGATAAATTTAAAGAAATGATTGGCCCAATAAAAGTCGACTTATTTATGAATAGAGATGACGACTGTTCGGATTTAGGTAATGAAGATCAAATTCTCTTTAAATTGTGGCAAGAGTATCATGTGTCCAATGAAACAATTATAGAAATTATTCCTACGACAAATTGTTTAGAACATGATGTTGAAAAGCAACCAGGAAAGAAACTACTAATAGAGCCAGACATAAATGGAATTGAAGGGAAAGCAACGAGTAAAATAGAGGGAGACCAAATTGTGCAAGTATTATCGGACTATGAGAAAAACAGCAACTCCATAACAGAAAACAGAATACGAGATATTTCTGAACTTGACGTTCTAAGCGCTCCTATTGTTATCGAAGAAGACGGAGTATGGCACGAAATTATAATTGATAATCCAAGAGATGAGAGCACAACCCACGATGAGACGGAAAAAAAATTACAGCAATATTTACATTACCATGATACACCTGAAAGAAAGGGCAAAAAAACATCTGAGAGGGTTTCTTTTATTTTAACCTCTACATCATGGAAAACATTTAATGATGAAAAGGAACTTAAAAAACAAAATGAGCTTTCAGAAAAAGAGAACAGAAAAAAACAAAGGGAGCTAAATAAGAATAACAGAGCAAAGGAGGTTCTAAAAAAACAAGCAAAAAGAAAAATGATTAAATCTAACAATGACACCAAAGTAAAAATTAACCAAAGTGTACCAAATAATGAAGAACTTAATTTGAAGCGGATTAAAATTAATGACAAGTTACATATAATATCACAATATAATATAGTAAATCCATCACCAACAAAAATTAAACTTCAACATGCAACAAAAAAATTAAATTTTGAAATGAACGGCTTAGAAACAAAGGATAGTGCTGATATTATGGCAGACGCAGGTAAAAACCTAAAAGCGACAAATAATTTAATGTTTACATGTAACAATTTAATAAAAGGAATGTGTTTTTCATGTACTGGAAACATAACTGTTTCAAACTTAGGAGTAAGATGTGATAAGTGTACTAGAGCTTATCATTTAACTTGCATAGAAAAGCATAATTTGCATAAGTCAAACTCATATATTTTTTCTTGTCAAGTCTGTTTAAAAAAAATTCAAGAGATGTCCTTATTGTCATGTAATAATAAGTAGTTTTAATTTTTAAAATAAATATTAATTATTTAGCACCACGGGCCAATAACTAGTTCAGGTGCGGCCAATTACTATACTGATAGGGCCAATTACTATCGTTTAGGGTATTTTTTTAAAATATTGTTGTTTTTTTATTATTGTGCTGTATTGTTTAAACATGTATATAAAAACATAAAACAAAATTCGTTGCTTTTTAGTTTTCAGTAATAAAAAAATCAATATTTTGTTTGGAAATAATTATTTATTATCATGAAATAAAAAAAAACTCTTAAGGGGCCAATAACTGTGTGGTTTACCCTATTGACTAATATTTCAATTATACATCAAATCACTTAAACAACACAAAATGTGGCATAGAAAGAACACTTGCGGATAGAACAATTATCCTCTGTAAATCGAAAGAAGTCATTAAAAGAGAAACTAACCACATTAAGACCGACCTCAACAAGAATGAACCCCATGAGATAATTGACAAAATATTGGAAAATCGTAAAAGTCAGCCAAATGCACAGAAATAAAAAAAAATGTACACTCAACATTCCGCATGTCAAAGAAGAGAGAATAAGGAGAGACACACTAAGAAGCCACCTGACTGAAGACGAATCCAACAAGCCAAAAAACTGTGTACCAGATCCCCTGCGAATGTGTCCAATCTCATATTGGTGAGATACTAAGACCACTCAAAATAAGGATCAAAGAACATAAAAACAATACGTTACACAGGGAGACAAAAATCTCCTACCTACTAACAGGCCACTGCTTAAGAAAACACCTACGCCGAGTAGGAATTTACAATGGTCCCATTGAATGCAGGTTTTGCGGCGATGAGGACGAAACCGCCTCACATATCATATATAACTGCGAAGCACTGACCCGAGGAAGACTCAGAATCTTCAGAGATATCCAACAGACCCGACCAGACCCGAAAAGACCCGAACATACCCGAACAGGCCCGAGGAAGACTGGAGATATCCAATGTGGGGATAACCTCCCACATGACAAACTTGGTAGGAATTTGCTGGACCTTATAAAAGGAACAAACCTTTTCTAGCAAAATAGGGGAGCACAATAAGCCACTAGGGTGCAGTGCAAGAAGCTTGGGCCGAACGCCCGACCCCCGCCTTAAACCAACCAACTAACCAACCAACCAAAATCTCAGGTGCAGCTGTCCATGTCTGGAAATGTGATCAGCAGCCGAAATTTTACAAAAAGAACCACAATGGAAAAAGAAGTTTAACCAGAACCCAGGTTGATCTAGTAATCCCTCAGTTATAAAAAAAAAACTGTGTATGACTGCACCCATCTCAGTTAGGCTTTAGTGCACTTAACTAGCATACATAGAGCTGTACTGACTAACTGAAGATACTTATTAGTTGAAACTATAATTTAACTTTTGGTTGCCTTTAGCCTACACAGTTATAACCATTTAAAAATTCTTACTATGAAAATAGAAGCCATAAATAAAATTACGTTTTAAAAACATTTTTGTTTACATTTTTATAAAACAGATATTACAAAGTTAAATCCAATTTAATATTTTTCCATTTTTGCCAAACCTTTTTATGGGTTTATCACGATCATAATTTTAGCTCTTAAAACTTTCTTCGTGGACGACTTAATATTTTTACTTGAAAACTGCGGGATTATATAAGTTCTTTTCGTCTAAATTGTACCCGAATTGCGTGGTTCGTCAATTTAGAAAGCATATACTAGAAGAGCTGGAAGCATCGATTTGGAATTAATGTGAAATATTTATTAATTTGGGAAGTTACATTAATTGCTTGTTAATGCCATTAGCGATAAACATAAAAGGGTGCAACTGTGAAAGTGTTAGATAGCAAATTGTATACACCTAACAGAATAGTAGTTTGTACAACAAGAGTGGATATGATGTCCATATCGCACGAGGAAGTAAATTGAACTTCCGAGGACAATAAGGACAATCCACTCGAGTGTGTGAACAGTATATTTTTTCTACAACTTTATGCTAAAAAATGTAAAAAAAAAATTTGTACGTTGCCGGGCTCGAACTCACGACCATTGGTTCCATAGTCCAACGCTCTAACGTCTGGACTATGGAAGCGTTTAGTTAATTATCGGAAAACCAACTGATAAATGATGCTACATGAAATTAATTTTCTATGCACATTCAGCAGGTTGCATTATTATTAAATCTATTATAAATGCGTCTAGATTTTATTATATTAAACAAATGAATAACAAATTATACCATATGCACTTAAATTATATAATTTATTGTCTTAAAAAAGAAGGCGGAGCCTCAGTAAAAATAATATACTATGATTGATCAGTACTTTTATTAACAACAATAGCTTCTCTATAATTGACTACTGTGATTGGTCAGTTTCATTACCTATCTAGGATGGATATGAGATTTTCCCGCATAGTTAACTGGAATAGCCTACTTTACTCGCCTACTAATCGAAATCTGTCTTCAGTAATAAAATAAAGACAATGCAAGTCCGACAAAATCAATCTTTTAACGTTTTATAGTAATTTGAAACACTTATTTAGTAGTATCAAATTATTAATATTTTTACGAAATTTAAAGAATACAATTTTTCACAAGATTGAAATAATATTGCAAGAGTAATAATTATTACCTTATTATTACCTAACCTAAAGGTATTTAAAAAGAATCAACGAAGATTTTCTTAAAATTAAAAAGTATTAATGCTTCGATAATTAAACGTATATACAGGGTGTAGTTTCAAACTTAAAAATTTCTACAAATTCTTATTTCTTGCTCATAAAAACATAATATTGCCAACTTTCAATTCGATTCATTAAACCGTTTTAAAATTATGGCTTATTTTCGAGAATAAACTTTTACTTTCAACACCCTGTATCTCTAGAACGAGTAACAATCCGAAAAAACTTATATGACTTAATCGGCTTAGTTTGATGTCTAGTATCTCCAGTTACTCTACGGCCCATAAGTTACCGGACACCCTGTATATACTATATAATACTTCAATAAATTATAATAAAATACAATCTGATATAAAAAAAAAAAAACTTTTCTACTTTTAAACAACATTTTTTTAGGGTCAGATTGGAAGATTGATTAATTACTAATCAAAATTCTACCTTTTTGTGCCAACTGGTATATTACTGGCACCAATTAATAGTTATTTAATAATAGTATAATTTTTACAATTTTATTACCTATTATTATTATTATCTTCTTTTTTCTCACTTAATTTCAATTAATCAAGTGGTGTTTCTTTTCTGGGATGACGGTCTATACCAAGTCGTCTCAGAGTCTATTGTTTGAATTGAGGAATGATCGCACTATATTGCATGTTTTAAGGATGACAGACTTTTGTTTGTTTGTATGGATATATATATATATATATATATATATATATTATTATTATTATTATTTTTCTCAATGTTAGTTTTCACAGCTTTTTGTTGGTATTGCTGGTATTATTTACAGTACAGAGAAGAAATTCATCTTAACCTGTACTGTTTAGGAACTTCCGTACTATATGGCATGTTTGGAGGATGACGCTTTTCTGGATTAGTTGGTATAAATAACCTGATAGGCCCAGTTTTTCCAAGTTGGGCTTGAAATTTTTCGTCATAGCTCCCTCCATCGATATTATGATCGGAATTATGTCGATTTTATCTAGCTTCCATATATTTTTATCTCTATAGCCAAATTCGAGTACTTAGTCTTCTTCTCCGATTCGGTTTAAGAGAGGTTGTGTGTTAGTGGGCAACCTATATCGATTATGAAAGCTTTCTTGGTGGTTTTTTCGATGAGAAGAATATCCGGACGGTTGTGGTCTACTGTTCTATCCGTTATTATTGGCCTGTCCCAGTATATTATTATTATTATTATTATTATTATTATTATTATTATTATTATTATTATTATTATTATTATTATTATTATTATTATTATTATTATTATTATTATTATTATTAATTTATTATCATTTTCTTAGCCTTATATTTCTAATAAACTCTTCGGCAGTGTATTTTATAAACATAATAACTAAGACTTAATTACATTTTAAGTGCAAGCTGAGTGCACGATGTTTGCTCGTGAAGTGGTTAGCTGATTTCGATGCGGGGGAAGGTAATTCTCTAGTACTCCATATAACAGGAACACTTCCGCCTCTTCATTTAATTTGTAGCCTAATCGAATAGAACCGATTCGTCAATTAGAGAGCACAACACAGTAGCCAAGAGTGTCGATTTTGTGTTATCTTATACCAGTGTTGGCCAATTAAAATAGGCCGCGAAACACTTTCAAGTTGACATAAAAAAGACGGAAGACCAGATCTTAGTTTTACATTCCTATTTAATTAAAAACCCTAATAAATCATATCTTATGTTATTTGGTAATAAAAATAAATTTTCCCATCTTAGGAATAATATAAATTTAAAAATAAATGGCATTAAGCTTAATGTGGTTGATTCTGCAAGAAATTTAGGAATAGTCTTGGACACTGACTTAAGGTTTCGTGACCATTTAAAAAAATTGTTTCAAAAGTCCTATTTGGCTCTAAAAATTCTATATTCTAACAGATATATTCTAAACGTTAAACTAAAAAAGACGCTGTGTGAATCACTTGTACTTTCAAACTTTAATTATTGCGATTTTGTTTACGGTTATTGTATAGACAATATTGGGAAGTCCCGTATTCAAAAAGTGCAGAACACTTGCGCAAGATTTATATATGGCCTTAGAAAATACGACCATATTTCTCATACTTTTTCTGAACTAAATTGGCTTAGGATGGATGGTCGTAGACTTCTGCACCTTACTAGTTTTGTTTACAAAATTTTAAACGAACCTGACTCTCCCTCCACTCTTCGTGAACGCCTAATTCCTCGATATAATAAACACTGTATTAACATTCGCTCTGTGAGTAAATTAACTTTACCATCACAGTGCTTTAAAAGAAATAATTTCGATGTTTTAATATGTCCATGGGTGCTTTTGTTTAACTTCATTTAGTTATTGATAGACGATCAATGATCAACGTTTTCTTTTTAAGATATATAGTAAGGTATTTTTAATAATGGATTTGTTGTTACTGGTATTGTGTCTTTCTACCTGTAATTTCTTAGTTTTAGTATAATTATAACTTTTAATTTAATTTTTTTTTCTAAAAATTATTGTCGTATGGTTCAGTTGAGTAGCTATTTACAGCTAGACTGCGCCATGCTACAGTAAATACAACCATAAATACTTTTTTTTTCATTCTTATATTGTAATTATCTTTTCGTAATATAAAAGAATTATTTATTTATTTAAAGCGACTGGGTTTATTTTATTAAAAATATTCATCCCGACATGTCTCTGTTTTAAAGAAATAAATTAAATGATTAAATGATTGAAATCAAAAATTAAATAAAATAAAATTAAATGAAAATAATAAAAGCAATAGGAAATAACTTATTTATTATACCTTTTATTTACAACATTTAAAACAATTACAACAATTAAAAAAACAATGGAAGACATAACTATAACAATTAGGTACCATTAGAATTTCCGGAACGCTTTTTAGGACATCCTTGTTTCAATTATATAAATCCGTGATTAATTATGAAATTAATTCGCTGAATCTTTTTATCAAAATAAACATACCTTTTTTTTAAATTTCTTACTAGAAAACGCAAAATCGCGCCTAAGCTGTTAAGGCGCGCGAAAAGTGGGGGTTTCGCGTGTCCTAGTAAAGAAGTAAAATAAAACGGGGCAGTCATTTAGGGTAAGTTAAAGGTATTTTTGGTAACTATGACTAAGAGATTTGGCGGAACACCAAGCATGTCTTTGCGGAACACAGATGTATCGCGGAACACTATTTTGGAAACGCTGCCTTATACGGTTAATATGATAATAGAGACATACTGAAACGATATCGGTAACCCGTATTGCATCGCGCGGGATTTACGTTTCTGTTATTTTTACAGAGGTGATCGAAAATGAAGTATTTTCAGTGCCGTTGATTTTAAGGTATAAGTTATTTAGGCTTAATCTCCAAAACCTTCTAAGTTGCAGACTGCCCCTCAATACCGTCTTCACCATAAGGGCACACGGGGCCCGTGCCCAGGGCCCCCCATTCTCAGGGGGCCCCGATGACTTTAACAAATTTCTCTCACACACATTTATTCTCAAAACATTTTTGTCGGGCACATTACACTTTTTTCACAAATCAGTAATTTTGATCAGTACGAAACGGCTGCTAAAGAAAAAAATCCAGATGCTGACTACAAAGATACATTTGAAAGAAAAATATTTCGCAGCACACGCATCACTTTTTTTGAAGGATCATCAGAGACTGCACAGTTGAGAGGCAAGGAAAAGTTTCGTGTAGATACTTTTATTCCCATAATTGACACATTAACTACACATTTAAAAAAACGTTCTGCAGCAACCAAGAAATTGATAGTCGATTTGGTTTTCTTTGTCAGTTAACAACGATCGAATCTGGTGAGTTGACCAAAAAATGCAAAGAGTTTGCAGAATTTTATCATGAAGACATTAATGCAGATGAGCTCAAAACAGAATGTTTTCATTTAAGCCAATATTTAAAAAACATAGCCAAGCAATCAGCGGATTTAAATATCTCAACCTTACATGACCTAATAAAATCAGATAAATTGGAAGAAACTTTTCCAAACGTAGAAGTTGCTACAAGAATATTTCTTTGCCTAATTGTTACCAATTGTAGTGGAGAGCGGTCATTTTCGCAGCTAAAGAGAATAAAAAATGAATTGCGAACAACAATGGTACAAGAACGACTGAGTAATTTGTCAATTATGTGCATAGAAAGTGATATCCTTCAAAAAATTGACTTTAGGGATATAATAGAAGATTTTGCTCAACAGAAATCCCGAAAGAAACCGATATCGTAATTGTAACCAAAAACCCAGCAACATTCTAATATCATTAATGACATATTATATCATACTGTATTTGATTACCCATAATAAATGGTCATACTTAGTAAATTTTTTTATTAAAATTCGCTTTTTTTACTTTCCAAAAGGGCCCCAAATTCTTGTGTGCCCAAGGGCCCCAGCCTAGTTTAAGACGGTCCTGCTGCCACTTGTTTTCTAGAGTCAAAGTCAATCATGAACAGAACAATGACCTAGGTGTCTACGGAGATATTGTTGCAATGAGGTCGTCACTCTTGGACCTGCGTGACGTCATCAAACACCTGTAATCGAATATTACTTAGATGTTATTTACAAATAAAATATTCGTTATTTTAAGCTATGTAGCGACTTTTAAAACTTTTCTCTCCGCCGTCACCTACGTCCCTACTTTACATGATTGATTTTGACTCTACCCAATTAAACTATAAGACAAATATGTAAATTTGTGATCTACGGTCCTTTTGTAAAGATGCTCATCAGCCGTTTGGAAAAAGCTTTATGCCTCCGCTGGGAATCGAACCCAGAACCTCTTGATTACATGTTACTACTAACATAAAATTGAATAAGTTATATGACCGAAGTTGGTGAGAGAATTTCAGCGGAGGCTTAAAACTTTTTCAATTTTAATCGAGTCTGTACGCCGGCAAAAACATGTTTTAATTAAAAAATTATTTACAGACGCTAACATAACTACTTTAAAGTAATTTGTATGCTTAATGCTTAAAAATTAAATTTAGACTACAGCAATATTAATTCATTTTTTGTGTAATTTATAGAAGCTATTAAGTTTTTAATATGCAGGAATATCTCTAGAATGTATTAAATCTGAATTTGCCTCACCTGTTATGCTAAGACCTTTTTTAAGGCACCTTTCTCTGTTAACGGTCTTTCACACCACTTTACTTTTAATACTTAATAATATGCCCCCCCCCCCCTCTTACTTCTAACGAAGTTTGTTCATATCATATTTCTCAAAAAGCTCTATTAAGGTGAGGGAAAATTTTTAGTTAATCTAACAAGTTATATTTCCCCTGAAGATGAACGGTAATACGTTGTAGAGAATTTGTACACGTAAAATTTGCACATCAATAATTTTTTCATTAAATATATCCTAGTGGAGGTTGACTTAGAGTATTATTCTTTCCTTATTAGTATAATATATTACAAAAGTTCGAGACGCCCATGTCTTCCGTCTAAATACTGCCTTGGTCAGTGTCAGTGAGGTTTGAGAGGTCGAAGGTAATTATTTACTATCCTGTTTCAATGGAGGAAATGTTAATTCCAACTCAATCGAACTGCACTAATGGCAAATACAATTGTTTCTGAATGTTTGTGTTGTGTTATTGTAAGCAATCTATTTACTTAGCTAATTTGAGGAAGAAGCTTGTGTTTAATTATGGCATGGTTTGTATTTTCTAATTTAATGCTATCTAGTTTGATATTTATTTATCTAGGCTTTTAGTTCAATTTAAATTAAAATAAATATTTGCCGTACATTACATGTATATTGTATATCTATTTATTATTGATCAGTTTGTCGCCTATACCGGGTGTGGTGGGTCATAGGAAATCCCATGTAATTTTAAATGGGGTCAATTATTGGCTTCCCTAATTATTTTAGAGAAAAATTCTATTTAGGTTTATTAAAGAGCACTAAAACCCACATTCAAAAGAATAACTTTAGATATTTTTGATGAGCCCGTTTACGGGTTATCGCCGATTTCTTTTTAACTATTTCTCCTTTTTATGGCCCCGTATTTGCGGGCACCAGTCAAGGTAAAAGATGACTGTCAAATAAAATTGTTATTTTGAAATGTGTGCTTTATTGTTATAAAAACTCGTACATAGAAAATATTAAAGGTGTATTTATGAGTACAAATTAATCTGAATAAAACTACAATAAAGTATCCAATTACAAGGTTAATTATGACATTTTACATGTTTCAATATTTTACTAATTAATAGGTAGGTACTATTTAATTGTTAGAACTTTAGGATTTAAGAAGATGTTCAAATATTCCTCCATTGACTGCTAGACAATAACCGAGGCGATCATAAAATTCTCTTCTTACATTCGCTAGTTGGTAAACTGAAATTCTATTGCATTCGGCAGAAATAGCATTTTTTAACTCGTCTAGATTTGGTTATTTTTTATCTTTGTATATCCTGTTTTTTAAATGGCCCCAGAGAAAGAAATCATTTGGCGATAAATCAGGAGACCTGGCTGGCCAATTTACTGTATAATTTAAGCCAATAACATTTCCATTAAAAGCACGGTTTAAATATTCCCGGACAGCCAGGGTACTATGTGCCGGGCAGCCATCCATTTGGTACCAAACTTCCTGATTTTCCCTGGCGGCGTCGTGTAAAGTAGGTAAAATATGATCTGCAAGTAGTTCAAAAAAATATTCTGCATTTAAATTTCGTGTAAGAAATAATGGCCCGATAATATTTTCTCCGAAAATCCCAGCCCAAACATTAACTTTTTGTGGATATTGCGTCCTTGTTTCGACAAACCTGTGTTGGTTTCCTTTGCTCCAATATCGATAATTTTGAACATTGGGTTCATTGTTTAAGGTAAATGTGCATTCGTCAGTGAAACAAATGTTTTTTAAAAATTCCCTATCCATGTTTGCTCTGTCAATCATACCAAAAAAAAACTCCTGTCGTCGTATTTCGTCCCTATTTCTTAGCTCTTGGTGCTTTTCATATTTGTATGAATAATATTTATGTCGTTTCAAAGCTCGTAACGCTGTTGTGTGATCTAATCCTATGTCATCCTCAAGTTTTCTTGTGCTGATCTTCCCCTCCTTTTCTTCCACGCACAATAAAACTTGCAAGTTCCTATCATTTCTTGCATCTCTTCTTTGTTCCTGCCTTTGCAAGTCCCTATCATTTCTTGCATCTCTTCTTTGTTCCTGTCTTTCTTCACATCTGCAGTTATTTATTACAGTGCCTTTTATCTCAAATTTCTTTATAGCCCTTTCGACTGTAGATTTTGCAGGTATCGGTCTATTCGGATACAGAGCAGCAAACATGTCTGACACATTTTGATAACTATTTCCTTGATAATACCATTTAATCATCAATATTTTTTCTTCAGAAGTGTAATTCATGGCTAATATTTTCGATGTACGAGTTTTTATAACAATAAAGCACACATTTCAAAATGACAACTTTATTTGACAGTCATCTTTTACCTTGACTGGTGCCCGCAAATACGGGGCCATAAAAAGGAGAAATAGTTAAAAAGAAATCGGCGATAACCCGTAAACGGGCTCATCAAAAATATCTAAAGTTATTCTTTTGAATGTGGGTTTTAGTGCTCTTTAATAAACCTAAATAGAATTTTTCTCTAAAATAATTAGGGAAGCCAATAATTGACCCCATTTAAAATTACATGGGATTTCCTATGTCCCGCTCGACGATGCAACACCCGGTATACTTTCTACATGGCAATTATATACAACCCGAAAAAGTATGCAAATATCTTTTCGGCCTTAGGTTCTGCATGATCCATATTTTTTTTAAATGTAAAAAAGAACGTATAAAAAAATTATGCTTCTTATCATATTTTGTTACTAAATCCAAATTTTCGTTTAAAAATTTAAATTTTCTAAAAGTTAATAAATAATTATCATTATAAGTACTACCAAAATATAGGTTCACCGGAAAGTTTAAAAAAATAATTATTCTTTAAATAAATAATAGAACAAAATCAAATAATTTCCCATAAAATGGCACTTACGGCAGTTTAAAATTTTGACATTTGACAGATGTAAAACAAAAGTCACAAGTTCTAAACTTTTGTTCTTTTGAGTCATGCAGAACGTAACACAGATTTTCAAAAAACTAATGCAATGTGCAAATTTTTCCGCTAAGATTATATACGACACCAATTATATCACCCTTAGTATATTATCACCTTACAGTATAATATTGCATATTTCATATGTCGCTGAATGTGCATATAAAAACAGAGAGTTAAGATGCTCCTGAGAAACTTTAGTCGGGTTTTGTATTGTCACGCTATAACATATTTTTATTATTTTTTGTAAACTTAGTTTTTAGTTGAAAATAAATTTTTTAAAAACAAACCAAGGACTGAATCACCAACATCGGCCGTATACTTAAATCGTATTTATGGGATTTTGACGGATGTATCAATGATACAAATTGCATAGATAAAATCCAAAAGTTAAGACAACACGTGATATAGACAACAGAAAAAGAAACGCCCACCCTTCAACAAGACGCAGATAAATTGGAAAAAGACACGAACAAACAAGATAATAACCCCATTTTCTGTACCGCGGAGGTAAGTCCCGCACACTCCTAATAACGATAGTTTCTAACTTTTATTCGAGTCGAAAGACAAAACTTTTGCTACACAAGTACCTGAGAAAGTAAAGCTGGTTTTTTCGAACCGTTTTTCCAGCGAAACAAGCGTAAAATTTTTTCCATATCAGTAACTTTTTAATAATAAATATATTTAAAGCAAACGCAAAATAAATTCTTTCATGGCAGTAAAAGATCACTGGAACTGGCCAAATAAATTGCAAGTAAAACAGGATCTTCTCCTACCCGGGCCAAGACCAGCCCCGTTGTTGTGTCCTGGTTAGCATTGCTAACCAGTTAATCGTAAATTTATGTTATGTAATAATATAAATTAGAAGTAGGAAAAACCTGAAATGTACACGATATATAAAACGAATAAAGTATGTTTTAAAAGTAAAAGTAAAGATAATAAATAATAATTCCTAAAATATAAAGTTAATATAAAAAATGGGGTCTGCGTACATTTGTTAAAAGGTTGCTTTTTAGTCGACAGTAATTTCGTTGAAACAATTTGGTTCTGGAAAGAAGTGAAAAATAACACCGGAAACAAAATGTCGTAGGAAATAAAAGGGTTATAATATTTACAAATTAAATACCATAATAATAGCGCAGCAGAGAAAAATTAAATTCCAATTAAGTTTAAATAAGCAAATTGGTATATAGGGGTAAAAAACAAAGGCGAAAGTAAAATTTTAACACCGAAAAAATAATGTGGTCATCATAAACATATACATATACAGGGTGGCCCATTTGTCTGACAAAGTAATATACCGTCTCTACTATTAAAGATATCAAAAATAAGTTTTTATAAAAGTTGTACGGTTCTAAAATTATTTTTAAATATACAGGATGGTCCAAAAAAGTAGGACAATAAAAAGATACATTTTTTTAAATGGAACACCCTATTTATTTTAGCATTTTTTGTTTTCTTACAAATTATCCATATGATGCCATATTAAGTTGTTTAATTTTTTGCAACGTTGCCAAACAAAATGCAAAATTCTTAAAATTTTGGAAAAAACACGATTGTAAAAAATTACCTGTATTTCTCAATAAGAGTATCGAAAATCGAAAATTTCTTGTAAGCTTTTAAGTATAGGGATAGAATAATTGTCTTAAATCTTTAAGTACAGAAAATTTTGTACAGGGTGTTTTCTGGTGACATTCAAATATACAAAATTTTAAAATACAATAACTCTGTTTTTTCAAATGAAACACCCTATAATTATTATGCTCGTCTAATAGATATTGTAAGTGTCCTTTATTATTGTTAAGTCATACCTATACCTAAAATTACTAGTTTTGGCAATATTTCGATTTTTATTTAAATTTTGGTTAAAAAAACTAGTTTTTATTTTTCTAGTAAGTCATAACCAGCAAAGTCAAAACAAATGTAATTGAATATAATGTCATATTTATAATTATTATATTTATAATGTTTGTGAACTTATTTTTCATATCAAGTTGCGTAATAAAAAAGAAGTTTCATTTAATTAAATAAATACCTAACTAACTATGGTTATTAATTTATTATAATATGACATTATATTCAATTACATTTGTTTTGACTTTGCTGGTCATGGCTTACTAGAAAAATAAAAACAATAGTTTTTTTTACGAAAATTTAAATAAAAATCGAAATATTGCCAAAACTAGTAATGTTAGGTATAGGTATGACTTAACAATAATAAAAGATACTTACAATATCTATCAGACGAGCCTAATAAATATAGGGTGTTTCATTTGAAAAAACAGAGTTATTGTATTTTAAAATTTTGTATATTTGGATGTCAATAGAAAACACCCTGTACAAAATTTTCGGTACGTAAAGATTTAGGACAGTTTTTCTATCCCTAAACTTAAGAGCTTATAAGAAAATTTATATTTTCGATACTCTTTTTAAGAAATACAGGTAATTTTTTACTATCATGTTTTTTCCAAAATTTTAAGAATTTTGCCTTTTGTTTGGCAACGTTGCAAAAAATTAAAAAACTAAATATGACGTCATATGGATAATTTTGTAAGGAAACAGAAAATGCTAAAATATATAGGGTGTCCATTTAAAAAATGTATCTTTTTATTGTCCTACTTTTCTGGACCATCCTGTATGTTTAAAAATAATTTTAGAACATATATTTTTTTATACCTCACAACTTTTATAGAAACTTTTTTTTGATATCTTTAATAGTAGAGACGGTATATTACTTTGTCAGACAAATGGGCCACCCTGTATGGTTAAGCACAATACCGCCTAATTTGTATATCCACAGCCATACATCTTGTTATTAGAACTACATGGGTTTTGTTAAATTATTTTTGTCACTATAACAGTATCCTTTTGCTACTTTTTACAATAGGGCTATCGCTAAGGAAGCTCTGCGATACTTCCCTTAGTTACTTTAATGAAATGCACAGTTGCAGAATTAGCAACATCACCAACGCGGTCATAGCGTCTATACTAGCTAAGTGCAGTGACTAATAACTAAGTGGGCGGAGTCATGGGTCTAACTCTTATGTGATCTTACTCTAAGATTACATTTACTTAACAAAGGTGTAATTGCGTATAACTGCATGCTCATACCCGATAAGTCATGGGTTTAACTCTTATGTGATCTTACTCTAAGATTACATTTACTTAACAAAGGTGTAATTGCGTATAACTGCATGCTCATACCCGATAAGTCATGGGTTTAACTCTTATGTGATCTTACTCTAAGATTACATTTACTTAACAAAGGTGTAATTGCGTATAACTGCATGCTCATACCCGATAAGTCATGGGTTTAACTCTTATGTGATCTTACTCTAAGATTACATTTACTTAACAAAGGTGTAATTGCGTATAACTGCATGCTCATACCCGATAAGTCATGGGTTTAACTCTTATGTGATCTTACTCTAAGATTACATTTACTTAACAAAGGTGTAATTGCGTATAACTGCATGCTCATACCCGATAAGTCATGGGTTTAACTCTTATGTGATCTTACTCTAAGATTACATTTACTTAACAAAGGTGTAATTGCGTATAACTGCATGCTCATACCCGATAAGTCATGGGTTTAACTCTTACGTGGTCTTATTCTATAATAAAATATAAATTTGCTGAACAAAAGTTTCCAGATGTTTCTCATATCAAATTGTTGAAATTGATACCCATTACGCCATCTATCTTTGGTTACGCGAACAATGGTAAATGTCTTGTGTTATGTTGGTTGCATACACAACCTACTAGTTATAAATATTTAGGTTGGTAATAAAATCAGTAACTAAAATTATGTCAAGTTAATAATATAGCTGTCTGTTTGTAAAAGTTAAAAAGTGTTTTTAAGCCTATAAAATAAAAACTAATTATAAAAGTTAGTTGAGAGCTTTTCTTCACGATCCAACGGAGTTAAATTTCCAACAGGTTATGGGCCCAGATGCGTGCAAGTGAAGAAAAAGCAATAAAAACTTAAAAGTGTGGAGTTGTGTGCTCTAGCGGCAAAAACATAAAATAAAAATAACAAAAAAAACGGACAAGTAGGCGAGAAAAGTTTGAAAGTTAAAAAAAAAGTAGTTTTTCAAATAGTTACCAAAAAATAAAAAACCCAAAAAAGAAAGTAAAAATGAATTGTGATACAGCGACCATAAAATTGAAAGGCGACAACTGGCCTGTATGGAAATTTCAAACAATGATAATGTTCAAGGGGAGAGGTTATTTTGATATTGTAGATGGTACCCGAATCAAGCCAAGTGGTGATGAATTAAATAAATGGCTTAAAGATGATGCAAAAGCTCAAGAGTTGCTAGTAATGAGAATGGAACAAGGTCCTTTAACTCACATACTATCTTGTGAGACAGTGCATGATATGTGGAGTAAACTAAGATCAGTTTATGATAAGGAATCAACCGTTAGTATCCATTTGTTACAACAAAGATTTTTCCAGCTTAAATTTGACAGTTCAGTCTCAGAGTTTATATCTCAAATAGAGGAAATTAAAACAAAATTAAAAACAGCAGGCGAGACTCTTTCTGAAACAATGATAATAACTAAAATATTGATGTCTCTACCTGAAAATTTTAAGCATTTCCGATCTGCATGGGAATCTGTGCCTGTTGACAACCAAAAATTAGAAGAATTGATGGCAAGATTGTTACTTGAAGAAGAAAGATTTAAATCTTTCGAATCTACAACAGCCTTAAATACAAGGGCGTATGATAGTAAGCTGCAGACAAGGCAACGATGCCACATATGTTCAAAAGTAGGACATTTAGCGAAGAACTGTTATTTTAGAAAAAGAAATACAGGAGCCAAGTTTGAAGAAAGTAAACAAAAAAAGTTCTGTATTTTTTGTAAAAAGTCTTCCCATAATATCGATACATGTTGGCTTAAAAAAGGAAAAGACTTAGGCTTCAATAATAGCAAGAAGGATGAAGAATCAAATGGAAACAATGCATTCATGGTGTATACAGAAAAATTAAAAACAGCTGATTGGTACCTAGACTCAGGTGCTAGTGAGCATATGTGCTGGGATAAAAATAACTATGATTATATAAATGCACTTAAAATAACTAAGATGGTTCAAGTGGGCAATGGACAAAAATTGGAAGTCAAAGGAACTGGACAAATTACTTTGTGGGCATACAATGGAGAAAAATTAATTAAAACCACATTGTCAAATGTTTTATTCGTACCAGAACTAAAATTCAATTTATTTTCGGCCGGAAGTGCACTAGACAAGGGCAATTATTTTATGATATCCGACCATGAGAAATGTCAATTTATTGACAAATTTGGAGCAGTGAGAGCACTAGCTACCAGAGTGAATAAGCTTTATAAAATGAATTTTACAAATAAAAACAAGGAATACAATCCATCAGCATGTTTTTCCACAGATACTGACCTATTAGAAAACAGCTGCTTAGATGATCATGATCCATACACATGTATGAAAGTAAAAACCATAGAAAGTATAAAGGAATGGCATAAAAAATTGGGTCACCAGAACTTCAAGCACATTAGAGAGTCCCTAAAAAGAAATAAAATTGAGTATATAGACTGTGAAAAAGAGTTTGTTTGTGAAGCCTGTCTGGCTGGCAAACAACATCGATTAGTGTTTGAAGACAGTGAGTCACGAGCAACTGCACCACTAGAATTGGTACATGGTGATGTATGCGGACCAATGGAGAATACATCACTAGGTGGATCTCGTTATTTCCTCCTGTTAAAAGATGATTTTACATCATATCGATATGTCTACTTCTTAAAACAAAAATCTGAGGTTAAGACATGCATAGAAAAGTTTATAAATTTAGCAGAGAGAGAAACTGGCTATAAAATGAAAGTACTAAGGACAGACAATGGTCTGGAGTTCATAAATAATGAAATAAAAGAAAGTTTGGAGCAAAAAGGCATAAAACATCAAAGAACAGTAGTCTACACACCCCAACAAAATGGAAGGGCAGAAAGGGAAATAAGGACCCTAGTAGAAGGGGCAAGAACGTTATTAAATAATAACATAAAAATGAATAAAACTTTTTGGGCTGAAGCTATTAATACTGTCACTTATACCCTAAATAGGACAGGTCCAAGCCCCCAAAAACTAAAAACCCCGTACGAGCTATGGTACAAGAAAACCACAGACATACACCACTTCAAAGTTTTTGGTAGTACAGTGTCAGTACATATACCAAAAGAAACCAGACTTAAGTGGGATCCAAAAAGTAAACGAGGTATGTTTGTTGGCTATGGAGAAAATGTAAAAGGCTACAGAGTTTACATACCAGATAAAAAAATAGTAGAAACCCATAGGGATGTTATTTTCTTACCTAAAAAAATGCAGACAGAAAATGACACAGTAAGAGTCACTGAAGAAATGGAAAATAAAGAAAATGAAGAAGCACAGAATAGCGATGAAACTTTATCAGAAAATAATGACAATCAAAGTGATGAAAGTGTGTATCATGAAATTGACAGTGACAGATCAGAGTTAAAAGATGAAATGATAAATAATAAATACCAGCTGAGAAGAGAAAGAAAAAGAAATACAATGTACAATGACTACGAGTTAGATATGGACAAGATTTTGTTATCAGCAAGTAATGAAGATATCGAGGTTCTGACCTACGAGGATGCAATGGCAAGTAGTGTATGTGAAAAATGGAAAGAGGCGATACAAGCTGAGATTGATGCATTAGAAGAAAACGACACATGGTTTCCTGCGAGTGAAAGTGAAATAACAAGTAAAGTCATTGAGTGTAAATGGGTATTTAAGAAAAAAAAGGACGAAATAGGAAATGTGGCAAAATATAAGGCTCGTTTGGTAGCCAGAGGTTTTCAACAGACAGGTATAAACACCCATGATATATATAGCCCGGTTGCCAAGTTGCCTTCAGTAAGGATTTTTCTAGCTCTATGTAATAATTTCAATTATAAGATTACGCAACTAGATGTTTGCAGTGCTTTCTTGAATGGCGATATTAATGATGATGTCTTCATCGTGTTACCTCAAGGTTTTGATAAAAATGTGGGAAACATTGTAAAGTTAAGAAAATCCTTATATGGCTTGAAACAATCACCAAAGAATTGGTATAAAAAATTTAACGATCTAATGTTTAGATTAAATTTTGTACGATCAGAAAATGAATATTGTATATATCTAAAAATTTCAGATTCATCAAGAATGTTTATTTTACTGTATGTAGATGATTTATTGATAGCAGGTGATGATGAATTGGAAATAAGTAAAATAAAACAAATTTTAAATGAAAATTTTAAAATGAAAGATTTAGGAAATATTTCTCTTTTTTTAGGAATGGTTATTACACAGAATTTAGTTCATAATAAAATAGTAATAAACCAAACCACATATCTTAAAAGTATTTTGAAACGTTTCGATATGCAAAATTGTAAACAAGTCAGTACGCCTATGGAACCCAATTTTCGACATGATGAATTAAAACGTGAAAAATCGGAAAGTAAAGAAATCGAAAATGATTGTCGTAAAGCTATCGGATCTTTAATGTACGCAATGTTGTGTTCCAGGCCTGATCTTTGTTTATGTATAAGCATACTAAGTAGATATCAATCTTATGCAAGCCTACAGCTGTGGCAAGCAATAAAAAGAGTTTTAAGATACGTGCAAGGAACTTTAGAATTATCTTTAGTTTACCATAAAAATAAATTTAATAACTTAATTGAAGGGTACGCAGACTCTGACTGGGCAGGCGACCAAAAACCGAAAATCAACTTCGGGATATATTTTTAAAGTATTCGGATGTACAATAAGTTGGAGCTCACGGAAGCAATCAACTGTTGCTCTCTCGTCCACCGAAGCAGAGTATGTAGCACTCAGTTTAGCTATAAGTGAAGCATGCTGGTTAAAAAGTTTGTTTAGTGATTTAAAATTATCAGAGATTGATTGTTTAAGTGTAGTAATTTTTGAGGACAATCAATCGGCTATTAAAGTGTGTAAAAACCCAGAATTTCACAAGAGATTGAAACATGTGGATATTCGCTACCATTTTATTCGAGATAAAGTTAAAGATAATGTAGTCATTTTAAAGTATATTTCTACAAATAATCAAACAGCTGATTTTCTAACGAAACCAGTATCTCTAGCTTTATTTCAGAAATTCCGCAGGGAATGTAATTTAAAATAATTAGTTAAAAATGTTTAAGTTTTTATATAAAAAGAAAAATACAAGAAATTCACCATTGAGGGGGAGTGTTGAAATTGATACCCATTACGCCATCTATCTTTGGTTACGCGAACAATGGTAAATGTCTTGTGTTATGTTGGTTGCATACACAACCTACTAGTTATAAATATTTAGGTTGGTAATAAAATCAGTAACTAAAATTATGTCAAGTTAATAATATAGCTGTCTGTTTGTAAAAGTTAAAAAGTGTTTTTAAGCCTATAAAATAAAAACTAATTATAAAAGTTAGTTGAGAGCTTTTCTTCACGATCCAACGGAGTTAAATTTCCAACACAAATGAATGAAAACAATCTGTGCTTCGGTGTGTGGTGGCAGCTTCTTTAAACTTCCTCACCTGATTAAGTGTTGTTCTTATGTTTTTTAATCCTTACTTTGAGTGTCTCAGCAATATAAGATTGACCACACTCGCAGGTAGACATATTTGTCAGGTGGCCTCTTAAAGTGTCTCTCGAGCTAAATTCTGTATTGGTGTTGTATCGTTGTCCCAGTCTTCTTATTCTCTCGGATACTCCTTTAAACAACGGTTCAACATAAATACAGTATTCAGCTCGAGAGACACTTTAAGAAGCCATCCGACGAAGACAAAACCAACAAGCCAAAAAGACATAAAAAGTTATGTCTGTCAGATCCCCTGCGAGTGTAGCTAATATGTTAATGGCGAAAAACTAAGACCACTCGAAGTACTGATTAAAGAACATAAGAACAACACCCAAAAAGAAGATAATGAAAAATCAGGTTCAGCTGACCACGCCTCGACGCACGGACATCGTATTTTGTGAACAGAAGCCGAAATTTGCAAAAAGAACCACACTGAAAGAAGAGGAAGTTTAAGGAAGCTGTTACATAAGGAAAATCTACACAAGACACTTTTTACAGAATAAAAAAAAATTACAGAACGCTCTTACACTAATCAATATGCAACCTTTTTGTGTCAAATGGGATTTTACGGTCACCAATGATTATTTAGTTATGTAATTCTAATATCATTTTTACAAGTTCATTTAATTACATTTAATTTATTGCTATTATTTTTTTTGCACAAATAAATATCTTTATTATTATTTTCGTTCATTAATTAAATAATTTGTATAATTTATCACAAATTTAAATAAGTTGTTTAAAATTTAATATAAGTAAGGGCCGTGGGTTGTCGTAATTAATGACAAACTAAAAGTTTTACGCATTTTAAAGGGATTAACAGTAGAACTTTCTAAACTAAATTTATCATAATAATTAATTTAGTAGTAAGTGACAATAAAAAGAAAATTAGTTTTAATTAGTTGCAAACCTTATCTCTTATAGTTATTCTTTTTTGGAATATACAATAATATACGTACTTAATTGTTTTTTTACAACCCGGGGTGGGTCTTGGCCGACTGTACTATTCGCCTACACGGTTGCCGATCTTCCATTAATGTTGGGTCGTAAACTATTCCAATGGTCCTTAGGTCCGCTATGATGTTATCGCGCCACCTCATTCGTGGGCGCCCCAAGGGTCTTCGGTCTATTGGGACTTCTTCCCAGGCCAATTTCACCATTCTTGTGTCAGACAGTCTTTGCATATGACCCGCCTATTGCAGCCTTCTTGTCTTTATTTCCTTCACAATATCTAGATCTTTTTATAATTCTGATATTTCTTGGTTCGTTCTTAACCTGTATAGTTGTGTTATTCTGCTTCGCAGTGGCCTGAAAATTCTGCGTAGAACTTTTCTCTCAAATACTCTCAATCTCCTTTCATTGTCCTTGGTCAGGGTCCAGGTTTCGCTAGCATACATAACAGTCGGTCTTATAACGGTTTTATAAATTGTGATTTTCGTTCTTCGGGAGATGTTTTTCGATGCTAGTATTGACTTTAGTGCATAAAGACATTTGGTTCCACTTTGAATACGGACTTTAATTTCTTCTGTCAGTTTATTATCCTGAGCAATTGTGGCTCCTAAGTACTTAAAAGTTGTGACCCTCTCGAAATTGAATTCTTCCATAGTGACATTTTGACCAACTCTGTCTCTGCACCCTGTTCTGATGGTTTGCATATACTTGGTTTTGTCCTTGTTTATTCTGAGCCCTATTTGTTTCGCTTGCACCTTTACCCTCGAAAAGAGATCTTTCACCGTCATTACCAATCCACCCACTACGTCAATATCCTTGGCAAAAGCCAGTAGTAATCTTGGGCCATCCTGACCAAACAGCTCAACTTCAACTTCTTCTCGATGTTCAATTTCACCCAGTCGATTGGTCACATGGTCCTGGTAAGCTTCCTTATGGATAGGTTCTCGTAGTTTTTTAGTATCCCATTTTATTATCGAAGTGGTGTTTTTCTTCCTTGTACTCGATATTCGCTCCCTGACTTTAGCACGCACCAAAAAGTGTTCAGTATCGTCGTCTACACCTCTAAGGCTCCTTAAGTCTGTGATATTGCTGGTAAGCATCTCCAGTCGTCTTCAGGTAAATACTAAATAAGTACGTTCACCTGAAGACGACTGGAGATGCTTACCAGTTGAAACGTAGTGATTCTAAACAAATAAAGACAATGCAAGTCCAAAACTCTACTGCCGTTCAAGAAACGTCATTGTCTCTAACCTTTAAACAGACACAACATTTTTTCTTATCCTCTTAAAAATAAATGACGTGATACTAAAATGTTATTTTATTTTTAACATCTATGGTCTTTATAGTAGATTATCACATAAGAACACTTTTTATTTATTTTATTTTAAACTTTACGTAAATATAATTAAAGGAAGATAGCTCTTGTGCCTTTTAGAAATAAAACGATATTAATTGCCAAACAATAGAACTGCAGTTGAATTCTAAAGAAGCTAATAATTCTTTACCAAGACGCTAATGGAGCATTTAGTTTGAAAATGGAACTGCCAGACACATACAACTTTAAAAGTTTTAATTCTCGCAGAAAATCTTAAAAATTTGTTAATAATTTAAAAAATTCTTTATTACCATTTTTAATATTCCAATATTTTTGGTATATGAACTATTGTGTATTTGTAAATTACGGTATGCATTGTGTTCTTCATAAAAATAAATGTTATAGGATTTTACAAGTCATAAGTAATTCAAAATCCACATTAACGAAGTTGTAAAATTTACTTGAAATGCAAGCGAAATCATCGTTTTACATGCCAATGTAGCGTGTTGATTTGTACTTTTTGTTCTTGTAGTTTAACAAAAACATAAAGGCAACATTTTTGTTGGAACGGCGGTCATAACAAAGAAATATAAAATTAATTTTCTATAAGGGTCAAAAAACACACAAGAATCTAAAGCAAAAAATTATATACAGGGTGTTTGATTAAGTTTGGCCCCTTGCCATATCACGGACACTACTGGAAATTCAGGGAAAAACATTATTAAAATGGTTATGGAAAAATCCTGGTAATATTTTTTTAAGTTCCTCATTTTGCCGGAAGAGGGCGCAATTCACAATTTAATATATCAGATTAAATTACTCAACTCTGAAACTACCCAACGAAGTTAGATCCTGTAATTGCTAAAAAAACCAAAGCTACAGTTTTCTTTTTATTCACACATGGCAGCACTAATTCGTTTTGGCACTCATTGAAACAAGTCGCACATCTGCACCAGACTGACCCAACTGTACTATTGGGCCACTATGGCACCATTTTTTTTAAATATGACATTGCTTGTCTATGGCTTACACCCGTATTCATCAACAACTATTTTCTCACTATCAGTCGGTTAAGATTCTTGTCAGTCTGTTAAATTCTATTCTCGTATTCACCATTGGATTTTAAGCCTTATCAGAGAGTTAAAATTCACAGTGAAATTTTGAGCTGATAAGAAATAACAAGCTGTTAAGTTTTAAAATTGTTGTCAGATTTTTAACAACTTGACAAACACATGACAAATAATAACAATTATTAATAGGTTTTTCGTTTAAAAATTAATTTAGACTATCGAATACATTTCCACTCGCCAGACTTCGATGATGAGGAAATCGTACGAGAAAGGAACGTAAAAGTGCTTAACAATGTATTTGAAGAAATAGACGATATTGAGTTCAAAAACGGTTTAGAAGAAATAAAAACACATTTGAGCAATTGGCGAATCGGTTAGATGGAGTAGTTGAACCAGTAAATTATAGAAATCAACCTATTTCAAGAATATATTAAATACTAATTTGTTTAAGATATTATGTTACAGGATCATTTCAAATAAATATCGGGGATTTCCGATTTTAATGTACTTTTATTCCAATGAAATTAGAGTTCTTCTCCCGCATAGTATAATTACTGGATATCTTCCTATATCCTGTTTTGCCCATCATTAAATTTTACTACTGGATCCGTAAAATTGTATTTATTAGCGTAAAGTGACGTAAAGAACGGATTTGATTGATAAAACGATATTTCAGAAGATATGAGGTTGGAATATTTTACTCTGAAGTTATTTATAAACTAGAATTGTCAGCTCAGACGTACGTACATCAACCTAACTCTCTGTTTGTTAATAGAGCGTCCCTGATTTATGGTGAATACGATATTTCATTACCAGACTGTTAATCCTTATATCGATGTTAACTATCAGACTGTTAAGTTAAAGATGGTAAATACGGCTCTAAGTGCTACAGACAGTTTAAAAGTTATTAATCGCCTAACATGAAGGTGAAAACCAGCGGAAGTAAAACAGTTTTCCTTTATTATCGTGTTCTTTGTAAAAGTTGTGCTTTTAAAATATTATCATCTCTGTGCTACTAAAGACCTCTGGCTTGCTATTGGGTCATTTCTCAAAGCTTCCAAAGTCCAAGCAAACAAATCGGTTCCCGTTTTATATATTCCTTCGACAAGTTCTGGTTATAGCATATTTTAGATCAAAACAAGACCATAAATCTTCCATTAAAATTACCCTTCAAAAGTTATTTTCCTTCAAGCTTTAAGCACTTTTTTATTAAAAGTTGGCGGGGTATTTATCGTAAAGAAAATTTCAAACAATAGGCAGTTTAAATAAATATTATTTAATTCATTTGTACAATTGCCTTGAAAAAAATGCAAAAAATATTAAATGCCGATATATTACGCATAATATTGTAGCCCAAAGAACAAAAAACCGATATTTTAGAAGCCCAAACAAGCAAGACAACCAGATTATTATAATATAATGTTAAAATTTAAATTTACGAGAACACAATTTTGTATTTGTTCAATACAAACAAAACAATGTTTCTTGTTTTGTTTTGATCTTTTGGTATAAGCTGATGGCGTCGCCACGCCGCGTGTCAACTGTGATGCGTACAGAAATAACACACCGAGTGTAAATATGCCGTGGTTGTTCATAAATTAAAAGTTGTCTATCCGATGTCATACCGCTGTTCGTCCAGAAATTACTCTGGGCGGGTACTAGAATTACCTCTTGACACAGCACCTTATAGCGATACCATGCTACTATTACTAAATAAGATAAACCCACGCTTCGATTGCGCTGACGTCACGTCGAGACCTGATTTTCACGGCTGGTCGGTCGATCGAATCTCGAACAGCTTATTATGGCGCTTGAACAATAAAACAAAATACTGTATTGTTTATTGTTTTTACTGCAGTATAAATATTCTGTGGAAATATCGTTATAAGGGCTGCTTGTATGCAAATCCTTTTAGTTAGACCTCGTAATGTATTGTGCTGTATTTGTTTGTTGTAAGCAATGGCTTACTGCTCCCAAAGGCAAAAAATGTGTAACAAGTGGATTCATAAATGTTGTCAACGACACAAATTATACAGTGAGTCCCAAAAGTAATGTCTAAATTCATTTAAAATTCAGCGTTAAGTTTTTTGAAAAAACGCTCGTACCCTTCGTTTTTTATTTTTTAATGTGTTGATTTTGCATTGAATTCTAAGCATGTTTCATGTACCATGTCCTATATATAAACTCAACAGTTATTGAAAAAATTAGGATTGAACATATCTATAAGTAAGAACTGTTTATTTAAAAAAAAAACACAACAAAATCAAATTAAATGTTGAAAATGTGCGCCATTTACGGCTTGACAAGATCCAAGACGATCAATAAACTCTCTTTGCACGTTTTCAACCATTTTCGGAGTTATGACACGCACTTCTCTTCGGATCCTCTCTTTCAACTCCTGCATATTGTTTGGCCTGTTAACAAATACTTTTGATTTGAGGTAACCCCACAAAAAAAACTCCAGCGGAGTTAGGTCTGGCGACCTAGCAGGCCATTCGGAAATAAAGCCACTAATGCTGGAATTAATTCAAGTTGGAGAAATTCGAGATATACTTGTCCAGTTAAAGACTGTTCAAAGAAAAATGGACCAATTACTCTTCCGCGTACGATTCCACACCAAACATTTATCTTTTAAGGGTACTGGCTGTCATCCAATGCGGATTTTCTGTTGCCCAATATCGACAATTTTGTCTGTTCTCTTTACCATTCAAATAGAACGTAGCTTCATCCGAAAAATAATATTTTTTACTAAATTATTATCTAGATTGCACATATTTTGCATGCGTTCGCAAAACTCATTTCGACTATCGAAATCAGCTTCAGATAACTTATGCACTGGAATAACTTTGTATGGGTGATATTTGTGCTTTTGAGCTACTCGGTGAACAACAGATTTCGGCATGTGTAAATCGGCCCCAATGTGCGAGAGGGGAGTACATGGATTTTCTTCCAAAGAAAGCAAGACGTCAAGTTTTTCATTTTCATCTTGAGTAGGACGACCAGATTTAGACAAATCTCTAACATGACCGAATTCTCTAAACTTTGCCTCTATTCTACTCACCATCTTTTGACATATGGGAGGACGATCAGGATGGATTTCATTAAATAATTGGGCTGTTTCTATTTGAGTACGTGTTTTATTACCAAGCCCAACCATGCATAGAATTTCAATTTTTTCCCGTTCCGTTAACTTCACCATTATTGTGAAAATCTCAACTTTGAAACTACGCTTAACAATAATTATACTTATTTGAAATAAAATTGTCATACAGTTTCTATAGAAATAAACGGTGACAGTGACACTTTTACTTATTAGGGAACCCAAAATGCCATATTGCCAAAAGATTTGATAGATCGTTGGATTCCCTAAATGATATGTTCAATCCTAATTTTTTCAATAACTGTTGAGTTTATGTGGAGGACATGGTTCATAAAACATACTTAGAATTCAATGCAAAATTCAAAAATAAAATAAAAAATATATGTTTTCATTTGAAAAAATGAAGTTGATGGTCGTAACTTATTTTTGAGCAACCCTGTATACATGAAATTACCACAATAAAAAACACATTAAAAAATAAAAATCGACGGCGACGAGCGGTTTTTCAAAAAACTTACCGCTGAATTTTAAATGAATTTAGACATTACTTCTGGGGCTCACTGTATACAAAATGTACTTCATTCAGCATGTTTGTTTGAACTGGGATATAAAACTTTTCTTTTTTAGCTGTAGAATGTACTTTAAAATTTGAGAAACAGAACAGAAAAAAGGGATGTCAGATATGTCAGGATAGCCATTTTACTTTTTTGAGAATCCGCGGAAGTTACTGAAGTCTCTAAATTTTTTATATTAAAGGATTTATGAAAAATCGAAAAATTTAGGCAATTTTTGGAGATATAAATAGAGGACTTGGCAACACTGATAAAAAAAAAAGAACGAGAACATCGACGTTAGTCTGTCGGAAATCGAATCGGGGTTTCAGCGGTGCTTCGTCTTTGGACTTAAAAATATTAGTATAATAATTTTAACAGTTTTTATTAAATCAACAGTACGATTTAGCATCTTAGCATTATACAATATACATATGCCGGGTAAACCATTCGGAGAACCACTCTAAATATTTTTTTGGAATTCTGCAACTTTATATTTTTTGATGTACCCTCTTTAACTAAAATATTCGTTTTCCTATCACTTCCACACTCTTAAAAATGACTTGGTATTTGGTACTAATTTTTATTTGTTCTCGTGTTTACGTTACCAAAAATAACTATTTTTAGTTTGGAAAACAAAAAAGATTTTTTTCTTGGTTATATTTACCAAAAAATTATGCCATCAGAACAAAGAAAATATCTTGTTTTCATATTAGTTGGCAGAAATAAAATATTTTGTTTAGCTGAATTTTACTCTGTATATATCTTATTTAAATGTAACATCAAGGTTCCTACAAACTTGTATTTATCAATTTAAGCTTGTTGTAATAACACATTATGAATTTGTAGTCCTTATCATTTTGTTAATTTTGATTAAGATACATTCTTACTTACCAGAACTAACTTTTCTTTTCAAGTAATATTATTCTTCATATTTATAACTAACGGCATCAACAGAGACTTGACGCCCTTGCCCGGTGACATGTGACACCATTCTAGCCAGGACTATCAGGAGGTTATGTTTATGTTAGGGTGCTTTTGCGGTTCCGTGTTAATTTTTTCGTGTTTTTAAGGCAATAATTGGCCATTTTCATGGCCGTGTGGACAATGGATGTGACAATATTTGGTGTAATTTATTTGTGTGTATTGTCTTTCTTGTGTACGTTCTTATTGGCAGAAGGAAGTTAAATCATAAGTAAGTAAACATTTTATTTTTTATCATTGCAGTTGTACGTTACAAAGTTTAAATGAGATTTTTATAAAGCATGGCAAGGTGACCCGATGAGAAATAGGTAACTTAAAAATATTTTTTTTTGTTTTGTTTTTGTTCTATGTTCCATTTCTTTAAAAGAACGTCATATTGATGACTTTTTAATCTGACCAAGTACAACAAATTTCATATAGCTGTATCATCAATCACCTAAGGATTCACACCGTTAAGGATCAGCATCTTATTCTGAAACACCCGATATATATGACCCTAAAGAACCCAGAGCAAAATGCAAGAATTATTTTTTGAATTATAAACATGCCCTTAAAAACATCCTGGGAAAACAATATTTAATAAAAGTTTAGAATTAAAGTACTAGACTTATAGTTTTAATTTTCAAAATTTATTGGTTGGACTGATTACTGAATTTTACACTTTTATTTTATATGGTTATAAACTTTTAGCGATAACTTTATTTACGATTGTTCAAAACCAACTCTTTTAAAAACCTCATTCGGTAACCAATTTTACGTAATGAGGTTTCGATACTTTGTTCAGCTAACTTTTTAACTTTAGCGTAGAAGTTTTATTGATGGATTTACAAAAGCCAAAGCTGAGGAATTTAAATAAAGTGGAAGTATTTGCTTGTATTTACTAACAATATGCGTACTACGACTGTTGTTTGTGAAAAACAAATCACATTATTATTAAGCAAACTTTTCTACAATTAACTAAAATGCATTAAAGCATAAATCCAAAAACTTAGCAATAAAATAAACTACTCAAAAGTGAATAGGGAATTAACATTTTTTTGCATCTTTTTGAGGATAGATTAATGTATAGAATGGGATCTAACACCTAAACACATCCACATCAACATAAAATAAAAAATAATTTTGTCAAAGAGAATACTGTTTTTCATTTTCTTTTCCACACAAATATGACTAATTCAAGCAATGAAAGTCTTCAAAACTTGTCTAGTTTAAACCCGCCCAAAATGCGGAGGAGCTTCATCTTGTGGTTTATTCGGTAAATTGGTAGTATTATAGTTCTTGAACAACCTTTTGTTACAAAAGTAATAAATACCATTAGAGTTCAAATTTTCGTGTATAAAATAGGGTCCTATGTTCACCCATAATGCCACACCAAACATCGTTTTTTTTTCTGGTCGTTGGGTGTGAATTTGTTCCATTCAATGTGAATACCTACAATAGGATCGATTCTCGATTTACGTGCCCATTTAAACAAAATATAAATAAATAAATAAATAAATAAATAAATAAATAATGCCTTTATATTTCGGAAAAATAATTACAATACAAGAGTGAAAAGAAAAAAGTATTTATGGTGGTATTTACTGTAGCATGGCGCAGTCTAGCTGTAAATAGCTACTCAACTGAACCATACGACAGTAATTTTTAGTAAAAAAAAACTATATTAAAAGTTATAATTATACTAAAACTAAGAAATTAATTACAGGTAGACACATTACCAGTAACTAGAAACGCATTATTAAAAATACATTACTATAATATATTAAAAGAAAAACGTTGATCAATGATTGTCTATTAATAACTAAATGAAATTAAACAAAAACACCCATGGACATATCAAAACATCGAAAATTATTTATTTTGTTTATTTAAAAGAAACTCTTTATATCTTTTTTTAAATAATTCAACAGTTGAGACATTAGTTAATTCACCAGGTAAGGCATTAAAGGAAACTACTGCATTGTAAGTAAAAGACCTTTGAAATAACGCACTCTGATGATGTGGTAAAGTTAATTTACTCACAGAGCGAATGTTGACAGAGTGGATATTATATCGAGGAATTAGGCGTTCACGAAGAGTGGAGGGAGAGTCAGGTTCGTTCAAAATTTTGTAAATAAAACTATTAAAGTGCAGAAGTCTACGACCATCCATCCTAAGCCAATTTAATTCAGAAAAAGTATGAGAAATATGATCGTATTTTCTAAGGCCATATATAAACCTTGCGCAAGTGTTCTGCACTTTTTGAATACGGGACTTCCCAATATTGTCTATACAATAACCGTAAACAAAATCGCAATAATTAAAGTTTGAAAGTACAAGTGATTCACACAGCGTCTTTTTTAATTTAACGTTTAGAATATGTCGGCTAGAATATAGAATTTTTAAAGCCAAGTAGGACTTTTGTAATAATTTTTTTAAATGGTCTCGAAACCTTAAGTCAGTGTCCAAGACCATTCCTAAATTTCTTGCAGAATCAACCACATTAAGCTTAATGCCATTTATTTTTAAATTTATATTATTCCTAAGATGGAAAACTTTATTTTTATTACCAAATAACATAAGATATGATTTATTAGGGTTTAATTTTAAATTATGATCAGACGCCAAACTAGTTAGAGTTTGCAAGTCATCGTTTATAAGTTCCTCAGATTCCAAATATTCCTCAAAATCAAAACAGAAATAAATTTGTGTGTCATCGACATAAGCTTGCACTTTACAGTATTTTAAGGATTTAAGGATATCAGAAGTATAGATTAGAAAAAGCAACGGCCCTAATATGGAGCCTTGTGGAACTCCAGATAATATGCTAACCTGGTCCGAATACTTACCTTCACAAAATATTTTTTGGGAACGACCTGTAAGATAAGATTCAATAATTGAACATGATTTCATCTCAAACCCATAAAACTTTAACTTTGATAAGAGAAGTCTGTGATTGATCGTATCAAATGCCTTAGAAAAGTCTAACAAAATTAAGGCACTGTTCAACTTCTTATCAGACGCTCTAATCACATCATCAATAACATTAGTCAAAGCTACAGTGGTGCTAAAACCCTTTCGGAAACCACACTGGCTGTCGGGGATAATTTTATTACTAATACAATACTCATACATTTGGTTATATAATAGTTTTTCATAAATTTTGGAAAGGGCAGGTAAAATACTAATAATTCTGAGATCGTTAAAATTAGAAGGGCTTGATACTTTAGGTAGTGGCTTTCCAATCGATATTTTCCACATATCCGGAAAGTAACTTACTTCTATACAACAGTTAATAATATGAGTAATGTATTTATCAATAAATGGACTGCAGTATTTGAGCATTAAGGGGGATATATCATCAACTCCCGTTGCGTTCGTCTGAATTCCATTCAAAATTTTTTGTATATCTAATATCTCGGCTAAATGAAAAGAAAATGTCATATTATGGTCAGTGTACAAATTATTATCATAGAAATCAATTTTATTACTGCAATCAGATACATTTTGTAGGAATGTTCCAAAGAAATTATTAATATCATTAGGATCAGATAAGGTTTTTGGAATACATACATTTTTTGTAGAGGTTATATTAAAGTTTTTTAAAGCTGCCCAAGTTTTACGACTATTTCTTTCTAAACACAATGCATCTAAATATTCTCTTTTTGCCCTTCTTACTATTGTTACTGAAAAATTTCTTAATTGTTTATATCTAAGCCAGTCAGCATCGTCCCTAGTCCTTTTAAATTTTTGCAGTGCAGTGTCCCTTTGTTTCATAAACAATTTAATATTCGCTGTTAACCAAGGCGCCCTAGGTTTAGTAATACGCGATTCTTTAATGGGAGCGTGAACATTGAACAGTAGTAGAATTAAATCATTAAATATTTTGATTTTATTATCCAAATTATTTTCATAAAGAATATTATTCCATGGTAAATTGTGTAAATCTCGCAAAAAAGTATCAACATTAAAATTTTTAAAACAGCGATAACGAATAATCTTAGGTTCATCTGGTTTTTTATTTATTTTTAAGGAGCAATAAATCATTTTATGATCCGATATGTCATCGGTAGGTATTGTACCTGATTCACTAACCAAGGCGGTTTCACTAACAAAAATTACATCAAGCAGGGTACAAGCACTTGCAGTAATCCTAGTCGGTTCATTGATTATTTGGTGACAGTTGTAGTTTTCAAACAAAGCAGTTAAAGGGTTACCAAGGTTCATTACATTGACGTTAAAATCACCTAAACAAAAAAGTTCATCAACTGTAGGGTATAAGTTTGAAAAAATATTATCTAAATCTGAGACGAGATTATTAAAATTCGATTTAGGTGGCCTATAAAACGCAGAAAAAGCAAATTTTTTGTTTCCTATCCTTATCTTTAAAATAATAAACTCCAGCGCTTGATTTACAGAAAAATCAAAGTTAACTTCTTCAGCCTTCAAATTATCTCTTACATAAGATGCAACTCCCCCTCCTCTCCCAATTCTATCTTTTCTATAAAACTGATATCCTGGTATATGGAAACATGCAGAGTCATCCTCAACAGAGAGCCATGTCTCGCATAAAAACATTATATCAAAATTATGATGCTCAACTAAATGTTTGAAATCATGAAACCCGGTAAAAATAGAACGTATGTTCAAATGTCCATAAAGTCATTAGAAATGAAAATGGGGTTGACAGAGTGGACATTTCTATTTAATTTATCCATCATAACTTCGCAGAAATATCAACTCATGTTATGATTTAAAGCCCTCTGTTGTGTCGAATATATTGAATTTTCAACTACATCTAACATAATATTCAAATAATTTTCTTTATTAGTAAAGCTTACCGATCTTCCACTTTTTAGTCGATCTGTGACACCTCCAGTTTCATGAAAATGATTCAATACTTTAAGTTTACAGTTTATTAAAAATATTTACCACTTCGGTAAAACTCTGTGTTCTATCACATTTATATTTAATTACGCTCGGTGTCACTTAAATGTGTCATTTTTACGCAAGAATTACTCACTTTAAATGTTTTTTTGGTATCTGATGTCCAGATCACCACATTTATACCAAGAATGTTACTATGGAGCTAAAGATTTTCTAAGGTTTTTCTATTTTCTAATGGACTAGAAATTTAAGAAATATTTTAATTTATCACCACATCATATTCAAAATTCGATATCTTGAAAATGGTTAGGCTTGGCTATGTGGTGTATTTAACAATTTTTTTTCAATATTGAAATGTATTTGTTTAACCACAAACATTTTAATAGTGCAAAGGTAAACAAATCCCGAACTATCGACCCGATGCCATAACAGACTGGCGACCACCGTATACTTCTATAGAAAGAAGACAAAGAAGAATGTTACTTGGTCGAAGCAAAGAAACGTCAAAACAGTGTCGCCACCATTGTGTGTAGCTCGAATCTCGAGCCAATATGCGAAACATTTAAATGCGTTCAGTTTTACAATTATCCTAATTGGCACTAAGTTAAAGTAATATTTGAGACAAAAAAAAAACAACTATTCTAAATCCCTCTAGTTGGTTTTATAAGTAGTATAAATCAAATAGTAAAATTCTAAATAAACTTTTCGGATTAAAAAAAAAATTCATTCTAAATTTTTTATAATCTTGAAAAAGAAAATTCCAAATCCGTGGCTTGACATCATTTTATTAAAAAAAAAATAGACGTACATAATACATCGAAATTACCATTCGAGTCTCGTACTTCCTCTTCCTAATCTGCTTATCGAGTTCTTTGTTTACTGGTTTTTCATTCTTTCTCTAGATTTTTTAAGTTTTTTCAGTAATGTTCGTATATTCAATAAAGATCTATTGTCCTCACAGTCGGACTGGGTTAAATCCTTTTATTGTCAAGCTAAACAGTAACGATAAAATCCTGTTTCCAGTAATCGACAAAGGGCTAAACGATATTATTTCATGAAATACGGTGGGTATACATAGTAATAAATTGACAAACAAGATTTAAATAGATTAGATTTACTGACGTTCAAGATTCAAATGTTACGCATCGTAATTTTTGCTACACTCTTAGAAATAACATGGTATGGATTACTAAAATTTGGTTCTGACAACTATTTATTTTCGTGAAATCGGACTCAACCCAAAAATTTTTAGGCAAAAATTGTTTCTGTTAATGATGCAATCTACAAATATTTCCAAAGCAATCATTTATTTGGACCAAACTTGAAATTTTTATAGAGTAACAATTACGTATGTAGTCACAACATTGTGTTTATCATTTTTTTTCTGTACTTTCTAATTGTAAGAAAGAAGTTGAATCATAAATAAGTAAAAATTTTATATTTTTGTCATTGCAGTTGCACATTAGAAAGTTTGAATGAACTGCTTATAACGCATGGCAAAATTAGCAAGTTGATTTAATAGAAATAACTTTAAAAAAAGTCTCTTTCATTTCTAAAAGAAATGTCATATGTAATTTATACTTAGTAACGAAAAATATTCCTTCCTAGGTCCCAATTTAAATAAAAAAATGCCTTGGTATTACTACTCTATTAGGTATGCGTAAACTAGTTGGAATAAATTATCAGGGATATTATGGTTTCTTTAAAAAAAATTATTTCCAATGTCCTTGTTCTCTCATGTTTTTTATAATACATACTAATGCAATACAAAACAGAAACACTAAATTTTTAACTTATTTTATTCAACCTTTTGGGTTGTTCAATTGCTTATAGAACTGAATTGTTCTTATTTAAATTTTCTTATCTGCAACTGCGATTATTAAAAAATAAAAAATATCCCCTGGACTTTCTATTTAAAATATACAGCATATGAAATTTGTTGTACTTGGTCAGATTAAAAAGTCATCAATATAACGTCCTTGTATAGGAATGAAACATAAAACAAAAACAAAACAAAAAAAAACATTTTTAAGGTATTTCTCATTGGGTCATCTTTCCATGCGTTATAAAAATCTCCTTTAAACTTTCTAATGTACAACTGCAATGATAAAAAATAAAATGTTTACTTACTTATGATTTAACTTCCTTCTGCAAATAAAAACGTACACAAGAAAGACAATAAACACATATAAATTACACCAAATATTATCACATCCATTGTCCACACGGCCATGAAAATGGCCAATTATTGCCTTAAAACAGGAAAAAATGGACACGGAACCGCAAAAGCAACATAACCTCCTGACAGTCCTGGCTAGAATGATGTCACCCAATGGTCAACGGCGTCAAGTCTATGTTGTAAAGTGCATATAGCGATGCCGTAAGTTATAAATATGAAGAATAATATTACTTAAAAAGAAAAGTTAGTTCTGGTAAGTAAGAATGTGTCTTAATCAAAATTAACAAAATGATAGGGACTACAAATTCATAATGTGTTTTTACAACAAGCTTAATTGATAAATACAGGTTTGTAGGAACCTTGATGTAACATTTAAATAAGATATATACAGAGTAAAATTCAGCTAAACCAAATATTTTATTTCTGCCAACTAATATGAAAACAAGATATTTTCTTTGTTCTGATGGCATCATTTTTTGGTAAATATAACCAAGAAATAAATCTTTTTTGTTTTCCTAACTAAAAATAGTTATTTTTGGTAACGTAAACACGAGAACAAATAAAAATTAGTACCAAATATCAAGTCATTTTTAAGAGTGTAGTTAAAATATGCACATTTATTACATTTACCAAAATGTCTAATAAAAAAATATTGAAAAAAAGTGTTTGCAACGTTTGACTACAAGTTTAGATAATAATATAGACATGGGATGAGTATAAAGATATAACGTATTAATCTTAGTTAACAAAGAGATGTTTGAATTACTAAGTTTATCAAAATGACAAAGTTCATTTCCATGAACAATTTAGAGAGTTAAAAAAAATAAATTATTAATAATAATCGGTGATATTTTCAGCAATGGGCGAGGTTGGTCGATTCCATTTTTTGGCTTTAGACGGGGAAGTAAGGTAGAATATTATAAATTAAATTACTCGTTTACAGCGATAGTAAACAAAAACCTAACCACGAAAATTTGATTCGATCGGTATTCAAATGAAAAAAAATATTAATATTTACTTTAAGCTCCACCCCGTACGACGCCACTGGAAAAATATTTTAATGTCACATCCTTAAATAAATATGCCTTGTCGCTAGTAGAACTTTTAATAAATTTCATGTTTTAATATCAAGTGTTTGCTGAGATATGCAAAAAACACCTTAGCCTTTTCAACGGCTTGTAAAAAACCGAAAATTTTTAAATCGATTTTGCTGAAAAATGGTGAATCCTACCGAAATGAAGCAGAAGTGCCTTTTTTCCATAGAAGACTTCAGTGCTTTTAAAAATTGCACCCGGCGTTAAAAAATCCTACAAATAAAAAAGTTAGGTCAATATTCTCCTCACTACCTACCCAGTGGGACGCCACTGGAAGAAATACACCTAAGCTAAACAAACCGTTTATTGCGTCTTGTTATGGGTAAAACATGTATCAAATTTTGTTTTGATACCTCAATCAGTTTCTGAGATATTGTGAAAAAACCGCTTATCATAGCTTCCATTCGGGGGGCTCTAGTCCCATAACGAAGCGTTTTTCAAGGTATATTAATAGAGGATTTTAGTCCTATTTTTGGATGTACTTTATCCCCTTAAAATATTGTTACCTAATTTCGGGACACCCTGTATAGGAGAAAGAGAAGTGGGCCCAGTACTGAACCCTGAGGAACTCCGTGATTCACATCCGCAGGACCGGACTGTCCGTGTCTATATCTCACATAAGTATTATATACTTTTAAATACGACCCTGTTCAGGGCGAGTGTCCACGTGTATTTGTTTTAAATTGCTGCAAGTTGGAAGTAGACAAATTATAGCGTGGTTATTTAAGCTGCCAACCTGCTGTAAGTCGAACAGCGTATTTGAGGTAATTTAATATTAAACTAATAAGGTTTCTATCGATTTTAGAATCAGGAAAAATCCGTCTGATAAAAAAACATATTATTTTACCCCGAGGCGTAAAGGTATTTATTTCTGTCTCCATTACCACATTAGCTTAATGCAAAATCAGTAATTTAATGCGGACTATTCGCAGAAACTCTGCTTTATGTAAATTTTATTCCTTCATTTCTATTCGTACGCAAACCCATAATATATTTGATGTAAAAAATTTAATAAAGCCATCTATATGCATACTTTAAAAAATATACATATGATAAAAATAAGGCATTTTTTATATAATATGGTGCCAAAAGACTATCAAATTATAAATTGTTTTAAAAATTATAACCATCTCGATACGTAAAATCAAAGCAAAATCTAATATACAGGGTTATTCACGTTATTCAATACCATATAATGTTTCAAGCTAAATTGTTTATTTTGAATAAAAAAAAACTTTTTCGGAGTAAATAAGGGCTTGTATATATTAAAATTATTTTTGTAATGTAGAGGTTATCTCAAACACACAAACTTCTTAAAGTTGTATTTTTCAATTTGAATGACCGATATATTATTTTATTTTCGATTTCTACGATCAAAATAAAAATGAGTTTCATCAAAATTTACTATACTTAAACCTCACGGTTTTTGAAATATTTCGTATTTTGTGAAAATCTAATAACAGTTTTAATCATTAAATTCTCCATAAATATATTTTCTTTTTTAAACCAAATTCACACATTGTTTTGTAGATAATATAAATAGTGAACACGGCACGTAAAATGCACTATATCAACCGCAGTAATTTATAAGGACATCTAGATTGTTCTTAATAGTTTCTTTACAACAAAAAGAACACAACATTTAAAAATTCCACAAAAATAATCACAAAAAATTAACGATCCGGTCACAAAAGAGCCCAGAGCATATAGGAATAATACGGCGTCGTGGTTATACCTAAGGGCTCTTTTATTGACCCGATCCTGCTCACATAGAGACGCATCCTGTCATCAGCTGGTCAAAGGTTGATGTCTATAGTACCTATTGCGCATGCTTCTACACCCCTTATTAATGTACCATCGCGCCGATAAAAAACTGGGACAGGAAATTTTTCTATTTTCTCCTAAACTATTAAGAATAATTTTACATCAAGCCTGGTACCAGTAAAATGTCATGAAAATTTGCATGTCAATAAAGATTGTCACTTTATGATTGACTCGTCAAACATACAATCATAAATTATTTGTAAATATGCCACAATTAACCCCCCAGCAAAAGGTAATTATTTATAGTCGGTTGCGAGATAGTGTTGCTATTAGGGATATTGCAGATGAACTGGGAGTAAGCAAGAATACCGTGCTATTGGCAAAACAAAAAATAGCAAGACATGGGACTATTATTAGGAATGCAGGTTCTGGTCCCCCTAAAATTTCTACTGATGATCATGATAGAAGACTGGTTAATTATCTAAGGGATCATCCCTTCGAAACTGCAATCAAGGCAAAAGAAGAGACGAATTTTCCAGGTTCTGCAAATACCGCTAGAGACAGGGTTCGAAATTCCGATATACGAAGCCGTTGTGCTGCCAATAAAAATTTTTTAACGGAAATAAATAAACAGGGCAGGTTAGAATTTGCACATGAATATATTAATCAAATAAATGTATGGGAAACATTTATATTTTCTGACGAGAAAACTTTTTAGTCATGCAATAATGGGAGAATTCGGGTGTATAGGCCTTCCGGCATGCGGTATGATGAGAGATACACCCACAAAACCAACCAAAGTGGGCGTTTCTCCATAAATGTTTGGGGCTGGATTAGCGCTAGAGGACCAGGACTTTGCCAAATCGTCGAAGGAAGACTAACTGCAGCAGTATAAGTTAATATACTAAACGAAGTGATGATACCATCGGTAAACGCTGTATACGGTCAAAATTACACATTTCAGCATGATAATGCTCCAATACACACAGCGCGCATTGTACAAAATTTTCTCCAAGAAAATAACATAGCAGTTCTTCCCTGGGCTTCGAAGAGTCCCGATTTGAACCCGATAGAAAACATTTGGGGTGCCATGGTCAAATCTATGTATAAACATGATTTTCAACCTAGAAACAGGGATGAATTACGTCATAGGATAAATCAAGCTTGGGATGAAATAACTGTCGAATTATGTAGAAACTTAGTTTTAAGTATGCCACAAAGGCTCCAAAAAGTAATAAACAGAAATGGTTCTATGACCAAATATTAATTTTGTGTTGTTTTGACAAACTTTGTGTTCGCAATTTTTTTCTTTTTATTAAATGTATTTTATTACCTGTATTAGCTTTATTTATTATTTTGTGGTAATGGTAAATATAATAATTTATAAAATATTTGACTTTAAAAAAATCTAATAAATTTACTTTATCCATATTATATGATGTCTCTCAAATTTAACCACCCCGTATCGAAAAATACAAAACATTCCATTATGTAACCTAGGTTACTTTTTAAATTTTGGATGTTTTTCCTTTTTAGCTCTAGACACCTTTTATAGTCTAGGGGATATGTATTTCTTACATTGTTTTTGTAAATCTCTTGTCCCAGTTTTTTATCGGCACAATAGTACATACATTATGAAAATAATTTTATAATGTACAGTTACGTTCAATGAAGTGTTGTACACGGATTCTAACATCTTGTAAATAAGGCTTGTTGAAATAGGTTACTATTATTTTGAACCTAACATTGGCTGTCAATCAAAGTCATAAAATATGCCTCAATTAAATTTAGTTCAGAGAGCAAAAATTATTGCTTATATACAAGATGGGGTTCCCATTAGAGACGTTGCTTATATAATGCATAAAAGCAAAAATACAGTAATAAAAATAAAACATAGGTGGGAAAGGGATGGGACTTTAGAAAAGAAGAAGGCAGCGGGAAAAACAAGAATTTCTACGGAAGACCAGGATAATGCCCTGATCCAATATTTACAGGACAACCCATTCCAAATAGCACGGGTCACTATAGAGCAAACAAATTTTCCAGGGTCGAGAATTACGGCATGCCACAGAATAAATAACTCTGCTTTGAAAAATTGTGTAGCAGCCAAAAAAATTAAGCTAACGGATGAACATAAACAAGCTAGAATTATTTTTTCCTTAAATAACTTGGTGCAAGAAAATTGGACTAGAGTGGTCTTCCCAGACGAAAAAGTATTCCAGTCAACTTTTAACGGACATACCAGGGTGTATCGTCCCCGTAACACTAAATTCGATGAAAAATATATAGCTAACTACGATAGATCTGGACGCTTTTCCGTAAACGTGTGGGCATGGTTGAGTATTCACGAATTTGGAGTATGTTGGGCTCTTAATGATCGTGACCGGTTTAGTGCAGTTAACTATATAAATATACTAGAAAATGTAATGCTACCTAGCGTATCTCTACAGTTTCCTGGCAATAACTTTATTTTTCAACAAGACAATTGTCCAGCGCATAATGCAAGAATTGTCAGAGAATGGTTGGAAAGTAATAATATAGAGGCAATGTTATGGCCTGCCAAGAGCCCCGACCTTAATGTTATTGAAAATATTTGGGGCCTAATGACGAAAAAAATGTATAATATCAACTTTAAACGTGAAAATAGAGACAGCCTAGTAAATGCAATTGAATTGCTCTGGGACGAACTAAGCGCCGATCCAGAATTAACCAGAAATCTTTATTTATCTATACCTCGTCGACTTAATAAAGTGTTAGAGGGAGATGAGGCCATTACTAAATATTAAGGAATTTTTATATGAACACATTTTGTTATTTTAAGTTTGTTGTTAATGAAAAATAAATATATAACTTTATTAAAAAACTATTTAGCAATATAAACCTTTATATTGTTTGCTACATTCTTGTACAACACTTTATCGAACTTTAGAAATGATAGGCAGGTTCACAAAGCACAACTGCTGTACAACACTTCATTGAACTCAACCGTACTGTCAATAGGCCGACATTAACCAAAAAAATTATGATAGATTATGTTTTTTACAACAAATTTTTTTCCAAAAATAGGATTTTGTAATTTTATATAAAACTGTTTCGAAATTTTTTCAAATAATTAACATTTACTTCTACGAATGAAAATAGCTTTCTGCAGAAAACTGTGTGAATATATTCGTTAAACGCCAATCCATAAAATTATTATATGTAAGTTCGTGATTACTTCGTGCCTTTTGTGGCAGTAAATCCAATGAAGCTGCATTTTTTGCTGCTTTCGAATTTCCGACAGTTTTTAATTTTTACCGTCCTATGTCACTTATTAAACATGCAAAACACTTAACATTTAGGTCATAATAATTTTTTAGTAAAGTACATGTTGTGTTGTTCCTATTGTGCGTATAATCAATCTTCATCAATAACTGCTAACTCAATCGAATACAATCTTTAGCATGACAGTTTGAACGTCTCATTCTTGAAATCATTTAAGTAGAATTTAAAGCATTTACCGAAACACATTTTGTCAGGTCTATACTGATTTTACTAAAAAATAAATCATACTCATACTGACATTAAAAAATCTAAAAGAAAATTCGTGAAATATTTCTTATTGATTTAGGAAAATTCTTTCTTTTTCATCAATCAATGTCAATGGATTAAAACTTTCATACTGAGAGAAATTTTATTATCCTAAGGGACCAAAAATATTTTCACATAATTCAGAGTTTACATGCGGAAATATAATATTATTACACATTTTAAAATACAGGGTGTCCCGTAACTTATGGGCCGTAGAGTAACTGAAGATACTAGACATCAAACTAAGCCGATTATGTCATATAAGTTTTTCGGATTGTTACTCGTTCTAGATATACAGGGTATTGAACGTAAAAGTTTATTCTCGAAAATAAGCCATAATTTTAAAACGGTTAAATGAATCGAATTGAAAGTTGGCAATATTATGTTTTTATGAGCAAGAAAAAAGAATTTGTAGAAATTTTTAAGTTTCAAACTAGAGGGCGCTAGTTGCATACACTGGGCTTCATAAATCTATGATTTTTTTTCTTACCTGTGATATTAGGCGTTTTTCAATTATAGTTTCTTAAAGAAGGGCATTTTCTGAGTCAAAAAGTGTACTTGATTGATCTTAATATCTCTAACGGTTTTTGAGATATTTCCGTTTAAACATCCCAAAGCATAAAAAAACATAGTAAATAATTAAATTAACAAAAAAAAAACAAAAGTGACAATCCGAAAAAACGTATATGACTTAATCGGCTTAGTTTGATGTCTAGTATCTCCAGTTACACAGGAACACCCTGTATATTTCAACTTTCGAATATGTTACTGTACCTTTATACAATGCATTTTCAGTTCACAATGGGGATCTACGTGGTAAAAACATTATCTTATGGTAAAGGGCTGCCTGCTGTAAAAAAATTAATCTTTTTTGGGTAATTTTTAGTTTTAGCAATATTTAATAAGAACTTATTAATTATAATTATTTTGATGGTTCAACCTATTTAGTCTTTTTCATGACACTACTAAAGTAAAAAAATATTTGATATCCACTAAACAAAATACACCAAGATTGTTATTAAGGTTAACTATTTTTAGACATGCTGTATACACAGTATATATCTTTAAAATGGTATTAACTAATTATTCTATTTTATAACATGGTTTGAATAATTAAAAAAAAGTATAATTTAATCCATTAAAAACATGCTTATTGTGCAGTAAAACGCTACAAAATATTCGTTAACGGTGCCAGTCAAAAATGGCATTGATATTTCAGGCCGATGGTTGATTAGTAAAACGCCCCTTTATGAGAAGCACTTCCTTTATAAAAAGGATAAAGCAGGACAACAATGTAGCGATGATCTGAAAACGAGAAATCAATGGCTAATATTATCAATATTTGATAAGCAAATTAAAAAACCAAGTGAACCAATAATTAATAATGTAAACTTATTATCAAAATATGTAACTTACCGAAAAAAAAAGATGTTTCGAATATAAACTCACATGTCATGTGAATTATGATTTCGTTATATTGTTTTTATTTACTAAATAAACTGCTGGACAATTGCTTTCGAGCAAAAAAAATTTGGCCTAAATTTAACAGTTAATATTTTCTGAACTAGATATGATTACGACCTACGGTTTTGAATGGTTGAAAGATTCATCCCTTGGGAAACAATTGTCAATATTGGATTTTCTATAACTGTCAGAAAATTTTATATACAGGGTGTTAAAGAAGACGATGATTTTTGCTCCAATTTTAATGGCGTGTAACTTTCACCATAATATTTTTAAATTTTATCACTTCACGTCAATTGAATCACTGGTTCACAGCAAAGAAAGTAATTTGTCAAATTTTTGATATCTGCTATATTTTAAGAAATACCGATTATTTTGGAAAACCTTGCTTTATTTCAACTTATTGGTAGCCAGATCTCACTGTGCGTTGTATCGCGCAAACTTTGCGAGTGATTATTATATCTTATGAAAAGCTTAATAATGTTCAGTAACAATAGTTGTAACTAAATGTCATGATGTACAGCGGCGTACTTATAAACATTTGAATAGGTATAGTGTTAGAAAGTTAGAAATAAATTTTTTCCAAAAATTAAATTAAAAAAATTTCTTTGTTAAAATTTTGTTAACACACTGTATAATATATCTGTAGTGCGATATGAAAAACTAAAAAACAAGAAAAAATTCACCTAATCTAGGGGCGAGTACTTTCCAATATAAAACAATCGTGAAAAATTGTGAGAAACTCATAAACCATAGACATATAGGTGTTTATAAGTACGCCACTGTACATCATAACACTTAGGTACAACTATTGTTACTGAACATATACAAGCTTTTTATAAGGTATAATAATCACTCGCAAAATTTGCACGATACAACGCACAGTGAGATCAAGCTACCAATAAGTTGAAATAAAGCAAGGTTTTCCAAAAAAATCGGTATTTCTTAAAATATAGCAGATATCAAAAATTTGACAAATTACTTTCTTTGCTATGAACTAATGATTCAATTAACGTAGAGTGATAAAATTTAAAAATATGATTATGAAAGTTACACGCCATTAAAATTGGAGCAAACATCATCGTCTTCTTTAACACCCTGTATATAAAATTTTCTGACAGTTAAAGAAAATCCAACATTGACTATTGTTTCCCAAGGAATGAATTTTAAACCATTCAAAACTGTAAGTCGATATCATATCTGGTTCAAAAAATATTAACTGTTAAATTTAGGCGAAATTTTTCTTGCTCGAAAGCAATTGTCCAGCAGTTTAGTTAATTTAAGTTTTCAAATATGTCTCATTTCTTGTCTAATCGTTAAATTAATAATTATCCCTATAAAAATCAACTAATCCTGTAGTGTGTTCAAAACAGTTCTCGTTAAACATTTTAAAAAACTTTAAAATCTGTTTTGCTAGAACTAAGTTGTTATCAACTTGTCAATGGCGTTATTGTTTAAGACGTAAATTAAAGCTCGTGTTTGCGCAAAAAAAATTGCATTTAAATATAGGTGACGGCTTAAATATGGCTAAATGCACTATGAGGATTTAATTGGATTTGATAAAAGTTAAACTTTCTAATGATGTCTTCCACAACTAAATATCACTATTCCATAATGTCCCCCACACACCTGATGGTTATTATCGGGTCAGTGGGAATTTATTTATTTATTATTGCCTTTATTGTGGTATAAAAAATTACAAATATAATGTAACTAAAATGTACAGGTAAAAAAATATAATGGAGAATAAATATTTTTTCTACGACCGTGCGTTTTAACCCATTTTCCCGCACGCATTTTAGTTTTTAAAGTGTCACTTTCCCGCCCTAGTGCGGGAAAGTAAAATAATGCAAACTTTCACCTTATTAGATAGTTTTTTACTTTGGAAGTTATAACTATTGTTACAACAGGTAAATAAATATTTACGAAATAGTCCATCAAATAAAATCTACATCTTTTCTAGCTTTTTGTTGCATTTTTAATTTTTTGAAAATATAAAATAATGAAGATATTTTTATATAACCCTGTACATTCTTTAAAGTAATGTCACAAAACAACTATCAAACCACCGGGTTTGATATCAGTTGCTATGATAACCCAGGCGTGTAATTGTTACTAAAACGTCAAAGTTGTTCAAAGCATCTTCGAAGTGACCGAATACAATCTTCTTCTAAATTAAACCACATTAAACCGAATCCGAAGCAATAATATTAATGGATTCTTCCGACGAAGAACTTCCCGAAGCCATTTTGAAGGCCGCAGATAAAGCTAATTCCGAGCTGTTACCTGCCAAATCCAGACTAAGATATGAAAAGCAATACGACCATTTTGTTACATGGTGTCAGGAGAAATATTATATATAAATAATATTAATATTTATAATAATTAGTAATTTTTAGTTAAAGTTTTGTATATGTATGTTGAAACAAAATAATTTTTGAAAAGTGGGTTGGTATACTTTTTTGTATATACGGTCGTAGAAAAAATAATATTCCTAACTCATGCGTAAAGTGTCTTTCCCGCCCTTGACCGCTTGCGCGAACTCCGCTCCGCGTCGTTCGGGTCGACTGCAGTCGCGTGCGGGAAAGTATCACTTTCCGCACTTGTTAGGAAAATAACTATTTATTATTATTTACCACACTATTTTAGTGAAAAGTAATAGAGAATTTCGAGCGCAATAAGGAAAATTCACTCGAGTTGTACAGTATTGTATTTACGACTCAACTTCCGAACTACATAATAAAAATTAAATCGGAAATTATAACTTCTCATTTTAGTTGGCCGTTGACAAATCCGCGGAGCAAATTATAAATATTTGTCGATTTGGTGAATTTCTTTTATTTGCACAGAATCACTTTGAATATATATCGATCTTTCTCACATTCTGACTTTTGCAGAATAACAGACAAAAAGCACTATATATTTATTAATAGAAATGAATATTGTGTTTTTCTAACCCATAGTCATTTTGATTTATTGGTCTGCTGAAGTTCGCATGCTTGTGTAAGAATAATAACGCCGAGCGAACAACACAATAGCTGTAAATTTCGTTGTAAAAACTGAAAAACGGCTTTTGTCCATTAATATTAACTTTTAAAGTTCGCTATGGTAAAGCTTTTCAAAATAATCGTAAATTTACATACTAGCAATATTATAAACATAGAAAAAAGAAAAAAAATAGCAATACAGTACTAATGTTGCCACAAAATTGACAAAATAAAACAAAATAACATAAGCTTATAAATAGGAAATAATTTTTTTCTAGAAATCTTATAATTTCGCCTGTTTTATCTGGCTTTATATACTCCACTTCATTTTCCAACAATTAAAGAAGCCAACCAATTATTTTTCTATATCTGCTGGTATAATAAAAGTTTTAAAGTCGATTGGGTTGGAGTTCCAGTCAACAATCGCGATGAAAAAATATTTGCATGAACCGGAATAGCCTACTTATCCAAAAACTTTAGTGTAAAAGAAACAACAAATATTCATGTGGGAGTAGAAAGAGATATTATTTAAAATATTTAATATCATAAAATAGTAAAAGAAAATGAATGGCGTGAAGATCTTTCAAGCTAAATTGTAATTTTCTAGCTTATTCAAAATTGTTTCCAAACTAAGAAACATATTTTATATACCCATAAATAAATATCCTATACTAGTAGAAGTTAGTATCCGTAATACGGTATACTATTATTAGTTTACACTGCTTTTGTTTAATATATAGCGCGCATCCCAGTGGGTACTTCGGTGTGATATATTTCTGAATCTACAAATTAATCAAAATAAATATATATATTAATTTATTTTGATAATTTTTTTTGTTGTTATTATGTCAATATATTGACAATATTCTTTTTCAAAATAGCAAAATTATATGCGTCCTTATGACCACGTCCTAAAGCCTTGCGTCCAATTTACGCCGGATCCATTTGTTGTATGCGTCCTTTTGTTTCGCGTCCAAATGTCCAATGTCCAATGGCAACGCTGAAATTTTTGACAGTAAACCGACAGCTGACAGTTATAAACAGTTGAAAAAGTCTAAACTAAGTTTTTGTTATCCTTCTGTGGTTTGTTGGTATTTATAAAAATAAATTAAAATTTTAAATTCATATTATATTAAAATATATCTACCAAGAAAACTAAGAGTTTTGCAGTAAAGTGCTCTTCAAATACCAGGGTCCGTTTTTAGGAGAAAAGTCGCAGCTTGTCAGATGAAAATAGTCTTTAAAAATTTTAGGACTTATCAATCTTTTTAAACCTCGCTGTTAAATAAAAGAAACAGTTATTTTAAACAAAAATCCATCAAGATTTCAGAATAATTCGGATGTAAACCCAACCATTGACATGACAAACGACAAGATCGCTGTAAACTTTTATCGGATCGACGTCCTCGAGTCCACACGCCAGTTTTGCGATTTTAAAATTGGTCGAATTCCTAAATGTTTTCAACGAGCTGCAAAAAATTCTTGGTATGACCTAGCGATGGCTTTATTGATTAGCACCGCCTTAACAATTTAAATGACAAAACTATTCAATAGGAAAATAGCCTGGACATTTCGCAGCTAGCCACAAGTAATAAAAGGTACATCATATTCCCTGTAGTACTGAAATGTATATCATATACCCTGTAGTAATGACATGTACCGGGTGGTGAACTAAGAATGACCGCTGACCATATCTCAGAAACTAGTAATCGTACAGTATCCGGGTAAATTTTTTTATGACAAAAGTACCCAAGAGAAAATGCTGGAAATTATTTTTAAGTTCCGCATTTTGCCGCAAGAGGGCGTAATTGAAAAGTAAATTTTAAAATTTTACATATTTTCGAAAATTCCACATTATGGTATATCTTTGATAACACCATTAAAAAGCTTGGACAATTATGCATCATTTTGGTCTTATGGTCATTGGCGTACCAACTTTAATAAGAGGGGGGGAAGCTGTTGAAACCATTTAAATCGCTGTAACTTATAAACGACTTATCCGATTTTAGCAAACTAAAAACTAGTTAGAAGAGAAATGTATGCACTTTCACCAATCGTGTTTAGTTGTCCATAATAGTTCTCAAAAAAAATGCTAGAGGGCGCAATTTGCAATAATAACACATTTTTTGGTTTTACTCCGAAAAAATAAATCATACGGTATAATTATGATACCATAATCGAAAAGTAGATGAAATTTGCTGGAAAAAATATTAAAATCGCAGCTCGATATCTCCGTTCGTTTCAGCGTTATCGCCAATAGAATAATTTTTAAAACTAAGCGATTATATATTTTTTAGAAAAAGAGTGGTACGCCACTGATATTTTCCATGTGGATATTATTTCTGATTAGCATGGTCAATTCTGCATAAAAATGGTCTCTTGCGTTTTTCTCCTCAGGCACACCGTTCTTAATTAAAATAATGATATATTATGGACAACTAAATACGATTGGTGAAAGTATATACATTTCTCTTCCAAACAGTCTTCAGTTTGCTAAAATCGGATAAGTCGTTTAAAAGTTACAGCGATTTTACTGATTACACTTTCAACAGCTTCCCCCCTCTTATTAAAGTCGGTACGCCAATGAGCATAAGACCAAAATGATGCATAAATGTCCAAGCGTGTTATCAAAGATATACCTTAATGTGGAATTTTCGGAGATATGTGAAATTTTAAAATTTACTTTTCAATTACGCCCTCTTGCGGCAAAATGCGGAACTTAAAAATAATTTCCAGCATTTTCTCTTGGACACTTTTGTCATAAAAAAATTTACCCGGATGCTGTACGATTACTAGTTTCTGAGATATGGCCGGCGGTCATTCTTAGTTGACCACCCGGTACATAATATACCCTGTAGTAATGAAAAATAAATAATTACATAACTGAATTTACTTTTTTAACACATAATTAAGCAAATATAAAAATACTGCAGCAAGTTTATGATCAGTGCATTATGGAAATTTACATAGTGAAAAATGTACCTTCTAAAAATGTTTCTTCTATTGTAAATTATTAAATAATATAGTTACACAATATTTATACGCTCTGGTGATTTTAGAAATGTAAAAATGCAGAACAAAATAAAATACAAAACGAATTCTTATTATTCTCGGAGTATATTTGTTAAGTCACATTAAAACATGTTTTCTACGTCTGTCATCAAAACTAGTATTTTGCACACGACTGAAATCCCTGGAAAATAGTTTTATGCACACACCTCGCCGTAGTCCTGCTAAATCTGATTATGAAGAGATGTCACAAGAAATTTGCAATTTTCAAGCATCTATTTTGAATCAGTTTTTAATAAATAAGGTTTTTGAAAAATATATAAAAATCTTTAGTTGTAAAAAGTATAATAACTAAACGTTAAAAAACCTCTTTACATTCTGGACCGTGCTTTCGCCTCAGTCCAGCAAACTGTCTCTTTCGTGTGCAAAGAGGCGTTTTCAAAACTTGTTATTCAATATACTCTTTATTAAATGCCAGGGAACTTACAAAGCACACAGAAATGAATAAAAGTCAGTATCTCAAAATCAGCATTTTTTATTTAAAAAAAAATCCTATTACTTTTTAAAAACTAATAGATATGGTAAAATATTTATAACACTAAGAATGTGTCGTTTATCATTTAATTAAGGGAATCCATGAACGCGAGGTAAGTTTTTAGCATATAAATGTTAATGGCGAATTGATAATAAATGCTCTGTATACAATATGAGTATTTATAAAAAATTATAGTGCATGCTAATGTAAATAGAACATACTTTTTATGACTATTATTTATATATTAGAATTTACCTACTTAAAGAAAGCACTATTTAAAAAATAATTTTTTGAATAATTACTATTATGTATTACTTATGCGTAAAGTCGATCAAATATTTATTGTTATATCAAAAATAGACTTATGATTAAGTTACAAACCGGGACTGTTTTATTTTTATTAGAAATAAAGCCGGTAGTTTTCAGGGAGAGCAGACTGGCATATAGTAAAATAGTATTTTACGTTACAAGTCGTATAGGTGACTTATTACAGTACATTATGGACGAGACAACGCAGGAGTCGAGTCTGGAATATAACCGAGTACTGTAATAACACCTAACGGACACGTACTGTATAATATTTTATTTCATCCTGTATTTATATTTCTTAAAATGAATAAATAAATGTTTATTATAATTTAAATAAAAATAATTGGTAATTTAAATCACATTGGTTTACATAGTTAAATATGATTGTTGTTTGTTTGACAAATAGATAATTATCATTCTTCTAAGTGAAAACTTGAGAAAAATCGAAAGTAAAAAGTTAATGTTGCTAAAATAAAAACATGGTCGCCATAGGCAACACATTACGATATCTGATACTGCAATGTTCCATTTACCGGCCGCAAATGAGTACAGGGTAAGTAGATTTACTGGACAGCATGAAATAAATATACAAACAAGCCCTGTAAAGGTACTTTCTCTCTAGAATGTACAACATCTGTACGTGTACGATTCAATATATTTTTTAAATCAATAGGTCAATATTTTCAATTTTATTTTATTTCATACTGTCCGGTATACCCTAAATATTTTAAGATTAGCAAATGACTTTTGTAAAATAGTTTTGGACTTGCATTGTCTTTAATTTGTTTTACATCACAACGTTTCAACTGGTAAGTATCTTCAGTCGTCTTCAGGTGAATACTAAATAAGTAAAGTAACTACAGCTCTATTTATACTAGCTAGATGTACTTGCCGAAGATACATAAACAGAACATGCCTCTCAGACTCATAACGAGCTCTCGAAACTCTCCTACCTACGAACTTGCGAAATTCTTACTCCCTCTACTTCAACCACTCCAAGGAAATAGCACATCATTTGTGAAAAATTCTCAACACTTCGTACAACTTATTGGCGGGATGAAAGTACAACCAGAAGATCAACTTGTCAGTTTCGACGTCGAAAGTCTCTACACCAACGTCCCTGTAAAAGATGCACTAAAGGTTATTAAAAGCAGATTTGAGGAAGACCTGACACTACAGGAAAGAACACCGCTACCTATCAAGGCCATCATGGAACTATTAGAATGTTGCCTGGATAATTCTTACTTCCAGGTAAAAGATAGGTTTTTCAGCCAAGTGGACGGACTACCGATGGGCTCATCTCTCTCACCAATAATCGCCAACATTTACATGGAATGGTTTGAATCCGAAGCAATAAAACAAGCAAAGAAGAATTCAAAAATATGGCTGAGGTATGTAGATGACACCTTCATTATTTGGAATGGAAACGATGACGAACTCAAGGAATTCCTACACCACATTAACAGCCTGACGCCGGCAATCAAATTTATCATGGAGAGAGAAGAAAACAGTCAATTACCATTTCCTGGATGTGAACGTAAAGAAAAATGGCAACACCATCCATACTTCAGTGTACAGAAAACCCACGCATACAGGTCAATATCTGAATTACACTTCAAATCACTCAAACAGCACAAAACATGGTATAGTAAGAACGCTTGTGGATAGAGCAATTACCATCTGTAATTCAAATGAAGCCCTCAAACAGGAAACTAACTACATCAAGACCGACCTCAACAAAAATGGCTACCCCGGGCATCTAGTTGATAAACTATTGGAAAATTGCAAGAATCGGCCAAATACACAAAAGAAGCCAGTAGACACTCAACATTCCGTATGTCAAAGGAGTATCTGAGAGAATTAGAAGACTAGGACAACGATACAACATTAATATGGTATTCAGCTCAAAAGACACTTTAAGAAGCCACCTGACAAAGACGAAACCATCAAGTCAAAAAGATAGGAAAAACTGTGTCTCAGATTCCCTGCGAATGTGGCAGATCCTACATTGGTGAGACTTTAAGGCCACTTGAAACTAGGGTCAAGGAACACAGAAACAACACGCTTAAAGGAGAAACAGAAAAATCAGGGGCAGCTGACCATGCCTGGACACACGGTCATCACATTAAGTGGACAGAAGCTCGAATCCTGCACAAAGAACACCATTGGAGGAAGAGGAAGTTCAAGGAAGCTGCTACAATATACCAGAACCCAGATTGTTTTAGTAAGCCTTCACTAGATATAAGAAACATCTGGAAACCCTTGTTAAGTAGATGTAAACTTAAAATACCGCACACGAACTAAACGCATGACTGCACCCATCTCAGTCATGCTCCAGTGTTTCTAGCTAGTATAAATAGAGCTGTAGTTACTTTACTTATTTAGTATTCACCCAAAGACGACTATAGATACTTACCAGTTGAAAAGTTGTGATGTAAAACAAATTAAAGACAATGCAAGTCCAAAACTATTGTATCATTCAAGAAACATCATTGTCTCCAACCTTCAAACAGACATTATAAATTTTTATTATCTGCAATTATTTCAATTTTGGATTGGTTGTTATTATTAAAATTTGATATATTATTATTACAAAAATGTTCAAGTTTACCTTTCTATAACTAAACATTAAAATTCTTTTCAGATCCATGAAACCAATTATTTTTGACTTAGGCCTAGACCGAAAGAGCTTATTAGCTTATAATATTTTATAGGATCTGTATTTATTTCCATAGCAATCGAGTAAATTGTTGCCTTTTTAAATTTGTGATAATTTTTAAGATTCAGATAAAACAGGTGTAATTTTCTTAAAATGTAATGAAAATTACATAGTATACCGGGTGTTGCAACGTCGAGCGGGACATAGGAAATCCCATGTAATTTTAAATGGGGTCAATTATTGGCTTCCCTAATTATTTTAGAGAAAAATTCTATTTAGGTTTATTAAAGAGCACTAAAACCCACATTCAAAAATATAACTAGGTATTTTTGATGAGCCCGTTTACGGGTTATCGCCGATTTCTTTTTAACTATTTCTCCTTTTTATGGCTCCGTATTTGCGGGCACCAGTCAAGGTAAAAAATGACTGTCAAATAAAGTTGTCATATTGAAATATGTGCTTTATTGTTATAAAAACTCGTACATCGAAAATATTAGCCATGAATTACACTTCTGAAGAAAAAATATTGATGATTAAATGGTATTATCAAGGAAATAGTTATTAAAATGTGTCAGACATGTTTGCTGCTCTGTATCCGAATAGACCGATACCTGCAAAATCTACAGTCGAAAGGACTATCAAGAAATCTGAGACAAAAGGCACTGTAATAAATAACTGCAAATGTGAAGAAAGGCAGGAACAAAGAAGAGATGCAAGAAATGATAGGGACTTGCAAAGGCAGGAACAAAGAAGAGATGCAAGAAATGATAGGGACTTGCAAGTTTTATTGTGCGTGGAAGAAAATGATGAGAGATCAGCACAAGGAAACTTGAGGATGACATAGGATTAGATCACACCACAGCGTTACGAGCTTTGAAACGACATAAATATTATTCAAACAAATATGAAAAGCACCGAAAGCTAAGAGATAGAGACGAAATACGACGATAGGAGTTTTGTTTTGGTATGATTGAAAAAGCAAAAAATTTTTAAAAAACATTTGTTTCACTGACGAATGCACATTTACCTTAAACAATGAACCCAATGTTCAAAATTATCGATATTGGAGCAAAGAAAACCAACACAGGTTTGTCGAAACAAGGACGCAATATCCACAAAAAGTTAATGTTTGGGCTGGGATTTTCGGAGAAAATATTATCGGGCCATTATTTCTTACACGAAATTTAAATGCAGAATATTTTTTAGAACTACTTGAAGATCATATTTTACCTACTTTACATGATGCCGCCAGGGAAAATCAGGAAGTTTGGTACCAAATGGATGGCTGCCCGGCACATAGTACCCTGGCTGTCCGGGAATATTTAAACCGTGCTTTTAATGGAAATGTTATTAGCTTAAATCATACAGTAAATTGGCCAGCCAGGTCTCCTGATTTATCGCCAAATGATTTCTTTCTCTGGGGCCATTTAAAAAACAGGATATAGAAAGATAAAAAAATACCTAAATCTAGACGAGTTAAAAAATGCTATTTCTGCCTAATGCAATAGAATCTCAGTTTACCAACTAGCGAATGTAAGAAGAGAATTTTATGATAGCCTCGGTTATTGTCTAGCAGCCAATGGAGGAATATTTAAACATCTTCTTAAATCCTAAAGTTCTAATAATTTAATAGTACCTACCTATTAATTAGTAAAATATTGAAACATGTAAAATGTCATAATTAACCTTGTAATTGGATACTTTATATATATATATATATATATATATATTTTAGTTTTATTCAGATTAATTTGTACTCATAAATACACATTTAATATTTTCGATATACGAGTTTTTATAACAATATAGCACACATTTCAAAATGACAACTTTATTTGACAGTCATCTTTTACCTTGACTGGTGCCCGCAAATACGGGGCCATAAAAAGGAGAAATAGTTAAAAAGAAATCGGCGATAACCCGTAAACGGGCTCATCGAAAATATCTAAAGTTATTCTTTTGAATATGGGTTTTAGTGCTCTTTAATAAACCTAAATAGAATTTTTCTCTAAAATAATTAGGGAAGCCAATAATTGACCCCATTTAAAATTACATGGGATTTCCTATGTCCCGCTCGACGATGCAATACCCGGTATAGTACGTTGTACGTTCGAAAAGTTCCTACACAGGACTAGCAGGTGTTTAGAACTTGCCTAGCGCCTCGCCCTGAAAACTTTCTGCTTAGTTCTATAGGTTAATATTCGACCATTTCATGTAAATAACCTATTATCCCACTTTCGTGGTAAATTTTCGGCCTCAACAGATAAAAAGCAGTTTCCTGTTATAAAAATATTGGTGGAGAATGTGAATTTTTAAAAGATTTTAATAATCTCTTTAAATATAAATCATTGTATGTATATTGCTTTCCTTCCGACATAATATTTAACTTACCTTATTATTGCGAAATGTGTCCCAAATCAATTTAGTTTAGTTACTAGGAGCACCACAGAAGTTTTTACAGCAATTTAAGGTTATGATAAAACACTATTAGATCATATTTAATGTACACTAAACACTCGTAAAAACGGTATTCGTGTATTTAAAGTAAATTAAGAGAAAACATTTTTTTTCTCTATATTGTTAACACCCGATCGCGAAAACCGGGAAGTACGAATGCTGTCGATGAAAGGGAAATTTGTGGGATAACAGCACGAAGTTTAACGCTGAACTGAAAGAGGGATGTGCGACGAAAATTTCTGCTTTGGTAGGGGAGGGAAGAAGGCCTCTGCTGTAAAAGGCTTGCATTAAATGTAACAGCATCCCGGCGTAATATAAAAATTAGGAAAAAATAAAGTAGTATTTGTGTGATATTATTTTTTGTCCACGACCATTACTGAATGCAATAATTCCAAAATTATTTTTGATAATAGAAAGTAAAAATTCTCGCTCTTGAGTTGGAATATTTATTCTAGAGCGAATATTTAAATAAATAACTATTGAGTATTTTTAATAAATATATACAGGGTTGCCCAGAAGTTCGGAATAAAATTAATATAGCCTTAACCTGTAACTTTTGGGGAAAACGCTTGGACACGTCAACTTAGTTTTATATATGCTGACATTTTGACGTTATTCGTTTGTTTTTTTATAGACATTTGTCAAAGCTGTGACGACATCGATCTTTTTTTTTAAATAGAAACATACAGTTTGTGATACATCATTTGAAAGCAAATATCTCGTAGAGTATGCTCATAAATTTTGGCGCGATTCTGTCAAGCTATTTCAAAATGGCGACTGCTAAAATTTTTAAAAAATCTCTATTTAAATAAGCGGAAATGATAAATCATTGATGTTTTTTTTACCTTTCAAGATAAGAAATCTTCGTTGTTTCACGTTCTGACATTTTGTGACGTAACAATAGTTAAAATGTAAAAAAAAATCAATGATATATCATTTCCGCTTATTTAAAAGAGATGTTTTAAAAACTTCTAACAGTCGCCATTTTGAAATAGCTTGACAGAATCGCGCCAATATTTATGAGCATACTGTACGGAACATTAGCTTTCAAATGATGTATCACAAGCTGTATGTTTCTATTTAAAAAAAAAAGATCGATGTCGTCATATCTTTGACAAATGTCTATAAAATACACACCTCATCAACTTTTGACACTCTACAAAGCCCAGATTCGACCATCATTAGAATATTGCTCTCATGTCTGGAGCTCTGCACCCAAGCACACCCTTCGGCTACTGGATTCCATTCAAAGGAGAGCCGTTTGTCTGATCGGCGACCCCGAGCTGACCAAGACCCTCGATAGCCTGGAGCATCGAAGACAGGTTGGTGATTTGGCTCTCTTTTACAGATATTTCCATGGCAGGTGTTCGACTGACATTGCCCACTTGATTCCACCTAGAGCAATGCAAAACAGAAATACACGGCTAACCGCTGCCGCTCATCCATATGTTGTTCAGCTTAGTACTCCTCGAACTTCATTGTTCAAGAATTCTTTCATCTGGAGAACGTCATCTTTGTGGAATGATCTTCCTGAGGTCGTGTTTCCCAATGAATACAATCTTCAACGTTTCAAGACCAACGTAAATCGCTTTTTTCGCACTCGCACCGCTCCCAGAGCGCCTTAAAGGATTTTTCCTACAGTGCAGGTGTTTTATCATAAAAAAAATAACAAAATGTGAGCATATATAAAACTAAGTTGACGTGTCCAAGTGTTTTCCCCAAAAGTTACAGGTTAAGGCTATATTAATTTTATTCCGGACTTCTGGGCAACCCTGTATATCATCTCTTAAGTGTATTTATTTTCAATTATTACCCACAGTAAATAAAAACCTAACATCGAAACACTCGATTTGATAGGTACAGGATGGCATTTAGCTTTCGCATTTAAATAAACACATGTTGCGATTCTATTGTAGCTCTATTTTGCACAACATATTGTTCTAATATTTTAAACTATTTAAATTCTGGCATTTTGGGATTTGCAAAGTTTAGTGCTTGTATTATTGGCTCTGTGTAATTGTATTATGGGCTTGTGCAGCAGTATAAGTAAAGTAATATAAAGTTTTGAATACAACCCTGTTCAGGTCGAGTGTCCACGTGTGGAAATTAAGGAACTATAGTTACTTAATTCTATTAATCCCTATGACAATGATATCTGAATTCCCATTCTTACATGAATACCTAATCGATATAATACTAATGGAAGTAAAACTAAGCATTTTAAATTTTGCTCATTTACATGAACATATCCCATTGAGCTTTTTTTTAACAAGAATGATTCTTTTTTTTTCTTCTACCTTCTTAACCAATAATTCATAACCTCATCAACGGCGGCATTATTTTAACAGTTAGTAATACGCAGATATCTGCTTACCCCGACCAAAATAGATGGCAACGAGGCTGCCGATGCGCTCGCAAGAGAGGGCGCAGGCATGCCAGCTGATCTAGCAGACAATACAGTGAACAAACCACTGGGATTGGTCAAAGAGGAGATTGACTACACGACCAAGCAGCTTGCACAGAACAGATGGACAGGGTTGACAACCTGTAGTACATCCAGGCAACTGTGGCCCACATTCGATAAAAAGAGAACCGCAGAGCTATTGAGACACAGTCGAAAAGACGTGAGAAATATTACTGCGGTTGTTACCGGACATTGCCTCTCCGGTAGACATGCCGAACGTATGCAAATACCCACTAACGACTTCTGCAGAAGTTGCTGAGATGAGGAAAAGGAAGAAAGTATTCAACATTTTCTGTGTGAATGCCCTGGCCTCGCAAGAAGGAGGTCCACCACTCTGGGTGAACCATCTTTCGATAGCCTGGAGGAACTAAGCAACTTACAACTTGGACGGCTGAGCAGATTTCTGAACAGTAGTGGCTGGTTTGAATGAGTTGTTAAAATCCTTCCGCGGTTACGTTGCACTAACCATCAGAGATCTGATGAAGGTGGGTTCTACGGAACACGTGTGGCATCACAACGGACCTAATCAGGACTACGTGAGACTGTTTGGTCAGAACCAAGGGTCTGCCACTCTTACCTAACCTAACCTAACCAATAATTCATAACCTCATCAACGGCGGCATTATTTTAACAGTTAGTAATACGCGGATATCTGCTTACCCCGATAGGGCTCAGGCGTTTTAACTATTTTTTCTACTCCCACATGGAAATTTGCTGTTTCCTTTACACTTAAGTGGCAAGTAAAGTAGGCTATTCCAGTTAACTGTGCAGAAAAATCTCATATCCATCCTAGTTAGGTAATGAAACTGACCAATCACAGTAGTCAATTACAGAGAAGATATTGTTGTTCATAAAAGTACTGACCAATCACAGTATATTATTTTTACTGAGGCTCCGCCTTCTTTTTCAAGACACTAAATTATATAATTTAAATGTATATGGTACAATTTGTTTAATATAATAAAATCTAGACGCATTTATAATAGATTTATCAATAAAGCAACCTGCTGAATGTGCATAGAAAATTAATTTTATGTAGCCTCATTTATCAGTTGGTTTTCCGATAATTAACTAAACGCTTCAGTAGTCCAGACGTTAGAGCGTTGGACTATGGAACCAATGGTCGTGAGTTCGATCCCGGCAACCTACAAACTTTTTTTTTACATTTTTTAGCATAAGGTCGTAGAAAAAATATACTGTTCAGCTCAGGTGGATTGTCCATATTTTTTTTGTTTATTGTTACTGACTGAATTCTAGGTACCCAAAAATGTTGTATCCAAACATGATTCAATATCGGGTTTTTTATTGGACAAAAGATAATCACCTTATATGAAACACTTAAACACCAAGATAGTTAAAATAAAATAAATAAAAATAAGAATAGAAGAAGAATTTCCTTTCATTTCGTCACATCCATCCCTAGACGCGTTTCGCCATATCATGGCTCATCAGTAGAGCTAGGATCCGACGAAAGAAAGTAGAACTCAAAGCTGCTTATGCAGCACTTTGTGAGACACACCGGTAAGATGTGGCACGGAGCGCCATTTGTGTCGTTGTTAGACACTCGTGAGCCACCACCTCCTCCACCAGCACCTCTAACAAACTTATAGAAATAAGTAAAAAATGTTAAGAAGAAATCACCTGTAAAGACATTCGTCACAATTACAGGAGTCCCACTAGGCAGCGTCAACTCGCATCGGTTTATTAAACCGAAAACAATAAGTGCAGAAGAAGAATTTCCTTTCATTTCGTCAGATCCATTCATAGACGCGTTTCGCCATATCATGGCTCATCAGAGAGCTAGGATCCGACGAAAGAAAGGAGAACTCACAGCTGCTTATGAAGCAAAAATAAGAATTTTTAAATGTTAATACTTAATTAATTTTTTTATGTTCAAGTTCTATACAAATTAATAAAAAAATAAGACTTTTATCAAGATAATATACAGGGCTGCCTAGAAGTTCGGAATAAAATTAATATCAATTAAAGAAAATAGATCTAGGGAAAACGCTCGGACCCGTAAACTTTTATTTTTAATTGTGCATTTTTGACATTACGGGTCCGAGCGTTTTTCCTTGATCTTTTTCCTTTAATTGATATTAATTTTATTCCTGACTTCTGGGCAACCCTGTATTTAATTATACGTCGGTTCAATAATTTTATTAATTGCAGGAATAAATATATTTTTATAAATAACAATAAAATGTCTTTTTTTATATACAAAATATTATAAAAACGAATTTCACGAGCATTAAGTGGCGCGGCGTCAGTGAAGATTTTTAAGATAATATCGGGGCATCGTTTGTAATTTTAATGGAAAATGAGAAATTAACATAAATAGTTGTAATATTTTTTTTATATTCTGCATGGAGGATAGTATTTGAACCTATATCATTGAAACTTTAAAATATGTTTAAATTTTTTTTTACACCTTAGTAAAATTTTGGTTCTAAATGATCGGGTTTGTTCGATTGTTAGATGGGCCAGGAAGCGATGCCGCATTTCACGCTGGTATGGAAGGCCTTTAAATAAAACGAATGCGTCATAAAATAAGTAGGTACGTTATATGCAGAACTCTTTATTTGCAGGATGCTTCACTTTAAGAAAAACGCAATTAAGTTTATTTTTTAAATATAAATTTATAAAAATCGTTATTTTTATCCAAAGGAGTAATACAAATCTTTTAGAATTAAGTAATTTTGTAAAACATCAAATGATTTAAAAATAAAGTTTTGTATCTTTTCCGAAGAACAAGTTTTGCAGATGAAAAGTGCAAATACCAAGAGAACAATAAAAAATTAAATAATAATATAAATACGTTAAAAAGAAACAAAATATTAAAACAAAATACCATTTAACAGTGTACCTAAGTTTTGCAAATATAACATTCTTTCTTTTAAAATACAGTAAATACTGACACTAGGTGATTGTCACGTAATACGTAATGTATATAATAATAGCGACGTCATGGATCAACGGCAACTATACCGAGTTTGCATCTGAAATGTTGGAACAAAAACCCAGTTTTGCATCTTAGTTATATTTTTAAATGTGCTTTATTTATGAATCTGTTTTGTTTTTTGAATGACCCTTTCCCTAAATCTGTGCCTGATTAATCAAGGGAATCCTCGAATTCTAAATTTAAGCATCTCTAGCCAGTGGAAAATTTCCACGGCAATAATTGGATAGCGCAATCCAACTTTTGCACATCCTAATCCTCTACATTGAAATTTTTATCAGACATTATGTAACTCTTTATTTATTTCTGTTGATACTCCTTATATAAAATATTTTTTTTTCCGAGACAAGTAAATATTAATTAAAGGATAAGGACAATATATTATTATATTTTTCTTTGTTTCTGAGTTTGGTCTTTGATAGACAGACATTAAAAATATTTAAGAATGCGTTTCAAAAGGATCGACAATTTGCGCTCTGTCTGTTCCAAAGGAAATTGATTATATAATTTCCTTTCAACCCATTCCAATTCGTTCTTACAGTATTAGTAGAACATAACAATAACTTGTTAAACTGCCCTTAAGATAATTAACATCTAAAAAGTTGAATTAAAAATCATTTCTTACGAGAAATTTAAAATTAAACAGTCCTCAAATGATGACATTTTTATATTTTATTTGTTTTGCCTTAATTTCAAGAGATTATACAATTATTTTTAATTTGTATTTTATTTTATAACTTATTTGAGCTGGGCTACATTCTTGGTGACAGTTTAAGGCTTACAGGTTATGGCTTTCTGATAAGTTCTAATAAGAACGAAACAGCCTGTCATTGTCTACCTGTGCCCCAGGGAACCCATTACCTTTGGCGTCCCTGTGTACTCAATGCAAAAGATAGATGCACTACTTTGTCCGCCTGCCGCTAAAAAACCTTGTTTTCAGGAATATGTTTTTTAATCAATTGTTATCAATGACGCACTCATATAATAAATTTTTGGGAAAAAAATTCATCATATTTAAAATGTTTCTTCGTTAGTAGTTTCCAAATAGAAAAACGACTCAACAATATCGTCAACTGAACAATATCAAGAGAAAGCCTTTGAAAATTAAAAGATGCTTATCTGTATTTTCCTGAATATAATATTGACCAGGGAAGCCTGTCTTTTTCCTGCCCTGAGGATGACGCTATAAACGTCGATACGTCGGCATTGAAACCAATTGGTTTCCCTGTTTTATTTGACCCCTCCCAACAAACTCCCTCCATTAAAAAAAAAATGATGACTAAAGTGGCCATGAGAAAAACCTTGAAAATAATTTTTAAGTTCCGCATTTTGCCGCAAGAGGGACTAATTAAAAAGTAAATTTTAAAATTTTACATATCTCCGAAAATTCCACATTAAGGTATATCTTTAATAACACCATTAAAAAGCTTGGACAATTATGCATCATTTTGGTCTTATGCTCATTGGCGTACCGACTTTAATAAGAGAGGGGGAAGCTGTTGAAAGTGTAATCATTTAAATCGCTGTAACTTATAAACGACTTATCCGATTTTAGCAAACTAAAGACTGGTTGGAAGAAAAATGTATGCACTTTCACCAATCGTATTTAGTTGTTCATAATAGTTCTCAAGAAAAATGCTAGAGGGCGCAATTTGTAATAATAACACATTTTTTGATTTTACTCCGAAAAAATAAATCATAGAGTATAATTATGATACGGCAATTGGCGCTCAGCTGCGTACTGTTCATCTACAGAACAAGGCCAGATATTTTATATTCTGTAAATTTTTGCTCAAAAACTTGAGAAAAATTTACAGATATAGGAAGGACTCGGACGCACCGATTGACGAAATGTATTTTTTCTGATCTTATTATGAAGATAATATAAAATATCGCGTAGTGCTCACGAAAACAATTTAAACTAAGTTGAAACTAAGCTATATAGATTGCAGCAGCAGAAGCAGTCAAAGAAGTTAAACTATATTTCAAATTTTTGATAGAACTTACAAAACAGCAAAGTATAATATAACCCAATAGAGACAATAAAGGTAAAATTAAATTAATAAAAAATGTTCAGTTTTATCAGCGAAGTAAACATATCGACTTTATTAATGAAAAAGTGGGTGGTTTTATCAAGTTAAATGATGTAAGGCAAAGGATCAAATAACCGATATTTTTATCAATCTTTGCGCAAGGCCAAGTTTAAGAAGCTAAAATAACTGTTATGTTGTTTTTCTTTCTTCTTGTTCGTTTATTTAATTAAGACAAGATACCGAGTTAATTATTTACCCGTGCGATGGTAAGCTAAAAAGAACTAAGAGGACGAATTATGATTGACAGTTAAATATCATAACTTTTTTGGCATAATATGTTTAATTATTTATTTTTTAATTAATTGTTTAAGGCTAAATATCAGTTAATTGGGGGGCTTCTAATCTATTAATTAACCAAATTATCCATTGTATAATAAAAATTAAAGTAAAATACTTAATAATGAATATGACCTTATCTTAATTTTAAAATAACTTGGGTTGTCTTTCGAGATAACATACCGAAAATGACGATACCTGAGCAACCGATTTAGCCAAAATTAATTTTAAATAAAAAGAAAGAAACTACCTATTTAATATTTACATAATTTTACCAATTAATTCTTATAAATTTCAGTTGTATTTGAAACACTAGTGTAGTGTAATAGCGTTGGGTCATACGACTCTTTTTAGTGAGCGCGCTCATTTCATTCAGCTCACTTAGGTGAGTCGTACACACTGAGTCGTTCATTTGAACGATGGCGACAATGCATACATACAGGCGGAATCGAGAGCGCTCTTTGACTCGCTGAATAACGGCAACGGCGCATACGATACGAATGATACGATAGGGGCCAATGAGCTGCAATGCACGTGAGCGCGTGCCGGAGTTCGGAGTTGAATTTGAATTTTTTAGTCGTTTGTTGCATTCCAGGAGGCGACAGCGCCGTAGTCAGGGCTTTTTATTGAGTTTGTATTGTATATTTTTTCCAGTTTAAAGTTAAGTGTGTGTTTGTGATGAGCAATACTATTTATTATAATGGCGATTTGAACGACTCATTCAGCAGCACTACGGAGTCGTACGCTCACCGCTCACTTAAAAGAGTCGTTCATTTTGAACGACTCGCTCATGAGCGACCCATCACTATAGTGTAATAATTGTAAATTGAGAATAATAATCATCTTATTTATGTTATAGAACTTTTACTTAAAAAATGTATTGTAATAAACAATTCCCCCAGGAATTTCGTTTAGCGCCAAGCAAGCAGGCCAGTGTTACCTTTTTTACCAACCCTATTTTACGTCTGAGTAATGTCAGCCAGACGGCACCTACAGTTTTGCGTGGGTTCCGAACTACAACTATATCTGGCATGTGTTATGTTCGGCATAGTTTTTACGGTCTTGTTTGACACTTCTTGTCCACCACAGACCATATTACGTCTCCGTGGGGTGTGGTGGTGATTTAGAATGTCAGAGTGTGTCAGAGTGACAACGTTACATAGTACGGTGGCCTGGCCCAACAAACTAAATAAGTCCGCCGAAGCTGCCCAAGATCGAACCAAGTACATTCCGCTTGAAATACAAGAGCGCTATCGCTAAGCTAGGGTGCCTTTATTGTTCGCTAAGTATATTATATCCATGGAATTCTGGCTTCTGATCAAATACAAAAAGCAGATATTTTTAAAAAACAAAAAATAACAATTTAAAAAAAATTTCATGCAGCGTTTTCCTTAGTCTTTCTACCCTCCATGCGGCTTAATTATCGTCAAATTTGCTTCAGTCTCAACAAGTCAGTCATTGAAGAATATTTTCGATAAAAATCCAAACTTGGATGGAACCTTGGTTTTGGTATCTGATATTTTAATCATTAACGAAGTTCCCACAACTTTCACGCTGTCAAGAGTCAAATGATAAAGCTCCTAACTGCGGTAGGCACCAAATATTCCCACAATCGCAGCTACTTTTTGTTCAATTTGGTATTTAGTCAGTCTTTGGTATTTTGGGTTGGTTAATGCCTCCTTGATGGTTTAATTAATTGAAAGCTTATACTGTATATGTCACGATTTATACGTAGCATAGGTTGTATCATCGAATAATTCGACCACGGAGATGATAACTTCCGAACCTTCGTTTTCTCCTTAAAATATTCTCGGAATAAAATTTTAGTTTGTTTCCCAGAAACGCCTTTCCCTTTATAAAATTTCACAAACTTATTGTTAGCAATCTCATATAGCATTCGGGATTTTCTGAGCAACAAATCTATGGTAGCTCGATTGGCAACTTTATCTATATCCTTAAATGAATCGATGAAACCATCGTTTTCTTGAATGGCAGTAGAGTTTTGAACTTGCATTGTCTTTATTGGATTTGAATCACTACGTTTTAACTGGTAAGCATCTCCAGTCGTCTTCAGGTGAATACTAAATAAGTCTGGTAACTACAGGTCTATTTATACTAGGCAAAAAGAAACGCACTGGAGGAAGAGAAAGTTTAAGGAAGCTGCCACCATACACCAAAATCCAGGTTGTTTTAGTAAGCCTTCATTAGATATGAGGAACGTCTGAAAACCTTCGTTAATTAAATGTAATCTTAGAATAAGACCACGCAACAGTTAAACGCATGAGTCATCGAGTATGACTCATCGAGCATGACGTCATCACCTCGCTAGACTCCGCCCACTAGTCATGCGTCACCGCATCTGCCTAGTATAAATAGAGCTGTAGTTACCAGAGTTATTTAGTATTCACCTGAAGACGACTGGAGATACTTACCAGTTAAAACGTAGTGATTCAAAACCAATAGAAGAAACGTCATTGTCTATAACCTTTAAACAGACATCATTTTCTTGCCTTTCAAGCAAAAACCACAACATCGTTTTAAGAAGCTGACTGGATATTCTAAATTTTCCGTAAAAAACTAAGCGAAAAAAGGTCGTGAGGTTTTATTGATAAATGTCAACTTCGATAATTTTTTAAAAAAATTTATTTATTGTTATAATGAAATATAAAATCAATAAAACTGAATCTGTAAAAGTATCATGTGAATTGCACATGCGTACCTTAAAAATGTACTTTTAACACTTAACCTATTAAGGCACTAGGACTAGAGCCTTAAAGTAATATTTTTAAGGCGACTGGGGAGTGTTAAAAATATTTTTAACAATTGTTTTATTTTATTTTTTTCGTATTATTTCTCGACTCGGCGGCGGCAACATTATAGAAACCTGATGTACTTTTGGCCGACTTTGGTGGCATTTTTCAATGCCTGGAATCAAGAAAAATAATAATAAAACTCAGGAACCGACAAGCCGCTTTGTCTCGATTTCCCTGAACTGAACTTCTTAGTGTGGTTTGTTTTTAGGCCGATAGATAAGTCATAAAGAGTTTTAAAAATGTCTTGTTTAGTACAGTGAATTGAGAATTCTATCATTTTAGTAAACACAAACGTATAATATAACAATGTAATGAAAACATTGATAAGTATGAGCATGTAAATTTTGATTGTTCCTGCCTCCAGTGGGCATATCGAGGCCAAAGTTAGTATTACCGTAAAACGGGGTGAATAGAAACAGATTTGAGGTTGTTAGGCTCTGTAACTAAGTTGATATTTATCTAGTCAGCAACGAAAAATATACAAAATCACGGCTAGTAGGTTCAAGGACATAGTACGCACATTTCAAAAAGCTCCCAATTAAAAAAAAGTTGTGTTTTTCTATTCACCCGCTAAGCGGGGTGAATGGAAACAATGCTTTGTTTTGCATTAGTTTTGCTAATATACCATCTTTAGGGTCAATAGAAACATTTTAAAAATATACAAGTTCTATGTGCAATTTATTTTTTTAGTTAAAAATATAGGTAATACAGACACAAATTAAAAACTTATATTGTTTATTAGGTATAAAAATATAGGAAAAGGTACAACATTCTTATTTTAACGAACAGAAAAGACTCTAGTGTCTGGAACCCTTGTTAAGTAAATGTAATCGTAGAATAAGACCACCTAAGAGTTTTAAACGCATAAAAACAAACAACGACAATTCAATTCCAAAACTCTACTGTCGTTCAAGAAAAGACCCTGTTGGGTTGCATTAATTCTCACAACACAACGAGCAGCACAACCTTTGTACTACCTATTTATAAAAGTATAGTAACAAATAAAATCAAGTCATAACTTATAGATCTGCTACGTTAATTCTCGCATCAGAATCTTTGTAAAAATAATATACAGATTGCATTAATTAGGATCATTTTGGTTGATGGGAAATTTAAGAATCTTCCTTTTAAAACTACATGGCAGCTCGAAGTCATCAGATGGATGAATTTGACCAACAACTTGGTCAAAAGAGAAATAGCAAACGTCTGGTTCCATGGGAAATCCATAAATGTACCCCGGGGATTGCTTAGTTTGGCGATGTTTTAAAAAAGTTGCGTATATGTCATTGTTTTCATCAATGGGTTTTAACACTTTTCCAGTATAATACTTTAATGTTTCATTTTTCTTAAAACTGAGGGTTGGAAACGCAACCAGCAACCAATCTGAAAGTTGTATATATTTCCTTCGAAACGGGAGAAACCTGTTTAAAAAGTCTACCTTTGTAGGAAACACTAGGAACAATTGTCTGTCCAGGTTTAAATTTTTCAGCAATTTGGATTAAAGGATAATTTATCTCGATATCGTCTGATTGGAGCTCCCCTTTACTTTTGTTAACAACCACTTTATCTTCACTTGGTTCGAGGAAATCATTATCTTTCATATCATTGCCATTTCCTCCATGTGTTCTTAAGTTAATGTTCTTGTGGTACCGATAGGACATTCCAGTTCTTATGTCATTTAAAGCCCTTTCAAGCGCCTCACGGTCGGTTTTTTTTATAAAACTTAGACCTTGGATCATGTACATAGTCTCGTGGCATCGTTAATCTAAAGCAAAATAAATAGGTAACATTGGCGAAAAAATACAGCGGGTGAATAGCAACACAACAGCGGGTGAAAAGAAACGGTGGGTGATTAGAAACGGCGGATCAATAGAAACAGAAATGGGGTTAGGTTTTTACAAAACACAATTTAACGCAAATTATTGGTATGTTATGATAAATTTGCAAGTATTTATGTTAAGTAGACACACTAAGCTATATAATGACTAATTATCTATTTATTTATTTGATTTTTTCTTACCTTGCTACAGAAAGTTTATCCGGTCGTTGAAACGTAGTAAAATCAGCTGTTCAACTGAAATAGCTGTTGTCCAGTGTTGGTCGACAGTTAAAACGCGAAACTTACTAAATTGGCGTTGTTTATCATGTAGTAAGTTTATGTACCTCATTACGTGTTTCCCGGATTAAATTTAAACAACTTAGGATTTTTTTAGTAACACACTGTCATTTTGTCTCTATTCTCCCTCCAGTTTCTTTTCACCCCATTTTACGGTACTTATTATTATTATGATATTTAGGGTTGCAAATAATAACAAATTAAATAGCAAATTTAAAATTTGTGAAAACAAGTAATATAATATCATGTTGCAGTATGTGATTCAAATTTGAATAAAATTAGCATTACGATATTTTAGCGGGAATCGCTAATATTCTTAACCTTGGATAATACATATGAATAATGACTTTTAAAAGAATCGATGTTAAAATAAATATATATTATACCTACTTGAGACATATACCGGGTGTTGCATCGTCGAGCGGGACATAGGAAATCCCATGTAATTTTAAATGGGGTCAATTATTGGCTTCCCTAATTATTTTAGAGAAAAATTCCATTTAGGTTTATTAAAGAGCACTAAAACCCTCATTCAAAAAAATAACTCTAGATATTTTTGATGAGCCCGTTTACGGGTTATCGCCGATTTCTTTTTAACTATTTCTTCTTTTTATGGCCCCGTACTTGCGGGCACCAGTCAAGGTACAAGATGACTGTCAAATAAAGTTATCATTTTGAAATGTGTGCTTTATTGTTATAAAAACTAGTACATCGAAAATATTAGCTATGAATTACACTTCTGAAGAAAAAATATTGATGTAGCAATGTGAGCAAGAAAATATAGCAATGTGAACGTCTTTTCAGTAGACAAACAAAACCAACCTAAGAATATTTAATTAATAAATAAGCGAATATCAAAGTCTTGTCATGGTTTGACAATCAAAGTTAACCCTAAATTATTTAGTTAGACTTTTGGCCGTTAATATGGAAGTTACCTCTGTCCGTTAGACCACTTCAAAGACGTTCCCGCACCTGGATCCGTTAAAGTGTCGTAATGAAAGCGCGCACCCCTTTCAAATCGAGAAGGCTATGAAATACAGTATTATATTTATTTTAATATTTGTTATATTTCTGTGTCATTCAGTATCTAAAATAGTGAATGCAAAGTGTCCGATACATGTAACAAGTACCCATTACCATGCAATACTGAACACTCGGAACAGTAACCACGATACACTAACACCGGTATACTATTCCGTATAAATTATTCATCTCCCTTCCACATTTTGACGATACTGCGAGGACGCTAAATGCCGGTTTATATTAGGTGCAATAATGGTTTTATTTTTAATATTTGTACGCTTTTTAGTGCAGGTTAGAACCGTCAGTCCCGCCAAAAGGTTATGCAACCGTGCTTGCACTCTCGCAGTGATGACATGCTCAGCCATATTTAAAATTTAACTTGCTTAATCGGCATACCGTTGTAGGTGTATCGTGACAGTAACCAAGTCGTATGGCAACCAACATCGGGTTATTCTGTGCTGGTTTCCTGGACACTCCAAAATAGATGGCAACGAGTCTGCCGATGCCGCAGGCATGCCAGCTGATCTAGCAGACAATACAGTGAACAAACCACTGGGATTGGTCAAAGAGGAGATTGACTACACGGCCAAGCAGCTTGCACAGAACAGATGGACAGGGTTGACAATCTGTAGTACATCCAGGCAACTGTGGCCCACATTTGATAAAAAGAGAACCGCAGAGCTATTGAGACACAGTCGAAAAGACGTGAGAAATATTACTGCGGTTGTTACCGGACATTGCCTCTTCGGTAGATATGCCGAACGTATGCAAATACCCACTAACGACTTCTGCAGAAGTTGCAGAGATGAGGAAGAGGAAGAAAGTATTCAACATTTTCTGTGTGAATGCGCTGGCCTCGCAAGAAGGAGGTTCACTACTCTGGGTGAACCATCTTTCGATAGCCTGGAGGAACTAAGCAACTTACAACTTGGACGGCTGAGCAGATTTCTGAACAGTGGTGGCTGGTTTGAATGAGTTGTTAAAATCTATCCGCGGTTACGTCGCACTAACCATCAGAGATCTGATGAAGGTGGGTTCTACGGAACACGTGTGGTATCACAACGGACCTAATTAGGACTACGTGAGACTGTTTGGTCAGAACCAAGGGTCTGCCACTCTTACCTAACCTAACCTAACCAAGTCGTAAATCACTACTATGCCCTGATTCTGACTCCAAAACGTAAAGTTCCACGTGGTTTTCTATGTCTACAGGTATTCCGGCGGCACGCGTCTTAAAGCTGGCGATTTAAAAAAATTGAAGGATGAATTTAAAATGTTTTTCTTTAATTATTTTTATAGATTATATGACTAAACAAATTATGAAATAATTTTAAGATAAACGGTCAATAATTACGTTCTCTACTTATTATTTATCTAAATAGAGCAAGTTTATATCCTTTCCTGTTAAGGTATGTTGAAATTATTGAAAAATAAAAATAGAAATGATAAGACATCTTACACGATTCTATTTTGTAAAATAGAGAAAAAAGTGTGAAACAAAATATATGCAGACTCGCATGTAATTTACAATATAGGTACATATTTCAAACTCATCTTTATTAAGCAAATTATGAAAAAAACTTTCGTTGTAAATTGCCTATGTGTTTTGCGAAAAATCTAGGCACTTAAAAATAACTAACAGCGATTCTTTTTTGGTCACTTTTATCTAACAACAAATTTTTAAAATCTTATGCTCAGAGGTTCTTAGGTCTGCCGGTAATAAGAGCGATGGGGGTAAACCAATCCGATGGGCATTGAGCCACGAGCTATCTCTTTTTTATTTAAAACATATGGAAGTGTGTCATCTGACGTAAGGATGATCGCTAAGTTATATTCAAGACCATTGTTTTTTCAATCTAAATCGCGCACCGCTCGCCAGTATGCAAAAATACGATCTTTTTTTACTGTTAATGCTTTATGGGTATAATGAATTCAAAAATTGAAAGAGTAAACTAATGCAAAGGAAACGAATGAAGACCTTGGTGGAAAAACCGGCCAAGTCATAAAATTAAAATTTGTGGAAAATCGAAAAAAACTTTCCAAATTTGGAGATTAACTTACAATTGGGCCAAATTTCGTTCTGATTATAGATATTAATGATATTTGATATACGGCCGTATAAAAAATTGATAGTTTAAAAAATCACGCCAAAATTGATTTTTGAAAATTGGGACTTTTGCACCAAAATATTGATCAAAAAACCTAAACATAAACAAACTTTATTTATTTCTAACAAAAACTTTTAATTAAGTACAGATCTACATAAAAGAAGAGTCTGATTCATAAGCTGCGTCTTCTAAGGGTTCCTTTCAGGCATCTACCTCCTCCTCTGGGGGCTGTGGTTCTGGTTCTTCCCCAACTTCTCCGAATATTCTCCTGTAGTAATCTTGGTACGCTTCTGGAACATATTTCTTAACTAATAGCTTCACATCTGCCACCTTTTTTACATTTATTGGCAAAGGATAAACCTGGATCATTTTCGTAGCAGGTAGCGATAAAATACATCCAAACTTAGTAGCTGAAAACTTGGTGAAAACTGGAAGGGAAACAGTAGTGCTACATACATTCGTACTCTCTTTTTTCCTTTTTTTTCTGCTAGCAGTACTTACATTGACTGGTAAAATAGACCTGTTTACAACTAGTGTCAAATTAGGATTGTTTTCAATTTTCTTGCGTTTTTTCGTTTGTTTATTGATTCTTCTTTTTTCTCGGCTAGTACTAGGCTGATCGCTATCAGATGGCACATACTCACTACCTGATGACATAAAAGGTTCTTCCTCATCAGATGACATTATTTGTAATATTATCACACTTTTATTATACGTTTAAACGACATAAAACACGATTAAACAACAGACTACGTCTAGGTACAAATAAAACCAGTTATAACCTTATAAAGCGGAGCTCGCGATCGTCAACGGTCATGTCCTCCCACTCCGCGACTATTATCTTCGGTGCAAAAGTCGACCAAGTCCTGGACATGACTGGTTTTTGCCCCAAAGGGTTTGGTCAGCCAAGTCCTTCGAGCATATCAAACCATTAATATACGTCGGACTTGTCTGATTTTTGCACCAATCGATCAAGGATGCTTTAAATTATATACCCTGTGGAAAATCGCAATTTTGGCCAAAAGTGGACTTGGCCGGTTTTTGCACCAAGGTCTTCAAATATACTTTTTATTTGTTATATTCTGAATTTGAATTTGTAATTTTAATAATGAGCTTTCCATGGTTCTACCAAATTTTATTTCTTTGTGTATAAATAATCATCTTTAAAAACAAATAACCCAATTCTCGATGTAAATAATTTACACAAAAGGTTCTAGCACTTTGTTAAAGCGGAAGCAGAGTAAATTTAATTCCAAGTTAATCCATTTAATACATACATTCCATTTAATCTACAAAGATACTCGAATCGCGTAAAGCGGAATGGCTGCTTACCTTACCAGAAAATGCGTGACAAAGCAACTAGAAAATAATAAAATTTTACATAATGTAACAAACGGTTTTTAGTTAGAAAGCATTTTTTCTTTCCCTTGTTATTTTTTTTTGTACAGTTAAATAGATTTATTCATAATAATTTTTAATTTAAGAAAATTGTGATTTTGCTCGTTTAAGAAATAAAATCTGTACAATAATTCGTGTGCATCTTATTAATATACAGGGTGGCCCATTAGTGCGAGGAAGTCCAATAAATCAGTTGTCAACAGAAATGTGAGTGACAAATATTACACATAAAAGCTATTTGATCCATTGAGACGCATATTTTAAAAATATTTTCAGATATTCAGGGTGACCCAAAAAAGCAGAGGGGCAAAAAGTTAAGTTTTTTTAAATGGCTACCCCAATTTTTTTTCAGGGGATTGAATTTCGCATGAAATTCAGCATATACTAGAATATTTCAATTTGGTGTTCGTTGCGGCGTTGCCACATTATTTAAAATTTACTAAAAAATCCAAGAAAAACCACCTATTTAAAACTCCTTAAAAAAAGATAGCTGATTTAAATTTTCTGAAATATGGTTACGGTTTTGGATACCCGAGGGATGGTAGAATGATCATTAACGAAATCTGACCATAATTTATACAGGGTAATTTTTACAGAGGTGGCAATATTGCTATATTTAAAGTCTCAAATCTTTATTTTTTTAAATGAGACACTCTGTATATTAATGGGTCATGTTATTAAGTATTTTTACCGAAAGTTGATATTTTTGGCTAAAAAATAAAAAACTACTGAAAGATAGGAAACAAAACACTAAGATAGGGAGGTAAACACGATTTTTCTATTAGATGCTCTGTTTCCATGTTACAGTCTGTCAAAATCTAAAAATCTCATATTATAAGCGTCAATAACTCAAAACACATATGACATTTTATACAAAATATATGTGGAATTTAAGGGAGAATTAGAAAATGTTATAATATATTGGGTGTTATTGCTGTTGTTAGTTATAGTTAGTTAGTTAAATGATAGACGAAAGCAAAGAAGCTCATAACGAGAGAATCAAAAACAAACTTCTTGCCAGTCCTAACGGATCAAGGTCCTTTTGGTCAGTCGCTAAGGCCGTCAGCCAAAACTTTACAAAGTCAACTATTCCACCTCTAACACGTTCAGACGGCACAATAGCAACCACAGCCGGGGATAAAGCAAACCTACTTGCTGAACTGTTTTCCTCGCATTCCACTGTAGACTTTCAGGGAAAACCACCACCCAACATTCCCTCAGTTTAATCGCAAATGTCTGAAATTGTGTTCCGTCAGCGTCTTGTTAAACGGATTCTTAAAGGACTCGACGTCAATAAAGCTTCTGGTCCAGACGAAATTCCTATCATTGTTCTCAAGACATGCGCCGATGAACTTACACCAGTATTCTGTGGACTTTTCAACTTATCCTACAAAAAAGGAATATTTCCATCCTGCTGGAAGTCGGCGCGTGTCCAGCCCATTCCAAAGAAAGGTAAAAAGACAGTGCCAAGCAACTACCGACCCGTCGCACTGCTTTCAGTAATTTCAAAAGTAATGGAGAAAGCTATTAACCAACAACTCCTAAAGTATCTGGAAGGGCTTAACATTATCAGCGACCATCAATACGGTTTTCGTAAGTCCAGATCAACAGGCGACCTTCTGACATATGTCACCCATCTTTGGAGCAACACCATCGAACATCATGGAGAATCCCGGGCTGTTACACTGGACATCTCTAGGGCTTTTGATCGTGTTCGGCACGATGGACTTCTAAGTAAATTGCGATCCTACGGCATGCCTAATGGATTTTGTTTATGGTTAATCAGCTTCCTTAAGAACCGTTCTCTGCAAGTGGCGATTGACGGGGTTCTCTCAGACACCTTCACCATCAATGCCGGTGTTCCTAAGGGTCCATATTGTCGCCTACCCTCTTTTTACTGTATATTAACGACCTTCTAGTGAAAACCCAAAATCCAATTTATAGCTTTGCTGATGACAGCACACTTGTCTCATCTTTTACCTTGACTCCCCAAACATCCGCTGCCGACGCACATCTTCGCAGGCAGCATGAAGTATTGCGCCTCAACAATGACCTGGAAGAAATCTTGGCTTGGGGTGACAGTAACCAAGTCGAATTTAATGCTAAGAAAACCCAGGCAGCAGTCTTCTCCAAAAAGGTTAACATTGCAGAACCGGATATAGTCATGGCAGGACACGCAATTCCCTTAGCACCGTCTATTAATTTGGTGGGGGTCAATCTGGGAGGTAATATGTCTTGGCATGATCACGTTGCCGCAATTGCCAAGGCAGCTGCACAGAAACTTGGTGTACTTTTCCGCACCAAAAGGTTGTACACACCTCATCAACTTTTGACACTCTACAAAGCCCAGATTCGACCATCATTAGAATATTGCTTTCATGTCTGGAGCTCTGCACCCAAGCACACCCTTCGGCTACTGGATTCCATTCAAAGGAGAGCCGTTCGTCTGATCGGCGACCCCGAGCTGACCAAGACCCTCGATAGCCTGGAGCATCAAAGACAGGTTGGTGATTTGGCTCTCTTTTACAGATATTTCCATGGCAGGTGTTCGACTGACATTGCCCACTTGATTCCACCTAGAGCAATGCAAAACAGAAATACACGGCGAACCACTGCCGCTCCTCCATATGTTGTTCAGCTTAGTACTCCTCGAACTTCATTGTTCAAGAATTCTTTCATCTGGAGAACGTCATCTTTGTGGAATGATCTTCCTGAGGTCGTGTTTCCCAATGAATACAATCTTCAACGTTTCAAGACCAACGTTAATCGCTTTCTTCGCACACGCACCGCTCCCAGAGCGCCTTAAAGGATTTTTCCTACAGTGCAGTGCATCATAAAAAAAAATAGGTATTACCTACCTACCTGAATTTGAATTAGGACGCTAATTTCACAACACCCTTTATAATGTTTATTATAATATCATGGTATACAAAATGCAATCAACCACAATCAAAAAATAATAAAATACCAAATTTCGCATTGTACTTCTTTTCGAATGGATTTTCAAAATTAACTTTACTTTTCAAAATACTTATATATTATATAATATTTATCATACCAATTGAATTGAGTTTGAGATTTCAATAAATCTCGGTTTAAATCTATTAATAAAAGAATGCTAATTAACAGGGGAAACAGTTTTCTTCCATGCCCTTTTTACTCTAATAAAAGATATTTTATTATTTATAATTAAATTTTTGTAAATTCAATAAATCGAACATTTTAAAAAACTGAAATACTGCCGTATACTGCTCGCGCAGCGAATAAAACGATTAAAAATAACCGAGACTATAAAAGTGCCAACACCAAGCGATTGCTCTTAAAACTTATTTTATTAACATGCTTAAGTTTTATCGCCTTTAATTTTTAACAAATTATATACCTAATGTCTGACCAAATGGCTGGACCATACGCTTGTTTTATTTTTATGGCTTTCGTAATGTTTATTGCTTGCCATTTAAAAATTTAACTGTACCAGAAAATGTTTCAATTAACTCTAAAATGCAAAAATTTAAGGCCTTGCTATTTTGCCACAATCCTGGTTAAATTAAGAAACATTCTTTAAATCGTTGAGTACATCAAATATAATAGCTTTGATTCAAACATTTTTATTTATTACTCTTAAAAAAGATGATATTATAAATCTTGAAAATTTACCGTACAAAAAAATAAAAAATATATTGATTATACAATGTCAAGGGTTCCTTTAAAGCAAATAATAGTTATTCCATTGTACATACAGTGTATTCTTTCACAAGTGCACCGTATGGATACAATCGTGGTAAAGACTTTACATTGTGGTATTGTTTTCTATTAAGAGATTGGTACGCATGCGCGACCGTCTTATTTACATGGTACTCCCAACTCAAATTGGAAGTAACAAAAACTCCTAGATACTTAACAACCCCGGAAGGCCTCAAGCTCCCAACAGCATAATCATAAGATATCCTCTTTACACCGAAAGTAATTTGTTGACTTTTATTTGCATTAATACTCATGCCATTCCGAGATACCCATTGTTCTATTGATTTAAGGTCCTTCTGCTCTGCAATCGGAGGCAGTCCTCCATAGAAGTGATAGATCAGTAGATAATACAGTCGTCTGCAAACAGGCGAACCGTTGAGCCGATATCCTCCGCTAGGTCATTAATAAACACTAAAAATGCCAGTGGACCCACAACACTACCCTGTGGGACCCCCGACGTAACAGGAATCTCCTCAGATAGAGAGCTGCCCACCCTCACCCTCTGGGACCCGTCAGCCAGAAAGTCAGCAAAAAAAAATTTATCGCTCTCCAATACACTTCTTAAATAATGATTAATTACTTGTTCAAAGAACTTACATACGACAGATGTAAGGCTTACTGGTCTATAATTTTTAGGATCAGACCTTGACCCTGATTTAAAAATTGTTACCACCTCCGCTCGCTTCCAATCGGCAGGTAGTGAATTATTATTTATAGACATACAGGGTGGCCCATTTGTCTGACAAAGTAATATACCGTCTCTACTATTTAAGATATCAAAAAATTTTTTTTTATAAAAGTTGTGAGGTATAAAAAATATATGTTCTAAAATTATTTTTAAACCTACAGGATGGTCCAAAAAAGTAGGACAATAAAAAGATACATTTTTTTAAATGGAACACCCTATATATTTTAGCATTTTTTGTTTCCTTACAAAATTATCCATATGACGCCATATTTAGTTTTTTAATTTTTTGCAACGTTGCCAAACAAAATGCAAAATTCTTAAACTTTTGGAAAAAACATGATAGTAAAAAATTAACTGTATTTCTCAATAGGAGTATCGAAAATCGAAAATTTCTTGTAAGCTCTTAAGTTTAGGGATAGATAAACTATCTTAAATCTTTAAATACCGAAAATTTTGTACAGGGTGTTTTCTGTCGACATCCAAATATACAAAATTTTAAAATACAATAACTCTGTTTTTTCAAATGAAACTCCCTATATTTATTAGGCTCGTCTGATAGATATTGTAAGTATCTTTTATTATTGTTAAGTTATACCTATACTTAAATTTACTAGTTTTGGCAATATTTCGATTTTTTTTAAATTTCGGTGAAAAAAAATATAGTTTTTATTTTTCTAGTAAGCCATGGCTAGCAAAGTCAAAACAAATGTTATTAAATATAATGTCATATTTATAATTATTATATTTATATTTATAATGTTTGTAAACTTATTTTCAATATCCAGTTGCGTAATAAAAACAAAATTTTATTAAATTAAATAAATACGTAACTAACTATGGTTATCAATTTATTTTAATATAATATTAATAATTATATTATAATAATATTAATATTTAATTCCATTTGTTTTTAGTTTGCTGGTCATGGCTTACTAGAAAAATAAAAATTATAGTTTTTTTCACCAAAATTTAAATAAAAATCGAAATATTGCCAAAACTAGTAAATTAAGGTATAAGTATGACTTAACAATAATAAAATATACTTACAATATCTATCAGAGGAGCCTAATAAATATAGGGTGTTTCATTTGAAAAAACAGAGTTATTGTATTTTAAAACTTTGTATATTTGGATGTCAACAGAAAACACCCTGTACAAAATTTTCGGTACTTAAAGATTTAAGACAGTTTATCTATCCCTAAACTTAAGAGCTTACAAGAAATTTTCGATTTTCGATACTCTTATTGAGAAATACAGATAATTTTTTACTATCATGTTTTTTCCAAAATTTTAAGAATTTTGCATTTGGTTTGGCAACGTTGCAAAAAATTAAAAAACTAAATATGGCGTCATATGGACAATTTTGTAAGGAAACAAAAAATGCTAAAATATATAGGTTGTTCCATTTAAAAAAATGTATCTTTTTATTGTCCTACTTTTTTGGACCATCCTGTATGTTCAAAAATAATTTAAGAACATATATTTTTTTATACCTCACAACTTTTATAAAAACTTTTTTTTGATATCTTTAATAGTAGTGACGGTATATTACTTTGTCAGACAAATGGGCCACCCTGTATTAAACAAAATACTATATTTGCTTTTATAAGACCAAATGTCAGATAGTGTTTAGGGAAAAATACCGATTTGTAATGAGAAACCTAAAGAATGCCAGGCCGGAGGCGAGAATAAAGGCATACTTGACTCTGATAAGACCCCTCCTGAAATACTGTTGTATTGTTTGGCACCCATGGCATTGCCGAGGTTGTACAAGTTCAAAGAAGGGCTGCTAGGTGGGTGTATTTAAATTTAAGTAGGGACTTTAGTCCGACTCAGGCAATAACGGCCCTGGGCTGGAAATCTCTTCTAAAACGCAGAGAATACTTTATTGGGATCGCCATGTATAAAATTTATAACGGAAATTCAGCGTATGTTGAGATCAAAAACTCTCTTCAATTCAACCACCATCATATAGAAGCAGAAATGATCATCACTTTAAAATTAGGGTGCCTAAATGTAGGACAAATATTGGTCTTAACTCGCTGGTTGGGGTCGGTGTCAGAATTTGGAATGCACTCCCTGATAATGTTTTTCTTGAGGGTATGCCCTCCTTAGTCCGTTTCAAAAAATTAATTAAAGTGTGATTAAATTGTTATTTTATTGGTATTATTGTTACTACTTATTAAGATATATTATTAGCGTGTTATATATTATAAAATACTTATTGTAATGTATATTTTGAAGTACTTTATATTGATTTTGTAAACCACAAGTCTTGTGACTGCTGTTGTGATTTGAATAAATAAATAAATATTTTTGTCTTTCATGGCATATTTGATTTGACTTTATAAAACTTATTATGGCCTATAATACCGCTTATACGCATCTAGAAATCCGTTGTATTCTATTTCTTGGCAGAAAAATGTATACATGATTTATATGCTAATGAACATCAAGATAAAAGTCACTACATTAAATGATTAATAGTAGAAATGGCAGGGAATGTATCCTTAAATTAAATTCAACTGACCGTCAGGATGAGAGTAAGTAAAAATTTAAAGAAATATTATTACGTATTGCATATTTATACCATTGCCAGCGCAAACAGCTGTGATTTACTTCCGGTTTTACAATGCGCCAACGGTGATATCATCATAATCATAAAAAAAATACTTAATTACCAATACACTTACCAAAGCGTGATTAGTTAAATATATAGTAAACAAAAACCGTACATTAAATGTCACACTAAAATGCCCTTAAGAGGCAATGGTGCCCAACCTTATACAAAAAAAAAACTATAGTCATATGAAAAGTTAACCTTCCCGTTAGACGATCACCTAGATCTGGGTGAATACCTTCGGGAGGTACCGCCCAACTTCCTGGTTTCGAGAAGATGACTAGTATAGGTATTGAAAAAGGTAACTAAATCAATTTAACTGTAGTATTGACCGTAAGTTAGAAGGGTATAAGAAAGTAAGGTACTCCCGAAGGCTCATGTACAACAGGTAGCGACAGGTGCCTGCGCCCAAATGTTTCATAACCCACATTATAAAATAACAACTAATAAATATGTACAGCTTTAAAACCTAAATTAAAAGATTATGGCATTGCGCATGCTAGGAATAAACGCCAAAATTAATTAAAATGTTATTGTTATTCAAGCAGGAAACTCATATAACTAAAAAACCGCAAAAGTAGGAATTCAGTTGTTGCTCATGTGCCACGCGCCGAACCAAATTAATCTAGGCAATATAAGATGTACGTTATAGAATGCTTTATTAATTTAAATCATTGCAAATATGATAAAAATGTTGAAAACAAACAGTGGACCAAAAATAAAAGATACTACAAATTTTAACCACTTTATTCTAACTTGAAAGTGTGGCAACGTCGACCATTTTTTATTGTATATAAGCTGTAAAGTTTACCCATAAACACTAATTTAAGCAACCTCTAACTCTTTGGTGTTGATTTTAAACCATAATTAACTAACCAGCAGGTTTAACTTTGATATAAATGACATTGACAGTCATTATGTACAATCGAAGCTGCCGGATTAGCAAATTAAAAATTAAGTAACTGAGCCACTTTGATTGTGAAAAAATATTACTGTTAATGTCATAAATGTCACTGTCATAGATGCTGGTTAGATAATTATTATTTAATATCTTTGTACAACCCGATACTTCGGTGTCAGATATTCCAATATAAAAAAAAAATATTTTAACATAATACTTATAAACAAGGTTTAAATTAAGCTCCAATACAGCAGTTATCTCTTATTCTCTTGAAATATTAAAACGCATAATTTTATTGTTTTAAAATTCTGTAAATAACTTTTATTTCGCCACATCCTTTTCAAGTTCTGTATGGTAGACGGTTCAATTTTAGATAGTCCAAAGTACATTAATTCTAACAATAAATATTAAGAAGGAAAGAAATAAGAACACAAAGTCTTCCTCCACTTTTATATTAAAGAAATAATTAAGGGTTGAAAAATTCTCTACATGTTTCGAATGCAGAAGCATTCATCTTCAGGAGAATAAGTAAAAAGAAAAAATTATTAGATATCACCTTAACGGAGCATCAAAATTTGTAGGCACAAAGAAACCGGTTCAATGAATAGAACGGAGAAAAAGTCATAATGTAACTTGCATTATGAAAAGGAAAGAAATAAGAATGTAAGGGTTTATGGCTTAGGGCACGTAAGAGTGCAAATGCAGAACGAAGGGTTCAGCATTTGTATAAGAGAAAACTAAAGGTAGATTATATTGAACGAGATGTAGAATTGAAGAATTATTTAAGAAAAATCATTATGAAAACTGTGAAAATGGAAGTTTGAGGAAGAAAAACTATATTAATTGTTCTAACCTATAGATGCGAATCTGAAAAAGAGATAACTTTTAGGTCACATCCATTGAACAATAATAGAAAACTTACCTCATAATGAAATTTTAAGAATAAGTATAACTGAAAAGTTGTAGCATTTTAGGCTTAAATGCCATTTTGGTAGTTAAATTTTAAAAAACGAGTTTAATAAATTCTTAAGCAGGATCCAATACCACGTTCTATAAAAGACAGTCCTATGAAATTTCTGACAGGTCTTTTAAATATTAAAAAGAAGGGCGTTTGGAGAAAAAAACACAGAAAAGTAGCTGGGATAACAAGGGAGCTGAAGGCTGACACAGAGGAAAAGTATTGAATCTATAGAATGTCACAGAGAAAAAATGGGGTTGACGAATCTTTTACAAATTTATTGCTCAGTCAAGGTTTACAAAAGATATCCAATTGCATAAACCAAAACAGGATATGGGAGCCCACAATGCCTGTTCCGGAGAATGACAAGGTACTATGAAAAAGTTAATAAATCAATATAAACAATAAGTGCACCTAAAAACGTTCAATCTTATAAGTAAAATTGGGTATGACCATAAAACACTGCGGGTTAAAGTCCAATTGGTAAAGGAAAAATTTTTTATATATACACTTTGATGAAAACTTGTTCAAAACGCACTGTAAAAAAGAAGTGTAATTGTAAGTTGAGTGGAAATTTAAAAAAAAGAAAAAATAAATACAAAACCAAATTGACTCTAGTCATATGGGGACGTGAGAAAAAGTGAAAACCTGAGGGGTTGTAAGAAACAATAGTTGTAGTTATTTTGAAAATTTTTTTTTTTTTTAATATTTTAATATGAAGGTGTAACAAACAGGTCATCAGTCAAAATTAAGAGAGTTGAAAAAATGAGAGCAGCTGTGTTGAATTTGATCATTCAGACATTCTATGTTAATATTGTTTATAGTTTTGTTAATTTCTAAAATTTCAAGAAGATCTAATTTATTGCCTTTGTTGCACAAATGAAGATATTTGGTATTGGAATCCGGATTGAAAGAGTGGTTGTCAGTATGTATGTGTCTAGAAAAATTTGATTTAATTTTGAAGGAGAAAGGTTTGAATTTCTGGCTTTCACAATTTCTTTACAATGTTCACCCACCCTGACCGAGAACTTGCGGCCCGTTTGACCGACATAGGTAGCCGAACAACCCTGTGCGGAACAAGAAACACTGTAGACATCTGATTTATTAGCGATCGGAACCGAGTCCTTTGAATTGCATAAGAGAGATTTTAAAGAATGTTGAGTTTTGAAACTTATGTCGTAGTTAAAAGAATTAAAAATATTTTTCAGTTTGTACGAAATTGATCCCCAAAAGGGTAGAGAGTAGTATTTAATGGTAGATTTAATATTGGTTATATGAATTTTATTGAGATGTTTATTTAAATGTCTATAGTAAACCTTATTAATCAACGCAAGAGGGTAACCATTGTTCAATCCTATTTGTCTGATAATACCTAGTTCCAATCTAAATTCACAGTCTTCGAGGGGAACCGAGAAGAGTCTAGAAAAATATGAGTGGAAAGCTGAAAGTTTTTGGTTATGTGGATGATTGGAGTGAAATGGAATAGTAGAATCAGTGTTAGTGGGTTTACGGTATATAGAAAATTTAATTTTATTGTTAAATTTAGTAAGTAATAAATCTAGAAATGGAAGAGAGTGGTTGACTTCAGTTTCAAATGTGAAACTAATAGAGGGGTGTAATGAATTAAGAAAATTGAGGAAATTTGAAAGACTCTCGAGGTCACCATCGAAGACTACAAATATGTCATCTACATAACGTCTAATGAAAATAACACTTGAGAAAAGAGGGTGAACTTCCATAGAGGATTCTAAGCGTGACATAAAAACTTCCGCTAAGAATGGTGACAAGGCTGAGCCCATGGCTAGACCAGAGTTTTGCTTATAAAATTTAGAATTGAATTGAAAAAAATTTTGTTTTAGTACTAAGTCAACTAGAGTGCAAAGATTATTGATATGTTCTTGTTCAAGATCGGAATTGTTTTCTAAAAGTTGTTTAATAAGTGTTACGCATTCCTGTGGAGGTATACTTGGAAAGAGATTAGAGACATCAAAAGATACTAGTTGAGCTGTATTGGGAATGTGTAACTCTTTAAGGTCATTAGCTAAGTGAGACGAATTCTTTACAGAAAAAGAGCTTTTGAATTTTGTAAGAGGAATTAATATATCGTTTAGCCAGGAGCTCAGTCTGTAACATGGTGAACCACAATAAGAGACGACAGGTCTAACCGGAATATCAGGTTTGTGTATTTTGGGGAGACCATAAAGCAGAGGGGTTGAAGGGTTTATCGGTGTGAGTTTAAATTTATTGGTATTGAGAAAATTTAAAGTATCATTCGTTTGTTTTAAAGTTTTTTTAAAAAAAGTCATAAATTTGTCAAGAGGATTAGATTGGATTAGAGAGAAATTGTCAGAGGAGAGAAAATCTTCAACCCTGTCTATACAAGTTTTTCTTCCTCAAACTTCCATTTTCACAGTTTTCATAATGATTTTTCTTAAATAATTCTTCAATTTTACATCTCGTTCAATATAATCTACCTTTAGTTTTCTCTTATACAAATGCTGAACCCTTCGTTCTGCATTTGCACTCTTACGTGCCCTAAGCCATAAACCCTTACATTCTTATTTCTTTCCTTTTCATAATGCAAGTTACATTATGACTTTTTCTCCGTTCTATTCATTGAACCGGTTTCTTTGTGCCTACAAATTTTGATGCTCCGTTAAGGTGATATCTAATAATTTTTTCTTTTTACTTATTCTCCTGAAGATGAATGCTTCTGCATTCGAAACATGTAGAGAATTTTTCAACCCTTAATTATTTCTTTAATATAAAAGTGGAGGAAGACTTTGTGTTCTTATTTCTTTCCTTCTAAATTTCCACTCCACTTCAAGTATGGACTACTTCTTCAAGTTAAAAATAAATATTAAGCTTTACCTTAATTTAGATGAATTATACTCCTAATTAACTTCCTTCTAATATTAAAATCTTAATTAAACGACCAACACCTTAGAAGAAAATATAAGAATAATACCGTTTATCGTAATTCTGTTTTCTCATTGGAATTACTTAATTATTTTATTTTATACTTTAAAAGTTGAAAAATAAAGAGAAATTAATATAAAATTGTTTAATTAAATCCATCGAACTAAGATATTATTTATAAACTCATTCCGAATAAATATTGTTTCCTTTCAATAGAATGGGTTCTTGAGATTCATATATTTTATTATGATATTTTTAGAAAGAAAAACTAAAATGTGTACTTTATGATATTTATTTCTTATGAATTTTACATTTTTAGCACAATGTTTTATTAAAAAGGACAAAAAAGCGTCGAATAAATTATGAGTTTCTGTATAAAAGACTTATAAAGTTAACCCATTTGACCCAATAATGTCTATATGCACCAGTATATCAATTTGTTTAGATCAATAAAGAATAAATATGATTTCTATGACGCCTCAGTAACACAAAAGCTATAAATTATTTTTATAAAATTTAAAAAAAAAAGTAGTACATAGCCAATAAAAAACGTTATTGGTATAATGGATATAGTCTAAAAATATTTTGATACGCAGTGGCATATTTTCTCGGTCAGAAAAGTCTGGATTAGTTTTAATTTACTTTTAGTACCGAGTAATTTTTCTAAAGTGACTTACCCAAAAATGTTAGTAGACGGGTTTTTAAAATCAAAATAATGGCTTAAATTAGAAATTGAAAAAGTTAATTGCTATATATTTTTTAATGGTCTATATTTGAGCATTAATTTTATAGTGACGAAAAATTCGATGTGCCCTTAGTTTCATCTTTTAGTTACATCCGTAACATACAAATTTCTAAAGGCAGTTTTTAAAATATTTAATTTAGTAAATAAAGATTTTTATTTTAATTAAAACTTACTTATTTTGTAAATGTCGTGAATGTCGTCTATATCCCACCAAACAGTAATGTAGTACGCTAGACCAGGAAAATTTCAATGATAAAAATTTCTCACTGGAGAATAAATCAGATTCATCCAATATAGCTGGAACCTTTAAGCTACACGTCACACAATCTCTGATAATCGTAGAAAAGCAAGATAAATCGGATTCATCTGACATTTAGCGTTGTCAACATCACATTTAATGGTGCCAACACCAAAATGTCTCAAGGTAACCTCAAGACGAAAAATCAGGGAACTAAAAATCTACTGGAACAACAGACAGGGATTACACCGCGCCAAACGTTTCATTGGGGATCCGGGCAAGACACTTACAAAATAGTTGTTTTAACTGAATAAGAATCAGTTGAGAATTATGACATGAATTCACATGGCTGTCAAGAATTATCTGCACAGAATACAACTGAAGACCTTAACTGCGGAATATGCGGACAAGTCAGGAAAACAGTACAGCAAATAGTTTGCCATTGCAAGATACTGGATCGGAAGAAGCAACAAATACTTTGGAAACCAAAAATGGAACCAGAGGACATCGTGACCCTCTCCTCAGTTGACCTACACAAACTAGTGCATGGAACTGGGATTACTAAGTGGGTGTGACAATGGGCCAAACCAGGCATAAGTGCTTCCATGTGGACGGGTCTTTGAAAAAAAAAACACCTAAATGAGAAAAATATCGTATTTAACATTCGCCAGTTACTCAAGAACTGTCTGATAAAGAATTTATTCAAAATTACCTTGTAGGAAAAACACTTCCTCATTTTTTTTACAGTTTTAATGATGAAGGACTGGATTCGGTAATGAATTAGTAGTATGCTCTCAATAAAAATTGTCCAAACTTTCGTATTTTTAAAAATTGTTGTTAAAATTCGTGAATTTATACGTTGTCTTTTGGTTGCCATTCCTTATTAAAACCGGCATTGGTCTACGGATAAAGATAATCGATCTATCCCTATAATAAAATAATACCTATGTTAAGAAAAATTCCTTAACCTCTAAATGTGGTACAGTATGGATATATAATTATTACTCTCGAACACCACCAATGATAAATGTTTAATTGACAAAAATTGCTATATTATATATTTTTATATATTTTGTATGTTAGTTGTTAGATGAGGTTTTTTTAATGCGAAATAATAATAAAATATTTTTGTTTTACATATCTATCCACCATTTGAATCTCAGCTCCTTTAATCTTCAAGCCACAGCTGGGGACAAGGTTTGTCATGAATTTTGTTTTTGACATGTTAATATTAAGGCCGACCTTTCCACATGCCTTCTGCAGGTCCTGCAACATCAGTCGCATTTCTTCTAGATTATCTGAGAATAGCACTATATCGTCTGCAAAACGTAAGTTGTTTAGGTTCTTGCCATCTATGTTTATACCTCTCTGACTCCAGTCCAATTGTTTGAATGCACTCTCCATGACTGTAATAAACAGTTTTGGTGATATCGTGTCGCCTTGCCGAACACCACGTTCGATAGTTATGAGGTTGGTGTTTTCATGTAGTTTCACCGGATAGATATGTGTACCTTGGCCATGAGGTCAGCATCTCAAGGGATAATCAGCTATGTGAACTAAAAAGAAAGCTCACTCTCTCATGGGCAGCTTTTGGAAAACTCAAAGACGTTTTCAAAAGTGACATTCCCGTCAATCTAAAAAGAAGGGTCTTCGATCAGTGCGTACTGCCAGTGATGACATATGGCTCAGAAACCCTAACACTAACAACAGCTAAGAAACTTAGAAATACACAGAGGAAGATGGAGAGATCCATGCTTGGTGTGACCTTAAAAGATCACATAAGAAACGAGGATTTGCGCAGAAGAACCGGTGTCAGCGATGTCGTTGGAGCTATTGCGAAGCTTTAGTGGAACTGGGCTGGCCACGTTGCACGGATGCGAGATGACCGATGGGAAAAGAGGCTTCTTGAGTGGAGACCTAGAACGGACAGGCGAAGTAGAGGAAGACCGCCTACGCGTTGGTCGGACGATATCAAGAGGACCCGCAACAACTGGATACAAACAGCACAAAATCGATTGGAATGGAAAATGATTAGGGAGGCCTATGTTCAACAGTGGGCACAGAGGGCTTTGTCCGCTGTAAAGATTCTGAACCCATTCGGAACTAATCGCATGTGCAGTACTTCTTGTGTTTTTTTTAATCGGGTGGTTTTATGAGAAACATTGTTGAATATTGCCACTCTTTTAATTACTTATTATTTTCTACGAATTAATATTAAGATATTTTAATTTACCCTTTTATAATATAAATAAGTAAATATTATAACTTTTGGTTCCACAGTAATAAGATGGTGAACATTTCTGCCTTTACAAAGATATCAGTAATCTATGAGTCTTTTATAAATTACTGTTTCTTCTGGATGCTACTTTATAAATCGTAAAAATTTTAGTATATAGGTTAAAACATCTAAAATGAAAAGATTGCCTACTTCGTTTATTTTTTCTGTGTCCGTTTTATCGTTTCACCCTAATTTGTGATATTATAAGTAGTTAATATTAAAATATTATGGATCATACTTAATAAAACGCAAAATTTAGTGGTAACTCCAGCCATCAAGTTTATAAACACTAAATGCCCATTTTTTGAGAAGAATTTTAAAAACAACTCAAAATATATCGCAAACCAGTTCAGAAGTTAATTTTATGTATGTCTATATATATAAAAAAAATTGTGTTATAAAAAGTTTCGGAAGATATTTAAATAATTTTTTTATCCTAATATTATATTACCTTACTCAAACAGGTGTCGATAACATGGTAACCTTTATAAACTCCTCAATTTTAGCTCTTTAAGGGTTTTATTAAGGTTGGTTACCTATTCAAATAGACGATTAGAAGAAATAGACTAAAGATTTTTATTCGGTACAATTAAAATGTTTACCTACGATTACTACTACCGCGAATAGCAAAACACATACTACCTACTATCTAAGTAAGTTAAATTTTACTGTAAAATGAACCACACAGCTTTTGTAAAGTAAATCGCACACATCGCGTAGCAACGCTCTCCTTTTAATATGCGCACTTAAGTTATATAATAACAAGAGAGTCGTAGGCGGCTGGTATCACAAATGCTGGGAAAAAAGGACAAATGCTTTTTTATTTCTTCACATGGTAACGTATTCAATATATTTTCTTTTCAGTATTAATAAATACAATCGTAGGTAAAGTATGGTACGTAATTCGAGTTGTAATGTTACGCACTTATGGAATTACGCACTCCCTTACCTCAACCCCTTTAACTTTAACAAAAATAAGTTAGGCGTAAACAAACATAAATAATACAATACAGATCGAATTTATAATTCTTTCTTTTTTGAAGTTGGTTAAATATATATAAAATTAGGAGTTTTTTTACTTAGGGCTTGTAATAATACTACCTTGGAATCTTGGTGTTATGAGTATTAATAATTTGGTACCTAACTGTACTTTCTGCGTCTGCGTCTATAGATGGTAAATCGACGATCCTTTGCGGGCCGCGGCCTCAGGATGGTCGCTCGTCTCTGATGAGTTCCAGTAGGACGAAACAACGAAAGGATTGAGATGTTAACGGATGAAGACAGGGCATACCGTTGTTAGCAGTGAGTCATAATGACCCATTGCCATTCCTCACTGACAAGGTGAGGGGACAGCGGGTAATAGACGAAGGGGTGCACAGCGTGCAAACCCCGGACGCTCAACGCCGTGGAGAGCTACCAATGAACTAATCATTTACCGATAGGTACGTCCATCGGGTTTTTGATAGGTACGTCCATCGGGTTTTTGAGGTACCATGGCTAGCCTGTCATTTAATTTGATGTTAACATTCCTTGCCTCACTTAAAATGCAATGTGAGGTCATCCTTGTTTCTGATTCTTGGTGCTCATCAGTGATCTGGCTTGGCAATGTGACACGTTCGATGTTCAGTTATCAAGTTAAAAAATATTACATTCAGAAATAAGTAATATTATAGATTTATCAACGCCAATAAGGCATATTCTACATTTAAAGAAAGATAACAACCAATCACAATGTATCGGCTTAAATTTAATTATACTTCTAATAACTATACCAAAAGTTCAGGTTAGGTCAAACATATTTTTCGTTTATCATCTTTTTCATCTTTATTAAATTGATAAAATTTGACGTCGAAGTTCTACTGCCTTGGAAAATGTGGAAATTATATGAATCCCAATCCAGAGAACCATAATTCATTTTTCATATCCATGGCGCATCATCATTAATTTTATTGGCCATTCTATGCTGGATGGTTGGTTTAAGTATCTTGTGTTGTCTTATTACGACATAAAATAAATAAAACTCAATAATACTGTGTTTTTGTAACTCATTATTATGGTTGTTAGCGAAATTACATCGCAGGACGTGTAATGACCGAAATATAACGTCTTTATTTATAAATTTTTTTAAATCGGGTTCGTTCTACTACTAACTAAAAATATTTTAAATAAATATAATTTTAAACCTCATTGGTTTACATCCAGTCAATTTTAATTTCTAAATAATTTTTAATAGTCTTCTTCCTCACACTTACATCCACTTCTTCACTATATTTTTTTTTTAATGACTAGCTAACACCTTTTTTTGCTTAAATGTTCATTCCCTTTCACTTCAATCTCATCTTTCGACAGTTCTTTCACACAAAGATGTTAAATCTTTCATTCTACCTTTAAAGTTTTCACAGTGCCTTAAGCCTCAAACCCATATATTTTTCTTACTCACAATGCAATGTGTGTATCGGTTTCCTCACCATTCCACTCATTTTATACCGAACCTATAGTTGTGTTGCTCAGTTAGGGTGATATCTACTGGTCTTTTCTTCTTTTAATTTTTCTCCTGAAGATGAATGCTTCTGCATTCGAAACATGTAGAGAAGTTGCTTAATATTAAAGTTTATTGAAGTGACAAATACCCATTTTGACTTTAGTGATTTTATAGTATCAATAAATTTTTTTTTCAAAGCCACCTTCGATCTTTATTATATAATAATGACTGGTGGAATAGTTAATAAAATGAGTTTTCTGCAAATAAGTCTTAATGCATTAGAAATTGCGATAGGGTTGTAATTAAAACAAATGTTTGAATTTTAATTCTGCATCGATGATATAATAATATACAGGGGTTCCAATTTGAAACAAGAAAAATAAATTGCTTTAAAGTTTGCAAAGTTTGACACTAAACTTTGGACACCCTGTACAATTCGTATTAATCAAACTTCGTTAACGAAACTGTGAGACCTTATTTATTAAGTGCCTTTGTATAATTTTATTAACGAGACATTATTTTTAATTTTTATTAATTTTTAAAACCAGTGGTGCAAAAATGATTTTTTTTTGTTTTTATCTTTTTTCGCCTATAATACTGAACCGATTTCATTAAAATTTTAGGGGTGTATAGACAACTAAAAGATGCATCTAAATAAATAAGAAAATATATGGCATGTAATCTAAAAAAACATATCCTTATGACGTCACACTTTTTTGAAACACCCTGTATAAACATAAATATTTTTCTGAAATGAACCCTAGTATACAGGTAAAGCTTGCAAAACGTCATAATCCTAACTTAATTAATAAGTGAGCTACAGAAAACGGGAGGTGAGGCGCAGGACCCTGTAGGTTTGACCTCCGATGCCAATGTATTGTATTGACTAGGAGCTCATCGGTCTTCAAGTGTTCTTAATGGATATTTTGTTTATTTACAACACGCATGATTCCAAATGTTTAATATTTACTCTTATAGGTAGTAAAATAGTACAAAATGTTATTGTTATTGCCTGAGAGGAAAAGTATTTTTAATTGTATTTGATTGTTATAATTGCTGTTCTTAATTACTATACTTGAATAAATCATTTAAAAAAAAAGTGTTACAGAAATATACAGGGTGTCCCGAAATTAGGTGACAATATTTTAGGGGAATAAAGTACATCCAAAAATAGGACTAAAATCCTCTATTAATATACCTTCAAAAACGCTTCGTTATGGGGCTAGAGCCTCCCGAATGGAAGCTATGATAAGCGGTTATTTCACAATATCTCAGAAACTGATTGAAGTATCAAAACAAAATTTGATACATGTTTTACCCATGACAAGACGCAATAAACGGTTTGTTTAGCTTAGGTGTATTTCTTCCAGTGGCGTCCCACTGGTCAGGTAGTGAGGAGAATATCACCCTAACTTTTTATTTGTAGGATTTTTAAACGCCAGGTGCAATTTTTAAAAGCACTAAAGTCTTCTATTGAAAAAAGATACTCTTGCTTCATTTTGGTAGGATTTACCATTTTTCAGTAAAATCGATTTAAAAATTTTCGGTTTTTTACAAGCCGTTGAAGTGTTTTTTGCATATCTCAGCAAACACTTGATATCAAAACATGAAATTTATTAGAAGTTCTACTAGCGACAAGGCATATTTATTAAAGGATGTAACATTAAAATATTTTTCCAGTGGTGTCGCACGGATTGGAGCCTAAAGTAAATATTACTATTTTTTTTTATTTGAGGGGCTTTCCTTTTATACCATTTTCAAATTCTCCGTGCCTCACAAAACATAACACGCAGGTCTAGATTTTGCATCCAACAAAATCATTTCGAACATTTGCTTAAGAATTAGTTTCCCGTGTGGTTTTACAATTAAATTTGATTTGCAATTTATTATTCTTTTTTGTTTTATTTTAAGTCTCTTATACAAATAAATATTTAAAAAACAAGGTCTAAAAATCTGTTGCAAACCTTATATTCTGTCCAATTACAATAATGGGAGGTTTTATTAACAAAAAATTTAAAAATTTTAAAAAATTACATTAAAAGTATGAAAGCCCCTCAAATTAAAAAAATTGTAATATTTACTTTAGGCTCCACCCCGTGCGACGCCACTGGAAAAATATTTTATTGTTACATCCTTTAATAAATATGCCTTGTCGCTAGTAGAACTTTAATAAATTTCATGTTTTAATATCAAGTGTTTGCTGAGATATGCAAAAAAACAACTTAGCTTGTAAAAAACCGAAAATTTTTAAATCGATTTTACTGAAAAATGGTGAATCCTACCGAAATGAAGCAAGAGTATCTTTTTTCAATAGAAGACTTTAGTGCTTTTAAAAATTGCACCTGGCGTTAAAAAATCCTACAAATAAAAAAGTTAGGGCAATATTCTCCTCACTCCCTACCCAGTGGGACGCCACGGGAAGAAATACATCTAAGCTAAACGAACCGTTTATTGCGTCTTGTCATGGGTAAAACATCTATCAAATTTTCGTTTGATACTTCAATCAGTTTCTGAGATATTGTGAAAAAACCGCTTATCATAGCTTCCATTCGGGGGGCTCTAGCCCCATAACGAAGCGTTTTTGAAGGTATATTAATAGAGGATTTTAGTCCTATTTTTGGATGTACTTTATCCCCTTAAAATATTGTCACCTAATTTCGGGACACCCTGTAGATTTCATTTTCCTACGAATAGCATATTCCCAGTCAAATTATTTCTTCATTTTAAATAAAATAAATAACATGGACTAGGACTAAACTAACTGGACATTTATAATTAAAAAATAATATAACAATTCGCTAATCGAGCAAAGCCTCAGATTATCCATTTGTTATTAATAACTATTCAATTTAGTAATCTCTAATCAGCGTAATGGATCATAGTTAAAATTAAAAATTACATTTTAAAAACTTGAATTATTCGCTTTAAAAGAGGGTTTAACAGTTTCAATTAATTTTCTTGCTGTAATAAAGTAATATAATTTTCTGGCTAAATTTAAACTCCATTGAAACTCGATTTTTATAAAGCGAAAAATTTCTGATGAAGTTTAACTTATTTCTTTTCATTTTGCAGATTTTCTCTCCGAGTGATAATTTAAATTAGTTTTTTATGGTTTGGCAATATTTCAAGCTGCAGACTAGGAAATTAACTATTTGCAGGGCCTAATCATATTAACCCACTTATCTTAAGGTTTTGCATTTGTGAAATTGCTAGACTATTTTTAGTGAATAATGTAAAACAAGAACAAAAATAAATAAGAAATGATTCACATATTTTTATCTCGCAAAATTTAATTATTTTTTCATTTATTGTTATAATAAGAAAGGACGCCGGCTATATCTCGGAAACTACTGGGCATAGAAACTCGGGGGAAAAAAATGGTAACTAAACTGGCCATGAGAAAATCCTGGAAATGATTTTTAAGTTCCGTATTTTGCCGCAAGACGGCGTAATTGAAAAGTAAATTATAAAAGTTTACATATCTCGTAAAATTCCACTTTAAGGTATATATTTGATAACACCATAAAAAGCTTGGACAATTATGCATCATTTTGGTTTTATGCTCATTGGCGTACCGACTTTAATAAGAGGGGGGGAAGCTGTTGAAAGTGTAATCAGTTAAATCGCTGTAACTTATAAACGACTTATCCGATTTTAGCAAACTAAAGTCTGTTTGGAAGAGAAATGTATGCACTTTCACCAATCGTATTTAGTTGTCCATAATAGTTCTCAAAAAAAAAAATGCTAGAGGGTGCGATTTGTAATGATAACACATTTTTTGATTTTACTCTGAAAAAATAAATCGTACGGTATAATTATGATATAATCGAAAAGTAGATTAAATTTGCTAGGAAAAATATTAAAACTGCAGCTCGATATCTCCGTTCGTTTCAGCGTTATCGCCAATAGAATAAATTTTAATGAAGAAACAATTATATATTTTTTAGAAAAAAAGTGGAACGCCACTGATATTTTTTCATGTGGATATTATTTCTGATTAGCCTGGTCAATTCTGCATAAAAATGGTCTCTTTATTAAATTAGACGGGCGGGAGCATGCCTATTAAGTGAATTTTTATAAAACAAAATTTTTCATTATCAATGTTAATAATAATAAATAGTACAGCTTAATGCCCAGTAGTTTCCGAGATATAGCCGGCGTCCTTTCTTATTGAATCACCCGGTATATTGTGTTATGAGGACTTACTTTATTTTTTTAAAGGACACCCCTATTTTTTAATTTATTTTTGATTTCCAAACTTATTTTATTAGATAATATGCTATACAGGGTGTTCATTTAAAACCTTCCCACCACGGATTTATCGAAAACCACTGATTAAAAGGAAAAACGCCGAGACACGTCAAAAGATGTGCCAAAGGGGACAACTTTTTAACCAAAAACTATTACACCCCCTTTTACCCTCTGCCCCCCGGAGTCATCCCCTTAAAAATTTTAAACGACAAGGGGTATCAAGTAATAGCTTGTTTGAAAGGTCTTTCAAAGTGCTTTATTTTGACGTTTGATTTTTTTAAATCGGTCGATTCGTTTTCGAGAAAATTAAAAAAATCTTTATTTATCTTAATTTGTTCAGTGCGCCATCTTCTTGATACCAGATATGGTAAATCTGGATATTTGTTTCTGAATAAATAAATAACTTTATGCTGTGTTCTTGCTCTATCTCCGTATCCAATCATCATTAATATTTCAATCTTCTGCTTTTCAGTTAAGTAAGTCATTACGTCGGGCTTTATTTTAAAGATGACAATGACATAATATAAGTCTTCGAGCGCGAGACCCGTCACTTTATGATATCTAAATGTACTGGTGTTACTATTTGAATTTTTGTTCAATAATTTTTTTTTTAATTTTCAAATAAAAAAACTGTTTGTTAAATTATCTTGGAAACGGTAAGCAATAAAAAATTAAAATTTTGCACTTATGTCTAACTTGATTTGCCCTTTAAAAACAGTTTTTAAAAAAACAGGGTTGCCATTTAAAAAAGTTATCGATGTCTTCCTATCTCCAGTTTGGGACATACTGTATAATTGTTTTTATAATGGAAAAGCCCGCAACTAAAAATACTAATCGACGTGTCCGAGCATTCTTTCGAAAATAAATAGGTATTTGATTTACTGAATTTATTCCAAATTACAGACTACCACTGTATATTAATGATTAAAGTAATATTTTAATGTTTTATATTTTCCCATTATGAATCGAGATTTTTTTAAATTTATCTTTAAAGCAACTTGATTTTTACAACGGACCTTACTCGTTGAAAATTTAAAGCCAACAAGTACGGCACGTTGTAAAAATTTGTCTTCAATTTCTCAATTTTCTTTAAAAATTGTCCGATTCATAATGATAAAAAAGAAAGGATTAAAAAATTGTTTTCAAGCTTAATTTAACAAAAGCTAACCTACTATAATTTAGGAATAAAAGGATTGGCCAATCCAAAAAAACTTTTTTTAAATCTCCAGTTACGATGACCAATTAACGATATCTGAATCATCTCCCACATGAATAGTACATTGGGCTGATGATGACGAAATTATATAGTCGAAACATGTCTCATTCCTGAAATCAAATTTTCATAAATTAAAGTAGTGTATGACACACTTTTATTTACTATTTAATACCACAGCTATGGACTACTTCAAAAAACATTTCCATAATAATTGTTGGATTAAATTCTGGGATAAGTGTTGTTTTATTTGGTGCTCTCGACTGCAAACCTCCGATATATTACAAAAATAATTTTTACTTACAGTTTCCTTCTTATAACTTTTTCGTATATCTGATATTTTCGTTAATACTCGCTGGTATGACCAGTACGCTGCTGCTATCATTAGATGAAGAATAGGTATCGCTTTTCGAATGACAAGGCGTAAATAAACATTTTTTTTTATTGTTTAGATACTTTTTGTAAACTGCTTCTGTTATTACCTAAAGCACAAAAACAAGTAGACTTTCACAAAACTGAATAATATATTTAGGAATATTAATATTACAATACTATTCAAAGAAAAAAACTAAACGAATTTACCTTCCTTTATTTTGATAATATAACCAATTAAACACTTTCAAAATTAAAAACATTTTAGATAGGATAAATGCAGGTAAATTAGTTATTTATTTTACAAATTATAGTGATTCGAATGCAGTCAAAGATAGGGTTGAAAAATAAGTTGAGGCACGTAACACTTTTCTGTTTCCCTCTAAATAGTGATAAAATAATTTTTAAAAAAGTAGCCTAAACAAAAAAATGTTTTTTTTAATAATCTGCCAGCATTTTTGTAAATATTGGCCATCTTCCTAGACTTGGGGGTTCCTTGGTAGCTATTTTGAATAGTGCTAAATGGTTTTCTGGATTCTTTGACAACTTGCCGCATTGAATGTTCTTCCTCATGAACCAGTTTTATTGCAGACTAAAGGACTTCCAATGAAAAAAATAAACAGTTAGAAACGTACCTAATATATTAATTACTTTTTATTTTAACATAATATGTATTATGTAAAAATTGGAGGCATTCGCAACCCATTATCCAAAAGTACATTTTTGTACACGCTTTTAATTATACAATATTAAGGGAATTAGAAATGAAATTTTTGACTGCGACCTTTGCTATTTATGTATCTTCTGTGCATGCGAAAGCACTTTGGCTGGAGTAGACGTAAGCCACAACACACAGTAGAAACAATCCATACGTCACATGCGGTGTTATTGACAAAGTCGTAATTACAATGTTTTTGAAATGAAATGAAAGGTATTTTTTGTATTCAGCGTAATTTATTCAATATTGCCTAGCGCTTTCGGCCTAATTGTAGGCCATCATCAGGGCTTAGGTCCTACAAGAAGAACATATAAAGGTAAAAAGAACATATACAGGTAAAAACATTACTTATGGGTATTTGGACAGCACCTTAAGTTCAATAACCATAATTTTTCACCTACATCAAACAGCAAAATCCTACATCATTTTAATCAGAAAAACTTCAGAGAGTTGGATTATCTTGAAGACCTAGAAATTCATAGACATTCAATTAATAACCCTGATTCATGTTTGAATTTAAGACTCAATATAATAAATAATAGAAATCCCATCTTTAGACTTTTTCCAAAATAGTTCATCCTTCGAATTCTACGCCTATGTATTTTGGACTCCTCCCATTTTTATTAGCTCTCAGTCGGTTTTTCACATATAGATATCATATCCTAAAAATCGAGTACCACATTATGTCCCGGATGAATTGATGAGTTATCGACAATGATTAATTAATTAGTCACGTGAAGTCTTTGTTTTATTTTATGTAACTTAACTCGTAATATTCGTATTTATTTAATTTAACCCGTAATATTCTTGTCTTTGTCTGTCGTCCTCACAATCATAATTTGTCTAAGGCTGAGATTCTCCCTACCACTTTACATCACGCTGTCAAATGTCATCCAGGCATTCGTTGCTAAAAAAGCGAAACCATCACATTGGAAAATTTGTTTAGAAATTTTCCTTTTATTCTGAAAATGCTTCTTGCTTCCTGGACAAATTTGACGAGTGAGTATTCTCAGCTTTACCTTTTATAAATATCATTTAAAACCTTTTTAAGGAAATGTTTTATTCTAATATTATCAATACTTTGTCCCATAAGTAATGTTTTTACCTGTATATGTTCTTTTTACCTTTATATGTTCTTCTTGTAGGACCTAAGCCCTGATGATGGCCTACAATTAGGCCGAAAGCGCTAGGCAATATTGAATAAATTACGCTGAATACAAAAAATACCTTTCATTTCATTGAAAAACGGCGTACAACCGACCTCCCCCCCTTTTACAATGTTTTTTACTGTTTAGATAAGAAAACCTTTAAATTTAATATTTTTCTTCGAATTTACTTTTATTATTACAATAAAACATAATCTTGATACTCGAATAAGATTTTTTTACAAAAATAAACAAGTGGAATTTATAAATATGTACTAAATTTAGCTTAAAATTTATAATAAAAATGAAATTACCTGGGGGGTCGGCGAGTATTAGGCCTCTTTCAGACGAGGATACTGTATGCGGGATTCTGTATGCGAGACACCGAATCACAGCCGCATACTACCCCGATACTTCTTTGGGATACTTTTTTATTACACATTTCTTAACAAGCTTCAGTGCGGTGCAGTCGTTAATCATGAATATTGAAGAGTGCGTTATGTTATGGTATATATCTAATACAAAGAAAAAAACTTAAAAGGAGACGAACTCTGTGGGTTCATCCTATGGTAGAATTAAGGGAAACTAAGGGAGCATATAATTTACTTCATCAAGATTTATTACAAGACACTACAAAGTTTTTTAATTATTATCGAATGTCTCCACAATCATTTGAAGAGCTGCACAACATTTTGTTTGGCAATTTCCACCCAACATCGTTGCTTTTTGTTTCTGTCAAAATAATCTTCGTGACTAGTGTCCCATAAACAAGAAATTGGCTCTATCAAACTAATAAACTTCTCGTTATCGAAAACGACATGATCCATAGTTTGTTCGGGTTTGTTCAACTACTGACTATCACTTCTGAATAAATACTGGCCGCCTCTGAAATCGAACTTTTTGCATCGCTAAAGTATGCATGTCTGAACAGTTCCATAAGCCACCATGATAATTCTGTATCTCGGATACTCCTTCGCCGCCGGGCGGCTGATTTGTCAAGATTCAAAAATTCGGTCGCGCGATACTGTATGCGGCGTCGAATGCCGTGTGTAAGCTACAATTTAGGCCTCTTTCAGACGAGGACGTTGTATCCCAGACGCGTGTATCTCAGATACAGAAAAAGCATGCAGTTAAATTGTAGCTTACACACGGCATTCGACGCCGCATATAGTATCGCGCGACAGAATTTTTGAATCTTGACAAATCAGCCGCCCGGCGGCGAAGGAGTATCCGAGATACAGAATTATCATGGTGGCTTATGGACCTGTTCAGACATGCATACTTTTGCGACGCAAAAAGTTCGATTTCAGAGGCGGCCAGTATTTATTCAGAAGTGATAGTGAGTAGTTGAATGTTGTGCAGCTCTTCAAATGATTGTGGAGACATTCGATAATAATTCAAAAACTTTGTAGTGTCTTGTAATAAATCTTGATGAAGTAAATTATATGTTCCCTTAGCTTTCCTTAATTCTACCATAGGATGAACCCACAGAGTTCGTCTCCTTTTAAGTTTTTTCTTTTTATTAGATATATGCCATAACATAATGTACTCTTCAATATTCATGATTAACGACTGCACCGCACTGAAGCTTGTTAAGAAATGTGTAATAAAAAAGTATCCCAAAGAAGTATCGGGGTAGTATGCGGCTGTGATTTGGTATCTCGCATACAGAATCCCGCATACAGTATCCTCGTCTGAAAGAGGCCTTAACTGCATGCCTTTCTGTATCTGAGATACACGCGTCTGGGATACAACGTCCTCGTCTGAAAGAGGCCTTAACGGAACGGACGTCAAGTGACGTTCGAGCGTTTAGAACGTATTTTCTAGGAAGCCCATTTTAAGACGCCCGTCCTTCATACTGGTTTGACGTTTACCTAATTAACAGCTCTCATAAATTTGTTCGTTTTCAGTGTTTCTGTATAAAATATAAGTATTGTTGAGTGGAAAAAGCAACCCAACTTAGTTTTTATAAAGTTTCAATGGTATGGCGATAAATCACCAATCATTTAGACGATTGCTATTTTTGCATGACAAAGATTAAAGGTCCTTTCAAAAAAGAAAAAAAACAAGATCGAATATGCGAATTTGCCTTCTGCCATAAGACATATTCCTGACGATGCAGACCTATCAGTACCGACGGAGCCTTTAGACTGGCAAGATATTGTTTTGAAATATAATGGAGATAATAATACATCACCGACCCCGCTTTTACGCCAGGTCCCAGTTTCTAGGGGCTACATTTAATTGTTCAAAATAAGTTAAATAATTTTATACGTGATTTGGCATTTTTATTGGACCACGAATTAGAAAATTGCTGGACGATGGTAATTTTATAGAAAAACTCACCACGCGAGTGCTTGGAACTCGTTTGTGTAGTGTGTAGTGAAGTGATTTTTAGACAAACCACGAAGAACTTGGTTGCCGTATGTTATTAAGAATTCACTTTTTCCATTCCCATTTATAATTTTTTCCTGAGCAATTGGGCGTTGTCAATGACGAGCAGGGTGAAAAGATATAGGGACAATAAAAATTCGGTACCAAGGACAATGGAATCCACTCCTTATGGGTGATTATTACTGTTGGTTTTTGAAGGGAGAAGATGATCCTCCATAAAAGGAAATATTTTTGATGTTTGAATTTTTCTTTAAGGTTAACCTAATATAAATTATAAATATAGTCCGTAATAAATATTAAACCGTACCGTTCTACGTGTGGTTTGTAATGTAACAAGAAAAGCTTATATGTTACAACTTTTTATGAACATTTTCGTATTTAGATAGGATAGTTCTATTACAATATGCTATTTAGCTTTATGTTACAACCAAAAAAAGTTTTATTGTCGGATTGTGTATTCTGTAAATAGTAAATTTAAACTATTTGTTGAATAAGTATTATTGCCAATAATACCACGACTCTTGGTAATAGTTATGTTATCATATTAGAAGTATCCATCTCTCTCATTTGTTATCGCTCCAAATTGACTAATGGGTAACATTTCATTCCCCAAGTTGATACGTATATTAGCTCCCAATTACTAAACATTCACATTTTAAAAATCTCCTAATAAGTGAATGTGATTTTTAGAGGATCGCTCAAAGGTTTTGCTATCCCAAATTTAGTCTGTGGACTTTTAAGTCACTACCATCGCTTGTATACTTTGCCCAAACGAGACATCAAACCTATCAGCTGTTAGAATGATAACAGACACAGACTAAAGATAAAAAGAAATAGAGATTCTACATGTAGAAGTTTGTTGTGTTTATTTTCGTAAATAACAGGCATCAAGCTGACATGTACAAAGCAAATAGGAATACCGGGTCCAAGTTTCTTTTAAGTCAATGAGCTTTACCAGTTTTTTTCTAGGCACAATGGGTACATCTCTTCTCATCTCATGTTTTTAAACTTACGGCTTTAGCGTTCGCTTTTTAATTGTTTCTAGTAAAGGTTTGTGATACTCTAGGAGGATATTTTTTATTGGTTTTAATTTAGGATGTTATGATAAATTTGATTTTAGTAAAAAATCCTTTTTTTTTTACTCAAAAAAAGATGTACCAACATTTTTCTCTATACAGGGTGATTCCTAAGTTGATACTTCTTTTTTAACTGTGTATAGAAGGCATTAAAATAAACAACATTTTCAAATACATTTTTCAAAAAACTTAAAAATAGCCGAGTTGCAAAAGAAAAATCTAAGTGCGGGCCTGGTAATCAAAAGGTAGCCCTTTGTTTTATATTGTTTTTGTCCTTTTTTTATATTGTTAGTATGTTAGTCATGCATTTTACGAGTCGACCGTCAGTTCTTTATTTTGGCTGCTGCTATTCGCTGCTGTGTGTTTTTCTCAAGCAAGTTAATTTTTAATTGTTGACACGTGAAATATGGTAAAATTTGAAAACAATGAACTAAAAAATATGGTGCTAATTTAGAGTGAGTGTCTTCAAAGTGCGGCGTTTAAGGCGCTCTAGGAGCGGTGCATGTGTGAAGAAAGCGATTAACGTTGGTCTTGAAACGTTGAAAATTGTATTCATTGGGAAACACGACCTCAGGAAGATCATTCCACAAAGATGACGTTCTCCAGATGAAAGAATTCTTGAACAATGAAGTTCGAGGAGTACTAAGCTGAACAACATATGGATGAGCGGCAGCGGTTCGCCGTGTATTTCTGTTTTGCATTGCTCTAGGTGGAATCAAGTGGGCAATGTCAGTCGAACACCTGCCATGGAAATATCTGTAAAAGAGAGCCAAATCACCAACCTGTCTTCGATGCTCCAGGCTATCGAGGGTCTTGGTCAGCTCGGGGTCGCCGATCAGACGAACGGCTCTCCTTTGAATGGAATCCAGTAGCCGAAGGGTGTGCTTGGGTGCAGAGCTCCAGACATGAGAGCAATATTCTAATGATGGTCGAATCTGGGCTATGTAGAGTGTCAAAAGTTGATGAGGTGTGTACAACCTTTTGGTGCGGAAAAGTACACCAAGTTTCTGTGCAGCTGCCTTGGCAATTGCGGCAACGTGATCATGCCAAGAAATATTACCTCCCAGATTGACCCCCACCAAATTAATAGACGGTGCCAGGGGAATTGCGTGTCCTGCCATGACTATATCCGGTTCTGCAATGTTAACCTTTTTGGAGAAGACTGCTGCCTGGGTTTTCTTAGCATTAAATTCGACTTGGTTACTGTCACCCCAAGCCAAGATTTCTTCCAGGTCATTGTTAAGGCGCAATACTTCATGCTGCCTGCGAAGATGTGCGTCGGCAGCGGATGTTTGGGGAGTCAAGGTAATTTGATTTATAGTGTAATGTAAGTACCTTATTTTTAAGTTTTTTGAAAAAATGTATTTGAAAATGTTTCTTATTTTAATGCCTTCTATACACAGCTAAAAAAGAAGTATCAACTTAGGAATCACCCTGTATTCTGAAAAATGCTTTAGCATAAAATTAATTGAAAGTTATAATTATCCCAAATTTTTACATAGGGAAATTATTTTAGACTTGTACACAAATATAACAGGCCATTAAACAATTCTACGTACCATTTTGTCCTGTAAATGTGTTACAAAAGGGACAGTGAAACGTGATGTTATTTGCAGTCTTTAGGTTTTTATTGTGTTGAGTTTTCTATTTACATATTCGTCCTCCGAATCTCAGAAATTTTCCACTTGTCGTGCCAACCGTTTAAATAATTTTTTATTTTTCATCATCTGCAGCGGAAAATGTACTTAATCGTTCTGGTTGTTGTTCTAATTTTATGAATTACTTCTTCCTGCAATATAAAATATTAATATGGATAAATTAAAAAGGTGTATTAACCTAGGTTGAATTTAAAAAAAAGTAAATGCAAAGTTCCAATTATTAAAACAAGCTTAATTAATAAATACAAGTTTGTAGGAACCTTGATGTAACATTTAAATAGAATATACAGGGTGTCCCGAAACTAGGTGACAATATTTTAAGGGGATAAAGTACATTCAAAAATAGGACTAAAATCCTCTATTAATATACCTTGAAAAACGCTTCGTTATTGGGCTAGAGCCCCCCGAATGGAAGCTATGATAAGCGGTTTTTCACAATATCTCAGAAACTGATTAAAGTATCAAAATAAAATTTGATACATGTTTTACCCATGATAAGACGCAATAAACGGTTCGTTTAGCTTAGGTGTATTTCTTCCAGTGGCGTCCCACTGGGTAGGTAGTGAGGAGAATATTGCCCTAACTTTTTTATTTGTAGGATTTTTTAACGCCGGGTGCAAAGGCTAAGGTGTTTTTTTGCATATCTCAGCAAACACTTAATATTAGAACATGAAATTTATTAGAAATTCTACTAGCGACAAGGCATATTTATTTAAGGATGTGACATAAAAAAATTTTTCTAGTGGCGTCGCACGGGGTGGAGCTTAAAGTAAATATTACTATTTTTTTTTTAATTTGAGGGGCTTTCATACTTTTAATGTAATTTTTTAAAATTTTTTGTTAATAAAACCTTCCATTATTGTAATTTGACAGAATATAAGGTTTTTAACAGATTTTTAGACTTTGTTTTTTAAATATTTATTTTTACAAGAGACTTAAAATAAAACAAAAACGAATAACAAATTGCAAATCAAATTTAAATGTAAAACCACACGGGAAACTAATTCTTAAGCAAATGTTCGAAACGATTTCCATTTTGTTGGAAGCAAAATCTAAACCTGCGTGTTGTATTTTGTGGGGCACAGAGAATTTGAAAGTATTATGAAAGGAAAGCCCCTCAAATTAAAAAAAAATTGTAATATTTACTTTAGGCTCCACCTTGTGCGACGCCGCTGGAAAAATCTTTTAATGTTACATCCTTTAATAAATATGCCTTGTCGCTAGTAGAACTTTTAATAAATTTCATGTTTTAATATCAAGTGTTTGCTGAGATATGCAAAAAACACCTTAGCCTTTTCAACGGCTTGTAAAAAACCGAAAATTTTAAAATCGATTTTACTGAAAAATGGCGAATCCTACCGAAATGAAGCAAGGGTACCTTTTTTCAATAGAAGACTTCAGTGCTTTTAAAAATTGCTTCCGGCGTTAAAAAATCCTACAAATAAAAAAGTTAGGGCAATATTCTCCTCACTGCCTACCCAGTGGGACGCCACTGAAAGAAATACATCTAAGCTAAACGAACCGTTTATTGCGTCTTGTCATGGGTAAAACATGTATCAAATTTTGTTTTGATACTTCAATTAGTTTCTGAGATATTTTGAAATAACTGCTCATCATAGCTTCCATTCGGGGGGCTCTAGCCCCATAACGAAGCGTTTTTGAAGGTATATTAATAGATGATTTTATTCCTATTTTTGGATTTACTTTATCCCCTTAAAATATTATTACCTAATTTCGGGACACCCTGTATACAGAGTAAAATTCAGCTAAACAAAATATTTCATTTCTGTCAACTAATATGAAAACAAGATATTTTCTTTGTTATGATGGCATCATTTTTTGACAAATATAACCAAGAAAAAAATCTTTTTTGTCTTCCTAACTAAAAATTGTTATTTTTGGTAACGTAAACACGAGAACAAATAAAAATTAGTACCAAATACCAAGTCATTTTTCAGAGTGTAATTACTTTTAGAAAATGTATTTTAACTAAAACGCTTTGAAATGACATCAATTAATTAAAACTAATTTTATCTCACGATATTAATACATCCCCAAAGTGACAACCATGTTATTCCTCGTTCAGACATATATCTGCTTCTCTTTCCTTCTCCAGCGGTAGTCACACATTTCACTGAACAATTAGCATAGTTATCGCAGTTTCTGACAGTTAGAAATATGTTGCGCAAAATGGCAATATGAGGAAAATTATAATTAGGATCTCAGTAAGCGAATATAGGAATGTCAATCGATATTACACATCACAATAATATATTTATCACTTTTAATTTTGTTACAGTTAATACAGGAAATAGCTTAAAAAACTGAACCTTATAGGATAAGCTTTACCTCCCAATAACACACTTTGGAATTTGTTGGAACACCTAATGGGTTTTTTATTCGAAAAAATAAGTATACCTAAACAAAGTTTTGGACGGCAGTAGGGTTTTTGACTTGCATTGTCTTTATTTGTTTAGAATTACTGATAGTATTCACCTGAAGACGACTGGAGATGCTTACCAGTTGAAACGTAGTGATTCTAAACAAATAAAGACAATGCAAGTCCAAAACTCTACTGCCGTTCAAGAAACGTCATTGTCTCCAATCTTTAAACAAACAAAGTTTTGGACGTAATGAGGTTTTATATTTTTATTACTTATAAATATAACAAATCGTATTTGTAAGAAATCTTTTATTAGCATGTCACTTAATACTAACGTTTCTTATTTCTTTTTTCATGTATCCCGGGTGTCTATTTAGATGTACCGGTGGAAGATATCTCGTTAACAGTCGACTTTATAAAAAAAACTGTAAATACAAAAGTAGTAGGGGTTGATAATGTGCTTCTTTTAAAAATAATTTTGAATATACAGGATATCTTAGCAATGCAGGGTGTACCAAATAAGCAATTTGATATGGGATATTTTAAATGGGATGCCATATATTTTATATTATATTATTTTCTAATTTCCCACAAAACTTTAAGTTTATTTAATATCAAATTTAAATGTTTTTGAGATATTGACGTTTAAAATATGGTATGTCTTATTGAAAAATGGTTTTCATCCCATATCTTAGTTTTTTATTCCCTATCCAATCAGTTTAACTTTCGTTTGTTGTTTAACCAAAAAATGTTTTTACGGTTTTACATGTTAAACCAGAAGTTGAAACTTTTAAATAGAGAATAGAAAATAAAAGAAGGTAAAAACCATTTTTCTCTAAGACGAGCCATTGCGTTGTTACAGCCTGTGAAAGTCTGAAAATGCCATATTTTAAACGTCAATTGAATTTAGACATAGTATGACATTTTATACAAAATAAGCGTAGAGTTTTGTGGGAATTAGAAAATAATACAATATACAGTGATGGGCTAAAATATGGAACAAATTTATTTAAAAATCAGGCATTAATTTTTTGAAAGAACGCTCGGACACGTCGATTATAATTTTTTCTTCCGGATTTTTTGCCTCAAAAAGAAACTATATAGGGTGTGTCAAAAAGTAGATGTAGCAAAAATTGTTGGTATTTTAAATAAAACCCTATTTCATGTAGCATACCATTTTTTTTTTTTTTTTTTTTATGATGAAACACTTGCACTGTAGGAAAAATCCTTTAAGGCGCTCTAGGAGCGGTGCGAATGCGAAAAAAGTGATTAACGTTGGTCTTGAAACGTTGAAGATTGTATTCATTGGGAAACACGACCTCAGGAAGACCATTCCACAAAGATGACGTTCTACAGATGAAAGAATTCTTGAACAATGAAGTTCGAGGAGTACTAAGCTGAACAACATATGGATGAGCGACAGCGGTTCGCCGTGTATTTCTGTTTTGCATTGCTCTAGGTGGAATCAAGTGGGCAATGTCAGTCGAACACCTGCCATGGAAATATCTGTAAAAGAGAGCCAAATCACCAACCTGTCTTCGATGCTCCAGGCTATCGAGGGTCTTGGTCAGCTCGGGGTCGCCGATCAGACGAACGGCTCTCCTTTGAATGGAATCCAGTAGCCGAAGGGTGTGCTTGGGTGCAGAGCTCCAGACATGAGAGCAATATTCTAATGATGGTCGAATCTGGGCTTTGTAGAGTGTCAAAAGTTAATGAGGTGTGTACAACCTTTTGGTGCGGAAAAGTACACCAAGTTTCTGTGCAGCTGTCTTGGCAATTGCGGCAACGTGATCATGCCAAGACATATTACCTCCCAGATTGACCCCCAGCAAATTAATAGACGGTGCCAGGGGAATTGCGTGTCCTGCCATGACTATATCCTTATCTCTAACGGTTTTAGAGAAAAATTACATCATAAAACGAAATTTTTCTTTAAAAAAAGGTACAAATTAATGAGAATACTGTATATAATGTTTTAGAAGGGTTTTTAAGTAGATTGGCATATTGTCAAGAAGTTAATGGTTTGCATTTTGAACACTTATTAAAATAATTTTCTCTAAAACGGTTAGAGATAAGGATATGGTATGCAACATAAATTATGCGCAAAATTAGACGTAGAATTCAAAATTCGACTGAAAAAAAATAGGAATCTATTTAAAATACCAAACATTTTTGCTACATCTACTTTTTGACACACCCTGTATAATTCTTTTCTGAGGCAAAAAATCCGGAAGAAAGAATTATAATCGACGCGTCCCAGCGTTTTTAAAAAAATTGAAACCTGGTTTTTAAATTAATTTGTTCCATATTTTAGCCCATCACTGTATATGTCGTCCTATTTAAAAAAAAATCATGTCTGGTACACTCTATATATTTCAAGTTATTTTTAAAACGATAAACGTCATCAACCCCCTACCACTTTGTACTTACAGTTAATTTTATAAAGTCGGCTGGTAAAGAGACATCCTCGACCGGTACACTAAACAACCGGTATATCACTAAGTTGCGGTGGCGAGATAAAAACCTCAGTCATTTTTGGGCTAAACTTGAGGTATTTGAATTATTGAGGTCGACGAGGTTATTTAAATAATAAATGATCGATATAATGAAATCTTTTAAATTATATACCATTATATCTGACGATGTTGAGCGAGTTAAGGGCTGGTGTGATTCTAACTCTCTCACTTTTAACGTTTCAAAGACCAATATAATAAATTTTAATTGTGCTGTTGGTGACGTCTACTTGAATGATTCCTTAGTATCTAACTGTTCCAATGTAAAGTTCCTCGGTGTAAATATAGATAGTAACCTGACGTTTAAGTCTCATATTACAAGCGTGTGTAGTAAAATATCCTCAGGGTGTTTTGCATTGAGGGTGATATCGAGGGAATTACATGTAAATATAATCCGATCGGTATATTCAGCTCTTATCGAGTCTCATTTGAGATATGGTGTCTGTTTCTGGGGGAACTCCAGTCAGTATCTCTTAAATTCAGTATTTGTACTTCAGAAGAGAGCTGTGAGGTATGTGTGCAGGGCACGAGTAAGAGAACCGTGTAGGCCGTTATTTAGACAACATAAATTATTAACCCTTACTTGTATTTACATTTTGGAGACGGCCTGCTTAATGTATAAAAAATTTAGAAGCCAAGATAATTTAAGGGTACATCAATACGGCACGCGACAAGTGGAAGTTTTGCAGTTGCCCATACCCCATACTTCTCTGGTAAAAAATTCCATCTTTTATACTGGCAAAAAAGTATTTAACCACTTACCAGCTCACATTAGATCTCTGAGAACCCCTAAAGAATTTAAATCGGCTGTGAAAGGGCTTTTGCTAGAGAAAGCCTACTATACCGTTTTAGAGTTTTTCGATGATCGTTTTTAATTGTTTTATGTCCCTTGGCTATGTAACTGTTAGTTCTGAGTGAGCTTCATTTTATTTTCAATTTGTAAACCTTTAACTGTTGGGCCGGTTTTTGTGTTGTTAATTTTGTATAATTGTTGTGTGTTTTTCTTATAATATATATAGATATTTTGGTCAAATGGTACAGCAATGGCCATTCGCATTAACACTGTATTATATGTATAAGTGAATATTATAGTATGTATATTGATTACTTTGTCAGCAAGATTATTTCTTTGGACAATAAAGGATTTTAAAGTAAAAAAAAAAGTATTATACTACGAAGAACAATACTATCTCAGTCTTAGAATCGATAGATTTCGTAATAAATTACATAAAAGCTGTACCTTGCCTACGCAAAATCAAAGATTTGTAAAGTTTATTTTTAACATCACATAAAAATCACCGAAGCAAAAAACAAGAAATACGTATTTCCATATACATTATGTAAATTAGTACCTTAATTTCTGCTTGCCCGGCTATAAAATATGGTTGAGCTTACACAAAATCCTTCGAGAGAGTCAAATGTTTAGCTTTAAATAAAACCAAAGCCATTATAACGCTTTCATGCAACTATGAGAGTTATCCCGGTTAGACATCTTATAATGGGAGAAAAATATGTACAATTCTACATTAATATTATTACACTTGGGGCATATTTGTAACCCATGATGAAATTAAACAAAAAAAGAGATAAAATCCAATTCGCTCATTTTATGCAAGGCTAAATTAAAATTGTATAAAAGTGTAACGAAGTTACATTATTTTTACAGGGTTGTATACGTATCCGTTTTTAACTTTCTTATTTTTCGTCGCACAAAGTTCATTCTTGTTCGTAAATTATTCATATTAATTGTACTGATTAATTTTCTAAAGTTTTCCGTCGCGAAATACCGGGAAATAGCTTTTCTTAGTTTTCCTTCATTCCCCATTGTTCATAGTACGGGTCGGCGCGGAACCGCCGTCGCCATCGGTACTTCTCGATGTCGCGCGCCGAGTGGAAGGGGACCATGCCGGCTGAGAGCCTTCCTTAGCGAGATCGTGCCGTCGTACAATCAGAGTACGATACTCTCACATCGCAACCGGTTGACTCTCTTGACTAGCTCCGGACAAATACCGAGACCATCCGGGTTAAAGTAAAAATTAACGGTAAGCAGTAAAATGTAGATTATTAATAGATATTTAAACCGCCGTTCTATACCACACATTCTGGCATTACTGACCGCTTTCTCACTCACACCTACTGACAATATAATGTTTTCTTTCATTCTGACGCGTATACCGGGTTGTTTTATGGTATTCATATACATAAGACCGGGCTGCTCCAGGTCATCTTAGCCGAGTAGCTCTGTCATATTGTTTCTCTCTCGTACATATATAGTATACCGGAATAATTATTTCTTTGTTTCTCTCATATACGACACCGGACTGCTCCAGGTCATCTTAGCCGAGTAGTTCTGTCTCGTTTTAAATCCCAGTCATAGTAGTAAGTATACGACACCGGACTGCTCCAGGTCATCTTAGCCGAGTAGTTCTGTCTCGTTCGGATTCAAGCCACAGTTCAACTATGCGACACCGGACTGCTCCAGGTCATCTTAGCCGAGTAGTTCTGTCTCGTTTTAAATTTCAAAGGCTAAATCGTTCATTTGTATCATTCTCATATCACCGGTTACCACCGCCATTACACTCACATACATGACACCGACAATTTCGTATCTCTTTTCCTCTCATATGCAGAACCGGACTACTCCAGGTCATCTTAGCCGAGTAGCTCTGTTTTGTTTTAATACAACGGGCCGCAAATTCATTTTTATCACCTTTATGCAAGTCCGAGTTGCTGCAGGAACTCTGATTTGCTTAATGTAAATTCAGACCGGGAAAATAGACTATCTGTCTCTCTCATACACACACGCCGACACAACACACACAATAACACATACATCACACCGTCCTTATCTCACTCATACACTTTTAATATCATACACTGTTAGATAGCCAGAACGTGTAGGTCCGCGGAATTCATACGCAGTCACGCATGCGTAAAGCAAAACCGATCTACCATGTAAAGACCGCCACTGAACTGCTAGTCGTATTGTCGTTTATTTCTGGAACTTTTTACCGATACCGCTTGACGTAGTAACATCCGCCTTCGCAAGTAGCATTACCGCGTGAACCTTCTCTTATAAACATAGGCCGCATCCTTTTCTGATATCTGCAAGTCCGTCACCGTAGTCCGTCCTGACCTTTATCCTATTAATTAAGCTGCGACCGCGCTTGCAGATCTTTGTACTGATTTTATTTCCGCGGGTCTATGTATTACTGTTATTAAGTTGACCGCCGGACCGCTTGCGAACCTGAAGACGCGAATCTTTAATTTAATCAAGCCGTCGGACGTCAAAGCCGGAATCATTTATTTTTAGCCGCGATTAATCAATGACTAAAAGATACAGGACCGCAGACAAATAACGTATACAATCCTCCTCTCTCTGTTATTTCCTTTATTTTAACTGGTAAGATCATTCATTTTAAACCGATAGTAAATGGGGCACATATCAATGTAAAAGTATTTGAATACAAGATGTTTTAAAACCGATTGTTTTATTATTCCTTCGCACCATACGCAGTTGAACGCCTGGATTATTTTCTCCACTGTCTAAAAGCTACTCGAAGGTAACTGTGGGCCTCTTACCACATTAATCCAAGAGGTGGCGCCCGAGACTCCGTTGGAAAAGTACTTTTCGTCCTATAGTCGCATGCAGCAAATCACGCATAAGCGACGTGAGCAATAGATTAGCTAGATAGATAGGAATTAATACGGATCCCACACAAAACGCCTTCTTTACAAAATTTGGCGCCCGAGCAGGGACGTACTGCACATGCGCGAACTAAAATTTTCTGTAAAATACCGTCGAACCGAGTTTAAAAATTAAACCGAAGGTAGAGAATCCATTTTTCGACATCTGTATACTGTATTCTTAGGTTTAGGTCTGTTATAGGTTATTTCCGTATTGTACCGCGGGCTTAGTGAAAAGTCGCGGTATGTTTTGGGTATTACCGTGGTTCAGAGAGAAACCCAGGTGGTAAGAATCCCTGTTTAGTTTTAAGTTTAGGTTAGTCCGTGTCGAAAAATGATCCATTGACGTAAATTTTACCGAGTGCCGTTTAGCGCATGTGCCAAAACATTTTTAGTCCGTCAATTTTAGCTTACTACGCCGTGGCAGTTCAAAACAATCGCGCATCGCTAAATAAAGAAAGAGAGAGGAGTATGCGTTCTTTGAAGGTGTTTACTACTCGCACCAATCTGTATCTAACCGATACAAAAAGTTCCTACCGCACCACCGAACCTTTGTAGCTGTCTTTACCACCGCCTCGAAATACTGTAAATTTTCGGCACCTTAAACCAGTATTTTCCAGACCGCTACTACCGAAGAAAGAGCAATAATTTACCATCTTGGAAGTTCTACCAAAATATATGATGGAACCGCTTTATCTGTCACCTTTATATTACTGCTGAAAAGTAGCCGCTGCCAATACACCGCATCTTTGGATCACGTCAGATTTTTTTATAGAAGAAACCGAACCTGATTACCCACGTATAAGGATCGCTCCGGATGTTTTGATTTAAGTAGCCGACTTCGTGGAGAACACCAAACCGTTATAGTAATGGTAACTTTGTTCTGGGAATCCCAGAAAATGAAATGTGCTTCTACCCGACTTGCTATTTGACTGTCTAGCCCAAAGGAAATTTCTATAAGGAACCCCAGGCAAGAAACTCTATTGATGGCCAAAAGCTTCTACCGTATGTAAAAAATTACTGAAGCCAGTCATCGTCGTCTTCTGAAAGCCGGGGTCACTGTTGAATTTTGTTCTGCTGCCAAGATGGGACACTATGAACACCGAAGTTTTTTTCCGACACCGACGGCTACCATTACCATCATGCTGCTGTTCAATCGTGATAACAAAGATGGGTCGTATCAAGAGTTTCGAATATACCGCTGCAGCGAAATTTCTACCTACCTATCCACTATAAATTCACCGTTAATAAGAAGAATTATTTTTCCATCTGAAGTAACCGACACCCCTAACCTAAAGAAGCCCTATATGATGTTCCAGTCCCAGGAAGCAGAGACGGTGAGGCATCGTGTTTTGCACGGTTTACCACCGCTACGTGTACGAGAACTTGTTGCAGTACCCGGACCACTAGACCAGTCCAAAGAAGAAATGAGATATTATTTTGATTTTATTTAGATCCGCGATAGTTTTCTGAATTGTAATCTTAATTATTAGGGACCCTCCGCAGTAGGGCTAGAATAAGAAAATATTTTCCTTTTGTAAATAAAAATATTTTTTTCAAAGAAGGGGGGGTGTGTAACGAAGTTACATAATTTTTACAGGGTTGTATACGTATCCGTTCTTAACTTTCTTATTTTTCGTCGCATAAAGTTCATTCTTGTTCGTAAAGTATTCATATTAATTGTATTGATTAATTTTCTAAAGTTGTCCGTCGCGAAATACCGGGAAATAGCTTTTCTTAGTTTTCCTTCATTCCCCACTGTTCTGACTACGGGTCGGCGCGGAACCGCCGTCGCCATCGGTACTTCTCGATGTCGCGCGCCGAGTGGAAGGGGATTCGCCCGGCTGAGAGCCTTCCTTAGCGAGATCGTGCCGTCTTACAATCAGAGTACGATACTCTCACATCGCAACCGGTTGACTCTCTTGACTAGCTCCGGACAAATACCGAGACCATCCGGGTTAAAGTAAAAATTAACGGTAAGCAGTAAAATGTAGATTATTAATAGATATTTAAACCGCCGTTCTATACTACACATTCTGGCATTACTGACCGCTTTCTCACTCACACCTACTGACAATATAATGTTTTCTTTCATTCTGACGCGTATACCGGGTTGTTTTATGGTATTCACATACATAAGACCGGGCTGCTCCAGGTCATCTTAGCCGAGTAGCTCTGTCATATTGTTTCTCTCTCGTACATACATAGTATACCGGAATAATTATTTCTTTGTTTCTCTCATATACGACACCGGACTGCTCCAGGTCATCTTAGCCGAGTAGTTCTGTCTCGTTTTAAATCCCAGTCATAGTAGTAAGTACACGACACCGGACTGCTCCAGGTCATCTTAGCCGAGTAGTTCTGTCTCGTTCGGATTCAAGCCACAGTTCAACTATACGACACCGGACTGCTCCAGGTCATCTTAGCCGAGTAGTTCTGTCTCGTTTTAAATTTCAAAGGCTAAAGCGTTCATTTGTATCATTCTCATATCACCGGTTACCACCGCCATTACACTCACACACATGACACCGACATTTTCGTATCTCTTTTCCTCTCACATGCAGAACCGGACTACTCCAGGTCATCTTAGCCGAGTAGCTCTGTTTTGTTTTAATACAACGGGCCGCAAATTCATTTTATCACCTTTATGCAAGTCCGAGTTGCTGCAGGAACTCTGATTTGCTTAATGTAAATTCAGACCGGGAAAATAGACTATCTGTCTCTCTCATACACACACACCGACACAACATACACAATACCACATACATCACACCGTCCTTCTCTTACTCATACACTTGTAATTTCTACACACTGTTAGATAGCCAGAACGTGTAGGTCCGCGGGATTCATACGCAGTCACGCATGCGTAAAGTAAAACCGATCTACCATTTAAAGACCGCCACTGAACTGCTAGTCGTATTGTCGTTAATTTCTGGAACTTTTTACCGATACCGCTTGACGTAGTAACATCCGCATTCGCAAGTAGCATTACCGCGTGAACCTTTTCTTTCAAACATAGGCCGCATCCTTATTTTCTGATATCTGCAAGTCCGTCACCGTAGTCCGTCCTGACCTTTATCCTATTAATTAAGCTGCGACCGCGCTTGCAGATCTTTGTACTGATTTTATTTCCGCGGGTCTATGTATTACTGTTATTAAGTTGACCGCCGGACCGCTTGCGAACCTGAAGACGCGAATCTGTAATTTAATCAAGCCGTCGGACGTCAAAGCCGGAATCATTTATTTTTAGCCGCGATTAATTAATACATAAAAGATACATTACCGCAGACAAAGAACGTATACAATCCTCCTCTCTCTGTTATTTCCTTTATTTTAACTGGTAAAATCAGTCATTCTAAACCGATAGTAAATGGGGCACATATTAATGTAAAAGTATTTGAATACAAAATGTTTTAAAACCGATTGTTTTATTATTCCTTCGCACCATACGCAGTTGAACCGTCACTTCTGGGATATGTCCGACCCTACCGATGATGACATGACCGATCCATGGAAAGTTTGCGTTCCTAAGGCCGCTCGAAAAGCAGTACTGGAAGAAAACCACGACCGACCAACCGCCGGACACCTCGGTATTGCAAAAACTACCGCACGAATAGCCCGTCGTTATTACTGGCCAGGTATGTTTAGAGATATTGCCGTTTATGTGAGACGCTGTGCATCTTGCCAAAGGTATAAAACTTCTCAACAACAAACTGCTGGTAAAATGCGACCATCAAGGAATGACCAACCATGGGAAACCGTCAGTACCGACTTAGTAGGACCATTACCCCGATCGGCGAAAGGAAATAACTACCTAGTTATGTTTCAAGACCGCTTTACTAAATGGGTTCAGTGTCGTGCTATTCGAAAAGCTACCGCTAAGGCGGTAAGCCAGGCGCTCTATGAAGAGGTTATCACCCGATTCGGATGCCCACACACTGTTATTTCCGACAATGGAACCCAATACACCGGACAAACCTTCAGGGACCTACTAAATGAAATGGGAATTACGCACCGCCTTACACCTCCGTATACACCGCAAGCCAACCCAGTAGAACGCACCAATAAAACTATGAAGACCATGGTAGCCCAATTCTGCGAATCAGACCACAGAAAATGGGATGTGCATCTACCCGAGTTAGTGTTGGCACTCAATAGTTCCCGACATGATTCTACAGGATTTTCTCCAGCTTTTCTTAATTTTGGCCGTGAACTGGACCCTCCTAAACCGTTATACCGCAACCTTCCGGACACTGAACCACAGCCAGACGACGTCGGCCCCTCCGCAGAAGAAAATACCGCTCAATTGGAGAACCTGACGGACAGGCTAAAAAGGCTGAAAGATGTATATGCGCTCGTCCGCATCAATCTCGGAAAAGCCTTCACTGTTCAAAGCCACCACTATAACCTTCGTCGCCGTGAATGGAGATGTCACATGGGTGATAAAGTCATGCGACGAGAAAACCCACTATCTTCTGCTATTAAAGGATTCGCCGCCAAGCTTGCACCGAAATATTCTGGGCCTTATACTGTAATTAAAGTGGTATCACCGGTTGTATATGACCTTAAGGATCAGTCTGGGAAAAAGTACCGGAATATACATATTAAAGACTTGAAGCCCGCACACGATGATCTAAAGTAATTTCCGCCCAAACCGACACCCCTAACCTAGTGAAGCCCTATATGATGTTCCAGTCCCAGGAAGCAGAGACGGTGAGGCATCGTGTTTTGCACGGTTTTCCACCGCTACGTGTACGAGAACTTGTTGCAGTACCCGGACCACTGGACCAATCCAAAGAAGAAATGATATATTATTTTGATTTTATTTAGATCCGCGATAGTTTTCTGAATTGTAATTTTAATTATTAGGGACCTTCCGCAGTAGGGCTAGAATAAGAAAATATTTTCCTTTTATAAATAAAAATATTTTTTTCAAAGAAGGGGGGGTGTGTAACGAAGTTACATTATTTTTACAGGGTTGTATACGTATCCGTTTTTAACTTTCTTATTTTTCGTCGCACAAAGTTCATTCTTGTTCGTAAATTATTCATATTAATTGTACTGATTAATTTTCTAAAGTTTTCCGTCGCGAAATACCGGGAAATAGCTTTTCTTAGTTTTCCTTCATTCCCCATTGTTCATAGTACGGGTCGGCGCGGAACCGCCGTCGCCATCGGTACTTCTCGATGTCGCGCGCCGAGTGGAAGGGGACCATGCCGGCTGAGAGCCTTCCTTAGCGAGATCGTGCCGTCGTACAATCAGAGTACGATACTCTCACATCGCAACCGGTTGACTCTCTTGACTAGCTCCGGACAAATACCGAGACCATCCGGGTTAAAGTAAAAATTAACGGTAAGCAGTAAAATGTAGATTATTAATAGATATTTAAACCGCCGTTCTATACCACACATTCTGGCATTACTGACCGCTTTCTCACTCACACCTACTGACAATATAATGTTTTCTTTCATTCTGACGCGTATACCGGGTTGTTTTATGGTATTCATATACATAAGACCGGGCTGCTCCAGGTCATCTTAGCCGAGTAGCTCTGTCATATTGTTTCTCTCTCGTACATATATAGTATACCGGAATAATTATTTCTTTGTTTCTCTCATATACGACACCGGACTGCTCCAGGTCATCTTAGCCGAGTAGTTCTGTCTCGTTTTAAATCCCAGTCATAGTAGTAAGTATACGACACCGGACTGCTCCAGGTCATCTTAGCCGAGTAGTTCTGTCTCGTTCGGATTCAAGCCACAGTTCAACTATGCGACACCGGACTGCTCCAGGTCATCTTAGCCGAGTAGTTCTGTCTCGTTTTAAATTTCAAAGGCTAAATCGTTCATTTGTATCATTCTCATATCACCGGTTACCACCGCCATTACACTCACATACATGACACCGACAATTTCGTATCTCTTTTCCTCTCATATGCAGAACCGGACTACTCCAGGTCATCTTAGCCGAGTAGCTCTGTTTTGTTTTAATACAACGGGCCGCAAATTCATTTTTATCACCTTTATGCAAGTCCGAGTTGCTGCAGGAACTCTGATTTGCTTAATGTAAATTCAGACCGGGAAAATAGACTATCTGTCTCTCTCATACACACACGCCGACACAACACACACAATAACACATACATCACACCGTCCTTATCTCACTCATACACTTTTAATATCATACACTGTTAGATAGCCAGAACGTGTAGGTCCGCGGAATTCATACGCAGTCACGCATGCGTAAAGCAAAACCGATCTACCATGTAAAGACCGCCACTGAACTGCTAGTCGTATTGTCGTTTATTTCTGGAACTTTTTACCGATACCGCTTGACGTAGTAACATCCGCCTTCGCAAGTAGCATTACCGCGTGAACCTTCTCTTATAAACATAGGCCGCATCCTTTTCTGATATCTGCAAGTCCGTCACCGTAGTCCGTCCTGACCTTTATCCTATTAATTAAGCTGCGACCGCGCTTGCAGATCTTTGTACTGATTTTATTTCCGCGGGTCTATGTATTACTGTTATTAAGTTGACCGCCGGACCGCTTGCGAACCTGAAGACGCGAATCTTTAATTTAATCAAGCCGTCGGACGTCAAAGCCGGAATCATTTATTTTTAGCCGCGATTAATCAATGACTAAAAGATACAGGACCGCAGACAAATAACGTATACAATCCTCCTCTCTCTGTTATTTCCTTTATTTTAACTGGTAAGATCATTCATTTTAAACCGATAGTAAATGGGGCACATATCAATGTAAAAGTATTTGAATACAAGATGTTTTAAAACCGATTGTTTTATTATTCCTTCGCACCATACGCAGTTGAACGCCTGGATTATTTTCTCCACTGTCTAAAAGCTACTCGAAGGTAACTGTGGGCCTCTTACCACATTAATCCAAGAGGTGGCGCCCGAGACTCCGTTGGAAAAGTACTTTTCGTCCTATAGTCGCATGCAGCAAATCACGCATAAGCGACGTGAGCAATAGATTAGCTAGATAGATAGGAATTAATACGGATTTCACGCAAAACGCCTTTACAAAAGTCATTTTACAAAAAAAAAAACAATTAAGTGAAGGTAAAAACACGCAATATAAAAGGTTTCTTTAAATTTTTATTATTATAAAAATTACATTATACGCAGTGAATAAACGTTTTTGAGAATTGTCATTTTAACTTGACAGAAACGTGTTAGATACCTGTAATTTTATTACCATAAATAAAATTCCTTAAAATATATGACATTAATATAAACACATATATATTTTCATTGCATCGAAACCACATTAATTCCTTTACATGGCACCTACGAAGTTTTGACTCTTCTTGCAAACTTGCCTAGATTTGCGGTCTTTATTTTGTGTACAGAGATAACTCCATTTGCAAGTGTGTCTCAACTGGAGGCGATGCAACGTGCAAATATTTACCAAAGTCACTACTTAATATAATAGCCAGGGATTTCCACGCGAAGCACAAATTTAATGTACCCCACGCTATTCAAAAATTATTATTTCTAATAAATTAATAGAAAAAATCTTGCTGAATGATCTGTAAGTATTTGCAGAGACTTTATTGACATAAAATAAAATGAGTTACAAAAAATATGTACTTATTGGGAAAATATACAAGAAAAAAGTTGTTGGTGTACATTTGTACCCCAGAAGACGTAGGTCGAACACGATGTTTTTGCAGTCGAAATTTTAAGTAATGCTTGGCCCTTTGGGACGTACATAGAAAAGAAAACCATCAGCAGTTGGTGGTTAGAGCATGACAAAATATAACATATTAGTATCATAGAATTAATAGCAATATATTTCTCTCTAAAATACTTAGCCATATAATAATATACAAAAACTGTAATGAATTCTTAAGAACAAATTGCTATAGAAGCCTCTTGTAGTAACAGAATGTTCATACATTCAAAATTCTTGGTCAAATAACAAAAGCTCTCTGGCAATGGTGCGAATATCACAATATTTGACTTTTGCTTCAGTCTCGAATAGTCATCGGAAATAAATTAGTGCCTTTCTAATAAATCAGTCGACAAAATACTAGAAATATTCGGACATCCAGAAATCAATCTATGTACATGAAATACTAACGCATTACTCTGTCCGCTTGCCGCTAAGCTTCTTTTCTTTATATATTTTAACGGACACTAAATTCCACTATTTTATTTAAACTTACACACGGCATTTACGGAATAGTGCTGCAAACCAGTCGGCGATTGCAGCGCGATCTAGATCTGAATCCACAAAGCCGTGGAGATGTATATAGAAGCGAAAAAATGTTTTCTATACTGGCGAAGTGGCCGTTCCGTACTTGATTTATTAAGATTTATTTATATTTCTACGTTTTTACGTTAGATGGCTATCTTTTGCATTGAGTTGATTCCTTCTGATGGCGTTACTGGGTTTTCATCGCGTTTTTATTTCTTAAAAACGCCTTGAAAGAACAGGCTCGCTGTACTGGGGGTCGCTTACGGGTTATGGCTTTCTGATGAGTTCTAACAAGAACGAAACAGCCTGTCATTGTCTATCTGTGCCCCAGGGAACCCATTACCTTTGGCGTCCCTGTGAACTTTAATGCAAAAGATAGACGCACTACCCTGTCCACTTGCCGCTAAGCTTCTTTTCTTTATATATTTTAACTGACACTAAATTCCACTATTTTATTTATAAAATACTAACTCTAAATAAGAAACCTATATATCCTGGTAACAAATTCCAGATATTTTAGCAGTGGTATTTTATTTCATTAGAAAAAATAAATTTTGCCCAAAACCTTGTAGAAACCTAGCGGTTTCTCTTGACAACGATGGACTTCTTAGGGTAAGTGGTAAATTACAAAAATTCCCACCTTTAATGATGCCAAAGTTTTACTTCTACTAATTCTTATGGTCTTACCGACCTTCTCATTAAACATGTTCACAACGAAAATTTACGTCCAAATCTTCAAACATTCCACTGCTTAATTCTACAACAATTCTGGATATTGTTGCCTCCCAGAGCTATTCAAGGTGTTTATCTAGTTGTATAAAATGTTTTCGTGTCAAACCCAAATCTTCCAATCCTTTCATAGGGGATTGATCTTTTTTAAGGGTTTCACAACTCAAGGTATTTTCTCAGGCAGATTATCCAGACCAATACAGTTCTTGCTCAAATAGATACGCTATAAAATTTTCGTCCTCTAGAGTCTAGACTTTCACTATGGCAGCTTATTCAGCGTATACAGGGTGTCCGGTAACTTATGGGCCGTAGAGTAACTGGAGATACTAGACATCAAACTAAGCTGATTAAGTCATATAAGTTTTTTCGAATTGTTACTCGTTCTAGAGATACAGGGTGTTGAAAGTAAAAGTTTATTCTCGAAAATAAGCCATAATTTTAAAACGGTTTAATGAATCGAATTGAAAGTTGGCAATGTTATGTTTTTATGAGTAAGAAATAAGAATTTGTAGAAATTTTTAAGTTTCAAACTAGAGGGCGCTAGTTGCATACACTGGGCTTCATAAATCTATGATTTTTTTTCTTACCTGTGATATTAGGTATTTTTCAATTATAGTTTCTTAAAAAGGGCATTTTCTGAGTCAAAAAGGTGTACTTGATTGATCTTAATATCTTTAACGGTATTCGAGATATTTCCCTTTAAACATCTCAAAGCATAAAAAAACATAGTACATAATTAAATTATTATTTTAATTATCAAAACAAAAACTTATAGTAGATACTAGATATTAAACTAAGCCGATTAAGTCATATAAGTTTTTTCGAATTGTTACTTGTTATAGAGATACAGGGTGTATATAATTTATGTATTATTAATTTAATTATGTACTATGTTTTTTTATGCTTTGTGATGTTTAAAGGGAAATATCTCGAAAACCATTAAAGATATTAAGATCAATCAAGTACACTTTTTGGCTCAGAAAATGCCCTTTTTTAAGAAACTATAATTGAAAAACACCAAATATTACAGGTAAGAAAAAAAATCATAGATTTATGAAGCCCAGTGTATGCAACTAGCGCCTTCTAGTTTGAAACTTAAAAATTTCTACAAATTCTTATTTCTTGCTCATAAAAACATAACATTGCCAACTTTAAATTCGATTCATTAAACCGTTTTAAAATTATGGCTTATTTTCGAGAATAAACTGTTACTTTCAACACCCTGTATCTCTAGAACGAGTAACAATCCGAAAAAACGTTATATGACTTAATCGGCTTAGTTTGATGTCTAGTATCTTCAGTTACTCTACGGCCCATAAGCTACCGGACATCCTGTATATTCGGACTTCTGGAAGCGTTGGGAGCAAGAATGTTTGCATACTTTTCAGCAGAAGTATATATGAGCCTTTAATTACTCTTGTTCTGATTTAAACTAAACAAAACCCCCCTTTGCAGTGGTCTCTTGATAGAGTTGTGGAACTACATCCCGCAACGGACGGTACTGTACAAGTGGTTACACTTAAACTTCTCATGGGCCATAGCGCAGGTCTGTAGTAAAGGCCTACCCATTGCCTAATAATTAATTTTATTTAAATTATTTTCTGTCCGTTTATGACTAATTTAAAAACTAAGTTTGACTCTGATATACAAGACATTAACAGAATAGTAGATTCTGTAACGAGGTTGGAATGAAAATTTGATCCGAGTGGAAGGAACCACGAGTATCGAATTTTGATTCTAACCGAGTAGCAGACTATATTTTCTCCACGACCAAAAATACTATTCGCAATATTTGTAATTTCAGGTGGAGTATTATCCTGTTCCATATCTGATTCATCCGATTTTTCACTCATATTTTGACTTGCAATAAAATTTGTCTGCTGACATTGACAGTTTCGGAAACTATGGCAACCTATGTCGTTTAGATCAATTACAGAATATTCATTCCGTATCTTGTTATGGAATGAAAATAAACGCAAAACGCATAAAAAGCAAGTGTTTCAGAATAAATATTCCAACTCAAGAGCGAGAATTTTTACATTCTATCATCAAAAATGATTTTGGAATTAGTCCATTCAGTAATGGTCGTGGAGAAAATTTTCTCACAATCATACTGACCCTTACCTGAGACCTTAATTATTAATTTACAGGCACCTTCGATAATAAGTAAATAACGCCTGTCAATGTCATTTATGGAACAATCGAACTTAGTGGTAAGTTAATTGCGGTTAAATATTATTATGCAACCCAACAAATGTGTACGAAAATATTAGAATATATATTTTTTAAGTTGTCATATATTGGTTCTAATTAAAAAATACCTTACCTGCATTAAATTAAAACACATCGCAATTAAAGCCATCCCCAACATCAGGTACATTGAACAAAAAACAAATTTTAGCTCCAGTATTTCCTCAATTTTTCCTTGTCCGTAAATTTTATCACCAGGAACGAAATCCCCAAACCCAATAGTACTAAGGGAAATAAAGCAGAAATATGAAGCATCTAGGAATGTCCAACCAGAATCATATTCCCATTGGTAAAAAAGAATAGCTCCTCCACAAATATACCTAAAATAATAATGATAAAAAAATAATATAAGTACATAATTCTTGAATGATAGAAGATTTTTGAACTTGCATTGTCTTTCAAGCTCTACAAAAACTAAAAAAAAATATATTTCATAAAAAAAAATAGAAAATCCATATAAAAACATGGGTAGGTATTTAAAATATTTTTGAAAATGCTTTTATTATTATTTTTATAAATAATATATGCTACGTAATATTTTTTTAAATTTTATTATACCTATAACTTTAAAAAACTGTGTTTATTTACATACATAAACTTAACCGTTTCTTATTTACCACTTAACTTTTATATAATGTTAACAAACATCTAAAAAAATATTTTATTATTCTTATACAGGATAGCTCATTTGTGTGACAAAGTAATATACCGTCTCTACTATCAAAGATATCCAAAACCAGTTTTTATAAAAGGTGTGAGGTATAAAAAAATATATGTTCTAAAATTATTTTTAAATATACAGGATGGTCCAGAAAAGTAGGGCAATAAAAAGATACATTTTTAAAATGGAACACCCTATAGATTTTTGGTTTCGTCACAAAATTATCTATAATATTACGCCATAGTAGAGGGATATTCTTTTTACATCAATTTCCTCAGGTCCTTCTGCGCATGCGCCGGCAGTGCGCGGGCGTGCGTCATCTGTCATACGTCATCTGTCTTATGTCATACGTCATCTGTCATATGTCAAACGTCACACTGTTGGGCGTTAGCTACTTTGGCATTAGCTACTTAGGCGTTAGCTACTTGGGCAATAATATTTATTATAGGCCACGTGTTTAGGAAGACGTCATATTATGTTAAGGAAAAGTTGGCGGCTGTCACCTGTCAATTAAGATATGTCAAGGTCACTTATCATTAGTCAAATATCAAAATTCAAATCTAACACGCGAGTCGTGCTTGGGGTGACGTCATAAGTTGTTTAGAGAAAACCTGAAGTTGATCGGTCAACTGGTTCGGGAGATATAGTTTTTTGCGATTAGTGCCTTTATGCCTAGCAGTGGAGTGTCGAAAAACTGGTTGTACGCAGAGGTATATAGGGCCTATCAAGCAGTAAAAGAATTTTTTAAATATCTCAACTAATAACTAAACTAAAATAATTTAGTTTTCAACGTTGCCAAACAAATTGCAAAAATCTTAAAATCTTGGAAAAACATGATATTACAAAATTACCTCTATTTCTCAATTAGAGTATCGAAAATCGAAAAATTCTTGTAAGCTCTTAAGCTTAGGGATAGATACTGTCTTAAATCTTTAAGTACCGAAAATTTTGTACAGGGTGTTTTCTGTTGACATCCGAATATAGAAAGTTTTAAAATACAATAATCCTGTTTTTTTAAATGAAATATTCTATATTCATTAGGTTCGTCTAAGAGATATTTTAGGTATTTTTTTTATTGTTAAGTCATACCTATATCTCAATTTACTAGTTTTTCCAATATTTCGATTTTTATTTAAATTTTCGTAAAAAAAAAGTTTTATTTTTCCAGTTAGCTTTGACCAGCAAAGTCAAAACAAATGTAATTGAATATAATCTCAAATTAAAATACGTATAATAGGAATATTTTTTCGACGAAGTCTTCTTATAATCTAGGTGCTGGCCGTTGGTAACGCCTGAAAACGCAGAATGTCTATAATACCAGACATGAGAGTACCTATATCTGTCTATACCTACTGGTGGCGAAGTTTACTAAAATGCGAAAAAGCTTAATACATCGCATTTTTATAATGCTGGCCTCTTTCCTCACACATTCTAAAGATTTTTCTGCTACCCCTATTTGGTTGAGCTTTACTTCATATCTCAACTCTGGCGCGAATTGCGGACACTGATGCTAACCTGTTGGCTGACCCGTTGGTAACAAGGAAAGAGAAGGAATAAGATGCAGATACAGTGATTGAAGTTCAATATGAAAGTTGCTTTGACCAAAAATTAAAAAAACTTCCTGTCTGTTCGTTGTTACAAAACTTCTAATGTTAACAGAACATTGATATTGGAATTCTATTTTATTCAAGAGCATGTAGCATTTAGTTTATGATTTAATATTTAAAATATTGTGTTTGCTCGTAGATCTTGATAATATAGTGTACTTCAAATTTTTTTAGAGCCTCACTTACTTTGTTACCTAAGCTTGGCGTTGAAAGAAATTTAAATTTATTATTTTCGTTTTTATGCAGATATTGAAATCCATGTAAAACAACTCTATTTCTATACAAATAACTAAAATTTTCGTTTGTGCGAATCTTATTTATTCCCATAACGGGAAGCCATCAAATTTTCAACATCTTGAAGACTGAGATATTTCAAATTTAAACTTTTGCATTTATCTGGTATCATTAGTAGTAACGAAATGCATATATTAAAAAATTTAATGTTTTCTTGTTAATATTAGGCATCCTAATTTATTTAAAAAAAACTGAGTTAATATTGCTTACGTTAAGTAAAAGCATACTAGCATCATAAATGTAATTTGTACTTATAAAAGAAATGTATTATTTATGCTTAAAATTGTGCTATGCAGTTGTTAATTTTGCCTACGTATTCAACATTTAAAATTGCACGTTTCACTGGTTTTGTCACAAATTAAATGTAGTCAAATAGTGCTTATAATTTATAATCTATATTTGTAAAATTTAAACTGAATGATAAAATGTTTACATTTTTATTAAACGCAAATTATATTTATATCCCATATGAATCTAATTTATTTCGTTGACAGTTTTACAATATTTTCTGTCAGTTAAATAGTATTATTATATGTATGTATGCTAAAGGTATTCAAACTAATAACAGAAGTTAGTTATATTTCACCAGCGTGATTTTTTAAACTTATTAAAAACATATTTGCAATAATATTTAGTTTTGTAGGTTCCTCAATATACAGGTTGAACCCGCGAAACATAGGAAATCGCACTCATGAATTTTTTTTTAAACTCAAAGTATATTTGAAAATAAGTCACCAGAACGCAAGAATTTGTGTACATGTTAAAAAAAATTATCAAATAATGTTGTATACCGGTATTAAAATTATAATTTGAAAGTTTTATGACGATTGAATATTTTTTTACTAACTAATGAAACTCTCTTTCTACCTGAATTTAGTGTCGAGAGCCATTCCAAGATATTTTGCATTCATCGAAGGTGATACAGTTGCGCTGTTAATATATACAGGACAAAGTTGTGCTTGCCTTTTATTGGTAAAATTTATTTGAATAGATTTATATTCATTAAGCATCATTTTCCATTGTCTGATCAAGCTTAGTATTGCATCGTGTGCTTCTTTATATGATAATTGTTATTGTTTTGGTAAACTACAAGAAAGCTACAGTGAATGAGTTTTGGTTGCGTCCTTATACCAGGAACGGATTTATCAATAGGCTGAATAGCTTTAGAGCGGCAAAATTTCAGAGAGCGGCAAAACTTTTAAGTATTTAATATATTTATCAATATTTGATTAATGTTACTATTATATTGTGTTTTCGATTAAGTACAGTTGTGTTCATAAAAAAGTAGGACAAGTTTTGAGTTATGTAAATCGGCCTATAGTGCGCCACATTTCAAAAAAAAGTAGTACAACAAGTATGTTGATTTTTAAGGTGGGATCTAGTTCCTCCAAGACTGTTTTCAACCTCAGTCAACTAAATTAGGTACATTATAAAATATAGTTTATTAAAAAAAAACAAATTTATTAACAACTTAATATTTAGTCATGGCTCCATTTCGCCCTAAAATTTCATTTAGTCTATTAGGAATGGAGGAATAAAGGTTTCTTATCAAATCTTTTCTATCACTGAGTTCATCCCATGTTTCTTGTAAAAAACTTATTAGCTCGTTTTTGTTGGCTGGTCTGAAGTTTACCTCGTAAATTTTTTTGGTCAATATACCCCACACATTCTCCATTATATTTATGTCGGGACTTTTTGAAGGCCACAATAGAGTTTCTATATTGTTCTGTTGAAACCATTCTTTCACCATTCCTGCGTTGTGAACTGGGCAGTTGTCTTGTTGAAGTATGAAATTATGAGTAGAAAAATGTTCTAAAACACTAGGCAGCATAACATTTTCCAAAATGTTTCTGTAACTTTGCGCTGTAAACCTTTCCTCAATTACCCAGCAAACTCCCAGACCTTGATAGCTGAGCCAAGCCCACACATTTACTGAAAATCTTCCAGATCTCTCCGAGTTATTGGTGTATTTTTCATCAAATCTAGTTCCGCGAGGTCTATATACTCTAATGTGGCCATTGAATGACGATTGGAAAACTTTCTCATCAGTAAAGATTACCCTGTTCCAATCTTCCCGCAAGATATTATTAAGTGCGAAGATAATTCTAGCTTGTTTATGTTCTTGCCTTAAAATAGTTTTTTTACAGCAACATAATTTTTTAAGGGTGATTTCTTTATTCTCCGACATGCTGTGGATCTTGAGGCTGGAAAATCTGTTTCTGCCATAGCTTTTACCGCTACCGTAAATGGATTTTCTTCTAAAAAATGCACGAGAGCGTTATCTTCTTCTTGGGTCGTAGCCCTTGGCCTTCCCGTCGGCTTTTTATTATCTAATGTTCCATGTATCTCCCATCGATGTTTTATTTTCTGAACTGTGTTTTTATTTACAAGCATTACTTATGCGACGTCTCTCACAGGCATACCATCTTGCACATGGGCAATAACTTGTGTCTTTTGAACTGTGTTCAGCTGTGGCATTTTATTTGTCTCAAAATCACGTTAAATAAGTTGACACAAAATAACGGATGTCTCCCTGACACTGACTGCCAGTCATTGTCAGGGAGACATCTGATGACGATTTCGAAGACCAGTTTACATTATACTAAAACATGTGTATTATAGATTTATGAACACACTGTACTTCTTATTTTTATTTAAGATTTTCGCTGTATATATTCTAAAAATGTGTAATATTTAATACGAAGATGTTTTTTGCTTCTTTTGTGTGTGTTTTTTAAGAGCGGTAATGTAAATTTTGCCTATGGGCGGTAAAATGGTAAATCCGACACTGCCTAATACTGTGGCGTATGATAATCCGCCCCTGAAATACTATTAACTGCGGTTGACTTGCGTTAGCGGTAAAAGTCCATTTGTAATGAAGAAATACAAAAGGAAAGAAAACGAAACGACTGGAGTGGTCCAGACTTACCCAAACTGGTTGTGGCGTCGTGGAAAATCACTTCTGGTTTCTAGGAAAACTCGGAAAATCGTGCACGCGCGTGGTACTTAAAATTGACGACTTCGCCGTGGCGGAAGCTAATGGACTGTGTCCATCGCGCGCACTTGACCACCTGACACCGGCAATTCCAGACCTACTACCGGTATAAAAAGGCCGAAATAACCGCGACACAATATCCTGATGCGGATTGAAATTTAAACTTAAATTATTTTAATGAATTAAAAAAACAAAAATAAATACATAAATAAAATTGAAATGCGTGTACGGAACACCATTCAAGACAAATAATAAACCGGATCAACCAGAAAGTGTTCCTCTCCTCAGCCACAAGGCTAACAGTTTTTTAAATAAAGAAAAGTGTAAACAATCTATGCATCCTGGGGCCTGGAGCTTAAACAAAGCCTATTTCAATTTTTTAACAAGACAGACTAAATTTTGTTGCGGCTGCATTAGCATCCATTTTACCGTTTTTATGACAAAACTCTGACACAGGCAAAAATGTTTAGATAAATAAATAAATATAATAGCAATCTGTCGACCTAATGGAAATCTAAATATTCAACATACATAGAGGTATTTAACTTGCAATACCTGAATTATACATTAAAAATAAAACAAACATTTTTTTTAATATAGAACAACCGAAGTAAAAAAAACAACAACACAAGTCGAGAGCGTTGCGAGCCCTCTTTATCGCTCAGATACAAACCACATCCTTCACTGATAAGTGCTACATACCTTCCTTGTAGTATAAATAGCTATTTATTTGTATAAAATCAAATTACACAAAGAAAAAAAAGCACCAATAAACCAAAAATTGTATATATGCATAGTAATACAATAATATTAATCCTTTAATTCTTAAACTGGAGGTTTCTTTATAGCTATTTTGACAATTAGTTGCGAAATGAGTGTCTTTTAGGCACGCTACGCGAATTGTCCTACGAGGCGAAGCCGAGTTGGACAACACGTCAAAGTGACTAAAAGACATTGTTTCGTAACGAGTTGTATACAATATCTTTTCTACTGAGGTTTTATAATAAAAAACTTAATTTTACTAACATTTTATTACCCATGTTTCATTTACACCTTTCATGTCAAAAAAATCGACAGTTTGTCAAAAAAAAATCGATTTTTTTGTCAAAAACTGCGACAAATATAAAAGTAAAAATGAGTGATTTAGAGGACTCAGACATTAAAAATGCCGCAAATGACGCAATGGTGTATCTTGTTCCCCAAAAATCAAGAAGTTTGTATGAGGGCACATACGGAAAATTAAAAAAATGGTGTGAACAAAAAAAGGTAAAAAACTTATCAGAAAAAGTCTTTTTGGCATATTTTTCACTATTATCCGATGCCTATAAGCCATCAACTTTGTGGAGTACTTACTCAATGCTTCGAACGATGGTTTATTTGAATAAAAATGTTGAGATGAAGACATTTACAAACCTAATCGCATTTTTGAAAAGAAAATCTACGGGGTATAAGCCCAAAAAGTCGAAAGTTTTTTCTAAAAAACAAATAGAAAGGTTTGTCAAAGAAGCAGACAATAAGAACCATTTATTGGACAAAGTCATACTTATTGTGGGAATCTCTGGAGCATGTCGCAGAGAAGAACTCACATATTTAAATATGAATAATATCGAAATTTCGGAGTCTTTAATTAAAATATCCATTCCAAACACTAAAACAAATATTGCAAGAAGCTTTGTAATTAGCGAAGGCTCTATTGACGGCATCAACTTCTTGAATATTTTCCGAAAGTACGCGCAGTTACGTCCAGCACACATAACCCATGAAAGATTTTTTATCGCATACAGAAACTCCAAATGTTCCAGACTTCCAGTGGGTATTAATACCATTGGAGCAATACCAAAGAAAATAGCTGAGTTCTTGGAGCTTCCAAACGCTAAAGAATATACAGGCCACTGCTTTCGAAGATCTTCAGCAACTTTTTTAGTTGACTCTGGAGCGGATATATGGATGCTAAAGCGACATGGAGGTTGGCAGTCAAATACCGTGGCTGAGGGGTATATAGAAGATTCTTTAGAAAATAAAAGAAAAATTTCCGAAAAAATTCTTGGTCAAAAATCTTTGGACGCTAACAACAAACGTGGTAAATGTAATGAATCCGAGTGTTCTACCAGCTCTACTAGTGGCATGGGTTTAATTGATATTGCTGTTGCAGATTCTATTACTATTCAAAGTTCAAATTCCAATTTTACAAAGAGAAATATCTCAACGAACTGTTTTAGGTTACCCCAGCATTAATTTTAATAATATAAGTAACTGTACTGTTAATATTTATAATAAATAGGTAAAACTATAGTCTGTGTTTATACTTGTTACTTTTAAGCACGTTGTTCCTGGTAACGTGCTTTAAAAAATTTTAAGCACGCTGCGCCTAAAAGGAGGTTATTAAAAAATCATAATGACAATCAAAAAGAGGTTATTATAAAACGTCAGTAGAAAAAATTAGTTTAGGTTCTATTTTACTTACATTTAAATTGATAAATAAATACAACAGTGGAAATACTACAAATTTTTTTAACCTGATAAATAAGTTTCCACTTACCCTACCATTATCATCAGACAAACTGTAATAGGAACTGTAACATTTTGTACATCGTATGATTCATCTGTGTAATTAGTCAGGCCTTCACTTGTAATCGACCCTCGAGGACTCATTTCAGTCATTTCAATATTAACCTGAAACAAATAAATTAAACTTTAAAATTAATTTTTCAATTTTAGTAAATGGAATACGAGTATGCTTTATTTAAGCAACATAATTATGTAGAATTTAATCTTACTGTTTCTCTAAGTTCGCCTTTTTTATTTACAAAATATAAACCAAACTAGAGTCAAGCATAACAGGGTCTTCTTTCCCTTTAATTTTTCCCAGCCCGTTCCCTTGGCAGTGGTTTCGCTAGATAGTGGGTAGGGACAATAGAAATCTCGTTAATCCATTCATGCGCGTCACCAATTAGATTAGGCATTTGACTATCATAAATATTTATTCACGAAGTATACAATGTTATTAGTCGTTAAGTATACAGGGTGATTCCTAAGTTGATACTTCTTTTTTAGCTGCATATGGAAGGCATTAAAATAAACAACATTTTCAAATACCGTTTTTCAAAAAACCCAAAAATAAAGTACTTACGTTCATCTATTACACTACAAATCGAATACGGTTCTCCCTAACTTGCCCGTTGATTAAAATTAGGAAAACTTCTGGTTGTAGAGAAGAAACATCCGCACTTTTACGATACTCACAATAAATTAGCACCATAATTAATTCATTGTTTTGAAATTTTATCATTTTCACCAATTTATTAAAATTAATTTGCTTCAGAAAACCATAACGCGCCGCGAATTGCCAAAATAAATAACTGACGAGTGACGACCAATCCGTAAAATGCATGACTCACATACAAAAAAACGGAGAAAAACAATATAAAGTAAATTGCTACGTTTTGATTACCAGGCCCGCACTTAGATTTGTTACTTGTATAACTCGGCTATTTTTAAGTTTTCTATACACAGCTAAAAAAGAAGTATCAACTTAGGAATCACCCCGTATAGTTATAGTCAAACTGTCTATTTAGGTAACAAAAAGGTGTACCGATTACTCTTCATTGTCATTGCAAAGAAAACTGGTTTTATTAGGAAAGATTTGGGATCTTATTATCGAAGAATGAGTTGTAAGAGAATTTCGGAATAACTTGAAATTACCTAGTTGATGTAGAAAAATGTTAATTGACAATTGCAACGAATGTACCCCAGAAGGTCTGCAAAAAAGTTGTCTTTTATATTCTCCTATGAATTGGCATGGAGAGGGGGAGAAGGCAGCAAAACCTTATTGGCATTTTTTTAAAAAGAATTTGACAATGGGGGGCAAACAACCGGTAGAATAGAATATAATCCCATATTCAGTAAAACGACACAAGGTAGCCTTAAACCGTGCGCTCCATCTAAATGGCTAGTCGCTAATAAGAAATATCCCGATCTTTGTCCAATCAGATTGTTTAACTTGCTAAAATCAAAACGAGAAGGTATTGAAAACTGATCAACGGTCAATCCATTTTGGAAAACTGGAAGTCGATGGTATAAAAACAGTCCTGTTCGGCGACGTGAAATAGCAAAATGGACTACTACTCAAGCAAAAACGTTAAAAAAACAAAAATTACTAATCACTCCCTTAGGGCTACAGCCGTGTCAAAACTTGCAAAAAGCGGTATTGCAGAACAGAAACTTATAAAAATGACTGACCATGCTAGTTCCAAATCAATTGCCAGCTATCTTCAAATGGATCAAGAACATCATGAAGCCATTGTAAAAAAAATGAGAACAGATAGCACCCCAAAATCTAGTGAAAAAACATCAAGCACTCAAGAGAACCTATGTATTATGGACTCAAATAAGACCACACAATATATAATAAATTACAATAATTGTAATATTACTTTTAATAAATAAAAAACTAAGATAAAATGTTAACGTGTTAGCTATTTATTCTGTAAATTTTCTACCGAATACCATTCGTGCATAAAAATGTCCAGAAAATTCTGAAAAATGAAATGTTTTTTGGAAACCGCATTCGTTTATTTTCATCGTTGTTTCAAGATAAAAAAAAAAGATAAAAAAAAAGATAAAAAATTTTCCAAAATTTTCGGAAATTTTTATGCACTTATGGTATTATCCCCAAAAATATGTGTGTTTGAATTTCCAGTACTTTTTTATATAATCCATAATAACAAGTTATTGGAATTAATGGAATTGGTGTAATCAGAATTTTAATTATAAAATAAATTTATTATTTGATAATCCTCACAATACATATGACTTTCGGAAAATTCGGTGATTTACCTGTCTTGCTTCCAAACATATTATCCCAAGATGTTTACAATACTGATTCTAAATATTTAGGAGAACAACAATGGAACTATATTCTTACTTTATTAAGCACAAAAATAAGTAGTTTTGATAAAAAGAGAAGGCTTAATCAGCCCAAAAAAAAACGAAATTTGAGGTAATCCTTGTTTCTAATTCTGGGTGTTCGTCAGTGATCTGGCTTGACAATGTGACACGTTCGATGTCCAGTTAGCAAAAATAAGTAGGTACCATTTTATGCTGTGGATTTTGTAATAAATAAAAAAAAATCACTAAAAGAGAAAAAACAGATTATCCACACATTATGTGTAAATAATTTAATAAACTTTTTTCCTTAACAAAATCCGCCTCTTCATCCTTGCTTTGACGCCACCTGCTAATTCATAAAAGAAAATCCGCTTGACAGCGGTGGCATCAAAAACCTCTCGATATTTATTTACGCGCTCCTTCAGGTTTGTCATTTATCAATATGGCCTTATCCACGAATTACACGCCTGACATTTTTTATTTAATAAATACCACTTCCCAGGCTGACGATATGGGTGAAAAATGACGTGCCATTTAAAAGCCGGCGTGCCAGCAAGTGGTATGTCAACTCATGTCACAAATTTATATCTTTGATGTAAAAATTGTGTTTTTGCACATGTTATCGAAAGTAATTTTCCTTTAAGTGTTTTTGAAGAAATGGACTATTATACAGTGATAGTCTGTAATTTGGAATAAATTCAGTAATTCAAATACCTATTTATTTTCGAAAAAATGCTCGGACACGTCGATTAGTATTTTTAGTTGCGGTCTTTTTCATTATAAAAACAATTATACAGTGTGTCCCAAACTGGAGATAGGAAGACATCGATAATTTTTTTAAATGGCAACCCTGGTTTTTGTATGACTATTTTTAAAGGGCATATCAAGTTACACATAAGTGCAAAATTTTAATTTTTTATTACGTGCCGTTTTTAAGATAATTTAACAAACAGTTTTTTATTTAAAAATTTTTAAAAAATGTATTGAACAAATTCAAATATTGTGTGATTGTGAGAAAATTATTTCTGCCAGTATCATGTATATAACAGTCAAACTTGCTGGTTAGTTAATTATTATTACAATTCTTTGTGCAACCCGACATCAAAATATAAAATAGAGCGTTACATAATTTAATAGGCGATAATATAATATTCACAAATATGAAAAAACTAATAAATAATACAACTTTCTGTCTCGTATACTTTTCAGTATAAATGCATGATAATATGAACCAGAAAACTGTGTGGCCACTGATGAAAATTGATCACTTTTACTTTATTTAATACTTACTTCAGGGGAACCGCTACTGCTTGAACTATTTTTGGATCCATTTTCAGAATCGTCATCCAAATACAATTGTTGATCTCTTTGCATACGTCTTTCAGCTCTTCTTTTAGCTACCTGAACAAAAATTAAAATAAGTTATATTTTTTAAATTTTTGTACACCAAGGCAGCTGGTTGTTGGTTAAACAAATCAAATGGCTAACAAAGTGATCAATGCTCAACTGTTTAGGTCTAATCGCATAAGCATAACACAATCATGGCTGTCTTGGTGTATTGGAACTTTTACTGTTAAAGTATGTATCTTATAATTGGGACATTTTGCAAAGACTTGCAGAGACCTATTCTTTAAAAATGTAATTATCATGAAAACAGCCAAGGTAACTGACTCAGTTCTCGTCACTGTCCCAATTACCGTCACAATTCGGCCTTTTCCTTTATATTGTCACGATTTGAAGTTTGGAAATAATTAATTGCATCGATTTTAGTGCTTTCAGTACAATTATAATTTACAGGAAATCTCCAGGTAAAATAAAAAGACTGAATATGCACTTTATTGTTCAGCGAACTTGCATTGCAAATAACAATGTTTGTTAACTTTACGGAGTAAGACAAATTGCTCTGACCTAAGAATGATAGCAATGACCATTGAATAACATAATAAATAGGCAGTCGTTCTTGAAATCTTATCATGAGGGTATGACGTACTTGCCGTACATGTGACCGCTGGTCAGGAGAAGAGGCAATATAAAAAAAGCAAATAATCAATTTTTTATATCGTATATAATTTCAGAACTCTCATGATGTTTTTTGTGTAATAGATTTTATTTTTTTAATTGTATTATTTACATTTATTTTCGTGCTTAAGTTGATCAGAGACTTTAGTATATACGAAGTTTCAGTCACAACAAAACACCGTTGTGACAATATAAGAAATGTATCCCTTTTTCTCAATGAGAAATACTTTAACCTTCCTCATACTAACTGGGGTAAATTTGTACCCCAACTTGATTGTTTTCATGAAAAATCAAGATAATTTCATTTTCGTTAATCATGCGTAAAAATCCTTTTAGAAATGCGAATTAGACTATATTTTTAACTTAGTTTTCGCAATAAAATTAGTTTTAAAACAATACTAATATTTTTTTCAAAGTTTATAGTGTCTGGGGTACAGAAATACCCCAGTCCGTTCAACTTGTGGGCGTGCAAAAATTATCGACATGTGATCACTGTGGTTCCCGAGCTAGGCGGCCCTCATATACCACCTTTAGTGGAGAGAGTCGACAAAAAGACAGAAACTCCCGCAATAAATGCGAATCCTGTAAAATTTTGTTTGCACAGATTAAAACATAGCGAGAAAAAAGTTTTTTGTGGACAGTGCAAAACTTAAAAATTGTGTTACTTCAAAATATGTTATGTTGTAATTTGGTCATATATTTTATTTATTGTGTTTGATTGAACATCAAATATAAGATATACCTAGAAACTTTAATAAAAAATCAATAAATTAGCCGGGGTACAAAATTACTCCAGTTACGGGGTATGAAGTTAGTCAGTATTAGAAAGGTTAAATAATTATTTTTTCTATGTTTTTTAGCAGCGCTAAATAAATTTTCCTATTTTTTGCCCTTGCATTAGTTTAAGAGAAATGTTAAGTAACATGTTCCACCTCGTCGATAAATCACGCTTCTTTTATAAGGTAAGTATAGAAAAGAAGCCTGTTTAAAATTATTAGTTTATATTTTATTTTAGCACTTTTAGAGGTTAAAACTGTTATTTATGAGTCCTAAGATGTTTTAAATTGAATAATTTACATTCATAAATAATGTTTTTTAATAAAAACGAGGAAAAACTGGGTGACGGTTTTTGGGACATGCCGTAACCGAGCTTGCCGTATTACCGTCATATGTGACGGAAAATAGGCAATTTATTTGGTTAAAGTAATTTGTTTCTATACAGTACTATGAAAGGATAGGGTTTGTCGTGCCCAGTTTTTGTCATCATTTTTGTTGTAAATTTTCCCTAAATACGGATTAGAATAGGGATACGAGATAAGGCGCATACCTAAGACGATAACAGGGACTGATCCAAAACAGATGTTATTCAAGTAAAGTGATGGTGTGTTTAATAGGGAAACATACAGTGTTTTTTTTTTAATTTTTGGCCTTTACACTCTAAGAAGGGTTAATAACAATAAAATATTGTGAAACAAAATATAGTTTTATCAAAAATTTTTATAATATTATGGAATACAGTAAAATAAAGTTCAACTCGTAAATTTTCACTGTATTAAACGGAAAATAACATTTTTTGATATCACTGTTGCTTTGGCAGATGACAATGATATAATAAAAGTTCAAAATATATAAAAGGTGCAATAAAATTCAGATTTTTGAAGATATAAATAAAAACAGTAGAATGGTATATATAATTAAATTAAGTACCAGGTGGTCAACTAAGAATGACCGCCGGCCATATCTCAGAGACTAGTAATCGTACAGCATTCGGGTACATTTTTTTATGACAAAAGAATCCAAGAGAAAATGCTGGAAATGATTTTTAAGTTCCGCATTTTGCCGCAAGAGGGCGTAATTGATAAGTAAATTTTAAAATTTTACATATCTTCGAAAATTCCACATTAAGGTATATCTTTGATTTGATTATTGATGATTGATGATTAAAAAGCTTGGACAATTATGCATCATTTTGGTTTTTTGCTCATTGGCGTACCAACTTTAATAAGAGTGAAAGTGTAATCAGTAAAATCGCTGTAACTTTTAAACGACTTATCCGATTTTAGCAAACTAAAGATTGTTTGGAAGAGATATGTATGCACTTTCACCAATCGTATTTAGTTGTCCATAATAGTTCTCAAAAAAATGCTAGAGGGCGCAATTTTCAATAATAACACATTTTTTGATTTTACTCCGAAAAAATAAATCATACGGTATAATTATGATATCATAATCGAAAAGTAGATGAAATGAAAAATATTCAAACCGCAGCTCGATATCTCTGTTCGTTTTAGCGTTATCGCCAATAGAATAATTTGTAAAACTTTAAATGAAGAAGCGGTTATATAGTTTTTAGAAAGAAAGTGGGACGCCACTAATATTTTTCCATGTGGATATTATTTCTGATTAGCATGGTCAATTCTGCATAAAAATGTTTTCTTGCGTTTTTCTTTTCAGGCACACCGTTCCTAATTAAAATAATTAAATTAAATTAGCTCTACTATTATTATTAACATTGATAATGCAAACTTTTGTTTTATAAAAATTGGTGGAAATGACCACCTTCACTTAATAGACATGCATAAAGCTAATTTAATTTAATTATTTTAATTAAGAACGGTGTGCCTGAGGAGAAAAATGCAAGAGACCTTTTTTATGCAGACTAGACCAGGATAATCAGAAATAATATTCACATGAAAAAATATCAGTGGCGTCCCACTTTTTTTCTAAAAAATATATAATCGCTTAGTTTAAAAAATTATTCTATTGGCGATAATGCTGAAACGAACGGAGATATCGAACTGCGGTTTTAATATTTTTTCTAGCAAATTTCATCCACTTTTCGATTATGATATCATAATTATACCGTATGATTTATTTTTTCGGAGTAAAATCAAAAAATGTGTTATTAATGCAAATTGCGCCCTCTAGCATTTTTTTTTAGAACTATTATGGACGATTATAGAGATCGTTAAGATGTCTATTTTGTATTTATATTGGAGTATACAAGGTTGGGAATATAACACCATTTTTTAAATTTATTAATAGTATTTCAATTTTGAATTGTAGTAGGAATCCATATATACAGGGTGTTCCAAGTTAAGTGCGCACTATTGCTAACTCTTTTATTATTATAAATACAAAGTCGGTTAAATTAGCAAAGTAGTAACGTTTTTTCTGCTGATTAAGATAGTAAAAACAAAAAAACAATTGAATACAGCATTTCCGATTAAACAAGAAAAATGCATTTTTTTTAAACGGAACACCCTGTATATTTTTGACACAAATGTTTGCAAATCGTCTACAGAATAAAAAAGTTCATATGCAATATTGGCCAAAAACTAAAAATAATCTAATTATTGCCATATTTACTTTTTAGACAAGGTGGCTGTGCATTTTTGAAACAAAAGCTTTATTCGGTGCTTCAGTAGATTATTCTGCTGTCAATAAAAGTAAGCATTTATGTTATTGTAAGTGATTGAACTGGTATGTGATTTTAGATTTTTTGGTAAAAATATTACAAAATGGTGTTCACACATTTAGAAAAATGCGATATGTTAGAAGCGTATTTTGTATGCAGAAAAAATAGTTTCCGGGCACAGGAACAATATTCCCAAATGTATCTTGAACGTGATCAACCAAACAGAAGGTATTTTTTAAAGCTGTATAGAAAATTTAGAAGTAACGAAGGAGTCTTTGCAAAGGCTAGAACTAAACGCCAGTTTATAATAAGTGAACAAGTAGAAGTAAATGTGTTGGCAATTTTGAAGCATACAAAAATAATTCAACCAGAGATTTGGCAACGGACAGTGGTTTAAGCTTAGTTACAATATGGAGAGTTTTAAAAAAATATAAGGTTGTACCCCATAAGTACCGACCAGTGCAAACATTATTACCTGGGGACACAGAGGAGACTACATTTCTGTAAATTGTTTGTAAATATGTGCAGGCAAAATCCTAACTTTTTAAGGCACATTTTTTGGAGCGATGAAGCAAATTTTTCAAACAGGGGTATGTTTAATCGTAAAAACATGCATTATTGGTCTAGAGAAAATTTGTTTCTTTCTCATCCCCGAAATCATATTTAGATAATGTGAACTTAGAGGCACGTAATCAAATGTACTTTCAACAAGATGGAGCCCCCTTCATCAGATTCACGAAGTAAGAATATTTTTAGAAAGGCTTTTTCAAGATAGGTGGATAGCAACAAATGGTCCGATACGTTGGCCCCCAAGATCTCCTGACATAACTCCACTAGACTTTTACTTTTGGGGTTATGTCAAAGGAGAAGTCTATAAAAGGAGATACGCGAACCTGGAGGAACTTCAAGAAAGCATTCGATTCATCATATCATCCATTGATGGCCGAACAGTGTTAAAAGTCACAAGACGGGTTTTAAAGAATGTCGAAAAATGTATTACACAAAACGGTGATGTCTTTGCACATCTAATGTAGTTCTTTTTATTACGCTTAAACCAGTTATGATAAAATTAGGTTTTATTTTAAAAATGCACAGCCACCTTGTCTAAAACTTAAATATGGCAATAATTAGATTATTCTTAGTTTTGGGCCAGTATTGCATATGAACTTTTTAATTCTGTAGACGATTTGCAAACATTTGTGTCAAAAATATACAGGGTGTTCCGTTTAAAAAAAATGCATTTTTCTTGTTTAATCGAAAATGCTGTATTCAATTGTTTTTTTGTTTTTACTATCTTAATCAGCAGAAAAAATGTTACTACTTTGCTAATTTAACCGACTTTGTATCTATAATAATAAAAGAGTTAGCAATGGTGCGCACTTAACTTGGAACACCCTGTATATAGACTTTTATAGAATGATACACACACAATAAGTACACGGAACGGTTAGGTAATATTATATAGGTCTTTTGGGTCAGCAGCCTCTGATAAATGCAATTATTGTCAATTGCTTCTTTCTCTAACATTTACTTCTTGTAGCATTACGTCGCGTATTCCTACTAGACGAACAAGGACCTTTTGGTCAACAGCCTCTAGTCAATTACGTCATTATCGATCACGACAAACTACTTAATAAATATGAATGGGGAATGTGCATACATTTTTCCTCCAAACAGTCTTTAGTTTGCTAAAATCGGATAAGTCGTTTAAAAGTTACAGCGATTTAACTGATTACACTTTCAACAGCTTCCCCCCCCCTCTTATTAAAGTCGGTACGTCAATGAGCGTAAGACCAAAATGATGCATAATTGTCCAAGCTTTTTAATGGTGTTATCAAAGAAATACCTTAATGTGGAATTTTTGGCGACACAATAACGTTTTGAAATTCATGGCACACCATACTAAAAATCCGTGTTTTGTGCACCATACTAATCCCTTTTCTCTTCTGTGACCACACCAACTTTCTGTTTCTGTTAGTGTTGCCAACCTCAAAAAAAATAAAAATTTTGACTGGAAACTATTAACTACATTTTTATTTGAATTTCCTTAAAAATGACCCAAATAGAAAAAGTATTATAAAATATTCGTTCCATAAGACAAATTTTAGAGCACTCGTCTAATTAGGACACTCCCCGCTACGCGGCTCGTGTCCTAAACCAACGCGTGCTCTAAAATTTGTCTTATAAAACTTATGTTTTAATATACTATTAAATGATATTTATATCTCTAAACCTAAGATATTTTGGGAAAATATTGGTTCGGTGCAACAATGAAATATATTAAAGCAAAGTCATACCGTAAATTTCAAAAAATTAAACACTAATTTTTTATATAGACATTATCAAATAAAATCCTATAATTTTCTTAGTCATAGGTTGAACGCCGTGTAGTGGTAAATTTAGAAACTTACAAATAATTTCCAGCGATTTTTCTTGGTCGGATTATGATTTTTTTTCTAAATGTTATGACTAACGGTTCCCGAGATACGACCGGCGTCCATTCTTATTTGGCTACCCGGTAGACTTACACCTGGACACCATCTACATAAACAAAAATTTGCGTAAATCCATTTAAACGATCTTGCCATCACATCCCCAATGTTTGAAAGATATAGGAGGAACAGCGGCATACCAATAATAGCGTATACAATACTGGCAATTTTGGCATTAGGGGTTCTGGGCCAAACATTTCCATAACCTAAAACAAATTAATATTTTAGAAGACTATTATTGTCAATGAACAGAATTTCTGATCAATTTGGTAAAAAAAACTTATATCAAATAAAAAATATAAAAACAACAGAGAACTATACTACCCACTATACAATGTGAATAATTGAAAACGCTAGTGCTCTCTAGGTCAAAACAACTGGTAAGTTACGTTATTCAAAAAAAAAATTGCATTTTGATCTACATTTTTAATTTTCGAGTTGTTTGCCTATCAAAACTAACGCGAAATGAAAAATGACTGTTAGTTTTTATAATGTAGTATTTTCTATTTGGATTGAACTTACGTGCCTATTAACAGTCGACAAAGATTTGATTTTTCGCCCTTTCAAAAGCAATTTTTAATTCTAGAGTTAACATAATAAAAGGTAAGTTATAAAATAATGTTTGGTTCTTTATTTTACATAAAGAATCTTTATTCATAAGGACAGAACCGGTTGCAAATACATTTGCGTTTAATAATTTCAATAATCATAATCTGGGAGCATGCCTCTGATAAAAAACCAAATTATTAAACTTTTTAAACAATAGTCAGTTTCAATTTAAAATTCTAGATTCTGACATCCATAACATACTATAAATAATAGTAAACACCAAAATGGGTCACTTTATAACGTAAATTCAATACCATTATAATGATGAAATTTGAAATTGTATCTTGTAAGTTAAAAGGGCTGTAACTGGAGGCTCGCTTGGCACAACTAGGTATCCCCTATCTATAACCTTGTTGTGTCTTCTATTGTTTTAGAGGCTAACTGTGTAGCTGCAGTTCGACCTCCGGTGAAGCGTCGACCTATTTAAGGGTGATATTGAAGAATATATTACAATACACCATACAATAATTATAACATACCTATTATGATAGTTTGATTAGTATAAAGATAGAATACAGACCTATAATAATATACGCACCGTGTTAGAAAAAATACAATACTTTAGTATTTAAAACTTTTAGATGGTTAGAAAATGATTTTTCTGAATTTTTAAATCAGTTACTATTATCGTGCTGCTGGGCTATTTTAACATCGCTATTTAGTTTGAAAATCTTTTAAAAAGCTAACCGAATTTCTTAAACAAATTAAGAGAACCTTTCATAAGGTGAAAAAATACATAATAATATATATATCATATTAAAACTTTTCCTTTCTTTGGAAAATTGTTAAATCATAGTGCTACCATGAAATTTCGTTTTTGGTCATGCAAAAATAAATTTAGGTCCAGTTTACGTTTAAATATTCACAGATATATAAGCTGCTGCCAGAACTTTCGCAATATCGGCTTTGAGGGTTCACGCTCTGGATTTGCGTGTTTTTACTGAAAACGGAAGTTTGTTTTAAGGCTTTTTCAGCGGTTTCGGATACAATCTTGGTTTCATGCTGCAGGCATTTTCGGAAAGTTTGTTGTTTATATACCCTACATCAATATCATATTTGGCTTTAAGTATGACCACGCAAATTATATTAAATATTACATAATATAGGTTTACCCTTGGAGAAAATTAACCGCGCTCGGGGAAATTTTGGTGCAAGATAAACTGCTGGACAATTGCTTTCGAGCAAGAAAAATCTCGCCTAAATGTAACAGTTAATATTTTCTGAACCAGATATTATGATATCGACCTACGGCTTTTAATGGTTAATAGACTCATCCCTTGAGAAACAATTGTCAATATTGGATTTTCTTTAACTGTCAAAAAATTTTATAGACGATGATTTTTGCTCCAATTTTAATGGCGTGTAACTTTCACAATAATATTTTTAAGTTTTATCACTGGTTCATAGCAAAGAAAGTAATTTGTCAAATTTTTGATATCTGCTATATTTTAAGAAATACCGATTTTTTTGGAAAACCTTGCTTTATTTTAACTTATTGGTAGCTAGATCTCACTGTGCGTTGTATCGTGCAAACTTTGCGAGTGATTATTATACCTAATGAAAAGCTTGATTATGTTCAGTAACAATAGTTGTACCTTAATGTTATGATGTACAGTGGCGTACTTATATTAGTACTGTTATATATAATATTATTCGGTACCGTTTAGTATCATTTAGTACGTTCAATATTGAAGACTCAAGATGACTGGAGATACTTACCAGTTGAAACGTTGTGATGTAAAACAAATAAAGACAATGCAAGTCCAAAACTCTTCTTTCATTCACGTTCAATATTGTTGAGCATTATTACTATTATAGTGTCTTTTAATATCATAGAGTACTTCTGAGTACAGTTCAATTTCATTTATAATTACTATTTTCAACAGGGTAAACATCATTTTAGGTTTTTGCACACCCCTCGGCTAATTATCATTTGGTTAATGATGTCTCTATTTTCCAAAAATTGTTAACAACTTATGCAAATTTAATAACGTAATCAATATTTCAGTTAAATTTTTAAAAATAGTTAGTTTTTAATGAACTCTCATCCAATATCGGCATGTTTTGAATTGAACAAATATGAGTGTTGGAGAAACGTAGTTTGAAAATATTTTTCACAATGCCCAATATCTTTTCTACAAAATAATATTTTTTTGCGACACATTTAAATTTAAAATAAAAATAACCTATCTAGAAATCCTTTGTTATCCAAATTTAAGTCGGTTATATCAAAAGCAATCTTGTATGTTTCGTTTCTATTAAAAATATATGACTAATTAAATGCACTGCTACTAACGGAAAATATCAACGGCTGATTGGTTAATGTTAAAAGCAGTTTACACCCTAAAATTAATGGGTTCGAAGTGTACCCCGCAGTACCGCCCATTTCATTGGCTATTTTCAGCTGTGCGGTAAAAACTGTAGCAACCGGATAGGTAATCAAAGCTTTTGATAGTTTTCGGAGGGACAGTGCTTGCTCGTTTATCATGTAGTACAGTCGATTCAACTATTCCGTACCCAAAAAGGGAATTTACACGGACTACAGTGCTTGCTCGTAATTCATGTAGTACAGACGATTCATTTATTCCGTGCCGAAAAAGGGAATTCATGCGGACGTTTGCTCGACTCTCATATTTTTCAATTCATGTGTTTTTCTGCCATTCGCTCCCAGAAAGAGGAGTAATTTTACGGAAAGTTTCTACAAAACCCTAAGGATGTGTCGACAGTGCAATTTTGGATATTATTCTAACTTCATGATAATGTAATTTGTCATTTACCGAAGAAAATCGATGTTTTTTTCAGTACCGTTTTCGGTTTTAATGAACTAAAATATTTGAACGAGCGATATAACCTATGGACGTGACAGTTTTTACTTTTTAGTCCAGAAGAATCAGATTTTAATGCCATACAACTCCGCTCATTTCGGCACTTCTTGACGAGCCGGATTAAATCCACACCGGCCGTACATCTTGATACTTGTCGACCCGGATTATAATTCCAACCGGCGTCACACAATGAGTTTATTTCTTGCTACTATAAAACTTTAAAATTGTCACAAGATGTATTGCCCTGATATTTTAAAGTTATTTTTGTTCAATTCTACGAAAATAAATTATGATCTATACATTATGACCCGTCCTGAGTTTAATCAACGTACAATGTATGTATCCGTAAGCACCAACGCTTCATACTGCTGTGGAGTTGCTAAAATGATTAGATAATTCGTTTCGCAATTGGATTTCATTACGCGTGGCGCGTTCCGAGTGCATCTGCTTAGAAATTAGTCGTTGACCTGGAGAAGATATGTAGGTTAATTCGGAAACATCATTACGCAGCTACTACTACTTTCAGAGATTTTGACTTAAAATCATCCTAGAGCCTGAATTATTTTCGGAAATTTTTTCGAGGGCGCGAATAAAGCTCGAGGAAGATTCGGTATGAAAATCTCGCACCCAGTAAAATATTACCCCAAAATTTTATATTTTTATTATTAAAGAAACATATTTAAAATAACATAGTGATTCGTGAATACAAATAAAATTACGTTAGTTGTTGCCTTAGCAATTAAAAAATATGCCATTTTGCTTTGACAAATAATTTAATTCTGTCATTCCGTGTCATTATTTTGACATATAAAGTGACAAAAAAATGTCCAGTGTGATTTGGTCGCCTAAAGTTCAAAGAGCCTGAATATTCTGGATTTTTTTTTCATTGTTATGGTAATGATTCAAAATGAAATCTTCTAATTGGTTAGAAAAAGTGGGTGTGAGATTTTTTATTAAAATTTTGTGTTGAAAACAACACTGTTTTTTAAACAAAAACAGTAAGTGAAAAAGATTTCATCATATTATGGAAAACTTTTCTATGCATTTTTTTTTTTTTGAAAATCTGGTGTCAGCATTAGGTTCAGCATAATGCAAAACAAATAAAGCCTTACATTCTTTAGTGGTAAAGATAAAGTACCTTAAAGTATTTTGTTTATTAAAAGTAAAAGATAATAAAATGTAAATTAATATATTTATTACAAAATTATGTCGACGCCACTCTAGCATTGGTGTTTTCCAGATCTTATTGTAAATAAAAAATAACTAAAATTCTTTCTAAATAGAAAACACGTTATTTATTTAAAGATCTATGTGTTGATTAAAAGCTTACACAATTTTACCAGCGGTATTTACTAAAGAGGCTTAAATTTAAACCTATGTTTTAAACCTAAAATTTGGTTTAGTCGTATTCACTAAGCGACTTGATGGTCTGTTTGTTAAGTTATACGTAAAATATTGACCGAACAAGCATATTTATGACCATTTTCCTGTCCCTAATAGCACAGAATATAAAATATATGAGCATAAGAAATACTCCCTATATTTTAGTAAACAAATACTTGTTCATTAATTCATTCGCCGATTCGTTTATAAAGATTTTTTTTCTTTTCAGTGGTCTATAACACGAAATAAATAAATAACCTTACCGCCTTTTCCAAAAGGTGTGTTTAAAATGAGGAATAAATAATGCAGTAGAATAGTTAATAACGACTGTTTTTAATTGTGTCCATATAATTTCACAAAATATTTTTTTCATATAGAGATTTCTCATTCCCAGAGAATTTTGATCTTATTTCCCGTGGTTATCGAAGTAAATATTCTCGTATTGTTTTGCCCGAATGAGACAAAAGCGAAATAAATGCGATATAAGAGTGAAACAATATTTTCCATTAAAATAATTTTTTTTTTAAATCAGCATTTTTTTTATCGATATGGAAAAAATAAAAATAAATTATTGTAAACAAAAGTATTAATTATATTTTGTCTAAGTAAATATATAGTTTAATTATAAAAATATCAGCAATCAATTATATGTTTTTAAATGCAATGGCTGGTTGTTCTTGCAGTTTCAACTTTAATTTGATTGATAGCCAACTACCGCATTGCAGTATTTTTTTTATTTTTATTACTTTATAAAGCTTAATTTGTGTGTCTCTCATAATTTATAAGTTTTTGGACATGACATAATTTTGCCTAATTTAATTTTAAGGTTATCTTCTTTAGTTATACGAATATGGCTTAAGATAACCGAAACGCACAGGCAATTTTAATTTATATGTATATAAAAGGTCAGTTTACACCATAGTATATCGTTTTTTAAAAAAAAGTTACACTGCAGTATCGATAAAAGCGCAGCTTTCTTAATTTACTAAGGGAAAATTAAACCCTATGAAAATATTGAAAATTTTAACGTGAATTAAAGTGACATCGCAAAAAAAATATAGAGAAGCCTAATAAATTATAAAATGACATGTATCCTTTAGAGTTTAGTAACTGTCTGTTACAATACCTTATAAAAAAAAGCCTCTTGCGTACTAAAAAGCACTTTAAAAGACAAAACCCGAGATTTGCCTGCCCCTCACATTAGATCCAGCGCTTCCGTAATGCTGTTATCTTGAGTGCACTTTAGTTTTAATTACAGCAGCGTTTTTCCACAAAGTCGACATATCTCTAATGCCTTTTTAAGGTACTTAATGGAATCGGAATCTGGCCGGAATTTGCTTAGTGTATTGCCACCGCATGAATAAATGGTTTTTAGTAACGAAACTTTTTATTTTCGGCGATTCTAGATTGATAAACTTAAACTTAATATTAATAGTTTTTTCCTGAAATAAAACAAAATAGGATATAACTTATTTCACAAAAATGTTGGCACAAACTACTGGATTCCATTCAAAGGAGAGCCGTTCGTCTGATCGGCGACCCCGAGCTGACCAAGACCCTCGATAGCCTGGAGCATCGAAGACAGGTTGGTGATTTGGCTCTCTTTTACAGATATTTCCATGGCAGGTGTTCGACTGACATTGCCCACTTGATTCCACCTAGAGCAAAGCAAAACAGAAATACACGGCGAACCACTGCCGCTCATCCATATGTTGTTCAGCTTAGTACTCCTCGAACTTCATTGTTCAAGAATTCTTTCATCTGGAGAACGTCATCTTTGTGGAATGATCTTCGTGAGGTCGTGTTTCCCAATGAATATAATCTTCAACGTTTCAAGACCAACGTTAATCGCTTTTTTCGCACTCGCACCGCTCCCAGAGCGCCTTAAAGGATTTTTCCTACAGTGCAGGTGTTTTATCATAAAACAAAAAAATCGTATCATTGAAGATTAGGTAATTTTTATATGATATCTTTATTAATAATTATTAACATCATAAACGTACTAAAACCTACATAACACCTTAGTTACTCATAATACATTAGTTACCATAATTTACGTTAGATACCAAATAATATTAGAACTATTTTTCATGAACATGTAAAACAATATTTTGACAGTTTTCAAATTTGATGGATACACCTTTGTCTTTAACGTCCACGATCTTAGGTATGCCCTCTGAAGACTGATTAATGACCGAGCAAGCACTCCTTTCGATTTCGTGCGGTTCCCCCGTGCTTAATCCACTGCCGGAAACATCGCCGATTTGAATTTTGCGAGCAATGGAAACTTTCTTGGTCACACTTTCTTCTAAATACCCTCTAGCAACCTTCGCCGATTCCCATCCACCAAGTTCTTGTAGGTCTAATATATCTCCTCCAGCATTAACAAGAACATTTGCCGAAGATCTTCTAACGCAGTGACCAGTATACAAATTAGGATTTTCAAGTGAGAGATACTTAAATATTTAAGGTATTTTAGAGAAGAAGTGAATGCCGCAGGGCTGTACCGTACATTTCCCTTTTCTATATGATACAAACAATCTTTGGTGAGTGACATGGTCTGGCCTTAACATTGCGTACTTTTTAAATAAAAGCACAGGATTGACTTCGCCGTCAAATATCACAGCGAAAATATGTTTCTTGTGGGTTTTTGAGTCGGGAACAGTAACAATCAGCTTGTCCTCTAAAACGTCAACATCTTCTGTGGTCATCTTCGCTAATTCATTAGTTCGACAGGATCCTCCAATTCCAATTAAAAAAGCCACTTTCATCATTAAAAACTTCTCGTCTGAGGCAGAACGCACAAATTCGTTGACTTGTTCTCTTGTAAATACTTTTGATTTGTTTGCTCTATATCCAACATTTTTCTTCTTGATGAAACGTATTAAGGCGCCGTATTTGTCGATTTCCACTCTTTCCTTCAGTTCTAAAGTCGCTCGTAACATGGAATATTTCGGCCATAAGGATGAAGCAGAGTATTCCTCAGAGAGTTTTGCGAAATACGCCAGCAATACCGTTTCTTCTGCACCTTGAACATGTACTTTGTTTCGCCACTCAAAAAACTGCCAATATTCTTTTTCATAATGGATTTTAGATTTGTCCGGAAGCAAGTTCAACCTTATAATGTTGGCTGCAGCTAATATATCGTCAGGAATATCAAAATCTTGCATGATTTTAATGATGACTTTTAGAAATGCCAAAATAAAATGACATAAAACCTTGTTTTTATTTTCGCTTCGCCGTTGTCAATGATACTATAAAGCTTTGAATACAACTCGATTATTAGCGATTTAACACCGTCTCGGACATTGCGGGTGACTCGGCTGTTGCCTCGTCACCTAGTAATGTCCTCGACTATTATAAATCGCATAATAATCTCGATTGGTAATTGATTTTTATTTTTTATTTTTTTTCCAAAAATTCTTTAATGGATTATTAATTTTATACGAGTAATTTTGTTATTAACGATCTAGTGCGGAATACAAGTTAATGTAAATTATTTAGTTCTACCCTTATTTTAGTGTTTTTTTTTTAAAATATGTAGAAGCTTAAATTATTGATTTATCATGTTATATGTATGTATTATATGTGGATACTCCAGTGGGTATCTTTTACCTGTTTGTATCCCTGTTGGCATCAATAAATAAATAAAATAAATAAATATTAATACCTATTAAAAATATGTTATATGATAAAGATATTATTTAATCTTTTGAAATATAATAATTAAATATTATGCAACAAAACCATCAACTTAAATGTTGCTTGGTCCTGTTACAAGGCGCCACATTGTATAAACACTTTACATTAGGTCCTGAATTGCGTATGATGTAAATAAAACGTTTTTTTTATTTCTTTTTTTTTTAAGTGCATTTTCTCTTTAAGCTACCCCAGAGATTGTAATTTTTTGATACAAATGGTATTTAGTCATCCATTGGGCCATTCTGATTATTTCTAACGTATAGAAAAAAGTATTCATTGCTAGTACCATGTATAATATTTTTTTTTATTCAGGGATGTTTTATATTTTGCCTTGTATTATCTTTCTTCGTTTTGAGATTGTTTTTATTCTATTATAGTGAACGAAATGCTATTTTACCCCAATGAGGATGTCATTGTGTAATTGACGACTAGCACGTGCTCTGCTACGATATTAATAAAAAGAAGCATTTACACGTAATGCAAAGTCCCTTTTCTTCCATAAAATTAAAAAGGTAGGTCGCCTGTCGGCTTCTCTTCTAACCACCAAGTTTCTTTTAAAAATCGATTTTCACCAAAACGATTATACAGGGTTGCCCAAAAGTTCGGAATAAAATTAATATAGCTTTAACCTGTAACTTTTGGGGAAAACGCTCGGACAAGTCAATTTAGTTCTATATATGTTCACATTATGACGTTTTTTTTTTTGTTTGTTTTTTTTTAGACAGTGGTCAAAGATATGACGACATTGATATTTTTTTTTTAATAAAAACATACAGCTTGTGATACATCATTTCAAAGCTAATATCTTGTACAGTATGCTCATAAGTTTTGGCGCGATTCTGTCAAGCTATTTCAAAATGGCGACTGTTAAATTTTTTTTTTAAATCTCTATTTAAATAAGCGGAAATGATAAGTCATTGATGTTTTTTTTTTTACTTTTCAAAGTAAGAAATGTCACAACATGTCAGAATGTAAAAAAATTAAGATTTCTTACCTTGAAAGGTAAAAAAACATCAATGTTTTATCATTTCCGCTTATTTAAATAGAGATTTTTTATAAAGTTTTAACAGTCGCCATTTTAAAATAGCTTGACAGAATCGCGCCAAAATGTATGAGCATACTGTACGAGATATTAGCTTTCAAAAGATATATCACAAGCTGTATGTTTCCATTAAAAAAAAAGATCAATGTCATCATATCTTTGACCACTGTCTATAAAAAAAACAAACGAATAACGTCAAAATGTGACCATATTATATAAAACTAAGTTGACGCGTCCGAGCGTTTTTCCCAAAAGTTACAGGTTAAGGCTATATTAATTTTATTCCGGACTTCTGGGAACCCTGTATATTCATTTATAAACAATAATATATGTATTACAATAAAGGTTAAATATTAAAAATAGACATTTTTAACAGATTTAAATATAGGGTATTTTTATATTTATACCAAACCAAACTAACAGTAAGTAGCTTGACTAAACTGAGAATAATAAAGCTTAAAACTAAGTTTAACTAAGTTTTGTTATCACAAATAAAACAAACAGAATATTTTAAAGACCAAACAAATCCCTAGCTGATGCGATTCGGTTCGAAAATGTAAGGTTAGGTTAGAATTTTTAAACTTTTAACATTTTGACGTACGGAAGGGACGACTTGTACTTCAACTAAAAGTGGTAGGCTGCAAAAAGACACCGTAAACATGTAAATTCGTGCACTTTACGTCTACGTTAACGGTTAAGTTGAATGATCACTTTAAGTATAATATAATGCTTTAACAAGATATCCAAAAACAGTTACCATAGAGTAGAAAACTACCACCAATGATGAGAGAAAGAGCAAATCAGGGCAACCTGCAATCTTCCTATTGGTACTATGCCAAACCAACCTGGCTGGAACGGACAATTTCGAATTGTCAGCTTGCAGCAAGAGAACTACTAACCTTACCCTCTCCATTCACTCAACAGGTGACATCCCCTCCTTCTAACTAGGTAGTAAGTCATATATTATTTTTGATAATTTGAAAATAATTGTGCAGTGGAATGGAAGACCTACAATTTTGTCCATCTAAACACCAAATTTTAAAAAATCTTTAATCTTGAAAAGCAATATAATATGACCGTGGAAACAATATGATACAAAGGCAAAACAAAATAACGTTAGATAATTCTTATCTAGTTGGTTAAGATTTTTTTGACATTTACGTTTTCATATAATCAAGCATCTGGGCTGTAACTTTCCTGTAAGAATCAGTTTTCTATGTGTATTATTATTATGATTATTTTGTGCAGACTCACATAAAAAATGGCGGACCTTGCTAGGCAGGTAGCTCCAATGTTTGGGTAATAAAATAAAATCCAATGAATGGATATCGATGACATAAAAGAATAAACAAAGTTGGTTAAAAGACCGCTAAACCTTACCCATTTATATACTTTAGAGTAGTTTTAAGAGTTGACTGTGATTGTGTTTTGGTGTGGATCTGGAGATAGATTGTTTTATATTTAATTATAGGTGAGTGTTTCTCACGGTCTACCTGATTTACCTATTTTAACTATTTTTATATTTAAGGGTAAAGGTGAGTGTTTTCTCCCGGGCGGGGCGACCCGATTTATCTAGATGATTATAATATCAATTTCATTAAAATTATAATTCATTTATTTTGGTAAAAATTATATCTGGCTTATTATTATATCAAGCCATTTCAAAAATTACAAAGTAATATTATTAAAATTAATATTTTCATGTTAATAATTAATTTATTGTTATGGTGTCTGTTTGGCCTGGAAACAACCTTCTAGTAGTTGTTTGTTAATATCTGGAGCGCGTACTGTGTCCGTTTGTCGGTTGGTATCCATTACACACTCATGACGATATTAGCAAAGTTCTGTATTGGAACAGACCCTAGTGCTGGTGTCCATTGCACAACTCAGTACAGAGCAGAGAATGTTTAGTGATCCTGATTAGAGGGCATTTTGTCATATTTTGTTGTACGGGAGCGAACCCATGTGTTGGGAGTTTATTGTTCCACTCCGTGTATTAGTTAGAGGCTCCGGATAACTATTACTTTGTAATACCCGTGGTCGTGGTACGTTGTACTTCCGGAGACGGTGTTATCTTGAGAGAAGACGCACTGAGAACAGACGTTTCACTTTCTTATTTTGTCTATTGCTGTGGCTTGTTTTACATATCGATCAGCATATGACGTTTTACAGTGTAATGTTACTTTTTAAGTAAAATTTTAAGATAATGATTAATATTCATAATTTACAGTGTGGGTGTTGGGCGAACTTTGGGCAGTCTATTAGGATATGCTGGATGGTTAGTTGTTTTTGGCATTCGTCACAATTTGGTGGTTCGGTTCTTGAGATTAGGTACCAGTGAGTTAGTCTTGTGTGGCCTATTCTTAGTCTGGAGAGGCAGACTTGGGAGCTCGATTGATATCTAAGGGTCGTCATGGGTTTATTGTGGGTTTTATATTGACTAATTTTGATTGTGATCAGTTCCATTCTGTTTGCCATGCGTTGAAAGTTTTTGATTTTATGTATGCTTTGAGGTCGTTGGCGGTGCTTTCTGTTACGATGGTTGAGCTTTTGTCCGTAATTGCATTTCTTGCAGCGTTTTCGGCCTTCTCGTTCCCTGGGATGCCGATGTGAGAAGGACCCAAAGTAGGACTACTTCTTGGGAGGCATTTTGTAGTAGGTGGAGTATGTCTTTGATAGAAGTTACTATTGGGTAGGTGGGGTAAGTGTGGGAAATAAAGGTTATTGCACTGAGTCAGTCGGATATAATAGCAGAGCGCTTAATTTTGTTGTCCAAAGTAAACTTGAGGGCTTGAAGGAAGGCGTAAAGTTCAGCTGTGAAGGTAGTGGTGTATTGTGACATTTTGAATTTGAGGATGGTCTCTTGGGTAACTATTGCTGCAGCGATGCCGGTGTCAGTTTTTGATGCGTCGGTGTATATTTGAGGATGGTCGGGTATAGTGTTGAGGATTTCTTGGAAGTTTGCCAAAATAATTCTTGGATTTGTTTCTGTTTAATTGTATTTGGTGAGTGATGTTATGCATTTAATATTTTTGGCTAACCAGGGTGCATGTAGGGTGTGTACGTTTGGGAGAAGGTTTGGAAAATATTCTAAGATTTGATTTTCGTACCTGTTTATTCTTTCATAAAAAGAAGTAGTGGTGCGTGGTTTTTGTTGGTATATGTTGGAGTATCTTTGAGAAAACGCATTTTTCCGTATTGGGTTCCTAGGATTAGAGGCCACTCTAGCTGCGTATGATAGGCTTACTTGCATTCTTCGAAAACGAAGTGGTGGTTCTCCTGCCTCGCTCAGGTACTGTTTTTCTATTTTTAGGTAAGTTAACTCGAAAGACAAATCAGGTCAAGTCAAAGTTAAGATTATACCATATTAATTAGTAAGTACTTTACTTTGCAATGTAAAAGTAATATGGTTGATTGATTGAGACGCCCTTGTTTACCTGACATTCAGTCTACAACAATTAATAGAAAGGTATACAATAAAAAAAAATAATTAAGGTAGGCTGTCGATCATATAGAGCCTTTTTGGTTCTTCAGTTTCTTTTTATCCGTTTTGGCCTCATGCATGTGTAATTAGTATTAGTATTACATTCCTAACTTATTAATTTGGAAATTATGTTTTTTTAATTAATCCATTAATGTAGGTACATGCTCGGGACCCTGTAAGCCACTTAAAAGTTCTGCAGCTTATTCCATTTAACAGATTTACTGCTACCCTTGAACTTTTATAATGAAGCTTGTATATGTTTACACTTTTAATTGCTTAACTTCACTACAACATTAACAATCCGGGTCACGTAAAAGCAGCCAGCAGTAAATTATGCGAGATACATAACCGAGACTGCGAGTGGAAAGGGAGTGTGAATGTTTCCGGAGTGATTTATTCGGAGACACCCGTTTTATTAACATGTGACGTGATCCATGAATCTTTCCTGGTTTCCTTGCAGTCGCCTACTTAATATATACGAATATATTTTGCAAACAAAAAAAAAACAAAGTGCTTGTTATTCTGTTTACTCTGTTTTCTTTTCTAAACGACTTGTTTAGAATGCAAATGCAAACTTCTGAGAGTTCACGACAAATTTTGTTAAAATACGTTTTTACCTTTAAAATTATTTTTATATTCCGACTTGTCATAATGACATTATTATGGATTTCATTTTCAGTGTCAAAATGACATACTTTATAGGACTGAGTACTATAATGAAAAATAGACGCAAAAATTGAAAAATTTATTTAAAACAAAATGGAACAAAATTTAATGATTAAAATTAAAAGTAACATCATTACAATTCGTTAAATTGATGTTGGACATAGGAGGTAAAATTGTTGCATTGTTGTGGTTTTTAATTTGTATGGTTTCTGTTTCTTCTGAGGGAACGACAGTCGATAAAACACTCGATAATGATTTCTGCCCGAGAATGGCTGATGAAAGTCTTTTCTTGTTTTCGCAAGAGTTCTCTATATATTCTTCAGCAACTGTGTCACTTTTCCCACCACCATGGCGTTTAATAGTGTGAAGATCGACTCCTGAATTAGCCAGCAGTGAAGCTGAAGACCTCCGAAAACAGTGACCTGTGTATTCGGCGGAATCGGGTAACTTTAAAAAAGCAGCGATCGTTTTGCACATATTTCCGAAAGTATGTATACCCACTGGTTGCTTTGTACATTTGTTGTTTCTAAATGATAGAAAAAACGAGAAACTTCGGCATCGGGGGGTCTCATTGCTACATAGGCCCGAACAAGCTGCACCATATTTATTCCTTCGACATCGCCAGGCGTTACGTAAAATTCTCGGGGAACGTTGGTTTTTGTACTAGGTATGAAAATTCGAAAAACAACCCCCTCATCGTGCATATCTTCTATCCTTAAGTTTTTTAACTCAATTCTTCGACATGCTCCACTTATACCTATTATCATTGACACTTTTAATAGCAAGTATGTTTCGTTGTCTGCCTCTTGTAAAAACTTTGCAATATTTTCTTTAGTCAAAATCCTTGAATTTTTTGGGTGTGTAAGAATCAGATTTTTGTTTTAAAAAAGCTATTAATTGATTGAACTTACTTATGTCGACGTTTTTCTTAAGTAATAGTGTACTCCTTAACATAGAGTAATAACTCCATAAACTCGAAGACTTTTTCTTCATTGATTCCTTCTTGAATTATGCCAAAAGTACCTTTTCGTGTACGATATTGACAACCTTTTTCTGGGAACACCAAGTTTTGTAATTGGCATAAGTTTTGTCATATATGCCTTTAGATTTTTCGGGCAACCAACCAACAACTGCTTTATTGGCCAATCCTTCGATTTCTGATGGCTAATTATCCATATTATATTATATTATATAAACGTTAAAATTAAAAATTCAATTCTGACAATGAAAATACAAACAAATGTTTCTATAGTTACCTGGTTTTAATAAAATCAAGCTATTAGTTTACTGACGAAAACTTAAAATTCATTAAAAAAAACACAAAAATCGTCGGAATATAAAAATGTTAATAATATATAATGTAATAAATAAAATGAAATTCGGATCATAATAACGATCATTCAGGGGCGTCCCTAGGTTTTGCGGGGCCTGGTGCGAAGATTTCAGATGGGGCCCCTAAAGACAATGTTGTTATGATGATAATTTCATGACTATAAGATCTAGATTTTGATAATAAATAGACTTTTTCAACATTGCCGTATAATTTTAATTATGATCATCGAGAGCGATTGTTATAATGGTTACAATAATTCAAGCGAATGCTATTTTCCTAGCTTTTTTTGTGGCAAACTCATGCATAATATTTTCCATATCGCATCCTTCCAAAACTTCAGATTCGATCGAGATTGTTGCCAAGGCATTCAAACGGTCTTGTTTCGATGTTGTACGAAGATAAGTTTTGATGAGTTTGAGTTTCGAAAAACTTCGTTCTCCTGAAGCGACTGTCACCGGAATCGTGAGTAAAATCCTGTATGCAATTGTCAGATTTGGATACGATTCTTTGACCACATTGAGAAATTCTAATGCTCCCATAGCTGTTTTCATTTCTCGAGGTACAACATGAGTGAAAAGTTTGATTTCGGATAATAAGTCTGTTTCGTCTATGTCAGAAGAGTTTCCATCTCGAAGGTATCTTGCTAAGTTACTACAATAGGTTTGCAACTGAGGTTCCTCAATTTTCTTGAGGTCCGATGGATTGAAAAGGAATCCGAATAGATTTGAGAATTCTTTGATTTCTGTGAATTTACTTTGAATGCATGTGAGAGCTTCGTCAAGGATGGAGCAGTAATATTCGGGTCAAAAGTGTGCGTTTACTCACCTCTCACGTATCAACCGTTGTAGCGTTTTTATATATTGAGGAGACGTCAGGTGTATATAGAAAAATCACTATTCATAAACGCGGAAGAAGTTTCACAGACCAATCTTTCGTGCGAAACGTCAGCGAATGATGTCAACAATAAAAAAAGTCGCGAACAATCGATAGCTGTCGAACAGAGTTTATCGATAGAAATTATCGAAATCTTTCAAAACTCATCCCGAGACAGAAAAAAAGGAATAGTTTGATTGCAATCGAAATGTACTTTATGTTGGGCAAAAAAGAAAAAAATATGTTCTGCAGTTGCAAAATGTATTGAAAAAAATTTCTTCTCAAGGAAGAGAAAAATGTTCCTGAGCGCGGGGCCCCTCCAAGCGCGGGGCCTGGGGCAAGTCGCCCCGTCTGCCCCCCCCTACGGACGGTCCTGACGATCATTATGGTACTAGCCGTGAGTCTAATAACACATATAACATAAATATCTATTACAATTGTTTTAAAATATAAATAAGAAAACCCCAGTTACCAATCTGTCTAGATATAAGAAGTCTGTAATTTCTAGGTACTTTTCAGGTTTTTATTTTTAAAAAATATATATTGGACTTAGAGGATTGTATTACTAAAGGACAGGAGTCAAAAATAATGTGATATTTTTACTTTGATTCATTTATTATTCATCTATCCCAAAAAATTATTTTATACGTTATAGGTTCGATTATGGAATAACAACCTTAATACGTATATTAGGAAAACTTAATAAGTCCGTTAACCCGTAACCCGTATCATGGAGTCTGGGAGACCCTTGTTAACAAATACCGCTTAGCTGCTCCTCAACTTTTTCTTATATCATTCTGTTCGTACCTTATTATTATATATATTTTATTGGTACCTGCCGTTTCTAACGATAAGAGAAAAGGTACCAGTTATATGTCACTAAAGTTGTCGTCAAAAAATAAATTTAATATTGTTGCAGTTGATAGATGAAACTGGTTATTTATTTTATAATTCACGAAGAAGCCTAGTGTACTGAAGCTACCAGTGGACGACACGGGCCTCGACATGGTCCTTCTACCGTCGCATTGAATCAGAAAAAACGAAAAAGTTATTTACCAGGTTTTATCATTAGCTACAAGAACATAGCGTCACGTCAGGTCAGATCTTCCCTTCTCCCAAAATACCCTCACGTTCCTGTCATTGGACTACTTACACTTTTAAGTAGGGCAGACATCAATGTGCTTGAAGATTTTGAGCGATATAGGTGAACATTCGCGTAAGTTATTTCGGGTTAAAGCCCGGAAGTGTCTGTGAGACCCCTTTGCACGGGTTAAGTAACTTTAAAAAAAAACGTTTATAATGGATTCTGCTCCGGGGCCGTCCAAACGTGTTCGGTATGGTGACAAACAGCTTGAAGAACCTGCGTCTCAAAACTTAAACGTAACACCCAGTACTAATGTGTTATGTGTAAAAACCCAATATGGTTAGAGTGCACATTTCCTATGTAAAGAGTGTAAAAATGACCTCTAAAATAAAGCTTGTTATTTTTGTAATTCTTGACAAAAATTTATAAATATTTTTCCGTTTTACTGTTGTTCATTTAGTTTCTTTACAGATAAAAATCGTTTGACATGTTTATTTTACAGTTTAAAAGAAAAAACATGTAAATTTTAAAAATGTACTACTTTTTACTTTTCAAAAATTACATAAATATTTTCGTGAAAATATGACTTTATTTTATAAAAATTCTTCATAAGCTAACTCTGTAACAAAGTATTTCTTATTTATTTATTTTGTCCCTCTACCAAGGTAATATGACCCGCCATTACTTCATATTTGAACCTATTTTCAGATATGCCGAACCGCTGTATTTTTTGTGATTTTTATTTCTCGGTTCGCTCTTTACTTAGCCTTATATTTTACACAGTTCCAAATTGGTCGATCCAAAGTCATTGTGGTGCTTAAATGTACGATTTTCTTTGAGTGAAGCTCTGACATAATACCTGCTTTAGGTAAGTAAAAACTGTTAAATTCTCTAATTTAAGTGTTGGTCTGTAGTTAAATGCAAATTATGCGGGGCTGTCCTTTTAAAGTAGCCTTTGTCTATATTTTAGATTGATTGATTAATACAACTGTTTCCCTCGAAGGAGCGTTTTATTTCTCCACTATACAGGGTGGCCCATTTGTCTGACAAAGTAATATACCGTCTCTACTATTAAAGATATCAAAAAAAAGTTTTTATAAAAGTTGTGAGGTACAAAAAAATATATGTTCTAAAATTATTTTTAAACATACAGGATGGTCCAAATAAGTAGGACAATAAAAAGATACATTTTTTTAAATGGAACACCCTATATATTTTAGCATTTTTTGTTTTCTTACAAAATTGTCCATATGACGCCATATTTAGTTTTTTAATTTTTTGCAACGTTGCCAAACAAAATGCAAAATTCTTAAAATTTTGGATAAAACATGATAGTAAAAAATTACCTGTATTTCTCAATAAGAGTATCGAAAATCGAAAATTTCTTCTAAGCTCTTAAGTTTAGGGATAGATAAACTGTCTTAAATCTTTTAGTACCGAAAATTTTTTACAGGGTGTTTTCTGTTGACATCCAAATATACAAAATTTTAAAATAAAATTACTCTGTTTTTTTAAATGAAACACCCTATATTTATTAGGCTTGTCTGATAGATATTGTCAGTATCTTTTATTATTGTTAAGTCATACCTATACCTAAATTTACTAGTTTTGGCAATATTTCGATTTTTATTTAAATTTTAGTGAAAAAAACTATAGTTTTTATTTTTCTAGTAAGCCATGACTAGCAAAGTCAAAACAAATGTAAGTGAATATAATGCCATATTTATAATTATTATATTTATATTTATAATGTTTGTAAACTTATTTTCAATATCAAGTTGCGTAATAAAAACAAAACTTTATTAAATTAAATAAATACGTAACTAACTATGGTTATCAATTTATTTTAATATGAAATGGTATTCAATTACATTTGTTTTTACTTTGCTGGTCATGGCTTACTAGAAAAATAAAAACTATAGTTTTTTTTCACTAAAATTTAAATAAAAATCGAAATATTGCCAAAACTAGTAAATTTAGGTATAAGTATGACTTAACAATAATAAAAGATATCTATCAGACGAGCCTAATAAATATAGGGTGTTTCATTTAAAAAAACAGAGTTATTGCATTTTAAAATTTTGTATATTTGGATGTCAACAGAAAACACCCTGTACAAAATTTTCGGTACTTAAAGATTTAAGACAGTTTATCTATCCCTAAACTTAAGAGCTTACAAGAAATTTTCGATTTTCGATACTCTTATTGAGAAATACAGGTAATTTTTTACGATCATGTTTTTTCCAAAATTTTAAGAATTTTGCATTTTGTTTGGCAACGTTGCAAAAAATTAAAAAACTAAATATGGCGTCATATGGACAATTTTGTAAGGAAACAAAAAATGCTAAAATATATAGGGTGTTCCATTTAAAAAAATGTATCTTTTTATTGTCCTACTTTTTTGGACCATCCTGTATGTTTAAAAATAATTTTAGAACATATATTTTTTTGTACCTCACAACTTTTATAAAAACTTTTTTTTGATATCTTTAATAGTAGAGACGGTATATTACTTTGTCAGACAAATGGGCCACCCTGTATGTTCTCACCCAGGCACCCTGAGATTTACTACACCCAAAACCTTCATTTTGACACAACTACTAATATATGTATATTTATAGCCTGGCCATTTTTACACGCTTACAAATATATATATGGCTAGGTGTCTCACAGACCCTACTGTACGACTCATGTCCTAAAAGTGACTCCGTACGGGTTACGGGTTATATTTGATGAATACCCAAAAGTTCAGTTTTACAAAAACCCCGTATCTTCACTTCAATATTTTAGCAGCAAATATTATACAGGTTAAAAGTGAATAAGTAACAACGTAAATAATACGTAATATGACTAATTTCATTTACTTACCTTAAGTTTCACTATTCAGCGAACTAATATTAACTAGAAAATTAAACAGATTTTAAGGAATAGTGGTGCACGTGTCTGCTCGGTGATGCATAATAGCCGACTTATGGGATTATCATTTCGATTTTAGCCAGGCTTGGGCTTACTGGTTTACCAAATCTAATAATAACACAAAAAATATTTTGTATACAGGGTCCTGCGCCTCAACCCCCGTCTTCTGTAGCTCAATTATTAATTATGATATTTTGCAGATTTTACCTGTATCCTAGGGCGCATTTCAGGAAAATATTTATGTTTATACAGGGTGTTCCAAAAAAGTGTGACGTCATAAGGATATGTTTTTTTAGATTACATGCCATATATTTTCTTACTTATTTGGATGCATCTTGTAGTTGCTTACATACCCCTAAAATTTTAATTAAATCGGTTCAGTATTATTGGCGAAAAAAATAAAAACTAAAAATAATCAGTTTTGCACCACTGGTTTTAAAAATTAACCAAGTTTGATTAATACGAATTGTACAGGGTGTCCAAAGTTTAGTGTCAAGCTTTGCAAACTTTAAATCAATTTATTTTTCTTATTTCAAATTGGAACCCCTGTATATTATTATGTCATTCGATGCAGAATTAAAAATCAAAAATTTGTTCTAATTACAACCCTATAACAATTTCTAACGCATCAAAACGTATGTGCAGAAAACTCCTTTTATTAAACTATTCGACCAGTCATTATCATAAATAAATATCGAAGGTGGCTTTGAAAAACAATTTATTGCTATTAACGTTTACTAAGGTGACAAAAAATAATTATTTTCGCATACTCCTAATATGAAAATCATATCTACGTGCTCTTCTTGGTTGTATTTCATCACAAAAAATAATATAGCTTAAATAATTAATAATAATCTAACAATATTTGAATCTAAAATCAAAATGGGCTTTTGTCGTTTTAATAAACTTTTATACCAATAGATTGTTTTGCAAAGCCATCTTCGATATTTATTTATAATAATGACTGGTTAATAAAATGAGTTTTCTGCAAATAAGTCTTGATGCATCAGAAATTGCGATAGGGTTGTATTTAGAACAAATTTTTGATTTTTAATTCTGCATCGAATGACATAATAATATACAGGGGTTCCAATTTCAAATAAGAAAAATAAATTGCTTTAAAGTTTGCAAAGTTTGACACTAAACTTTGGACACCCTGTACAATTCGTAGTAATCAAACTTGGTTAACGAAACTGTGAGACCTTATTTTTAAGTACCTTTGTAAAATTTTATTAACGAGACATTATTTTAAATTTTTATTAATTTTTAAAACCAGTGGTGCAAAACTGAGTTTTTTTAGTTTTTATTTTTTTTCGCCTATAATACTGAACCGATTTTATTAAAATTTTAGGTGTATGTAGGCAACTACAAGATGCATCCAAATAAGTAAGAAAATATATGGCATGTAATCTAAAAAAACATATCCTTATGACGTCACACTTTTTTGGAACACCCTGTATAAACAAAAATATTTTCCTGAAATGCACCCTAGAATACAGGTAAAGCCTGCAAAAAGTCATAATCCTAACTTAATTAATACGTGAGCTACAGAAGACGGGAGGTGAGGCGCAGGACCCTGTATACTAGAGCCGTTTTTTTTTACGGAAGGTGGTGTTGAAATGTCAAAATATGAACTTACTGGTTTAGCAGATTAAAGCGACGATGAGTATAAACAATAAAATAAGATTTTTTAAAAATCCTTTTTTAAGTTTCGATTAATTTAAAACATCGTAAAGAATCTAGTTTATACAGGGTGAGGCGTCCGAGATCAAAAACACAAAAGGTGAATTTTCGGACTTATTAAAGCAAAGCGACATTTAAAAATATTTTTTCTTCGAAGGTTATCATATCAAGATTTACAGATTCAAATATACCTGGAAAAATACATAACACCCTGTATATTATTTTTTTCACTACTAACACATTTTTAACATTAAATTATTAGTTAAAGTTAACATACCTTCTTAGGGTTGCTTATGTTTTTTCAGTTAAGTTACCTTTGCTTTGAAATTTGCAGCATTTTTTTTATCTTGTCAGATGGCATTCCTAGTTGTCAGTATTGGTCGATTCATAAAAAAATTTTGATAACCTGGTTGTCTAAACATGACGTTTTCATATATTTTTAAAATAAAAAAAGGTCAAGTTGCATATTTTATATTGTTGACAACGGTCAAAAATAGAGGCTTCTGGCAAGGGGTAAAGAAAAATGATTTCTAAAGTTAATATTAGGTCAATAATGAGTGATTTTAAAGTAAATAGTGGAAAAAAATAATTATAGTTGATATTAGGGGCTTATACAGGGTGTCCCGTAACTTATGGGCCATAAAGTAACTGGAGATACTAGACATCAAACTAAGCCGATTATGTCATATACGTTTTTTCGGATTGTAGTTTTTTTTTTGTTAATTTATTTATTTACTATGTTTTTTTATGCTTTGGGATGTTTAAAGGGAAATATCTCGAAAACCGTTAAAGATATTAAGATCAATTAGGTTCACATTTTTGACTCAGAAAATGCCCTTTTTAATAAACTATAATTGAAAAACACCTAATATCACAGATAAGAAAAAAAATCATAGATTTATGAAGCCCAGTGTATGCAACTAGCGCCCTCTAATTTGAAACTGAAAAATTTCTACAAATTCTTATTTCTTGCTCATAAAAACATAACATTGCCAACTTTAAATTCGATTCGTTAAACCGTTTTAAAATTATGGCTTTTTTTTCGAGAATAAACTTTTACTTTCAACACCCTGTATCTCTAGAACGAGTAACAATCCGAAAAAACTTATATGACATAATCGGCTTAGTTTGATGTCTAGTATCTCCATAGTTACTCTACGGCCCATAAGTTACCGGACACCCTGTATAATATAATGTATTTCTAAGGCATTCTTATAAAATAATTTTTTTAAATAATACCCTTTGGAAAAGGTAAAATTTAACCTTTCCTAGCTTATTAACTAAGTCGATAAGAAGATTTAATTTAGCAAAACAAAGTCAGGAAATCTTTTGAATTGCTTAGTCCCGAACTCGCAAAATATTTATTAATTCAGTCAATAAGGCTGACGAAATATTTTAGATTTATTTTGGGGATGTTTTATTCAAACTAATTAAAAGTTTGTCCAGAGTTCTGACTTTAAGAAATTCGAAAAAGGGGACTTTTAAACATAAAACGACAAACCCAGGATTATTATAAATGATTAAGTGGGAGTTAATTTACATTTTTTTTAATATTAGGGTATTGTGCTATGTTTGCAAAATGAGCCATTAAAATGTTAACGTAATTTAATCCAAAAGGATTTAGCAAACAGTTGGTTTAGAAATATAATTAAAAAAGCCAGTTTTTAAATCAAACAAACTTGACCTTTTCAGAATTCACTGCTGCTTTCAGCTCGGCGTCTTATTCACACATATATACCAAAACTATTTAACTAATTATACAGGGTGTCCGGTAACTTATGGGCCATAGAGCAACTGGAGATAGTAGATATAAAAATATGTCTTTTGAGCCAAATTTGCCCAAGTAAAATGCTAGAGGTTAAAGAGATACAGGGTGTTGAAAGTGAAAATTAATTTTCGGAAAATGATGATAATTTTGAAACGGTTTAAGATATCGAATTCAAAATCGGTATAACTAGGTTTTCGAGAGTGAGAAATTCGAATAATGTAAATAATTTCAAAATACTCCCTAGAGGGCGCACGCAGGCTTCATGTTGAACTAATTCATCCATATTTTTTTTAACCGTGCAGTTACTAGTATTTATACTTTAAACTATAAAAGAACCTACCTTTTTACGTAAAAAAGGTACTCTTGGTCGATCTCGATATATCAAGTCGTTACCCAGATTCTAGCGTCTGAATGTTCCATTGCACATTCGGTTGATTCCTGAGAAATATTTAATTCACAAAGTGTGCCTTGCATTTTGACAAAATTTGTTGCGGTGAAAACTGTCATTATTTTCTACTTTTTCCTGTCAAAGGTACGTAAATAAAAAGCTTTTGCAATATCCAAGTACTTTAATATTTTTAAATAAAAATGCCCAGGCTTAATAAGTTTTCTAACCGTGATTTACGTGATATGGTCTGCGTTTATGCACAAGAGAATTATAATAGTCGTGCTGCACTGTATGTAGAACTCTACCCAACCAGAATCATTCCAGACCGAAAAATATTTCAAAGAATATTCAAACAGTTAGGTGAAACAGGTTCGTTTTATGTCAAAAATCCTGGTGGACGACCGAAAACTATAACGGTCGAACAAGAAGAAGAGATCTTGGTTCGTATCGCGGAAAATCCTGAATTAAGCACTAGGCGTTTGGAAGCTTCTACAGGAATAGGTAAATCGACCGTCTCAGAAGTCATCAATGCAGAAAATTTATTTCCTTACCATTTCACGCCCGTTCAAAATTTACTGCCAGGAGATTTGCCAGTCAGATCAGAATTCTGTCAAAATCTACTAAATAAGAATAACGAAGATCCCATGTTCCTGAGAAAAATATTATTTACTGACGAGGCAACTTTTACAAGACGCGGAATTTTTAACTGGAAAAATAATCATCACTATGCTTTGGAAAATCCACGACTACCCAAAGAAAGACATTTTCAGCACGAGTTTTCGATAAATATTTGGTGCGGCATTATCGACAATTTCTTGATCCCATATCAGCTTCCGCAGAGACTTAATGGAGAACAATATTTGCAGTTTTTAGAAAACGATTTACTTTACCTTCTGGATGATATACCTTTGAACATAAGACACAATATGTGGTACATGCAAGATGGTGCCCCAGCACACTTTGCAGTTCCTGTTCAAACTCATTTAAATCAGCGTTTTCCACATCGGTGGATTGGTCGCCGTAGCGAATTTCCTTGGCCACCGCGTAGCACAGATATTAACCCGTTAGATTTTTATCTGTGGGGTCACATGAAGGATTTGGTATATGGTGATGAATCCAATACACGGGAAGAACTTAAACAAAAAATTCAAGAAGCCGCCATTGTTATAGGAGATAATCAAAATATCTTCCTGAATGTGAGACGTCATTTGTTAAAAAGCTTAAGAAAATGTATTGAAGTAAACGGTGGACACTTTCAACATTTACTAAAGTGAATTAAAACAAATTCTTAATAGTTTCCAATATTTTCATTTTGTTTTTTTTCTGCCTTTTTATCATCAAATCCTAGAATCTGGGTAACGGCTTGAGATATCGAGATCGACGAAGAGTACCTTTTTTACGTAAAAAGGTAGGTTCTTTTATAGTTTAAACTATAAATACTAGTAACTGCACGGTTAAAAAAAAATATGGATGAATTAGTTCAACATGAAGCACGTAGCAAGCGCCCTCTAGGGAGTATCTTGAAATTAATACCAAATTCGAATTTCTCAGTCTCGAAAACCTAGTTATACCGATTTTGAATTCGATATCTTAAACCGTTTCAAAATTATCATCATTTTTCGAAAATTAATTTTTACTTTCAACACCCTGTATCTCTTTAACCTCTAACATTTTACTTGGGCAAATTTGGCTCAAAAGACATATTTTTATATCTACTATCTCCAGTTGCTCTATGGCCCATAAGTTACCGGACACCCTGTATACAGTGTGTCCGCGGATGGGGTCCGCAAGGGGGAAAAAATCTTTATTATTCATTTTACGAACAAAAGTCATTTTTTATAAAAAGTTCTGCTTGTTGAGAAAATTAATTCACGATAAAAAATGTCAGATCAGATGTACAGGGTGTTAATAAATTAGGAAAATATGAAAATGCTTCACGAGAGGAGTACCATTATTTATTATTTTTTACAAAAATTTTATAAAACAAAGTTGTTTATAAACTAACGTAAAGTCTAAATACAAATTTTAAAATAAAAATTCGAATTTTTAAAATAAAAAATTAATAATAATTGTTTTCATTTAATTAGTTGCATTTTACAAAAAAATCAAGATAGCCGATTTTGTATACGTTCATGCTTATGTCAAAACCAAAAAACCGGTTTTGACGGTTTAACATGGTAAATCGGAGGTTGGTTTCTTTGGATAGAGATTAAAAAACTAAGATAGGAAGGTAAAAACTATTTTTCTCTAAGATGAACCGTTCCAATGTTACAGTTTGTCAAAGTCAAAAAATGCCATATTTTAAACGTCAATATCTTCAAAACTCTTGAATTTAGACATATGACATTTACAACATAAGCGTAGAATTTTGTGGCGAATCAGAAAATAATACAATATATAGGGTGTTCCTTTAAAAAAAATTGTCAAAGACGTGACGACAGTTCTACGAGTATAATATTTTGTTATGTCAAAAAATGCACAAATTTTCCTAGATCTTTTTCCTTTAATTGATATTAATTTTATGCGGGACTTTTGAAAGACCCATTATATCATAAAGTGTATTTTCACAAAGAACTTGTGAACTACTACTACTATATAAATACCCTCGAACATTACATAATATCTACGATTATATACCTCAATCCGATTCTGACCAATTAAACGCTGTTTTGCGACCAATCAGATGCATATTATACTGAATATACCCCGCATAAGTGGATATACCCCGGGCTATAGACCGTTTCTATAATAACAAAAATCCCTTTCAACAAATCAAGTTTTTGATGTTGTCAGATTCATGTCACATTTTTTTAAAAATGGATTCTTGCCGATTCGGTAATGTTTCAGTCGAAAATATAAGAAAAAACGCTGAAAAGACTATCCCAGAAAATACAACAAAAACAAAAAAGTATATATGGACCCAATTCGAGAAATTCTGCGAAACACGGCAGTATATATTGACCAAAAATACAACTATAATACAGCTTGCCGCTATATTGGAAGACTGGAGTTTTAATATGAAGAAAAAAGATGGTTCTGACTACAAGGAAGGGGTTATCAAGACAATGTGGAACTAAACAGCCCAACTGCTTCAAGAAAGGTACTTCAATAAATACAACATTAAATTTGATCCTTTTAAAGATCCTGAATTCCAAAAAGCACGTATGGCTAGAAATTCTAAAAGAAAACTGCTTCAGGCTGATCCAAAAAATCACCGGAAAAGTGCAAGAGCACTAACCTACGACGAGTACAAAAAGATGGTAAAAATTTTTGACGAAAATAACCCCGAGGATTTACAGAAAAAGTTCTATCAAATAGCGGCTGTGGAATTAGCATGGAGAGAAGGAGAAGCCGAGACATGCCTAATTACGTATTTCAGAGAACAATATTATAGCGATGGTACAAAAAGTAATAGAATGGAATATAACCCAATCTTTTCAAAAACATCCCAAGGCGGAGACTAGAAGCTTTCAAATTCAAAATGGTTTGTGGCAAACACAAAAGATGCCGATTTATGTCCAGTTCGCCTTTACAGAAAACTAATTTCAAAAAGAGGGCAATATGAGACTATTCCTGACAGTAAATCCAAATTGGAAAATGGGAAATTGGTACAGAAACTGTCCCATTGGAAAAAATACTCTTTCTAATTGGACAAAACAAGCAGCACAAAAAATTGGACTAGATACTGAGAAAGAAAAAATCACAAACCATTCCAATCGAGCCACAGCTGTCTCTACATTAAGCAAAGCAGGTGTGAGCGAACAAACTCTTAAAAAAATAACTGGACATAGTAGTGCTGCATCCATAAAGCCATACTTGCAGATGGACAAAACTCATCACAAAAACACTATTCAAGGTTTAAGAGGTCACCCTCTAACTAATGGGTTGGACCAACACGAAGCTCCAGTCTCTTGCAGCTCGAAGAGTTTCCAGCAACACCAGCAAGCCACTACTGTTTATTATAATAACTGTGTGTTTAACAATAATACTTATAACTAATTTTCTGTTAGTTTTATTACTTTGTCAATTGTTTAGGTTTTGTTTCGTTTTGTCCGTTTTTCTAGTAGCTACATAAATCATTTTAAAAATCTTGCATTTCGTTGTATTTTTTCTTTTTTTTTGGTTTATAATCTCAACATAAACCACTCGAGGTAACTATTTTATTTAGAATATTCACCTCTTGTGATATAACTTATGAAAATTTCTTACACAACTAATAGTGTAATGAACGGCAGTAGAGTTTTGGATTTGCATTGTCTTTATTTGTTTAGAATCACTACGTTTCAACTGGTAAGCATCTCCAGTCGTCTTCAGGTGAATGACACAGTATTCAGCTCTAGAGACACTTTAAGAAGCCATCTAACGAAGACGAAACCAGCAAGCCAGAAAGACAAGAAAAATTGTGTCTACCAGATCCCCTGCGAATGCGGCCAATCTTACATTGGTGAGACACTGAAACCACTAGAAGTAAGGATTAAAGAACATAGAAATAACACCCAAAAAGGAGAGACTAAAAAATCAGGTGCAGCTGACCACGCCTGGACGCACAGCCATCATATCATGTGGACAAAAGCGGAAATCCTGCAAAAAGAACTGCACTGGAGGAAGAGGAAGTTTAAGGAAGCTGCGACCATACACCAAAATCCAGGTTGCTTTAGTAAGCCTTCATTAGATATGAGAAACGTCTGGAAACCCTTGTTAAGTAAATGTAATCTTAGAATAAGACCACCCAAGAGTTAAACACATGATTCATCAAGCATGACGTCATAGAGCATGACTCATCAAGCATGACTCATCCAGTTATGTGTCATCACCTAGCAACACGCATGACTCCACCCACTAGTCATGCGTCACAGCACCTGCCTAGTATAAATAGAACTGTAGTTACCGTACTTATTCACCTAAAGACGACTGGAGATGCTTACCAGTTGAAACGTAGTGATTCTAAACAAAAAACTCTACTGCTGTTCAAGAGAGTCATTGTCTCCAACCTTTAAACAGATAATAGTGTAATATTATTACAGCATAGGTATATTGTTGTAATAAATAGTGTAGGGGCATTTATTTAAGTATGTATAGCTGTGTCATAGTTTACTGCTAATTATAATTATTAATCAGATAGTAAATTCGCTCAGGTTAGTGAAATCAAATGGGATAGTACTACAAATTTTATTATCAATTTTATCATCAACTGTAAAACTGTATCTAAAAATTTTTTTATTTATAATATTTGGTTTTTACTATTTTTAAAATCCTCTATTACATCGTAACTTGTCCCTTTAGCTAGCATCCACCACAAGAAAGTAACAAATTTCTTTTTTAAATAAGCTAAAACATCTTTTTCGAAACGACTCTGTCTCAATCCAATATCAAGATGACAAATTTCAGTTGTCAGTTCAAATAATGATCCCTTCGCAAAAACCCCCTTTCATGCGACAGCATTTGACGAATCGGTTAGTTGCGTATGCTATAATACATATTGTTAGTGTCAGCAGTTAGGAAGTGAAATAAATAGATGGTAATTGTCAGTTTGTGATTTATTTTTCTATAATGCGTAGTTTTATAAATGTATGGTAACAATATTCTGATTTGGCTCATTAATATTATTATATTTTTTTTGTACAACAAAAAAAAAACAACATTAATGATGTAACAAGCGTGAAATCTTTTCAATATTTAAGCCCTCTAAGGGAATGAAAAAAGTAACGTCTATCTACATTCTTGATATGAAGAAGGTAGATAGGACTTCATTTCTTCCATTCTCTAAGATAGTTTAACCATGACTCTTCGAGAGCAGCTATAACTTCGTTTTTGTTAGGTTGCATAAATATATTTAACCACAATTAATTAACCAGCAAGTTTGACTATTACATAAATACCATTAACAGGCAATTATAATCAAAGGTGCCTGACATAAATAGGAAGACAAAAATCACAAAGTCATGGTCTCAGTCATTTAATAAAAAACTAAGGTGACATGTTTCGCTCTCTACGGAGCATCATCAGACCTAAAATTGTATAGAGGTGTGACCCACATTACATTTATAACTGTCGTTTTTTGTGTTAGTGTTAAGATTAATCGTAACTTGTTTGTTTTGACATGGTACTCGTCTTGTTTTTAATGTGTTATTTCATTTATTGGTTTTAATGAAGGTAGGCTGTTAAATAGTATTAAAATGTAATGTGGGTCACACCTCTATACAATTTTAGGTCTGATGATGCTCCGTAGAGAGCGAAACATGTCACCTTAGTTTTTTATTAAATGATTGAGACCATGACTTTGTGATTTTTGTCTTCCTATTTATGTTGTTACTTTGGTCTCTTTGAGAAAATGGACGATTTTTTCGAAAGGTGCCTGAGTCGTAAATTAAACAATAAGATAAACGGGCCAGTATGATTGTGAGAAAATAATGTCTGCCAATGCAATATTTGTCAAAGTCAAACTTTCTTGTGGGTTAATTGTGAATTATATTCTTAATACAACACGACATTTAAGTTTTACCGACTTATTTAAGTGCTTTTTTATGCTCATTTGCTCTAAAGGCATTGTTAGTATTATAAGTTTACTATTGTTTTATTTTGGAAAGTAAACAAGAACTATTTTTATTATATAGAGGGTTAATCACGTTATTTGATATGACATATTATAGCTAAAGAGTTTATTTTAAAAAAAAAAATTTTTTGAGGTGGATAGTAGTGGATAGGAACCTGTTGGATGTATATTTCAAAATTATTTTCATAATGTACACGTTGCCTAAAAACACGAAATGATCAAAGTTGTATTTTTTTAAAATAGAATCCTTTCGATATGTTAAAATGTCAATCCACGTATACAAGCGAAGCACTACGCGTCGACACTTAATGCTAAACGCCTTATCCCCGTATTTCTCCGGGCCGCGCATAAGTGCGTGGCAAGCTTAATAATACGCTCCTTCATATTCCTATCCGGTGTTGTTGTAGCTATGTTATAAACTATTTAAAAATAACTGATTAATACAAATTATAATTATGTGAACTGTCGAAATGACAGAGACTTTATTAATTGGAGTTGATTATAAATAAATCAGTCTGCATTATGAATATTTGCATTTTTCATGAAGCACAATTAGTTATGGAAAAGCCTTATACTTTTTATGTTTGGTGCTAACCTAAAATATAGTGTGTTACGTTTAAATGAAATAAATTATTACTATTTCAAAGTTGTCATTATTTAGTCGTATTTTTTGAATACTATGTATAAGTAGTGAATTTTTTATAGGTGCGATACAGAACTTTAGTTTGAAAAATAGAATACTTGTTGATAATTTCATCATTAGAATTGTTACTATATTTTCACAAAATACAAATAACTCAAGAAATGTAAGGTTTAAGTACGGTAAACCTCGATTAAACTCACTCTAGTTTTGATCGTAGAAACGGAAAGTAATATACAGACCATTTCATTTAAAAATTACAACTTTGATACGTTTCGTGATTTAAAGACAACCTGTATATTATGAAAATAATCTTAAAATGTACCTTCAACAAGCGCCTATCCACTCGGAAAACCTATTTTAATTATTATTTTTATTTAAAACAAACAATTTAGCTATAATATGTCATGTCAAATAACGTAAATAACCCTGTATATAACAATCAGTTCGAACATACATATTGCCACATTATCCTTTTTTAATGTTTTGACCCATCAGGTAATTTATAGCAAAAATCATATTAGAATTTTTGAAGCTTTTTAACATTCTTCTGCAGCATGACTTTTGTTTCTTTTCGAAATAATAAGAAACTGGTGAGGCAAAATAGCGACATAAAATAGCTATTAATATAACGAGATTATTATGCGATTTATAATAGTCGAGGACATTCCTAGGTGACAAGGCAACAGCCGAGTCACCCGCAATGTCCGAGTAGGTGTTAAATCGCTAATAATCGAGTTGTAATCAAAGCTTTATCGTATCATTAACAACGGCGATGCGAAAATAAGGTTTTATGTCATTTCATTTTGGCATTTCAAAAAGTCATCATTAAAATCATGCAAGATTTTGATATTCCTGACGATATATTAGCTGCAGCCAACATTATAAGGTTGAACTTGCTTCCGGACAAATCTAAAATCCATTATGAAAAAGAATATCGGCAGTTTTGTGAGTGGCGAAAGAAAGTACATGTTCAAGGTGCAGAAGAAACGGTCTTGCTGGCGTATTTCGCAAAACTCTCTGAGGAATACTCTGCTTCATCCTTATGGCCGAAATATTCCATGTTACGAGCGATTTTAGAACTGAAGGAAAGAGTGGAAATCGGCAAATACGGCGCTTTAATACGTTTCATCAAGAAGAAAAATGTTGGATATAGAGCAAAAAAATCAAAAGTATTTACAAGAGAACAAGTCGACGAATTTGTGTGTTCTGCCTCAGACGAGAAGTTTTTAATGATGAAAGTGGCTTTTTTAATTGGAATTGGAGGAGCCTGTCGAACTAATGAATTAGCTAAGATGACCACGGAAGATGTTGACGTTTTAGAGGACAAGCTGATTGTTACTATTCCCGACTCAAAAACCGAGGGTATTTAGAAGAAAGTGTGACCAAGAAAGTTTCCATTGATCGCAAAATTCAAATCGGCGATGTTTCCGGCAGTGGATTAAGCACTGGGGAACTGCACGAAATCGAAAGGAGTACTTGCTCGGTCATTAATCAGTCTTCAGAGATCATACCTAAGATCGTGGACGTTAAAGACAAAGGTGTATCCACCAAATTTGAAAACTGTCAAAATATTGTTTTACATCTTCATGAAAAATAGTTCTAATATTATTTGGTATCTAACGTATTATGCTTTCGTAACTAACGTATTAAATTATGGTAACTAATGTATTATGAGTAACTAAGGTGTTATGTAGGATTTAGTACGTTTATGATGTTAATCATTATTAATAAAGATATCATATAAAAATGACTTAATCTTCAATGATACGATAAAAGTTATAATATTAGATTTGAAAAAAACACTTTTTTTCTATTATATTAAGCAAGAAGTAGTTTGAGGCTTAAATTTCCAATCACATTTTTTAAAATAATTTATAGTTGTGACATAAGACACAAAAACAGTAGGAACGTAATTAAATAGAGAATTTAGAGTAAAACATTAATGGTTATAAGTAGGTCAAGAAAAAAATAAGAAATAACTGTTTATTTGACTACGTCTCGTTAAATTACAATAGTAGCAAGTCAAGAGTGAAAGACGAAATATATATCTTATTATATAATATTTAAAATATGAGATATATTATAACACCTATAGAAACACAAACAGTTACAATATAGCGTTCTTATTTTATTTTAAAAATTTTTTATAAGTATTCATTCACAGTGTAAAATGCGTGTTTGGCTAAAAAGTTCTTTATTTTTAACTTAAAATATTTGATTTTTAATACTATTGGGTAAAATAATGTATAATTTAATATCAAGTTAATTTCTTATTAACAATCCAAGTTAAAGTAAACACATGGAAAGTATTTTCAAATATTTATAAAAAGGTTTACAGTGCTCTTTATGCGCTGGAACAGTTGTTTTTAAGGATTTTTTTTGTAACCCAAAATGGTTTCACTGCCTTTGACGAATTACCACATGAACTCCGTACGCTACATGGAAGTTAAGAAGAGACTAGTATACTTAAAAGGGTACCTTTATCCAGAATTGATATTAATTATTTAAATGTAAAAATTGCAGAGGACTCCAATTTAAATGGTCTTACGAAAGGGTTTCGGATACAGAAACATCCACTATCAGGAGATATAAAGAAAGGTTGAAATATAAAAACCAAAAATTGTAAATGCTACCTTGACGGAGTTTTAGGATTTCATTATGAAGTATTCATATTGATTAAAAATTAACAAAGAAACATACTACCAAAAGTTATGAGGATTAAAGACGGTGGGTTAATATATTTTCTGCTTAAAAATGTAAGCATTATAGAATATGTTAAAAACTTGAAGCTTATAAATGCTATTTCATATCATTTCAAATTTCTATAAAATAATCAATAACGCTTAAATTAAAAAAATATATACAACAATTCTTCACCCAACCTCTTTAATCTCCACTACCTTTGGTAGTATGTTTCTTTGTCAATTGTCAATAAATACAATTACAGCTCTATTAATAAGGTAATATTTACCTTTTTCAATTGTTTTTCAACATTTCGTTTCCCGCGATGATGGTTGTTTCTGCATCCGAAACATATAGAGAATCTCTAATCTCCCATTCTTTAATATATCAGTGGGGAAGACTTAAAATGTTTTATTTTACTCCATTTTAAAATGTTTATAAATGGAACAGAGACTGAAGACTGAGACCGAAAATATTAATCAGCACAAGTATGTATTTTATTGTATAAAACAGCAACTAAGTATATATGGTTTTTGTCTTGCCTCATCTAATCAGTAATCAGCAGAATACTTATTACCTAAATACAAATAACTTACCTATAGTAGTAATAACCGTTAACGAAAAAAGAAATGCACCAGCAAAGCTCCAAGATTTTTCCCCCAATACGTCATCACTACCATCAAACCCCTTTCTGGTTAAATTCACAAATATCTAAAATAAATAATTTCTATCATCGCCAAATTTATTATAGATAGGAGCACAACAGCACAGAATATATAGCTGTAGCTATACATTCTGTGACAACAGTGTTAGGATTACAGAGCATAGACAACACTTCTATTACAGTGTTTATTAAATACAGTGATAGTCTGTAATTTGGAATAAACTCAGTAAATCAAATACCTTTCTATTTTCGAAAGAATGCTCGGACACGTCGATTAGTATTTTTAGTTGCGGTCTTTTCCATATTAAAAATAATTATACAGTATATTCCAAACTGAAGATAGGACGCCATCGATATTTTTTTTTAAATGGCAACCCTGATTGTTTGATGCAAATCAAGTTACACATAAGTGCAAAATTTTAATTTTTTATTGCTTACCGTTTCCAAGATAATTTAACAAGCAGATTTTTTATTTGAAAATTTAAAAAAATGTATTGAACAAATTCAAATAGTAACACCAGTACATTTACATATAAAGTGACGGGTCTCGCGCTCAAAGACTTTTATTATGTCATTGTCATCTTTAAAAAAAACCGACGTAATGACTTACGTAACTAAAGAGCAGAAGATTGAAATATTAATGATGATGGAATACGGAGAGCAAGAACACAGCATGAAATTATTTATTCAGAAACAAATATCCAGATTTACCACAGCTGGTATCAACAAGATGGTGCGCCACCATGCAAGACCTGTCCGTGATTATTTGGACACTGTATTTCCAGAAAGATGGATTGGTAGAAGGGGACCCTTTGAATGGCCACCAAGATCTCCAAATCTGACTTCTTTGGATTATTTCCTATGGGAATATTTAAAGAGCAAGGTTTTGAGACAAACCCCGCAAACATTGAGGAGTTGAAAGCACGAATAAGACATGCGTGTAGACAAATTTCCCCAGAAATCATTAGAAATGTTCAAAACGGATTTCAATGGCGATTAGGGTATTGCCAAATAGTGAATAAAAAACATTTTGAACATTTATTGAACAAAATTTTTAAAGATCAATAGATGTTTTTCAAATAAATAGCTATTTATACAACAAGTAACGAAACAAGTGTCTTTTAGGCACGCGACGTGAATTTTGGACAACACGTCTCACATATCTCAAATGTTTTTAACATACACTATATAAAAAACAGCCACAAAAATACTAAAAAACACCAAAAGACAACGAAAATAATAGGACGCGAACTGACATGTGAACTTGTTACGGTCCACACTAAATCTAGTAACTTTTCGGCGGATCTAGAATCAGCTGTGAATGTCATCTGTGGCTTTCAACTGTCGAAACGCCGTTTTCTATCGCGATATGATCTCTAACTACTAATACTAAACTTGTTTATGCCATAAGATTATAAATCTTAATATAAAATATTTTTGAAACAATTGAAATAAATTTTAGTCTTAAAAAAGAAAATAAACCTTAAACTTCTACCACAACATACATTCAAGACAGTGATTTTAATTGTAAATAATGAAACCAAGTTAGCAACTAAACTATAAAAAAAGAAAATAGCTATGTATTACCTTTTGGAATTGAATAAGTTCTCCAGTCACAGCAGCTTTGTAATCCTTCTCTGAAAGTTTAACATTGCTATTTAATTCCATAGTGAGATTCCATAGCCTTTTAGCAAAATAGGTTCTGTTTTCAATTGCATTAACCTGGACTTCTATTTTCTTGCCACGTTCTAAGAATTGGAATATAAAGGAACCAGCAATTGTATAGCCTATCTAAAAAAGGCAGCAACTATAATATTTTAAAACTAAGTGTTTTATAATAAATAGTCTTGTTCTAGTTAGCCACAATAACATAATGTTAAGTGGTTATGTAAATTGGGATTTTAACCCATTATCGCTTTTTTAACCTATTTTATTAGGGAAAGACTGATGCCAGATAGAAACAATGTGCCTCAATCTACATCACTCAAGCAAAAAAGATCATACATTCATTTGTAACAGTTTACTTTTTAATCAGCGAAGATGTTACTGGATATTCGATGTAACAGGTTGGTTTTCACGGTCTAATTTAGGATTCATTATTAATTAACCTGTAAAACGGGGTTTCAGGTTAACAGTTAAATTATATAAAACGTACATTAACAGTATTAGTATTCACTAAAGGAATCTTAATTTAGAACCGTTCTAAATTGACAGTTCTAGGTTTAAAATGACAAGTATAATAAGCCAAATAAATTTTGTATTGTTTATATTTTTTTATAATTTTTCTTTAAATTTATAAAGAAAAAATTATTTTAGCACGTACTCCGATCTTTAATAGCACTAAAAATGTATTTGCAATAACAACATTCTGGGCAAATTTTATATCGTTAAATATGGCATATAAAATAATTAAATAGTAGAATTTAGTGTCCGTTAAAATATGTAGAAAGCGACAAGCGGACAATGTAGTACATCTATCTTTTGCATTAAAGGACACAGGGACGCCAAAGGTAATGGGTTCCCAGGGGCAGGGTCCTTATTGGGACTCATCAGAAAGCCATAACCTGTAAGCAATTCCCATTACAGCGACAATATGTTTTCAAGATATTTAAAAAAATAAATGTATGATGAAAACCTAGTATCGGCATCTGTTGGAGTAAATTCAATGTAAAAGATAGCCATCTAACGTGAAAACATGGAACTATAAATCAATCAAGCACGGTAGGTCGCCCACTGGTTGCGTGACGCTGCACATCCGTGAGTGACTGCAGCGCGATCTAGATGTGAATCTACAAAACCGTAGAGATGTGTAGGAAAGCGAAGAATGTTTCCTATACTGGTTGGGTGGCCTTTCGTGCTTGATTGATTTATAGTTCTATGTTTTCACGTTAGATGGCTATCTTTTGCACTGAGTTGATTCCAACAGATGGCGATACTAGGTTTTCATCATATATTTATTCTTAAAAATTAATTTAAAACATATTTTCGCTGTAATGGGAATGGCTTAAAGGTTATGGTTTTCTGATGAGTTCCAATAAAGACGAAACAGCCTGTCTAAGCTGCTAAGTTTCTTTCTACATAAAATAATGCCACGGTTAAAACACAACTGTGAGACTATAGATCTAAATATTTCAATCATCGCTGTCAACAAAATTGTTCATTAAATTATAAAATAACTTATTTTTAAATCAAATAACAAACATCAAACTTGAAAAAATTGGACAGTAGATTATTTTTAAAATATCAGCAAATATTAGTGTGACCTGACAATGACAAAATTAAAATGAAATGAGTAAATTTAAATTTTTGACAAAATAAAACAACAATGTTCGTGACAGTGAAGAAGTTTATTAATAATCCCATATTTAATGGGATGTTTCTTAACATTTATTTTTTCAGATAATTCTTGGATATATTAGATTAATCCAATAAAAAACTCCAAGAATGGTTTAATAAAAACGAAAACTTAAAAAAGTACAATACAGCCGTATGAAATACGTAAACAGTGAGTCCCAGAAGTAATGTCTAAATTCATTTAAAATTCAGCGGTAAGTTTTTTGAAAAAACGCTCGTACCCGTCGATTTTTATTTTTTAATGTGTTTTTTTTGTGGTAATTTTATGTATACAGGGTAGCTCAAAAATAAGTTACGACCATCAACTTCATTTTTTCAAATAAGAACATATATTTTTTATTTCACTTTTGAATTTTGCATGAATTCTAAGCATGTTTCATGTACTATGTCCTATACATAAACTCAACAGTTCTTGAAAAAATTAGGATTGAAAATATCATTTAGGGAATCCAACGATCTATCAAATATTTTCGCAATATGGCATTTTGGGCGCCCTTATAAGTAAGAGTGTCACTGTCATCGTTTATTTCTATAGAAACTGTATGACAATTTTATTTCAAATAAGTATAATTATTGTCAAGCGTAGTTTCAAAGTTGCGGTTTTCACAATAATGGTAAAGTTAACGGAACGGAAAAAAATTAAAATTCTATGCATCGTTGGGTTTGGTGATAAAACGCGAACTCAAATAGAAACAGCCCAATTATTTAATGAAATCCATCCTGATCGTCCTCCCATATGTCAAAAGATGGCGAGTAGAATAGAGGCTAAGTATAGAGAATTCGGTCATGTTAGAGATTTGTCTAAATCTGGTCGTCCTACTCGAGATGAAAATGAAAAACTTGACGTTTTGCTTTCTTTGGAAGAAAATCCATGTACTCCCCTGTCGCACATTGGGGCCGATTTACACATGCCGAAATCTGTTGTTCACCGAGTAGTTCAAAAGCACAGTTCACAGCCAGTACACTGAAAAAATAAATGTTTGGTGTGGAATCGTACGCGGAAGAGTAACTGGTCCATTTTTCTTTGAACAGTCTTTAACTGGACAAGTATATCTCGAATTTCTCCAACTTGAATTAATTCCAGCATTAGTGGCTTTATTTCCGAATCCATTAGATCCAGACTCCCCTGACGAAGAACTGATATTCCAAGAAGATGGTGCTCCTCCGCACTATGCTGCCACTGTGCGCACATTTTTGGATGAAACCTTTTCCAATCGGTGGATAGGAAGAAGAGGACCTATCGAATGGCCTGCTAGGTCGCCAGACCTAACTCCGCTGGACTTTTTTTTTTGGGTCACCTCAAATCAAAAGTATTTGTTAACAGGTCAAACAATATGCAGGAGTTGAAAGAGAGGATCCGAAGAGAAGTGCGTGTCATAACTCTGGAAATGGTTGGAAACGTGCAAAGAGAGTTTATTAATCGTCTTGGATATTGTCACGCCGTAAATGGCGCACATTTTCAACATTTAATTTAATTTTGTTGTGTTTTTTTTTAATAAACAGTTCTTACTTATAGATATGTTCAATCCTAATTTTTTCAATAACTGTTGAGTTTATGTATAGGACATGGTACATAAAACATGCTTAGAATTCAATGCAAAATTCAAAAATGAAATAAAAAATATATGTTTTCATTTGAAAAAATGAAGTTGATGGTCGTAACTTATTTTTGAGCTACCCTGTATACATGAAATTACCACAAAAAAAACACATTAAAAAATAAAAATCGACGGGTACGAGCGTTTTTTCAAAAAACTTACCGCTGAATTTTAAATGAATTTAGACATTACTTCTGGGACTCACTGTATATGTCATATATAACGTATACGTTGTTACCATAACAAGTTTTTATTGCAGTCTTATACCTGAAATAGTATATTACATAACAAGTGATGAAAGTGATACTTTTCAAACGAGGAGATATTTAGCACGAGGCGTCAGCCGAGTGCGGAAATTCTCCGAGTTTTAGAATAATCACTTTCACACGAGTAATGTACACTATTTTTCCTACGACCACAAAGAATTATTAAAAAAGCCTTTGATTTGTAAAAAAAAATATTTCAACTCTAGAGTTGAAAAAAAATATTTCAACTCTAGAGTTGAAATTAGCATACCTAGGATTATGTTCCACTTAATATCTGGTTTCATATAGTTTGTCAATAGGCTTTTCCTTTATTTGTAGTTTAACATTTTTATTCTTTCATATTTTATATATCATAGGAAGACCTAATCCTGGATTGACTTCTAGATTAACCAGAATGAAAAATTTTAAATTTCAAGGAAATATACATTAAATCAAAATTTAAAAAATCCACCCAACAAGGAAGTATTCAATTCAAAATTATTTTATAAATTAATTAATGTTTTTATAAAAAAAAGTCAAATACTCCTGATGGGATTTGAACCTGTGACCTCCCGTTCTGTAGACAAGAGCTTTAGTGTTTACGCTATGGCGTCCATGGCTACCAGTTAACATTTGTTGTTTAAATATATGACATTTTCTTCAGCGCGACTTGTTTTTTCTTTTATTAACATTTTTTATATTTTCACATGGCTTATTTTCACACTCTAATTCTAAATCACTCGACAAATACATGAAAAATAAGTTAAAACACTTTACAATTACTGATTTCTAAAATTTGTTCTTTTGAATAAATAGGGGTGGTCTGTCAAATTGACATCATATGTTTAAATTAAATAGTGTGCCTTGTATTACCACTCTAGAGTTGAAATATTTTCTTTCAACACGCGTGTGATATTCGGCGCTTTCGAGCCAGGTTAACCGTGCTTTTTTTCTCGTTTTCATAGGTGGTCGTAGGAAAAATAAAATAGACGCTGTCGTTATTAAGAATTTAAGCACATTATGATTTTAAGACAAACGAAAAGTCTCAATTCATTTGGTGGTATTATTTTGGTTTATTTTATTTAAAATTTTCAATGCTATCAAGAAATGACGTCCTCGAATTGAGAAAATACATGAAGCCATGTAATTGTACCCAACGTCGGATTTACATACCAGGGGGCCCTAGTGTACGCAAGAATCGGGGCCCCCCATATCCTTTCCTATACAGCATGTTTTTTTTTATTGTGCACTTTTACTATGAAACATTGTTAAAAAAAAATTAATCGAAGCAACATTTAACTAAACACTTTCAAAAGTAATATTAAAATTTTTTTAACAAGTTGCTTATGTTTGCTAAACTAAACTGAAGAAGCGTTTGCTATTATTTGCCCATTCGTCTTATTCTCTTTAATTATTTCATGTCGGATTTTGAAAAAATGTCGATGTATAAATTCCTAGAAAGCTCTCTCTTTAACTTTGGCGGCATTATAAACATTGCCGCTAAACTCGCTGCGCGACTTTTTTCGCCTCTTGCAGCCTCTTTATCATAGATTAAAAAAATTATACATTATTTATTTTAATTTAGTAAAATGACCGCTGTTATCTCTTATCGAGTCGTTACTTGATAGTGATTAGCTTTCATTTAGATTAGGTAGTATCTAGGCATACAGTTCAAAAAGAAGCAACAAAGAAAATTAAATAATTATAAGTAAATTCTATTTTAGTGCTTGTTGCGTACGCTGTAGGGCCCCCGTAGTGGCGACGCCAGGATTTTTGGGATGTGTGGGCACAAGTGGGCCCGATGATTGTAGGGTGGGCACTACCCAAATCAAAAATGACTTCTAAAAAAATAGTCGCCGCCTCCCCCACTAAGCTGGGTAAACAAAACTCCCCTCTTATCCAAACTGATGTCTAAAAAAAAAAGTCGTCATCGTTGTCTTATTACTTTATTACATCCTTCTATAATATCAATCATCCTTTTTGGGTGGGCACCCATGTTTTTAGGGTGGGCGAACGGCTTTCGATGCAAGATTCAACTCAAGATGAGAAAAAGGTATCAAAGCTTGGCTAGACCGACGGCTCTCGATGCAAAATGTAACGCAAGATGAGAAAAATGTATCAAAGCTTGGCTATACCGATGGCTCTCGATGCAAGATGTAACGCAAGATGAGAAAAATTGATCAAATCTAGGCTAGACCGAACGGCTTTTTATTATTGTCAAAATCGGGAAAAATAATTCATTTATTGGTTGTTGGGTAAACGGTTTAGATTCTTTTATTTCTTAGTGCATTAGTGGGACAAAGAACCCAATAATCCGTTGATTCATACTAACAGTGACGGCGCCAGGATTTTTGGGATGGGTGGGCACAAGTGGGCCTGACGATTTTAGAGTGGGCAGTACCAAAAAAAATGAATAAAAGAAGAAAATGAAAAAAGGTCAACAACCCCAAGCCCGACAACCACAACACTACACCTCCACAACCTACGCAAAGGGCAAAGCCCGACAAAAGTGATGAAAAAAAAATCCCCCTTTTGTCCAAAGTGGCGTCTAATAAAAAAGGGTCATCCTCGTTCTCTTGAAAATAACATACAATAAAACTTTCATAGTCAAATTCCCCTTCCCTTGGAAATTCCATTGCAAAACCGTCACTTTTGGGTGAACACTGATGTTTTCAGGGTGGGCCCGTGCCCACCCTGGCCTTCCCCTGGCGCCGCCGCTGGGCCCCGCAGCATTCGGGGCCCTAGGGCAATTACTTGTTTGCTCTAATGCAAATACGGCGCTAATTGTACCATTATAAAATTTTATAAGCAAATATAGAAGGACATAAATTAAGAAAATAAAACAAAATCACATAACTTTAGTACGAGAATTATTATTTTTAATTTTGTCGAAGAACTTACTTCTTAAAGTATTGTTACAGTAAATCTCATTGAAATAATATACGTCCTAAACGCTACAGCTTCCTGTAAAGTAATTTTAAAATTTAAGTAATCCTAAAAATAGAATCCAGGGCCGTAATATAATAATGTGTTATTTGAAGACGATGTGTTTATTTTAAAAACCTTTAATTTTTTATTAAATGTATAACGCTGAGGAGTTTTTTAAACTGCATTTAAAATTCCAGGCCCGTGTTTAAAAAAATTGACTTAAAGTTGGTGTCTAAAGAACGAAATCTTAAATTTGAAAAATAATATCGCATGTTGTGGAACATAAAAAACGGCTATGAAGAGATGGTTTCTGCTTTTTTTTCCGAAGTTAAAAGTGAAGGCGCAAATAATTAAAAACTAAAACTAAAAATTTTGTAATTTTTTTCGGATATCTCCGAAGTTATTCGAAATATTTAAAATTTTCACTAAATTAATATTAAGCCCCAAAATACGCAACTGCGTCCCAATTTAACTATCTTCGTTTCTCTTACCGTTTTAGGAATCCCGTACAACAGGGAATTTATGGCTTCTCTACACTCTTAAAAATAACATGGTATGGATTACTAAAATTTGGTTCTGACAACTATTTATTTTCGTGAAATCGGACTCAACCCAAAAATTAGTCTGTACAACCAAAAAAAAATTGTCGTTATTGAACTGTTGAACTAATTAATAACATTAACCAACCCAACCTACAAATTTTAGTTGTCACAACGAAATTTTATATACGGATAACTAAATTTATATGGTACTCCCGCTTTTAAAATTAGTTGTCACAACTAATGTGTAAATATGGAAAATTGAAAATTTTTTTTCAAGGAAATATTGTTTTTGTTAATGATGCAATCTATAAATATTGCCAAAGCAATAGTTTATTTGGGACAAACTTGAAATTTTCATAGAGTAACAATTACGTATGTAGTCACAACATTGTGTTTATTATCTTTTTTCTGTACTTTCTAATTGTAAGAAAGAAGTTGAATCATAAATAAGTAAAAATTTTATATTTTTGTCATTGCAGTTGCACATTAGAAAGTTTAAATGAACTGCTTATAACGCATGGCAAAATTAGCAAGTTGATTTGATAGAAATAACTTTAAAAAAGTCTGTTTCATGTCCTTGTTCTCTCATGTTCTTTATAATACATACTTATGCAATACAAAACAGAAACACTAGATTTTTAACTTATTTTACTCAACCTTTTGGTTTGTTCAATTGCTTAAAGAATTGAATTGTCCTTATTTAAATTTTCTTATCTGCAACTGCGATTATTAAAAAACAAAAATATCCCCTGGACTTCCTATTTAAAATATACAGCTATATGAAATTTGTTGTACTTGGTCAGATTAAAAAGTCATCAATATGACGTTCTTTTATAGAAATGGAACATAGATGCAATGATAAAAAGTAAAATGTTTACTTATGATTTAACTTCCTTCTGCCAATAAGAACGTACACAAGAAAGACAATAAACACAAATAAATTACACCAAATAGTGTCACGTCCATTGTCCTTATTGCCTTAAAAACACGAAAAAATTGATACAGAACCGCAAAAGCATTCTAACATAAACATAATCTCCTGACAGTCCTGGCTAGAATGATATGTCACATGTCACCCACCGGGCAGGGGTGTTAAGTCTCTGTTGATGCCGTTAGTTATAAATATGAAGAATAATATTAGTTGAAAAGAAAAGTTAGTTCTGGTAACTAAGAATGTATCTTAATCAAAATTAACAAAATGATAGGGACTATAAATTCATAATGTGTTATTACAACAAGCTTAATTGATAAATATAAGTTTGTAGGAACCTTGATGTAACATTTAAATAATATATATACATGGTAAAATTCAGCTAAACAAAATATTTTATTTCTGCCAACTAATATGAAAACAAGATATTTTCTTTGTTCTGATGGCATCATTTTTTGGTAAATATAACCAACAAAAAAATCTTTTTTGTTTTCCTAACTAAAAATAGTTATTTTTAGTAACGTAAACACGAGAACAAATAAAATTAGTACCAAATACCAAGTCATTTTTAAGAGTGTAGGTATTATAATAAAAATAGAAATATTCTTACCACAAGTCCAATAATACCGACATTGCTGAACATAAACGCAATGAAAGTTCTTATATATTCTTTGCATTTTTTTAACCATGGCCGTCTAAAGCGTCTGCCTTGTCGCCTAGACGATCGCCGTCGGTCCATTTTATTGCCGTATTGTCATTTTATCCTGAATTTTGTTTAAGGTCTTTTGCCTAGGGTCAGCTGGATATTGACTTCATTTTCTGGTCTATAAAACTCTGGAACAAGAAATATAGGATAATGTTTCCTGTGCGTATATATACTACAGTGTCTATCCAGATTTAGTTAACATATTATGGGATTCTTTTTAATTATCAATTTTTTCGAAAAATTGTATTGTTTGAAAAAGTCTTGGTTACCTTAAAAATAATATTTCCTTTAAGAAATTCAAGATATACTATACAGGGTGCGACAAAAACTTAAAATACCTTAAAATCGTGTCTGGAAAAAGAATAATTAAAAAAAAAATGTTTTTAAAAATTCTGCAATTAAGATATAATATAACTTTTTTGTGAACCCTGTATAATATAACTTAACTTACTTAGTGGCATTATTATTTTTAGGTCAAGCAAAACTTTTTATGAAGGATGAATTTTTGTGTTAAAAATGAAAATATAAATGTTTCCAATGTTAACTAAATCTGGGCAGATACTGTATACAGGGTTCTATTAACAATTCATGTATATCGTGTTCTTAAGATTGGACAAATTTAAAGCTTAATAATTTAATTAATTCTTAGGTTTTGTTTTTGGATTTTTTTTGTAAAGAAAAATAAAACCCCATTGTGAAGAAAATTATTTTTTTCTACTCCCACATGGAAATTTGCTGTTTCCTTTACACTTAAGTGGCGGGTAAAGTAGGCTATTCCAAAATTTCATATCCATCCTAGCTAGGTTATGAAACTGACCAATCACAGTAGTCAATTACAGAGAAGCCAAATTTCAAATGCTTCAAAAATATGTAAATCTGTCAGATGAAATTTGTTTTTTTTAAATTTAAATCAAAACATTTATCCCAGATGTATACACAATATTTTCCTAAAGAGTACACGAAATGGTGCAAAAATTGAAGGTATAATAACAAAATTTATACCAAAATATATTTCTACCAAATTATTGTTATTTTCTGCTGATCTAAAGATTTGCACACAGACGCACTTTCTTATTTCAAAAATATCTTTATTTTTACTCATTTGTAGACAATTACTACAAGCTTAGCATAAAATGTACTATATATCTACCAAATGAACGTTTTCTTAATAATAAAATAATATATTATTATAAATATTTGTGCACGGGGATATTTTCCGATATATTTTGAACGGAGATTTAACCCCAATTAATCTTAAAACTTTTATTAGGGAATCCAAACCACGTGATTCAGTATGGCGGTTGGCTGGTAAAAAGCATTGAGCCACCCGTTAAATGTCACCAGCAATATTATTTATATAGTCACGTGCACCAATTACAACGCAGTATTTGCCAGCCAGCCGCCATTTGGACACATCGTTGGATTGCCTAATTATACGCAACAAACATAGAAAATTAACTGGTAATTCTTCCTTAATTGGTGGAACATAAAGATAACCCGATAAAACACACGAAATTATAAGATTTCTAGAAAAAAAACGTTTTTACTAACATTTTTAAGGTTATGTTATTTCTACTTACACTATTTTTTTTTTTTTATGATAAAACACCTGCACTGTAGGAACAATCCTTTAAGGCGCTCTGGGAGCGGTGCGAGTGCGAAAAAAGCGATTAACGTTGGTCTTGAAACGTTGAAGATTGTATTCATTGGGAAACACGACCTCAGGAAGATCATTCCACAAAGATGACGTTCTCCAGATGAAAGAATTCTTGAACAATGAAGTTTGAGGAGTACTAAGCTGAACAGCATATGGATGAGCGGCAGTGGTTTGCCGTGTATTTCTGTTTTGAATTGCTCTAGGTGGAATCAAGTGGGCAATGTCAGTCGAACACCTGCCATGGAAATATCTGTAAAAGAGAGCCAAATCACCAACCTGTCTTCGATGCTCCAGGCTATCGAGGGTCTTGGTCAGCTCGGGGTCGCCGATCAGACGAACGGCTCTCCTTTGAATGGAATCCAGTAGCCGAAGGGTGTGCTTGGGTGCAGAGCTCCAGACATGAGAGCAATATTCTAATGATGGTCGAATCTGGGCTTTGTAGAGTGTCAAAAGTTGATGAGGTGTGTACAACCTTTTGGTGCGGAAAAGTACACCAAGTTTCTGTGCAGCTGCCTTGGCAATTGCGGCAACGTGATCATGCCAAGACATATTACCTCCCAGATTGACCCCCAGCAAATTAATAGATGGTGCCAGGGGAATTGCGTGTCCTGCCACGACTATATCCGGTTCTGCAATGTTAACCTTTTTGGAGAAGACTGCTGCCTGGGTTTTCTTAGCATTAAATTCGACTTGGTTACTGTCACCCCAAGCCAAAATTTCTTCCAGGTCTTTGTTGAGGCGCAATACTTCATGCTGCCTGCGAAGATGTGCGTCGGCAGCGGATGTTTGGGAAGTCAAGGTAAAAGATGAGACAAGTGTGCTATCATCAGCAAAGCTATAAATTGGATTTTGGGTTTTCACTAGAAGGTCGTTAATATACAGTAAAAAGAGGGTAGGCGACAATATGGACCCTTGAGGAACACCGGCATTGATGGTGAAGGTGTCTGAGAGAAACCCGTCAATCGCCACTTGCAGAGAACGGTTCTTAAGGAAGCTGGTTAACCATAAACAGAATCCATTAGGCATACCGTAGGATCGCAATTTACTTAGAAGCCCATCGTGCCAAACACGATCAAAAGCCCTAGAGATGTCCAGTGCAACAGCCCGGGATTCTCCATGATGTTCGATGGTGTTGCTCCAAAGATGGGTGACATATGCCAGAAGGTCACCTGTTGATCTGGACTTACGAAAACCGTATTGATGGTCGCTGATAATGTTAAGCCCTTCCAGATACTTTAGGAGTTGTTGGTTAATAGCTTTCTCCATTACTTTTGAAATTACTGAAAGCAATGCGACGGGTCGGTAGTTGCTTGGCAGGGTCTTTTTACCTTTCTTTGGAATGGGCTGGACACGCGCCGACTTCCAGCAGGATGGAAATATTCCTTTTTTGTAGGATAAGTTGAAAAGTCTACAACCACTTCTCGTCTTCTCTTTCCACGTTAACAGTGTTGCTAGTTTGTAAATTGGCGATTATTTTGAAAAATTTGACCATAGCGAACATTAAAAATTCATATTAAAGCACAAAATCCATTTTAACCGTTTGAAACGACTTCTACAGTTATTTTGTTGTACTTTCGAAGTTATAATTCTTTACGCAAGCAGAAATAAACCCGAAAAACCTATTTTTCTTCTGTGCATTTTAGTAAAACAATATTGATCAAATTACTTGGTTGAGAAAATAAATTGTTCGTTTTTATTAATACATATATCGCGTTTTGTCTGTTATTCTGCAAAAAGCCGAATGTGAGAAAGATAGATATATTGAATAGTGAGTTTGTATAAATAAAAAAACTTACCCAAATCGATAAATATGTTACAGTGTAATTTGGTCCATGGGTTTGCCATCAAAATGAATTTTTGTTCAATTGTTTCTTATTACCGTTCTCACAAGTTCATGGCCAACTTAAAAGACAAGTTATGATGCCTAATTTAAATAATTTTTCAAAATTCTTAGCATGAAGTTCGGAAGTTAAGTCGTAGAAAAAATATACTGTACAACTCGAGTGGATTGTCCATATTGCGCTCGGAAGTTTTGAATTTACTTCCTCGTGCGATATGGACATCATATCCACTCTTGTTGTACAAACTACTATATCGTTCTAATATAATAATTGTTCTACCTAGCTAATTAACATTTTCACTGAAGTTGGGGATTTCCTTCGTTTTGGGTTGGTTGGTTGACAAACGCAGTACATTATTGCGATTAGCCGAATAGCTCCGATCCGAACCACGCGTACGCACTGGTATATCTGTCAGTTCCCTAAAGGCAGGACTATCAATCCTCAACGGGTCGTATTCGGAAGTCAACCAGTGTCATCCTGAGTAGAGGGAGATAGTATGTTTCACGCCAATTTTCACACATCCTTCTGCGCATGCCCCGGCAGTGCGCAGGCGCGTGACGGTTTTTTAGCTGTTTTTTAAAAACCGCTGGCGGTTTTTTGGTTTTTAGCTGTTTTTTAACAACCGCTGGCGGTTTTTTGGTTTTTAGCTGTTTTTTAAAAATCGCTAAAAACAGCTACACACAGCTAAAAAACCGTCACGCGCCTGCGCACTGCCGGGGCATGCGCAGAAGGATGTGTGAAAATTGGCGTGAAACATACTATCTCCCTCTACTCAGGATGACACTGGTTGACTTCCGAATACGACCCGTTGAGGATTGATAGTCCTGCCTTTAGGGAACTGACAGATATACCAGTGCGTACGCGTGGTTCGGATCGGAGCTATTCGGCTAATCGCAATAATGTACTGCGTTTGTCAACCAACCAACCCAAAACGAAGGAAATCCCCAACTTCAGTGAAAATGTTAATTAGCTAGGTAGAACAATTATTATATTAGAACGATATAGTAGTTTGTACAACAAGAGTGGATATGATGTCCATATCGCACGAGGAAGTAAATTCAAAACTTCCGAGCGCAATATGGACAATCCACTCGAGTTGTACAGTATATTTTTTCTACGACTTAACTTCCGAACTTCATGCTAAGAATTTTGAAAAATTATTTAAATTAGGCATCATAACTTGTCTTTTAAGTTGGCCATGAACTTGTGAGAACGGTAATAAGAAACAATTGAACAAAAATTCATTTTGATGGCAAACCCATGGACCAAATTACACTGTAACATATTTATCGATTTGGGTAAGTTTTTTTATTTATACAAACTCACTATTCAATATATCTATCTTTCTCACATTCGGCTTTTTGCAGAATAACAGACAAAAAGCGATATATGTATTAATAAAAACGAACAATTTATTTTCTCAACCAAGTAATTTGATCAATATTGTTTTACTGAAATGCACAGAAGAAAAATAGGTTTTTCGGGTTTATTTCTGCTTGCGTAAAGAATTATAACTTCGAAAGTACAACAAAATAACTGTAGAAGTCGTTTCAAACGGTTAAAATGGATTTTGTGCTTTAATATGAATTTTTAATGTTCGCTATGGTCAAATTTTTCAAAATAATCGCCAATTTACAAACTAGCAACACTGTTAACGTGGAAAGAGAAGACGAGAAGTGGTTGTAGACTTTTCAACTTATCCTACAAAAAAGGAATATTTCCATCCTGCTGGAAGTCGGCGCGTGTCCAGCCCATTCCAAAGAAAGGTAAAAAGACCCTGCCAAGCAACTACCGACCCGTCGCATTGCTTTCAGTAATTTCAAAAGTAATGGAGAAAGCTATTAACCAACAACTCCTAAAGTATCTGGAAGGGCTTAACATTATCAGCGACCATCAATACGGTTTTCGTAAGTCCAGATCAACAGGTGACCTTCTGGCATATGTCACCCATCTTTGGAGCAACACCATCGAACATCATGGAGAATCCCGGGCTGTTGCACTGGACATCTCTAGGGCTTTTGATCGTGTTTGGCACGTGTAGCTGTTTTTAGCGATTTTTAAAAAACAGCTAAAAACCAAAAAACCGCCAGCGGTTGTTAAAAAACAGCTAAAAACCAAAAAACCGCCAGCGGTTTTTAAAAAACAGCAAAAAACCGCTAGCGGCTTTTAAAAAACAGCTAAAAAAACGCCTCGCGTCTGCGCACTGCCGGGGCGTGCGCAGAAGGGTGTGTGGAAATTGCCGTGAAACATGCTATCTCCCTCTAGTATCCTGCAATCTTACGTCTAAAATCTTGGGCACACTTTTTTTGATTAATCTTTCACCCGTCCGGAGATGGAACCCGGGTCACCTGTGGCCGAATGTGACAGCTCTACCACTGAACTGCCATACCATGGCGTTTTGAGTGTTCTTCATTTTATTTCGTTTATTGGAACATAAACTACTGAGCAAAAATTTCGATAATTGGTTTTTAACATCTTTATTAGACACCTGTGAGTAGTTCGGAACAACAATACAAATTGAAAATGGTCTTCAGAGTTTGAAAGATTGTTTCTTTTAGTTTAAAGTGTGATACGCCTATATGTTATACAGGGTGGGAAAGAAACCGGTGCAAGAATGAAAAATTTCAAGTAAATACCGTTTTGTTAGTAATATTTTTGCACTTAATAATACAGTGATAGTCTGGAATTAGGAATAAATTCAGTAAATCAAATACCTATTTATTTTCGAACGAATGCTTGGACACGTCGATTAGTATTTTTAGTTGCGGTCTTTTCCATTATAAAAACAATTATACAGTATGTCCCAAACTCGAGATAGGACGCCATCGATGATTTTTTTAAATGGCAACCCTGGTTTTTTGATGACTAACAATACTTGACGTTTATAAATAATATTGTAAAGAAAGCTTACTATTAACTAAACATATTTTGTATATTTTAAAATTGTATTGAGACACTAATACAAATTTCTAGATTCTATTATTCTAAGTAGTTAAGACTATGATGATGTTCTCTATCATAAAAATATAAATTTTAATTTAATACAAAAGTTACAAATATTACAAAATAATTGCATAAGATTTTCAACAAATATTAAAAATACAACCATGTTATTCAAACCTCTAGACAACATGATATTATAAAACTTGAAATTAGACGCGAAATTCAAATTAATTGTTTTATTCATAAAAAAAGTCTCCTAAAAATCCGGCGATTATCTATATGAAAAAAATTTAATATAGAATTAATCACAACATGAATACTAGAAATCAAAATAATTTAGAAATATCAACACATCGTACAGAAAAACATAAAACCTCTTTTAAATATAATAGTTTAATAATATACAATCTGATAAAAAAAAGTGAAACTATTCTACTTTTAAACAACATTTAAAAAAAACATTTTCTTAGGGTCGGATTTGAAGACTGATTAATTACTAATCAAAATCCTACTTGTTTGTGCCAACTGATATCTTACTGTCACCAATGTTTAGGCATATAATTATAAATAAACCTATGCGAGTTAGCGCTGTCTAGCGGGACTCCTGTAATTGTGATGAATGTCTTTACCGGTGATTTCCTCTTAACATTGTTTACTGATTTCTATAAGTTTGTTAGAGGTGCTGGTATGCTCAAGAGTGTCCAACAACGACACAAATGGAGCTCCGTGCCACATCTTACTGGTGTGTCCCACAAAGTGCTGCCTAAGTAGCTTCGAGTTCCCTTTTCTTTTCGTCGGATCCTAGCTCTACTAATGAGTCATGATATAACGAAACGCGTCTAGAGATGGATCTGGCGAAACGAAAGGGAAAATCTTCTTCTTTATATAATTATAGTATTTTTTTGTACAAATAAATCTACCTTTAATATCTTTATATTGCCTAGCTTTTCTCCAATATGGAGGTTATTATTCCATTGCTCCATATTAGGACGCCTAACATGTTTCGTATTAGGGTTGTATTTTGTATATTTGTAATATTTTTTTTAGTCCGTCGTAAGGAACAGAATATAAAGATTTCGCCTTTTAACTTCTGCCTGTTTTATATTAACGGCATCGATTGTAAGCTGTTCCTTGCAACCCAAAGCTTTCCTAATATAGCCCTTTTGCTCATCAGCTACCAGGTTGTTATTTATGCGGTGTGTGTATATTTTTGAGTACGTGACCGATGTTAACAGTTTATACACCACTGACAGACAGGTGATCGGTCTGTAATTTTTTGGATCGTTTACATGTCTTTTTTAAACAAAAGGAAGGTATTGCCACTGGCAAGATGAGCTGGGAAATGTTCGAGGTTTAGGAGGGTCTTGTTAAAGCAGTTTGCCATTACAGGGTGTAAGCTGGTGAAAGTTTTGAGCCAAAAATTATGAATTTGGTCAGGTCCCGGTGATTTGGAGTTAGCCAAGTTCTCAGTGGCATCCCTTATATTAATGGATGTTGCTTGCGGGTCAGGCATTTCTTGCAAAGTTTCAGCCTCGGCTTCATCTTTTTCGAGCCAACTTGCTTCTTCATTGAAATGGGACGAGTCAGACCAAATATTACTCCAAAATGCATTAATTACAAAATTATTTTTTTATTCTGTAGCTCCCCAAAATAAATATAAATTAATCCTTTTTTGTCAATAGATTCGGTTCGATAAAACTATAAGACGTTATAAATTATTTCTATAAAAATAAATAGCTCTCGTGTTAGATGTAATTACATGAACGACACTCTGGGCCGTGATCTCCCTGGAAACCTGGGCCCTTTACATTGCATCCTGTTACTGTATGTATAGTATTTCAGCGTATGGTCTGTTTAAAGGTTGGAGACAATGACGTTTCTTGAACGGCAGTAGAGTTTTGGACTTGCATTGTCTTTATTTGTTAAGAATCACTACGTTTCAACTGGTAAGTATCTCCAGTCGTCTTCAGGTGAATACTGAATAAGTACGGTAACTACAGCTCTATTTATACTAGGCAGGTGCTGTGACGCATGACTAGTGGGCGGAGTCCTGCGTGTTGCTAGGTGATGACGCATAACTGGATGAGTCATGCTTGATGAGTCATGCTCGATGACGTCATGCTCGATGAATCATGCGTTTAACTCTTGGGTGGTCTTATTCTAAGATTACATTTACTTAACAAGGGTTTCCAGACGTTTCTCATGTCTAATGAAGGCTTACTAAAGCAACCTGGATTTTGGTGTATGGTAGCAGCTTCCTTAAACTTCCTCTTCCTCCAGTGCGGTTCTTTTTGCAGGATTTCCGCTTTTGTCCACATGATATGATGGCCGTGCGTCCAGACGTGGTCAGCTGCACCTGATTTTTCGGTCTCTCCTTTTCGGGTATTATTCCGATGTTCTTTAATCCTTACTTCTAGTGGTCTTAGTGTCTCACCAATGTAAGACTGGCCGCATTCGCAGGGGATCTGGTAGACACAATTTTTCTTGTCTTTCTGGCTTACTGGTCTCGTCTTCGTTAGGTGGCTTCTTAAAGTGTCTCTAGAGCTGAATACTGTTTCGATGTTGTATCGTTTTCCTAGTCTTCTTATTTTCTCCGATACTCCTTTGACATACGGAATATTGAGTATTGGTTGTATCTCTTTCTCTGCTTTACGTGTGTTTGGCCGATTCTTGCGATTTTCCAATATTGTGTCAATCAGTTTCATGGGATAGCCATTCTTGTTGAGGTCGGTCTTGATGTGGTTAGTTTCTCTTTTGAGAGCTTCGTTTGAGTTACAGAGAGTAATTGCTCTATCCACAAGGTTTCTTACTATGCCATGTTTTGTGTTGTTTGAGTGGTTTGATGTATAATTGAGATATTGCCCTGTATGTGTAGGTTTTCTGTACACTGAGGTTAGGAAGGTGTTGCCATTTTTCTCTACATTGACGTCTAGAAAAGGTAATTGGTTGTTCTCTTCTTTTTCCATGGTGAATTTAATTGTCGGTGCAAAGTTATTAATGTGATGTAAGAATTCTCTGAGTTCGTCCTCGTTTCCGTTCCAAATAATGAAGGTGTCATCCACATATCTAAGCCATATTTTTGGTTTCTTCTTTGCTTGTTTTATTGCTTCGAAGAGAACAACCAATTACCTTTTCTAGACGTCAATGTAGAGAAAAATGGCAACACCTTCCTAACCTCAGTGTACAGAAAACCTACACATACAGGGCAATATCTCAATTATACATCAAACCACTCAAACAACACAAAACATGGCATAGTAAGAAACCTTGTGGATAGAGCAATTACTCTCTGTAACTCAAACGAAGCTCTCAAAAGAGAAACTAACCACATCAAGACCGACCTCAACAAGAATGGCTATCCCATGAAACTGATTGACACAATATTGGAAAATCGCAAGAATCGGCCAAACACACGTAAAGCAGAGAAAGAGATACAACCAATACTCAATATTCCGTATGTCAAAGGAGTATCGGAGAAAATAAGAAGACTAGGAAAACGATACAACATCGAAACAGTATTCAGCTCTAGAGACACTTTAAGAAGCCACCTAACGAAGACGAGACCAGTAAGCCAGAAAGACAAGAAAAATTGTGTCTACCAGATCCCCTGCGAATGCGGCCAGTCTTACATTGGTGAGACACTAAGACCACTAGAAGTAAGGATTAAAGAACATCGGAATAATACCCGAAAAGGAGAGACCGAAAAATCAGGTGCAGCTGACCACGCCTGGACGCACGGCCATCATATCATGTGGACAAAAGCGGAAATCCTGCAAAAAGAACCGCACTGGAGGAAGAGGAAGTTTAAGGAAGCTGCTACCATACACCAAAATCCAGGTTGCTTTAGTAAGCCTTCATTAGACATGAGAAACGTCTGGAAACCCTTGTTAAGTAAATGTAATCTTAGAATAAGACCACCCAAGAGTTAAACGCATGATTCATCGAGCATGACGTCATCGAGCATGACTCATCAAGCATGACTCATCCAGTTATGCGTCATCACCTAGCAACACGCATGACTCCGCCCACTAGTCATGCGTCACAGCACCTGCCTAGTATAAATAGAGCTGTAGTTACCGTACTTATTCAGTATTCACCTGAAGACGACTGGAGATACTTACCAGTTGAAACGTAGTGATTCTAAACAAATAAAGACAATGCAAGTCCAAAACTCTACTGCCATTTCAGCGTATATTTTTTAAATATAATATATAATTATTCTATTGTAATCCTATACTTATAAAATAAGTTAATCAGAATTTACAATTTATGCCAAAAAAAAATCTCTAATTTGTCTCCAGTGATTCATAAAATATGTGTTCTGCGTAACCCGATATTAAATTGTGCCTATATTATGGTGATTAAATAGTTACTTTTCCAAAGAACGTCAGTGGTATATTATTACCAAACTAATTAGTGATCCTAATTATGAAATTCGCATATTACAATTTCATATTTATTGTTATTATTACAATTATTATTATTTTCGTGAATAAGTAGTACGCAATCGGTCATTTACAGTGTCGGCATTGGATTTCTTGTGTAAACCGACTCCAAAATTAAGAGCTATACCAATTTGCAAACCACTAAGAATTTTCTTTTATTATGTAATGTTTACAACTAAGTTAAACATTTATATTGTACTGTATCAGTCAAGATTCCTCTATTTGCATTCAAAAATAAAAATACAAAATATACACAGAAAAATCGAAAATGTACAATAATACGAAAACAAAATGCAAATAAGAAAAGGTCTTTTATTTTTGTTAGACTTGCTTTGCCCACGTTTCCTTAAACCCATATTCTACTTTACTGTGAGAAAACAAAACTAACAGAATTTATGTTGTGTTAGGGAATAGTGTGTTTTCAATTCTAGATTTCTATTTTGGCTTTTATTATTCTGGAAAAATGTAAACAATGGATATCAAAGAATAGATTAAGTGTCGAAAATGTACTTTTAAAGGTATTTTCATGATTTTATTTTAAATTCTTAGACAAGATAAAGGCAAATATTTAATTTCTATAGTATTTTTCACGTATGTTTTTATTGCTTGGACGTTTCTCTTGTCAAAAGCGTTGGCCAACTTGTGATTTAAAAATTTTTAAAAAGCTTTTTCTCACGGACATTGGCTTGATTTATAAGAGATGGATATATATAACTGACTGTGTATTTACATGTACACAACAAAGATAGACACTGAACACTCCACTCTGTTACATTCAATTTCTATTCAATCAGATAAAACCCTTTAAAAGATTATTGTATCAGTACTTGACGTCGAATGCTGTTAGTACTTACGCTTTTGCCTTCGCATATCTCTTGCCATATATCATCAATCCCATTGTCTTCGCTGCGTTTTTAATATCACCAAGCCTCACCGCATTCATTCTGGTTTTGATCGCTCACGTGTTGAAATATAAGTGCATTATTGTTGTTGTTTTTTAGGGATCACTTTGCTGATTTTATGCGTAGATTTTCTGGTTATAAACTGTTGAACTGTGTGTGTGAAGTGTTCTTTTTATGAAAAAGTAAGCAAATATTTTGTTTATTTAACAATTATTATAATTATCTATTACGTAACACCAGTCCAGCCCATACCAAACCTTAAGCTGTAGCGACAGGGACGAAAAATCATTCCTCTATGCTTGGGTTTAGGTTTTGTAAAATAAATTTTACTACAAATGACGTGTGTCATCGACGGCCATTAAAAGCTAATGTAAAAAATACTATATTATATTGGTAATAGTCACAGTTTATAACACCGTTTTGTTTATATTACAAAAGAACGTAAAAATCAAAATTTTGTGGGAAGTTAACCCTTCTTTTTCCCGCACACCCAATTTTTTATTGATTTTTTTTTCTTACAGGGGCTAGATTTTTACATTATGCTTAAAATAAGGTTCAAAATATATCTATTATAGATCTGGCCAAGTTGTTTAGTGAAACAACATACAAATATATACAATTTTTAAGAACATTCTTATAAATTAACACCTGGATACATTTTTTTTACCATAATAGTGGTTTAACATAAGTGATAATTAAAAAAAGTGGTCCAAATCTCATTGAAGACTAAATATTTTGAATTTAAGAAACATATCTAATTTATTTTGCTAAAAATATTCTTACTTAAATAAATAACTTGGTGGGTAGTTTATTTTTTATTGCAGTGGCAAACACTCGACAACAGTAGTGAAAAAAAGGGTCCTAAAAAAATATTTGCCTGTCTCCAGAAATTCTTTTCTATTTTCAAGCCAAGGATATGGGTATGTACGCAATCTAAAAGAACATTCTAAAAACTACAATAACAGGAAAGGAAAATACAAATGAAAATAGACATTCTATTTTTATTAGGTTTCCTTTACAGATACATGCTTCGAATCAATAAATGTATTGTTTTATTTCTAAAAAACAAAAGATATAGCGAAATTCGTTTTATTAAATAAATGATAACTTTACAATATTTTAAAACTACTTTGCATTAGAAAATAAAACATAAGATTTTTATTTAAATTGTGACAGATAAAATAAAATTATCTGCTGATCTTTGTTATTATTATAGCATGCTTGAAAGAGGTTTGGACATGGGAAATCGTAACTTATGTAGTAGTAGTAGGAATAAGATTTATTTAGCACATGGCTACTAATACATTAAAATCATTATTTAATTTTTTTTATATAATTTTGCATGACCTTTTAAAACATCCTTATCCTTAAGCGTAGAATTTTGTGGAAAATCAGAAAATAATACAATATATAGGGTGTTCCATTAAAAAAAATTGTCAAAGACGTGACGACAGTTCTATGCGACATCCTGTATAATATTTTTTATGTTAAAAAATGCATAATTAAAAATAATAATTTACGGGTCCGGGCGTTTCTTCTAGATCTTTTTCCTTTAATTGATATTAATTTTATTCCTGACTTCTGGGCAACCCTGTATATATAAATAAATTGTAAAACTAAACTTTTTTAAATCTGCCTCAAAGCAAAGAAGAAAAGCTGCTAAAACTAATGGCGTAATTAGCTAAAAATCTCTAGATTTGTCTAAATTAACGTTCGTTAAAAGTTTTTGTGTAAGGATAAAGCACAAACAGATTAAATGGAGAAAATGGTTTCACTGAAACAAAGTTGTCTAACAAAGTAAAGTTGTTTTTAAAATGTCCTTTGTTAAACGTAGGTTTTAGTAGAAAAGTATAAATATAAGGTCCTTATCTTATAATCAAAACATTGATCGTTTACATTATTTGTTTTTTTTTCCTGAGAGATAATTTTAAAATATATGCCCCTTGCCGCAATGACTGGCGGGGAACCAAATTTATTTTATTCAATTTAAGACAAATCAACGGTTTTACCTGGTCTTAAAAGTGTGATATCCCAGATTTAGAGTCGTTTATAAAACTTATTAGCATACATTTTATCTAATAAGCCTCTAAAAATAATCCTCACTCTCACTAGACGCATTTTAAATTTAGTTTTCACTTACTTACTTTACTTTTTCGTGTCCAAAACAACAACTCATAGTTTTTGCGCCCAATATTGGGCGACGTCAATGGCGTTCTGTTCTGCATTCCATAAATCATTTAGAGAGCAGGTGTTGGGGCAGTTCTTGCAGTTCGTAAGATGTGCCATGTCCTGTACTTCTCCGCAGCCACAGAAGGCGTCTTGATGGTCTGTTTGGTTCCATCTAATTTTGTTGGTTTTCACAGCTGCAACTCCAGTTCTGATCCTATTTAATGTTTTCCACGTTTGCCAGTCTAGGTCCATTCCTCCAGGATCTTTTTGACATAGTGGGTAATTGTCGGGAGGTTCCTCACCAACCATTTTAAGGAAGCCTTTGCGTGATTTTAGCCTTCCATGTATCACGTATGTCCCGTATAGGGGGTGTCTCTCATCGAAGGTCTGCTTAAATTTTTCTGTGTATTCAGCAACCTGGCGGCGCATCAAGGGACTGGCAAAACCGGCCGCTCTGTAGAGTGCTGGTAAAGGTGTTGCTTTCATGCAGCCGGTGGTTATTCGACATGTCTCATTGAGGGCTATGTCGACCTGTTGGGCGTGGCTCGATCTATTCCATACTGGGCAGGCGTATTCTGCGGTGGAAAAACTTAACGCCTCTGCCGTTCTTTTAAGCACCAAAGGTCGAGCACCCCACTTACTAGAGGCGAGTTTTTTGAGAGCATTATTTCTTGATGTTACTTTTTGCCTCGTCTTAATACAGTGCTGTTTATAGGTAAGCGTTCGGTCCAAAGTAACACCAAGATATTTTGGGAAATCCGTGTGTTCCAACTCGCTACCCTGCCAACTGACTTTTAACCTCCGTCTTGCCTGTTTGTTTCTTAGATGAAAAGCACTCACTTGGGTTTTCGCTGGATTGGGCCGCAAAGCATTTTCTTCGTAGTACTGAGCCATCCGTTCTAATGCTTTCTCTAGTTTCAGTTTAACTAAGTAAAAATCCTTATCTTGTACCGCTAAACCAAGATCGTCAGCGTAGACAAAACTTTCTGAGTCTTCCCCAAGAGGCTGGTCGTTGGTGTAAATATTAAAGAGGATTGGGGAAAGAACACTCCCTTGCGGAAGGCCGTTTTTTTGATCTCTCCATCTGCTTTTCTTACCATTTAGAACAACATAGAAACGCCGGTTTTGTAGTAGAGATGATATTACTTGCGTGAGTTTGAAGTCTTTGGTAAGGTTATACGTTTTTATTAAAAGTTTTTTATGGTTTACGGTATCATACGCTGCGGATAAGTCAACGAAAGCAACACCCGTGATAAGTTTTTCTTCAAAGCCCTTCTCTATGTGTTCTGTGAGTGCAAGGACCTGGCCAGAACATGCTTTTCCGGGTCGAAAACCTGCTTGTTGCGGTATGAGTTTAGGCTCTATGGTTTTTCCCATACGATTTAAAACCAGGCGTTCATAAACCTTAAACAGATGACACAGAAGGGAGATTGGTCGATAGCTGCTGGCAGATTCCGGGTCTTTTCCTGGCTTAAGTAGGGCAATCACCTTAGCTTTTCTCCATGACTTTGGAATTTGAAGGTCTGAAACGCAGTTGTTAAAAAGAGTTAGCAACCAGTTTTTCGTCATCGGACCAAATTGCTTTATTTGTTCCGTACACATGTCGTCCACTCCAGCGGCCTTTCCATTTTTCATTGTGTTGACGGCCTCGTTTAACTCTTTAACTGTAAAAGGTGATTCCAGGCTCTTAGTCTCCATTGCGTGGTCTCTTTGCAGTTTTTCTATCTGGATCTTCTTCTCTGTTCTGCCGTTTTTGAGTAGTTGTTGAGCTACTTGGTTTGGGGTTACATTAACAGAGTTCTGTTTCACAACTGGGTCTCCGTTGAGCTTCTTAATAAAATTCCAAGCTATTTTGCTGCTATGTGTCATTTTTCTTGCCTTGTGGAGCTGAGCTGCTGGACCAATGCAATGCCGCAGTTTATTGTATCCTCGCTGAAAGGGTCACGTTCATAGAGTTCAGTGTACTCACTCAAGAGATTCTTAGTGTTGTTAGACAGACCCGCTATGTATTGGGTTCTGCATCCTCTCGGTATGGTCTTCCTAGAGATCTCTTTAAGTATCTCAGTAAACTGTTCGTAGTTTTTCGGTGTCGGTTCTAGGTTGCCGACTTTCTGGTCAAGCATCTTGGCAAATTCTGACCAGTTTGCTTTTTGAAGTTAAATCTGCGTCTGAAGGAAATCATTGGCGCTTTTACGGCGGCATAGACTTCAAGGCCAACTGGTCGGTGTTGGGTTTTTGGAATAGGATCGTAGACTCTTTTGACGCAGAGGTCAGCTAATTGCTGACTGGCAAAGCACAAGTCTGGGTTGTATCCTCTTCTCCAAATTTTACTTTGGAAAGAATGCGGGAGTTTGGAGTCATGTATAAGGGAGAAATCACCCCTCTCACACCATTCTTCCACTGCTTCTCCGTTTTTGTCGGTCTCTGTGTAACCCCATGAGATGCTGTGACTGTTAAAATCGCCAATGACAAGTCGATGTGTCTGAGAATCAAAGTTTTGTGGTGGTGTAAAAGCAAACGCTTCTGTAGGGGGTTTGTAGACCGACGTGACTGTGACTCTGCCTATCTCCACAGTGATGATTTCGATTCCTCCGTTCTGAGTGCAATAGGATGATGTTACAACCTTATCCAGCTTGGCGAAAACAGCACTCCCGTGTTTGTTGTGCGGGATTTCTCCGATCATGTGCATTCCTACGATCTGGGGTCTATGATGGGTAACGTCCCTATGAGTTTCTTGGACACACAGAATGTCACATCCGGTCTTCGTACAGAAATCTGAAAGTAGTTCCTCTTTGTTCTTTGTCAAGCCCTCTATGTTTATGGATGCTATAGTCAGAGTTGGTTCTGAAAAGAACCCTTGATTGATTTTGGTTTTCTTCTTGATTTCTTGTTGTTGTTTGTTGTTTTGGTGGTGGAAGGATTAGCCGTCTGCAGTAGACGTTTCCAGGGGACGCCGACAACAGTTATAGGTTTCTAGTCTGTTGCTCGCGTGGAGGTTCCTTCCTTTCACTATGACCCGGTTTGTTACAGTACAAAGTAAGGTTATCACAGAGGAAATATCTGTTCGTATTTTGCTGTTATTACAAAAATCAGTTTAACAGCAGGAGAGCCTATGGATCAACGGAGAGCTGGTGGAGAAAGTCAGTAAGTACAAATACCTAGGAACAACTGTCAATGAGGGTAATGAGTACACCGAAGAAATTAAATCAAGAATTGGACAAGCCAGAACCATATTTAACAAAATAAGAAATGAGATCTTAACTTACACCTCAGAGTCAGAATATTGAGATGCTATGTTTTTTCGGTGTTGCTGTATGGGATGGAGTCCTGGACATTAAAGGAAGATATAAGTGATCGACTGGAAGCATTTGAGATGTGGTCATATAGAAGGATCTTGAGAATAAGTTGGGTAGACATGGTGACAAATGAAGAGGTACTGGGAAGAATGAAAAAGGAAATATTGAACACAATTAAAATAAGGAAGCTGCAATACCTAGGTCACGTGATGAGGGAAGAGAAATACGTATTGTTACAGAATATTATGCAGGGAAAGATCCAGGGAAAAAGAAGTAGAGGAAGAAGACGCATCTCCTGGTTAAATAACTTAAGAAAATGGTACAACTGTAATTCCGTTGAGTTGTTTAGAGCTGCAGCATCGAAAGTGAGAATAGCTATGATGATAGCCAACCTTCTAAAAGGAGATGGCACGTAAAGAAGAATTTTGCTGTTAGAGATTAAAGTGTTCGCTTAAAATTCTCTGTTAGGCCCTTTCGATTGAATTCAACAAAAAAGCATATAAATTGACGACAGAGTTCATATTCTGAACCACCCCGGAAGGTAAAAACTGAAGAAAGGCGGAGTTGATGAATATATTTATCCTGGGAGGGAGTTTATAATATATTTTGTCTGATTCTATTGTGTCTCAACTATCGAAGAGGAAAGAAAGATTGGTAACTCTTTGTTTATTTAATTTGATTAACAACTGTACCAAGGGATTTATGCGTCCTAATTTTTAATAAAAATCAATTATTGTGTAGCTCTAGAACAACTTTAGTAATTTTTGATTTTCTTAGCGGGTTATCCCGATGTAAACTTTTTGCCTAGCCTTTAACTTCTGAGAACAACCACTTTAGCACGAGACCACCACTAGCTCAGTTCATGAAGGGTTATATGCATCACCCCAGCTACAGTGGCGGATTTAGAGGAAGGGCGCGGGGGGCGCCCCCCCCCCCTTTCCCCCTAGGGAAGATTGATTATATTATCTTAATATTCTAAATGATAAAACGACGATACTTTTTCCGATTATAAAAGTCTGTCGCCCGCTGAATATTGGAATAGGGTGATATATATTCAAATTTTGGACAAACTAATAGTCGATTTAAAAGCTCGTTTCAATGAAAAAACTATTGAAAATTTTAGTTTAAATACTTTAATTCCCAACACTCTGAAAATGACAGATGACGACAGTCTTATTAATTCTTTAACAACAATAACGGAACGGTTTGGAGATCTTTTAGGAAACCCTCTGGTAACACAATTAATGGGTGAAGTACAGTTATACAAACAAAACTCTCTTCCAACTGATAACGCGCTAGAAGTTCTTGAAAACTGTGATGCCAATTATTTTCCGAAAATTAACGCCTGTCTTAAACTTCTTTGTACGTTTTCAATTTCTGTTGCCACCGCAGAAAGAAGTTTTTCCACTCTAAGAATTTTAAAAACTTACCTGAAGTCTACCATGCTAGAAGACCGCCTTAACGGCTTAGCTTTACTATATATCAATCGAAGTATGGATTTAGACATAGATGAAATTATCAACGGGTTTGCAAGCAAAAAGAGACAGCTTGATTTTGTCATTTAAATCGATTTTAAATTTTTTGATACTTACAAAATGGTATAAAAAACGTCAAAGATAATTTTTAGTTTCGTCTGTTATTTTTTATCTACTCTTAATAGAGCATTGTTTTGCTTATTTCAGTATTTTATTTTTTAATTATGTCTTAGTATTATTTTTTGTATTTACCTTTTTTTCGGCACAAAAGAGTTCTTTGTACTAAATAAATAATACCGAAAAAACCTACCTCTCGTTTTAAATTTTATTCCACATTAAAGTTCCGTAAATAATAGGAATGTAAAGGTTGTGTCTACAAATACTGAAATTGCGGTTATAAAATAAAAAAGTTTTGTTTTTCCTGTTACTACTAAATTTGGTTAGTTTTTGGCAAAATTAGGGCGTGGCACCCAAAAAGTTTGCGCTTGCGGCGCATTGCCTGCGGCGCTTTTACTTTCTTCCTACACTTTCCTTTTGCTGCTGTTGTGTTAAAAGTACGTATGTAAAACAAAGACGGGAAATTTAAAACCATTTTTTTTTAATTCTTAAGTAAGCGATAATAAATATTTTCGTGGTGCTGAGGGTATCAGTTGAAGTGGTATAATAATGATAATACAGGCTTACACTGAGCTATACCTAAGTGTTAAATTATACAAAAAGTAAGCATACCGCGCAAGAGATATAGTAAACTAGTTATAGATGAAACAAAAAAAAAAAAAATTAAACCACAAAGAAAAACCAACAGCGAAACCTCCCAAAACAGAATCAGAAAATAAGAATTTTGTTGGATAAAAAGACCGGAAGACAAGCCCTGTCCTAATAAGGGTTGTAAGAAATACCTGCATTTAGAATCAATAAGACACGTCATTTCAGGATGTTAAAATGTGTTGAACCCAAAAACATTGACAGTATGCCATGTCGGGCAACGAACGACATAAGAGCTCCATAAATTTTCAATGTTGTTATTTATGCAGCAAGATGAAAAAAATAAAAAATGTTTTAGAAATTAGGTCCAGGTTAACTTAACTCACGATGGATACACAGAATACGTCTGCTAAAATATAAAAAGGTAAAAATTACCAGCCGTATTCACTAAAGAGTTCCAAATTTAGAATCGTAGGTACTAAATTGACAGTTTTGGGTTTAAAATTACAAGTTTCAGAATAAGTCAACTAAGTTTTAATTTGTAAATATTTTTTTGTTTTTTCTTCAAATTTATAAAGAAAAGAAAATATTTTAGTACGTACTGTTCTTAAATAGAACTAAAACTATATTTGCAACAACATCCCTGTTAAATTATGTATGTGTAAAATGATTTAATTACAAAAAAATCAATGTAACACAAAAGAATCATATGACACATAAAATAATGCCACGGTAAAAATACAACTGGGAGACTATAGATCTAAATATTTCGATGGTCTAAATTTTAAACTCCTTTATGATCAGGTTAAATTACACATTCGAAGATACATAAATTTACAACAAGCTGAAAATCAGTGAAAATGTTCAAAATACAATTATAAATAAAATTTAAAAGTTCCCCAACATTCCCGTGCACGGAAAAAATTTGACTCGAGGTCAAAGGTCAAAAAAATGAGTTTTTCGCAATTTTTAGCAAAACGGTAAATTTTATCATAAAAATACTTTAGACAAAAATTGTAAATCATAAAATTATCTATAAAAAATGTATAATTACTTTTTTTCCTTCGAGCCACCGTTTCTGAGATATAGGTAACGATTCAAAAAGTTGTAACCGTCATAATATGCATGAGTACGCTACGTATATACATCTCTAAAGTTGTAATATACAAAAAAAAAATCTTAAGCCAATCTTAATAATTTTGAAAGCAAAACTTTTTATAAGGAATAATTTTTTTTCGATTCGACGATTACAACTTTTACAACTTTTTGAATCGTTATATCTCAGAAACGATGGCTCGTAGGAAAAAAAGTATTTATACATTTTTTTTAGATCATTTTATGATCTACAATTTTTGTTTAAAGTATTTTTATGATAAAACTTACCGTTTTGCTAAAAATCGCGAAAAACGCATTTTTTTGACCTTTTACCTCGAGTCAAATTTTTTCCATACACGGGAATGTTGGGGAACTTTCAAATTTTATTTATATTTGTATTTTGAACATTTTTACTGATTTTTAGCTTGTTGTAAATTTATGTACCTTCACTATCATTTTTTGGTCTAATTTGACCGGACTATTAGGGAATACGGGTGTACATTTTTACTTAGTTGATGAGACATATTCACAAATTATTTACTTTTTCCTTTACAGGAGTTGAATTCTATTTTTGCTTTAACGCAAACTCTGTTTAAAAATCCATTTTAGTTAAAAATCTACAACCCTTCTTAAATCTTCGAGTCCATGGCCGGTAAATATAATTATTTAAGTATCTGGATATACTAGATACCGTATTCTGTAAAAGAACTTTTTTGTCGCAAAGACATAATCAAGTTAGTAAGCAATTACGTATTCTATTTGCATTGTTCGTCTTTCGTTTCTGAACGAAGTATGCCAGATGCATCTTAATGAAAGTGACCGCAAAGTATAGTATATCCGAACTTCCACATAAAATGTTCTCTTTTGAGAAATAAGTTTATAACATGGTAAATGTATAGTGTAAATAATTCGTAGGAAATCATAAACATATTGTCGAGGGCTTTGAATCTGGTTTGCAAACATCTATTAGGTTGTGAGATTTGTCAAGAGCTTTTAACTGTGTCTTTCATCAAGTTCTGATAAAATAAGTTACGATTTTATGGAGTAAGGGGTGCTCCATTAGAATTTATGAAATCATACTTACAAAATCGAGAACAGTGTAATGGAAACGATAAAAAATGCAATGTCGAGAGTCTTTCTTCATGTGATATATTAGTAATATTCGGGGTTTTACCTTTGAAACATGTACGGCTTAATATTGAGGCTTTATTAAAAGAAATCCTTTTAATAAACTATTGGAGCAGACTGCGTGTTATAATTTCCCTACTTATAATATCACTGAGAGATGGACTACTTCCATAAAAAAAAACTATTTAAATATTTGTATTCTAATATATTCCTTTAAATTACCCGCTAAAACATCCGTCACTTTTCCCATCTTGAAGATTTGTGTCAAGTGACGAATCACCGGGTCAAGTTCCAGTTCAAATTCTTTTTCTTTTTGACCTCGTGTCGAATGAAGGTCTAACAAAAAGAACTCCGGTTCTCTAGCCCTTTTTTTAGTTTTACTAAAAAGTTTTTTTTTAATTTTCTATTAGTTAGTTTCCAGCTATGCTGAAATTAACACCCACTGGGGTTCCCGTCCGTTCATTTGGGCTTGTTCCCCTAATTTTCTTTTTTGCTATGAACTAAGGTAAGTCCCTCTTTTTTGTGTATATAAGAGAGATTTTTTCAAATAAATTATTCAAATAACCATTTCAATGTATTTTACTGAACAATTTCTTTTATTCTTTACAGATTCATACATCAGTTCAATACAACTTTACTATTTTACCTCTAAACTAATTTTTTTATATGAAAAAGGTTAAATACCTTCTTTCTCCCCATGGTTTCCGGGATGAAAGGTCTTGACCTGTAAATCTCCACTTTTCTTGAATTTCTTAATTTTTTTTTCTCCTTGCCCAAACGGGCCTCCTCTTACCACTGTGACCTGTTGCCCATGGTCAGTGTTAAGACTTAAGCATACCAATTTTTTAATCATTATCCCATTTCTCAATATTTGATCTTCCATGGCTCGATGAGAGCTCCATCGAGGTTCATTACCATTCACCATTTAGGTTTGTCACTTATAAATATTTTCTCTTTATATTTTATTCCTGATGATGGGTGTTACTACACCCGAAACATGTAGAATATCTACCACCTTTTAACTTTACTATCTAATAATAAACTAGTGGAGAAAGACTTCATGTTTTATTTATTCCTATTTAAATAAGTTAAGAGCGGGTTGTCCAAAATTGTTTAAACTCCGCATGTGTACTCACCGCACAGGGACCCTAAAAAAATCAACACCCGCCTAAAGTTAACAAGCAAATATTTGGACAGCCCTAAACTTGCACGGAATTTTCTATGTTTACTACCACGATGCGCCCACCCCACCACCCGGTATATTGGTATATTGTAAGGAACTACTATGAATGAGAAATAATAGATAACTATAACTCTAAATCTATACTTTATTAATTGTCTCTGTCAAACTGGAATATACCCGTAATTTGTAAATTACAAAAATGTGATCAAAATAAAATATGTTTAGCAGGTCTTCCTTACCGGAATACCTAGTATAGTAATAATCTTGATATAACCTGCGAAATCCTGGCCCAATCACGTTATATGAATGACATGCTGGTTAATTTTAGTGTGTTATGTTGGTATGACTTGACGTAAATTACAGGATCGGACTTAGAAATTACAAATTTTTAATATGTAAAATGTATGTTTAAAAAATAATATTCTTTAAGCTACTAAAAGTTATTGTTGTTATGCTTTTTTTTTATGATAAAACACCTGCACTGTAGGAAAAATCCTTTAAGGCGCTCTGGGAGCGGTGCGTGTGCGAAGAAAGCGATTAACGTTGGTCTTGAAACGTTGAAGATTGTATTCATTGGGAAACACGACCTCAGGAAGATCATTCCACAAAGATGACGTTCTCCAGATGAAAGAATTCTTGAACAATGAAGTTCGAGGAGTACTAAGCTGAACAACATATGGATGAGCGGCAGTGGTTCGCCGTGTATTTCTGTATTGCATTGCTCTAGGTGGAATCAAGTGGGCAATGTCAGTCGAACACCTGCCATGGAAATATCTGTAAAAGAGAGCCAAATCACCAACCTGTCTTCGATGCTCCAGGCTATCGAGGGTCTTGGTCAGCTCGGGGTCGCTGATCAGACGAACGGCTCTCCTTTGAATGGAATCCAGTAGCCGAAGGGTGTGCTTGGGTGCAGAGCTCCAGACATGAGAGCAATATTCTAATGATGGTCGAATCTGGGCTTTGTCGAGGGTCAAAAGTTGATGAGGTGTGTACAACCTTTTGGTGCGGAAAAGTACACCAAGTTTCTGTGCAGCTGCCTTGGCAATTGCGGCAACGTGATCATGCCAAGACATATTACCTCCCAGATTGACCCCCAGCAAATTAATAGACGGTGCCAGGGGAATTGCGTGTCCTGCCATGACTATATCCGGTTCTGCAATGTTAACCCTTTTGGAGAAGACTTTTGCCTGGGTTTTCTTAGCATTAAATTCGACTTGGTTACTGTCACCCCAAGCCAAAATTTCTTCCAGGTCATTGTGTCTCTGTCAAAATCTGGGGAAATTTTGAAAGTCCTAATCAGCCGGCCGAGGTTATATTATATCTAGATGTCAATGTCGAAAAACGAGTTCTCTCCTGAATATTTCTTTACCTGTACAATTATTACCTTTAAAGACTTTTTTATTAGTTTTAGTTTTATTAATTTAGTTTATTAGATTATTTATTAGTCCGATCTGAGCCTGTCTTTGGAAACGAGACAGCTTTTTATTCCTAGACCATATCAACATAAAAATACTAAATCAATCTTTGGTGTGTGGTATCTTAGCCTTAGAAAATAAGCTTAAGGCGGTATCCAGATTACATAATCCTCTTCAGTTTACCATTAGATGATAGAAGAAGAAGGCTCGGGGCAGCCACAACATGACCGAGTCTTCCAAAAAGAACTCTTAACTCTTTTGGTAAGAAGGAGAAACAAATGAACTAGACACGGAAGTTAGAAGAAGAAATCTAGGTAGAAACAGGTAAAATTAGACAATAGGTAGGTACTTACAAGTGGATACCGTAAAACAAAAAAAAAATCATAAAATAATCTATAACATTTAACAAATTATTCTATTAAAATAAATCCCTTGTATTTTATGCGAAGAAAGTAAATTTTTATGCAAAAATAATACGTTCGAACTGCTGGACAATTGCTTTCGAGCAAGAAAAATTTTGCCTAAATTTAACAGTTAATATTTATTGAACCAGATATAATATCGATCTACGGTTTTGAATGGTTCATAGATTCATCCTTTGGAAAACAATTGTCAATATTGGATTTTCTTTAACTGTCAAACAATTTTATATACAGGGTGTTAAAGAAGACGATGATTTTTGCTCCAATTTTAATGGCGTGTAACTTTCACCATAATATTTTTAAATTTGATCACTCTACGTCAATTGAATCACTAGTTCATAGCAAAGAAAGTAATTTGTCAAATTTTTGATATCTGCTATATTTTAAGAAATACCGATTTTTTTTAAAAACCTTGCTTTATTTCAACTTATTTTTTTAGCTAGATCTCACTGTGCGTTGTATCGTGCAAACTTTGCGAGTGATTCTTATACCTTATGAAAAACTTGATTAGGTTCAGTAACAATAGTTGTACCTAAATGTTATGATGTAAAGTGGCGTACTTATAAACACCTATATGTCTATGGTTTATGAGTATAGTGTTAGAAAGTTAGAAATTCATAAATACATTTTTTCCAAAAATAAAATTAAAAAATGTATCTTTGTTAAATTTTTGTAAACACACTGTATAATATACCTACAGTGCGATATGAAAAACTAAAAAATAAGAAAAAATTGACGTAATCTAGGGGCGAATACTTTCCAATATAAAACAATCGTGAAAAATTGTGAGATACTCATAAACCATAGACATATAGGTGTTTATAAGTACGCCACTGTACATCATAACATTAAGGTACAATTATTGTTATTGAACATAATCAAGCTTTTTATAAGGTACAATAATCACTCGCAAAGTTTGCACGATACAATGCACAGTGAGATCTATCTACCAATAAGTTAAAATAAAGCAAGGTTTTCCAAAAAAATCGGTATTTCTTAAAATATAGCAGATATCAAAAATTTGACAAATTACTTTCTTTGCTATGAACCAATGATTCAATTGACGTAGAGTGATAAAATTTTAAAATATTATTGTGAAAGTTACACACAATTAAAATTGGAGCAAAAATCATCGTCTTGTTTAACACCCTGTATATACAATCTTTTGACAGTTAAAGAAAATCCAACATTGACAACTGTTTTCCAAGGGATGAATCTATCAACCGTTCAAAACCGTAGGTCGATATCATATCTGGTTCAGAAAATATTAACTGTTAAATTTAGGCGAAATTTTTCTTGCTCGAAAGCAATTGTTCAGCAGTTTAGTTAAACGAGGTTTGTTCCCACTCAAAATTTCAATACTCATACAAACAAAGAAAAAAATATAATTTAAATAAAAATAATATTTTCACGTTTAAGATCGATAACTTGACAGAAATTTTTAACCAAGAAAATGTCGCTAGAAAAGGGAGCTAACTAAAATATGGGGCATGATCCTCAAATTAAGTGCGTTAATTAAATTAACTACGCGGCCTCTAATTTTCCTTTCCCTTCATCTTCCAGCAAGAAGAAAATAGTAGAAACTTAATTTCAAACTCCTGTCAATTTTTTTCGTTTTAAGGGCGTTCCAAAGGGTAAATTGGCCACACCCAAATATGCTCTGTGGTGGAATTTAATCAAAATCGCTGGATACTCTAAGGTAATAATAGTATAGCAGTACAGAAAGCAGTACCAGAAATTTTTTTTGGGGCAGCAGTTAATAAAGCTTTGCCAAAACAAAGTTTGAAAATATCCTTAAAGGGGGTGTGCGCCAAAAAACAACTTTATTTAAAAACATAAAGAAAAAAAAACTAAGAATAAAACTCTAAACCGCACCCTTCTATCGCAAATAATAACGGAGATATGCCTCTGCAAAGATGTCATATTTCAGCGCGTGACGTCACAAAAGCTTGGCCGCTGCATAAATCAGTATATTGCATGAAATAATTTACGTAAGTTTTAGCGCTTAGTATTCGTCGGGTTGTTAACCTCCATGTTGTTCACTGTCAAAAATAATTTTATAACCTTTTTTATATACCAGTGGGGTATTTTGCAAGCATGAACCTCTTTATGAGAAAGTGTTAAACAGAAATCTATTGAGCATTGCAATAAAACGCAAAGCCACCGAAGACATTAATGAAAAGCCTTCAAAGCTGGTTCATAAGAAACTCCGAAACAGTGACGTAGACTCTTTGACAACAGTTGATGTGAACTCTTCGATAAAAAACATGTGTCACGCTCGTCGGAAAGATATGCATTGGAATCACGAAATGTGGTGACGAATCAAAAAGAGAGAAAATGTTTTAGCCGGCGTACAGACTCGATTAAAATTGAAAAAAGTTGTATGCCTCCGCTGGGAATTGAACCCAGAGCCTCTCGATTACATGTCAAGAGCGCTGCCAATTTCGCTACGGGAGACCTGAAATTCTCTCACCAACTTCGGTCATATAACTTATTCAATTTTATGTTAGTCTGGAATCTCCTGTGATTCACAGACCGGGGAGGGTGTTATAAGGGGAAAGGGAACTCACTCACTACCACTGAACATTAAGATCTATTTTTCTTTTATCCGTACATCGACGACATATAGCGTTAAATTTAAATGGTCTGCATATGTGGAGTGTTTATTATTTTTGGTAAAGGAATCCTGGTGATCTTGAATTCTAGTTCTGAATGAACGACCCGTTTGACCTATGTAATATTTGGAACAAGAACCACAATTTAACCTCAGAAAACCACATTTTTAATAAATTTTACATGTAGAACAAAAAAGTTTAAAATTAAATTGATTAGAGTCTTTAGAAATCAACAAATGGAAAAATTCACCAAATTTATTAAATGACCAATTAGATAATTGCACTTCTCCTTTGTTAAATTTATTCAATTCATAATTAGTTTAGTATCCACCTACCTGTCCTTTGTAAAGTAATACCTTAATAATTTTATAACCTGGTTTTACCAACTTCTGTATAGCTAGGAAATTTTGTTTTTAATATCACATCTGACGAAGCTGCTGTGACAGCGAAACACGTGTCATGTTGACATTATACGAGTAAACATTACAAACCACGAGTGTTTTATTTCCTAATATCAAATAGAGACAATTCAAGTCCAAAACTACACACTCGTACATTAATATCATTCTTCTCAATTTTTCACTTCGTATTGCCAGATCTGGTTACTCTATGTATCCACTTTAAAGTCAATAATGTTTATTTCAAATTGATATAATGTGTTTTAAATTTCTTAGTTTTCTTCAGAAAATGTTATTTAAACTTTTGTGTTATTTTTTGGATATAGTATTACATTATTATAATCATCGATGGAGTGCTCTAAAACATATCTTGTCTACAAATTAACCATCAATGCCGGTGTTCCTCAAGGGTCCATATTGTCGCCTACCCTCTTTTTACTGTATATTAACGACCTTCTAGTGAAAACCCAAAATCCAATTTATAGCTTTGCTGATGACAGCACACTTGTCTCATCTTTTACCTTGACTCCCCAAACATCCGCTGCCGACGCACATCTTCGCAGGCAGCATGAAGTATTGCGCCTCAACAATGACCTGGAAGAAATTTTGGCTTGGGGTGACAGTAACCAAGTCGAATTTAATGTTAAGAAACCCCAGGCAGCAGTCTTCTCCAAAAAGGTTAACATTGCAGAACCGGATATAGTCATGGCAGGACACGCAATTCCCCTGGCACCGTCTATTAATTTGCTGGGGGTCAATCTGGGAGGTAATATGTCTTGGCATGATCACGTTGCCGCAATTGCCAAGGCAGCTGCACAGAAACTTGGTGTACTTCTCCGCACCAAAAGGTTGTACACACCTCATCAACTTTTGACACTCTACAAAGCCCAGATTCGACCATCATTAGAATATTGCTCTCATGTCTGGAGCTCCGCACCCAAGCACACCCTTCGGCTACTGGATTCCATTCAAAGGAGAGCCGTTCGTCTGATCGGCGACCCCGAGCTGACCACGACCCTCGATAGCCTGGAGCATCGAAGACAGGTTGGTGATTTGGCTCTCTTTTACAGATATTTCCATGGCAGGTGTTCGACTGACATTGCCCATTTGATTCCACCTAGAGCAATGCAAAACAGAAATACACGGCGAACCGCTGCCGCTCATCCATATGTTGTTCAGCTTAGTACTCCTCGAACTTCATTGTTCACGAATTCTTTCATCTGGAGAACGTCATCTTTGTGGAATGATCTTCCTGAGGTCTTGTTTCCCAATGAATACAATCTTCAACGTTTCAAGACCAACGTTAATCGCTTTTTTCGCACTCGCACCGCTCCCAGAGCGCCTTAAAGGATTTTTCCTACAGTGCAGGTGTTTTATCATAAAAAAAATCTCATACATCTAAGAACACAATATTCTTGCTTAATGGGCCATCATACCCATTTTTAGAAAATAAATATTTCATGGGTACCATCAGACCGATAAAATATCAAAGTTAGACTTGTCTATTAGTCTCAAATAATGCTTTACTTAAAAAATTAAAGTTGTTATTTGAATGTACTGATAAAAATAATAACAATAATGCAACCATTTTCTTACATGCCTGTTTATAATTATGGATACCGCCTACAAATAATTTTGTCTGGAATTACATGGATGTCTTTGAAAAGAAGCAGCTATTACAATGTAATTGACGAAATTATAGGTTGTCCAATCTTGTTTACGAAGACACATGCGGCTAATGAACCTCTTTCAGTATTGAAGTAAAATAACTGCTATTGTTTTCAGTTGAGACTGGCATGCTTAAGACTAATTGCTGATAATGTTTTATTTGTGTAATTTTAGATTGATTTTGTAGTTTTGATCAAAAGTTTTAAATTTTTAACTACTAAAAAATATTAGCCTAAAATGTGTACCTATTTTAAACTAAATTATAAATGTTATCTTTAAATTTGTTCCAAAAATTGGGATTCACTAGAAATTCTATTTTGACGGATGATACTATGCACTTAATTCTCGTGAAATTCGATTTTATAATATTTTGTATAAAAAAAAAACTATTTACATACCAAGGGAGAAAAATTGTCTTTTTTTGCGGATAGTTTGATACCCGATATGAAGCCACCATTTTCGGCCCTTGTTTCGGGTCTAAAATGACGTTTTTTAGTAAGGTAGTAGAAAAAAGCCATTTTATTGCCATCGCCAGACACAGGTACAAAATGCGCGATTGTTCGTGATGACTCATCGACTACTGTTTGCTATTAACACATTTTAATAACTATTTTGAACAAGTTTCTGAATTTTGATAGAATTAAATAGATAAAGATTTGAAAAATAAAGAAAGGCTTTTCTTACTTCTAACTTTAATCACTCAAGGGCTGATTTTCTGCAGAGAGTCGTTTTTGTTGCAAATGCTTAGGTTTTAAAATATTCCTTTTTAAAGTGCCGTTTTGTAAAAAAATATTGCATTTGGTTATAATCTAGGTTAAGTTCATTTAGATATTAACATAATTAATTATTAAAAAAATGTAAAGATGTTACTAATAATTTAAGTTTTATAAACATACATTTGCGCATACAGGTATTTATTTCCCTAGGTGCAAATACAAAACTCCCTGCAGAAATTTATTTACACAGTATTACGTTTTATTTATATTAAAAAATAATTTATAAGCCAAGTGGATATGATACATTTGTATATAATATATTTCTATATTTTGTTGATTTAAAATAGCTCTAAAAAGGGGAAAACGAAAAGTATATAATTGAAAAATACTATAAAATATTATTATTTTTAGAAAAGAAGGTTTTTAGCGGCAGGCAGACAAAGTAGTGCATCTATCTTTTGCATTGAGTACACAGGGACGCCAAAGGTAATGGATTCCCTGGGGTACAGGTAGACAATGACAGGCTGTTTCGTTCTTGTTAGAACTCATCAGAAAGCCGTAACCCGTAAGCGACCCCCAGTACAGCGAGCCTGTTCTTTCAAGGCGTTTTTAAGAAATAAAAACGCGATGAAAACTCCGTAACGCCATCCATAGGAATCAACTCAATGCAAAAGATAGTCGTGACGAAGCAACAATAAACCAAATACGTTAGGCCAACACACCAGTATAGGCAACATTTATCGCATCCCCACAATTTTTCTACGGATTTGTAGATTCAAATAAGTTCGCGCTGCAGTATACCCACTGTGCGCTGCCAACCCGTAATACAATGCCGTGTTTTAAAAATAAAGTAGTAGAGTTTAGTGTCCGTATAATTAAATAGAAAAGAAGGTTTTTTAGCGGCAGGCGGACAAAGTAGTGCATCTATCTTTTGCATTGAGTACACAGGGACGCCAAAGGTAATGGGTTCCCTGGGGCACAGGTAGACAATGACAGGCTGTTTCGTTCTTGTTAGAACTCATCAGAAAGCCGTAACCCGTAAGCGACCCCCAGTACAGCGAGCCTGTTCTTTCAAGGCGTTTTTAAGAAATAAAAACGCGATGAAAACTCCGTAACGCCATTCATAGGAATCAACTCAATGCAAAAGATAGTCGTGACGAAGCAACAATAAACCAAATACGTTAGGCCAACATACCAGTATAGGCAACATTTATCGCATCCCCCAATTTTTCTACGGATTTGTAGATTCAATTAAGTTCGCGCTGCAGTATACCCACTGTGCGCTGCCAACCCGTAATACAATGCCGTGTTTTAAAAATAAAGTAGTAGAGTTTAGTGTCCGTATAATTAAATAGAAAAGAAGGTTTTTTAGCGGCAGGCGGACAAAGTAGTGCATCTATCTTTTGCATTGAGTACACAGGGACGCCAAAGGTAATGGGTTCCCTGGGGCACAGGTAGACAATGACAGGCTGTTTCGTTCTTGTTAGAACTCATCAGAAAGCCGTAACCCGTAAGCGACCCCCAGTACAGCGAGCCTGTTCTTTCAAGGCGTTTTTAAGAAATAAAAACGCGATGAAAACTCCGTAACGCCATCCATAGGAATCAACTCAATGCAAAAGATAGTCGTGACGAAGCAACAATAAACCAAATACGTTAGGCCAACACACCAGTATAGGCAACATTTATCGCATCCCCACAATTTTTCTACGGATTTGTAGATTCAAATAAGTTCGCGCTGCAGTATACCCACTGTGCGCTGCCAACCCGTAATACAATGCCGTGTTTTAAAAATAAAGTAGTAGAGTTTAGTGTCCGTATAATTAAATAGAAAAGAAGGTTTTTTAGCGGCAGGCGGACAAAGTAGTGCATCTATCTTTTGCATTGAGTACACAGGGACGCCAAAGGTAATGGGTTCCCTGGGGCACAGGTAGACAATGACAGGCTGTTTCGTTCTTGTTAGAACTCATCAGAAAGCCGTAACCCGTAAGCGACCCCCAGTACAGCGAGCCTGTTCTTTCAAGGCGTTTTTAAGAAATAAAAACGCGATGAAAACTCCGTAACGCCATCCATAGGAATCAACTCAATGCAAAAGATAGTCGTGACGAAGCAACAATAAACCAAATACGTTAGGCCAACACACCAGTATAGGCAACATTTATCGCATCCCCACAATTTTTCTACGGATTTGTAGATTCAAATAAGTTCGCGCTGCAGTATACCCACTGTGCGCTGCCAACCCGTAATACAATGCCGTGTTTTAAAAATAAAGTAGTAGAGTTTAGTGTCCGTATAATTAAATAGAAAAGAAGGTTTTTTAGCGGCAGGCGGACAAAGTAGTGCATCTATCTTTTGCATTGAGTACACAGGGACGCCAAAGGTAATGGGTTCCCTGGGGCACAGGTAGACAATGACAGGCTGTTTCGTTCTTGTTAGAACTCATCAGAAAGCCGTAACCCGTAAGCGACCCCCAGTACAGCGAGCCTGTTCTTTCAAGGCGTTTTTAAGAAATAAAAACGCGATGAAAACTCCGTAACGCCATCCATAGGAATCAACTCAATGCAAAAGATAGTCGTGACGAAGCAACAATAAACCAAATACGTTAGGCCAACATACCAGTATAGGCAACATTTATCGCATCCCCCAATTTTTCTACGGATTTGTAGATTCAATTAAGTTCGCGCTGCAGTATACCCACTGTGCGCTGCCAACCCGTAATACAATGCCGTGTTTTAAAAATAAAGTAGTAGAGTTTAGTGTCCGTATAATTAAATAGAAAAGAAGGTTTTTTAGCGGCAGGCGGACAAAGTAGTGCATCTATCTTTTGCATTGAGTACACAGGGACGCCAAAGGTAATGGGTTCCCTGGGGCACAGGTAGACAATGACAGGCTGTTTCGTTCTTGTTAGAACTCATCAGAAAGCCGTAACCCGTAAGCGACCCCCAGTACAGCGAGCCTGTTCTTTCAAGGCGTTTTTAAGAAATAAAAACGCGATGAAAACTCCGTAACGCCATTCATAGGAATCAACTCAATGCAAAAGATAGTCGTGACGAAGCAACAATAAACCAAATACGTTAGGCCAACATACCAGTATAGGCAACATTTATCGCATCCCCCAATTTTTCTACGGATTTGTAGATTCAAATAAGTTCGCGCTGCAGTATACCCACTGTGCGCTGCCAACCCGTAATACAATGCCGTGTTTTAAAAATAAAGTAGTAGAGTTTAGTGTCCGTATAATTAAATAGAAAAGAAGGTTTTTTAGCGGCAGGCGGACAAAGTAGTGCATCTATCTTTTGCATTGAGTACACAGGGACGCCAAAGGTAATGGGTTCCCTGGGGCACAGGTAGACAATGACAGGCTGTTTCGTTCTTATTAGAACTCATCAGAAAGCCATAACCTGTAAGCGACCCCGAATACAGCGAGACTCTGTTTTCAAGATATTTTTAAGGTTATGGCTTTTTGATGAGTTCTAATAAGAACGAAACAGCCTGTCATTGTCCACCTGTGCCCCAGGGAACCCATTGCATTTGGCGTCCCTGTGTACTCAATGCAAAAGATAGATGCACTACTTTGTCCGCCTGCCGCTAAAAAACCTTCTTTTCTATTTCATTACACGGACACTAAACTCTACTACTTTATTATTATTTTTACTCGTTTTCCTTTAAAATTGACACAAAACAATATCTAAGAAGAGCGTCCGAAACCTTTATGTCTTATACAAAACAGAACTTTTAGAAGCAACTTTTTAAAAACAAAGCGTTTCCGACAAGATCTGATTTGTAACCTAAGCCAAAAATACATAATTCCTTATAAAATCAAAATTTTTGGAGTGGTGAACGTGTAATAAATAAATATTTAAGGATTTATATTGAGTCCAAGCGTGGGACAAAAAGCTAGGTTAGAAGTATGCCTTTAGACTCGAGCTCCTAGGCTCTTGTGACGAGAGAAATTCTCCTATACAGAAATAGTTTCTCTTGACTTAAAGAAGAAGGAGTCAACGTTTAAAAGCGCTGACTACTTTGGACCAAAAGCCCCACTATACAGGGTGATTCACGTTGAGTGGCCTATTAGAAGATTTCGAAAACTTATCTTTCTAAAAATTTGATAACAGGCTTAATTGGCTTTGGGTTTTTAAAACATAATATTTTGACGTTTTTGTTACTTCCGGTTATACCGGAAACTAATGCCAACTTTGCTATTTCAAAAGCGAAACACTATGTATATTTTATCATTTTTAATTACCTTATTAAAATCTAAATAACTTTTGTTAATAATAATCTATTCCTATCTCTAACCGTTTTAGAGATATGAATTATAAAAGATTTTTTTTGTGTAAAAACGCTTCGAGAAGAATGTTTAGTAACTCTGAAACTAATAAAGGTAAGCATTTTAAATTTTGTAAGCTTTCAAGTAATACATAGATCGTTAGTTTAATCTACTTAGGTTTCACGTTTTTGTTGAATTAGGATTTCATGAAGACAACACTCTGTGTTTTTTGATTGTACCAGTTTTAATATAATTGTTGAATTAGAATTGTCAAATATATAAAATTAATCTAAACTTGTCATTATTTGCTGTGCTAAACTTTCTTATTCAAGTTGTTCCTGTTGTTCAAACTATACTGTTTCCATCAGTTTATTATACAGGGAGTTCTTAAAATTGTGCCAATGTTTCCAGTTAAATAAATGTGCATAAGTCAATTTTTGAAAACGGAACACTTTTTTTAGCTTACTAACGTGTAGAGAATTAAATTTCCTATCTAAATGCCTGTATGTTACAATCCACATTTTTAGTCGTTTTGGAATTATGAGCAATTTAAATAAAAATCTTGGCACAATTTTAAGAACTCCCTGTATAAAAAACGTGACACCTAAGTAATTAAAACTAAAGATCTATGTATTACTTGAAAGCTTACAAAATTTTAAACGTTTACCTTTATTAGTTTCAGAGTTACTAAACTTTCTTCTCGGAGCGTTTTACACAAAAAAATCCTTTTATAATTCATATCTCAAAAACGATTAGAGATAGGAATAGATTATTATTAACAAAAGTTATTTAGATTTTAATAAGGTAATTAAAAATGATAAAATATACATAGTGTTTCGCTTTTGAAATAGCAAAGTTGGCATTAGTTTCCGGTATAACCGGAAGTAACAAAAACCTCAAAAGATAATGATTTAAAAGCTCAAAGCCAATTATGCCTGCTATCAAATTTTTAGAAAGATAAGTTTACTCGTTTCCAAGATCTTCTAATAGGCCACTCAACGTGAATCACCCTGTATATATTTTTGAAATCAGACCGCGAAATACAATATACCGGTTTAGTTACAAAACTGGATTATCATTTAAAATAAATTAAAAATAGCGTCGGGTCTGTAATTTTTTGATATCTGACATATTTGACAATAGCATAGTTAGCTCGGCCATAAAATATTATGTGTTTTTAAAAAAAATGAATTTCTAATCTCATTTTTTTCGCGGAACAAACCCGCACAGGAAACACACCTATTTCTTACCATCATAATGGTAGCAAAGTAGGTACCATTCTTTGCATGAAAAACTGAGTTTTCAACTGGGCGATTGTACAGGGACATTATTTTAAGTGTCTCACCCGATTGGCGACTTTGCTATCGACCACAATAAAAAAACAATTATGTATTCCCTAACAGCTTTTAGTGAAGAAGCCAAATTTGATGTAAAAAAAATATATGTTTACAAATTTGACAGATACGACGCCATATTGGATTTTCTTAAATAGCAACCCTACCTTATAGTAAGCCAGCTGCATTCGCCTATTTGTTCCAACATTAAAAATGTATACTTGTCAATATTTATTTTCAGCCGTTCCGGAGATACGAGGCTTCGAAGTTGGTGATTTTGTTATCATCGAATTAACAAAAGCTTTGAGATTAGAAACTTAATTTTCTTTGGAGATACGTAATTTTTTATAACGGAGCCACCCATGCTATTGTCATATATGTCAGAAGTCAAAAAATGACAGTTACGACGCCATTTTGAATTTTTTTAAATGGCAACCCACATTTATAACTACACCAATGTATTACATTTCGCGATTCGTTTCAAAAATATATAGTTGTCGATATTAATGTTGGAAATAATCTTCAGAAAAAATTGATTTTTTAATCACAAAGCTTCTATTTTTTAATGGGGTGAGATACTTAAAACACATAATCGTACGATGCAGTTTTTGATACGGTCGTATTTCCTTAAGGGTTGGAAATAAATATCGACAACTATATATTTTTGAAACGAATCGCGAAATGTAATACATTGGTGTAGTTATAAATGTGGGTTGCCATTTAAAAAAATTCAAAATGTCGTCGTAACTGTCATTTTCTGACATCTGACATATTTGACAATAGCATGGGTGGCTCCGTTATAAAAAATTACGTATCTCCAGAGAAAATTGAGTTTCTAATCTCAAAGCTTCTGTTAATTCGATGATAACAAAATCACCAACTTCGAAGCCTCGTATCTCCGGAACGGCTGAAAATAAATATTGACAAGTATACATTTTTAATGTTGAAACAAATAGGCGAATGCAGCTGGCTAACTATAAGGTAGGGTTGCCATTTAAGAAAATCCAATATGGCGTCGTATCTGTCAAATTTGTAAACATAGATTTTTTTTGACATAAAATTTGGCTTCTTCACTAGGAGGTATTAGGGAATACATAATTGTTTTTTTTATTGTGGTCGATAGCAAAGTCGCCAATCGGGTGAGACACTTAAAATAATGTCCCTGTACAATATGTTTTTTCTATGATACGGTTTCGTTTACTTAATATTTTGGTATGTAGAAATGTTTAACACATAGTATCCAATTAAAAGAACCCTCTTATTAAAATGTTAAATCTAAGAATTCATAAACAACCAAACATAAATTCTACTTTCCAAAAAATGTGTGCACTTCGACTTTCACACCAACCGTATATTTTTTTCAAAAATTTAATTTTAACGTCAAACGGCCGGCGCAACTATGCAGTTTATATTTTCATTATCAGCATAATAAAGACATTCTGACTGACAAAATAAACTAGTTCTTCCATACGACCAGACCAATTATTCTCCGAAAGAACCGAGGTGACGAATGAAACTCATTTTGTCAAGTTATTCTTTTCGATGTGCGAAAAATGAACGAGGCTGATTACCTGTCATGTCGCGAAGCAAAAACTGTCTGTATATTGTTTTATATTTATTTCCACATTCGTTGAAAGGACCGAAATTAACTTAGAGAAAGAACTGAGGCCAAAAAGAAATATTATGTACTATGCCTCACATGGGAAGAAAAATTTCGTTTTATGATGGATAATATTATCTATTTAGTATACAGCGTGTCCAGAAACCATCTTAGGAAATGGGCATCTTGTTTATTTTTGGTTTTACAAAAAAGTTATTCTTTATAAAAAGTTTTGCTTCCTAAGAACATAGTATTTAATTATTAAAAGTTAAAGTGGCGTATACAGAGTGGTCAGAAAATAATAATAATAAAAGTTAACCTAAAAGAAATATAAATTTAGCTTTTTGCCGATTATCAAAAAAAGCAAGCGCGACAGTATTTTTTTTTTATCAACAATAACAAAAATTAGTAGAACTGATGAAATTATCCTCTTTAAAAAAAAACTCTTACTTTATTAACAGATTTATAAAAAATACTTTAGAAAGAAAAATACGCATGGCTTAGCCCGCCTTGACAAATTGAATCATTAAGCTAACTCGAAAACTACTTAGGTAACCGATCCATCCAAAATTTGGTATACGTATCTAATAGAATATTACTATGAAAACTACTTATCCGGTCTGACAAAAAATTGGTATATCTATGTAAAATGGGTGAAATTTCGACAAGTAAGGCGCCGCAGGCGCGAATAATTTCAGCTCGCCGGCCCAAACGATAATAGGCAAGGCGCCGTAGGCGCAAAAACTTTCGGCGCTTACGGTTTTATCTATAAATTATAGTTGGCAAAGTTTCATTAACAAGGATGAAGAAAATAACATTTTAACCTTCCTTTCCGTTTGCTATAATATGATGTTATCAGATATCGGGCCCCATGTTTCGACCCTAAATAAATATCTTCAATTTCTATATTCGGAAAAAGTAAAATATAATTCAAGACTGAAAATGTGATGTTACGCGTAAAATTAATTTACTTTAAAAGATACTTAATCGAACTACCCAGATTTGGTGAACGCATGTAAAAAAATTTACCTTGAAAACTACTTAACCGATCTGAACAAAATTTGGTATTCGTATATAAAATACGTTAATAATTTTAGAAAAAATATATATAATAACAGTAACTGCAATTTTGTCCTCCATAACAAATCGATTTTATTGTAAACCGAAAACTACCTAACCGATCTACCATAAATTTGGCATATGCATGTAAAATAAATTTACCTCGTAAACTACTTATCCAATCTGAACAAAATTTGGTATAAGTATGTAAACTGAGTTTATAATTGTAGGAAAAATGTTTTAGAGATGGCAGTAACCGCGGCTTTGTCTGCCTGTGAGATCAATGACAGGCAATATTTAATCACAATCAAAGTTACACCTGATTATTGTGTGGAACAAACAATTTGTGGGATTGAAAAACAGGTTGTTTTTTTGCTAGCTGTTATTTTAATATTTTCAAAGTTCAACTATTTCAATTATTAATAGTATATTACGTACCGAGGTGGAAAGTGTTTCATTACTGTCGAGAGATTAGATAGTTTACCGAGACGCGAAGCGTCGAGGTAAACTATATCTCAGAGACAGTAATGAAACTTTTCACCGAGGTTTGTATACTATTTTATTTACAACCACATCCAACATCCACTTCTTATTATTTTGAGTTCAAATAATTATTAAAAGGTAAATGTCATTTTGACTTTTCCATTGCAAAAGTAGACAGACATTTAGAATTTCAAATAACCGCAGGTGATAAAATAACGTAGGTAATAATACACATCAAGATGGCAAATATCATTTTTGGAATATGGTTTCCATGTCACTAAACAATATATTATTTTTTTAAAACGTTAGTGTCAAAGTTTTTACAAAACACCAAAAAAATGCTCTCAGATGAGGAATTTGATTTGGCTGCTACTCCCCCAGAAATTCGAGAAGCAGCAAAAATAGTAGAAGAAGATCTTCTGCCAACTAAAAGCCGCCCGAGATATGACAAGGCATATAACTGTTTTAAAGAATGGTGTATTGGAAACAAAGTTCAAAATCCTGGTTCTGAATCGGCGCTACTAGCTTATTTTAGTGAAAATGCCAAGACAAAGAAAATATCAACGCTTTGGTCAATATATTCAATGTTGAGGACCACTCTATCAATTAGGGAAAAAGTAGACATATCTAAACACGCAAAGCTATTAGCATTTTTAAAAAAGCAAAACAAAGGATACAAGCCGAAAAAATCGACCACACTGTCTATGGATAATATTGAAACATTTTTGGAACAAGCACCTATGGAATTTCTTGTTCAAAAGGTATTTTAGGCTAAAAGGTTGACTATTTCTATATTAACTTATTATTTTATACATTTGTAGGTCGCATTGGTTATTGGTGTCTCAGGCGCCTGCCGATCAGATGAATTATACAAAATGAAAACAACAGACGTTCACTTTTTAGAAGAAAAGGTCGCGATTGAAATACAAAATAGCAAAACGTACCAGCCACGATCATTTATGATAACTGATAATAAATGGATTGCACCACTTAAGGAGTACATAACTTTACGGAAAAATATACAGGATGGAAAGCTTTTTATGCAAATAAGATATGGAAAAATTAGTAAACAATGTATTGGGCACAACACTTTAAGTCAGTTTCCAAAAAAAATTGCAGCTTTTCTGAAGCTGAATACTGAAGGTTTTACTGGTCACTGTTTCAGAAGAACAGCGGCTACTTTGCTCGCAAATAACGGTGGCGATCTTATGCAAATAAAGCGGTTAGGAGGCTGGAAATCTAGCACAGTAGCTGAGGGATACATAGACAGTTCGGTTTCTACTCAGGTTAATACGGCAAAATTGATTTCAAAGCCAAGTTCAAGTTTTACTAACACTACTTTAACTTCAAATAATCATGAAATAAACCTTTCAAAAGAAGAATTTCAGCAAGGTTTAAACATATCTGTGACTGCCTACAATAATGCCAATGTAATATTTAATGTAAATAAGTAAAACATAAACCATGTTAATTTTTTGTTTTTTATAAATGTCATTTAGGTATAATTCATTTAAAGAAATAAAAAATAAAATTATTGTTGTTGAATTTGTGTAATGAGTTGTGTGTTGGTGTGTTTGTATATTATTTTGAGATATCGATTTTTATTAAAATTAAAAAAAAAAAAAAATTTACTATTTTGAGATATCGATTTTTAATAAAATTACAAAAAATAACAATTTTACTTTCCACCCGGGTGGAAAGTGAGCACTTTCCACCCGGGTGGAAAGTAAAAGTCAAGAAACGTCAACTTTCCACCTTTCAAAGATAGGTGAAATGTCATTATTACATACATGGTTGTAAATAAACTGAGTTTATAATTGTAGGGAAAATGTTTTAGAGATGGCAGTAACCGCGGCTTTGTCTGCCTGTGAGATCAATGACAGGCAATATTTAATCACAATCAAAGTTACACCTGATTATTGTGTGGAACAAACAATTTGTGGGATTGAAAAACAGGTGGTTTTTTTGCTAGCTGTTATTTTAATATTTTCAAAGTTCAACTATTTCAATTATTAAAAGTATTTTGTTTTGGGTGTAGTTTTCAGATTAGAATTGAAATACATAAATAATATGAAATGAAATGTTTCTAAATATTTTTTGACAGGTTTTATATCGACAAATTAAGCTATATGTTTACACATCACAGTCCGCAGGAGTGTAATATAAAAGTAAATAATATAATAAAACTATTAAAATATTTAAAAATAAAAATAAAAAAAATTTCAAAAATTCAAAAAATGTTTTTATTTACAACCATGTATGTAATAATGACATTTCACCTATCTTTGAAAGGTGGAAAGTTGACGTTTCTTGACTTTTACTTTCCACCCGGGTGGAAAGTGCTCACTTTCCACCCGGGTGGAAAGTAAAATTGTTATTTTTTGTAATTTTATTAAAAATCGATATCTCAAAATAGTAAATTTTTTTTTTTTTTTAATTTTAATAAAAATCGATATCTCAAAATAATATACAAACACACCAACACACAACTCATTACACAAATTCAACAACAATAATTTTATTTTTTATTTCTTTAAATGAATTATACCTAAATGACATTTATAAAAAACAAAAAATTAACATGGTTTATGTTTTACTTATTTACATTAAATATTACATTGGCATTATTGTAGGCAGTCACAGATATGTTTAAACCTTGCTGAAATTCTTCTTTTGAAAGGTTTATTTCATGATTATTTGAAGTTAAAGTAGTGTTAGTAAAACTTGAACTTGGCTTTGAAATCAATTTTGCCGTATTAACCTGAGTAGAAACCGAACTGTCTATGTATCCCTCAGCTACTGTGCTAGATTTCCAGCCTCCTAACCGCTTTATTTGCATAAGATCGCCACCGTTATTTGCGAGCAAAGTAGCCGCTGTTCTTCTGAAACAGTGACCAGTAAAACCTTCAGTATTCAGCTTCAGAAAAGCTGCAATTTTTTTTGGAAACTGACTTAAAGTGTTGTGCCCAATACATTGTTTACTAATTTTTCCATATCTTATTTGCATAAAAAGCTTTCCATCCTGTATATTTTTCCGTAAAGTTATGTACTCCTTAAGTGGTGCAATCCATTTATTATCAGTTATCATAAATGATCGTGGCTGGTACGTTTTGCTATTTTGTATTTCAATCGCGACCTTTTCTTCTAAAAAGTGAACGTCTGTTGTTTTCATTTTGTATAATTCATCTGATCGGCAGGCGCCTGAGACACCAATAACCAATGCGACCTACAAATGTATAAAATAATAAGTTAATATAGAAATAGTCAACCTTTTAGCCTAAAATACCTTTTGAACAAGAAATTCCATAGGTGCTTGTTCCAAAAATGTTTCAATATTATCCATAGACAGTGTGGTCGATTTTTTCGGCTTGTATCCTTTGTTTTGCTTTTTTAAAAATGCTAATAGCTTTGCGTGTTTAGATATGTCTACTTTTTCCCTAATTGATAGAGTGGTCCTCAACATTGAATATATTGACCAAAGCGTTGATATTTTCTTTGTCTTGGCATTTTCACTAAAATAAGCTAGTAGCGCCGATTCAGAACCAGGATTTTGAACTTTGTTTCCAATACACCATTCTTTAAAACAGTTATATGCCTTGTCATATCTCGGGCGGCTTTTAGTTGGCAGAAGATCTTCTTCTACTATTTTTGCTGCTTCTCGAATTTCTGGGGGAGTAGCAGCCAAATCAAATTCCTCATCTGAGAGCATTTTTTTGGTGTTTTGTAAAAACTTTGACACTAACGTTTTAAAAAAATAATATATTGTTTAGTGACATGGAAACCATATTCCAAAAATGATATTTGCCATCTTGATGTGTATTATTACCTACGTTATTATATCACCTGCGGTTATTTGAAATTCTAAATGTCTGTCTACTTTTGCAATGGAAAAGTCAAAATGACATTTACCTTTTAATAATTATTTGAACTCAAAATAATAAGAAGTGGATGTTGGATGTGGTTGTAAATAAAATAGTATACAAACCTCGGTGAAAAGTTTCATTACTGTCTCTGAGATATAGTTTACCTCGACGCTTCGCGTCTCGGTAAACTATCTAATCTCTCGACAGTAATGAAACACTTTCCACCTCGGTACGTAATATACTATTTAATTCTTTTATGTAATAACTTATAACTTTTACCTTGAGAAGCAACGCAAGTTGCTGATTTGAGATATGCGGCTTAATTATTTATCGACATTTATATTAATGGTACAATTTAAGCAACTTATAAATAAATATAAATATCTTCCACAATTCAACCACTCTCTCTGGTTGAGGAGAATTGAACCGAAATAACCGCATTCCCAGTTGACGTTAAAGCAAGAACCGCTGACGTTTTTATCACTGTAAGCAGCTTTCGGACAATAGAATTCGAATTTTCCACGAAATCTTCGGTGTACCTCACTAGCCGAGGATTTACAGATTTCCACCCTTCATGCCACTTAATTGTCGCCATATTTGTTCGAGCATTGGCAAGTAAGCTCACTGAAGACCGGCGAAAACAATCGTTCGTATAGAGGATCGAATTTTAAAGTTGCAGAAATCTTGTTATAGCAACAGGAATTTTTCCAAACAAAGTAATTCCGACCGGATTTTTGGCACAGTTGACTTTCACGTATTTTAGAAAAGCTGCCGATGTCCAAAATTTACTGAAGTCGTGTATCTTCGAGAAAAATCCTAATAAAATTTTTCAACAATCCCAACAAACACTGATTGAAGGATTTGAAATGGGCCATTTAAGGTATTGATGTTTTATTGCTGTTGCAAATAAGCCAATTACAATCCATCCTATCCTCCTAGCTCTATTGATGAGTCATGATATGACGAAACGCGTCTAGAGATGGATCTGGCGAAATGAAAAGGAAAATCTTCGTCTTTACTAATTGTTTTCGGTTAATAAACCGATTTGAGTTAGCGCTGCCTAGCGGGACTCCTGTAATTGTGACGAATGTCTTTACAGGCGATTTCCTCGTAACATTTACTTATTTCTATAAGTTTGTTAGAGGTGCTGGTATGCTCAAGAGTGTCTAACAACGACACAGATGGCGCTCCGTGCCACATCTTACTGGTGTGTCCCACCAAGTGCTGCCTTAAGTAGCTTCGAGATCCCTTTTCTTTTCGTCGGATCCTAGCTCTACTGATGAGTCATGATATGACGAAACGCGTCTAGAGATGGATCTGGCGAAATGAAAATTAAAATCTTCGTCTTTACTCATTGTTTTCGGTTAATAAACCGATTTAAGTTAGCGCTGCCAAGCGGGACTCCTGTAATTGTGACGAATGTCTTTACAGGCGATTTCCTCTTAACATTTACTTATTTCTATAAGTTTGTTAGAGGTGCTGGTATGCTCAAGAGTGTCTAACAACGACACAGATAGCGCTCCGTGCCACATCTTACTGGTGTGTCCCACCAAGTGCTGCCTTAAGTAGCTTCGAGATCCCTTTTCTTTTCGTCGGATCCTAGCTCTACTGATGAGTCATGATATGACGAAACGCGTCTAGAGATGGATCTGGCGAAATGAAAAGGAAAATCTTCGTCTTTACAATCCATTTATTTCTTAAAAGTGGCTGATCGTCATATGTTTACCATTTAAGGAATATTTATGGTTGAATTTATTTGCCAGCAAAAAAACTTAAATGGTTTAAGGTTTGGTAAAAATGGAAGCCATCGTGTTTCGTGCTATGTTGTGTTATTTAGGTTAGGTATTTACGAGGATGTCGAGAAACGGATCAACTTGTTTTTTGCATCACCTCTTTTACTTAGAAATTAACTTTAATCTATGATCTTTGGTGTGATTTTTTGTTTTACATATATTTGTTATCGATCTAAATGGTGAGTTTTTAGTGATAGTGATTGGGAAAAATAATAGTGGTCGGTTACACAATAAATATGTGCTTTTTTAAAAATTTACAGTGTCTGTCAAATCAGATCAGTTTCAAACATGTCTCAAGAAATACAAAAGTGAGTATTTCCACTTTTTTATTCACAATGCCATTTCCAGAAATTTGTTTTTATTTATAACCACAATCCATTTTTTGGGGGTTAATTTTTTCTGTAGAATGTTAAAAAAGTTTTGCTTCTCTATTTTGGTGTAATAAGTGGACATTATATTACATTACCCTTCGGCAAAAAATGGTAAGCAGCGGGAAATATATATTTTTATAAAACAGTCACTGAGCTGTACAATACATAGACCGAGGAGGTGGTCGACAGAGAAGAGAGAAGGTAAAATTTTTTGTTAGGTACAAAATTAGTAGAAAGTGCCAGGACGAATTATTATATTTTAAACCAGTATAGGCAGTTATGTTTTAAAATTAAGGGATACAATTTCCCTAAAAAATTCTTTGCATGGGAAATTAAATAACGAAATAGATTTTGAATTTAGAATGTTTCCTTAGATTTTAGTATCAATTAGGTTAAATTTTTAGATAATAATTTTTTCTACACTCTATCCTAACTCTGTATATTTTTCTTGTTAACTAATTAAATTACCTACACTTAATTTAGCCTCTTTTTAAAAGAAAACTTATATTTTTGAATGGGTTTTATTAAATTTTGGATTTATTGAATACATCATTATACTTTTTAAGATTTCTATAAAAGGGTAGACACAAAAAATTTAATCCCAAGAACCATCACTTCAGGGGATACACATTGGAGTTTATCGGAACGGAAAAAAATTATAATAATACAATCAATATTAATTTACTTAATATTATTTTTATTAAGCTTATTAACCAAGGCATAGTATAAATATCGTTCTACAATCAGAGCTGTGAGTAACTTAAGTAACTAGATACTTTTTAACTACTTAGTAACTTAGTTCTTTCTTGAATCATGCCAAAAGGAACTGTAACATCGTTACTTTTGAAAAGTAACTTGTATCTAGTTACTTTTTAGAAGTAACTTTACACTTAAAAAGTAACTAGATACTTTAAAAGTAACTTAGATGCTTTTAAAGTAACTAAGTTCCTTTTAAAGTAACTAAGTTACTTTTAGAGTAACTAAGTTAGGTACTTTTAAAGTTCCTCTAGGATACCAATAATGCACACGTGCCGTCCATCAGATGATGACCAACGGACGATCGGCGGCAGTTAATCAGATTTTTACGAAGGGACGAGCGCCAAGTCGCGACAAAAATATCCTGACATTAACAAGGTTTTTCTCAAATATAACAACCCGTTGCCTTCTTTAGCTCCCGTGGAGCGTTTGTTTTCATATGCTACTTTCATTAATGCTCCTCGCAGTCATGCCCTCTTAGATGAGAATTTTGAGAGGTTGGTACTTTTAAAAGCCAACAGGGCATTTTAAAAACGTTCTGAATTTTTTCGGTTCCTCATAAAAGTTCCTAGTATATTTGGATTTGTTACTTCATTTATATTTATTTAATTTTGTTGCTTATATTTATTTAATAGGTTTTTTGTTACTTATCTTTTCTTTCTACTTTTATTAGAAATGTATTAAGTTTGTAAGTATAATAAATTCGTATTCGTTATACACTTTTCATTTATATGTTATCACAACCTGGTAAATTTATGGTATCTAGTTCAAAAGCATCTTAGTTACTTTTAGAGTGTCGTAATTACAATTAAAATAACTAGGTACTCAAAAGTATCTTAGTTACTTTTAGAGTATCGTAGTAACAATCAATGTAACTAGTTACTGTAAAAGTATCTTAGTTACTATAACTAGTTACTTAAAAAGTATCTTAGTTACTTTTAAATTATCGTAGTTACAATCAGTGTAACTAGTTACTGTAAAAGTATCTTAGTTACTATAACTAGTTACTTTAAAAGTATCTTAGTTACTTTTAAATTATCGTAGTTACAATCAGTGTAACTAGTTACTGTAAAAGTATCTTAGTTACTATAACTAGTTACTTTAAAAGTATCTTAGTTACTTTTAAATTATCGTAGTTACAATCAGTGTAACTAGTTACTGTAAAAGTATCTTAGTTACTATAACTAGTTACTTTAAAAGTATCTTAGTTACTTTTAAATTATCGTAGTTGCAATCAATATAACTAGTTACTGTAAAAGTATCTTAGTTACTATAACTAGTTACTTTAAAAGTATCTTAGTTACTTTTAAATTATCGTAGTTACAATCAGTGTAACTAGTTACTGTAAAAGTATCTTAGTTACTATAACTAGTTACTTTAAAAGTATCTTAGTTACTTTTAAATTATCGTAGTTACAATCAGTGTAACTAGTTACTGTAAAAGTATCTTAGTTACTATAACTAGTTACTTTAAAAGTATCTTAGTTACTTTTAAATTATCGTAGTTGCAATCAATATAACTAGTTACTGTAAAAGTGTCTTAGTTACTATAACTAGTTACTTTAAAAGTATCTTAGTTACTTTTAAATTATCGAAGTTACAATCAGTGTAACTAGTTACTGTAAAAGTATCTTAGTTACTATAACTAGTTACTTTAAAAGTATCTTAGTTACTTTTAAATTATCGTAGTTGCAATCAATATAACTAGTTACTGTAAAAGTATCTTAGTTACTATAACTAGTTACTTTAAAAGTATCTTAGTTACTTTTAAATTATTGTAGTTACAATCAGTGTAACTAGTTACTGTAAAAGTATCTTAGTTACTATAACTAGTTACTTTGAAAGCATCTTAGTTACTTTTAAATTATCGTAGTTACAATCAGTGTAACTAGTTACTGTAAAAGTATCTTAGTTACTATAACTAGTTACTTTAAAAGTATCTTAGTTACTTTTAAATTATCGTAGTTGCAATCAATATAACTAGTTACTGTAAAAGTATCTTAGTTACTATAACTAGTTACTTTAAAAGTATCTTAGTTACTTCTAAATTATCGTAGTTACAATCAACGTAACTAGTTACTGTAAAAGTATCTTAGTTACTATAACTAGTTACTTTAATTAAGTAACTAAGTTACTTCTAGGTAAAAGTAACTATTCCTTATAAGTATCTAGATACATTTGTGCAAAAGTATCGAAAAAGTAACTAGTTACTTTTCTGAAGTAACTTTTACAGCTCTGTCTACAATATATCTCAACATTAATCAAACGGAATAATTAAACATGAATTGCTATTTACCTTTAAAAAGAGGCTAAATTTATGGTCTTTGGGGTATGTCCACGCGTGGTCAGCAAAAGTGTATCTCATTTACAATCTATACTTCTATTGACCGGCGGCCTTATGGGGCCGTCACATAGACGGTGAGTTTATTGGAGCTTCTTTTGGCCATGAAACACATTGTTAATTTTTTTTGCAGGAAAATGAATAATCAACCAGGCAAATTTTTGACTTTACCTACATTTATGTTAAGATGCATTGTATATGTTTAAAACTATTTACTATAAATATAGATCTTCGTTAATACAGAATATATTTATATAATTTTTTTAAGGCATATGATGGGCTCTTTTTAACCAACAGACTTGCCCCTTAAGCAGTTAATTATCACAAATGTTTGCTCTTTGACTCTAATAATAACAGTCTGGTTTTTATTTTGTCCCTTTTGTTTTTTAAGGGAAATCTATACAGGCCCTCGGAGCATAAAATTCAGTTTTTAATGATATTTTTGTTCTAAAATTAAAATTCGGCCACCATTAATCTTTGGAGATTAAACGTAATTAATTTTTTCCAATCCCCTATAAAAATAATGGGTTCAAATTAAAGTTTAGAAATTCATATTTTCAACGATGGACAACTAGCAGCCTCGTAGATTGGTGGTTTTTAACTTTTTATTTTAGGACCGAAATATCGTTAAAATACTGAATTTGTCTGCTGTGAGTATGATTTACGCTTAATTGTATCAAAGTATACCAATTTAAAAATGCAACTATTGCTTTAAACTAACATACATATTGGATTTATGTCAGGTTCAAATCTAAAAAAAAAAATATGTGGGAAAGGTAATCTAAATAAATGATGTGTTTGTTGAGCTAATGAATTACTTAAGATATTCTAACAGGTTTAAAAATTAGTACAAGGACTTTATTAGACGTCGAGTTGGATTTACTATAACATGTAAGAAGCTCAAACTTATGGGGACTTCTAAGAAACTTTTTCTTATAAGAGGTTTCACTAATTCCCGCACTATTTCCTTGTCCAGACACATCGCGTGTGTCATTCTCTATTCAATATATTTACTAAATCTCTTTACTAATTTATGGTGTGCTGAAATTACCTTAAGTAAGTTCACTACAAGTTCTTTGATTATTACTGAGTCATAATATGCCTATAAAAACCTCCTGGGATACATTGAAGGATAGAATACTGAAAAGCCATAATCAAATCCTTAGTGGTCTTAACACCTAACAGTAATGAACGATAGTAGAGTTTTGGACTTGCATTGTCTATATTTGTTTTACATTACAACGTTTCAACTGGTAAGTATCTTCAGTCGTCTTCAGCTAGGTGCACTGGAGCATGACCGAGATGGGTGCAGTCATACGTTTAGTTCGTGTGCGGTATTTTAAGTTTACATCTACTTAACAAAGGTTTCCAGATATTTCTTATATCTAATGATGGCTTACTAAAACAATCTGGGGTTTGGTATATGGTAGCAGCTTCCTTGAACTTCCCTTTTCTCCAATGTGGTTCTTTATGCAGGATTTAAGCTTCTGTCCACTTGATGTGATGACCGTGTGCCCAGACATGGTCCGCTGCACCTGATTTTTCGGTTTCTCCTTTAAGCGTGTTGTTTCTGTGTTCCTGTACCCTAGTTTCAAGTGGTCTTAGAGTCTCACCAATGTAAGATCGGCCACATTCGCAGGGGATCTGGTAGACACAGTTTCTCCTGTCTTTTTGACTTGTTGGTTTTGTCTTCGTCAGGTGGCTTCTTAAAGTATATTTCGAGCTGAATACCGTATTGATGTTGTATCGTTGTCCTAGTCTTCTAATTCTCTCAGATACTCCCTTGACATTCAAACAGACACCTAACAGTAATGTACCGGGTGAGTCACGGATTGCGCGGAGTAATTTTAGGCCTTGAAGATAAAATTTGTCGACAATAAACTTTTATGTTAAGGTATGGTTGGATATCAGGCACATTTTAAAAATATTTTGAATTATACAGGGTGCGCCCAAAAAGTAAGGTGTTAAAAAGGTCCATTTTTTTAAATGGGACACCCTATATATTGTATTAATTTCTGATTCCTCGCAAAATTCTACGCTTATTTTGTAAATGTCATATGTCTAAATTCAATAGTTTTTGAGATATTGACGTTCAAAATATGGCATTTTCAGACTTTGACAGGCTGTAACATTGGAACGGTTCATCTTAGAGAAATGATTTTCCCCTCCCTATCTTAGTTTTTTATTCTCTATCCAAAGAAACCAACCTCCGGTTTACCATGTTAAACCAAAAAACCGGTTTTAACGGTTTAACATGTTAAACCGGAAGTAGTAACGTTTAGATAGAGAATAAAAAATTAAAATAGGGAGGTAAAAACCATTTTTCTCTAAGATGAACCGTTCCAATGTTACAGCCTGTCAAAGTCTGAAAATGCCATATTTTAAACTTCAATATCTCAAAAACTATTGACTCTAGACATTTCACATTTACGAAATAAGCGTAAAACTTTGTGAGGAATCAGAAAATAATACAATATATAGGGTGTTCCATTTAAAAAAATGTACCTTTTTGACACCCTACTTTTTGGGCGCACCCTGTATAATTCAAAATATTTTTAAAATGTGCCTGATATCCAACCATACCTTAACACAAAAGCTTATTGTCGACAAATTTTATCTTCAAGCCATAAAATTGCTCCGCGCAATCGTTGACTCACCCGGTATCTTTAATGGTAAATTGCAATCTAACCATAGACGGCTTCACAGCATTAAGCCTTTAAGTGTACCATAAATTACTGGTTGGTGGACCACAAAAAAATCTTAATAACAAGCCTACTGATGGGCCAAAAGAAAACCAGCGGATATAATGTAGGTGGTCCATAGCGTCAATGGACCATGTATGTTTGTTGGGTAGCGAAATTTCGTGGAACCTTGGTTTTGGTATCTGATATTTTAATTATTAATGAAGTGCCACTATCTTCCACTTTGTCAAGAGTCAATTAACAAAGCTCCTTCCTGCGGCTGGTACCAAATATTCCCAAAATCGCAGTTACCTTTATTAAAAGTTACTCATTATCCGGTGCACACTTTAAAAACTGTTCAATTTGGACTCTAGTCAAGAACTTTAATTTTTTAGGCTGGTAACCCTTTCTTTGGCGCTTTAAATAAGCTATATGTTTAAAATGTTTGCTGATCTATATGTGGCTGTTTAAGCAAAGCACCAAATAATTTGATGACATAAATGATGATTTCCAAACCTTTGATTTCTCCTCTAAATATACCAGGAATACATTTCCCAGAAAGAACTTTCTATTCAACACACTTCGCTTGGCTTGTTCTGCAAATTTTTAAATGTGTGCTTTAAAAATGCACTTTTAACACTTATAACATAAATAAGTCTTAAAACATATTTTTCTCTATTAATTTTTTAAAGTGTGCAGTTCATTTTAAATAACTAACCCTCGCCAATAGAAGCTTCATTTCTCCTTACATCAAATAAAAGATAAGGAAGCTATTAAGCATTTAATATTCTTAATTAAGTACAAATAAATTTCTCCGCTAAAAACAATTAAATTGAAAAATAAAATAACCATTATCTCAAAAACGCGGCAGTAAAAATAATCTAAATAATTTTCAATTCTGTTTTACGTAATTAAAGCGAAATAATCAAATTAAGTTGTTTTAGTAAGTTACCACTGTTCCTTAGCAATTTCGCATCTTACGAAAAAGTTGAAAATTAAAACGACGGTTAGAAAATTGCGATATAAAAAATACACAAAGTAAAAAAGAAAATACAATATTTAAAAAGTCGTAAATATGTAGCTTTAATTTCGGAATTTATGTTTAGAGAATTATTTTTTTATATAAAGTATGTATACTTAAGTTATAGCCATATGGAAATTTTTTTAATTATTATTTTTAAGGAAAAAGGTTATTTTTTTTTCTTATTCTTCTATTATTTTTTTATAAAAATCTCTGCATGACCTTAAACTTAAAATGAACTAATCAGACATCAATTTGCTGCTGTCGTACACTTTTGTCAAAACATATTAATTTTGGTCAAGCGTAAAATACCTTTATTGATGATAATATCGAAAATTGTTACACTCTAATAGTAGCTTGTACAACAAGAGTGGATATAATGTCCATATCGCACGAGGAAGTAAAACTCAAACCTGAAGACGACTGGAGATGCTTACCAGTTGAAACGTGAATAGTATTCACCTGAAGACGACTGGAGATGCTTACCAGTTGAAACGTAGTGATTCTAAACAAATAAAGACAATGCAAGTCCAAAACTCTACTGCCGTTCAACAAAATTAGTATTGTTAACCAGCATACTATTTAAACTAACGAACAGGTAGTTTAGAAATCACAAAAGTGGCTAGTAAGCAATGCTGGAGTCGGCCTAGCAATAAATCTAGAGGCTATGTTATTTTCCTGAAAACTTACCTCACTTTTCTGTCAAGGTGTGTCGAGTATCGATTCAGTCACATCCTTATCTTTATTTTTTTATCTTTATCTTTAATTTTATATTTTATAAATAATATATACCTATATATATATATATAATATATACCCACACGCAGTGTTCAGTTACGAAGGTCAATTTTGGAGGATCGAAATATATCTTTTAGTATGTTTTTTTCTGTATCTTTACAGAAGAAGACAAAATTTCTCCTAGGGACATGATAATTGTTTTGTAGTAGAGACTTCAGAATAGAGGCCTGCACGGCCTTATTCAATAAAGGCTCGGATTCTCGGGCCCTAATAATTTTTGCCAAGCCTGTCACGCTTGCCAGGTCGGTCGTGTCTGACGGGCTTGCTGGACCTGCCGAACTTTTGCAACCAGCTGATCTTTCGATGTGCTTTTTTTTTAAATAATTGTAAAATAATTATAAAGAAAATCTAATAAAACACCGTACCATAATTTTCTATCTGGGTCCTAATAATTTTTTTCGGATCTGCCGGGCTTATCGGGCCTGCTGGGCTGTTCGGTTTTGATTGACGGGGCGGATCAGGCAGTGTCGCAAAATTCCGACTCGGGCCGGATTATATCGTGAAATTCCGGCCCGTGCAGGCTTCTACTTTAGAATATTTTTTTTTAAATCAGAATTATAATATTAAATAAGCTAGTACATTTTTTGGCCACTATAAACTGACTAACTGTAGTGGAGTGCTGTTCTAATTTCCAAAACGAATTAAGGTAATCTATAGGCAATTTATCTATTTACATATTTATATTATTCTAATATATTCTAAATAAAAGGTACATTAAATTTATGTTTATGTCTTATTTATACCAATATTATAAAAATAACAACCTTGTTTATTATTATCGTAAAAACATCCACCGGTATCCAATTTATTGCGGTTTATATAAAGCTCCTTTGCATTCTGATAACGTTTTAATATTTAAAAATCCTTGTAGACTTAATTTTTCTCATCTGTGTTACACCTACATAAATACATTGTATGGCGTGTCTATTTGAAGGTTGGAGACGTTGATGCTTCTTGAATGACAGAACAGTTTTGAACTTGCATTGTCTTTATTTGTTTTGAATCACAACGTTTCAAATGGTAAGTATCTCCAGTCGTATTCAGGTGGCACTACTTACAGTACGCAACACCCTTATTCAGCGAGGTACCATCGCGCCGATAAAAAACTGGGACAGGAAATTTTTCTATTTTCTCCTAGACTATTAAGAATAATTTTACATCAAGCCTGGTACCAGTAAAATGTCATGAAAATTTGCATGTCAATAAAGATTGTCACTTTATGATTGACTCGTCAAACATACAATCATATATTATTTGTAAATATGCCACAATTAACCCCCCAGCAAAAGGCAATTATTTATAGTCGGTTGCGAGATAGTGTTGCTATTAGGGATATTGCAGATGAACTGGGAGTAAGCAAGAATACCGTGCTATTGGCAAAACAAAAAATAGCAAGACATGGGACTATTATTAGGAATGCAGGTTCTGGTCCCCCTAAAATTTCTACTGATGATCATGATAGAAGACTGGTTAATTATCTAAGGGATCATCCCTTCGAAACTGCAATCAAGGCAAAAGAAGAGACGAATTTTCCAGGTTCTGCAAATACCGCTAGAGACAGGGTTCGAAATTCCGATATACGAAGCCGTTGTGCTGCCAATAAAATTTTTTAACGGAAATAAATAAACAGGGCAGGTTAGAATTTGCACATGAATATATTAATCAAATAAATTTATATATTTTCTGACGAGAAAACTTTTCAGTCATGCAATAATGGGAGAATTCGGGTGTATAGGCCTTCCGGCATGCGGTATGATGAGAGATACACCCACAAAACCAACCAAAGTGGGCGTTTCTCCATAAATGTTTGGGGCTGGATTAGCGCTAGAGGACCAGGACTTTGCCAAATCGTCGAAGGAAGACTAACTGCAGCAGTATACGTTAATATACTAAACGAAGTGATGATACCATCGGTAAATGCTGTATACGGTCAAAATTACACATTTCAGCATGATAATGCTCCAATACACACAGCGCGCATTGTACAAAATTTTCTCCAAGAAAATAACATAGCAGTTCTTCCCTGGGCTTCGAAGAGTCCCGATTTGAACCCGATAGAAAACATTTGGGGTGCCATGGTCAAATCTATGTATAAACATGATTTTCAACCTAGAAACAGGGATGAATTACGTCATATGATCAAGCTTGGGATGAAATAACTGTCGAATTATGTAGAAACTTAGTTTTAAGTATGCGACAAAGGCTCCAAAAAGTAATAAACAGAAATGGTTCTATGACCAAATATTAATTTTGTGTTGTTTTGACAAACTTTGTGTTCGCAATTTTTTTCTTTTTATTAAATGTATTTTATTACCTGTATTATCTTTATTTATTATTTTGTGGTAATGGTAAATATAATAATTTATAAAATATTTGACTTTAAAAAAATCTAATAAATTTACTTTATCCATATTATATGATGTCTCTCAAATTTAACCACCCCGTATCGAAAAATACAAAACATTCCATTATGTAACCTAGGTTACTTTTTAAATTTTGAATGTTTTTCCTTTTTAGCTCTAGACACCTTTTATAGTCTAGAGGATATGTATTTCTTACATTGTTTTTGTAAATCTCTTGTCCCAGTTTTTTATCGACACAATAGTACTTAACTATTAAGGAAAAATTAACGTTGTCAACGATTCCTTTTGAAAACCATCGACATTTCGATCTAACTTTCATCGATGATTTTTGAAATAATCAACATTTTGAGACATCTATCTAACCTCCATCGATGTGAAATCATCGATGTTTTGTTTCGATATATCGATGTTTTCAATGTATGAAAAACCATTGTGCATCCCTAGGTATGATTAGATGCAAAATAGTATACAAATTGTGTTATATTAATTAAAGTTTTTCAATAAAATTATTTAAGAAATGTTAAGCTATATTTTATTAGGATCTTCGGTGCAAAAATCAGGTGGGTCCAATTTACAAAAAAAAATTTACTATTAGGCCTATCATTGCGGTTTTTGTCATAGTCGAACTTGCTTGAATCTTTGTGTATCCCAACATTATATTTTAAAATAAACCTGATGTGTTTTTGTAACACATTTTTTATTTTGTAAGAAATTGGAACAAAAATAGTAATGGAACAAAGGCAGTTGCCTTTTTGATAGAAGGGGATAATAGTTCTTTTATACCTTATCGTCTACCGAAAAAATTTATTATATTAATTTCGGGAGACTGTAGTGCTATTTTATCGTCGACAATGTTTTTGTCCATAGCTCAATTTGGACATTTTTGTGCTTTTAGTATAAAGAATAATTTTAGAAATTATTTGAGGAGGTTTTATTTTGAGTAAACTTTCTGTTTAATTTTTAATTATTAAAAGGCATCCCTCTAATTGTGATTGTGATGTCGACATTTATTTCTTCTGTAGTGTCGTTCAGTGCAGTTTTTGAAAGAAAAAATTACTGAAACGATGGATTGTTACAACCCGTCATTCGAGCTGAGGTTTTAGAATAGCCAAACTACAAACATTAAGGAACCTTCTGAAGACGATTGGAGATACTTACCAGTTAAAACGTAGTGATTCAAAACAAATAAAGACAATGCAAGTCCAAAACTCTACTGCCGTTCAAGAAACGTCATTGTCTCCAACCTTTAAACAGACAATAAAGCTTTCTGTTCCTAACCCTACATTAACTATTTATGTAACAAGTTGCAAAATGAGCATGTTTTTTGCACTAGATGTTACGCTCGTAGGTCAATATATCATTTTCTAAAACTAGGGAATCCAAACCAAACCAAACCACGTGATTCAATATGACGGTTGGATGTCAAAAAGCATTGAGTCACCCGTTAAATGCCATTAGCACTGTTATTTTTATGGTCACGTGTACCAATTACAAAACATATTTGCCATCCAGCCGTCATTTTGACACATCGTTGGATTGCCTAATATTTCAACCATCGGGTACCAGCGTTGCTCTGGAAAATTTTACTGTCAATATGAATCAATGTCAACAAACATTTTTTAAAAGTTCCACTTTAATTTTAATCTTTTAACTTCTTCCGACATTGAAGAAGCTGGAAACGCTATAATAGCAATGTAGGTATGGGTGTGTGGAGTTGTATAAGTAAATGTATGATTAAATCTTGACTTATTTTAACACTAGTGGTAAAATGATTTTCCATTTCAACCACATTTGAGAATAAAAATCAGTGTCAAAATAATGACTTTATGTGTCTGAATGACAATTTTTTTTTTATTTATGTGTTCATATCTATAGTATTTTTCACGTATGTTTTTAATGCTTTAATGTTTCTCTTGTCAAACGCATTGGCCAATGAGAGATAAATATAATATAACTGGCTGTATATATAGACAAAGATACACATTGTTACAGCACCTACATCGAATGACCTTGGTATGTGATGTTTTTCTTACGGGTTTGCTCTTACAATTGACACATCTTTCGTACTTCATAGTTGCGATTGTCTTCTCTACGTTCTTTCAATATTACAAAGCCGCTTCCGGTTTTGATCGTTTACGTGTTAAAATATAAATGCAGTATTGTTGTTATTTTTGGTATTTTCAGAGATTATAAACTGTTGGACCATGCATATCTGTGAGGTGTTTTATAAAAAGTTAATAAACATATTGTTTATTTGGTAATCAACTATTACAGTAACACCAGTTCAGGCCCTGAACAAACCTTAAGTTCTGTAAAATTAATATTACCAGAAATGACCTGTATCATCGACGGCTATTAAAAGCTTATTTAAAAAATATTATGTATTTAAATTACATTATGTTCATGATATGATCTGGGTAGTTATTATTATTAGCTAATTTCAAAGAAGTTGGGCATATCTTTTTTTTTACATTTTTTAGCATAAAGTCGTAGAAAAAATATACTGTTCAACTCGAGTGGATTGTCCATATCACACGAGGAAGTAAATTGAGCACGACGCCGTAGGCGGAGTGCTCAAACTTCCGACATCATATCCACTCTTGTTGTACAAACTACTATTTCGTAATGTAAGTAGATATTATTTCTTTACAGAGTTACACACTAAAATGCATTAATTTGACAATTCAATATTAATTTACTTCCATAGTTACAAAACAAATATTTTATGGCATCATTTATTTGTGAATAAATATTAATGCTTTTTCAAAATTTTAGCAAAGTTGATTGTAATAATTTATGTCCTGGGAATAATTTTTAATTTTCGGAAAAATAGTAGGAAAAGCCCCAAAGCTTGCGCCTCGACATCGAATCTTTACGGTCGTCCGGGAATGTTATGCTTTTCTTAATAGGTATACAATGTTTTATTTAACTGATATTGACTAAACTAATATTTTAACCAAAACCTAAATTTTGCAACCTTATTTTGACTTGACTAGAAACTTTAAAATTTGAACCAAGAAATATTTTAAATTTTTTTGTATTTTTTCGATATCCTAATATAGGGACTGATTTCAAATACATCAGCCTCTATACAGGGTGTTACAAATTCGACATACCAGCATTGGAATCTCGGAAACCATAGGAGTTAGAGAAACGGTTAAATGGGGGCAAAGTTGTGTAATTCGGTGCTGATTATAATGCCGCTTTAAAAGTTTTCAAATTCTGAATACTTCCGATTCGATATTCGAAAAAAAACCGAAATTTTGCAAAATCGTTTTTATTTTTTCCTGAGCTCATTCGACTAGCTATTTAAAAATAAATGACACTTTGTCATTGCCACTTTTTCTCCTCTGCAAAATGACGTTACTAAACCAAAGATCCGCCGTTTCGTCTCCGAGCGGCCATCACCAACTTTACTTCTTTAAATACGGACCTGGATATTTTTAACCGATTTTTAAAACCTCCTACCCTCAAAATGTGATGACGATATTACTTTCTCATAATGATGAATTGTTCTTGCCTATTTTTTTAAATTCATATATTTTACACTTCTTGTCAGTCCGGTCCTGGCAACGAATCACAATATTAAATAAAAACTTTATTTTAATTAAAACAATCATACTTAAGTAATATAATCTATTTAATAAGAATTTTCTAATACTTAATGCTTAATTTACTCATTATAAATCCTAATATTCTAAATGTTCAAAGAGTGCCGTTTTGTTCACGATCGATTTTTCTTCCAATTTTTATGACAGCCTTTTCAACCGATCTTCTCCTTATGCAACCTCTATGCGTTCTTCGAGTTCTTCCATGGTATCTACGTCATTTTTATAAATAACATTTTTTAAAGCCCCCCATAAAAAGAAATCCTGCGGTGAAATATCTTGTCAGGCCCGGACTGACAAGAAGTGTAAAAAATATGAATTTAAAAAAATAAGCAAGAAGAATTCATCATTATGAGAAAGTAATGTCCCATTACATTTTGAGGGTAGGAGGGTTTAAAAATCGGTTTAAAAAAATCCAGGTCCGTATTTAAAAAAGTATAGTTGGTGATGGCCGCTCGGAGACGACACTGCGGATCTTTGGTTTAGTAACGTCATTTTGCAGAGGAGAAAAAGTGGCAATGACAAAGTGTCATTTCTTTTTAAATAGCTAGTCAAATGAGCTCAGGAAAAAATAAAAACGATTTTGCAAAATTTCGGAATTTGAAGTAAACATTTTAGAAATCTCACCTATAAAAATGAAGGAATTAACTTAAAAACTGCTTCTCATATATATAAAATGTTGGCTCGACCAATGGTGGAGTATGGCCAAATAATTTTCAGCTCTTGTAGAAAACCTGCTGTAAATATTATAGAAACGGCCCAAAGAACAAGCCTTCGAAAAATTACTAGGATGAGACACCCTACCAACCCACTGCACAACCCATCTAACGAATACCTCTACGAAAAGACAAAAGTTGAACCAATTGTACAGCGATTTCACCGACTTACTAAGAAGTTTATAAACAAGGCCCCGAATATTAATATAATACAGCCATTTATTATGAACTCTCTTAATCAATTCATTAGAAAAAGACGATTCCCAGAAAGGACAGTTTTTGAGATACTGACAAACTCGTGTTTTGTTTAACATAGCATTTCACACTTCTTTTTTAAGATTGTTTTTTGTAATACAATATTTTTGATGTAAATTAAGGGCTGAAAGACCTAGGTCGATAGCCTTTTAGACTTGTGTCTAATAAATATGTTTTAATAAAAAAATCGGAATTTGAAAACTTTTAAAGCGGCATTATAATCAGCACCGAATTGCACAACTTTGCCCCCATTTAACCGTTTCTCTAACTCTTATGGTTCCCGAGATTCCAATGCTGGTATGTCGAATTTGTAGCACCCTGTATATTTATTTTAATCACTTAAATGATTTAAAAACTATGTGCATTATTTTTTGCTATATACCAAAAGAGAAAAGTGCGCCGTTGTTGACAATTTTAGCTAAAATTGGCAAATTATAATTATTGCTCAAATGAGATATTAGAACTACACATTTTATGATTGATTGGAACTACTGTTTAGAAATACCTATTTATACAATTAGTTGCGAAATGAGTGTCTTTTAGGCACGCGTGACTAAAAGACATTGTTTCGTAACGAGTTGTATACAATATTATTTCTACTGAGGTTTTATAATAAAAAAATTAATTTTACTAACATTTTATTACCTATGTTTCATTTACACCTTTCATGTCAAAAAAATCGACAGTTGTCAAAAAAAAATTCGATTTTTTTGTCAAAAACTGCGACAAATATAAAAGTAAAAATGAGTGATTTAGAGGACTCAGACATTGAAAATGCCGCAATTGACGCAATGGTGTAACCTTGTTCCCCAAAAATCAAGAATCTTGTATGAAGGCACATACGAAAAATTCAAAAAATGGTGTGAAGAAAAAAAGGTAAAAAACTTATCAGATAAAGTCTTTTTGGCATATTTTTCACTATTATCCGATACCTATAAGCCATCAACTTTGTAGAGTACTAACTCAATGCTTTGAACGATGGTTTATTTGAATAAAAATGTTGAGATGAAGACATTTACAAACCTAATCGCATTTTTGAAAAGAAAATAGAATAAATAATATAAGTAACTGTACTGTTAATATTTATAATAAATAGGTAAAACTATAGTATGTGTTTATACTTGGTACTTTTAAGCACGTTGTTCCTGATAACGTGCTTTAAAAAATTTTAAGCACGCTGCGCCTAAAAGGAGGTTATTAAAAAATCATAATGACAATCAAAAAGAGGTTATTATAAAACGTCAGTAGAAAAAACATATTAATGGTAAATTAAAATAAATATTTATTCTCTCATAAACAAATTACTTACCCCTAAATAGGATAGCGTTCCCTCAGCACCTAATTTTTGGATTTTGAACTTAACTGTTACTTCAAAAATGTTGCACATTCACTTGGCACTATTTAAAAAGTCGCTGCAACAGTATATTATATTAATTAAACTTTATAACAGTCCAAACACGAGAAAGTGCCTTAATTAATACCAGACATGCAACTAACCTAGAAAATGAAACGCTTTTCGAACTGTACTAAAGTAAAAATAGAACTTAAGTGAACACTAAAAGTTAAAAATAAAAATTTTCAGTAGGTGGGAAATTTAGCGGTCGGGTCGCTGAAATTACATATTATCGTAAAAACTTATTTTGTTTTGCATATCATGTCAGATCAAATGGAATTTAAAAGTAGGATCGGATAACATCTTTTTTAATAGTCTATACATAGAACATATTTCATATTATAAGCAATTAGATAATAAGATAAGAAAAAATATACCACAGTGGTAATATGGATTCTTTAAGGGTAGATGCACGATAACCAACTTGCTTAATATGGCACAAAATCTTTCTGAGTCGTTGGATAAGGGTATACAAACGGATGTCATATATTTAGATTTTTCAAAAGCTTTCGATCGGCTTGATCATGGTATTTTGATTTCAAAATTAGAAAAATTTGGATTTTCAGAGTCTTTGTTGGCACTAATTAAGTCATATCTCTCCAACCGCTGCCAGTATGTTTCCCTTCATGGACTCAGCTCTAATAAATATACCGCTGGCTCCGGTGTACCCCAGGGATCGGTGCTTGGTCCGTTACTTTTTATTCTTTTTACAAATGATATTGGTGATGATCTGGATGTTGACCATTTGATATACGCTGATGATATTAAACTATATAAAAGAATTAGAAACATCAATGATTGTATTGTTATTCAACGGAATTTGGATCTAATTAATAATTGGTGTATTAAAAATAATTTAAAGCTTAACATTGAGAAGTGTAAAGTTGTTTCTTTTACAAATAAACTTTCTGTAATTAATTTTGATTATGTTCTTGAAAATAAAATTATTTCTCGCTCTGACTCATTTTGCGACTTGGGTGTCGTTTTTGATTCAAAGCTTTCTTTTATACCCCATATAAATAAGATTATTAGTGAAGCTCTTTAGAGTTATGGATTTATTGTGCGCTGCACTAGGGATTTTAACAGCGTTGATGTCTTAACAAGCTTATACAATGCCTATATAAGATCGAAACTAGAATATGCAGCAGTGATCTGGACACCTGAGTATAATGTTCACATTGATAATCTTGAGAGGGTGCAGCGAAAATTCTTAAAGTACCTTAGCTTTAGTGTCGACGGAATATATCCCATGCAGGGTTTTCCCCAGACTCTACTTCTTCAGAGATTTAAATATGAATCACTCAGGGATCGCCGTGATTACCACCTATTAATGGCTCTGTATAAATTACTAAACAATCAACTCGACTGTATTAATATGACTGACAAAATATGACTTTCTACCTGCCTAATCCAAAGACAAATATTTTAAAGTTTTCTCCTGTCTTTCAAATGTGTGAGAGATACAACAAGCGGTTTGATTTAGATTTTTTCAGTTCTTCGGTCAGTACAGTTAAGAGGTTAGTGCGGCATTAATACTTTAAACTAAGATTGTGCGTCTGGTATTATTTTTTGTCCAGTGACATGATTTTCTGTGTTCAGTCTTTTTCTTTTTTTTTACTGTTACTTTTCTTATATTCAAATTTAATTTCGAATAATTAGTTTAGGTTTACGTATAGACTAGCTTACTTTTGTTAGTATTTTTAGCTTCACTTTTAGTATATTTATTTTTTGTGTACTCTTTTTCATGGTCCTGCCTTGTAGTTGGGTTATTTAACCTGTAGGGTAGGTAATGTAAATAAATAAATAAATAAATAAATATTTAAGGTGAACTTTTAAGGGGATTAGTATATTTTATCTCTTTATGTCTATTGTCATAGACATGCCAACTTAACCGACATGAAAGGGTGACAAAACACAAAAAAATTAGGTGTTTATTATAAAGTCATAAGCGTGCGTAATTTATTTTTGCCTGTATAGTATAATAATTCAAAAACAATTTTTTTAAATCTCTCATAATTAAAATATCAGTCCAATGTTGTCATTATAACTTGCACCTGATGAAGACCTGATTGTGATGATGATCAGCCCAGTTTAAGACATTTTCTTTTATTGCACAGAGCAAAATCGACTAAATAAACAGAATTGTTAAGAATAGTCTTATACCAGTAGCAACATGTTTAATAATCACTATTAAACAATCTATTACTATATCAAAAAAGTTAACTAACGAACAGCATACAGAATTACTACCTCTTTATTTATACCGACAATAAAACAAAATAACTATGAATGTAAGCCCAGAATTGTAAGAATGTATTTTAATAAAACATTTTTATTGGAAATAAAAATGGTTTTTTACAACATAAAGATTATACCAACAATAAAACGCTTTTTTGGGGGTATTAGTTAAATTATTATTTGATATTAAACACTTATTTACCCTTATGCAACATACTTTTAATTTGCAAGAGTGGGGGAGACTTTGACGTATCAAGACGTGTTTTACGATGCCATTTGCATTTGTTCGGCTGTACGGGTTGTTTCAGATGTTTTGTGAACAGTGTTGTGAGGTTATTATTAAGCTTTATTTGTGGTGTTTATGAGCTTAGATTTTTCGTTGTTTCTTGATTAGAGAGTCTTGAGGGTAAATACCCTTCTTTCTTTTTTTTAAGTTAAATAAATACCTTTAAAATGTTAACCTATTTTTTCTTGTAATCCTTTCAAATATCACATATATTTTGTATTTGAGCTTTTGTTTTGTTGTATTAGTTTTTGGTAGTTTTATCGGCCATTTATTTGTTTATTTAAAATTCTGGATATACGATTGCACATGTTTTAAAGCGAAAAAAAATGGCAAGGGCCTGTCGACATATTAAGCACCGGTTCCCGCAGATCACCGAAGTTAAGCGGTGTCGAGCGCGGTTAGTACTTGGGCGGGTGACCGCTTGGGAACACGGCGTGCTCTTGCCTCAGGGAAGAGTGTAAAATGAATCGACACCTAGCCATCCTATTCACGCCGGACAGGCCGGATGAGATCGGATATCTCGTAGGATGAAGGTGCCGTTTCACACTCCCCAGTCGGTAGATCACATTTGTGGTCGATGACCGCTTCAAGATGGCCTACGTAGTCGGCGAACCGTAGAAAAAAAAAAAAAAGCGAAAAATAGCAGTAGTTACATGGTAAAATCAAAAAATTTATTGTAAAATATCATTTCTTTTCCTTTACTATTTTTTGGTCTTAAAACATACAATCATCCAAAATTTCGCTTGTTGCTTGGAGTTTGCATGAAGAGATAAGTGATCGATAAATTTATCAAAAATTAATATAGGGAATGCGCAAGCGCAAAATTTGAATCGGCAAACAGTATAAATATGTTTTATATTGGCAACTAAACACTTTTATACCGGTTATAAAACTGGATTATACTCTTTTTCAACTGTGTTTATTGGTTATTAAGCGTTTTATAGTCGCTATAGAACAAACCTTTATGGTTACCATCCGTGTCATATAAACATTATAACATAATTTACTTATCCTTATGCACTGGTCCTAGCAATACCTGGTGTATAACTGGTATTAGCTCGTATTGCTGTTCCAAATAGTATTAAATATTCTTATAATGGCCATAAGAATTCTTATAATGGTTATATTTTCTTTTTCTCAGTGTGGGACGTGCCTGATTTTAACTTATATTTTCTCAATACTAAAGAAACTTGGTTTTTGTTGTGTTTTTTAAAAAAGTATTAGTTTAACCTAATTTAAATTGTAATAAACATTTAAGAATCTACTATCTTTGTGAAATATCAGAGGTCTGTTGTCAATGATTTATAATATTTATCGATATACTTATTAGTTCTGTACGATGCCTTTAGGACTTCCTCGGCCTTCAAAACGTCGTCTAGTGACACTAATGTGGTGTTACTAAGATGGTATAAAAATCACTACAAGAAGCCTTTAAGACTCTCTTGGCCTGTTTTCGTACAGGTTAGATTAATATCTTAAGAAACGGTTTTCAAATTTTTGTTTTGTATTATAATTACTTTACTTTTACTTTAAAAACTTCTTTATTTGTTTCATTGCTTAGTTGTTGACAATTTATTCTACGTAATACTAATATATATATTATACATGTACATAGCTAGTATTTTGTTTGTTCCTGTGGTTACAGTTGACCATGACATGCACCTAAGCAAACGCCCCGGTGGGGTTGGTGTTAACCCTTACGGTAGAAATGAAAATGCCTTTTATTGTTTTACAATCGGTCAGTTCCGATAACCCCTTAGACTGCCATGAGAGCTAGCTTTCGCTTTTAAGATTTTTGGGTATACGATTTCTATTTTGCTAAAATTTTGTGCTTAGTATTAATTTGCTGGAAAAGTGATTGAAAACCAGCATGAATGTATCAATGTATTTTAGTTCGTGCCAGGTTCAAAGGGTAATTAGAAATTTGTTTCTTTATCGACTGGGTATCTTATTATGCCTTCCACATTCAGATTTTTCGTGGATCTAATATTATTAAACAAAAATTGTCTTTATTACTTCCATAAGAGATTTTTAAAATATTGTTTTTGGTACTAAATAATTTTTTTATTATTTGCTTTATTGTTTTTAGTCGTGTATAATAAAGATAAACATTTCTTTTTAGAAAAATGAAAGATAAAACATCCAACAAATAATTTAACATTTTTAAAATTAAATTTAACGTTGTTTGAAATTCAGCTAACATCCCTATCCCTTGTCACCTAATGTAATGATCGGTTAAAAGCTTGGTTAAAAGTTTTTCCCGTTTCGTCAAATAACGTTTCTTTGTTGTCCGTGTTCTGTGATTTTTTCTTGATGGTACCATTTTACCGACCAACGTAGAAAACAATCAAATAAGCATACAAAATAAATTAGGTAAAATTCCATCTGGTCCATCCCTCACCCCTATAAAAATTAAAAACCCTTTTATTTCGTCTTATTATTGACTATTTTCAACATGACAGTCATACTGTGAATTTAAAGTTTTGTGCAGTGTAAAAACTAAATAAGGGTATGTTTAGCTTATATTTTATATTTAGGTATAGTTTTTAATATCTTAGTATATAATAGTTTTTCTTTTCTCTTTTGATTGTTTAGACAAATATTTTTTTATAGTTCTGATGATGGTTTCCTAATAAAACCGAAACGTTAACCCCTTATTAAGAAAAAGTTTTATTCAAGAGTGACCGAAAACCCAAGAAAAACAAACATTGTAATACAAAATAAATTTTAAATACTGAACACACCAATATCCTGGCCTGAATGGATTCTCAATAAGTTGATCGCAATAATCTGCCAGTTTCTCGACTGTGCCGCGGTGCAAATTCGTTTGGTATTTTTATCATTCGCTCGACATGCTCTATAGCTATTGACACTAATGCAAGATAATTATGATAAAATACCAATCTTATTTATTTCGTTAAAACCGCAGCAGTACCTCAGTGGTAAATTACTGGAATTCGACCGCACTGAGAAAAAGGAATTATAACCATTATAAGAATTCTTATGGCCATTATAAGAATATTTAATATTTAATACTATTTGGGACAGCAATACGAGCTAATACCAGTTATACACCAGGTATTGCTAGGACCAGTGCATAAGGATAAGTAAATTATGTTATACTGTTTATATGACACGGATGGTGGTAACCATGAAGGTTTGTTCCATAGCGACTATAAAACGTACTTCTATATGGGTATACACATTAGTTAAAACCGATTATACTGTTTATATGACACGGATTATAACCAGAAAGGTTTGTTCTATAGCGACTATAAAACGCTTTATAGCCAGTAAACACACAGTTGAAAAATAGTATAATCCAGTTTTATAACAGGTATAAAATTGTTTAGCTGCCAATATAAAACGTTTTTATACTGCTTGCCGATTCAAATTTTGCGCTTGCGCATTCCCAATATTAATTTTTGATAAATTTATCGATCACTTATCTCTTCATGCAAACTCCAAGCAACAAGTGAAATTTTGAATGATTGTATGTTTTAAGACCAAAAAATAATAAAGGTAAAGAAATGATATTTTACAATATTTATATTGGCATTGACAAATTTCATTTTTTAATTTTACCATGTAACTACTGCTATTTTTCGCTTTAAAACATGTGAAATCGTATATCCATGATTTTAAATAAACAGATAAATGGCCGATAAAACTACCAAAACTGATACAACAAAACAAAACTCAAATAACAAATATAAGTCATATTTAAAAGGATTAGGTACAAGAAAAAATAGGTTAACATTTTAAAGGTATTTATTTATTCTCAACATTTTCTAATCAAGAAACAACGAAATATCCACCACAAATAAAGCTTAATAATAACCTCCCAACACTGTTCACAAAAAACAACAAACATCTGAAAAAACCCACACAGCATCGTAAAACACGTCTTGATACGTCGAAGTCTTCCCCACTCTTGCAAATTAAAAGTACGTTGCATAAGGGTAAATAAATGTTTAATATCAAATAATAATTTAATTAATAACCCCAAAAAAGCGTTTTATCGTTGGTATGATTTTCATGTTGTATAAAACCATTTTTATTTCCAATAAAAATGTTTTCTTAAAATACATTATTACAATTCTGGACTTATATTCAAAATTATTTCGTTTTATTGTCCGTAGAAATAAAGAGGTAGTAATTCTGTATGCTGTTCGTTAGTAAATTTTTTTTTTTTACGGTTCGCCGACTACGTAGGCCATCTTGAACCGGTCATCGACCACAAATGTAATCTACCGACTAAGAAGTGTGAAACGGCACCTTCATCCTACGAGATATCCGATCTCATCCGGCCTGTCCGCCGTGAATAGGATGGCTAGGTGTCGATTCATTTTACACTCTTCCCTGAGGCAAGAGCACGCCGTGTTCCCAAGCGGTCACCCGCCCAAGTACTAACCGCGCTCGACACCACTTAACTTCGGTGATCTGCGGGAACCGGTGCTTAATATGTCGACAGGCCCTTGCCCCAGTAAATTTTTTAAGATTAAGATTGTTTAATAGTGATTATTAAAAATGTTGCTACTGGTATAAGACTATTCTTAACAATTTTGTTTAATTAATCGATTTTGCTCTGTGCGTGGCGGTGTAAGTTCGATCCTCTTCTTCTCTTTTAAAATAAATGTATTTGTTTGTGTTACATAGTTTATCATTTTGTGCCTAACTAACTATAATTACAATGTATTGATTGTAAGTTCGATCCTCGGAGTGGGCATACCCACAATAAAAAAATAATGTCCGAATTTTAGTAGATTTAAAAATGCAGAGAAGAGTGTATAATGTATCATCTCCCAATGCACACCATTCACGCCGGTAACCAGGCCCTCCCCAATCGGTAGGTCATGCAAGGGCATGACACCGAGGATTGATAGCCCTTGTGGGTGTCGCCTGGCTAAGGATCGTGGTTCGGAACTCACGTTAGGCTGTAGGTCCAAGTGGCGATTAGTTACCCAGAACACACATTTATTTCGTTATAACAAAACTAGTAAAACCAGTTAATTAAATAATATTTAGTTTTTCGAGTAGTAAGTAACTTAACTGCTGTACAATTGCTTTCGAGCAAGACAAATTTCGCCTAAATTTAATAGTTAATATTTTCTGAACCAGATATGATATCGACCTACGGTTTTTAACCATTAAAAACCGTAGGTCGATATCATATCTTTGATTCATCCCTTGGGAAACAGTTGTCAATGTTGGATTTTGTTTATCGTTAAAGAAAACGATGATTTTTGCTCCAATTTTAATGGCGTGTAACTTTTACAATAATATTTTTAAATTTTATCACTCTACGTCAATTGAATCACTGATTTATAGCAAAGAAAGTCATTTGTCAAATTTTTGATATCTGCTATATTTTAAGAGATATCGATTTTTTTGGACAACCTTGCTTTATTTCAAGTTATTGGTAGCCAGATCCCACTGTGCGTTGTATCGTGCAAACTTTGCGCGTGATTCTTATACCTTATGAAAAGCTTGAATTTGTTCAGTAACAATAGTTGTACCTAAATATTATGATGTACAGTGGCGTACTTATTGTTGGATAGTTTTATTTATTTAGAAGTTAGTTTTATTAGGAGCAAGAAAAGACGCAGGTGCGGTATGACCTTTTTTGTGGCTCCATGTATTTACAGTTAGTATGAAATAAACTGAGCTCCCGGCTAGAACGGTGTTTTATTTCTAACTCGACGTTGTCGCGTAATTAGTAGGATTATGTTTATATTAACATAATCTTAAGACAGAACACTTATAAACACGTATATGTCTATGGTTTATGAGTTGGTATAGTGTTAGAAAGTTATTATTAAATATATTTTTTCCAAAAATTAAATTAAAAAAATTATTTTTGTTAATATTTTGTAAAAATTTTGTAAACACACTGTATAATACAGGGTGTTATGTATTTGCCTGATAATATTTAAACCTGTAAATCTTGATATGATACCCTTCGAAGAAAAAATATTTATAAATGTCGGTTTGCTTTAATAAGTGAGAAAATTCACCTTTTGTGTTTTTGATCTAAGACGCCTGCACTGCCTTACCCACGTGCGTTTGTTTTGATTTTGAACTGTCAAACTAAAATAGAAAACTTACCCTTCTCTGTTTCTGGCGTTCCTTTTTCGGTCCTTTTATTTTTAAATTTGAAAATTATTTTTATAACCATACTTATTGAATTGTTCCAGCCCTCAGCTCCATAATATTTTATTACTCTTCTTTTTACTCATCTACCTATTTTAATCCTTCACCTTTAGATGTCGCTTTTGATTTTTTAGATTTCTACCCTTCAGATATTTCATATAGTATTCTTTTATTTTCCAAATATGATTAAATTTTAGACTTTTCCAATAGAGGCCGCCAATATATACAGTGCTCTTGTTTATATAAGTAGTGACCCGAAAATAATTTTTCAATGTTTCTTTACCATTCTTTAATTTTAACTTTGATTTCTCATAGTTATAAGGTCGACTCGTTTTTCACCATATTGAACTTCGATTGAGCTTTTCTCTGTCATGTTATTATTGGTATACTAACAACCCCTTTTTAAATTACCCGCTAAAACACTTGTCTTTTTTTTCCCCACCTTGAAAATATGTGTCAAGTGACGAATCACTGGGTCAAGCGGTCAAGTTCAAGTTCAAATTCTTTTCCTTTTAACCACGTGTGGACTAAGGTCTAACAAAGTAACTTCGGCTTTTTTCTTTCCAAGTTTTACTTAAACCTCAAAAAGTTTTTTAAAGTTTTATAAGCCATGCTGAAATTAGAACCCACCGGGGCTCCAGTCCTTTTTTTGGACTAGTTCCCCCAATTTTTTCAAAATTTTTATTTTACAACTTTGACTTAAGGTAAGCTCCTCTTCAAATATATATAAAAGAAAGTTTTTGGCTAATTATTTAAATGTTTATTTCAATACACCGAACTAAATAATTTCTTTTATTCTTTACAGATTAATATAATATACAATATAATTGGCACATCCAATTAAGCTCCATGGTAGCCCCAAATAATTAATTTTTCTTTCCATACCACTTTCTTTTCTCCCCCCATGTTTTCTTCAGGATGAGATTTCTGGACCCATGAGTCTCCATTTTTCCTATATATTTTTTTTTCTCAGCCCTAACGGGCCCTCTTGTCACTGTTACCTTTTGCCCACGGTCAGTGTCCAAACTTAGCCTCGAGGCTCTAAGTATACCAATTTTTTAAATCATCAGTTCTTAATTTTTATCTCTCATGGCTCGATAGAGCTCCATCGATGTTCACTACCAGTTAATCTTGCTCCTTTATTTACTAATGCTCTCTCTTTGTATTTTATTCCTGATGATGGGTGTTACTACACCCGAAACATGTGGAATTTAAAAATGTTTTATTACTTCAATAAACCAGTGGAGAAAGACTTCATGTTTTTACTTATTCCTAAAATAGGAAGGTCAGTGATTATATAAAAAAATACTTATTGATTCTATATCAACTACTTAAATAATATACAGGATGTTCCATTGGAAAAACTTGCGAAAAATCTTTTTAAAATATGTCGTATTTGAAACTTAATTATAAACACCCTGTATAAAATAGATAAACACAAACTAAACTCTTTGTTGCCGCACTTTTTTTAGGCCATCCTGTACTATGGGAACATATTTTCCTGAAATACATCCTATTATACAATATAAGTCAGTATATTTTTTTAAATTTCTAACTTTATTCGTACAGTAGCCATGGAAACCTGGCCCACTATTGTAGTACCCTGTATAAGCTTTAAAAAACAAATGAATTATATTTTTGTTTTTGTCCAATGAGGATACCAAATTAATATACGATATAAGTTAAGTATAAGAGATTATATTCACATGATAAGAAATCATAGAATCAAATAATAATTTGAAATGAAAATAGCTATTTGGGTTACTACACGTAATAAACCAAGATTACTAAAATACATTACTGAGTGACACTAAAAATATCAGCGGCCGATTGCAAAATCAACTGAAATTAAATAATGTCAGGTTAAAATAAACTGCTAAAATAAATAACTCATGTTTGTAAGTTTAAAATGTTAGCTATCCTTCCTGTCTATTTATATAAGAATATCAAAGAACATTTTTCTAGATTACATCAAGGGAAGTTGTTTGACTACTAGCTATTTTGTTGCATATTATCTTAAAATATATGTATTTAGTAGATTTAGTTATGTTATATCTATTGAGCTTATACATCCAGCCACAATTCATAATAGGATAAAACTCTATAAGTTTTTAGTTTTTCTATCACAGTTTCAAGGAATAATAAAGTATAAAGGGTGTCGCAGCGGGAACCGACTCGATCTATACCGGGTGTTGCATCGTCGAGCTGGACATAGGAAATCCCATGTAATTTTAAATGGGGTCAATTATTTGCTTCCCTAATTATTTTAGAGAAAAATTCTATTTAGGTTTATTAAAGAGCACTAAAAGCCACATTTAAAAGAATAACTTTAGATATTTTTGATGAGCCCGTTTACGGGTTATCGCCGATTTCTTTTTAACTATTTCTCCTTTTTATGGCCCCGTATTTGCGGGCACCAGTCAAGGTAAAAGATGACTGTCAAATAAAGTTGTCATTTTGAAATGTGTGCTTTATTGTTATAAAAACTCGTACATCGAAAATATTAAAGGTGTATTTATGAGTACAAATTAATCTGAATAAAACTAAAATAGAGTATCAACAAGGTTAATTATGACATTTTACATGTTTCAATATTTTACTAATTAATAGGTAGGTACTATTAAATTGTTAGAACTTTAGGATTTAAGAAGATGTTCCAATATTCCTCCATTGACTGCTAGACAATAACCGAGACGATCATAAAATTCTCTTCTAACATTCGCTAGTTGGTAAACTGAAATTCTATTGCATTCGGCAGAAATAGCATTTATTAACTCGTCTAGATTTGGGTATTTTTTATCTTTGTATATCCTTTTTTAAATGGCCCCAGAGAAAGAAATCATTTGGCGATAAATCAGGAGACCTGGCTGGCCAATTTACTGTATGATTTAAGCCAATAACATTTCCATTAAAAGCACGGTTTAAATATTCCCGGACAGCCAGGGTACTATGTGCCGGGCAGCCATCCATTTGGTACCAAACTTCCTGATAGCTCTTAGTGCTTTTCATATTTGTATAAATAATATTTATGTCGTTTCAAAGCTCGTAACGCTGTGGTGTGATCTAATCCTATGTCATCCTCAAGTTTCCTTGTGCTGATCTTCCTATCATTTTCTTCCACGCACAATAAAACTTGCAAGTCCTTATCATTTCTTGCATCTCTTCTTTGTTCCTGCCTTTGCAAGTCCCTATCATTTCTTGCATCTCTTCTTTGTTCCTGCCTCTCTTTACATCTGCAGTTATTTATTACAGTGCCTTTTGTCTCAAATTTCTTGATAGTCCTTTCGACTGTAGATTTTGCAGGTATCGGTCTATTCGGATACAGAGCGGCAAACATGTCTGACACATTTTGATAACTATTTCCTTGATAATACCATTTAATCATCAATATTTTTTCTTCAGAAGTGTAATTCATGGCTAATATTTTCGATGTACGAGTTTGTAGCACACATTTCAAAATGACAACTTTATTTGACAGTCATCTTTTACCTTGACTGGTGCCCGCAAATACGGGGCCATAAAAAGGAGAAATAGTTAAAAAGAAATCGGCGATAACCCGTAAACAGGCTCATTAAAAATAGCTAAAGTTATTCTTTTGAATGTGGGTTTTAGTGCTCTTTAATAAACCTAAATAGAATTTTTCTCTAAAATAATTAGGGAAGCCAATAATTGACCCCATTTAAAATTACATGGGATTTTCTATGTCCCGCTCGACGATGCAACACCCGGTATATGGAAAAGTATACATAGGAAAATTTTGAAAATTTGACAGTATGTTAATGTTGATGGGGGCAACCTAGCTAAAATATCTTTATTATGATGGCGGCATTTTCGGTTATACCGGAATTATCTAGCAATTTGCTTATTTTAAATGGAACACCTAACAATTATAATTATTTTTTTATATTCTACGCAAGATTCTAGGCAGATTTCGTTCATAAAGTTCTATAACTAAGTCTAAGCATTTTTGACATATTTAATATTGTTTTATGTCAAAAATTACGTTTGCGGACTCTAAAATAAATATCAATTTTTTCTATAATGGAGCTTTTATTATTTAATTTGAGTTGGGTTTTTTGTTAAAAAAGAGTTGTTCTATAATATTTTAAAAACTATTAATAGCTATTACTATTTTATGGGATGTTGAAAACGTCCTGTACTAACTGTTCTGCAGTAGATCAATCGATCCAAAAATGCTGTCGAATGGACCCCTTAAGTGTATCTATTGAACTCTAATTGGATTTATAAACAATATTTTTAACATAGCCTCAAGTCCATTGTTTTAAGATCGGGTGATTTGGGTGTTTACTCCATTGACCCCCGTCTACCTATCCACCTCTCCGGAAAAATTGTATTTAAGTTCTCCCTTACATGGGCAAAATAATGCGTATAATTGTAGTTCTTAAAAACTAAACTGAAAAAAAACAACCGTTTTTGTAATTGTTTAAAACAGAGCCTAATTCTTGCCACCAGAGCTATATTGTATTTTATTCTATTCTTATGATTTTAAGATTAATATTGTTATTATTATTATTTTGTATTTTACTAACACATTATTGCGAGCACATTTTCCCTTTCTTTGATACATACATCGGATATTAAAACTGCGAGTAGATAGAGATACTGAATTGTATGCCATTTCGCTTGACAATACAAACATTTTAAGACCGATTATTTTATTTACTCCATCCCGAAACTGTCTTATTCAGGATGCTCAAAAAGACCAATAGTTAGTCCCACCATGTGTAGTTGAACGCCTAGTTTAATTTTCTCCACTATAACAAGCTCCTGGTGCAGGTGAGCCCCTTACCATATTAATCTAGGAGGTAGCGCCCAAGGTACGGTTCGAAAAGTAACTGTCTATCCTATATACTGAGTCACGAGTAATTGCCGTGAGCAACTGACTTAAAATAGCACTTAACACAAACACAGACATATTACTTTCTAGTTATTATACTATTTTGTAGCAATATTTGGGCGTATGACAATGGTTTATACGCTTGTCTCGCCTAAATGGCTTGTGTCAGAGTGTTTTAAAACATATGTTATATGAAAGACAGAAGAGTTTGGAAGAGTTGTCTTTATTTGTATTGAATAACTATGTTTCATCTAGTATCTCCAGTCCTCTCTTCTTCTACTGTGTTATATGATTTTGATTAGAAGAAAACAGGTGTTTTGGATTGGGTAATATTACTATATAATACTAGTGTGATATGTTTACAGTATATATTGTGATAATAAATTACCAGCGATAAATAGTATACTTTATAGTATATTACGTGTGGTAAAAAGCCAATAGGCTTGCGTAATAACGCACGAATGGAAAAATTTATATAAAAAAAACTGATACATGTTCTTCTTTTACAAAAAGATAGTTTAAAGGCTTATCAAAAAAGATTGTATTAAATCCCGTCGCATAAAGTAGACATTATGAAACTCAAGAAAAAAATACTTTTCATGGTTTCTATATAATATTACAAACAAACGATGAAACAATAAAAATATAAGTAAATTTACAGTGGTAGATTTGTGACCCAATTTGGTATTCAATGGAGGGAGTTTGTTGGGAGGGGTTAAATAAAACAGGGAAACCAATTGGTTTCAATGCCGACGTTTCGACGTTTATAGCGTCATCCTTAGGGCACTACAATGGATGTAAATTATAAGTATTTTTGATTGCATAAAAAAATGGACAATAGAAGTAAAAATGTTAAACATTAGTTACTTTATTTAAATTTTCACAAACAAACAGAAAAATAAATAAAACACGGAAAACTTCTATATTATACAGGGTGATTCACGGTGGATGGTACGTTAGAAGTATATGACGAACCAGTTAACGAATCGTTTTGGAAAAATCCCAGAAGCCAAGGCTACCCCGGAAGAAAAAATGCAATCAGAAGACGTCAGTGAGGCCGACAAACCAATCTCAAAGGTGCCGCCCACACCAAAGATGCCGCCAGTGATAATACACGGCACAAACGATTGGAAAATCATAAATGATAACTTAAAAGTTAATCAAATAGAGATAACCACAGCTAAGACTGTCAAAGATGGCATTAAATTAATGCCAAAAACAGCAGAAGACTTCCGAAAACTTACAAAACTAATGGATGTAAATAATAGAGGGTATTATACATATACCCTCCCCGAAGACAAGAAAGAACACGCCGGCATGCCCGGTAAAAAGACCTGGAGAAGGTGAAGAAAGAAACGCCAAATGCGCGTTATGTGCTGGTGTTCACCCGGCTAATTATAAGGGATGCAAAGAATTCCCAAAGCCGGTAAATAACACCAGAAAGCCAAGCCGACTAGCCTCGGCGGGCACCGGGACATACGCCAAAATGGCAGCACCCAAACCAGCGGAGAAACCTGCAGCTCCGCCACTACAAATAACGCAAGATAATTTCCAAAAATATATAGAGATGACAAATAATCGAATGGAGCAGTTCCAGGCAGCTTTACAGCTCCTGTTACAAGATCGTAATAAATAAAATGGCAGGTGAAAATCGACACCCCCCTCCACTGCAGTTAGTGTCCTGGAACGTCAACGGCATCAGAGCCAGACGTAGTGAGATCGATGAACTATTAGCAGAAAAACAACCCGACATTTTGGCTTTGCAGGAAACTAAAATATTTGAGGCTGATAGAATCTCGTTCACTGGATACGAAATATACAGGCACGATCGAGTGGATCTAGTCAGGGGCGGAGTAGCCCTCCTGGTAAAAAGAGGACTAGAGCATTACCAGCTTAGGCTGGATGATACAGAAATGGAAACCATATCAATTATGGTTAATACCGGGAGAGGACAAATAAAAGTAACGTCAGCTGTCCTGCAACAGCAAGACATCGAAGAATTACTGGAAGGAAGAAACCTGAAAATAATATTAGGAGATTTCGATTGTAAAAATCAATTATGGAATAGTAATGGAAATAATGCTAATGGAGATAGGCTGCTGCAGATCACCGAACCTCATGAAGCCCTAATAATAGGACCGGATATACCAACACATATACCCAGCGCAAATGGGAGACCGGATGTACTGGACATCGTCATTATGAAAAATGTGACAGAAGAATTCCAACTGGAAACCTTGGAGATCGGCACCTCTGACCATAATCCTATTGAGCTAACAATAGGCACTGGAAATAGACCCAGAATAGAAACAAATAAAAAGATCACAAATTGGCCATCCTTCACAAGGAAAGTAGAGGAGAAAATCCGCGGCATAGCCGTGATAGAAAATACGGATCAATTAAAAGAAGCAGTGCAGTACCTCGAAAATATTATTCTCGAAGCTTTCAAAGAAAGCACCCAGACTGTGACAATACCTGCTCCTAGGCATCCCCATGGGGAGACGCCATGGGCAGTAAAAGAGCTTATAAGGCAGAACAGGAGGTTAAGAAGAAGATATCGAGAGGTACCCACTGAATTAAATAAAATGGCGCTAAACAGGCATAGCACTGAACTCAGAGATGCTTTGAAAGCACTGAGAAACGATAGATGGATTTATAAAATACAGAACCTGAACATAATCGATCATTCTGCATGGCAAATGCAGAAACGGCTAAGACGTGAAAAGACAGTGATACCACCGTTGCACGGGGCTAACGGGATGGCATACACTGATCTAGAGAAAGCAGAAGCCCTAGCAGATACAATAGAACGGGAAGGAACACTCAATGAGCACCCTGATGAAGACGACGAACATGTCGAAACAGTGGACGATATCGCAAAAGAAATCATGGAAATGCCAAGTGATCAGGAAATAATAACTCCGGCTTCTCCAGAAAAAATAAAGATGATAATCAAAAAACTAAAAAAGAAGAAAGCACCAGGACAAGATGGAATTAGCAATCAAATACTGAAAAATCTAGCCAGGAAAGGAATTGCAGCCATCACCAATATAGCAAATAGCGTCATGCGACTCGAACATTTTCCAAGAAGATGGAAACATGCCCAAGTAATAGTTTTGAACAAAACTGGCAAGGATAAAAGATTCCCTCAAAACTACAGGCCAATAAGCCTGCTAGCAGGAATCAGTAAAATAGTCGAAAGGGTCTTCAACTCTAGACTAAAAGAGGAAACTGAAAGACTGGGAACAATACCTGCTGAACAATTCGGATTCAGGAGCTCACACTCCGCCGAACAGCAGGTGCTGAGACTAGTCGAAACAGCTACCAGAGGATTCCAGCAAAAGGACGCTACAGGGGCTGTCCTATTAGATGTTACCAGAGCTTTTGACAAAGTATGGCACCAAGGACTGATCAATCTACAAAATGCATACTCTGGGGTATGCAGTAAAGACCTGTAAGCTAATTGCTAGCTATCTGGAAGAGAGGACCTTCAGTGTCAAAATAGGACAGCACTTGTCAGCACCCAGGACACTAGAAGCAGGAGTCCCGCAGGGCTCAGTGCTAGGGCCCCAGTTGTATAATATATACACAAGTGATATACCCAGAACACCAAATGTCTTGTTAACAACATTTGCTGATGACACCGGTTTCGCGCATACCGGCAGAAACGTCAGGCAAATCTGCAGAGTACTACAAAGGGAAGCGGACAGGATAACGCAATGGTGTATTAAATGGAAGATCAAAATCAACAGCCAAAAAAGCCAAGCCATATTACTACAAAAAAGACGATTGACACCGCCGGTGAATATTTTCATAGACGGCGAAGAAGTAGAATGGTCGCCAACAGCCACCTATCTAGGTGTCACATTGGATAAAAGCTTAACATGGAAAGAACATATCAACAAAGTGATAAATAAAACCAAAGCAGGCATGAGTAGGCTTTATCCCTTAATCGGGAGAAAAAGCACCATGAACCTCAAAACCAAGCTTATTATGATAAAGGCCAGAGCCAGACCGCAGCTTACCTACGGGTCAGCAGCGTGGGGCTATGCCGCCCCTTCTCATATTAAGAGACTTGAGTCTTTAGAAAATCGCTATGTCAGAAACGCAGTAGATGCACCCTGGTTCGTCAGGAATGTGCAAATACATAGATATGTCAACTGGGAACCCCTGTCAACTTTTATGAAAAGGAAAGCCAGGAAAATGTTCGAAGAAATAGGAATGCATCCAAATGAAGAACTTCGCAGACTCACGGATTATAATCCAAATGAAGCATTAAATCCAAGGAGGGCACATAAGAGGCAAAGAAGTCAATTATAGTTATTAAGAAATAGTGATAGTGATAGTGAAAAGTGAAATAAGTTAAGTGTGAAATATTTAAGTGAAATATTTAACTGTAATGTTAATAATTAGTTAATGTAGATGTTATAATTACTAACCCATAAACCAAAAAATGACTTACACGCCAAAACCAGCTACTGGCAGAGGCACCTCACACTATACACCAGTACGCCACAAACAACACATAAATACACCAACACAGTAAGTCATATCGAAAATAACTAACCCATGAAATATTTAGAGATGATAAATTCCTGCATATGCGGTCAACGTATGCAGGTAGATCCAAAACAAAAACATGCCTCGGCATGGAGATGTGGAAAGATCAGTAAGACGTCTGGAGGTTTTTATAGGCCATTTCGGGCCCGGAAACTGAAAGAACGCGGGGAGTTTTAGTCGGTAGGCAATCCCTTCAGGGTTGAATCCGACAGTACCTTGTCCCCACAAGGTCTCTTTGGAAGATCTCTCCTCGAAAAAAAAAAAAAAAAAAAAAAAAAGCACAACTTCAGTTCATCAACGTCATGTCGCCGACCAAGGTGCCAGTGGAACAAAAACCGACTGGAGAATGCCCAGCTTCGCTGCCGCCATTGAAAAAAAAGAGCCTTTACCGAACATGCCAAAGACGAACAATCCGGCTGTGTATCGATATATACAGAATGCAAAACAAAAATACAATACAAATTCTAAATAGAATTTTTATCATTTTTTATTATTATAAAAAAAACGGCTCTTATCAGAGCCATAATATACCTTTCTAATAAGAAATTTGTTATTCGAACTAGCTCTCTATTTATTGTTATGCGGTTATAAAATTAAATTTTTTTTTATTTTATTAAATCTCACCTAGAATAGCATTGTTAAACGAAAGTTCTTTTTAAAAATAAATTAGTGGTCCTTAAAAGGACCAATTTTCATTTAAAACATATCGTCTCTGGAAAGCAAAACTATACCATGTCCATTTTTTTCATAATTTACATGTTGACGTCAAAGTTTATCGGTTTTCGTGTTGCCGAACTTGGTGCAAAACTTTATTCAACGTCTACAGCTAGATTCAGAATATTTATCTTCATCCTTTCAATATGGACACAACGAACGATGAATACGATCAGCAACGGGAAACTATAAACCAGTACGACTCGATCGAGATTGTGACGTTTTCCTTGGCGCGGCGGCGTTCTTTGCATGACCACACATTTTTTTTAAATTTTCCTAAATACGGTACGAACAGTAACACAGTTGATTGTAAACCACAGAAGAAAAAAGGGTTTGAGAAAAGTCACGGCCATGTTATTTCGACGCAACATGTGCCATCTATGAGCCACCTGGCCAAGTAAATCGGTCGGTATAAAAAAAAATAGGAGGTAGCTTTACCGACTGAGCAAGTGACAATATCGGTAATACAGATAACTTATTTACCGATTGATAGTGGCGGGAGTATTTGAAAAGATTGATTAGTAATATAATAACTATTGCATCTTAAAAAATATATTTTTTGACATAAGTGCTCAAAATAATAAATAACTAGGCAACATTTGCTTTATGTTAACGTTAAAAATGTGCATATGCCTGGCTATTTCTTATTTTTGAGCAATTATGTCTAAAAATATATTTTTTAAGATGCAATAGTTATTATATTACTAATACAACCTAGTCTATTAATACCATGAGTTATATTTTCGATGATCTCAATCTTATTATTTATATCAACGTCCTAAACAAAACAACAATGATATACCTACAAAACATTTATTAAAATTTAAAAAACTTAAACTACAAAGAATGAGACGATCCATTACAAAAGTTTAAACTGCTATCATGAGTTGATATTTATTTAACACCAAATAGTTCCCGTTGACTTCAACACTCAAATAGATTCTCCATAGCAGCTGATAGAGCTGTAGGGGTATACTGAAAAAATAAGAAAACAAAAGCAGTATCTTTGATTTGTAAAAGTAAAATGTCTTTTTATAAAAAAGCATGTAAGCTCTAGGTTAGGTTCATATTGTTGTAGTTTTATTCTAGGAGTGGTATGCAGAGTCATTGCAGGATACCTCAAAGGTTTCTTTGGCTTATACAAAAGCATAGACTAAGGAAGCCTTCAAGGTGTGCTCAAGTAACTTTTTATACCGCCCTAGAAATAACCCTATAATATGTTAAAGTTATAATCATATGACCTAAAGCAATATTTATGTAGAGATTATTATAATTACTGTCAAAGCTGTAGGCAGAAGTCTGATGAAACTGCTTTTTGCAAAGTATGTATTTTATAAAAACTTTTTACGTGAAGCAAAAGAAGAATGTATTAGAACTAACCAAAGTAATTGTTTAAAGGTGACCCTGTATTACCCTGGAGTGTTCATTAAGCGAGTTATATAGTATACATTACAGACACATAAACTAGAACGTTTGTTACATTTTTCTGCAACTAACGGCAAAACAAACTTTTTAAAGTTTTGACCCCTAATCTTGAAAGAGTTGTAACAAGTATTTTGTGGAAAACTATGACTACTTCATAGGGTAGCGATGAAATAGGAATTTTTCCCTTTAATCTCAGCCTCTTTTACTTTTTTGTAACAGACTTTACAATATTTTAAAGTTAGGGGTCAAAGCTTTAGAAATGGATAGTACAACAAAACAAACATTTACAACTAATTACCTAAATTAATAAACGAGGGAGAGAAAGGAGGACAAAGTCACGGGTTAACGCAGTGTGTCGAAAGCAAACATTATTCTTTGAAATATTACAGAAAAATTGTAGAATAGGTTACTGCCAAGATTTCTATGGCTTACACCAGTTTTTATAGGTTGTACCGAAGTTTCTGTTGTCCACTGATGAGTTATGAAAAATACTAATTAAAATATTATCAAATTATTGCATTATTTTGCATATGAACTGAGGTGTATGATTATAAATTATTGGAATATTGAGAACTATGATGTATACTGAAGTTACTATTCTTATAAGTATAATGTTACCCATAGTACCCCATCTAGCATCCTTCTGGTCAAAATTAATTAAGGAAGAAAATTAAAGACAAATAATTTCTGTTTCTTTTTCATCCTGCTGCGGGGGCAGGGGGGTTCTTTCATAATATCAAAGTCAGGGAGTAGTGTTAGTAGTTATTTCACATAAAAATTAATAAATATAAGGTATACTTACATTACCTGTCCAAGAAAATTCCAAATTACTAAAACTCAGCGTTTCAGCGCCGCGCGGCGTGGCCACTTTTTAATAATCCAATAAAACTTCACTGACCATTGTGCTCCAACAGATAACTTTCAATTTCAAAATAGAATTTTTTAAAATGGTAATTACAATAGACCAAAAACGATCACACTTTTTCAATTTAAAATGGATTATCCACCAAAATTACGACGAGAAAACTCACAAAAACTTTAGAACAATGCCAACTAAAATTATGGCGACTGTAGATGTAGAATTCTGAGATGGCGGCGAGAAACAGGGTGACCAACATCAGTCACAATTCAAATTATTTCAAGATTTGCAACTGAAATCTTGAAGATTAACTACATTCTAATTTTTAATAACTTGAGAAAATACAATTTTCCAAAAAGTTGTATAATTAACGAGTATTATTAATAAAACCAAACTTTTAGTGTAAAACCAAAAATTCCTAGTAAATGCCCCTCTCGCCCCACTGACTTCACCGTCCGGCAAATTGGTGTTGTCCTTGGCTTGTATAGTAATGACACCCCCGTGTTGTAAACTACATTCAAAATGCCAAAAGCATCGTATAAGTAGTCAACTAAACGTCCAATCAACGATCGATTTGTGTTAAAATGCAAGTGGGAGGGGCTTGCTAAGGTAGTAAAATTTATCATAAATATTAAACGTGATACGGAATCAGACAAAATCTCACCGTCGATGGACGATAATTTTTGATAAAATCAAAGTAAGAAATGTAGGCAGACGACTCCCCCGGAGCAGGCTTTAAGATCTCATAGCCGTACCGGGTGACTCTTCTGCCAAGCGCGGTTTGTTCATATTTTTCTTAAGGTAAATTCACGGGTTTTATGTATAACTAAATCAGTGCCTCTGCTATTGTCCAATTTAGGTATTATCGGGTGGGTGTTTCAGAACGCAACTATCGGGGATATTAATTTAGTCTTTTATTCAGGGTTTTAAGTTAAATAAAATTCTCTTTGTGAGGGATCTGTGCGAGTAGAGATACAAGGGCTGTATGGGTTAAGTTTTCTTCCAGTGAGGGAGAGGGGATATAGTAATAGCCAGTTATCGTCTATTCAGATCCGCAGGGGGAAGGATAGTGAATTGAGAACTCTGAAAGTCAATATTAAGTAATAAGTTGTACACCCTCTCGTAAAATAAAATCAAGGGAAATTAATTTTATGGGAATTGTTTGTGGCAATATAGTAAGGTGACAATAGCTCAGCCTGGTAAGCGTAAGTTGATTGTTTTAAGATATTAAATTCACGGGAGTTATTCGGGGTGAGATTGAATTCTGGTTCGGGCTGTATTTACAGTAGTTTTATATGTATCTTGTGTTATAAGAATTCGTAAGATATTCTTTTGTTCTTGAGTTTATTTGTTAAAACGTTCGATAATAAAAGTCGTTTATTTTTTATTAAAGTCGTTGTTTAATTTATTTTATTTCTAAAGAGAAATGGGAGGCAGAGGAGAAAGAGGGGGAGTCCACCTCATCGGCGAGACCCGCGGCCGCCGGCCGCAAGGTCTTGCCGATGAGGGCGGTAGGGTAATTGTTAGTCAGTTAAGAGAAGCGGGGCCCAAGGTCTGTAGTAAGACCGTGCGGCGGCGCCTTCAGCGTCGTCGCCAAGAAATGAGGCGGCGTGCCGCCCCCCTTCCCTTAAGGGATAATGATGGAATAAAAGTTTACTTCACGCAAGAAGGGGAAAAGAATCTGAGGAAGGGTTTATATGGAAATTTTCAAGGGGGTAATTCAATCAGGGGAAGTCAAGTTGGTTTTTCACCTGTGGCGCGTGATGCCCTTCATGAAAATCAAAATGGAAGGCAGGGATGGAGAGAGGAGCAAATTTCCTCCCAGAAACCGTCAGAAAATCCAGGGGCACGCCCACCGCAGGCGGATGATGAAATTGGGGAAAATGTGGATTTTGAGCAGTATAAATGTAATAATTCAGGGATGGGTTCGGATGAGTGTCCGGCGTGCCAAGAGGCACTCTTTCTGGGATGTAGAGTCGATAGGGAAAATCGTCCTCCCTTGTTAAGTCTGGAAGATCGGGCGGCGGCTCGACGGGCTCGAATCCGTAATATTGTCTCATCCATTGATCTGCCAAGCACCTCCGCGACAACACCAGCAGAGGAGTTACCAGATCCCGTGCCGACGTGTCGATTGTTCACCGTCAGAACTCCCGTATCCGTGACACCCAGACTAAAGGCGACCCTAAGAGAAAAGATAGTAGTATCACCGAGTGAGGGGCTGTCTCGCCGGGATCAAACGGACAGTGTGCACATATTCAGTTCATCATCGTCATGCCTAAGATAAACGAAAAAGTAGTAGACGAGAATTATATTATTCAAATTGCTAATCTTTTGATGAACTTTCATTTCGATACCGGATTGTCAAAAGAAGAGTATGCCAATTATGAACGGATTACCATTGCAGAAGGTGCCCGTATCAAGCAATCGAAAATGGCAAGGAGAAAAATGAAAACCGCCGTAAGACGTCTTTTGCCCGGTGAATTAGCCAAGCACGCTGTCAGTGAAGGAACCAAAGCTGCTGTTACCAAATACACAAAATCCAAATAGATTACTAGAACTTCATCAAATTGATATAACAAAAAAACGGCTCTTTTCAGAGCCACAATATATTTTACTAAAAAGACATTCGGATAGAACATAAAAATAATTAATTTTCGAAAATTTATTTAGATATCGGCTAATTTGAGATTGATTTCAAAGAGTTACGAATCTATAAGAAGAAGAAATTATTTCTGTATCGTTCGTGCCCTTTCGAAAGAAATATCCCCCAAAGATTCTTCAGCCGCCAGCCGCAAGTGAAAACACACACACAATCCAGTATTTTAAAAGTGCATTTCAACAGTTTTCGTTTCAAATTGCTTTAAAAATTTACCGACTTTGAACAAAATATTTTCAGAAATAATTCGTTTTTTCGGAAAAAAAAGTTGCGTCAAAGTCGTTTTAACGGCTAGATCAGTGTTTAACAGGTTTAATAAGTGGGTTTTTGTCGAAAAATTTCAGCTCGGCGAGAACTTCCAGAACATCATCAAGAGATGGTGCCACCGTCTAGATTTTCAAATTTGTCGGGAAAACGTTCAGAACTTTAACAAAAAACAACGCAGAACATCGAAAGATGTCTCAAAAGGAGCGGACACTCAATCTCCATCCCGATAAAGGCCGGTGCGGATCGGCGTACCCCCAGACGAATCCACAGGATCGTCGATACAGCAGCAATACAATTTCATACTAACATGATAAAACCATTGAAATAATATAGAGATTCTCAGTTATTATTATCATTATGCTGCAACAAAGAGTTCCAAATAGATATTATTATTATTACCGCTTTAATTATCGATTTAAAAAAAAAAAAAAACGGCCCTTTTCAGAGCTTCAATATAATTTCCTTTTTTTAAAAGACATTTGTTCGAATAGAAGTAAAAAAACATACTTAATTTATGAAAATTAAGTTATTTAGATATAAATATCTTCATAATATTATTTTAAATTTAAATTCTACAGTAAATTATATTCCTATTATTATTAATTTTTATTAAGATATGTACCATATTAATTTTTATTTTCTCTTATCGTTCTCGATTTACATTTGGAAAAGTAACGAATCTATAAGAAATATATAATATGTTGAAATATCAATGTGGCTTTGGAAAGCATTTGTTTTTTTTTTTTAAATATATATTGGGTCGATGCCATTTAAAAATTTAGTTTCAATCATATGATTGTAAACAGAACTGGTTATCATTTGTTTTGCTCAAAAATTACCGACATTATGTTTGATGAGGTTGCTATTTCCGCTTTTCGTGCCGACGTCGCCGCCAATCTTGCTTACGATGCTGCCGTGGAAGCGAATAATCCGATTCGTGATTTTCCAAGACCAAATAGTCCGTGTTACGATTGGGGAAATTCGAAGAGAGGAATTTTTATCCGGCAAAATGGCATAGAATATTATGTTATAGATGGTGTTAGGACAGAAGTTTCAAAAACTTCCAAGACAAGGGGAAAATCGGAAACTGATAAGAAAAAGAAATGCAAGAGGAAGGAGGAGAATTATTCCATTTACATTTATAATGTTTTAAAGCGTGTACATCCTGACACTGGTATTTCCCGCAAGGCTATGTCAATCGTGAATTCTATTGTCAATGATACATTCGAACGTATGGTCGCACAAGCTTCCAATTTGGCCCATTACAACAATAAATCTACAATTACATGGACAGAAATTCAAAGCGCCGTCAAATTTCTTTTGTCCTGTGAATTAGTCAAGTACGCTATTGAACGAGTTTTCTTTTTAAATTATTTCGTTGTCCTTAAAAGGACCAATTTACAGTGTTAAAACTGCATATATTTAAATACCTTATTTTGTATTGTTGTATATAAGGGATAAAACCCTTCTCCTCCTCCTCCTCCTTGAACGGAATAATTACTCTAGATAGAAGTTAATTTACTTTTTCATTGCTTCTAATAATAGCTAGCTGCAGCAGATGTCTCGAGATGATACGAGTTTTCTTATTGTCCCTTGCGGCGTTTCTTTTCAATTCTCTCTTTCTACGTCAATAAAATTTTTAAAATTTTTTTCTTTTACATTTATTAACTACGGCGTGAACACTAACACAGTTGGATGCAGAATATGTTCAAATTTCTTAAGAGCATCGTATAAATAGTCAACTAAACGTCCAATCAACGATCGATTTGTGTTTAAATGTAAGTGGGGAGGAGCTTGCTAAGAGAGTTGAATCTATCATAAATACTAAACGAGACACGCGGTACCCTGTTATTATAATCATGCTGCCGCAAAGTCAACATGTTCCAAATAAAAATATTATTACTACCACTTTAGAAATAATCGAGACATTGTTTTAAATCATTTGAATGAATCCTAAGGATTGTTTTAAATTGAAAAATCATCGTCATACACGGACGTAGAAAAGGACAAAGTGATAACGACCTGGATAATATACTCAAGGAAACAACAAAAATAACAAATAACCTAATAAGTAATGGAAGAGAACACACGTTTGGCACATTACAACAAGAGATCTACAATTGCAACCATGCAGAGAAATTCAAATCGCTATAAACTTTTCGGTGTCCGTCCGATGAAAATTAGTCGAACACGCTGGCAATGAAGGAACAATCAAAGCTGTTTACAAGTATACGAGATCCAAATAGATGTTATTACTACTACAACTTCTACTACTATCGTTTTAAAAATTAAAAACGGCTCTTTTTAGAGCCACAATATATATTATTAAAGACATTTGTTTATAAACATACTTAATTTCGGAAAAATACATTTATTTCGACTATAATGTAAAAATATTAATATAATTGTTTTAAATTTGAATTAAACAGCAAATTCTACCTTTATTCAAGTAGTTTGTCGTTTTTGTAACTTATGTTTTGACTGAGATATGAACGATAGAAATTTTTGTTAGATATCGCGGCCATTGATTTGGAAGAATAACAAATCACTAAGAAATATTTGTTTTCAATATCCATTAGGTGGCTTTGGAATCATTTGTTTTAAAGGGTTTTTCTATATATAGGACTGGCGGGCCATTATAAGTTTAGTAGGTATATTGTTATTAAAAACAAACAAATTTTAACTCTTATGTCAATCATTAATTCTTTAAATCAGCTTGCTGCTGATCAATTATTACAAAATGTACGCGATTTTCCTACGCCCAATACGTCATGCAAAAAAGCAATCGAAAATGTTGATAAAACTAAAAAGAACGTCTCTATCATTGATAGAAAAAGGAGAAAAGAGAATTATGCTATTTGCGTTTATAATGTTTTAAAAAAATTAAATCCTGTTACTGGTATTTCCAGCAAAGCTATGTCAATCATGAATTCTTTTGTCAATGATATATTTAAACGTATAGTCGCAGAAGCTTCCCGTTTGGCACATTGCAACAAAACATCTACATTGTCGAGCAGAGAAATTCAGACTGCCGTAAGATTTGTTTTGCCCGGTAAATTAGCAAAACGCGCTATCAGTAAGGGATTCAAAGCAGTTATCACGTATCGAAAGTTCAAATAGATGGTATTAGTGGAACTGTCGAATTGAAAATAAAAAACGGCTCTTTTCAGAGCCACAATATAACTTTCTAAAAAGAAATTTGTTGTTTGGTTAAAAAAAACACACACACACACAAACGAAACTTGCTTTCTATTTATTGTTATGCGGTTATAAAATAACAATACAAATATCACCTAGAATAGCATTGTTAAACGAAAGTTCTTTTTAAAAATAAATTAGTGGTCCTTAAAAGAACCAATTTTCATTTAAAACATAAATCATCTATGGAAAGCAGAACTATATTAATGTTCATTTTTTTTCGAAGCAAACGGTGAACACGATCAGCTACGGGAAACCAGCATGACTCGATCTCGAATATATGTACAATTAGGAGTTGCTGTAACTGGTGCTGCTTCTGTATCTGCCATTATATGCAAAAATAAAACCACCACGTGTACTGAACAGCGATCAAGGACTGAGACATGGCAAATTTTTAATTTTCAGTATATCGCGACGGACGGACGGAGGACTGAATTTTGACATTGACAGGTAACGTCGTCGGCAAAAGTTTAGGTTTACGATCACTAATACGTCTACGTTTTCGGTTTTTTCGTATCGTTGAAAAAAACTCCATTTCGTTGAATACCACTTTATGACCGACCCTGTATAAAAATGTCAGGGGGAAAAAATGTGTGGTTTACGATCACTAATACGTCTACGTTTTCGGTTTTTTCGTATCGTTTAAAAAAACTCCATTTCGTTGAATACTACTTTATGACCGACCCTGTATATCGGAAAATGTGACAGATGTATTAGTTTTATGTTCTTACGGGTTTTGTTAACGGTCATTTTTCGTTATTTCAACAAACAACGCCTTTTTGTTAGGATGACATATGTCAAATTTTGACATTGACAGGTAACGTCGTCGGCAAAAGTTTAGGTTTACGATCACTAATACGTCTACGTTTTCGGTTTTTTCGTATCGTTAAAAAAACTCCATTTCGTTGAATACTACTTTATGACCGACCCTGTATATCGGAAAATGTGACAGATGTATTAGTTTTATGTTCTTACGGGTTTTGTTAACGGTCATTTTTGTATAGGTAGAAACTATACACTAGTAGGTGTATATTATTATAATTATGTGTATGTGGTTACTATGAATATAAATGTGTAGACACAAAATTAAACGTTTTACAAGAGTAAAAGTTACAGGACATTGATCAATTAGGTATCAACCATACAATCAGTACTAGTTCAACTTAAATAAGTATTGAAAAAAAATTCTTATTACTTTTCAAACTTTCTTCTCCTTTTCGTGGAGTACTAGTCTTCAGAAAAATAAACAATGTAAAAAAAACTAACAAATCAATGACAGACTCACCGAAAAAGACAGGCTTCCCTGGTCAATGTTATATTCAGGAAAATACAGATAAGCATTTTTTAATTTTTAAAGGGTTTCTCTTGATATTGTTGTTAGATTGTTCAGTTGACGACTAAAAATGCAATTTAATAGAGATTCACGCATACCTTGTCTAGAGAAAAACGAAAAATGTTTTTATGTATAAAAAACTAAAGGTGAATTCGTTTTTAAATGAGTACTGGAATGTTTAAAAAATATAGGTTCTTGAAAAGATTATATAACATTATACAGAGTCTGACAAGAGTTATGATTTTGTTAATTAGATTGCAATATGAAGTGCTCAAATCATCTGTATCTTGTTTTTTGTTTATACTACTCCTGTGCTTTTTACTATTGATCATTTCAGCCAGAAGTCTCTTTTTATAATTTCTTTGATGGAATAGAATTTCGCACCTATCAAAATTAAACGTATGTAAAAAGTTAAAGCGATGTTCGCAAAGTGCGGTTTTATTTGTGGATGTGTACAGGTTGGTTGGTTTAACACTTCTATGGGTTTCTTGTTTTATTTGACCCCTCCCAACAAACTCCCTCCATTGAATATAAGTAAAGATTAATCTGTTTTATATGCTATTTTTTTTTATGATAAAACACCTGCACTGTAGGAAAAATCCTTTAAGGCGCTCTGGGAGCGGTGCGAGTGCGAAAAAAGCGATTAACGTTGGTCGTGAAACGTTGAAGATTGTATTCATTGGGAAACACGACCTCAGGAAGATCATTCCACAAAGATGACGTTCTCCAGATGAAAGAATTCTTGAACAATGAAGTTCGAGGAGTACTAAGCTGAACAACATATGGATGAGCGGCAGTGGTTCGCCGTGTATTTCTGTTTTGCATTGCTCTAGGTGGAATCAAGTGGGCAATGTCAGTCGAACACCTGCCATGGAAATATCTGTAAAAGAGAGCCAAATCACCAACCTGTCTTCGATGCTCCAAGCTATCGAGGGTCTTGGTCAGCTCGGGGTCGCCGATCAGACGAACGGCTCTCCTTTGAATGGAATCCAGTAGCCGAAGGGTGTGCTTGGGTGCAGAGCTCCAGACATGAGAGCAATATTCTAATGATGGTCGAATCTGGACTTTGTAGAGTGTCAAAAGTTGATGAGGTGTGTACAACCTTTTGGTGCGGAAAAGTACACCAAGTTTCTGTGCAGCTGCCTTGGCAATTGCGGCAACTTGATCATGCCAAGACATATTACCTCCCAGATTGACCCCCAGCAAATTAATAGACTTAATATAATTAATTAACTGGTTATATCAATATTTTAGATTTAATTTAAGATTAAATAGATAGCAATTGTATGCGTAAGCATTTTAACAAATATTTAAAATTTCATTATAATTATTATTGTACTTTAGTAAGTTATAAGTTACTATTAGCCATGCATTGCAAATTAATTAAATTTCTGAGATGAAAGTAATATTTTTCGCAACGAAGTCTACATAAACAAATATTTATTGCAAGTATTTGTAATCAATGGCAACATCCAAAGGTTACATATATAGTTGTGGCCTAATATAAATCAAAACGAAAACATATCTATAAATATTTTCCGACATTTCCAATAAACAGAAAGATCAATGGCAGAAATAAATTTGTATAATATCTGCTGGGGGTCTATTTTTACAACTTAACACATATGTTTTAAGTGGGAATTACTTTTATTTAGATAGTGTCAAAAAAGACGTGAAGTTGTTTATACAAATATCTTACCAACATATTATTTTTATCGTTAATACATTTACTTTCATTGATCACGATGTGGTGAAAAATATTTCCTATTATTCGTGAAATACTCATCAACACGTTATATCAAAAAACCAAATATCATCTCAGATACTTCACAGTCAGTCAATCTCAAGTATAGCACATTATATATGAGCCAAAACGAAGTATTATAATTGGCTACATTTATTTACGGTACCCTGTATATCTACGAAATATAATTATATTGAATATTTCCCTCATATGTTAAAGTTCCCATAAGAGAAATGCAATTTTCGCAAAATTACAGCGAAAACAGCACTGCCAGAAATCGAAAATTGCATCGCAAGTTTATATTGTTGACGAAACGTCAAAGCGGGATTTTATTGTTAACAAACGTCAAAAAATGTAATATTCTGACAATTAACGTCATCTTATTGAGTGACAGCAGACAAAAAGTCAGTGTCAACGAATGTTTTCCTTTCACTTTGTCAAGAATTGTTAATAACTATCTCTTTGCATTGGGATAACCCGTGGCAACGTAAATTTTTTTGTTTTTTTGTAAACAACGCTATTGAACTTTTCCGTAGACGTAATTTTACTACAAAAATGTCTCGTTTTGGCGAAGAATCTATCCTCGAAATAGAGCAGAAAATAACAAAAGCCATTCCAAAGAATACTGCATCAAATCACGACTATATTTGGCGGCAGTTCATGTGTTTTTGCAAGGAAAGAGGGCACGTTCTTGATGAAAACACTAATGTTTCAAAACGGGCAGATATCTTGAAGGACTGGGCGTTTAATATGAAAAAGTAAAATGGTGAGGACTATAAAGATTATACTGTCAAAACTATATGGAATGTTACCGCTAAATTGTTGATGAATAAGTATCACAGAGATTACAATATTATTTTTAACTCATTCAGTGACATTCAGTTCAAATCATCCCGTGATGCCAAAAATGCTAAGCGGAAACAACTACAGCAGGAGCCGGAAAAAAGAAAACAAAGCTCAGTTTTTCTAAAGCACGACGAATTCATCAAAATAGTGGAGACTTGCGACGAGGATAACCCCGACGGTTTGCAAAAAAAGATGTTTTTTGTTTTATCCTACGAGCTGGTCTGGCGTGGAGGAGAAGGCCCAAGGTGTTTAACAAACTATCTTAAAGAAGACCTGGATCACGCTGGTCATAATACGGGACGAATAGAGTACAATCCGCTTTTTACCAAGACTACTCAAGGAGGAGATAAGCCCTGCGCATCCTCGAAATAGTTGGTCAGGAATAAAGTAAACCCGAACATCTGCCCTATCCGACTATATAAGAAATTCATGCAGAAAAGGCAAGCAATAAAATGCGAGCTACTTTTTCTCACTGTGAATCCTTTCTGGCAATCAGGAAAATGGTACAAAAGCATACCGGTTGGACGAAATTTGATGAATAAATGGACCTCTACACAAGCGGAAAAGTCAGGCCTCACCTTATATCAAACTGACGAATCATAGCTTACGAGCAACCGCCTTATCAAAACTTGCCAAAAAAGGTGTTGGAGAACAACAGTTAACTAAACTAAGTGGACACTCAAATACAAAGTCACTGACGCCTTACATTCAGATGGATGTGAACCACCACATGCTTTTGATTAAGAGGCTAGACCTTCAATAAAAAAACTGACTATAATATAATAAAATTAAAAGAGTCCTTGACTACTATGAATTTAATTATCAATGGGAAATAAAGACAATTTCGTCAAGGCTCGTTTAAGCAAACCACTTTTAGTTTGTACGCAGGCAACTCGCACAATGCCATCGGAACCCGGATAAGCCTTCAGGATTCTTCCTATCGTCCAGCACAGAGGAGGTACATTATCTTCTTTTAGTAATACCATAGAGCCCACTTTTACTTGGGAACCCTTGCTAAACTGTCATTTTGTGCATTGCTGTAGCGTATGTAAGTATTCTTTGACCCATCGGTTCCAGAAATGTTGGAAAATTTGTTGCATATGTTGATAACGTTTGACGTGGTTAATTTTGGAAGTCGTAAGATCCCGTTGCGGTACAGCAGTGAGGGGACGTCCAATTAAAAAATGTCCAGGAGTTAGCGCTTCAAGGTCATTGGGATCGGAAGACATGGGAATAATAGGACGGGAATTAAGAACTGCTTCCACGTGAGTTAAAATTGAATAAAATTCTTCATATGTCAAAGGAGTTTGATGTAATACGCGTTTTAAATGATGTTTACAGGATTTAACCGCTGCCTCTCATAATCCGCCGAAATGGGGAGACCGAGCAGGAATAAAATGCCAGTTTATTTTATTCTCGTTTAAATAGTTTTGAAACCGCTTTGCAAATGTATCTATAGTTGTAAATACGTTGCATGCGTCAATAAAATTTGTTGCATTATCTGACCATAAATCAGTACAGAGACCTCGTCTCGACACAAATCTTTTCAATACATCTAAAAAACCATCGCTTGTTAAATCTTAATTAATAAATTAATCAACTTAGACTTTAGACGTAATTACGATATTTACGAACCACCGTATCTAAATTTTTGAAAAAAGAGCAGTTCCATCCTTACAACCCAGTATTTATCCAAAAGTTATTGGAAGATGATCCTGATTGGTGAGAGCAATTTTGTGAAGTAGTGATTGTAAAAACACAGAATTTCTACTAGTCAGGTGGTAGCAAACATTTAAGAATAATTTCAAGCGTTAAGCAAACTAGAAAATGCTACTGAGTACCTGCCAAAAATTAAGCTGGGTTTTTCGCCTGTTTTCCCAGCAAGCTTAGTCAAAGTCCATTAAGCTAGCAATAAATCATTTAAAAACCTTCAAGCTGAATAAAAAAGCAAACATATCTTCTCATGGCAGTAAAAGATTACTGGAACTTGCCGTCTATAAAAAGACCAAGTCAGAACATCATAATACAGAGCAAACACCAGCTCCGGGAGGGGGGGCGTTGCCAAGCCGTTGTATCTATGTCACGTGGACATATGACCATATTTAGTGTTCAATGTGTATCTATGTAAATAGTATCATTGTTAACTGTAACGTATTATGACCTGACATGTATATATAAAGACAAATGAATAAAGATATTTTAAAAGCAAAGTAAAGCAAACATTTAAGAAAGCATAAACGCATCGACGTAAAAGATAAAAGCATCGACGGGTATACTCAGATAGATTGCTGGGACTACCAAGAGATGGCGCTAACGTATATATACGATCGAAGAAGGTTGATATTATATGCATTAGGTTTTAAAACTTTCACTTGGTATGGTATGAACACCTACCCTGTACTGACGAGAACAAAAGAGTTCGAAACCGGTCTGCAGGTGGTGACATCCTACCAATGTAAAGTTTTCATTTCTTGGTAGAACCATGCAATCCGATTTGTATTTTATTATCTAACAGTGTTAGACAAAATATAACCTTATAGTATAAGGCACTTTCAAGTGGTTTGAAAATTTATTTTTCATGCTTTCTTAAAAGTAGTGATTGAGCTAACGCATAATAACGTAAGGAAACTCAAAGGAATTTGTTTTCAAATAAAGCTCCTGTTTCTTTAAATGGCCAGGTTAACAGAAGAAACGCAGGAAACCATCATTGATTTTGTTAGGACACTAAAATTTTAATAAATTTTAACCTTAATTTTATAATGTAATGTAATTGTGCCTACACTACAAGTGATTTATTTTTTTCTTGTCACCTCAGATCAAAATCAAAAATGTGCATTTTTTCCTTTTCAATTTTTAAATACTGCGAACGTGATGTTAAATTTTTGAATTCTGTTCCCATTTCCCTATGATGTATGTATATCAAAATTATAAAAATCACTATAGTATATTATGTTACAAGGACGAAAAATGCAGTATTTCGGACGTATTGCGGGAGATTACTGGACGTGTAGTGTAAGAATAAAATAAAAAGAAATATATAAATTGGTTCTTTAATTTGTACACTTAGTATTAAGTATTATGATAATCAATATATAGACGTAAGGTAATTAAGGTGATTTATTTATAAACATAATTTTGTAGCATAATAAGCAATTTTGTAAGGGGGACATGGTTATTTACTTTTCATAGAATAGAGATAATTTTAAGTTGAAAGAAGAGAGTTTTATTTTAACCAAAGGGGGTAGAAAACCCATTAAAATCCCTTTATCACATGGCGATCCTGCCTGCGAACCACGTTGAGGGCTAAATATCAATAAAATGGGCAAGACACAGAGCAAAGAAGAAATAATAATAGCACAAGCAGGGAATAGCGGTGGCCAAACTAATAGCCCCAGTACCCATGGTTTTGGCTCTATCCAAGATATCCTAAGTATATGTATTATTGTGTTGTTGGCAATTTTCTTTGGCTGGTGTATATTAAGAAGAGTTAAAAAAAACGATGGTACAGAGAGTGCGTGAAGAAATTCGACAAGAAATCGGGAGAAGCCGAGAAACAGTCTAAAGTAAGAAAAGGAACATTTTAGGTTTTAGGATACAATAAAAAGATGTGTTGGAGATTAAAGGAGCATGGTAAATTTAATGGATAAAAAATGGGATGTCGGTGCCTACTGAATTTGTATATTTACTGGATGAAGTCAAAGTATTCAAGAGGAATTTATTGAAGGACAATACGGAAATACGGCAAAAGAAGAAATATAATCTAAGTAAGCTAATTAAATTTAAAGATTATACATTAGAATTAGCGACCATTAGAGAAACTTTTAATGCAAAATCAAATGAGTCTAAGGTAATAGATAGAGTTAGGGAATATATACAGCAGATAGAACAATATCTGAAAGCTAGTCAAGATATTTTACAATCTAGGTTAGGGGATATCACGATAGCGGGGATAGAAAGCGAAAGTTTGATTTCCTCTGACTCAGATTCAGAAAATTTTGACAGAGTTACAGCAAAGATGACTCAAAAATTCGATCCCAAAACTGCATCAAGCCTTCTACCAGTTATGGATGGTTCTGAAAGTGTAACTTTACAATTAATTAAGGGCATTGAATGGTATGATGCACTTTTGGATGACGCGGGTAAAGCATTGTTAACCACATATGTACTAAAAACGCGTTTATCGGGAAATGCAGATATTAGGTTAAAATCAGCCTATGCTTCAAATCAATTGTTAGTTACGGATCTTAGGCGGCATTTTATTACAAAAAAATCCGCGACCGCTTTATCATCTCAGCTAAATAACATAAGACAAGGGTCAAAGTCTGTAGAAGAGTTTGGGAAAGCGATTGAAGAATTAATGGTCGACCTAACTATATCGCAGTCTGGGGGAGACTCTGGAGTGATGGATATTTTAAGGCCGGTCAATGAGAAAATCGCTATAAGCTCTTTTGCTAACGGTCTTCAAAATTTCAGCTTGCGAACCATAGTAAAAGCGCGAAATTACGATACTCTTAGCGAGGCAATTGGTGGTGCGAAAGATGAACACCTAGGCGAAACAAATACAAAACCCTTATTCCATATGAGAGGTAAAGGGAATAATTGCTCACACCATTATAATAATAGGCGCGGACAAAATACAAACTTCCGGAGTAATAGGGGTGCAAATAATTTTGGTGCTACCACTAACAATTTTAGGGGGTATTTTTCGCGTGGTCAGCAAGGTAATAATACTTTTAGAGGGAAAGGTTCTCGCTCTAATAATAATTATTTACCACGAGGACAGTATGGTACTAGAGGACGTTTCTTTGGTAATAGTTCAAATCAAAGAGGATATTATATGAATTCCGACGATCTTAATAATGATACCAATTGTAATATTAATAGTGACACATTTTTTCGAGGCCCACCTAAATAAAAATACAAATTTACCTGACCCATTTATATTTAATACTAACGGACTTAATTTTATTTATGTGAAATATAAAAATAAAAATTTAAAAATTTTACTTGATACCGGGGCTTCAATAAGTGTCATTTTTAAAAACGTCATAGACAAAACAGAAAAAATTAATTATTTAAAGAAAATAAAAATTAACGGGGTCTCTGGGACAATAATTTCGCAAGGTTCGGCAAATTTATGGTTAGATATAAATGGTGCAAAAGTGTGTCACGAGTTTTTGCTGATCGACAGTTTTGAGGACAATGTGCATGGTTTAATTGGAACAGATTTTTTTACGCGATACTTGGCTAAGCTAGACTACGAAAACTTCCGTTTATCATTTCATGTAAACAATAAAAAATTATTAACGTCTATTCACTCGAAATATGAGAATTATACTTGCATACCGGCTAGACATGAAGTAATAAAATATTTTCATACCAACACAAATGAAGAATGCGTTGTATTGCCAGACGAAATTTGTGAAGGTGTATTTGTTGCGTCAATTTTGGTAAAATCAATTTCTAATCGTATTCCGGTACGAATTCTCAATACACGCAATCATGATGTTAACATAAAAAATTTTGCTCCAAAAATTGTGCCATTATACTATTATGATATATGTCAGTATAACCCAGTCAACACAACTGTAAGCAGAATAGATAAATTGTTAAGAACCGTAAAATTAGATCATCTTGAAAAATCACAAAAATTTTCTTTACAAAAAATTTGCTCTAAATATTCGGATGTTTTTCACTTGAAAGGGGAAACTTTAACTACGACCAAAATATACAAACAAAAAATTCACCTGCAACCTAACACAAGTCCTGTTTATGTCAAACCTTATCGTTTACCTTATTCTCAGAAAACCGAACTTAACAAACAAATTGGTAAAATGCTCCACGAAAAAATAATTGAAGAAACCTCTTCTCCCTGGTCGGCCCCTATTTTACTAGTACCTAAAAAAGCCGATAAGCAAGGAAATAAAACGTGGAGAATGGTTATAGATTATAGAAAAACTTTAAATTCAAATATACAGGATGATAAATTTCCGTTACCGTGTATATCCGAAATTTTAGATTCTTTGTCCGGGGCGGTATATTTTTCACATTTAGATTTATCGCAAGGATATTATCAGATTGAGCTAGAGAAAGAAAGTAGGCCTTGTACAGCATTTGTAACTGACCAAGGACAGTTTCAAATGACTAGACTGCCGATGGGACTTAAAATAAGTCCTAGTTCTTTCTCTAGAGCCATGTCGATTGCTTTATCTGGACTAACTTATTCGTCTTGTTTTGTTTACTTGGACGACTTAATTATTTTCGGTAATAATCTAGAAACTCATAACAGTAACTTAATAAAAGTACTACAAAGATTACGCGACGTTAATCTCAAGCTAAATCCTGAAAAATGTGACTTTTTGAAAAAAGAACTTTTATATCTCGGACACGTCATTTCAGCAGACGGTGTTTGTCCCGATCCTCAAAAAGTGCAGGCTATACAAAACTATCCTGTACCAAAAGACGAAAAGGAAGTCAAGAGGTTTGTGGCATCAGCAAATTTTTATAGAAAAAGCATAAAACATTTTGCCCAAATAGTTGCTCCATTAAATTATTTGACACGTAAGGGTGTACACTTTCAATGGACACCAGAATGTCAAAAAGCTTTTGAAACCCTGAAGCAAGCACTAGTGAGTCCACCAGTGTTACAGTTTCCAAATTTTTCCGAAGCTAATACTTTTATAGTGACATCAGATGCTTCCAATAAAGCTTTAGGAGCTACTCTCTCGAACGGAGATGGTTCGCCAGTGTCATATATTTCTAGACAGTTAAATAAGGCAGAGGTGAACTATCCCGTTATTGAAAAAGAACTTTTGGGAATTGTTTTTGCAGTAAAAAGTTTCAGAAATTACCTATTTGGGAGAAAATTTATTATTTATACTGATCATAGGCCACTTGTTTACCTTTTTGGAATGAATAATCCGTCTAGCAGGCTTACCAAATTTCGATTATTGCTAGAAGAGTATGATTTTGACGTAAGATATATAAAAGGTAGTAAAAATGTAGTAGCAGACGCACTATCTAGAATTGAAACTACATCGGAAGAACTCAAGCAAATGTCAAACAGCGTGTGCAACACAATGTTTGTTATGACAAGGCAACAAGCTAAAAAAGAATTAAATAAGCAAAGTTTTGATAGTTCCTTACACGAAAGGCTTGATCACCCAGGAATGGTGGAACTTTTAAAACCGCAGAAAAATTCTTGTGAAGCACGTTGCATTTCAGAATTTGAATTTAATAATTTATCAAAAAATAAAAAATATGATTATTGTACACGCCATATCATTTTTTCAGAAAAAGAAAAAGTATTAAAAATTAAGAATTCTCGATCGGCGTTCGTATGCCATAATACCTCGTTGAGAGAACTTAAAAATATTTGCATAAAATATAAGGTACCAGAAATATATATATTAAAAAATAAAAATAATGCGCAATTAATAAATATTATCGGTAGGGATCCCTCAGAATTAAAAATGGCTAATATAAAAATTTCAATTATAAAAGATGTACAACAAATATCGGATATAGAAATGCGTCAAATAATATTAAATGATTTTCATATGCTACCGAGCGGCGGTCATGCAGGCAATAACAGAATGTATAATAATATAAAAAAGTACTATTTTTGGCCAAGTTTACATGCAGACGTTAGCGATTTTGTAAAGCGCTGTGATCATTGTCAAAGGTTTAAACATTCTAGGCCTAATATTGAGCCGATGTCAATAACCACAACTGCTTCGTCCGCTTTTCAAAAATTATTTTTAGACCTGGTAGGACCTTTGCCGGAAGACATATACGGAAATAAATATATATTAACATTGCAGTGCGAATTATCAAAATTTGTCGAAGGTTACCCAATCAAAAATAAGGAAGCACAAACGGTTGCAAAATCTTTTGTGGATAACTTTATTTTAAGATATGGGATACCTGAAACAATTGTGTCAGATCAAGGAACAGAATTAATAGCTACAACTCTAAAAGAAGTTTGCAAAATTTTACAAATTAAACAACTTTCTTCAACAGCTTATCACCACCAAACACTAGGATCATTGGAAAATACACATAAAAATCTAGGCGCGTATTTACGAATACAAACAGCAGAACACCCTGACAGTTGGAGTTCATGGGTTCAGTTCTGGTGTTTTGCATTCAACAATACTGTTCACACTAACACAAAGTACACTCCATACGAACTTGTGTTTGGTAAGCAATGCAAACTCCCTTCAAATATTAACACGGGTACTGAACCATTGTACAATTTCGATAACTACCCACTAGAACTAAAATATAGACTACAGAAAGCTTGGGATGATGCCAAAAATAACCTTATTCAGTCAAAAATACAACGGAAAAATAATCACGATTTTAAAGTTAACGCGAAAACTTATAAAAAAGGCGACCAAGTTTTAGTAAAAAATGAAACCGGGAATAAACTCGAACAAATTTTTACCGGTCCATATGTGGTAGTAGAAGATAAGTCACCAAATATTGTAATTTTAATAGGGAATAAATTTAAAGAAATTCACAAAAATAGAGCTAAATTGTATAATGATAGTAACCAGCGTTTGTAAGAAAAGTTTGTAAATACGGATACGCTCAACATTTTTTTTTCTTGTTTTTTTTTCCGTAGGAGGTGTAGTGTAAGAATAAAATAAAAAGAAATATATAAATTGGTTCTTTAATTTGTACACTTAGTATTAAGTATTATGATAATCAATATATAGACGTAAGGTAATTAAGGTGATTTATTTATAAACATAATTTTGTAGCATAATAAGCAATTTTGTAAGGGGGACATGGTTATTTACTTTTCATAGAATAGAGATAATTTTAAGTTGAAAGAAGAGAGTTTTATTTTAACCAAAGGGGGTAGAAAACCCATTAAAATCCCTTTATCACAGACGAGGCAAAGCCGAGGCCAGTAACCCGCATAGTCTGAAATACATTTTTCGTCCGTATAACATACGTTATTTTTTATCCGATTGTGTTTTTGCTCGGATTATAAAATAATGTAAAAATTAAGAAAACCAATATATTTCATCTTGCATTGTAATTTTTTGTCCCTTGAATGTTTGAACAATGAAACCTGTAATATGCGTATCCATGGATCTAACAAATAATTAAATTAATATTATCAACTGATGTTTTATCAATCAGGCGATAGTTTTAACTAATCTTTCGTGTTCTGCTAGTTTTAAAACCTGAAAAACACAATTAAAAATGGAAATAGACGATGATCTTATAGAAGGTACACCACCTGACATTCAAGAAACTGCCAAGGAAGTAATGTTACATTTGTTGCCACAAAAATCTAAGGAAATATATGAAAGAGCTTATAAAAAATGTATGGATTACCGGCAAGAAAAAATATACAGTCGTTCTCCGAAAACGTCTTCTTGGTCTATATGGCGGAATTATCGAAAACTATGAAGTCATCTACTCTGTGGTCGCAGTATTCTATGCTACGTGCAGTGGTAAATGTAAAACAGAATATTAATATATCTAAATACATGAGATTACGAGCATTGTTGAAACAAAAAAGTGTTGGATATTGTCCAAAGAAATCAAGGATCCTAACTAGAGAAGAGGTTCACAAATTCCTTTGCCATGCTCCAGATGACAATTACTTAATGTTGAAGGTAAATGTAACTATATAATAGTATTTTAAATTTCTGACTAACAATTTTCTTAATTACAGGTTGCTTTTATTTTTGGAATCGCGGGCGCATGTCGTCGAGAAGAACTGGCTCATATGAAATTTGATGACATACAAGATTTGGGAACGGCTTTGTTAATAAAAATTCCCTATAATAAAACAAACAAACCGAGATCATTTACGGTGACTGGAGAATATCTAAAGTATTATAGAAATTATCTGGCTTTACGTCCAACAAATATGAGTGATGGGCGATTTTTTGTGTCTTATCGCAATGGAAAATGCCATAAGCAAGTTGTCGGTATACACAAATTTGGCTCTATACCTCAGGAAATAGCATCTTACTTAAAACTGTCGAATGCCAAGGAATTCACGGGACATTGTTTCAGAAGAACATCATTACTTGTAGATGCGGGAGCAGACATAACATCTCTAAAACGGCGTGGAGGCTGGAAGTCTTCGGGAGTAGCCGAGGGCTACATAGATCATTCCTTAAGTAATAAGTTAGAGCTGTACAAGAAAATATTCAACATTCCACAATCTGACCTGCAGTCAGTCTCGACTCAGGTGTCGCAATCCGTCTCCCAATCGAGTTCAACATTGGAGAATAATATCATAACGGAGACCAAAAATAATAACACATCCTCAAAATCAAATTTACATCACCCCGTTCTTGTTCAAAATTGTTCTAATTGTACATTTAATATAAATATTGTAAATAAATGAATAAAATAAACTGTTGAAAATATTTTAGTGTCCGACTAAATGTTTTTCGGACTAGGACGACAAAGGTTGCCTAGCTACCAGCGCAATAATCAATACCTTATTAAAAAGGTTACCTTTTCGTCCAAATATCTGATCTATAAAACGTCATTTTTTGACACAATCGGATAAAAACAATATTTTTTTTACATTAGTATGAATGAAGTATAATAAAACCTTCGTATTCGTAAGACAATATTTTTTTCCGCTGTTTTATTAATTTCAAAAATACGTTCCATTTATATTCCATGTCCACATCTGCACATAAAGCGAAATCGAACGATGGAAAAGCTTAAAAGGTCGAGCTACATTTAAATGGCACATTTAGGTCACAAAGTGATTTTTAAACATCGTACGGATGTCCAAAGGATATCGGTAGGTTTGTACTTGGAATGTTGAGTGGTTCTTTTAAACATTTGAAATTGGATGCATCCGAAGGCATTTCGGGAAGATTAATGCCGCATAAACTTCAATAAATTTTATAGGTTATTGTCGTTTTTATGGATAGAGAAATGTATAACCATTTCAATAGTAAATTAAAAATTTACTAAAGTTATCAAGTTAATTTTATTCATTCTGTATATAGGATTCGTAAAAGTTCCATAGCATTCTTTCAGGTAACTCGAATATAAACAGAAATTAATTACAAAGGAAAAAAATTAATATTAAATAGAAAAGAAGGGTTTTTAGCGGCAGGCGGACAAAGTAGTGCATCTATCTTTTGCATTGAGTACACAGGGACGCCAAATGCAATGGGTTCCCTGGGGCACAGGTAGACAATGACAGGCTGTTTCGTTCTTATTAGAACTCATCAGAAAGCCATAACCTGTAAGTGACCCTCAGTACAGCGAGACTATGCTTTCAAGGCATTTTTAAGAAATAAAAACGCGATAAAAACCCATCTATAGGAATCAACTCAATGCAAAAGATAGTCGTCGACAAAAGCAACAATAAACCAAATACGTTAGGCCAACACACCAGTATGGTTATGGCTTTCTGATGAGTTCTAATAAGAACGAAACAGCCTGTCATTGTCTACCTGTGCCGCAGGGAACCCATTACCTTTGGCGTCCCTGTGTACTCAATGCAAAAGATAGATGCACTACTTTGTCCGCCTGCCGCTAAAAAACCTTCTTTTCTATTTACTTATACGGACACTAAACTCTACTACTTTATTTTAAAAACACGGCATTGTATTACTGGTTGGCAGCGCCCAGTAGGTATACTGCAGCGCGAACTTATTTGAATCTACAAATCCGTAGAAAAATTGTGGGGATGCGATAAATGTTGCCTATACTGGTGTGTTGGCCTAACGTATTTGGTTTATTGTTGCTTTCGTCGACGACTATCTTTTACATTGAGTTGATTCTTATAGATGGCGTTACTGGGTTTTCGTCGCATTTTTATTTCTTAAAAATATCTTGAAAACGAGTCTCGCTGTATTCGGGGTCGCTTACAGGTTATGGCTTTCTGATGTATTCTAATAAGAACGAAACAGCCTGTCATTGTCTACCTGTGCCCCAGGGAACCCATTACCTTTGGCGTCCCTGTGTACTCAATGCAAAAGATAGATGCACTACTTTGTCCGCCTGCCGCTAAAAAACCTTCTTTTCTATTTACTTATATGGACACTAAACTCTACTACTTTATTTTAAAAACACGGCATTATTGATATTAAATTTTTTTTAAACTTTAATTTGAATGCGATGAAAAGAAGAAAATACCCTTTGAAGTGAATGAAACCCATCATTTTGTTACTTTATAAAATTGTGTATTATCGCGAGAAGAAATCCAGACACAGGTAATTTTAAATTTAATTTCTAAGAAGTTCATTGGTAGGTATACTTAGGATTACCTGTGTCAAGATTTATTCTCGTGACGAGCTTTTATATCATATAGCATTTTATAATGTAACAAAATGACGGGTTTGATTAACTTACTAAAGTTTTCTTTTTATCGCAATCAAATAAAAGTGTTTTTTAGTTTTTTTTTAATATTAATTTAATTATTTCTCTTTTAGTTTCATTTGATAATTATGTTTCTTAGTTTGTTCACTTTAATTAATGAACCATGATATGGCGACACGCGTCTAGGGATGGATATGACGATATAAAAGGAAAATCTTTATTTATTTTAGCACTAGTTTTCGAAACTTAAACCAATACATACGGGTCAGCGCTGCACAGCGGGACTTCTGTAATGGTGACGAATGTCTTTACAGATGATTTCTTTTTAACATTTAGCTTATTTCTATAAACGGGGAGAAATAATACTCAAAGTCAACCTTCACTAAGATATATTCAGTAAGAAATTTTAGTTAGTTCTACATGTTTTGAACGTATAAACGTTCATCTTCAGGAGAAGTATAGTTATATAGTATAGGAAATTGGGAGTTACACCCTCATAGAGCTTTTGAGGAAGTTAGATGATTTACATAGAAGTAGCGGATAAAATATATGTAAGCATTATTTTCTTAGTGGTTTAAAAGGTCTTTTTTTATAAAATAAGCTAACAAAATATATAGAAAAAGCTTGTTGCGAGTTAAGTAAAAATAATTATATAAGTAGCAAAAACGGAGGGTGTGAGATGTTTGAATTTTCATGTTGGAAAGTATATTGTGTTTGAGTAGCCTCACTTTGGAAAAAGAGAGAACAAAAACACAATTAGAACATTAATAAATTTCGTGATCGAACATCTAAAAAATGGAGAATAATAATTATTATAAAATCCTTACTCCTTGCTACTACTGGTCAATCGTAATTATATTTTATCTACTTTCATTTAGTAATATGAATTTTACAGTTCTGTAAATCATTTTGTAAGGGCATCTATTACAGCACTAGTGCTGTAATAGATGCCTTTACAGCACTAGTGCTGTAATGGAAAAAATCTGCTTATATCTTGATTTTTCTTGACTGAAATCATAGTTCTCAACATTGAGTAGTGAGTCCATAGTGTAGATGGTTTCTGGGAGCGTTGCTTTATGGAAAAATAACCCAAAAGGATTTTCTCAGACACCTCCTTTATTTTGTTAGCTTTGCACCAATCTTCAAACTTCTGATACTCCAACTCATACCGCGCCTTGGATTTTGTCGGAACTAAACTTGAGATCGCTTCGTTTGCCGTTGCTTCTATATCAGAGGGTAAACTTCCATCAGAATCGCTCATTTTGAAAAACGCTTTTTATATTTTTGAATTTGTTTGACAAAGTTTCGACAGTAACCATGCGAAACAGTAACTATGCGAAAGGTAACATACAAAACTTGATTAGTAAACTTAATAGCAGGTGCATTTTTACAGATGCATTTTTATTTTAAAAAATGCCTTTTGCCAAATATTTTTATTCATAGATGAAAGTAGATAAAATTTTGAACAATATTCTTGTTGTAAATTCATATTACTACACTCGATGTTTTATTAAACTCGGCTGACGCCTCGTTTGACAACTTTAACATATCGTGTTTTAATATGAATCTTTACAACACTTATATCGTAAATAACTATAATTACCTTTTTTTTCTCTACTGAATTTATTCAATTCGTACATCATCGAGTCTAATATCGGAGTCCGAAATATGTACTGCTGATATGCATAGCAATTTTTAATTTTTTAATTGTTGTTGGTTTTTCCAACTTTTAATTTTTAACAAATATAAATTTGTGTTTTATTATGTAAAATAGTGTGGAAAGTGACTATTGATTTGTTCACTAGGGTGCGTCCTATTTGGTCTTTATGTATTGACCTTATTACCTTATCCCTGATGATGGTCTTGTAGGCCGAAACGCGTAGGTTCTAATTTAATAAATATATTTGTAAGAAGAAAGATGGGGCTTTTTGTTTCTAACCCTACATTATTGAAGATGTCGTATAATAATATAGTCCATCACCGGAGCTTTAGCCATAAAAAACAATATATGGGCAAAATACGACTCTGCAGTGAATTAGGGAAATATTGAAGTTCCTATTTCAGCTGATCGACGTCGATATAAAGATTATTTTCAAAATTACAATATTTACTTTTATGTTGATAGAAAAGTAGACGTTTTGTCTAAAAAATATACTGGTAATAGAAATTGTATCGTTTGACTATCTGTAATTATGAGCACCTACTCCTTACAACCATAATAATTGACATTTTTTATAGTTTTGCTTATCTAACTTATAGTTTCTAATTCTCTTCTTCAGATTCATCTGAATCCGACTTGATTATTCCCAAGGTTTTGGCGACACTTTTTACATTGGAAATAACTTCCTCCTGCACCAAATTGAAACTCATTGCCAATAAAGATATTCCAAAAAGCAAGTAAAGAGAGCATAGAGCTATACTAATGGCAGCATGAAACCTAAAAACAAGGGTGTATGTATTACTTCACCTATAATAAAATTATAATTCAATATTATATTGGACTTTTACCATTTTTACTTTACAAAACAAAGTAACGTATAAATTAAGCTACCAAATTCTGTTAAATACTAATAAAAATATAACTCTAAAGACTAGTTTATAGTCTATCTAAAGCAGTAAAACTGGTTATCCAACCAAGACTGAACAGGGGAGGGGGTACAAAATATAGCAATCTTGATTATATTTTACCGTTAAGTCTAAAATTGAATCAAATAGAATCGATCGAATCCTGACGATGCCTTACTCTAAGAGGGGAGGCAGTTATACCGGGTGTTGCATCGTCGAGCGGGATATAGGAAATCCCATGTTATTTTAAATGGGGTCAATTATTGGCTTCCCTAATTATTTTAGAGAAAAATTCTATTTAGGTTTATTAAAGAGCACTAAAACCCACATTCAAAAGAATAACTTTAGATATTTTTGATCAGCACGTTTACGGGTTATCGCCGATTTCTTTTTAACTATTTCTTCTTTTTATGGCCCCGTATTTGCGGGTAAGAGTCAAGGTAAAAGATAACTGTCAAATAAAGTTGTAATTTTAAAATATGTGCTTTATTGTTATAAAAACTCGTTCATCGAAAATATTAGCCATGAATTAATTACACTTCTGAAAAAAAAATATTGATGATTAAATGGTATTATCAAGGAAATAGTTATCAAAATGTGTCAGACATGTTTGCTGCTCTGTATCCGAAAACCTGCAAAATCTACAGTCGAAAGGACTATTAAGAAATTTGAGACAAAAGGCACTGTAATAAATAACTGCAGATGTGAAGAAAGGCAGGAACAAAAAAGAGATGCAAGAGATGATAGAGACTTGCAAGTTTTATTGTGCGTGGAAGAAAATGATGGGAAGATCAGCACAAGGAAACTTGATCATGACATAGGATTAGATCACACCACAGCGTTACGAGCTTTGAAACGACATAAATATTATTCATACAAATATGAAAAGCACCAAGCGCTAAGAAATAGGGACGAAATACGACGACAGGAGTTTTGTTTTGGTATGATTGAAAGAGCAAACATGGATAGGGAATTTTTAAAAAACATTTGTTTCACTGACGAATGCACATTTACCTTAAACAATGAACCCAATGTTCAAAATTATCTATATTGGAGCAAAGAAAATCAACACAGGTTTGTCAACACAAGGACGCAATATCCACAAAAAGTTAATGTTTGGGCTGGAATTTTCGGGGAAAATATTATCGGGCCATTATTTCTTACACGAAATTTAAATGCAGAATATTTTTTGGAACTACTTGAAGATCATATTTTACCTATTTTACATGATGCCGCCAGGGAAAATCAGAAAGTTTGACACCAAATGGATTGCTGCCCGGCAAATAGTACCCTGGCTGTCCGGGAATATTAAAATCGTGCTTTTAATGGAAATGTTATTGGCTTAAATCATACAGCAAATTGGCCAGCCAGGTCTCCTGATTTATCGCCAAATGATTTCTTTCTCTGGGGCCATTTAAAAAACAGGATATACAAAGATAAAAAAAATACCCAAATCTAGACGAGTTAAAAAATGCTATTTCTGCCGAATGCAATAGAATTTCAGTTTACCAACTAGCGAATGTAAGAAGAGAATTTTATGATCGCCTCGGTTATTGTCTAGCAGTCAATGGAGGAATATTTGAACATCTTCTTAAATCCTAAAGTTCTAACAATTTAATAGTACCTACCTATTAACAAGTAAAATATTGAAACATGTAAAATGTCATAATTAACCTTGTAATTGGATACTTTATTTTAGTTTTATTTAGATTAATTTGTACTCATAAATACACCTTTAATATTTTCGATGTACGAGTTTTTATAACAATAAAGCACACATTTCAAAATGACAACTTTATTTGAGTCATCTTTTACCTTGACGGTATACGGTAAATTCCTCGAATGCAATTCCTCGAAAATGTTTGCTCTTTCAATCATACCAAAACAAAACTCCTGTCGTCGTATTTCGTCCCTATCTCTTAGCTCTTGGTGCTTTTCATATTTGTATGAATAATATTTATGTCGTTTCAAAGCTCGTAACGCTGTGGTGTGATCTAATCCTATGTCATCCTCAAGTTTCCTTGTGCTGATCTTCCCATCATTTTCTTCCACGCACAATAAAACTTGCAAGTCCCTATCATTTCTTGCATCTCTTCTTTGTTCCTGCCTTTCTTCACATCTGCAGTTATTTATTACAGTGCCTTTTGTCTCAAATTTCTTGATAGTCCTTTCGACTGTAGATTTTGCAGGTATCGGTCTATTCGGATACAGAGCAGCAAACATGTCTGACACATTTTGATAACTAATTCCTTGATAATACTATTTAATCATCAATATTTTTTCTTCAGAAGTGTAATTCATGGCTAATATTTTCGATGTACGAGTTTTTATAACAATAAAGCACACATTTCAAAATGACAACTTTATTTGACAGTCATCTTTTACCTTGACTGGTGCCCGCAAATACGGGGCCATAAAAAGGAGAAATAGTTAAAAAGAAATCGGCGATAACCCGTAAACGGGCTCATCATAAATATCTAAAGTTATTCTTTTGAATGTGGGTTTTAGTGCTCTTTAACAAACCTAAATAGAATTTTTCTCTAAAATAATTAGGGAAGCCAATAATTGACCCCATTTAAAATTACATGGGATTTCCTATGTCCCGCTCGACGATGCAACACCCGGTATACATATTTATAATATTACAACCAATATAGATTTCTGCCCTACACCCGAATAACATTTTTTTTTAAATTTATTTATCTGTAATAATATAAATATAACTAAAATATCAGTCCAATGTTATACTCTACCAAATTAAGACTTGCTCCTGATGAAGACCTTATTTTGCTAATAATGATCCAGTTTTAGAGCATTTTCTTTTATTAAGACTTCCTGACTTTTACTTAATTTTGACTAAATGTGTTTTCTCAATCGGTGCCAAGGAACATTGGTTTTTGTTGTGTATATTAAAAACAATTAGTTTTAAATTTTATTACCTATAATAATAATATATTTATATTACCTAGGTACAGATTATTATTAGGTTTTTGTTTAAATTGTAACGAAGTTATATAATGCACCGTCAAATATCAGAGGTTTGTTGTCAATGATTTATAATATTTATCGATATATTAGTTGTGTGCGATTCCTTTAGGGCTTCCTCGGTCTTTAAAACTTCATCGAGCGACACTGAAGTGGTGATACTAGGATGGTATAGGAATCGCTCGAAGACGCCTTTAGGAGCCTCTTGGCCTATTTCTGTAAAGGCCGGGAAAGCCACCCTTAGACAACTCTGCCTACCACTCTTAGAACCTTAGTAAACTTTTTTTATTTTTGATTTGTATTTTAGTTCGTGCCAGGTTCACACAAAAAGTAATCAGAAACCTGTTTCCTTATCGACTGGGTAGTGGTCAAGTTATTGTGCCTTCCAGCATTTCTTAAACTATGGGTCGCCACCCCCTGGGTAGGTACCGCAGGAAGCCAGTCTAATGACTGAAATCGTTTAAATTAGCAAAGGGGCTATTCACGATTAGATTATCTTATGTTTTATGTTATAACTATTATACAGAGAGGGTGCCAACTTATTTAAGGTAAAAAAGGTAGGATTGAGGTACAGAAACGTTTTTTTATAAGTTATATCCCCAAAAACACCTGCCCTGCGTTCTTTGGGCTTGCAAATTTCAGTTTTTTTGTACGCTTTCTGGATATTTTCTTATCAAAATCTGCTATTTTGAATTGATTGCTTTTTGCGTTGTTAACTCTGCCTTTTTCCCATTATGGATACGCGGTTACTTTAATCAGAAATTGGAAATATGTTAGTTACTTAATTGTGCATTACTTATAACACTCAAAACATAGATTAAAGACAATTGGGATCAATTTGGTTAGTCCTGCTTGTTCGTTTCCACTAATAGTTTAATATTTTACATACGTATCCTGGCTGACCCCTTTCGCTGGAACCAAGTCTCCAAAACCAATTGTAGTTAAAGTAATAAAACAAAAGTAAGCCGCATCCAAGTAACTCCATCCTTCCCATGATTTAAATAAGTATGCTCCCGCTAAAAATAAATTGTAAAACATATAATACACATTGAACGGCAGTAAAGTTTTGGATTTGCATTGTATTGAATCACAACGTTTCAACTGGTAAGTATCTCCAGTCGTCGTCATGTAAATACTGTATTCACGACAGTCGTCTACTGTATTCATTACAGTATTCACCTGAAGACGACTGGAGATATTTACCAGTTGAAACGTTGTAATTCGAAACAAATAAAGACAATGCAAATCCAAAACTCTACTGCCGTTCAAAAAACGTCATTGTCTACAACCTTCAAACAGACATATAATACACATATCTAGGGTGAGAACAAAGGTTGAAACAAACCAATATTGCATGTTATATTTTTTACCTACGACCACTACTGTAAATACTTAAAAACACACCGTTTCCGATCAATGTAAGATTCCCATTACGCGTAAAAAAATCGCACAGCTTGGTAAAAAAATCGCACAGTTTTCCTAGCAACCGCTTAGCAACGGTCAATACAAACAAACTTATTCAAAAACTGACATAATCGTAGATCAAATTTGTATGTGAGTAATATTATAAAGTGAAATTAGTTTGATTAGGTACATAAAAAATGTCGAGTGACAGTGAAATAGAAAATTTAACTCCACCCAATATTAGCGAAATTGCAGAAGCTGCTAAAAACAACTTGTTACCGGCGAAATCTGAATATCGATACAAATTTACTTACCAAAGATTTATGGAATGGAGATTAAAAAACGACGTTAAATCATTTTCCGAGAATGTAATGATAGCATATTTCCAAGAACTATCAAAAACGATGAAGCCTTCCTCACTTTGGTCATTTTACTCAATGTTAAAGGCCACAATTAATATAAATCACAATGTCGATATTGCAAACTACTCCAAATTACAAGCTCTTCTGAAGAGAAAATCGGACGGCTTTAAATCCAAAAAATCCAAGATTTTGACAAGCAAGAATATAAACGATTTTCTAGAAAACGCACCAGATGATAAACATTTGTTTATGAAGGTAATATATTGAGCTTAATATAATGTTAAATGTGTAAATTTATTTCAAATCGTCTTTTAGGTTGCTCTTATAATTGGTATAAGCGGTGCATGCAGGAAACAAGAGTTGCGTAATATAAAACCGTCAGATATCCAAGACACAGGGAAGAATCTAATTATTAATATTCCCGATTCAAAAACTAAACGGCAACGTTCTTTTGTGGTGTCAGAATATTTTTACCCAAAGGCCCAAAGGTTAAAAAATATATAAACATTCGCTCTGCAGTAAGTACAGCTCCAAATTTACCTTTTTTTCTAAACTATATAAACGGAAAATGTACCAAACAGTCTGTTGGTATTAACAAGTTAGGAAAGGTTCCAAAAGAAATAGCCAAATATCTGGGACTACCAGAAGCAGCGAATTATACAGGACACTGTTTTCGACGCTCGTCCGCGACTATTCTTGTTGACGCGGGTGGTGACTTATTAGATTTAAAAAGACACGGCGGATGGCAGTCCTCAGCCGTAGCTGAAGGGTATGTGGATAATTCCCTAAATAATCAAACTAACAATTCGTCTAAAATATCATCTGCAATAGCAAGTACTAGTAGTAGTACTAATAGTATTAATGAAAATTTCATTGAGGCAACTAATAATGTAAATCTTACTTATGCTTCAACAAGCAAAAGAAACGATATACCTTTTGTCTTCAATAATTGTTCTGTAACTATAAATAATTATTGTAATGAGAATAAATAATATTATAAAAAATAACATTTGTAAATTTAAATAATCATACTGTAGAATTATTACAATATATACCTTCTCGTTGATGTTATCACGTTCTTAAATTAATAATATTGTTACCAGTTAAGATGAAAAACTAAAACTAAATGATGTTGTGTGAATAAGTATTATATTTTTCAAAGGAATAGGTACCCCTATTTTTAACTTAATTTTGAATTCTGCATAAGATACTAAATATATTTTATGAAATTTGTCATATATTTTAACCATTTGCGAAAAAATTGGGTTTTAACTTAAAACAAGAAAATACAATATTTATTTTATTCTAAATTACAATTTTATTGAAATAACTTTTGAAGGTCGACAAGACAACCATTCATGTCAGTATGAAAATCAATGTTTATGATTAAAGTATTATTAAAAGATGTTATTAATAGAAATATCGATTTTCTTGATTGAACGAAATTGTTAAATTTAAGCATAACATATTTCATAAAATATTTATGCAGAAATCAAAAGTAAATTAAAAAATGGGGGTGTCCGTATTTTTTTTTTTTATGATAAAACACCTGCACTGTAGGAAAAATCCTTTAAGGCCCTCTGGGAGCGGTGCGTGTGCGAAGAAAGCGATTAACGTTGGTCTTGAAACGTTGAAGATTGTATTCATTGGGAAACACGACCTCAGGAAGATCATTCCACAAAGATGACGTTCTCCAGATGAAAGAATTCTTGAACAATGAAGTTCGAGGAGTACTAAGCTGAACAACATATGGATGAGCGGCAGTGGTTCGCCGTGTATTTCTGTTTTGCATTGCTCTAGGTGGAATCAATGTGGTGGGGCAATGTCAGTCAAACACCTGCCATGGAAATATCTGTAAAAGAGAGCCAAATCACCAACCTGTCTTCGATGCTCCAGGCTATCGAGGGTCTTGGTCAGCTCGGGGTCGCCGATCAGACGAACGGCTCTCCTTTGAATGGAATTCAGTAGCCGAAGGGTGTGCTTGGGTGCAGAGCTCCAGACATGAGAGCAATATTCTAATGGTCGAATCTGGGCTTTGTAGAGTGTCAAAAGTTGATGAGGTGTGTACAACCTTTTGGTGCGGAAAAGTACACCAAGTTTCTGTGCAGCTGCCTTGGCAATTGCGGCAACGTGATCGTGCCAAGACATATAACCTCCCAGATTGACCCCCAGCAAATTAATAGACGGTGCCAGGGGAATTGCGTGTCCTGCCATGACTATATCCGGTTCTGCAATGTTAACCTTTTTGGAGAAGACTGCTGCCTGGGTTTTCTTAGCATTAAATTCGACTTGGTTACTGTCACCCCAAGCCAAGGTTTCTTCTAGGTCATTGTTGAGGCGCAATACTTCATGCTGCCTACGAAGATGTGCGTCGGCAGCGGATGTTTGGGGAGTCAAGGTAAAAGATGAGACAAGTGTGCTGTCATCAGCAAAGCTATAAATTGGATTTTGGGTTTTCACTAGAAGGTCGTTAATATACAGTAAAAAGAGGGTGCGCGTGAAAAATAAAGTAATTTTCATTTAATTTTAAGACAATTATTTAAAATTACCTTAAACAAGCACGACCAAATTTGTCGTTATTTAATTCAAAGTTAACCCGATGGAATATCTCTATATAAAAATAAATATTTAAAGAAAACAGTTTAATATCATATGTTTAACGAACATGTTTATAAATAAAAACTGGACATAACTAGCCCTGCTTACATAAAATTGAAATCAGGATTGCCACGATTCGATGTGAAAATGCTACTACTACCACATCAACTATGTTCCTGCATCAAACAATAAACAAGTTGCTTGACATTTCAACGCTTACTTTAACGTCTATTTGATCAACAGTCAAAGCTTACATATGACGAACCTGTTCTCTCTACTCTGTTCTCTTATACTTATAAGATCGACTTACTTACCTAAAATATAGCTAATAACCAATAGAACGCATAACCAAATAGGAACAGATTTTGGTTTGTCTCTGCCCCCAGATTCATAATAAGAGCTGTATTCATCATATTCGTCAGAATCGGGATCATCTAAATATTTATTACGTTGTCCATAACCTAAAGGAGTCATCATTTTTGGACTAGATCTCGCTGAAATAAGGCGATAAAAATATAATTTATGTACATGATACAATTTTTCAATTTAAAACATACCTAATATAATATTACTTAAGAACTAGATCTTCTGGGTTAGCGTGCTAACCACGACACATCAACGAGGCAACGCCTCGTTGGGGCAGGTGTTAGCCCTGCTAAATAAGCTATGATTTTTCCATTTTGGATTTTTGGCAGGTTCCAGAGTAATCTTTTACCGCCATGAAAGAGCTCAATCCGCTTTCGCTTTGAGAAAAAGTTTGTGATTTTGCTTTTATTTTGGTTATTAAAATTTTGCATGTATTTCACTAGAAAAACGGTGCGAAAAAACCAGCTTTAATTACTCAGGTACAGATGTAGATTATTTTGTCAATTTAACTTAAACAAAAATTTTCGAAACTATCACTTGGATGAGGATTTTGGTAGTGGGCGGGACTTGCTCCCGCGGTACAGAAAATGGAGTTATTGTCTGGTCCGTCTGTTTGTGTATTTTCCAATTTATTTGCATTTTGCTTAAAAAGTGGGCGTTGCTTTCTGTAGTATCTATGTCACATTGGTTTTATATTTTTGATATTATCTATGTGTTTAGTATCATTGCTTCCTTATATGGAGTTTCTGTTACATTTTATGTACTGTTTATTAATTTGGCCTATTTTGCAAATAAATTGGAAGTCTGTAGTATATCGGTCTGTGAAAAGGCTCGTCTTGGTGTCGTATGTTTGTTAAGTCTCTTGTTAGTATTGCGTTTTGAGGTTGTGTTTCGTAAAATTGTTGTGATATGTCAAATACGTAGTCTTTAATGTATTGTATGTTTGTCGCTTGATGTAGGTGTCTTAGTGGTGTTCGTCTTAATTTTGATAGTACTTGTCGTAGTGCTATGTTTTGTATTTTTTGTATTCTGTTGTACTGGGTGTCTGATACGCTGCACCAAATTGGCGCGGCGTAGGTCATTACCGGTCTTATTTTTGATGTATATATTGTCAGTTTGTTTGTCGGTGAAATAAATGAACCGTGTCGCATTAGTTTGTGTAATGTCTTTGCTGCAATGTAGTATTTTGTTATTATGTTTGTAATGTGCGGTAAGAAGTTGAGTCTGCGGTCTAGCGTCACTCCTAAGTATTTTAGTTTGTTTGTCGGTATTATTTTCTTGTTGTTTATTGTTATATGTTGATTAATGTGAGTGTTAACATGATACAAATAACTAAAGATATTATGTTCAGGGGCTGTGACGTCATATCATAAGTGATATTTCTATTTACTATTACTTACTTATCAATGACGTCACAGCCTCTGAATATCATCTTAATAATCTTTGTATAATCGTTCTAATCTTTAAAAAATAGGGCACGTATTTTGGGCAATTTTGCTAAATTGGGCTTCTATTTGTAAAATAAGTTGTTTTGCTTTTGATTATAAAATAAATATAGTTTAATGGAATATATTATTAAAACCTAACACCTAAATTACTTTATTTAAAAAACTCCAACTTATACATATTTTTGTCATCATCGCTTTGTGGTAAAAATCGGTCTGATTGCGATAATATGTAAACAATTCTGTCTCTGTTTCTTTTATGTCTGTGGACCTAACTTATTAGTTACGGAAGCTCAGGTTCATACACCTCCGCCAGAACAGGGCAATTTAAATTTGGTTATTGACCCGCAGGTTTCCCAAGTAGAAAACCCTCAGGCTTTACAGGTGGTATTTTTTCTACGACTTAACGTCCGAACTTCATGCTAAGAATTTTAAAAAATTATTTAAATTAGGCATCATAACTTGTCTTTTAAGTTGACTATGAACTTGTGAGAACGGTAATAAGAAACAATTGAACAAAAATTCATTTTGATGGCACACCCATTGACAAAATTACATTGTAACATATTCACCGATTTGGGTAAGTTCTTATATTTATACAAACTCACTTCTGAATATATCTATCTTTCTCACATTTAACTTTTTGCAGAATAACAGACAAAAAGCGATATATGTATTAATAAAAACGAACAACTTATTTTCTCAACGAGGTAATTTGATCAATATTGTTTTACTGAAATGCACAGAAGAAAAATAGGTTTTTAGGGCTTAGTTCTGCTTGCGTAAAGAATTATAACTCCGAAAGTACAACAAAATAGCTGTAGAATTCGTTTCAAACAGTTAAAAATGGATTTTGTGCATTAATATGAATTTTTAACGTTCGCTATGGTCAAATTTTTTAAAATAATCGCCAATTTACAAACTAGCAACCCTGTTAACGTGGAAATAACATAACCTTAAAATTGTTAGTAAAATTTTTTTTTTCTAGAAATCTTATAATTTCGTCTGTTTTATCAGGTTATCTTTATGTTCCACCATTTAAGGAATAATTACCAGTTAATTTTCTATGTTTGTTGCGTATAATAAAAGTTTTGGGGTTCGATCCCCGTTCAAAATATATCGAAAAATATCTCCGTGCACAAATATGTATAATAATATATATTATTTATATGGATAAAAATTACCAAGGTTAGTAAGAAAACGTTCATTTGTTAGGTATATAGTACATTTTATGTAAAGCTTGTAGTAGTTGTCTAGAAATGAGTGGAAATAAAGATATTTTTGAAATAAGAAAGTGCGTCTGTGTGCAAATCTTTAGTTCGGCAGAAAATAACAATAATTTGGTAGAAATATATTTTGGTATTAATTTTGTTATTATACCTTTAATTTGTGCACCATTTCGTGTACTCTTTAGGAAAATATTGTGTATACACATAGACTCTGGGATAAATGTTTTGATTTAAATTTAAAAAGAACAAATTTCATCTGACAGATTTGCATATTTTTGAAGTATATTGTTAACCTAACTTCTCTCAACTGTCAGAAAACGAATTTACAACATGTAAATTTGGCTTCTCTGTAATTGACTACTGTGATTGGTCAGTTTCATAACCTAACTAGGATGGATATAAAATTTTGCCGCACAGTTAACTGGAATAGCCTACTTTACCCGCCACTTTAGTGTAAAGGAAACAGCAAATTTCCATGCGGGAGTAGAAAAATATGTGTTCGTTTTATATCTTTAATTTTCGCACCATTTCGTATACTTTTTAGGAAAAATAGACGTATGCATGCTCTGGGATATCTAAATGTTTTGATTCAAATAAGAAATAACATACTTTATTTGACATATATTTATGTGTTTAAATCAGTTTCATATCCTAACTAGGATGGATATAAAATTATATCCGTTCAGTTAACTGAAATAGCCCACTTATCCAATCACAGTATGTGAGGGAAATAGAAGATAGAGGAGTAGAAATATATATTTTATGATAATTAATTATCACTTACGCAATGGTGATCTAGCTCTTTTTGGTTTTAAATGTGATCTGTTCTTTATCGGTTCATCCATGTCATCTCTATCCGATGAAGAGTCGGGTGTATAACTTCTTGGTGGTGCTAGAAAGTTTGAAGATTTTGGCATGGATATAGCTCTTCTGGCTATAAATAAAATAATGTACTACCTTTTAAATATAAAAAATTATGAAAGGAGATTATAAGTACTACTATTTACAGTAAAATAATTATTATATTTCAAATATTAATTGTTCAGAAATTAGAATATCATAAATTTAAATATATGATTAATGACGAAACACAGTAAAAATACAATGCTGGCAATTTCAGATCGGCACAATAAAGATATTGGAGGTGTTCGTGATACGTCACTGAACATATTTTTTTAAATATGACCTGCAATATTTTATTTATTGGTATTTTTGTATTTTTAAAAAGGTAATCTTATATTTAGCACATATAAATATTAATGTTAAAATAATCTTAGTGTCATCATAGACATGTGCCTTTTTTGATGTGGATATTGCCAATATATTAAATATTTTACGGAAAAGTATATTACAGTCGAAAATTGTAAAAATACATAGGGCCAGCGGGGTACTTACTGAACACAAAATTATTTATTATGTTAGGAGCGATTTAAAAAAATCTATATTAGTACAGTGTAATTTATTAGGATAATAACTGTTGCAGTTAATTAGCAGTAAAATTAGCCTTTACTGCGCATTGCCAATTTGAAAGTGCGCATGCGATAATACTCTGAATGTGTTCGGGATCGACTCCGCGAAAAGACCTATTAATTAATTGTATCAAAAATGCCCGTGTTCTTTGGAACATAAAACATAAGCACTACCACAACAGATCTTTCGAAAAATATAGTATTCGTCTTGCGTCTTTTGTTTAGCCTTTTTTACGCCATTTTAGAATTCTTTTGTAATACGTGCTCTCAGTTAAAAGAATTGTGCGCTTCTTCGTCCACGAACTGAACATGAAACAAGGCACCGCGGCACAGGCAGCGCCATGAGTTTGCACGTAGGACGCTCTCGTCGCGTTTACCGCGCCCGACGCGCCGGACGCGCTTTGCCGCTCACCTAGGACAATGCGTTAATGTCTACTAAGCACCTTAGATATATACGGGGCGCAATGCTTAATTCTTATTCGATAAAGAGAATGAAGCTAATGGATATGCCTTGGGTCTCTCAAAACAGCTTATATAGTGATAAAAGGTTAAATAACTCTAAAAATATTAAGCTTGTTGAACTAACTTTTGAAAAATTTCGCTTGTATTCGTCTAATAAATTGCTACAGAGATTTAGAAGACAGAGAGAAAAGCAAAATTCAAAATACCATAAAAACACTGTACTTATATAGTTTCAAGGATTAAAATCGATAATAATAGATATATCCCAATCCAAGTTAGACTATTACAGTTAAAGAAAAGGTGCTATTTTACAAAATACAAGAAGATGCAAAAAGTATTGGAAAATAATTGTTATTAATGTAGTTATTCAGTGAAAATAGGGGGTCGTATTTTACCTGATGTACAACTTCTAACATTTCTGTCCATATTTCTGAAGGTGAGACCTAAAGATAAGTATTGATTTTATTTAAATGCAGGGAAAATTACTCTTTTCTTATTGGCGTTATTGTTTTTTTCGTTGACAGAGGATATACCGAAACGTTAAAATAAATTCATAATATACTTGGATGTCCATTGTATACCGTTTGATTTTCATAATTTTACATATTATTAATATTTGATCGCGCTAAAAATTATTTTACATCCTGTAGATATTTTATTCCTTTATTAGTAAAAAAAAACTTAAACCTTCCACCAATAAAGAAAAGAAAAAAGTTACTAGTTATTAGATCTCAAAGTACGGGCTGTAACTCAAAAACTAGTCACAGGGTAGGATTATGGACATTTTTACACGTCAAGAGCTACAGAGTAATATAAATTCAGCAAAATAAACCCAAACAAATTTCCCCTAAGAAGTGTGAGGGCTCCTTTATAAAACCTACTTAAAATATATTCGGGGAAAATATTAAAATTCTATACCTTACCTGGTATTTTATTAGCAAAAGCATCATTATTTCCAACTACATATTTGTTACACAAAATCGGCGTATTAGCCAATAAAATCGGATCCAATTCTATTTCTTTTTCTTTCCTTTGGGTTTCAATTTTCTTACGGTCCAGAGATCCGCCCCTTTGAAAATTATTTTGAATATTATTTGGTTGCATTCTTTTTGATGGCACGCTAGATTCTGACGATCGGTTTGCACGATTTATTCCACTCCGTGCGGGTAAAGGTTTTGCACGATTGTATTCATCTGGATATCTATAACAATATTACACTTTAAAAATTGTACTGTTATCTGTAGTACATTATGTAATGTGTTCTGTTGTTAACAGACATTTTTCTATTACCTGAAAAATACCAGCAAGGTGTGGACGAGGAGAGAAGTCAAGAATATGAAGCTGTCAAGTAGACGGTTTTTAGTTTTTTTATGATAGAATAAGAATTTTCTTGTAACACTACCAGACTAATAAATAAGTTCAACTTAAAAGTAAAGTACAGTGTGTAGTCATTCAAGAGAGATCTACAGTCCACTACAGGGGAAAATATATAATGAGTGTTGTAAATAGCAAATTACGCTCGCGTAACGGCGAGTGCGTAATTCCATTTGTGCATAATTACATTAAAACTGAAATTACGTACCATACATAACGTATGTTCATATTTCTTAAAACTGAAAAGCAAATATAGTTTTACTTCAGAGATTAAAAGTTAGTGAAAGTATTCATTTTCGTCAGCATTTTGACAGCAGGAAAATTTTAAATTAACCATAGCATATTATAAAAATTTTATTTTACTTTTATCTTTTTATATAAACTGCTGGACAATTGCTTTCGAGCAAGAAAAATTTCGCCTAAATTTATCAGTATATATTTTCTGAACCAGATATGATATCGACCTACGGTTTTGAATGGTTGATAGATTCATCCCTTGGGAGCCAGTTGTCAATGTTGGATTTTCTTTAACTGTCAGAAAACTTTATATACAGGGTGTTAAAGAAGACGATGATTTTTGCTCCAATTTTAATTGCGTGTAACTTTTACAATAATATTTTTAACTTTTATCACTCTACGTCAATTGAATCACTGGTTCATAGCAAAGAAAGTAATTTGTCAAATTTTTGATATCTGCTATAATTAATAAATACCGATTTTTTCGGAAAATCTTGCTTTATTTCAACTTGTTGGTAGCTAGATCTCACTGTGCGTTAATCGGGCAAACTTTGCGAGTAGATAATTATTATACCTTATGAAAAGCTTGATTATGTTCAGTAACAATAGTTGTACTTAAATGTTATGATGTACAGTGGCGTACCTATAAACATCTGTATGTCTATGGTTTATGAGTATCTCACAATTTTTCACGATATTGGAAAGTACTCGAAATTAATAAATACATTTTTTCCAAAAATGAAATGAAAAAAAATTATCTTTCTTAAAATTTTGTAAACACAACATAATATACCTGTAGTGTGAGATACTCATATACCATAGACATACAGGTGTTTATAGGTACGCCACTGTACATCATAACATTTAAGTACAACTATTGTTACTGAACATAATCAAGCTTTTTATAAGGTATAATAATCACTCGCAAAGCTTGCACGATACAACGCACAGTGAGATCTATAAAAAAAGACAAAGCAAGATTTTCCAAAAAAATCGGTATTTCTTAAAATATAGCAGATATCAAAAATTTTACAAATTACTTTCTTTGCTATGAACCAGTGATTTAATTGACGTAGAGTGATAAAAGTTAAAAATATTATTGTAAAAGTTACACGCAATTAAAATTGGAGCAAAAATCATCGTCTTCTTTAACACCCTGTATATAAAGTTTTCTGACAGTTAAAGAAAATCCAACATTGACAATTGGCTCCCAAGGGATGAATCTATCAACCATTCAAAACCGTAGGTCGATATCATATCTGGTTCAGAAAATATATACTGATAAATTTAGGCGAAATTCTTCTTGCTCGAAAGCAATAATTGTACAGCAGTTTATGTTAAATGTGTCTTTATCTGATAATACCTACTCCTAAATACAGATTTAAAAATAAAAACATTGTCCTCAAATAAGACCGTTGCGAGTATAAGTTGTTTACATTCTTACCTTAATTCAGTATCTGAGTGATACCCGGGCAGATCTGAAATTTGGTATCCACTATCTGCTGATTTTCCTGAAGCCCTTACAGATCTCCTAAATGAACCGGCCGATCTTGATCTTGAAAATTTTGACCTTAAAGAATAATATGAAAATAAGCATCTAAATGAAGAGATTATTATAATTAAGAACCAAATGATAAAATATGTAGTATCCGTTTTTCAAAGAATTACAATATGTTATGGGGGAGGGGTAAAGACAAAGTGGTTCAAGTAGCATTTTTTAACAAGGTGTATTAAGTTAAGAAATCAAACTTTATAAATATTAAAGTAATATTGAATTGTGGGTATCCCTGGGATAAAGATTTTTATCCATGAGGCGAAAGAATAATTCAAAAATACTTTATAAATATATTATTTTCCTCAATGCGTTTTGATCACACCAACCCTTATCAGATAATATGTAAAACTAACTTATTATTTTTAACAAATATATATATATATATAATATAACTTATATTATATTTATAACACAAGATTTAGATCTGATAAACATGTACAATCCAATACAGAATAAAAGAAAAAATTACTTACATAAAAAACCTTCAAATTATTTATATATTTTTTTTCAATTATAGGACCTATATCATTCCCCTCAAAAAAATTGGGTTTATAGTTTTCTACCACAGTTGATTCACAAATTGCAATTAAATTATCCATTTATTTCATTTCATACCGTTTTCCATCTTATTATTATATTACTTTCAATAAAAATACTTACTCGGCTCTAAAAGAAGTTCTAAAAGATCTACCCCTTTGCCGTTTCTTTGGTTTTCTTTCACAAACATAACAGCAAACTCTCCAATAAAGAAATCGAAAGGAAGTTGCCATTATGTCACCTATATTTGACAGGCAAAGCAGCATCAAAGGTATTCCCAGAATTGCATAAAATATTGTGACCACTTTTCCCCAGTTCGTTTTAGGTGTTATGTGACCATAGCCTGAAAACAAAAGCTTGTTCAAAATCAATGACATGAGATTGAAAGAGCTTGATAAATCAAACGTCTACACTAAAAAAATAGGTGCTTTTGGCTCAAAGTAATGGACTGTATTGAACGTTAATCGAAAGAGAAAATGTCTTCGTTCACTCTCTCGAAAAACCTTCAAATTTCTCTTCGCGTAAGGGAAATTTCTCTTCAAAACTTTATTTAAAGGACTGTATGCCATGCAATCGTGGACTGGATACAGAAGCAGTATGGCTGCCTGGATGGTTTGATCGAGTTAACATTTTAAGCCTAAAATGAGCTTAGAATTGTCCTTATAATGGAAAAATGTGATAGAATTTTAAAAAATCTGTACTTTTCTTATCTGCTTTATCTGAAACTAACAGTTAACATGACGCAGATCAATAATTATCCTTGTCAGCTGTGATGCTAACAAAAATGTGTTACCTAATATGTTTTAGTTTTCTATACAGGATAAACCAAATAGAGTGCTCATCATTGGTAAGTTATTACCTAAAAAAATAAGATAAAACAGCAGATTAATATGCATAAAACCTTTTTTTTTTAACTTCTTTTATAATAAGATAATTACATTTACAGTTTGTGGCCTTTTTGTCTAGCCCTTTATATTTGGAAAAAATATGTTTCTAATTAACCCAGAAGTTATTGTCAATTGTAGATCTAAAAAAACTAAATTGAAAAAATAACATCCAGTTTGGTGATTGGATAAAACAGCCATATGAAAGTTTAAAATGTCAATTATAATCAATAATAATTGAATGAGTCTAGAAAAATTGTACGTATTTTCTTTGTATTTTCTGTATAGCTAGAATATGCGATATTGACTTGTTTATTTAGATCTTTCTAATTAGTGCACAGAAACTTGGTGTACTTTTCCGCACCAAAAGGTTGTACACACCCCATCAACTTTTGACACTCTACAAAGCCCAGATTCGACCATCATTAGAATATTGCTCTCATGTCTGGAGCTCTGCACCCAAGCACACCCTTCGGCTACTGGATTCCATTCAAAGGAGAGCCGTTCGTCTGATCGGCGACCCCGAGCTGACCAAGACCCTCGATAGCCTGGAGCATCGAAGACAGGTTGGTGATTTGGCTCTCTTTTACAGATATTTCCATGGCAGGTGTTCGACTGACATTGCCCACTTGATTCCACCTAGAGCAATGCAAAACAGAAATACACGGCGAACCACTGCCGCTCATCCATATGTTGTTCAGCTTAGTACTCCTCGAACTTCATTGTTCAAGAATTCTTTCATCTGGAGAACGTCATCTTTGTGGAATGATCTTCCTGAGGTCGTGTTTCCCAATGAATACAAACTTCAACCGTTTCAAGACCAACGTTAATCGCTTTTTCGCACTCGCACCGCTCCTAGAGCGCCTTAAAGGATTTTTCCTACAGTGCAGGTGTTTTATCATATAAAAAAAAAAAAAAAAACATTCCCCTGGTTTGCTAATTAAACTGATTTTGCGAAATCCGATCTCAATAAAAAACTCTTTTGGGACAAGAATAAACACTCTTGGGTAACCACTTTTACTTTAAGATATAATGACTTTCAGCGAAGAGAAAAAGTATATAGGAAATTTATGACCAGAAAATTACGGCATTGAGCCTAGAGCTATCGCTTTTAAACCTATTTAAAAGTACGAATCTTTTGGAATAAATGCGTATGCATTTCTTTCTAAGATAAACTTCTTAACTCTAAAAAGAAATCGAATTATCAAAAATCAATTCGTTGTTAAAAAATCTTTGAGGTAAAAATTCAAAATATACCATACCATTGCAGAAATCTACGCCATATTGCAATGTGTGTGCGAAAACAATAGGAGGGCTTAGCTCAATAAGCGGATCCATATATATATATATATTCTGACAGTCAGGCAGCCCTTAGATCGCTAATATGCAACAAGGTAACTTTAAGACTGGCATGGGAATGTCAAGAGGAACTGGATGCCCTGGAAAAAGTAAACAAAGTAATATTGCAGTGGGTACCGGGGTATTACAGGAAACTAAAAAGCGACAAACTTGCTAAAAATGGCTCCGAAAACACATTCATTGGTCCAGAACCGGCACTCGGAGTGCCAAGATGCACGGCACGAGATGCTATAAAGCGATGGATCAGGAATGAACACACAATCCACTGGAGTAACAGAGAGGAATTAGCCCATAGCAAAAGCTTTATTGGGGATCCAGACCCAAGACTTACGAAACAGCTGCTTCAAATGAATAGGAACCAGCTGAGAACCATTACAGGAATTCTGAAAGGACACATGGCTGTCAAGAATCATCTGCACAGAATGCAACTGTACAATGGAGACCCTGACTGCAGATTATGCAAACAAGACAGAGAAACTGTACAGCACATAGTTTGCCATTGCGAGTCACTGGATCGGAAGAGGCAACAAATACTCGGGCAACCAAAACTGGAAGCAGAGAACATCCTTACCCTCTCCCCAGTTGACCTACACAAACTGGTGCAAGGAACTGGGATCACGGAGTGGGTGTAACAACCAAACAGGATAAGTACAATGGGCCAAACCTGGCCTAAGTGTATCCAGCGCACGGACGGGCCCTCGGAAAAAAAATACCATTGTAAAAAGGTTAAAATATAAAATATTAATATTGTAAGATATGTAAAAAGAACTTTTTCTACGAGTGACCGCAAAGAATCTACTTTGCGCACACTTTTGCATACGCAAAGTAGCACTTTCCCGCACACTTATTTTAAAGCAAAATTACCATATTATAGACGCGTTTTTTTCTTCTATTTTATTATTTTTTTAGATATTTATGCAAAAATATTGTAACAAGACAAAGTTGACAGGTGGTTTATGTGTTGCCTTATAAACTATACCGAAGTATTGTGCCGTGCGGGTCAAAATTTTTTTGAAATCTGCATTATTATATTTTTCTCTAATTTTGTTCAAGTTAAAAAAAAAACAAGTATTTTTGTGTCAAATGCGGTTTGTTCCCTTAGCAACCAAAATACATTGTCATACAACGCTTTCATGTCAGTTTAGAGGTCTTCTTCAAAATTTTCACTAGCATTTTCACCTATTTAAAATAAAAAAAACTGTTTTAAAAATGGATATCACTGAAGAAGAACTTCCAGAAGATGTCCTAGAAGCCGCCAACATGGCTAGTTTGCAATTGCTGCCTGCCAAATCGCGAGAAAAATACGAGAGACAGTACGAGTTGTTTTCCAAATGGTGCGAACAAAGGGGGATAAAAACGTTAAAGGAAGAGGTACTTTTAGCCTACTTTCTTAAGTTAAGCAAAGAATTTAAACCTAACACAATGTGGTCAACATATTCAATGCTCAAAAATGTAATAAAAATAAAAAGAAACATCGATATTGGTGAATTTTATAAGCTCACTGCATTTCTGAAAAAGCAGAATATTGGGTTTAAACCAAAAAAAGCAAAAATATTTACGAAGGAAGAAATATTCAGTTTTATTAATTCGGCACCAGATGAAATTTACCTTTTAATTAAAGTTGCCACTATTTTTGGACTTGCCGGCGCATGCCGAAGGGAAGAGCTAGCAAATTTAACCACTGCCGATTTTGAAGATAAAGAAAACCTCATAATTGTCAAAATTAGGAATTCAAAAAATCATACAGCAAGAAACTTTATAATATCGGAAGAAATTCATAACGGAGCCTACCTGCAACTGTACAGAAAATACAAAAGCTTACGCCCGATAACGTTAAACAACCGTTTTTTCTTAGTCTACAAAAAAGGTAAATGCGTTTCACAATGTGTTGGAGTAAATAGTTTTGGAAAGATGCCTTCTGAAATAGCTGCCTTTTTGAAACTGCCAAATCCGGAACTCTATACAGGGCACAGTTTCAGAAGGTCATCAGCAACGTTACTGGCCAATTCTGGAGAAGGAATCACTGACATAAAACGTTTGGGGGGTTGGAAATCTACTGCGGTAGCTGAGGGATACATCGATGAGTCCACAACTTATAAAAAAGGGCTGGGCAACAAAATTTTAAGCTGCAGCCCTAAAAAATGTGAAGCAGTTCCAAGTACTTTAAAAAATGGATCCATTTCTTCCTTTTGCAACACGACAGTACTGATGAACCAGGAAATGACATCTACTACAACATTTTCACCTCTAGTTGCTAGATCTGCAATAAATGTAGAAAAAGCGACCAACTGCACATTCCATATTAATGTAATTAATAATAATAAATAGGCAATTTAGGTATAAGTACTTATAAGTTGTTTTTGATGTCAATAAAAATTTAAAATTAAAAAAATATATAGTTATTTCACTCGTAGAAAAAATATTGTTCCTAACACGTGCGCAAAGTAGTTTTCCCGCACTTAAAGCTTATCCTTATCTAACTGCTTTCGCGTGCGGGAAAACATAACTTTGCGCACTAAATAGGAAAACTACTATTTTCTACGACCGTGCGTTTTAACCCATTTTCCCGCACGCATTTTAGTTTTGAAAGTGTCACTTTCCCGCACTAGTGCGTGAAAGTAAAATAATGCAAATTTTGACCTTATTAGATAGTTTTCTACTTCGGAAGTTATAACTATTGTTACAACAGGTAAATAAATATTTACGAAATAGTCCATCCAATAAAATCTAAATCTTTTCTAGCTTTTTGTTGCATTTTAAATTTTTTGAAAATATAAAATAATAAAAATATTTTTATATAACTCTGTACATTTTTTAAAGTAATGTCATAAAACAACTATCAAACCACCGGGTTTGATATCAGTTGCTATGATAACCCAGGCGTGTAATTGTTACTAAAACGTCAAAGTTGTTCAAAGCGTCTTTGAAGTGACCGAATACAATCTTCTTCTAAATTAAACCACATTTAACCAAATCCGAAGCAATAATATTAATGGATTCATCCGACGATGAACTTCCCGAAGCCATTTTGAAGGCTGCAGATAAAGCTAATTCCGAGCTGTTACCTGCCAAATCCAGACTAAGATATGAAAAGCAATACGACCATTTTGTTACATGGTATACGGAGAAATATTATATATAAATATAATTAATATTTATAATAATTAGTAGTTTTTAGTTAAAGTTTTGTATATTATGTATGTTGAATTAAAATAATTTTTGAAAAATGGGTTGGTATACTTTTTTGTATATACGGTCGTAGAAAAAATAATGTTCCTAACTCATGCGTAAAGTGTCTTTTTCACCCTTGACCGCTTGCCCGAACTCCGCTTCGCGTCATTCGGGTCAACTGCAGTCGCATGCGGGAAAGTATCACTTTCCGCACTTGTTCGGAAAATAACTATTTTTTACAAAAAGAAAATAATAAAATAAAAATATTATTGGTATCCTCGTTCTGCCGCTCAAGCAGTGCATCTACCACCACAACATTCGGCTGCCGACGCGTTTATGATGTGGCATTTGAGGGTTGTATATTACCGAATAAAGAGTGATTTTTGGCGCGTAAATTTTACTTATAGATGTGTTATGAATGCGCTGAATTCGTATAGATGTGTTATGAATGCGCTAAGTTCAACTAATCTTTTTATGTGTATTTTTTGGTTATTTCGTTTGTTTTCGATTTAGGAAATGTTTGTTATTTTCGAATAAAAATAAGTAATTACTTTTCTTTAAAAAATTAAAAGCTTTGAGACAATTTTTGCACATATTTATAATATACGTATTGTTGACATCGACGTATAAATTTTCAACGTTGGCAATCGGATTATTTCTCAGTTTATTAGTACCAAATTCAATTATGTTAAGTAGAATGAAGTAGGCGACGGTGAAGAGAAATCTTTAAAAAAATTTGTATATATCTAAGTAATATTCCATTACTGGATTTGATAACGTCACGCAGGTTTCGAGAGTGTCGCCTTCCGTCGTTTAAACAATAACAATTGACAAAAAACAATATGAGTAATTTACTTTGTTATAAATCAGTTAATAAAGTGATATTATAACAAAGTAAATTTCTCATATTATTTTTTGTTAATATGCAATATCACAAAGTAATGGACTACTCAATCCAATAACAATTGAACTCTTAGTTTATATTTGAATCACTATCCATAACGTCATATTAACCTTAAAATATGCATATGTTTTATAATTGAAAATTAGCATACGATATTTCTTGCGAAGAAAAGAGTTGCTTGTTATTCGACAGAGGTTTCGCGTAAATTGGCATTGACCTAATTTTATGCAAAAGATCTAAAATGATTTTAATTTGTTCCGCCATTATCTGAATAGCTAATTGGTGATCAGGTTTAGGGCTTTTTACTAATTATACAGTTTTATTTTGTGAATGTTACGAAATTGTCGGTGTACGAATACAATAGAAAAACAATGTAGTAATATCGTTATTCTGCATTTAATAATGAAGACAAAGGTCAAAAGAATAGTAATTAAAATTCTGTAATGAACAATAAACAAGGTCAGTAACAATGTTAACTGGTCAACGTTATTAATTGTTTGTATCAATTTTTAGCAAAAATATAACTTTCTTCTCAAGAGTTTCCCTGTACATTTACGCTGGTCGAGTGTTATAATGTTCTATCAGCACTCTTGGCGGGAAACGAGTTAAATACAGAATATATTTTTTCGGAGGCATATTGTTCTATACGAATAGACTTTTGCTGTTACATGTTACAGCCTTTCCGTCTAAACGCAATACTATATTGTTCCATGTAAATAATTTAAAAATGGCATAATATCATAATGTTCTATCAGCTTCAGCCAATAGGAAGGAAGGTTTCTTGTTGTTGGAACATTAACTACCAGAGTTAACTGTCACATCGTGTTTAAAGCTACACTACGAAAAAAGAGTGGACATTCTGGAACATCTACCTTAGCAACTCTTCCATCTGTAAAGGTGTGCAGTTCTCCCAAAGAATCATTGTTACCTTTTGATAAAACTGTCCATTTAAAGAAGCTTTTTAAGTTTATGCCGCCAGTAGACTCCCAGTTAATATCTACCTTTTTAAAGCAATACAATGATGCTAAGATTTTTGCATCCGCATTATCTAAAGAAAAGAAAAATGCACCCACAAACGAAAATGTTGACACTCAAAATATACCATCGACATCACATGGGCCATCGATATCACGTGGGCCATCGACATCACGTGAGCAATCGAAATAATGGGAATATTTTCCAGCATTCTGGGCAGTTAGAACAATATTGTTGAATTTTAATTAAAAAAAAAAAATTTCTTGGGAACCATTTTGTTCCATTAGCACTGTTAGATTTTGTATAATACTCATTATTTTTTATGTTGAGAAATAAAAAATTAGAAATTACGTAAAAATGTATTTTTCTAATTTTGGCATATAAAGTGACACTTTTTAAAACTGATTGACATTATGAAACGTCTTACTTTTTGTAACTAGTTGCATAAAGTAAAATTTTATGCAATTGGTGACGAAAAATGTATTTCAAAATTAGTGACTAAAAGAATTATTCTATTTATTAAACTGTTATAATACAAGTTAAAAACATAAATTATAAATTAATTAATTATTATAAATATTGATAACACAATTATTGCAATTATTCAAATTAATTCCTGACGACATATTTTTTTCATTGCTCGAACTTGCTGTTATTTGGGAAGCGACGCACATTGCAGTAGATGTTTCACCAAATATTTCTTGCGCTATAAGTTTTTTATTATTCATGGAATTTTCAACATATCCCTCCGCAACAGAGCTAGATTTCCAACCTCCGTGCCTCTTTAATTTTAAAAGATCAGCGCCACTGTCTGCTAGGAAAGTGGCAGAGCTTCTTCTGAAGCAGTGGCCAGTATATAGAACAGGATTTGAAAGACTAAGAAATTGTGCAATAACTTTTGGCCGACTGCTTAATGTGTAAATTCCCACAGGATTTCTGGTACATTTTCCATTCGCATATTTTACAAAAAATCTGTTGTGTTTAAGAATCTTGGGACGCAACTTAATATATTTTCTTAATTTTTCAACAAGATTCGTATTTTTAATATCTCCAGTGGTAATTGCACACTGCCGTAAAACTTTTGTTTTTGAAGGTGGTATATCAACACGAAAATGGCTTCCTTCGTCTATAACATTTTCAACTGGAAGAAAAGTTAATTCTGCTTTTCTGCATGCTCCTGCCATTCCAATTATCATTGCAACGTTAGCCATTAAGTATTCTTTGTCATCAGCTTCCAATAAAAATTTGGCAAAATCTTTTTTAATAAAAACTTTTGACTTTTTAGCACTGTACCCGTCCGCTTGCCTTTTAATATATGCTACCAAATTTGTATATTTTTTAATATCAATATTCCTTTTCAGATTTAGTTCAGACCTTAACATTGAGTAAAGTGTCCATAATGTGGAAACTTTTAGATCTTTCTTACCCTCGAAATATGCAAGTAAAACTTTCTCATTAACATGTTTAATTTTCTTCTCATCACACCACGTAACAAATTTTTCGTATGCCAAATCATTGACTTTTTGGGAATTACTGATAATAGAGCATTACCTGCTGCCTCTTCAATATCGCTTGGTAGCTCTTCAGAACTTGAATGACTCATTTAAAAAAAATAAAACTAAAAATATATCAATCTCGCTAAAAACCTTCCGTCTAGACTTTTTTACACTTTTTTCACTTCGTTCGTTTCGCAAAAATCTCGCGCGTTACATGAAATTAGGCATTTCGTAACTGATGGCATAAATAGCTATTATTAGGTAGTAATACATATAAAAATTAATCACTCATTGTGTTTTAGAAACAAAATACGGTGACCAATTTTTTAAAATCGTTTTTATGGCAAAGTGTAAAATATACTAATAGAACATTATAACACTCGACCAGCGATTATACAAAATGCGTGCAAGACAAACTGACATCCTCGCAAATCTTAAAACTTTTAAATACACCCGCGGCGCGCGACACGCTCTTCGGGTTTCATTTATTAATTTAACATGTTTTATTGATGTTTGCATGCATAATCTTAACATGACTATGGCTTCTAATAATTAATTATCGATTATAGTTAATATATTTTTTTTGTTTTCAATAAATAAAAATAAACCTAATTTTCAATATTTTTTTGCTCAGTTACGCTTATTTCATAAAGTTTTTTTTATAAGTTTTCAACTATTTGTATTAGTATAACTCCCTACAAGTTTCTTTAAAAATATTACATATTTTTTCTAATTTTCAGTTTTTTCTTATGGTCCAAAAAAGGTTTTTTTTGGCGTGGCACCCGAAAAATTTTCGTCTGCGGCGCTAGTTGCTCAATTTCAGATCCTTCCCCCCCCCCCCCAACTAAATTTCTGGCTACGCCACTGTTTTAGTGTCTGGTTAAAGGTTTGAGACAATGACGTAGTTGAGTTCTGGACTTGCATTGTCTTTATTTGTTTAGAATCACTACGTTTCAACTGGTAAGCATGTCCAGTCGTCTTCAGGTAAATGTTTTTCACGGGATAATTCAAAACAAATAAAGACAATGCAAGTCCAAAACTCTACTGCCGTTCAAGGTGTTTTTAGTTTAATAAATAGATTTTCTTATTTCCTCATTTTCTTTTATCTGTTTTTACTAAACAGTTTGTTGTATTTTTTAACCAATTCTATTAACTCAGCATACCTAGAAAAAGTGAAATTGGTTTATAATATATTAATGCAACATTATACTTAGGATATAAATTCAAATATAATCTTTGCATTTTCTAACGCAAAAATATTGCATTAATTGATTTCGTTTGGTATTTCATTTAACAAACCAAAGGAAATTTCAATTTACAACCAAAGAAATGTCCCAACAATTATTTTATAACTTTTATCAATTACTAAAAATTGCGTTAAAAAAATGTCAATAATGAAATAATAGTTATATACGATATAAGTGTTGTAAAGATTCATATTACAACACGAGATATTAAAGTTGTCAAACGGGGCGTCAGACGAGTTTAATAAAACATCGAGTGTAGTAATATGAATTTACCACAAGAATATTGTACAAAATTTTATCTACTTTCATCTATGAATAAAAATATTTGGCAAAAGGCATTTTTAAAAATAAAAATACACCTGTAAAAATGCACCTGCTATTAAGTTTACGAATCAAGTTTTTTATGTTACCTTTCGCATAGTTACTGTTTCGCACGGTTACTGTCGAAACTTTGTCAAACAAATTCAAAAATATAAAAAGCGTTTTTCAAAATGAGTGATACACTATGGAAGTTTACCTTCTGATATAGAAGCAGCGGCAAACGAAGCGATCTCAAGTTTAGTTCCGACAAAATTCAAGGCGCGGTATGAGTTGGAGTATCAGAAGTTTGAAGATTGGTGCAAAGCTAACAAAATAAAGGAGGTGTCTGAGAAAATCCTTTTGGGTTATTTTTCCGTAAAGCAACGCTCCCAGAAACCATATACACTATGGACTCACTACTCAATGTTCAGAACTATGATTTCAGTCAAGAAAAATCAAGATATAAGCAGATTTTCTCAACTAATCGCATTTTTGAAAAGAAGTTCGGAGAGTTACAAGGCCAAAAAGTCTAAAGTTTTCACAAAGGAAGACGTATGTAAGTTTCTTACTACTGCAGATAATGAAACATATTTACTTATGAAGGTTGTTATGATAATCGGCATTTTTGGGGCTTGTCGGCGCGAAGAACTAGCTAAGTTAAGGTTGGATCATATTGAACACAATGATTTGTATATAAACATTGTGATTCCATTCTCGAAAACCAAAATTATGCGAGAATTTGTTATAACAGAAGGAAATGTGACAGGTGTCAACTGTTTAAGTATTTTTCGAAAGTATGCTAAACTTCGTCCTCTTAATGTAACTCACAGGCGGTTTTTTGTATTCTATGGAAAAGGAAAATACACCTCCCAGCCTGTCGGAATTAATAGTTTTGGAAGTATACCAAAAAAGATTGCAACAAAACTTGGATTGAATATTCCCAAAGGATACAGTGGACATTGTTTTAGGAGGTCCTCGGCCAACATTCTAGTTGATGGTGGTGCAGATATGCAGATGTTAAAGCGTCATGGGGGCTGGAAATCCTCTTCTACGGCAGAAGGCTACGTTGAGAATTCTTTAGAAAATAAGAAACAAATAGCAAAGAAGATCATGGGGTCAGACACGGATTTAATGATTCGAATTCGAACGTAAAGGGCTCCATCACATCCACTTCTGGTATACAAATTTCTAACTGTAAAAAGTGTATTATTAATGTGTATAATAAACCTTAAGTGTTATATTTTAATTAATAACTGGTAATTAATTTTACAATTGTTAATAATAAATCATTTTTCTAAAAAGTGTGGTTTTAGTTAACAGCAAAATTTTAATAAAACCGGTTTTTTTCCATTACAGCACTAGTGCTGTAAAGGCATCTATTACAGCCCTAGGGCTGTAATAGATGCCCTTACAAAACGATTTACAGAACTGTAAAATTCATATTACTAAATGAAAGTAGATAAATGTAACAATGATTTAATTTTAACAAAGGTTCCTCTTAATTCGAAAAAGAAGTTCCATTACAAAATTTGTCTTGAAAGTAAAAGGCTGTTGTTAGTTAAATGTACCCGAAAAAAAACAATAATGCCAGTATATAAAGAAAAATAAAATAAATCATAAAGCGATGCCAAATTGTGGATTCCTTTAACTTATTACAGTATATTACAGCATCATCTGATTTTTAATTGTTAATTATTATTTAACATCTATAGAAATTACGTATTATCGCTTTAAAGCTGCAATACTTTTTTGGTGGGAATTTCCATATCGCGTTACTTTCATTGATAAATACCATGGCGATCAATGATTTATTTTAAGTGGGGTATAATTTGTAGGTTACTACGACAGGGTCACAAATCCCCACTAAGTCTGTATCGACTGGGTTCACCCACCTATAAGAGATATAAAATATTTGCCAATAAACTCTTATGTAACAATCTATTGGACCTAAGGCAGTGAACTAACTTTGTATATTGTTTTGTGTTTTTGAATTAACCAGTGATAAACGCGAGTGTTTTTTTTTAAGTTATCAATATGATCGGCAAACTAAGTAAGTTTAACGAACTATATTTATTTATTATTTAGAAGTTTTTAAGAGACTGACTTATTAGATACTAAAGTTGAGAGTAATTTGAAAAGCTAAATATTATTTCAAGTCGTTTAAATTATTTAACAATGTCAAATTTTCAGACCTGGTAAAATTTACTTGAAAAATAAAATGGTACTGATAATTTGTTATAAAATTACCTATATAATTAAATTTATGCTTTCTATAAAAAAAGTGTTAACATTTTCTTCAATCCCAATATTATTGTTTAAAATAACTACATTAAAATTTATTTGTTTCTATCCTTCTACTTTAGTTCCTGAAATTCATCTATATTAAATTAAAGAACTTCTTATCATTTCTAATTTTTAAAGACACTAAATGTCCAGACTGTTTATATTTCAGCCAGTGACTTTTCAAATTTGTAAATCTAAATTTATTAAAAAATGTATATTTTTATTTTACTAATTTTATAATATCATTATTAAAGTAACATTTTTGTTTTGGGTACGACATAATTTCTTTTTTGAGAAAATAAGTATCAAATACCTTTCTTACATTATTTATAAAACATTCACTCTTTGTACTTATATTTGGTTCATTAAAATCATAAGAAATATTTTTTATAGAATTTAAACAGCAATATCATTGTTTCGCTGATGAATAGTTTTTTTTACTATTTTTGTAATTATTTCGACAATACAGTGATCGGTAATTATAAGATTTGTTAAATTTGGCATTTGAAATTACCAAGTCAATGATAGTTGCACTGTTAACTGTTAGATGGGTTACTTCATTCACCAGTTGATAAAGACTACTATAATTTAAGTTTTTAGGTATAAAAGCCATTGTCCTTCCAATTTATATTGAAATCCTCCAAAATTATGATATAATTTTTATTAAAATACCAAAACTTTCATACCATTCAACAAAATAATTGAAAAAACCAGCATAAGAATAATGGGCGGTCAGAATTCCCACTGTTCATTTGAAAACTTCCCACCACGGATTTATCGAAAACCACAGATTAAAAGGAAAAACGCCGAAACACGTCAAAAGATGTGCCAAAGGGGACAACTTTTTAACCACAAACTACTTCACCCCCTTTACCCTCTGCCCCCCGGGGTAGACCCCTTAAAAATTTTAAATGACAAGGGGTATCAAGTAATAGCTTGTTTGAAATGTCTTTCAAAGTGCTTTATTTTGAAGTTTAATTTTTTTAAATTGGTCGAATCGTTTTCGAGAAAATTAGAAAAATATTTATTTATCTTAATTTGTTCACACACGAAAATTGGTTTTTATTTTTTTATGCAAAAAGGGTGCATCATACGAAGGTAAGTCTATGGATCAAATTTACCCAAAATAAATGAGGATTTTAGATATAAGTTTGGTTTTTAGAAAAATCAGTGGCGTACCATTTTTTTCTTTAAAAATATTCAGTTCAAACCCCGAATCGACGTCACGGGTAAAAATTTAAATAAAAATCTTTTAAGTCAAAAAATGCTCCTTAATGATTAAGAGGTGTGTACAAAATTTCATAAAAATATCTAAGAGTGATATACTTAATAATTATGATAAAAAAGTTATATTTTTTAAAAATCTTAACACCCTGTAGCTCAAAAATGAAGAGCTTTAGGACATGTGTTAATATTAACTTTTCTTCTTAAAATTACCCAAGCATTCACAACCTTAAGTATCGACACTCAATTAAGAAACACCCTGTATATAGTGATACTTTTTAAACAAGGAAATATTTAATACGAGTACGGAAAATTTCCAAGCTTTTGAATATGACTCTTTTACGGGAAGTGTAGACATCTTTTCCTACGACCACAAAGAATTAACAAAAATCCTTTGATTTGTATTTTGTAGATATATCATTACTGCGTTAAAAGAATCTTCAATACAAATAAATACAAAAAAGCATTACCTTATCACATAAATTATTTTGACTTGCAAATATCCAACGACCTGTGTTCCTTTACTTATTTTTTGTATTTTTTTATATAGTCCTTAGAATTAAATAAAATAGACAAATGTATGATAGTATGATCTACCCCACTTAGCACTCCAATTTTTCGTCGGGTCCCGAAAGATTGTTATTTTTAATAAATAGTTTGGTTGTCAAATAGGCACTATCTGGTTAAATTAAATAGTGTTATTGAAAAGTACCATGGTCGTCAACGATATACTACATGAAGATAATAATTTTTTTGTCTACTTAAAGTTGCTTTGGGGGGGCGGGGGTAAAACCCCCAGTCCCCCTCCTCTACAGCACCTCTTATAAGGACCCATCTGGCATGCGCCCCTTCCTTCGGACGGCCATGTATACAATGATCTTAAATTAGGGCATACACTGAATAATCAAAGAGCAAGGTTGATTGGTTGTTGAGAATATTGAAAAGACTTGTCCAAAGTCATTGTTAAAAACGACCTTGTAGGTCACGGTTAGAATATGGGAGGTTACATACCTCGACCGAAAAAAAATAAAACAGGTGCGTGGGCGGTCAGAATATCGTCCGTTTTTAACCTACATTTTAAGTAAAATATTAGATCGAATTAAAATAACTTTGTCAGGTTAAGTGTACTCTGCCCTCCTAAAACAAAAGGACCTATCTGCAAAATTGTAGTTTCAAAATATTCACCTTTTTAACTTTTTTTGACATAAAACTTTTGCCATTTAAGATAAAGCCATCAAATTTTAAAGGTATGCTACGATAGTAATTAGAATATAGTTGGGCATTATATAATCTTGACAAAAGTATCTTTGAATGAGTTAATGATAATAGGACAATTTAATTATATAATAGTTACTAAATTTTACCAGGGAAGAAGTTCTAAATAATGCTAATTAGTTTTTACAAATTACAATATTATTTATTATACATAGGAACTTAGAAACTAAACATATGAAGTGATACAAAATACCGTTAAAATGTTAACCTATTTTTATTATTTACTATTTTTTATATTATCGGCCATTTAATCAAAAAATAAAATTTGTTAATACCAATATACAGGGTGATTCACGTTGAGTGGCCTATTAGAAGATCACGGAAACGAGTAACCTTATCTTTCTAAAAATTTGATTGCAGGCATAATTGGCTTTGAGCTTTTAAATCATTATATTTTGACGTTTTTATTACTTCCGGTTACACCGGAAGTTAATTCCAACTTTACTATTTCAAATGGAACGCTCTATATATTTTAGCATTTTTGATTACCTTATTAAAATCTAAATAACTTTTGTTAATAATAATCTATTTCTATCTCTAACCGTTTTTGAGATATGAATTATAAAAGAATATTTTTTGTGTAAAAACGCTCCGAGAAGAAAGTTTAGTAACTCTGAAACTAATAAAGGTAAACATTTAACATTTCGTGAGCTTTCAAGTAATACATAGATCTTTAGTTTAAATTACTTAGGTTTCACGTTTTTTATACAGGGAGTTCTTAAAATTGTGCCAATGTTTCCATTTAAATAAATGTGCATAAATCAATTTTTGCAAATGGAATACCCTATTTTTTAGCTTACTAACGTGTAGAGAATTAAATTTTCAATCTAAATGCCTAATATGTTACAATCCACATTTTTAGTGGTTTTGACATTATGAGCAATTTAAATAAAAAATCTTAAAATTTCTATTCAAAAATAATGCGACTTTATTTTTGAAAAGAAGGCTTCGACTGGGATTTTTTTTTGGGGAGCTTTGTTACAATTTCTTACTAAGTGCCTATGTTCGCTGTTTAGCTATTTCTCATTCAAAGCCAAAAAAAAGTCCCAGTCAAAGCCTTCTTTTCAAAAATAAAGTCGCATTATTTTTGAACAGAAATTTTAAGATTTTTTATTTAAATTGCTCATAATTCCAAAACCACCAAAAATGTGGATTGTAACATATTAGGCATTTAGATAGGAAATTTAATTCTCTGCATGTCAGTAAGCTAAAAAATAGGGTGTTCCATTTGCCATGGAAATTTATTTATTTATTTATTTATTCTTAAATTATTAATTAAATTAAATATCTGTAAAAGAGAGCCAAATCACCAACCTGTCTTCGATGCTCCAGGCTATCGAGGGTCTTGGTCAGCTCGGGGTCGCCGATCAGACGAACGGCTCTCCTTTGAATGGAATCCAGTAGCCGAAGGGTGTGCTTGGGTGCAGAGCTCCAGACATGAGAGCAATATTCTAATGATGGTCGAAGCTGGGCTTTGTAGAGTGTCAAAAGTTGATGAGATGTGTACAACCTTTTGGTGCGGAACAGTACACCAAGTTGCTGTGCAGCTGTCTTGGCAATTGCGGCAACCTGATCATGCCAAGACATATTACCTCCCAGATTGACCCCCAGCAAATTATTAGACAGTGCCAGGGGAATTGCGTGTCCTGCCATGACTATATCCGGTTCTGCAATGTTAACCTTTTTGGAGAAGACTGCTGCTTGGGTTTTCTTAGCATTAAATTCGACTTGGTTACTGTCACCCCAAGCCAAGATTTCTTCCAGGTCATTGTTGAGGTCAGGTTGAGTCAAGGTAAAAGATTAGACAAGTGTGCTGTCATCAGCAAAGCTATAAATTGGATTTTGGGTTTTCACTAGAAGGTCGTTAATATACAGTAAAAAGAGGGTAGGCGACAATATGGACCCTTGAGGAACACCGGCATTGATGGTGAAGGTGTCTGAGAGAAACCCGTCAATCGCCACTTGCAGAGAACGGTTCTTAAGGAAGCTGGTTAACCATAAACAGAATTCATTAGGCATACCGTAGGATCGCAATTTACTTAGAAGCCCATCGTGCCAAACACGATCAAAAGCCCTAGAGATGTCCAGTGCAACAGCCCGGGATTCTCCATGATGTTCGATGGTGTTGCTCCAAAGATGGGTGACATATGCCAAAAGGTCACCTGTTGATCTGGACTTACGAAAACCGTATTGATGGTCGCTGATAATGTTAAGCCCTTCCAGATACTTTAGGAGTTGTTGGTTAATAGCTTTCTTCATTACTTTTGAAATTACTGAAAGCAATGCGACGGATCGGTAGTTGCTTGGCAGGCTCTTTTTACCTTTCTTTGGAATGGGCTGGACACGCGCCGACTTCCAGCAGGATGGAAATATTTCTTTTTTGTAGGATAAGTTAAAAAGTCTACAAAATACTGGTGTAAGTTCATCGGCGCATGTCTTGAGAACAATATAATGGTTATAATTCATTTTTCTTAGTGCGAGGGAACCTACAGCTTAATGTGGGTTCCGAACTACGATCTTCAGTCATGCGACACTCCCTCCCAAGGGCTAACCCTCGGTTTATTGGGCCATTGCATGACCTACCGATTGGGGAGTGTGTACCTTCTTTCACACCCCACGAGATATCCGATCTCATCCGGTCTGGTTACCGGCGTGAATGGGGTGGGTTGGGAAATGATACATTTTACACTCTTCCCTGCATTCCTAAACCTACTTTAATTGGGACATATTTTTTGCTTAATATATTGTTTCTTGATTTAAAATGTTTAATTTTATATTACTTAATACCATTTTTTTTTGCAAATTAAATCGCCACAGCTTGGTCCTGGACTTTAAGAAGTACAACGACGTAACTATGATTATTTATTTTTGAGAAGCGATTATTTCCTTTTGAAGCTTTTAGTATGTTTCTTCATATTGTAATAAATTTAATAAAATATTATAATTTTCAAACGCGTGAAGAATTATACATTTTACATAATATGTCGTTCTTCCGGAGGTGCGATATAGTAATTTGTAAAATAATCATAAAAAACACTCCAATGATTCATAGTCTGGAAAAACACACCTACTTACTTTTTCCATTAGACGAATCATATCACACAATAGAGTGTTGATCAATTTCCCTTAGATATATAACCTTTGTTCAGTGAAAACCTATTTTATTTGATATAACCGACGAGAAAATGGTATTTTTTCTTTTTTAGCAATATTGTTTGGTATATTTACTTTATGTCTGGCCGACGGAGATGGAGGAAAGTGGGTCTGGAATGAAAACAACCGAAATTCTAATGCTCGGAGTGGCCAAACGCGAGCCATACAAAATCCGTAAGTAGTATTTGTTATTAAGGGGAAAATAAAAACATAAGAACAAAATCATTCATTTATTTTTAACTCGAAAATAGCAGTAAACTCTTATAGTTATTTATTATACAAGGGAAAAAAGCATTAGATTTTAGCTCGAGGTTGTGTTGTCTCCCGACGCGAAGCGGAGGGAGACAAAAAAGCGAGAGCTAAAATCTAATATTTTTCCCTTGTATAATACACTATTTTTTTCTGTGACGGGAAAAACGACGATATTATTACAATATATTAAAGTCAGAAAAGTATCGATGTGAAATTTGACTTTTTAAACTAGTACGTAGGCTGTTTTACTTATAGCGACAATTGGACCTGCGTTTCTAAGGAAACCTTTAAAATAATCAAATATCTGTCAATTTAATTCCGTGATTTAATATAAAAAGTAAGAACTTTAGTGGTTAATTAGTAGTTATATTAAATAATATAAAGTTTAAAATGTCTGATTCTGAGTTTTCTCTGACTCCACCGGAATTAGTAGAAGCAGCGAAAGTAGCGTCACAAAAATTATTGCCAGCTAAATCGCGCAAAATTTACGAAATCGCGTTTTCAAGATTTATGGAATGGAAGATGAAAAAGGCATGCAGTTCTTTGTCGGAGACGGTGTTGTTGGCCTATTTTTCGGAACTGACACAACAACAAAAGCCATCAACAGTGTGGTCGAATTATTCAATGATTAAAAGTATGTTACAATCCAATAATAATGTAGACATTTCAAAATATTTCAAACTAATTACATTTCTAAAACAAAATGGGAAAGGTTACACGCCCAAGAAATCTGCGATTTTTACGAATACAAATATTAGTGATTTTTTAAATAATGCTTCCGATGAAGTTTATTTAATGGCCAAGGTTGTTGTTTTACTTGCGATTGCAGGAGCTTGTCGAATTTGCGAAATCAGCCAGGTAACATTAGATGATATTGAAGATTCGGGAACGTTATTAATTGTAAAAATTAAGCAAACAAAGAATGATGTCAACAGGAGATTTGTAGTTACTGAAAAATATATTAAATTTTACCGAATGTACATAGCCCTTCGTCCAACAGCAGCAAAGGATCGCCGCCTATTTTATGCATATCACAATGGAAAATGTATCAATCAAGTTGTGGGTAAAAATCAGTTTTATAAAGTACCCCAAACAGTAGCTAATTTTCTTCAACTTGAAAATGTTACCTTACACGGGTCATTCATTTCGAAGATCGTCTGCTACACTTTTGGTTGAATCTGGGGGAGACTTGTTGACACTCAAGAAACATGGCGGTTGGAAGTCATCAATGGTTGCTGAAGGGTATGTTGATTAATCGGTAGCACACAGGACAGAAATAGCTAATAAAGTGTTTAGAACCTGTGGCAGTGCTGAAAGAACACCCGATTTGCGACCAGGTACATCAACGGCAGTTGTGTCCATGGTAGAAAATATAATTACAACACGAGAAAATTCGACTGTACCGAATAGTAAAATGAACATGTCATGCATGCAATGCACATTTAATAATTGTACTTTTTGATTTAAAGAAAATGTAACTATTTGTATAATAAAATATTCTAAAATTAAATATCTACCTTCACTTATGTGTGTATATTATATCCGGGAAAAAAGTAATCACTTTTTTTTACCTGTCAACAGAGATAAAATGTCAAACTTTTTCCCGTCACAGAAAAAAATATTTTATAATGAAATAATAACAAAATGTAGTCGACGATTAGAAGTAAACTAAAAACACCATTTTAATTTTTTTTTTACTTGACTAACACTTTTTAATTCTATACCGCTACGCATATCCTACGCATATTATACAGTGAGTCCCAGAAGTAATGTCTAAATTCATTTAACATTCAGCGGTAAGTTTTTTGAAAGAACGCTCGTACCCGTCGATTTTTATTTTTTAATGTGTTTTTTATCGTGGTAATTTCATGTATACAGGGTAGCTCAAAAATAAGTTACGACCATCAACTTCATTTTTTCAAATAAAAACGTATATTTTTTATTCCATTTTTGAAATTTGCATTGAATTCTAAACATGTTTTATGTACCATGTCCTATACATAAACTCAACAGTTATTGAAAAAATTAGGTTTGAACATATCATTTAGGGAATCCAACGATCTATCAAATATTTTGGCAATATGGCATTTTGGGCTCCCTAATAAGTAAGAGTGTCCCTATCACCGTTTATTTCTGTACAAACTGTATGACAATTTTATTTCAAATAAGTATTATTATTGTCAAGCGTAGTTTCAAAGTTGCGGTTTTCACAATAATGGTGAAGTTAACGGAACGGGAAAAAATTGAAATTCTATGCATGGTTGGGTTTGGTGATAAAATATGTACTCAAATAGAAACAGCCCAATTATTTAATGAAATCCATCCTAATCGTCCTCCCATATGTCAAAAGATGGTGAGTAGAATAGAGGCAAAGTTTAGAGAATTCGGTCATGTTAGAGATTTGTCTAAATCTGGTCGTCCTACTCGAGATGAAAATAAAAAACTTGACGTTTTGCTTTCTTTGGAAGAAAATCCATGTACTCCCCTGGTAAGTAGTAATTTAACACTATTAAATCAGGGAAACGAACCGACCTTCGTAACTGGTAGGCGTAGAGAGGTAATCGACATAACCTTGGTCACAACGCGTTTATTAAATGCGGTTAAAGGCTGGCGAGTATCTGACGAACCATCGGCATCTGATCACCGGTATATAGAGTTTGAACTAAAGAATTGCGGTGGGGCAGCAGCGCCCTACCGTAATCCACGCAATACGGAATGGGAATCTTTCAGAGGTCAACTACAACAGAGTCTGACCTCCGTCAAAACCAATCTGCAAAGCACCATAGATATCGACTTATCCGTGGATCAACTTCAAGACGCAATTACAACAGCGTACAAAGAAAACTGCCCTCTAATAGCAAAGAGCAAAAAGCAGGAAGTACCATGGTGGAATCGCCACCTGGAAGACCTGAGGAAAGAAACCAGGAAGCTTTTCAACAAAGCGAAGAGCACAGGAGACTGGGACAGATACGCCCGGTCTCTCACAGAATACAACAAAGCTCTAAGAAAAGCCAAGCGAGATTCGTGGAGAAAGTTCTGTGGGGAGGTAGAAACAACTTCCCAAGCAGCACGCATCCACCGAATTCTCGCTAAAGACACGTCAAATGCAGTTGGCACAATAATGAAACCAACAGGCGAATACACTACAAACGGAAAAGAGGCCCTAGAAACTCTTCTCCAAGTACACTTTCCGGGTTCTAGAATAACACAACCGGAAGCTCAACAGCAAAAAGTGAACGTAGTGCACAGACCCAAGAGAGCAGACTGGAAAACAGCAGTTAAAACAGTCAGCTATGAAAGAATCAAATGGGCTATAGGTACATTCGAACCCTACAAGTCACCGGGGCCGGATGGAATATATCCCATCCTCCTGCAAGAGGGACTCGACTATGTGTTGCCGCACCTCTGCAGAATTTACCGAGCTTCCATCGCCATGGGCTATGTGCCTGAGGCCTGGAGAACGGCAAATGTCGTCTTTATTCCAAAGCCCGGACGTGTTTCATACACCGAGGCCAAGGCGTATCGACCAATAAGTCTTTCCTCCTTTCTATTAAAGACATTGGAAAAACTAATAGACAGGTACATTCGAGATGGGGCACTCACGAAGAAACCCCTACATGTACACCAACACGCATACCAACCAGGGAAATCTTGCGAGACGGCTTTGCACAACCTGATAACAAAGGTCGAAACATCGCTGTATCGCAAGGAAATCGCCCTAGGAGCTTTCATCGACATACAGGGGGCTTTTGACAACGCCTCTTGCCTATCGATGATGTCGGCTGCAGAAAGGCATGGAATCGACGACACCACTCGTAGGTGGATACACAACATGCTACAATATCGGCAAGTCAATACCTGCTTACATGGTGATTCTGTAACAGCCAAAGTAGTGCAAGGATGTCCTCAAGGAGGGGTACTGTCGCCCCTCCTATGGAATTTAGTGGTAGATGAGTTACTGACATGTCTCAATGCAGAGGGATTCTACGCCCAAGGCTATGCAGATGATGTAGTAATACTCGTCATAGGAACGCACGCCACTATACTTACAGAGCTCATGCAAAGAGCACTGAGAATAGTGCAGCGCTGGTGTGAGAAAGTAAAGCTCAAAGTCAACGCAGCAAAAACCGCAATCCTGCCTTTCACCAAAAGAAGACAAACAGGGAACTACGACAACCTAAACATCTTCGGTGAGCAGGTTAAAACAGTCAGTGAGGTGAAATACTTAGGGCTAATCCTGGATGCCAAACTGACCTGGAACCAACAAATAATCAAAAATCTAAACAAAGCGAAAATGTGCCTTATGAGATGCAGAAGCTTGTTTGGTAAAACCTGGGGACTCAGACCGCAAATGGTGTTGTGGTTATATGTCACAGTCATCAGACCCATAGCGACATATGGATCTGTAATATGGTGGACGAAAACACAGCAAACTACGACAGTCACCAAGCTAAACAGCCTGCAGAGACTGGCTTGCCTGTGCATCAGTGGTGCAATGAAAAGCACCCCCACCGCAGCGATGGAAGTAATACTAGGACTGCTACCCCTAGATATTCACATCAGAAAGGAGGCCAGCTGTAGCGCCTCCAGGATGAAAATAAATGGGGAATGGAAACAACAACCCATAAGAATAGGGCACACAAGAGCCGCGGATCTAATCAACGACGAGCTCTTGGAGATGCAAACAGATCACATGAAAGAGGTCTACAACTTCACCAGACCCTTTAACATCAGGTGCGACTCTGACATGTGGTCAAAAAGGACACCACCGTCATTAGATAGGGGCCTGGTTTGGTACACTGATGGATCAAAAACGGCCGACGGAGTAGGCGCAGGTATATTTGGGGAAAGACCCAGAATGGAAATCAGCATTCCCCTGGGAAACTACGCCACAGTATACCAAGCAGAAATACGTGCTATACAAGCATGTGTACAGAAAAATATCAAAAAGGGCTACCACGACCAAGAGATATACATTCTGTCCGACAGCCAAGCTGCCCTCAAGGCCCTGAACTCCAGTCGACTCAAATCGAGGATCACACTGGAGTGCCTAAACGACCTGAAAAACCTGGCCGCAAGGAACAACAAGGTAGAACTCCTATGGGTTCCTGGCCACTCAGGGATAGCAGGCAACGAAAAGGCCGATGAACTGGCAAGAGCCGGATCATCTCAAAAACTCAGGGGCCCTGAACCCGCCCTTGGCATATCAAAACAGGCAACCAGAACAGCATCAGACAGGTGGGCACAACAACAACACCTGTCCCGATGGAACAGGATACCTGGTCATACCCAAGCGAGGGCCACAATTGGAAAACCCTCCAAAAAGTTATCAACTGGAATGATGCCTTTAACGCGCACCCAGCTAAAACAAGTGGTCGGCCTACTAACAGGCCACTGCTTAAGAAAACACCTACACCGAGTAGGAATTTACAATGGTCCCATTGAATGCAGGCTTTGCGGCGATGAGGACGAAACAGCCTCACATATCATATATAACTGCGAAGCACTGACCCGAGGAAGACTCAGAATCTTCGGAGACATTCAATGTGGGGATAACCTCCCACATGACAAACTTGGTAGGAATTTGCTGGACCTCATAAAAGGAACAAATCTTTTCTAGCAAGATAGGGGAGCACAATAAGCCACTAGGCTGCAGTGCAAGAAGCTTGGGCCGAACGCCCAACCCCCGCCTTAAACCAACCAACCAACTCCCCTGTCGCACATTGGGGCCGATTTACACATGCCGAAATATGTTGCTCACCGAGTAGTTCAAAGGCAAAAATATCACCCATACAAAGTTTTTCCTGTGCATAAGGTATTTGAAGATGATTTCAACAGGCGAAATGAGTTTTGCGAACGCATGCAAAATATGAGCAATCTAGATAATAATTTAGTAAAAAATATTTTTTCGGATGAAGCTACGTTTTATTGATAATGTGAACAGACAAAATTATTGATACTGGGCAACAGAAAATCCGCATTGGATAATAGAGGTTCACAGCCAGTATCCTCAAAAAATTAATGTTTGATGTGGAATCATACGCGGAAGAGTAATTGGTCCATTTTTCTTTGAACAGTCTTTAACTGGACAAGTATATCTCGAATTTCTCCAACTTGAATTAATTCCAGCATTAGTGGCTTTATTTCCGAATCCATTGGATCCAGACTCCCCTGAGGAAGAACTGATATTCCAACAAATAGTGCTCCTCCGCACTATGCTGCCACTGTGCGCACATTTTTGGATGAAATCTTTCCCAATCGGTGGATAGGAAGGAGAGTACCTATCGAATGGCCTGTTAGGTCGCCAGACCTAACTCCGCTGGACTTTTTTTTGTGGGGTTACCTCAAATCAAAAGTATTTGTTAACAGGCCAAACAATATGCAGGAGTTGAAAGAGAGGATCCGAAGAGAACTGCGTGTCATAACTCCGGAAATGGTTAGAAACTTGCAAAGAGAGTTTATTGATCGTCTTGGATATTGTCAAGTCGTAAATGGCGCACATTTTCAACATTTCATTTGATTTTGTTGTGTTTTTTTTTAATAAACAGTTCTTACTTATAGATATGTTCAATCCTAATTTTTTCAATAACTGTTGAGTTTATGTATAGGAGATGGTACATGAAACATGCTTAGAATTCAATGCAAAATTTAAAAATGAAATAAAAAATATATGTTTTCATTTGAAAAAATGAAGTTGATGGTCGTAACTTATTTTTGAGCTACCCTGTAAACATGAAATTACCACAATAAAAAACACATTAAAAAATAAAAATCGACGGGTTAGAGCGGTTTTTCAAAAAACTTACTGCTGAATTTTAAATGAATTTAGACATTACTTCTGGGACTCACTGTATATAGCGTGTTATGGAATTGATGCATTCTTTTTAAATGGGTAATTCCTTGAATGTCCTGGAGAAACACTCCATAGTTTTTTTAACGATCGTCTAAGAATTGGGGTAAGCCATGACTTTCTTAATTTAAACGAGTGAGAGATAGAGATAAAAGGACCTTACCGTAATTGAATATCACATACAACACTTTAATCACGCTTATGCATCATTTTGAAGTCGATGATAAATCTAATTAAAATGCCAAATTTTAAAAAAATCTCCGGTCGCTCTGTGGGCTGTCGCCTAACTACGTGTACACTGTACATATTAACTTAATATTACCTTAAATTATTTCGACTTCTACGTGTATTAAAAACTGTAATAATTGCCAGTATCAATTTTTTTAGAAAATCTAAATATAATGTTTTTGAAGAAACAGATGACTACAACCCACTTGCTGGCAATCAGTATTCCCCAAATAACCCGCCACTGCCCATAAATGAAAGACCGATTTATCAGAATAGACCTCCTTTATATCAGAACAGACCACCACCAGGCGTTGGATTTATACCAAATGAGAGGTATTTAAAAAAAATTGTTTAATGGTTCAACAAAGTAACAAATTTTCTTTATATAAAGACATTATGTTTGATGATAGAAAGAAGAATAATTATCTAATCAATCAACATTCAGTTCAAAATTAAAGAATTGGCTGAAATTATTTAAACAATGCTTAGTATTTATAGTAAATCAATGAAATTAGGCTAATGAAACTACTATTTACCAATATCGTGGCATCTTATTGTCGTTAAGCTAACCATTTTGTTTCATAAATCTTCCGATTTTTCTAAACTCATTTTCTTTTGTTCTCTATAAGAATGGCTTGTGATATTTTTAAATTTCTTTTCATCTTCAGCTTTTTTTATTCCTAGTATTTTTAATATTTTTAAGGATGAATCCAATTTTTAATTTTTATATTTATTTCCTTTGGGTTCTATAAATTTCTCACTTATAACTTATTTTTAGGCCTGGGAATGTACATTATGGAAATGGACCTGGTCCGGCATATGGAGGTCAAGACCATTACATTCCAGAAAGAGAGAACCATGGCATTCTTACAGGACCTGTACCATCTTGGGTTAAAGATGGTCCCATTAAGAATTTTGATAAATGTAAATGCACAGAAAAATTCAACTGCAACACTCCAGGAATTTCCTATGTAAGGATATATAAAAAATTAACTTTGTTTGGGAAGTTAGAGAAAAAAGCCTACAGTTTTATTTATTATACTTTTGTATTGCTGATAATGCTGATAAGTTATAATAATTATCCGTTTAAACGTTTGAGACAATGATGTTTCTTCCAGATATTTCTTATATCAAATGAGGGCTTACAACATTCTGAGTTCTGGTGTATGATGGCAGCTTCGTCTTCCTGTAGTGTCGTTCTTTTTGCCGAACTTCGGCTTCTATCCACAGTCCTTGTATGCATGCAGCGAACAGACCCGAACAGACCCGAACTACCCTGGAGGAAGTTCAAGGAAACTGCCACCATACACTAGAACCTAGGTGGTTTTAGACACCTTTTAAGTAAGTGTCATAGTACTGAATAGTGATCAGAAACGAAATTATAGGGACATTGTGATGCTGGAAAACAGTACTGTTGCTATTCAACTAAAGGACAAAGCGTCGGTTCGATTTCCAGCAAGCCAGTTCATTCTATAGAAAATGGAATCTTAGTAGGACCTGGAGGACCTGTTGATGCAATTCCTGGTAATGCTGCCTATCCAAGACCTCCTAAACAAATTGGAGGTGGATTCTATAGACCCGGAGGATTTCTAGGCTCTCAAGGACACGGCGGTGATGGTTTTCAAGGCGGGCGGCCTGGTGGATACGGTGGAATTAGAGAAGGTAATTTTAAATAATTATTTTTTTAGGATTTAAGCGTTAAAACCGGTTTTTGGTTTAACATGGTAAATGGGAGGTTGGTTTCTTTGGATAGAGAATAAAATGATAGGGAGGTGAAAACCATTTTTCTCTAAGGTGAACCGTTCCAATGTTACAGCCTGTCAAAGTCAAAATATTCCATATTTTAAACGTCAATATCTCTAAAAGTATTGAATTTAGACATAATTATGACATTTACAACATAAGCGTAGAATTTTGTGGGGAATCAGAAAATAAAACAATATATAGGGTGTTCTTAGGAATCACCCTGTATAAGTATTTCATAATTTATTTTAATATTCCAAGGTTTTTCGCCCTCTAGTGAAAATATTACGAAAGAGTAAAGCACTCAAAACACATCTTGCTAATCAGTGTTAACACAGTCAATACATCCTTTAGACAAAAACCTGTTAGATGGCGTTGATGGGCTTAATATAATAGGATGCTATAATTGTGCCAGTGATGATAATCCTGCAAGAATTCAATATATTTCTCGGATAAAAATTTTGAACTTTCCTGCAAAAATATTGTATAATAAAACGCTTTGGGGTGGCGATTTAGCAAAACACCAATATTTTTTCTTAGACAAAAGTTTAAGAGGGTTAGAAGATTGACTGATATTCTATATTAAGGAGATTGGTGCAATTTTTCAGATAAAATATATTTTCGGTCATACAAGGAACTTTTATAATTAAGCCTTAAAATGACATTGAAGTTTAAACAAGTTATTTCCATCTGAATAGAAAACTATGCAATTTGGAAAAAATATTTCCAATAAATAATTTTTAGATTTCAATTGTACCGGGTGTCCCACTAAGAATGGCTCTCGGCCGTATCTCGGAATCTACTGGGCATAGAAACTCAGAAAAAAAAATTATAACTAATGTGGTCATGAGAAAATCCTGGAAATAATTTTTAAGTTTCGCATTTTGCCTCAAGAGGGCGTAATTGAAAAGTAAATTTTAAAAGTTTACATATTTCCGAAAATTCCACATTAAGGTATATCTTTAATAACACCATTGAAAAGCTTGGACAATTATGCATCATTTTGGTCTTATGCTCACTGGCGTACCGACTTTAATAAAAGGGGGGGAAGCGGTTGAATGTGTAATCATTTGAATCGCTGTAACTTATAAGCGACTTATCCGATTTTAGCAAACTAAAGACTGTTTGGAAGAGAAATGTTACCAATCACATTTAGTTGTCCATAATAGTTCTCAAAAAAATGCTAGAGGAAGCAATTTGTAATAATAACACATTTTTTGATTTTACTTCGAAAAAATAAATCATACGGTATAATTATGATACCATAATCGAAAAGTAGATTAAATTTGCTAGAACAAATATTAAAACCGCAGCTCGATATCTCCGTTCGTTTCAGCGTTATCGCCAATAGAATAATTTTTAAAAGTAAGTGATTATATATTTTTTAGAAAAAAAGTGGGACGCCACTGATATTTTTTCACGTGGATATTATTTCTGATTTGATTCTTAGTGCATAAAAATGGTCTCTTGCGTTTTTCTCCTCAAGCACACCGTTCTTAATTAAAATAATTAAATTAAATTAGACAGGAAGTGAAGGTGGTCATTTCCAACAATTTTTATAAAACTAAATTTTTCATTATCAATGTTAATAATAATAATAATAAATAGTCGAGCTAATTTAATTAAGAACGGTGTGCTTGAGGAGAAAGAGGCAAGAGACCATTTTTATGTAGAATTGACCAGGGTAATCAGAAATAATATCCACATGGAAAAATATCAGTGGCGTCCCACTTTTTTTCTAAAAAATATATAATCGCTTACTTTTAAAAATTATTCTATTGGCGATAACGCTGAAACGAACGGAGATATCGAGCTGCGGTTTTAATATTTGTTCTAGCAAATTTAATCTACTTTTCGATTATGGTATCATAATTATACCGTATGATTTATTTTTTCGAAGTAAAATCAAAAAATGTGTTATTATTACAAATTGCTTCCTCTAGCATTTTTTTGAGAACTATTATGGACAACTAAATGTGATTGGTAACATTTCTCTTCCAAACAGTCTTTAGTTTGCTAAAATCGGATAAGTCGTTTATAAGCTACAGCGATTTAACTGATTACACATTCAACCGCTTCCCCCCCTTTTATTAAAGTCGGTACGCCAATGAGCATAAAACCAAAATGATGTATAATTGTCCAAGCTTTTCAATGGTGTTATTAAAGATATTCCTTAATGTGGAATTTTCGGAGATATGTAAACTTTTAAAATTTACTTTTCAATTACGCCCTCTTGCGGCAAAATGCGGAACTTAAAAATTATTTCCAGGATTTTCTCATGACCACTTTAGTTATAATTTTTTTTTTCCTGAGTTTCTATGCCCAGTAGATTCCGAGATACGGCCGAGAGCCATTCTTAGTGGGACACCCGGTACATCAAAGTACAAGGCTATTCTGCTAAATGTTTCTGGGTGAAAATGTTGGCTTATATTATTTTCCAGATTTTGTACAATAATTCAGAATTTGTACATTATTGTAAAAAAAAATTTTTTAGATGTTTTTAATGTTTATCGTTATTGTTAAAAAAACTGAAATATAATACTTTCTGAATGATAGAATAGTTTTGGACTTGCATTGTCTTTAATTTGTTTTACATCACAACGTTTCAACTGGTAAGTATCTCCAGTCAGGTGAATACTGAGTATTCACCTGAAGACGACTGGAGATACTTACCAAATGAAACGTTGTGATATAAAACAAATAAAGACAATGCAAGTCCAAAACTCTTCTATCATTCAAGAAACATCATTGTCTCCAATTTTCAAACAGACACTAGCAGTAACGATGTAATCGATGCTCTTAAATGTTCAAACAACTAGGGATTATTAATTTCGAAATAAATAGTAAATAATAATAATAATAATAATAATAATAATAATAATAATAATAATAATAATAATAATAATAATAATAATAAGAGAAAATACTTCCAAGAATCGAATGGGGAAATTCTTAAAAAAGTGGTTGCAGCAGACGCTGGATATACAGCCCTCAACTTAAAGCGAAACGGACTACCTAACATCATCCACGCGCCGCCAAGTCAACAGCTTGTAACTTGGCAAGAGAAAGCTCTACACGGCAAATATCCTACTGCACTCCAAAATCCACTCATAGATAGAGAAATGTCACTGAATTGGTTAGAGAAAAGGCAGCTTCACGCTGAAACAGAAGGTTTTATTATCTCTATCCAAGACCGTGTCATTCGAACTCGAAACTATGAAAAGGTCATCATGAAAAGGAATGTGGAAGATGTGTGCAGAAAATGCAACTGCCCCGGAGAGACGATAGAACATATCACGGCGGGTTGTGGTGCTATGGCCCCCAACGCTTACCTGGGGAGACATAATCAGGTGGCAAAGATCATCCACAAGGAACTGGCCCATAAACTAAGGCTAAGGGAAAACCTTCCACCATACTACCAATACTCACCCGAGCCAGTCCTTGAATCCCCTGAATATCTCTTATACTGGGACAGGCCAATAATAACGGATAGAACAGTAGACCATAACCGTCCGGATATTCTTCTCATCGAAAAAACCACCAAGAAAGCTTTCATAATCGATATAGGTTGCCCACTAACACACAACCTCTCTAAAACCAAATCGGAGAAGAAGACCAAGTACTCGAATTTGGCTATAGAGATAAAAAATATATGGAAGCTAGATAAAATCGACATAATTCCGATCATAATATCGGTGGAGGGAGCTATGACGAAAAATTTCAAGCCCAACTTGGAAAAACTGGGCCTATCAGGTTATTTATATCAACTAATTCAGAAAAGCGTCATCCTCCAAACTTGCCATATAGTACGGAAGTTTCTAAACAGTACAGGTTAAGATGAATTTCTTCTCTGTACTGTAAATAATACCAGCAATACCAACAAAAAGCTGTGAAAACTAACATTGAGAAAAATAATAATAATAATAATAAACATTATACAAAAATGTAAGGCTAAAGGCGTCCGTCTAAGGCGATACAATAATGCCACAAAGAGGAAGGTACAAAACCAACAGTTCACCACGAACTAAAAAACCTTCTATAGGACATTGAGCCAGGAAGAAAACGATGTTACTCCAACTAATGACATAAGTAAAGACCAATTTAATGCATTTTGGAGTAATATTTGGTCCGACGCGTCCCATTTCAACGAAAAATCAAGCTGGCTCGAAAAAGTTGAAGCTGAGGCTGAAACTTTGCAAGAAATGCCTGAGCCGCAAGTAACATCCAGTGATATAAGGGATGCCACTAAGAACTTGGCTAACTGGAAATCACCGGGACCTGACCAAATTCATAATTTTTGGCTTAAAACCTTCACCAGCTTACACCCTATAATATCAAACTGCTTTAGCAAAGCTCTCCTAAACCCCGAACACTTCCCAGCTCATCTTGTCAGTGGCAATACCTTCCTTTTGTTTAAAAAAGGGCAAGTAAACGATCCAAAAAACTACAGACCTATCACCTGTCTGTCAGTGGTGTATAAACTTTTAACATCAGTCATGTACTCAAAAATATACACACACTGCATTAACAACAACTTGGTAGCTGATGAGCAAAAGCGCTGTATTAGAAAAGCTTTGGGTTGCAAGGAACAGCTTACAATCGATGCCGTTATTATAAAACAGGCTGAAGTTAAAAGGCGAAATCTAAATATGTGCTACATAGATTATAGTAAAGCATTCGATTCTGTTCCTCACGACTGGCTAAAGAAGATATTGCAAATATACAAAGTACACCCCCTAATACGCAACATGTTAGGCACCCTAATGGAGCAATGGAATACCAATCTCCATATTGGACAAGAGAAGCTTGGCAATATAAATATATCAAGGCGACTCTTTAAGCCCCCTCTGGTTCATTTTGGCCATGAACCCACTGTCCTCACTACTAAAATCAACATCCTACGGATATCGTCCCAACTTAACTGAGAATTTTAGAATAAACCACCTTCTATTTATGGACGATATCAAACTCTACGCTGAAAGCAAAACCCACCTACAGTCCCTAATTCAAATAACCAAGACATTTAGCGATGACATCAAAATGTCGTTTGGATTAGACAAGTGCGCAATCTTGAATGTCGTACGCGGAAAGACTGAACAAAATCGTGGACTGCTGGAAGGCATAGATATACTAGATGAGGACAAAACATATAAATACTTAGGCATCTCCCAAAACCAACAAATAAACCACACAAGCCTAAAAAGGGAGTTTAAGAACAAATACAAAAGCAGACTAACAAAGCTTTTTAATACTCACCTGAATGCTGGTAACCTTACTACCGCCATCAACACCTGGGCAATACCAATACTTACCTACTCATTCGGAATCCTTAAGTATTCAGACACGGATTTGCACGAATTAGATAGGCTTACGCGCAGGCTGCTAACAAAATTCAGATTCCACCACCCACTCTCTGCACTTGAAAGAAACTACCTAAAACGAAAGGAGGGAGGAAGAGGTCTCATTAATATATATAATTTGTGCAAGTCGCAAGAGACCTCTATGAGAAAATACTTCCAAGAATCGAATGGGGAAATTCTTAAAAAAGTGGTAGCAGCAGACACTGGATATACAGCCCTTAACTTAAAGCAAAACGGAATACCTAACATCATCCGCGCGCCGCCAAGTCAACAGCTTGTAACTTGGCAAGAGAAAGCTCTACACGGCAAATACCCTACTGCACTCCAAAATCCACTCATAGATAGAGAAATGTCACTGAATTGGTTAGAGAAAAGGCAGCTTCACGCTGAAACAGAAGGTTTTATAATCTCTATCCAAGACCGTGTCATTCGAACTCGAAACTATGAAAAAGTCATCTTGAAAAGAACCCTTTTCTTTCGATAAGGTTACTTAAGTTTAATAAAAAATAACAAGAGAGGGAGTTTAGGCAGTTTCTATCACAAACGCTGGGAAAAATGTATAAATGCACTAGCTGTTTCTCTTCACAAAATAACAGTATGTTTTCTTTTTAGTTTTAATAAACATAACCGTGGGAAGGCATGGTACATAACTCGAGTTGTAATGCAATAACGCACTACTGGGATTACGCGGCTCCGTGCGTTTTCTATTTGTGCGTAATATACTATTTACAACACTCATTACGTAATGTTCTGTTATGGTATAAATTGTATGGAATATCCATGATCTGCAAATATTAATAATATGTTCTTAATTTTTGTAATACGAAAAAAACTTTTGAAATTAAGGATATATTATATTTACAATAAAATTTACCAATGCTAAATCTTAACCTTAAATAAGAAAAATTTGGTTAAAAATTAAAGTACGGTTGTTATATTTTTAGGACATAACGACTATTCGCCAGCAAATGGAATTTTAGTAGGACCAGGTGGGCCTTACGATGTTCCAAATTCAGGATTAGGTTTTGGAAGATCGGCAAAATCAAGTATTAAAGCTGAGGAAAAAGCATAACAAGAAATTTGACATTTTGTGATCATATTTAAACCTTAGTTAGATCTAGTTGATATATTTTTTACACTTAGTTACCATAACATTAAACTCATACTTTCTTAAGGTTACTTTTCGAAAAGACTGTAAAATATTTAATTTTTTTTTGTTTCATAGAAGTTACTATAAGCTAGGTTAAGAAATGTATTTATTGATTTGTGATAATTATGAAAAATATTTTCCTTACTAGATATTATTACTTATTGAATATTTAAGTGTGGGTGCAGAAAAGAAAGTAACAAATAAGCTATTTTTTAATTTGAAGAAGTAGTCCATACTTGAACTGAAGTGGCAAGTTAAATAGGAACAAATAATACTCAAAGTCAACCTTCACTATGATATATTTGGTAAGAATTTTTTTTAGTTACTTAGGTCTACATGTTTCGAACGTAGAAACGTTCATCCTCAGGAGAAGTATAGATATATAATATGGGAAATTGTGAGTGACACCCTCATAGAGCTTTTGAGTAAGTTAAATAATTGGAGAAAATAATGCTTACATAGAAGTAGCGGAGAAGAATTGTACTACCAGGTTCTGAAGCTAAATATGGGGGTTAAGTGATAATTTAGGATAAAAAATTGAGAAACGCTATGTGAAAATGATCTAGAGAAATAACTGTAAATTAAGTGATGGAGTTTATTGTTAAAGAATTGTGGTCGAAAGGATGTGTGTCACATTATAAACTGTCCATGTCACTTAAGGTGATTACACCATAGAATGTCTTCGAACATCACAGTTCATTTTGCTACGACAACAATGGTGCATATATCTTGCCAATACAAATAGTTGTTCACCTTTCCTTTTGACCACAATTTTTCAACAATAAACTTCACCATTTAAGTTATTTTTCTAGATCAATCTCACATAGCGTTTCTCAATTTTTCATCCTAAAATATTATATCTACAGGGTGATTCTCGTTAAGTGGCCTATTAGAAGATCTCCGAAACGAGTAAACTTATCTTTCAAAAAATTTTATAGCAGGCATAATTGGCTTTGAGCTTTTAAAACATTATCTTTTGAGGTTTGTGTTACTTTCGGTTATACCGGAAGTTAATGGCAACTTTGCTATTTCAAATGGAATACCCTGTATATTTTAACATTTTTGATTACGTTATTAAAATCTAAATAACTTTTGTTAATATTAATCTATTCCTATCTCTAACCGTTTTTGAGATATGAATTATAAAAGGATTTTTTTATGTAAAAACGCTCCGAGAAGAAAGTTTAGTAACTCTGAAACTAATAAAGGTAAACATTTAAAATTTTGTAAGCTTTCAAGTAATACATAGATATTTAGTTTAAATTACTTAGGTTTCACGTTTTTTATAGAGGGAGTTCTTAAAATTGTGCCAATGTTTCCATTTAAATAAATGTGCACAAGTCAATTTTTGCAAATGGAACACCCTATTTTTTAGCTTACTAACATGTAGAGAATTAAATTTCCTATCTAAATGCCTTATATGTTACAATGCACATTTTTAGTCGTTTTGAAATTATGAGCAATTTAAATAAAATATCTTAAAATTTCTGTTTGTGTTAATGCGACATTATTTTTGAAATAAGACTGACTGGGATTTTCGTTTGACTTTGAAAATTAGAAATAGCTTAATAACAAATGGTAACAAAGGAATAGATTAATATTATACTAGTTCTTTAGATTTTAATAAGGTTATCAAAAATGCTAAAATATACAGGGTGTTCCATTGGAAATGGCAAAGTTGGCACTAACTTCCGGTATAACTGGAAGTAACAAAAACCTCAAAAGATAATGTTTTAAAAGCTCAAAGCTAATTATGCCTGCTATCAAATTTTTAGAAAGATAAGTTTACTCGTTTCCGAGATCTTCTAATAGGCCACTTAACGTGAATCACCCTGTAGATATATAGCCATCATCTATACGCTGATGATACGCAATTATACTGCTCATTTGATAATTCGGACCTTGACGCTGTTAACACCAATATCAACTCTGATCTACAAAGTATAATTAATATTTCTAAGGATCATCAGCTTAAAATTAATCCATCTAAATCAAGTATCACTTTATTTGGCAACGAAATAATGAGAAATCACGCACAGGAGATCCTGAATATCACCATCGATAATGTAACTATACCTTTCAAAAATGTATCCAAAAGCTTGGGATTGATGGTGGATTCTGACCTTCGTTTTAGGCAGCATGTAAAGTCTAAAGTCAAGGGGGCATTTTGTACCCTTAAACTTATTTATAACCATCGTCATTATCTTACCACGGAAATTAAAAAACTTCTTTGTGATAGTCTTGTCTTGTCTCACTTCAATCATTGTGATGTGGTCTATGGGCACTGTATTGATAGTGCCGATTCGCGCAGAATCCAGAGGGTGCAGAATTCGTGTTTGCGGCTTGTCTATGGTGTAAATCGGAGACAGAGAGTCTCTCGTTTTCTGCGTGACGCGGGATGGCTTAACATGCACAACCGGCGAAGGCTACACTTTGCTTCTTTTTGCCTCAAAATATTGAAAACTAAATCTCCTTCGTACCTATTCCGCCAGATTATTTTTAGAAATGATATTCACAATTTAAATCTACGAAGGAACAATATCGTTATTATTCCTCGGCACAGAAAGGAGGCGTTTAAGAGATCCTTTGTGTATAATTTTGCTTCTTGCGTCAATTCTTTGGATGCCAGTGATGTTAACAGTTCGGCTAATGTATTTAAAAATAAATATAAGAACCGTTTGCTATTGAGTCAGTAAGATTTTGCACTGAAGGGGTTTTTCTTTAATTAACTAATATTTTGTTATTTTGCCAATTTTTCATTATATTAATTGTATATATGTTATGTATTATTTGAATTGCTATGAACCTAATCTTTTAATTTAAAGTATTTAAGTTATATTAGGTGATATTTAACTTAAGGCTTAACCAGTATCTGGTATTATTGTGTAATACCAGATGTCTGCAAATAAAGGCCTTTTATTAACCATATTTCTTGTTACGAAGTATTTGCATTTACAGTGTACACTTCTGGTTAGTAATAAATTGTTTATTATTATTATTATTATTATGTTTTCAGTGTTCTATTTCTCAGCTTTTTGTTGGTAATGCTGGTATTATTTACAGTACAGAGAAAGAAATTCATCTTAACCTGTACTGTTTAGAAACTTCCGTACTATATGGCACGTTTGGAGGATGACGCTTTTCTGAATAAGTTGGTATAAATAACCTGAAAGGCCCAGTTTTTCCAAGTTGGGCTTGAAATTTTTCGTCATAGCTCCCTCCACCGATATTATAATCGGAATTATGTCAATTTTATCTAGCTTCCATATATTTTTTATCTCTATAGCCAAATTCGAGTACTTGGTCTTCTTCTCCGATTCGGTTTTAGAGAGGTTGTGTGTTAGTGGGCAACCTATATCGATTATGAAAGCTTTCTTGGTGGTTTTTTCGATGAGAAGAATATCCGGACGGTTGTGGTCTACTGTTCTATCCGTTATTATTGGCCTGTCCCAGTATAAGAGATATTCAGGGGATTCAAGGACTGGCTCGGGTGAGTATTGGTAGTATGGTGGGAGGTTTTCCCTTAGCCCTAGTTTATGGGCCAGTTCCTTGTGGATGATCTTTGCCACCTGATTATGTCTCCCCAGGTAAGCGTTGGGGGCCATAGCACCACATCCCGCCGTGATATGTTCTATCGTTTCTCCGGGGCAATTGCATTTTCTGCACACATCTTCCACATTTCTTTTCAAGATGATTTTTTCATAGTTTCGAGTTCGAATGACACGGTCTTGGATAGAGATTATAAAACCTTCTGTTTCAGCGTGAAGCTGCCTTTTCTCTAACCAATTCAGTGACATTTCTCTATCTATGAGTGGATTTTGGAGTGCAGTAGGATATTTGCCGTGTAGAGCTTTCTCTTGCCAAGTTACAAGCTGTTGACTTGGCGGCGCGCGGATGATGTTAGGTAATCCGTTTTGCTTTAGGTTAAGGGCTGTATATCCAGCATCTGCTGCTACCACTTTTTTAAGAATTTCCCCGTTCGATTCTTGGAAGTATTTTCTCATAGAGGTCTCTTGCGACTTGCACAAGTTATATATATTAATGAGACCTCTTCCTCCCTCCTTTCGTTTTAGGTAGATTCTTTCAAGTGCAGAGCGTGGGTGGTGGAATCTGAATTTTGTTAGCAGCCTGCGCGTAAGCCTATCTAGTTCGTGCAAATCCGTGTCTGAATACTTAAGGATTCCGAATGAGTAGGTAAGTATTGGTATTGCCCAGGTGTTGATGGCAGTAGTAAGGTTACCAGCATTCAGGTGAGTATTAAAAAGCTTTGTTAATCTGCTTTTGTATTTGTTTTTAAACTCCCTTTTTAGGCTTGTGTGGTTTATTTGTTGGTTTTGGGAGATGCCTAAGTATTTATATGTTTTGTCCTCATCTAGTATATCTATGCCTTCAAGCAGTCCACGATTTTGTTGAGTCTTTCCGCGTACGACATTCAAGATTGCGCACTTGTCTAATCCAAACGACATTTTGATGTCATCGCTAAATGTCTTGGTTATTTGAATTAGGGACTGGGCTTTTGCTTTCAGCGTAGAGTTTGATATCGTCCATAAATAGAAGGTGGTTTATTCTAAAATTCTCAGTTAAGTTGGGACGATATCCGTAGGATGTTGATTTTAGTAGTGAGGACAGTGGGTTCATAGCCAAAATGAACCAGAGGGGGCTTAAAGAGTCGCCTTGAAATATACCTTTTGATATATTTATATTGCCAAGCTTCTCTTGTCCAATATGGAGATTGGTATTCCATTGCTCCATTAGGGTGCCTAACATGTTGCGTATTAGGGGGTGTACTTTGTATATTTGCAATATCTTCTTTAGCCAGTCGTGAGGAACAGAATCGAATGCTTTACTATAATCTATGTAGCACATATTTAGATTTCGCCTTTTAACTTCAGCCTGTTTTATAATAATGGCATCGATTGTAAGCTGTTCCTTGCAACCCAAAGCTTTCCTAATACAGCCCTTTTGCTCATCAGCTACCAAGTTGTTATTATTATTATTATTATTATTATTATTATTATTATTATTATTATTATTATTATTATAATATTTTAGGGTGAAAAATTGAGAAACGCTATGTGAGAATGATCTAGAAAAATAACTGTAACTTAAATGGTGGAGTTTATTTTTGAAAAATAGTGGTCAAAAGGAAAGGTGAACAACTATTTGTGTTGGCAAGATATATGCACCATTGTTGTCGTAACAAAATGAACTGTGATGTTCGAAGACATTCTATGGTGTAATCACCTTAAGTGACATGGACAGTTTATAATGTGATACACATTCTTTCGACCACAATTCTTTAACAATAAACTCCATCACTTAATTTACAGTTATTTCTCTAGATCATTCTTACATAGCGTTTCTCAATTTTTCATCCTAAAATATCATTTCACCCCCATATTTAGCTTCAGCACCTGGTAGTACAATTCTTCTCCGCTACGTTTATGTAAGCATTATTTTCTCCAATTATTTTACCTCCTCAAAAGCTCTATGAGGGTGTCACTCACGTTCGAAACATGTAGAACTAAGTAACTAAAAAAATGTTCTTACCAAATATATCTTAGTGAAGGTTGACTTTGAGTATCATTTGTTCCTATTTAAGTTATTTTTTAATAAACATATACATTAGGAAGAGGCAGACACGAATTTTATTGTATTTTTATAGGAAACAGGAAAGGACTTTGTATGTGCGTGTACCGTTTTCAAACTAATATTTTGATTTAGTTTAATTATAATTATAGAAACTATATTATAATTTATAAATTATGCTTCTGGTGTGCTTAAAAATAATTAGTTGTTGTTATCAATTAAGGGGATTACATGAAATCATTTTTATAGCCGCTTTTTTGAATTCATGAAAAAAATGTAAAAAATTAGTATTATTTTTGGTTTTAATATTTATTCCTAAAATTCAAAATAGTGTGGTACCTTTACTTTTGAAGGAGTTTACTGTTCTGAATAGTAAATAATTAATTAACGCGAAACAAATATCATTTTTTTCTTAATAAATTTTCAAAGAAGCTTATAAATCAGTATTTTATAAACTCAAGAAAGCTTAAAATCATTTAAAACACTGGGGAAGTTTCAAAATGTCATTTCAAATTTTAATAAAAATATATATAAGGGTGATTCCTAAGTTGATACTTCATTTTTAGCTGTGTATAGAAGGCATTAAAATAAACAACTTTTTTAAATTCCTTCTTTAAAAAAAAACTCAAAAATAGGCTAGATAGAGAAGTAAAAAATCTAAGTGCGGGCCTGGTCATCAAAACATAGCCCGCTATACTTTATGTTATTTTTCTTATCTATTATTCAATTTACGGGTGGTGTTGAGCAATCCGCTGCGGTGTGTTTTTCTATAGAAAGTTAATTTTAAATTGGTGACACGTGAAAATGGTAAAATTTAAAAACAATGAACTAGTATAGGTATGGTGCTAATTTAGAGTAAGTGTCGTCAAAGTGCGGCTGCATCGAGATTATACGCAGAACGTTTTCCCTTGCGGGCTCATCCTACACCCAGAAGTTTTCTGACGGCAAGTTTTCAACGGGCAAGTTAGGCAGAACCGTATTTGATTCGTAGTGTTATAAATGAATGTAAGTACTTTATTTTTGAGTTTTTTGAAATGAATGTATTTAAAAATGCCTTCTATAGACAGCTAAAAAAGATGTATCAACTTAGGAATCACATTGTATTTATTTTTAAAATGTATCATATAGCCATGTGCTACATAAATTTTGTTCCTACTATAGTTGTACGTGAGACTGTTTGGTCTGAACTAAAGGTCTACCACTCTTACCTACTATAGTGTATTTATTTTCAACTGGCAGCAATAGTAAAAAATAACCAAGACGCTCCATGTGATCGGTACGGAACTGCATTCAGCTTTTGTATTTAAATATACACTTTTTCCGATTATGATGTAGCTTTTTTTCACTACAAGACAAGCGCTGCTCTAAGCAAATTCAAAATGCTTTAATTAAAATAGGTTTTAAAATAATTGAACAGTATGTATCCGAACTAATTCTGAAGAGAATTAAGAGGAATGATTACATCATTCTTATAGAAACATAGACGAGATATACAAAAAAACCATAAAAACCAGTCTTGTATTCTACCACGAAAATGAGCTATAATATGCAGTTGATAAAAGTATCACTAAGGTAAGCTATATGTATAACTTAAAAGTTATTGTTCATGTGTGAAAAATTATAAACACTTCATTCAATAATTTACATTATTAACATTATATTGTCGAAGCAATTATATCGTTTAATATAATATACATTACCGATAGTTGTAATAACGACAATTGAATAAAATAAGGCACCCGAAATTGACCATTGCACTTTATCTGGGTCTTCTCCACCATCCCATCCATCTTTAGCCATAGCTCGTAAAAGTGAATTTTCAAACTCCTTTAAGTACTTTACTGCTTCTACGGTAAAGTTTTCCTCTTTTAGAGCCTTCATTCCTTGCGTATAGTTCCATAGACAAGAAGTTGTGTTTTCTCTAATGTGCACTATAGACTTTTTCACCTAAAATTTCACTTAATAAAGTATAGTTACATTGGCCAAGCCTTATTTACACGATACATTAACACAGGTATGCTAACAAGCATATATTAGAGGGCGCTTTAAACATGTTAAGGTCGGTTTACACAAGGTACAAGTTGGAAGTGCATGTAAATGGTTTTTTTTTTAAATAAGAAAAATTGCATCAGCTGATTAAAACTAATTAAATAGCAGAGAAAGCAAATGGAAAAAACTAATTATCAATTTTTCTATTTTTTTTTCTGCTAAAGAGCCAAATACATAACCGAATCGATACAAGTCCCCAGTTAACAATTATTATAATGTTCTAGTATGCTATATAACCACTTGAACTGAAAACAACAAATAACAACAGCCACAGACAGAAAGAAAATTTGCCCACTTTATATAATAACCCTGGAATGGGAAGTTAAACCGTCACTCGCGTCCCTGGAATGTGCATACCATATTAGATGTATCGTGTTTATTTCTGGATTTTAATCACACAAAGCTACTGGATAAATATATGATTTTGATCCTAAAATTAAATATTGGCACTTGTAAATTGACAAGCGACATCCGTCAGATTTCTAAACAAAATAACAAGTAAAAAATCTTCTTTTCATTGATATTAATTCTGAGCACATAACAATAATTGGTCCATTTTATGAGTATAAGCCGATGATATAAGAAGTAAGAAAGAATATTAAAACTTTAAACACCAATCAGCACACGATGTTTAGAAAAAATTTAGTGAAGCGTAAAAGTTTCCTATACTGGTGTTTGTTGGCCACCGTACTTTGGTTTATTAGTTTTCACGTTAGATGGCTATATCTTTTGCATTGAGTTGATTCCTACTGATGGCGTTACTAGGTTTTCATCGCGGTTTTTATTTCTTAAAAATGCCTTGAGAGAACAGTCTCGCTGTACTTGGAGTTGCTTACAGGTTATGGCTTTCTGATGAGTTCTAACAAGAACGAAACAGCCTGCCATTGTCTACCTGTGCCCCAGGAAACCCATTACCTTTGGCGTCCCTGTGTACTTTAATGCAAAAGATTGTCCGCCTGCCGCTAAAACACTTTTTTCTATTTACTTATACGGACGCTAAACTCTCTAGTTTATTTTTAAAAACACGAATTTTCTTTTTATTTAAATTTCACCGATGAGTGCTAAATGTGGTTCGTGTTCATTGGAATAAATCCGAACAAACTGTATTAAAAATTTCATGTCCGTACTTAAAAAAATCAACTTGAGATTGGTATCTAAATAAGGAAACGTCGGATTTGAAAAGTAATAAGGCCATTTTGTAAAACATAAAAATCATTTATGAAAAAGTGTTTTTTTCTTTTTTCTGATGTCAAAAATAAAGGGACAAAAAATTATAAACCAAAACGTATTTTTTTTTTGGTATTCGGAATATTCACATTTTTCTTTCACTAAATTATTCTGCCCCAAAATAGGCAAATTTGCCTTAATTTAACCATCTTCGTATCTCTAATCGTTATCGAGATAATGTATAATGAGGCTAAGTTAAACCATTCTTACATCCTTTTCATGTTTCGCTTCCAAATATTCAAAAGTAACTGCGCCCAGGTAGCAATACGATACAACCATGGATATTAGAGCAACATGCGAAAATATACAAGTAATTGTCTTCCAACTGTAATGTAAAAAGTTTGAACAAGCACTTGGTTTTTCAAAATCCAGTGATTCAGGATCAGAACGATATTGCGACATTTTGTTAAAATATTACCCCGACAAGTTAAGAGAAAAATCGTAAAACTATTTTTGAAATGTAATGGATGTAGTTGCACAATTGCACATATTGGTGGTTTAAAAAAGCGTTTCGATATTATATTTAAATGACACACTATATCACACAAATTCAACACTTAAACCGCTTTTAATTGCAATAAGCAACGCTTCCCGTTTTAATAACAGCAAGATCTAAAAACTTAATTTTGTTACTAAAACATGGGATTACTATTTTTAAACCGTCGAATTTACCGTGTGGTAATAAGCAGGAGTATTTCCAAAATCTAAAAATAGAAAATCATAAATGCGGGCAGCTACTTTAGAAGAGGCAATTAAATTGGAAAGATTTATTGATTGTATGGGAACATTTATAGTACTATCAAATCGAAGAGGTTGGGATTAAAAGCAATAACTTTAATGGAACATAAAATAAATTAATTGTGTCCAATTTAGTTATTTTTTATATAAAGAAAAGAAGCTTAGCGGCAAGCGGACAGAGTAGTGCGTCTATCTTTTGCATTAAAGTACACAGGGACGCCAAAGGTGGGTGTTGTTGTCTACCTGTGCCCCAGGGATTCCATTACCTTTGGAGTCCCTGTGTACTTTAATGCAAAAGATAGACGCACTACTCTGTCCGCTTGCCGCTAAGCTTCTTTTTTTTATATATTTTAACGGACACTAAATTCCACTATGTTATTTTCTATATTTTACCCGACTAAGGGGTTTCTACAGTATATTATTATAGGAGTTGGTTCTTCTTTAGCTTTAAAGGGCGGATTTGGTAGATCGCTGAATTAAGACTGGGAATAAACACGCAATCGATCAACGTCAATGGCGCATGGCGGCGGAATAGGGGGCTGCTTAGTCGACAGGCATCGGTCTTCCACATTTTCCATGCGGATTTGTGTTAGTCCCTATAATTCGGCTAAATGTAGTGCAAAAGTTTGTAGTACCTATTCGCATAAGATATTTAAAATTAGCACTAGGTTTCCCTAATGAAACAACATACTGGCTCAAAAATATAAACTGCTGGACAATTGCTTTCAAGCAAGAAAAATTTCGCCTAAATTTAACAGTTCATATTTTCTGAACCAGATATGATATCGACCTACGGTTTTAAATGGTTGATAGATTCATCCCTTGGAAAACAATTGTCAATGTTGGATTTTCTTTAACTGTCAGAAAATTTTATATACAGGGTGTTAAAGAAGACGATGATTTTTGCTTCAATTTTAATGGCGTGTAACTTTCACAATAATATTTTTAAATTTTATCACTCTACGTTAATTGAATCACTGGTTCGTAGCAAAGAAAGTAATTTGTCAAATTTTTGATATCTGCTATATTTTAAGAAATACCGATTTTTTTGAAAAACCTGGCTTTATTTTAACTTATTGGTAGCTAGATCTCACTGTGCGTTGTATCGTGCAAACTTTGCGAGTGATTATTATACCTTATGAAAAGCTTGATTATGTTCAGTAACAATAGTTGTACCTAAGTGTTATGATGTACAGTGCCGTACTTATAAACACCTAATATGTCTATGATTTACGAGTATCTCACAATTTTTCACGATTGTTTTATATTGGAAAGTACTTGCCCCTAGATTAGGTCAACTTTTTCTTATTTTTTAGTTTTTCATATTGCACTACAGGTATATTATACAGTGTGTTTAGAAAATTTTAACAAAGATAAATTTTTTAATTTAATTTTTGGAAAAAATGTATTTATTAATTTCTAACTTTCTAACACTATACTCATAAACCATAGGTGTTTATAAGTACGCCACTGTACATCATAACAATTAGGTACAACTATTGTTACTGAACATAATGAAGCTTTTCATAAGGTATAATAATCACTCGCAAAGTTTGCACGATACAACGCACAGTGAGATCTAGCTACCAATAAGTTGAAATAAAGTAAGGTTTTCCAAAAAAATCGGTATTTCTTGAAATATTATAGCAGATATCAAAAATTTGACTAATTACTTTCTTTGCTATGAACCAGTGATTGAACTGATGTAGAGTGATGAAATTTAAAAATATTATTGTGAAAGTTACACGCCATTAAAATTGGAGCAAAAATCATCGTTTTCTTTATCACCCTGTATATAAAATTTTCCAACAGGTAAAGAAAATCCAATATTGACAATTGTTTCCCGAGGGATGAATCTATCAACCATTCAAAACCGTAGGTCGATATCATATCTGGTTCAAAAAATATTAACTGTTAAATTTAGGCGAAATTTTTCTTGCTCGAAAGCAATTGTCCAGCAGTTTAGTTACCGTAATGGCGAGAAAGGTGTTACCTGTAAGTAATAGTAGTATTTTTGAAAGGTAATCAAGTTTTTGAACGTTTTATTTCGATATTTTAGTATTGTGCATCTAATATTTCACAATGTTGTTACGATCCAGTGATTTCACTTTGACAAGAATTTAACGTAATAATTCACATATTTGGTGCCAACGAAAAAGACAAGTTATAATTCCTAATTTAAATTTTAGGTATGAAGTTTGGAAGTTGAGTCGTAAAAAAAAACATACTATACAACTCGAGTGAATTGTCAATATTTCGCTTGAAAGTCTAAAGCTTGGCGCGCACTTATGCGAAGCGCGGCGAAGCACGCCGAAGCGCTGCACGCCGTTGCACGCCTAGGGTCCGCTAAGTATAGCGCGGTTTGGTGCACGCAGTTGCACACCTTATTTGGTATAATTACGTTTCCAGTTCAGTGTCAGCAGTGTTGCCAACCCGAGCGAATTTTCCCTCCACCCAATAAGGATAAAGGGAATCTTTTTAGCTTTTTCCAATTTGCAGAAACTTTTCAACATAATTCTACTTCTGCCGCATTCAACTAACTTTTTTTTAACTAACTTTACATAGACAAAAAGGAATAACAGACTGGGGAAAACTTTGTTAAATGCAATTTGTACCTTTCGAAGCTGTCTTCAGTCTAATGAAAATGACGTTAAACCTATGATGTAAATGAAGAGCATCTTAAATTACACAAATTGGATATGTATTCGGTTAATAACAAATATTAATTCAGTGTCTGTTTGAAGGTTGGAGACAATGATGTTTCTTGAATGATAGAATAGTTTTGGACTTGCATTGTCTTTAATTTGTTTTACATCACAACGTTTCAACTGGTAAGTATCTCCAGTCGTCTTTAGGTGAATACTAAATAAGTAAAGTAACTACAGCTCTATTTATACTAGCTAGATGTACTGGAGCATGACTGAGATGGGTGCAGTCATGCGTTTAATTCTTGTGCGGTATTTTAAGTTTACATCTACTTAACAAAGGTTTCCAGATATTTCTTATATCTAGTGAGGGCTTACTAAAACAATCTGGGTTCTGGTATATGATAGCAGCTTCCTTGAACTTCCTCTTCCTCCAATGTGGTTCTTTGTGCAGGATTCGAGCTTCTGTCCACTTAATGTGATGACCGTGTGTCCAGGCATGGTCAGCTGCCCCTGATTTTTCGGTTTCTCCTTTAAGCGTGTTGTTTCTGTGTTCCTTGACCCTAGTTTCAAGTGGCCTTAGAGTCTCACCAATGTAGGATCTGCCACATTCGCAGGGAATCTGATAGACACAGTTTTTCCTATCTTTTTGACTTGTTGGTTTCGTCTTCGTCAGGTGGCTTCTTAAAGTGTCTTTTGAGCTGAATACCGTATTAATGTTGTATCGTTGTCCTAGTCTTCTAATTCTCTCAGATACTCCTTTGACATACGGAATGTTGAGTGTTGATTGTGACTCTACTGGCTTCTTTTGTGTATTTGACCGATTCTTGCGATTTTCCATTAGTTTATCAACTAGATGCCCGGGGTAGCCATTTTTGTTGAGGTCGGTCTTGATGTAGTTAGTTTCCTGTTTGAGGGCTTCATTTGAATTACAGATGGTAATTGCTCTATCCACAAGCGTTCTTACTATGCCATGTTTTGTGCTATTTGAGTGATTTGAGGTGTAATTCAAATATTGACCTGTATGCGTGGGTTTTAAGGTTTAATATTAATTCATTATACTTAAAATGTACTACCTAATCTTTTAGTTATTTTTTCAGATTTGCTGGAGGATGAAAGAATTTTTTGAAACTGAGTTACAAAATGTCCGTTGAAGAAAAAAATCTATTTGAATTTTATTAAGAAATTTTACCTTATTTTAAAATGTAGTGCTGTATTTTATTCCAATTTCACTTGACCTGTTCAATATTTTTACTATATTGTCCAATACCTATTTTACATCTACCTATATGAATAACCTCACAAAATTTCTTCCCTGAAGATGGAAATCAAATTTCCCGAAAGCTTGGACCAACTTTAAAGAGTAGTAGGTACTCTTTCATTTGCTGCATATCCCAATATTTCCCTAGTTTAATTCCTAACTAGTCAGCAACGACTACCCTATCTCTATATATAAGGGCATGCGGTTTTTACCAGTTTTCTTTCTATTTTTTATTTAAATGACAATTTATATATCGTTCTAATAAATTTTTTTAAGAAAAATTGAAAAATCCGGTGATTACGCAAATAGCGCCCTCTTGCAGCGACAGATATAACAAAAAATAGTCATACTACATTTTAAATGGTACTATAAGACAAGCTTTTTTAAATGAGACCAAGTTTGATGAATTTGGTTACGGCAAATCAGAGTTATGAGTAATTCTTTTAAAAGAGGCCCCCCCTTCACCCCGCAGTTTATTTTGCGAATTAGATTAAAATGTCGTAAAGCAAAGTTAAGTTTGTCTAAGTTTTGACATAATTGTATTTGGCATATTATCTATAAAAAAAACTCTGTGGTTAAACTTTTTTTTCAATTTAAAATATTTTATTAGTGTCTTAATCTTGAGGAATGTTTATACTGTTTTCTTCCCATATTTAAAGAAACACATGTAAAATGGTAAGGATCATTCAAAAAATCAAACTAAACAAAATGTAAAAATTATAGGTTATGAAACTTTGTTTGGGGGGTCTGTGATAAAAGAGTGGGTTTGGTGGGTTCCTGGAAGTTTCGAAAAATATTTTCTTCATAAGTTTCGTATCTAAATGGATGGATACCATTATTTGGTAAATATTTCGAAGCAAAAAAATCCCACACCACACCTCCATATAGTTTAATTAAAAATGTTTCGAAAAATAGTCACTATCCGCATGTGTCGTTAATGTATGGACACTATGGTTGGTAAAGTATTTTAAAATAAGCAATGCTTAAATGTTTCCAATAACTGAATTCGAAAATGTGCTGCAATAGTTTCTAAAAAGCAAATAACTTTTGTCTAAAAATGCTACTTGGGACACTACTCTAAATAAATATGGAATTTCTGTAAAGTCGCCTATGATCGAAGGTTTGGGAAGGTTTTTTTAGAATTCACTTTTGATCCTGGGCTCATTCTAAAAACATTAAGCCCGCTTATGCTTACTCATTATAATTTTTCTGGCGCCGCCACTGAGCACGCCGAAGAGAATTTCTTCGCTCAGGATTCTAGGCTTGCCATCCCAATCGAATCGACACGCCGTGCAGCGCTTCGCTTCGCTTAAGTTAGCGGAGCTCCATAAGAATACATGTAATTTAATCCAAAACGCCTTCTTCGGCGTGCTTCGCCGCGCTTCGGCGCGCATAAGTTAGCGTGGCACCTTCCAATCTCAACCGCATCGACGTGCCGCGCCGCGCTTCGCTTAAGTTAGCGGAGCTCTATAAGAATACATGCAGTTAATCCAATGCACGGTTTTTCTCCGCGCTTCGGCGCGCATAAGTGCGCGCCAAGCTTTAGCCTACGGCGTCGCGCTCAATTTAGTTTCTTAAGCGATATGGGCATCATATCCACTTTTGACTGATAGAAGAGTTTTGGACTTGCATTGTCTTTATTTGTTTTATATCACAACTTTTCAACTGGTAAGTATCTCCAGTCGTCTTCAGGTGAATACTAAATAAGTAAAGTAACTACAGCTCTATTGATACTAGCTAGATGCACTGAAGCATGACTGAGATGGGTGCAGTCATGATTTTAGTTCGTGTGCGGTATTTTAAGTTTACATATACCTACTAAAGGTTTCCAGAAATATCTGGAAACCTTGGTGCATGACTAGACCTATCTCAGTCATGCTTCAGTGCATCTAGCTAGTATAAATAGAGCTGTAGTTACTTTACTTATTTAGTATTCACCTGAAGACGGCTGGAGATACTTACCAGTTGAAACGTTGTGATATAAAACAAATAAAGACAATGCCAAGTCCAAAACTCTTCTATTAGTCAAGAAACATCATTGTCTCCGACCTTCAAACAGACATTATCCACTTTTGTAGTACAAACTACTATAGTGTGTTACTTAGTGTCGTTTAACTTCTATATTAACATATTGTAACTCTTTAAAATAGCAGCTATTGTACCATTGCGTCCAAAAAATACTGGGACAGCAAAATGTAGTTTGATCTTCCAGACTATTGCTTGTTTTTAAGTTATCAATTTAATTTAATTTTGTGACTGACAGTGACGTGTTAAAAGAAATATTTTTTAAAATGCTCGCATTAACCACTGAGCAAAAAGCGATCATTTACACTCGATTGAGAGATGGGCATCAAATAAGAAACATCGCAGATGAATTAGGGATTAGCAAATATACCGTCTGGTTGGATAAGCACAAAATTGCAGAATATAGAAGTATTGTAAGAAAAGCAGGTTCTGGTCGCCCCCTAATTTCGAGTGACGGCCAAGATCGCACTCGCACCGCTCCCAGAGCGCCTTAAAGGATTTTTCCTCCAGTGCAGGTGTTTTATCATAAAAAAAAGATATAGAATTAATTAATTTTCTAAAAGATCATCCCTTCAAAACAGCAATAAAAGCTAAAGAAGAAACACATTGTCCTGGTTCGGCTAATACAGCGCGTAGAAGTATTCGTAGTTCAGATATAAAAAGTTGTTGTGCTGCCAATAAAATATTTTTGACCGAAGCAAACAAACAGAGAAGAGTAGAATTTGCTTATGAATATATAAATCAAGGTAATATATGGGAAACCGTAATATTTTCCAATGAAAAAACCTTTGAATCATGCAATAATGGGAAAATCCGCGTTTATAGGCCTTCTGGACGCTATTCTATAAACGTTTGGGACTGGATTAGTGCAAGGGGCCCAGGAATTTGCCAAATAGTGCAGGTAAGGCTCTGTCGACGCAGAATATGGTCAAGATTTTGTATTTCAACAAGATAATACTCCTATACATGAAGCCCGCATAGTTCAAAATTATTTAGAAGAAAATCAAATTCGTATTCTGCCGTGGCATTCGAAAAGTCCGGATATTAACCCAATTGAAGACGTTTGGGGTAAGATGACAAAATTTATGTATAAACATAACTTCCAGCCTAGAACTCGGGATGAATTAAGCCAAAGGATAATGCAAGTATGAGATGCAATAACGCAAGAGTATACGAGAAACCAGCAGAAACCTAGTGTTAAGTATGCCACGACGTTTACAAGCCTTAATCGATAACAACGGTGCCACTACCAAATATTAAAAAAAATGTTATTATATTAAGGTTTAAATATGATTGAAATTAAAATTTATAGGAACATAATATTAAAAAATCTTGTTTTATTTTTGTTACATTTTAAAACACTAAATATGCGTATTTTCATTTTTCCTCGTATTTCTAAAAATGTAGTATTGTTGTTTTGGTGTTACACCTTTTCTCTTCCATGACAACTATTATAACAACAATGATAACCTTTCCTCAATAGATTTTACATATTCCTTAAAGTCAAGGAGCTACTCTACAACAAAAATTTTGCTGTCCCAGTTTTTTTTTGGCGCAATGGTACTTTACCGCTCCAAGAATCACCATGGAATATTATGTCTACGGGCAAAATAAATAAATAGAACAAATACGCAACAAAAGTTTATTTAAAAAATACAAATTTAGTCCTAACTAACCTAAATGAGCAATATTGAATACACCTCTAACCTGAACTTAAGTCTTTTATAGAAATGCATTTTGGCCAGTGGGTCAAATTTATTTTTAAATAAGGAATATCATTATATATGCGCATACATTTATGTATTATTAAAATCAATTGATATAAATAAAAAAATTATTGACCAAAACTAACGCCGCCTTATTGACCAGCTTCAAAGATTTCAAATACACCGACCGGCACCTGCCAAGAGGTTCGTGATGCGACCAGCCAAGGTCATTCGTTTTTATCTATGTCAATTGACTTTGGAAATTATATACATAAGTTTACGATTATGTACCAATAATAATTATTATAATACACTCATCAGCACAAAAATCCGGACAAGGAAAATTATTACCAACTTTGATATTAATTAATTTTTCTGATTTTAAAATATCTTTAAAGACATTTTCAAAAGATGGTAGCCGCATGTATTAAGATTATTACCCGCTTTTCGATTTAAGAAAAATGTTGACATGTGTGATATTATACCGAGGGCCACAAATGATACTTTTTTTGCCTTACGTTCTTAACAACTTGTGGAAAAAGTAGGCAGTGCGATAATATTGCAGTGCATTTCATATGGAACTCGCATGTTTTCTTAACATTTTGTTTTTTTATTCGTCCCAATAACTGTTCTTTTTAAAAAAATATATTCTTTTTAAAAAATCATTTTGATTTTTCCAATGTTATTGAAAAAAAAATTAAATGTGATAAGTTGCCAACTAGCATTTTATTTCATTGTCAGTGTTAAGTTTAAGTCATTGCCTAAACATGTGCTCAGAAGTTGTTGCCCGTGCTGTGGCACTAAGCGACGAAGGCCGAAACATACGATATATCGCTAATGTCTCGGGCGAGGCTAAGAGTATCGTACAGGATGCAATCAGCCGCTTTCGACAAACTGGGGAGTACAGTTTGGATTTGTTTGACGACTAATGGCTGAAGATGGTCTTAAGTCTCCTCCCTGATCCTTAACGCCTAGAATACTCCCCAGTTTGTCGAAAGCGGCTGATTGCATCCTGTACGGTACTCTTAGCCTCACGCAAGACGTTAGCGATATATCGTATGTTTCGGCCATCGTCGTTTAGTGCTACAGCACGGGCAACAACTTCTGAGCGCATGTTTGGGCAATATTTCAAGTTTGACACTGACAATGAAATAAAACGCTAGTTGATAGGCAACTTATCACGTTTAATTAATTTTTTTTATTGGAAAAATTAAAATGATTTTTTAAAAATATTATTTTTTTTTAAAAAGAACAGTTATTGGGACGAATCGAAAAACAAAATGTTAAGAAAACATGCGAGTTCCATATGAAATGCACTGCAATATCATCGCACTGCCTACTTTTTCCACAGGGTGTTAAGAACGTAAGGCAAAAAAAGTATCATTTGTTGCCCTCGGTATAATATCACACATGTCAACATTTTTCCTAAATCGAAAAGCGAGTAATAATCTTTACCTACGACCACTACTGTAAATACTTAAAAACACACCGTTTCCGATCAATGTAAGATTCCCATTACGCACGGTAAAAAAATCGCACAGCTTGGTAAAAAAATCGCACAGTTTTCCTAGCAACCGCTTAGCAACGGTCAATACAAACAAACTTATTCAAAAACTGACATAATCGTAGATCAAATTTGTATGTGAGTAATATTATAAAGTGAAATTAGTTTGATTAGGTACATAAAAAATGTCGAGTGACAGTGAAATAGAAAATTTAACTCCACCCAATATTAGCAAAATTGCAGAAGCTGCTAAAAACAACTTGTTACCGGCGAAATCTGAATATCGATACAAATTTACTTACCAAAGATTTATGGAATGGAGATTAAAAAACGACGTTAAATCATTTTCCGAGAATGTAATGATGGCATATTTCCAAGAACTATCAAAAACGATGAAGCCTTCCTCACTTTGGTCATTTTACTCAATGTTAAAGGCCACAATTAATATAAATCACAATGTCGATATTGCAAACTACTCCAAATTACAAGCTCTTCTGAAGAGAAAATCGGACGGCTTTAAATCCAAAAAATCCAAGATTTTGACAAGCAAGAATATAAACGATTTTCTAGAAAACGCACCAGATGATAAACATTTGTTTATGAAGGTAATATATTGAGCTCAATATAATGTTAAATGTGTAAATTTATTTCAAATCGTCTTTTAGGTTGCTCTTATAATTGGTATAAGCGGTGCATGCAGGAAACAAGAGTTGCGTAATATAAAACCGTCAGATATCCAAGACACAGGGAAGAATCTAATTATTAATATTCCCGATTCAAAAACTAAACGGCAACGTTCTTTTGTGGTGTCAGAATATTTTTACCCAAAGGTTAAAAAATATATAAACATTCGCTCTGCAGTAAGTACAGCTCCAAATTTACCTTTTTTTCTAAACTATATAAACGGAAAATGTACCAAACAGTCTGTTGGTATTAACAAGTTAGGAAAGGTTCCAAAAGAAATAGCCAAATATCTGGGACTACCAGAAGCAGCGAATTATACAGGACACTGTTTTCGACGCTCGTCCGCGACTATTCTTGTTGACGCGGGTGGTGACTTATTAGATTTAAAAAGACACGGCGGATGGCAGTCCTCAGCCGTAGCTGAAGGGTATGTGGATAATTCCCTAAATAATCAAACTAACAATTCGTCTAAAATATCATCTGCAATAGCAAGTACTAGTAGTAGTACTAATAGTATTAATGAAAATTTCATTGAGGCAACTAATAATGTAAATCTTACTTATGCTTCAACAAGCAAAAGAAACGATATACCTTTTGTCTTCAATAATTGTTCTGTAACTATAAATAATTATTGTAATGAGAATAAATAATATTATAAAAAATAACATTTGTAAATTTAAATAATCATACTGTAGAATTATTACAATATATACCTTCTCGTTGATGTTATCACGTTCTTAAATTAATAATATTGTTACCAGTTAAGATGAAAAACTAAAACTAAATGATGTTGTGTGAATAAGTAGGTCGTAGGTAAAGTATGGTACGTAATACGTGTTGTAATGCAATTACGCACTCATAGAATTACGCACTCGCCGCTACGCGGCGTCGTGCGTAACTTTTCTATTTGTGCGTAAATTGCTTTTTACAACACTTATTACGTAATATACTATAATACATGCTGCTACCATGTTTCGAAAATTTCATTAAAGATATTTTAAAATCAGAAAACTTAATTAATATCAAAGTTGGTAATAATTTTTCTTGTCCGGTTTTTTTTGCTGATGAGTGTAGATCGAATAATATAAATAATTTTGACATATTATCTACTAACCTACATAACCTATATATTTTTAATTTGACTAGTTAACAACAATTGAACACGATGCTTTTTAAATCTACCAATAAAAACTTGTAAAATTGTATTAAAATATTTACACATATTCGGGAATGTATTATTGCAGCAATTATCACAAATAAGCATCAAATTAAATATTTTATTAAAATGTGCATTTAAAGTTTTATGAATTATGAAACGTTTTTTTCGTGGAAAGTTTCAAAAGTACTGGGGCGCGGCATGGCTAAAAACGGTACTTCGGATTTATTGCATGTACAATGTGGATGCGCGGACACAAACAAAGGACAGGGCGTCGAACCCAATGTTAAAACCCCCATCATTATATTTCGCCGCGCCGCGCTTCGCATAAACGCGTGAAAAGCTTTACTGTGTAGTTTTCATGATATTTGGACTTTTAATGAAAACTTAGCATTTCTTTGAACTTTTATTTTTACTTTGTATTCTGTAAATTAAGTCAAAAGAACATAATTATATTATAGCATTGTTTCAACCCTACAAAAAAATTGTTCGGTAATCTCCAACCGATCAAATGGATTTTGAATTTAGCAATTGATTGTTACGGTTCAGTAACGATTTGCCTGCTGCGCTGGAACAAAATCAAAGCTGAAATGAAATATTTAACATTTCTTTACATACAAATATTTCATATACCGGGTCCGCCAACGTGGCGAGGATGGAAGATTAAATCATTATCGAGGAGCTTATCAAAAATACTAAACCAGCATAAGGTATCGACTTAAAAGCGGCATATTTTAAAAATATTTTACATTATACAGGGTGGCTCAAAAAAGTGTGGCGGACTAAACTTGCATTTTTTTAAATGGAACACCCTATATATTATATTATTTTCTAATTCCCTATACAATTCCACGTATATTTTGTATAAAATGTCATATGTCTAAATTCAATTGTTTTTGAGTAATTGACGTTTAAAATATGGCATTTTTTGACTTTGACAGACTGTAACATTGGAACGGTTCATCTTAGAGAAAAATGGTTTTTACCTTCCTATCTTAGTTTTTTATTCTCTATCCAAAAATACCAACTTCCGGTTTAACATGTTAAACAAAAAAAACGGTTTTAACGGTTTAACATGTTAAACCGAAAGTTGGTATTTTTGGATAGAGAATAAAAAACTAAGATAGGGAGGTGAAAACCATTTTTCTCTAAGATGAACCGTGCCAATGTTACAGCCTGTCAAAGTCAAAAAATGCCATATTTTAAACGTCAATTACTCAAAAAGAATTGAATTTAGGCATATGACATTTTATACAAAATATACGTGGAATTGTATAGGGAATTAGACAACTATATAATATATAGGGTGTTCCATTTAAAAAAATGCAAGTTTAGTCCGCCACACTTTTTTGAGCCACCCTGTATAATGTAAAATATTTTTAAAATATGCCGCTTTTAAGTCGATACCTTATGCTGGTTTAGTATTTTTGATAAGCTCCTCGATAATGATTTAATCTTCCATCCCCGCCACGTTGGCGGACCCGGTATACTGAATATGTTTTTTCACTTGATTTACTCAGGATACAAATTCTGAATTAATTGAGTTATATTTTGGCAGTATCTTTAATAACAAAGAGATTCTTGCAAATGCCAAATTGTCGTGAAAAATCTAAATATCTTGTAAACTAAATTTTTTTGGAATAATTATACCTATTGTAAAAAACAACAGCGGTACGTGATTTTAGAAGCAATTTGGGTAGTATTTATATTGTAAAAAATTCCAAGATGAGCGCCATAAAAAAGTGAAGTTTTGGTAGGTTCTTCAAGAACAAAAATTAATTAAAATTCTGGTAGGACAAAAGAATATTTTGATAATGTAGGAAGTTAACAGATGTCCGATGAAAGGTATAGGGGAGAGGAGGCAAGTACCGTTATAACTAAGCAGGAATCAAATTTTTGTACAAGCAATCAACCTTATAACGTGAGTTAATGGTATTTTTTTTTATATATTGTTAATACATAATGACATTATACTTCTAAACATTTTACAAAAATATTTAATTAGGTGTTATAAAAAAATTGTACAACATGGTATTATACGAAAACGTCGGGTAATCCTTTATTTTACCTTCACCAAAGGTTTACAAATAACAATATTTAATGTTGGTACTTTTAATTTTTTTTGGGAAGACGAACATTGAACATTTCTTTTTTGTACTCATATAAAAAATCATATGAATTAACGTGGCGTAATACATTTCCATACAAATTAATTGCTTTGAATACCGTACACGTTGCAATTAATACGGTATTGTCCGAACCGGAAAAATAACAACAAACACATAATAACAATTATTTCAAACATATTTTAGAAGCCAAATTATTCATGATTTTTAAGCTTAGAATCCAAACTTGTAAAGAACCAAGTTAAAATTTAAATAATTAAAAGACTTAGGTCTTATTGTGTCTTAGATGTTTCTTAGAAGAACGACGGCGAAAAATGTATACGTGCTTATATATACCAGCTTTTAATCAAATGGTGTTTGGGCATTACTCGAAATCCTAGCACGCAATATATACATAGAAATACTTCTATATCGCAGTTTTTTTCGCTCTGTACGGTAATGGCCTACGCTCCCCTACAACTAACTAAACTATATCCTTTTGTGGGATATTTGAAATCAGCTATAAATTATTCTACTAAAAGTTTCCTAATTTACCAATATGTTAAACTCTAATAAGACCAAGATCCCAATAATGAACACTAAAAATTCCAAATAAAAACGTCATAAAATTATAATGCAATTTATCTAATTTAAAATGTCACGTTAATTATACTACATTTGTATGTATAATTTCTTTTTGAGGCAAAAAATCCGAAGGAAAAAATTATAATCAACGTGTCCGAGCGTTCTTTCAAAAAACTAATACCTGATTTTTAAATGAATTTGTTCGGCTTTGTATTGTTTTCATATTTTAGCCCATAACTGTATTTGGTATTTAATTGTTAATTTTTGGATACATGGAACAAATTAGCCCTCCCCCCCCCCCTAAATATCTTGTATAATCATTTTAATTTTTACTTAAAATTTTCTTGTCTTAACCGTTTATTTGGATTAACTTATGCAGTTATTCATTTGATGATGAGCATACTAAAAAAATGTGTAATTCTAAAAATTTTCAATTGCGTTTGATTATAATTTAACTAAGTTGTCAATCGGCCTTCTCACAAGAGGCAAAAATCTACCTCTAACTAACCCGATAACTAAAATTATGTAGAATAAATATTACACCTTTTAGGTATTCACTCTTCCTTCAGAGACTATTTAGTCTTTAATTCTATAGTCGTTTTGAGCAACATTATATGCACATAAATAAAATAGAAATTTATATAATTTTACTACAACCATTATAAAGCGCATTCGTAAATGTTTGTAAATAATAGTAATTAAATATTTAACCCTAGATTGCCAACCTACGTAAAATTTACGTAGAGTTTTTTTTTTAATCTGAAATAACTGGCCTATTATTGGTATCCTCGTTCTGCCGCTCAATCAGTGCATCTACCACCATCTCAACAGTCTGCCGACGCGTTTCTGATGTGGCATTTAAGGGTTGTACGTTACCGAATAAAGAGTGATTGTTGGCGCGTAAATTTTACGTATAGATGTTATAAATGCCCTAAGTTCAGCTAATATTTTTATGTGTCTTTTTTAATAATTTTGTTTGTTTTAGATTCAGAAAATGTTTGTTATTATTGAATAAAAATAAGTAATTACTTATCCCTAAAAAATTAAAAGGTTTGAGACAATTTTTGCACATATTTGTAATATACGTAAAATTTACGTATTGTTGGCATCGACGTATATATTTTCAACGTTGGCAATCTAGGGTTAATAGAAACCAAATAAAACTAGATTCATTGTCATGACTCATTGTGACTATTACCTTAATTTAGGACGTCACGACTTACCAGCTACCTATGAAATTAGGTCCCTAAACTCATTTCATACCTCTCTACTTTTATTTTTTAAATTATATTTCGTAATATAATATACACTTTGTTGGAAAATATTGTTTGTAATTTTGTAAACTAATCACCTGCCGACGGGCACCGGCGCCGCGGTGATATCTATCGAGAAATACAGGGTGATTTATGTTAAGTGGCCTATTAGAAGATCTCAGAAACGGATACAGTTATATTTTAGTGGTTTTGGAATTAGGAACAATTAAAAATAATATTAAAATCTGTTATAAGTTTAAAGACACTATTTTTGACTGATATTATTTTATAGTTGACATATTTTATCAAATTGGCAACAAAGTTCACAATCAAACAAACTCACAGTCAGAGCCTACTTTACAAAAACAATAACTTATGAACTTAACATATTATTATACAGATATCTTAAAATTTTTTTGAATTGCTTATAATTCAAAAACGACCAAAAATATTAATACCTATAGTGACATATTAGACGTTTAGATAGGAAATTTGATTCTCTACGCGCTAGTTAGATATAGATATATAGATATGGATAGTTTGCGAAAATTTACTTATGCACAAATATCTAAATGGCCAGATTGGCATAATTTTAAAAAGCGTCGGAATAAAAAATGTAAAATCTATGTTAATTAATTTTGTAAGAAAAAAGTCTAGATAGTAAGTAAGTCTTTTTCGTAAGTAAGTCTTTTCCTATTATTATTTCTTACAAAATATCAAATATCAGGTCTCTTTGAGTAAAAAATGGACGAATTCTTCGAATATTTTTAATAGTAATTATGCCTGTTATCACTTTTTTATAAAGATAACTTCCCTTATTTCTGAGTTCTTCTCTCAATGTCAATTACCCTGTATATTATATTGTTTTGACTTGTCCGAATGTCGATCTAATTTATCTTAATTGGTTACATTTAACTGCTAATTTTAATTGAATAATTTTATAAACTTAACAATTTCGTTTTAATTCTATAATAAGGTAAATAACTTAATTTCTAAAAAATAAATATATGTACCAAGAATATCAAGAAGTGTGTAGTTCTACCCAATTGACTTAATTTTGTTCTGCTCGGCAGATTTAATTAAAATCGCCATGCAAAATTACAGCAAATTTTATAGAAATAATAAAAATCATCTTGTCCAGTTGATAAGGTAACGGTTTAAGTTAATGAACGTCAGACTGTAATAAAAATTCACAATAATTTTGAAGTTTGTGTTAAATTTACTTTTTTCATAATCCGGTGAATTTACTCTTTATGATAAATTGATTTTAATTATCCAAGAAAATTCAAAATCAATTATTTTACTGCATTTTTCGCAAAATGTATAATGATTTAACCCAAAATTTGCTATAATATTATACCCATAACTGAATATTTCAGTATTATTAAAGGCGCTAATAAATTCACTTTTAAAGCTTAGAATTATCAATAGATGTTTTATTTATTTGTCGTACTTAAATTTACAATATATTTTTTCCAGTCGGATAGGACTTTGTTTTCCAAGTAAGTAATGTTTGACAGTTGCGGTTATTGATAACAAAGCAACTCTACACTGCTCCATACGTCCCGAACAGCCTTAATATATTTTAATAACTTCACTCTTAAAAATGACTTGGTATTTGGTACTAATTTTTATTTGTTCTCGTGTTTAAGTTACCAAAAATAACTATTTTTAGTTAGGAAAACAAAAAAGATTTTTTTCTTGGTTATATTTACCAAAAAATTATGCCATCAGAACAAAGAAAATATCTTGTTTTCCTATTAGTTGGCGGAAATAAAATATTTTGTTTAGCTGAATTTTACTCTGTATATATCTTATTTAAATGTTACATCAAGGTTCCTACAAATTTGTATTTATCAATTGGGCTTGTTGTAATAACACATTATGAATTTGTAGTCCCTATCATTTTGTTAATTTTGATTAAGATACATTCTTAGTTACCAGAACTAACTTTTCTTTTCAAGTAATATTATTCTTCATATTTATAACTAACGGCATCAACAGAGACTTGACGCCCTTGCCCGTTGGGTGACATGTGACATCCTTCTAGCCAGGACTGTCAGGAGGTTATGTTTATGTTAGGGTGCTTTTGCGGTTCCGTGTCCATTTTTACGTGTTTTTAAGGCAATAATTGGCCATTTTCATGGCCGTGCCCGTGTGGAAAATGGATGTGACAATATTTGGTGTAATTTATTTGTGTTTATTGTCTTTCCTGTGTACGTTCTTATTGGCAAAAGAAAGTTAAATCATAAGTAAGTAAACATTTTATTTTTTATCATTGCAGTTGTACATTAGAAACTTTAAATGAGATTTTTATACAGCATGGCAAGGTGACCCGATGAGAAATAACTTAAAAATAGTTTTTGTGTTGTTTTTGTTCTATGTTCCATTTCCATAAAAGAACGTCATATTGATGATTTTTTAATCTAACCAAGTACAACAAATTTCATATAGCTGTATATTTTAAATAGAAAGTCCAGGGGATATTTTTTGTTTTTTAATAATCGCAGTTGCAGATAAGAAAATTTAAATAAGGACAATTCAGTTCTATAAGCAATTGAACAACCCAAAAGGTTGAGTAAAATAAGTTAAAAATCTTGTGTTTCTGTTTTGTATTGCATAAGTATATGTATTATAAAGAACATTAGAAAACAAGGACATTGGGAATAATTTTTTTTAAAGAAACCATAATATCCCTGATAATTTAATCCAATTAGTTTACGTATACCTAATAGAGTAGTAATACCAAGGCATTTTTTTATTTAAATGGGGACCTAGGAAGGAATATTTTTCGTTACTAAGTATAAATTACATGACATTTTTTTTAGAAATAAAACAGACTTTTTTTAAAGTTATTTCTATCAAATCAACTTGCTAATTTTGCCATGCGTTATAAGCAGTTCATTCAAACTTTCTAATGTGCAATTGCAATGACAAAAATATAAAATTTTAATTTATTTATGATTCAACTTCTTTCTTACAATTAGAAAGTACAGAAAAAAGATAATAAACACAATGTGGTGCCTACATACGTAATTGTAACTCTATGACAATTTCAAGATTGGCCCAAATAAATGATTGCTTTGGCAATATTTGTAGATTGCATCATTAACAAAAACAATATTGCCTTGAAAACAAATTTTCCATATTTACACATTAGTTGTGACAACTAATTTTAAAAGCGGGAGTACCATAGCGACAATTTTTTTGGTTGTACAAACTAATTTTTGGGTTGAGTCCGATTTCACGAAAATAAATAGTTGTCAGAACCAAATTTTAGTAATCCATACCATGTTATTTTTAAGAGTGTTATTAATTTATTATTTGTACAATGGAATCTTCACCATGTAATCAAAAAAACGCTGTTTTAAATAATTAAAGGTGGTTAATATACGTTTTTTCTCCACGGTCGCTAGTCCCTAGCGACTACGACCCAAGATTGCCAACCCTTCAGGTTTGACCTGGAGTCTCCAGGTTTGGTTTGGAGGCTCTAGGTTGAAACGGTGTCTCTAGGTCGAAACCCTCTGACTCCAGGTTACGGGTATCGGAGAGAAGATGACCATTTTTTCTAGAAGTCACCTGTGATTGGGAGGGGAGCGACCTTTTTTTAGATTGAAGGAGGAAGAAATATAACAGCCACGTCACAGCGTAAACTAACTTCAGGTCAACGGGAACGGAGGAAATTTAAGACTCCAGATCAGAAACTTTAAAAAGTTGACAATCCTACCCAGTAGTGATGACTGATTCATTAAGACGTTTACAATGGTTTTTTAAAGTTCGGTAGCAGCGGTCGAGTAACTTCTAGAAAAACAAACATTATCAGAAACCATTGTACATTATGTACATGTCTGTGTGGCGAATCAGTCGTCGCTACTGGGTCGTAGTCGCCAGCGACTAGTGACAGGGGAGAAAAACCTACCTTTAGGTAACTATCTAGTGATTTCAACTACTGTACTATGATATCAATGACCCGCAGATAAGTAGCACTACCAAATCATACACCTATCGCGAGATGGCCTGATTTTTAATCTCTTAAAAAATAGTTTAAAATAAAAAAATTTAGTTGCTGCGATTGTCAAAATAAATATAAGTAAAAATTGTGTAAGTACCTTAAAACCTTTAAAACTACTTCTAGTTTAACCGGATCTTGATTTTTAAGCTTTTCTTATTTGAGAAATTATAAAACAGACTTGACAGCCCTATTATTAGTAACATGATCCATGTTTGTTCCTATAATAATTTCTTCTTCGGTACTTAACATGTTTAAGATATTTTTGTATACGGCAGTATACAATGGTTAGAAATCAAGAGAATTAATAAAATGTAATTTAAGAATAAGACAATAAAGCCGTACCTCCCTTTAGTTATAGTTTATATTATTTTAAGATAATATATTGTTGATAATGCCAGGTACACAACTAAAAGAAAAATACATTAATCTTTCTTAGCATTATCTATAACTCACTAGCATTGCTGAGCCGTTTTAACGATGTTCTTTCATTAAGAACTTATTTTATAATAAAAATTACTTTTACCTAAACCAAAACGTTTTGTTCCTATAGAATTATGTACAATAATAGTTATAAATTGATAAATATATATAAAACACTAAGCTATTATATATCACATGTCAATTAAAATAAAACTTCTACATTTTAGTATTTATAAAACATATTTTTATAAATGTTGTTACAAAATAGGACTCATATTGCTACTACTAGATAATATTATAAGTTGAAAAATAAATTATTTATTTATAAATACAGTGACCGGCAGAATTCTCGCTTCACAAGGAAAACCTTTGTATTATTAATTTTACAGAAAATTTTCTTCGTTCTCTCAAACTAAAAAAGTACACATTAAAATTGAAAACAACTATAATCCATACGAGAGATTCAATTTTTTGTAATTTGCTCAAGTGTAAAGTACCCTTATTTTTTTATCTAAGATACAATTTTTATTTGTAAAAGTTGTTTTGAAATGAAAGTTATGTCCAAATATATAGTCACGGCCTTCTATTCAAAAAACGAAAAAAATACTTATTTTTTGTCTTACCCCCTATAGAGCAACGTTAAAAAAAAACATATGGAGCGAGAATTATGCCGATCACTGTATGATAAGTTTATAAACTTAGCTCTTTTAAAGTTAGTGGACAAATATTTCTCTAAAATTATTTTTTGATATTCCAACTATAGTATGAGTCGGAAATAATAGTCAGTGACTCATCGCTTTAACATCGAGAGCAACAGCTTATATGAAGTCAGAGGGAAAAAAATTCACGAAAATAAATATTCTGCTCTATTAAAATTTCAAAAAAACACTAAAATTGTCTCCCCTAACTTCGTACAACCCACTATACTCTATATGAAAGCCATGAATCACTGACTATTATTTCCGACTTATACTATAGTAATAACTACATTCTAACTTTACGGTGAGTAAGCAATATGAGTCTTACTGAGTGGAAAAACTGGCAGCAAGGTACAGGCAAGAATTTGTGATTGTATTTGATAACCATTTACGTATTTTGGCAGAAAGAAATATAGCAGAAGAAAATATTTGCATCCAAACATAAATTAACATTATTTACTGTATAAATGCAGGGTGTTTCATCATTGAATGCTAATCCGAAACGACGATTTTTAAAAAATTCTGTAGATGAACATAGCTCAGCAACATAGGTCAGTAGCCGCTTTATTTCTGAGATATAAAAAAACATAAATTTTTTTCCAATATCTCTAAAACCTGGTTTATATTTTTTTTCCAATTTTGGTACATGTAAGATGAGGATGAAAAATATTTTTTTCAGGATAAAAGTTGTCCTCTATCTTCTCATAAAAATGGTAATTTGACTTTTTTTTGTCCGATTAACGGTTTTTGTTTTTAAAAAAAAATTCATTCATTTGCTTGTCCCTATGCAAATTCAACTGTTAAAGAGAAGTATGATCTTCTTTGATAGAAACATAAGAATCTACTACGCTAAGAACATATTTAGTTGTTTTATAAACATAAATAATTTTGACACTAGATCCCCAGACTTTAACAGTTTGGATTTTTTGCGACATCTTAAAACCTTGGTTTGACTTGACCAGGGTTTTAAGATGGCCCCAAAAAATCCAAACCAAGAAAGAATTATTGCGAAACCACATACTTAGATTCTTATGACGCTATAAGGAATACTCTAAGAATTTTCCAAAGGGTACGCGAGCCATTGAAGGAGGGCTAAAGTGTGCACACTTGTAGGAGGTGGACATTTTCGACAGAAAATATTTACTTATAGGTTTTAAATATAAAAAATATAATTTATTTATTAGTTTATTTTATTTTTTTAATCAAAAATCGTCCGCTGGATGAAAGGGCAATTATTAAAATAATATTTATTTTAAAAAACACAGTGACGTATCATTTTTTTCATAAAAAATATTTCAGGGCATGTCAACAGGGACGTCAGCGGTGAAATTTAAAAACCATTGTCTTGGGAAAAAATGTGTTTTTATGCGTACTTTGTAATCTTTGCATGAACCAAAATTTAAAAAAAAATACAAAGCAGTGTTAGAGATATTGAGAAAAAAATATTATTTTTTAATATAAACATCCTGTATTAAAAAGACATAATGCGGACCTATGTTCATATAAATATTTATTTTTAAATCATCCCAGTTCTATTACTTATTAGGATTAGCATTCAATTATGAAATACCCTGTATACTAATGGAAAAAACTATTTCTGATAAAAAAACACTATTTTGTGTCCTCTTTTGTAGGACATTTATCATCCTTGGCTCATTGGACATTTAATTTTATTATAATATCTTAAAAAGTAATTATTTAAATTTGGCCATACTCCAACCATTTTTAGATAAAAAAAATAAATGATCGAGATTCGTAGCGATTTTTTATCAGTTTTGTATTATAAAATATTAATATTGTCAATATTACTGATAAAACAATGTTGTTTTCCTGCAAAAATGTCTCGCTATTTTTTGCGTTTCTAGGTTCAAAATTTTTATTTAAATTATGACTTATAAATTTAAATATCAAAATAACTTACTAAACTACAAACCGAACAACTTTTCCAAGGCACTAATGCCGCCCGCGCACTAGCAACTTTTCCGAAGCAACTGTTTAATCACATAAATGGAACATACATAATTAAATGTAATCTCGCTCACGGGCGATTTTTAAATCGAAGCCACTAAAAAATTGCAACACGTCCTATTTTGACGGCGATGAAACTGTTACCGGTGATTATCAGTCACGCTTGTTTAAACCTGTCGCCGCGAACCCGGCGATTATTTAGTTGCTTTGTTAACTATTTTTACATGGTAAACTGTTGCGGTTTCTTTCTTTCCTGTGGTGATACAGCCAGACGAAATGTAGTATTTTGATATGAAATGCGATGTCCCAGTATTTTTAATAAGTTGTCAAAACTATCTATACTCATTCGAAAATAATTAAAAAATTTGTTTGGATGCTCTCTCAAGCCATCAAACAACTTTTAAAATTGTCCATTTAAAGGTATTTGGCTTAGTATTGGATGAAACCAAAATATATTTTTTTTGCTTTCTTTTTCTAGCTAAACTGAGAGCACAAACACATGCAATTTCTACAAAATCCATGGTGGAATTGACCTTTATAAGCAACTATTCTCTAGATGCGCGCTACCGGAGATTACGGGAAACTTTTTGGGTGACTAAACAATTTAGTTGCTTATAACAAAAGTTGCTAGTGCGCGGGAGGCATAAATGAAGGTATGGAATTTCACAGTACCACAAATTCGATCAAATTGTGATTACGTTCATGACACTTAATAACATAATTTGTTTAAATATATAAATGTTTAATTAGCTCTAAATTAATTCTTAGGAGTATGGTGCCCTTTTTCTATAATATCAAATTTATGCCTGTTATTATAATAATGTTTAAAAATTATATAGAATAAGTAGTTATTTTTAAACAAAATTTTTATAACACACTACGGATAATTGCGAAAATTTCTTGAAGAAAAAAACGAAAAATGATCACAATTAAAAAAAAATATATTTATAATAAAAAATTGCAAAAATAAACAAAATTATAAAAAAATACGTTTTCTCAATAGCTAATGTTAAAGTTGCAGTTGGTCTACTCAAAATAATAAATAAAATAGCACGTTAACCCCAAGAGTAGATTAAATAATACTTTAACAGCAAGGATAGATTAAAAACTAAATTTTTTAAGAAAGATTTTAATGATAATAGTTTGGCTCTGGCCTCTGACGCCTCATCTCGAGTTATCATTTTCACTCATTTCTTCTTCCCAAAACCGCACTGAACGACACCACAGAAGAAATAAATGTTGATAGCAAAATGAAAATTATATGGATGACTTGTTTAATAATCAAAATCCATAGAAACCGATGGCCACTCAAGAAAAAAAATTTAAATTAAAAATCGTCTAAAATCTTCTTCATACATACAAAAATGTTCATATTTGACCTATGGAAAACACATTGTTTTACACGCGACAATAAAATGACATTATCACCTTCCGAAGTGAGATCATCTAATTTTAATTAATCTTCTTCGGTAGATGATAAAATAACATTTTATTGTCTTGCATAAAAATTACTCTTATACTGTAAAAAAAAACGTGAATTAATTAACTTTTTTTATAATTTGCACTTTTGGCCCTTTTTATTCTCATTTTTCGACCTTTTCGATAAATTTTCAAAATTAACAACTAGGTCAAATAGGTATAGCGAATTTTGTACACTTATTATCAGTGTCTTACATCCAGTTATCAAAAATATTCATAATAATAACAAACATAAAAATTGCACCGATACCTTTAACTACCTGGCAAGATTTGCAAATTCTTTTATCAGCTTGTAAATGTCAGTGTACTTTGTTACCTCATTATCAGTGACAAATTTACGACTAAATCATGCTATTTAACAACAATGCATCATATAGGATATAACCATTAATAAAAATTTTAATGATATAGTTTAAGTAGATATAAATTAGGCCGTAAAAATCTTCGGCCTAATTTATATCTACTTAGGGCTGGCTTATGTGCCGGTTTAGCGACTGTGCAACGGAAAAGTTTTAGTTAAGAGACACCTTAAGTTAAGCCCCACCTAAAACGTCTTAAGTGGAACCCGTGCAAACGGCCCTAAGAACTAAATTCAAGTTTATTAACGAAACGCAAAGGAATTTTAGTAGAAGGCTGTTTTTTTGGTGGAAGTTCGCAAATTTCAAAACAATTTTTTGGTCACGTTTTTAATAAATGGGAGAAAATATTGAAATGAAAATTTAAACTTTATTTTGACATATTTCTTCAAATAGAATCAGTAAGAACAAACGAATTCGTGAAAATTCGATTTTGTCCAAATATCTACGGAAGGAATCGTTGTTTTTAGACTTAAGAACGCAACGTTGCATAATTTAGTAGGTATGGTTCAACTTTTTTATAATTTAACCATGACTGTATCTTCTATGGTTTACGAGATCCCTGTATCTGGGACACTTAGTATACAAAGCATTATTGTAAAAGGGCAGGAATTAATCAGGAACCGTCGAAGATTCAAATGGCATCACGTCACTTAAGCACTAGTTTATATAGATCAGTTCATTAGGCAAGATTAAGCTTGTGTCGTGGCAGGAGCTAGACTGTAGACTCTGCAAAGTACTGCTATATTTCCATACTGTTTGTTTTCTTCTAAATTCCTTTTTATTCATTGTTATTCAGCAACCTTTATGATTCAATATAACATTTCTGAATCATAAAAATATATTTTTAGGTTGAAAGTCAACTTGTTGCCTGCGTCTTGTTGAGATTCTTCATTTATTTGGAGCCTTCTTATGGACTTATAGGTACAAAACAGTGGTATTTTGTCTTATAAATTACAATAATTTATTTAGGTTTGTTTTTCTAAATAAAGCTATATTTCTCCATCAGCGTCTATATCCTGAAAATCCAATAGCGTATATGTTTCCCTTCTGGAAATAAATCTGAAAGAAAAAAAGACATGTTGAATAAGTGGAATTTTTCGATAATTATTATTACCAGATCCGTAATGTTAAAATAATAAATAATATTTTATTTAGGCCAAATTGCACCATCGACACACATCATGTCATGTTTGCGTTCAACTTATCAGATCACCATATTCTTATAGCATTGTAAAATCAAGTAAAAATAGCATCAAAAGTCAGAATATCCATTCACATCATGTTTAATTTTTACATGGAAATGGTTTTCATACAAAGTCATCATGATAAAAATAATATTATAATTAGATCCGATTTACTTTAAAAGAATTAAATCTTATATTGAAACAATCCGGTATAAGCGTGGCTGTGGAAAATTTTACTGCCAATGTGAGCAACCATTTGCTAAAAGTGCCACTTTATTTCATAGTGGGTTTAAAAAATTTGCGAAACTGAAGGTTTTTAACATTGAATGGAAACGCTGTAATAGCAAATTTGCTTTTACATGTGTGTGAATGCGTGTAGGTACTATTTTAACACTAGTGTTAAAACGACTATCCATTTTAACACTAGTGATAAAATGAACCACATATATTAATTTAAAAATTAATAAAAGCGTATATCTCTTGTTATAATGCTTAGCCAAATAAGTAATAGGCAGTAGGAAATTTTTTTAAAAGGAAATCGCTACCGTCCAATCTTTCATTATAATGTATATTTATCATTTGCACTTTAAGCAACATTAGAAAGAATCAGTGACGAATTTAGTATTTAGCCTAGAGGGGGAACTTTATTGTGGAATAAGATTAAAAATGAGAGCTAGGTTTTTTCGTTATTATTTATTTAGTACAACGAACTTTTTTGTGCCAAAAAAAGGTAAATACAAAAAAATAATACTGACACAAGACATAATAAAAAAATAAAATACTGAAATAAGCAAAACAATGCTTTTTTAAGAGTAGAAAAAAATAACAGACGAAACTAAAAATTCTCTAAGGTTTTTCATACCATTTTGTAGTATAAAAAAAATCAAAGTTCGATTTAAATGACAAAATCAAGCCGTCTCTTTTTGCTTGCAAACCGGTTGATAATTTCATCTATGTTTAAATCCATACTTCGAGTGATATAATAGTAAAGCTAAGCCGTTAAGGCGGTCTTCTAGCATGGTAGACCTCAGGTAAATTTTTTTAAATTCTTAAAGTGGAAAAACTTCTCTGTCTGCGGTGGCAACAGAAATTGAAAACGTACAAAGTCGTAAATTTTCGGAAAATAATTGGCATGACAGTTTTCAAGAGCTTCTAGCGCCTCAGTTGGGAGGGAGCTTTGTTTGTATACCTGTACTTCACCCATTAATTGTGTTACCAGAGGGCTTTCCAGAAGATCTTCAAACCGTTTTATCATTTAGATAATAATATTTTTAAATCAAATATAAGGTTAATCAATCTTCTCTAGGGGGGGCTCTTAATCCGCCACTGGAAAGAATTAGCATTAATTTGGATAATACTGTCTTGGTTAAGACAAAAATAGGAGTATATTCCAATTTGCTTTGACCACTCTGATGTAATCTGAAAGGGCATTAACAGGCAACGGCTTGGCGACCAATGAACGTAGTACAAAACATGACCAATTTAGAATAGAGTACAAATTTAGCGGTTGATAAGCAAAACAATATAAATGTATCAAAGTTCTGACTTAATAATAAATAGTACCATTCGCTTTAACTACAAGTCAATTTATTTGGTGCGATATTGACTCATACTTTATGCATCGCCATTACTAAAAAGGAAAGTTTCTTTACCTGTTTGATGATATTAACAGGCTGCTTCTTCTTCGTAAATTCTTCATCCCAATTTCAATTGTCTCCTTAGTAAAAACCAAAGACTTGTAGGTGTTAACAAAAACACCTATAAGCAGACAACTGCCAAAAAAGATAAATCCGTACGTCATAAGTGGACATGCAATCTCTGCAAATGTTGTGGCCAAGTACATCCAGCGACGAATTGATGGAGTAAGATCGTCAATTCCCTGAAATACGCCAAATTCAAATGAATATTAAAAGCTATAGATTATTTCAAAAGGCAACTATAATGGCATCTAAGGTTTTCTGGAAGGTGTTACTTAGACCTAGTATTGAGGTAAAATATATCATATAAATTACATTAAGACTGGATACTTAAGTAATAGTCAAGAAACAGTACGAATAAGTTATTATATCAGTCAGCGGATTTTATAATGTAGTTCCAAAGATACGCGTGTTTTACGCTTAACTTATATTTTTCTCAGTAGACTAAGCTAGCAGGATTTTAGGATTTAAACACTTTATCGGTTTCTAATTTCAAACTTAAGAAGCCTTTGCGTTTAGTTTGTGCCCGGTCTAAGATTACATCTCTCAATCAATCAATCAATCAATCAAAAAATATATTTATTTTCTTTTATACAACATAGATTTTATATCAAACAATACAATAAATATATTATGTTCCTTCTCGTATTTGTTGTATCCGCATTGAATTAAACAAAAAGAAGGAAGAAAAATAGAGACCATTCAAGTCTACAAAGCTAAAGGCTTGTCTGCAAACTTGGATGCCTGTCTTGTAATAATATATAAAAGAAAAAAAAGATCAAATGCTCTGTATTTTAACAGTTCCCCCATTTTTTGATATTTGGTTGACATGATTCTAAAGATCGAATTTAAAATGTTTCTGAAAGATCCATCTTAATGGTGGTCCTTTACTTTTTACTACTTTTTTACTTTTAATTTAAAATAATTTTAAAAAATTTTGCAAATTCCTAATTTAATCGCATGTAAAATTTAAAAATTTCTTAATTCAAAACTTTTTTCTGTTCCTCGGCTTGACTTGCAATATCAAGGGTCGCTCTTCTTGTAATTATTTTTTAATTTTCGCTGATGATGAAGGCTTTGTCTTCGAAACATGTACGACACTAGGATTTTCTAAAGATTGCAATAAACTAGTCGAGCAGACTGTGTGTATTATTCTCCCTACTAATTATGATAGAGGTGCCCTATAATAAAGCTTTCTAACACTTAATACATGTGAATACTGGAAGAGCTGATCGATGGGGAAACGTATGTTCAGAGAGTAAATTATTTTCAAAACGCGTCTTTGAAATATTTTTAATAAGGTTTTAATGTATTTTCGTTAGCACCTCCCCAACCGACTATTTCATACGATAAATGAGACTGGACTAAAGCAAAGTATAAAATGCGTAAATTGTTTCGATCCGAGCATCTACCTAATAAAGGTTTCCAGATATTAATTGTATCCAATAAGGACTTACTAAAACAACCTAGGTTCCTGTGTATAGTAGCAGCTTCCTTGAACTTCCTCTTTCACCAGTGTGGTTTTTTATACAGGATTTTAGTTTTTGTCCACATGATATGATGGCTGTGTTTCCAGGCATGGTCAGATACACGTGATTTTGCTGTCTCTCCTTTAAGAGTATTACTTCTATGTTTCTTGATCCTAGTTTCGAGTGGTCCTAATATCTTAATAAAATATAAGATCGGCGACAATCGCGAGGGATCCGGTAGACACAGCTTTTTCTGTGTTTTTAGCTTAAAGCCAGCATAACGAACCACACTGGAGGAAAGGAAAACTCAAGGACCCTGCTACCACAACCAGAACACAGTTTCTTTTTAAAGAAATATATAAAATCTTTTATTAGGTAAAATCAAATATAGATTTTCCTTTAATTTCGTCAGATCCATCCTTAGACGCGTCTCGCCATATCATGGCTCATCGGTAGAGCTAGGATCCGACGCAAGAAAGGATCAACTTAAAACTGCTTATGCAGTTAATGGAACACACCAGCAAGATGTTGCACGGAGCGACATCTGTGTCATTGTTAAGTAGATATAATTTTATAATAATACCGCGCATGAACTAAACGCATGATTGCAAATGCTTCAGTGCACCTTGCTAGTATAAATAGAGCTGTAGTTACTGTACTTATTTGGTATTCACCTGAAAACGAATGGAAATACATACAATGTAATGTAACGATGTGATTTAAATAGTATATTTTATTATATTGCACTTACTTCTTCAATCCACATAACAGGGAACATTATACTTCTAAAATCCTTAACAGCAACTATGTATGGAGCTTGTTGTACCCTTAAATTTAATTGAACTCTTACTTTTCCTTCAATAGGAACTCCAAGTTTCTATAAAAGTGTTAAATATATATTTTATAATAATATGACTATATAATTATTTAAATAATTTGTGTTAATTTCGTAGGATTCATGCAATTTTATATAATATATGTAGTTTTATATAATATTATGCAATATCATATACAGGGTCGTGCGCCTCACCTCCCGTCTTCTCTAGCTCACGTATTAATTAAGTTAGGATTTTGATATTTTGCAGACTTTACCTGTATCCTAGGGCGCATTTCAGGAAAATAGTTTTGTTTATACAGGGTGTTCCAAAAAAGTGTGACCATTAAGGATATGTTTTTTTAGATTACATGCCATATATTTTCTTACTTATTTGGATGCATCTTGTAGTTGCCTACATACCCCTAAAATGTTAATGAAATCGGTTCAGTATTATAGGCGAAAAAAAAATAAAAACAAACTGTTTTTCAAAGCCACCTTTGATATTTATTATATAATAATGACTGGTGGAATAGTTGATAAAATGAGTTTTCTGCAAATAAGTCTTAATGCGTTAGAAATTGCAGTAGGGTTGTAATTAGAACAAATGTTTGAATTATAATTTTGCATCGAATGATATAATAATATACAGGGGTTCCAATTTGATATAAGAAAAATAAATTGCTTTAAAGTTTGCAAAGTTTGAGACTAAACTTTGAACACCCTGTACAATTCGTATTAACCAAACTTGGTTAACGAAACTGTGAGACCTTATTTATTAAGTACCTTTGTATAATTTTATTAAAGAGACATTATTATTAATTTTTAAAACCAGTGGTGCAATACTTATTTTTTTTTAGTTTTTATTTTTTTTCGCCTATAATACTGAACCGATTTCATTAAAATTTTAGGGTATGTAGTGAACTAAAAGATGCATCCAAATAAGTAAAAAAATATATGGCATGTAATCTAAAAAAGCATACCCTTATGACGTCACACTTTTTTGGAACACCCTGTATAAACATAAATATTTTCCTGAAATGCGCCCTAGGATATAGGTAAAGCTTGCAAAACGTCATAATCCTAACTTAATTAATAAGTGAGCTACAGAAGACGGGAGGTGAAGCGCAGGACCCTATATATGCAATATTACATAATATCCTTGATTATATTATTTAGAGTCAGCAATTTTTTTAAGTAATTGTAAAGAATAATCTGCAAGTGTTTTAACCGCGCGGCAATAGCGTTCCTCCTTTTGTGTCTATTCAAACCTGCGCGGTGCAATTTCTATGGTTCTGTGAATATAACCTTCAAAAATGTCAAAACAAAGGTGGAAGTCAGCACAACAATCGAACAGGTAACACAAAACACGTGGCTGATGTACAGGGGAGAGGCGAAAACCGTGCAGACGGCGTTGTCAAAATAAAACGCTGTCACAGCGGGAAAAAAGGTCGATCATCGCAGTTGTGCGAGTCGCGCCATTTATCGCTGTGTTCTGTGGCACTGCGGCTAAACCGTCACAGCAGCACCGCCTTAGTCTGAGGAGAGATCCTTAAGTCTCCGTTAAAGGTAAGACTTTTGTTTGCGGAAAAAAAGGGGTTAGGAGTGAAAATAGTGTCAAAGGCAATTAAAGTATTAATAAAAATTGCTTTGCAGATCATTTTATTTTAAATTAAAATTTAAAATATTAATAGTAAATGAACAACCGCACATACTGGTAATGAGATATGGTGATGTTTTTGTCTGTTTTGATCCAGCTTAGTACCCTATAAAGAGAATTCATTTATTTTAATAAAAGCGTGGGAATTACTGTAGAAACGCTAGAATGTTATTTCAACAAACACTGCTCAATCCACTATTATGAAAGAACTTCAAAACTTAACTATTGTTTTAGTAAATTATTCACCACAAGTGATAACCAAACGTACCGGTTGAATTTTAAAATAGGACTCATGTATTTTTCTTTCTGGATTGAGTCCATCTACTCCTTCTATTAAGGCGGGGTCAGCATCAAGAAAATGTGGAAACGACAAATAGACAGGAGCATCTAAAATAGAGATACTTATATTCAAAATGTTAGTTTGACATTTGTACGGGTGGGCAAGGGCCTGTCGACATATTAAGCACCGGTTCCCGCAGATCACCGAAGTTAAGCGGTGTCGAGCGCGGTTAGTACTTGGGCGGGTGACCGCTTGGGAACACGGCGTGCTCTTGCCTCAGGGAAGAGTGTAAAATGAATCGACACCTAGCCATCCTATTCACGCCGGACAGGCCGGATGAGATCGGATATCTCGTAGGATGAAGGTGCCGTTTCACACTCCTCAGTCAGTAGATCACATTTGTGGTCGATGACCGGTTCAAAATGGCCTCCGTTGTCGATGAACCGTAAAAAAAAACATTTGTACGGCGACCTCATAAAACTTGGCGAAACATAAACATTTTTCTTATCTTGGCTTTCGCAAAAATTAAAAAATTAAAAGCACTTAAGCCTGGTGATGATCCAATGATCAACTGTGTATAATTTTACAGCATTCCAAAATTTCTCATTATGTGTGATAATGTGTCAATGGTACGATACAAAGAACTAAAGATGCGATATTTAGAGGATGTGACGAGCGATATTGCTATTCGTATCCATGGAAACACATTAAAAATGATATCGTGTCTAGGATTACTTACTAATGACGTCACAGACTCCAAGTAAGGTATCTTAATAACATTTGTATCATGTGTCTATGCGCTAGCAAATAAATCTCGAAACAATCTTTAACTTAAGAGAAAGTTTGCAGTACGATGCTCTTAAGACAATCAGAGTACATGGAAGATCTCATTACACTTTCTGATTCTGTTTTTAAACGGTCTAGTTGCATAAAATGTTATAACCACATATATACATACACTATATTGCCAATACAAGCAGCCGCACGAAGCAAGAATACACCCATCGTGCGATTCAAAATAACCTGAGTTGGGGGCCGTGGTGCTTGCGCAGTTAGGAAAAAATTAGGCAACCTACACGATTACTAACAGAACGTAAACAGAACCCAAGGTCTCTTGAACAGAACCGGCTCGCCGTTATATTCTTATTAGTCGCCATCTTTTGTTTCGTTCATTCGTGTGTTGTTATAATTTCCAAGTTTTGGGTGTTAATATTTATAAAACTTTACTATAAACATTTTTTTTGTTAGTTTGTAAGTTATAGTCGTTTCCATCTTTTTTACATTGTATTCGTTCGGATGTTCCGTGTGTAATTGTGCATATTATTTTTAAGTTTTGGGTGCGAATTTAGGTATAAAACTTCACCAGATATTTTGTTATTGTTAGCGACTTGTGTCTCAAGATGGGTAGAAAAAAGTGCATGGCCTTTTTTTGCACGAATCGCGGTTCAATACCAGGAATAAGGTATTTCAGGTATGTCAACTATTGGTTACTTAGTTTTATTTGACCATAAACTGTACACTGTACACTGTACACACTCGAACTAAACGGGTGAATTTAAATAAAAGCTTGTTAAAATATTTTGAAAGTCGGCCCAGTCAAATGTTTACATCAAGAAGTAAATTTCCGATCTGCGCAAACTCAACGGCCCCTGATCATCTGCTTACGGTGGTGTCATCATTGAATTATGGTATTAACAATATAGTGTATGTATGTGGTTATAATCCATCTAAGCATTTGTTAATGAAACTTACCATATTGACAAGGGCTTATGTTTTGAAGGCCTTTTGGTGGACAATATTCGTTGCCAGGACAATAGCATTTATGATCTGGGTATTTATCAACAGATTCAAAAATATTATCAGCAGAAGTATACAAGTCCGCAACAATTCCTAAAAATAGTAGTAATTAAGTAACTATAATACGACAATTCGATATAATTGTTCCGAGTAAGAGTAAAATTCCCTTATCGCCATGTGTCTTACGGTTTCAATTTTCGCTATATTTATTAATTTGTAAAAGAAATAAATAATTTTTAAAGAGGTAAGTTATCTAAAGATAACTATTCCTAACCATAAATGGCTAGGAATATTTTTCTTAAATAAAATTAAAACCTACCATGATTACAAATGGATAAGAATTGTTGTGTGTTCGTAATAAAAATAATATATATAGTTTATCCAATTACTGACTAGATGCACGTCAAAACTCACAAATACATAATCATAACAGAAACATAAAATAAGGTAGGTCTGTTATTAATTACAGAATCTTGTCAATTGAGGTAAAATTCATATTGACAATCTGTGTCATATCGAGGAACATTAATATTACGTGTTAAAAGTAATTTAAAAGCGAAAAATTATTAATTGGAACTCATTTTGCAGTTTAATTAAATCCTGACAGAATTGAAAAAATATTCGATTTATTAACGACATGACTCGAATCAAAAATTACGTAAGAAGCTGTGACGTGCATCCAATCAGTAATTTTACGGGCTTCACCTATATATAACCTACAGATTATTATTAGATTTTTATAAAAATTATAAACACCGTATACAGGGTTGCTCAGAAGTCCGGAATAAAATTAATATCAATTAAAGGAAAATGATCTAGGAAAAACGCTTGGACCCGTAAATGTGTATTTTAAATTGTGCATTTTTTGACATAAAAAAATATTATACAGGGTATCTCATAGAACTGTCGTCACGTCTTTGACAATTTTTTTTAATGAAACACCCTATGAATTATATTATTTTCTGATTTCCCACAAAATTCTACGCTTATGTTGTAAATGTCATATGTCTTATTTTACATATTAATTTTAGCAAATATTAATTTTATTACATAATTTACATTATCTCACCATGTTTTGCTCCCGTCTCTCTATACTGCATTGGAAATGTCCTGCATACATCTTTGTCATATAAATATATTATGTCTTTTTTTGTAAAATATCTGGGTGGAAAAAAGGATCCTTCACTTGCTTTAAGAACGTTGCATGGCGGCTCTGTCCAATAGGGTAAGGTTTCTTTGCCATTTAAATTTGCTATAAGTCCGAATTCGTGCATTCCTGTTAGACCAGTATAGATATTATGAACTTCTGACAAGGTTCCATTTCTCTATGTAACAGAGAGTATAGATAAGTCGATATCTTTACCTTTAAGGTTGTTCTAATGAACCTTATTTAAAATTTTGATTAATTTGTTTAAAGATTTCCCTCGTCTGTAATTATTATTCATGCATTTTTGAACGGAGAAGGAACATAAGGCAAATACTTGGTATTTGATTAGACTTGTTGTTTGATGAAAGTTATTTAATCTCTCTGTCACAAATTAAGTGTTTGATTCTTTGACATACATTTGAAATACATTTTGCCGAGGGGAGAAGGAGGAACCTCTTTTGAAAGAAATGCTTAAAACTCCAGTTTGCCTTTACCAAAATTATCAAACTTGGTCTCATTTGAAATGGTTTATATTATAATAATATTTAAAATTTTGTTCGACAATTTTATGTTACATCCGTGGCCGTTATTTGCGCAATTACAAGATATCAAAAACTTTAAATGGAAATATACAGGGTGTTCATTATCGAAAACCACTGATTAAAAGGAAAAACGCCGAGACACGTCAAAAGATGTGCCAAAAGGGACAACTTTTTTACCAAAAACTACTTAACCCCCTTTTACACTTTGCCTGCCGGGGTCATCCCCTTAAAAATTTTAAATGACAAGGGGTATCAAGTAATAGCTTGTTTAAAAGGTCTTTTAAAGTGCTTTATTTTGAAGTTTGATTTTTTTAAATCGGTCGATTCGTTTTCGAGAAAATTAGAAAAATCTTTATTTATCTTAATTTCTTCAGATAGAAAAAAAAACACACACAAAAATATCACTTTTTATTTTAATAAGTGTTCAAAATGTTGCCCGTTATTGGCCAAACAATGATATAGGCGATGTTCAAATTCCTGACGGACATTTTCAAAAACATGTTGTGGGAGATCATGGCAGCTTTCGATGATGCGTTGACAAAGTTCATCCTAAGTTTCAGATTGGGAGTGAACACAGTATATTTCAAATGGCCCCATAGAAAAAAAGTCTAATGGCGTCAAGTCAGGAGATCTAGCAGGCCATTCTATAGGCCCTCTTCGCCCTATCCATTTATCTGGAAACTCGTCGTCTAGCCATTGCCGAACCGGAAGAACATAGTGAGGAGGAGTGCCGTCTTGCTGGAAATATATTTCAGCCTCATCAAGTATAGGGTTTCCATCGTCTTTGATTTGGTTTTCAATGGTTTCAGTGATAAGCGGATTAATGGTATTTTCCAACATATCTAAATAAATGCCTCCATTTAAATTCCCATTAATAAACAATGGCCCAACCACTTTGTTTCCTAAAATGCCTGCCCATACATTAGGTTTTTGGGGGAACTGAGTATGCCCTTCTACAAAAGCATAACGATTTTCATTGCTCCAATACCTGCAGTTATGCTTATTAACAAATCCATTTAGATAAAATGTGCATTCATCACTGAAGCAGATATTCTTTACATGAATGGTATTATCATTAATCGCTGCCGTAATTTGTTCACAAAACTCAACTCGCCTATCGAAATCATCTTCGGTTAACTCTTGCAATATTTTCATTTTGAATGGATGAAATTTATGTAATTTAGTAACTGTGTGTACAGAATACCAGTCCCATCAACAATTTTGCGTATAAGGATTTATGCCAAAATGACCCAAAACTTCAACTTGAGCGGCTTCATCCAAAACTCTACGATGATTAAGTTTTTTATTTGCAACAGATCCAGTTTAAGTAAATTTAGTAACAAGGTCCAAAACATACCTATGCAAAGTTATCGTTTCCGGATGTTTGGCGTTAAATGTGACGGCAGTTTTCCGAGAACATTGATTTTGGGCCCCATAAATTAGAATCATTTCCACTCTTTCGGCTAGTGTGTGAACCATTTTGGAAGTAAAATGTGAATCAATAAATTAATTTTCACTATCCCGAGATTGTCACAAAGATAACTGACAGCAAACTAAATTCTTTCTTTTCCTTAGCAACTATAAAAAACTAAACAGGTATAAAAATAAATACAGTTCGCCCATGTTATCTGTGTTGATAAAAAGAAGGCGGAAAAAAATTCTGGTTGTTATTATGTTGCTGCCACGTATAATCTTCCGAATTGTTGTTTATGTTAGTTTTTGAACACTTATTGAAATAAAAAATGATATTTTCGTGTGCTTTTTTTCTATCTGACCAAATTAAGATAAATAAAGATTTTTCTAATTTTCTCGAAAACGAATCGACCTATTTTAAAAAATCAAACGTCAAAATAAAGCCCTTTAAAAGATCTTTCAAACAAGCTATTACTTGATACCCCTTGTCATTTAAAATTTTTAAGGGGATGACCCCGGGGGGCAGAGGGTAAAAGGGGGTGAAGTAGTTTTTGGTTAAAAAAGTCCCCTTTGGTACATCTTTGGACGTGTCTCGGCGTTTTTTCTTTTAATCAGTGGTTTTCGATAAATCCGTGGTGGGAAGTTTTCAAATTAATATGTGTGTATATATTTATTTAAATAACAAATTTAAATAAAAACGAAAAACAGTGGTAAAAACCGCATGTCCATATTTTAATTTAAGTCAGAGATTCACAACAATTGCTGGCAGAGCCTATAATATGTTTCTTAAAAGGTTTATTTTAATTTTGGTGCAAAATTGTTCTTAGAGGTAAATTTGTGTAATTAAAATAACTATAACTAACTTTATTTAAACCTATTTAATTCATATTGATGTTCGTAAAGCTCCGATCTGTATTTTAGGAAAATTTCGGCTCCATGGATCCAATTTTGTAACATTTTTCTTATATCTCCGGCTTAAACTAACTAACACCAGTTTTCCTCATATTTAATCAACTTTTTTTAATTACATAAAAATAGTTAAATATATGAATCCCTTTCTTCTTCTTCTTCACTTCTTTATGGCGTCGGCTGCAGTTAGCGCCATTCGCCAGCACAATTTGGGCGATCGTAAGTTGTCTACCTTTGCGGCATATTACGACCACGAATTTTTCTTATTATATATATATATTTTTTTTTTATTCACTATCACTAACTGTTGCACTGTATTTTTGACTCCTTTTACTTTTACACATATGCTTTATTCACTTTACCTAGTATTGAGGGGTTAGTTAGACAAATAGCACAACAAAGGAATTAAACTCTTCTCGCTCCCGGGCAACGGAGGAGCATTGGACACCAGAAGGTTGCCTCGGGTATGTAGCACCTAGGGTTAAAGAAAGAGGAATATTATACATAAAGTATCATGCAAGTTTTTTTTTTTTTTTTTTTTTTTTCCTAGAGTTTGATTTGATTATATTGTAAGAATTTATTAATAATGATTATTGTTTTTTGAGTAATATTTGCTAGTATGGTCTGAATATTTAGTGGTGTAGGGACATTACATTTTCTGAATTCTTCGTACATGTTGATGTTTGGAATTTCATTTATGGGGCATTCCAGAAAGATGTGATCCAAGCTCTCAATTTGGCCACATTCACACCTGGGAGTTTCTTTGATTTTTATTTTATGTAGGTGTTGTCCTGTTAGACAATGTCCGGTTCTCATTCTGATAATCGTTGTAATGTGTCTTCTATCGATATATACAAATTTATTGAACCATGGTTTTGTTGGGAAATTATTTTGTATTTGTTTGTACCATTTGCCTTTATTGTTTGATTGCTCGTTCCAGTGGTTTATGAAATTATTTTTTATTTGTTTTTTGAGCGTTGGTATAAATTCATTTTTGTCTAGTGGAATTTGCATTGGTACATTTAGTATTCTTCCTATGTTAGCTAGTTTATCTACCTCTTCATTCCCCGGTATTTTCGTATGGCTCGGAATCCAGGAAATTGCAAATTTGTTGTTGTTATGTTGGGAGTCTATTAACATTTGGCGGGTATGAAGGCAAATGAGGTCATTGTTGTGATTAATTGTTGTGTTTTTGAGCTTTTCTATTGCACTTTTGGAATCTGTGAATATTATGGCACTTTGGATATTTTCTTCCAGGCAGACAGTGATTCCTTTGTTTATAGCCGCCATTGAAATTCTTGAAAAATTTGTTGATTGCGCAAATAGCGCCCTCTAGCTGCTAAGAATATAACAAATAATAGTCATATAAAATTTGGTTACGGCAAACCGGAGTTATGAGTATTTATTTCAAAAGAGGTTCCGTCTTCTCCCGTATAATTATTTTACGAGTTAGAACAAAAGGACAATGTGTCTGTTTAAAGGTTGGAGACAATGACGTTTCTTGAACGGCAGTAGAGTTTTGGACTTGCATTGTCTTTATTTGTTTAAAATCACTACATCTCCAGTTGTCTTCAGGTGAATACTAAATAAGTACGGTAACTACAGCTCTTAGAGCTCTCACTGGAGATGCTTACCAGTTGAAACGTAGTGATTCTAAACGAATAAAGACAATGCAAGTCCAAAACTCTACTGACGTTCAAAAGGACAATGTGTTGTATCGTATATTCCAAAAATAAAATACCTAATTTTTGACCTAACTTTATTTGAAATGTTATTGATAAGAATCCTATAATTGTCTTAGTCATAAGTTGAAAAACGCCTTCTAGCGGTAAATTTGGGAACTAAAAAATTATTTCTAGCGATTTCTTTTTCAAAATGTTGTGACAGTCGGCTCCTAAAATATGGCCGGCGTCCATAAACGTAAAGAGGAAAAACATGCAATTTAAAAAAAAAGCCACAAAAATAATAGGTTGACGGCTTTCAGTGATTAAAAAAAAAGCAACATAAAATTTAAATTTGTTTTAAAGACCATTTCGTTTTATGACTGTCCCACTAAAAACATCAATATATATTTACTAAAGAGGTTTATAATTAATTAAATGTATTTAACATTTAAACTAACAACTTTTTTTGAATGTGAAACCTAATATGTAAAATATAGCCAGCATCTAAATTTAGTTTTTTTGTTGCATTAAAAGTATTTATTATAACAAGTTATGTGAATAGACAAGCTGAGCGAGTATCAAGATTCCTAGAATGCAGAGCTTGCAAAGAGATAACACCGAACTTATATATTGTCATTTTTAACATTGTAAATTCATTCTTTGCTTCTCATTTGTAAACATAAGTTGCTGCTTATAAAAATAAAAGTTTTTAAAAACAAAATCGGTTGTTTAAAAGACTTAACTGGCGCAGTCGGAACGGATTGGGGTAGTTTTCGAGCAATTTCTCGTCATCGTGACGGTTGTGCGTAAAACGTGGGTTTCAACCCTTAGACTCCTAAAGAACCTGTGATTGTGACTGTTTTGTGCACCAAAAAGTGGTTGAGTCCAGCTGAGGTCAACGCAGAAGTCCAAAATCACCCCCGTAAGCAGTACAGGATTATCACCGAGAGTAAAGAATCACCCGAAGGAAGAAAAGGCTTACAACCCGTTGGGTAAGTGTCCAAGTATCCCTTCTTTCCTTTCATCATCCCCGGTTAGGCTGGTGAAAATAGTTTTAAGTGTCAAATATTTTTAGTTTTCAAAGATTTTCAAAAAAAAATTAATTTTAAGAAAAGTACATTTCTCTGATGAAGAAAGTACTTCTATTTTAGAAAAAGTTACTTTCAGAATTATTTTATGAGTGAATTAGACATTGACGGTATATTAAGTCAATTCTTTCAAAGTTTAAACCTAAACAGTGAAAAAGATCTAAAAAGTAATAAAATGGACCCTCAAGCTCAAGCAGCTCAGGCTCAAGCTCAAGCCCAAGCTCAAGCAGCTCAGGCTCAAGCTGCTGCTCAAGCACAAGCTTTAATACAAGCGCCAAATATTAATTATACATTGCTTAAAATGTTTATCGATACGATATTTCCCTATAATGGTGACCCAAATACATTGACAAGTTTTCTATCAGCTGGTGATTTCCTTATTACAACCTACGGTAACGGAAATGATCCGATTATAAATGCATTTGTACTAAGAGCGATTAGAATGAAACTAATCGATCGCGCGCAAATACTTGTAGGTTGTAGAATGGAACTTCAAACATGGGATCAAATTAAAACTGCATTATATGATTGTTTTGGTGATAAACGAAACTTGGAATGCTTAGAACAAGATTTGTTTATGGCCACCCCTTTAAGAAATGAACATCCTCTAGATTTCGCGAAAAGATTACAAGTTCTTAGAAGTAATCTTGCCCAAAAAATTAATTCGTTCGCCGCCAATCAAATGGACCAGGCGACCAAATTAATTTATTTACGCCAATACGATCAAGTTTCATTGAGGACGTTTATTCGTGGTTTACCTGGGCCCTTACAAAGTATTATTAGACTTAAAAATCCTGATTGTTTAGAGTCGGCAATGACTCAAATTAACGAAGAAGAAAATTTTCAGTACTCTCAAAATCTTTTTAAGGCTCCAATTCCACCCAAAATCATGCCTATAAGACCAAACTTATTACCTATAACACCAAATTTCCCAGTATATGGTCATAATAATAATTATAATCAAATAATAAGACCGAATTTCATGCAACCAAGACATTTTAATAACTATCAGAACTATAATAACAATATGCAAAATACACACATGATGCATAATAGGCCGGCGCAGCCACATCAAAATATGCCTATGCAAAATTTCTCTCAAAATAACTCTTTCCCAAGAGCACCTATTAATGTACAACCCCATTTTGTTAACAGAAATTACCCAACAAATAGGCAAGTTTTTGGTCCACCCAAAAATGTTTTTAAGCCTACTGGTCAAATCCTACCGACTGCGCCAGTTAAGTCTTTTAAACAACCGATTTTGTTTTTAAAAACTTTTATTTTTATAAGCAGCAACTTATGTTTACAAATGAGAAGCAAAGAATGAATTTACAATGTTAAAAATGACAATATATAAGTTCGGTGTTATCTCTTTGCAAGCTCTGCATTCTAGGAATCTTGATACTCGATCAGCTTGTCTATTCACATAACTAACAGCTATTTACTTACCAACATTAAACCTAGCAAGCAAAAAAAAAATGGAAAAATTTGTAACTCCTTAAACATACACAGTAAACGTACATTTTTATATAAATATACCTTAAAGACTAAACTTTTATCTACAATTAAAATATAATATTATCATTGTCCAACGTAGGTACTCTAGTCAAAATATGTAAAAAATCATTAAATCTATTGCGAAGTAAATGCTTCTTGCTTGATCTTTACTTTATTGTAGGGAAATGCTCTGTTTTATTCGTTATTAGCTTGACAGATTATTATAATAATGTTCATAATTAGGGTCTGTCAATTTTGTGTAATGTAACTTGTGTCATTTTAAATGAGTTTTTTTATAATCTATTTTAATGTAATTTCATTGCCCTATAATTGTGATATTCTTATTACTTATTTGTTTTGTTTATAGTATTACTCATTATTTATAACCTGTACCTACTTACATAATGTTTGCCCCTACTTATGTAGGTACTTTATAGCTTTGTCAACAAATACTTTGTATTTTAAAGACAATAAAGCTCGTTTTGAATTTGAATTGAATTTGAATATACATTTGAACAAGTAGGAATACAGTATTGGACTAGCATGCCCAATCTCACTTAAATAACTTATTTATAGCACCGAGTACCCTGTATATCATGAAATAAAATATTGTATGGTTTTAGTCGTTTTTGACTAAACGGTATAAAATACCCAAAGGCGATGGCAGACTATGAATTAAGAATATTGATTTAGGCATTGCCCAGAAATATTTTTTTTTATCGATATCTTCTTCAGTTGATAATTTCAGCTTTAAATATATTTTTTTTAAAAGATTTTTTTAAAATCTGATAAGCAATATAGTTACTAGCTGTCAAATGGAAAGAACATTTTCTATAATTAATAAATTTAGAATGTTTCTTACGGATATAAGTAATCCCATTTTAGTGTTTGGTTTTTTTCTTTTTGGATAAAACTGATGAGCCAGGGCGACCAAGTTGTCGTCATAACCAAACACCAATTCGTCGGCGGTAATGCTCACAAAAGGTTTAACGGAGCCCATACTGACCATAACGGAAATAGCTTTTTGTACAAACCATCCTAAATTATTAGATTGTGATGACAGTGTCTGAAAAAATTAAGAAGGATTATATAAAGAATGTCGAAGTAACCGCCACAAATATAACATTATTAATATTTCATGTTCACAAAGTGGCAGCATTATTTACTAGGGGTTTTTGACAGAATTTAAATAATAATGTTATATTTGTGTCATTTCTTTTGCCCGGTAAATATTTCTCAAAGTATCTATACTTATTAAATTTTCCAAGTTTATGCGTGTGATGGTGGAGACGTTGCCAGTTAAAAAATGTTGTTACGATAAACTATAGGTACTATATGAGTCGGGAGGAACGCACCAAATTTCAGGAATGTTATACACGCGAAAATAATGTAAGAAAACCCATATGTTCTTATCCGATATTCATTTGTTTTCAAGTTATAGCGTAATATCAATTTTTTTTTCTATGCTCCACTTTTATCAAAATTTTCATGTAATTAGAGTATGCCATGCTTAAGACTCTAAACTATTTAACATCTACATTTTACATTGACAATGTGTCTGTGTATTGTTGCAGTAATTAAAGTTTGAGTGATTAAAGTGTTACAAAATGCCAAATACTTATTCAAATTTAGAATATGCAAATATGGTGTTTATTTATGGGTTCTGTAATAGAAGTGCTACAGCTGCTGTTGAAGAATATCGTCAACGGTATCCACATCACAGACATCCGACTAGAAACGTCAAAATCAGAGTTTTTAACAATTTGTGCGAGAATGGTAAACTTGTCAGTGCTAACATTACATCTGAACGAGCTACTCGACAAGGTTAAGGAGAAATAGAAAATATTCTGAATTTAGTAGAAGAAGATGCAATGATCAGCTCACGAGGAATTGGGACTCAATTGGGCATTCCACAAAAAAGGATTAAACACACTCCGCGAGCAAGGCTTATATCCATACAATGTACAGAGAGTACAGCACCTAAAACCGGAAGATTATGCTAAACGTATTGAATTTTGTCGGTGGATAAATAATAATCATCGTGTTGTATCACGTATACTTTTTTGAAGCAACATTCACCCGTGACGGTATTAATAATACTCGTAACTCTCATATATGGTTGATCGAAAATTCCCACGCAACAGTTGAAAGTAATTTTCTCCAGACCTTACAGCACTAGATTATTGTTTATGGGGCTGGTTTAAAAATGAAGTGTATAAAGTAAAAGTGGACACTCGGGATGCACTAATTCGATGTATTAGAAATACTGCAGCCAATTTTAAAGGAGAAAGACATGAAGCAATTGGAAGAGCAACGGGTCGTCTTCGTAGACGAAGCAGAAAATGTGTAGAAGTCAATTGCGGTACCTATATAGTTTTGAACATTTATTCAAAGAACGCTATGATTAGGAAATCGTTAATAAATTATGAACTTTTCTTTATTTGGTTTTATGCTTCAAAACAAATGAATATCGGATGAGAACATATGGGTTTTTTTACATTGTTTTCGCGTGTATAATACACTCCTGAAATTGATCCGTTCCTCCCGACTCACCCTGTATAACATTTTGTAAGAAATGAGACACAAAGTCTCGGCCTCTCTGGCAATCTGGATTTTGAGGCCGAGACTTTGTGTCTTTTTCCTACGAAATATCAAATATCGAGTCTCTTTGAGTAAAAATGGACGAATTCTTCGAACGGTATAGCTAGAAAATAAAATTAATTTTTTTAAATAAAAATCCCTGTATATTACGTTGTTTTTGAGTTCTACGTAACACATATTATATATAGCACCTCATAAGATCTAAATTCAATTATCATTACAGAAATATCGACGTTTAAAAAATATCGTTGATTAACTTTTATATGCTGCATCATTGGAGAAAAATGTTGTTTCATTTCTAATAGGTTTTTTATTCTTTAGATAAAAATTTCAAATGGCTATTTAGTTTTATTGTAAAACTCGTAAAAACAGACCGTAGGCCCATTGTATACGGATGAAATGAAAGTTTATCTTTTTAAATTAAAAAATTAGTAGCCACCTGTTTTCGCTAAATGCACTGTTTCAATGCTACTGCCGATGCCAGAAAAGTAATTTTTTAAATGAAAAATAATTGAATTGAGATATAGGGTGTGCTTTATACCGTGTGTCCCATTATTAATGGCCACGGGCCGTATCTCGAAAACTACTGGGCATAGAAACTCGAGGAAAAAAAATGATAACTAAAGTGGCCATGAACAAATCCTGGAAATAATTTTTAAGTTCCGCATTTTGCCGCCAGAGGACGTAATTGACAAGTAAATTTTAAAATTTTACATATCTCCAAAAATTCCACATTAAGGTATATCTTTGGTAACACCATTAAACAGCTTGGACAATTATGCATCATTTTGGTCTTATACTCATTGGCGTACCGACTTTAATAAGAGGGAGGGAAGCTGTTGAAAGTGTAATCATTTAAATCGCTGTAACTTATAAACGATTTATCCGATTTTAGCAAACTAAATACTATTTGGAAAAGAAATGTATGCACTTTTACCGATCGTATTTAGTTGTCCATAATAGTTCTCAAAAAAATGCTAGAGGGCTCTATTTGCTCTATAAATTTTTTGATTTTACTCCGAAAAAAAATCATACGGTATAATAATACCATAATCGAAAAGTAGATGAAATACATCCTTATGACCGAAATATTCCATGTTACGAGCGACTTTAGAACTGAAGGAAAGAGTGGAAATCGACAAATACGGCGCCTTCATACGTTTCAGCAAGAAGAAAAATGTTGGATATAGAGCAAAAAAATCAAAAGTATTTACAAATGAACTAGTCAACGAATTTGTGTGTTCTGCCTAAGACGAGAAGTTTTTAATGATGAAAGTGGCTTTTTTAATTGGAATTGGAGGAGCCTGTCGAACTAATGAATTAGCGAAGATGACCTCGGAAGATGTTGACGTTTTAGAGGACAAGCTGATTGTTACTATTCCCGACTCAAAAACCAACAAGAAACGTATTTTCGCTGTGATATTTGACGGCGAAGTCAATCCTGTGCTTTTATTTAAAATGTACGCAATGTTAAGGCCAGACCATGCCACTCACCAAAGATTGTTTGTATCATATAGAAAAGGGAAATGTACGGTACAGCCCTGCGGCATTTACTTCTTCTCTAAAATACCTCAAAAAATAGCTAAGTATCTCTCACTTGAAAATCCTAATTTGTATACTGGTCACTGCGTTAGAAGATCTTCGGCAAATTTTCTTGTTAATGCTGGAGGAGATATATTAGACCTACAAGAACTTGGTGGATGGGAATCGACGAAGGTTGCTAGAGGGTATTTAGAAGAAAGTGTGACCAAGAAAGTTTCCGTTGCTCGCAAAATTCAAATCGGCGATGTTTCCGGCAGTGGATTAAGCACTGGGGAACCGCACGAAATCGAAAGGAGTGCTTGCTCGGTCGTTAATCAGTCTTCAGAGGGCATACCTAAGATCGTGGACGTTAAAGACAAAGGTGTATCCATCAAATTTGAAAACTGTCAAAATATTGTTTTACATGTTCATGAAAAATAGTTCTAATATTATTTGGTATCTAACGTATTATGCTTTCGTAACTAACGTATTAAATTATGGTAACTAATGTATTATGAGTAACTAAGGTGTTATGTAGGTTTTAGTACGTTTATGATGTTAATAATTATTAATAAAGATATCATATAAAAATGACTTAATCTTCAATGATACGATAAACATAATAATTATATAGAATTGCAGAAAATCGAATGTTGTAAATAATAAGTAATTATGCTACAAAGTTTTTTGTTAGATCTAAATATAGTTTTAGAGCAGCAATAATTTTAGGATTCTTTATAGCATGATGAAGTATTTCGTAATTTATTCTAATAGTGCAAGACATAATATTCAATATTTGTTATCTTCACCATTTTGTCAATAAATAGCTAGTAATTTGTTATTTTCTTCAGATACTTGTGTAATTATTTTTGATATTTCAGGAGAAGATAGCACCAAGAAATGAAGATGTAATAGTAAAAGGAAATGGAAGCGATCTTTAGTCGGAGGACAACAGGGGTGTATCAAGTTAGGTTTGAGTATGATTAAAATTAAAATATTTACATATATTATATGCAACCCAAATTCTTATTTCGATTTAAGGAGAAGAACACACTACAGGCCTGTTCATAAATAAATAAAGTGAGAATTTGATTTTTGCCATGGGCTGAGTCACAGCATTCTATCAACAATATTGAAAAAATATCAAGAAAGTCCTTAATGCATGGTCAAAATCCATAATTTAGTCCTTTCTGGTCCACCAACAGTGCTGAACGTATTGTTCCTTTGTAGTTTGGTGGAATAACAGATCTTTGTCAATTATTATTAACTTAATAAATCAAGTTAAGAGATGTTCGTAGCTACCAGCATTTAAAGTTTTCCCGATGTTTGGTCCACGGAAGCCAGCAATCAGCCGACGAGTCTACGAGATTAGGGTTTGCCACTGATGTTAGACAGAAGGAGCAGTGAGCGACTGAGATGAATTATATAATAATAAAACTAAAAATTAAACTTTCAGTTTACAAAAAACGAAATTGTTTTTGAATTTTTTTTTTTTTAAGAAAAGTTGTTGAGAATTATTACAGAATATTAGAAAGTCAATATAATATTGCTAAATTAAAAATTAAATAATTTATATACATATAATACATTTTATGACAAACCAAAAGGACTTTCCAAAATTATTTCTTTTATTTCTAAAAAAAAGAAATAAGAAATCTCGTTTAAAAAGTGCAAAGTCCTTTTAATAGTATTTTTGTAACTTATGTACAGTAATTTTGCTAGCTTACTTACGAGTAGGGGAATATTTGGCACTGTTATTTTGTGTTGTTTATCTATACTTAATTCAGGTACAAATTGCAGGATTTTTTTATGTTGGTATGATACGGTTCCATTGTCGTAAAACTTGATGTTTACTTTTTCCATGTTTTCTCTGAAACAAACATAAGCCAATTAATTGCTGGCAAAATCAGAAAAATACGTTTTAGCTGGTTATAATTTTTTTTATTAAGAGTGAAGTCTAGTGACGCATTCGCCATTTAATTTTTTGTTCATTATTTCGTTACTTTTTCCTTGTATCCAAAAACGCCAGATACCGATATTTTTAACATAATTAGGTACCTACAATTTAAATTTAAATGAGTTTAAATCTATAAAGTAATAAAAGCAGAAAAAGAAAAATGAACAAAATTTTCCTTTTTTGCTATTCATTCATTAATCAAAATTTCTTTAGTTCAAAAATGTAGGTAACTGCTACTCAAGGACGTGTATTTGGCCCATTTTTAAATAAAATGAAAAGGATGAGAAATATTGATCCAAAAATGAAATGGCGAATGTATAATTGTCTACACTCTTAAGTGCATATACGGGCTGATTCTTTCAAAATTTCATTATTTTAGTGGTTATTGGTACGCTTTTTCTTCAAAATTGGATTTTGTACTTTTCTTTGTAATAATGAAATTCATCAGGTGACCAGGCCGAAGATACTAAATTTTATATCTACACTTGAGGAAAGTTGAATAACATTAAAATAAGTACCTTAAAACTTTGTCAGATTTTGGGATACTTTTGCAAACAACTTTGAAATGGTCGCTTATATTTCGCACCTAAAATTCCCATTGTAACAAATGTTCACAAGGCTATAAATGGTCCGAAATTGATTTAGAAATATTGAAACAGAAAAAAAATGTTTTGGGCTACCAAAGTATAAGCAGTGAATTGGGGTTACTTTGTCATAATAAAGCAAATTGGTTTTTATTAACCTATATTTTTTAAATTATATATACATAACCAAATTTGCCTCTTTTTCTTTATTAATAACAAGAAAAAAACACATTTTGTGTATTTTTCAATTTAAAATTTATATATTCAGAATTAATAATCAAAATTTTAGGGGTAAAGCAGGGGTAGATACTATGTAAAAATATTTTATTTCATTCGGCTTTGCATTTCGTTATCTTTCATTTGTATGATAATAGCTCTAAAATAGGGAAGATGGGAAAGAACGGACCAGACCAATATTGCTTCCTTAACTCGTTATCCCTTTAAAAATACGCATGATGTAGTTACGGCCGTAACGTAATTTTTATAATAGTAACAAATACAAAAACATATAAGTATACAGGGTGTCCTTGAAATGACTGTACAACGCTTCATCACAAATTCCTTAACAAAAAATAAGGCGATCTAGACAAACTTACCTATATAAACTCAAACTCAAATAATTTATTTATCATAAACAAAAAATTATAATCTACAAATCAATGTAACTGAAGTTAATGATAAATTGGGCTATACATCGATTAATTATTAAAAAACCGGTCTCACAAGGCACAGATAAACTGTGCCTGTGCAGTATAGACCAAAAATTATATAATATAGATTACCTACTAAAAATAAGTGATATACATATTACGTATTTCTAATTTTTTTGAATAAAGTTATGTCATGCTGCGTTTCCAGTTTTATATTTCTTTTTCTTACAGGCATAATAAAAAAATAAGCATAACTGGTTCCTCTAAAAATAAAGTATGTGACTAGTACTAATAAAGATTGTCCAGACAACATTCTCATTCTTGTAATTAACAAAAAAATTACTATTGGTAACCAACATACTCTTTGAACTAACAAACAGGTAGTTTGCCAATGACAAAAGTGACTAGTAACCAATTCCGGCTTCGGTCTAGCCGTAATATTGTCGGATATGGATTGGTATCCTTAAGGATGAATTAATCGGTTCATACTTCGCTGTGGTGCTAAGACTCTTAATAGGTGTTGAGTCTGCTGATAAGAATAGATGTAGTGAAAAGATAGTGTGTAGAACAAGGACAAGGACATTCCTAGTTTTGTAGGAGGAGTTTGTAGACGAAAGTTAATAAGAATAATTGTTTTAATTGGTTGGGATAAAGGGTTCCATTTTGAATAGTCCATCCAGGGAAATCCCCTCTTTAAATACATTGCTGACATAGCAAAAAGGAACCCCTTCTCCCATCTGGTAAGGGTTACAAAACATTATAAAAACTCAAACAGACACTTACTTAGTGAAGTTGTTTAACATTTTCAAGTGCAAGGGTAACCTCTGCCCATTTGGTCATTCAAGTAAAGATGTAGAAACATAATCTCAGATCAGAACAGTTTCCAACCAGTGAGTAAGTGAACTTGATAATGTTTATTTAAATTGTTAAATTGTTTATTTCTATTTTGGCCTGAGTTGACTCTAAAGCAGAAGTTGTTTTTCTTGAACTTAGAACAAATAGCCTCGTATGTGAGTTTTAAGGAAACAACTCTTCTTTAGAGAAAACTCTCTAAATTTACTAATTTAAGAACTTTATTTTTATTTCTAAAGACTTCTATCTTATTCATGATTATGTAATCGTCAATTGCTTTGCTTTGCTTCGCTTAAATAAAACTATTAAAAATCTTTGGTGTTTTAGTAACTAAATAGGGCACAACAAATTAAATAAATTAAAACGTAATTTTAAACTATCTAAGCTACACGTTCCCGTCGCCTATCATACGCGACAATATCAGTTCCTAAATTTCTTCTTAAAGCTATTTTAACTAACTTTTCTTGTCACGGAAACTAAAATTGGTAAACTAGGCATGTTCGTGAAAATACTATAAGTCGTAACTTTTAAGGTTTTGGGACCGTTTCACTGGTCTGAAAAACCCTAAAATACACAGCAATAACAAAAAATCGGCCTAACTTTATTCTTGCAAAAAAACTGTATTAAAGTTCTAATCAATTCTTCCGACGTTTTAATTCCTTTTTAAAAATATAGCTTTCCTGGTAATATGCCAGCGGCGAATCCGGGGGATGCAGTTTTGTCTCTTTTTAGAAGTCACTTTTTGTCGCCACCCTCCCTCCTCCTTCTCAGCAAAATTGTGGATCCGCCACTGGTAATATGATGAAACAATTATTAGAAGTTTATTTTATTTTTAGAAATCTTTTTATGCGCGCGAAATTATTATCAATATGTGCTCGAATTGCTATATTTGTATAAAATGAGGCGTTAAACTATAGTATGTCGGTGAATTAGGTTTAGTAGAGGACCAAAAAATAATGGACGAAAGAGTAAAAGATACGAAAAGAGGTTTTGCTTTTAAAATAAATGAGATTAACGGTATAAAAAAATTCAATTAATAATACAAGGAGCACAAAAAATTAAAAAATTATTTACGTACGTAGTTAACGTATGTACCTTGTATATCATTTTCTATCGAAACACCAAAAAAGGCTTTATATCTTTTTCCTACTACCACCTATGAAAATGAGAAAAAACACGGTTAACTTGGCTCGAAAGCGCCGAATATCACACGCGTGTTGAAAGAAGATATTTCAACTCTAGAGTGGAAATACAAGGCACACTATTTAATTTAAACATATGGTGCCAATTTGACAGACCACACCTATTTATTAAAAAGAATAAATTTTAGAAAGCAGTTTATTGTTTAAGTTATTTATCATGTATTTTTCGAGCGATTTCAAATTAGAGTGTGAAAATACGCCATCTGAAATTATGAAAAAATTAAGGATATACTAGAAAATCTATTACCAGTCAAAACAAGCCCCGCTGAAGAAAATGTCATATATTAAACATAAAATTTGTATGTGATGTCACAGGTTCAAATCCCATCAGGAGTATTTGACTTTTTTTTTATAAAAACATTAAACAATTTATAGAATTAGGTATTTTGAATTGAAATCTTCCTTGTTGGATGGATTTTTTAAATTTATATTTAATGCATCTTTCCTTGATTAAATTTTAAAAATTCATCCAACAAGGAAGATTTCAATTCAAAATACCTAATTCTATAAATTGTTTAATGTTTTTATAAAAAAAAGTCAAATACTTCTGATGTGATTTGAACCTGTGACCTTTCGATTTGTAAGCCATAGCTCTAATCTCTACGCAATGGCAACACATACAAATTTTATGTTTAATATATGACATTTTCTTCAGCGGGTTCTTGTTTTGACTGGTAATAGATTTTCTAGTATATCCTTAACTTTTTTATAATTTCAGATGGCGTATTTTCACACTCTAATTCGAAATCACTCGAAAAATACATGATAAATAAGTTAAACACTAAACTACTTTCTAAAATTTGTTCTTTTTAATAAATAGGGGTGGTCCCTCAAATTGGCATCAGATGTTTAAATTAATAGTGTGCCTTGTATTTCAACTCTAGAGTTGAAATATTTTTTTCACAAATCAATAATTTAATAATTCTTTGTGGTCGTAGGAAAAATAGTGTGCCTTACTCGTGTGAAAGTGATTATTCTAAAACTCGGAGAATTTCCGCACTCGGCTAACGCCTCGTGCTAAATGTCTCCTCATTTGAACAGTATCACTTTCATCACTTGTTATGTAATATACTATTAAATTCAACCCAATAAGCCGAATATTTTCCGAAAGTCGTTAGAGTTCTTCGATCGCTGACGATTAGAAATCGCTCATGAGAATAATAATAATAGGGCATTATTACAATATGATGTAAAATAAATTATATTATTATTTTTTACCTAAATGTGTTGATTCTATTTAAATTAATAAACAACATTAAATAAAAACATTCGTGATCTTGAACAATATTGAAATATACTTGAAATATGTTGTATCCGGTATTAATTATGAACAAACGGTGCTTTATAAGGTTTAATTGCAATGAAACAAAATATACTATACATACATAACTGAACATCTTTTCTTGCTTTACGTTACTTCCTTACTATAACTATGTAACATTATAATGTCTAATTATTTTCAGGGTTAAATTATGTAAGGTAAATAAATATTATGCATATCTATATTTTTCTTACATGTTGAAATCAAGGTTCTTAACCAAAGCTTTGTGTTATTACATATTACATTATGGACCAAAATCCTTGCGTTAACAGAAAAAAAAATATATTTTCAAGCTGTCGAATAAATTTGATTTTAAATTTTTTAGGTTTTCTTAAAAGTAAATATGTTGCTACAATTTTTAGAAGGATTTTCAGCTTTTTTTAGAGGGCATATTAAGTACTGATCAACTATAGTACAAATTAATTTTCAACTAGCAGTGACAGTAAACAATAATCTACCTACGAAACACTTGTTTCGATCAGTACAGGACTGCATTCAGCTTTTATATTGAAATAAACACGTTTTCCGATTATATTGTAGCTTTATTTTGCACAATAACATACTGTTATATTATTTTAAAACTTCCCTAGATTTTGTCAGTGGCGGCTCGTACAGTAGAGCCACACTGCCATGGCCCTATCTACCTGTGCCCCAAGCTATTTATTCACTCACGCTCATGATCATTGTTTTGTATCTTTACGCTTCAGTCTTTTTGTAAATGTGAATAATTCAAAGTTCAAGACGTTGCGTTCAATTGATGTCTGAGAACGCCTAACGGTGCAAAAACTCCCTCGCTCTACCCAACGCCGCCTAATTCTGCTCATCGCTTACGAAAGAGATAATAGATATATCGCCCTCTCTTACTGACGCATAAGAAATTCGAACATTTTGTGGCAGGCCAGATCCTCAGATCCGTCCGGGATTGGAGGATTTGTACGTGCTTTATTTTGTCAGGAGTGCAGATTTTCCAATCGGGTTAGGCCTTCTTCTTTGCTACCACTACCCGATACTAGATGGCAGATGTTTTTACTACGATTTTTCCCTGTCAAAATAAAAACGTTTAACATATATTTCTTTTAAACAGTTTTTACTATGGGACATAAATTACTTAAGTAGGTTAGGTTTAGGTTTAATCAGTTCCTCAGTGTTGGTTAATGCGTGTTAAAATGAATAACACAAGTTTTTTAAAAGATTCGCGATTTTCCGCTCTTTTCTTAGACGAAAAAATGCAGCTTAAGGAATAGGGTCGTCCAGTGCCCGATTTATATACAGTATGTCTCCGTAAGTTGGAACCATATGGAAAACTTTTATATTATTAATTTTACGAAAAAAAGTTATTCTTCATAAAAAGGTCTGCATGGTCCAAACCCTAAAATGCAATCATCAGATGTTAAATTTTTTCTGTCGAATACGAGGTTTGTCAAAAAATATGAATTTGCCCAAGAGTAAAGTACCTTTATTTTTGACAATATCGAAAACTGTAATTATAAAATATTATTCGGCATTAAAAACTATGGTCTAATATGCAATTACACTGAAAATATTTTTTTTATTTTTACAAATTTATCGGTAATTTGAGACAAAATTTGTAAAAATAAAAAAAATATTCTTTCGTGTAATTGCATATTAGAACATAGTTTTTCATACCGAACAACTTTTCATGATTACAGTTTTCGATATTGTCAAAAATAAAGGTATTTTGCTCTTGGGCAAAATTCATATTTTTTGACAAACCTCGTATACGCCTGGAAGAATTTAATATCTGATAAATGCATTTTAGGTTTTAGACCATGCAGACCTTTTCATGAAGAATAACTTTTTATCGTAAAATTAATAATAAAAAAGTTTTCCATATGGTTCCAACTTATGGAGACATACTGTATAACAAAGACTCAAGTGGACCAAAATCGCTCGATTGAAACATTCTCTAATAAAAAAGAAAGACGAATAGAGTTTTCCTAAGTATTAGTAAACATTTTTTTTTTATGTTTTCTTTAGAACTATACTGAAATATCGAGAAAAACACTGTTCAATATGTTGTGATTTTAGACAATGTTGTTTGTATACAGTGATAGTCTGTAATTTGGAATAAATTCAGTAAATCAAGTTCCTATTTATTTTCGAAAGAATGCTCGGGCACGTCGATTAGTATTTTTAGTTGCGGTCTTTTTCATTATAAAAACAATTATACAGTATGTCCCAAACTGGAGATAGGACGCCATCGATAATTTTTTTAAATGGCAACCCTGGTTTTTTGATGACTGTTTTTAAAGGGCAAATCAAGTTACACATAAGTGCAAAATTTTAATTTTTTATTGTTTCCGTTTCCAAGATAATTTAACAAACAGTTTTTTATTTGAAATTTAAAAAAAATTGATTGACCAAATTCAAATAGTAACACCAGTACATTTAGATAATATAAAGTGACGAGGCTCGCGCTCAAAGACTTATATTATGTCATTGTTATCTTTAAAAAAAGCCCGACGTAATGACTTACTTAATTGAAAAGCAGAAGATTGAAATATTAATGATGATTGGATACTGAGATAGAGCAAGAACACAGCATGAAGTTATTTATTTATTCAGAAACAAATATCCAGATTTAACACCCATATCGCAAAGTACTATAAGCAAAATTGAAAAACAGTTTCGGGAAAAGGGACACCTTAGAAAGACAACACCTCATCGTCAATCTTCGCTCAATGAAGAGGTCAAAGTTGATGTTTTATTATCTGTTCAAGAAAATCCTAATATCTCCACTAGGCAGGTAGCACGCACGAAATTGATATTAGTCAGTCTTCAGTAGTAAGAATTCTCCATGCGCAAAAATGTCATCCTTTTAAACTAACAATCCTCCAGAAACTTAATGAAGATGATCCAGTCCGAAGACTTCAATTTTGTGAACAATTTATGGAACAACTACATTTATTATTTTGCAAGACCTGTCCGTGATCATTGGGTTGGTTTTATTCAATTAGGATGCAAGTTACCTACGGAATAGTGTCATTCTGCGCACAACCTTTATTGTAAAACGTTCCTTTTCAAAATAGGCGTTCGTACGGCATCATAAGGTATTTTCACAAGGATATTGGGCAATATTAAAGTTCAATGAATACAACTTTTTCTTTTGCGTTTTTAAATTAGATTTGTAAAAATGGGTACGAATACAAATGTTTCAGCCTTACTTATAACCATGAAAATAAAAACTCTTGGTAGGACAAGAAGTATTTTTTGTTAATGGCGTTGTTCTTCCTGGTCATTTCGAACACTATAGTTGCCTTTTTTTATATTTTTTGCATTATTTTTTTTTTAATGAATTTGTCTACCGGGATGTGGTAGCGGAAATCGGTTTATTCACATCATGGTATTATCTTATAATTGTTTGTGCAACAAAAGTGGATAGGATGTACATTTCTCAGGAGGCAGAAAATTAAGCACGATACCATAGGCATAGTGCAAAGTCCTCGGACAAATGCGAAAATTCCGAGCGCAATAAGGACAATTCAGTCGAGTTGTACAGTATATTTTTCTACGACCCAATTTAATACCCTTATATTAAAAATTTGTTTTAAAATACCTACATAATATAACTTAAATTTGAATAACGTAAGAAAGATGATATAAACAATTTAGGAAATATTTATTTTGTTGGCAAATTTATGTACCAAATTATACATATTTGTCGGTTTGGGTCGTTTTTAATATTGACATGAAATCACTTTAAATGTAATCTTCTTACATTCGGTCTTATCGGAAATAACAGACAAAGAAATATGTTTATTATATAATATAAATCGATCGGACAGTGTTGCATCTTTTTGAAGTATATTTTTAACATTGTTAAGTATCATCAAACGACGTTTAAAAATTTACGTGTAAGTTTGGTTTCTTTCTAATTGACCACTGTGATTAGTCCTAACCAAGATTAATATGAAATTCAAATAACCAGAATAGTTCACTTACCACCAATCACTTTAGTGTAAACGAATCAGCAAATATCTATTGGAGAGTAGAAAGAAAAAAGAAATAATATATTTGTTTCATTTATTTATTGTCTTTTACCCCGAACTTAAAGTCAAGGTACAAAATTTAGTGATCTTGACATTTTGACACGCAATTCCCCTGGCACCGTATATTAATTTGCTGGGGGTCAATCTGGGAGGTAATATGTCTTGGCATGATCACGTTGCCGCAATTGCCAAGGCAGCTGCACAGAAACTTGGTGTACTTTTCCGCACCAAAAGGTTGTACACACCTCATCAACTTTTGACACTCTACAAAGCCCAGATTCGACCATCATTAGAATATTGCTCTCATGTCTGGAGCTCTGCACCCAAGCACACCCTTCGGCTACTGTATTCCATTCAAAGGAGAGCCGTTCGTCTGATCGGCGACCCCGAGCTGACCAAGACCCTCGATAGCCTGGAGCATCGAAGACAGGTTGGTGATTTGGCTCTCTTTTACAGATATTTCCATGGCAGGTGTTCGACTGACATTGCCCACTTGATTTCACCTAGAGCAATGCAAAACAGAAATACACGGCGAACCACTGCCGCTCATCCATATGTTGTTCAGCTTAGTACTCCTCGAACTTCATTGTTCAAGAATTCTTTCATCTGGAGAACGTCATCTTTGTGGAATGATCTTCCTGAGGTCGTGTTTCCCAATGAATACAATCTTCAACGTTTCAAGACCAACGTTATTCGCTTTTTTCGCACTCGCACCGCTCCCAGAGCGCCTTAAAGGATTTTTCCTACCGTGCAGGTGTTTTATCATAAAAAAAATTTTTTAAATCCTTAAACATTTTTGTCAAATTAAGCCCGTGGTTAATATCAAACTCTTTATTAAATAGGCTGTAAATAAACCCCAATAATATGTTTTAATAAAATTTACCTAAAATACCACTGTGATTACGAAACAAAGATAACTGGTTGATATCTGCAGTTGAAACGTTGTAATTCAAAACAAATACAAGTCCAAAACTTTCCTGTCGTTCAAGAAATATCATTGCCTGCAACCTCCAAAGATATACATATTATTCATTTAATTTTTTTTTAACGACGAGGTTCTTCAGCTCTCTGCCTATTGCAATTTGATATAATCATGAAAGAGGAAATGTTTATTTATATTTTTTTTGTCTGACTTATAACCTTAAAAATTTCAAATAAATAAAAAACATGTTAAAGTGGATATTAATGACGTCGAGTCTAAAAGGTAAAAACTAAGACGTAATATTTTAATTACGTTCATAATGATGAAAATTGAAAACAAGTTATTATGAATTTTATTTCCCAAGAACTAAGTACCTTGACTACTGACCAAGCATGTAAATAGGGCTCAAAACGAGCCATTGTGGAAATCCATAAATACGTGTCCTCATTATTTGCTCAACCTGCGATACTTTTGAACGGCAGTAGAGTTTTGGACTTGCATTGTCTTGCATTGTCTTTATTTGTTTAGAATCACCACGTTTCAACTGGTAAGAATCTCCAGTCGTCTTCAGGTAAATACTCACTCAGTATTCACCTGAAGACGACTGGAGATACTTACCAGTTGAAACGTAGTGATTCTAAACAAATAAAGATAATGCAAGTCCAAAACTCTACTGCCGTTCAAGAAACGTCCAACCTTTAAACAGACACTGCTATACTGTTGTTCACTGACGCACCCAGGATTTTCTGTTGGGGGGGGGGCTTCAAAAAAAATATTTTCCTCCAAAAACTCCCCCCCCTCCCCCCCCTCGATCAAAGGTGACTTCTAAAAAAAAATTGAAATATCGGTGGATAGGTGCACGGCGGTTTGTTAAGCTGGATTGGGGGGTGCAATCCCCCCTCCCCCTATGGATGCGCCACTGATATTATTACGTGGACAAAACGATATCGAGCAAACCCAAAAAATAAATGATATATTTACTTGACCTTGTATTTTATATATTTTTTTCTTTAATTTAATTTAAAAACATGTTAATTTACAGACAGTGATATTGACGGAAGTCTTAGTAATTACTATTATTAATATGTAGATTAAAGCGTAATTATATAAGGCTTGGTTCACTTGTCCTATCAATGCGGTTGCAGCAAAGGAAAGTTATAGAGTTTGTTCGGAGAAGGCTTAGTTCATACAAAATATTAATCGATTTATTTTTCCATTTTTTTTTATTGTTTTTTTTTTAACTTCAACAAATTCGTTCCAATTAAAGTCCCCAGTATAGAACCAAAAAGAAATTGTTTGTGTCGCTTTAAACGTCAATAATAATTTAAAAAATATAATATATTTCGACACCTGTGGATTAGAAATAAGCGAATAAATGAATGATAATTTTGGACTTGCATTATCTTTATTTGTTTTTAAACTACAACGTTACAACTCTTAAGTATCTCCAGTCGTCTTCACGTCAATACCTAAAAAGACAGAAAAAACTAGGTCTATTTTATCCCCAGCGATTATAGCCAAACTTATACAGCGTGATCAGTTAAGGATACGGAGCGGTGGAACTTAAAGATAACCTGATAAAACAGACGAAATTATAAGATTTCTAGAAAAAAAAACCAAAACCATTTTTCACTAAAATTTTTAAGGTTATCTTATTTCTAGATTTCTACTTACACTGTTGCCACTTCTCTTTCCACGTTAACAGTGTTGCTAGTTTGTAAATTGGTGATTATTTTGAAAAATTTGACCATAGCGAACGTTAAAAATTCATATTAATGCACAAAATCCATTTTTAACTGTTTAAAACGAATTCTACAGCTATTTTGTTGTACTTTCGGAGTTATAATTCTTACGCAAGCAGAAATAAACCCGGCAAACATTTTTTTCTTCTGTGCAATTCAGTTAAAGAAGTAGATAATCAAAATACCTACGATTTAGAAAATAAATTGTTCGTTTTTATTAATAGATATATCGCTTTTTGTCTGTTATTCTGCAGAAAGCCGAATGTAAGAAAGATAGATATATCCAAAAGTGAGTTTGTATAAATATAACAACGTACCCAAATCGATGAATATGTTACAATGTAATTTGGTCAATGGGTTTGCCATCAAAATGAATTTTTGTTCAATTGTTTCTTATTATCGTTCTCACAAGTTCATGGCCAAATTAAAAGACAAGTTATGATGCCTAATTTAAATAATAATTTTTAAAAATTCTTAGCATGAAGTTCGGAAGTTGAGTCGTAGAAAAAATATACTGTACAACTCGAGTGGATTGTCCATATTGCCCTCGGAAGTTTGAGCCTACGGCATCGTGCTCAATTTACTTTCTCGTGCGATATGGACATCATATCCACTCTTGTTGTACAAACTACTAATATCAATATGAGACATTAACCCATTAACGCCCAGAATTATTTTTCGTTAGTTGTTTTATATATTTTTACTTTGCTGAGTTAATATGAGTAGGAATGCACAAAAATAAAATATTTTACAAAATGCCTTACGTCAGTTTTTAAGAAAATGACTACTGCCATATGGTATCACTGGGCGCATATGATACTGTAAAATACAAATATAACAATTTTAAAATACATATTTATTTATGGAATTATTAAAAGTAAATTTTTACATTGTGTGATAATTGGCAAAACAGACTACACAAAGACCTACATCACACTTAGAACACATTGTTTTACTAAAACTCTTGCATTCATTTCCAGCGCAACGGCGTCTATTACATAAAGCGACGTAATGATGCATACCGTCATATCGAATACCTGGCAGAAGTGTGCGTGAAACAGACGTTTTTGCAGGACCTGCTGATTTTGCCGGTACACCATAACGTGTTAAGTATACTTTGACCAACTCCCTTCGAAACTCTATGTTGGAGGTTTTGTTGTGATTCTTCCTATACAGAAACCATGTATTGTTTATTGCTGCATGATATCGTTGACAAAAAATAGCTCAAAAATATCTGTACAAGACATTTGTTCGAACCGCTTGTAATCTTTTACTGGAAATGAACGGACTCCAGATTCAATGTCGCCTTCAATCCAGACAGTATCCGGTTTCTGAGCTAGACGATTTCGAATCCAGTCGTTGTTCTCTGATACCGGACAATACGTATCTTTTGAGGTGGATGCAGAAGATGATTCGGTTACGGATTGATTAGCCGGCGCTGAAGATGATTGGTTAGGACTTTCTGAAGAAAAGTCGTTATAATTATTGCCTAAACCTGTATTATTCGTCAATTTTATTTCCACAGGTGCACGTAATTGTCGACTTGTTAAATTATTTAGCATGCCTCCGTCATCTTCGTCCGCGGAATCTTTATTGGTGTCGACATTGGGATCAGAGGACTCGATAAATATTTCGTCTATTTGATTTTCCGTCAGGTGAATTTAAAAAAATACGATATACATTATAGAAGGCTTTAAATATATATCTTAGTCAATATCAATACTTGTATTCAAGAAAAAATATACTATTAGTGAAAAACTATACGTACCTACTCAAAGCGAATGTCCATATTTTTCTATTGACGTAAAATGAACGATAAAATAACAAGTGTTTTTTTGCTCACAAATATCGGCAACGGTACTCAAAGACTTAAAACACAACTGAAGATGCTTCCCGCAACTAACGCACTCGTCAAAATTATTATTCCACTACCACCCACAAAATGGTCGATGTCTTAGTATTAGCTGATTTAGCGATACCAAACGGTATCACTGGGCGTTAATGGGTTAAGTCCCATACATACGTAGGTATATCACAACCGGACGGACCATAATACATGGACGATGTACATTTTACAGTTTGCCTCTTTGATAGTATAAGTAGATGTTATCGACACAGCAAGATGATAAACAATGTTATATGATAAATTAGTACTTACAATTAAATACACATTTCCCATTCAAATAAAAAGTTCGAAGAGACCCGTTATACTCTTCCTTTTCCTGTCAAACATCTAGATATCTAACAGATTAATCAAGCCCAAGCTCATGATGTTCTAGAAAATACCATTTTGTACAGGTTGAGCCAAAGATAGAGTAAAGTTAATTTTCAAATAATAGTTCGAAATACAAAAGTTGTAGGAAGCATTGAGGTGCACGTTTTAAAATTATGCTGGAGTATATGGGGTGGCCCAGAAAAACGTAACGATGTTTCCCCACAAAATTATACGCTTGTTTTGTAATTGTCATTTGTCTAAATTCAATGGTTTTTGAGATATCGACGTTTAAAATATGGCTTTTTCAGATTTTGACACACTGTAAGATTGGAACGGTTCGTCTTAGAGAAAAATAGTTTTTACCTCCCTATTTTATATTTTTATTCTCTATCTAAAAAATTCTAATTGTTATTTGGTTGCTGCCACGTATAATCTTCCGAATTGCTGTTTATATTGGTTTTTGAACACTTATTGAAATAAAAAGTGATATTTTCGTGTGTTTTTTTTCTATCTGAACAAATTAGGATAAATAAAGATTTTTCTAATTTTCTCGAAAACGAATCGACCAATTTAAAAAAATCAAACGTCAAAATAAAGCACTTTGAAAGACCTTTCCAACAAGCTATTACTTGATACCCCTTGTCATTTAAAATTTTTAAGGGGATGACCCCGGGGGGCAAAGGGTAAAAGGGGGTGAAGTAGTTTTCGGTTAAAAAGTTGTCCCCTTTGGCACATATTTTGACGTGTCTCGGCGTTTTTCTTTTAATCAGTGGTTTTCGATAAATCCGTGGTGGGAAGTTTTCAAATGAAGACCCTGTATTATTGTTATTTATTATTATATTTTATGTATATTTTATGTAAAATATTATACGATAATTTGTATTTGTTAATGAAAAGCAATTTTTTTTTAATCCATGTGTACTTTATACTAGATTTTTTTTCAGAGATTTTTACATATTCAAGAAAAACAAACTAGTCGACAACGGTCAAGTTCTAAAACAATATTTTTGTTTTGTTATAATTTTGGATTAATTAAGCGAATATCTGTTTGTGAAAATTATCTAGGTTTTTATTCATTAAAAGGTTATTTATTTTAATTTTTTGTAGCTACCCATGACGTTTCTTTTATTTTTGTTCTAGTGTTAACACAATACACTGGCGTAGCTCGAAATTTGTTTTGGGGTGGTTGTTTTGGGGTGGAAGGGGGGGCAGACACACTGTTGAACTCGCGACATGAATGCAGGATAAACAAAAAGTACAGCAAACGAAAAACATTTTTGGTGCCACGCCCAAAAATGCAGTTTTTCGCTTGTAATAATTTATTAGCTATTACTAACTTACTTATATCCAATATAATTTTTTTTAAAGCGCATTTACAATGTTTTTAATAAATATATGAAGAAAATTTTTGAGTAAATATTCATAATATTGGAAGATAAACTACCGCGAGTAGCTTTTATTTTTTCTTTACTGCGGAAACAAAATGCAGATCTGTAATGTATTATTTTTATAATATTAATTGTTCTTAAGGGGGGGGGGGGGGGGGGCAAATGTACCTTTTCCCTCTCCTAGCTACTCCGGTGACACATTAACAATACAGGCTATTTCATAAGGATGCGTAATAGGGTGGGTCAAAAAAATAATTATTTTGATTATCGTATTCTAATAGCACGCAAAAGTTGTATATTTGTATGCTAATTATTTAAAAAAATAAGGTAAAACATCAAATTTTATATTTAGCCTCAAAAAATAAAGGTATATTTTTTGGCTTCTAATTGCAACCAAGAACTTTGTTTTAGTTGTTGTTGAGGACAAAAAAAAATATATTTAAAAAGCATGCGTTACTATTTAAATTCGCGCAAAAGGTATTTAAAAACCTTACTTTGCAGCTCTGCGCCAATTTCACATTTTTGTATAAAATTACCCAGAACTCATCACGATTTACGTTATTGGATGCAATTAGAAGCCAAAAAATGTACCTGTATTTTTTAAGCATAAATATAAAATTTGATGTTTTACCTAATTTTTTTAAACTTTAGACCCTTTGCGCAACCTGAAGATGTAATGCATAATTTTTTTTAGTATTTTTTCAATAATTAGCATACAAATAATAATATGCAACTTTTGCATACTATTAGAATTCGATACTCGAAAAAATTATTTGTTATTCATGGGTCCAGAACCGGCACTTGGAGTGCATACATGCACGGCACGAGATGCTATAAAGCGATGGATCAGGAATGAACACACAATCCACTGGAGTAACAGAAAGGAATTAGCCCATAGCAAAAGCTTTATTGGGGATCCAGACCCAATAAAATATAATATAATTTTGGCCGAGAAGAACACCGCAATTTAAGACGAACAATAACAATATTAACTTTAAATAAAAAGAAAATGGTTGGTTGTGTCTCTTTTTATTTAGGAATGCAGTTTATATATAATGTGTGCAAAATCTTTTCACCAATAAGAGTGAAGTATGTGGTGGTGTAATAAAACTGGTAAAAATTATATAAATAAACACTGTTTTACTGACATACTTATAGGTTATGTAAGGTATTACCTGTTGGTCGCCAATAGACTTCCGATTAAATTTGCTAAAACGTTTCATAATTACTTTCACAGTATATTAAGCAATACAAGATTGGTCCCAATAGTACAATAGCAAATTATTAAATTGAAGAAATATACCATGCTTGAAGTGGAATGGTAAGTTAAATTTAAAAAAATTAAACATTTTCATTCGTATTCACTAAAATGGTTTAAATTTAGAGCATTGAAATATTTAAATCGTATAGTTTATCAGTTGTGTTTTCACCGTGAAATTTTTTTATACAGTGTGTCCAAAAAAGTATGCAACATATGTAAAAGTTTTTTATTACCGATTTCTCAGAAAATTTTATACCTGATAAAGGTTGGTGCATGCCTTGAAACTATAAATGCATATTTCACATTTCACCTGCGGCTAATAGTAAGGGAGCAAATGCCATTTTTTCGAAATTGCGTTAAGAGTAAAGTACCTTAGTTATTAGAAATACAGCAAAATTTTATATGGAAATGTAATTGCAAATTAAAAACATAGCCCAAATATGAAATTTGAGTTACGTGTCTCAATTTTTTTTTAAATATTTTATATGCATTTGTTTTTAAGTAGGTTTTTGGACTTTAGCCTACTGGGTGAAAATGACAAATAAATTAGTAGTTATTTCCAGTACTATGAATAGGGTTGAATTTTATTATAATTTAGTTTCGAACAGAAGTTGGCTAAAATGTGTTTAAGTAGGCGTACAACACGCTTATATCTAAACCGACCCGGTTGATTGAAAAGTTTTTAAAAGTTTGCCACTACTTAATGCATTTTTATTATAAACCCACGTTTAAGTTATTTGATAAATATATTAAAATTGCGTAAACGAAAAATCGACCAGAGGCGTACCGTTTAGGGGAAATTAAAGATTAGAAAAAATAAAATAAAAATTGAGACACGTAACTCAAATTTCGTATTTGGGCTATGTTTTTAATTTGCAATAACATTTCCATATAAGATTTTGCTGTATTTCTAATAACTAAGGTACTTTACCCTTAATGCAATTTCGAAAAAATGGCATTTGCTTCCTTACTATTAGCCGCAGGTGAAATGTGAAATATACAATTCATAGTTTCAAGGCATGCACCAACTTTTATCAAGAATAACATTTTCTGAGAAATCGCTAATAAAAAACTTTTACATATGTTGCATACTTTTTTGGACACACTGTATATGGACTATAGTAATTTAAAAAATGACATTGATAGGCATTATTTACTTATGTCACAGTCAAACTTGCTTGTTAGTCAGTGGCGTATTTAAAGTGGGGCTGCCGGGCTGCATTTCTTCAATTTCAGCTTTTTAACTGAGGTCTGCCGGGGGGTCTGGGGGTATGAAATTTTTTTTAAATTTGGCATTAAAATGATGTAGTTTAAACATTTTAAAAACTTTTGCTAGGATTTTTATTGTCAAACATAAAGGCGTTGATCAGTAATAAGTTAAAAATTACAACCATTCAAAAACTATCTCCATTTTTTGAGGGCTTCCACTATAGCAAGCATATACTTCTTTTTCCACTGAAGAGTGCCTTTGTTCTGATTTTTACAGAGTTCTTGAAAAAAATGCTACTGGTTTTTCAAATTACGAGAGCTGTGCAGGTATAACAAAATTTGAAGCAACTGTTTGTACAGTGAACATGGCATTATCATCTATTGATGTTACAACAGCATTGGCAATATCAGTTTTTAACGTTATGAAAGCTAAAACGGCTTTCTCCGTAAGTAGAAATTCATTGCAATGAACAAGTGGTTGGATTTTTTCGGAAAATTTTTCGATCCATTTGAAATAATGAGTACACATACCCATAATGCGACATAGAGAAGTAGAATCAGAGGGAACAGGCAACTCTAGGAGAGGTTAAAGTCTTTCTAGATCTGGCTTGATGTTTTTTTCAGGGATTCTATAGCCAAAAATATTAATCGACTTCGATGAAAACCTACACTTTTCTTTGTTTAATTAGTTCCGGCGGCGTTCATAAATTGTTGCAATTATTAGTTTTTTGTAGCTATTGAATTTTATATTGTTGTTTTAGTGGCTTATGGATAAAGTATAATTTGGAATATTTAACAGAATGGAATTGTAAAAAATCATCAAACGGTATTCTACATACAATTTTGATAAAAATGACCAGGAATTAAATAATACCTACAAGACACGAGGAAGACCTCCAATTATTAACGAAATAAACATTTGAAAACTTCCCACCACGGATTTATCGAAAATCACTGATTAAAAGAAAAAACGTCAAAAAATGTGCTAAAGGGGACAACTTTTTAACCAAAAACTACTTCACCCCCTTTTACCCTCTGCCCCCCGGTGTCATCCCCTTAAAAATTTCAAATGACAAGGGGTATCAAGTAATAGCTTGTTGGAAAGGTCTTTCAAAGTGCTTTATTTTGACGTTTGATTTTTTAAATCGGTCGATTCGCTTTCGAGAAAATTAGAAAAATCTTTATTTATCTTAATTTGTTCAGAAACACACGCAAAATATCACTTTTTATTTCAATAAGTGTTCAAAATGTTGCCCGCTATTGGCCAAACAATGATATAGGCGATGTTCAAATTCCTGATGGACATTTTCAATGTTGTGGGAGATCATGGCAGCTTTCAATGATGCGTTGACGAAGTTCATCCAAAGTTTTAGGTTGGGGGAGTGAACACAATAGATTTCAAATGGCCCCATAGAAAAAAAGTCTAATGGCTACAAGTCAGGAGATCTAGCAGGCCATTCTATAGGCCCTCTACGCCCTATCCATTTATCTAGAAACTCGTCGTCTAGCCATTGCCGAACCGGAAGAACATAGTGAGAAGGAGCGCCGTCTTGCTGGAAATATATTTCAGCCTCATCAAGTATAGGGTTTCCATCGTCTTCGATTTGGTTTTCAATGGTTTCAGTGATAAGCGGATTGATGGTATTTTCCAACATATCTAAATAAATGCCTCCATTTAAATTCCCATTAATAAGCAATGGCCCAATCACTTTGTTTCCTAAAATGCCTGCCCATACATTAAGTTTTTGGAGGTACTGAGTATGCCCTTCCACAAAAGCATGAGGATTTTAATTGCTCCAATACCTGCAGTTATGCTTATTACCAAATCCATTTAGATAAAATGTGCATTCATCACTGAAGCAGATATTTTTTACATAAATGGTATTATCATTAATCGCTGCAGTCAGTTGTTCACAAAACCCAACTCGCCTATCGAAGTCATCTTCGGTTAACCCTTGCAATATTTTCATTTTGAATGGATGAAAATTATGTAATTTAGTAACTGTGTGTACAGAGCCTATTGAAATACCAGTCGCATCAGCAATTTTACGTAATAAAGTATTAGGATTTATGCGAAAATGACCCAAAACTTCAACTTGAGCGGCTTCATCCAAAACTCTACGATGACTACGTTTTTTATTTGCAACATATCCAGTTTGAGTAAATTTAGTAATAAGGTCCAAAACATACATATGCGCAGTTATCTTTTCCGGATGTCTGGTGTTAAATGTGACGGCAGTTTGCCGAGCACATTGATTTTGGGCACCATAAATTAGAATCAGTTCCACTCTTTCGGCTAGTGTGTAAACCATTTTGGAAGTAAAATGTGAATCAATAAATTAATATTCACTATCCCGAGATTGTCACAAAGGTAACTGACAGCAAATTAAATTCTTTCTTTTCCTTAGCAACTATAAAAAACTAAACAGGTATATTTGTTTAATACACAATAGTACTTTTTTCTGTGTGTCATCCTTTTAAACTCTACGGTTTGTAAACCATTCTCGTTTTGGTCAACGCCTCCTGAATTAATAATGAGTATGCGAAAGTAATGTCAAAAAATGCACTTTAAAATTAGGAGGGTTTCAAATCTCGACTCCCTCTTAAAAATATAACCAAAAACCTTACACGTGCATAAAGCAATAATAGTATTACAGAACTTACCAATTTTTGTAATGGACGGTTGTTTACGTAACTAAGTTAAAAGTAATTCGTGTTTAATTAAAGAAACCCCGCAATTAAAAACCCGCCAAATTAAATTCACAAAACTTTGCTTTAAAATATTAGGAAATTAGATGATTAAATAAAACATTAGAAAAATATTTACTACGCATCGCTTAGCATCAGCAACACAAAGCGATGTAACTACAGCATAAGATATACGTAAGGCGGAAGTGGTAAAATCCAAATAATATAATCAAATTTAATAGCAGCAAAAAAATTTAACACAAATACACTGGGTCTATTAATTTTGGAATAGTTAAAAAAGTACTTGAATTTCAAACGCCCATAAATTTAACAAAATTCGGCCAATTTATTCCACTATAAGTTTATTATGTAAGTTGTCTCTTGGTCCACTTAGTATAATGTGTTTAACTTTACTTTCAGTCTTTTTTTTATAGGGTGATGGTTAAAAAATTAATGGTTTTAAAAAGATTTTTAACGAGAATTAACTAACCAGCAAGTTTAGTAGTAATACTGCAGGTGTCAATTTGGGAAAATTTTAAATTTACATTAAAAGAATGTTGTAAGAGGACTATTTTAACGTTCCACTCGGATATTGTCAGAATTATGAGTAAAACATAAGCGGCTATCCCTAATATTTAAGCGATCGAGTATTGTGTGCTTATACAGGGTGATTCCTAAGTTGATACTTCTTTTTTATCTGTGTATAGAAGGCATTAAAGTAACAACTTTTTCAAAAAACTTAAAAATAGGCGAGATACAGAAGTAAAAACTTTAAGTGCGGGCCTGGTCATCAAAACGTAGCCCGCTATACTTTATGTTGTTTTTCTTATCTCTTATTAGTATTAGTGATAAGGGTGGTGTTTATCAATCCGCTGTGGCGTATTTTTCTGAAGCAAGTTAATTTTAAATTGGTGACACGAGAAAATGGTAAAATTTGAAAACAATAAACTAGTAGATATGGTCCTAATTTAGAGTGAGTGTCGTCAAAGTGCGGCTGCCGCTTCGAAATTATATGCAGGACGCTTTCCCTTGCGGGCTCATCCTACACCCAGAACTTTTCTTAATGTTATTTAACGGGCAAGTTAGGCAGGGCCATATTTGATCCATAGTGTAATAAATGAATGCAAGTACCTTATTTTGATTTTTTTTGAATAAAGGTATTATATACAGGGTTATCCAGAAGCCCGAAATAAAATTAATATCAATTAAAGGAAAAACGCTCGGACCCGTAAATTTTTATTTTTAATTGTGCATTTTTTGGCATAAAAAAATATTATACAGGATGTCTCATAGAACTGTCGTCACGTCTTTGACAATTTTTTTTAATGGAACACATTGTATTATTTTCTGATTTCCCACAAAATTCTACGCTTAGGTTGTAAATGTCATATGTCTAAATTCAATAGTTTTTGAGATATTCACGTTTAAAATATGGCATTTTTTGACTTTGACAGGCTGTAACATTGGAACGGTTCATCTTAGAGAAAAATGGTTTTCACCCCCCATCTTAGTTTTTTATTTTCTATGCAAAGAAACCAACTTCCGATTTACATTGTTAAACCAAAAAACCGGTTTAAACGGTTTAACATGGTTAATCGGAGGTTGATTTCTTTGGATAGAGAATAAAAAACTAAGATAGGGAGGTGAAAACCATTTTTCTCTAAGATATACCGTTCCAATGTTACAGCCTGTCAAAGTCAAAAAATGCCTTATTTTAAACGTCAATATCTCAAAAAGTATTGAATTTAGACATATAACATTTACAACATAAGAGTAGAATTTTGTGGGGAATCATTAAAAAAAATTGTCAAAGACGTGGCAACTGTTCTATGAGACACCCTGTATAATATTTTCTTATGTCAAAAAATGCACAATTTAAAATAAAAATTTACGGATCCGAGCTTTTTGCCTAGATCTTTTTCCTTTAATTGATATTAATTTTATTCCTGACTTCTGGGCAACCCTGTATATACACAGCTAAAAAAGAAGTATCAACTTAGGAATCACCCTGCATAGTCGAACTTTGTGAACGTTTGACAACCGCCCTCTAAATAAAATACGTAAGATAAATGAGACAGACTTATTCCATTTTGACATGAAAAAAAAGGATATATATGTATTTACTTTCCAGCGATTCTAAAAAAGCTTATAATAGCACCAGCTACGTTTTATTTTAAATATGCCAGTTTTGTGACAAAATGAAACAATTTTCTGGGTTTTTGCATCCCCAATAAAAAAAAATGGTACTTAATCTGATAAACTATTTCGAAAATGAAAGAAAATGTGGAAATTCGCCAACCAATATTCAGGAAAAAGTGTAAATAGGAAAAAGGGGTGCGGTACGGGAAAGCGTTTTATTATTTTGCATGCCGATTCTGCAACAGGATATGTTGCAGGTGGGAGTTTAATTTTTTCTTCGACATCAAAAAGTGCTGACTATCATGATAATATGAATTGCGAAATGTTTGAAAAATGGTTAAAAGTTCAATTGATACCAAATTTGGATGCTCCATCTTTAATTGTATTAGATAATGCATCATATCATTCAAGAATTTTAAATAAACAGCCTACTTCATCTTGGAGGAAAAGTGATATTTATGAATGGCTGGAAAAACATAACCAAAATCCTTTCCCAAATATGCTTAAGTCGGAACTCCTAGCAAAGTCTCTTAAAAAACCCAAAATATACGCGGTAGATGAAATACTGCGTGAATATGGTCATGAGGTTCTACGACTGCCACCATATCATTGCCAGTTTAACGCAATAGAATTAATATGGGCTGGTGCAAAGTCTTATTATGAAAAACATGTAGGTGATGGTCTTAAATCCGACCAAGTACAAATAGTTTGGCAAGATTCGTTAGATCATATTACACAAGAGTACTGGAAGAAATCGATGGAACATGCAGAAATATTAATAAGGGATTGGTGGGATCGAGAACAAGTACTAGATGTCGAAGTAGCGCCAATGATAATTGCTCTATTCGAAGACGACTATGACGACGAGGACTTTTCAGATTTTATAAGTGACGATGAGACTTTTTAGGCTATAATTATAAACGATGTTTTTCGTGTACATTTTTTAGTATTCTTGGGTATTATATTATGCTTTTTTTTCATGCACATTATTCTGCATAGTCCTTAAACTAATTCCCAGTGTTTTCATTACGGTTTCCTGCATATTGGTTTGCGAATTTCCACTTTTTCTTTCATTATCGAAATAGTTTATCAGACTAAATACCATTGTATTTTTAGGTTTTAGTAGTAAAATTGTTAAAATAAATTGCACTGTTTATTATTGTCATTTTTAATTAAAGGGTACAGTAGGTATATAATAAACGATTATATAATTTTTTTGTAACTTTTTCAACTCCCCTGTACATAATTTTTACAAAACTAATAATATTAGGTATATGTGGCTATCTTCGCGATATCTAAAATAATGAAACTATTTTTCCTTCCTTCGGTATATTTGTAAATAATCTCACAACATTTTGATAGCCTCTGTGTTGTCTGATTTGACGCATATGATCAGTGACCTTTGGACCCGCACGTTAAGACCAGTTCTGACTATAGTGTTATTCTTGTCCTTTTCCCTCAAGAACTTAATAAAATTATAATTTTGAAAATTAACAAGCGCAACTGATTGGCTAGCAACGTTAAACACATTACTATACTAAAACTGGGTTTTTAGACTATAATATCACAATTTTAGGAACTTAATTATTGTAACTTGTAATAGGTACAGTAAGTATCTAACACAATAATAAAATTTGATTTTCATTGCTTTATCAAACATCAAGAATAAAATCGGCGTATTTTTCACAGCTTTATATTTTAGCCATCACCCTGTATAAAAAGACATAAGGTTGAGGTTAAACACATGATATTAAGTAGTCCAAGAGACAGCCTACCCAATAAACTCAAAATTGGATGAATTGATCGAATTTGGAAGAAAATATGGGCGTTTCAAATTAAATTTTACACATTCCTTTATTAATGGACGCAGTGTATTTTGTTAAAAAATAATGTTGCACAAACACCGTTATATCGTAAATTCCGTCTTTTAATTGTTGTAAATAGAATTATATTTTACTATATTGAACTAATTATACCTTTGTTCTTAATAATTAAAAAATTACTCGACTTTTATGAAATAAGTAAAAACTAGGTAACAATTGTTATTAAACACTAAATTTTGTAAATAATAATTATTTCTGATGCAATATTAGATATATTTTTTAAGTTAATTTTTAGAAAAGATCTATATATATCGTACATATAATATCACTGTGCCATCACGAGCAAGGGGAGAGGTATTAGCACACAAACCCATACTTCTATGTGGTTTAGGCGAAACTTCTATCTCTGTTTCATAATGGAACTGAATTTCAGAATTTATTTCCAGGAATTATTTATTATTTTAACTTATTTTTTTTTCCATTGTGATTAAAAGTGTATTTTTCTAAATTAATGAATAAAATTTGTATTTCTATTGTATGTACGATTGTATTAGGTTTATTTAATATTCAGTAAAATGCCCCGAAAGAAAAATATGTAAAACGCAATTAAAAATAATTGTTTTAATGAAAACCCCTATTATAAATCCAAAATTACTCTCAGTGATTTGTTGCTTTCATATCGGGAGCAGCGGATTCTACGAAGTTAGAGGAAACAATTGCAGTGTATTTTTGAAATTCAAATAGAACAGAATATTTATTTTCATGGATTTTTTCCCTTTGACTTCGTATAAGCCGCTGCTTTCGATAATGAAGCCAATGACAATAATTTTGGACCTGGAGTATAGAAAGCTTTTGATGTCTCATGTCGATTTCTCACACATTAGAAACTCAAAATAATCATTTCTTAGTAAATATATTTTTCGAATGCCAAGAATTTAAACATAACAATGTTCTTGCTGACTGCAATAAGACGGTTCCTATGTTCTCTTTTTACGAGTGCTGCTTTTAAGAACTTTGACCATTATTAAGTCAATATAACAAAATCTACTAGTAGGTATGTACTAAATAATTGACCATAGATCGTCGTATTTGAGGCTAAACGAGAGAAGGTATTCTCTCATCTCGCGGCAACACTAGTTTCTACATAATTATGTTGGCACCCCGATTTTATTAATTATTGTAAAGTAAGGACATATTAAACGAAACATCTTAGACGAAAACCACGACCTAGAGTCATCAAAAGTAGTCCAACGGTTCTGGAGTTACCCACGTGTCGATGGAGAGAAAACTGTAGCAATGATTATTTACACAACATTTTAAACTTAAAATAGTATCTCAGAAGTTATATTTTCCTACTTATAATGACTTAGTAAATAAAATATTGAAACAAATTATAATGTAAAATATAGATAGGACTGTGATTTGTCACTGATGGGCGTGCATACTGAATTCGGTAGTGTATTCGATAGTATAAGTACAGTGCACAATTACCCCACATTCTCCTACACGTTAGGCTCCTTTCGGTAAATATTAACCTCCTTTCAGTTAAACTACTTACAAGTCACTATTTCTTTTAACCATGTAGGTCAGATGCAATGTTTTTATTTTTGTTTGATGATCTTTTTTACAAAGTCAATTTTAATGATGCGGATATAATTTGACAAGTCCTTACGAAAGAAAATAAATGAAAAACATCAGTCTTCTTTATCACAAAAATGTATTTTATTGGTTAACCGGTTTCTAACAAATTAATTGTTCTTCATCAGAACCTCTAAAAGAAATTAAAAAATCTATAAGGATAATTAGACATTGAATTAATTAACAATACTAAATTAAATAATGAAAGTGTTATCTTCAGAAACACGTGGTAAAAATAATACTTAATTTATTAATATATAATTATCCTTATAGATTACTTCTTCTGAAGAAGAAAAATGTAATTTGTTCGAAACCGGTTAACCAATAAAATACATTTCTGTGAGAAAAAAGACTTCGTAAAGTTTCATTGACTCACATAACGGACCACCGTCAAGACTTAATTTTAACAAGTGTTACACCGCGGCGGTGGCTCAGAGGTGAGTTACTGGCATTCGACCGCGGCGACCCGGGTTCGATTCCCGGAGTGGGCATACGTACAATAAAAAAAAGTATGTCCGAAATTTAGTGGATTTAAGAATGCAGAGAAGAGTGTAAAAGGTATCATTTCCCAACCCACCCCCCATTCACGCCGGTAACCAGGCCGGATGAGATCGAAAATATCGTGGGGTGCGGAAGAAGATACCCACTCTCCAATCGTTCACTTTACGTTAAACCTTTGTTGAGAACGCAACGTGTCGAATATTAATTTTGTTAATTCTAAATAAATCTCTTTTACTAAGTCAGACTAGTCTATTTTTACAATTGATAACATAATAAAATTTAATTTTCATTCTTTCGATTTTAGAAGCATTAATTTAAAATCAGCAGATTTTACAAGGCTTAATATTATCGCCATCACCCTGTATAAAAAAGACCTAAAGTAAGGTCAAACGCATTGTACTAAATACATTAACCTAAAAATGGTATCGATTAATAGAATTTTTATGAAAATAGACATACACTGTGGCTCAAATTAAAGGAGTACACTTTTTAATTTTGAATATTTTTCTAGATTTTGCATTGATTTAATTTATTTTTGGAGTGATGATGAACTGAAATCGTCTTAGTAAAATGTGCAATTTTTATCAAAATATTTTGAACAGGGCCGGATTGACAGGTTTTTTTCAACAAACGTGCACTTATGCTCGTTGAAAACGAAAACTGATTTATTCATAATTCAGAAAATACGTTTTTTTGGTAGATTAACTATCGAAACTTCTTCAGTATAAGTCTCACTCTGAAAGATTCTTAAATTCAAGAAATACAATTTATTTTGTTCAATATTAATAATAAATTTAATAATATTAAGAATTACTGATATCAAGACTAACTATCACCTAAAATCGAAAGTAGTATAAATATTTATAGGATAACATTATGAATATGACCACCATGATTTTCTATCACGGATTGCCGTCGCCTTTGCCATAGGTCAATAGCTGTATTCATTATGAGGACCTGGTTTAAATTATTCCAACAGAACTGTAACTTTTCCATTAGCTCTTCGATGGTGTTAAACCTTTGACTATTGTGAACATTTGCCTCGAACATTCCCCATATGGAATAGTCAACAGTGTTTAAGTCTGGACTATTGGGTGGCCACATCTCCGGTTCAATATAATCAGGGCATTGCTCAAACAAAAACATTCTTGTACTCCGAGAATATGGGAAGGAGCACCGTCTTGTTGGAATACTTAATCGTCGCAAATTGCTTCAATTTCAGGAAGCAAGTGATGTAAAAGTTGTTGTTGATACGCGTCCGAGTTGAGTTTTACTCCGGCATCTACAACAATGAGACTTGACTTCCCCAATTTGGAAACTGCCACCGGGACCATTATTCCAGGTGAAAAGTGACTTCTCTCGATTAAAAGATTTTCCAATGGGATTTCCCTCTTTACTCGCACATTTGCGTATACCCGATTATTTTGTGTAAGTATTCTTTTACGGCCTCAAGTAAACATCTTCTCATCTGAAAACCATATCTTTGCGATATTTTGCCGAGAACGGAATCTTCGTAGTAATAGATTACATCTTTCTAATCGTTTCTCCTATAATATTTCTTACCATGGTAATATTTCCTTGAGTTCTTGAAGTTTTTTTTCCTTCCCCTTCCAAATTTTATGTTTATCGATCCATTATTTTCTGTAAGATGTCTTAAAAGCTTGCCAACTGTTCCAACATACCAATTTTTTTCAGGAAACTCCTTTACAATTTTTCTTGCGCCGTAATTATGTGTTTGTCGAAAATATTTGATAAGAATTCGATCCTCTTCACTTAAAACTGCCATTGTGTACGGATTAGCTGTCATGAAGCGCACAAAACGTCAAAAATAACATTGTTTATTATTTTAATAATAGTCATGAAAACTTTAATTCTTAATAACGGTCATGGATGCTGCTATCATGGTTCAAACGACTTCAAATTTCCAAAATGATATCCGGAATGTTTTAATACATCAATGAACAAAATAAATTGTATTTCTTGAATTTAAGAATCTTTCAGAGTGAGACTTATACTGAAGAAGTTTCGATAGTTAATCTACCAAAAAAACGTATTTTCTGAATTATGAATAAATCAGTTTTCGTTTGCAACGAGCATAAGTGCACGTTTGTTAAAAAAAAACTGTCAATCCGGCCCTGTTCAAAATATTTTGATAAAAATTGCACATTTTACTAAGACGATTTCAGTTCATTATCACTCCAAAAATAAATTAAATCAGTGCAAAATCTAGAAAAATATTCACAATTAAAAAGTGTACTCCTTTAATTTGAGCCACAGTGTAGACATAGACATAGACATATTTTTATTTGACCACATTTTTGCAAATTACAAATTGTAGCAAGTCACATAAAATAAAATATGAAGCATCGTTAAGAAATGCTTCTAACTATATGAAAGTGTATTTTTAAACACATATTCTTGTATAAGAAAAAGTAAACAAACTTTGTAATTACACATTAGTAACAAACACAAATTAAAAATCAAAAGTTGAAGTTCTTGAATTAACAAGATCAAGGTATTCTTTTACTGAATAAAAAGCATGTGATTCAAGAAATTTCTTAACCACAATTTTAAATTTTTTTTCAGTATAGTTTTTAACCGTTGCAGGAAGCACATTGTAAAGCTCTATTTGGAGCGAGTTATTTACAGATTTAGTAAGTCTATACCTGTTTGGTCTAATGAAATGAGCCGACCTGGTATCATAGTGGTGAATATCTGAATTTAGCTGAAAATTATTTTTATGAATTTCAATTAATTGGTGCAAAATAAATAATGATGGAAGCGTCAAAATTCTCAAATTAATAAAATGTGGCCTGCAGTGGTCCAGCACACCAACACCCGAAATAACTCTTACAGATTTTTTCTGTAATCTAAAAATACGTAAGGAATTCGATAAGTTTCCCCACAAAATGACTCCATAAGAAAGGTGGGCGTGAAAAAGTGAATAATAGATATTTCTCACTGACTGGTGATCTAGAAGTGCCCTTAATTTTCTTATTAGAAAAATTGCAGATGACAATTTGCTCCGCAGAGACTCGATACGAGGAGTCCAACTAAGAGTGTCGTCGACTATTAAACCCAGTACCCTCCACAATGTCACGGTTTGTTGAAACTATCATTTCTTGGGTTTTATTTGTGTTAAGTTTTAGACAGTTTTGTGTGAACCACACATCGGCCCTCTCAGCCAGAAGAGAACTAATTAATTTTAAGTCTTGGATATTTTTGTGACGACACAACAGAGTTGTATCATCTGCAAAACAAAAGCATCCATAGAGAGAGAGAAAGGAAAACAGGTCATTTATATATATCACAAAAAGAAGAGGCCCAAGAACAGATCCCTGGGGTACTCCATTTTCGATTAATCCGAAATCTGACACATCATCATTGAGAGAAACACACTGTTTTCTCTGAGACAAATATGATTCTAGCAGGCTTAAAAATATGGAAGTTTGTCAAGACAAGATTGGACCAATCACATACTCATGAAGTCAGCAAACAGATTTTCTAAAATAACCAAATGTTCCTCTATTTCTAGACCATCGAACCATATACAAATGCTATTTTTATCTTCCATAAAGGTAAACGAACGTTCTTTCAAGCTATTTTCCTCGTGCATAAACACCATGAATGTCATGGCGTGGGAATAACCGTATTTGTGTGCCAAGGTTAATAACTTGCTATACAGCTCAGTTCCGCAGACTTTACGTTTTATGTTCCGCTTCGAAATGAACGAGAGAGAAAGAGGTCACACTTTTACTCTTGCGATGCGAAGCAATAGGTTACTGTTATAAAACGCAGATTGAAGATATTATAGAGAAATTTTTATTCATTCAGAAATACAGTTACCGTTACATTAAATAAAGTTGAATATCCATTCGTGTAACGTGTTGCATTTCTTATTAAAATGAATTGAAACTTTAGTACCATCGCGCCGATAAAAAACTGGGACAGGAAATTTTTCTATTTTCTCCTAGACTATTAAGAATAATTTTACATCAAGCCTGGTACCAGTAAAATGTCATGAAAATTTGCATGTCAATAAAGATTGTCACCAGCCCGGTGAAACTTCTTATGGGCGGGATCGCAGCTAGAGTGACGTCATCAGACCTCCAGACTTTTTCAAGTTAGGACCTACGTTTATCCCCATTAGTTATGTGTTAATATTACACCTACGTAGTTATTTCTACAAAGAGAGCTACGGCAGACGTACTTGGTCTGACTATATTTGTCTCTTTTTACATCGAATGGAGATAACTTGATGCAGACAGAGATAGGTACTTGACATGAATAGCACGAGCTGTTAAATTATTTTACAACCTAACTTTCCTGTTTTGAGCTTGACCACCAGCACAAATCATTGACATTTGTAATGTCAATGACACAAATGGAATTGCCCCTTTTTCTTTCTTCATAGCTGAAAATCGGACCAGGCTTTTTTGATATTTTTATATTATTTTTAATTTTCTAATCTTTTTACCAAAAGGATCGTTTTCGTGTTGTTGCAGGTAAGTAAATCTTTAGTTATTTTTATTCGTTATTTATTACATTAGTTTACCTACTTGTTGCAAAAATAATTATGTTCCAAACATATTTTTACTTTAAGGAGATTTTCACTTAATAACTTTTATTAATGTAGATATTGTGTACTAAATCATTTATAGTATATTTATTAATTGTAGGTAACACAAATACCTACAAAATATATTTTTTTTGCTATTCAATTATTTAGAATTTAGACTATTAGAAAATTTTAAGTCTGTCGAGTGTTCTAGTAAGTAATTCATTAATTTTTTTATTTTATATTCTTTTAGGTTAGCTATTTCAAGATGTACCTATAGGTACGTGAATCTTTGATGATTATGCATGTTGCATGAATAAATGTCCTATGGGAATCACTACAGCTGGTAATGTAGGTTAATCTGGGAAAGTAAGGGAATATAAAGAAAAAACGAGGTACTGATCTTACCTATATTTTCATCGTAGTTGTCAATAAAAATTATCATAAGCTGATTTCTGAAGTTTTATTTCTAATTGTAGAACTTTAATAAATAACATTTTTAAATAATATTTAATTACAGCTTAAAAATCTAATCAGAAAATCATAATATTTAATTTTTACTCTACTTGAAAAATCAAATAAGAGGATTATTGTGAATAATTTGATGGCCTTAAATATCATTTTTGCCATATTTGAAAGTCCCGCCTATAGCCGAAAGGTTGTCCAAATTTTTGCACATAAAATTTTTTAAATTATATTTACAACCAACAAACTATTCACAATCCTCATTTAATTTTCCAAGTATAGTAAAAATTAAATATTAGGATCCTGATTTTTAAGCTGTAAATATCATTTTAAAATTTTGGCGGCCAAAATTTTTAAAATGGTCATATTTGAAAGTCCCGCCTATAGTCCAGACGTTCCCTCCAGACCCGATGGTGGCGCTGTTTTGGCGTTTCTTATGTCACATTTTGCTTCGACCAATTAATACGCTGGTTTGTCTTCTTTCTATGTTTGTCTTCGTTGATTGTCACTTTATGATTGACTCGTCAAACATACAATCATATATTATTTGTAAATATGCCACAATTAACCCCCCAGCAAAAGGCAATTATTTATAGTCGGTTGCGAGATAGTGTTGCTATTAGGGATATTGCAGATGAACTGGGAGTAAGCAAGAATACCGTGCTATTGGCAAAACAAAAAATAGCAAGACATGGGACTATTATTAAGAATGCAGGTTCTGGCCCCCCTAAAATTTCTACTGATGATCATGATAGAAGACTGGTTAATTATCTAAGGGATCATCCCTTCGAAACTGCAATCAAGGCAAAAGAAAAGACGAATTTTCCAGGTTCTGCAAACACCGCTAGAGACAGGGTTCGAAATTCCGATATACGAAGCCGTTGTGCTGCCAATAAAAATTTTTTAACGGAAATAAATAAACAGGGCAGGTTAGAATTTGCACATGAATATATTAATCAAATAAATTTATGGGAAACAGTTATATTTTCTGACGAGAAAACTTTTCAGTCATGCAATAATGGGAGAATTCGGGTGTATAGGCCTTCCGGCATGCGGTATGATGAGAGATACACCCACAAAACCAACCAAAGTGGGCGTTTCTCCATAAATGTTTGGGGCTGGATTAGCGCTAGAGGACCAGGACTTTGCCAAATCGTCGAAGGAAGACTAACTGCAGCAGTATACGTTAATATACTAAACGAAGTGATGATACCATCGGTAAACGCTGTATACGGTCAAAATTACACATTTCAGCATGATAATGCTCCAATACACACAGCGCGCATTGTACAAAATTTTCTCCAAGAAAATAACATAGCAGTTCTTCCCTGGGCTTCGATAGAAAACATTTGGGGTGCCATGGTCAAATCTATGTATAAACATGATTTTTAACCTAGAAACAGGGATGAATTACGTCATAGGATAAATCAAGCTTGAGATGAAATAACTGTCGAATTATGTAGAAACTTAGTTTTAAGTATGCCACAAAGGCTCCAAAAAGTAATAAACAGAAATGGTTCTATGACCAAATATTAATTTTGTGTTGTTTTGACAAACTTTGTGTTCGCAATTTTTTTCTTTTTATTAAATGTATTTTATTACCTGTATTAGCTTTATTTATTATTTTGTGGTAATGGTAAATATAATAATTTATAAAATATTTGACTTTAAAAAAATCTAATAAATTTACTTTATCCATATTATATGATGTCTCTCAAATTTAACCACCCCGTATCGAAAAATACAAAACATTCCATTATGTAACCTAGGTTACTTTTTAAATTTTGAATGTTTTTCCTTTTTAGCTCTAGACACCTTTTATAGTCTAGGGGATATGTATTTCTTACATTGTTTTTGTAAATCTCTTGTCCCAGTTTTTTATCGGCACAATAGTACCTATATAAAGACATTTTTTGGTTGACTAGCAAAGATAAATAGGTATGCTGCAGCTCTCATCATTCATAATGGCGTAGCCAGCCATTGGGGGCGGGAGGGGCAAACATATGATGAGGCGCTCCCCCTTCTTCATAATAAGTGACTTCTAAAAAAAAGATCGACACCACCACGAACTCCTTCTTGCCAAAAGAGACTAAATCAAATAAAAAGGTTTATTATGTAGACGGACACTAAGCGGCAAAGGGGGCGGGTGCCCCCTGGTCCCCACCTGGCCACGCCACTGATCATTCATCGTTCTTACTAGTGTCACGTCTGCCGTTTTCATTATTACTTCTTTGAATATTATTTTTGTTATTATCTATGGGTACAAAGGTGTTCCGTTGTTAACAGACATTTTTCTATTACCTGAAAAATACCAGCAAGGTGTGGACCAGGAGAGACGTCAAGAATATGAAGCTGTCAAGTAGACGTTTTTAGTTTTTTTATGATAGAATAAGAATTTTCTTGTAACACTACCAGACTAATAAATAAGTTCAACCTAAAAGTAAAGTACAGTATGTAGTCATTCAAGAGAGATCTACAGTCCACTACAGGAGAAAACAAAAGGAATGGTTTTATTTATCATAATGGAGGTGAACTAAAAATAAAAACTGCTCTTGAGTAAATATTATATATGGCATCTGTGACCAATACAACATAGCTCCCTTCAACAACCTAAATAGGACTTAAATTTAATAAGCTCACCACCACTAATATCATCTATGTTTTTTCCATTTGTGATAATATTAATTGCATTAGGTATATAGAGCCGAACGTAGATCAGGAAGAAAGAAATTGTTAGATTGTAAAATGACCATTATTGGAAAATACTTTGTGTGGTATAATACATGTTCTTTCTTCTGTAGGTAGTGTAGTGGTAATAAAAGACCTAAGTGGTACGTAAATGAAATTAATGATCGATTGCACATGGATGCAGAAAGGTTTTATAGATAAAATTACCGGGGATAATACCATAAGTGGTACAAAAATTACCGATAATATTTACGATTGCGTGTTTTCTATAATTTCACTAGCACGTAGGATGAGTGAAATTTGCAAAGAAAACACGCAAGAGTAAACATTTTCTGGTACATTTTTTACCACGAATGATAGTGGGTATGAAATTTCACGAATACAAATAATAAATTTAGTAGAAATTATTAATTGTTATTATTGGTACTATTGTTGTAAGTAATATACGTATTTTCCTTCTTTACACAGAAGTCGTTAAACTTGTCCTGGAATGCATGGGTCAAAATTCGAGTTTTCCACAGATTTAACAGAGACGTCCTCATAATCATTGCCTTGCATTTTTTTAATGATGGCTGGGTGGTATTCCTCATCCATTTAAAGATAGCTCGCGATGGATTTAGAGCTATCATGACCTGTGACCTTAATAAGTTCTTGCTCAGCAACTTCACTTTTTGCGAGATTGCTCACAGCTGTTACCTTCAATGAGTGATTGGTAATTTTTTTCTTTTGACATCATATCAATATCCAATAAAAAAAATACAGGTCCGTATTTAGAAAAACAAACCTGATGATCGCGTCTGAAAGACGAAACGTCGGGCACGAAATCTAAGAACACTGCTTTATGTAAGATAAATAGCGACAATGAAAGTGTAAAATTTATTTTACATTATCTCTTTAAATAAAGCCGGAATTTTTCTAATTTCTTCATGAATACAGGTCGGCTATGAATTGCGAAACTTTGCCCCAATATAACGTTTGCTGTATCTCTTATCGTTTATGAGATCCCAATGGTAAACATCGAATTTTTAACACCCTGTATATGTATAAAGTATATAGTAATAGTAGATATTCAATCTGCACTACCGAGTTAGCTCACAAGCAGTTACTATAATTATAATGACTAAATTGTATTTTTCTTTTTAGGATTATGTCAATTTTAGATCAATATAGAAAACCATGTTATAATTATTTAATTAAATAATGTTTGGGACTTTAATTTCTTTAGCAGTGCAAATATCTAGACTTAAGACTAGTACAATCTAATAACCTTCGTATTATAAAAGTTTGCTATTCTGTAAACTTTGGTACTTGCGGCGTGTCCAAGGGCATCAGCTTTTTGGTTTGTTGTTGTTGATTACAAAATGATGAACTATTTGTTGTATGTATTTTAAAAATCACCTTATTTAATATGAAAAACGAAATCATATTTCTTGATTTGCTATTTTAAATTGTGATGAACATAGCTTTGCTGCAATATGTTACTTTTTTTGTGAAACGCGAATACTAGAGATAGCTGTTGCAGTATTAAGAAACATATAGAAGTATTAATTTAGGAATAGATGATCGCCGAAGATCTATAAAATTAAGTAGTAAAAGTTATAAGACAAAGAAGAAAATAAGTTTTTACAATAGAATAATAGTAAAAAAATACCCTACCTAAAAAATCTATTTGACCAGAAAAAACGAAACTGAACAAGTAATGATTATTTTGGTGATTGGATAAAACATCATTCTTTTTCTTTATTAACAGCAAAATAACCGAAGTGCACATAATTTGAGAAACTCAATTTTAAATCAAGAATAAACTCTTTTGGGTCCAGAAGAAACTCTTTTGAGGCAAGAACAAATGCTCTTGGCTCAAGACTAAACACTCTTGGGCTAATAGTAATTAATGACTTATAGATGAAGATATAATGACTTTCAACGAGGAGAATAGTTATTTATGTACCAAGGCAATAAAGTGATTCTTTATCGGACGAGTCTGAAATTATGAGATGAGTGAACGAAGCGAGCGAGGCGAATAACAGACGAGTCGATAAAGACACGTTACTGACGTGGCGCATACAAAATTTTATCGCCATCCGTTCATCACCGTTTTATGTAAGACAGACCGCTAAGAAAATAGATGTTTTATTCCCATGTTAAATTAATAGAAAAGACGATTTTAGAATCGGGTCTGCGTAAAATATTTAATAGTTCTTGCCTTATATTTGGTCAAAATGTAAAGTAGAAGTTTCATACTACCTATTCCATCCTATATTCAAGCTCGAAAGTTTAAAATAGCTTTACAATTCGACGACAAAAAAACCCATTTTGGCCTAAATTTGACACATCAGAAAATTTTGCCCGACCACGTGTGTATTCCAAAGCACCCCTCAAAAAATTTGACCTACTATGAGAAATGGCAAGGTAATACTTTATCTGTCGCATATGCGGCAGATCAAGTATTGTATTTTAGAATAAAATAAAGTGTTCGTTTATTGCCGGAAATTACTCTGATAATGTACGGCTTTACTGTCGGTTGGCGATAAAAAGTATTTATTTCAGATTTTTATGGGAAACTTATGACAAGGGAATTACGGTTGTGGCCAAGACGATCGCATTTGAACCTATTTTAAAGCGCGAATCTTTTGGATTAAAGCGTATATATTTCTCCCAATAATTTTTTTTTAGTGTACAATGCATAGTTACAATTTCTCGAATATTATATCATTCGCCTTGGAAATCAACAACCTTTATTTTGTAAATAATAATTTGCATGATTGAAATAGTGATGTTCTGATGTTGACCTAAAAAATAGATAATTTTTTTCTAATGGCAATTGGAACAAGTAACTATACAGGGTGGCCCGCTCTTAACGCAGAATTCTATGCATTCTACAATTTAAAATATTTTTATATCCCAAATAGTCAGAGCATATTCAACATACTTTTTTTAATAGAACAGTCTATATATTGTATTTTCTAATTCTCTATAAAATGTTACTACGGTCTATTTCCTTTCGAGTGAGAACGATGACAGAAAAAAAAATGAACAAAAATTTTCCTGATTGGTTAAATTGTGTACCAATTTACACTACATAAATGAATAGCCCACTTGTTAAAACTCTCTTTTTGAAATCACAAAAGAAGGATAGGAAATCTGCGTTCGATTAATTATTTCAGCAAATACATATACGCTAATTATAACTAGGGATGGGATTTTTTTCGATATATCGATAGTTATCGATAGTTATCGATATATCGAATAACAATATGTGAAACAAAAATTATCGATTTATCGATAACTATCGATTTTTCGATAACTATCGATTTTTCGATAACTATCGATATATTGTTAACCATCGATATATCGATACCTATTGATATACGAATAACTATCGGTAATCATCGAAAAGAAAGATAAACTCTAGGATAAAGTACAATACGATCGTCTCCTTTCCACTTTCTTCCAATTAAATTATTATCAAATATTACAATAGCATTATTATGATTTTTGCTGCCATCTAGCGTGTACCGTATGCACTAGTTACGTTAAGCCGCACAGAAAGGCATTTATAATGTCATAATTATTCTTGGTAATTATATTTGCGTCATTAAGTTGACAGCTATTAGAGATATCAACCGACTTTTACTTCTTGTCTAAGTGTGTTGTGTTTTTACTGTTTTTGATTGGTGTTTTATGTAGTGGAAGTGTTTTAAAATAGTGGCAATTAATTATTATTTCCTATTTGGTAAGTAATTTAAGAATTACCTACCTATTTTACCTTAGATCGATTGTTTACTACCTTAAAGGTATTTGGTCTATCAGTTTGTTAATGGCAACTTTAATTTTTGTCTTTTTATAAAAATTCTTGGAGAACTGGTTAATTTTAATTTGTCCAAAATTTATCTACGGATAAACATTACCAAGCATAGTTATCGATATATCGATAGTTATCGATATTTATCGATATATCGATAGTTATCGATATTTATCGATAGTTATCGATATATATCGATAACGATAACTATCGATAACTATCGACCCATCGATAACGAAAATATATCGATAGGTAGATCACTATTACCTATCGATAGGTGAAAGCTGATATCGCCCATCCCTAATTATAACCCCTTTAGCAATTAAAAATAACTTTTAACTCTAGTTCTATCTAATAACTTTCTAAACATAAAATCGGTTAATTTCACGTTTTTTGCGACATAAATAGTAAACCTACACCTACTTTGGGTAGAAGCAAAAAAAGGACGCCCGATTTGTCGACAAAATATAGAAGGCCATTCCAAACGCCAAACCGCAAAAACATGATATAACCTAAAAATTCTAGTAGAAGAAGACCTTTGTATAGGTATTTTTTTACAACTTTTGTGTGATTTTTTACTTTTTAAAGCCTATCTACCTGCTATTTAAGATTTTCAAAAACAAAAATGGTAACAGAAGAGAATAATTTCGACAAGGTATAAACAACTTTTAAGTTACCTGTTCGTTAACAAAGATCTGGCTTGTTACTTGTTCCTCTTTGAAAACGAATGAGAAATGACTATTATCCTGGAAGAAATTTTGGCTTGGGGTGACAGTAACCAAGTCGAATTTAATGCTAAGAAAACCCAGGCAGCAGTATTCTCCAAAAAGGTTAACATTGCAGAACCGGATATAGTCATGGCAGGACACGCAATTCCCCTGGCACCGTCTATTAATTTGCTGGGGGTCAATCTGGGAGGTAATATGTCTTGGCATGATCACGTTGCCGCAATTGCCAAGGCAGCTGCACAGAAACTTGGTGTACTTTTCCGCACCAAAAGGTTGTACACACCTCATCAACTTTTGACACTCTACAAAGCCCCGATTCGACGATCATTAGAATATTGCTCTCATGTCTGGAGCTCTGCACCCAAGCACACCCTTCGGCTACTGGATTCCATTCAAAGGAGAGCCGTTCGTCTGATCGGCGACCCCGAGCTGACCAAGACCCTCGATAGCCTGGAGCATCGAAGACAGGTTGGTGATTTAGCTCTCTTTTACAGATATCTCCATGGCAGGTGTTCGACTGACATTACCCACTTGATTCCACCTAGAGCAATGCAAAACAGAAATACACGGCGAACCACAGCCGCTCATCCATATGTTGTTCAGCTTAGTACTCCTCGAACTTCATTGTTCAAGAATTCTTTCATCTGGAGAACGTCATCTTTGTGGAATGATCTTCCCGAGGTCGTGTTTCCCAATGAATACAATCTTCAACGTTTCAAGACCAACGTAAATCGATTTTTTCGCACTCGCACCGCTCCCAGAGCGCCTTAAAGGAATTTTCCTACAGTGCAGGTGTTTTATCATAAAAAAAAAATTAGTTTTTACAATGTATTTGCATTAAATGTACCTGCCTATTAACGATAGACGAAGACTCTTTCAAAAGCCATTTTTATTTGAAGAGAATGCAATAAAAGTTATACCAATATTTTGTTATTTTTTCCCATAAGGATTTCTCATGGGACAGAGCAGGTTGCAAAAAAGTTTGAGTTTAATTCCAATGATCACAATGTGGAAGCATGGCATGATGCTATGAATAAATATTTAATTAAAATGTTTGTTTTTCTTGGGTTTTCGGTCACTCTTGAATAAAAGATTTTTCTTTATAAGGGGTTAACGTTTCGGTTTTATTAGGAAACCATCATCAGAACCTTATTTAATCTTTTACACTTCACAAAACTTTAAATTCACAGTATGACCATCATATTGGAAATGGTCAATTTGATGGTCATACTGTGAATTTAAAGTTTTGTGAAGTGTAAAAGATTAAATAAGGTTCTGATGATGGTTTCCTAATAAAACCGAAACGTTGACCCCTTATAAAGAAAAATCTTTTATTCAAGAGTGACCGAAAACCCAAGAAAAACAAACATTTTAATCGATTAAAACGGTCAGGAAAACAAACTAATATAAATATTTAATATTTATGAAAATGCTATATTGCAACGTCAATACTTCAAAATAATAATTGAATTTAGACATAATTATAACATTTTATACAAACTATTATGGTCGATTTCTTTTCGATTGAGGACGAGACACCCGTTTTACAACAAAAAAATGCAAGAATTTTCATTTTTGACAAGGTAAAAAAGTAAGGTTAGGGATTACGTCATAACTGACATTTTGTTGTTTACTGTTTACGGTTTACAGCCATTAAAATTTTAAATTAAAACTTGATATTGCAGCACAAGAATAAATATTTAATATAATAACTCAAAATAATTCTGGATTGTAGATCCAATGCCTCCTTGTAGCTCGGTTTTGGAAAAATAATAAAAAGTTTAGTACTATGGAATCCTGCATTGAAAGCGGACCACCCGGTTTATGGTGCTTATTCGGAACATAAATTAAAAAGATTATGATATAACATTGAAATATCCTTAATATTAAACCGAATTAATACTATTAATAAAAAACTGAATACATTAGAAAATAATTTCAATATTAGGTCAGTTTTAAGGTAATGGAGAATTTACAGATATACCGTAAGTCCATTATTCAAATGGTTATTAGAAATTAAAATAAAACTACATAACTAAGCTAGGATGTTTCAACCCCCGTTTTATAAAGAAAATCATGCGCCAAAATAGGTTTAATAATATTAATTTAGCAAATACATATAAGAATATTTAATCTTCTTTTCCTCAATCATCCATTCGTGTTTATAGTATAACCAGGAATGATACTCGCGTCTATATCGCAGCCTAATAGCAGGCATACTGCGCATGTCGGGCGATAGCGTGATGGCGGGACATTTAAAATATAGGTAGAAATGGATTTAATTATTTTTTTACGTCACGGTGTTGAGTCATAGTCGAGGTATTAGGTTTTCTTACAAGAACAGTCTACCAGTTTGTTAATTTTTAGCCTTGTGGGGCATAATTAAAATGGAGGGGCAGGTTATTAATCAGTAAGTTTTGTTATGGCATGCGGCTGACACCAATTATTAAATATTTTGAAAGTAAAAACCATTTTTTAAATTGTAGAACAGTTTATGTGTGCACAGACTGTGGGATGAAATGTAGTACAAAAACAAATATTAATGTTCACATAAAAAGAAAATGTAAAGTCTTCAAACGATCACCTTTAAAAGCCATTACAAAAAGTCGGAATTACAAAATCGTAGACTGTCAACAACGGTAACTACATCTTTGAACTCCTTGAAACGTAAAAGAAAAAAAGAATAAGTGTTTGATTTAAAAATATAAATAGAATACTGTAATATTAAAAATTTAAGTAATTAATCGCTATATCAATTATATTTTACATGTAATAATAATTGAACTCATTTCTACCTATATAAATTTCCAATATATCGCCAACACGCTTACCGCCTGACATGCGCAGTGTGCCTGCCATTAGGCTGGGATATAGACGAAAGTGGAATGACTAGCCTTATAAGTCATAAGCAGACTTTAAAGTTGTAGAAAATATACTTCATATTACTACTAACTTGTTCATACCATGGACAAATAAACTGACTGTCAAAATACGGGCCATACCTATTACTTCATATTTTTCTCGGAATTAGAACTTAATTTTAATATATGAATGATAGCAGAGTCTTGGCCTTGCATTGTCTTTATTTGTATTAAATTAACACGTTTCTACTGGTAAGTATCTCCAGTCGTCTTCAGGTGAATACTACTAAATAAGTAGTAAAGTAACTACAGCTCTATTTACACTAGCTACCTGTACTAGAGCATAACTGAAATGAATGCAGTCATGCGTTCAGTTTGTGCGCGGTATTATTCTAAGTTTACATCTACCCACTTAACACAGGTTTCCAGATATATTTTTTATATTTAAAGGGGATTACTAAAACAACCTGGTTTCTGGTGTATGGTAGCAGCTTCCTTGAATTTCCTCTTTCGCCAGTGAGGTTATTTTTGCACGATTTCAGCTTCTATCCCCGTGATGGCACGTATGTCCAGGCATGATCACTGGTCAGCTGCACTTGATTTTCCGGTCTCTCTTTTTAGCATATTGTTATTGTGTTCTTGGATCCTTATTTCGAGTGGTTTTGTGTAACCAAGAAGTCATTATTGTAAGATCGTACAAAGTTTGTCCTGTCTTTTTGACTTTGGTTTCGTCTTCGTCAGGTGACTAAGTATCTTACAAGCTGAATACCATATTGATATTGTATCGTTGTTCAAGTCTTTTAATAGATGACAGAATATACTTACCAGTTAAAGCGTTGTGATTTAAAACAAATAAAGATAATGCAAGTCCAAAACTCTTCAGAAACGTCATTGTCGCCCACCTTCAAACAAATATTTATTTTACATGTTTGTAACAATTTCGGCATTGGATCTACGATATACTTAATGAAAGTGTTCTGTTATCCTACCAAGATCGACATTTACACGTAAATAGACGGAAAAACTACCAGATCTAACGATTTTGTTACAGTTTTCTTGAAATCGACAACTTTTAGACAGCAACAGACAACAATTATTGCACCCCAGTAACTGTTACAGTTTTTTAGTTCGGAAATGGTACAAGCTTGGACATTAAGCTATATAAATTTTTAATAAAAAATAAATGCTGGCCTAAACTAATAAAACCTAAAAATTAAAAATATCAATAATTAGTAATGCAAAAATTTAGATAACGATTTAACCTTGACGCTGCCTTTAAATTTGGTTCTTATAATAATTTAAATTGCTAATTGGAAAGTGATTTTGACCTAAAAAGAAATAATAATAAAAACTTTTTATTTCAGCACACTAACTAGGATGTTTATGTTATGACCTTTCACTCTCTGCACTGACGTTATTAAAATGACGAGGCGAACGTAGTATTGTCGGTACGTCACATACGCACAGTGTACCTATTAGAAATTTGATTTTTTTGTAGAAACAAGGACTGGTTGGTTGGTTCGTTAGTTAAAGGCACGGGTGGGGCGTTCGGCCCAAGCTTCTTGCACTGAAGCCTAGGGGCTTATTGTGCTCCCCTATCTAGCTAGAAAAAATTTGTTCCTTTTATAAGGTCCAGCAAATTCCTACCAAGTTTGTCATGTGGGAGGTTATCCCCACATTGGATATCTCCGAAGATTTTGAGTCTTCTTCGGGTCAGTGCTTCGCAGTTATATATAATGTGTGAGGCGGTCTCGTCCTCATCGCCGCAAAGCCTGCATTCAATGGGACCATTGTAAATTCCTAGTCGGCGTAGGTGTTTTCTTAAGCAGTGGCCTGTTAGTAGGCCGACCACTTGTTTAAGCTGGGTGCGCGTTAGAGGCATCATTCTAGTTGATAACTTTTTGGAGGGTTTCCCAATTGTGGCCCTTGCTTGGGTATGACTAGGTATCCCGTTCCATCGGAATAGGTGTTGTTGCGCCCACCTGTCTGTCTGATGTTGCTCTGGTTGCCTGTTTTGATATGCCAAGGGCGGGTTCAGGGCCCCTGAGTTTTTGAGATGATCCGGCTCTTGCCAGTTCATCGGCCTTTTCATTGCCTGCTATCCCTGAGTGGCCAGGAACCCATAGGAGTTCTACCTTGTTGTTCCTTGCGGCCAGGTCTTTCAGGTCGTTTAGGCACTCCAGTGTAATCCTCGATTTGAGTCGACTGGAGTTCAGGGCCTTGAGGGCAGCTTGGCTGTCTGACAGAATGTATATCTCTTGGTCGTGGTAGCCCTTTTTGATATTTTTCTGTAACACATGCTTGTATAGCACGTATTTTTGCTTGGTATACTGTGGCGTAGTTTCCCAGGGGAATGCTGATTTCCATTCTGGGTCTTTCCCCAAATATATCTGCGCCTACTCCGTCGGCCGTTTTTGATCCATCAGTGTACCAAACTGGCCCTTGTCTAATGATGGAGGTGTCCCTTTTGACCACATGTCAGAGTCGCACCTGATGTTGAAGGATCTGGTGAAGTTATATACCTCTTTCATGTGATCTGTTTGCATCTCCAAGAGCTCGTCGTTGATTAGATCCGCGGCTCTTGTGTGCCCTATTCTTATGGGGTGTTGTTTCCATTCCCCATTTATTTTCATCCAGGAGGCGCTGCAAGGACTGAGTTAAGTCATGATCGGGTAACAGATTTTAGGCATATACAGGGTTGCCCAGAAGTCCGCATAAAATTAATATCAATTAAAGGAAAAACATCTAGGAAAAACGCTCGGACCCGTAAATTTTTATTTTTAATTGTGCATTTTTTGACATAAAAAAATATTATACAGGGTGTCGCATAGAACTGTCGTCACGTCTTTGACAATTTTTTTTAATGGAACACCCTATATATTGTATTATTTTCTGATTCCCCACAAAATTCTACGCTTATGTTGTAAATGTCATGTGTCTAAATTCAATAGTTTTTGAGATATTGACGTTTAAAATATGGCATTTTTTTACTTTGACAGGCGGTAACATTGGAACGGTTCATCATAGAGAAAAATGGTTTTCCTATCTTAGTTTATTATTCTCTATCCAAAGAAATCAACCTCCGATTTACCATGTTAAACCGGTTTTTTGATTTTCACCTCCCTATCTTAGTTTTTTATTCTCTATCCAAAGAAATCCTCCGATTTACCGTGTTAAACCATGGTAAATCGAAGGTTGGTTTCTTTGGATAGAGAATAAAAAACTAAGAAAGGGAGGTGAAAACCATTTTTCTAAGGTTATGGCTTTTTGATGAGTTCTAATAAGAACGAAACAGCCTGTCATTGTCCACCTGTGCCCCAGGGAACCCATTGCATTTGGCGTCCCTGTGTACTCAATGCAAAAGATAGATGCACTACTTTGTCCGCCTGCTGCTAAAAAACCTTCTTTTCTATTTACTTATACGGACGCTTAACTCTACTCCTTTATTATAATAAATAATATTCAAACAATAATAAATTTACGGCTACAGCCTCACACGTATACATCCTTCTCCTAATTTCAGGACAGCTTTTTGGATTTAAGAAAATTAGTAGATACGATAATACTCGTAGGTATATAAGTACATAGTGTTTGCTGTAAGTAACTGATATTTTTATTTATGTGGGTTTACAATATTTGAAACATGCATTAAATAAAACAACCGAATTAAAACTACTAAATAATTCAATTTAAACTTAAGCCGTAGAATTATTAGTTGGTATTTATGACTAGGATTTATTATTACTACCTTTAACATGTGTAAATTGCCAACCGTAAGAATATTATGTAATTATGTCTCAGCCTGTAAGCACGTATAGTCGAGTTGTTTTTTTTTACGTTTATTATTGCGGCTCTGAGTAACATATTAAATAGAAATCCAATGAATAAGAAATTCAAACGATCATTAGAAGCACGCGTCTGGGTTGAATGGAATAGGAATTTAAAATAAACGACACGGTAGGTTATGTATAAATTAATAAACATTTGTACGGCACTGAATGGCATTAATTTAAATATTGGTATAGGTAATGCCCGTGATCCATGTTAATTAAATAAACAAATAAAAATATGGTATGTATGACACAAATGTTTATGGAAATTTTAGGTTTTACTGATGTACTATTAGTTAGAACGAACGAACGAAATAATTAAAAATTGTTGTTATTATTGTTTTGCTTTGGGGCCTGTTTACGTAGCCACTCGACAGGACCTGAACAGGATTGTATTCAAAAGACTATAATACTCATAATACGATTGCACAATTTTAAACAAGAATCAATAAGACAAGCACTGCAGTATGCAAATTTTAAATGCCAAAATCTAAATAAGTGTTAAGATCTAATAGAACAGTACTACGTTGTACAAAATAAAGCAACAACATTATCGGAAAACGTGTTTATTCAAATGCGAAAGCTGAATGCAGTCCTGTACTGATCGAATCGAGCGTTTTGTGGTTAGGTTTTTGCTGACTGTATCTGTAAAGGGTGCGAGTCTGCCAGACACTTAAAATTCCTTAAAACTTGCGGGGCAGGTCAATCCCACAAATGTGGGTAAAGGCTTTGTTGGTAGTGCCTCGGCACAGCTGACAAATTTTAAATGCCAAAATCTAAATAAGTGTTAAGATCTAATAGAACAGTACTACGTTGTACAAAATAAAGCTACAACATTATCGGAAAACGTGTTTATTCAAATGCGAAAGCTGAATGCAGTCCTGTACTGATCGAATCGAGCGTTTTGTGGTTAGGTTTTTGCTGACTGTATCTGTAAAGGGTGCGAGTCTGCCAGACACTTAAAATTCCTTAAAACTTGCGGGGCAGGTCAATCCCACAAATGTGGGTAAAGGCTTTGTTGGTAGTGCCTCGGCACAGCTGACAAATTTTAAATGCCAAAATCTAAATAAGTGTTAAGATCTAATAGAACAGTACTACGTTGTACAAAATAAAGCTACAACATTATCGGAAAACGTGTTTATTCAAATGCGAAAGCTGAATGCAGTCCTGTACTGATCGAATCGAGCGTTTTGTGGTTAGGTTTTTGCTGACTGTATCTGTAAAGGGTGCGAGTCTGCCAGACACTTAAAATTCCTTAAAACTTGCGGGGCAGGTCAATCCCACAAATGTGGGTAAAGGCTTTGTTGGTAGTGCCTCGGCACAGCTGACAAATGGTCCGTCAAGTAGTGCGATAAAGCCCCTCGGGGTGGAAGCCATAGTCTGGTAGAAGGTGCGATTAAGCCCGGAACTCGTCGCTTGAGGTGTCGGAGCGTCTTGTAAACGCTCTAGTAACAGAGACGAAGTTTTTAGCGCTTTTGAGCAATTCGCCCAAGTCGTGGGAGTAATCTCCGTGCACGAACAGTGCCTAGGTATCGGGTCCAGTTCAAGCTGGACCTAGTATCCGTTGACCACTCTTTACCACTGGGTTGATCCCTCGACGTCCGACCAGTGTACGATATGTAGCAGGGTAAAACTTGCTATAAACTGGTACTGAGGGGGGACGGAGCCCCGTTGTTTTACAACGCCATCCCGCCAGGTGTTGGACTCGCAGGGGCAGTGATCGCTATCTTAGTTGGTAGTTTTTTGCTGTCAAAGCCGGCGAGGATGAAGCCCCAACGGGCAGGTGCCGTTTGAGCGGAAAATTCAGGCTGTATCTGTAATTTTTAACTAAATACATTTTAGTATTATTAATACTAATAATAAGTATTATTAATCTTAATATTTCAGATCATAACTCTTAATTACTAAATACAAAAAATCTCACTCAATCTGTAGACCTAAAAAGGCCTCAAATGCAAAAGGTGAATACAGTCCTGTACCTATCGAACGAAACGAGCGTTTCGTGTTTAGGTTTTTGTTTACTATCGCTGCCAGTTCAATATAAATACACTTTAGGTAGCGCTATATTCGGAATGACTGCTTGACATCGCGTCAGAACACTTTCATTTACAGATCGCTGACCTAGAATAGTAGTTTGTACAACAAGAGTGGATATGATGTCCATATCGCACGAGGAAGTAAATTGAGCTCAAACTTCCGAGCGCAATATGGACAATCCACTCGAGTTGTGCAGTATAATTTTTCTACGACTTAACTTCCGAACTTCATGCTAAGAATTTAAAAAAATTATTTAAATTAGGCATCATAACTTGTCTTTTAAGTTGGCCATGAATGTGTGAGAACGGTAATAAGAAACAATTGAACAAAAATTCATTTTGATGGCAAACCCATGGACCAAATTACACTTTAACATATTCATCGATTTGGGTAAGTTCTTATATTTATACAATCTCACTTTTGAATATATCTATCTTTCTCACATTCAACTTTTTGCAGAATAACAGACAAAAAGCGATATATGTATTAATAAAAACGAACAATTTATTTTCTCAATCAGGTAATTTGATTACTTGTTTTATTGAATTGCACAGAAGAAAAAAGGTTTGTCGGGTTTATTTCTGCTTGCGTAAGAATTTTAACTCCGAAAGTACGACAAAATAGCTGTAGAATTCGTTTCAAACAGTTAAAAATGGATTTTGAGCATTAATATGAATTTTTAACGTTCGCTATGGTCAAAATTTTCCAAATAATCGCCAATTTGCAAACTAGCAACACTGTTAACGTAAAAGAAGAAGTGGCAATACTGTAAGTAAAAATAACATAACCTTAAAAATATCACTTAAAAATGTTTTTTTTTCAAGAAATCTTATAATTTCGTCTGTTTTATCGGGTTATCTTTATGTTCCACCATTTAAGGAAGAATTACCAGTTAATTTTCTATGTTTGTTGCGTATAATAAAAGTTTTAAGATCAATTGAGGTTCGATCCCCGTTCAAAATATATCGGAAAATATCCCCGTGCACAAATATTTATAATAATATATATTATTTATATGGAAAAAATTTACCAAGGTTAGTAAGAAAACGTTCATTTGGTAGGTATATAGTACATTTTATGCACAGCTTGTAGTAATTGTCTAGAAATGAGTGGAGATAAAGATATTTTTGAAATAAGAGTTCTTTAGTTCGGTCAGAAAATAACAATAATTTGGTAGAAATATATTTTGGTATTAATTTTGTTATTATACCTTCAATTTTTGCACCATTGCGTGTACTCTTTAGGAAAATATCGTAAATTAAGGATCAGAATCACTGCCTGATATTACTCTGGACAAAATAAAGCTGGCACTGAGAAAAACAAAAAACAACAAGGCCCTTGGAGAGGACTGCGTAGCTGCCGATGCAGTTAAGATAGGTGGTAACTGCCTACTTAAGAAAATAGCAAAACGTTTTAATCTCTGTCTTTTTAATAGCACCATACCAGATAGGTGGTACAACGCCATCGTGATCTTGATTCACAAGAAAGGAGACACAGCTGAACTGGAGAACTATCGACCAATAAGCTTACTCAGTCACCTTTATAAACTCTTCACGAGAATTATTACTACACGATTGGAAAACAAATTAGATTTCTACCAACCAATAGAACAGGCCGGTTTCCGCAGAGGATTTGGAACCAATGACCATCTTCAAGGCATCAAAACCGTGATCGAAAAATCAATCGAATACAATAGACCGCTTGTCATTGCCTTTGTGGACTTCCATAAGGCCTTTGACACAGTTGAGTTGAGTGCAGAGAGACTCCTTACAAAAACGTCGTGTCGACTATCGTTACACTAAACTAATATATAACATATATAAAAATGCTACCATGATGGTAAAGCTGCACGAAAACACCAACCCCATAAGAATAGGTAGAGGAGTACGCCAGGGTGATAATATGTCACCCAAACTGTTTATCACCGTTCTGCAATACGCCTTCGGAATGCTTGAATGGAGCGAAAAGGGTTTGAATATAGATGGCCTTAATCTAACAGATCTGCGCTTCGCGGATGACATAGCTTTGATGTCTGACAACCTACAAGATATTAGAAAAATGCTGAAAGATCTTTAGGAAGTATGTGCTCAGGTCGGGCTAAAAATTTATATATCAAAAACGAAATTTATGACGAATTTGGTACCTAGTGGAAATATTGCTATCAGTGACTGTGAGGTGGAGCTGGTGGATAGTCACACATATCTTGGTCATGAAATAAGAATCTCGAGAGACAATCAAACATGCGAATTAAAAAGAAGAATTACGCTCTCTTGGGCTGCATACGGCAAACTTGGGGACGTGTTTAGGAGTAATCTCCCAATTTGCCTACAGCGAAAGGTTTTTAATCAGTGCATTCTACCGGTTATGACCTACGGCGCCGAAACTTTAACTCTGACGGTCACATCTGCAAAGAAGCTTAGAATAACACAACGCAAGATGGAAAGATCGATGCTCGGTGTGTCACTTCGCGACCACGTCAGAAATGAGGACCTACGAGCGAGAACAGGAGTCACGGATGTTATCTGCCAGGTGGCAAAGCTCAAGTGGAACTGGGCTGGACATGTGGCCCGCATGACAGATGGACGATGGACAAAAAGGCTGCTCGAGTGGAGACCAAGGGCTGACAAGAGAAACAGGGAAAGACCTCCCACGCGATGGACGGACGATATTAAAAGGATAACTACAAACTGGATGCAGAGCGCTCAAAATAGAGGCAGAAATGGGGGAGGCCTATATCCAGCAGTGGATGCAAAGGGCTGATTGATGATGATGATGATGATTAGGAAAATATTATGTATACACATAGACTCTGCATATTATTAACCTAACTTCTCTCAACTGTCAGAAAACGAATTTACAACATGTAAATTTGGCTTCTCTGTAATTGACTGTGATTGGTCAGTTTCATAACCTAACTAGGATGGATATGAAATTTTGCCGCACAGTTTTTATTATTATTTTACTTATTACTGGAATAGCCTACTTTACCCGCCACTTAAGCGTAAAGGAAACATCAAATTTCCATGTGGGAGTAGAAAAATAATGTTGTATTATAAAAATTAATATTTCGGAAAAGTAGTTACCTTAATCACAAATTAGGGTTTAAATTAAAATACTGTTTACTTATTTAGGTTATAATTCAAATTCAGAAATTACCATCAACTTTGTTATCTTTAATTCACAAACACCCCATGTAAATTTTCCATTAGTTAGAAATATCCCTTTATTATATTCAATTTAAATTTACTTTGCTTACATTTAATTCTTAATTTATGGAATATACCAAAAAAAAATTCTATTGACCAATAAAAAATAATAATCTAATACGTGATTTTACATACACTTTTTTAATAGGTATTCTATATGTACATCAAGTTTCGTAACAATCCTTTTACTTCTATCTTAAATTAAGCAATGAGTTTATCAAAACTCTGTCATTTTGTGAAAAAAAAATTAATCATAAATTGGAGAATTTCTTAACTTAGCAAATGTTGGTTATAAGTATACCTATTTATTTTATATGAAACTTATGCAATTAAATTTTTTCCATGTAAAGAAGTTATGAAAATATCAATAACAAATTATACCTATATCCACATTCAATAAAGGGGTTTAACTTTTAAATCGTCCTAAATTGACAGGTATGAGTTAAATTTTTCTTTAAGTTTATAAAGAAAAAAAAGTACTTTAATACGTATACTGTATTCTTTAATAGAACTAAAACTATATTTGCAATAACAAACATCCCGGTAAAATTATTTATCGGTAACATGATTTAATTGCAAGGATTTGAGGAGAAATAAGAGGTCGGTCAATAAAAAAAAAATAAGTGAAGATTTGACCTTTACCACTCGGCGTTAGCATAGATCACAGCCTCCTGCTACTCGGTTAGCCAATATAACCAATGTCCGTCAAAAACGTCTTCGCACCGGGATATGTCAATGTGCCAAAATGAATAGGTTAAACATAAATATTTTTACCACTGTGTATATTTTACACAGGAAAATTTCCTTTTTTTGCGATACCACGGTTTGACATACTTACCACTAATAGATTACTTGTTTTTGTTGGGAAAGACACATCTGTACTACGTTTCTATGGTCATATCACTTTAACTTGAGAAAGATGACAGAAACCCATTAAACACGCATTAAATTTTACTTGACACTTTAGAGAAGTGAGGTTAGGGTACATTTCAAAAAGTGACAATTCTGTCAGATTTGTTTATTTTTTATTTTGCTGTAATTAAAACCTTTCTTCGGTGGTATTCGTACATTTGAGTGAAAATTATAGTTAAAAACATTTGTAGATTATGTGTTTAGTTATCTATGCCCTTTGACCGGTCAGTTTATTAAATTTAAGTTGAAAATACCTAAATGTTGGCGATGTTCCAGTTATGGATAAATAAAACTTCTTTGCTTTGAGTGGCAAAATAATGTTTTGGTTTTTAATAAGCTGATAAAGAGACTGGAAACCTACCCTTTATGGTGAGAGCAGAAGAATGAAAACTAATATATACCTAAATTTCATTGAAGAAGTGATTTTAGTGCGAGAATTAATATAAATTGGACACCTCTATGTTATGATGAAAGCAGAATTAAAACCTTTATATACCTATGTAATACTCCAAAGAAAAGCTGTTTCTACTACACAACTTAATTGGACAGTTTTATAAGAGAAAGATTACTGCATTTTAATTTCACAGCCATGTTATGTTTAAACCCAACTAAGTTTGTTAAAAACAATATTTTAGTCAAGAATATCAGAAAAATGCATCGAATGCACTTACCCTTATATAAGTACGTATTTATGTGTTGCTTGAATTAACAAAAATATAGTGGATTAATAAGAAGTTATCAAAGGAAAGATGTGCCAAACTTCTACAAAGAAACTTTCTCTCGAACTGTGCAGTGTACAACTGGAATCGACTAAGTGAAGACACAGTCAATGCAACCCCAATAAACCAATTTAAGAATAGACTTGACAGAGACATTAAACAATGGAACAGCTCATTCGTCCATTACACGCTGTGATATTTACATGTGATAACAGAATAGTCTCATCGGTTCTACCTCTTACTATTGGTAAATAATAATAATTTGTGAGTTTTTTTAGACCATTTTCTATTTTACAGGAATTAATTAGGTTAGTAATATTTTATACTCTATGGTTTATTTTAAAATATCTAGATACGTATAAGCATTACGGCTTAATACTTTTGAGAAAAAAGTATTCCTAGGGAGCATGGTTAACAAATATGGGAAAAATAAAATAATCTTTATAAGTATAGTCAACTAATAAATGTATGAACGTCAATACTTACAATCCAATGTGTTTGTGTACTAATATATTAAAACATGATTAAAACTATAAGACTATGTTTTTATTTACACTTAGCAGTCTCTCTAGCATAGTTATTTTTAAAAAATTCTTTATTGATAGAAATCAAACTGAAACAATACTTTATTCTTACATTATACTTTTTCTCCTTTTTTAAAATAGGTAAGTTTATTTAGACAATTAAATAATAATCTATGTATACAAATCAAATATATTTCAGTTTTAGGTTTACAGTACATTTCTTATGTTAATACACCCTATATTTGTCATATATGAAGAAATCAGGATTAAAATTAAGTTTGCTTAAGTTGCAATTGTATATAACTAAGTACTATTTAAAAAAATATATTTGTTCGATGACTCTACTAAAATCTTTATAAATAAATATTACTCGAACTTTCACAATTATGACTTTTGAACTTAAGTACCAGAGGGTCCTTATCTAATAGGAAGCCTTCTGTTTTATTCTTCTTCAAGAACGTTAGTCCTGTGTTTAAGTCAGTATATATTCTGTTATGTCTTAGACGTGCCCGGTGGTTTATTGTTGAAAGTAGACACAGTTTATTCGGTATAAAAAATTTATTCGCAGAACACTATATAATATCACAGATTCGACATACTACGTTAAAATGGAGTAATAGACAGAGGGCTTGTGCGCACTGTACTATCGTTTTAGTAGGAAATTGTATCCCTACTCCTAGACGTTCGCCTTAAGGCGGCTCGTCTCTGAATGTCCACACAACATATTCTATAAACATGCTTCCTTGTGATTCCCAAATTAGTAATTTATTAGTCCACAAATGCCTTTTTTTTTGTCACGACGATAGGTCTTTCCTTTTCATAAATGGTTCTAAAAAAATAATAACGATTTTTGGAAATTATTTTTTTTAATAAACAAATTTCAAATTTTTTTTTATTGACTATGACTATTAACGATCACGCTGTATAAAAAAGACATAAAGTGAAGTAACACACATTGTACTAAGTGGTCCAAAAGACAGCCTACCCATTAAAGTGAAAATGGAATGGATTGAATTTTGATGAAGATATATGGGTTTTGAAAATCAAATTAGTGTATTTAAAACTTATATATTTGGTTGCACAAAGATTTTTAACAACAATTAACTAACCAGCAACTTTGACTCTGACATAAATGACATTGGTAGGCATAATTTACTCACATTTAAACTTGCCAACCAGATCTATGTGATTGTGAAAAAAGTATTTCTGCCAATATCATGTATGCCACCGTCCAAGTGGCTGGTTAGTTATTTATTATGAAAATTCTTTATGCAACCTGATATTAGTCTCCCCATTATTTTCACCATGTCATTGTATTGACATGCAATGATATTGATTTTTTTGGAATTATAGATATCGTTTTATCCTCGGTTTTATCAATAAATCATTTTAACTGTAAGTTGTTTTCCTAAAACAGAAAAAAAAATTGTCAGATACAAATGTATGTCAAGAAAACATCTAAGAGCCTGCTAACTAATAATAAAAATAAAAATTCTTGTAACACCACTGCAACATGCAATTCTAATTAAAAAGCTGATAAAAAATTAGAATTAGAACATGTGCAAGTATTTTTGATGTTGGGTAGGAAGGAAATATAGGGACTATTACTATCTCATATGGGACTCCCAAAGCTATTGAAAAGTAACTGTTGTCAGCATTAAGTTAATTAATCTTATGTTATCCCGATGGGTTTCCATAGATTTCCTGGTGTGTAAATAACTTACACAAATTTTCCTATAAGATGTGTTGTCCGTGATCTGAAACACTATATTTTAAAGTTTTTACATGTCATCTTGTATGTAACCATCATGGAATCTTTTCTATAAAATAAAAAAAAATTAAATTGGTAGTGCAGTTGCTGACAAACATATAGGTACCAGGACATAACAGACATACATGTACTGACATGATAAACTCTAAAAGGTTATATTGAGCACAATAACATTTCAAATGGGGGTTTTCAGAAAAAAATTATTATTCCTTCGGGTTTGTGGTTCGATCTTAATGTAAAGTATATACCTATTATGCAGAAAATTATATTAATTAATGTGTTTTTAAGCTGATATCAAAAAAAGTTGTGTAGTGTAAAACAGTTAGTAATTTAATATTGCGTCCATAACTTGAAATATTTGCATAGAGCACATCATATTGGAACAATATTTATTTATTTATTCTTATACATTATACAATACAATTTTTTCATTACAGCTCTCAAATTAGTGCTTATTAGCTGTGGCCATATCAACCCCCAAAAATAGGATAAAAAAAATAATTTCAGAGATCCTATGCATGCATACACCAGTTTTTTATTAATTTTTTTCCTGAAAGAGTGATCAAAATGGTGCCAGAGTTGAAGATATGAGACTTAACACTTAACACATGTAAATACCTACCTCTAAAGTGGTTTTTATGTTTAACTGTTCACTTATTTAAAAAATCTTCAGTCTTCGACTTGTTTCTGTACAATTTCTAGAACATTTAAAGCATAAAAATAATGTAAATCTAACAAAATGAAAATCTGTATTTACCTTTGTTGTAAGTAAATCCTTTTCCAACACACTTATTTACATTATTTTCTGATATATTCAACAGGGCCCCAATCGACCTTAAAACTTTTATTATATGCAACAGAAATAGAAATTAAACTGGTAAATAGTCCTTAAATGTTAGAAAAGTCCATAAAACCAGAACAAAACACATAAAATTTAAAATTATAAGGTTTGAAGAAGAATAATATTTTTGACTTTTGAGGTAATGTCATATCGGCTTGTCAGAAAAATGTCCTACAGTATTGCCACTTCTAACGGTTACAACGGTGCCATGTTATTACTGTAAATTGGGAAAGAATGTAATTAATTTTAAAAAACTTTACCATCACGAATACTCAAAAGTTAATATTCATTCCCAAAAAGTATTTTTTAAATGAATTTAAAGCTATTTTGTTGAGAAACTGGGCTTTTTTGTTAGCGAAAGTAGGCAACCAAGAAAACACTTCTGAAAACCAAGAGATCACAATGACTTTGGTACAAAACAACACATTGTTCGTTTTTCACAATAACTATAGTCATTTTTGTCTCGTATTATGCAAAATGTCAAATGTGAAAAAGATAGATATAAACCTGATGTCTTCAATGGCATTTAAAATTTTCTATAAGTAAAAGGAACAAACCCTTTTTTCTTCTGTGAGTAAAAGGAAAACGGCTAATTCGACAAATATGTTACCGTTTAATTTGGCCATGGATTCACCCAATGGAATTAATTTTTCTTCAATTGTTTTTTGTGTCATCTTTCTCAAGTTAAAGTGATATGACCATAGTAATAAAATGTTATAAACAAGTAATCGGTAATAGTTATTTAATTCTAAAATTTTAACATTATAAAGTAATTTTTATTTCTCACTGCAAAAAGTCAAAAGTGGGATATTGTGTTTCATGTATCCATAAACTAATCATGTAAATATGGATACTTTTTACAAAGAATCGAATTTATAAAGCACCTCACCTCTTTGTTTGGATACCAAATTTGACACGGGCTATATGTGATTTTACAAAAAAGTTTTTTTTTATGATTGTTTGGAAGGCCGTAATATTAGGTAAGGTCATTAATAATCAGCTTTTATTTTTGTAATAGTTATTTACGATATAAGTGTTGTAAAGATTCATATTACAACACGAGATGTTAAAGTTGTCAAACGAGGCTTTAGCCGAGTTTAATAAAACATCGACTGTAGTAATATGAATTTACAAGAATATTGTACAAAATTTTATCTACTTTCATCTATGAATGAAAATATTTGTCAAAAGAAAATTGAAAAATAAAAATGCACCTGCTATTAAGTTTACTAATCAAGTTTTTTATGTTACCTTTCGCATAGTTACTGTTTCGCATGGTTACTGACGAAACTTTGTCAAACAAATTCAAAAATATAAAAAGCGTTTTTCAAAATGATCGATTCTGATGAAAGTTTACCCTCTGATATAGAAGCAGCGGCAAACGAAGCGATCTCAAGTTTAGTTCCGACAAAATCCAAGGCGCGGTATGAGTTGGAGTATCAGAAGTTTGAAGATTGGTGCAAAGCTTAGAAAATAAAGGAGGTGTCTGAGAAAATCCTTTTGGGTTATTTTTCCGTAAAGCAACGCTCCCAGAAACCATCTACACTATGGACTCACTACTCAATGTTGAGAACTATGATTTCAGTCAAGAAAAATCAAGATATAAGCAGATTTTTTTTCCATTACAGCACTAGTGCTGTAAAGGCATCTATTACTAGTGCACTAGTGCTGTAATAGATGCCCTTACAAAACGATTTACAGAACTGTAAAATTCATATTACTAAATAAAAGTAGATAAACAGATTATAATGGGCTTTTTTACTAAATTTTGATTTTGACGCTATCGTATAGAGCAAGGAAAAGTAAAAATGTTTTTACTGTTTCATTCTTCAATTATTTATTGAGAAAATTAATAAACAAAATAAATACTCTCTCTAATAAAAATACGCGGAACAATTAAGGACGCGACGTCAAAACAAATCAGGCAAATGGGCAGCCCGGGACAGCCTTCATTCGACTTCATGCTCAGTGACGGCTCGTCAGGCGAAGTAGGTGAAGGGGCTCTTCACCAAAAAAATTAATAAAATGATCGCCACGGTTGACTCCAATGGACAATAATTATTATAAACACTTGTGAATTTTGGCGCGCCCCAGCCGACCGTGTCCGTGAGCTCAAAGCAGCAAGTTAATACCCAACGTCCAACATGGCTTTGCAGCATGTAACAATTTGCATTATGATGAAGGGCAATTTAAAATAGATCAGTCGTATGCACCATTGTTTTAGCATTGGTTCGGGTATTTATTTTGAGGCTTCGCGAAACTTACGGTTATAAATATCGTTTTTACGTGATTTACTGTGTGATTAAAAAGTTTTGTTTTAATTTTTCAGTTAATTCAGTAGTGTACGTACCTACTTAGTTGTGTGTTTTAAAAATGAACCCAATTAATAACATAATTTGTAATTTGTTGGAAACCCGTCGTTGGACAGATGAGGATAAGAGAGACGTTTTGTTACATGGGTTTTAGCTCTTCACCATTTTTTAAGACCGCGAGCCACCACTGTTTATGCTCCGACTTCACTAATCTATCGTGGCTCGTGTTGTTTCTAATCTGTTCCTGTCTATTTAAGTTATCAAAACAAAGATAATAATATAATCGGTCGCGCGACTCTCATATAAAAGAATTGCGAAGTTAATAGGATGACGTGTATTATTATCACTTTCTCTTTTTAATTGTTTCCCTAAAAGGTTTGAATACTCTAGAAATATTTTTATCGCTTATCGATTATCGCTACCTCAATTTTTTGCAAATTTATGTAAGTGGAGTTATTTTGGCCAGTAATCAATAAAAAATTATCGTAGATTTTACACATTCCTACATACAACTTTACGTTTTTGGTGACAGTGAACAGATTTTATTATATTTTTGACTAGAATGCTACACCATATGAGAGATCTAGATTTGAAAATGCCCTACATTTTTATTACTGAATTATTGTCATTTTACTACATTCGGTGGTAGGTCACACTGGCAGTTTTATGTGCTTATCTATATTTTAACGAGATGTTGGTAGCACTCTTTCAGCCAAAAAATTATCGTATTTTTTTAGGTTTAAATATCCAAAATAAATTATGTTGACATTCAAAAATGATCTAATATAAAGATTAAACATCCTTGTGCAATAAACGGGTTTTACCAGATAATTTAATAATTACTTGTATAATTACAGACACGTGCAATATTTGCTAATATTTAGTTTTTTTTGTTCAAAATTATACAAATCAATCATAAATCGTAAATAAATATTGTGCTAATCGACACTTCGTTAAAAAAAAATTACACAGATCTGTAGGAATATATAAAATATTTTATTGTTTAAATATGCAATAAATTTTCTTTATTCTCTAAATGCATAGCACATATTTTAACAATAATTTATCAAATTCCGAATAAAATATATAACAATATAATATGGAATATCTGTATGTGTCTATATTAACTATAGACTTTAAAGGGGGTGTGCGTCAAAAATTAAAGTTTTAGTACAAAAAAATCTAAGAATAACGGTTCAAACCTCGTCATTCTACGACTAACCGTTGCTGAGAAATAGCGGGGTGAAGTTTGCGTGATGTCACGAAAGCTTCGGCTAGCGACGCTCTGTACATTTTTTTAATCTCCAAACTATTTTTTCATCAGGCAGTAACGTTTTCATTACATTATTTTTAACAACTTGACGAATACTAAGCGCTAAAACTTACGTAAATTCCATGCTCTTGTGACGTCACGCGCTGAAATATAACATCTTTGCAGAGGCATATCTCCGGTATTATTTGCGATAGAAGGGTGCGGTTTAGACTATTATTTTTAGTTTTTTTTCCTTATGTTTTTAAATAAAGTTTTTTTTTGGCGCACACCCCCTTTAACAATTAATAACCTTTTTAAATTACCTACTTTGAAAAATGTATAAAATGCTGTTTTTTTGTTATTTTTTATTCCAAACGGATAAAATAGAATCGACCATAGTGTATTTATTGTATACTTGATATTACTTTATATTCACTAATAAGGGACAGATAAATGCTTTTTAAATTATTAAAATTGACGATGAGTTGACCCGTGTCATTATGGAATAAGTTATAAGAATATATTGAGAAGCTTCATGCGAATAGTTAAAAATTGTTTTGCTTAGGTTAGGTTAACAATTTTGTCGAGTTTCATTTCGTTTCCCAAAAAAGTCAAATTTTATGTATTGGACAGACAAACAATACCATAACCCTTATGAGATAATATAATATGTAATTAGTTTTTCAATTTTTATAATTTAAATGAATTATTGTTTTTATAAATATTACTCAGCTTTTTATTCATTCAAATAACGGTTAGGACAAGAGATTCTATTTTGTTTGAACTAATCTTCAATGTTGCCAATTCTCAGGACAGGACATTTGCTGTTATTTGATTTTTTAGGTTGGTAATTGGATAATTCCGGGAAACGGTAAGAAGATGTGCGAGGGTGTCACTTCCACACGTAACACATACCATTCAGATGTCAAGAAATAATTTTTCTGAAAATTTTAATCATCTCAGTCATATTATGATCTTTTACTAAACATCTTCACTAGTCAATGACCAAAGTCAAAAATAATGTAATAGATATAATTTATATTAACGATTTGGTTTATAATCTATACAATTGTAAATATAATTTTTTTGCTGATGATACAGTGATGATACCTTTCAAGTAGTAATTTAATGTGGATAGAAAATAACGAATAATAAACTGTACCTTATAAAATATAAATGGATGCGTGAAAATAAATTGAAAATTAATATCGACAAAACAAAATGTTTATTATTAGGATCTGAAAAGCAACATGGTAAATTTCTGGATCAAAATCAATCTTTTAAAATTAATAAAGAAGATATTGAAATTGTAACAAAAATTAAATATTTAGGAGTTATCATAGACCAAAATTTAACCTGTCGTGATCATGTGTAAACAAATTTAAAAAAAAAAATAGGAGTATTAAATAGATTAGGAGGATATTTAAGTACTTATAATAAAAAAATGATATTTAATTGTATTATTTTACCTTACTTTGTTTTTTTGTAGTTCGATTTTATATGTATATGTGTTCACAACAAGATAAAAACAGATTACACGTTTTACAAAATAAAGCAATGAGAATAATATTGGGGTGTGATAAATATACCAAGATAACTGATATGCTAAATTGTTTAGAATGGATGAATATAGAAAACTTTTTATTATTTCGTACTTTTGTTCATAAAATAAATTTAAATATATCAGCACCATATTATGAAAATTTCTTAACAAAATTTAATGAAGTTCATATTTACAATACAAGAGGAAAAAACAACTTTATTTTGGATCATACAAATTTAAAATCTACTTAAAAATCAATATTTTTTAGAAGTATAATAGAATATAATAAATTAGGGAATGAAATTAAATAACTTTTTTTTTTTTACGGTTCGCCGACTACGTAGGCCATCTTGAACCGGGCATCGACCACAAATGTGATCTACCGACTGGGGTGTGTAAAACGGCACCTTTATCCTACGAGATATCCGATCTCATCCGGCCTGTCCGGCGTGAATAGGATGGCTAGGTGTCGATTCATTTTACACTCTTCCCTGAGGCAAGAGCACGCCGTGTTCCCAAGCGGTCCCCCGCCCAAGTACTAACCGCGCTCGACACAGCTTAACTTCGGTGATCTGCGGGAACCGGTGCTTAATATGTCGACAGACCTTTGCCCTTTAAATAACTTTAAATTATTTATTAAACAATTAAAAAAACAAATTTTACATAATATAAATTTAATACGATAATAGTATTTCTTTGTTGTTGTAATTATCAAAAAAGTAAAACATGAAAAATATAAATGTTAAAGTAGTTATGTTAGCGTCTGTAAATAATTTTTTTTTAAATAGAAAAATATTTTTGCCGGCGTACAGACTCGATTAAAATTAAAAAAGGCTAATAACGCTATATGTCGTCGATGTACGGATAAAAGAAAAATATATCTTAATGTTCAGTGGTAGTGAGTGTGTTCCCTTTCCCTTATAATACCCTCCCCGGTCTGTGAATCACAGGAGATTCCAGACTATTACTACTAACATAAAATTGAATAAGTTATATGACCGAAGTTGGTGAGAGAATTTCAGGTCCCCCGTAGCGCAATTGGCAGCATGCTTGACATGTAATTGAGAGGTTCTGGGTTCGATTCCCAGCGGAGGCATAAAGCTTTTTCAATTTTAATCGAGTCTGTACGCCGGCAAAAACATTTTTCTATTTTAAAAATATAAATGTATTAAAATAGCTAAATAAGCTAATAAAAATTGATTATTATTATTATTATATTATATCATGAGCAATTTATCAAAATCTTAAAGAATGACCTGAACTTCAATCTACATTTTTGCGTCTTATTAATTTTCAATAGAAAGTTCCTAAGATTTTTCTCGTAGCAAAAGTAGGGCCCTCTTTTTTTACAAAATTTGGTTGATTTTTCTTTTGATGCATTTCCGAAAATGTCTCTTGCGGAATAAATTTCTTAGAAGGGATATTCAGATCCAAGTTCTTACTTATTTGTGAGTTTTTTTAAATTTTATAATAGATCTTTTTCTACTAACAAATATCTCACTCGAATATTAACGGTTTTACATAATTGAAGTTTGACCAAACTACAAGCAATCCTTTACCACACATACATTGCGGTTACTCGTCTAACTGCGTGTTCATCATTAATTAAAAATAGGGAACCTAGCAGGTTGTTTCAATATTTAAAATTATAATATTTCAAATGCTCGTGAAAGATGTTACTTACGTATTTAAAATTATTTTTTTATCACAGCGTTACGAGCTTTGAAACGACATAAATATTATTCATACAAATATGAAAAGCACCAAAAGCTAAGAGATAGGGACGAAATACGACGACAGCAGTTTTGTTTTGGTATAATTGAAAGAGCAAACATGGATAGGAAATTTTTAAAAAACATTTGTTTCACTGACGAATGCACATTTACCTTAAACAATGAACCCAATGTTCAAAATTATCGATATTGGAGCAAAGAAAACCAACACAGGTTTGTCGAAACAAGGACGCAATATCCACAAAAAGTTAATGTTTCGGCTGGGATTTTCGGAGAAAATATTATCGGGCCATTATTTCTTACACGAAATTTAAATGCAGAATATTTTTTGGAACTACTTGAAGATCATATTTTACCTACTTTACATGATGCCGCCAGGGAAAATCAGGAAGTTTGGTACCAAATGGATGGCTGCCCGGCACATAGTACCCTGGCTGTCCGGGAATATTTAAACCGTGCTTTTAATGGAAATGTTATTGGCTTAAACCATACAGTAAATTGGCCAGCCAGGTCTCCTGATTTATCGCCAAATGATTTTTTTCTCTGGGGCCATTTAAAAAACAGGATATACAAAGATAAAAAATACCCAAATCTAGACGAGTTAAAAAAATACTAATAAAAATATAATAAATAATTTTACCAACTAGCGAATGTAAGAAGAGAATTTTATGATCGCCTCGGTTATTGTCTAGCAGTCAATGGAGGAATATTTAAACATCTTCTTAAATCCTAAAGTTCTAACAATTTAATAGTACCTACCTATTAATTAGTAAAATATTGAAACATGTAAAATGTCATAATTAACCTTGTAATTGGATACTTTATTTTAGTTTTATTCAGATTAATTTGTACTCATAAATACACCTTTAATATTTTCGATGTACGAGTTTTTATAATAATAAAGCACACATTTCAAAATGACAACTTTATTTGACAGTCATCTTTTACCTTGACTGGTGCCCGCAAATACGGGGCCATAAAAAGGAGAAATAGTTAAAAAGAAATCGGCGATAACCCGTAAACGGGTCATCAAAAATATCTAAAGTTATTCTTTTGAATGTGGGTTTTAGTGCTCTTTAATAAACCTAAACAGAATTTTTCTCTAAAATAATTAGGGAAGTTAGACCCCATTTAAAATTACATGGGATTTCCTATGTCCCGCTCGACGATGCAACACCCGGTATATAAATAATATTAATATTTATAATAATGAGTAAATTTTAGTTAAAGTTTTGTATATGTATGTTGAAATAAAATAATTTTTAAAAAATAGGTTGGTATACTTTTTTGTATATACGGTTGTAGAAAAAATAATGTTCCTAACTCATGCGTAAAGTGTCTTTCCCGCCCTTGACCGCTTGCTCGAACTCCGCTCCACGTCGCTCGGGTCAACTGCGGTCGCGTGCGGGAAAGTATCACTTTCCGCACTTGTTAGGAAAATAACTATTTAAGGCACTCATGTGAATTGCAGAATGAGCGAAGTTTGCCTTAATTATACTTTCAACACTCATATGATAATTAACTATTAAAAATACTCGTCTACCTAGATTTTTTCTGTTAGAAGTCCATAACAGCCTGAAACGCAACATCGTTTCCTGGCTTATCAAATTAAAAATTTAATACAAACATTAAAAAAAAAAAGAAATATTGCGGCTATTAATGTTAATTTCTTATTTTCCATTAAAATTACAAACGATGCACCGATATTTTCTTCAAAATCTCCACTGACGTCGCATCATTGGTTTTTATAATATTTTGTATATAAAAACAGAAATTTTATTGCCATCGTCCGACACAGGTACAACATGCGGGATGCGATGAAAACTCACGGTTTGTTCGTAATGACTCATAGACTACTGTTTGCTCTTAGAGACAACGTTATTCGATTTAAGGTTACTCGTCTAACTGCCTGTTGTCGTCACACAAATCAAAACTCAATAATTTATTATTTACAGTGATTTTCCACAATAAACGCATATTTTTTAGTAGTAGTAGCATACGCAGCAATTTATTTTTTTATCTAGTGAAGATTTAGATAATTTATAAATATTTGTAATAAATAAAAATTATTTTAAATTTTCGTATTTTTTTAAATTTTCAAAATGTTAAACCCCTTTAAAGCTCGTATTAGAATGTAATAAATTACCCTAGTTTTCTTTCAATAAATAAGATGTTTGAAAACTTACAATTATTTAATGTTTGTAGAATACAAATTCTTTTAAAACTCTTGTTTTTTATCGCATGGGATCGTTAAATACGTTTTTAAGATAATTTCATATATTATTATAAAGGTTGTCCAAAAAACGTTTTATTTATATTTGATTTCTGCATAAATATCTGACCATATTTTATAAAATAAGCAAACTGAGTTTGCAAGCCAAAAAAAAACATTTTTACTTGCAATAACCAAACATTTATTATTTATTTTATTTTAGCGAAATAAATTTTGGGGTCACTTTGACTGAAAACAAAACGACACAACAAACACTGCCACAATGACAACCAAAAATTTTATTTACAATATTTTCTATGATTTAATTAACAAAAAAAACTCATCGCAAATTATGTCCGGTCAGTTCACCAGAATAGCTTATCCAATCGTTGGTCTAAAGAAAACAGTAAATATCCATGTGGGAGTAAAATTTTTTTTTCCATAGCTAACAGCAAAGTTACCTTTACTCAACATAGTAGAGGATAACATAGCATTTTAGATGCAAGGGTATTAACAGCAACGATTTTTTTTTTATGATAAAACACCTGCACTGTAGGAAAAATCCTTTAAGGCGCTCTGGGAGCGGTGCGAGTGCGAAAAAAGCGATTAACGTTGGTCTTGAAACGTTGAAGATTGTATTCATTGGGAAACACGACCTCAGGAAGATCATTCCACAAAGATGACGTTCTCCAGATGAAAGAATTCTTGAACAATGAAGTTCGAGGAGTACTAAGCTGAACAACATAAGGATGAGCGGCAGTGGTTCGCCGTGTATTTCTGTTTTGCATTGCTCTAGGTGGAATCAAGTGGGCAATGTCAGTCGAACACCTGCCATGGAAATATCTGTAAAAGAGAGCCAAATCACCAACCTGTCTTCGATGCTCCAGGCTATCGAGGGTCTTGGTCAGCTCGGGGTCGCCGATCAGACGAACGGCTCTCCTTTGAATGGAATCCAGTAGCCGAAGGGTGTACTTGGGTGCAGAGCTCCAGACATGAGAGCAATATTCTAATGATGGTCGAATCTGGGCTTTGTAGAGTGTCAAAAGTTGATGAGGTGTGTACAACCTTTTGGTGCGGAAAAGTACACCAAGTTTCTGTGCAGCTGTTTTGGCAATTGCGGCAACGTGATCATGCCAAGACATATTACCTCCCAGATTGACCCCCAGCAAATTAATAGACGGTGCCAGGGGAATTGCGTGTCCTGCCATGACTATATCCGGTTCTGCAATGTTAACCTTTTTGGAGAAGACTGCTGCCTGGGTTTTCTTAGCATTAAATTCGACTTGGTTACTGTCACCCCAAGCCAAAATATCTTCCAGGTCCTTGTTGAGGCGTAATACTTCATGCTGCCTGCGAAGATGTACGTCGGCAGCGGATGTTTGGGGAGTCAAGGTAAAAGAAGAGACAAGTGTGCTGTCATCAGCAAAGCTATAAGATTAAAAACCTAATTTTTTAAGTCAAAAATGAGATTTTGAGGGAAATAGTTTGGTTATGGCCTCTGACACCTCAGCTCGAATATCGGGTGGTAACAATTCACCGTTTTCGCTTATTTCTTTTTCCAAAAAAAGCACTAAACGACACTACAGAAGAAATAATAGTTGACATTACAATGACAATTAGAGGGATAATTTTTTTTTATAAACAAATAGCACAAAACAGCACAAAAATGTCCATATTTGAGCTATAGCAATTGTTTTAATGATGACGATAAAATGACAGTTACATACCTTAGTAGTTATTGGGGTACCAAGATCAGTCATCAGTAAACAATAATTTTGTCTAATAAACTAATTACAAAAATTCATACAGGATATTGAAAACAAGCAAGATAGTCTGTCAGGTTTTTACAATAATTACATTGGTGTCGTCAGTGCCTTGTCACATAAATTATTAGAAAATTATATTTATTTTCGTGTACTGTGGTTTAAACAGCTATTGGAAAAATGCCTTTTTACTGCTTTTACAATTAAATATGTCGTATTAACATAACAACTTGTATTTACAATTTTATTAGTCATAAAACAAGACAAACGATTTCTCTAAAAATTATATTTCCATGATGTTTAAATAGTTAATTACTTTTCCGCGATATACGTACTATAATAGATATTTACGGTATAAGCGGGATATTTATTTACGAACGCATGCGTATAAGTATATTAATAAGGCGTTATCAAAAGTTTATATAAAATATTTAATCTACGCCCGCTGGTAGTGAAGTTTAAAATATTATTTTTTCATGAATTAAAAGTCTCACACCACTATGATATATATAAAAATTTGTTTTCGGAGAAGGGGACATGTTTCGACACTATAAGAGCGTCATCATCAGCCTGAATACAAGAGATATAATAATTATAGATGTAAAAGAAGGTGAATAAAACTAACTTACTCTAGATCTTTATTTGGGACCTGGTTCATGTATCTATCTTTTAGATCCGAAAGGCGGTGTGAAAAATTATTATTTTTTGTAAAATTTCTTTCATTCTGAAAAAATGTGGAGTATTAAAGAAACGTACAAGAGGTCAGAGAGATGATAATCCTTTAGGAGGAGTGTTGCTTACCTCAACTAGTGTGGAATCTTGCTTAAATTAAAACTTAATGTCTAATGAAAGTGATGGTGTGGATAGCTACCATACATTTTGACGTCTTTTCTTTTTCTTTAAGTGAAACACATCAAAAATTTTTCCACAAAACGGGCAGGTAGATGACTTTGCGGGAAAATTCTGAGGTTATGTACTATAGAGTTAAGATCTTAGATAGTTGAACCAGGTACGCAAATATTATAAAATGGATTCTCCAACATAGAGTGACAATGGCGGTAAATCAAACATTATCAGAAGACAAGATCGGAGTAATCAATAAATAGATAAATAAGTTAATTTCCAATATATCTATAAATTGATTACTCCGATCTTGTCTTATGATAATGTTTGAATTTTACCGCCATTGTCACTCCATGTTGGAGAATCCATTTTGTTTCCTGTTTTAACTATCTAAGATCTTAACTCTATAGTACAGAACTTTAGAATTTTCCCGCAAAGTTATCAACCGGCACGTTTTGTGGAAAAATTTTTGAGAAGTTTTTGTTAAAAAACTACAACTAAAAAGAAAAAGAAAAGACGTCAAAATGCATGGTAGCTATCCACACCATCACTTTCATTAGACATTAAGTTTTAATTCAAGATTCACCGCGGCTGTGGCTCAGAGGTAGAGCTACTGGCATTCGACCGCGGCGACCCGGGTTCGATTTCCGGAGTGGGCATACGTACAATAAAAAAAAGTGTGTCCGAAATTTAGTGGATTTAAGAATGCAGGGAAGAGTGTAAAAGGTATCATCTCCCAACCCACCCCATTCACGCCGGTAACCAGGCCGGATGAGATCGGGCATCTCGTGGGGTGCGGAAAAAGGTAGACACTACCCAATCGGTAGGTCATGCAATGGCAATAAACCAAGGGTTGATAGCCCTTGGGGGAAGTCGCATGACTGATGATCGTGGTTCGGAACCCACGTTAAACTGTAGGTCCCCTCGGGAATGGCCCTGGCAGCGAACGAAGAGGAAAAAGCCTAATTCGAAAGAAGGGCAGAACGGCAATTTAAGATTCCACCCTAGTTAAGGAGGTAAGCAACTCTCCTCCTAAAGGATTATTATCTCTCTGACCTCTTGTACGTTTCTTTAATACTCCAAATTTTTTCAGAATGAAAGAAATTTCACAAAAAATAATAATTTTTCACACCGCCTTTCGGATCTAACAGATAGATACATGAACCAGGTCCCAAATAAAGATCTAGGGTAAGTTAGTTTTATTCACCTTCTTTTACATCTATAATTATTATATCTCTTGTATTCAGGCTGATGATGACGCTTTTATAGTGTCGAAACATGTCCCCTCCGAAAACAAGTTTTTAAATATATCATAGTGGTGTGAGAGAGACTTTTATTTCATACAATTAATCACCACAGAAAATGGACTACTTCCAAAAACATTATTTTTTCAGTTCTCACAATAGCTGGGCAAAGCTTAAAGCACCAAGTGCTTTGGAAATGTGCTTGCAAGCACTTTAAGAATTACCAAGCACCAAAAGTGCTTTGCCGAGCTCTATGAAGTCCAGGTATATACCGGGTCCGCCAACGTGGCGGGGATGGAAGATTAAATCATTATCGAGGAGCTTATCAAAAATACTAAACCAGCATAAGGTATCGACTTAAAGCGGCATATTTTAAAAATATTTTACATTATACAGGGTGGCTCAAAAAAGTGTGGCGGACTAAACTTGCATTTTTTTAAATGGAACACCCTGTATATTATATTATTTTCTAATTCCCTATACAATTCCACGTATATTTTGTATAAAATGTCATATGTCGAAACTCAATTGTTTTCGAGATATTGACGTTTAAAATATGACGTTTTCAGACTTTGAGAGACTGTAGCATTGGAACGGCGCATTTTAGAGAAAAATGGTTTTCACCTCCCTATCTTAGTTTTTCCTTCTCTATCCAAGGAAATCAACCTCCAATTTACCATGTTAAACCAAAAAAACGGTTTTAACGGTTTAACATAGTAAATCGGAGGTTGGTTTCTTTGGATAGAGAATGAAAAATTAAGATAGGGAGGTGAAAACCATTTTTCTCTAAGATGAACCGTTCCAATGTTACAGCCTGTCAAAGTCAAAAAATGCCATATTTTAAACGTCAATTACTCAAAAACAATTGAATTTAGACATATGACATTTTATACAAAATATACGTGGAATTGTATAGGGAATTAGAAAACTATATAATATATAGGGTGTTCCATTTAAAAAAATGCAAGTTTAGTCCGCCACACTTTTTTGAGCCACCCTGAATAATGTAAAATATTTTAAAAATATGCCGCTTTTAAGTCGATACCTTATGCTGGATTAGTATTTTTGATAAGCTCCTCGATAATGATTTAATCTTCCATCCCCGCCACGTTGGCGGACCCGGTATATACCTGGACTTCAGATTACTTTTGCGTTCTCTCTGTTTCAAAACAAATAACTTTTAAAATAAAAAGAGTTTCGTTTCACTTCTGTTAAAGACTAACTTAATAAAAAACTTCTATATTCTTTAAAACTATAGAAAAAGACTGGTAACAATTCAAGTGGCCAAAGCGATGCAAGAATCTCTGTGTAAAACACACTACTCTTTATTCATCTTTCATGATTGTGAACACTTAAAAATAAACTCCCTTTTGTAATAAAAAAAATAGCGTGTTTATTAATGCGATCAATTTAAAAATCATACAGTCCATTACAAGACGCGTAAACAACTTCCTTTGTTTAACTTCATCCCAAGACGCGTTTCGTCATGACTAGATGTCGCTACTCGTAACAGTTCGCCGTTTACAAAATAACTTTTATGTTATATCCAGATTTTTCAGAACCTTGTGATGCGGTTAACATTTCGTTATTAGACAATGACCTTTAAAGCTCAAAAACTATACGGTTGCGGCCCTATTGGTTATGATTATAGATATTTAATTTTAATAACCTTAGACTTAATGTCTGTTTAAAGGTTGGAGACAATAACGTTTCTTGAACGGCAGTAGAGTTTTGGACTTGCATTGTCTTTATTTGTTTAGAATCACTACGTTTCAACTGGTAAATATCTCCAGTCGTCTTCAGGTGAATACTGAATAAGTACGGTAACTACAGCTCTATTTATACTAGGCAGGTGCTGTGACGCATGACTAGTGGGCGGAGTCATGCGTGTTGCTAGGTGATGACGCATAACTGGATGAGTCATGCTTGATGAGTCATGCTCGATGACGTCATGCTCGATGAATCATGCGTTTAACTCTTGGGTGGTCTTATTCTAAGATTACATTTACTTAACAAGGGTTTCCAGACGTTTCTCATGTCTAACGAAGGCTTACTAAAGCAACCTGGATTTTGGTGTATGGTAGCAGCTTCCTTAAACTTCCTCTTCCTCCAGTGCGGTTCTTTTTGCAGGATTTCCGCTTTTGTCCACATGATATGATGGCCGTGCGTCCAGGCGTGGTCAGCTGCGCCTGATTTTTCGGTCTCTCCTTTTCGGGTATTATTCCGATGTTCTTTAATCCTTACTTCTAGTGGTCTTAGTGTCTCACCAATGTAAGACTGGCCGCATTCGCAGGGGATCTGGTAGACACAATTTTTCTTGTCTTTCTGGCTTACTGGTCTCGTCTTCGTTAGGTGGCTTCTTAAAGTGTCTCTAGAGCTGAATACTGTTTCGATGTTGTATCGTTTTCCTAGTCTTCTTATTTTCTCAGATACTCCTTTGACATGACTCATCAAGCATGACTCATCCAGTTATGCGTCATCACCTAGCAACACGCATGACTCCGCCCACTAGTCATGCGTCACAGCACCTGCCTAGTATAAATAGAGCTGTAGTTACCGTACTTATTCAGTATTCACCTGAAGACGACTGGAGATATTTACCAGTTGAAACGTAGTGATTCTAAACAAATAAAGACAATGCAAGTCCAAAACTCTACTGCCGTTCTTAGACTTAATGTTAAAATTTGTAAATAAATTGAGAGACTTAATACAGTGTACTGGATTTTATGTCGAATTGAATGTATACAACATATACATGTAAACATAGAAAATGTATGTAATTCAGGCAGAAAACTTACCTGTAAACAAATGGACCAATTTCTTGCAATTTTGGTTTCTCTCCATTCTTAAGAAAACCATCAGGATTTGTGACATTAAATATGTAAACCTTTGTAAGTCTTATAACACCAGGTTTTTGCCAGTATTGAAAACTGAGTGAGCCCTCCCGAAGTTTTAAATTCTGTAACAAAATTAAAAATTTTATCAATACAGACTGACAACAATAGTAATTTACGTTACAAGACCGGAAAGAAGTGTTTTTCAGGTCGAGACAAGCATCGCCTACGGCTCGCCCTGGAATCTTGGGGAGACCTGAAAAACACAAATTTCCGGTTGCGTGACGTACCATCGCGCCGATAAAAAACTGGGACAGGAAATTTTTCTATTTTCTCCTAGACTAATAAGAATAATTTTACATCAAGCCTGGTACCAGTAAAATGTCATGAAAATTTGCATGTCAATAAAGATTGTCACTTTATGATTGACTCGTCAAACATACAATCATATATTATTTGTAAATATGCCACAATTAACCCCCCAGCAAAAGGCAATTATTTATAGTCGGTTGCGAGATAGTGTTGCTATTAGGGATATTGCAGATGAACTGGGAGTAAGCAAGAATACCGTGCTATTGGCAAAACAAAAAATAGCAAGACATGGGACTATTATTAGGAATGCAGGTTCTGGTCCCCCTAAAATTTCTACTGATGATCATGATAGAAGACTGGTTAATTATCTAAGGGATCATCCCTTCGAAACTGCAATCAAGGCAAAAGAAGAGACGAATTTTCCAGGTTCTGCAAATACCGCTAGAGACAGGGTTCGAAATTCCGATATAGGAAGCCGTTGTGCTGCCAATAAAATTTTTTTAACGGAAATAAATAAACAGGGCAGGTTAGAATTTGCACATGAATATATTAATCAAATAAATTTATGGGAAACACATATATTTTCTGACGAGAAAACTTTTCAGTCATGCAATAATGGGAGAATTCGGGTGTATAGGCCTTCCGGCATGCGGTATGATGAGAGATACACCCACAAAACCAACCAAAGTGGGCGTTTCTCCATAAATGTTTGGGGCTGGATTAGCGCTAGAGGACCAGGACTTTGCCAAATCGTCGAAGGAAGACTAACTGCAGCAGTATACGTTAATATACTAAACGAAGTGATGATACCATCGGTAAACGCTGTATACGGTCAAAATTACACATTTCAGCATGATAATGCTCCAATACACACAGCGCGCATTGTACAAAATTTTCTCCAAGAAAATAACATAGCAGTTCTTCCCTAGGCTTCGAAGAGTCCCGATTTGAACCCGATAGAAAACATTTGGGGTGCCATGGTCAAATCTATGTATAAACATGATTTTCAACCTAGAAACAGGGATGAATTACGTCATAGGATAAATCAAGCTTGGGATGAAATAACTGTCGAATTATGTAGAAACTTAGTTTTAAGTATGCCACAAAGGCTCCAAAAAGTAATAAACAGAAATGGTTCTATGACCAAATATTAATTTTGTGTTGTTTTGACAAACTTTGTGTTCGCAATTTTTTTCTTTTTATTAAATGTATTTTATTACCTGTATTAGCTTTATTTATTATTTTGTGGTAATGGTAAATATAATAATTTATAAAATATTTGACTTTAAAAAAATCTAATAAATTTACTTTATCCATATTATATGATGTCTCTCAAATTTAACCACCCCGTATCGAAAAATACAAAACATTCCATTATGTAACCTAGGTTACTTTTTAAATTTTGAATGTTTTTCCTTTTTAGCTCTAGACACCTTTTATAGTCTAGGGGATATGTATTTCTTACATTGTTTTTGTAAATCTCTTGTCCCAGTTTTTTATCGGCACAATAGTACAATATTTTTTTTATCCGATTGTGTCAAAAAATGACGTCTTATAGATCAGATATTTGGACGAAAAGGTAACCTTTTTAATAAGGTATTGATTATTGCGCTGGTAGCTAGGCAACCTTTGTCGTCCCAGTCCGAAAAACATTTTGTCGGACACTAAAATATTTTCAACAGTTTATTTTATTCATTTATTTACAATATTTATTTTAAATGTACAATTAGAACAATTTTGAACAAGAACGGAGTGATGTAAATTTGATTGTCATCTGGAGCATGGCAAAGGAATTTGTGAACCTCTTCTCTAGTTAGGATCCTTGATTTCTTTGGACAATATCCAACACTTTTTTGTTTCAACAATGCTCGTAATCTCATGTATTTAGATATATTAATATTCTGTTTTACATTTACCACTGCACGTAGCATAGAATACTGCGACCACAGAGTAGATGACTTCATAGTTTTCGATAATTCCGCCATATAGACCAAAAAGACGTTTTCGGAGAACGACTGTATATTTTTTTCTTGCCGGTAATCCATAAATTTTTTATAAGCTCTTTCATATATTTCCTTAGATTTTTGTGGCAACAAATGTAACATTACTTCCTTGGCAGTTTCTTGAATGTCAGGTGGTGTACCTTCTATAAGATCATCGTCTATTTCCATGTTTAATTGTGTTTTTCAGGTTTTAAAACTAGCAGAACACGAAAGATTAGTTAAAACTATCGCCTGATTGATAAAACGTCAGTTGATAATATTAATTTAATTATTTGTTAGATCCATGGATACGCATATTACAGGTTTCATTGTTCAAACATTCAAGGGACAAAAAATTACAATGCAAGATGAAATATATTGGTTTTCTTAATTTTTACATTATTTTATAATCCGAGCAAAAACACAATCGGATAAAAAATAACGTATGTTATACGGACGAAAAATGTATTTCAGACTATGCGGGTTACTGGCCTCGGCTTTGCCTCGTCCAGTAATCTCCCGCAATACGTCCGAAATACTGCATTTTTCGTCCTTGTAACATAATATACTATTTTTTAAGACCGACACTTTTATATAATACATTTTTTAATTCTTTATATTTTATTTCATTTTATATAAAAAATTGATTAACATTACTAAAACCAGATAAAAGAATAAAAATACTGGAAACAACTGCATAAACTGGAAAATACGTTATTTTTGAATATTTATGTTAAATGTAGAATTGTGAACGTAAAATATAAGTTTGACATAAACAACAAATTCATCAAACGAACTGTCACTCAACAATACATTCGAAATTTTGTTACCTTAGTAACGAAATCAAAGTAGATTCCATTATCAAAGAGCGATTGGAAAATTGACGTAAGGGACTTGCAAAGGATTTTTCCGGTCCCTTACGTCAATTTTCCGGTCCCGAGACCGGCAAAACGTTATTTTCTGGACGAAAAATTGTCCAGAAAGGGTATATTTTCTGGTCGGTCTTAAAAAAATACTTTATCATATCACTTGGAGGTTTAATGGTCACCACACTCTAAAAATTGTATGGTTAACAATAAAATATTGTGAATCAAAATATAATCATGTCTACAGTTTTTATTGTTATAATATGTTATATCTATCAAATTACAGAAAATTAAATTGCTCCCGTAGTCAACTACATATCGTCATATTATTACAACAAAATATGGTACATTATAACAATATTTTAAGGCAACAGCATGAAAGTAACTATATTTTAAATTTAGTTTAACAAACCTACTTAGTTAGTGTAGTATCCTCAAGTACCCAATAAAGTAGAAGTTATTAGCAACAAAATACACCAACTTTACTAACTACTGGTTGTCGCAGCACGTAAAATAACTACAACTATAATATGAGTGAATGTTCGGTTGTATAATTTGTCTTTTAATCGAAGCACAAAAGCTTCTAGTTGTGGTTGGTGGTTGATGGCATCTTCTTTCACGAGGACTTTTGAAGTAAGTTTGTCGGCGATGTTGCTAAGTCTACCACAGTTAGAATTGTATAATAATTATGAATTTTGATAAATTAACCCTTATTGCAAAAAGTATCAAAAATATATATTTAAAGTAACAAAAAAATTTAACAAAAGCTATGTAGTGCTGATAACAATATGTATGGCTGTGCAATTATTTACTAATCGGGCCATATTGTTAACTTAACAGGTTTACGATGAATATACAGGGTGGGGATAAATTAAGGAAACAATTCAATATCTCGAAAATTGAAAAAGCAACCTTAAAACCCTCGGACACGTCGATTTAATTTTACTTTTGCGCAGACTGTAAAATTATTTTGAATTATACAGGACCACTCAAAAGCTCTACAACTGTCAACTTTGGTTTTTTTAATGGAACACCCTAGTTTTTTTGGCTGTTTTGGATTTTACGCACAATTCTAGCCAAATTTCGTATAACATAACATATGACTAAAATTGACAGTTTTCGAGATATTTATAGATGAAATAAAATGATACCTCCTAATTATTGCGTAAAGGTATGTGTTTATAATCAAATTATTAAGGCGATATGGCAAACGTTATTATGTCTTATAATTTAAATATCTCGAAAACTGTCAATTTTAGTCATATGTTATGTTATACGAAATTTGGCTAGAATTGTGCGTAAAATCCAAAACAGCCAAAAAAACTAGGGTGTTCCATTAAAAAAACCAAAGTTGACAGTTGTAGAGCTTTTGTGAGTGGTCCTGTATAATTCAAAATAATTTTACAGTCTGCGCAAAAGTAAAATTAAATCGACGTGTCCGAGGGTTTTAAGGTTGCTTTTTCAATTTTCGAGATATTGAATTGTTTCCTTAATTTATCATAACCCTGTATATTGTTTTCGGTGCAGTCACTTGGATTTTGATATTAATAACGATATTAGAAAAATACAATAACAATCAAAGTTTCCTAGTCAATTAAAAATTAGGATAACCAAACCAATTTTATTATGAAAATATAATTATAATAAAAAACAGTCATTTATGATTTATGTCATAGTAAAAAGTAACTGGTGTTAAGTCTTGTTTAAAATATGTGTGCAGTCCAACAGAAGACAATTTACATTTTTTTCTATATGCAATATGGCGTTAATGTTTCCCCATTTTGTTTATTATTAAAGTTATTTATAGTTTTTGTTATTCGCAAAACGTTTTTAAACTTATAAACATATCATTTGTTAAAATCTGTTAAGTTGTTTGAACTTGAAACAAAACAAAAGTTATATTAAGGTGAAGTGGGGTAAATGGGGAATAAAAATATACATAAAAGGTCGCCTTTGAAACTACATAATTTTTTTTAAAATTGAGTTACAGAGATGCGCTTTAGACAGGAAGTAATTAGTGATATTTACAATTACAACAAAATTTGTTTAATTATTTACCCAAGAATTTCAATTAAATAAAAAATTGTTATGAAAATGCACCCATAGAACTCAGGTACTGGTGTAAGTGGGTTTTCAACCTATAAATCGCGTTTGAGTAATGTTATATTCAACTGAAGCAAGTGGGTTAATCTATTGCGACTACGCCAACAACAGGCTGTTTTTCAGATTTAAAAAAATCCTAAAAATAAAGATGTTTATATGTTAGAGTTTTCTTCTTCTATAACTTTTTTAAAAGTACGTAAAACGATTTTTTAGTTTTTATGTATTTTATAGTTTTTGCAGATTACGCACAATCTCACTTTTCAACTTCTTAAAACTTTTCACTTTGAATTTTATTAATATAAAAAATGTAAATGGGATAAGTGGGAACTAATCCCCACTTAACCCACTAACAAAAAAAGCGGGGCAAGTGGGAACTATGGACCTAAAACTGAAAACCTGAAAAATCGAAGTGTTAAAAAAATACAAGAGATAACGTTAGTGATTACAACTTTGAGGATCTAAAAACTTTAAACCTAAGTTTTAAAATGAGTACAGATAAAAGATTTAAACATTTTTGCCGTAACTTGTAACTATAGACGAAGTTTAGATACATTTGCCATAAGCTGTGTTACTTAAAAAAAAAATATTAAAAATTTTATAACAATATGTTGGCCAAAAACCCATTTTATTGTAGTTTTAGTTTTTAAAAGTATTTTTTTTTACAATTATTACAAAAAAAAACCCTTGGCCCAGATCCCTTCTTACCCCACTTCACTTAATTAATTTTCAAAATCGGCTATTAAAAAAAAATATTCATTATGTTTTACAATGTAATAAATCAAAATACTGCCAAATGGTGACCCGTCCCTTAAAAAAATTATTAAATTTTTATAGAACAACTTATTCATATATTTAAAACACACTTATATTACCGCCTGCAATATGGTTTTATTTCATGCACTGGCAATATTATTCCTACACTTAAGCTTATAATTGGTTAATGGGAAATTCCTTTAAAAGAATTTACCAATAATGTCAGTTAGTTGCTCAACAACCCGGTTTGCATTTTACCGTACTACTTTCATCGTCTAGATGACTTACCTTAAGAATTATATAATCCAACCATGGTATTGAAGATAAAATTATTCCTATAGCCAAAGTGAAAAGTCCGATTACGATAACCGACAGGTGACCTGAAAAAGAAAATATAAATTTAGCTCAGTGCTTTCTTAATTTAATCATAAAAAACGTATTAATAAGGTGCAATATTTCTTAAGGTTATGTTATATGGTTTAATGACATAAATCAATAAAAATAAACATATACAAATACATTGTTGATGTCTTTTGCCACACAATAATCCAATTTTGTCAACTTTTTTTATTGAAACTTTATGTTACTTTCTCATCCGAGTAACCTACAAATTTTAAATATTTGATTTTATAGATATTAATATAACGAGATTATTATGCGACTTATAATAGTCGAGGACATTACTAAGTGACGAGGCAACAGCCGAGTCACCCGCAATGTCCGAGACGGTGTTAAATCGCTAATAATCGAGTTGTATTCAAAGCTTTATCGTATCATTGACAACGGCGATGCGAAAATAAAAACAAGGTTTTATGTCATTTCATTTTGGCATTTCAAAAAGTCATCATTAAAATCATGCAAGATTTTGATATTCCTGACGATATATTAGCTGCAGCCAACATTATAAGGTTGAACTTGCTTCCGGACAAATCTAAAATTCATTATGAAAAAGAATATAGGCAGTTTGGTGAGTGGCGAAACAAAGTACATGTTCAAGGTGCAGAAGAAACGTATTGCTGGCGTATTTCGCAAAACTCTCTGAGGAATACTCTGCTTCATCCTTATGGCCGAAATATTTCATGTTACGAGCGACTTTAGAACTGAAGGAAAGAGTGGAAATCGACAAATACGGCGCCTTAATACGTTTCATCAAGAAGAAAAATATTGGATATAGAGCAAAAAAATCAAAAGTATTTACAAGAGAACAAGTCAACGAATTTGTGTGTTCTGCCTCAGATGAGAAGTTTTTAATTGGAAAGTGGCTTTTTTAATTGGAATTGGAGGAGCCTGTCGAACTAATGAATTAGCGAAGATGACCACGGAAGATGTTGACGTTTTAGAGGACAAGCTGATTGTTACTATTCCCGATTCAAAACCCACAAGAAACGTATTTTCGCTGTGATATTTGACGGCGAAGTCAATCCTGTGCTTTTATTTAAAAAGAACGCAATGTTAAGGCTAGACCATGTCACTCACCAAAGATTGTTTGTATCATATAGAAAAGGAAAATGTACGGTACAGCCCTGCGGCATTCACTTCTTCTCCAAAATACCTCAAAAAATAGCTAAGTATCTCTCACTTGAAAATCCTAATTTGTATACTGGTCACTGCGTTAGAAGATCTTCGGCAAATTTTCTTGTTAATGCTGGAGAAGATATATTAGACCTACAAAAACTTGGTGGATGGGAATCGGCGAAGGTTGCTAGAGGGTATTTAGAAGAAAGTGTGACCAAGGAAGTTTCCATTGCTCGCAAAATTCAAATCGGCGATGTTTCCGGCAGTGGATTAAGCACTGGGGAACCCACGAAATTGAAAGGAGTGCTTGCTCGGTCATTAATCAGTCTTCAGAGGGCATACCTAAGATCGTGGACGTTAAAGACAAAGGTGTATCCATCAAATTTGAAAACTGTCAAAATATTGTTTTACATGTTCATGAAAAATAGTTCTAATATTATTTGGTATCTAACGTATTATGCTTTCGTAACTAACGTATTAAATTATGGTAACTAATGTATTATGAGTAACTAAGGTGTTATGTAGGTTTTAGTACGTTTATGATGTAAATAATTATTAATAAAGATATCATATCATATTCAATGATACAATAAAAAGTAATAAAAAACCGAAACCTGGTAAAAATAAAGAAAACTACAGGCTCTCTATAATAACCGTCCCACTATTACCGAACATTAGAAATTATAAAACTTCTGTCGGGTTGCACTAAGATTTTTATTAATTAACTAACCAACGACTTTGACAGTGACTTACATGACATTGGCAGATATACTTTTCTCACAATCACAATGGCTCGGTTATCTTAATTTTTGATTTACTATCAGGCAAGTTCGTTTGTGAGTTTATAAATATTGCCTGCTAAGGCACAGTCAAAGTTGCTGGTTAGTTAATTATTGTTAAAAATTTTTGTGCAACCCGACATTATAATAATTAAATATTAATTAGACCTCCTCACAAAATTATATAGAACCACTAAGATACATCTTTTAATCGGCAATGTACAATGTATCCCAAAGAAAATTTTAAAACATTTATTTTGCTTCTTTTTACAAATTATTTACAGTTTTATCTATACTCGCATAAGCAGACCCTACACTATTAGTCAGACTGACAGTCCTAAATGATATCTTTTCTCGGTCATTCTCGCATCAGTGTTTTATCTTATGAGAATTTGTATCAGTTCGAACTTAGTAAAACAGCAATCATGTCACTACAAATTTTATAAGCGAAAGAGAACCCTTTCATGGGGTTGCCGGAACTGACCGATTGTAAAAAATAAAAGTCATTTTTATCTCTACCTTGTCGGCCAACACCAACCCCATCTGGGCATTTGCTTAGTGTATGTCCTGGTCAGTAGTGATCAGTAGAACCAAAATAAAATACTATATTTGTGTATTATTGTGTATTTGTCATACTATCTATACAATTATATATGGTTTTATGTAGAATAAGATGACAACAATAAAAACCTTGTAATGAATAAAGATGTTTTAAAAGTGAGTAACATCATTTCTCGAAATTTTCTCTTATGCCATCAGTGTTACTGTCATTCCTTTATCATTTCGACTGATAGTGTAGGATCTGCAATTGAGTGAAATTTATATTATTTACATATTAGTAGAGAAAGAGATCGTAAATACGCTGGTCGACCATGAGTGCCGTGACCGTAAATATAATTATATTATTTTGTTAAAAATAAGGGATAATGTATATAATCGTGATTTGTAATTTCGTAAACACGGGTTTTAAAACTAGGAAATAATATGCATTATACCGCACCTTAGCAAACTGTCTTTTTCTTTAGCTTTGTTCGAAGAGGTGGAAAAATATTTTTATATAAGGAGATAGCAGTGCGACAATATAGGCAAGAAGCATTGCCTACTCTGGAAACACTAAAACAAACAGAAACAATGTAGTTTTTATCCGCGTAATCCAACTCTGGCAATTTATCTCTACATTAGTATAATAAATAATAATATAGGACCGAAAAATGCATCCTATATCATTTCCACGAACGCATTACTTGCTTATTTATATGATAAACTAGATCCCTGTATAAGCATTCCGTAAGACTGTTCTAAAAGCAAATATCTCGCTGTACATTAGCGTCTTATGCAAAAGCAAAAGCATGTAACAAATAAATCCGTCGCATCCTTCGACCTTCCGTCATCTGTCAGCCCGCGCCAAGAAAGCACGCGTTTGGTAAGTGCATTGGTGCCAATCTTCAAGTTTTACAGTAGTTTGGAAAATACTTCACTTTCTCAATATAAAATATGAAACACGCCTCTATAAGTTTTATTATTAATTAGTTTAGTTAAGATAGTTTTAAAGGGATAACGAACAAGGTATCGTAAAATAACTTTTGGGACAATTAAAATAATTTTTGCTGATAGGTTCATAATATTTAATAATCAGTAAGCTTATAATATTTCACATTATAATCGACCTTTTTTTTGGCAACATTGGTTTAATCAGGTGGATGATAGATTTTTAATTTATAATTAGTGTTTTCGGCCTTTTGCTAGACTTCGCGCCGTCCGATTTCGGGAAAAAAATAAATATGGAGGCGTTAATTGTTACGATTCGGGCTAGCAGGTCTGCAGAACGATCCTTTTCTGGAATAAAAAGAATTCATATCTATTCACAAAACATACAGGAAGAGACTTATTAATAATAATCTTTCTGGAAAGCGACTTTTGTAGATTTTAAAAAGCAAAACCAATTTTTATGAAGATGTTTTAAAATAATTTTTACGAAAGACCGCCGTGTTGCACTCATTTACAAATAATGTCATTTTATTCTTCTTCTGCCAGTGTTCTTTCCACAAACTCAAAAACAAGACATTTTGTGACAAAATTTAAAATTTAGGTACTTGAATGCTACGGAAAGTAAATTTTTGTCTTAAATACAATTTTTGCCTATACCCTGATTTAAAAAGTATTGCACGCCACTGGGAGATAGTATCTAGGAGTAATGTACTTTATTATAGTTGTATACAATGCAGATAACTAGTTTTTGCCAACAAGTTTAATTTTTCAAATGCCAACACGCACTTTATGTTCATGAGTAAACACACTTTTGTCAAGCGAATTCACAATAATTCTGTGTCAAGACCTAATGGTTTTCGAGCAATTTTCGTGGACGATTCGATGAATGTGATTGCAGAAAGTGTTAAATTTTAAAGCTATCCGCGTCACTTTGCTATCGGCGCCTCTGGTCAGGCAGTGCGACTTGCGAACTCTTCATATTAGCCATGCAGTTTTTTTATGACCTCAAAGAAGTGCAAAACAACTACCTTTAGACAAAAGCAACCTTTTTAATAATTTATTTACAAACAACTATAAAAACTAATACGTCTTAGAATTCCAAAAAATTTGCAGAAACTGACATACAAGGACAGATGAACCGATTAGTTCATTATTGTTTGCTTATGGCATTATAACCAACAACAAAAGAAAATATGTTTGCAAAAGGATATACATAAATTTTAACATATTTGATGATAAATTTAATTTAAAATTCTAGCACTGGTTTTCCATGTCAAATGAGACAAAATACCTTTGAATCAGACCCACACTTTTTGGTCGTTCTAAATGTTAACAATATTTTTTGAGGTGTTCTACCAACTATGGTGTGAACATCTGTGTCATATTTTATAAGAATATTGCCTAATTACATTTACATTTATTGGTAGTGATGTTTTGAAGTAATTACACATATTAGTAGATATTTTTACGATAAATATTTTGAAGGTAATGGATTATACACTTATAATAAATTATTTTTGCGGTTTAAGGTGATGCTCTCTTAACTTTTAAATAAATCCACTTTTTTATTTATTAATAATTTTAGCTTTAAATTTTTTTTTAACGATATACCAAACTAAAGTCCCGTTTAAATCTCTTCAAGATGCAGCCAATCCAATATGGGATATAGAATTAAATATACACGCTTTTTGGCGCGGGACATGCTGCGGAGCCAGCTTTAGAACGAAACAAATGTTTTGTTAATAAGATGTAACAAAATATTTATATTTAAATCAATTTATAATGACTGTAACATAGACATACCATGTATTGAATAAAATTATAATATTAATAACATTAGAAAAAAAGTGATCAAGTAAAAAAACATATTTTTTGAAAATGCATTTACAATAATATATATCTTCTCTTTAAAATGCTATCTGCAATTTTTTAATTCGAGGTTTCGATGTCTGGGTTAGTTATCTCAAAAAAAAAGTGGCATTACAAAAGTGCAATTTATTTTAGAATTAAATAAATAAAGTAGGTAAAAAATTAAAACAAATTTTTCAAATTTCGCTTTTTTTAAGATATCTCCAGGCGTATTATATCTACGAGTTTTCTCGATTTCTCGACAAATGATTGAGCATCAAAATGTGCCACTTTGTCACAATTTAAACTGGTTTCAAAGCCATTAAATTTACTTCAGCAAGTAACTTGATTCAAGTTACTTGAATAGTATAAACAGATATTCAAGCGCTTGATCAAGAACTTAAACACTTAAAGTAGCTTTTCTATGAGTTAAATAACCTGTCAAGTCTCTTGAACAAGTAACTGGAACCAAGTAGGTATTCAAGTTTGAAAGACATTCAGATAAATCGAAAAGCGTTTAAGGTCTTGATTAAGCGCTTGAAATTTATACTATTCATGTTACTGCTTTCAAGTTACTTGCTCAAGTAAACAAGAGAACGATTTCTCGACCACTGCAATAAAACATTTTTTTTTTACAAAAAATACTGAATACTCCGAAAAAAATTTTGGTTGAATTTACTATTTAAAGTGTACGTTATAATGAAAAAATAATTTTTTGGAAAATCTGGTGCCTCTTAAATCGACCGGACCACATTAAGAAAGCTGCTGTTTATCCTAGACTAAAAAACATTTTTATTGTAATAAAATTTAAGATATTAAATAAATTAATATATTATTCTCGGATATTTTAAATTATGTGGTAGTCATATGGGTTATCAGGTCAGATTATATAAGAACATCGCGGTTATGCGATCTTAAGATGTGGGTAATAATTACTAAAAGTGAAACGATGGACAAGTGAAGAATTGGCGTTTATGGTAAATTAACTCTCGAGAAAGGTTAATCTTAACATTACAAAACACATTATTGAAAAGAACTTCGGACACGAATTATTGACAAAAAACACTTATTTGCCTATTGATTGTAAATATTAAGTCTTATCATCTTAAAATCTGTTTTTGAAGCACTTATGGCCAAACTTATTTATTGTCGGATCTGGTCTTATCGTGCGGGTCATACGATTCAAGAAAGACATACTCTCAGTTTTTGTTTTCTTTACTTGCGTTTAATTTTACCCTCTAAATAAAATACGTAAGATAAATGAGACAGACTTATTCCATTTTGACATGAAAAATAATAATATGTATTTACTTTCCAGCGATTCTAAAAAAGCTTATAATAGCACCAGCTACGTTTTATTTTAAATATGACAGTTTTGTGACTTTGACAGTTTGTGACAAAAATCCCCAATCAAAATAAATGGTACTTAATCTGATAAACTATTTCGAAAATGAAAGAAAAAGTGGAAATTCGCCAACCAATATTCAGGAAACAGTAGCTAAAGCACTGGGAATTAGTTTAAGGACTGTGTAGAAAATTGTGCATGAAACAAAACATAACATAATACCCAAGAATATTAAAAAGTGTAAACGAAGAAAGCCAAAGACTGAGGATGTAAGCGAAAATATTAAAATTGGAGTTCGAAATGTGATTTACGATTTATACAAATCAAAAACCAATGTAACTCTTCCAGTTTTACAAAAAACATTAAAAATTCGGGGTGTTTTGGAAATTGGACTTGAAGCGTTATCAAAATTATTAAAAAATTTAGGTTTTCGCTATAAAAAAGACTGTAACCGAAGATTTTTATGTGAGCAGCCACAGATAGTGAGTCAGCGTGTTCAGTTTTTAAAAAAATATACGGACAATTACAAATCGAAATTTAGAAAAGTGGTATTTTTAGACGAAACGTGGATATTTTCGAATGGAAGTGGTTCAAAATCTTGGCAAGATGAGTCTGTAAAAAGTGTTAAAAGGAAAAAGGGGTGCGGTACGGGAAAGCGTTTTTTGTCTAATTTGACGCATATGATCAGTGACCTTTGGACCCGCACGTTAAGACCAGATCTGACTATACCGAATATTCCATCTACACATATTTGACATTGTTTGCTGACTGTGCCTCAACTATTCCTCTATAAATTTAAAAGTTTTGAATTAGACACAAGAGCTATATTTCTAACATATCGCCTTTGGCGATATGTGAAAAACAATTAAATTCTTTTCACAAACTCTCTATTATAATATTACAGCAGCCAATTTGAATATAACAAATACGGACTAGAGTTGTCAGATTGCTAAATTTAAACATGGAAGTTATCTAATATTATCAGAAAGAGTTAATAATTTGTTTCTGGATTTATCTACTAAACTCCTGGACAATTGCTTTCGAGCAAGGAAAATTTCGCCTAAATTTAACAGTTGATATTGTCTGAACCAGATATGATATCGACCTACGATTTTAAATGGTTGATAGATTCATCCCTTGGGAAACGATTGTCAATGTTGGATTTTCTTTAACTGTCAGAAAACTTTATATACAGGGTGTTAAAGAAGACGATGATTTTTGCTCCAATTTTAATGGCGTGTAACTTTCACCATAATATTTTTAAATTTTATTACTCTACGTCAATTGAATCACTGGTTCATAGCAAAGAAAGTAATTTGTCAAATTATTGATATCTGCTATATTTTAAGAAATACCGATTTTTTTGGAAAACCTTACTTTATTTCAACTTATTGGTAGCTATATCTCACTGCGCGTTGTATCGTGCAAACTTTGCCAGTGATTATTATACCTTATGAGAAGCTTGATTATGTTCAGTAACAATAGTTGTACCTAAATGTTATGATGTACAGTGGCGTACATATAAACTTCGAAGAATTCGTTCATTTTTACTCAAAGAGACCTGATATTTGATATTTTAAACATTTTTTCTAATTTTTTAGTTTTTCATATCTCACTACAGGTATATTATACAGTGTTTACAAAATTTTAACAAAGATAATTTTCTTAATTTAATATTCTTGGAAAAAATGTATTTATTAATTTCTAACTTTCTAACACTATTCCTAAAATTAAACTTTCATTGAAAGATACTTTGATATTAAATATCAGTAGCTGCCGTCAAACCAAACCCCGTCCATCCGAGGAGAGCCTATAAGGTATTAATCCTATCAAAATCAAACTAGCGTTACTTAATTTTAAGGATCCCTTTCAATGTAAGTTTAATATTAGGAATAGTGTTAGAAAGTTAGAAATTAATAAATAATTTTTTTCCAAATATATTAAATTAAAAAAACTATCTTTGTTAAAATTTTTAAACACTGTATAATATACCTGTAGTGCGATATGAAAAATTAAAAAATAAGAAAAAATTGACCTAATCTAGGGGCGAGTACTTTCCAATATAAAACAATCATGAAAAATTGTGAGATATTCATAAACCACATATAAGTAGGTGTTTATAAGTACGCCACTGTACGTCATAACATTTAGGTACAACTATTGTTACTGAACATAATCAAGCTTTTCATAAGGTATAATAGTCACTCGCAAAGTTTGCACGATACAACGCACAGTGAGATCTAGCTACCAATAAGTTGAAATAAAGCAAGGGTTTCCAAAAAAATCGGTATTTCTTAAAATACAGCAGAATGATAAAATTTAAAAATGGTATTGTGAAAGTTACACGCCATTAGAATAGGAGCAAAAGTCATCGTCTTCTTTAACACCCTGTATATAAAATTTTCTGACAGTTAAAGAAAATCCAACATTGAAAATGGTTTTTCAAGGGATGAATCTATCAACCATTAAAAACCGTAGGTCGGTATCATATCTGGTTCAGAAAATATTAACTGTTAAATTTAGGCGAAATTTTTCTTGCTTTAAAGGAATTGTCCAGCAGTTTAGTATTTCTTAAATATGAATGGTTTTATAATTTTTAAGATATTTAAAAGAAAAATTTGGTTAAAATTATCGTGAGTCATTGTAAAACATCTGTACATACCGGATTAAAATTGGGACATTTAACTGGCATTATCTGTAGCATGGATTAAAATTGGGACATTTAACTGTCATTGTCTGTAGCATTAATGATGCAAGAGAAATATTAACCCGTAACTTGACCTTGTATAGGTATATTATTGAAATCATTTATTCCATATTAATAGTTGGTTCGATTATAATATATATTAATATTTAATGACATAGTCGTCATATTATAGTACTAATAGATAATAAGAAAAGGAGAAGAAAAATGCATTTTTTGTGTTTACGGCGAGAAAAACGAAATATACTCTTCATTCAGATAATCATAACTGTTCATTTACAATAATTCCAAAGAATTTTACTCACCGTGGTTAAGTTGTTGTGAAATAAGCATTTGTAGAGGAATGCCATTTTTATTCTTTTTGGGGTCAATACCAAAAAAGTGGTTTCTAGCATGATTGGTTAATCGAAAGTATTGTTTATATAAGCCCATCGTCTTCGGTTTAGGCAAAGAACACTGCAACAAAAAATTATAACTATTAATATTGGTTTAACTGTCATTTTAGTTACTCTAGTTGAAAATTAAATATATCTAGGGTATAACAACACGGTTTTTAAAAAGAAAATAATATTCGTAAGATTTAAGGTGACTTAATATTAGCTACTTTGCGTTTGTATAACAATTTAAAAAAATAAACTGGACTAGATAATATGTCACTCAACACAAAGAAACGGCGTAAACAAAATGGCACTAAAATAGATATTTTCCTACATATAAATTGTTATCATGTATATTGCTTTTTCATGGTGTCGATTCGAAAATATCACTTAATACTTCATTGCTAAAAAATATTAAACCAGTATACTCCTTTCTAGAATTATGGCTGCACCACATATATACACTATATTGCCAATACAAGCAGCCGCACGAAGCAAGAATACACCCATCGTGTGATTCAAAATAACCTGAGTTAAGGGCCGTGGCGCTTGCGCAGTAGGAAAAAAATTAGGCAACCCAGACGATTTCTAACAGAACGTAAACAGAACCCAAGGTCTCTTGAACAGAACCGGCTCGCCGTTATATTCTTATTAGTCGCCATCTTTTGTTTCTTTCATTCGTGTGTTATAATATCCAAGTTTTGGGTGTTAATATTTATAAAACTTTACTTTAGACATTTTTTTTGTTAGTTTGTGAGTTATAGTCGTTTCCATTTTTTTTGCGTTGTATTCTTTCGGATGTTCCGTGTGTGATTGTGGATATTATTTTTAAGTTTTGGGTGCGAATTTAGGTATAAAACTTTACCAGAAATTTTGTTATTGTGAGCGACTTGTGTCTTAAGATGGGTAGAAAAAAGTGCATGATCCTTTTTTGCACGAATCGCAGTTCAATACCAGGAATAAGGTATTTCAGGTATGTAAAATATTGGTTACTTAGTTTTATTTGACCATAAACTGTACACTGTACACACCCAAACTAAACGGGTGAATTTAAATAAAAGCTTGTAAAAATATTTTGAAAGTCAGCCCTGTCAAATGTTTACATCAAGAAGCAAATTTCCGATCTGTGCAAACTCAACGGCCCCTGATCATCTGCTTACAGTGGTGTCATCATTGAATTATGGTATTAGCAATATGATGTATGTATACAGGGTGTCCCACTTATAATGGAAACAAGCTTATATTTCTGTTATTTCTCAATTGATTTTTTTAAGTTTTGGTGTGTTTATATATGATTATAGGGCGCACTTTCGTAATGCTTAAGATTTTAGTTAACTCATTGGCGTACGGTTTTATAGGGGTTTTAAAGTAATATTTTAAAGAGTAAAGTACCTTTAGCGATTATTTTATTTCAAAACCAATAACAGAAATCGATTGGGCATCGCTTAAAACCATCAAATACAAAATTTCAATAAATTTCCATAACCAGCGGCGTACGTATGACCATTTTTATTTTAGTTTTTTGTTAAAAATATGTACATCCAAATAAGCGCGCTAAGGAACAAGTTAATTAGCAAAACATTTGATTGTTTAACGGCTTCATCTAAAAATATATCATACGGTAAAAGCAGTGGCGTACTGTATTTTCTGCTGTAAAATTAAATTTATAATATGAACAATTACAAAATAATCAAACGTACGCGTAAGTCCAATAAAATGCAACTGACAAAAAAATCTAATAACTTAGTTGGCCATGTAAATATAACAAAATTATTATTATATAAAAGAAAATTTAAAGCAGTTGGGTAGGCCAAATAGTTTTTCTACATAATATTGGGAGATAATATAGATATTCCATAGATAATACGTAAAGAATAAAATCGCACTTTGAACTGAAAAAAATTCACAGAAAAACGGTAACATTAAAATAAAGTACTTTTAGATAGAGGATAAAATACTAAAATATGCGGTTATTCCCTAAGATGAATCGTTACAGCCTATCAAAGTCTGAAAATGCCATAAACGTCAATATCTCAATAACAATTAAATTAGACATATGCTATAACATTTTATAAAAATTAAGCGTAAAAAATTTTGTGGGGAATTCAAAAATAACACAATATTAGAATGTATTAATTTGTGCAATTTAGCAAAAAGAATGTTTAATATGCCCCGACTATTCGGTAAACCCTGTATAATATAAAATAATTTTAGATTGTAGAACTAATGTCTTCCAATAGCTCTGTTTTCGAAAAATATTAAAAAGTTACGTTTGGATGCAGCACTATCGAATACTCCGGTGAGAGTGGGCCACCCTAGTATCATGTATATTTATAATAATAAAATTAAAAACATTTATTGCTATGTAAATTGGTTTCTTGTTGGGCAATAAAGCTATTATTAAAACTTTTTTAAACTAAAACTCTTATTTTAAACCCCCTTATTCCTTTTTCATTCATACACTTGTAGACTAAAATGTTACATTTTTAACTTGTTCAATATGAATGTTTGTTTCTTTCATTGTATTATTTTATAAATTTATTTATTAGTCATCATCATGAGCTAGATTTAATTATATCATAACATGATGAATACTTTTTGAATTTGTGCCAAGTGCAAACTTTAAAAATCATAGGTACCATCGCGCCGATAAAAAACTGGGACAGGAAATTGTTCTATTTTCTCCTAGACTATTAAAAATAATTTTACATCAAGCCTGGTACCAGTAAAATGTCATGAAAATTTGCATGTCAATAAAGATTGTCACTTTATGATTGACTCGTCAAACATACAATCATATATTATTTGTAAATATGCCACAATTAACCCCCCAGCAAAAGGCAATTATTTATAGTCGGTTGCGAGATAGTGTTGCTATTAGGGATATTGCAGATGAACTGGGAGTAAGCAAGAATACCGTGCTATTGGCAAAACAAAAAATAGCAAGACATGGGACTATTATTAGGAATGCAGGTTCTGGTCCCCCTAAAATTTCTACTGATGATCATGATAGAAGACTGGTTAATTATCTAAGGGATCATCCCTTCGAAACTGCAATCAAGGCAAAAGAAGAGACGAATTTTCCAGGTTCTGCAAATACCGCTAGAGACAGGGTTCGAAATTCCGATATACGAAGCCGTTGTGCTGCCAATAAAAATTTTTTAACGGAAATAAATAAACAGGGCAGGTTAGAATTTGCACATGAATATATTAATCAAATAAATTTATGGGAAACAGTTATATTTTCTGACGAGAAAACTTTTCAGTCATGCAATAATGGGAGAATTCGGGTGTATAGGCCTTCCGGCATGCGGTATGATGAGAGATACACCCACAAAACCAACCAAAGTGGGCGTTTCTCCATAAATGTTTGGGGCTGGATTAGCGCTAGAGGACCAGGACTTTGCCAAATCGTCGAAGGAAGACTAACTGCAGCAGTATACGTTAATATACTAAACGAAGTGATGATACCATCGGTAAACGCTGTATACGGTCAAAATTACACATTTCAGCATGATAATGCTCCAATACACACAGCGCGCATTGTACAAAATTTTCTCCAAGAAAATAGCATAGCAGTTCTTCCCTGGGCTTCGAAGAGTCCCGATTTGAACCCGATAGAAAACATTTGGGGTGCCATGGTCAAATCTATGTATAAACATGATTTTCAACCTAGAAACAGGGATGAATTACGTCATAGGATAAATCAAGCTTGGGATGAAATAACTGTCGAATTATGTAAAAACTTAGTTTTAAGTATGCCACAAAGGCTCCAAAAAGTAATAAACAGAAATGGTTCTATGACCAAATATTAATTTTGTGTTGGTTTGACAAACTTTGTGTTCGCAATTTTTTTCTTTTTATTAAATGTATTTTATTACCTGTATTAGCTTTATTTATTATTTTGTGGTAATGGTAAATATAATAATTTATAAAATATTTGACTTTAAAAAAATCTAATAAATTTACTTTATCCATATTATATGATGTCTCTCAAATTTAACCACCCCGTATCGAAAAATACAAAACATTCCATTATGTAACCTAGGTTACTTTTTAAATTTTGAATGTTTTTTCTTTTTAGCTCTAGACACCTTTTATAGTCTAGGGGATATGTATTTCTTACATTGTTTTTGTAAATCTCTTGTCCCACTTTTTTATCGGCACAATAGTACATTAAAATCAATCTTCTAAACATTAATAAGTTTTCACGGCTACGCTTATTAGAATTTAAGTAAAAGTGATATTGATATTGTATTGTGTTTGTTTTTGCAGCAACCGAGTGAATTGTAATGTTTAGAATCTGTGGAAAATTTGTCGTTTGGTTAAAAAGTGCATTTGTATCTGAAATCTTAAGATAAAATAAAATTTAATATCTTTGTTTTAAATAAAATATTGTAAGAAAATATCTTTATAGAACTCGCAGGCTCACGTTTCTTCCTGCTTCGTGCCATGAAATATTTTGGACTTCCAAAGTATTGTTATATAGCTTAAGTAAGCGCCATAAATATAACATTATCGTTAACATTTCTGTCTTCGGTGGAAAAGTTCCAGCTGCCTCTTTTTGAACAAAAAGCGATAGATATTTATCTTTAGATTTCGTACAGCTATCAAAATACAGTAATAATTTCTTGATGTATAATACTTTATGCTGGAGTATTTTGCAGAAGACGCAAATGTAAAAAAAACTGATATATGTGTGGCGGTTACTTTAGCTACTAAATACAGTGATAGTCAGTAATTTGTAATAAATTCAGTAAATCAAATACCTATTTATTTTCGAAAGAATGCTCGGAACCGTCGATTAGTATTTTTAGTTGCGGTCTTTTCCATTATAAAAACAATTATACAGTATGTCCCAAACCGGAGATAGGACGCTATCGGTAATTTTTTTAAATGACAACCCTGGTTTTTTGATGACTATTTTTAAAGGACATATCAAGTTACACATAATGTTAAATAAATGTTCAAAATGTTCTCCATTTAGTATTTGGCAATACCCTAATCGGAATTGAAATTCGTTTTGAACATTTATAATGATTTCTGAGGAAATTTATCTACACGCATGTCTTATTCGTGCTTTCAACTCCTCAATGTTTGCGAAATTCGTCTGAAAAATCTTGCTTTTTAAATATCCCAATAAAAAAACATCCAAAGGAACCAGATCTGGAGATCTTGGTGGTCATTTAAAGGGTCCCCTTCTACCAATCCATCTTCCTGGAGATACAGTGTCCAAATAATCATAGACAGGTCTTGCATAAGGGGGGGGGGGCTTTTTTTTTAAATGACAATGATATAATAAAAGTCTTTGAGCGCGAGACCCGTTACTTCTAAATGTACTGGTGTTATTATTTGAATTTGTTCAATACATTTTTTTTTTAATTTTTAAATAGAAAAACTGTTTGTTAAATTATCTTGGAAACGGCAAGCAATAAAAAATTGAAATTTTGCATTTATATGTAACTTGACATGCCCTTTAAAAATAGTCATTAAAAACCAGGGTTGCCATTTAAAAAAATTATCGATGGCGTCCTATCTCCAGTAAGGGACATACTGTATAATTGTTTTTATAATGGAAAAGACCGCAACTAAAAATACTAATCGACGTGTCCGAGCATTCTTTCGAAAATAAATAGGTATTTGATTTACTGAATTTATTCCAAATTATACACTGTATATAACTGTATCCACTACACTAGACTAACCTGATTTAGTAATAAAGGGGTGTTCTCATTTTCCATTTTCCTAATGTGAAAATATTTAACACACCGGTGAATAAGGCAAATTCTATTACAATATCACTATACGGCACTTTTCTTTAACCCTACAATTATGGTTTGTTTTTAAAGGCACTATAAACTAACTCTAAAATTTGTTTATTTATTCAAAACTATTATTTTTGTTAAGATATAATAAGATAATTTCCGCCGTGATTATTTAAAGTTTGATCGTGTAATTATCTAATCTGTTTAGACATTAAAAGGCAACGATAGAGCTGGGCGGTACCTACTCAGTTTCTGTACTTCGAGTATAACGGTGTACTCAGTACTCAGTCTGATGAGTATTTTTTATGCGACATTAGGCGGTCCCACAAAAAGTCAAAAATTAAACTCTACCTTCTGCATTGCCTTCTATATTTTTTCACTCCTCAATGATGATAATTTTGAGAAATTCGTTATTTTAAAAGCAAATAAAATTGGTCTATAGTTGACATAATTGAGTTTGAGAAAAACAATAATAACAAAAATATTAATAACAATAAATGTATTTATTGTAATTAAAGAAAAAATTTCAAAGCGAAAATGAAGCTGGGCTTTCTCAGTTATTAATTCACTAACATTTGAAATATAAGAATTTATATTTTTTTTAGTAAAACGAATTTTTCAATTAGAAACGTATTGCCAATGTACATTTTTTCTGTAATTTTAATTAAAACTTAAATAATTATTCTCTTAATAGGACCGCATATAAAACAGGATTTACAATTTGCTATAAAATATCTAATGGGTTCTTTTATAATATAATCGCACCTTTAAGAAACGATTGCCAAATATGCTTATGCCATGTCCCTATTAGGGATAACAAAAGTTTTTAATTCCTTTAACTACCTAATATAATTTTAACTGCTTTAACTAATGAGCTGGAAAATACTTTCATAAAATTGATATAATAAAGTTTGGTATGAAAATAATAAAACAGTCTTTCAGCCACTAATAAAGATCCATTTATACAACAAAAAAGGTTAACTAAATTTTTCGCAAGCAACTGATTTAAGAAATTGTTAGTAGGTAACTATTGATACAAGGGTAAACAACCAAAAATATACCGATAGCCCCAAATAAAATTTTTAATAATTTTAAAGATTTTTTCAAATTTAAATATTCTTCTGCTAAATCTAAACAGGTTATAGTGGTAAACAACTTTTAGGAATTACACGATAGATAATTAAAAACATTTATTACAATTTTTCTTTTTTCCTATAGTATCTACAATAATAGTAGATTCTGTAATGAGGTTGGAATGAAAATTTGATCCTAGTGGAAGATTCCGAACGAGCGTGGTAGCGAGCGTGAGGAACCACGAGTATCGAATTTTCATTCTAACCGAGTAGCATGATCTGCTGACATTGACAGTTTCGAAATTCATTGCAACCTATGTCGTTTAGATCAATTACAGAATATTCATTCCGTATCTTGTTATGGAATGAAAATACACGCAAAACGCATAAGAAGCAAGTGTTTCAGAATAAATATTCCAACTCAAGAGCGAGAATTTTTACATTCTATTATCAAAAATGATTTTGGATTATTGCATTCAATGGTCGTGGAGAAACTTTATTTCTTTTTCAAAGTTTGTAATATAATTTAAGAATATTAAAATTATTTTATTGTAATTATCAATCTTTTCCAAGAAATTTTCCGAATCATCTAAGTAAGTATAGTGAGGCATAAAAAATTGTGTATATAAATAATTATACAGGGTGTGTCAGTAATGTGTCTTAGATAGCACCTAAAATATCAAAGATAGGGAAAAAAGTTTAATACAAAAGTTAAAGGGTTTTTTAGGATACATAATCTAAAAATATTTTCTAATCTACAGGGTGGTCCTAAAAAGTGGTACTGAATAATAAAAAAAGAAAATTAAATGGGACACCCCGTATAATTTTCTAAAATATGATTCAATGGAATAAGGACTTTGCAACCCCATTAAAATTTTTGAAGTGAAATGCAACGTTGCCAAGTAATTAATTTTTTTCCGAAATTTTTGTATTTTTAAGGGTAGGTCAATATAATTTACGTTGTAAGTACTTTAAGGTACGATATATTGATTTATAATAATGTTTTTCAAATCTCTTATACAGAGCGTTCATTACAAGTTGGACAACTCGGTAGTTTTTAAAATGCTTTATTTTAATTTTTTTAGGCAAAAGAATTTATCTTTCGAAAACCTTACTTTTCTGTTAAACATGTCATATATCTAAATATCATAGTTTTTGATATATTTTAGGATTTGTCTTAAATCAGGGTAAAAAAGGAAAGTTCTAATTTAACTGTTTAGTGAAGATTGCTTTGGAAGAAAAAATAAATAATTTTCTTTGTCACAGCTGTCATTGCAAAATTATTTCGTTAACATTTTGTGCTTTATTACTGTTTAAATTTTAGTTTCCTGAACTAACTTTATCATAACTCATATTTTTCTATTTCGATAAAGTTAGTTCGGAAAACTAAACTTTAAACAGTAATAGAGCACAAAATGTTGGCGAAATAATTTTGCAATGACAGATGTGACTAAGAAAATTATTTATTTTTTTTTCCAAAGCAATCTTGACTAAATTGTTTAATTAGAACTTTCCTTTTTTACCCTGATTTAAGACAAATCCTAAAATATTTCAAAAACTATATTTAGATAATATGACATGTTAAACAAAAAAGTAAGGTTTTCGAAAGATAAATTGTTTTGCCTAAAAAATTAGGGAAGTCGCATTTAAAAAAATTGAAATAAAGTATTTTTAAAACTATCGAGTTGTCCAACTTGTAATGAACGCTCTGTATAAAAGATTTAAAAAACATTATTACAGATCAATATATCGTACCTTAAAGTACTTACAACGTAAATTATATTTGCCTAGGGTTAATCCAAAGGTTGCTATGATTTTTTAACGACACCCTTAAAATTACTAAAATTTCGGAAAAAAATTAATTACTTGGCAACGTTGCATTTTACTTCAAAAATTTTAATAGGGTTGCAAAGTCTTTATTCCATTGAATCATATTCTAGAAAATTATACTGGGTGTCCCATTTAATTTTCTTTTTTATTATTCAGTACCACTTTTTAGGACCACCCTGTAGATTATAAAATATTTTTAGATTATGCATCCTAAAAAACCCTTTAACTTTTGTATTACACTTTTTTTCCTATCTTTGATAGTTTAGGTGTTATCTAAGGCAGACACCTTACTGACACACCCTGTATAGAGTTTATTTTTGAAACTAAAATAACAGCAATAGGATTAAAATTTTTCCACAATCATTCTATGCTATTTATGATAAGAACATTTTTTTTTAATTCACCGAGAAAAATAATGGAAATTTCAAAAAAATTTCTATTGACCCAAAGTTCTTCTACAACACTAGAAAAAATATATTATTTTCTCTAAAGTTATGGTTGATTGACAGAATTACCGTAAAAATATTAAAATTGCATGCCCCGAGGGCATAGATTGCCTGTAAGAAATCCAGCATTTTACAGGACGAGCAAATTCTATATTTTTATAACTAATCGATATTTTTTATAGCAGCATCTAAAACTATCCCTGTAAGATTAATAAAGCTACCAAAACAAAAAACAATTAGTTATCTAAAATGGAATTATTAAATGTCATTTAAATACCGTTAAGAGCTGTTTGTATTTCGGTGAACAAAACTAATATAAACAATGATGTTTTTTTAATTGCTACTGGAAATAATATATCTGATTAAATTGCAAAATTATTAAATTTGTTAGGACTTCATTAAAATGTATTTATGCATTATAATATAAAGCTAAGTGCCGATCCTTAAATACTGTTAATTTGGTTTAACAAGTTTTACGTGCACTAAATGCAATATAAATAATTGATCTACTATCTTTGAGCCATCAATCTCTTTAAAAATAATTTATTCTGTTCGTGTTATTCTGAACTTTTTGCCGTAGCTAATTGTATTTATTCTAAGAATGCGCTTGGAATTAAAATGTCGTTATTGTCTACTTGTATTGAATTATAAATTAATATAATTATTTGAGACTAAACAGACGATTAAAAAGTAGGCCGATTATTTAACCAATTTTTTTTTTTATGATAAAACACCTGCACTGTAGGAAAAATCCTTTAAGGCGCTCTAGGAGCGGTGCGTGTGCGAAGAAAGCGATTAACGTTGGTCTTGAAACGTTGAAGATTGTATTCATTGGGAAACACGACCTCAGGTAGATCATTCCACAAAGATGACGTTCTCCAGATGAAAGAATTCTTAAACAATGAAGTTCGAGGAGTACTAAGCTGAACAACATATGGATGAGCGGCAGTGGTTCGCCGTGTATTTCTGTTTTGCATTGCTCTAGGTGGAATCAAGTGGGCAATGTCAGTCGAACACCTGCCATGGAAATATCTGTAAAAGAGAGCCAAATCACCAACCTGTCTTCGATGCTCCAGGCTATCGAGGGTCTTGGTCAGCTCGGGGTCGCCGATCAGACGAACGGCTCTCCTTTGAATGGAGTCCAGTAGCCGAAGGGTGTGCTTGGGTGCAGAGCTCCAGACATAAGAGCAATATTCTAATGATGGTCGAATCTGGGCTTTGTAGAGTGTAAAAAGTTGATGAGGTGTGTACAACCTTTTGGTGCGGAAAAGTACACCAAGTTTCTGTGCAGCTGCCTTGGCAATTGCGGCAACGTGATCATGCCAAGACATAGAAAATTAACTAAAATCTCTAGCTTATAAAAATATTATTTTAGTCTTTTCAACATTAATAACTATTTCCAACTAATTTTGTTTTTTATTTATGCAAACTTTAAAAACGCTTTGGAAAAGGAAATAGTTTTTCCAAACACTAAATTCAGAAATCCAATTACTGTACTCTTATCCCCTCAGAAGTCAAAGGAGCTATCCAAAAAAAGATAATTTCTTTCTTCTTCCATGAATCTTCTCTCACTGTCATGCTTTTCTCCACAATCTTAGATATAAACGATAATAGCAACACCGGCATGTTATTACATAATGCTTATTAATTTCCGTGTTTAAAGATTTGCACAACGCATTCCCAAAATGACAGATTTATCAATTTTGTCAAAGGTGCGGTTTTTTAGAGTTTTAACCAATACCATATTTTCATATTTAAATCGAAGATATCGTTCCTCCGATTCTAATTTACATGATTGATATCCCTCATCCCATTAAAACTTACTTCCTGGAATTTAAAATTATTATTCGCATGCTATGTATTTTCCTTTAGTTCTTCTAATGGATCGAGGTCAGTTTCATTTCCCTAATTAGATTGTGAGCAAATTTAGTGAAAAGTTGTTGAACTCATCGGATAAAATTTTAGGACTGCTGTGATATTTTTTTTCATCTCTATTCCGGCTTTTATTTATTATATTATATCATATGGATCTGGAGGTATTTTAACTGTGTTAATAATGTGGACATTTGCTGTATTGCTAGCTGTGTTGACAGCAATACTGGGCGCTCATTTAAAGTTCTTGTATTCAAATACTAATAAGTCTGAGATCGTTAAAATTAGAAGGGCTTGATATTTTAGGTAGTGGCTTTCCAATCGATATTTTCCACATATTGGGAAAGTAACTTAATTCTATACAACAATTTATAATATGAGTAATATACTTATCAATGAATGGACTGCAGTATTTGAGCATTAAGGGGGACATCTCATCAACTCCCGTTGCGTTCGTCTGAATTCCATTTAGAATTTTATGTATATCTAATATCTCGACCAAATGAAAAAATAATGTCGTATTATGATTAGTGTACAAATTATTATTATTATAAAAATCAATTTTGTTACTACAATCAGATACATTTTGAAGGAATGTTCCAAAGAAATTAATAATATCATTAGGATCAGATAAGGTTTTTGGAATACATACATTTTTTCAAGAGGTTAAATTAAAGTTTTATTAAAGCTGCCCAAGTTTTACGACTATTTTCTTTTAAACACAGTAAATCTAAATATTCTTTTTTTGCCCTTCTTACCATAAAATTGTTTATATCTAAGCCAGTCAGCATTGTCCCTAGTCCTTTTAAATTTTTACAGTGCAGTATTCCTTTGTTTCATAAACAATTTGATATTCGCTGTTAACCAAGGTGCCCTAGGTTTAGTAATACGTGATTCTTTAATGGGAGCGTGAATATTAAATAATAGTAGAATTAAATCATTAAATATTTTGATCTTATTATCTAAATTATTTTCATAAAGAATATTATTCCATGGTAAATTATGTAAATATTGCAAAAAACTATCAACTTTAAAATTTTTAAAACAGCGATAACAAATAATTCTAGGTTCATCTGGTTTTTTATTTATTTTTAAGGAGCAATAGATCATTTTATGATCCGAGATGTCATCGGTAGGTATTGTACCTGATTCACTAACCAATGCGGTATCACTAACAAAAATTACATCAAGCAAGGTACAAACAGTTGCAGTAATCCTAGTAGGTTCATTAATTATTTGCTGACAGTTGTAGTTTTCAAACAAAGCAGTTAAAGGGTTACCAAGGTTCATTACATTGACGTTAAAATCACCTAAACAAAAAAGTTCATCAACTGTGGGGTATAAGTTTGAAAAAATATTATCTAAATCTGAGACGAAATTGTTAAAATTTGATTTAGGGGGCCTATAAAACGCAGAAAAAGCAAATCTTTTGTTTCCTATCCTAATTTTTACAATAATAAATTCAAGCGCTGGAATTACAGAAAAATCAAAGTTAACTTCCTCAGCCTTCAAATTATCTCTCACATAAGATGCAACTCCCCCTCTTCTCCCAATTCTATCTTTTCTATAAAACTGATACCCTGGTATATGGAAACGTACAGAGTCATCCTCAACAGAGAGCGAGGTCTCACATAAAAACATTATATCAAAATTATGATGCTCAACTAAATGTTTAAAATCATGAAACCCGGTAAAAATAGAACGTATGTTCATATGTCCAATTTTTCAAGTATTGTTCATTCATGACAGACAATCAAAAATACAATTTAGTTATAGATAGTGTCTTAAAAATTAACTTATATTATTAAAAAGAAAAACGCACAATGGAAAATTTAATTCCAAAAAGAAAAAAATATATATAGCACGAATCGCTCAGTTATATTGTGTCGAAATTTAAGGTTTATTTGTTACATCCCTGAGACAACATAATAATCTACGATGAATACATTTAGGATGTGATAATTCAATGTATACAAAATATATAAGTTTAGTATATATAAGTAGTATATAAGTTTTAACATGTGGTGTTGTTGTTTTTTGACTTGTACCAGGGTTGCGTTTTGATTTGTTTAGCGCTTAAGTTTTTGACCTGCTGGCCCCGATGATGGTTTGTTAACCGAAACGCGTAGGCAGTGATTGTATTGTTTTTAATAAAGAAGGTGAAGGACAAATTTGCTTACTTATTCAGTTAATCACGACCCTTCTGAAGAGTAGATATGATTTTGTAACACTCTGTATTCTCGAACGGCAGTAGAGTTTTGGACTTGCATTATCTTTATTTGTTTAGAATCACTACGTTTCAACTGGTAAGCATCTCCAGTCGTCTTCAGGTGAATTCACTATACTGCCGTTCAAGAAACGTCATTATCTCCAACCTTTAAATAGACACTGTATTCTCATTAAAGATTTTTGATTGATATTTTGGCCCCACCTGTATCGAATACCACGAGCCGCCACTGTCACACACCAATATAATCACTTGTACCTATAATTATACAAATTTATATTTGGGAAATTTTGTATATGATTAAATAATTAGGATATGAAAATTAAATTCGTATTTCTAGTAAATCACAATTATTGCAGTTTCTATGAATCTTAGACATGCTACCAAAATGTTAAGTATAATATAATGATTTGTCTTCACTTTTTTGTAAGAACTTTGTAAAAACTAATATTGTTTGGTTAATTTAATTTATTATCTATTTTTTTACCCAACTATTTTTGTACTGCGTATAAAGTGTAGTTTTATAAAAAGCGTAAATGAATGTTTGTCCTAATTTTAAAATTTCCAAATTATTCAAATAAGAACTTAGTCCTCGGTAATATAATTTTTGTACTTTTCGTCACGCTATATTCTTCTAATGGTCGTATTTGCGCAAGATAGTATGAAATTTATTTTATATTCCAATGCTGTAACTAACACTTGAAATGCTAAATTTCTATGAATGGTCATTACAAATATAATTTTATACCAATAATCAGACAGATGTTATACAGTTCATACTCATGTTTAAGATTTCTTAAAATAACATTGAAGTTTCTATTATGTTAATAAAATTAGACGTCTCACCTTATAATAACCATTATTGTATATAAGGTAAACAAATTAGTGATTAGCAAATTTCATGCAATCTTGTTGCAATTTCATAAATTGAAAAACTATAGTGCAAAATATTTCGTATAGTGCTAGACGAGTACGTTGCAAAAATCCAGTACATACATAATAAAAAGTTGCTTTTATGCTATACCTAGTCCAAAAACACTGGTTATTAAAAACAAAAATAGTGGCTTAAATTTGCTTGTCGCCAATAGCAGGTGATGGTTGTAAACAATAAAATTGTTGCGAATATAACTAACATGTAGGTTGAATTAGCAGGAAACGTGTTTAATAGTTATTTATGATATAAGTGTTGAAAGTACATTTTTAGGGCACGCATGTAAAAATTGCTTCGTTCATTTTGCAATTCACATGAGTGCCTTAAAAATACGTTTAATACAAATATCATTCACTATCGTTTCTACAAACTTCAATGAAAAGCAATTATAAATTAAATATTTAGAATGTTTAATAAATTGGAAGTAGATAGTTTTCAATAGCTGAAATAGTTTTAAAATACAAAATGATCAAAGTTGACACTTGTCAATAAAAACTAACAACCATTGTTGGTTTAGTAGTTGTTCATGGGAAATTTGAAATATCCAGTTTCTTAAAACGCTATTGCGGTTTTTGCTTGAAATGCTAGAAACCCTAGAAAAAAACGATTGCTGAATCGATCATATAAGGATATAGGTGAACCGACTAATCGAGCTATCAGAAAATCCCGAATTCAATATGAGAAGAAGAACAAGTTTGTAAAATGGCATAAGGACAAAGGCGTTTCTAGACAATATATTGAATACGTATTCCTGGAATGGAATACTGAGGAGAAAGGTTTGGAAATTATCATTTTTGTGGTCTAATTATTCGATCATTTTTTTTTTACGGTTCGCCGACTACGTAGGCCATCTTGAACCGGTCATCGACCACTAATGTGGTCTACCGACTGGGGAGTGTGAAACGGCACCTTCATCCTACGAGATATCCGATCTCATCCGGCCTGTCCGGCGTGAATAGAATGGCTAGGTGTCGATTCATTTTACACTCTTCCCTGAGGCAAGAGCACGCCGTGTTCCCAAGCGGTCACCCGCCCAAGTACTAACCGCGCTCGACACAGTTTAACTTCGGTGATCTGCGGGAACCGGTGCTTAATATGTCGACAGGCCCTTGCCCGCCTTATTTTTTATACCTAATGTAAATGTATAATGTCGCAAGTGGTATGATATTGCTCAAGGATGGACGTCGCAAAAATACCGCTTGGGTTATAGTACCAAATATATCACTCTTATATCACCGGTTATAGACAAAAAATTCAAATATTTATAGGCACGTTATTTAAAAGATCCAAGTTTTATATAATCAGATTTTAAAGAAGAGCCATTAAAATTCATAATAATATGCAAATTATTTTAGAATAATTTTTTGTTAATAAAATAAACTAATATAACATTATTGTCATTATTTATCATAAGCTGTTGGATTTCCCAAAATGTTTTTAACTTTTGCCTAATTTTTATAGTAGATTTGATTATACCTAAAATATGTTATTAGACATCGTGGATCTGGGCGTCATCATGACGTAAATGACAGAGTCGTACTAACTGAAGGGCGATCAATTTAGTTTTTTTAGCTTTTATGTAGTGTACAAACATGTATTTATAGTAAATTTGTATAAAACACAAACCACCCAAGAATACATAAAAATTAACAAACTGCAGCCGAGGCAAAAAAAAATGATTAACTAAAATCTGTTCAAAATGTTCCGAAATGTATCTATGTCGTATCATATACCGGATCCGCCAACGTGGCGGGGATGGAAGATTAAATCATTATCGAGGAGCTTATCAAAAATACTAAACCAGCATAAGGTATCGACTTAGAAGCGGCATATTTTAAAAATATTTTACATTATACAGGGTGGCTCAAAAAAGTGTGGCGGACTAAACTTGCATTTTTTTAAATGGAACACCCTATATATTATATTATTTTCTAATTCCCTATACAAGTTCACGTATATTTTGTATAAAATGTCATATGTCTAAATTCAATTGTTTTCGAGTAATTGACGTTTAAAATATGGCATTTTTTGACTTTGACAGGCTGTAACATTGGAACGGTTCATCTTAGAGAAAAAAACTGTTTTAACGATTTAACATAGTAAATCGGAGGTTGGTTTCCTTGGATAGAGAATGAAAAACTAAGATAGGGAGGTGAAAACCATTTTTCTCTAAGATGAACCGTTCCAATGTTACCGCCTGTCAAATTCAAAAAATGCCATATTTTAAACGTCAATTACTCAAAAACAATTGAATTTAGACATATGACATTTTATACAAAATATCCGTGGAATTGTATAGGGAATTAGAAAATAATATAATATATAAGGTGTTCCATTTAAAAAAATGCAAGTTTAGTCCGCCACACTTTTTTGAGCTACCCTGTATAATGTAAAATATTTTTAAAATATGCCGCTTTTAAGTCGATACCTTATGCTGGTTTAGTATTTTTGATAAGCTCCTCGATAATGATTTAATCTTCCATCCCCGCCACGTTGGCGGACCCGGTATATACATACATACGCTATATTGCTAATACCATAATTCAATAATGACACCATTGTAGGCAGATGATCAGGGTCCGTTGAGTGTGCGCAGCTCGGCAATTTGCTTCTTGATGTAAACATTTGACAGGACCGACTTTCAAACTATTTTTACAAGCTTTTATTTAAATTCGCCCGTTAGTTCGGGTGTGTACAGTTTATGGTCAAATAAAACTAAGTAACCAATATTTTACATACCTAAAATACCTTATTCCTGGTATTGAACCTCGATTCGTGCAATAAAGGATCATGCACTTTTTTCTACCCATCTTGAGACACAAGTCGCTAACAATAACAAAATGTCTGGTAAAGTTAAGAATATGCCTCACCCACAACTTAAAAATAATATCCACAATCACACACGGAACATCCGAACGAATACAACGTAAAAAAATATGGAAACGACTATAACTTACAAACCAACAAAAATAATGTCTAAAGTAAAGTTTTATAAATATTAACACCCAAAACTTGGAAATTATAACAACACACAAATGAACGAAACAAAAGATGGCGACTAATAAGAATATAACGGCGAGCCGGTTCTGTTCAAGAGACCTTGGGTTTTGTTTACGTTCTGTTAGAAATCGCGTGGGTTGCCTAATTTTTTCCCTACTGCGCAAGTTCGACGGCCCCAAACTCAGGTTATTTTGAATCGCACGATGGGTGTATTCTTGCTTCGTGCGACTGCTTGTATTGGCAATATAGTGTATATGTGGTCGTATGTCGGAGAATAACCATTTATACACCGAAAAAGTACGTTTAATAACTGTGGATGTAAAGGGGCATATTTGTATGGCAGATGCAGGGATGACTTATTTATATTAGAAACATAATAATCTACTTCTTTGTGGCGTAAAAGTTTTCCTATAGAAAAAAATGTACCAAAATCTGGATTGGAGTTAAAATATTATCCAATTTTTGCTGAATCCTTCGTGCAGATTCGTGATAAATATTAGAGAAAAGGCATCAACCTGGGGTTTTCGCTCGAGCTTCTTTATAGCAAGAGGACTTCGTGAACAGAAAATGACAATTTCTTGCAAACTTTCGTAAACAGTTACAGTATCCTAACCAGTTGCAATTGTTACACTCCCATGAGGATCCAAAATAATAATTCGCAACCTCTATCCAGGTCCAGGTCGTGTGTCAACGTGTGAAACCACGATTTAAGACGTATAATAGTATAGCTGTTTACAACATTTTTACAAGATACTTATTTTTACAGCATTAATAAATCTAAAAATGTATATATTGCTTCTGTAACTTTTTTAAATCTAATTATCTCTGCTTTAGAATTGGCAAGATAATTCGTTTTTGTTTTGGCAGGTGGCTTTGTAAATGTTAATTTTTGTTAATTGACGGAGTGGCAAAGTCCGTTTTTATTTAATTTATTGTAACATTACTACGTTTAAGCTTTATTAGGACCCGAGTACTATTGTTTTCATAGCTTATATTTGTGATTTAAAGTATCGATATCTTACAACTTTAACATCTCTGAAAATCTGATATGTAATGTCAATTATTATCTGATTGCCTATTTACAAGAAATCATCTTCCATGTTATTATTGTAGAATCAAAATATATTGTCAAAATAGAGAAAACCAATTTCTAACGTTAATAATCGGTCAATATAGTCCGTTTTATAGGTTAGTAGTAGAAAAACAATACTATTACGCTTCCTTCTGTATGAAATTTAAATAAAGTTAATTCAATATAGCTACAAACTGAACACAAAATTAACGAATGGGATTAAAACTCAAGAAAGCTATCATTTAACTGGCAAAAAAGGGGTGATATTGGCTAAAAGCTTATATTAACGGAGTACTACAGTGGCTCGAAAAACTAACTCTACAGACTAAACTAAATATCAATATTGATAATAGTGGCTTATTTATTTACCCTTTAAATTACCAAAAATCCTAACCTGCAAACACTGCCAGTACAATTCAGTGCTAAAAAGTTATATTTTTCTCCTGAATTTATAGTAACAAAAAACGTTCATATAAATTTATATAACCTAAAAAAGTACTTACCATCTAATAAAAGCACATTATTGTAAACAACACATTATATCAAGTAAGTCAAAAATAAATTTAACCATACCTCATTAAAGAACGAAAAAAAATAAATTTCTGTATGTAATGACCACATTTATTATGAAGATTCCTTGCACTTTGCTTAATTGACAGCTATAGACGTACAATTATACACAGAGTAAACATTAAAAATTCATTAAACACACTATAATTTAATTTTCTTTCTTCGTAAAACATTTTACTTTATTGGTGTCATCGATCATTAACTGTAGTGAATCGTTGGAAAAAAACTAAATTGTAACATTTAAACATAGAGAGCATTATTTTGATTACGTTCTATTTACTTTGACGTATTTTCATAAAACTGTGAATACCCAGTAATATTCAATGTACAATCAAAAATAATATGCTATATTAACAATTCGAAAATAAATAAGTATCCAATCTATAATGACAGAGTAAAAAAGCTAAATTAAGGGCATCGGCTATGTTTTACTTATATCAGCTCTATGTGTATTATTGTGCTATTATTATAACTATTTCGAATAATTGAATGTAATGTAGTTATTTGTACAAAAAAAAATGGAAATCAAGTGATTAAAGATAAATAAGGATAATGCAAATTCAGAACTCTTCTATCATCCAAGAGACATCATTCTTTTCAACATTTAAAGATACTCTTACATAATTATTCGTCAAAATATTTCCACACTTACTTGCTTAATTATGTTTTAATTAAACATGGAAATAGATAAATAAATATAATTATCAAATAAATGTCGTAGAGCTTAATTATTCTAAAATCTGAATATTTACAAAAATCGGGAAGAAACGAGAATGCTTTATTATGAATACACCAAAACGGCATTTAAGAAGGAGTATTTCAAAACCTAAGCATTTGCACTAAAAACTGCTCTTAGATCTACGCTTCTAAAATACACGATTTCTGAAAAAATCATCAATTTTGGGGTGATAAACGATATTTACTTTATTTTTAATCATTAAAAACCGAGCCCGAAAAACCGTGGTTAGGGTCATACATACGTCTTATGTTAAATTTTTGGAGTGACACCAATATTCATTTTTTTCATAAATAAAAAAAAAATTAACAAAGAGCCAGCTAGAAATATTAAAAACAAAAGTAAAAAAAAACATTTTTAAAACAAATTTAATCCAACCATGCAGAGGGGGAGAGGTAATAATTTAAATTTCGAAATTTAATAGTACTTAGGTGAATTTTAAACGAACTTTGGGCGTGGCCCCGAAAGTTTTTCGCCTTCGGCGCTTTTCCACCTTCTTCACTAGGTACATGGACTACATGTAGTCCCGACTGTTCCTTTACTCCAAAAAAAAAAGTCCTACTTTCGCCCACTGAGACCGTCCGTCCGCCCCCCCCCCAACAAAAATAACTTTAAATAATAGTCCGCATGCCATTTCTAAAAGTCAACTCTCTGTCCAAAGTTGTTTTTGGAAATATTTTTTTATCTCAATAATAATGGCGGCAGAACAAAAACGGGACGAGTATTAAATCGGGATGGACAATTTCTATTCCAATAAGCAAAATATGGGAATCAATTAGGACTTACTTAGTTATTTTAAAATTTAGTTGAATAAGTTGTATTTTGTTAAATAGTGTACTAATCTTTAACAATGTTGGCCGATCAATGACATCATCAACCAAGTAAATTGGGTAGTATTTAGGGTTGCCATCTTCCTTACCAACGATTCCGGGAGTCTAATAACAAAAAAAAAAGAAGGTAAAAATAAGAACACAAAGTCTTCCTCCACTGTTATATTATAGAAATATTTTAATCAAATTCTCTACATGTTTCGAATGCAGAAGCATTCATCTTCAGGAGAAAAATTAAAAGAAGAAAAGACCAGTAGATATCACCCTAACTGAGCAACACAATTATAGGTTCGGTATAAAATGAGTGGAACGGTGAGGAAACCGGAACACATTGCATTGTGAGTAAGAAAAATATATGGGTTTGAGGCTTAAGGCACTGTGAAAACTTTAAAGGTAGAATGAAAGATTTAAAGTTTTCACAGTGCCTTAAGCCTCAAACCCATATACTTTTCTTATTCACAATTCGTTCTTGGTTTAAAAAAAAAATAATAACAAAATAAAAAATAAATGTTATTTAATACATTTTTTAGTGAATGATTCAGAAATTATTTTCCACTTTTTACATTTAGCCTAGACCCTTGATAAAGGTTTTAATAAAAACCGAAACGTTGGGAATTAGTAAACAGTAGAAAGTGTTTTATTAAAGTCCTCTTCCCCACAATATAACATTTAAAAAAATATCGTTAATAATAGTGCATTTCCAGCATTTATCGTTGAATTGCCTTATTCTTTTTGTTTTGTATGGCAGAATAATAAACAAGATAAAGAATGTAATGAGACCTATGGCTTAATTTTTTTTAAAAATTTTGCATATTGTAATCTAATCATCCTGTATAACACAAGTATAAACTTTGTGAGTTTTTTATAATTTTTAATAAAGACGTAATTTCCCATATCCGCATCGTTGGCGGACTCTGTAAGTAATGTCCCTCCGTCGTAAATAAACAAGAAAAATTAATTAGTTAAACAGCTAATAGTAAACTAAATACTCCGAAAATAGAATATAAATTACAAGTTTTCTTGTTAACTTAATTATTTTCACCTCGGTAGGTACCATTTCCGAGTAAATTATTACACTTTTTATGACAATTATATATATACAGGGTGGCTCGCTGTCAACGCATAGCATCTAAACTACTTAACTATTAAATATTTTTGAAAAACAGAGTTATTATATCTAGAATTTAAAATTATTGATAACTTAAAGTTTATGTCGTCACCTCTCGAACTTTAAAAATTAACTTTTTTCCGAGGGCCCGTCCGTGCGCCGGATGCACTTAGGCCAGGTTTGGCCCATTGTGCTCACCCTGTTTGGTTGTTACACCCACTCCCTGATACCAGTTCCTGGCATTAGTTTGTGTAGGTCAAGTGAAAAGAGGGTAATGATATCCTCTGGTTCCAGTTTTGGTTGCTCGAGTATTTGTTGTCTCTTCTGATCCAGTGACTCGCAGTGGCAAATGCCAGGGTCTCCAGTTCCTCTTGGCATTCCCATACCGTTTCCTTGGTGCATATTAGCGATATAAGGGTTGCTTGACTGTCAGAATATATATGGATCCGCTTATTGAGGGAAGCCCTCCTATTGTTTTCCTACGCTGCTTGGAACACTGTGGGAGACTTTCCCAGAGAGAAAAATTCATTTTTCTCCGGTCTTACTCCGTGTATCCCCGCTCCGGTACCCTCTTTGGTTTTGAAGCCATCTGTATACCAGATTATTGCCCCAGGAGTAGTTTCGGTTGTTTTGTTTTTCCATACGTTACGTTGATCAAAATTTCATTTCATAAAAATTAACTTGCGATCTTCTAATTTATCATACATGTTCTAATTTTTTCGATAGAACTAATTTATTTTCCCATCTACAAAAACCGTGTGGGTATATCTGGAAAATGAATGTTATAGTTTTTATTAACACCTGTATGGGCAAGGGCCTGTCGACATATTAAGCACCGGTTCCCGCAGATCACCGAAGTCAAGCGGTGTCGAGCGCGGTTAGTACTTGGGCGGGTGACCGCTTGGGAACACGGCGTGCTCTTGCCTCAGGGAAGAGTGTAAAATGAATCGACACCTAGCCATCCTATTCACGCCGGACAGGCCGGATGAGATCGGATATCTCGTAGGATGAAGGTGCCGTTTCACACTCCCCAGTCGGTAGATCACATTTGTGGTCGATGACCGGTTCAAGATGGCCTACGTAGTCGGCGAACCGTAAAAAAAAAATAACACCTGTATGAAGAAAAAGTGCCCATTAAGAGTGCATTTAGTTTTTAAAGGTCAGTTTTAAAATTTCTAAATCTTTAGTTTTTTGCTTTTAACTTAATTATTGTATAATATTGCAAAAGTATTATTACCATGAACATAGATTATAAATATTCTTACATGTTGACACGGAGTAAATATGATAGATAATTTTAATAGCCTTAACCCATAAAATGTCATTTTGACCGGATTTATCTAATTTAAAGTTAGTGCGTTTTATTCTGTTATTATTGTTTAAAAAAAACCATAATAAACAGTATTTGCAAACAAGTAAAATCCCGCTAATCAAATTTTCAAATTACGTAACGCAAAATTCATCAATTTAAAAAATATATTACTAATAAAAAACACGCGAAACTACTTATCGACGTCACAATAATTTCAATCAATTGCAGCGGCTGATCGCTTTATAAACGATGCACTTCTACCTGACTGAAGTCTCAAGTCTGGTTTCCCATTTCTAAATTGTCTAATGGAAACCAATATAACAATATGATTGGTCGCACGACTGGCAAATATAAAAGAATTGCGCGGTTAATAGGATGACGTAAAATCTCTTCTCATCGTAAATTTTCTATGGCGCCGTGTTTTTAATTGTTTCTAGAAAAGGTTTATAGGAAGATTTTTTTTTATTGATATATGTTTTTAATAGGTTTTAGTTCAGGACATAGTACAGGTAACTTATGTAAATTGTGCTATGGACAGGCAAAACCGTTCTGTAATAGAAAATTTAAGGAATATTTAACCAGAAATTACTGTTTTATTGTTTACATGTATCAATCAATAGGGTATAATATGTGTAAATTGAAATAAATGGAGCCTTAGAATATAGAATTCTTTTTTACCTTGAAATACAAATACAGAGCTATAGAGCAAGTTCAATTGATTTTTTTCCGTGTACCCACGTCTGTACACAGCTTAAGTAAGCGCCATAAATATTACATAATTGTTTATATTTCTGTCTCCTGTAGAAAAAATCTATACCTATAGGTTATGTTATATGGTTTAATGACATAAATCAATAAAAATAAACATACCGGGTGTTGCATCGTCGAGCGTAACATAGGAAATCCCATGTAATTTTAAATGGGGTCAATTATTGGCTTCCCTAATTATTTTAGAGAAAAATTCTATTTAGGTTTATTAAAGAGCACTAAAACCCACATTCAAAAGAATAACTTTAGATATTTTTGATGAGCCCGTTTACGGGTTATCGCCGATTTCTTTTTAACTATTTCTCCTATTTATGGCCCCGTATTTGCGGGCACCAGTCAAGGTAAAAGATGACTGTCAAATAAAGTTGTCATTTTGAAATGTGTGCTTTATTGTTATAAAAACTCGTACATCGAAAATATTAACCATGAATTATACTTCTGAAGAAAAAATATTGATGATTAAATGGTATTATCAAGGAAATAGTTATCAAAATGTGTCAGACATGTTTGCTGCTCTGTATCCGAATAGACCGATACCTGCAAAATTTACAGTCGAAAGGACTATCAAGAAATTTGAGACAAAAGGCACTGTAATAAATAACTGCAGATGTGAAGAAAGGCAGGAACAAAGAATAGATGCAAGAAATGATAGGGACTTGCAAGTTTTATTGTGCGTGGAAGAAAATGATGGGAGGATCAGCACAAGGAAACTTGAGGATGACATAGGATTAGATCACACCACAGCGTTACGAGCTTTGAAACGACATAAATATTATTTATACAAATATGAAAATCACCAAGAGCTAAGAGATAGGGACGAAATACGACGACAGGAGTTTTGTTTTGGTATGATTGAAAGAGCAAACATGGATAGGGAATTTTTTAAAAACATTTGTTTCACTGACGAATGCACATTTACCTTAAACAATGAACCCAATGTTCAAAATTATCGATATTGGAGCAAAGAAAACCAACACAGGTTTGTCGAAACAAGGACGCAATATCCACAAAAAGTTAATGTTTGGGCTGGGATTTTCGGAGAAAATATTATCGGGCCATTATTTCTTACACGAAATTTAAATGCAGAATATTTTTTGGAACTACTTGCAGATCATATTTTACCTATTTTACATGATGCCGCCAGGGAAAATCAGGAAGTTTGGTACCAAATGGATGGCTGCCCGGCACATAGTACCCTGACTATCCGGGAATATTTAAACCGTGCTTTTAATGGAAATGTTATTGGCTTAAATCATACAGTAAATTGGCCAGCCAGGTCTCTTGATATATTGCCAAATGATTTCTTTCTCTGGGGCCATTTAAAAAACAGGATATACAAAGATAAAAAATACCTAAATCTAGACGAGTTAAAAAATGCTATTTCGGCCGAATGCAATAGAATTTCAGTTTACCAACTAGCGAATGTAAGAAGAGAATTTTATGATCGCCTCGGTTATTGTCTAGCAGTCAATGGAGGAATATTTGAACATCATAAATCCTAAAGTTCTAACAATTTAATAGTAGCTACCTATTAATTAGTAAAATATTGAAACATGTAAAATGTCATAATTAACCTTGTAATTGGATACTTTATTGTAGTTTTATTCAGATTAATTTCTACTCATAAATACGCCTTTAATATTTTTGACGTACGAGTTTTTATAACAATAAAGCACACATTTCAAAATGACAACTTTATTTGACAGTCATCTTTTACCTTGACTGGTGCCCGCAAATACGGAGCCTTAAAAAGGAGAAATAGTTAAAAAGAAATCGGCGATAACCCGTAAACGGGCTCATCAAAAATATCTAAAGTTATTCTTTTGAATGTGGGTTTTAGTGCTCTTTAATAAACCTAAATAGAATTTTTCTCTAAAATAATTAGGAAAGCCAATAATTGACCCCATTTAAAATTACATGGGATTTCCTGTCATGCTCGACGATGCAACAGCCGATATAATTCTTGTTGTGGAACTTCCCCAACCCCCTTTAATTTATACCCCTGTATAGAAGTCGTGAATGCGGTCGTGGCTAGGTGAGTTTTTTTTTGTCCCGTATCTGGCGATGAAATGTTTGGGGAGGCACTGCGCGCGCACCAGTCGTTATAACAATCAATCAAAAAGAGATGATGTTTGTTGTTGACAACAAAAAAGTCCTTGAAAGACGTCGTTGAGAGAGCGTTGTGAGTGAGCGACGAAAGCGCGTCCTAGAAAAGTCGTGTTCATGCTGTTGTAATTTCCCCTTTCTTTTGCTGGTTAGTGGCTTTTCATTAACAGAAAAATGTGTTATTAACTAAAAGAAACCCAAGTACAAAGGTACTTAGTACCCTGATGAGTAAGCTGATGTTCTTTTGATGTCCTGGTTTGGATAAGAACTCCCAATTTCTAAGTCGACAAAACCCAATGGTCAAGACTAATGATACATGCAATGTTTACTTAAAAGATTGGTAGACCCTCATTAACTGTACAATACAGCTTAAACAGAGTAAAGGTATTCTGCATCAAGAAACCAAATGTTTTGCTAAAAAACAGCTCCAGCAGCATCAAACTTTTAATATCGATTGTTAACCCATATTTCTGTGTGCTTTCGCAAGATTTTATTCAAGTTATATAAAAAAGTGAATCGCAAAGGTTTTCCAGAAAGCCGGACACCCGCGTAAAAAGATTATGTTTAACTCTTTAAACTTACTAGTGTGCTCACGCCTATGGTCTATTTCTTTTCGATTGCGAACGATGACAGAAACCCGTTTTACAATAAAAAAATGCAAGAATTTTCATTTCTGACAAGTTGAAAAAGTAAGGTTAGGGATTTACGTCATAACTGACATTTTGTTGTTTACTGTTTATAGCGGTTAGAATTTTAAATTAACACTTGTTAAGGCCGCTTTACAGTTTGCAATTTTTCTTTCACGCAAGAAAAGATTGCCCGGGAGTATGCGCAGAACGAGGCTAATGATCAGCTGGCGCAATCTGTATTGCTTGCAAGAAATATAACTTGGACCGTATTTTTATTGCCATTGCAAGCGCAATTCTGAGGATTTTTTGGTGATTTATGAGACACCAAACTAAATATAAAAATCCCTGACATTTATTTATGTTTTTTCTAACCTATAGCGGGTACGTTTTGTTTTTGTTGGTTTGCTTTCATGTCCTGTAATGATGTTTTGTTAAAATGAATGGACAAAAAGCGCCGGTAAGTCCTAACCAAATGTATTTTTATTTTAATGGTTGGCAAGTGGTACATCACCTACGATCTTGGCAAGTCATTGCACGCTGTAAAACGAAGTGAAATTTTTATTGCCGCAATATTAATTGCTGCAAGACAACTTGCGTGAAAGAAAAATTGCAAACTGTAAAGCGGCCTTTAAGAAGATGAATTTCTAGGTTATGTTACAATGTTTGGCGTTTGGCATGGCCTTCTATATTTTGTCGATAAATCGGGCGTCCTTTTTGCTTCAACACAAAGTAGGCATAGGTTTATTATTTTATGTTGCAGAAAAACGTGAAATTAACCGATTTTATGTACAGAAAGTTAATAGATTGTTTGTTTCGTAATATAACTAGAGCTAAAAGTTATTTTTAATTGCTAAAAGGTTTATAATTAGAATATATGTATTTGCTAGAAATCAATCGAACGAAAATTTCTTATTCTTTTTCTGTGATTTAAAAAAAAAGACCTTTAATAAGTTGGCTATGCATTTATGTAGTGTAAATTGGTCCATGATTTAACCAATTAGGTGAATTTTTGTTCAATTTTTTTTTCTGTCATCGTTCGCAATCGAAAGGAAATAGACCATAGATTAGATATCTATTGTCTTGTCATAGATTTTGTAATCAATTGATAAGCCAAATAATTTAGTAATAAATCCAATGTCGTAGTATTAATCAAAGTATTTTATAGTATCCATTGTATTTTTGTGGGTTTTTAATCCCCAATTTAGTATTGAACAAGGGTTCAAGCAAACCCGGTATTTTTATGTTTAGTAAATAAAAAACAACATTTCATATTCAAACTGAGTTTTATTTCTACCAGCGAAATGAAAAAATAGTCAATTAATATCGTAAACTTTAACAGATCGGTAAACAAATCAGTTACCCCTTTTTTGTTATTGGGTCAGACTTAATAGTTTGTCCCACAATTCCTTTATAATATTTTCTACTGCAGTTTTATATCGAATGCGGAAACATTAATGTTATATTTGTGGCGGTTCCTTTATCTCTCTGAAAATGATAATAACAAGATAACTTTGAAGCGATTCCTTTATTTTATCAAGAGGAACATAATTCTTAAATAAGGTTCTTAAGTAGGAGAAGTTGTTTTGTGTTATTTGTTATTTTTAGACGGAAAGTTTAACCCATATTTAATTATCCTTAAATTTTATCACCATGTGAGATATGGCCTGATTTTTAGTGACAATGGGTCGTACAATGAGGCACTTTACGGATTACAACATTCCGAATTTCTAGTTACAGTTCCGTGTTCGCGGAAAAGTACTATTCGGTTCCAGATCCATTCTGAACTGATTCTTTAAGTCTGCGAATTTAACAAGAACTGTTAGTTCGGACAAGTGCCTTTTCAATTTCACTGACGTAAATGGACCGATACTGTTACGATGGTTTTTGTTTGGTTATGTTTGATATTTTGTTTTGCATTTTAGTTATTGCCAAGTAAATTTACTTTGCAATTTAACTCTCTAATTCAAATAACAAAAAAAGAATTCATATTGACAGCTGACAATTCGAAACTATTTCCGAAATTGTTCGCGGTAAAAAGAAATTCCGAACCGATTATTTTGCCATTAAATGCAAATATACCCATAATTATTATAGTGGATAGTAGTGACTATTTAACTAGAGTGTTTTACACTGGCAAAATGTCATAGCAACGGCCGGTCTTCTACTGGCAAAATTACTACCTGCACCTACCTGGACAAAATTCACATGTGATTTTTGCCGCGGCAAAATTTTAATTTTTGATTGAAAGAAGTTTTGTTACCATGGTTCTGTTAATTATTTAAAATGTCATTGTATTATTTCTTGTTAACAAACGTCAAATTATTTTAGTTCAAAAATGAGTGTTTCTGAAGAAAAAAACAGATTTGGAATACAATCCATTACAGAAATTAAAAAGGCAGTGTCGGAGAATATACCTCCAAATACGCGTATCTCCAAAACTTCCATTTGGCGACAGTTTTCGCAGTTCTTATTGATAAGAGATTATAAGCTTGAAAAGCATACTCCAGCCGAAGAATTAGCAAAAATTATGGAAGATTATGCTTACAACATGAAAAAACTAAATGGAGAGGACTACAAAGAGTCAAGTATCAAAAGCATATGGAATACCACGGCGCAGATGCTACAAGAAAAGTATTATCAAGAATTAAATATAAAAATAGACCCATTTACCGACATTCTTTTTAAATCAGCCCGTTTGGCAAAGGACTTAAAACGAAAACAACTTCAAGGTAACCAAGAAAAAAGAAAAACAAGTTCGAAAGCCCTTACAACACAAGAATTATTGGAAATGATAAAAATTCATGACGAAGACACCCCAGACGGCCTACAGAAAAAAATATTTCACTTATTTTCTTTTGAACTTGCGTGGCGAGGCAACGAAGCAGTGAACTGCAAAGTACATTATTTCCACCAAGAATTAGACCTAAATGAAGAATTTACGGGACGTATCGAATACAATCCCATATTTTCAAAGACTACACAAGGAGGTGCAAAAGCCTTGGCCAGTAGCAAATGGTTGGTAAAAAACAACACTAACAAAGATCTTTGTCCTATTCGTCTATTTTTAAAATTATTTGAAAAAAGAAATACCAATCCAGAAATTACAAGTGACAGGCTCTTTTTGACAGTTCATCCAAATTGGAAAAAAGGAATTTGGTACAAAAACATGCCTATTGGAATAAACAGCATGTCGAAATGGACCAAAATCTCAGCAGAAAAAATCGGTGTAAATACCAAAAAATTTAAAGTAACAAACCATTCACATCGCTCTTCCACTATTTCTGCCCTTGCAAAAAATGGCGTTGGTGAGCAAGAAATTATCAAATTAATAGGACATTCCCACGCCAATTCTTTGAAGCCTTATTTGCAGTTAGACTCTGAACATCATTTAAAATTAATTGCAAACTTAAGAGAAAAAGCATCAGATCAAGTAATATCATCAAATCAAAATCAATCAAATAATGCACAAACGTTTAATTATCACAACTGTAACTTTTACATCAATAAATAAGTAATTTTTTTGTTTTATTCTTAAATAAAAGTTTTCTAATTTTATTGTTCTTTGTCTTTTTTCTAGTTAAATAGTCATGTCGAATACCACTCGAGAAAAAATTGTGTAAGCAAAATTGTTCTCAAGGATTTATTTAAGTTTGTTGCTTTTAAGCAATTTCGCTCATGACATTTTCGACAAAATCACTCGCCTGACGGCTTGTGATTTTGTCAAAAATGTCATTCGCGAAATTGCCAAGCAACAAACTTTCATACCTTTCGAAAATTTTGCCGACAAAATTTTATCTCTTGTGATATTATATATGAAAATATATTAAGTTATACATTTTTTTAATTAGTTGGTAGTACAGACATGTGATTACCTCAAATAAATATACGCATGAAAATCATTACTGAGAGAAGGGAATGATAAAATAATCTCCACTTTAAAATAATAAAAGAAAACACACTTTAATTAATACATCATTCAATTTTTATTAAAACGCCCCGACAAACATCAACGCTTTAAGACGCGTGCGGAACACCTGCAGCGGACATAAACAAAAACACCGCCTGGTGGACTTATTTTTGAGAGTCAGAATCAGTGTATACGACGTGATGTACAACTTGAGGACCCTTAAGTATCTACTGCTAACGGATAAATATTACCATATAATAATAAGTAAATAAAAAAAAAATTGTAATAAAATAAAGATGATTTGAAAGGAATGATGAGACATAATAACTGAGGAGCGATCAGACAAAACCAGATAAATACATTTTTATGGAAAACTGACTTTATAACTGATTCTCAATTATTGGGGTAAGATAAATTCATTGGCGAGGTCCGATTCAGGCTAAACCAAATATTTTGCATTATAAATTAGTCACGTCAAGCAAATACAGATAAGTTTAAAAAATTAAATTTTTAATTAATTAATTTTAAACAAAACATCGACATGTATAATTAAAAAACTAAACTAATTATTTGTTAAAAAAAAAATATTTTCTCCGAATTTGTGAAATAAACAAGGTTTTTTGACAATCCTTAAATACTATTAGAATGTATTGTTGTATTGAAATAAGCAATCAGACAAAAATAGTGTCTCTCCAAGTTTGTTTTAATAAAATATGTTACATGATAAATCCATCAATCTAGCAAAACAAGATAAGTTCATTTTTAAAATCGCAATAACTCTCTCTAACTTTTTTTACACTTTCATAATTTTGGGTTTTTAAAAAAATACCTTTTTTTTTAAGATTTACGAAATAAAACGGCATCATAAATCATCATATTTGGTTAATGAATTTCTTTAGCAATCGAATGAAACAAGAGTCAAAGCATTTACCCATAGTCAATAAATTGAAGTGTTTTTGAGGAGCTTATGTATGTAAATTTGAATTAAGTATCTAATTCCTGACAAAATAAAAACAAAAATATCTACTAACTCTTTGCGTGCAATTCGCTGAATGTCGATGATGGAGTCGGTGAATAATACATATTTTGAATTATACTATAAAAGTAATTACTTTATGCAGAGGAGTAACTATCACGACATAAAGACCTCTAGGTAAACCTTGAAGTTAATTTTACCCGAAATTAGTAAGTACTTCCAGGTCCTATTTTTCAAATAGGTCCGCTAGGCCTGGACGTAAGGAAGGCGAACGGATCAAAGGGCCCCACAAGCATTGTGTTGGTTACTATAGTCTAGCAGACAAGAGGCGGAAAGCTTGATTTGTTCCTTGATCTATGGCGGCTTCTTGTATTCTTATATGCCATATTTATTAAAGAAGTTTTTTAAGTTCTTTTTTTTATAATACATACCCATTTTAAAATTGTTTTCCAGATATGATAAATATTATAATTTATTGTTTCTATAGTAACTAATTTATTTTATTTATGATAGCATAAAAGCTTAATAAATTATTACAGCCCCTTGAATCCTAGTGATTCTAGAAGTTACTGTTGATGGAGAAGTTTTAATACCGCATACCGCGATTAGGTTTTTTTTCCTCCCCACATTTTAATAGATAGATAAGCATTTATTTTAAAACAAATTAGTAAAACTTACAAAGTTTAAAATACATTAAAAAAATGTTTCAAATATAACATAATATCATAACTCCCACTAACAACAATAAATTGTAAAATACACCTAATTTGTACCAGGTACCGAGGTACCTAATCACAAATTTTGTTTTTTATAATCAAGATATTCTTGATTCGTATAAAGTTCAGTATATGAGTGTATCGACGGTGTACGGGTAGACATTCTCTTTAATATAAACAGAAAATGCCTACTGGTAGATAGCTGGGTCACTTTATTAATATTTTTTGCATTATCAGAATGAAATAATTATCTCTATCAAATTTCAGGTTTTAATGCACTATTTCGAAGGTTAAACAGTCGTGGAAAAATGTGCACAAATCTTAAAATCGATTTATTCAAATCACTGGTTCGATTCATAGTTTTCGAGGGGAGGATCATTTTGGGCACTCCACGAGAAAAATTAATAAAATTTAGTGTAGTACCCTTATACATATATAAGATCTCAGATGAGTATTTTTATTCTTGTCTTCCGCAAGAAAACTGATTTTTGTATAGGTACCGGGTGTCCCATTATGGATGGCCACCGGCCGTATCTCGGAAACTACTGGGCATAGAAACTCGGAAAAAAAAATGATAACTAAAGCGGCCATGAAAAAATCCTGGAAATAATTTTTAAGTTCCGCATTTTGCTGCAAGAGAACGTAATTGAAAAGTAAATTTTAAAATTTTACATATCTCCGAAAATTCCACATTAAGGTATATCTTTGATAACACCATTAAAAAGCTTGGACAATTATGCATCATTTCGGTCTTATGCTCATTGGCGTACCGACTTTATTAAGAGGGGGGAAAGCTGTTGAAAGTGTAATCATTTAAATCGCTGTAACTTATAAACGACTTATCCGATTTTAGCAAACTAAAGACTGTTTGGAAGACCAATTGTATTTAGTTGTCCATAGTAGTTCTAAAAAAATGCTAGAGGACGCAATTTGCAAAAATAACACATTACTTTACTCCGAAAAATAAATCATGCGGTATAATTATTTAATTGGTTAAAAATAAACAAATTAAAGTGAAATTCTTCCAAACCAAATGTATGGTTATGGGTTCAAATTTAAATTTAACCAATTTAAATTGATAAGGACAGATTGAAAATAGTCAACTCATTATTTAAATACTTAGTTATATCATTGACTCAAAAATAAAATTTAATGTCCAATTTGAAAATTTAAATTCTAAAATTGCCGAAAAATAAATTATTTTAAAAGAATAGGTTTAAATGAAAAATTTTATTCTAAAAACTAGTTTATGATACTTTAACTTTGCTATATTTTTTGTTTTGCTTTTTTTTAAACGCGGATGAAGGTAGAATACATAGGTACTCTTATGTTAATAAAGAGTTAGTAAATTACATAAGAATTATTCAGAAATACAGAGATAAATCTTTCTAGAATTTACAAAAATAAAACTAGTTTCTTGAGAGAAGGAAACAGAGTTCAAATTTTTGACATTAAACAATGATCTGTACAGTTACAGTTATTTTGTAAGGCTTAGGGAGAACCTCCCCCCCTCCCTTTCGCCCCCTTCGGCTCCTTCGCCCCCCCCCCCCCAACGTTATTTTAAAATATAATTTTGATCGCTTAGATGTCCTTTTATAACCACTATGTGACGCGTAGACATATTTTAGTTTAATAAAATATAACATAATTCAACAGTTAACCAATGCCTTACCTCCATGAATCTAGAAATGAAAAAATGAATTTTAAACTAAATACTATACAGGGTTGCCCAGAAGTCCGGAATAAAATTAATATCAATTAAAGGAAAAAGATCTAGGAAAAAAAACGCTCGGACCCGTAAATTTTTATTTTAATTGTGCATTTTTTGACATAAAAAAATATTATACAGGTTGTCTCATAGAACTGTGGTCACGTCTTTGACATTTTTTTTTTAATGGAACACCCTATATATTGTATTATTTTCTGATTCCCCACAAAATTCTACACTTATGTTGTAAATGTCATATATCTAAATTCAATAGTTTTTGAGATATTGACGTGTGAAATATGGCATTTTTTGACTTTGACAGGCTGTACATTGGAACGGTTCATCTTAGAGAAAAATGGTTTTCACCTTCCTTTCTTAGTTTTTTATTCTCTATCCAAAGAAACTAACCTCCGATTTATCATGTTAAACCAAGAAACCGGTTTTAATGGTTTAACATGGTAAATCAAAGGTTGATTTCTTTGAAAAGAGAATAAAAAACTAAGATAGGGAGGTGAAAGCCATTTTTCTCTAAGATGAACAAATTAATATAAATAAAGATTTTTCTAATTTTCTCGAAAACGAATCGACCGATATAAAAAAATCAAACGTCAAGATAAAGCACTTTGAAAGACCTTTCAAACAAGCTATTACTTATTACCCCTTGTCATTTAAAATTTTTAAGGGGATGACTCCGGGGGGGGCAGAGGGTAAAAGGGGGTGAAGTAGTTTTTGGTTAAAAAAATGTCCCCTTTGGCACATCTTTTGACGTGTCTCGGCGTTTTTTCTTTTAATCAGTGATTTTCGATAAATCCGTGGTGGGAAGTTTTTAAATGAACACCCTGTATAGTAGCTTGGTTACTAGGAGACTTGGCGACCAGGTCACCTAGTTTAATTAACTAAGTAAGAAATTTGTAATTGTAATTTTTTTATTAGTTGTCCTTGTTTGATTTAAAACTTTTTTACTTGTATCTCAAGAAATATAATTCAACTTTTTTTTTTAATTAATAGAACTGTAGTTTACGGGGCTTATGGTACGGTCAATACTAACACTAACAAAGTACTATGACTATAATATTGTTACATATCTAGCATGGGTGCCCATAGGGAGGGGCAAGGTAGGAAAGTTGCCCCCTTACTGGATTCTGGAAAAGAGAATATACTGTAGCAACACCTTTTTTCTTGGAGATGTTTTACAGTTTTTTGGCTGGTTGCCCCCTCTTGAAATGTAGTCTATGGGCGTCCATGATATTTAGTAACATATTATGGTATTATTTTAGCAATTTTATTATTAATATTAGTAGTACTGCTGGGTCTCCTATAAAGGTGGTTTTCATTTGTGCTTTACCATTTATTTTATGTATATTTTTTTTATGCCCTATTAGACTTCTTTAAGACAAATAAAAAATAATAAAAAATATCCTGTGAATTTTTTTTGGTAAACCAGTTCTTAAATTATTTTAATTAGTGCTTTTAGGATAGATAATATGTATTTATATTTAATTTTCTTATTTTGTTTTATATATACGAAAATGTTTTTAAAAAATAATGATCCTAAGCAAAGTAAATAATTAAGCCAAGGATAAATATATTAAATAGGATTTAAAATATTTATATTTATGCTACTCTGCGAACCGTTGCATTAAAAAAGAGCTTAAAAAATGCCTAATTTAGGTAAAACGCAATATCGCCATTAGACAAGTTTCTGTATAAAATGTAAATACTTTTTTAACAATAATTAACTTAACTAAACAAAAAAAATTAAAGTTATGTTACTCATATGGATAAGAACAAGTGTAACACTTATTTATTAATCTGAATTGCTGTTTTCTTTTTTCCCAGATTTAAATCTGATTTTGGATTACTTTTGGACCGACGTTAACGGGGGTAGTTATTGGTGACATTTTGCAAGCCAACAAAATCCCGCTAATTGATTTTTTAGCCGTCTTTTATGTTCTACAAGATCACGTTATTAGTTTTCAAATTCAACGTTTCGTTCTTTAAATACCAACCTCAAGTCAATTTATTTAAATACGGACCTGGAATTTTAAATACAGTTTTAGGGACTTCTCAGCTTTGCAAATTTAATACGATTTAAAGTTTTTAATATTTTAACGTTTTGTCATCTAATAACACATTTTTTCAAATTATATTTTTTGTTATTACGATCCAAACCAAAAAAAAAAATTTCTGATTTAAAAAATCCGTCCATTTTTACTCAAAAAAGCCTGATTTTTGATATTTTGTATAAGAAAAGACCAAAAGTCTCGATCTCTTAATATATTTCTATCTATTTATTTTTGTTACATGTTTTGCCAGAAACTGGCATTATCACACCGTATAAACAGTAAAAATAAATTTGAAATTGCTTTTGAAACTTAAGCGCATTACAGTAACATGACTAGACTAACACTGCAGTAACCAGTTACCTTTTCTTTATGTTTTTCGGTATAACAGTATTTTGGTCTAGGTCTAAGGCAAAAACCATGGACTTAAGATGTTATGTTAATAAAAAAAATAATATACTAATAAAAAATAAAATTACTTCTCAAGCCTTAGAAACTTACTTACTTTCTAAGGTATTGTTACGGTAAATCTTATTGAAATAAAACGGCCTAAGCACCATAACTTCTTGTTGTGTAATTTTAATATTTAAGTTATCCTAAAAATAATTGCCAGAGCCGTAATAGTAAAAAAAGAATAATTTGAAATACTAATGATGTGATATTTGATGACAAAACGTTAGAATTTTAAAAAACTTTAAACTTTTAAAATTTAAATGTCCAAAGCGTAGAAGTCCCTAAAAATGTTTTTAAAATTCCAGGTCCGTATTTAAAAAAATTGACTTGAGGTTGGTATCTAAAGAACGAAATGTCGAATTTGAAGACTAATAACGCAATCTTGTAAAACATAAAGAACGGCTATGAGAAAGTGATTTTTGTTTTTTCCCAAGTCAAAAATGATGGAGCAAGAAATTCAAAACCAAAACTACAAGTTTCGGGTTTTTTTCGGATATTTTTTTTTATGATAAAACACCTGCACTGTAGGAAAAATCCTTTAAGGCGCTCTGGGAGCGGTGCGTGTGCGAAGAAAGCGATTAACGTTGGTCTTGAAACGTTGAAGATTGTATTCATTGGGAACACGACCTCAGGAAGATCATTCCACAAAGATGACGTTCTCCAGATGAAAGAATTCTTGAACAATGAAGTTCGAGGAGTACTAAGCTGAACAACATATGGATGAGCGGCAGTGGTTCGCCGTGTATTTCTGTTTTGCATTGCTCTAGGTGGAATCAAGTGGGCAATGTCAGTCGAACACCTGCCATGGAAATATCTGTAAAAGAGAGCCAAATCACCAACCTGTCTTCGATGCTCCAGGCTATCGAGGGTCTTGGTCAGCTCGGGGTCGCCGATCAGACGAACGACTCTCCTTTGAATGGAATCCAGTAGCCGAAGGGTGTGCTTGGGTGCAGAGCTCCAGACGTGAGAGCAATATTCTAATGATGGTCGAATCTGGGCTTTGTAGAGTGTCAAAAGTTGATGAGGTGTGTACAACCTTTTGGTGCGGAAAAGTACACCAAGTTTCTGTGCAGCTGCCTTGGCAATTGCGGCAACGTGATCATGCCAAGACATATTACCTCCCAGATTGACCCCCACCAAATTAATAGACGGTGCCAGGGGAATTGCGTGTCCTGCCATGACTATATCCGGTTCTGCAATGTTAACCTTTTTGGAGAAGACTGCTGCCTGGGTTTTCTTAGCATTAAATTCGACTTGGTTACTGTCACCCCAAGCCAAGATTTCTTCCAGGTCATTGTTGAGGCGCAATACTCTCCGAAGGTATTCGGAATATTAAGTATTTTCTTTTACCAAATTATTAAGCCCCTAAATACGCAACTTTGCCTCAATTTAACCATCTTTGTATCTTTTACCATTTTCGAGATCCCCAAGTACGCACACGAATTTGTAGCACCCTGTATACATATACTTATAATGTCGCAATTGTTGTGTGCACAGTGAATTATACTATGTTAAGTTATTTTAGGTGCAGCGAATCGTAAATGCAACATTTGAAAATAGGTTTTAAAATACTAAATATTTACTATTTATTTTTATAATAAGTTTATGCACTCGTCAGTGTTTATGGTTTTCTAGGTATGTAGGTAACGTTTTTTTAAATAAACATTTAATAGCTATGCGAATATTATTTGGAAATGCATTATTGTGTGCCTTAAATTTCTTTATACACGCAAACATATGAAACTACTCAACTGCAAATAGGTACTTTCTCTGGTAACCTTTATATGCATTTGGTAAATAATTGTAATAAAAAACGTTACTTTGGTTATATTATTATGAGCGAATAATCTAAAAAGGCTTAAAATATTATGTTTATTTCAACTGAAGTGGATCGTAATAAACTGCTCACCAGTTCGATAGATAAATTTATTTTTTAACATCTTTATCTATAGTAAATTGTATTAAATTTAGTTAAGGCAAACTGAAGTTATAAATATTTCTTTTAAAAGAGGTTCTTCCTCTTCCTCTCAGTTTATTTTGCGGTTAATTCAAAATATATTAAAACAAAATTATACCAACTAAGAATGACCGCCGGCCATATCTCAGAAACTAGTAATCGTACAGCATCCGGGTAAATTTTTTTATGACAAAAGTGACCAAGAGAAAATGCTGGAAATTATTTTTAAGTTCCGCATTTTGCCGCAAGAGGGCGTAATTGAAAAGTCAATTTTAAAATTTTACATATCTCCGAAAATTCCACATTAAGGTATATCTTTGATAACACCATTAAAAAGCTTGGACAATTATCCATCATTTTGGTCCTATGCTCATTGGCGTACCAACTTTAATAAGAGGGGGGGTTGAAAGTGTAATCTATAAAATCGCTGTAACTTTTAAACGACTTATCCGATTTTAGCAAACTAAAGACTGTTTGGAAGAGAAATGTATGCACTTTCACTAATCCTATTTAGTTGTCCATAATAGTTCTAAAAAAATGCTAGAGGGCGCAATTTGCAATAATAACACATTTTTTGATTTTACTCGGAAAAAATAAATCATACGTAATAATGATACCACAATCGAAAAGTAGATGAAATTTGCTAGAAAAAATATTAAAACCGCAGCTCGATATCTCCGTTCGTTTCAGCGTTATCGCCAATAGAATAATTTTTATTATTATATTTTTAACAACTGTAACGCTAAAAAAGTAGCTTAAAAAATTATTTTTATGGTAATTATTCGTTACAAATTAGTTTTCATAAATTTTCTAACACATGGTTTGACAGAGGCAGCGGCGGCACCAGGGGGGGGGGGGCAGGATGGCCCACTGGCTCACCCTAGAAACATGAAAACCCACTCAAAATTGATGGATCCGGCATTGTAGTGGAATTTTCGGGAGAAGAGGGACTTGGCTATAAAAGTTTTGACGAGTGGTTGGAAGGTATTTTGAAAAGAACGAAGACCTTTTTTTTTAGACATCACTTAGAACAAAAGGGAAGTTTTATTGGTCGCTGCATATGGCGTTCCAGAGCGTTCGGGAGGCCGGCGACTTTTTTTTTTTGAAGTTACTTCTATTTTGGGTAGTGCCCACTCAAAAATCGTCTAGCCCATTTGTGCCCTCTCATCCCAAAAATCCTGGCGCCGCCATTGGACACAGGTAAAAAATATGGACACATTTCTCTTTCAATAAGCTTTCCAAAATGGTGCCACAAATGGTATCGTCTAATTTGAAAAAAAAAATGTTTAGGACTGCGCCTCCCCTTTGTGGTCCCAATTTATCAAAAGCGAGTCCTATAAAAAACCTGTAAAGGCGTATTTTGGATTTTTGAAAAATATTGTTCCTAGAGCCGCTATAAGCAGCTTTTTTTTAAATCCCCACCCTATATTTAGCCCTAATTTCCCATGGTAACCTTGGATACGAATTTAGAAATATTAGTTGAATGTCCTTAAGTTGAGTTTGAGCTTAAGCTTTCATAATAGGTAATATTGTTTTCTATAGAAGTGCTATTAGCAAACGCAAGGATGATAATAATATACAATAAAAAGTTGAGAATATTTGGACGCAGCGAGTCTAATTTACACGTATATGATATCAATACAGCTCAATTATTTAAATTGCTTCCATGGTATACTGATTAAGTTAATTGAATATACTCTTGTCTTGTCTTGTAGTCTGTGAGTGTATGTACCTATTATATTTTTCAGCTTGATGGGAAGATGTACAACATTTTACATAAGATAAAAATAAAAAAAATATATATATATTTTATATACCTGATGATATATACAGGGGTGGCTTCCCGTATTAAATTTTTTGTTTTTTATGATACAAAAATAATACATTGCGAATATACAGGGTTGCTCAGAAGTCCGGAAAAAATTAATATAGCCTTAACCCGTAACTTTTGGGGAAAACGCTGGGACACGTCAACTTAGTATTATATATGCTCACGTTACGTTATTCGTTTGTTTTCGTTATAGACATTTGTCAAAGATATGACGACATCGATCTTTTTTTTTAATGGAAACATACAGCTTGTGATACATCATTTGAAAGCTAATGTCAAGCTATTTAAAAATGGCGGCTGCTCATTTTTTTTTTTAAATCTCTATTTAAATAGCGGAAATAATAAAGGGCCCCTTTCACACGCCAACATGTTTGCGCAAACTAGTTTGTACAAACCGCAACCACCAACTTGTTGGAGTCAACGTAGGTACATTTAACGCTCAAACATTTTAGTACAAATCGTAGAATTTTGAGTCGAATAATAGTGGCGTACTCACGTATTTTTACGGCAATATTGTTAATAGTGCAAATATGAATATAGACACAGAGAAGGAACTACTGCTAGGACTTACTGCGGTTTGTGTTATTAAGAAGAAACTCATCGCGCAGAAAATAAAAAGAAAAGCAACGAAATCGTGGCTGAAAAAAGACTTTTATTGGCCTATACTAATTTAATACAAGAATCAAGGAATGAACCCGAAGATTTCCGCAACTATTTGCGGATGGACGAGGAAACTAATCGACAATTGTTAAGTTTAATTACACCAATCATTAAAAAGGAAGATACTGTCATGAAACGTGCAATCACACGTTTAATTTAGCTACAAGCTACAACAAGCAAAACACATGGGCAACACGTGGAAATAGCGCCAATACGCAAGCGCTGGGTATAATAACTGCAGAAACTGGTTTAGATTACGCTTTCACATACAAACAAGCGCACCAACCTCAAACCAAAAATCAAACTGAACAGAATTTGCCCAAACCAATTTATTTGGTATGTACAAACAAAATGTTTGCTCTTTCACGCACAAATTATTGCGAAAATCGGTTGTTCAATCGAGTTTGCGCAAACATGTTGGCGTGTGAAACGGGCACTTAAATTATTAGTTATATTTTACCTTTCAAGGTAAGAAATCTTCATTATTTCACGTTCTGACACGTTGTAGCTAAAAAACATCAATGATTTATCATTTTCGCTTATTTAAACAGAGATTTTAAAAAAAATTTAACAGTCGCTATTTTGAAATAACAAAATCGCGCCAAAATTTATGAGCATACTGTACGGGATATTAGCTTTCAAATATTGTAGCACAAGCTGTATGTTGTCATTTAAAAAAAAGATCGATGTCGTCATGTCTTTGACAAATGTCTATAAAAAAAACAAACGAAGAACGTCAAAATGTAAGCATATATAAAACTAAGTTGACGTGTCCGAGCATTTTTCCCAAAAGTTACAGGTTATGGCTATATTAATTTTATTCCTGACTTCTGGGCAACCCTGTATTTAAGGCATAGAAACACATTTTATGGCAATTAAATTGTCGATTTGACAACAAGTATGATTTCCTTTTCTTAATTATTTTAAATGACATTTCGAATACAATAATTTGCGATTTCTCACTCTTTTTAATGTCAAAACAATGTTATTTCAAAGTTTATCTTTTAATCCAGAGTTCCGTCATTAGGTTTAAATTGCTTACTTTAGTCCTAGAAACGGAAAAAATTAAATTTTTTTGTTTTGACTCATAATCTTCTTTTTTATATTAAATTTAAAATTCTATTTAATCATATTTCAAAATTTAACAGATTGGCTCCTATAAGATAAACTCATTTTGTTTACGAATAATTTGCACTATTGGGTTTAATTTCAAGTACTAATAAAAATCTTTTTAGAAAGCGTAGAATAAACCTCCAGTGGTAATGCATTTTTTCAAATAATAAAAAATAAAAATTATTTACATAATTTGATAAAATTTGAGCATGATCCTAAAAAATTTTGGGCTGTGGCGGTATTTGCTTGCGAAGGCTACCAAAAATTGTGGCTACGCCCAGTGACGTATATAAGGGGGGGGGGGGGCTGCATTTTTATCTCAGTCATGGACTCTTAATTTAAATCTTTAAATAATGTATTCTTGGCTTAGATTACAAAGGTCTTGTAGGAAACATTTAGATTTTAAACTTTTCCTTCTAAAAGTCCTGTTTTATATAGAGATTCAGGTTTCAGACGCATATCGTTTTAGTTATTGATTTATGATTCAATTTTATAGGAAAGCGAGTTAAAATAATGTTTTATAGAATTTTTCTATTATATACTTGTCTGTTCCGTTTTCCCTTTTTTAGAGATATTTTAAATCAACAAAAATATAACCCAATGCAATAAAATATTTTTACAACAAAAACAATTAGGTATTTATTTCTTAAAAGAAAAATTAAGGTAAAGATTTCTTATGGAAGAAGTGTGATAATTTATAATAAAAAAAAAATAGTGCGGGATGAAATGAGAATGCTTTATTAGGAATATAAATATACGGCACTTAAGAAGGAGTATTTCCAAATCTAAGCATTTGCACCAAAAACTGCTCTTAGATCTACCCTCCTAAAATACATGATTTCTGAAAAAATCATCAATTTTGACGTGATGAGCGATATTTACTTTATTTTTAAACCGAGCCCGAAAAACGCTGGTTAGAGTCATACTTACGTCTTATGTTAAAATTTTGGATTGACATCAATATTCATATTTTTCACAATTATAAAAAATGTTTTTTTTTTTAATAAAGAGCCAGCTAGGAATATCAAAAAAAAAGGTTAAAAAAAATTTTTATCCAACCATGCAAAGGGGGAGAGGTAATTATTTTCGTAATTTGATGGTAGTTAGGTGACTTTTAAACGAACTACAATACCATGGAATACGTATAGTCCCGACTATCCCTCTCTTCAGAAAAAAAAATGTCCTACTTACCCCCCCACCCGAGCATATTTTCTGACTACACCAATGTGGTGCCACCCCAATATTTTGGGTCTAGAACCGCCCCTGGCCTTGACGAAAGTGACGGTAATGCAATGCCATGATACAAAACCACATGATATGACATTAAAACCGGTGACAAGTCGCACACTGTTGTATTCAAAAAGTGATTTAGAATTATAAAAAAAAAAAAAAACATATGGGTCTCCCATCTCTAAATCAAAAGTTGATGCCGGTTCCGGTTTTTATATATGGTTAGAGTTCCTTATATTCTCCAATTTTAATTTTTACATCAAGAAAAACAAAAAAGTTATTAAGGCGAGCGATTCCTGTGGGACATCCGGTATTTATATACCTATTGAGTTAATTTTGCCTTAGAACATTAAAGGTAAATTATAGCTTCTATAGATATAGATGCGTAGGTCTCTTATTGTATACGAATAAATAATATAGTATTTAGAAAAATAACATAGAAGGATGGTTTGCTATAAACATCGTTTAGACGTAACGCAATAAAATGCAGTTACGACATGGAAATCCGGTCACAATTTTTTTTTATTTATCACTTTTATATTATAGTGTTCCATATAAGATTGCACTCTAGCGAAATATTGCTTACTATAAGACATAAATTAAATTAGGGAAAAATATCGTAATAAAAAAATTTCAGATATTAAATTGTTTTAAAAAATATGGAAAAAAAATTACAATTTGGAAATCCGTTTTTATTTCTTGAGATAATTTACAGCTCTGGCACTTTATGTGCTCTACAAGTTTTTTTATGATCATCATCAATTTAATTTTTTGAACTCTCCAGAAATTATATCGTCGCCTGAGAACCAGGTTATTCTATGTCCTTTTTTTTTTTAAATTGAGATTTTATCATCAAAGTATTCTATATCCGAAGCTCTATCGACCAAGCTATTCCATGTCACTCTGTGCCAATCGGTTCACTACTTACAAAGATTCGAACTTATACTATGTCCATATAAAGTTTTTCATATTCGGACCATTTTAGTCTATGTCCTCGCCAACCAATAGGATTTAGTCAACATTTTTAGTATATTTTTGCATTACTAACTTTTTATAAACCCTTAAACCTAACTAAATTACACTTTTAGAAAAAAAAATTAAGATGTAGGTACCCAATAAAAGCTGGTGAATTTTAAAATTTCTCTACTGTAAAATTTTAAAAAATGGACATAGAATAACCTGGTTCTCGGGCGACGATATTACGATTAAAATCTTATTTTACTGAGAACTTTATGAGGTATCACACAGTAGTATTTATAGAACGTTTCAGACTAAAACTCATCGTCAGTACAAATAAAAATAAATTAATGTTTAATAAAAACCCTTTAAGGTATAAGAGGGTATTAACGCCTGGCGGTTATTAATACCCACATTTGAATTTGGCGGCTTCAAAAATTGTAACTAACAATAAATAGTAAAAAATTAAAATATATTAGTTTAAAACATGATATTATTATTATGAAAATATATATTAATGGTATAATATACTTTCACCAATAATACATTTTTAACTGTTATTAGCAAAATTATTCGTTTTTCTTTTAATTAAACCACTTTGTGACGTGGCATATTTTGAAGACAAAAAAGCATCTATCTGAAAAAACTCATGTCCATTTCTATCAATTTTTGATTATACAGGGTGTTTCATTAAGGTCGACGAGTCGCCATATCTCGGAAACTACTGGGCATAGAAATTCAGGGAAAAAAATTATAAATAAAGTGGCCATGAGGAAATCCTAGAAATAATTTTTAAGTTCCGCATTTTGCCTCGAGAGGGCGTAATTGAAAAGTAAATTTTCAAATTTTGCATATCTCCGAAAATTCCACATTAAGGTATATCTTTGATAACACCATTAAAAAGCTAGGACAATTATGATTCATTTTGGTCGAATGCTCATTGGCGTACCGACTTTAATAAGAGGGGGAAAGCTGTTGAAAGTGTAATCATTTAAATCGCTGTAACTAATAAACGACTTATCCGATTTTAGCAAACTAAAGACTGTTTGGAAGACCAATCGTATTTAGTTGTCCATAGTAGTTCTAAAAAAATGCTAGAGGGCACAATTTGCAATAACACATTCATTGATTTTACTCTAAAAAAATAAATCATGCGTATAATTATTTAATTGGTTAAAAATAAACAAATTAAAGAACCCTAGATTGCCAACGTTAAAAATATATACGTCGATGCCAACAATACGTAAATTTTACGTATATTACAAATTTGTGCAAAAATTGTCCCAAACCTTTTAATTTTTTAAGGGAAAGTAATTACTTATTTTTATTCAATAATAACAAACATTTTCTGAAACTAAAACAAACAAAATAACCCAAAAATACACATAAAAAGATTAGTTGAACTTAGCGCATTCATAACACATCTATACGAATTCAGCGCATTCATAACACATCTATACGTAAGATTCACGCGCAAACAATCACTTTTTATTCGGTCACGTACAACTCTCAAATGTTGTGGTGGTGGTAGATGCACTGATTGAGCGGCAGAACGAGGATATCAATAATAGGCTAAATATTTCAGATTAAAATAAAACTGTACGTAAATTTTACGTACGTTGGCAATCTAGGGTTAAATTCTTCCAAACTTTAAAGGACAAATTGAAAATAGACAACTCATTATTTAAATACTTAGTTATATCATTGACTCAAAAATAAAATTTAATATCCAATTTGAAAATTTAAATTCTAAAATTGCCGAAAAATAAATTATTTTAAAAGAATAGGTTTAAATTAAAAATGTTATTAAAAAAAATAGTTTATGATACTTTAGTTTTGCTATATTTTTTGTTTTACTATTTTTTTTAACGAGGATGAAGGTATAATAAACAGAATACAAATTTTATAAAATTAAGCGATGCGAAATTTACTTTAAAAATATATTATTATTATTATTATTATTATTACTTAGCAATAGTGAATGGTAGATTCTACAAAATTATATAAATTTTTATATTCATTTATAAAATTCAAAATGCTATGTTCTCTTTACATTTGAAGTTAGCATAAGCTTAGCGAGTTAAATAAATGTTTTTAATAAAAAAGTTTTAAAACAATTTATAAAAATATTTATTAACGCCACAGAATAAATAAGGATTTTTCAAACGGCAATTTAAAATTTTATTAAAATAGCATAAATATATATTGTTAAAATTTATCATGTAGCCGTGCTAAACAAATCTTGTTACTCCTACTACAAGATAATTTTCGTTAGTTTCCTTAAAACTTTTTTTTTGGATATTTGTTGTTTTCCAAATAAATGCTTCAATTATATGCCAAGTCGCATGACGGAGATGGTTGGAGCACGAAGAGGCAATACAAAATAATAATAAGATTTATTAAAAATAATATTTTTTTTGTAAATTTTAGCCAATAGCTATTTATGCCATCAGTTACGAAATGCCTAATTTTGTGTAACGCTCACTTCGTTCGTTCCGCAAAAACTCACAAGTTAGACAAAATTTCATTTCGTAACGTATTGCATACAAGATTTTTTCTAATTTTGAAGAAAGTAATAAAAAAATAAAATTTAATATAATTGATAAAAATTTGGAAAACATAAATTCAGTTTTTCTAATTTTGACATATAACTGATGGCATAAATAGCTATTGTTGCTGTTTCTTCATGTTAGTTGTCAGCAGCCCCGTGAAACTTCTTATGGGCAGGATAGAAGCTAGAGTGACGTCAGACCTCCAGACTTTTTCAAGTTAGGACCTACGTTTATCCCCATCAGTTATATCTCAATATTACACCTACGTAGTTATTTCTACAAAGAGAGCTACGGCAGACGAACTTGGTCTGACTATATTTGTCTTTTTTTACATCAAATGGAGATAACTTGATGCAGACAGAGATAGGTACTTGACATGAACAGCACGAGCTGTTAAATTATTTTACAACCTAACTTCCCTGTTCATCACAAATCATTGACATTTGTAATTTGTAATGTCAATTTCTATGGCACAAATGGAATTGCCCCTTTTTCTTTCTTCATAGCTGAAAATCAGACCAAGCTTTTTTGATATTCTTATATTATTTTTAATTTTCTAATCTTTTTACCAAAAGGACCGTTTTCTTTTTGTTGCAGGTAAGTAAATGGTAATTTGAACATTTCTTTAGATATTTTTATTCGTTATTTATTACATTAGTTTACCTACTTGTTGCAAAAATAATTATGCCAAACATACTTTTACTTTAAGGAGTTTTTGTTGAATTTCACTTAATAACTCTTATTAATGTAGATGTCCACTAAATCATTTATAGTATATTTATTAATTGTAGGTAACACAAATACCTACAAAATATATTTTTTTTGCTATTCAATATAATAGAAAATTTTAATTCTGTCGAGTGTTGTAGTAAGTAATTCATTAATTTTTTTGTTTCATATTCTTTTAGGTTGGCTATTTCTAGAAGTACCTATACGTGAATCTTTGATGATTATGTATGTTGCATGAATAAATGTTTAGTACACGGGAGCCACTACAGCTGGTACTGTAGGTTAATCTGGGAAAGTAAGTACATTTTGGGAATATAAAGAAAAAACAGATCCTCATGTGGGTAAATAATGTAGTTTTTTACATAGTTATAGCAGTGGTATAGTAGGCTTTCTCTAGCAAAAGCCGTTTCACAGCCGATTTGAATCTTTTAGGGGTTCTCAAAGATCTAATGTGAGCTGCTAAGTGGTTAAATACTTTTTTACCAGTATAAAAGATGGAATTTTTACCAGAGAAGTATGGGGTATGGGCAACTGCAAAACTTTCACTTGTCACGTGCTGTAGTGATGTAACCTTAAACTATTTTGGCTCTTAGGTTTTTTATACATTAAGCATAAATAGTAACCAATGATCTGACTTGCAACATTGACTTTAATCACTTATATTGTAAACCAGCTGTTTTAGAACATTTAAAGAAGCAAGCTGATAAATTGGACGACTTAGATAAATGTTGTACCCTTATCTTCGACGAAATGTTTGTTAGTGCTGGTTTGATCTATGAAACCAAATAAATATAAGTTTAATTACTTTTTTGTTAATTTTTTAAAAGTTTTATTATTTATTTTCTACAAATATTTATTTTTGAATGTTGTAAATTGTATGTTAACAATAAATTGTTATTAAACATATACCAATATACCTAAGATCTAGTTAACTCTGTGTTATTGTTATGATGTTGGGGAATAGTGTAAGTTTAAATGTGGGTATTTATCCGTATAATACGTGAGACTAAAAGGTGTAACAGTGGATTTTTGGAAAATGTTTTTTATTTAATTTGTAATTAATTTATTGAGTGGGTAGTATTGAGTTCCAGTAAGTGTGGATATTTTTCTTTAAAAAGGGGTAATTTGCTCTACAGAATGAGGATAGTTGATTATCCAACGAGTTATTTAACATAGTCTCTGAATACAACAAAACTCTAACATGAGTTACAGATCTTGTTTTTTTCTAACGAGGTACTGATCTTACCTATATTTCAATCGTAGTTGTCAATAAAATTAATTATAAGCTGATTTCTGAAGTTTTATTTCCAACTTTAATAAATAACATTTTAAAATGATATTTACAGCTTAAAAATCTAATCAGAAAATCCTAATATTTAATTTTTACTCTACTTGAAAAATCAAATAAGAGGATTATTGTGAATCATTTGATGGCCTTAAATATCATTTTAAGGTTTTGTGTGCAATTTTTTTTTAAAATTGCCATCTTTGAAAGTCCTGCCTATAGTCGAAAAGTTGTCCAGATTTTCTGCACATAAAATTTTAAAATGATATTTACAGCCAACAAACTATTTACAATCCTCATTTATTTTCCAAGCATAGTAAAAATTAAATATTAGGATCCTGATGGTTTTTTAAGCTGTAAATATCATTTTAAAATTTTGGCGGCCAAAATTTTTAAAATGGTCATATTTGAAAGTCCCGCCTATAGTCCAGAGATTCCCTCCAGACCCGATGGTGGCGCTGTTTTGACGTTTCTTATGTCAAATTTTGCTTCGACCAATTAAAACGTTTGTTTGTCTTCTTTCTATGTTTGTCTTCGTTGGTTGTCAGTTTGACATTTTGTAAAAAAGTCTAGACGGAAGGTTTTTAGCGAGATTGATATATTTTTAGTTTTATTTTTAAAAAATGAGTCATTCAAGTTCTGAAGAGCTACCAAGCGATATTGAAGAGGCAGCAGGTAATGCTCTATTATCAGTAATTCCCAAAAAGTCAAAGGCAGTTTATGATTTGGCATACGAAAAATTTGTTACGTGGTGTGATGAGAAGAAAATTAAACATGTTATTGAGAAAGTTTTACTTGCATATTTTGAGGGTAAGAAAGATCTAAAAGTTTCCACATTATGGACACTTTACTCAATGTTAAGGTCTGAACTAAATCTGAAAAGGAATATTGATATTAAAAAATATAGAAATTTGGTAGCATATATTAAAAGGCAAGCGGACGGGTACAGTGCTAAAAAGTCAAAAGTTTTTATTAAAAAAGGTTTTGCCAAATTTTTATTGGAAGCTGATGACAAAGAATACTTAATGGCTAAGGTTGCATTGACAACCTGTGGCGTTTTAATATAAGCTAATGAGATCTTATAGTTAAGTAAATGATAATCGTAATTATGAAATAACAGTAAGATCAGCATTAAAATAAACATAAATAATTTATCGTCATTCATTGCCATATTTTAATGAATATACCATAATCTTATGTTCTGTGTAACAAATGTCAATGTGCTTTATAAAAATTATTTATCCTCATTTAGAACTTTACTATTAACATTAACTATGTTGATATCCATTGTCCCATCATCCATTCTGTCTTTAATGAGATTCCGCTAAAATGCAAACTAATGGTAATTTATTCAAGGCATATTATGTAAAATTTGTATGATAAACAAGACAAGTAATATCGTTTAATTTACACGAACTGAATAGGGTTGCCACCTTTTTATTGTTGTTGACCTGGAGTATAGGCACTGGGCACTATCAAAATAAAAAATTACTTCTAAAAAAAATCTCGTTATAGAGCGGGGGGAGAGCTCTATAACGCAATAAGCTGGGGCAAACAAAACTGCCTATGTTTGTTGTTTAAAACAAAAAAAAAGGTCACTGGGTGGGCACTCATGTTTCTAGGGTGGGCCAGTGCCCACAGTAACCTGCAACCTGGAGTCAGAGAGTATCAACCTGGAGAGAGGATTTCAACCTGGAGGCTCTAAGCCAAACCTGGAGAGGTGGCAACCCTAAGACTGAATCCCTGGTCATCCAACCAGGACTAAACAGGGGCCTACAGATAGCTACAGAAATGTAAAAGAGTGGTTAGGTGTCTCTTTTTAACTGAAGGTTTTGCCCATATGTGCCTTCTCTGTTGGTTGCATTAGAGATTCGCACCCTAGATTCGAATTTGTCAATACGGTATGTTACAAATGAGTGCCAGTTGGAAATAAATAGACTATAGAATGTCTTGGACGAGTAAAACCTCCGTAATAGCAATATACATATAAAAATAACATTTAGGCGACGTTGGAAAATAAAGTTTCGATATGTCTAGCTAGAATAATATCATGTCTAGCTAGCGTACTGGGAAACCAAAACCATCTAAATAGTAATAGGACAGTGTTATACAGCGAGAATACAGCTTTTTAAAAAGTTGATCGTTCATATCTTAAAAACGGTTTAAGCTAATATAGACAAATTATATACAGGGTTATGATAAATTAAGGAAACAATTCAATATCTCGAAAATTGAAAAAGCAACCTTAAAACCCTCGGACACGTCGATTTAATTTTACTTTTGCGCAGACTGTAAAATTATTTTGAATTATACAGGACCACTCACAAAAGCTCTACAACTGTCAACTTTGGTTTTTTTAATGGAACACCCTAGTTTTTTTGGCTGTTTTGGATTTTACGCACAATTCTAGCCAAATTTTGTATAACATAACATATGACTAAAATTGACAGTTTTCGAGATATTTAAATTATAAGACATAATAACCTTTGCCATATCGCCTTAATAATTTGATTATAAACACATACCTTTACGCAATAATTAGGAGGTATCAACACCTAGTTTTAATGAGTGTCACTGTCAATAGTTGCCAATAAAATATTGCTGTTCTTTTGGATCCAAATATTGACTATGCGTTTAACCGAGAAGGAAAGAATGGAAATTTTAATAATGATAAGACTAGAACACAACAGGAAGTTAGTGAAATGTTTAATAACAAATATCCCCATAGGGAACGCATAAGTAAATCAGCAGTGAGCAAAATTGAAAGAAAATGGAGGGATACTGGCAGTGTAAAAGATCTTACTGGAAAAGGTCGCCCTACGATTTCAGATGAAAAAAAGTTAGATCTTTTGTTAACCTATGAGGAAAATCCACATTCTTCGACGACCCAAGCGGCATGTGATAACGATGTACACAGAACAACGGTGGCAAAGATTTTAAAAAAAGAAAAGTTTTACCCTTATAAATTACAATTCGTTCAAGAGTTATTGGATGATGATCCACATCGCAGAAATGAATTCTGCGAAATAATGACGGACATGTGTAATAATAATCAATTTTTTGTTAAAAGGATCTGTTTCTCGGATGAAGCCACATTTTGTCTCAGCGGTGAAGTCAATAAACAAAATTTTAGATATTGGGCGAGAGAAAACCCTCACTGGTACAGAGAAAGTCATTCACAGTATCGTCAAAGTGTGAACGTTTGGGCTGGTATTGTTGATAATAAAGTTATAGGTCCATATTTTTTTAATGCATCACTAACAGGGCAGCTGTACCTCGAGTTTTTAGAAGATAGTCTAATCCCAGCATTGGCTACTTTATATCCTAATCCAAACGATCCTGACCTCCCAATTGATCATCTGTGGTATCAACAAGACGGCGCACCGCCCCATTATGCGGCTAACGTCAGAAGATATTTAGATAATACTTTTCAAGGGCGATGGATAGGGAGACGTGGCGCAATAGAGTGGCCACCAAGGTCGCCGGACTTAACTCCCTTAGATTTTTTTCTTTAGGGATATATTAAGTGGACGCCGTAGCTACCCGCTTTAACAGATTTCATGCTGATACCTTCACGAAAGCCAGCGGCCGGCTGACGTGGAAAGGCATCGCGGATTGCCGGCAATTTACGGGAGCCAGTGGCGTAACTACCAATAATTTATTACCAACTTCTAAAAAGAAAGATTACTCAAATCGATTGGCATTCTTGATTATCTATTTATGGTAACGTACAAACGTTTGCTGCGAGTGAAAAATTGAATAAATGGCTGACGGATAAATAATTTCTTCTAAAAAAATATATATTTGGCATCATAATTGTCGCTTCTAATTGGTAAAAATTAAATGGTAAGTTATAGTAGTTTCATAGGATTTTATGTCAATTTGGGAACTTTTGGAATTAAACACTTTTGATTCCTCATTGCCTTGAAAAATATAGGAAATATGTAATCGAGAAATTATTTTATTTGTTTTTACCCTCGCAGCTAAATATATATAAATAAAATGGAACAACTTTAAAAAGTTGTCTACAAATAATTAAATAAAAAATTAATATAACTAACAGGTAAGTACCTACTCCTGGAAAAGTCGATGCTTTAAAAAAAAGTGTTAAACCATGCAAAAATAGTTAGAAATTCGCGATATGCACAAAATGGGCTTTATCAATAAATTTTCATTTTGACCCTATCGTATAGAGAACGAAAAAATAAAATTTTCTACCTTACAGTTTTAAAAATATTTAATTATTTACGGAGAAAATAATTAAACAAAGTGCGCTATCTAATAAAAACACGCAGAAGAAAGTACAAACGTCACAACAAAACCGGCAAATGGGCCCCGAGTTGCCCATCAGCCTTCATTCAGATAACAAATAAGAAATCTTCAATGTTTCACGTTCTGACATGTTGTGAAATTGTAAACTAAAAAACATCAATGATTTATCATTTCCGCTTATTTAAATAGAGATTTTTAAAAAATTTTTAACAGTCGCCATTTTGAAATAGCTTAACAGAATCGCGCCAAAATTTGTAAGCATACGGTACGATATATTAGCTTTCAAATGATGTATCACAAGCTGTATGTTTCCATTTAAAAAAAAGATCGATGTCGTCATATCTTTGACAAATGTCTAAAAAAAAACCAATAACGTCAAAATGTGAGCATATATGAAACTAAGTTGACGTGTCCGAGCGTTTTTCCTAAAAGTTACAGGAGAAGGCTATATTAATTTTATTCCGGACTTCTGGGAAGCCCTGTATATAGTACTTCCAGTTTGAACAGAAATAAAATGGTGTGTCTACTATACGAGGTCCTCACCTCCCGTCTTCTATAGGTCACTTATTCATTAAGTTAGGAGTTTGATATTTTGCAAACCTTACCTGTATCCTAGGGCGCATTTTAGGAAAATATTTTTGTATATACAGGGTGTTCCAAAAACGTGTGACGTCATAAGGATCTATTTTTTTAGATTACATGCTATATATATTCTTACTTACTTGAATTCCTCTTATAGTTGCCTACATATCCCCAAAATTTTAATGAAATCGTTTCAGTATTATAGGCGAAAAAAAAAACTAAAAAAAATCCGTTTTGCACCACTGGTTTTAAAAATTAATAAAAAATAAAAATAATGCCTCGTTAATAAAATTGTACAAAGGTACTTAATAAATAAGGTCAAACAGTCTCGTTAACCAAGTTTGATTAATACGAATTGTACAGGGTGTCCAAAGTTTAGTCTCAAACTTTGCAAACTTTAAATCAATTTATTTTTCTTATTTCAAATTGTAACCCCTGTATATTGTCATTCGATGCAGAATTAAAAATTAAACATTTGTTCTAATTACAACCCTATCGCAATTTCCAAAGCATCAAAACTTATTTGCAGAAAACTCCTTTTATCAACTATTCCACCAGTCATTATCATAAATAAATATCGAAGGTGACTTTGAAAAACAATTTATTGGAATTAACGTTTACTAAGGTGACAAAAATAATTAATTTCGCATGCTTCTAATATGAAAATCATATCTACGCGCTCTTCTTGGTTGTATTCCATCATAAAAAATAATATAGATTAAATAATCTAACAATATTTGAAACTAAAGTCAAAATGGGCTTTTGTCGTTTTAATAAACTTTTATACCAATAAATTGTTTTTCAAAGCCACCTTCCATATTTATTTATAATAATGACTGGTGGAATAGTTGATAAAATGAGTTTTCTGCAAATAAGTCTTGATGCCTCAGAAATTACGATAGGGTTGTAATTAAAACAAATATTTGATTTTTAATTCTGCATCAAATGACATAATAATATACAGGGGTTCCAATTTGAAATAAGAAAAATAAATTGATTTAAAGTTTGCAAAGTTTGACACTAAATTTTGGACACCCTGTACAATTCGTATTAATAAAACTTGGTTAACGAGTCTGTTCGACCTTATTTATTAAGTGCCTATGTATAATTTTATTAACGAGGCATTATTTTTATTTTTTATTAATTTTTAAAACCAGTGGTGCAAAACTAATATTTAATAGTTTTTTTTTTCGTCTATAATACTGAACCGATTTTATTAAAATTTTAGGGAATGAAGGCTTTTTAAATTAAATTTAAATAAGTAAAAATATTTATGACATGTAATTTAAAAAAATAGATCCTAATGACGTCACACTTTTTTGGAACACCCTGTATAAATAAAAATATTATCCTGAAATGCGCCCTGGAATACAGGTAAAGTCTGCAAAATATTAAAATCCTAACTTAACTAATAAGTGAGCTATAGAAGACGGGAGGTGAGACGCAGGACCCTGTATACTATAATGACAGATAATAAAATCATAAAAAAAACAAATGATAAAAAAAATGTTGTCGCCAAAATGTAGATCATACAAAATCTCAATCGACGTGTTTTTCCATTTAAAAAAAATATATTTTCCTAATCTAGCGAATTTGTTCCGGTTATAATCCTCACTCTGTACAACAAACCCGTACAACATAATTTCAACAGAAAATCAAATCCGCCCTCATAAACAATAAACTGATTCGCACGACGAAATAAATATAATTCTTTTACTCTAATAATAGAATATTAAAGTCCAATCGTCCACATAAAGAGACATAAATAACTATGAGTCAATTATCTATACAATTCATTTGGTGCATTGTACAGATTCATGTATCACCGACCGGCAAGGCAAGGCGGTTTGCGTCTCCATAAGTTCGCCACTGATATTGTAAGAAAGAGAGCATCGGTGGGCGACTGCGATGGATTATAAATAAGCTAAGAAATAGACTAAAAATCGAATTTTCGTTTAAAAAAAAAACAGTAATCGTTTTAAAAAAAATGTTTTTATAAAAGTTCTCTAAAATTAGTTACAGAATATTGGAAAGTCCATATGGTGTTGCTAAATTAAAAAATAAATGATTTAAATATACATAATACATATATGACAAACCAAAAGGACTTTCCAATATTCTTTGCTAAATTTCAAAAAACTTTTATATACAACATTTTTTTCTTAATCGATTAATAAACCCTTGAAAAGAAAACTCGTTTTAGAGGTGTACGGAGTCCTCTTAAAGGCATCGTGTACAAAAATAAGCCCGATACCGTCGAAATTCTTAAAGAGCGAATTCGTAATGTGATAAGAAGTATTCAACCTAATGTGGTTACTAATGTGCAACAGGAATTTGTTTACCGACTATGGCTCTGCAGAGCTGTAAATGGTGGCCATTTTCAACAGTTCCTAAAGTAGTAGTTCTGTTTAATATTTAGTTCTGTTTTGCGATGTTGCTTGAATTAATATATTTCTCAATTTTTTGATAAATTTGACATTTTAAATGTCTAATTTTAATTCATTAAAATATAAGGTAGAATATACAACTTTTCCTTCACTTAAGTCATTTTATTTTACATTTCTTTAATGTATCAAATTTGTGATTCATCTATAAATATCTCGAAAACTGTCAATTTTAGTCATATGTTATGTTATACGAAATTTGGCTAGAATTGTGCGTAAAATCCAAAACAGCCAAAAAAACTAGGGTGTTCCATTAAAAAAACCAAAGTTGACAGTTGTAGAGCTTTTGTGAGTGGTCCTGTATAATTCAAAATAATTTTACAGTCTGCGCAAAAGTAAAATTAAATCGACGTGTCCGAGGGTTTTAAGGTTGCTTTTTCAATTTTCGAGATATTGAATTGTTTCCTTAATTTATCCCCACCCTGTATTTTTTGAATCAGGAAAGAAAGATCTTTTATAAAAATAAAAAAAATATTGAGAGTGTTTTATTGAAAAAACAATAACTCTTCGCCACAGTCTCATTGTTTTAAGTCAAGTCGCTTTTTAAATTGCAATTTTAGATTGTACGGTCAAACGTAAACAAGAGGCTATACTGGGTCTCCCAAAAGCCCCGCATAAAATTAATATCAATTAAAGGAAAAAGATCTAGGAAAAACGCTCGGACCCGTAAATTTTTATTTTTAATTGCGCATTTTTTGACATAAAAAAATATTATACAGGGTGTCTCATAGAACTGTGGTCACGTCTTTGACAATTTTTTTTAATGGAATACCCTATATATTGTATTATTTTCTAATTCCCCACAAAATTCCACGCTTATGTTGTAAATGTCAAAAATTCAATAGGTTTTGAGATATTGACGTTTAAAATATGGCAATTGTTGACTTTGACAGGCTGTAACACTGGAACGGTTCATCTTAGAGAAAAATCTTAGGTTTTTATTCTCTATCCAAAGAAACCAACCTCCGATTTACCATGTTAAACCGTTGAAACCGGTTTTTTGGTTTAACACGGTAAATCGGAGGTTGGTTTCTTTGAATAAAGAATAAAAACTAAGTTAGAAAGGTAAAAACCATTTTTCTCTAAGATGAACCGTTCCAATGTTACAGCCTGTCAAAGTCAAAAAATGCCATATTTTAAACGTCAATATCTCAAAAACTATTGAATTTAGACATATCACATTTACAACATAAGCGTAGAATTTTGTGGGGAATCAGAAAATAATACAATATATAGGGTATTCCAATAAAAAAAAATTGTCAAAGACGTGACGACAGTTTTAAGAGACACCCTGTATAATATTTTTTTATGTCAAAAAATGCACAATCAAAAATAAAAATTCACGGGTCCGAGCGTTTTTCCTAGAACTTTTTCCTTTAATTGATATTAATTTTATGCGGGACTTTTGGGAGACCCAGTATATTGGTTTTAATAAAAATACAGGACAACTTAGAAAACAAGCACCTGTTCAGCCCTGGTTAGATGACTGTATTTTTTGCATATTATATGAAATTATATTATAAAATAAAACATTTTTTTGCAAGTAAGTCATCTACTTTGCTCACTAATTATTACATCTTACATAAATAAAATAAAATATCGACCATATAACATCATTTGAGAAAGTATTGCAAAACTATTTCAGAGCAGAGACCTACTTAAGATATAAATATTTCTGCATTTGGTTGCCTATACATAACACTTTCGGTTTTTATTTGCTTTTGCCATTTTCGATGTGACGTTAAGAAAATTATGTTACGACACAGTTAAGGTGAACATACCAAAGAATTGCGCAATAATTATCTTGCTGAGTTTAAGGTGACCCTGGAACAGCTTTGTATGTGTTGCGAACGATGACTCTATTGAAATAGTTATTTGTTTTACTAGGCACAAAAGCACGAGATTTAATGTCGCGGCTGGTGTTTCATAGCCGAGGCGTATATCTTTCAGATAGTTTTAAAAGTACCCCATCGTGTTCGTAATTTTTCAATTAAGAAAAAAAATTCGAAAAATTGTACCTGTCATATGTCAAAAATTGACAGCTGTCAAATAAAACTCTTTTATTTATGAATGAAAAAATTTGAAACTTTGAAATTAAATTTTATTTAGGATGAATAAAAAATTGATGAAAAAATATTTGACAGTTACCTGTCAAAATTTGACAGTTGTATCTTGGAAAAAATATTCGAATTGATTTTTTCGGAAAACAAATTACTGCAACGTATTTTGACAGCTTCGGAGAGAAAATTTGTCGAAAAATTTTTGACACTTGCCTGTCAAATTTTGACAGCTGTCAAATAAAACTTTTTTATTAGTAATAATTGAAAATTGAAACTGTAGAATATTAATGAGGAGAGTCTCTGATGAAAATTGCTGAAAAAATATTTGACAGTTACCTGTCAAAATTTGACAGTTGTCTCTTGGAAAAAATTTTAGAATTGATTTTTTCGGAAAACAAACTACGGCGTCGTATTTTGACAGTTCCGGAGAGAAAATTTGTAGAAACATTTTTGACACTTGGCTGTCAAATTTTGACAGTTGTCAAATAAAACTTTTTTATTAGTAATAATTGAACATTGAAACTGTAGAATATTAATGAGAAGACTCTCGGTTGAAAATTGATGAAAAAATATTTGACAGTTACCTGTCAAAATTTGACAGTTGTCTCTTGGAAAAAATATTCGAATTGATTTTTTCGGAAAACAAACTACGGCGTCGTATTTTGACAGTTTCGGAGAAACAAATTGTCGAATAATTTTTGACACTCGACTTTCAAATTTTGACAGCTGTCAAATAAAACTCTTTTATTAGTAATAATTGAACATTGAAACTGTACAATATTAATAAGAAGGTAATTGGATGAAAATTATTGAAAAAAAAATTGACAGGTATATGTCAAAATTTGACAGGTGTCATATTAAAATTGATTTTTTCTCATTATTACGTATAGGGAACAAGTGTCGAAGCAAAATATAATGAAAAAAAGTTGAAATTATTACCTGTCAAAATATGACAGTTGCTGTCAATGTCAAAATTGGTCGTTAAGAGTGAGGGTATATATTGGGATTATGAAATGCAACAAAAAAAATTGGCTGTCAAATTTTTTATATTTGACAGGTGTCATATTAAAATTGATTTTTTCTCCTTATTACGTATAGGGAACAAGTGTCGAACCAAAATATAATTTAAAAAAAATTGAAAATCGTTCTCAATTCGGAAAATTGAGTGGGAGCGTGTAGATAGGCATCGAGTAAGTCCTAAAAAGTGATAATATTGAAGATTACTGCATCCGTTGAATTTTTAGAAATTTTTTGAAAAATTTTCAAAAAGTTCAAAAATTTTCGCGGTTTTTAAAATTTTTGGAAATATCCCCGTTAATTGAAGTATTAGAGTAAAAATGAATAGAATCTAAAAGATGCGTCTTTAAAAGAGCTACATTTTGTATATTATAATATTTCTATATCCTTTAACGTTTTCGAGATATTTGAGGTTTTGTGAAAACTATAAATCGTTAAATATCTCGGAAACGGTAAGAGTTGGAAAAATATGTTCATATAAAAAAAGGTAGATCGTTTCGGGACGCATCTTTTATATTCTATTTAATTTTGTCGTAAAGTTCATAGTTTCGGTAGAAAATGGAAAATAATGGATTTTTGAAAATTTTCCTGACCATATGTATGGAAAAATTTCGAAAAATTGAAAATTCTTCTAAATTTGCAAAATTGAGTGGGAGCGTGTAGATAGGCATCGAGTAAGTCCTAAAAAGTGATAATATTGAAGATTACTGCTTTCGTTGAATTTTTAGGAATTTTTTTGAAAATTTTCAAAAATTTCAAAATTTTTTGCATTTTTGACAATTTTTGGAAATATCTCCGTTAATTAAAGTATTAGAGTAAAATTGAATAGCATATAAAAGATGCGTCTTTAAAAGTTCTACATTTTTGTATATTATAATATTTCTATATCCTTTACCGTTTTCGAGATATTTGAGGTTTTGTGAAAACCATAAATCGTTAAATATCTCGGAAACGGTAAGAGTTGGAAAAATATGGTCAATATACAAAATGTAGATCGTTTCGAGACGCATCTTTTATATTCTATTTAATTTTGTCGTAAAGTTCATAGTTTCGGTGTAAAATGGAAAATAATGGATTTTTGATAATTTTCCTGACCATATGTATGGAAAAATTTCGAAAAATTGAAAATTCTTCTAAATTTGCAAAATTGAGTGGGAGCGTGTAGATAGGCATCGAGTAAGTCCTAAAAAGTGAGAATATTGAAGATTACTGCTTTCGTTGAATTTTTAGGAATTTTTTTGAAAATTTTCAAATATTTCAAAATTAATTAATTAGATATCTCGGCCGCCACTGATCGGAATGAAACCAAACTCGGGTCACGTGTCGCTTTTCGTAGTCCGCACATTTTTTCCCAATGACATTTTTATACAGGGTCGGTCATAAAGTAGTATTCGACGAAATGGAGTTTTTTTAAACGATACGAAAAAACCGAAACCGTAGACGTATCAGTGATCGTAAACCGCACATTTTTTCCCCTGACATTTTTATACAGGGTCGGTCATAAAGTAGTATTCGACGAAATGGAGTTTTTTTTAACAATACGAAAAAACCGAAACCGTAGACGTATCAGTGATCGTAAACCGAACATTTTTTTCCCCTGACATTTTTATACAGGGTCGGTCATAAAGTAGTATTCGACGAAATGGAGTTTTTTTAAACGATACGAAAAAACCGAAACCGTAGAATTATAAGTGATCGTAAACCGCACATTTTTTCCCCCTGACATTTTTATACAGGGTCGGTCATAAAGTAGTATTCAACGAAATGGAGGTTTTTTAAACGATACTCAAAAATCGAAACCGTAGACGTATAAGTGATCGTAAACCTAAACTTTTGCCGACGACGTTACCTGTCAATGTCAAAATTTGACAGATGTCATCCTAACAAAAATGGGTTGTTTGTTGAAATAACGAAAAATGACCGTTAACCAAACCCGTAAGAACATAAAACTAATACATCTGTCACATTTTCCGATATACAGGGTCGGTCATAAAGTAGTATTCAACGAAATGGAGGTTTTTTAAACGATATGAAAAAACCGAAACCGTAGACGTATAAGTGATCGTAAACCTAAACTTTTGCCGACGACGTTACCTGTCAATGTCAAAATTTGACAGATGTCATCCTAACAAAAATGGGTTGTTTGTTGAAATAACGAAAAATGACCGTTAACAAAACCCGTAAGAACCTAAAACTAATACATCTGTCACATTTTCCGATATACAGGGTCGGTCATAAAGTAGTATTCAACGAAATGGAGTTTTTTTAAACGATACTCAAAAATCGAAACCGTAGACGTATCAGTGATCGTAAACCGCACATTTTTTCCAAATGACATTCTTATACAGGGTCGGTCATAAAGTAGTATTCAACGAAATGGAGTTTTTTTAAACGATACGAAAAAACCGAAACCGTAGACGTATCAGTGATCGTAAACCGCACATTTTTTCCCAATGACATTTTTATACAGGGTCGGTCATAAAGTAGTATTCAACGAAATGGAGTTTTTTTAAACGATACGAAAAAACCGAAACCGTAGACGTATCAGTGATCGTAAACCGCACATTTTTTCCCAATGACATTTTTATACAGGGTCGGTCATAAAGTAGTATTCAACGAAATGGAGTTTTTTTAAACGATACGAAAAAACCGAAACCATAGACGTATAAGTGATCGTAAACTGAACATTTTTTCCCTCTGACATTTTTATACAGGGTCCTCCGTTCGAAAGTTATAAGCGCGTGAAATTTTTGACAGTTCATACGAAGTGCGCTAAAAAATGTTGTTTTTTATCAAATTCTCGCTCTACAAACGTCAAATATGGAAATTTAGCTATTTTTAATGGATTTTTTTTAAGGTCGTTACCATGACAACCGATTTTGGTTTTTTTCGAGTTTTTTACATTAAACGGATGCGATGACGTAAAGGAATAAATAAAATTGTTGAAATTGCGTAAAAAATTTTGAAATGTCAAATTTTTTGACATTGACAGATGTGTGTCAAAAAAAAAATTTACACACGGCCTATTAATAAGAACCAATCCGCAACTTTGTACCGTCCTCCGTTCGAAAGTTATAAGCGCGTGAAATTTTTGACAGTTCATACGAAGTGCGCTAAAAAATGTTGTTTTTTATCAAATTCTTGCTCTACAAACGTCAAATATGGAAATTTAGCTATTTTTAATGAATTTTTTTTAAAATCGTTACCATGACAACCGATTTTGGTTTTTTTCGAGTTTTTTACATTAAACGGATGCGATGACGTAAAGGAATATATAAAATTGTTGAAATTGCGTTAAAAATTTTGAAATGTCAAATTTTTTGACATTGACAGATGCGTGTCAAAAAAAAAAAATACACCCGGCCTATTAATAAGAACCAATCCGCAACTTTGTACCGTCCTCCGTTCGAAAGTTATGAGCGCGTGAAATTTTTGACAGTTCATACGAAGTGCGCTAAAAAATGTTGTTTTTTATCAAATTCTTGCTCTACAAACGTCAAATATGGAAATTTAGCACTTTTTAATGGATTTTTATTAAAATCATTACCATGACAACCGATTTTCATTTAAACTGATTTTTTAATATTCCTTTACCATACCATGTATATATTTAAATTTAATTTCGTCACATAAAATAATAACCATACATTCTTTTACCATTGTATATTATAATTACGTATACCTTAAAAAATTATACCTATACAAGTATACACCGGACTTAGGTAAATACCTAATGCCAACAATACAAGGTATTTGAAGTCGTTATGTCAATTGACTTTTATATGTCAGTTAGTTTGGCATTTTATTAAAAAGTGTCAACATCTGCTCCACTTAAAAGTGAAATAATTCGATAATTTAGTGTTCGACTATAGTGTGGTTTGATTTTGGTAAGTGTGCTTATTGTTACTATTATTTTAATCGATTTTGAACTATATAGGAATGATAATTTTTTTATATTTTATTATTTTTACAAAAATTAAATGTTTACCTATTGTCACCATGTAATGATTTAATCTATTTCATTTGTTTCAATTTAGGTATATTTCTATAGTCATAATCATTACTAATACCTAATATTTTTAGATTCATATAAAAAAAAATACAAAAAAAAAAGAAAAGGCCACAACTAGAACTTTGGTGAGAACGACGACAACTAGAACTTTGGTGAGAACTTAGACTGTTTTGGATTCGTTGTTCGTTGGATTTTTCAAAATTTGGTAAGTGTGCTTATTGTTAATATTATTTTAATCGATTTTGAACTATATAGGATGTCCTAAATGATCATGTTTTCAATATTTATTGATAATATTTTTAGATTCATAAAAAAAAATAGTCTTTTTAAGTTTTTCCAATAAATAAAATCGTTCGGAATGATAATTTTTTTATATTTTATTATTTTTACAAAAATTTTATGTTTACCTATTGTCACCATGTAATGATTTAATCTATTTCATTTGTTTCAATTTAGGTATATTTCTATAGTCATAATCATTACTAATACCTAATATTTTTAGATTCATATAAAAAAAAATACAAAAAAAAAAGAAAAGGCCACAACTAGAACTTTGGTGAGAACGACGACAACTAGAACTTTGGTGAGAACTTAGACTGTTTTGGATTCGTTGTTCGTTGGATTTTTCAAAATTTGGTAAGTGTGCTTATTGTTAATATTATTTTAATCGATTTTGAACTATATAGGATGTCCTAAATGATCATGTTTTCAATATTTATTGATAATATTTTTAGATTCATAAAAAAAAATAGTCTTTTTAAGTTTTTCCAATAAATAAAATCGTTCGGAATGATAATTTCTTTTTATATTTTATTATTTTTACAAAAATTTTATGTTTACCTGTTGTCACCATGTAATGATTTCATCTATTTCATTTGTTTCAATTTAGGTATATTTGTACAGTCATAATCATTACTAATACCTAATATTTTTAGATTCATATAAAAAAATTCATAAACAAAAATAAAATACAAAAAAAAAGAAAAGGCCACAAATAGAACTTTGGTGAGAACGACGACAACTAGAACTTTTGTGAGAACGACGACAACTAGAACTTTGGTGAGAACGACGACAACTAGAACTTTGGTGAGAACTTAGACTGTTTGGGATTATTTGTTCGTTGGATTTTTCAAATATTGGTAAGTGAGCTTATTGTTAATATTATTTAAATATTATTCAACGAAATTTTCGGAATTATGTACAAATTATAAAAAATTAGTCAATTGAAGGCTAAATTAAATAAAAAAAATGTTTTTAAATTTTAATCTTCAAAAAAAAAAGGGAAAATTATTTGAAATAATATGAATGTTAAAAAAATTTTTACTCTTATAATAAACCATTTATCCGAAATAGCGTTGAATATTATTTTTTATTATTTATTATATTTAAATATGTTTCATTTCATTATTATTTTGGAAATGAGAGTGATTGTATATGATGCAAATTGATTAAATGTGTTTTGTCTTAAAATTAAAAACGAAAAATAAAAAAATTATTACAATCTTATCAATCTCTGCTACAACACTGTTTGTATTAATGGATATGTATATTGAATTTAGTAAAAATTTCGTTAAAATACCATAGTAAAAATAGGTTTTTTTTCTTTTAGAATATGGGAGACGAAAACAAAAATTTAATTGTAAATTTACGTAATTTGAATGTAAGACAAAGGCAATTGAGAGTGATGTTAGAGCGAATGCCAACCGTGAATTTGTTGGAGCGTAATAGACGATTGGTGGTCGAATTGACTCCGCTTCGTGAACAATCACGAAGATTAGTTGTTGGCGTTCCGCCACTCGAAGAATCGAATACGTCGATTGTTCCTGATGATGTTGTGCGATCCGAAGTACCAAATGATTTGATTGTTCCTATCGCGAGATTTGATCAACAATCAAATAATTTGGTACTTCCCATCGTACAACGGGAACACGTACGTGATTTGGTTGTTCGTGTGGCGCGACTTCAACAACCGATCGACGAGATTGTTAACGAAGTACGAGACAATTCGATCGATGCGAATGATGTTGATATGAATGATACGAATGAAAGAGATCCCATGAATGAATTGACCGTAAGATTGTCACGAATTGTCGAACGGCCAAGACAATTGGTGGTTCGATTAATTCGTGACAATTTTGCCGATGTGAATGAACAATTGCCGGTACGAATGGAGGGAGTGCAAGAAACAACTAACAATGTACCAATTATCGGTATGCATGTCGTTGATAATGACGACATTAGTCAATCGCAACCAATCCCTGATGACGATCGATATTTGATCGATCCACATTTATCACAAGAACTACCGGCTCCAAGAAGGAGACATGCGGACGTTCCGCGAGTAAGGACTTATAGGTCAGGGATAACGTTGGGCAATAGGGTGGGGGCGGCCGAAAATTTAATTGATACATTTCAGGTGGGGAGGTTCAGGGAATTTTGTGTCTATTGCAGGGCGAAATTTTTTGAAAGGGAATTTGTCAATAGACAAGGTGTTAATTTATCATGTTGTAAAAATGGGGATATAAGTTTGCCGCCGTTGGGCGAATGTCCGGAGGTATTATTTGAATACCTTACGGATATTAGTCCGATGGCTAACAAATTTCGGGATGAAATTAGATCCATTAATTCGAATTTTGCCATGGCCACGTTTAAGGCGACAATTCCCGATGATGCTAATCGAGTAGGTGTTCAAGGAATGTGGTGTTTCGTCGTATCGGGACAGATATACCATCACTGTCAGGCGATTCCGTCAATTGGTGTCGCTGGGAGGGGGCAAAATTTGCTAAATGCGCAGTATTATTTTGTCGATGTAGACGAAGCGGTGAATCGTCGCATCGACTTTTTAGGGGATCGCGTGCCGCGTTTAACGCTGGTCAATATTGAAAGGATGTTGCGAGCAGTAAATCCGCTAATTCAGGGATATATGACCGTGGGGGAGGTAATCAGGGAGAGGGTCGCACGTGACGGTGACGAAGCTCTGACGAATATGACCATCGGTTTCAGAGACGACATGAATCGGCAACGAAGGAATTTCGATTTGCCGGACAGTCGTAGTGAAATCGCTGGAGTATTCGAAGGAGAGCCGCCATTTCAAGTCGACCTTATTGTCTATTCTCGCAATCGCGACGTGGGTAATCAAGGCCGACACGAATTGAAAAATTTAAATCCACTTTCAGATCCTATGACCTATCCGTTGCTGTTTCCTCATGGAGAGCGCGGATACGATTATCAAAATTTGCGTCATGTCCGTAATAATGATAAGGTCGTCACCTTTAGGGAATTTTATCGGTATCGAATTCAATGTCGGGGCGAATTTTCTATTTTGCATAATGGGGGTAAGTTGTTTCAACAGTACGTTGTTGACGCGTGGATTAAAGTCGAGGGAAATTATTTGTGGTATATTCGAAATAATAATATTCAACAACGACTGGCTAATTACGATAAAATTCGCCAATATTTAGAACGTCGAGCCGTTGAACAGCAATGTCGCGTGGGTACCGTAAATATATTGCCAGCGACTTTTCATGCGGGATATCGACACCAAAATCGTAACTATTTAGATGCGATGGCGGTAATCGCCCGATACGGAAAACCCGATTTGTTTATCACGTTTACGTGCAATCCAAATTGGGCCGAAATCTCCGCAAACCTTGAACATCGGCAAAAATACCAGAATAGGATGGATTTAATTTGTCGGGTGTTCCATGTCAAATTGCTGGAGTTTATAGACGATATCGTCAAAAAGCAACTGTACGGCACGGTACTGAACTACTTTTACGTTATCGAATTTCAAAAGCGTGGTTTACCGCACGCACACATTTTAGTGACATTTTACCCCGAAGACAGACTAACTGAGGTGGACAAGGTCGATCAGATCGTATGCGCAGAGATTCCTGATGCGGCGCTCGAACCCGAATTATATCAAATCGTGGCCGAAAATTATATTCACAACGTCTGCGCCCCCGTTAACATGGAAGCCCGTTGTTTACGCGAAGGTCGTTGTAGCAAAGGGTTTCCTAAACGTTATCGGGACGTCACCGAATTAAATTATCATTTGACTACCACGCGAGACGGACGTCCGGAATATCGTCGACGTAACGACGGCCGAACCGTATTTAGTAACGGTTATCAATATACCAATAGGAACGTGGTACCCTATAATAGATACGCGGCTCTTAAATATCGGTGTCATATCAATTTTGAATGCGTGGGCAGTTTAGCTTCGGTTAAATATCTTTATAAATATGTAAATAAAGGCGTGGATATGTGCTCGATCGAAATGAATGATCAAAATGGGAGGGTGATTCATTGGGACGAAATTAAAAATTATTTAGATTGTCGGTACGTGAGTTCGATAGAGGCGACGTGGCGCCTATTGGAATTTAATATAAGCGACCGGTCGCATAGTGTCGTGTGTTTGCCTATTCATTTGGAAAATCGACAACAAGTAGCCTTCCACGAGGAAGAGGATGAAGATGAAATTTTAAACAGGGCAGGTAGAGGAACAAAATTAACCGCGTACTTTCAATTGAATAGGGACGATCCGAACGCACGACTTTTCAAATACATTCAAATCCCCGAACACTACGTATGGCAGAGCACTATCCAAGAATGGCGTAGACGTGTTAAATTTTCTAAAGTAATCGGCAATATTTGCGAAGTAACCGCGACGGATTCGGAATTATTTTATTTACGCGTATTATTACAACATGTGAGAGGAGCGACTTCTTTTGAAAATTTGCGCACCTTGCCGGACGGCACGATCTGCGACACTTATAGGGAAACGTGCGATGGATTGCACCTTTTCGAAAACACCGATATTTATCGGGATGTTATGCGGGAAGCCATCAATGCCACGTTTCCCCATAGGTTACGCAGTTTGTACGCCCTATTATTATTAATATCCATCGATGTCGGCGAAAATATTTTAGTACAAGTCGTCTCCCTATGGCCGGAATTCAAAGATCCGCACATGATTCGCGATTTTCTCGATCGAGGTTACGCCCGCTCGATCGCAGTGCGTCGCGCGTTAATCGACATCGAATCAATTATTCAAAGGAATCGTTACGATGCGACACTCAACGATCTAGGTCTGTTCGACCGAGAAGCGGCCACCGATGAAGAAATGCGTGAAATACTCGAAGGCGGCGCGCAACACGACGACGATAACCAACAAACAAACAATAATTACGTTGACGAACAAGACGTTGAAATCGAGAGGCAACGATTAGATATCGCGCAACAGACATATAGAGTAGACGCATTGACCGCGGACCAAAGACAAGTATATAATTACGTTGTATATGCGGTATTAAAAAGTCAAAATATGCTCAACCAACCTGATATATTGGTTTTTTTCGATTTAGTGAATTTCGTCGCACAATATCGTTATCATCAAAATGACCCGACTATATTTTTCGTGGATGGGCCCGCGGGTACCGGTAAGACATTCTTATACAATGTAATTATATACAAATTTGCGCTCTATCAACATCATCAAAGGCAAAATACAAATAAGATCCGACTCAAAATTATTACTGTCGCCTATACTGGGATTGCTGCGTCATTGCTATATCAGGGTCAAACGGCACACAGAGCATTCAAGTTGCCTCTGAATTTAGATGAATACGCGCGCGCGGGGTGGGCGTACGAGCATGAACGCAGCCGCGAATTGGCCGTTGTTAATTTAATTTTGTGGGATGAAATAAGTATGACGTCACGTTACGCATTAGAAGCGGTCGATAGATATCTTCGCGATATTACCAATAACGATGCGATACCGTTTGGTAAAAAGGTAATGTTATTCGGCGGCGATTTCAGGCAAACATTACCGATCGTGATAAGAGGAAGTCGCGCACTAATTTTGGCTACTTCTGTGAAAGCGAGTCGATTGTGGCAACACGTCGACAAACACTTTCAATTAACGACAAATTTGCGTGCCCAATTAAGTACCACCCGCGACGAAGCTTCCTCTTATGCCGCATGGATTTTAGAAATGGGTGAGGACAAATTACCTCACGTTAGAGTCACGGCTATTAATGCACCCATCGATTTAGTTCGGATTCCGCGTGATATTCTCTCCTTTAATCGTATTCATTTAATCGAATGGGTGTACGGCAGAGTTCCAGTCAGAGCGGAACTTAGCGAACGTGTCATACTTTGTCCTACAAACGCGGTCGTGAACGAAATTAACCGGGAAGTTTTGGAACGGCTTCCCGGACGACAAACGACCTACAACTCGAATGGAAAATAATGGATTTTTGAAAATTTTCCTGACCATATGTATGGAAAAATTTGGAAAAATTGAAAATCGATCTAAATTCGGAAAATTGAGTGGGAGTGTGTAGATAGGCATCTAATAAGTCCTAAAAAGTGTACAGGGTGAGTCATAAGTTCGGAATAGATGAAACTACGATTTTTTTTTCCATAATTATTAATTATATATCTCGGCCGCCACTGATCGGAATGAAACCAAACTCGGGTCACGTGTCGCCTTTCGTAGTCCGCACATTTTTTCCCTCTGACATTTTTATACAGGGTCGGTCATAAAGTAGTATTCGACGAAATGGAGTTTTTTAAAACGATACGAAAAAACCGAAACCGTAGACGTATCAGTGATCGTAAACCGCACATTTTTCCCCCTGACATTTTTATACAGGGTCGGTCATAAAGTAGTATTCGACGAAATGGAGTTTTTTTAAACGATACGAAAAAACCGAAACCGTAGACGTATCAGTGATCGTAAACCGCACATTTTTTCCCCCTGACATTTTTATACAGGGTCGGTCATAAAGTAGTATTCAACGAAATGGAGGTTTTTTAAACGATACTCAAAAATCGAAACCGTAGACGTATAAGTGATCGTAAACCTAAACTTTTGCCGACGACGTTACCTGTCAATGTCAAAATTTGACAGATGTCATCCTAACAAAAATGGGTTGTTTGTTGAAATAACGAAAAATGACCGTTAACCAAACCCGTAAGAACATAAAACTAATACATCTGTCACATTTTCCGATATACAGGGTCGGTCATAAAGTAGTATTCAACGAAATGGAGGTTTTTTAAACGATACGAAAAAACCGAAACCGTAGACGTATAAGTGATCGTAAACCTAAACTTTTGCCGACGACGTTACCTGTCAATGTCAAAATTTGACAGATGTCATCCTAACAAAAATGGGTTGTTTGTTGAAATAACGAAAAATGACCGTTAACAAAACCCGTAAGAACCTAAAACTAATACATCTGTCACATTTTCCGATATACAGGGTCGGTCATAAAGTAGTATTCAACGAAATGGAGTTTTTTTAAACGATACTCAAAAATCGAAACCGTAGACGTATCAGTGATCGTAAACCGCACATTTTTTCCCAATGACATTTTTATACAGGGTCGGTCATAAAGTAGTATTCAACGAAATGGAGTTTTTTTAAACGATACGAAAAAACCGAAACCGTAGACGTATCAGTGATCGTAAACCGCACATTTTTTCCCAATGACATTTTTATACAGGGTCGGTCATAAAGTAGTATTCAACGAAATGGAGTTTTTTTAAACGATACGAAAAAACCGAAACCGTAGACGTATCAGTGATCGTAAACCGCACATTTTTTCCCAATGACATTTTTATACAGGGTCGGTCATAAAGTAGTATTCAACGAAATGGAGTTTTTTTAAACGATACGAAAAAACCGAAACCATAGACGTATAAGTGATCGTAAACTGAACATTTTTTCCCTCTGACATTTTTATACAGGGTCCTCCGTTCGAAAGTTATAAGCGCGTGAAATTTTTGACAGTTCATACGAAGTGCGCTAAAAAATGTTGTTTTTTATCAAATTCTCGCTCTACAAACGTCAAATATGGAAATTTAGCTATTTTTAATGGATTTTTTTTAAGGTCGTTACCATGACAACCGATTTTGGTTTTTTTCGAGTTTTTTACATTAAACGGATGCGATGACGTAAAGGAATAAATAAAATTGTTGAAATTGCGTAAAAAATTTTGAAATGTCAAATTTTTTGACATTGACAGATGTGTGTCAAAAAAAAAATTTACACACGGCCTATTAATAAGAACCAATCCGCAACTTTGTACCGTCCTCCGTTCGAAAGTTATAAGCGCGTGAAATTTTTGACAGTTCATACGAAGTGCGCTAAAAAATGTTGTTTTTTATCAAATTCTTGCTCTACAAACGTCAAATATGGAAATTTAGCTATTTTTAATGAATTTTTTTTAAAATCGTTACCATGACAACCGATTTTGGTTTTTTTCGAGTTTTTTACATTAAACGGATGCGATGACGTAAAGGAATATATAAAATTGTTGAAATTGCGTTAAAAATTTTGAAATGTCAAATTTTTTGACATTGACAGATGCGTGTCAAAAAAAAAAAATACACCCGGCCTATTAATAAGAACCAATCCGCAACTTTGTACCGTCCTCCGTTCGAAAGTTATGAGCGCGTGAAATTTTTGACAGTTCATACGAAGTGCGCTAAAAAATGTTGTTTTTTATCAAATTCTTGCTCTACAAACGTCAAATATGGAAATTTAGCACTTTTTAATGGATTTTTATTAAAATCATTACCATGACAACCGATTTTCATTTAAACTGATTTTTTAATATTCCTTTACCATACCATGTATATATTTAAATTTAATTTCGTCACATAAAATAATAACCATACATTCTTTTACCATTGTATATTATAATTACGTATACCTTAAAAAATTATACCTATACAAGTATACACCGGACTTAGGTAAATACCTAATGCCAACAATACAAGGTATTTGAAGTCGTTATGTCAATTGACTTTTATATGTCAGTTAGTTTGGCATTTTATTAAAAAGTGTCAACATCTGCTCCACTTAAAAGTGAAATAATTCGATAATTTAGTGTTCGACTATAGTGTGGTTTGATTTTGGTAAGTGTGCTTATTGTTACTATTATTTTAATCGATTTTGAACTATATAGGAATGATAATTTTTTTATATTTTATTATTTTTACAAAAATTAAATGTTTACCTATTGTCACCATGTAATGATTTAATCTATTTCATTTGTTTCAATTTAGGTATATTTCTATAGTCATAATCATTACTAATACCTAATATTTTTAGATTCATATAAAAAAAAATACAAAAAAAAAAGAAAAGGCCACAACTAGAACTTTGGTGAGAACGACGACAACTAGAACTTTGGTGAGAACTTAGACTGTTTTGGATTCGTTGTTCGTTGGATTTTTCAAAATTTGGTAAGTGTGCTTATTGTTAATATTATTTTAATCGATTTTGAACTATATAGGATGTCCTAAATGATCATGTTTTCAATATTTATTGATAATATTTTTAGATTCATAAAAAAAAATAGTCTTTTTAAGTTTTTCCAATAAATAAAATCGTTCGGAATGATAATTTTTTTATATTTTATTATTTTTACAAAAATTTTATGTTTACCTATTGTCACCATGTAATGATTTAATCTATTTCATTTGTTTCAATTTAGGTATATTTCTATAGTCATAATCATTACTAATACCTAATATTTTTAGATTCATATAAAAAAAAATACAAAAAAAAAAGAAAAGGCCACAACTAGAACTTTGGTGAGAACGACGACAACTAGAACTTTGGTGAGAACTTAGACTGTTTTGGATTCGTTGTTCGTTGGATTTTTCAAAATTTGGTAAGTGTGCTTATTGTTAATATTATTTTAATCGATTTTGAACTATATAGGATGTCCTAAATGATCATGTTTTCAATATTTATTGATAATATTTTTAGATTCATAAAAAAAAATAGTCTTTTTAAGTTTTTCCAATAAATAAAATCGTTCGGAATGATAATTTCTTTTTATATTTTATTATTTTTACAAAAATTTTATGTTTACCTGTTGTCACCATGTAATGATTTCATCTATTTCATTTGTTTCAATTTAGGTATATTTGTACAGTCATAATCATTACTAATACTTAATATTTTTAGATTCATATAAAAAAATTCATAAACAAAAATAAAATACAAAAAAAAAGAAAAGGCCACAAATAGAACTTTGGTGAGAACGACGACAACTAGAACTTTTGTGAGAACGACGACAACTAGAACTTTGGTGAGAACGACGACAACTAGAACTTTGGTGAGAACTTAGACTGTTTGGGATTATTTGTTCGTTGGATTTTTCAAATATTGGTAAGTGAGCTTATTGTTAATATTATTTAAATATTATTCAACGAAATTTTCGGAATTATGTACAAATTATAAAAAATTAGTCAATTGAAGGCTAAATTAAATAAAAAAAATGTTTTTAAATTTTAATCTTCAAAAAAAAAAGGGAAAATTATTTGAAATAATATGAATGTTAAAAAAAATTTTACTCTTATAATAAACCATTTATCCGAAATAGCGTTGAATATTATTTTTTATTATTTATTATATTTAAATATGTTTCATTTCATTATTATTTTGGAAATGAGAGTGATTGTATATGATGCAAATTGATTAAATGTGTTTTGTCTTAAAATTAAAAACGAAAAATAAAAAAATTATTACAATCTTATCAATCTCTGCTACAACACTGTTTGTATTAATGGATATGTATATTGAATTTAGTAAAAATTTCGTTAAAATACCATAGTAAAAATAGGTTTTTTTTCTTTTAGAATATGGGAGACGAAAACAAAAATTTAATTGTAAATTTACGTAATTTGAATGTAAGACAAAGGCAATTGAGAGTGATGTTAGAGCGTATGCCAACCGTGAATTTGTTGGAGCATAATAGACGATTGGTGGTCGAATTGACTCCGCTTCGTGAACAATCACGAAGATTAGTTGTTGGCGTTCCGCCACTCGAAGAATCGAATACGTCGATTGTTCCTGATGATGTTGTGCGATCCGAAGTACCAAATGATTTGATTGTTCCTATCGCGAGATTTGATCAACAATCAAATAATTTGGTACTTCCCATCGTACAACGGGAACACGTACGTGATTTGGTTGTTCGTGTGGCGCGACTTCAACAACCGATCGACGAGATTGTTAACGAAGTACGAGACAATTCGATCGATGCGAATGATGTTGATATGAATGATACGAATGAAAGAGATCCCATGAATGAATTGACCGTAAGATTGTCACGAATTGTCGAACGGCCAAGACAATTGGTGGTTCGATTAATTCGTGACAATTTTGCCGATGTGAATGAACAATTGCCGGTACGAATGGAGGGAGTGCAAGAAACAACTAACAATGTACCAATTATCGGTATGCATGTCGTTGATAATGACGACATTAGTCAATCGCAACCAATCCCTGATGACGATCGATATTTGATCGATCCACATTTATCACAAGAACTACCGGCTCCAAGAAGGAGACATGCGGACGTTCCGCGAGTAAGGACTTATAGGTCAGGGATAACGTTGGGCAATAGGGTGGGGGCGGCCGAAAATTTAATTGATACATTTCAGGTGGGGAGGTTCAGGGAATTTTGTGTCTATTGCAGGGCGAAATTTTTTGAAAGGGAATTTGTCAATAGACAAGGTGTTAATTTATCATGTTGTAAAAATGGGGATATAAGTTTGCCGCCGTTGGGCGAATGTCCGGAGGTATTATTTGAATACCTTACGGATATTAGTCCGATGGCTAACAAATTTCGGGATGAAATTAGATCCATTAATTCGAATTTTGCCATGGCCACGTTTAAGGCGACAATTCCCGATGATGCTAATCGAGTAGGTGTTCAAGGAATGTGGTGTTTCGTCGTATCGGGACAGATATACCATCACTGTCAGGCGATTCCGTCAATTGGTGTCGCTGGGAGGGGGCAAAATTTGCTAAATGCGCAGTATTATTTTGTCGATGTAGACGAAGCGGTGAATCGTCGCATCGACTTTTTAGGGGATCGCGTGCCGCGTTTAACGCTGGTCAATATTGAAAGGATGTTGCGAGCAGTAAATCCGCTAATTCAGGGATATATGACCGTGGGGGAGGTAATCAGGGAGAGGGTCGCACGTGACGGTGACGAAGCTCTGACGAATATGACCATCGGTTTCAGAGACGACATGAATCGGCAACGAAGGAATTTCGATTTGCCGGACAGTCGTAGTGAAATCGCTGGAGTATTCGAAGGAGAGCCGCCATTTCAAGTCGACCTTATTGTCTATTCTCGCAATCGCGACGTGGGTAATCAAGGCCGACACGAATTGAAAAATTTAAATCCACTTTCAGATCCTATGACCTATCCGTTGCTGTTTCCTCATGGAGAGCGCGGATACGATTATCAAAATTTGCGTCATGTCCGTAATAATGATAAGGTCGTCACCTTTAGGGAATTTTATCGGTATCGAATTCAATGTCGGGGCGAATTTTCTATTTTGCATAATGGGGGTAAGTTGTTTCAACAGTACGTTGTTGACGCGTGGATTAAAGTCGAGGGAAATTATTTGTGGTATATTCGAAATAATAATATTCAACAACGACTGGCTAATTACGATAAAATTCGCCAATATTTAGAACGTCGAGCCGTTGAACAGCAATGTCGCGTGGGTACCGTAAATATATTGCCAGCGACTTTTCATGCGGGATATCGACACCAAAATCGTAACTATTTAGATGCGATGGCGGTAATCGCCCGATACGGAAAACCCGATTTGTTTATCACGTTTACGTGCAATCCAAATTGGGCCGAAATCTCCGCAAACCTTGAACATCGGCAAAAATACCAGAATAGGATGGATTTAATTTGTCGGGTGTTCCATGTCAAATTGCTGGAGTTTATAGACGATATCGTCAAAAAGCAACTGTACGGCACGGTACTGAACTACTTTTACGTTATCGAATTTCAAAAGCGTGGTTTACCGCACGCACACATTTTAGTGACATTTTACCCCGAAGACAGACTGACTGAGGTGGACAAGGTCGATCAGATCGTATGCGCAGAGATTCCTGATGCGGCGCTCGAACCCGAATTATATTATATTATCGGGACGTCACCGAATTAAATTATCATTTGACTACCACGCGAGACGGACGTCCGGAATATCGTCGACGTAACGACGGCCGAACCGTATTTAGTAACGGTTATCAATATACCAATAGGAACGTGGTACCCTATAATAGATACGCGGCTCTTAAATATCGGTGTCATATCAATTTTGAATGCGTGGGCAGTTTAGCTTCAGTTAAATATCTTTATAAATATGTAAATAAAGGCGTGGATATGTGCTCGATCGAAATGAATGATCAAAATGGGAGGGTGATTCATTGGGACGAAATTAAAAATTATTTAGATTGTCGGTACGTGAGTTCGATAGAGGCGACGTGGCGCCTATTGGAATTTAATATAAGCGACCGGTCGCATAGTGTCGTGTGTTTGCCTATTCATTTGGAAAATCGACAACAAGTAGCCTTCCACGAGGAAGAGGATGAAGATGAAATTTTAAACAGGGCAGGTAGAGGAACAAAATTAACCGCGTACTTTCAATTGAATAGGGACGATCCGAACGCACGACTTTTCAAATACATTCAAATCCCCGAACACTACGTATGGCAGAGCACTATCCAAGAATGGCGTAGACGTGTTAAATTTTCTAAAGTAATCGGCAATATTTGCGAAGTAACCGCGACGGATTCGGAATTTTTTTATTTACGCGTATTATTACAACATGTGAGAGGAGCGACTTCTTTTGAAAATTTGCGCACCTTGCCGGACGGCACGATCTGCGACACTTATAGGGAAACGTGCGATGGATTGCACCTTTTCGAAAACACCGATATTTATCGGGATGTTATGCGGGAAGCCATCAATGCCACGTTTCCCCATAGGTTACGCAGTTTGTACGCCCTATTATTATTAATATCCATCGATGTCGGCGAAAATATTTTAGTACAAGTCGTCTCCCTATGGCCGGAATTCAAAGATCCGCACATGATTCGCGATTTTCTCGATCGAGGTTACGCCCGCTCGATCGCAGTGCGTCGCGCGTTAATCGACATCGAATCAATTATTCAAAGGAATCGTTACGATGCGACACTCAACGATCTAGGTCTGTTCGACCGAGAAGCGGCCACCGATGAAGAAATGCGTGAAATACTCGAAGGCGGCGCGCAACACGACGACGATAACCAACAAACAAACAATAATTACGTTGACGAACAAGACGTTGAAATCGAGAGGCAACGATTAGATATCGCGCAACAGACATATAGAGTAGACGCATTGACCGCGGACCAAAGACAAGTATATAATTACGTTGTATATGCGGTATTAAAAAGTCAAAATATGCTCAACCAACCTGATATATTGGTTTTTTTCGATTTAGTGAATTTCGTCGCACAATATCGTTATCATCAAAATGACCCGACTATATTTTTCGTGGATGGGCCCGCGGGTACCGGTAAGACATTCTTATACAATGTAATTATATACAAATTTGCGCTCTATCAACATCATCAAAGGCAAAATACAAATAAGATCCGACTCAAAATTATTACTGTCGCCTATACTGGGATTGCTGCGTCATTGCTATATCAGGGTCAAACGGCACACAGAGCATTCAAGTTGCCTCTGAATTTAGATGAATACGCGCGCGCGGGGTGGGCGTACGAGCATGAACGCAGCCGCGAATTGGCCGTTGTTAATTTAATTTTGTGGGATGAAATAAGTATGACGTCACGTTACGCATTAGAAGCGGTCGATAGATATCTTCGCGATATTACCAATAACGATGCGATACCGTTTGGTAAAAAGGTAATGTTATTCGGCGGCGATTTCAGGCAAACATTACCGATCGTGATAAGAGGAAGTCGCGCACTAATTTTGGCTACTTCTGTGAAAGCGAGTCGATTGTGGCAACACGTCGACAAACACTTTCAATTAACGACAAATTTGCGTGCCCAATTAAGTACCACCCGCGACGAAGCTTCCTCTTATGCCGCATGGATTTTAGAAATGGGTGAGGACAAATTACCTCACGTTAGAGTCACGGCTATTAATGCACCCATCGATTTAGTTCGGATTCCGCGTGATATTCTCTCCTTTAATCGTATTCATTTAATCGAATGGGTGTACGGCAGAGTTCCAGTCAGAGCGGAACTTAGCGAACGTGTCATACTTTGTCCTACAAACGCGGTCGTGAACGAAATTAACCGGGAAGTTTTGGAACGGCTTCCCGGACGTCAAACGACCTACAACTCGACGGATAGTTTAGTACGCAACGAGGAGGACGATTTTTTCGTACCTCAAGACGTTTTACATACGACCGTTGCGTCTAATCTACCGCCGCACGAACTAGACCTTAAAGTCGGGGCTGTCGTCATTTTATTACGCAATTTAGATATATCTGCTGGTCTGTGTAACGGCTGTAGATTTATTGTTTGCCAATTATTGGAAAACATTGTCGAATTGGAAGCTATAAACGGTGCGAGTATGGGTCAGCGATTTTATCTACCGAAAATGATACTAAAGTCAACAGTTCCGGAACTATCCAACCCTATTCGACGTGTACAGTTTCCAATTAGACTTGCGTTCGCTATGACGATCAATAAATCGCAAGGCCAAACCTTCTCGCGGGTGGGGTTGCATTTGCCAGCACCGTGTTTTTCTCATGGACAGCTTTATGTAGCCTTTTCGCGGGTAGGAAATTTTAATAACATAAAAGTGAGTATCGTGAATAGTCCGATACAAGGTTGCTTCGCCTTTCGCAATGGTACGATATTAACGCGTAACGTCGTCTATAAGGATGTACTTGGGACGGCGTTGTTGAATTTAAATTCAGCGCCGATGCGTTTTAGAACGCATCAAATACCAGGAGGACAACAACGACCAAATGTGGATGGGAACAACGCCGCACAACCCGTTGCTGCCGTTGTAAACGATGACGAAATTGACAATCTAATGATGGGATTGGATATTGACGCCATTACCGAAGCCCATTTACGAGCTAATGTTTCACGTCCCGCAAAAACACATCAGGACGTGCAAGTGCCGTTGTTTAATACACAACAGCTTCGGGACCGTGAATCGACATTAGCTCGAGCGGGTACTTCGGGACTTGGCGATAATGTTCAATCACATCATTACGATCAAATTCGTCAACAATTACAACGACAACAACAACAACAACAAGATTCAGATTCAGATTAGTTTTTTTTTTTTAAATTATTTTTTTCTCCCCCTTTAAACTATTATTCATTTATAATCACATGATTATAATTTTGATTAATAGTATCGGTTTAATTTGACAAATATCAAATAGTATTATTTACAGTACATCATACTCGATGTGTATGTATGTATGTATATTAATTTTGAGTTACATATTGAAAATTGTTGTTGTTTTTATATTAAATTATTAATAAATATTTTTAAAACGATTTATATAATCAATAGATAACATGATTGATTTCTAACTATATCCTCCGAACAGATTATACTTAGTACATTTGTATCCAAAATTTATATCTATTATTTTTCCTCATTAAAATGGATACAAAATGTAATGACAATAATTACAAACGTGTTGAGTCTTGCGCACACCATCTAATATAATCGATGATTATATAATAGCATACTACGCTATTTACTTTCCAATTCTGAAATAATTAATATTGATATTATTAATATTTCATATTTATTACATCCTACAATAATTGACTTTTGTTTAATTATTCATTACAATATTATACTATAAACGATTAGACTCAAACGTTTGAATTTTGTTAAATGTGCGGTGTTGTTGATTTAAATTAATTGGTATGTTGTTGATTGTGTACGAATGCGTAGTAGGTAGATAATAATTATGTTAAAAAAAAATGTAAAAAAATCACAAAAAAAACAGACCGGATGCGACAAATGTAAAATAAAACCGATTATGACACACACACACACGATAATGAGGATGATGATGATGATGATGATGATGATGATGATGATGATGACAATAAATTCCCGATAATACGACAAAGAAAAAATACTACACCGAATATGAGACAAAGTAAATGCCTAATAAATATTTATACAATAATTATCGTATGAGTAAAGTAACACTACGACGCTATAATGGCAAGCGATCATGAAAATTAATAATAAATGGATGGAAAAATATTTATTTAAGGCTCAAAATGGATGTCTTGGTGTAATGTGATGTTCATTAAGTAATACAGCGATGGAATAAAACTGCATTTGGTCCGTTCAATTGATTATATTGTTAAATTATTATTGTATGTATTTAAATTAATTTTTCTCTCTCTCTTTCTCACGCTTATACGATTAAATTTAAGTTATGCGACGACATACAACAAAGTGATTAATAATCATTAATATACTTATTTAACACATTACCATCAGTTAATTGATTGATATGTCAATTTAATCTATAACATGCCATCAAATATGTTTTAAATTTTTATTTATCACTATGTAAACGTTTTCGTACTTAAATTTTTTTTTATTTAAATCATACATTTAATTTCGACCAAATATTATATTTTATTCATACATTGGCGGTTCTTAACCCGCGTCGCGAATGTATGTTTAAACGGGCTTATTTCATTTCTTCGATAAATATACTCTTTATATTATCATTAATATTTCAACAATTATTACGAATCGAATTAATAATTGACGAAAAATATTATTTGTCGCGCAAATAATATTAATACGATCAATTATTAGGTTTTAACATGGCAAATAATTAATTATAATTTATATTTTATGTTAACTATCAACATACGTTATTGATATAAAGACTATCTATCTATAATACTAATATAGAGTGTGGAAATCCACACATAAGAGAAAGAGAGAAAAATATCCTATTTATTGATAAATTATACTAATTAACAGTATTTACTAATGATGGGTTTTAAAATTAAATTATTTCTACATTGAAAATTTGACACTTTAATTTAAAAGTGTCAGAATAAATTGACTAAGTATTGTAACATTTAAAAAAAAAAGATTTTTTAAATATATATTATTTAACATATCAAAAAACAATGTTATCACGAATATATACTGAGGAATATTATTAAAATTCCATTAACCAAATTACAATCCAAATTAGTAAATACCAAATGGGCAATAATAATAATAATAACACATTATTATTAATAAAATAATTTATTATTAAAAATAATTTCGTTTTATTTGTTTGTATATGTGTGTTCGTGTGTGTTGTATAGAAAACGAGAACAACAAAGTAATAAATTTAAATGAATTTAGAAGGAAAGAAATAAGAACACAAAGTCTTCCTCCACTATTATATTAAATTAAAGAATCTCGTATGTTCAGAGAAACTTTTTATCTCTACATGTTTCGAATGCAGAAGCATTCATCTTCAGGAGAATGAATGAAAAAGAAGAAACTAATAGATATCACCTTAACGGAGCATCAAAATAGTAAGTTCAGTAAATAGAACTGTGAGAAAACTAATACACACGTGGTATTGTAACAATAAAAAATATATGGGGTTCAGGCTCATGGCACTGTAAAAGTTTATAATATGCAGAATAAAAAATATAACATCTCTGTCTGAGGAGAATGGTTGGAAAAATGTTGAAAAGAAAAGTTAATAATTAATCGAGAAATTGAAGGTTGGTCATAACAGAAAACTGAAGTGTGAGGAAGATGAAATTATAAATTATGTTAAAATATTTGGGTTATTGTTTAAAGTGGCAGTTCTGACAAGGTTCGTCAGATGAATACCACATGTCGATTTATTACTTAAGAATAAAAAAATTGGAAAATGTAGATTTTGCTAATTTTGTTTAGCATTTTGTAGAATAAAGAACTTTTTTTTTTTTTTTTCAAAAAACTTTTATGGATTAAATAAAATTAGGCACGATCGCCACCACGTTTCCAAAAAGATAAATTTGGTGACAGTTTACATGTCTGAAGACTTCAGACATGTAAACTGTCACCAAATTTATCTTTTTGGAAACGTGGTGGCGATCGTGCCTAATTTTATTTAATCCATAAAAGTTTTTTGAAAAAAAAAAAAAAAGTTCTTTATTCTACAAAATGCTAAACAAAATTAGCAAAATCTACATTTTCCAATTTTTTTATTCTTAAGTAATAAATCGACATGTGGTATTCATCTGACGAACCTTGTCAGAACTGCCACTTTAAACAATAACCCAAATATTTTAACATAATTTATAATTTCATCTTCCTCACACTTCAGTTTTCTGTTATGACCAACCTTCAATTTCTCGATTAATTATTAACTTTTCTTTTCAACATTTTTCCAACCATTCTCCTCAGACAGAGATGTTATATTTTTTATTCTGCATATTATAAACTTTTACAGTGCCATGAGCCTGAACCCCATATATTTTTTATTGTTACAATACCACGTGTGTATTAGTTTTCTCACAGTTCTATTTACTGAACTTACTATTTTGATGCTCCGTTAAGGTGATATCTATTAGTTTCTTCTTTTTCATTCATTCTCCTGAAGATGAATGCTTCTGCATTCGAAACATGTAGAGATAAAAAGTTTCTCTGAACATACGAGATTCTTTAATTTAATATAATAGTGGAGGAAGACTTTGTGTTCTTATTTCTTTCCTTCTGAATTTCCACTCCACTTTAAGTATGGACTATTTCTTCAAGTTAAATGAATTTTTTATGGTTAAAAAAAAAATTGGAAATCAATCTAAATTCGGAAAATTGAATGGAAACGTATAGATTGCCTGTAGATAAGTCGTAAAAAACGATAACATTCATTAAAATGACTTTCACTGAATTTTTAGAATTTTTTTTCAAAATTTCCAAAAATTTCAAATTTTTTTGCAATTTTGACGATTTTTGGAAATATCTCGGTTATTTGAAGGGTTGGGTTAAAAGTGAATAGGACCTTTTAGTAGTGGCTCGATTAGAGGAATCATGTTTATTTGAAACTTTTTTTTCTAAAGTCTAGCGTTTCTGAGATATTTGAGGTTTTTTGAAATCTATAAATTGTTGTTTATTGTCGAAATGGTAAGAGATATGAAAAATATCTTCAAATGAAAAAGGTATATTTTGATTAGATACAACTTTTGTGTTCTATGCGCTTTGGTCGTATCATGCATGGTTGCAGAATAATAAGCAAAAAAGTGATTTTTCGAAAAATTTCCTGACCATATGCATGCAAAAATGTAGGAAAATTGAAAATCGATCTAAATCTGGAAAATTGGGTGGAAAAGTATAGATGGTCGTTGGGTAATCTTTAAAAAGTGATAACATTGATGAAAATGGCTTTTACTGAATTTTTAGGAATTTTGTAAAAAATGACCCAAAATTTTGAAATTTTTCGAGGTTTTGACAACTTTTGAAAATATCTCGGTTATTTGAAGGGTTGGGTCAAAAGTGAATAGGACCTTTTAGTAGTGGCTCGATTAGCGGAATCATGTTTATTTGAAACTTTTTTTTCTAAAATCTAGCGTTTCTGAGATATTTGAGGTTTTGTGAAAACTATAAATCGTTAAATATCTCGGAAACGGTAAGAGTTGGAAAAATATGTTCATATAAAAAAAGGTAGATCGTTTCGAGACGCATCTTTTATATTCCATTTAATTTTGTCGTAAAGTTCATAGTTTCGGTGTAAAATGGAAAATAATGGATTTTTGAAAATTTTCCTGACCATATGTATGGAAAAATTTCGAAAAATTGAAAATCGTTCTAAATTCGGAAAATTGAGTGGGAGCGTGTAGATAGGCATCGAGTAAGTCCTAAAAAGCGATAATATTAAAGATTACTGCTTTCGTTGAATTTTTATGAATTTTTTGAAAAATTTTCAAAATTTTCAAAATTTTTTGTAGTTTTGACAATTTTTGGAAATATCTCCGTTAATTGAAGTATTAGAGTAAAAGTGAATAGCATATAAAAGATGCGTCTTTAAAAGAGCTAAAATTTTGTATATTATAATATTTCTATATCCTTTACCGTTTTCGAGATATTTGAGGTTTTGTGAAAACTATAAATCGTTAAATAACTCGGAAACGGTAAGAGTTGGAAAAATAAGTTCATATAAAAAAAGGTAGATCGTTTCGAGACGCATCTTTTATATTCCATTTAATTTTGTCGTAAAGTTCATAGTTTCGGTGTAAAATGGAAAATAATGGATTTTTGAAAATTTTCCTGACCATATATATGTATGGAAAAATTTCGAAAAATTGAAAATCGTTCTAAATTCGGAAAATTGAGTGGGCGTGTGTAGATTGCCTTTGGATAAGTCGTAAAAAACGATAACATTCATTAAAATGACTTTCGCTGAATTTTTATATTTTTTTTTCAAAATTTCCAAAAATTTCAAATTTTTTTGTAATTTTGACAATTTTTTGAAATATCTCCGTTAACTAAAGTATTAGAGCAAAAATAAATAGAATCTAAAAGATACGTCTTTAAAAGATCTACATTTTGTATATGACGAAATTTTTATATCTCTTATCGTTTTCGAGATATTTGAAGATTTTTAAAAAACATAAATCGTTCAATATTACAGAAACGGTAAGAGATAGAAAAAATTTCGTCATATACAAAATGTACATCTCGATGAGATACAACTTTTATATTCTATATGCTTTGATCGTAACATCCATGGTTTCGGAATAAAATGGAATATAGTCATTTTTCGAAAAATTTCCTGACCATATGTATGGAAAAATTTGGAAAAATTGAAAATCAATCTAAATTCGGAAAATTGAGCGTGAGGAACCACGAGTATCGAATTTTCATTCTAACCGAGTAGCAGACTATATTTTCTCCACGACCAAAAATACTAATTGCAATATTTGTAATTTCAGGTGGAGTATTATCCACTTCCATATCTGATTCATCCGATTTTTTACTCATATTTTGACTAAAATTTGTCTGCTGACATTGACAGTTTCGAAATTCATGGCAACCTATGTCGTTTAGATCAATTACAGAATATTCATTCCGTATCTTCTTATGGAATGAAAATACACGCAAAACTGAAGCAAGTGTTTCAGAATAAATATTCCAACTCAAGAGCGAGAATTTTTACATTCTATTATCAAAAATGATTTTGGAATTATTGCATTCAGTAATGGTCGTGGAGAAAAATTATTTTTTGCATAAGGCAAGATCGGTACAAATACTTTAGGCATTCATATTTATTTCAGGAGACAACCACTGCTCTGACCGATCATTAACTCTAAGGTCTCATCAGAGAAACATATTTAAACAAAATTTGTCATCGTAGAAGGTATAAATAAACCATTATTACTGTCTAGATGAAACTTGACCATGATATAATAAAAGGTTGTGACCTTTACCTTTTAAAAGATGTAAATTTTGCTATTAAATTAATATGAACTTAAAAACAAATGAGGTGACGTGACCAACTTTAAAATAAATAATTTAATTTGAAGGCTATTAAGCACATAGGGTTTAAAACAAGAATAAAACAGATACTTAGGTGTAAATTATTATTGTTATTCGACAACCTTTTTTTTTTAAATTATATCTTTGTTCAAAGAATATTTAAGTTTACAAATAAATTTAAATTAATAAAAAACGTTTATAATTTTAATTTTTGAGACTATTTGCAGCATTTTTTTATATAAGACTTGATTGATTGTATGCAAAATATACACTGTGGCTCAAATTAAAGGAGTTCACTTTTTAATTCTGAATATTTTTCTAGATTTTGCACTGATTTAATTTATTTTTGGAGTGATGATTAACTGAAATCGTCTTAGTAAAATGTGCTATTTTTATCAAAATATTTTGAACAGGGCCGGATTGACAGGTTGTTTTCAACAAACGTGCACTTATGCTCGTTGCAAACGAAAACAGATTTATTCATAATTCAGATAATACGTTTTTTGGTAGATTAACTATCGAAACTTCTTCAGTATAAGTCTCACTCTGAAAGATTCCTAAATTCAAGAAATACAATTTATTTTGTTCAATATTAATAACAAATTTGTCCATTCTAAGACTTTTTCGCCATATCATAGCTCAACAGTAAAGCTAGGATCAAACTCAAGAATTGAAATGTAGTGTCAATATTTGAATAGTAAAAGACATTGAGATGTTTTAAATTTATCAATTTTTTTAATTTTAAGGATAATTCGTACTAAACACAAATGCAAGGGCCTTTGATCTGCTTTACCCCTAAATTTAGGAAATAATTATCCATATTATACTTCTAAATAACACTTTAATTATTTTGACAAAAACTTTTTTTTACACCTAGCGTAACTAAACTAATTTCATCGTTCAATTAATATGCCGAATCCAAAAATCGTTTAAATACTTCTGCTTTTACTATAACCCTTTCTTTTATTAATACTTCCTACCTTACACTTGTCAGTGGCGGCTCGTCAGGTGAATGTGCTCTTCACCAAAAAAATAAATAAAACCAGGTGAAAAATTTTTCGACCATATTAAATATTAATGTACCAATACAGCTACCATTTTAGCCCTTAAAAAAATAATTATGTTCGAATTAATAATAATAATTTAATCCGAATGTAGCTATGCATAATAGGGCCACGGTTAACTCCGATGGACAATAATTATAAACACTCGTGCATTTTGACGCGCCCCAGCGACCGTGTCCGTAAGCTCAAAAATTTGCTTTGATATTCACCGCTGCTATGGTTACGTGACGTCAGTCACGCAAAAAGCATGTAACAATTTGCATTATAATGAAGGGCAATTTAAAAATAGATCAGTCGTATGCACCATTATTTTATAATTGGTTCGCCTAACGTTAAGGTATTTATTTTGAGACTTCGCGAAACTTACGGTTATAGATATCGTTTTCACGTGATTTGCTGTGTGATTAAAAAGTTTTGTTTTTATTTTCAGTTAATTCAGTAGTGTACGTACCTACTTAGTTGTGTGTTTTAAAAATGAACCCAATTAATTATACAGTATACAGGGTGTCCCGAAATTAGGTGACAATAATTTAAGGGGATAAAGTACATCCAAAAATAGGACTAAAATCATCTATTAATATACCTTGAAAAACGCTTCGTTATGGGGCTAGAGCCCCCCGAATGGAACCTATGATAAGCGGGTTTTTCACAATATCTCAGAAACTGATTAAAGTATTAAAACAAAATTTGATACATGTTTTACCCATGACAAGACGTAATAAACGGTTTGTTTAGCTTAGCTGTATTTCTTCCAGTGGCGTCCCACTGGGTAGGGAGTGAGGAGAATATTGCCCTAACTTTTTTATTTGTAGGATTTTTTAACGCCAGGTGCAATTTTTAAAAGCGCTAAAGTCTTCTATTGAAAAAAGGTACTCTTGCTTCATTTCGGTAGGATTCACCATTTTTCAGTAAAATCGATTTAAAAAATTTCGTTTTTTTACAAGCTAAGGTTTTTTTTGCATATCTCAGCAAACACTTGATATTAAAACATGAAATTTATTAGAAGTTCTACTAGCGACAAGGCATATTTATTAAAGGATGTAACATTAAAATATTTGTCCAGTGGCGTCGCACGGGGTGGAGCCTAAAGTAAATATTACAATTTTTTTTTTAATTTGAGGGGCTTTCATACTTTTAATGTAATTTTTTAAAATTTTTAATTTTTTTGCTAATAAAACCTTCCATTATTGTAATTTGACAGAATATAAGGTTTTCAACAGATTTTTAGACCTTGTTTTTTAAATAATTATTTGTATAAGAGACCTAAAATAAAACAAAAAAGAATAACGAATTGCAAATCAAATTTAGTTGTAAAACCACACTAGAAACTAGTTCTTAAGCAAATGTTCGAAATGATTTCCATTTTGTTGGATGCAAAATCTAGACCTGCGTGTTATGTTTTGTGAGGCACGGAAAATTTGAAACTGGTATAAAAGGAAAGCCCCTCAAATAAAAAAAAATAGTAATATTTACTTTAGGCTCCAATCCGTGCGACACCACTGAAAAAATATTTTAATGTTACATCCTTTAATAAATATGCCTTGTCGCTAGTAGAACTTCTAATAAATTTCATGTTTTAATATCAAGTGTTTGCTGAGATATGCAAAAAACACCTTAGCTTGTAAAAAACCGAAGTTTTTTAAATCGATTTTACTGAAAAATGGTGAATCCTACCGAAATGAAGCAGGAGTACCTTTTTTCAATAGAAGACTTTAGTGCTTTTAAAAATTACACCTGGCGTTAAAATATCCTACAAATAAAAAAGTTAGGGCAATATTCTCCCCACTACCTACCCAGTGGGACGCCACTGGAAGAAATACAGCTAAGCTAAACAAACCGTTTATTGCGTCTTGTCATGCGTAAAACATGTATCAAATTTTGTTTTGACACTTCAATCAGTTTCTGAGATATTGTGAAAAAACCGCTTATCATAGCTTCTATTCGGGGGGCTCTAGCCCCATAACGAAGCGTTTTTGAAGGTATATTAATAGAGGATTTTAGTCCTATTTTTGGATGTACTTTATCTCCTTAAAATATTGTCACCTAATTTCGGGACACCCTGTATAGTTTGTAATTTGTTCGAAACTCCATTCAGTCGTTGGACAGATGAGGATAAGAGAGACGTTTTGTTACAGGGGTTTTTAGTCAATGTTTGTTTAAGTACCCGCATTATACCTAGCTCTTCACCATTTTTTAAGACCGCGAGCCACCACTGACACGTATTTGTGCTATCCAGAATAATTTCTTTTCTGCATGGGCCGAATTTGTGTTAACATATCAATCCTGTTTAATACTATATTAGGTTTGGAAATGTTTCTTTTCTGCAATTATTTCTTTTCCCATACTATGGTAGTATGCTTTTTTTCTTCATTAATACCTTTTTAAACACAATCTATTAATAAAACCTAATATAATAAATTTTACCCATAAATTTTTGTTTTCAACTGGTAAAAAGGCAAACAAATTCAAATCCTTGTTCGTGAAGGCATCATGTGATTGTAATTATTATAATAAAAAGAGTTTATAATACAACAACACATTTAGATGGGGAATTTACATCGTAAAATACTGAAATTGAATGATGTTCGTAAGGTGACGATATATATAAAAACATGTTTTAAGCAAGTTTTTTTTTGATTTTTTTTTTATGAAAATACTTATATTATGTTAATTTGATCAACATTTTTTTAAAAATACATTCTATACAAGTTAGTAAACCACGAAACAAGAATTTCCGAATTAATTTTTTAAATATTCCATTTTATAAATCAAAGACATTTCTTTCAGCAACCGTCTGAGACAATAATTAAGTCCTTGCATTTTAAAAGTTTATAGTGTCACCAGGTAATAAATTTTAATTGCTATTAGTGAGTTTAGTTGTTATTGTTTGTTTAAATAATTATTGGAAACGTTTTCTTAGTTAAACAGATATTTTAAAGAATAAATATATAATGAAAACTTAGTATCGCCATAATATGAAGGAATCAACTCAATGCAAAAGATCTGCTGATAGTCTGTTATTGTCTGCCTGTGTCCCAAAAAACCCATTACCTTTGGCGTCCCTGTGTACCTTATGCCCGTATTCTCCGTAACGCTTCAAGCCGGCTTAAAATTTCGTATTCGCCGTCGCTATTTGGAGACTTAAGCTTAATTAAGTTAAAGCCCTAAATATTGCAGGCGTATTTGACTTTTCTTTGCTCCTGTCTTGTAATACATATTCGTATTTTTCGAAGCTAAATATGAAAATAGAAGATGAAATATTTATTGAGAACGATGGAGATATTTTGGATTTTATAGATCTTGGATTTTCCAAAAAAATCTACGAAAGAGAAGTATATTATCAACATCATCTTGTAAAAGTAGTTTTTGTGGGCGGTCCATCGCCAGTCAAAAAAATGTTATTTTTTTCCTCTGTCACTTTTTTACGAAGCTCTTTCTTCTTATTACAATATAGTTTTTTTAGCTGATTAGCATCCCGATAGTTATTTGAAGGATTTACCGTATTAAAGTCTTCCTCAACGAATTTCCACACTTCTTTCCGTTTTTTTACCAAAGCACGGTCGGTTTTTTGCCCTCATGAGTTATCGCATATTTGTCAGTGATTAATCTGAATAGGAATGATTTTTCTGAATATGTAAAATTACAGCACCTTTTTTTCCTCCATTTTAGCAGGAAAAGGAAAATTATGAAAGAAAGAAAATTTCATGTCAGTTAAAATTTGAAAATGTCTTAAAAGCTAAGGTTAAAAACCCACAACACAAAGTTAGTAACGATAACACAAAGTAGGCGTAGATTGTCGTTCGTTGCTGCAGCCATTAACTCTTAAAAAAAGAAAAGAATAACCGCATCGTTGCCAGCTCAAAATAAGGCTTAGTTAAGTAACCAAAAATTTTCTACGGTGCTTATCAAATTTAATTTAAGCCAGCTTTAAAATTTAAGGGAGGTTAAATTAAGTCCGCTTTATGAAAAAATGGAGAAAACGGGCCTTAATGCAAAAGATAGATTCACTACTTTGTCCGCCTGCCGCTTAAATATTTTCTTTATATTTATTAAAGTTGTTAATCAACATGTTTTATTAGTATCACTTTCTTTTAATTTTTGTTTAAGTTCAATTGTCGTTCACCATAATATAGTAAAAACACATAATAAATGTATTTTTCCGTCGACCGTGTATTTACATCCGATATTAACGTTCCCAAAATCATTCATTAATGACCCCTATTAATGCATGATTTTCTGTAAATGCACGATTTCCCAAAATCATTCATTAATGACCCCTATTAATGCATGATTTTCTGTAAATGCACGATTTCCCAAAATCATTCATTAATGACTCCTATTAATGCATGATTTTCTGTAAATGCACGATTTCCCAAAATCATTCATTAATGACCCCTATTAATGCATGATTTTCTGTAAATGCACGATTTCCCAAAATCATTCATTAATGACCCCTATTAATGCATGATTTTCTGTAAATGCACGATTTCCCAAAATCATTCATTAATGACCCCTATTAATGCATGATTTTCTGTAAATGCACGATTTCCCAAAATCATTCATTAATGACCCCTATTAATGCATGATTTTCTGTAAATGCACGATTTCCCAAAATCATTCATTAATGACCCCTATTAATGCATGATTTTCTGTAAATGCACGATTTCCCAAAATCATTCATTAATGACCCCTATTAATGCATGATTTTCTGTAAATGCACGATTTCCCAAAATCATTCATTAATGACCCCTATTAATGCATGATTTTCTGTAAATGCACGATTTCCCAAAATCATTCATTAATGACCCCTATTAATGCATGATTTTCTGTAAATGCACGATTTCCCAAAATCATTCATTAATGACCCCTATTAATGCATGATTTTCTGTAAATGCACGATTTCCTAAAATCATTCATTAATGACCCCTATTAATGCATGATTTTCTGTAAATGCACGATTTCCCAAAATCATTCATTAATGACCCCTATTAATGCATGATTTTCTGTAAATGCACGATTTCCCAAAATCATTTATTAATGACCCCTATTAATGCATTAATGCACGATTTTGGTAATTAAAATTAAAGGCAGCCATGCAAACAAATCAACAAAATAATAAAACGTCAATCCAAAACGTCGTCCGCTGTCATTAGTATTTGTAGAATTGTGAAATCTGGATTGTAAAATAAAAGTTAACTGTTTTTCTTCACGTTAGTAAAAAATACGGTCGACGAAAAAACATTGTAACCAACTCTTACATTAAAATGCGATTACTGATCTCGAACATTAACGCGTTCACTTCGCATTAAAATATTTCGATCATTAATCGCCATTATTAATGTACTTGTTGGTTAAATTACTATAAAATATTAGAACAATAATCGGTCATAATCATATCTGATTGAACGACAGAGAGATATATTTTCAAAAATATGTTCATTGACACCAACTGCATTTTTATAACGCGGCTCTGAATGGGGCAGTATTGTATTATAAAAGGGACCATCAGAAATTTATTTATAGAGGTCGTTGATTGATATCAAACAGCTACGCCAGCATCTAGCGGGCCCGACAAATTAAATAAAAATGTATTATTTTACACAGCACATAAGCCAGCCCTAAGTAGATATAAATTAAGCCTTAAAAATCTTCGGCTTAATTTATATCTACTTAGGGCTGGCTTATGTGCTGGTTTAGCGACTGTGCAACGAAAAAGTTTTATGAACGATAGATAGTATTACAGTATTCACATGAAGACGACTGAAGATACTTACCAGTTGAAACGTTGTGATGTAAAATAAATATAGACAATGCAAGTCCAAAACTCTTCTATCGTTCAAGAAACATCATTGTCTCCAGCCTTCAAACGGAAAAGTTTTATATAAGTGACACCTTAAGTTAAGCCCCACCTAAAACGTCTTAAGTGGAAGCCGTGCAAATGGCCCTAAGACCAATAGCCTTGATAAGGGAATGACAGTTATGCTGATTGTGTAAGAGCGAATTTTATTTATTTATTTATTTACGGTAAATCCACTTTACAAGATAAAATATACATTTGCTTAAATGCTTAAAATAGTATAATAGAGTAATTGTACAAATATTTACAACACGTAACGTGCAGGTCCCTAGACTCTAGACCTTATCATCCCCCTAAAACCAGCCAAAGAAGAGCCAAAAATGCATATATTATGCTCTTCCAATAGTTCGTTTGCCTGCCTGACAATTCTGGTCATTGATTCATTCTTCCCATAATTAGTGGAGTGGAAGGGTACCTATTCTAAAAGTATGAGTATGGCGACCACGCCTTTCCACGATGTTGAAGTTTATAAGACCCAGAATCACAGGACAGTCAATACGACCACTGATAATATTATGTAAATAACAAAGATCAATAACAATACGCCTAGACTCCAAAGTTCCTAATCTCAACAGAGTTAAAATATCATCATAGGTATATTCATCACGAAAGAGACCCAATCTGAAAGCCGCAGATCTCAGGAATTTGCGTTGAACTCTCTCAATAGTCTCTATATAGATTCTGTAATTAGGAGACCAGATTACCGAGCAATACTCCAGTATCGGTCTAACAAGGGAGCAATAAAGATTCCTAAAAGTGTCAATGGAGAGTCCAACACTTAGACGCTGTATAAATCCCAGGATCTTCATGGCCCTTACTGAAACACCTAAAATATGGCGACCAAAAGAAAAACTAGAATCAAGCGCAACGCCAAGGTCCTGTATATTATTCTGTCTAGGCAAAAAAAGTAATAAAATGTATGGGATTTATAACGTTTAGGACTGTCGGTCTGACCGATAGTGTAGGGTCCGCAATATATTTAATATTTTTTGCCGATCGACACGCGTCTAAACATGAAGCCGAGTTAGCAGGTGTGGCTATTTTGACGAAAATGTTTTTTTTTATGTGGCTTCATCAATAAAAATTAATTTTCGATTGTCCCTTCTATACTTTTTCTTAGTCCAAAAGTTTCATGTGAATGGTTCTATGAACGAATGGTTCCGGTATTTTGTATGTTTTAAGTGGTTTAAACACGGAAATAATTAATAAAAATAGTGTAGTAAATTAACGAAAGTGCATATCAATCATATCCTGTTGAAAGTTCGTCAAATTGAGGTATGCTCTGTGCCCTTTTTCCAAGTTTTCCTTACGGCAAATATAAATAGGGACTACATTCGCATGGTATCTATCTACTGATAGACACGCCTACCGATGCATCAATTTTACCTACAATAAACATTCAAACCATCACGCGATCGCCTAAAATCAGTACGAAACATTGCTGCTGGTGGGTACTGTATCTGTGAATGCTGTAGAAATCACTGTAATTACGCGAAAATATTAAATAGGAATGTCTTAGGAGTTCTTCGATAAACTGGTGCATACATTGGAATTGAGCAACAAAAAAGCTCTTGAGGAAGCAAATAGTAAGCAAACGAAGGATATAAAGAGGTATATAAATACAGAAATTAATAACCTCCGAACTAATTTGGAAGCGGAAATAACTAAAAAAACCACAGAACTTGAACAAAAATATGTGAATTTAAAGACCCAATATGACAAACTGGAGAAGGAACTTCGCAAAAATAATATAATTGTTTTTGGATTGGAACCGCCCAAAGAAAACTTATGCGAATTTGTCATAACCAAATTAAACCAACACCTTGAGCTCGACTTGCAGAAAACAGAAGTAAATGATATTTTTACTATAGGTAAACAGACTAACAATCGACCGGTTATTATTAAATTCACCTCATATTTGAAGAAACAAGAAGTTTTGAGAAACTGCAAAAAATTAAAAAATACACAAATCAGTATTACTGAACAACTTTCACTGAATGAAAGAAAAGAAAATATTACTGCAACACCTGAAAAAAGCTCGTGCTGACAAATTAAACGCTTTTTTAAAGGGCAATACGCTTTTCATAAACGGTCAGGCTTATAGTGCAAAAGAACTTGCAGATCAAGAGGAAGATACAGACTCTGAAGAAATTATCGAAAATGGACAGAAATCAAATGATTTAGACCTCCTGAATAAAAGCATTCTGTCAACTAGGTAGAATAATAGTGCCCCAGCTACCCCAACAAAGCAATTAACACTGGAAGAACTTAAGGAAGTATCTTACTTGCCTCCGCCAGAATCAACGAAAAAAAGAAAACATATCACTGAAAAAAACGGGGAACCTGCACTGAAGACAGCCAAAATAATTACACGCTCTGCAAGCACAAAAGAGACTAATGATTCCAAATAAAAACACTTTAGATAACCCTGACTACAGTTCCTAATAATCAAGACAGTGAATCAAATGCAATTTTAAGACTGAACTGTGAATATTTTATTTTAAATGAGTAATTTTGTTGAATGTTTTTATTTTTCGTTCTGTTAATGTTTGATATATAGGTTTAATAATATTTAGAATTGTATTTGTTTGTCATATTACTGTCTCTTGAATTTTTTACTTTTCTTATGACCTCATTTGTTAGTCTTGGATGTTAGGTAATCAGTAGATTAATTGAGTATTTTGATTATAATAAATAAGACACATTTTTATTTAATTAAAGGGATGGATCAATATATAAGAGACCATAATTACACTCCCGTAACAACCGTGGAAGTTGAGGGTTTTGATGATTACAATGATACCTTTGGGAATGCAGAAACTAATTTTAATGTTCTTCATCAGAATATCAGAAGTATATCGAAAAACTTTGATTATTTCTGTGTTCTATTAAAACATATTAAGAGCGACATTCATTGTATCGTGCTTACTGAGACATGGCAATTGCAAGACATAAACTTCTTTCATATTGACGGATATAGGGCAGTCTATAGTGGCGGAAATGTAAACCAGAATGATGGCATCGTAGTGTTTGTAAAAGATATTTTTAATTATACAAGTAGAATAGTTGAAATTGGTGAATGTAAAGCATTGGAGCTAAGAATTAAAACCAAAAATAGTAAACAGTTTCTTCTTACTGGCATTTATAGACCCCCAGCTACATGTCCAGAAAATTTCATTGTGAATCTCTCCACATACCTCGAAGAAACAAAAAACATACCATTATTAGAAACTCATGCAATTGTGGGAGACATTAATATAAATATAAAAAAAGAAAATGACATTATGGTCGATAATTATCTCAACTTATTAAGCGAATATAATTTTATTTCTCTAGTAAACTGCTATACTAGAGTCCAAAATCAATCAAGTAGCTGTATAGACAATTTTTTTGTCAGGACCAAGTTAAAATTAAAAGATCATTTCACACCCAGTATTATTAAAAGTGATATCACTGACCATTATACTACTGTTGTGCATATAACTGATACCATTCTATTTAATATTCCAAGAAAATATGAAAAAAAGTTTATTGATTTTAAGAAAATAAAAAATGATATCAAATCTTATAATTGGATGTCTTTTTATAGTATGGAGGAAGTACAGGATTGCACAACATATTTTGTTGATGTATTACGTCAGACTATAGACAAAAATACGACCATTGTAAAACAAAAAAGAGAGGACCAACCTAGAAAGTCATGGATAACCACTGGAATTTTAAGGTCAATAAAAACAAAGGACAAACTGTATAGGAAATTTAAACAAAGTCAAGAGTTATATAGGGCCGAGTATACCTTCTACAAGAATCGTTTAAACAGATTAATTAAAGAAGCTAAAATACAATATTTTCGAGATAGGGTAGAGGAAAATAAAAATGACTCTAGAAAGTTGTGGAATACCATAAAGAATATTTCCGGCGTAAATAAAACTAACACGATAAGTGAAATACAGGACTTAGATGGTTCCTTAACAGACGATAAACAGATAATGGCTAATATATTAAACGACCATTACATAAATGTTGGCAAGAAACTAGCCGCACAAATAACACCACCTCAAGAAGGCCTCCAACAGATAATACCTATACAACATTCGATGTACCTCGAAGATACAGATAAGAACGAAATTGAAAAAATAATAGACTCACTTAAATCCCACAAAGCACCGGGCTATGATCTCATAACAGCTGAGTTGCTTAAAGAACTTAAATGTGACATTTCTGAACAACTTACATACATCATAAACCTAATTATTCATTCTGGTGTAGTACCCCACGAATTTAAGATTGCTGTAGTAAAACCTCTATATAAAAGCGGTGATCCAACGTTGCCTATAAGCTACCGACCTATTTCCTTGGTTACCACAATATCGAAAATTTTCGCAAGGGTGGTGAAGACAAGACTAACCAACTTTTTAGAAAAGTATGAACTATTGTCATCCAAACAGTACGGCTTTAGAGAGGGAAAGGGTACTCAGGATGCTATTGGTAATTTAATTAACAAAATGTATACCGCCGTTGATAATAAACAACCTGCACTGTGCGTATTCCTTGATCTTTCTAAAGCTTTCGATACGGTTAACCATTGTCTACTTTTGAAAGACTTGGAAAATACAGGAATAAGAGGAATTCCCCTTCAACTGTTTAAGGATTACTTAAGCAATCGAAAACAACTGGTCAGAGTGGGTGACTCATTCAGTACGAAAAGAGTTGTAGAGTGTGGAGTGCCTCAGGGTACTGTATTGGGTCCAGTGCTGTTCTCCGTATATTTAAATCATTTACTTAATCTTGACACTGCCTGCGATATTATTAGTTTCGCTGATGATACCGTCCTGTTTTATACGGCGAATAGTTGGGATTCCCTACGTCAGAAAGTGGAAAGTGACCTTGAACACATATTTAATTGGTTTTCAAACAAAATACTAACAATAAACTTTGAAAAAACTAAATTCATAACGTTTACATCTTATCAGAACGGTCAACCAAATTATAACACAATAAAAGTAAATTATAACAATGCTTTCATTAATATTATGTCCACATCTGATATAAAGTATCTCGGTATTACAATCGACTCTTACCTACGATGGGATAAACATATCCAAAACGTAAAGAATACCCTCAGAACTCTTGTTTATAAATTTAAGATGTTATCTTCCTTTTTGAAAACCGATCATTTGAGAATTATGTATTTTGCTCTCGTTGAGTCTAGACTTTGTTATGGTATATTGGGATGGGGAGGAGTCTCGGATAGATATGCAATGAGTTTGGAAGTACTTCAAAAGCGAATTATTAAAATCATTTATAAGAAACCAAATATTTATCCCAGTAACCAGTTGTATATGGAAACAGGATTTTTTGATATAAGGCAAATGTATTTTTACAACATATGCATGCACCTTTATAGCAACAAGGCCCTTATAACATTAATTGATCATGCATACAACACCAGAACAAGAACAAAAAATAACGCAAAAACTACTGTAACAAAAAAGACCATAGGGCAGAAAAGTTACCTTTATTTAGGAACCAGAGTGTACAACTTTTTACCAAGAGAATTAAAAACCCTTGTCCAGTCATTTAATTGTAAACCCTTACTTAAAAAAAAATAAAGTTGTTTCTGCTTACCGTGGAAAGATCGATCATTGATGGTATAGTCAGTGTAAAGAATTAGTGCTCCCTGCATACTTTTATGGTTGTTTTGGGATGGTGATTGTGGGTGGGGATTTATTTTCTGATTAACTTTGATTGAGTGATAAGATCTAATCATCTTGTAATTTTATCACTTCTTTTGTCTTTGCTTGTTTTTTGCTTGAGCTTTTTGCTTGAGTTTCTTAGCTTAACTTTATTAAAAGGTATATAAGGTCTTATAAGATATGTTTTGTAGTGTGTAAGTGTAGTGTTATAGTTTTCTATTGTATAATATTATTATAACTATTTACTTGAATTCTAATTAATAAAGACCTGCGTACAGCATCAGCTCCTGCAGGTTCTTGTAGTTTATTTGCTATGTAATTAATTTTTGTGAATTATTATAACCATTTTATTTTTGATTGGTAAATAAACTTTATTATTATTATTATTATTATTATTATTATTATTATTATTATACATTTGTATTTTGTTTGATTATAGTGCCGCTTTCTTATTAAAATGAAGTAATATTACGTCAGTGAATATATTTTTTTTAGAAGGTAAGAAATAAGAACATAAAGTATTCCTCACTGTTATATTAAAGCAAGTAAATATTTTACAAAACTTCTCTACATGTTTCGAATGTAGAAACATTTATCTTCAGGAGAACAAATATAATTTTTAAAAAAAGAAGGAAAACTAGTAGATATCACCCTAACTGAGCTACAAGATTGAAGGTTCAATGAAAAAATAAGTAGAACGGTGAGAAAATAGGTGCACATGTTGCATTGTAAAACGTTTATTAATTATTATTAGCCAAAATTTAAACCTTCTTTTAAAATTACTTATTAAATTTTACCTTATAGGTAACTTATCAGCTAACTTTTACATTTGAATATTCTGTTATTACGTTGTATATACCTGTGCTAACTAAACCAACAACTTTACTTTAGTGAAATCATAAAATAATATGCATCGGCAGAAATTCCATTTGTTTACTGACACAATTACAAAATTTGTTAGTCGCAACATAAATTTTCAGATCTTTGTATAGTTTAATGCTAAATAACTACAACGTTAAAAGACAAAACAAAAATTTTACCAAACAGCCGCTCTCAGGACATGCCAGTAATTAGTTTTATTTAAATGCTAAAATATTTTTTAAAATAATGAAATTTTAACAAGAATGTAGTACTTACTTGTACAGGGTGATTCATTAAGGGGTGACGAGCGGCCATATCTCGGAAACTACTGGCCATAGAAATTCAGGGAAAAAAAATTATAACTAAAGTGGCCATGAGAAAATCCTGGAAATAATTTTTAATTTCCGCATTTTGCTGCAAGAGGGCGTAATAAAAAAGTAAATTTTAAAATTGTATATATCTCCGAAAATTCCACATTAAGGTATATCTTTGATAACACCTTTAAAAAGCTTGGACAATTATGCATTATTTTGGTCTTCTCCTCATTGGCGTACCGACTTTAATAAGAGGAGGGAAAGTGTAATCAGTTAAATCACTGTAACTTATAAACGACTTATCCGATTTTAGCAAACTAAATACTGTTTGGAAGAGAAATGTATGCACTTTTACCAATCGTATTTAGTTGTCCATGATAATTCTCAAAAAAAATGCTAGAGGGCGCAATTTGTAATAATAACACATTTTTTGATTTTACTCCGAAAAAATAAATCATACGGTATAACTATGATACCATAATCGAAAAGTAGATGAAATTTGCTAGAAAAAATATTAAAACCGCCGCTCGATATCTCCGTTCGTTTCACCGTTATCGCCAATAGAATAATTTTTAATGAAGAACCGATTATATATTTTTTAGAAAAAAAGTGGGACGCCACTGATATTTTTTCATGTGGATATTATTTTTGATTAGCCTGGTCAATTCTGCATTAAAATGGTCTCGTACGTTTTTCTCCTCAGGCACACCGTTCTTAATTAAATTAGCTTGACTATTTATTATTATTATTATTATTATTATTATTATTATTATTATTATTATTATTATTATTATTATTATTATTATTAACATTGATAATGAAAAATTTTGTTTTATAAAAATTGTTGGAAATGACCACCTTCACTTAATAGGCATGCATAAAGCTAATTTAATTTAATTATTTTAATTACGAACGGTGTGCCCGAGAAGAAAAACTTAAGAGACCATTTTTATGCAAAATTGACCAGGCTAATCAGAAATAATATCTACATGAAAAAATATCAGTGGCGTCCCACTTTTTTTCTAAAAGATATATAATCGCTTCTTCATTAAAAAATATTCTATTGGCGATAACGCTGAAACGAACGGAGATATCGAGCGGCGGTTTTAATATTTTTTCTAGCAAATTTCATCTACTTTTCGATTATGGTGTCATAATTATACCGTATGATTTATTTTTTCGGAGTAATATCAAAAAGTGTGTTATTATTACAAATTGCGCCCTCTAGCATTTCTTTTTGAGAACTATTATGGACAACTAAATACGATTGGTGAAAGTGTATCCAAACAGTATTTAGTTTGCTAAAATCGGATAAGTCGTTTATAAGTTACAGCGATTTAACTGATTACACTTTCAACAGCTTCCCCCCTCTTATTAAAATCGGTACGCCAATGAGCATAAGACCAAAATGATGCATAATTGTCCAAGCTTTTTAATGGTGCTATCAAAGATATACCTTAATGTGGAATTTTCGAGGCAAAATGCGGAACTTAAAAATTATTTCCAGGATTTTCTCATGGTAACTTTAGTTATATTTTTTTTTTCCTGAATTTCTATGCCTAGTAGTTTTCGAGATATGGCCGCTCGTCACCCTTAATGAATCACCCGGTACAATAGTAAAAGATAAATTATTCGTTTTGCTGAAAGCCTAAAAGTGTGTAACGTTGTCCTTCTCAAATGATCAAGAATCATACCTTAAGCGGGTAAAACATAAATAAACTAAAATATTTTTGCAGAAGAAGAATTTCCGACAGATCCATCCCTAGACACGTTTCGCCATATCATGGCTCATAAAATATTCTTATTTATAAATAAGCTCAAAGTTAGGTAGGTACTGCAAGTTAAAGTTTGGGTAGCCCAAAGCGCGTTACCATTTTCAGCTTTGTTTGTTGGACAAATTGAAACTATTTTAAGTGGCAATGTGTCATCTTCCTATTGATGTAGACGTAACGACTATAATAATATTACCTCTATGCTAATGGGGTAAGTTACTGGTTCGCTGGCAGCATAACATTTTTAGAACGGTCCGCTTTAAAAACTGAATGCTAAAATCTCCCCGAAAGTATGCTGTAGTTCTATGATAAGAAATAAAGACTAATATACTCTAAAGTAGAGCTTTCTGTGAATTTTTTTGAGATACGCCATAGCGGGTTAAAATGTTTAAATTGTTTGTTAACCATTATCAATTTTTTTAATTGAAAAACAATCTAATTTGTAAAAAAAAAAAGTGTTGGACAACTTATTTTTGTATAAAAAGGTAAACATTTCTGTAAAAAATGACTATACAAAATATATTCAAATTACTGAAAATAACTTGAAAAATTATACTAAAAGTTTTTGGTTTTTTTTAAAAAACAAAAAAAAATTTGAATCTCTACCCGAAAAAATTAATTTTGGTGTTTCTTTCGCTTCAAATGATAGAAATTGCTAATTTGTTTCTGGAATATTTTGATAGTGTGTATGAGAAACCGAATGTTCCATGTTTGGTTAATGTAGCCGAACCACTGAACTCTTTCACAGTAAACTATATTCCGTCTTCGATTATCGAAAAAACTCTAAAGGGCCTCGACCCTAAGAAGGGACCAGGTCCTGACGGGATCCCATCGATATTTTTGAGATCTTGTCCTGGCCTAAGTAAACCATTATACAAGTTATTTAATAAGTGTTTGTCTCGGGGAATTTTTCCAAAAAATGGAAGGTTGCACAAATCGTTCCAATTCACAAAACCGGAAATAAAAATAATGTTGAAAATTATCGGCCAATCTCTCAACTGTGTCACTTTGGAAATGGATGTGACCTCTGGAGTTCTGCAGGGTTCACACTTGGGTCCCCTGCTTTTTGTATTATTTTTATATGACATAGGAACCTGTTTAATGGACTCTAACAGTGTGTATTTCTTATATGCTGACGACCTTAAGATTTCAACTGTCATTAATTCGCCTTTGGACATAGTGAAACTGCAGGGGGACATTAACAGACTCTCTGAATACTGCACACTGAATCGTCTGCATTTAAATGTTGATAAGTAATTATTTTATCTAAATTAGACCTCTAAAGAAATCCAAATATAGATTTGAGCTTAAATAATATACAATTAAAACGTGTTAATGTGGTTAAAGATTTGGGGGTTACCTTGGACTCCAAACTGTTGTTCGAGTCCCACATTATTCGGAAAGCGTTGCGCATTTTAGGATTTATCCTGAAAACTACTAAAGGCTTTAAAAGCCCTGCATCGTTAATTACTTTATATTGCAGGATGGTGAGAAGTACTCTGGAGTAGTCGTCAACAGTCTGGAATCCGATGTATCACAAATATATGGATCGAATTGAAAGTGTCCAAAAAAAGTTCATCAATGCGCTTAATTTTTGTTACAATAGACAACGGCACTTTTACTCGTATAACGAGAATTTGTTATTTTATAGCTTGCAATCGCTGAGGTCCAAAAGACAGTGTTTTGACATTTTCTTTGTTTATAAGATGGTAAATAACCTCATCGACTCTGAATTTTGCGTAAACTATGTACTTTTTAACGCTAACCCATACACACTTCGGAACAGGCTAACTTTTAGTGGCCCTGATTTTACAACCTTTCTAACTCTCCTCTCATACGTTGCATGAGAACATACAACGATCTTGTAACGTGTGATAGAGGCATTGACCTATTTAATACTAACTTATGTGCCTTTAAAAAACTCATCAGGAAAAAAATACCTATTATCCTTTGATTAGGAACTGCATTGCTATCACTCGCGTATCTTTAGCTTTACAATTTGTCTTTGGATTTATTACTTGATTGTACCAAAATGGCCTTTTCTTCTTTAGTTATACTTATTGTGTACTTCTACCGAACTTTGTAATTTTTTTTTTTGTAATTCGTGTCACTCTATAATTGGTCTGCTATAAACAGTCTGTTGAGTGACCTTGTTTGTCTAAATAAATAAATAAATAATATTTAAAAAAAAGTTAATTGTCAAAGCACAGTGCTGAGTAACATTGTAGTCTCTAACAAAAGTTATTTTTAATTTATGGTTCTTTAAATAACTTTATTAATATTCAACAAAAATTGCAAAAAGAGTTACCCAATGGGTTTTTACACTAAATTTTAATTTTTTTTTGCAGTGCATTAAGGAACGAAAAGGTAAAAAAAAATTGTGTAGGTACTTTTTGATATATTTAAGCCATCACTGAGAAAATAAATAAACCAAAAAACTATTGAAACAAAAACACGAACTTTATCGAATATTACGTCATAAAAACGGCAGATTGACAATGTTGCTAATTTTTTCTAAAATATTTATATTATAATACCAACAATGGCAACGTTTGAAAAGTAATTCAATAAAAAGAATTGTCCAAAACGAACAGAAAAATAAAAAAGTCACCATATTATTTATTAGTATTACCCTATCTTTGATCTTAAAATAAATTAATAAACTTCTAAGAACAAAATATTCTATATAACTACAATAAAACTTTCACGTGTAGAAACGCTAAAATTATTGACAAAAGACTATTCCAATGCAATAAAGGCTAGCCTAAGTTATTTGTCCATCAAAATATTCATATTCTTTCCAATATTAAAGTCGCAGCTTGTCACACAAAAACAGTGTTTGAAAGTTGTAGGACTAACCAGTCTTTTCGATACCTGGCTCTATAAGTAAATAAATAAAAAGATCAGTTATTGTAAATAAAAGTAATCAAAACATTACAATAATTCGGATGTAAATAAAAATACCAACATGACAAGACGTGACAAGATCTATAACGATCCATACGAATTGACGTCATCGCACATGTTTCGCGATTTTAAAATAACGTGAATCCAAATATTTTGCGCAACATTCACAATAATGATAAGTTAATGAACATTAATGTTAATTTTATAAAATCAATGCCAAGAAAAATAGGCTAGGCAAGAACCAAATTACCGAAGAACACGGTAGAGAAACGAGTTATGTAAAGAAAGTTTCTTAGAAAGTGTAAATTTGACAAACACTGTGCCTTTTTTAAGTAAATAATGAATTTCCACCAAGAAAATATCTCTATCATTCAAAATTTCCAGCCTTTACTAAGAGAATACGTCAGACCGTTAATTTTCATTTACTTTACATTTTTTCGTAATGTATCTATTTTATCAGCGCGAAGAATATACAAACGACTACCGTTCATATTTTTTAAAATACCCGATTTTATTTAATATTGAATAATCATTGCGTTGCTTAGCTGAATTTCCGGTCCAGTAACGATGATGGACAAACTTATTTTGTACCGTAAGATTCTCTGCAGTACAACTTTCTTTTTTTCTATGAGGTCAATATACCGTCTTGGTTAATGCATTTATTGAAGGTCAATAAAATTATCGGGTACAAATTATTTGCCGCATGCAGTTGAGTTTAAAATCACTGCAATTTGTATGTATTATTACTATTGCATTAGGTAAAAACAAATTAATTGATTCAGACGGTAATATGTGGAAATCCAAAATTATATGGGATCCAGTAAAAAATAGTTAAACTTGTAAATTTTCACTAAATTAAAAACAAAATGGCATGTTTCGCTAACACTGTAGCTTCGTCAGATGACAATAATGTAAAAAAATTTCAATATAAATAAAAGATGCAATTAATTCAGTTTATTGAACATACAGCGATAGTCTGTAATTTGGAATAAACTCAGTAAATCAAATACCTTTCTATTTTCGAAAGAATGCTCGGACACGTCGATTAGTATTTTTAGTTGCGGTATTTTCCATTATAAAAACAATTATACAGTATGTCCCAAATTAGAGATAGGACGCCATCGATAATTTTTTTAAATAGCAACCCTGGTTTTTTGATCACTATTTTTAAAGAGCATATCAAGTTACACGTAAATGCAAAATTTTAATTTTTTATTGCTTGCCGTTTCCAAGATAATTTAACAAACAGTTTTTATTTGAAAAATTTGTCAATACCCTAATCGCAATTGAAATTCGTTTTGAACATTTCTAATGATTTCTGAGGAAATTTATCTACACACAGGTCTTATTCGTACTTTCAACTCCTCAATGTTTGCGGGCTTCGTCTGAAAAATCTTGCTTTTGAAATATCCCCATAGGAAATAATCCAAAGGAACCAGATCTGGAGATCTTGGTGGTCATTTAAAGGGTCCCCTACTACCAATCCATATTCCTAGAAATACAGCGTCCAAATAATCATGGACAGGTCTTGCATAACGGGGGGGATTTTTTTTAAGATGACAATGAGATAATAAAAGTCTTTGAGCGTGAGACCCGTCACTTTATATCTAAATGTACTTGTGTTACTTTTTTTTTTTTTTTTTTTATGATAAAACACCTGCACTGTAGGAAAAATCCTTTAAGGCGCTCTGGGAGCGGTGCGAGTGCGAAAAAAGCGATTAACGTTGGTTTTGAAACGTTGAAGATTGTATTCATTGGGAAACACGACCTCAGGAAGATCATTCCACAAAGATGACGTTCTCCAGATGAAAGAATTCTTAAACAATGAAGTTCGAGGAGTACTAAGCTGAACAACATATGGATGAGCGGCAGTGGTTCGCCGTGTATTTCTGTTTTGCATTGCTCTAGGTGGAATCAAGTGGGCAATGTCAGTCGAACACCTGCCATGAAAATATCTGTAAAAGAGAGCCAAATCACCAACCTGTCTTCGATGCTCCAGGCTATCGAGGGTCTTGGTCAGCTCGGGGTCGCCGATCAGACGAACGGCTCTCCTTTGAATGGAATCCAGTAGCCGAAGGGTGTGCTTGGGTGCAGAGCTCCAGACATGAGAGCAATATTCTAATGATGGTCGAATCTGGGCTTTGTAGAGTGTCAAAAGTTGATGAGGTGTGTACAACCTTTTGGTGCGGAAAAGTACACCAAGTTTCTGTGCAGCTGCCTTGGCAATTGCGGCAACGTGATCATGCCAAGACATATTACCTCCCAGATTGACCCCCAGCAAATTAATAGACGGTGCCAGGGGAATTGCGTGTCCTGCCATGACTATATCCGGTTCTGCAATGTTAACCTTTTTGGAGAAGACTGCTGCCTGGGTTTTCTTAGCATTAAATTCGACTTGGTTACTGTCACCCCAAGCCAAAATTTCTTCCAGGTCATTGTTGAGGCGCAATACTTCATGCCGCCTGCGAAGATGTGCGTCGGCAGCGGATGTTTGGGGAGTCAAGGTAAAAGATGAGACAAGTGTGCTGTCATGAGCAAAGCTATAAATTGGATTTTGGGTTTTCACTAGAAGGTCGTTAATATACAGTAAAAAGAGGGTAGGCGACAATATGGACCCTTGAGGAACACCGGCATTGATGGTGAAGGTGTCTGAGAGAAACCCGTCAATCGCCACTTGCAGAGAACGGTTCTTAAGGAAGCTGGTTAACCATAAACAGAATCCATTAGGCATACCGTAGGATCGCAATTTACTTAGAAGCCCATCGTGCCAAACACGATCAAAAGCCCTAGAGATGTCCAGTGCAACAGCCCGGGATTCTCCATGATGTTCGATGGTGTTGCTCCAAAGATGGGTGACATATGCCAGAAGGTCACACATTTGAATTTGTTTAATACATTGTTTTTAAAATTTTTAAATAGAAAAACTGTTTGTTAAATTATCTTGGAAACGGCAAGCAATAAAATATTTAAATTTTGCACTTATGTGTAACTTGATTTGCCCTTTAAAAATAGTCATTAAAAAACCAAGGTTGCCATTTAAAAAAATTATCGATGGCGTCCTATCTCCAGTTTGGGACATACTGTATAATTGTTTTTATAATGGAAAGGACCGCAACTGAAAATACTAATCGACGTGTTCGGGCATTCTTTCGAAAATAAATAGGCATTTGAATTACTGAATTTATTCCAAATTACAGACTGTATAGTTAAAAACAATGGAAGGGTAACAACATCTAGAAATCCAAAAAGGGATCAGTATAATTAAATTAAGTAACCCATTCACTGTTTGTAGTTATATCTTCAATAATTTGTATTTTATTGCATCTTTTATTTGTTTTAAACTTTTATTATATGATTGTCATCTGACGAACTTTTTTTTACTTTATCAAAATTACTGTTTAAAATTTGGCGATGTCGAACAGGAAATATATAGGTACCTATTTTAATATGACCTGTCAGCACACGTGAAGTGCCCCAGAGTTTCATGGAATGATATAACTTAATATCTAGGAAGCATATTTTACATTTTGTTGTTATTAATACCTGCCTCAAGATCAATCTATAATTTATAATAAAATATAGTTATAACTGAATTTTTTTAAATTTTTATTAGATACCTTATTTATGAAATTAGATAATTAGTTAAGTGCATTTTTTCCCGAATTTGGGTGTGGCACAAAAAAATTTCGCGCTTGGCCTGGGGCGCTTTTCGACCTTCACGTTCTCCATAACCCATTCAGTAACTGGGTCACCCCCAGACGAAATTTATAAATACGCCACTGTCGGCACGTAGGTCTAAATGTACGTAATATGTACATGTTAGCGTAAAATAATAAAGTTTAAAACCAGACTTTAAATCGATCCAAGGCTTGTTCAAAAGTTTATGCTATTTCTGGATAACACTTATTTTGTTTATTATTTATTTATTTCAAAAAAAAAAATTCTTGATTCAAAAATATTATTATGTTTTTGGCAAGTAATGCCAAAATAATTAAAAATGAAAATAAAGCAATAATTTTAAGCTAGGTATTATTTTACATTAATATGATATGAATAAAAGGAGCAATATTCAAATATTTCAGTATTCACCTGAAGACGACTGGAGATGCTTACCAGTTGAAACGTAGTGATTCTAAACAAATAAAGACAATGCAAGTCCAAAACTCTACTGCCAATCAAATATTTATTTTAAATTAAGGTGGTCACCGAATATTTTAAATTCCATTAAAGCCCGGAAAAGCCTCAATATTCAAGCGAAAGTTAGATTATTTAATATTTATATTATTAAGGATTTCGGTTTGATGAAAGTTCTTGTGGGTTTTCTCATGTCATCACATATAGAACTTTACCTTGGAATAAAAATTAATATACGAAAAAGTTTAACATCATTTTTTCTTTATTAGTATGTATAGGAAATTTGGTAAAATATAAAAAATACTAATCGGTATTCACCTGAAAACTATTGGAGATACTTACCAAGTTAAACGTAGTGATTCATTTAAAACAAATAGAGACAATGCAAGTCCAAAACACTTCTATCATTCAAGAAATATCATTGTCTCCAACCTTCAAACAGGCGATCAACCTAAATTGTTTTAAGAGAAGACTAAATAGAAACTTCAAAAAAGACTACAAGGTCCTCTAAAATTTTTAAAGTGATATTGATATGTAAATAACATAATAATGTGTTTTGTTATTTTATGTTGATTAGTTTTACAACATAAAATTTTTGAATTTTTTACAAAATTATATTGTGAATTAAAAAAACGAAAATTGGCTATTCAAAAAGAAAAATTGATAACATGTTTCCAAGATGTTTACTTACCACGTTCAGCAAAAAGGTAAAACGGCAAGAAATATTTTTCTTTTAAGTAATCCAGAGCGAGACACAAAACTCGCGGAAATGGTGGCAAATATTGAATGCCGAGCAAATAAAAAATAAATATATAATTTCGCAGGTACTTTGCTGGTTAGGTGAACAATTAGTTGTAAGAGACACTAATTATTTTGACGATTAATAGGTACATCTTACGACCAAAGAATAACAAGTTGTCGTCTATTGCACGTAAATGATAAAGGTGCAAGGTTAAGGATAATTGAAGTTTTTATGTTAAGAATCGAGTTGTACGCAAATTTAAATATGATTAAAAAAATATTTTAATTACAATAAATATTACCGGACTTTCACAGTAAAAGGTTCACGTAGGAATAAAACAAACATAACTTTTCCAATTCTATGTTTTTTTTACATATAAATAATTGATCTTTAAACGATGTTGAGTTCTTTGACGTTGTTACGAAAATAATTGGAATGTCTTAGTTTAATGTTTATTTTGAAAAAAAAATTGAATGGGTCACTTTAATCAGTTTATTCAACTTAAAAATGTTCAGTATAAAAATATTATAATACAGTGTGTCGCGGATGGGGTCCCCAAGGGGGAAAAATCTTTATTATTCATTTTACAAACAAAAGTCATTCTTTATAAAAAGTTCTGCTTTTTGAGAAAATTAATTCACGATAAAAAAATGTCAGATCAGATGTACAGGGTGTTAATAAATTAGGAAAATATGAAAATGCTTCAAGAGAGAAGTAATATTATTTATTATTTTTTACAAAAATTTTATAAAACAAAGTTGTTTATAAACTAACATAAAGTCTAAATACAAATTTTGAAATAAAAATTCGAAACCATTTCGAAAATGCCTTTTTTTTTCAATCGACCAGAAAACAAGCACTTTCTAGATAATTTTTCGACCGGAAAATATCACTTTGTTGGTCTAGACCGGAAAGTAATAAAAAAGAGACCAGACCGGTAATAGTAATTTACATTACAAGACCGGAAAGAAGTGTTTTTCAGGTCGAGACAAGCATTTCCAGGGCGAGCCGTAGGCGAGTCCTGGAATCTTGGGGAGACCTGAAAAACACAAATTTCCGGTTGCGTGACGTACAATATTTTTTTTAAGATCGACACTTTTATATAATACATTTTTTAATTCTTTATATTTTATTTATTTAAGTTTGACATAAACAACAAATTCATCAAACGAACTGTCACTCAACAATACATTCGAAATTTTGTTACCTTAGTAACGAAATCAAAGTAGATTCCATTATCAAAGAGCGATTGGAAAATTGACGTAAGGGACTTGCAAAGGATTTTTCCGGTCCCTTACGTCAATTTTCCGGTCCCGAGACCGGCAAAACGTTATTTTCTGGACGAAAAATTGTCCAGAAAGTGTATATTTTCTGGTCGGTCTTAAAAAAAGTACTTTTCCGGTCCCTCTTTAACTATAACTATAATAAATACAATTCAATACCCCACAAAATTGTACCTTCAACATAACAATTCAAAAAAAGATATTATCAAATAGAATTAAGGACCTACGTACCAAATTGTATTTATTATAGTTATTATTAAACATAATTTTAACATTTTCTCGTACGCCACTGGTGTCTTGTGTCGATTATAAAAAAATATTGTACGTCACTCAACCGAAAAGTACGTTAACAGGACTCGCAGGCTCCCAGGACTCGCCTGGCGGCTCGTCCTGGAAATTGCCTGCTTCTTCCTGTAAAATAGTACTTTCCGGTCTTGTAACGTAATATACTATTACGTAAATAAAATTCTGACATAAACATGAACGTATACAAAATCGGCGATATTAATTTTTTATTTTAAAAATTGGAATTTTTATTTCAAAATTTGTATTTAGACTTTACGTTAGTTTATAAACAACTTTGTTTTATAAAATTTTTGTAAAAAATAATAAATAATGGTACTTTTCTCTTGAAACATTTTCATATTACGCATCCGAACGCCCTGTACATCTGATCTGACATTTTTTTTATCGTGAATTAATTTTCTCAAAAAGCACAACTTTTTATAAAGAATGGCTTTTGTTCGTAAAATGAATAATAAAGATTTTTTCCCCCTTGGGGACCCCATCCGCGAACACACTGTATAATTTTACAAAGTTGCAACAGAAACAATAATTACACCCTGTTGTCTAGTAAACGTCTACCCTGGAAGCTTCTTAAATTTAAACTATGATTTTTAATTTTTTTTTTTCATGATAAAACACCTGCACTGTAGGAAAAATCCTTTAAGGCGCTCTGGGAGCGGTGCGAGTGCGAAAAAAGCGATTAACGTTGGTCTTGAAACGTTGAAGATTGTATTCATTGGGAAACACGACCTCAGGAAGATCATTCCACAAAGATGACGTTCTCCAGATGAAAGAATTCTTGAACAATGAAGTTCGAGGAGTACTAAGCTGAACAACATATGGATGAGCGGCAGTGGTTCGCCGTGTATTTCTGTTTTGCATTGCTCTAGGTGGAATCAAGTGGGCAATGTCAGTCGAACACCTGCCATGGAAATATCTGTAAAAGAGAGCCAAATCACCAACCTGTCTTCGATGCTCCAGGCTATCGAGGGTCTTGGTCAGCTCGGGGTCGCCGATCAGACGCACGGCTCTCCTTTGAATAGAATCCAGTAGCCGAAGAGTGTGCTTGGGTGCAGAGCTCCAGACATGAGAGCAATATTCTAATGATGGTCGAATCTGGGCTTTGTAGAGTGTCAAAAGTTGATGAGGTGTGTACAACCTTTTGGTGCGGAAAAGTACACCAAGTTTCTGTGCAGCTGTCTTGGCAATTGCGGCAACGTGATCATGCCAAGACATATTACCTCCCAGATTGACCCCCAGCAAATTAATAGACGGTGCCAGGGGAATTGCGTGTCCTGCCATGACTATATCCGGTTCTGCGATGTTAACCTTTTTGGAGAAGACTGCTGCCTGGGTTTTCTTAGCATTAAATTCGACTTGGTTACTGTCACCCCAAGCCAAAATTTCTTCCAGGTCCTTGTTGAGGCGCAATACTTCATGCTGCCTGCGAAGATGTGCGTCGGCAGCGGATGTTTGGGGAGTCAAGGTAAAAGATGAGACAAGTGTGCTGTCATCAGCAAAGCTATAAATTGGATTTTGGGTTTTCACTAGAAGGTCGTTAATATACAGTAAAAAGAGGGTAGGCGACAATATGGACCCTTGAGGAACACCGGCATTGATGGTGAAGGTGTCTGAGAGAAACCCGTCAATCGCCACTTGCAGAGAACGGTTCTTAAGGAAGCTGGTTAACCATAAACAGAATCCATTAGGCATACCGTAGGATCGCAATTTACTTAGAAGCCCATCGTGCCAAACACGATCAAAAGCCCTAGAGATGTCCAGTGCAACAGCCCGGGATTCTCCATGATGTTCGATGGTGTTGCTCCAAAGATGGGTGACATATGCCAGAAGGTCACCTGTTGATCTGGACTTACGAAAACCGTATTGATGGTCGCTGATAATGTTAAGCCCTTCCAGATACTTTAGGAGTTGTTGGTTAATAGCTTTCTCCATTATCAATCAATCAATACACCATTAGAGTCGGCATCTTATCTTTATACACCCTAATACTCAAGATTGTTGTTTCTAGAACTAATTGTTTGAAGATATTTCGTATTCTTTGTTTATACTCTTCATTTTTGTTTAGTGTGAGGGTGTGGATAGGGGGTTTTGGCACTGGTTAAAACCAAATGGCCAGCATCGAATTTTGTTTAGTAAAATTAGTTAATTTAATAGCTATTAATATAACGAGATTATAATGCGATTTATAATAGTCGAGGACATTACTAGGTGACGAGGCAACAGCCGAGTCACCCGCAATGTCCGAGACGGTGTTAAATCGCTAATAATCGAGTTGTATTCAAAGCTTTATCGTATCATTGACAACGGCGATGTGAAAATAAAAATTATGTCATTTCATTTTGGCATTTCTAAAAGTCATCATTAAAATCATGCAAGATTTTGATATTCCTGATCCTGAATCCATTATGAAAAAGAACATCGGCAGTTTTGTTAGTCAACATAAATAGGAAGACAAAAATCACAAAGTCATGGTCTCAATCATGATTGAGACCATGACTTTGTGATTTTTGTCTTTCTATTTATGTTGTTACTTTGGTCTCTTTGAGAAAATGGACGATTTTTTCGAAATTTTGTTAGTGGCGAAACAAAGTACATGTTCAAGGTGCAGAAGAAACGGTATTACTGGCGTATTTCGCAAAACTCTCTGAGGAATACTCTGCTTCATCCTTATGGCCGAAATATTCCATGTTACGAGCGACTTTAGAACTGAAGGAAAAAGTGGAAATCGATAAATACGGCGCCTTAATACGTTTCATCAAGAAGAAATATGTTGGATATAGAGCAAACAAATCAAAAGTATTTACAAGAGAACAAGTCAACGAATTTGTGTGTTCTGCCTCAGACGAGAAGTTTTTAATGATGAAAGTGGCTTTTTTAATTGGAATTGGAGGAGCCTGTCGAACTAATGAATTAGCGAAGATGATCACGGAAGATGTTGACGTTTTAGAGGACAAGCTGATTGTTACTATTCCCGACTCAAAACTCCACAAGAAACGTATTTTCGCTGTGATATTTGACGGCGAAGTTAAGGCCAGACCATGTCACTCACCAAAGATTGTTTGTATCATATAGAAAAGGGAAATGTACGGTACAGCCCTGCGGCATTCACTTCTTCTCTAAAATACCTCAAAAAATAGCTAAGTATCTCTCACTTGAAAATCCTAATTTGTACACTGCGTTAGAAGATCTTCGGCAATTTTTCTTGTTAATGCTGGAGGAGATATATTAGACCTACAAGAACTTGGTGGATGGGAATCGGCGAAGGTTGCTAGAGGGTATTTAGAAGAAAGTGTGACCAAGAAAGTTTCCATTGTTTGCAAAATTTAAATCGGCGATGTTTCCGGCAGTGGATTAAGCACTGGGGAACCGCACGAAATCGAAAGGAGTGCTTGCTCGGTCATTAATCAGTCTTCAGAGGGCATACCTAAGATCGTGGACGTTAAAGACAAAAGTGTATCCATCAAATTTGAAAACTGTCAAAATATTGTTTTACATGTTCTTGAAAAATAGTTCTAATATTATTTGGTATCTAACGTATTATGCTTTCGTAACTAACGTATTAAATTATGGTAACTAATGTATTATGAGTAACTAAGGTGTTATGTAGGTTTTAGTACGTTTATGATGTTAATAATTATTAATAAAGATATCATATAAAAATGATTTAATCTTCAATGATACGATAAAAAAAAAGATAGTTCTTTTTAATTTTCTCTTTAATAAAGGAACCAGAATTGATCTTGAAACGTTAGAGTCACATTTTTTTAGAGATATTAGATTCCTGCAAAAATAAATTCTACACTAGGAGATTAGTTTGAAGGAAAATTCATTATAAACAACAATCTTAAAGCGTCTGTTTAAATGTTGGAGACAATGACGTTTCTTGAACGGCAGTAGAGTTTTGGACTTGCATTGTCTTTATTTGTATAGAATTACTACGTTTCAACTGGTAAGCATCTCCAGTCGTCTTCAGGTGAATACTGAACCCAAAAAAGAGAGACCGAAAAATCAGGTAACATAAAACCAAATTGTTCTGATCGCATGAAAGAAACTTTACAGTGGCGGCGCCAGAGAAATTGTAATGGGTGTGCACAGCGGGTCCGATATTCTTAGGATACAAGTAAAAGTAACTCACCCCCTGGCGCTGCGCTAACTTTTAAGCCGTTATTAGAGATATTTCTTTGTCTGATGACGATTACAATATACACCGGTAAAAATAGAATACAATGGAAAAGCTATTTTTTCCTACGACCACCTATGAAAATGAGAAAAAAAGCACGGTTAACTTGGCTCGAAAGCGCCGAATATCACACGCGTGTTGAAAGAAAGTATTTCAACTCTAGAGTGGAAATACAAGGCACACTATTTAATTTAGGCATATGATGCCAATTTGACAGACCACACCTATATATTAAAAAGAACAAATTTTAGAAAGCAGTTTAGTTTATTTATCACGTATTTGTCGAGTGATTCAGAATTAGAGTGTGATAATACGCTATCTGAAATTATAAAAAAGTTAAGAATATACTGGAAAATTTATTACCAGTCAAAACAAGCCCCGCTGAAGAAAATGTCATATATTAAACTTAAGCAGAAAATGTTTATGGGTCGCCATAGCCTAGAGATTAGAGCCATGACCTACGAATCGAAGATCGCAGGTTCAAATCCCATCAGGAGCACTTAACTTTTTTTTTATGAAAACATTAAATAATTTATAGAATTATTTTAAATTGAAATCTTCCTTGTTGGGTGAATTTTTTTAATTTATTTTTAATGCATATTTCCTTGATTAAATAAAAAAAAATCATTCTAGAAGGAAGATTTCAATTCAAAATAATTTTATAATTTATTTAATGTTTTTATAAAAAAAAGTCAAGTACTCCTGATGGAATTTGAACCTGTGACCTTTCGATCTATTAAATTGACATCATATGTTTAAATTAAATAGTGTGCCTTGTATTTCCACTCTAGAGTTGAAATATTTTTTTTCAGCTCTAGAGTTGAAATATTTTTTTTACAAATCAAAGGCTTTTTTAATAATTCTTTGTGGTCGTAGGAAAAATAGTGTACATTACTCGTGTGAAAGTGATTATTCTAAAACTCGGAGAATTTCCGCACTCGGCTGACGCCTCGTGCTAAATATCTCCTCGTTTGAAAAGTATCACTTTCATCACTTGTTATGTAATATACTATTTCAGGCTATATGACATAATAAAAATGTCTTAGAAATTCTTACATTCGTACCTCGATTACCTTAAACATTTTTTGTAATTAAAAAGTGTTTTTTGAATTATTAAGGTAATCAATAAAAGCAGGTCAGTTTCATGCACCAAATACACCAAAAAACTTGTGTGTTATTGCTTGACCAACCAATGGTAAAAATATCAGGAAGCAATATAACCCAAATACGATGAACCCACATTATACAGGGTGGCCCATTTGTTTGACAAAGTAATATACCGTCTCTACTATTAAAGATATCAAAAAAAAGTTTTTATAAAAGTTGTGAGGTACAAAAAAATATATGTTCTAAAATTATTTTTAAACATACAGGATGGTCCAAAAAAGTAGGACAATAAAAAGATACATTTTTTTTTAAATGGAACGCCTTATATATTTAAGCATTTTTTGTTTCCTTACAAAATTATCCATATGACGCCATATTTAGTTTTTTAATTTTTTGCAACGTTGCCAAACAAAATGCAAAATTCTTAAAATTTTGGAAAAAACATGATAATAAAAAATTACCTGTATTTCTCAATAAGAGTATCGAAAACCGAAAATTTCTTATAAGCTCTTAAGTTTAGGGATAGATAAACTGTCTTAAACCTTTAAGTACCGAAAATTTTGTACAGGGTGTTTCCTGTTGACATCCAAATATACAAAATGTTAAAATACAATAACTCTGTTTTTTCAAATGAAACACCCTATATTTATTAGGCTCGTCTGATAGATATTGTAAGTATCTTTTATTATTGTTAAGTCACACCTATACCTAAATTTACTAGTTTTGGCAATATTTCGATTTTTATTTAAATTTTGGTAAAAAAAATTATAATTTTTATTTTTCTAGTAAGCCATGACCAGCAAACTAAAAACAAATGTAATTAAATATTATCCCATATTAAAATAAAATGATAACCATAGTTAGTTACGTATTTATTTAATTTAATAAAATTTTGTTTTTATTACGCAACTTAATATTGAAAATAAGTTTACAAACATTATAAATATAAATATAATAATTATAAATATGGCATTATATTCAATTACATTTGTTTTGACCTTTCTAGTTATGGCTTACTAGAAAAATGAAAACTATAGTTTTTTTTCACCAAAATTTAAATAAAAATCGAAATATTGCCAAAACTAGTAAATTTAGGTATAGGTATGACTTAACAATAATAAAAGATACTTACAATATCTATCAGACGAGCCTAATAAATATAGGGTGTTTCATTTGAAAAAACAGAGTTATTGTATTTTAAAATTTTGTATATTTAGATGTCAACAGGAAACACCCTGTACAAAATTTTCGGTACTTAAAGGTTTAAGACAGTTTATCTATCCCTAAACTTAAGAGCTTTCAAGAAATTTTCGATTTTCGATACTCTTATTGAGAGATACAGGTAATTTTTTACTATCATGTTTTTTCCAAAATTTTAAGAATTTTGCATTTTGTTTGGCAACGTTGCAAATAATTAAAAAACTAAATAATGCGTCATATGGACAATTTTGTAAGGAAACAAAAAATGCTAAAATATATAGGGTGTTCCATTTAAAAAAATGTATCTTTTTATTGTCCTACTTTTTTGGACCATCCTGTATGTTTCAAAATAATTTTAGAACATATATTTTTGTATACCTCACAACTTTTATAAAAACTTTTTTTTGATATCTTTAATAGTAGAGACGGTATATTACTTTGTCAGACAAATGGGCCACCCTGTATTTTAAATTATCTAAGATAGTCTGTTCCTCATAATTTACAGTTTATATTACTATAACATCATTATTAACATTCTTACAAAATACTTACTCAAACTTAAGGCTGTTATAATTTGGCGTCATATATACATAATATATTAATTTTTAATAGTTGAATAGTTTACAAATACAAAAATGTTACCTAATACATTTACTTTCAGTTCCATAAGTTGTATTTATTATTAGCAAAAGAATATAGAAATGTCCTATTTGTTTAATAGAAAGCCCAAAAAGAAATTTTGAAGACGTAAATAGCAGAAGATTCAAATAAAAAATAAGCTTAGTTTCTCCTATTTTTATCGTACGGGTGAGGATAAGATTTTTTTTAAATTGTAAATTGATATTTTTCCCTATAACCAAATTTAATAATTTTTCGATAATTGAGAAAAATCTTATTATTATAACATTATAATATATTAATTTTATTATTATATATTATTCTTAAGAATGTAAGATCAGCTTCAGCTTCAGTCTTAATCACTTAAGGGCTTGGTTAAAGTTTTTATATGTTCACTACGCCGGTTAATTATTATTTAAACGCCCATAATATTATTTTCATCAAAATTCCATCAGTCCAATCAATCTTTAGTTTATTAAGCATGGATTTAAAACAATGTGTTTGACTCCACTTTATGTCCTTTTATACAGGGCAGTGGCGTATATAAGGGGGGGCCCAGGGGGCCCGGGCACCCCCCGAAATATAAAAGTTTAAGCATATATTCAAAAATACTAAAACCGAATTTTGTTATCGGCCGCCTTAAGACAAAGCCTAAGTTCACCGTTGATCCCACCCCGATTGATTTATTGTCTCTGTCTGTAGTCTGGACTCTCTGCTCTGGTATCTTGTTGGTCAGCATTGCTTAAATTTGTGCCTTAGTGACGGATCAAAAATTCCCCAAGTGAAAAATGTTATTGGGACCCTGGGAGATGTTTGTACATACTTTCGATTATCTGCAAAACGAGGTGAGATTTTAAAACGCGAACTTATTAAGATTTCCTTTGCGCTAGAAGAAATAATTACCACTTGCGCGGATGATTCTGGAAAGGCACCATCTTTGCACAATACAGTTTTAAATTTTTCTTTTTTGATTTCATTAAAAATACTAGAAAAGACTTTGGCATTTACCTACAAACTGTCAGAATATTCACAGTCAGTAAATATAGATTTGGCTGTTGCTCTTGAAAGGGTAAGTCAGGTTTCAGTTTTTTTAAAAAACATAAGAAATAATGCTGAAAAAGAGTTTCGTGACATTTTTAAAGAAGCAGAAGATATAGCTAAACAGTTTAACATTAAAATTTCTTTACCTAGACGTGTAGGTACTCAAAGATACAGGGAAAATTATCCAGCCGAAAATGCGAAACAGAATTTCTCTCTTTGTCCCAATTATTGAGGATTTAATACATTCTCTTGACGAACATTTTTTAAACCAGAGAGAAACAATAACATCGCTAGATACTTTAATTCCTGCAAACGTAAAAGATAGAGATTTTAAATCACTTTTTCCTGCAATTCAAAAATACTCGAACGATTTGGAAATGAACAATCAGTCAATAATATGTGCTGAATTCGAATTGTGGAAAATGAAATGCATTAATTTTCAAAAGCCAATGAAAACGGCTGTAGATGCCCTTCAAGAATGTCAAAAATATATGTTTCCAAATGTACATACACTACTCATAATCAGTACTTCCTGTAAGTACTGCGTCCTCTGCAAGAAGCTTTTCGACTCTCAAAAGGTTGAAAACATACTTGCGAAACAGAACAGGGGAAGATCGTTTGGTGGGACTTACTTTACTGACAATTCATCGTAATATTCGCATCGATATTGGTGATGTTATAGATGAATTTGCTAGAAAAAATAGAAATCTTGATATTACTATCAAGTAAATAATTGTTTTGTTCGTTGTTGCTTAAATATTCTATATTTTTGTCAGCTAATAATAAACAAATAGTTTTAACAGTTAATAATAAATGTAGTAATTGTAGTCAAAACATTTTTTTTATTTAGGCCCCCCCCCCCCCCCGAAACAAATTTCTATATACGCCACTGATACAGGGTGTTGGCTAAAACATCAAGCCGAAATTGAAATTTACAAAAACTTTATTATTTTGATAAATGGACAGACTTAAATGGTTGGTCAGAAACGTAAATCATGTTTTGGTCCATAATTATTGAAAATATCACAATTTTTTAATTTTTTTTTAATTAGTAGATTTACACGGCCTGATATTTTAACCAACACCTCGTCGAGGAAGAATCGAAAATACATTGATATATCATAAATTAAAATAACGGCTAAAGTTGTTAATTTCGTTAAACATGGTTTTTTACTGGACTCGCATTCGATTATCTTGAGCTGGTTTAATATTTTGGAAAGGTTGCTGCACACTAGCAACAAATTTACTCTTGTGTGCAAACTATGGTCATATGTTTATACTTTTAATTGCTTTAATAAGCGAATGTGCTTATGATTTAAATGGTTAATTATGCAAATGCGGCATTGTTAGAGTTTTTGTAAGTTACTCCATTCAGTATGTTGATAATATTCCAATGAAAATTTCTGGGCCAAACCTGGCCTAAGTGCATCCGGCGCACGGACGGGCCCTCGGAAAAAAATGTAAATTTCTTTCATAACGCTTAGATTAAAGGTTGAAGGTTTATTATCTTGTTGGAGGTGTAGCACCTCGACCACACGTAGAACTCTCGGAGAGGTCTAGGCCTAGAAGTTTTACCAGCTTTGTCCTGGAGCTATACAATCATTTAAATATCTTATGTTATTTAATGCTTTAATTTTGTTACTGCGCAATCAAATTTGATTACAAAAATAAGTGTTGCGTTCGCCGACGTATATCGAGGCCATTTTTTTTGTCACAATTTGTTTAGCAAACTATTATCTACCAGCCTACTAAATTAATTACCTCGTGATCATTTAAACAGGGCTTATTTTAAAATGTTTTTCCTACGATCACCTATGAAAATGAGAAAAAAAGCACGGTTAACTTGGCTCGAAAGCGCCGAATATCACACGCGTGTTGAAAGAAAATATTTCAACTCTAGAGTGGAAATACAAGGCACACTATTTAATTTAGGCATATGATGCCAATTTGACAGACCACACCTATTTATTAAAAAGAACAAATTTTAGAAAGCAGTTTAGTTTATTTATCACGTATTTGTCGAGTGATTCAGAATTAGAGTGTGAAAATACGCCATCTGAAATTATAAAAAGTTAAGAATATACTGGAAAATTTATTACCAGTCAAAACAAGCCCCGCTGAAGAAAATGTCATATATTAAACTTAAGCAGAAAATATTTATGGGTCGCCATAGCCTAGAGACTAGAGCCATGACCTACGAACCGAAAGATCACAGGTTCAAATCCCATCAGGAGCACTTGACTTTTTTTTATGAAAACATTAAATAATTTATAGAATTATTTTGAATTGAAATCTTCCTTGTTGGGTGAATTTTTTAAATTAATTTTTAATGCATCTTTCCTTGATTAAATAAAAAAAATCATTCAAGAAGGAAGATTTCAATTCAAAATAATTTTATAATTTATTTAATGTTTTTATAAAAAAAAGTCAAGTACTCCTGATGGAATTTGAACCTGTGACCTTTCGATCTATTAAATTGGCATCATATGTTTAAATTAAATAGTGTGCCTTGTATTTCCACTCTAGAGTTGAAATATTTTTTTTCAGCTCTAGAGTTGAAATATTTTTTTCACAAATCAAAGGTTTTTTTAATAATTCTTTGTGGTCATAGGAAAAATAGTGTACATTACTGGTGTGAAAGTGATTATTTTAAAACTCGGAGAATTTCCGCACTCGGCTGACGCCTCGTGCTAAATATCTCCTCGTTTAAAAAGTATCACTTTCATCACTTGTTATGTAATATACTATAAGAAGAGACTTGGATTTAATATATTCAGGTTTCAGGTGTATTATTATGTACTAAGTGTTGGGCTAGTGAGCTATTGGCTGTATTAATTTTCAAATAAATATTTTGATTTTTGTCCGTTTTACCCAAAAATAAAACTATCTTTGGAGCCCAATAACCTACTACGTGTATTTGACCACCTTTTGTAAAACAAAAATGAAACGAAATATTGATCAAAACAGGAAAATTAATATTTTAATTGTTTTCTTTATTCCTTTCAATTTAATTTTCAATAAATCTTTTATTTTACCATTAACCAACGTGATATTAGGTATATTTTGTAATAATTATACAGTCAGAGCAGGGGTGCAACTATGTTCAAAAAAGAAAGCAATCGATTTCTAGCGACATCGCTATCGATAATTATGAATATTCGTACCGTGTTCACGTGTCGATAAAAAAAACTCGGGTGTCATCGGTAGAATCTACTTTCTGTCAAAAATCAGTAAGGATTTTATACTTGTTATTTGTGCGATATTTATATTAACAATTTATACATGAATATTTAAGTGTTTTTTTTTAGCATATCCGCAGCATATATTACGAGTACTTTAGCCACCGCCGTCATTTTTTTGACATTAAAAGTAAGAACTTTAAAAAATAATATTATATAAATACGCATTATAAACTACTTAACACAAGAGAACGATAGTAAAAGCTCCCAAAAAAACTATATATATTTTTACGAATGAATAAATTAGCCACCAAAATGTGAAAAAAATTGTAAGTTAAAATGACAATAAAAAAACGATTATGTCGGAAGTCAATGGACAAACTTAAAAAAATAATAAAATTAAATAGTCAAATCAAACTCTTTCTAACGCGTTTTTCTGTCTAGCACATTTTATTGACAACGACGTATTAGACCATAGAATAGTGTCCGGAAAAGGTTGGGTTAAATGTTTTTATTCAGTAAAGAATTATTGAATTTTGTAGTCTTGTACGTTTTTTACGGAGGGTCTCTATTACTTTACATTTTGGGATAAACGAGAAAAGCATGTAGAAAAAGTTAGTTAGTTAGTTAGTTACTGCAGAAAGATGAAAGTGTGTTATGGTCTGTGACGCCGTTTGTGATTATATAAGTGCTTAAAGGGCAGGTTGAGATAAAAAGCCTAATGTATAACGTAACGTATTAGTTATAAAGGATTATAATAGTTATTTATGTAACATGTGCAAAAAGTGTGTTTATTGCACATGACATATTATTCACTTCGACTACGTCTCGGTGAATAACTTCTACTTTTTGCACATGTTACATACACTATTTTTTCTACGATCGCTTTCTTAGTTAAAAAAAAAAACGTTTAAAATTGCTCTGTATTACCTGTTCTTTGTGTGCAAAAGTTGTAATTCAAATTTAACAATGGATCATAGATACCTTTGATTTTAATTGTTTGGAAGGAACACGTCCGTCATTCCGCCATATTTTTTTGTGATACACATACTATAAACAAATTGTTCGTTTCCTAGGCAATTTACTTTATTGCACTAGGGCAAAAAGTTGCAAAGTATGCAATAAAGACCTACTTTTGTCATTAGAAATGCATACACAAAATTACATTTTTTGAACGATCGCAAAAAAAGATATTTATATGTGCCAAAAAACAATACCAATAAATTATATTATACAGGGTGTTACAAAGTCGTAAGCGTGCAAGGGGATCTCGAAAACGGTAAGAGATACGAAGATGGTTAAATGGAGGCAAAGTTGCGTATTTTGGGGCTTAATAATTTGGTGAAAGAAAATTGTAAATATTTCGAATGCTTTCGAAGATAGCTTTAGTTTTTCTATGATAGTACTAAACACTTTGAAATTTAGTTTGGGAAAAATCAATCTATGATTTTCCTTTATTTGTCTCGATTAAAGAACCATAGCGATTTTTAATGCTTTTTATTCAATATTTTATATTTTTATAGTTGAATTAAGAAGAATCTTTTTATATTGTAATTTTGAACACCTGCAGCATGTGATTAATACTGCATTTGAATTTGCCACAGAACTATTCCTTAAAGTACATGATCTTGAGCATCCTAATCATATAAAACGTGTTGGTATAAGTCTCAATACCACTGATTGTAATTTAACATTAAAGGCATGAGTTTCAGATGTTGTGATTAGCCGATCATGCCTTCTTTACAATCTTTGTTCTTTATCCTATTTAAGTGATTCCATTAAAGTATTCTTTAATTTTACGCAAGTGGTTTTTACTACTGATGAGCCGTGATATGGCAAAACGCGTTTAGAGATAGATCTGCCGAAATAAATTCTTTATTTGCTGTCCTTAGTTTTAGTTAAAGAAAAGAAGAAACATAAGTGATGGATAAATGTAATATAATAAACAGGAAGAATATAATATAGAAGAGTTTTGGGCTTGCATTGTCTTATTTGTTTTGCTTCACAACCTTTCAACTAGGAAATATCTCCAGTCGTTTTTAGGTGAATACTAAATAAATATGGTATTTATCATAACTTAAAACTTAACTTATAACAAAGACCATATTAGAGAAAGACATTCTGATCTTTGTTGTTGCATTTAAAATAAATTTTAAGTTAATTAAATATGATTAAAGAAAATTAAAAATTATAATTTCTGGAAAGAAAAAATATTACAACAATTTCACTTAATTTTGCCCCTAGAATCTAGAATTATTGTCATAAAATTAAGAGTGTCTTATTAAAAAATGCAGTTTTGTTCTGACAAAATACATCAGCATTTTGTATAAATCATCTTTATAAAAAAAAATTATAATATCTCTAAATACTAAGATGTTACCTTGTCACGCGCAACAGATGAGTTATTATAATTTATAAAAAAAATTAAAATACAATAATTATTGTTAAACAATTTTAAGTTTAGCTTCAAATATTAATACCACGGTTTAAATTGACCTGGAATATTAGGATTGGCATCTTTTTATTGACGATAAATAAATTATTGTGTTTAGATAGAGAAAGTAGTTCCTTTATTTAAAAACATAAGTGTTTATTGCAAGCACGGCAAAAATTACGCATATTATTTACATGTTATTAAGATGTTTTATTAATATGCATATTTTTAAAGTAATTAGAAACTGTGTATCATAATAAAAACATTAGAATTAATTCTTATATAATAATAAAATTATGTCAATATAGTAGGTATTCATGACATAGTAAATTGGCTGGGTTTTTGTCTTTCTATGAAATTAAAATTTGTTCGTTGTTGTTCTTGTTATTTTTTGTCTAATTAGTTGAAAATAATAAATAATAGCCAAATTTAATTATCTTATATATAATGGCTCAGTTTGTCCAGAATTATTGGATTTTTGTAGCAGTCACATGTCATGATTTTATCAACTTTTTTAAAATTTTTGTTTGGGCTGTCCGGTAAATGAACAAAGTAAAACTATAAAAACTCAATATTATTCTACTTCTTTAGACTACTTCTTCAAGTCAATTTTATAACATAATGGTCGGTCGAAATGCATTTAATTTTGCTCTTGGATACACACTAGGACAGAAATATAATACATAGTTTATTTAATTTATTTCTTCAAAATTTCTAAAATCTGTATTAAATTTCATGTACAATGTACAATATTGTACAATGTTAAGATAGATATATTATTTGAGATGGTTAAAAACCAACTATTTGACAGACTGTTAATATTGAAAAAAAATGTATAACAGAAAATTTAAGAATATAACAAGATTATATTGAACTAAAGGAAAATTAACGAAGTATTACGGATACTTCAATATCAACTCTTTCTAAAGGTTTCCGTTGGCTGTCTTGAAAATTAATAGTTTTGAACTGCACATTCGAATTTGCTTCATATAAAATAGGTTCAATGAATATTAAAAAGTATTTAACAATTTTGCTGATTTAAATTTTTAGAAGCAAATTTCGAAGAACTAACAATTTTTTACCGGTTTCAAAGAGTAAGAGAATTGTAGTTCGTTGTTAGGGATTATAGTTAATGACCCATATTTTGAAATGTATTCGACCATTCTAAAGAATCTCCCTGTTTCGAAAGTAATAATTTTATACGGGGTGACAATTTGAAAACGAACAGCATTTAATATTGCCTCTACCAATGATAGTATGAAAATTTGGCGAAACACGTCAATTGATATATCGAGGGGGACATTTTTTAAGACATTTGTTGTCGTGTTACTTTCAACCCCCTAACCCCCAGGGCACCTACCCCTAAAATTTTAAATGGCAACCCCTATTTATTTTGCCATTTTTGTGTTCCTTATAAAATTCTACATAAACTGTATCTATTTTTTTTTTTCAAAAAATGTAATTATTTTATTTTTTCTAGTGGCGATATCGAAGACGAAATGTAGAAATACATTCCAAATTCCTATATTTATTTACATTTCGTCTTCGATATCGCCACTAGAAAAAATAAAATAATTACATTTTTTGAAAAAAAAAATGATACAGTTTATGTAGAATTTCATAAGGAACACAAAAATTGCAAAATAAATAGAGGCTGCCATTTAAAATTTTAGGGTGTTAGGTGCCCTGGGGGTTAGGGGGTTGAAAGTAACACAACAAATGTCTTAAAAAATGTCCCCCTCGATATATCAATTGACGTGTTTCGCCAAATTTTCATACTATCATTGGTAGAGGCAATATTAAATGCTCTTCGTTTTCAAATTGTCACCCTGTATAAATTCAATTCTAGTACCTAGAGATCTACTAGAAAACCTTAAATATTGGATACAGTCTAGGTATCTAATTATTATATAAAATTATTTAAAAAATTAAGTTTAAAAAGTTATTTTAATTTTTAGAAAAACTATAAATTTAAAAAATGTATGTCGAATCGATCGAAATTTTCTAATTCTATTTTACATTAAAATTTCAAAACCTGATTTTTAAAAACAAGAGTGTGTTGTAAAAAATATTACAAAAAATGTAAGCTAACATTTCTATTAGTCAAATAATAAAAAAATAATTATTACATTCAAAACTTTTAGTTTAACAATAGCGGTTTTTCATAGAAAATGTTAAATTTTTATTGAACTTTTAAGGCCCGTACACCACATATATGCAATAAGCTTTATGGTAAACTTAGAATATGCCTAAACAAATACCTCCCAATAACTTATAAAGAATGACGTCATTTTAAATAGACGCAAAATAAAAAAATTATTTTTCCGGTAGCGCTTTCCCAAATATCCTCAAAATTAAAGCAAAGTTCATGCTTGAAGTGGAATACCAAGACACATGAAATCAAATAAGACTCTTTATTTTAAAAAACTCTTTAAAAAATTTTATGTTTCTTTCAATATAAATTCTTAAACTACTAAATCTATATTACCTTATATCCCCCATCCCAAACTGTAGTGATAGTTATACGAATTAAGGTACAGTCCCCAACGATAATCTGAAATACTGTTCCTGTTTTAAGAATTAAAAAATTTACTTATGAACAAAAATGGGTGCAGTTCTAAATAGATCTTCATGTAAAAAATTAATTTAAACTTTGTGTTATGAACATGGTTTTCAAACTTATGATTTTGGGCAAGGGCCTATCGACATATTAAGCACTGGTTCCCGCAGATCACCGAAGTTAAGCGGTGTCGAGCGCGGTTAGTACTTGGGCGGGTGACCGCTTGGGAACACGGCGTGCTCTTGCCTCAGGAAAGAGTGTAAAATGAATCGACACCTAGCTATCCTATTCACGCCGGACAGGCCGGATGAGATCGGATATCTCGTAGGATGAAGGTGCCGTTTCACACTCCCCAGTCGGTAGACCACAATTGTGGTCGAAGACCGGTTCAAGATGGCCTACGTAGTGGGCGAACCGTAAAAAAAAAGAAAAAAAAAAAAAACTTATGATTTTTAAATCTATATATAACTTTTAAAAGTATGTAATAGGTTCCAGAAAAAATGCCGTTATTTTTTCTAGCCGCTGTCTATAATAAAAAATTAGGTTACAGTCAATAATCTAAAGGTATCATATTTTATGGAAGATGCAATATTCAATATAACAAAATGTGAAACACCCTGTATATTATTACAAATAACTTTTAATTAAAATCTGTTTGATGTTAATTTAACTGGGACAATTTCTTTTTAAACATTGGAGGTAATGACGATTGTTGTAAGGTTGATAATGTTTCATAATTATTAATTAGTTTTTTTTAAAGAACCTAATGACCACTTGAAAATAGTTTCTGATAATTACTTATTAATTTTGGTAAGCAAAATCGTATTTTTTATTTCGGTTGTTTTATTGTTTTTATATGCAAATATTGACTAAGTAGGAAAGAGTGAAAAATGTTCCATCTCCCAACCCACCCCATTCACGCAGCTAACCTATGACGCAAGAAACCAAGGGTTGGTAGACCTTGGGGGGGGGGGGGTGTCCTATAACTAAGGAACGTGGTTTAAAACCCATGTTAAGCTGTAAGTGTTCTCGGAATAGCCCTAGTATTGAACGAAGAGGAAAAAAGCCGAATTCGAAAGAATTTCAAGAAACGACGACAACATGAATCAATCAATAATTTAATTAACTAATAAATTACCTTAGCAAAGTTAGATTTTTAGGTCAAATAGTCTCCATCACTGCTAAATAATTCATTGCAAAATTTATACACACACACCAGCGAGCACTATGCAACACATAATTTTTAAAATGCGATATTAAAAGTTCAATGCAATTAAAATTAATATTTTGTTTCAATCTTTCAATAAAAATATACAAAAAACTATACCAATTAAATATTTTAAAACTGTCAATTAAAAACGTATTTATTAAAAATATACTACACACTAGAACGAAATTTTAATAAATTAAAACAGGTGTCAGTTTATCAACTGTCTTTAATTAAATTAAAATCACTGCGCGCGCTCTTTTCGGCAACTGAATTAAAAAAATTGTACGAAGTGAGATCCAATGGGGAAACAGAACCTTCGTTGCTATAACAACGACGATGCCACGGAAAAACCGGAAAAGGCACATCTGCCGGACAGCAGCGGCCGTCCAAGCGAAGTGAAGAAGAGTCAGTCATTAAGAACTATGACGTCGCCGCGAAGGTCGTTGCAGGAATCTATGCGAAAGCAGGAATTTTTGCGTGTCAACTGGAGAAGAGCAGACACTGCGGCCACTGCATTTGAGTGGGTAGAAGCAGCAGTAAAGCAGACGCAGCCTAGAGAATGTGAAAGGGGAGGTGGGAATAGGTCAATTGTGGGGTGGATAAAATTACCTTAAAATTTTTATGTATACACTGCTGTAGTGATTAAAATAGTATATTACCTAAAAATATAGACAATACTTTCCCTGATATTTGTTATTATTTGTGAAGTAGACCTTTGAAAATAATTTTAATCTAATAAAGCGAGCATTTTATTCGCATAATATATTGATCAGCGGCGCACCGAATGGGGTTTTGGGAGTTAAAACCCAGAGCTCCAGGTTCTGTAATGTATTAAGAAAATATTGGTCAATTGTGATTCCTATTCGATGACAAATGTTTCTTTAATTACAGTGGCTTGTTAACGATCTTATTATTGGTTCCATTTTGAAGCGCCTTTTTTATTCTAAGTAGTTATTAACAGTGGCGTGCCATCAACGGAGGGACGAGAGTGCCCCCCTGCCTACCTTAATATTTTTCCTTATGCCTTACGTGCCCCTAACTGCTTAATTCTTTAATATAAACTTTAGACAAGTAAAAATACACAACAGAACAGACAGTGGTATATTTGGGGGGAGGGGGCTGCCGGACTGCACCCCTCCCCCCCTACCCCGAGCCTAGGAGCTTGGGTCTAAAAGTCTAATTGCAACCAACTTAATTACAATTTTAAAATAATGTATTCTTGGCTTAGATTACAAAGACAAGTAAAAATACACAACAGAACAGACAGTGGTATATTGGGGGGGAGGGGGCTGCCGGACTGCACTCCTCCCCCCCTACCCCGAGCCTAGGAGCTTGGGTCTAAAAGTCTAATTGCAACCAACTTAATTACAATTTTAAAATAATGTATTCTTGGCTTAGATTACAAAAGTCTTGTAGGAAACGTTTAGCTTTTAAACTTTTTCTTCTAAAAGTCCTGTTTTATATAGAGATTAAAGTTTCAGACGCATATCGTTTTAGTTATTGATTTATGACGCAATTTTAAAGGAAAACGAGTAAAAGAATAATAGTTTATAGTATTTTTCTATTATATACTTGTCTGTTTCATTTTCCTTTTTTTAGAGCTATTTTAAATCAACAAAAATATAACCCAATGCATATTTTTACAACCAAAACAAAAAACAATTAAGTATTTATTTTTAAAGAGAAAAATTAAAGTAAACATTTTAATTGAAAGATTTTTTATGGAAGAAATGTGATCATTTATAATAATAAAAAATTGTGCGGGAAGAAACGAGAATGCTTTATTATGAATATACAAAACGACACTTAAGAAGGAGTATTTCAAACCTAAGCATTTGCACCAAAAACTGCTCTTAGATCTACGCTCCTAAAACATATGTTTTCTGAAAAAATTATCAATTTTGGCGTGGTAAGCGATATTTTCTTTATTTTTAATCATGAAAAACCGAGCCCGAAAAACGCGGGTTAGAGTCATACTTACGTCTTATGTTAAAATTTTCGATTGACATCAATATTCATATTTTTCACAAATATAAAAAATGTTTTTTTTTTAATAAAGAAGCTAGGATCATTAAAAAAAAAAGTTAAAAAAAACATTTACAAAAACAAATTTAATCTAACCATGCAGAGGTAATAATAATTTAATTCTCGAAATTTGATAGTACTTAGTTAGGTGAATTTTAAACAAACTGTGGGCGTCGCCCCGAAAATTTTTCGCCTACGGCGCTTTTCACTTTTCCGCTTAAGGCTTGAATATTGAAAATAATTTTTTTAAATAAAAATGTATTAATTTAAATTAAAAAACAAAAAAAGGAGTGCTACACTCACCAACCTGATTTACAGGGCACGGCACGCCATTGGTTGGTAATTTACTTTAATACTCACACATTTTATTTACACCTGAGTAATAATAGTTCATTTTCAAGAGTAATGATAACAATTGCAATAATTATTAGTTTATTAAATTAAAATGAACAATTATTAATCCGAGTATTTTGGTTTAAGAAAACAAAAGCTATTTTTGGATTAGTTTAAACCACAAAAAGTATCGTTTTACATTTTGCTATATCAAAAATATATTTTATCTACTTTCATTTAGTAATATGAATTTTACAGTTCTGTAAATCGTTTTGTAAGGGCATCTATTATAGCACTAGTGCTGTAATGAAAAAAAAACGGTTTTATTAAAATTTTGCTGTTAAATAAAACCACACTTTTTAGAAGAATGATTTATTATTAACAATTATAAAATTAATTACCAATTAATAATTAAAATATAACACTTAAGGTTTATCATAAACATTAATAATACACTTTTTACAGTTACAAATTTGTATACCAGAAGTGGATGTGATGGAGCCCTTTACGTTCGAATTCGAATCATTAAATCCGTGTCTGACCCCATGATCTTCTTTGCTGCTTGTTTCTTATTTTCTAAAGAATTCTCAACGTAGCTTTCTGCCGTAGAAGAGGATTTCCAGCCCCCATGACGCTTTAACTTCTGCATATCTGCACCACCATCAACTAGAATGGTGGCTGAGGACCTCCTAAAACAATGTCCACTGTATCCTTCGGGATTATTCAATCCAAATTTTGTTGCAATCTTTTTTGGTATACTTCCAAAACTATTAATTCCGACAGGCTGGGAGGTGCATTTTCCTTTTCCATGGAATACAAAAAACCGCCTGTGAGTTGCATTAAGAGGACGAAGTTTAGCATACTTTTAAAAAATACTTAAACAGTTGACACCTGTCACATTTCCTTCTGTTATAACAAATTCTCGCATAATTTGGGTTTTCGAGAATGGAATCATAATTTGTATATACAAATCATTGTGTTCAATATGATCCAACATTAACTTAGCTAGTTTTTCGCGCCGACAAGCCCCAAAAATGCCGATTATTATAACAACCTTCATAAGTAAATATGTTTCATCATCTGCAGTACTAAGAAACTTACATACATCTTCCTTTGTGAAAACTTTGGACTTTTTAGCCTCTGAACTTCTTTTCAAAAATGCGATTAGTTGAGAAAATCTGCTTATATCTTGATTTTTCTTGACTGAAATCATAGTTCTCAACATTGAGTAGTAAGTGTGTAGATTGTTTCTGGGAGCGTTGCTTTACGAAAAAATAACCCAAAAGGATTTTCTCAGAAACCTCCTTTATTTTGTTAGCTTTGCACCAATCTTCAAACTTCTGATACTCCAACTCATACCGCGCCTTGGATTTTGTCGGAACTAAACTTGAGATCGCTTCGTGTGCCGCTGCTTCTATATCAGAGGGTAAACTTGCATCAGAATCGCTCATTTTGAAAAACGCTTTTTATATTTTTGAATTTGTTTGACAAAGTTTCGATAGTAACAATGCGAAAGGTAACATAAAAAACTTGATTAGTAAACTTAACAGCAGGTGCATTTTTATTTTTAAAAATGCCTTTTGCCAAATATTTTTATATATTCATTGATGAAAGTGGATAAAATTTTGTACAATATTCTTGTTGTAAATTCATATTACTACACTGGATGTTTTATTAAACTCGGCTGACGCCTTTTTTGACAACTTTAACATCTCGTGTTGTAATATGAATCTTCACAACACATATCGTAAATAACTATTTACATTTCCTACTAAAAATGTAATGTTTAATAACAATTTATCATTAAAAAGGTACCTATGGCGCATTATTTTAAATTTTTGTTTTTTGATCCATTGAGTTAAAATTTAGACGAGTCGAGGGTATCATTGGTTGTACTGCCTTACAGAGAAATTTAGACACGCTATATGACTGGTCCATAATAATTCGCTTGCCTTTTAAAATAAATAAGTGCAAACATATGAAGTTTTCCTATTCTAAAACGACTACTAACTTTGCGTACTTAATCAATGGCGATAAGATCGACTCAGTATCTGAAAAGAAAGATTTGGAGGGTTTTGTTTGATGACAAATTGTCTTTTAATTTACACATTGAATCAGTAGTAAAGTTATCCTATAAAAACCTTGGGTTTGTCTTACGAAATTCTAAATCTTTTACTTCTACAAAAACTCTAAAGATTCTTTTTAATAGTTAGGTGAGAACAAAACTTGAATACGCCAGTGTTATCGGGTCTCCTTTTTATGTCAAGTACATTCAAATGATTGAAAAAGTCTAAAAAAAGTTTATCCGCATCTCAGACTTTTTATTAAGAAAAGTTCATGACAATAGCTATCCTACTAACCTAAAGCGCCACAACCTTATGACATTACATAATAGAAGAACCTTTAATATACAGGGTGTGTCAGTACGGTGTCTGTCTTAGATAGCACCTAAACTATCAAAGATAGGGAAAAAAGTGTAATACAAAAGTTAAAGGGTTTTTTAGGATACATAATCTAAAAATATTTTCTAATCTACAGGGTGGTCCTAAAAAGTGGTACTGAATAATAAAAAAGAAAATTAAATGGGACACCCAGTATAATTTTCTAGAATTTGATTCAATGGCATAAGGACTTTGCAACCCTATTAAAATTTTTGAAGTGAAATGCAACGTTGCCAAGTAATTAATTTTTTTCCGAAATTTTAGTAATTTTAAGGGTATCGTTAAAAAATCATAGCAACCTGTGGATTAACCCTAGGCAAATATAATTTACGTTGTAAGTAGTTTAAGGTACGATATATTGATCTATAATAATGTTTTTTAAATCTCTTATACAGAGCGTTCATTACAAGTTGGACAACTCGATAGTTTTAAAAATGCTTTATTTCAATTTTTTTAAATGGTACCCCCCTAATTTTTTTAGGCAAAAGAATGTATCTTTCGAAACCCTTACTTTTTTGTTAAACATGTCATATATCTAAATATCATAGTTATGGAAATATTTTAGGATTTGTCTTAAATCAGTGTAAAAAAGGAAAGTTCTAATTAAACTATTTAGTCAAGATTGCTTTGGAACAAAAAATAAATAATTTTCTTTGTCGCAGTTGTCATTGCAAAATTATTTAACCAATATTTTGTGCTCTATTACTGTTTAAAGTTTAGTATCCCGAACTAACTTTATCGAAATAGAAAAATATTAGTTATGATAAAGTTAGTTCAGGAAACTAAAATTTAAACAGTAATAAAGCACAAAATGTTAGCGAAATAATTTTGCAATGACAACTGCGACAAAGAAAATTATTTATTTTTTGTTCCAAAGCAATCTTGACTAAATTGTTTAATTAGAACTTTCCTTTTTTACCCTGATTTAAGACAAATCCTAAAATATTTCCAAAACTATGATATTTAGATATATGACATGTTTAACAAAAAAGTAAGGTTTTTGAAACATACATACTTTTGCCTAAAAAAATCAGGGCGGTACCATTTAAAAAAATTGAAATAAAGCATTTTTAAAACTATCGAGTTGTCCAACTTGTAATGAACGCTCTGTATAAGAGATTTAAAAACATTATTATAGATCAATATATCGTGCCTTAAGGTACTTACAACGTAACTTATATTTGCCTAGGGTTAATCCACAGGTTGCTATGATTTTTTAACGATATCCTTAAAATTACTAAAATTTCGGAAAAAAATTAATTACTTGGCAACGTTACATTTTATTTTAAAAATTTTAATAGGGTTGCAAAGTCCTTATTCCATTGAATCAAATTCTAGAAAATTATACTGGGTGTCCCTTTTAATTTTCTTTTTTATTATTCAGTATCACTTTTTAGGACCACCCTGTAGATTAGAAAATATTTTTAGATTATGTATCCTAAAAAACCCTTTAACTTTTGTATAACACTTTTTTCCCTATCTTTGATATTTTAGGTGCTATCTAAGACAGACACCTTACTGACACACCCTATATATAAGATATTTAATAACTTAGCAGTAGACAATACAACATTACATAAAGTGAGCATTTGTATGCCTAATACCTAGAACTAGACCAGTAGGCTATAGAACTTTTAATTTTAAATCAATTAGAACTAATTACCAAAAAATATCTCCCGTTAGCTATATTATTTTTAATTACAACCAAAATCAAAAATACTGTGATATATTCAGTGATTCTAAGACTACGTTTGTAAACAACTTTAAATATAACAGATTTTGTAGATTTCTAAATTTTGTGTAACATTAACTTTAAGTATAATAGGCGTGTAAGTTATGTGTGGTTCCCGCAGATCACCGAAGTTAAGCGGTATCGAGCGCGGTTAGTACTTGGGCAGGTGACCGCTTGGGAACACGGCGTGCTCTTGCCTCAGGGAAGAGTGTAAAATGAATCGACACCTAGCCATCCTATTCACGCCCGACAGGCCGGATGAGATCGGATATCTCGTAGGATGAAGGTGCCGTTTCACACTCTCCAGTCGGTAGATCACATTTGAGGTCGATGACCGGTTCAAGATGGCCTACGTAGTCGGCAAACCGTAAAAAAAAAAGTTATGTGTGATATTGTATATAATTAGTTTTAGATAAAACTGCTCTTATCTTCCTTATGAGTACAATTATCATTATTTTAGAAGCTGGCTATGAGTGGTCACCCCTAATTAATGCTACCTGTATAATTGGGTTAATATGTTCTATATCAACCTGTATTGTGTAGTTTTCAATATATAAATAAAAATAAATAAAACTTCATATTTTTACCGTTATCTAATAGCCAGCTCTATATAGGTACTAACTGCACAGAGCATAACTAAAATGGGTGCAATCATGGGTTCAGTTTGCGCGCAGTATTATTCTAAGATTACATCTGTTTAATAATGGTTTCCAGGTATTTCTTATATTATATCTAAAGAGGCCAATGAGGGTTTACTAAAACAACCAGGGTTCTGATGTAACGAAGCTGCTACCATATATACTACAAATATAGACAATGCAAATCCATAACGCTTGTGTACCATATGCAATAAATCCAAAGTGCCTTAAGCTTCAAACGTACTGATGAACGGCGAAGCGCGCCGAAAAATGGTGCTGATGGATACAATAACATGGAACCGCGACACATGGGAAGCACGGCGTGTCGAACGAAAAACTATTTTGCCTCTAAAATAAATATTTTGTATTAAATTTTCAATTAGACAAGCCAGGAAACGATGCCACTTTTCACGCTGGTATGAAAGGTACTAACTCAAAATATAGATAATTGCTTAATTTAATACCTGCAACTCACAAACTAAACATTGGGAGAAAATAGGGAACTTTTTCCTCATTTAAGTAATAAAAAAGATGAAAAGTTATATTTTACAGGCCCTGGCTTTTTTGGCTTTGGCAGATCTTTCATTTACAGACCCTCGCGACTTTTAGATTAAACAATATCTTCAGGGCAGATATTCGAAGTCACCTGAACAGGACCGATTTATCCATTAAGCAAGAAAGGCAGCTGCCTAGGGCGGCAGGTTGATGGAGGGCGGCAAAATTTTTAATGAAAATACTATACGAAAATGTAAAATATAAAAATTAAATACGCAACTTGCATTAGTACACTGATTTGTTTAATTTTTAATTTAAAATTATTATTTGTTTTTGTATGTTTTTATTACCACTTATCAGTGTTAAAAAGTCCTTTTCTATGACACTGCTTTAGAAACCACGCATTCTTGACGTAAAATCTGAATTTGAATGTTTTCATTCCAACACACTGTTACAGAATGATTCATTCTGTATGGCAAAGATAACTAGATTTTCGATTTCAACATCTAAACTGCACGGGAAAACCAACAAATTTTAAAAATCAAGACAGCTTTGTCAAGTTTCACTTTGACGGCGGTTGATTTTATTTTACGTAGAAGGTAGGTTTTATTATAAAGCATTGATTTTATAACAAAATAAACTATTTTTTTAAGTAATAATAATAAGTAAATAATGTTTTAGTAACTATGTCAAGCGATGAAGCTTTTGGTGAAAGTACACCCCCAGAAATACGAATAATTGCAGAAGAAACGATCGAAAACTTATTACCTTCAAAATCGAAGAAAATTTACGAATTAGAGTACACCAAGTTTATGAATTGGCGCTTTGAAAAGAGGATTTCTTCATTCTCGGAAACTGTTGTGTTGGCTTATTTTACATGTTTGTCCGAAAAGTATAAATCGTCCACACTCTGGAAAATATATTCGATGCTACGAACTGTTGTAAACATCAAACATAATGTTAATTTAGCTGTCTATGCAAAATTGCGATCATTTTTGAAGAGGAAAATAATTAAAAAATTTTTAATAAATTTATTAATGTAGTCTTATTTCGTTTTTCTAAAATAGTGTTAGAGAAAGTATAGTCTATAACACGTATGGAATGGCATTCCTGCACTCGCGAAACCGTAGACCTCCCTGCGGCTCGGCCTACAGACTTTTCGCTCGTGCGGAATATATCCATTCCATACTTGTTATAGAATATACTATTAAAATAAAAATATGTTAAAAAAAATTACTTGAATTTTTATTGGTGAGAGGAATTTGCCTTAACGCGACCCTGCACCTGAGGTATTATTAATGCCTACTACGAGAATGGACAACAATATAAATTTGAGCAAAAATTCTTGTGAACCCTCTATGATAACACCACGATGGCAAAAAGATGTAATAAATATTTTTGCACGATAACCCCTAAATTATTATCTCTAAAAATAGGCCATAGTTGCAATGGTACTGAATTATAAATATGACCTAATAACTTCCTTTGTAATGGTTCAGTTATTGTTGTCCAGTTTATATGTAGAATTGTAATCCAATTACAGATATTATTAATATTTAACATTTACCGAAATAGCCTTAACTGTTTATAAGTTAATAGGATAATATCATAATAACATTGTCTACAATAAACTTTTATTTATTCTATCATGTGTATCAATCAGCTCAACAACGCATTTTTGTTTGTTTTTCTGTATGTTAAATTCCGGTGTTCACCCTAATAAAGGCACGAAATTCGGGCACACTAGTATAGATTCCTGGATGTTTGCGGTCGCCACAATCTAGACCGAGTGAGACCAAGCCATAAAGCATATTATCGATAACAAAAGGACCACCTGAATCACCCTGAAAATCAGAAAGAATAAGATAAAGTTTTATACCATAACTAAAATTGGAATAAAGAAGACTTTGTGTGACGTGTCAGCATTTTCTGCTTTCGTTATCTGACAGTGAAAATTGAAATTCAGCTAATGTGAAAACTTTAACTTATGAAAGTCATGCTGCTTAATTTGTGTTGGAATTCTTAATATTCAATTCTCACTCTTCAGTAAATATAGAATTGAAAACCTCCGTCAGAAATAATAATATTGAAAATGTAATGTTAAGGTAAAATTTAGAAACAGTTTCAAAAACAAACGAATATATCACAGCTTAAAATTGGTAAAACATGTTTTTTTAGAGGCCATCGTGATCTGGTGCCCGGCAATGAACCTGAACAGTGAGAAAAAATTGACTAGTCAAGATGCATATGCAAAGTTAAGGAAATAATCACCCTTCTTTTTTTCTTTTTATATTATGAAGGGGAGCATGGAGTGATTTTTAAGCTGATCTGGGCATAAAAGATGGTTGTAATAAATTAACAAAGACATGCTTTTGACGTTTTTTGGCCGGATTTTTGAATGTAAATTAAATTGTTGTCAAATTACATAAAAATATGATTGGGAAAGAAAATTGTGAGGAAACCAAAAACAATAAAAGTGTGAAAAGGAAGTTATTTAGGAGTATTCAAAATCGAAACTTATTGTAAATTTTATTGAATATAATATGCATGTTGACGAAATGGTGAAATTTATATTTAATTTATTTAAGAAGGCTGAAATAGAAAATTGCAAATTAATATTCAATTAACGTTTTTAATGACAAGACGGAAGATGTTATGAAAACCAGAAAAGAGTCCCCAGAAGAAAACTAACCCTTGTTTTTCTTCCTAGAGTGGTTAATTCTAGAAGATGCCATTGAAGTGGTGTATACTTGTGTATTAACCAACGAGTTATTTTGAGTTTGTCGATAATTTCGATATTCTTAAGAAAATTCAATCTGTCAAAATTTTTTGCAGAAATATTATGTAGTATTTTTGAATTGTTCTGAGGGCTAAAGTGATGGTTAAAATCTTTCAGATGATTGCAAAAAGCAGAAGATTTATTAAGATTTTCAAAATGCGTGTCTTTAGAGGCCTACAACTTCTATCAATGTAGGAGCTTCCACAAGAGCTACAAGATTTTAATTTACTTTTATAGCTTTGTCAACAAATACTAGACAATAAAGCACGTTTTGATTTTAAATATAAAAATAGCACTGTTCGATAGTTTATCTATTATATCTTTAAAGTTGACCCTACTTGATTTTTTGTTTTTTAAGACACTTAAGTATCCTTACCTTAAAGGGTTGTGTTGTGTGTAAAATACTAAGTGACCTCTATACGAACAGTGTCATTGATGTATGGACACTATGGGACACCAATATTGTAGAAAACCACAACCACCTGCACGAGACCCGACTGATTACTCTGTCCCAATAACATGCTTCGATAGAAGGTATTCTATACTCATTCCGAGTAGGGAAGAGTGGGAAGGCAATCAGAATATAACGAAAACAGATCACGCAATCTTCACAGACGGTTCAAAAATGGACGTTGGTGTGGGAGCCGGGGTCTTTTCCAAAAGTTTACAAATACAGAAATCGTATAGACTCCCCAACTATTGTAGTATTTTTCAAGCAGAAGTACTGGCAGTAGAGAAGGCGGTCAATATCCTGCAAGAACACCTTGGCTTGGGAGTAGCCTCGTCAATCACCATCTTCAGTGATAGTCAGGCGGCGATTAAGGCAATCTGTTCCAGCAGCGTTAAATCCAAGCTCGTAAAGCGATGCCGCAACAATCTATGCACACTTGGCAACCAACATTGGGTTATTCTGTGCTGGGTTTCTGGACACTCCAAAATAGATGGCAACGACGCTGCCGATGCGCTCGCAAGAGAGGGCGCAGGCATGCCAGCTGATCTAGCAGACAATACAGTGAACAAACCACTGGAATTGGTCAAAGAGGAGATTGACTACACGCCAAGCAGCTTGCTCAGAACAGATGGACAGGGTTGACAACTTGTAGTACATCCAGGCAACTGTGGCCCACATTCGATAAAAAGAGAACCGCAGAGCTATTGAGACACAGTCGAAAAGACGTGAGAAATATTACTGCGGTTGTTACCGGACATTGCCTCTTCGGTAGACATGCCGAACGTATGCAAATACACACTAACGACTTCTGCAGAAGTTGCAGAGATGAGAAAGAAGAAGAAAGTATTCAACATTTTCTGTGTGAATGCCCTGGCCTCGCAAGAAGGAGGTTCACTACTCTGGGTGAATCATCTTTCGATAGCCTGGAGGAACTAAGCAACTTACAACTTGGACGGCTGAGCAGATTTCTGAACAGTAGTGGCTGGTTTAAATGAGTTGTTAAAATCCTTCCGCGGTTACGTCGCACTAACCATCAGAGATCTGATGAAGGTGGGTTCTACGGAACACGTGTGGTATCACAATGGACCTAATCAGGACTACGTGAGACTGTTTGGTCAGAACCAAGGGTCTACCACTCTTACCTAACCTAACTAACAACCACCTGCATTCTACCAGTCTAGAATCAAAGGTCAGAGATGAAATATACCTAATCAGATTGTCAGTTAGTTAGTTTGGAATGTCAATAAAGTTGTATTATTTATGAGAGTCTAAATCATATCATTTGGCGACGAGGATTATGGCAGAAGAAGTTCAAGCAGCTTTGCTAAACTTTATTAAATTACAACAAGAGCAGATGCAAAAACAACAAGAAGTGTTCATAAAAACGCAACAAGAATTCTTATGCAGCCTAACAAGTAAGCTTGAATCAGGTGTAAGAAACACTTCTGAAGAAATTCGCATGGACATTTTGGGAAATTCAGTTACCGAATTTCATTTTGACCCTGAAACTGAATCTACGTTTGACGCTTGGTACACGAGATTTGAAAGTCTTTTTAAAGATGATGCTAAAGCGCTTTCCGATTCAGCTAAAGTACGATTGTTATTAAGAAAATTAGATACATCCTGCCATGAACAGTATATAAACTTTATTTTGCCCAAAAAGTTACAAGATTTTGATTTTAATGAAACTGTTAAAACGCTTACCTGTATGTTTGGTAAAAAGATGTCCATTTTTTATACAATATATCAGTGCATGCAGCTCTCTAAATCTGATTCCGAAGATTTTGTATCTTACGCCTCCAGTGTAAACAAATGTTGTGAAAAGTCAAAAATAAATAAAATATCACCAGATGAATTTAAATGCTTAATACTGTGTGACTCCCAAATAGAAGAAGCGTTCCCTGGGGGTATAACGCGTAATAATAGTACTGATCACAATGAACCACACCCAGGACCAAATAAATACATTCAGAATGATAAACAACCATATCAGGAAGAACCAGCACAACCATCCTTAAGATTCTACCCTAGATGAGATCGAAAAACACCAGAATATTTGTCTGACTACGTCTCATCCTAAAAGAAGGGAGAAATGTAGAGAACCACAACCACCTGCATTCTACCAGTCTAGAATGGAAGGTCAGAGATGAAATATACCTAATCAGATTGTCAGTTAGTTAGTTTGGAATGTCAATAAAGTTGTATTATTTATGAGAGTCTAAGTCATATCAAATATGTTGTATTATAGTGGGGAACGAATATTTATTCAGGTTTTCAATTGTATACAGGTATGACAAAACGCGTTTACAATCAGGCTCTTAACGGACAGAAAAGGGAATGAAATATACCTTTTTTTTTATGATAAAACACGTGCACTGTAGGAAAAATCCTTTAAGGCGCTCTGGGAGCGGTGCGTGTGCGAAGAAAGCGATTAACGTTGATCTTGAAACGTTGAAGATTGTATTCATTGGGAAACACGACCTCAGGAAGATCATTCCACAAAGATGACGTTCTCCAGATGAAAGAATTCTTTAACAATGAAGTTCGAGGAGTACTAAGCTGAACAACATATGGATGAGCGGCAGTGGTTCGCCGTGTATTTCTGTTTTGCATTGCTCTAGGTGGAATTAAGTGGGCAATGTCAGTCGAACACCTGGCTAAACTAAATAAAGATCTGCTAAATAGGATGTTAATTTAAAAGTTGGCATATTTGGATAGAAAATAAAAAATGAAGACAGGAAAGGAAAACTCATTTATTTTTCTAAGATGCACCTTTTGGACGTAGCATCCCGTCAAAGTGGAATAAAAGTAATTTTTAAATGTCTCAAAAATAATTGAATTTAGACATATTTGCGTATTATATACTACAGCAGCCTTCCCCAAAGTGGGTGATAACGCCCCCTTGTGGGCACTGCAGGACTAAAGGGGGGCGGTAAGAGACCCAGAAAATTGTGCCTTTTTTGACATAAAAAAATATTATACAGAACGGTCGTCACGTCTTTGACATTTATTGTATAATTTAAAATAAGCCCCTTTTAATTCCATACCTTATGCTATTTTAGTATCATTGATAAATCCTTTAATGAAGATGTAATCTTCCGACCTCGCTTCGTTGGCGGACCTGGTATATCCTAGAAAAGTGCCGGGCTTTTGCTTTGCCATTTTTTTTTATTTTGGCTTCAAATGTTAAATATGTTTAGTAGGACTTACTTGACATGAGTCTCTATTACCATCGCCGGCACAAAATACCAATGAATTAATGGTAACTCCATACGGCTCGTAATTTATGAGACACAAATTTCTATTTTGCACAGTTACTTCAGCGGCTCTCAACCACCGTGACCCGGTTACATCGGATTCGTGAATGAGTCCAAATCCAGAAACTAGACCTTTCATTCCAGGTATTAATAGCTTGTCATTTTCAGGTAGTTTGACAGGTTGTATTTTATTGGAAAGACTAAAATGTATAAATTCATTATAATACATAATAAAATAGTAAAATTTAGTGTCCGTTAAAATATATATACAAAAGAAGCTTAGCGGCAAGCGGACAGAGTAGTGCGTCTATCTTTTGCATTAAAGTACACAGGGACTCTAAAGGTAATGGAATCCCTGGGGCACAGGTAGACAATGACAGGCTGTTTCGTTCTTGTTAGAACTCATCAGAAAGTCATAACCCGTAAGCGACCCCCAGGCTCGCTATACTAAAATAAAATAATTTTGTTGGCCGTTAAAGAGAAACATTATACAGGGTATTCCTGAATGACGTGCTAATATTTTATGGTGTGATTCCTCAAGTCATTTTATTAAGAAAAGTTCATATAAACATATATCCTAAGCAGCTTACATTTTTTTGCTACAGAGTGTTGAATTACTTTTTTTTAATGCTTTTTTTGTAATATCTCCGAAAGTACTTTAGATAATATTTTCAATTTTGGCGTGTGCTAAAAGGACATAAAACCACATGTTTTAGTTATTAAAGTTATTTTTTTGTCCCACCAGTGGCGTCCCTACAAACATTTCCTCTGATATTTTTTAGAAAAAAAGTAGAACGCCACTGACATTTGTCCATGTGGATATCACTTTTGATTAGCCTGGTCAATTCTGCATAAAAATGGTATCTTGCGTTTTTCTCCTCAGGCACACCGTTCTTAATTAAAATAAATAAATTAGCTCTACTATTTATTATTATGATAATACAAAATTTTGTTTTATAAAAATTGTTGGAAATGACCACATTTAATAGGCATGCTTCCGCCCGTCTAATTTAATTTAATTATTTTAGTTAAGACCGGTGTGCCTGAGGAGAAAAACGCAAGAGACCATTTTTATGCAGAATTGACCAGGCTAACCAGAAATAATATTCACATGAAAAAATGTCAGTGGCGTACCACTTTTTTTTCTTCTAAAAAATATAAGAGGAAATGTTTGCAGGGACGCCACTGGTGGGACAAAAAAATAACTTTTATAAATAAAACATGTGGTTTTATGCCCTATTAGCACATGCCAAAATTAAAAATATTATCTAAAGTACTTTCGGATATATTACAAAAAACGCATGAAAAAATATAAAATTCAACACCCTGTAGCAAAAAAATTAAGTCGTTTAGGACATATGTTTATATAAACTTTTCTTCATAAAATGACTTCACACCCTAAAATATTTATTAGCACATCATTAAGGAACACCCTGTATATTAGGGTGGTCTATTTTATATAAATATATAATAGGCTTACATTATTCCAAATAAACATGTTAAATAATGACTGTATCAAATTTAAAGTCAATCAGGAAATATTTAGAAGTCGCGGTGCTATGATTTATCGGTTTTAGGGGGGGCGTCGTCTAACAAAACTATAAAAAACAATTTTGAGGTAAATATTGTGTTGATGGTGGGTATCACTAATCCAGAGTTATTATAATACCGTTGGAAGCAGTGGGATATTTCTTTCTACATTGATCGACGAATCGCATGCATTGTTATTCATTATTTATAATAGGAGTTTAATTTTTTATTTAGTGCAACCATCTGCCCAATCATTCACAACTCCATGTACCAGTTCCATGCGAAATTATATCTGTACCTATATTATATTAAAAATATGGTTTTTTCTTGAAGCGAATCCTGTCCATGTTAATTAATGGATTTTTTAAAACTTTTTTAAATTTAAAATCTACAGATATTGAAGAATGTGAGAAAGTTATTTTATAAAAAAAAAATTATTCTCAATATTTTTTAAGAACACAATGAATTTAGTGTTTTCATTGGCTTATATCTTTGTGTTCGATTTTTTTTCATGAAAATATTTTTCTCACACCCACATATACCGGGTGGTGCATCGTGAAAATGGAAAAAACATAGGAAATCCCATGCAAGTTTAGGATTGTCCAAATATTGCCTCCCCTGTTGACTTTAGAGCGGGGTTGTAGGAAGACTTTTTTAGAGTTTCTGTGTGGTGAGTGCATTTTCGGAGTTTGAACATTTTTTTACATTCCGATCCTAACTTATTTGAATAGAATTGCGGTTGGTTTTTCAATGGAATTCAACAGGTGATGCTGCGGACACCAGCATTGATTGGACTTGTCAACCTGTGATTTGTCATTGTCAAATGTAATTTGCAAACGGTAGACTTTTTAGAAATCTTTAACAGATACGTTTTCCACTGGATTTAACTAATATTTTCCAATAAAACGAACATTATTTTCAAAACTAATTTTAATTGAAAACAAATTATTTTACTTGCAATAAAATCCATTCAATAGTATTATTATCATCAAGAACTGCTGAAAGAAAAATAAAATTAAAGGTGTTTAAAAATAAACAATTTTTTTTTTAAAAAAACTAATAATTTTATTTTAAGAAAACTAAACAATTGTTTGGAATATTGTTATTTATTAATTAAATGATCAAATAAACCGCCATTTACTGCAAAACAATATCCTAAACGATCGTAAAATTCTCTACGAACATTAGCGAGTTGGTACTGGGTAATTCTTTCAGATTCCAGTAACACAGAGTTTTTTAACTGCTTTAAATTTTCAAACCTAACGTTTTTATAAAGAAAATTTACTCGAGAATATAAAAAAGCTGAAAGAAGTAAAAATTAGAAATAAAAAGTTTATAAAAATACCAATTAACACCATAAAATGTGCTTGATGCCGTTATGTCAATCGGTAGATAGTTATTGATAATTAATGTAAAAGGTTAATTCATCCAATGCGGATTTTCTGTTGCCCAATATCGACAATTTTGTCTGTTCACATTATCATTCAAATAGAACATAGCATCATTCGAAAAAATAATATTTTTTACTAAATTATTATCTAGATTGCACATATTTTGCATGCGTTCGCAAAACTCATTTCGCCTATCGAAATCATCTTCAAATAACTTATGCACTGGAATAACTTTGTATGGGTGATATTTGTGCTTTTGAACTATTCGGTGAACAACAGATTTCGGCATGTGTAAATCGGCCCCAATGTGCGACAGGGGAATACATGCATTTTCTTCCAAAGAAAGCAAAAAGTTTTTCATTTTCATCTCGAGTAGGACGACCAGATTTAGATAAATCTCTAACATGACCGAATTCTCTAAACTTAGCCTCTATTCTATGTAACTTAATAAAAAATAAAATTATTTTTATTCGTTTATTTTTGTATTTGATTCACCTAATTTTTGATTTTTCTCTTATTCAAGCTTGTTATACTCGGCGTCACTTGCAACGCAATACAAAATAAGGTGAACTTTAAATAGGTGTTCAAAGATCTTTATTTAGTCATTCTTTAAAAAGTCCAATCTGGGTGCCACCGACAACTACTGTTAGTTTCGTTTGAGAGCTATGGGTCGTGTAGGTTTTTTTTTTTATTTCAAATTTTCCAGTTTACCGTTTGGGCGCCAGCTAAGCTAAGGGCTTAGCAAAGATTAAAGAAGTAAAGAAATATTAGGCGAGACCTGTGAAATCGATCGCCTGCCTAATCAAAATAAAATACTAAGTGCTTATAATTTCAATCAGTTTATTATAAACATAAGGATATTTGGTTAAATAATTTCAATCAGTTTATTATAAAGATAAGATTAGTTAATTAAATAATTTCAATCAGTTTATTATAAAGATAAAGCTAGTTGATTAAATCTTACAATAAAGAATCAACTTCAATGTCTAACAAAATCAATAGCATGGGTAGCATATGGTTACTAAATATCTAAATTCCTAATAATAGGGGAATCAGTGATCGAAGCTCACCAATTATTTACACAGGCGTAAAAATTGACTAAGAAAATAAGCTAGGAGCCTAGATATAAAATGAAGAGAGAGAGAGAAGTAAGTATTACAGGTATTGAATTTATTGCATTTGTTACATTTATTGCATTTCTTGCAATTATTGCAACTCCACGCACTGCGCTGTATTGACTAAACAAATCAGAAATTTCAATCCAAATCTAACCTCGTGTAAATCGATTCCTTAAGGGAATTCTACTCTTGCACTCTAACAGCACATACGTTTAAATGTACATGAGCAATGATTTAAAAACTAAAATTTATTTTGAGGTTATACAGTCAATCTGGAGAAATTTACATTAGTGAAAATTTTAATTTAGAAATAAATGAATGAATGAATTTACCAATGTCCAAGGAAATAAGATAAATGTCAACGCCTAGCATATACGTGACATAAGTATAAAAATTTATATTACTTAACACTGCTCTTGCGAGTTTGTGTTAAGGTAGATACCAAAAAAAATATTTTTTAAGCTGATTTGCCAATGGGCATTAAATAGGTTGTGGTTGTTATAACAACATACAAACAAAAAATATAACCGGGGTCCAGGGTTAAACAAAAATCAAAGTTTCAACTATATTCGTAATTCATAGAATAATCAAAAAAAACAAAGGTTTTACTCATCTTATGTCGTGATCCTAAGTAACAAGTTCTGGATTGGGCAGTCAATCAAACCAAGCTTCCAAACGTAAACCAATGATCAAGGCCACACGGTAGGATCATTCAGGTCACATCAAAATCGGAGTACAGATAATTGCAACACTGCCATAGGGGTTGTGAGCTAACACCATCCCCAGTTCTGCTCCCGACGGATCAGCGGTGCTTGACGGCTTCACCCACAGTTCCAGACTTGTCCTTGAAGGTCGGATTTCCCACTCACGGGATGTATATCAAATCCAGGGATGTAAATTGAGGGTTTATAAACAGGGTAACTGAAGGTTCATTTAAAATACTTGCTATCTTGTTACTGAAGCTACGAAGAAAGTTTGGGGTGGTAAAACAAATGACATTGTGTCGGACTTTATTGTATCTCAAGCTAACATTGTTATCAGACTTCCAGGCAAGCATAGAAAGGGCAGTAAGAGTTAAAATACTTGCTAAAAACTTTAGCAAGGAGTGATTAAAATCAGTAAAACTGAGGCTAGGTTAGCCAAGAAGAAGGTTTAAAAACAAGGCGTGGAAGAAAGTCTGATTTCTAGGATTATGTTTAAATTGAAATGAAAAATATATGTGGGGATGGTCTAAAAAATGTCATTCTGTACTGCATCCCAGTAAGACATAGGTGAGGTAGTCATTTACGACTCTTCATGACTCAGAGTGGTAAGCAAAACCTAGGTAAAGGTATCAAATAAAATTATAAGACTACCTTATAATATTAAGTAGAAATACTTCTTAAAAGACAAGGGGGAAGATTAGCTGAAAAGCATGAAGATTAGCTAAAAATTAACTGAAAAGTAGCCGAAAACTGGCTGACAAGTAGCCAATAACCAGCTGAAAATCAACTGCAAACTATCTGAAAAGTATCTAAAAAGCCTGAAACAAAATGGCCACCGTTAGTGGTTTCATGAACTAAAGAATTTCACAGTTTCAACGTTACCTGATGTTATGGCTTTTTCTTATCCTGTGTTTTTTCTATCCCACAATGGACTAGGAGTAGTTAAATTTAGTAATTTTTCCAATCCGAAATAAATTCGCGACAACATGTGCCAACTAAATCACTAAAGAAACATTCCAATTAAAAAACACAGTGGCCTTCGAAGATTCTAATGAGAAAAGGAACGATTTTTAATTCTCCATCTGGTTTTATTGAAACTGTCACTATAAAAAACTTGATATATTAACCACTAACAACGAAGAGTGATTTCACGTGATCACTAACACTTCATTGCTCGAACAAAAAGGGGGAAATTAGAAAAATTGGGGATTATCCCGGAAAAATCAACATTTTAGAAATTAAGAGGGGCGAGTCTAACCTCTAAACACGTTCACGCTCACAAATTTACGAGAAACTGGGTTCTAATATCGAAAATCGGCTAAAAATAACCAATCGTCAGATAAGTATGCAACATATAGTGCATCATGTATAATTAATTGCCTATACGTAGGTACTTCTAATCTAAAATTTAAAGCGAGATGAAGTAATGTGACTAGCACAGAGTTGTACCTGGTTAAACGCAACGGTTTCTCAAAGTCGACAGGGGCGTACTAAGAAAATTTTAACGAATAATTTGAAAGGAGATAGAATCTTTTGGACATTGTTAGATTACACCTTGATAAGTTGTAAGGAGCGCAAAAAGCTCGTTACAAATACCCCCTCTCTTCAAATAAATAATTTAAAATTTTTAGCAAAGGATAAATTTAAATGCACTATATCTAAACAGTTAAATACAAAATTATATGGCGACAATTGCCTTTTACATAATTCTTAGGTACTAACTTAGTTACTATACTTATACTAATGATGATCCCACCAACTCCCGAGAACTAATAGTTCACTCAGAGTCGTCAGAATCGAGAGAGATATTCTTAAAGGGCTTTAAGTCCTTAATATGATACCGACCGATATTTCTATCGTTCTCATCCAATAATTCATAGATTAAAGAGGAAATTTTCTTTAAAATTTTACATTTGATAAATTTCTTTGCTAACTTTTACAAGCTTTCTGCGACAGATGTTGGCATTTTGTGGAAAATCTAAGGGTGATATTGGATGGGCGACGATCGAACTATCCTTCTCAGCCTTCATAAACTGTCGTAGTAGAGACTTGAGAGTTTTGACATTGCAACTAGGGTCTATCTCGATTCCTCTTACAGCAAGTTCAAATACTATTTCGTCCTTCCAGAGGTATTGGGGATCCATGTTTGATTTATACAAATATAATACCAATGCACCTAAAAATTTCCAAGCAGTATCAAAATTTCATCAAACTTGGTATCCTTGATTTAATCAAAGACACTTTAAAATCAATACAGTGGAATTGCAATACGAAAAATTTTAGAATACTGGAAAATGTTGTAATAAATTTTAATTTAAAAGTTTTATAACTCAGTTACTTTAGATATTTTTCAGGCCCCACGTTACAGGCGTCATTTGTAACTTAATAAAAAATAAAATTATTTTTATTCGTTTATTTTTGTATTTGATTCACCTAATTTTTGATTTTTCTCTTATTCAAGCTTGTTATACTCGGCGTCACTTGCAACGCAATACAAAATAAGGTGAACTTTAAATAGGTGTTCAAAGATCTTTATTTAGTCATTCTTTAAAAAGTCCAATCTGGGTGCCACCGACAACTACTGTTAGTTTCGTTTGAGAGCTATGGGTCGTGTAGGTTTTTTTTTTTATTTCAAATTTTCCAGTTTACCGTTTGGGCGCCAGCTAAGCTAAGGGCTTAGCAAAGATTAAAGAAGTAAAGAAATATTAGGCGAGACCTGTGAAATCGATCGCCTGCCTAATCAAAATAAAATACTAAGTGCTTATAATTTCAATCAGTTTATTATAAACATAAGGATATTTGGTTAAATAATTTCAATCAGTTTATTATAAAGATAAGATTAGTTAATTAAATAATTTCAATCAGTTTATTATAAAGATAAAGCTAGTTGATTAAATCTTACAATAAAGAATCAACTTCAATGTCTAACAAAATCAATAGCATGGGTAGCATATGGTTACTAAATATCTAAATTCCTAATAATAGGGGAATCAGTGATCGAAGCTCACCAATTATTTACACAGGCGTAAAAATTGACTAAGAAAATAAGCTAGGAGCCTAGATATAAAATGAAGAGAGAGAGAGAAGTAAGTATTACAGGTATTGAATTTATTGCATTTGTTACATTTATTGCATTTCTTGCAATTATTGCAACTCCACGCACTGCGCTGTATTGACTAAACAAATCAGAAATTTCAATCCAAATCTAACCTCGTGTAAATCGATTCCTTAAGGGAATTCTACTCTTGCACTCTAACAGCACATACGTTTAAATGTACATGAGCAATGATTTAAAAACTAAAATTTATTTTGAGGTTATACAGTCAATCTGGAGAAATTTACATTAGTGAAAATTTTAATTTAGAAATAAATGAATGAATGAATTTACCAATGTCCAAGGAAATAAGATAAATGTCAACGCCTAGCATATACGTGACATAAGTATAAAAATTTATATTACTTAACACTGCTCTTGCGAGTTTGTGTTAAGGTAGATACCAAAAAAAATATTTTTTAAGCTGATTTGCCAATGGGCATTAAATAGGTTGTGGTTGTTATAACAACATACAAACAAAAAATATAACCGGGGTCCAGGGTTAAACAAAAATCAAAGTTTCAACTATATTCGTAATTCATAGAATAATCAAAAAAAACAAAGGTTTTACTCATCTTATGTCGTGATCCTAAGTAACAAGTTCTGGATTGGGCAGTCAATCAAACCAAGCTTCCAAACGTAAACCAATGATCAAGGCCACACGGTAGGATCATTCAGGTCACATCAAAATCGGAGTACAGATAATTGCAACACTGCCATAGGGGTTGTGAGCTAACACCATCCCCAGTTCTGCTCCCGACGGATCAGCGGTGCTTGACGGCTTCACCCACAGTTCCAGACTTGTCCTTGAAGGTCGGATTTCCCACTCACGGGATGTATATCAAATCCAGGGATGTAAATTGAGGGTTTATAAACAGGGTAACTGAAGGTTCATTTAAAATACTTGCTATCTTGTTACTGAAGCTACGAAGAAAGTTTGGGGTGGTAAAACAAATGACATTGTGTCGGACTTTATTGTATCTCAAGCTAACATTGTTATCAGACTTCCAGGCAAGCATAGAAAGGGCAGTAAGAGTTAAAATACTTGCTAAAAACTTTAGCAAGGAGTGATTAAAATCAGTAAAACTGAGGCTAGGTTAGCCAAGAAGAAGGTTTAAAAACAAGGCGTGGAAGAAAGTCTGATTTCTAGGATTATGTTTAAATTGAAATGAAAAATATATGTGGGGATGGTCTAAAAAATGTCATTCTGTACTGCATCCCAGTAAGACATAGGTGAGGTAGTCATTTACGACTCTTCATGACTCAGAGTGGTAAGCAAAACCTAGGTAAAGGTATCAAATAAAATTATAAGACTACCTTATAATATTAAGTAGAAATACTTCTTAAAAGACAAGGGGGAAGATTAGCTGAAAAGCATGAAGATTAGCTAAAAATTAACTGAAAAGTAGCCGAAAACTGGCTGACAAGTAGCCAATAACCAGCTGAAAATCAACTGCAAACTATCTGAAAAGTATCTAAAAAGCCTGAAACAAAATGGCCACCGTTAGTGGTTTCATGAACTAAAGAATTTCACAGTTTCAACGTTACCTGATGTTATGGCTTTTTCTTATCCTGTGTTTTTTCTATCCCACAATGGACTAGGAGTAGTTAAATTTAGTAATTTTTCCAATCCGAAATAAATTCGCGACAACATGTGCCAACTAAATCACTAAAGAAACATTCCAATTAAAAAACACAGTGGCCTTCGAAGATTCTAATGAGAAAAGGAACGATTTTTAATTCTCCATCTGGTTTTATTGAAACTGTCACTATAAAAAACTTGATATATTAACCACTAACAACGAAGAGTGATTTCACGTGATCAATAACACTTCATTGCTCGAACAAAAAGGGGGAAATTAGAAAAATTGGGGATTATCCCGGAAAAATCAACATTTTAGAAATTAAGAGGGGCGAGTCTAACCTCTAAACACGTTCACGCTCACAAATTTACGAGAAACTGGGTTCTAATATCGAAAATCGGCTAAAAATAACCAATCGTCAGATAAGTATGCAACATATAGTGCATCATGTATAATTAATTGCCTATACGTAGGTACTTCTAATCTAAAATTTAAAGCGAGATGAAGTAATGTGACTAGCACAGAGTTGTACCTGGTTAAACGCAACGGTTTCTCAAAGTCGACAGGGGCGTACTAAGAAAATTTTAACGAATAATTTGAAAGGAGATAGAATCTTTTGGACATTGTTAGATTACACCTTGATAAGTTGTAAGGAGCGCAAAAAGCTCGTTACATCTACTCACCATCTTTTGACATATGGGAGGACGATCAGGATGGATTTCATTAAATAATTGGGCTGTTTCTGTTTGAGTACGTGTTTTATCACCAAACCCAACCATGCATAGAATTTCAATTTTTTCCCGTTCCGTTAACTTCACCATTATTGTGAAAACCGCAACTTTGAAACTACGCTTGACAATAATTATACTTATTTAAAAAAAAATTGTCATACAGTTTCTATAGAAATAAACGGTGACAGTGACACTCTTACTTATTAGGGAGCCCAAAATGCTATATTGCCAAAAGATTTGATAGATCGTTGGATTCCCTAAATGATATGTTCAATCCTAATTTTTTCAGTAACTGTTGAGTTTATGTATAGGACGTGGTACATGAAACATGCTTATAATTCAATGCAAAATTCAAAAATGAAAAAAAAAAATATATGTTTTCTTTTGAAAAAAATTAAGTTTATGGTCGTAACTTATTTTGGAGGTACCCTGTATACATGAAATTACCACAAAAAAAACACATTAAAGTGAGTGACTGATGTAGAGGGACTTCTTTGGCAATGTTTGCCTTATTTCAACTGAGGCTAACAAATAAACTTACTTGAGTTACGCATTTTTTATCTACTGCAAGCTGCACTAAGGACGAATTGGTTCTGAAGTTACACATTTTTAGGTAGGTAATAAATTGTCTTTGCCTACCATCGAACTTGATGTAAGGCGTTTGGCGAGCAAAACATATTTTTAGTTAAATTTAGTCATCCTAGAAAGTTTTCGAAAGAATTAACAGTCAGTTAGAGGCAATCGGCACTAGGCTTTTGACAGTGTGGAGTTTTTTGGCAACCCTTATCAAGGGGGTTAGTTTTTGATATAGACGCCTATTATAATTAAAGGGAAAAAAAAGATATATTATATTTACTTTAAATAAATAAATTAGTTAATTTCCATAGGACCATAGACCACCTTTTCACTGGGTTATCATATGTAAAATGAAGTTCTCATAGGTGCTGTTTAAAGTAGAGCAGATTTTCTATTAGAAAGTCATAAGCAATGAGATTTGGGGGAGGCTGGAATCTAGAAACAACGTTAAAGGCCACACAGTGGGTCCATAAAGGTTATCCGTCGTTAGGGGCGGTTCTAGACCCAAAATATTGGGGGGGTACCACATTGGCGTAGCCAGAAAATATGCTAGGGTGGGGGGGGGGGACTGGGTGGGCGTAAGTAGGACATTTTTTTTCTGAAGAGAGGGATAGTCGGGACTATATGTATTTTAGGTATTGTACCTAGCGAAGAAGGCGGCAAAGCGAAAAATTTTCGGGGCCACGCCCAAAGTTCGTTTGAAATTCACCTAACTACTATCAAATTTCGAAAATTAAATTATTACCTCTCCCCCTTTGCATGGTTGGATTAAATTTTTTTTTAATGTTTTTTTTTGATATTCCTGGCTGACTCTTTATTTAAAAAAAAAACGTATTTTCTAATTGGGTTATATTTTTGTTGATTAAAAATAGCTCTAAAAAAGGGAAAACGAAACAGACAAGTATATAATAGAAAAATTCTATAAAATATTATTCTTTTTACTCGTTTTCCTTTAAAATTGCATCAAAAATCAATAACTAAAACGATATGCGTGTGAAACCTTAATCTCTATATAAAACAGGACTTTTAGAAGGAAAAGTTTCCTACAAGACCTTTATAATCTAAGCCAAGAATACATTATTTAAAGATTTAAATTAAGAGTCCATGCGTGAGATGAAAATGCAGCCCGGCAGCCCCCCCCCCCCCTTATAAACGCCACTGGGCGCAGCCACAACTTTTGGTAGCCTTCGCAAGCAAATAACGCCACAGCCCAAAATTTTTTAGGATCATGCTCAAATTGTTTCAAATTATGTAAATAATAAAGCACCCGGAATTTTTTTGTATCAGTGGCATAAATTTGATAGTTTTTTTCAGAAATGTTGGGGGGTCCTGGGCCCCCTAGGTCACCCCGTAGAACCGCCCCTGTCCGTCGTTATAAACAGGCTTTATTCTCGTTGAAACATGCCAACAGGCACTGCAATAATATTTTATCAAAATGTATTAAAGACTATGGACCAAAAGTCCTGGTGTGCACCACATATCACATGAATGCCTTCATCTACGCATCTTCTGCGAGTGTAACTTTCTTCATCTGGACCACCAACCACCAGCCGCACCTTATAGTTCAGAGATTTGGTCCAGAGTAATTTTTAAAAGAATGGCAAACATTTCTAATCATAAAATTCGACTTACTTGAAAAGCCTTCAAATTTTTCTTGCATGTTAATCTCTTGATTTATCTTGTTGCAAAATATTATTTCAATAACCCTAGAATTACTGGGTCTCCCAAAAGTCCCGCATAAAATTATTATCAATTAATGGAAAAAGATCTAGGAAAAACGCTCGGACCCGTACATTTTAATTTTTAATTGTGCATTTTTTGACATAAAAAATATTATTTGACAATTTTTTTTTTTTTAATGGAACACCTTATATACGGACTTTTGATGACCTTTATATTGAGTTAAAAACAAAAAGTATTGGAAACAATATTATTGTTTTGGTAACATTTACAGTTTGTTGCCCTGTCTAGACAGACTGTTTTTTTTTTGTAAAAATGATGATTCTAATAAAAAACTAAAGTGGAAAAATTACGACCATGGACAAAACAGCCATATGAAAGTTAAATATGTCAATTATGAATAATAATTAATGAAAATAGTTGGAATATGTGATGTTGCTTTTATTGTTTTAGATCATTCTAATTAAAGTAAACAGTCCCCTGGTTTGCTAATTTAACTTATTCTATATCTTAATAATAGCAAAATCTGATTTTAAGTCAAGAACAAACTTTTGTAGATTAAGAACAATTACTCTTAGCTTAAGACCAAATACTCTTAGGCCAATAAAAACCATTTTTAGATCAAGATAATATAATGACTTTCAACAAAGGGAAATACTCTTATAGAAAATGTATGTCAAAAGAATTACTGTTTTAGGCCATTGACATGTTGTTGTAAATAATTGTGAATAAAATTATTTTAAATAAAGTTTTATTACCCATAAATACAATTGCACTGCACAAATTTGTAATAAAATCGTATTTAAAAAAAAAATATTTAAAAGTCAAATTATTTATTTTCCTTGTTTAGAATATCCTGAAAACGTATTTTCAGTAAACCAGTACTTAGTATAACTTTTTTATTGCACAAAATAATTCGTATCTACTGGGTCTCCCAAAAGTAAATTTTTATTTTTAATTGTGCATTTTTTAACATAAAAAATATTATACAGGATGTCTCATAGAACTGTCGTCACGTCTTTGACAATTTTTTTTTAATGGAAAACCCTCTATATTGTATTATTTTCTGATTCCCCACAAAATTCTACGCTTATATTGTAAATTTCATATGTCTAAATTCAATAGTTTTTGAGATATTGACGTTTAAAATATGTCATTCTTAGACCTTGACAGGCTATAAAATTGGAACGGTTCATCTTAGAGAAAAATGGTTTTCACTTTTCTATCTTAGTTTTTTATTCTCTATCCATAGAAACCAACCTCCGATTTACCATGTTAAACCGTTAAAACCGATTTATTCCATTAAAACCGGTTTTTTGGTTATTGAATTTAGACACATGAAATTTACAACATAAGCGTAGCATTTTGTGGGGAATCAGAAAATAATACAATATATAGGGTGTTCCATTAAAAAAAATTGCCAAAGACGTGACGACAGTTCTATGAGACCCTGTATAATATTTTTTTATTTCAAAGAACGTACAATTAAAAATAAAAATTTACGGGTCTGAGCGTTTTTCCTAGATCTTTTTCCTTTAATTGATATTAATTTTATGTGGGACTTTTGGGAAACCCAGTATATTAAATAAATTAAATATTATTATAATTTTTTTTCATTGGTATAGATCAACAGCATCAAAGCAGAGATAATAAAGAGATAACTAACATGAATAGAGAGAATTCATTTTCTCATCCGGGTCGCAGAAATATTTTAAAGAAGAATTAGCTAACCAGGCGTAGTGGGACATTATTTTAAGAGTCTCACCCGATTGGCGACTTTGCTATCTACCACAATAAAAAAACAATTATGTATTCCCTAATAGCTTTTAGTGAAGAAGCCAAATTTGATGTCAAAAGAAATCTATGTTTACAAATTTGACAGATACGACGCCATATTGGATTTTCTTAAATGGCAACCCTACCTGATAGTAAGCCAGCTGCATTCGCCTATTTGTTCTAACATTAAAAATGTATAGTTGTCAATATTTATTTTCAGCCGTTCCGGAGATACGAGGCTTCGAAGTTGGTGATTTTATTATCATCGAATTAACAGAAGCTTTGAGATTAGAAACTCTCTGGAGATACGTAATTTTTTATAACGGAGCCACCCATGCTATTGTCAAATATGTCAGATGTCAGAAAATGACAGTTACGACGCCATTATGAATTTTTTTAAATGGCAACCCACATTTATAACTACACCAATGTATTGCATTGCGCGATCCGATTTCAAAAATATATGGTAGTCGATATTTATTTCCAACCCTTACCGAAATACGACCTTATCAAAAACTGCATCGTTGGATTATGTGTTTTAAGTATCTCACCCCATTAAAAATAGATGCTTTGTGATTAAAAAATTATTTTTTTCTGGAGATACGTAATTTCTTATGGCGGAGCTACCCATGCTATTGTAATATATGTCAGATGTCAAAAAATGACAGTTACGACGCCATTTTGAATTTTTTTAAATGGCAACCCACATTTATAACTACACCAATGTATTGCATTGCGCGATCCGATTTCAAAAATATATAGTTGTCGATATTTATTTCCAACCCTTACCAAAATACGACCTTATCAAAAACTGCATCGTTCGATTATGTGTTTTAAGTACCTATCTCACCCCATTAAGAAATATATGTAATATGGGTTTCCATTTAAAAAAATTCAAAATGGCGTCGTAACTGTCATTTTCTGACATCTGACATATATGACAATAGCATGGGTGGCTTTGCCATAAGAAACTACGTATCTCCAGAAAAATTTGATTTTTTAATCACAAAGCTTTTGTTAATTCGATGATAACAAAATCACCGACTTCGAGCCTCGTATCTCCGGAACGGCTGAAAATAAATATTGACAATTACACATTTTTAATGTTGGAACAAATAGGCGAATGCAGCTGGCTTACTATAAGGTAGGAAAATCCAATATGGCGTCGTATCTGTCGAATTTGTAAAGATAGATTTTTTTTGACATCAAATTTGGCTTCTTCACTAAAAGCAATACATAATTTTTTTTTTTATTGTGGTCGATAGCAAAGTCGCCAATCGGGTGAGACACTTAAAATAATGTCCCTGTACATAGAAAGATTTGAAGCAATAGAAGAATTAAAATGGTTACGTTTTTCAGAAGCTAAAGAACTAAGTTATGTCTCCCTTTATTATATTATTCAATTATTCCAACATTCCTAATGTCTAATGATTTAGTAGGTAATATGACTTTCAAAATAATCTCCTAATGTATTATTACCCCTTTGAAGAAATATTTTGATATTTTTTAAAATGATTTCCAACATCGAATTAAAATGTATTTCTTGTTTATACAATAAAATGATCGCTTTTTTATGTGTGACATAATTAAAGGGTAGTGGCTAGGATAAAAAGACCTTAAACTTTTTATCCATCTTTTTATGTTCTATTTAAAAATGGCAACTTTCATAGGAGCGCGAAAAAAAAATTTCAAGCTTTATCATAAATAAGCTGAAACTTTTTATGTGGGAAATGTCATATTTCAGTAACGTCAGCATTCCGATAACGATAAATATAAGGTAGGAAAAATATTATAGAAACTACTTGATTTTTTCTTTTTATGAATATAAGGTATTAAATTTAAAAAAGCAATTTTTTGTCGCTATTTTTGTTACCCTGAGGGGTTTACAATAATTTGACGTTATAGGCCATTAAGTGTCTATCGACTTTTGTATTATTATCCGGTCAAATTACACGAAAAAATAAGAGTAAAGGTACATAAATTTAAGTAAGTAAGTTCCCCATCATTCCCGTGTATGGAAAAAATTTGAGTCGAGGTCAAAAAAATGAGTTTTTCGCGATTTTTAGCAAACGGTAAGTTTTATCATAAAAGTACCTTAAAGAAAAATTGTAGATCATAAAATTATCTATAAAAAATGTTTTAATACTTTTTTTCTATGAGCCACCGTTTCTGAGATATAACTATTCAAAAAGTTGTAATCGTTATAATATGCACACGTTTCTACGCCACCTATGAGGTAGTGTACTTTAACGTGGTTTCCCCAGTAGGCCTACTCCACAAGTCAGTTGTGATCCTGTTAAATTTGAAACTATTGCAAGATAACGGAAATTAGCAAAGATTGGAAAAGATAAAAGCGATGTTGATTAAAAAAAAGTAGGGAAGTTTATTCGTCTGACTCGTAAGTTTCAAATTATTCTTCTTCTAAACACAATTTTTTGCAACTGCAAAAAGAGATGCAGTGCTAAATGTGGTTGCAAAAAAGTGGGACTGTTTTGTTCTCTGGCATTTACAAATTGTCAAGGCCGATCGTGCTCTAATGTTAAATCACCAACAATTGAGGATTCGTTTGATTCCAACGAGGTGACTTGCCATACATCGCTATTGACGCAATTTACTTGCACCCAGAATGAAGAAGAACAAGAAGAAGAACAAGGAGAAAATCATGAAGAAGAACAAGAAGAATAATTTGAAAGTTACGAGTCAGACGAGTAAATTTCACTACTTTTTTTTTAATCAACATTGCTTTTATCATTTCCAATCTTTGCTAATTTCCGGTATTTTGCAATAGTTTCAAATTAAACAGGATCACAACTGACTTGTGGAGTAGGCTTACTGGGGAAATCACGTTAAAAAAAGGGCTAAGTACACTACCTCATAGGTGGCGTGGAAACGTGTGTATATTATGACGATTACAACTTTTTAAATCATTATATCTCAGAAACGGTGGCTCAAAGAAAAAAAAAGTATTAAAACATTTTTTATAGATAATTTTATGTTCTATAAATTTTCTCTGAGGTATTTTTATGATAAAACTTACCGTTTTGCTAAAAATCGCAAAAAACTGATTTTTTTGACCTTTGACCTCGAGTCAAATTTTTTCCATACACGGGAATGATGGGGACTTACAAATTTTATTTATAATAGTATTTTGAACATTTTCACTGGTTTTCAGCTTGTTGTAAATTTATGTATCTTCGAATGTTTAATTTAACCGGATAATTTAGTATTTTTTGTGTATTATAAATAACAACGGAGCTATTTTACTTTGCGTCACTAAATTACCACCAAATACGGAATATCCTCAAATTTAATGTTGATAGTTCAGGATTGAGTAGAATTTTGCAACCCTCTAATTTTATCTGATAGAGATATGAAAGCAGTTGTAAATAAACTTACGGAAGTGAATGCGCAAGCTCCAAAATTATAATGTCGTATTCGTACAAATTATAGGCACGTTCAGGATGTAACATTGCATTCTTTACATTGACTATGATACCTCCAGTTTCTCTATCAGCACTTCCTGCTCTGACGCTGTATACTCCTGGCGTTTTAAAACAATGGGCTGCTGAGAGAGCATATTTGTCACTAATTAATGCCGCCCCGCATATATGAAATTCATTTTTCCTTAAAAATAATATAACTAATAATAATATTAAATAATTGAAGTTATAAGTAACAAGTGTATTTTTTTAAATGTATAATAATCATAAATAAACGGCTACATAGAAATGTCATTCTTTCATCAAATGAGATGAAAACAATGTATTTTGTCAGAAAATTGGTGGTAGTGTCAAAGTCGTCTTTTTGCCATCTGGCGTCTTACATGCGCCGTAAGATTTTCTATTCGAGCGCTAAAGTAATGACGTCACAAATGCCAATTCTGTAAGCGCTTTCTGGCGTCCTCTAGAGACCGCCAATAGGAGGCAGAGCTTAATATGACAAGTTAAAAGTGGATTGTTTATTGTTTTTGCACAAGCGAGTGCAACAATGGAGGAAAATGTGTAAAAATACAACTTAACGACTTGATTATATCCGTTGACCCTTCAACTACCGAAAAAATAAAAGGTGAGGTTAATTTTAAAATGTCAGTCTCAAGTGATAGTAAGACGTTTATTTTCGTGGCCGGCCAAATAATGACGTCAGCTCGTAAGACGCTGTTAAATCAAACCGTAAGGCGTCAGATGGCAAAAAGACGACTCAAATATAAGAAGCTAAAATTTATAACTACATAATGATGCGTAACTAGTGTATTATAAATCTTCCATTATCTTATGTGCTCCCGATTTATTTTTTATAAAGAAGACAGGATATTTAGCGAAAAATCTGAATATCCAAATTCTATACAATATCCTTTTTTACAGATACAGAGATGCTGTGGATTTTCAAAAAAAAAATACTAAAAAATATTAATTTTATATAAAAAATTCAAATATTATTGTCGATGTAACATAAATACCGTTAAGGAGAGCATATTATTGATATTAGCCAGTTTTTGCCAACCAAAAAAATCCCGTTAAACGATATTTCAAAGGCAAATTTCTCTGAAACTACAAAAACAATTTGGTAAAAATCTGATCTAACAAAGTAAAATTCTGGTTTTAGTGTCAGTGGTTGTTGTCGAGATTCTAGCGTCTGAGAAATCGAATAGCGGGATTTTGTTGGTTGACAAAAACTGGCAATTATGACATTTATGTTCTCAAATTACAATTTTGTCACCAACAATCTAAACTGCTGAACAATTGCTTTCGAGCAAGAAAAATTTCGCCTAAATTTAACAGTTAATATTTTCTGAACCAGATATGATATCGACCTACGGTTTTGAATGGTTGATAGATCCATCCCTTGGGAAACGATTGTTAATGTTGGATTTTCTTTAACTGTCCGAAAATTTTATATACAGGGTATTAAAGAAGACGATGATTTTTGCTCCAATTTTAATGGCGTGTAACTTTCACAATAATATTTTTAAATCTTATCACTCTACGTCAATTGAATCACTGGTTCATAACAAAAAAAGTAATTTGTCAAATTGTTGATATCTGCTATATTTTAAGAAATACCGATTTTTTTGGAAAACCTTGCTTCATTTCACCTTATTGGTAATTTGATCTCACTGTGCGTTGTATCGTCCAAATTTTGCGAGTGATTATTATACCTTATGAAAAGCTTGATTATGTTCAGTATCAATAGTTGTACCTAAATGTTATAATGTAGAGTGGCGTACTTATAAACACCTATATGTCTATGGTTTATGAGTATCTCACAATTTTTTACGATTGTTTTATATTGGAAAGTACTCGCCCCTAGATTAGGTAATTTTTTTCTTATTTTTCAGGTTTTCATATCGCACTACAGGTATATTATACAGTATGTTTATAAAATTTTAACAAAGATAACTTTTTTAATTTAATATTTTTGAAAAAAAATTATTTATTAATTTCTAACTTTCTAACACTATTCTTAAAAGTTAAACTTACATTGAAAGAGACTTTGATATTAAATATCACTAGCTGCCGTCAAACCAAATCCCGTCCATCCGAGGGAGGCCTACAAGGTATTATTAATTTTAAGGATCCCTTTCAATGTAAGTTTAAATTTAGGAATAGTGTTAGAAAGTAAGAAATTAATAAATAAATTTTTTTCAAAAATTATCTTTGTGTAAATTTTGTAAACACACTATACACATATACACATGTAGTGCGATATGAAAAAATAAAAAATAAGACCTTTTTTTATTTTTTTACCTAATCTAGGGGCGAGTACTTTCCAATATAAAACAAAATGAAAAATTGTGAGATACTAGTAAACCATAGATAAATAGGTGTTTATAAGTACGCCACTGTACATTCTAACATTTAGGTACAACTATTGTTACTGAACATAATCAAGTTTTTCATAAGTTATAATAGTCACTCGCAAAGTTTGCACGATACAACGCACATTGAGATCTTGCTACCAATAAGTTAAAATAAAGCAAGGTTTTCCAAAAAAATGGGTATTTCTTAAAATATAGCAGATACCAAAAATTTGACAAATTACTTTCTTTTCTATGAACCAGTGATTCAATTGACGTAGAGCGATAAAATTTTAAAATATTATTGTGAAAGTTACACTCCATTAAAGGAGGAGCAAAAATCATCTTCTTCTTTAACACCCTGTATATAAAATTTTCTGACAGTTACAGAAAATCCAACATTGACAATTGTTTCCCAAGGGATGAATCTATCAACCATTTAAAACCGTAGGTCAATATCATATCTGGTTCAGAAAATAGTAACTGTTAAATTTAGGCGAAATTTTTCTTGCTCGAAAGCAATTGTCCAGCAGTTTATTTGGCTACTAATTGTCCATTTGGAGATAACATTTTTCTATTCTCCTCAAAAATGTTGGGACCGAAGAAATATAATTTTACTAGGTGGTTTGAAGAAATTTTTTTTTTTTAGAACCGACAAATATTGTCAAAAATCTGATTTTTTGTGCCTTGAGGGCACTCTCTAATGCTTATTGGGACGAAGTTTATCAATGTATACCAACACAACAATTATATTGCGTATTTTAATTAATTTCTTTGGGTTCTTCTTACAATTAGTGAAATAACGTTAATGAAGTAGAAATCTCATGAAAAGTTAGAAAAGAACGAAAACGCCATTTTGACCAAAGAAGAAATAATAGCATACCAATTTATGATAAATGTAATGATATTAATCTTTTGTGAACAAATTTACTTACCTTAAACTAAGTTGGTAGGGAACATCTTCAATATTTTTTTTATATCCACCAATAATGCGGTATAAAGCATGTGACGAAGCAGCTGGAAACAATAAGGCGTATAGTGTCTGTTTAAAGATTGGAGACAATGACGTTTCTTGAACGGCAGTAGAGTTTTGGACTTGCATTGTCTTTATTTGTTTAGAATCACTACGTTTCAACTGGTAAGTATCTCCAGTCGTCTTCAGGTGAATACTGAATAAGTACGGTAACTACAGCTCTATTTATAAAGAGAGATAAATAGAGCTGTAGTTACCGTACTTATTCAGTATTCACCTGAAGACGACTGGAGATACTTACCAGTTGAAACGTAGTGATTCTAAACAAATAAAGACAATGCAAGTCCAAAACTCTACTGCCGTTCAATAAGGCGTATGTTACTATTGTTTCTTTTCTGACTACACCACGAACTTCCAAAATTTAAAATTTCCTTTCGGTTATTAAACTTTAACATAACCCGATATTTAACATTATTATAAGTAATATGTTTTAACCTTAGCAATTTCCTTGCCAAAACTTGACTTAATTTTTACAGAAAGATAATTAATTAAGCAGGTATATTAGATACTTTAGAACACAGGGTGATTCACGTTGAGTGGACTATTAGAAGATCTCGGAAACGAGTAAACTTATCTTTCTAAAAATTTGATAGCAGGCATAATTGGCTTTGAGCTTTTAAAACACTACATTTTGAGGTTTTTGTTACTTCCGGTTACACCGGAAGTTGATGCCAACTTTGCTATTTTAAATGGAACATCCTGTATATATTAGCATTTTTGATTACCTTATTAAAATCTAAATAACTTTGGTTAATAATAATCTATTCCTATCTCTAACCGTTTTTGAGATATGAATTATAAAAGGATTTTTTTGTGTAAAAACGCTCCGAAAAGAAAGTTTAGTAACTCTAAAACTAATAAAGGTAAAAATTTAAAATTTTGTCATTGTTTTCATTTAAATAAATGTGCATAAGTCAATTTTTACAAATGGACAACCCTATTTTTTGGCTTACTAACGTGTAGAGAATTAAATTTAATAACTAAATGCCTAATATCCACAATTTTAGTCGTTCAATTTAAATAAAAAATCCCAGTTGAAGCCATTTTTTCAAAAATAATATCGCATTAAACAAAATTTTAAGATTTTTTATTTAAATTGAACGACTAAAATTGTGGATATTAGGCATTTAGTTATTAAATCTAATTCTCTACATGTTAGTAAGATAAAAAAATTGGGTGTTCCATTTGCAAAAATTGACTTATGCACATTTATTTAGATGGAAACATTGGCATAATTTTAAGAATTCCCTGTATAAAAAACGTGAAACTTAAGTAATTTAAACTAAAGATCTATGTATTACTTGAAAGCTTACAAAATTTTAAATATTTACCCTAATTAGTTTCAGAGTTACTAAACTTTCTTCTCGGATAGTTTTTACACAAAAAATCGTTTTCTAATTCATATCTCAAAAACGGTTAGAGATAGGAATAGACTATTATTAACAAATGTTATTTAAAGTAAGAAGAGTTTTGTTTCCCTTCCTTCATCGGACTTCATCCCTAGACGCGCTTCGTCATATCATGACTCATCAGTAGGGCTAGAAGTCGATGAGTGAAGGGAAACGGTCTACTGTATACAGTCTTCAAAGTATCAAAGAAGTGAAGTTTTACGAGTAGCGACATCTAGTCAATGTTCGATAAAGTACCTGCACCTCTAACAAAGCCTATAGAAATAAGCACAATTGCCAGAGAAGATCACTTGCAAAGACATTCGTCACAATTCCAAGTGTTACCGCTAGGTACGCGCTACCGTAGTCGTCGGTACAAAGCTCCGAAGCAATTTTAAAGTAAAAAGTTTCCCTTCACTCATCGACTTCTAGCCCTACTGATGAGTCATGATATGACGAAGCGCGTCTAGGGATGAAGTCCGATGAAGGAAGGGAAACAAAACTCTTTTTACTTAAAAATTGCTTCGGAGCTTTGTACCGACGACTACGGTAGCGCGTACCTAGCGGTAACACTTGGAATTGTGACGAATGTCTTTGCAAGTGATCTTCTCTGGCAATTGTGCTTATTTCTATAGGCTTTGTTAGAGGTGCAGGTACTTTATCGAACATTGACTAGATGTCGCTACTCGTAAAACTTCACTTCTTTGATACTTTGAAGACTGTATACAGTAGACCGTTTCCCTTCACTCATCGACTTCTAGCCCTACTGATGAGTCATGATATGACGAAGCGCGTCTAGGGATGAAGTCCGATGAAGGAAGGGAAACAAAACTCTTTTTACTTAAAAATTGCTTCGGAGCTTTGTACCGACGACTACGGTAGCGCGTACCTAGCGGTAACACTTGGAATTGTGACGAATGTCTTTGCAAGTGATCTTCTCTGGCAATTGTGCTTATTTCTATAGGCTTTGTTAGAGGTGCAGGTACTTTATCGAACATTGACTAGATGTCGCTACTCGTAAAACTTCACTTCTTTGAAAAGTTATTTAGATTTTACTAAGGTAATCAAAAATGCTAAAATATATAGGATGTTCCATTTGAAATAGCAAAGTTGGCATTAACTTCCGGTATAACCAGAAGTAACAAAAACCTCAAAATATAGTGTTTTAAAAGCTCAAAGCCAATTATGCCTGCAATCAAATTTTTAGATAGATAAGTTTACTCGTTTCCGAGATCTTCTAATAGGCCACTCAGCGTGAATCACCCTATATTTATTAGATGTAATTTTTTCGGCCACCAATTAATTTCATTTTTGTTCACAAAATGATTAACTGCAAACCTTTTTCAAGCAAGTATCTGTAAATTAATCTGAAATCATTTAATAACTTAAAATAATCAAATAATACAAACTGTACTCTAAATTGCATATTTTTACCTAAATCATTAAGACCAACATATTCTAAAAGAATTATTTGTAAATTTATTACGATCACTAAAATATTTTTGATATACCATACGTATTATTATTTTTTTTCTTTATTACTTTAGGCACATGTTTCTAGAAACGGTTGGTTTGTGATACGCACTCTGGAAAGATTTTTATTATTGAGATATATTTTTAATAGGTTCTAATTCAGGATGTTAGTGCTAAATATGATATACTGGGTGTCCCAAAAGTCCCGCATAAAATTAATCAGTTAAAGGAAAAAGATCTAGGAAAAACGCTCGAACCCGTAAAGTTTTATTTTTAATTCTGCATTTTTTGACAAAAAAAATATGATACAGCGTGTCTCATAGAACTGTCGTCACGTCTTTGACAATTTTTTTTAATGGAACACCCTATATATTGTATTATTTTCTGATTCCCCACGAAATTCAACGCTTATGTTGTAAATGTCATAGGTCTAAATTCAATAGTTTTTGAGATATTGACGTTTAAAATATAGCATTTTTTGACTTTGAGAGGCTGTAACATTGGAACGGTTCATCTTAGAGAAAAATGGTTTTCACCTCCCTATTTTAGCATTTATTCTCTATCCAAATAAACCAACCTCCGAATTACCATGTTAAACCGTTAAAATCGGTTTTTTGGTTTAACATGGTAAATCGGAGGTTGGTTTTCTTGGATAGAGAATAAAAAACTAAGTTAGGGAGGTGAAAACCATTTTTCTCTAAGATGAACCATTCCAATGTTACAGCTTGTCAATATCAAAAAATGCCATATTTTAAACGTCAATATCTCAAAAACTATCAAATTTAGACACATGAAATTTACAACATAAGCGTAGAATTTGGTGGGGAATCAGAAAATAATACAATATGTAAGGGTTTCTATTAAAATAAATTGTCAAATACTTGACGACAGTTTTATGTCAAAAAATGCACAATAAAAAATAAAAATTTACGGGTCCGAGCGTTTTTCCTAGATCGTTTTCCTTTAATTGATATTAATTTTATGCGGGACTTTTGGGAGACCCAGTATGTATTTTATTATAGTGAAAAATGCCATATTAAAATGAGACTGCAAAATATTAGATAAGTGGCAAATCCTATTATTTTGATAAATAGACTAATTAAATACTATGTTGGTGCAGACAATGAATTAAAACATAAATAATTATAAGGTTCTAATACAATTTATTTGGTGATGCATTGATTGTTTTGAAAACATAAAAATATAAAACAGATTTATTGGATAGAAGTTACTATGATTCTTCGTTTCTTTTAAATACAAATTATTATTACTTACTTACTCACTTAATGTTCTTTTCCTACGACCACCTATGAAAATGAGAAAAAAAGCACGGTTAACTTGGCTCGAAAGCGCCGAATATCACACGCGTGTTGAAAGAAAATATTTCAACTCTAGAGTGGAAATACAAGACACACTATTTAATTTAGGCATATGATGCCAGTTTGACAGACCACACCTATTTATTAAAAAGAACAAATTTTAGAAAGCAGTTTAGTTTATTTATCACGTATTTGTCGAGTTATTCAGAATTAGAGTGTGAAAATACGCCATCTAAAATTATTATAAAAAAGTAAAGAATATACTGGAGAATTTATTACCAGTCAAAACAAGCCCCGCTGTAGAAAATGTCATATATTAAACTTAAGTAGAAAATGTTTATGGGTCGCCATAGCCTAAAGACTAGAGCCATGACCTACGAATCGAGAGATCACAGGTTCAAATCCCATCAGGAGCACTTGACTGTTTTTTATGAAAACATTAAATAATTTATAGAATTATTTTGAATTGAAATCTTTCTTGTTGGGTGAGTTTTTTAAATTTATTTTTAATGCATCTTTCCTTGATTAAATAAAAAAAATCATTCAGATTTCAATTCAAAATAATTTTATAATTTATTTAATGTTTTTATAAAAAAAAGTCAAGTACTCCCGATGGAATTTGAACCTGTGACCTTTCGATCTATTAAATTGGCATTATATGTTTGAATTAAATAGTGTGCCTTGTATTTCCACTCTAGAGTTGAAATATTTTTTTCAACCCTAGAGTTGAAATATTTTTTTCACAAATCAAAGGTTTTTTTTATAATTCTTTGTGGTCGTAGGAAAAATAGTGTACATTACTCGTGTGAAAGTGATTATTCTAAAACTCGGAGAATTTCCGCACTCGACTGACGCCTCGTGCAAAATATCTCCTCGTTTGAAAAGTATCACTTGTTATGTAATATACTATTATTAAACCGTACTTCATTACAAAAATATCATTTAAATGGCCATCGACCGAGGTCCTTCAGCCTAAATATTATTATAAATTCAGATACATACATATGTTTAACACTCAAATTAATTTTAGATGGAAAATAATTTTTCGGACTGAATCCAGAGAATGTCGTTTACCGACAAAAATGAATTTGATGACAAGAATATAAAGCATTTTCTCATATTTATTCTGTGGATGTTTTAAAACTTACCCAAACATGGAATAATTAAAAACACGTGCAAGGCTGCCATATGACTTTGCATTCTGTTTAAAAACGAAGCACTTATTATAGTTCAGTATCAGTGAAGTGTATGTAATATGCTATTTTCATTACAAGATAATGCAAACTATATATTTTTATAACTCACGCCTGGGTAAAAACAAAAAACCTGTAAAATATGAAAAACGTGCTTTGTGAAAAATGTTATTACAATATTTTTATTTTTGCGGGTATTTTTAATTACTTAAATATAATTATTTTTTTATAATGGTTTGCAAAAAATATTATGTATATCTAAATATTGTTAGTTTTGTGGTTACAAGAAGTTTACATTCATACAACTAATCAATTTGGAACAATCATCTATTGTACCATGCTGAATGCAGTTTTCCTTCCTGGTCCTTCCTATTTTATACACCGGATTAAAACGTATCGATATCAGTATAAAACTATCGACACTCACTAAATATCCATATTGTCACGATAGGGAACCATAATAAGATCATAACATTTCATAAATCAATATTTTTCATTTTAATATTTTAACATTAATTCTAACAATTATTGTGGTGTCATCAAGTAAGCAAAAATAAGGTTCACGACCTAAGTTTATTATATCCCTAAAGTGGGAAAAATTGCTGACTTGACGAAACGGCACATGATTAAGGGAAGAACTATCTATCGGCACTAGTGCTCCGGTCCGTGACACATTCAGTTCGAAAATTTGTGAAATTTTGTTGGTCCTTAAGACGCCAGCGATGAGCCTAAAATGTATGTAAGTATAATTTTATTTTCCATCTGTTCACAAAGGTTTAAATCCAGGTTTTTACTAATTTTGATTCTCTTTTGTAAACCCTTCAGGTAATAATCATTTTTGTCATTTTAATAAATTTGTTTTCAAAATCGCTTTGTTTTACTAATAGCCGCTAAGGTTCCGTGCTACCTTTACGTCCCTCGTCACACCCTAAAACTTGGGCGTGACAATATAAAGTATCAGTCATCGAGAAGAAAAAATTGGTTCGTCTCGTAGATCCCTAGCTTGGGGGTTATCAGCTTACCATCAATAAAATTCTTCTATAAAAACGTCGCATGCACAACATTGATATAAACATCGAAATATCGCACACCCGTAGACGCGACGCTTTTTTCATTTAATGCGTCTATTCTATGTAGTCGGTGTCAATGTTGCCAGGTCTGTAGTTTTTGTGTTAGATCTATCGTTTTGATGTATAGCCTATCGCTAAACATTTATACTCGATTTTATTTTCTATCTTTTACATTAAAGTACACAGGGACTCCAAAGGTAATGGAATCCCTGGGGCACAGGTAGACAATGACAGGCTGTTTCGTTCTTGCTGGAACTCATCAGAAAGTCATAACCCGTAAGCGACCCCCAGTACAGCGAGCCTGTTCTTTCAAGGTGTTTTTAAGAAATAAAAACGCGATGAAAACCCAGTAACGCCATCATAAGGAATCAACTCAATGCAAAAGATATAGCCATCTAACGTGAAAACGTAGAAATATAAATAAATCTAAATAAATCAAGCACGGAACGGCCACTTCACCAGTATAGGAAACATTTTTTCGCTTCTCCATACATCTTCACGCTTTGTGGATTCTGATTGGTTCTAACAAGAACGAAACAGCCTGTCATTGTCTACCTGTGCCCCAGGGAACCCGTTACCTTTGGCGTCCCTGTGTACTTTAATGCAAAAGATAGACGCACTACTCTGTTCGCTTGCCGCTAAGCTTCTTTTGGTTAATGAACAATAAATATATTCACCTGAGACGACTGGAAATACTTTCCAGTTGAAAAGTGGTGATTCAAAACAAATAAAGACAATGCAAGTCAAAAACTCTACTGCCTATATTTTCTTTTAAATTAATGTTTAATTTAAACTACAACAATAGGCATGTCGATATTGGCGCAACAGCGCAGTAGTGGTTACGCCGCGCCGCGCCGTCTTCACGCTTTTTCCCTCTTCAATTACGTTTGACATTTTAGTTTCGGTAACTCCCAACTCCCCTAGTTCGAGACGACTTGTACTATTCTTTGCAATATTTCTAGTCAATTTGCTTTACTCATTTAATTAGCATCTGGTAAAATTGATAGATTTATTAGCTATTGGTTGAAGCTATAGGCATGTATACTTTTTCAACTATCATAACAAAATTTGTAACATTTGTTTTTTGTGAATATCCAAGAAGGATTTCAAGCTCCTTTTTGGGTACTTTAAGTTAAAGAGTTTCTACCACTTTCAAAGAGTTTCAAGCCCTGTCAAGGGTCCCAAGCTTTTTTGTAGAGCTTTCAGCCCATATAGGATTTCAAATCTTTTGCAATGGCGTTATACCCAATTCGTATTGGAGTAAATTAGGAACTACAAATCCCTTTATGTTCAATAAGGATTTGTGGTTTTGAGTTTTCAAGCCTTTCTTATAAGGGCTTGGGGTTTCAAGCCCTTTTGTCAAGGGCTTGTCCAGCTCTATCTACAGAAAGCAAGGGGCGTAGAAAAATAAATTGAGTAAATTATGTTTTAAAATTTTCAATTTTTCTACTACGCTGGTGGAATTTGCTTAACTTTTAGGGTGATGCTGAGCTGAAATAAATTGTAACCTGGCAGAAGTAAGAATATTCATTTTTAAAATACATTTTCTATTCTTTAGTTACCTATTTTTTTATTTCATTCAAAGGTAAATATTTTTAGAAAGTCGCCGCTAAAAATACCGGTGATTTTAAGGTCACTGTGACCGGGTACCTGAAAGTCGCCGTTTATCTCATCTCTATTATCTAATAACATAAAATAATAAAAACAAAAAATGAATAACACATTTTATATTTCATATCTTTAAAAGTATCGAATAAACAACAAGTTAAAATTTGACCTAAACAAGTTTCTATGCCCCAAAATACTTAACTTGGCCCCCATTTAATTTTGTACGAGATCCTATATACATACACTCCGAGGCATATTTAGTTTTATGTAATATTAATAAATTTTAGATTTAATGCCAAGTTAGAACTACATGGCAAATAATGAGGTAAACTGTAACCACAGATAGGCTGGCAGCAGTGACTGGAACACCGACTCTGAAAAAAAAATTACAACTCGTTAGAAAAAAATCTGTTTTCAAAACTAATTCTTTCAAAAGTTCATGATTTTGAGGATTACATATTTTATTTTCGGTGTTCATTCATTTAAATTTTTCTTGTATATTTGGTCCACCGGAGAGGTTTGAACATGTTGGGGACCTGTATTTTTTTGCGAAAGAGGACGTTTTTTACACTTTAAAAATCGTATTGTTATGAAGTAACAATAAAATATTGTGCAGCAAAATATAGTTTTTGTTGTTATATCTATTACATATTAGAAAATCAAATTGTGATCGTAGGCAAATACAAATCGTCATATTATAACAATATTCTATGGCAACAGCATGGAAGTAACTATATTTTAAGGTTACTTCAACAGACCTAGTTAGTTAGTTTGGAATAGTCGAGTATCCAATAAAGTACAAGTTATTAACAACAAAATACACTTACTTTGCTAACTACTGATTATCGTGAACTGCAGTAGAGTTTTGGACTTGCTACTCAGTATTCACCTGAAGACGATTGGAGATGCTTACCAGTTGAAACGTAGTGATTCAAAACAAATAAAGACAATGCAAGTCCAAAACTCTACTGCCGTTCAAGAAACGTCATTGTCTCCAACCTTCGATTTATCATGTTAAACCGTTAAAACCGATTTATTCCATTAAAACCGGTTTTTTGGTTATTGAATTTAGACACATGAAATTTACAACATAAGCGTAGAATTTTGTGGGGAATCAGAAAATAATACGATATATAGGGTGTTCCATTAAAAAAAATTGTGAAACACGTGACGACAGTTCTATAAGACACTGTATAATATTTTTTTATGTCAAAAAATGCACAATTAAAAATAAAAATTTACGGGTCCGAGCGTTTTTTCTAGATCTTTTTTCTTTAATTGATATTAATTTTATGCGAGACCCAGTATTAGTGATGTAAAAAAAACCTTTTTTTACCACCTGAAAAAAAAACGTGAAAAAATAGTATATTATGTTACAAGGACAAAAAATGCAGTATTTCGGACGTATTGCGGGAGATTACTGAACGAGGTAAAGCCGAGGCCAGTAACCCGCATAGTCTGAAATACATTTTTCGTCCGTATAACATACGTTATTTTTTATCCGATTGTGTTTTTGCTCGGATTATAAAATAATGTAAAAATTAAGAAAACCAATATATTTCATCTTGCATTGAAATTTTTTGTCCCTTGAATGTTTGAACAATGAAACCTGTAATATGCGTATCCATGGATCTAACAAATAATTAAATTAATATTATCAACTGACGTTTTATCAATCAGGCGATAGTTTTAACTAATCTTTCGTGTTCTGCTAGTTTTAAAACCTGAAAAACACAATTAAAAATGGAAATAGACGATGATCTTATAGAAGGTACACCACCTGACATTCAAGAAACTGCCAAGGAAGTTGTTGTTGCCACAAAAATCTAAGGAAATATATGAAAGAGCTTATAAAAAATTTATGGATTACCGGCAAGAAAAAAATATACAGTCGTTCTCCGAAAACGTCTTCTTGGTCTATATGGCGGAATTATCGAAAACTATGAAGTCATCTACTCTGTGGTCGCAGTATTCTATGCTACGTGCAGTGGTAAATGTAAAACAGAATATTAATATATCTAAATACATAAGATTACGAGCATTGTTGAAACAAAAAAGTGTTGGATATTGTCCAAAGAAATCAAGGATCCTAACTAGAGAAGAGGTTCACAAATAATAACACATCCTCAAAATCAAATTTACATCACCCCGTTCTTGTTCAAAATTGTTCTAATTGTACATTTAATATAAATATTGTAAATAAATGAATAAAATAAACTGTTGAAAATATTTTAGTGTCCGACAAAATGTTTTTCGGACTAGGACGACAAAGGTTGCCTAGCCACCAGCGCAATAATCAATACCTTATTAAAAAGGTTACCTTTTCGTCCAAATATCTGATCTATAAAACGTCATTTTTTGACACAATCGGATAAAAAAAGATTTTTTTCATGAAAAAAAACCAATTCATGTTTTTTTTCATAAAGGCATCGTTTAAAAATCCCGTTTTTTGATAACTTTGATAGAATGATAGGTTCTATTTTATGTTTCTGTTCAGTTAACCAAAGAGCATAGCGCATATGAAGAGTATTTACTGTTGTTACTGTATGTTATAGGTTACCCTTTTTCCTTTTACATTGTTTGCATAGTACAACTACAAGGGTTTTGTGTTTTCTTTATAAGTTGATGGTTTATGTTCATTTTTTTCTTTAAATATATGTTTATTGACAAATGTAAAAATATTTTTGTGTTGATTGCACTTTATTTTAAAAAACTTAACAAGATAATACAGATTTTTAATTATTGTGAAAAAAACGCAATTTAGAAAAAAAACATACCGCCTATGTTTTTTTTTCAAAAAATAACGTCGAGTTTTGAAAAAAAAACATCAACGTTTTTTTTTCATTTACATCACTACCCAGTATACGTGAATTATGGTATGATTACTTTCCATAACACAATTCACGACGTGACTTGTGGGTTAAATTACGGCTCGCAAAAATCTGGGTCCCGATATCAGCTGATCGACAACAAAGCATGACTGTCGTCTGTCGGAAAACGAGAGAATTGGTTACGCAGACTATAACTATGAATTCAATCAAATTAACTAAAAGAAGTATGGCGATAGCCATTATTGCAAAAAGTATAGCAAAGTGATATTGTTATAGCAAAAAAATTATTTAATAAAAGCTTTGTAATTCTAATAACAATATATGTATGGCTTTACAAATAAGCGGTATTGTTAACTTAACCATATACAGTACAGTGATGGGCTAAAATATGGAACAAATTCATTTAAAAATCAGGTATTAATTTTTTGAAAAAGAGCTCGGACACGTCGATTATTTTTTTTTTTTCCGGAATTTTTTCCTCAAACAGAAATTATACAGGGTTTGTCAAAAAGTAGATGTAGCAAACATTTTTGGTATTTTAAATAGAACCCTATTTTGTTCAGTAGAATTTTGAATCCTACGTCAAATTCTGCGCCTAATTGATGTAGCATACCATAAACTTATCCCTAACGGTTTTAGAAAAAAAATTACATCATAAAACGAAAATTATTTTATTAAGTGTTGAAAATGCAAACTATTAACTTCTTGACAATATGCCAATCTACTTAAAAACCCTTCTTAAACATTATTTATAGTATTTTCATTAATTTGCCTAATTTCATATCTAATTTTAAATTTAAAGTCTTCCAAATTTTGTGGTTTATCCTTATACACTTTTAAACCGTTAAAGATAAGGATATGGTATGCTACATGAATTATGCGCAGAATTTGACGTAGAATTCAAAATTTTACTGAAAAAAATAGGGTTCTATTAAATACCAAAATTTTTTGCTACATCTACTTTTTGACACACCCTGTATAATTTTTTTTAAGGCAAAAAATCCGGAGGAAAAAACTATAATCGACGTGTCCGAGCGTTTTTTCAAAAAATTAATACCTGATTTTTAAATGAATTTGTTCCATATTTTAGCCCATCACTGTATATGTTTACTATGACCATATGTTTTTTCGGTGTAGAAGCCACATTGGGATGGAGGAGAGGATTGAACGTGCCAGGGGCTGGTATTTTCGAGCTTAATCGAACGTGAATCGTATGCGAAAAACGAAGAATTTCGCACGAAAATTAATAGACCCTATTTTTGAACGGAAAAAGTTCTTTCGCATGCGAGTTTTTCGCATAACGCGGTTCCACTGGGTAACTACCAATCGAATTAAGCAATTCGTATGCGTCAAGGGCAAGAAAAATGGCGGGGTTAAATAATTTGATTCACATAAATGCAATAAATATCATCGAAGAAGCTGAAATTTTAGCAGATAGGCATTCTAGGACATATCATCCTTTTATTAATCCCCTTGAGGAAAATTCTGTTAGACGGTTTGTTCAGTTATATAGACTCACGAAACCTTTGGCAATAAATTTAATAAACCTTGTGGAGACCCACTTACAGCCCCAACTAGAGAATCAGCCATGAGCATTCCGAGAAAGTTAAGTATTTTTTTCGTTGCCTTCTTAAACACAGGGTCCTCCATTACGACCCCACCACTGCATCAAAAATAATCAATAGTTACGTAATATTACATAATTTGTGCATTCAGAATAATATTCCCCCTTGAACGGCAGTAGAGTTTTGGACTTGCATTAGTGATTCTAAACAAATAAAGACAATGCAAGTCCAAAACTCTACTGTCGTTCAAGAAACGTCATTGTCTTCAACCTTTAAATAGACAATATTTCCCCTGTGCAGTTTGGTGATGATAAAGAGGATCGATTTATTGACATTGATTATGGAATGTACGAAGTCGAGAATGCACCTAATGAGAACAACATAAGAAATTACAGAAATAAAGATTTATTAGCAGGAAGAAGGCTTTAGCAACTCCTTATTAACAATTATTTTATAGGAAATTAATTGGTCTACCTAATTAAATAGTTACATGTCATACTTAAGTTGGTAGCATAGGGAAAACTTTTTTGTTATTAACTTTACAAAAAAAACTGACTCTTTATAAAAAGTTCTGACAAAATAGTATTAAAGCATAGAATTAAACTGATACTAATAAATAAAATAAACTAGGTAATTGATTTTTTTTGTTTAATAAAAAACTAAAAAACATCACTCTGAATACACTTATTAGATTCATATTAATACAAAACATAGTAAAATTAAAGTTCTTTCAATTCTTAATATCTATGTTTCTTCAGTCCTTCCCGAGGCTCTCCCAACAAAATATAAATACATGTTTTCCAACAAATTAGCGGTTTTCTCCTTTGCGACAACTTCATTCTCATAGAGTTGTAATTTTCTATGTAGATATTTTGATTTTTCACTATTTCTTGTCTGTGTCAAGTGAATTAGTCTATTATTTGCTTCCAAAGCATTGTTTAGCCTTTGCACTGTAACCTGTGATGGTATCGAAGAAATTTTTTTCTGTGGATCAACGGTCACGTTCTGGGATATAGAAATTTCATTTACATAATCATGGTCGAAAAATATGCAACTTGATTTTTGCACTACTTCAACTGCAACGAATCCTACAAAATCAATAATGTTTTCTTTCTCATCAGTCAATTTTATATCTAACTCTGGTCCTCCACCTGTTCCCTTTTGATAGTGGTCTTATCTGAGTATTTTTTTCTTCGCCCCTGCCTTCAAATCTTGCCTGTGTCTAAAAAAGGAAAAACGGCGCATAGTTAATTGGATCCTGATAGAAAAAAGGATATAAAAATAAAATTTTATAAGTGTCTCTTTACTAGTATATTTCACCTACTGGGATTTTTTTTGAAATACTTACTTTCTCCATTGTTTCCACTCTTTTTGGGATCCTGGCAATGCATTTAGCTTTTCGGCCAATTCCATCCACAATTATTGGGCCATTTTAAAGCTGAACTATTTGGAAAATTTTCCCGATTGTGATTCTGGGTGATTTTCCATGTATTCTACTAGATCTTTTTTTTTGTTCTGCAATAAGCCATCCTTTTTTTTTGAATAATTCTTGTTCATACTTAATGCGTCTTATTGTCTTTTCTAGTCTGTTTTTAATTTTTTTAATCGACTTTCGAGGCTCGAATTTTGAATGACGAGTGACATTTTCTTTTTTTTTTTGATCGACAGGTACTTGGCATCATAACATTTGTGATGTTGCCGATGTGACCTTCATTCGAATGCGGAATTGTTTTCGACTGATGTTCCAAAATGCGTATTTTAATTCGCATACGAATAATTACTAAACGAATGTAATCGTATACAAAATATCTCGATTAAGCTCGAAAATACCAGCCCAGGGGCCTTTTTTTAGAAACCACTGTGGAAGAAAGAAAACCAGCCAATAACTTTTCTTTATAAAATATATAAATATATATCATGTGACCTGGAAAAGGAAACATTTTATGCCATAATTTTGAAAAATTGGAATAATTTTAAAATAAAGTATATAAATATAAGGTATTTACAATTTTCCGCGAAAATGGTTTAAAATTTGATATCTCTTGCCTGGTCATATTAGGATTGTATGTCATCGTCATGGAGAGAAATAGAAACCGATTTAATTTAAAAACTAAATAAAATAATCCCAATAAAATTTATAAAAATTCGATCAATGTTTATAGGGGCAATATTGAATTTGCATACCTTATAGCATGTCAATGTAATATAAATTTTGCATTAATAAATAAAATTTACTAACATAAAAACATGCAAAAAAATACTCTACTTACTTGCAAAAATCCAAAAAGGAAAACTTATATCCATGTTGCTCTGCTAAGCCGGCACATATTATGTTGGAAGAGGAGCCCAACAGCGATCCATTTCCTGAAAAAGGAAAACTTAGTTAATATACTACTTATGAAAATATAATAAAAGTATTTTAATAACATTTACGGCATACAGAGTGTTTGGTTATATTTAAAAACAGTTTGTACACTTGTACAGATTAAATTATCCAAAAACATTCAAGATACCATAAAATTTGTTCACCAAATTTATCATCGTGATATAATTTTTAGAAACAATTAAAAAGATACCGCGAAAGCAAAAAGTTTAAATAAATAGCAAACGTACGTCATCCTATTATCCATATACAGGGTCCTGCGCCTCACCTCCTTCTGTAGTTCACTTATTAATTAAGTTAGGATTATGACGTTTGGCAAGCTTTACCTGTATCCTAGGGTGCATTTCAGGAAGATATTTTTGTTTATACAGGGTGTTCCAAAAAAGTGTGACGTCATAAGGATATGTTTTTTTAGATTACATGCCATATATTTTCTTACTTATTTGTAGTTGCCTACATACCCCTAAAATTTTAATGAAATCGGTTCAGTATTATGGGTGAAACAAAAAAAAACCCAAAAAAGAACAGTTTTGCACCACTGGTTTTAAAAATTAAAAATAATGTCTCGTTAATAAAATTATACAAAAGTACTTAATAAAAAAGGTCTCACAGTTTCGTTATTCAAGTTTGATTAATACGAATTGTACAGGGTGTCCAAACTTTAAAGCAATTTATTTTTCTTATTTCAAATTGGAACCCCTGTATATTATTATATCATTCGATGCAGAATTAAAATTCAATGCATTAGAAATTGCGATAGGGTTGTAATTAGAAAAAATGTTTGAATTTTAATTCTGCATCGAATGACATAATAATATAGAGGGGTTCCAATTTGAAATAAGAATAATAATTTGCTTTAAAGTTTGCAAAGTTTGATACTAAATTTTGGACACCCTGTACAATTCGTATTAATCAAACTTGGTTAACAAGATTTTAGGACCTTATTTATTAAGTACCTTTGTAGAATTTTAATAACGAGGCATTATTTTTATTTTTTATTAATTTTTATGACCACTGGTGCAAAACTGATTTTGTTTAGTTATTATTTTATTTCGCCTATAATACTGAACCGATTTCATTAAAATTTTAGGGGTATGTAGGCAACTACAAGATGCATCCAAATAAGTAAGAAAATATATGGCATGTAATCTAAAAAAACATATCCTTATGATGTCACACTTTTTTGGAACACCCTGTATAAACAAAAATATTTTCCTGAAATGCGTCCTAGGATACAGGTAAAGTCTGCAAAATATCAAAATCCTAACTTAATTAATAAGTGAGCTACAGAAGACGGTAGGTGAGGCGCAGGACCCTGTACAGTGTACACTGAGAAAAGCTTCAGCAAGAAATTCTTTGCTAAGATTATTTTGGCTGTAATATTAAATTTTTAACCTACGATAGCAAAATGAATATCTTATTGCAAAAGAAACAATTTACCTGAAAACTCTTTATACCCGTTACAAAAATCTTTGCTAATATAGAAAACTTACAATGACATTATGATAACAGCTAAGTAAGTCTTTATAAAAAATTATTTTCTAGGACTACTTTTTGCTTTGCTAAGGAAGTAATGCAGTTTGCTGCTTTTGAAAAAAATCTTTATAAAGAAATCTTTTCTAGCGCTCTAAAGAGTTTTTAAAGGGGTAGCAAAATTTTTTGTTAGAATTGGGAAATTCGTAACTGTTCGGTTCGAATCGGATTATTTCGTGGTGACGAATTCAGTCTGATTGGGTGAATGTTTATATTGCGCACCAGTCGTCCCGTTCCTGTCTCCAGGTCTTCATGTCTTTAGGTCTTTTTTTTCAGATATTTAGATGCTCGTTACGACTCTACATTTGTCTCATTTTTTCCAATAAAAATTGTCTTGGCTCAAAAATGTTTCCAGTGTGCAGTGCTTTATTGGATTGTGACATCAATGACAGTGTAGATTTTTAATATCAGTGTTAAAAGACCAAAGTTATTTTAGTTTTATGTTAATTTTTTTATGTTATGTGTTATTAGGCATAATAAGTTCTCTAGAGTATATTAAAAATTCAACAAAATATACGGCTTATTTTTTGGGCCACCCCACATATTATAGCAAATAAGTGGTGCTGTCATAATAAACCACTTTACTATTATAGCGATGCTTAGTTGCTACCTTAGCTAAAAAAGAGTTCCTGAAGTAAGTAGGTACATTCTGACACAGCAAAGTAACTTTCTTGAAATAAATAAAAAAATCCTTCCAATATAGCAAAATGCTATGCTGATTTCTTTTTGTTTCGAGAACAATGTGGATGGCGTAGAAAATTATCTTTACTGTTCTAGCAAAGTCTCTTTATAGCCGATGGTCAGTCACTTTCCTAATACAACATTTTTGTTTACTTGAGCTAAGTGATCAATCTTTATAAAGTGACTTTATTACGACAGCAAAGAAATTACAGCCAAATGGATTTTACTGTCTAAAGTAGTTTTTCTTTTGTCCCCTATGTTAGCATTTTTCTTTATAAGCGGTATAAAGATTTTTATAAGGACAGCAAGAATCTTCTCTCAGTGTATATTTTCTCAGTAAATAATTTAGATAAAACTGAAACCGCAAAAACTTAAATTTCTATACTCTATATCCCATGTTGTAGAGTTAAAATCGATATTTAGTGAAAAAGCCATGATAGAAAATATTTATTTTAATTGAAATGTTTAAATTAACTTAAGATATAATTACAAAGGCCCAATTTTATAAAGTCCTCTTAAACTTAAGTTTAGGTTTAGTTAATAAGTAAGTTTAAACCGAGGTTTAAACTTAGGTTTAAAAGGACCTTATAAAATTGGACCCTAAAGCGATATGTAAAATTATTTAAGTTTCATTCTATTGTTTATTTTCTTTTTGAATGTAAAGAATTAATGAGACACAAATATATGCATTAGGTTTATCTACAACAGTGGCGCACAGAGAAGTTTTCTCTGGGAGGGGTTTTCTCAATGCATTTACGAACCCAAAACAAAAACAGTTTGTAAAATAGTGACATTTGAGTTGAGAAATTAATATTATCAATATCAAATTTATTAAATAAAAATATAAAGAAAAGAAGCTTAGCGGCAAGCGGACAGAGTAGTGCGTCTATCTTTTGCATTAAAGTACACAGGGACGCCAAAGGTAATGGGTTCCCTGGGGCACAGGTAGACAATGACAGGCTGTTTCGTTCTTGTTAGAACTCATCAGAAATCCATAACCTGTAAGCAACTCCCAATACAACGAGACTGTTCTTTTCAAGGCGTTTTTAAGAAATAAAAACGCGACGAAAACCCAGTAACGCCATCAGTAGGAATCAACCCAATGCAAAAGATAGCCATCTAACGTGTGCCCCAGGGAACCCATTTCCTTTGGCATCCCTGTGTACTTTAATGCAAAAGATAGACGCACTACTCTGTCCGCTTGCCGCTAAGCTTCTTTTCTTTATATATTTTAACGGACACTAAATTCCACTATTTTATAAAATAAAAATGTTATTCGCTGTAACTATAGGTATATTCTTATTTTTAGTCCACCGGTTGAGCCGGATCGCGTTCCTAAATTGCCTATTGTGTTACCGATTGGACATAACTTCGTGTTGTATTTCTGAGAGAGAGAGAGAGAGAGATATATATGAAATATTACCATTTTGAATAGATTTTCCATATTTTGTCAAAAGAGTTTAATTTTTAATACACATTGGTATGTTTTTTAACTTTACAGATCCTAAGGGGGCTTAACTCTCTAATTTACGTCAGTATCAGTAAAAAAAATAATAACGATAACCATAAAATAAATTATTATTTTTATTTTATTTCAGTAAATATTCAATTTCCATTTTTACTTTAAAAATATTGAATTATCTAATACATCAAATTATCTTTTACTGAATCAGCATGATAATTTAGTTTCGCGCAGAGGGCCACAGGAATTAATTTAAAATAATACCAAACTATATATATTCTTACCTCCTAAACACGCTCCAAAAGACAATGCCCAAATTAATGGTTGCAAAGGCAATTTTAATTCAGAGTTATTGGCCAAATCGGAAGCGACCCTTACCATCATAGTCGTCAGCGGTAAGTTATCAACAAACGCTGAAACAATCGCTGAAACCCATAACATTAAAATAATTGCCACCGTTAGCCTTGCTTCTGGGTCGACGGCCATGATAAGAAATTGTGTTTGGCGACCAATGTAATCAATTAGACCAAGTTTTGATAATGCCTAAAACAGAACAGACATCATTCGTAAACAGCAACATATTAATTTAAAAAGATAAATAATTGTTACAGTATGAATATATATATTTCTATAGAGGAATTGTCAAAAATTTGGACTGGCTATAACTAACCAACCAACGTTTTTTATTGTAAGTGATGCAAAACTGTCTTCGGAGTTTTGAACCATAAAACAAGGTAGGGGTGCTATTGGACATCGTACGCGTCACATTGCCAAGCAAAGCCACAGATGAGTCGCCCGAGAACGGCGCAAACGTCTGATCAACAACTATGATATTAACTGACAGTCATGACATGATACAGGCACTTTAACCAACGTCCACCTCAAGGCGTGAAAAACCTTATACGAGGCAGACTACCGCATCGGAGATGGGAGGAATACCTTCCACCAACGGGGGGGCTCTGTATTGTCAATGTCAAGAGCGTCCGGGGTTTCCACGCTGCGGACCCCTTCGTCTATTCCTCAGTGCACCGCGGCCTAACAACCGGGTCGGAGGGTTATGGGTTTATACCGTTCCCCAAACACTGAAGCGTTCACTTTCTTTTCATAGTCCATGATCAGCCGTTTCGTCCTACTGGGACTCATCAGAGACGCGCGACACCTGAGGCCGCGACTTGCAAAAAGTCTGCGCCTATCGCTGTCAATCGTCTGACGTCTGTGTGCTATTGCGTTATCCATCATCGTCGAAAGGTCCGCGGCGGTGGAGACCGAAATTTCTTCGACGATGATGATTTGACTCAATAACTGGTTATTAAAATAAAAATATTAGGTACTATTATTTCTTGTTAAATCACAAAGTTACCGCATATTCTGTTAAAACAACCTCTCCTGGAAAGTTAGTTCTTAAATACTAATTTCTTACTAAATACCAAAAGGTTAAACTAATTTTCAGTTTTCGGATGCGCACTATTACTCCCAACCCTTTTAAAATATATTAATAAATAAATAAATATTTAACTTGGTTAACACCCACTTGCACCGACTTTAATTAAAAAGATTTTTTAATTTTAAAAGACTTGCAAGTCATTCTTTCGGACCTTTAACTAATTGCCCTTTAATTTCGCAACAATATGGCAACGTCACACGGATCTATGGATTTCAGGATTTTTGTGATTAAATCAACTAACATTTTTGCTTTTTTGATAGGATAACCTTAAAATTTAGGCTTACTTATATTTTTTTGAATTTCACAATGTCAAATGAGAAAAAAAACGTAAAAGGGTGTTATATTTCAGCCAGAGAGAGGTGTCCCATCTATTTATAATCGTTATAAAGAATAAGGGCATTATATAGAAAATAAACAAATAAATGCTGTTGTAAGTAGCAAAAAACCGAGGCCTGGGAAAAATTACAACGGTATATAGCTACATTCTCTGACCTCAACAGGTAAACAGAACAGCTTAAAAAATGCTACGATAATAAAAAGCAAAATGTAAGATAAAAACCCAAATGAGACAGGAGTCTTTAAAAAAAGGCGGGAGATTACCACCACCCGAGAGTAAATATGATAAGTTGGACAATTTGATTCTGGCTAAAATGGATTCCCTTATTTCACGCACAGTAGCAATTGCTGACTACACTCTACAAAAGTTATAAAAAGAAGGATTACATGCTGAGGAAGAGCATTGACTCAGACAGAAATGTGTAGAGCTAGAAATAGAAAAAAAAACTAGTAATAATTTTTTTACAAATGTGCCCCGCTATCCTTTGTTTATTTTTTCCGGTATTGATTTCTATATTTAAATTTAAAAAAAAAACTATAGGTAATTCACACATAATGACTTACAAAAAAAGTTCAATCTTAAATAACTTTTAAGTGTTTTGATTAAATTCGATAATTTTTTGACACGTTGCAGATGCAGTCGTCTTTATCATGTTCTAATATCGCTTTTACGAACAGTGAAAATGGATATGTTCACATACAGGGTAGCCAAAAAAATTGCATTTTACGCTTAATTTCTAAACACCCTGTGGAAAAATTAAAGAACTGATTGATGTTTTTTTGTACGGCATTTTTAAGTCCCATCTTTTCTGAACAACTTGTTTTTTGATTCATACCGATATTTAAATTATTAAAGGAAAAACACAGGTTTAAAGGAAATAATGCAATAATCCTTTATTAGCAACTCAACAATCTCGTTTAATGGTACCATGGCTTGTCAAGAAGATTTTTGTCAACAAATGTACAGATTTATTAATTGCTGGACTTCAAGCGTTTCTTAAGTAAATTGTTGTTGTTTTTTTTTAAAGTAAGTTGTTGGTTGTTTTGTGTTTTGAAGCTGTTCCGTAAACGGTAACGTAAAAGTGTATTAATTTAAATTAAATATGAGACCAGAAGAAGTGGCACAAGCCGTCGCTTTACAGGATGATGGTCGTCCGATTCTTTATATCGCAGAAAGGCTTGGCCATCCACACAGTACCATATCCGATGCGATCCAAAGATTTAGAGAAACTGGTTCTTACTCGAAAAGACCCGGGCAGGGAAGACCAAGAGTCACAAATGCAGTTGAAGATCGATTTCTTCGTCTTCAGGCTCTTCGAGAGCGAACAGCTTCTGCTCCGGTTTTAGCTGTAAGATTGGCAGATGTTCATGGTGTCATCTGACACTGTACTTAGAAGGATAAGACAACAGAATCTAACATCTCATGTACCTGCCACAGGACCTCTATTAGACGCAGGTCATCGAAGGCAGCGCCTTGAATTTGCTCGAGCTCATGCAGATTGGAGACGAGTCTCGTTTTACGCGATATTCACCTGACGGACGTCAAAGAGTGTGGAGGAGGCCTGGAGAACGATACTCTCAGTGTTGTTTCTCTCCTAGAGTGCAATTTGGTGGCGGCATATCTTTGGAGGCCCGTACAGACCTCATTACACTTCAGGGGGATATTAACGCTGATAAATACATCAGACAGTGCTTAGAAGAACATATGATACCATATTCACATTTTATAGGAGAACATTTTAAATTAATGCAAGATAATGCTCCACCACACAGAGCACCAATAACGAGGCAGTATTTAAACGATGTTGGCGTTCAGGTATTGGACTGTCCCTCAAGAAGTCCGCATCTGAACCCTATTGAGCACATGTGGGATACACTGGGAAGGAGAGTTAGGCAAAACTACGGCGAGTTTCAAACTTTGGAGGCGCTAGCACAGGGACTGACAAACGAGTGGCAGCAGATACCCCAAGACGCAGTTGCTATTTTAATTCAATTTATGCCTGAAAGGATGAGAGCTGTTATTCAGGCTCATGGAGGAAATACTCGATTTTAATCTTACCATTGCCCATGTTAATTTTTAAATTAAAAACGTGATCATGCCAAGACATATTACCTCCCAGATTGACCCCCAGCAAATTAATAGACGGTGCCAGGGGAATTGCTTGTCCTGCCATGACTATATCTGGTTCTGCAATGTTAACCTTTTTGGAGAAGACTGCTGCCTGGGTTTTCTTAGCATTAAATTCGACTTGGTTACTGTCACCCCAATCCAAAATTTCTTCCAGGTCTTTGTTGAGGCGCAATACTTCATGCTGCCTGCGAAGATGTGCGTCGGCAGCGGATGTTTGGGGAGTCAAGGTAAAAGATGAGACAAGTGTGCTGTCATCAGCAAAGCTATAAATTGGATTTTGGGTTTTCACTAGAAGGTCGTTAATATACAGTAAAAAGAGGGTAGGCGATAATATGGACCCTTGAGGACCACCGGCATTGATGGTGAAGGTGTATGAGAGAAACCCGTCAATCGCCACTTGCAGAGAACGGTTCTTAAGGAAGCTGGTTAACCATAAACAGAATCCATTAGGCATACCGTAGGATCGCAATTTACTTAGAAGCACATCGTGCCAAACACGATCAAAAGCCCTAGAGATGTCCAGTGTAACAGCCCGGGATTCTCCATGATGTTCGATGGTGTTGCTCCAAAGATGGGTGACATATGCCAGAAGGTCACCTGTTGATCTGGACTTACGAAAACCGTATTGATGGTCGCTGATAATGTTAAGCCCTTCCAGAAACTTTAGGAGTTGTTGGTTAATAGCTTTCTCCATTACTTTTGAAATTACTGAAAGCAATGCGACGGGTCGGTAGTTGCTTGGCAGAGTCTTTTTACCTTTCTTTGGAATGGGCTGGTCACGCGCCGACTTCCAGCAGGATGGAAATATTCCTTTTTTGTAGGATAAGTTGAATTGGTGAAAAACTATTGTTCCTAAAAAGAATGGATAAGTTTTTTTTTATCATGAAATAAAATAGAGACGGCAAACTTATACTACCAAGGCATAGGTAAACCTATAAGGCATGTCCTTTGAGAAATAATATATTATTTCTCCTATAACGTCTTAAAAATATCTATACCTATGGGTACTTACCTGTTATCTGGCTATTCTAATTGAGCCTCAATCTGTGTTAACCGATGCAGTACAATTGCCTTGGTTAACCTAAATCTTCGAAGAAAACTTAAATGGTCGATTTCTTCGTAATAATTACGGCGCTTATTGAGCCTTCGAGAAAAGCCAAAACCAACGAAATCCAAAATTTCCAAATCATCTTCAAGAGCATTCTCTACCAACTCATAGCGTCTGGTTTTTGCGTTTTGGTAAAAATGGAACTACCATAAAAAATACGGGACACAACTAACTTCAAAACTGACAACTGACATTTTTAATTGACGGAATTTGGCCAATTAGTTAATGCTCCCTTAAGGAGCGCTTAAAGGACCATTAAAGTCGGTGCAAGATACAAAATACATTAATGGTACTTTAAAGGGCCCTTAGCTTAAAGGTCCATTAAAAAAAAGTTGGTGCAAGTGGGTGTAAGGATCTTAATTTGTAGCCACCTGTACCAATATAGTGCAATTCTTCCATATCTATTTTTTTCTGTAACTCAAGCCACAAATGATTTTACTTTGTCGCACTATTAAAATCACACTTGATCCAAATAAAATAATACATACTTTTAAAGATTAGATTATCTGTACATTTAAGTTCCAACATCCCCAATGAACAGATCAGTAACCCTTAATCATATTTATTTAAATGAATAATGTTTAGTCACAAATCCCCCATTCTTCACCATATTATCACGTTTGTCTTACCTCCATTAAAGTAAATAGTGAAGCAAAAAATATTAAGGTGCACCATTCGACTCTAGCAAAAATTCCTTCAACGTCTTCATCGTCATATAGAAAAAGAAGTAATAAAGCACCTAGTAATGATGTCCAGCCCATTCCCAATCTATCTACAAAGTATATAATAACATAGGTAAGCATTTATTGTGTAATAATTTAAGATTTTGTTAAAATAAAAATGTTAATGCCCAACCACACTCACTAATGCCACTATGGTCTATTTCTTTTCGATTGCGAACGATGACAGAAAAAAAATTGAACAAAAATTCACCTCATTGGTTAAATCATGGACCAATTTACACTACATAAATGCATAGCCAACTTATTAAAGGTAATTTTTTTTTAATCACAGAAGAAGAATAAGAAATTTCCGTTCGATTGATTTGTAGCAAATATATGCTAATTATAAACCTTTTAGCAATTAAAAATAACTTTTAGCTCTAGTTATATTACGAAACAATCTATTAACTTTCTGTACATAAAATCGGTTAATTTCACGTTTTTCTGCAACATAAAATAGTTTACCTACGACCACTACTGTAAATACTTAAAAACACACCGTTTCCGATCAATGTAAGATTCCCATTACGCACGGTAAAAAAATCGGACAGCTTGGTAAAAAAATCGCACAGTTTTCCTAGCAACCGCTTAGCAACGGTCAATACAAACAAACTTATTCAAAAACTGACATAATCGTAGATCAAATTTGTATGTGAGTAATATTATAAAGTGAAATTAGTTTGATTAGGTACATAAAAAATGTCGAGTGACAGTGAAATAGAAAATTTAACTCCACCCAATATTAGCGAAATTGCAGAAGCTGCTAAAAACAACTTGTTACCGGCGAAATCTGAATATCGATACAAATTTACTTACCAAAGATTTATGAAATGGAGATTAAAAAACGACGTTAAATCATTTTCCGAGAATGTAATGATGGCATATTTCCAAGAACTATTAAAAACGATGAAGCCTTCCTCACTTTGGTCATTTTACTCAATGTTAAAGGCCACAATTAATATAAATCACAATGTCGATATTGCAAACTACTCCAAATTACAAGCTCTTCTGAAGAGAAAATCGGACGGCTTTAAATCCAAAAAATCCAAGATTTTGACAAGCAAGAATATAAACGATTTTCTAGAAAACGCACCAGATGATAAACATTTGTTTATATTGAGCTCAATATAATGTTAAATGTGTAAATTTATTTCAAATCGTCTTTTAGGTTGCTCTTATAATTGGTATAAGCGGTGCATGCAGGAAACAAGAGTTGCGTAATATAAAACCGTCAGATATCCAAGACACAGGGAAGAATCTAATTATTAATATTCCCGATTCAAAAACTAAACGGCAACGTTCTTTTGTGGTGTCAGAATATTTTTACCCAAAGGTTAAAAAATATATAAACATTCGCTCTGCAGTAAGTACAGCTCCAAATTTACCTTTTTTTCTAAACTATATAAACGGAAAATGTACCAAACAGTCTTTTGGTATTAACAAGTTAGGAAAGGTTCCAAAAGAAATAGCCAAATATCTGGGACTACCAGAAGCAGCGAATTATACAGGACACTGTTTTCGACGCTCGTCCGCGACTATTCTTGTTGACGCGGGTGGTGACTTATTAGATTTAAAAAGACACGGCGGATGGCAGTCCTCAGCCGTAGCTGAAGGGTATGTGGATAATTCCCTAAATAATCAAACTAACAATTCGTCTAAAATATCATCTGCAATAGCAAGTACTAGTAGTAGTACTAATAGTATTAATGAAAATTTCATTGAGGCAACTAATAATGTAAATCTTACTTATGCTTCAACAAGCAAAAGAAACGATATACCTTTTGTCTTCAATAATTGTTCTGTAACTATAAATAATTATTGTAATGAGAATAAATAATATTATAAAAAATAACATTTGTAAATTTAAATAATCATACTGTAGAATTATTACAATATATACCTTCTCGTTGATGTTATCACGTTCTTAAATTAATAATATTGTTACCAGTTAAGATGAAAAACTAAAACTAAATGATGTTGTGTGAATAAGTAGGTCGTAGGTAAAGTATGGTACGTAATACGTGTTGTAATGCAATTACGCACTCATAGAATTACGCACTCGCCGCTACGCGGCGTCGTGCGTAACTTTTCTATTTGTGCGTAAATTGCTTTTTACAACACTTATTTCGTAATATACTAAAACCTACAGGGTGGCCCATTTGTCTGACAAAGTAATATACCGTCTCTACTATTAAATATATCAAAAAAAAGTTTTTATAAAAGTTGTGAGGTATAAAAAAATATATGTTCTAAAATTATTTTTTCCTACGAGCGTGCGCAAAGTAGTACTTTGCGCACGCATTTTTGTGTGCAAAGTTACACTTTTCCGCACTACTGCGGATAAGACTTTTATCCGCACTGGGTGCGGAAAAGTAAAACTATTCAAAAATCTCCTTGGTAGGGAATATTTATATTTATTTTAGTAGCTGTAAACTATTTTATGGCAATGTGAGAAGCCGTTGCAAGAGTATTGTCTTTTATCTTTTAATCGTAATTCCCGATATTTGTATTTCAGCTTAAAACGAAAAAAACTGTATTTTTTAAGTACCTCGTAAGGTGAGTAGGGGTAAAAGTAATATAAAATTTTAATAGTTCCTGAAAAACGGTTTGTATCGAACACATTTTTTGGTAATAAAATTCCCAAAAAATTGACAGTACTTGGCATATAGTTCCTGACAGTATGGGACAGATAGATTTTCTAGATATCCAATAAGAAAAAAACTATGGTATTTTTTTTAAATCGATGTCCTTATATTACATTTGCCCCGTAAAATGGGGTAAATGTGATAGTGGCAGGTCAGGTTTATATTAGAACACTTGATAATATTGGTTGGGGTAAATGTAAATCTTTAGCATTTTAGCCTTTTTTTTGCGGCTTCAAGCGCTTATTTTAGATCACAAATAAAAAAGTTACAAACTTTTATATACTAACTTTCAAATTTATTTAGAAAAAATAAAATATAAAAAGCAGGCTTTAATCTGCAACAAAGCAAGAACAAATTAACTAAATAATTTTAAAATTCTCGAACAAAAAAAATGTAAGTAACTATATTTATTTAGGTAATTATTTGAGGTTAAAGCCTTCAAATTTCACATTAAACTTAAGGTGTCCCCGTCTGGTTGTAATCGGTTTTGGCAAAATTTGTATAATGTCATTGGAACGAATTGAATCTGTGTCCTCAATAACAGGCCAAATGAAGAGGTCTTTTTTCCATTTTAAAAATTTGACATGCCAGGCATCTTCCTCCTTGTCCTTATCCATAACTTGACCAACGTAATGTTTAACAAATTTTTTTGATGCATATTGAACTAGGACCCAGGAATTCATTTCAACAACCGAAGAGATTTCCGAGTCGCTTTCCTCTTCAAGAAACTCTAGACAATTATCATCATCGGATTCCATATATTCGGGGCTTTCGCATTCCTCATCACTACTGATGGCTTGCACAGTCTTCTTATTTTTCGTGGGTTTCTTCTTTTTTAGGTCTGACTTTTCTTCAAGACGCTGTAATACTTCTTTACTTGTAAGAACTTCAGAGCCAAGTCCAACTTTGGTTCTCTTACATTTTTCGAGTGATGACTTCTGCTTGATGGTTCTTAGCAGCAATTCGGTGAATGTAATTGGCTTCTCGTTTATATTAACTTCTTCATTGTCAATATTTTCATCATTACAACTGGATATGCCTGTTGGGCCAGCTTCTTGTACACCCCTAGAGATACTTTCTTTATGAATGTTGGATGGGCCAGCTTCTTGTACATCCCTAGAGATACTTTCTTTATGAATGTTGGATGAGCCACCCTCTTGGCCACCTGAAAAAGTTTCTTTATCGATGTTGGACGAGTCTTGCTTGTTGTTTTGGGAGTTTAGTGCACTTCTCCTAGTGACATTCCTTTTTTCTTCTTGAAAAAGGTCCCATCTTTTTATAGCTTCCGGGGAAAACTGTTCTCTTGAAACAACTTCAGCATCAAGGGGAAATATCCCGGCCTTTCTAAAGCCGTTTGTAATAACGTCTATCTTAAGTTCCTTCCAGACTTGGCAGAAAAACTCAGAAAATATTCTCTTGGGTAATTTTAGACCAAGATGTTGTCGCTGCCATACAATTAGCTTGTCATCCCATTTAATTTTTAGCGATTTAAACACGCTTAAATCTAGGGGTTGTAGCAAATGTGTTGAATGGGGAGGTAGTTTCATTATTGTGATTTGTTCGCTCATGGCAGTTTGTATTAAACGAACGTCTACATGTGATCCATGACCGTCATATATAATTAAAACAGGGCGATCGTTTCCTACTGCAGGAATTACTGAATTTACAAAGTAATTCCGAAAGACTTCCGAGTCCATCCAACCATTTTTCGTAGCTGCATAAACAGTACCTTCAAATGTTTTTTCCTCTGAAGCCACCCATTGGTCCCATATGTTGACACCTTTAAATACTATCAAAGGTGGGGCTTTTCCTCCTGCAGCATTACACATTACCAATACCGTCGTATTATCTCTGCCAGAGGTACTTGTAGTTCTCGATGCTGGAAAACCGACTCCTTCAACAATTTTACTTTTTCTGGGATCAACTGAAAAACTGGACTCGTCTAAATTCCAGATACGTTCTGGCTTGTCGAGTAGATTCAGGTCGGTGAGAGTCTCTTTTAAAAGTTCAAAATAACCGTAGATTAAAAATGGATCCACGGCTTTTTTTCTGCAATATTCCACGTTTTGTGGTACTTTCAGGCTTAATCCATGTCTTTTCTTAAATCCCACAAACCAGTCTTCTCCTGGGACACCGTTTTTAAATGAAGTTTCAATATTGTTCTGTTGAACATACAGGCCTACCCGTTCTAAAACTTCCTTGCGGGAGAGTCCAAACCCCCATTTTTCTAGGACCTTTATTCCATTTGCCAAATCAATTTCTGCCGCTAGAGGCACTTCGGTCGGGCGACCCTTGCTTTTACATATTTTTCCCCGTGTACCTGTTTTGCGTGTATAAAGGGTTGGATATGGAATGCCATACCTTTTTGAAGCTGAATAAATAGTTAATCTACCTGCTGTAATCTCTTGCAAGGCTGTTTTTAAATTTTCTTGGCTGTATTTAGGCTCTGCAGTATTTTTTTTTATATAATGGCGAACCATTGTAAAAGACCTAAAACAAAGGGGTAAATGTAATATATATAATACAATTGCCCCAGTGATTTTATTACATTTACCCCAGGTAACAAATTCCTGGGGGAAATGTAACATAACCCAAATTATAGTTAATATATAGCTAAAAGATCCAATTGCATTTTGTACATAAAAGAGAAATACTAAATAACAAATTAAAGTAATATTTTGAGGACTTACTTGCAAAAACGCGCTGGCTATTGTTGCTGGACTATTTCCCTGTGAACTCGTGCGGCCACCTGTTTGGACATATTCTGCAAGAATGCATGGCGCATGCTGACGGTCGGTAAAATAGATTTCATTTATGAGCAGCTGCCAGTAAAAGTATCCAATTGAGTCACTACTAGGTGGCGCTAGTATCTGAACTCATTATTTTATTATTTATTAGGCAATATTACAATTACCCCATTATTACATTTACCCCTACTCACCTTATAGTGATAAATGATTATAATATTGCCAAGCAACAATAAATGTACATGTCGATTTTGACACATGATGTCAGATTTTTCCTCAGTTTCTATGTCCACAAGAATCTACAAACACCGACACTTTTATTTTTATCAAATCATAAAAAGGCTTAAACACTGTTAAATAAATTATCATATTTTTATTTTTGTTGTTATCTGATAATTATGAAGCTCGTAGGAAAAATGTTGTTCCTAACAAGTGCGCAAAGTGCTTTTCCGCACGCAAGAACTTATCCGAACTCCGCTTCGCGTCGTTCGTCCAACTGTACTTGCGTGCGGAAAAGTATCACTTTGCGCACTTGTTAGGAAAATAACTATTAAACATACAGGATGGTCCAAAAAAGTAGGACAATAAAAAAATACATGTTTTTAAATGGAACACCCTACATATTTTAGCATTTTTTGTTTCCTTACAAAATTGTCCATATGACGCCATATTTAGTTTTTTAAATTTTTGCAACGTTGCCAAACAAAATGCAAAATTCTTAAAATTTTGGAAAAATCATGATAGTAAAAAATTACCTGTATTTCTCAATGAGAGTATCGAAAATCGAAAATTTCTTGTAAGCTCTTAAGTTTAGGGATAGATAAACTGTCTTAAATCTTTAAGTATCGAAAATTTCGTACAGGGTGTTTTCTGTTGACATCCAAATATACAAAATTTTAAAATACAATAACTCTGTTTTTTCAAATGAAACACCCTATATTTATTAGGCTCGTCTGATAGATATTGTAAGTATCTTTTATTATTGTTAAGTCATACCTATACCTAAATTTACTAGTTTTGGCAATATTTCCATTTTTATTTAAATTTTGGTGAAAAAACCTATAATTTTTATTTTTCTAGTAAGCCATGACCAGCAAACTAAAAACAAATGTAATTAAATATTATCCCATATTAAAATAAATTGATAACCATAGTTAGTTACGTATTTATTTAATTTAATAAAATTTTGTTTTTATTACGCAACTGGATATTGAAAATAAGCTTACAAACATTATAAATATAAATATAATAATTATAAATATGACATTATATTCAATTACATTTGTTTTGACTTTGCTAGTCATGGCTTACTAGAAAAATAAAAATTATAGTTTTTTTCACCAAAATTTAAATAAAAATCGAAATATTGCCAAAACTAGTAAATTTACGTATAGGTATGACTTATCAATAATAAAAGATATTTAAAATATCTATCAGACGAGTCTAATAAATATAGGATGTTTCATTTGAAAAAACAGAGTTATTGTATTTTAAAATTTTGTATATTTGGATGTCAACAGAAAACACCCTGTACAAAATGTTCGGTACTTAAAGATTTAAGACAGTTTATCTCTATCCCTAAACTTAAGAACTTAAAAGAAATTTTCGATTTTCGATACTCTTATTGAGAAATACAGGTAATTTTTTACTATCATGATTTTTCCAAAATTTTAAGAATTTTACATTTTGTTTGGCAACGTTGCAAAAAATTAAAAAAATAAATATGGCGTCATATGGACAATTTTGTAAGGAAACAAAAAATGCTAAAATATATAGGGTGTTCCATTTAAAAAAATGTATATTTTTATTGTCCTACTTTTTTGGACCATCCTGCATGTTTAAAAATAATTTTAGAACATATATTTTTTTGTACCTCACAACTTTCATAAAAACTTTTTTTTGATATCTTTAATAGTAGAGACGGTATATTACTTTGTCAGACAAATGGGCCACCCTGTATGCCTACTTTGTGTTGAAGCAAAAAGGATGCCCGATTATCGACAAAATATAGAAGGCCATGCCAAACGCCAAACATTGTGACATAACCTAAAAATTCATCTTCTTAAAGGCCGCTTTACAGTTCGCAATTTTTCTTTCACGCAAGTTGTCTTGCAGCAATTAATATTGCGGCAATAAAAATTTCACTTAGTTTTACAGCGTGCAATGACTTGCCAAGATCGTAGGTGATGTACCACTTGCCAACCATTAAAATAAAAATACATTTGGTTAGGACTTACCGGCGCTTTTTGTGCATTCATTTTAACAAAACATCATTACAGGACATGAAAGCAAACCAACAAAAACAAAACGTACCCGCTATAGGTTAGAAAAAACATAAATAAATGTCAGGGATTTTTATATTTAGTTTGGTGTCTCATAAATCACCGTCCTTTAGTGTCAGTCCCAAATTGCTTTATTTTGACATTTGATTTTTTTAAATCGGTCGACTCGCTTTCGAGAAAATTAGAAAAATCTTTATTTATCTTAATTTTTTCAGAACACTTATTAAAATAAAAAGTGATATTCTTTTTATATTTCGATTGATGTAATTTTCACATTTATACTGCTTTCTCCTTTTATTAGTAAACATATTAGTCTTTTAGACAAACATTTTCTTTAATTTAATAATAATTGTTAATCACTGCGAGAATATACTTTGTCATAAACCATATATATTTTTATTTTATAATACTTACTTAAAGACGGTATGGAATGAAGAAATAGCACACTAATTACCATTAGCAAGGTTAAGCCAGATTTTATTAGTAATACCTTATTTCTGATAACATTCTAAAAATTAGAAAAATATAATTAAAATTATAGATAATAAAGAAGTTTTTGTCCGTAATAATAATATAAAAGAAAAGTTAGTGGCAAGTGAACAAAGTGGTGAATCTGTCCTATGAGTTGGGTTCTCCTAGGCACATGTGGACTATAACAGGTGTTTTGTCCTTATTAGGACTCATCAGAAAGCTAAAACCCGTAAACAACTCCAAAAACACCGAAAATGCGTTATCAAGACTTAGATACTTAAGAAATTAATAAGTGTTTGTTATATTATAGAAAGTGAAACAACTTTTTTACTTAAATTTCCACTGGTGTTTCTATTTGACAATACGACATGTTTCACTGCATTGCAGCTTATAATACCTGACGAAGCTGCAGTGTAGTGAAACATGTCGTATTGTAAAATAAAAACACCAGTGGAAATTTAAGTAAGAAAGTTGTTTTACTTTATATAATATAACAACATTATTATGGATTTCCACCAAGCATCGACCGAAAATATCAAATAATTAATAAGTGGTGAAAACACTAGCTTTCTGATGAGTCCTAATAAGGACGAAACAGCTGTCATTGTCTACCTGTGCCCCAGGGAACCCATTATTTTAGCGTCCCTGTGTACTTTATTGCAAAATACTGTCACGTGGGGAAGAATTAAAGGTGACAAGTCTCCATAACACCTACTCTATTATGCAATATGAAACGGCAGTTTAATGGTTACACAAAATCAAACTTTACTTACAATAGCATATTTGACTAGGGACAAGCTCTCTAGGGCAAGGGGCTGATAATTGGAACAGGACTCTGTGCTGCTACTGACCCAGTGTTACTGCTCTGGACCGAATCTTATATCGATCGGGTATTCGACCTGAAGGGTTTCTAACCAAATGGTCGTGGCTTGAATGGTCTTGACCGAACTGGTCGAGACCCGAATGGTCCTGACCCGATGAAGATGACCTGAATGGTCTTGACCGAGTGGTATCTTTTGCATAGTACCGGCCTGCTATTTATACCAATCAGTATCAATAAACTTAACCCATTATGATAACTAGACATCGAACGTGTCACATTGCCAAGCCAGATCACTGATGAGCACCCAGAATCAGAAACAAGGATGACCTCACATTTCATTTTAAGTGAGGCAAGGAATGTTAACCTCAAATTAAATGACAGGCTAGCCATGGTACCAACACAAACCCGATGGACGTACCTATCGGTAAACGATTCGTTTATTGGTAGCTATCCACGGCATCGAGCGTCCGGGGTTTGCACGCTGTGCACCCCTTCGTCTATTACCCGCTGTTTTAAGTGAGGCAAGGAATGTTAACATCAAATTAAATGACAGGCTAGCCATGGTACCAACACAAACCCGATGGACGTACCTATCGGTAAACGATTCGTTTATTGGTAGCTATCCACGGCATCGAGCGTCCGGGGTTTGCACGCTGTGCACCCCTTCGTCTATTACCCGCTGTTTAAGTGAGGCAAGGAATGTTAACATCAAATTAAATGACAGGCTAGCCATGGTACCAACACAAACCCGATGGACGTACCTATCGGTAAACGATTCGTTTATTGGTAGCTATCCACAGAAGGGGTGCACAGCGTGCAAACCCCGGACGCTCGATGCCGTGGATAGCTACCAATAAACGAATCGTTTACCGATAGGTACGTCCATCGGGTTTGTGTTGGTACCATGGCTAGCCTGTCATTTAATTTGATGTTAACATTCCTTGCCTCACTTAAAACAGCGGGTAATAGACGAAGGGGTGCACAGCGTGCAAACCCCGGACGCTCGATGCCGTGGATAGCTACCAATAAACGAATCGTTTACCGATAGGTACGTCCATCGGGTTTGTGTTGGTACCATGGCTAGCCTGTCATTTAATTTGATGTTAACATTCCTTGCCTCACTTAAAATGAAATGTGAGGTCATCCTTGTTTCTGATTCTGGGTGCTCATCAGTGATCTGGCTTGGCAATGTGACACGTTCGATGTCTAGTTATCATATTGATCCTCTAGACTCCTTAGCTCATTGTTGTCGGTGATTTATTCGACACATGAGAGGTAGGCAGCTTGGCTGCTCCTGAGCTCTAGTTAAGGCTGATTAAGCCTTCTCATTCGATCAAACTTAACCCAGTTATTGATTGGTAACAAAATGCAATCTCGGCAATATGCTAAGATAGCATCCTTGTAGTCTGCATGTTTTGATAACAAATAATTGGGTCAGTAGGTATATTTAATATTAACTTTAAATAATAAGAAAAAAGGGAATTTAAGAAAGAAGGGTATGCCATATGTCTATATATGACAATACAAATGCACCACTTTGTCCGCTTGCCGCTTAATTTCCTTCTATTATAAATAATGTTCAGAAGTAATCGGGTGTTAGAATTTAGTTGTCTAGTTACTATAAGTGGGTTACTAACAAGTATTACTGTACCTGTTGAGCTAAAATATTAATATTAAATTCAGGCTCAGGTTTAGTTTCAACTGGATTTGCATAACTTCTGGTTGTTTGAAGCATACCTTGTAGTTTCACCCTTTTCTTAATAAGATTTTCTTTTACAGCTTCTTCGTCTTTGCTATAACTACTTACGGATGCAGCGGTACGTTGTAAAACTGCAATGCCCCTTTTTAATTCTAAAATTAATAAATATGGGTCATAAAAGTCGTCAAATTTTAATTTTAAATTATTTCAAGATATATGGTTGCATGTTGTTCCGGATGGGGCTAGACATTCATGTGGTCCTGCAACCCCGCATTATTTTGACATATAAAAGTGTTATTTTATAGGCTATTGATTATGTCATATCATAAGGAACTACAAAGTGTGTGGGTTTTTATTGCATAAATCGTTCAATTGGTTATTCAGAATGAAAAAACCGCAGAGTTCTATTAAATTAGAGGGGGGAAACTGGAGATAGGGGGGAAAAAATGCAACCCTTACTGGTTTTTGGGTATATCTCGAAAACGAAGCAAATTTTGTGGGTATTTTATACGAAAAATTTTGTAGAGAGTTGGATTTTCTATCGAAATGGCGTAATTAATAAATTTACAAGTCTATTTAGTTCAAATTATGTTAAAAACAATTTAACAAAAAAGTGCAAAAAATATTTTTAATTTTATTTTACTTTTATGCAAATAACTTTTTTTTTAGCAGAGATAGATTGCTTCATAGAAAAGACAGGATATTAAATTTCCTACTGAATGACGTATTAAAAATTTTTTTTTGATGATTTGAAGATGATATATGACCGTTTAAACTTCATGTTTTTCGGTTTTTATTGAATTTATAACAATATCATTTTGTTACTTAGTTCTGAATGTATGCAATTGAATTTTATTTAATAAATAATAATAGGCGTAGAACATTTTTTGGAAAATATCCTATACAATTTTTAAATTTAATACTTTTTTCTAAATACAGAAATAAAAGAGTTAATTGGGGGTGACGTGTACAATTATAATGGATTATCCGGTACGTAAAACAATGTTTATTATTTGTAGAAACAATATACTGTGGAAAAAATGTACTGACGTGTACAGAGCTCTTAGCTCCAAACTGTTTGGGATCGTATCATCAAGACAAATCGAAACTTGTTTGTGCGGGAGGTGACTTACAAATTAAATACTATTATAATATTTTATGAGTTCGGTGTTGCATATTTGTGATAAAAGACATATCTCACGGTTTACTTTGATGGGTAAATAAATTTTAAATTGCGTTAATTAATTATAAACGTACGTTTTCATATACTTATATTTTAAATAAATAAAGAGCAATTTTTATGACAAAGTAGTTATTAGTTTGTTTAAAAAATAAATAAAAATTATATACGTTCATGCTTGCATAATATAACATTTATTTATTGTTGATCAATTAATTTAACATGTCTTTATTAAATAAAATTCAATTGCATACATTCAAAACTAAGTAACAAAATTATATTGTTATAAATTCAATAAAAACCGAAAAATATGATAAAATTTAAACGGTCATATTATATCATCTTCAAATCATCAAAAATTTTTAATACGTCATTCTGTAGGAAATTTAACATCCTCTCTTCTCTATACAGCAATGCCTATACCTATCTCGGTTCAAAAAAAAGTTATTTACATAAAAGTAAAAAATATAAAATATTTACTTTTTGCACTTTTTTGTTGAATTGTTTTTAACATATTTTGGACTGAATAGGCTTGTAAATTCATTAATTACGCCATTTCGTTAGAAAATCCAACTCTCTACAAAATTTTTCCTATAAAATACCCCCAAAATTTGCTTCGTTTTCAAGATATACTCAAAAAACCGTAAGGGTTGCATTTTCCCCCCTCTAATTTAATAGCACTCTGCGGTTTTCTCATTCTGAATAACCAATTGAACGATTTATGCAATAAAAAACCACACACTCTGTAGTTATTTATTACCCTGCTTTTTAGGACATAATAATTAATTTCTTAGATTTAGCATGCCTTGTTGCAAATAATTGCGTTTTTTAAAAAGGTTTAGAAATTATATTTTATTGAATGAATTTATTAGTGGTACTAATACTAAACCTAAATGTGAATGAATCTATGGATTGCATTTTCATTTTAATAAAACAATGATATGTTAAATCATTGTAATAAGAAGTTTAGACAATTTAAACCTTCCTCGATAGGCTGTTTCACTATTCGGACAAATACGAATATTTTCTCAGCCAAAAAGCCGTCAAGAGATTTGAGTCCACCGATTCCAGGCCCTGGAGATGGCTTCATATTTATGTTAGGGTTTTACGGCGACTATCTTCGGCGAGTAGCCTCGGCGGCGAGTAGCCTCAGCGACTAGCCGCAGCGACCATGGTCTATCGTTTTAAAATATTTTCAGCAGTGCGGCATTGCCGCTTCTGCCCAAAAGAGGTGGCAACATCGGTATTTTAAACGAACCTTAGATATTTTTGCATTTTTAAATTCCTTTTCGAACTCTACGAATCATGGTAAACTTTGTTTGTTAAACGTTGTGAGGAGAGTGGCAATATCGATATACTGGGTCTCCCAAAAGTCCCGCATAAAATTAATATCAATTGAAGGAAAAAGATCTACGAAAAATGCTCGGACCCTTAAATTCTTATTTTTAATTGTGCATTTTTTGACATAAAAAAATATTATACAGGGTCATAGAACTGTCGTTACGTCTTTGACAATTTTTTTTAATGGAACACCCTATATAAGTATTGTATTATTTTCTAATTCCCCACAAAATTCTACGCTTATGCTGTAACTGTCATGTGTCTTAATTCAATAGTTTTTGAGATATTGAAGTTTAAAATATGGCATTTTTTGAGTTTGACAGGCTGTAACATTGGAACGGTTCATCTTAGAGAAAAATGTTAAATCAAAACCGGTTTTAACGGTTTAATTTGGTAAATCGGAGGTTGGTGTCTTTGGATAGAGAATAAAAACTAAAAAAGGGAGGTGAAAACCATTTTTTTCTAAGATGATCCGTTCCAATGTTACAGCCTGTCAAAGTCAAAAAATGCCATATTTTAAACGTCAATATCTCAAAAACTATTGAATTTAGACATAAGATATTTACAACGTAATCGTTGAATTTTGTGGGGAATCAGAAAATAATACAATATATAGGGTGTTGAAAAATTTTCGGGTCCGAGCGTTTTTTCTAGATCTTTTTCCACACACACAAGCACAGCAACAAGCAGTGCAGGACGGTGCAGCGTTGATGTTAACCAATGGTATCGAAATAATTTAAATTTGCTGCGATACTCTAGATTAGATTAGCTGTGAGTTGTATAAAGCAGAGACCAAACGATTAAAGTGTTTCAATTTTAAAACAGCATGTTAATTTACTATTCAAAACAACTGACACAATCTGTAATAGTTTTAAAAAAAAAGTAATTTTTATACAGTGGCAACAATATGTTCAATATCAGAAACTAGGCACACTTTTCTGTGTCTACAATTACTCCCGGTATCCTAATTATTACCATATATTGTTGCAAAAAACAGTTTTTGTTAAATTTTATTTACTGACAAAAAATTGCACCAAACACTTCAGAATATTGGCTCATCAGTAATAAATAAGTTTTACTATCCTACAGACTTGATATGTCGATGTATTCTCGAGTTAAATTTTGTACACTGTCAATTAGAATAAGTACAGTATGATAGTAGAGCCTGGTACTTTTTACAAAGGATTGGTTTTATATGGATAAAATTATTATTATTAATTTTAAATTTAAACTCTTTCCTACAAAATGTCCAAATTATGTTGTAGATTTAAACAATCAACTACAAAATAGCAACAGACAGATAATATCTTACTTCTGGTTGACATTTCGCTTTGGTAACTTTGATTTTCGTTTTCATCGTGGTTAAAATATCTAGTAATTACATATTTCAAATTGTTATATGAACCTTTTAAATGACGACGAAGTTTCTTTTCCAAAATTTGACTAATGGTCTAGCTTGGATCATCTTGAATTTAACGATGTGACGAATAATTTTTATAGAATGAACTTGCCTTAAAAAAATAAAACTTTTATTTTTACCTTGTACTTCCCTACAATCTATGTATTGAAAGGATGATGGGTTTCTATATATTATTCTTAACAATCCATAGACAACAGCTAGCGCAAATATAACTCCAATGCCCATATGAACAGTAAACACTCCAAAGTTAACACCCTATAAAAATGGAAGATTTAAAATATTTGAATTAATATTTTTTATATATTACACGTACAGCTCGTGCAATATAGCTTGAGCTCTGACTTTTGGGTGCGCAGTAAACAGGTGGGAGGAGCTAGCCGAGAGCTCATTATTGTGATGATCTTTGAAACGTACACTTCTGTACAGTCTGTCAGAAAAGTAGGACGTTCATTGGAAAAAAAGTTATTACTATATTTATTTGTAATAATGCCTTTTAAAAGTAAAGTCTTAAACCGAGTATTGAGCGGTCAAAGCCGTGAAATAGTTTATAATTTAATAAAATTTATGCAACAAGAGGCAGATACAGGAAGGTCAGAAATTGATATCAGGAAGGTTCACGAACGTGTTTCAGCCGCTACAAAGATTAGTCTAAGCGCAATTAAACGAATTAAGCAAGAAGCCAAAAATATCGAATCCGGAGCAGTTAAATCTTTTTCCACGCCAAACAAAAAGCGTGAAAACAGAAAAAGCAAAATAGTCTTGGACGTTGCTTTTCAAGGTGTTTTACGCAGAACAATTCACAATTTTCATAAAACAGAAAAGCAAGTGCCAACTCTAGCGAGAATTCATAAAAAATTTCAAAATGATATCAATTACCAGGGATGCTTGAACAGTTTAAGAAAAGAAATAAGAAAAATTGGATTTCGTTGGAGAAAAATCAAAACCAATAGAAAAATTTTAATGGAACGTAAGGCATCTCCGCATCCAATTTTTAAAGAAAATTAGAGTTTCCGTGTTATGAAATTAACCGATACTTTTTTTGAACAATTTTCGGTGGACCAGTGGAAATCACGTTGCGAGCGAGCAAAAAGATTTGAATTAGAGTATATGGAAAACGAACCCATGGTGGATATTGTTGTAGAAAACCTAATAATACATTTGAATGACACTGACAGCAGTTCAAGCGAAGACTCTGATGATTATGTAAGCGAGGGTTCTCTGTCCGGAATAGAAGAATTAGACAGATGAAACTGATAAATATTATATAATAGTCATACATGTACTTTTAAAACTTAGACTCTTAATATGTTATGTACATACATCTTTAATTATATAAAGCCGAAATTGTGTCGGCCATAATAAAATTATAAAAAAAACAGGGATGCGAAGTAATAAATGCTCATTAAATATGGAAAACCCATTACTGAGGATTACCAACAATTTAAACACATATGAATAGATGCAAATATGTATATTGTTTCGAGAAAGGGCAGCCATAAAAGCATAATAAACACATAATTAGGCCATATTATGCAAAAAGCAACTAACCCTCAATGTATCTAAGTTTGCATGGTCAAAATATATAAAATAATTTTACTGTTAGAATAATAGAATTACAATATAATTTACATATTGAATAGTTAAGTTTAGTGTTGAAAAAATTTCCGATAATTTAAATTATTATAAAAATAATTAAAAGGAATTAACTATTTTGTTGGTTGGTTGATTTTGCATAACAGGGCCCAATTAGCAAACACGATTAGCAGTCACTACGGCTTTATTAATCAAATCCCACTTTTATTTTCTACGCGAACTGTACTTTACTAAAATTCGGTATTAGGTATCTCTATCGTACACTGACTCTCCTTTTCTTTCTTCTGCGCATCTCAGGGCTCATGCTACATTGCATGACCTGTAATATATCTTCGTTGGCACACTTCATGCACTCACCCTTCCGTCGGCGTGTACAAGGAGGTCACCAAATGCCTGTAGTTTACAGTCACTTAGACTAAAATATAAATATTGATATATTTTTCAGTATTGTACTTACACACACTATAAATGTGGTTAACGCAAGTCTGGAAAATTGCGAATAATTCAAAATCTACTGAACATAATTTCATCATGCTAAAAACTTGCAATTGTAAGATAAGTTGCAGATTTTCTGTAATGTCCCCGTAGATTTATAGTGGTTTGTTTAATTAAAGTTGTACATTTGTGTCAGCCTTAAATTTTTGAGGTAAGTTTTTATTTCGTAAATCACCAGTCACGTACCTCTACACAGACAAATGGTAAGTTTTCTTGCATCTAAATAAATAAAATGTTTCCCACAATCTATTTAGGGTTTTAAAACAGAAAAAATTTACCATTAGAATTTAACTTACCGAGCGCAAAACTTCTTTGTTTGATACTATTATAACATTTGGTGGGTCCCCAATAGGAGTGATAGCACCCCCAATGTTGCCGATAATAACTGTGATTGTTAATATAGGAACTGGATTTATTTTCATTACTTCACATAACCTAAAAAACGTATTATCCATTTATAAAAATACTTTTCAAATAATACAAGGTGAGGAATTTAACTGGAATAAATTCACTAAAAGGTTAGGACAATATATTTGTAAAAAATGCGAATACACATCGAATTAGATGTTTTATAGGCTTTATACTCATAATAAAACTTAGTTTTTTAAACCCTCTAAAGTTTATTTAGTCGGTCTTAGAAATATCAATTAGACAATGCGCTTCCAACCACCTTAATCGAGCTTTATCACTTCATAACTTATTTGGTTTATAATTGTAATTATTTTATAAATACTACCATTTTCTGTGTGGCACACGCGCCAACCTTACCTGCCATATCCTTCGGTTTCGCTGTGACAGACCAGTAAGCAACTACCCTAACTTTTATCTGTGACTTTCTCTTTTCGTAACAGCTGACTGACTACCAACTTCGAAGCGAAGATAGACCCTTAAGTATGGAATATTTCTTCAATTTATTTTATGTAAATGGGAAAATTTCATTTGAAAAACTTTATAAATAGAAAACTGACTGTGCTATTGTTTTTAATTTGATTTCTTATTGTAAAAAACTAAGATGGTTTACATTATTTCTCCCCTTTAAGTCATTTGAAAAATCAAATTATGAGTATGAAATCCAAAAAAAAGATCTCGAACGATATGTTTTTACATTTTTCAACAAAGGTTACTTAGCTTTTAATAAGGTATCCAAAAATTCTAAAATATATTATGTATTCTATTTATAATACCAAAGTTCGCCGTAAGTTCCGGTATAACCGGAACTGATACAACCATTAAAATATGATATTTTAAAAGTTCAAAGTCAATTACTAAAGTTTAAAAAGATTACTTTACTTGTTGCCGAGATCTTCTAATAGACCACTTAACGTGGATCACCCTGTATTGATTATAACATTCAAAAGAAAGTGGATTTTCTATAATACATGTGTGTTATTCTTTAACTATTTTATTAGTTTTTAAATGTTCTCTCGAGTCATCAGTTGTAGTCTTAAAAAATCATATATTAGATTAGGTTGCTATTACAATCAGCTCACATTTTTGTGTAGGAACGTTAAAATAAACAGTTTACAATTAATAAATCTAAATAAAATTTTGCAACATTATTAGCTTAAGGAGTTTTTACTTACTTTATTATAACGGGAGTAATTAAAAGGGCCGTAGTAACGTTATCCAAAAAACATGATAGAAGTGTGATTATAAAAAAAAGAATACCAACAAGTAACCAAACCTTTCCACGTGTTTTCTAAAATATAGAAAAAAAAATGTAATTTAGTATACCGGGTGACAACGGATGTTGTTACCCCCCCCCCTATTTTTTCCGTAGTTTTATTGATACAAATTTTAAAATTTTAGGAGATTCTAAGTGTCTTTTTTGTTAGTTTTTAGTAAAATCATACTTTAAAATCACTTCCGGTTTGACCGGAAGTGGTATCAACTCTTATTTTAAATAGAAATATTATTTTTATTCAATATTTGAATTCTACGGCAAATTTCCTTTAAAATGACATATCACACATTACCATTTGTTTTTAAAATGGCTTCCGGGAAAACTTGTCAAGGAAATCTTTTGATGGCCATGGACTCGCTAATATAACATGACTTTTTGAGAGTGGGCTATGGAAGTTTTAAATTGGTCTATTTTAACCTGCTTTATGTTAAACAAGTAGGCTATGAATTTTGTGAAATGACAAATCTAGAAATAAACGAGGACAATTTTGTTTAAAAGAATATGACATATCTAAAATATTTTTGACACAGCATCATTCGCAAAGAATGTTATTGTTTAACATAAAACAGGTTAAAATAGACCACTTTAAAACTTCCATGGCCCACTTTCAAAAAGTCATGTTATATTAGCGAGTTCATGGCCATCTAAGGATTTCCTTGAAAAGTTTTCCTGGAAGCCATTTTAAAAACAAATGATAATGTGTGTTATGTCATTTTAGAGGAAATTTGCCGTAGAATTCAAATATCGAATAAAAATAATAGGGTTATATTTAAAATAAAATAGTTGATCCACTTCCGGTCAAACCGGAAGTGATTTTTAAAGTATGATTTTACTGAAAACTAACAAACTATACACTTAGAATCTCCTGAAATGTTAAAATTTGTATCAATAAAACCACGGAAAAAATAGGGGCGAGTGGGGTAACAACATTCGCTGGCACCCGGTATACAGGAACTTGTTGAAGGAGGGGGGGTTTAAAATGGCTGCAACATTGGATCGTAGGCAAGCATTATTTAAGCGCCTTCCATACCAGCGTAAAATGCAGCATCGTTTCCTGGCTTGTCTAATTGAAAATTTAACACAAACATTTTAATAAAAAGTCCACAAGAACTTCTAGTTTGGTGGATGATACCTTATTTTTTGTCAACATAAAAAAATTGAAAATGTATTTTAAGCTTCAATTATATAGGATCAAATTATATCATCCGCCATGCAGAACTTAAAAATAGAAATATTGCGGTTAATCATATTAATTTCTTACTTTCCATTAAAATTACAAACGATGCCCCGATCTTCACTGACTCCATGCCCCTTAATTTTAGTAAAATTCGTTTTTATAATATCTTGTATAAGGAAAAAGAAATTTTATTGCCATCGTCCACTACAGGTATAACATGCACGATGGTGTGGAAATCCACGGTTTGTTCGTGATGACTTATATTTTCTCTTAACGTTAGCATTCAAAACTGATACTGGTGGCATTTTGCAAACCAACAAAATCCCTCTAAACGCTATTTCAAACGCCATTTTCTGTTTCATATTCAGAGGCAAATATAATTATTTCCGCATAAAATTAATATCAATTAAAGGAAAAAGATTTAGAAAAAACGTTCGGACCCGTAAACTCATAGAACGTTTCTGACAATTTTTTTTAATGGAACACCCTGTATATTGTATTATTTTCTGATACCTCACAAAATTCTACGCTTATGTTGTAAATGTCATGTGTCTAAATTCAATTGTTTTTGAGATATTGACGTTTAAAATATGGCATTTTTTGACTTTGACAGGCTGTAACATTGGAACAGCTCATCTTAGAGAACAATGGTTTTCACCACCCTATCTTACTTTTCTATTCTCTATCCAAGGAAACCAACCTCCGATTTACCATGTTATATTATTATAAAAAAACGGTTTTAACGGTTTAACATGGTAAATCGGAGGTTGGTTTCCTTGGATAGAGAATAGAAAAGTAAGATAGGGTGGTGAAAACCATTGTTCTCTAAGATAAAACGTTACAATGTTACAGCCTGTCAAAGTCAAAAAATTCCATATTTTAAACATCAATATCTCAAAAACTATTGAATTTAGACATATGACATTTACAACATAAGCGTGTTCTATTAAAAAAAATTGTCAAAGACGTGACGATAGTTTTATGAGACACCCTGTATAATATTTTTTTATGTCAAAAAATGCACAATTAAAAATAAAATTTTACGGGTCCGAGCGTTTTTCCTAGATCTTTTTCCTTTAATTAATATTAATTTTATGCGGGACTTTTGAGAGACCCAGTATATTGAGACTAAAATCTTTTTTATAGCGATTCTATGGAGTGAAAACAATAATATATTTCACCTTGAAAGTCCAAACAGCTAAAAAATCGAAAATTCCTGTCTCGCTGAAAATTGTAACCAATATCATCATCGAAAAGAGTAACAACAATGTCTCGATATCCATCCAAGAGACGATTTCTTGAAGAGTGGGCCGTGCATTTAGAGCTGCTAGAATAGCTACACATATTGTACTAGCCAGCATTGCAGCTAATGTTCTATGTAATATCTAAAAACATGACAAAACAGCACTTTACTTGGGGAATATTATAAAAAATACTAAAGTACAAAAAATTATTTTTATTGTCCGATGTTTTAAATATGGAACACAGGACGGGAATTTCTATTACCAATGCAAAGAATGCACTAAACATAACTTCAGAAAAAAGTTCTCGTCCCTAAACTTGACCATGATATTTCTGTCTCTTTTGACAACGAAGCCCAATCTGATTAAAAAAGCCTGACACTGCAAAATTTTGACGTAACAGCAAAAACAATTCTCCAATTTTGAATGAAACAATGAATGGAATGCAACTAAATTGTGAAAAATGTATACGTTTTATATTGAGCGGTCAACCGAATAATGGTGACATTTTGCAAACCAACAAAATCCCTCTAAACGCTATATCAAACGTAATTTTCTCAGAATCCACACAAACAATTTTGTAAAAACCTGTTTTATATTCAGCCCCAATTATAATTATTTTCAGCGAATCGAGAATCCGGTTTCAGGTAAAGGCCAGTGCGAAGATTTTACGGCCTGAAAAATCAATTAGCGGGATTTTGTTGGCTTGCAAAATGTCACCAATGACTTAATATTACCCGTTAAAAATAGTTACACTATTTATCGTTGGTAATTTATTACTTCAATAAAACTGTAAAAATATTACATTATTAGTTGTGGAAAAAATTTCCGTAGAGTTCATGTAATTTTGTAGGGTATTTTGTTCTTTGTAAAAGTACTTAATTATAGCTATTAATATAACGAGATTATTATGCGATTTATAACAGTCGAGGACATTACTAGGTGACGAGGCAACGGCCGAGTCACCCGCAATGTCCGAGACGGTGTTAAATCGCTAATAATCGAGTTGTATTCAAAGCTTTATCTTATCATTGACAACGGTGATGCGAAAATAAAAACAAGGTTTTATGTCATTTCATTTTGGCATTTCAAAAAGTCATCATTAAAATCATGCAAGATTTTGATATTCGTGACGATATATTAGCTGCAGCCAACATTATAAGGTTAAACTTGCTTCCGGACAAATCTAAAATCCATTATGAAAAAGAATATCGGCAGTTTTGTGAGTGGCGAAACAAAGTACATGTTCAAGGTGCAGAAGAAACGGTTTTGCTGGCGTATTTCGCAAAACTCTCTGAGGAATACTCTGCTTAATCCTTATGGCCAAAATATTCCATGTTACGAGCGACTTTAGAACTGAAGGAAATAGTGGAAATCGACAAATACGGCGCCTTAATACGTTTCATCAAGAAGAAAAATGTTGGATATAGAGCAAAAAAATCAAAAGTATTTACAAGAGAACAAGTCAACGAATTTGTGTGATCTGCCTCAGACGAGAAGTTTTTAATGATGAAAGTGGCTTTTTTAATTGAAATTGGAGGAGCCTGTCGAACTAATGAATTAGCGAAGATGGCCACGGAAGATGTTGACGTTTTAGATGATGATACTATTCCCGACTCAAAAACCCACAAGAAACGTATTTTCGCTGTGATATTTGACGGCGAAGTCAATCCTGTGCTTTTATTTAAAAAGTACGCAATGTTAAGGCCAGACCATGTCACTCACCAAATTGTTTGTATCATATAGAAAAGGGAAATGTACGGTACAGCCCTGCGGCATTCACTTCTTCTCTAAAATACCTCAAAAAATAGCTAAGTATCTCACTTGAAAATTCTAATTTGTATACTGATCACTGCGTTAGAAGATCTTCGGCAAATTTTCTTGTTAATGCTGGAGGAGATATATTAGACCTACAAGAACTTGGTGGATGGGAATCGGCGAAGGTTGCTAGAGGGTATTTAGAAGAAAGTGTGACCAAGAAAGTTTCCATTGCTCGCAAAATTCAAATCGGCGATGTTTCCGGCAGTGGATTAAGCACTGGGGAACCCACGAAATCGAAAGGAGTGCTTGCTCGGTCATTAATCAGACTTCAGAGGGCATACCTAAGATCGTGGACGTTAAAGACAAAGGTGTATCCATCAAATTTGAAAACTGTCAAAATATTGTTTTACATGTTCATGAAAAATAGTTCTAATATTATTTGGTATCTAACGTATTATGCTTTCGTAACTAACGTATTAAATTATGGTAACTAATATATTATGAGTAACTAAGGTGTTATGTAGGTTTTAGTACGTTTATGATGTTAATAATTATTAATAAAGATATCATATAAAAATGACTTAATCTTCAATGATACGATAAAGGGATTATAGGTCCGAGGCCGTGTTTTCCAGATACAAGGTGTTTAAAATTGAAACAAATTTTGGATTTTTCTATATATATTTTTTGAATAGTGTCAGCTACTTTATTGAAACTTAGAACACACTAATAGATATTTAGAGACTAAATTTTGTAAGTATGTTTGTAAGTATTAAGTTATAATTTTTTAAATTTATTTTAATAAGGCCTATCTCGTATTTTTTTTGTTGAGTTCTGAGCAATTATTATGTTAATTCCCACTTAAATTTGTCCATCGGTGTGCATGAAAACTGAAATAGGAAAATTTCTCGAAAATGCTTTATCCTATCAAAAATTATCAAAATACAGTTTTTGTGTACTTCTTACCTGGCTTACTCGATAATGCTTTAAAAGAGCCAGTAAAGTGCCAGTGTCTGTGGTGTGCCATTTTTTGCTCGAAAATTCTAAGAAGGTTACCCATATCTACGCTCATGGTTGAATTAAACATAACTTAATAATTTTAAAATGTAGTCTCTGAATATCTATTAGCGTGTCTAACTTTCAATGAAGTAGCTGACACCATTTAAAAAATATATGGAAAAATCTTAAATTTGTTTCAATTTTGAACACCCTGATCTGGAAAACGAAGCCGTTGCGGACCCATAATAATTATATAAACTTTTTGGTCTTAAAATCAATCAAAGATTAATCCCTTAAAGTTTCTGTACTTACTTAATGAAAACCCTGTATAGGGTAAATATTGGTTGTAAAATTACCTCATTTTTTAAGAGAAGCATGAAAATAAATTTCAAACCACCTGAAAGTACTTTATAATATAATATCAGATTGCATGTACGACCAAGAAGTGAAAACTTTACTATTGGTAGAATGTCACCGCCCCTTAGCGCCATCTCTTGGTAGTCCCATATCAAAACCCCAAAAAATTATTAGTTAAAAAAGTATTTTAATTATAAAAACGGTAAAAAATAAATAGCTGTAATTTTGTATAAAAAAAAATATTTTGCCAGAAAATTTTTATAAAAGATTTAAACTTACAATATCCATAAAGAAATATTACTTAAAATTACCTTATACAGGGTTGCCCAAAAGTTCGGAATAAAATTAATATCAATTAAAAGAAAAAGATCTAGGAAAAACGCTCGGACCCGTAAAATTTTATTTTTAATTGTGCATTTTTTGACATAAAAAAATATTATACAGAGTGTCTCATAGAACTGTCGTCACGTCTTTGACAATTTTTTTTAATGGGACACCCTATATATTGTATTATTTTCTGATTCCCCACAAAATTCTACGCTTATGTTGTAAATGTCATATGTCTAAATTCAATAGTTTTTGAGATATTGACGTTTAAAATATGGCATTCTTTGACCTTGACAGGCTGTAACATTGGAACGGTTCATCTTAGAGAAAAATGGTTCTCACCTCCCTATCTTACTTTTCTATTCTCTAGGAAACCAACCTCCGATTTACCATGTTAAACCAAAAAACCGGTTTTAACGGTTAGATAGGGAGGTGAAAACCATTTTTCTCTAAGATGAATCGTTCCAATGGTACAGCCTGTCAAAGTTAAAAAATGCCATATTTTAAACGTCAATATCTCAAAAAGTATTGAATTTAGACATATGACATTTACAACATAAGCGTAGAATTTTGTGGGAAATCAGAAAATAATACAATATATAGGGTGTTCCACTTAAAAAACTTGTCAAAGACGTGACGACAGTTCTATGGGACACCCTGTATAATATTTTTTTATGTCAAAAAATGCACAATTAAAAATAAAAATTTACGGGTTTAAGCGTTTTTACTAGATCTTTTTCCTTTAATTGATATTAATTTTATTCCGGACTTCAGGGCAACCCTGTATATAGAAAAAAATATTCCTAATTACCGATGTAGCGTAAAAAATATAAAATTTTACTATGATTTTTTACAGTACTATAAGGCGTCGGCCATCAGTATTAGCCTGTCTATACAACTAAAAACTGAAGATGTTGCCAAATTTATGAAAATCGGTCTATAGACAAAATTATTATATTATATTATATTACTAATAACCTATAATAAAAAAAATACATGTATCACATAAAAAAATAAAAAAGCTTTTCAAAAACCGAATGCTGCAGAGCATTTTGAATTTTTCCCTGGTACCAGTATTTTTGGCCATAATGGTTAAATTATAAAAAATGTTAAAGCTTTTATAGTTTGGAGAACTATGGGATAAAAGGGGAAAACGAATATGAAATTCATTTCAGCCTCGAAAAATTCATAGTAATATCATTCAGAGTACAGAAGTTTTTTTTAGTGCGACTGTTGGTTTAATAATGGTTATTACCTCAAAAATTATTAAAACATAAAGTCCAGTGAGGACTAAGGCTGCGTAAATAATTCCGTCATCTGGACTTATAGGTTGTAGATTATATCCCATAAGAATTGGAATGTTGGCTTTAAGATTGGATTTAAACTGTATACGAAAAAATGTAAAGGACGAGTTATCTACACCACGTAAATCCAAGTCAAACGTATATCTTGATTTTACTTCTGGGACCATACCAATTAATCGTTCATTTACTAAAGGAACCATCCATGAGTCTGAAACATTCTTTAAAAAAATTGTATTTATTAATTCTAGAATGCTACCAAATCAATCCAAACCTCTGGCGTTTACAATCGGTAAGAAAATAGTATATCAATTAATTTTAATAATGAGAATATTTTAATGGTCATAAGTATACTTATAGGTGATTTTTCATAAGGTTTTTTAGTGTATTAATATTTTTTGCGGGACTTTTGGGAGACCCAGTATATTATAGACATACAAGTATCAACGCTGTTAATAGATTATTTTAAAAGCACTTTAATTTTTCTTTAGTTTAACAGCATCGTCTACCTTTTGGACTTTAATTTTGATCTTTTAGACTTAAATAATGTTTCCATCCCGCATTTAATTTTATTACTTTCATAGGCTTCCATAGGTATTATTAATGTCCTGGTAACTTTACCAGACAGATCATTTCTATGGAAACAACTGTCTCAACAACTGTCTCAACAATTGTTTCCATTGAAATTATCTGGCTGGTACCAAGACAATAATATTATGGGCCTCAAGCCAATAGTTAACTTCCATAATTGTATAGTTATCTAGCAAAGTATAATTTTGTTTAACTTACTGTTTTATCGGAAATATGTAGGTATTCTGTATGTAATTTTATACATTTGCCCGATATTACCCGATGAAGTTTACGTTGATCTGGAATGTATTTCTCAACAAAAATTATTTTAAATACATAATAGAATACAGCTCTTAGGCTTCCCTGCCTAACCGACGAGAACATGAGTAGTTCGAAAGCTTGGAGCGCTATCGCACTGGGGTTAAAGATATCCTTTTGTTTTAAAAAGTGTCCCATAGTAGGATACAATAACCGAAAAACGATATAGCGTCGACTATATGACAATAACTGCTATCTGACATTTTTGGCGAATATGACTTTTTTTATGTAGTTAGCTTCATACATATTTAGCGCGCAATATGAAATGATCTGCTAACTACAGAAAAAATATTTTATTTACTTTATTAAGTGGAAACAATTCATGCTATCTATTCACCACGCACAACCGCCGTAAGGTTTTTTCATTCTCCTGTAAAAAAGTGTATCATGCACTTAGCAGATATTGTCATATCGTCGACGATAGGAAAAATTTTTCGTTCTCTTGCTTGTGACTTAAATTACATCAAGAGTACATGAAATGCCACATGTAAAGCATTCGCAAATTCCTGTAAATTTAGCAGCGCGTTGGTAGCACAAATTCAGCAAGCTCTAGGTCTATTAGATTTGCAACCGGTCCTTTTCGAATTCAATTTGTTTCGTCAGTCAGGGGAAAACCCCTAACAAATAGATTGTAAAATTAAAAATTGTTTTTTTTCTTTAAAATGTTTTTGCTTATTTGATTTGTCATAATGTATAATTAAGTTTAGTAATTATATTAGTCAAACTAGACTTGGGTTAAGTGTAAGACCCATGTTATTAGCAAAGACCAAACGTTATCCATTCAGCCAACATCGCATAGCTCTATTGATCGTTTATTGATTCTATTTTCTTTTAAAACATGTTTTTCTGAATAATATACGTGTAATTGTATGTTTAAATATTATTATCACTCATTTAGTCATGTTCTTTATTTAATTTAACTTACCTGCATAGAAATAACATCGGAAGACTTTATATCGGATGTACTTCTTGGCTTCTTCTTTACAACAAGTAGCTGAATCCAAACGTTTAAGCAGCTGATAGAAAGGTTGCCATAATATGCTGGCAATATTGCACCTTCTAACATAACATTTATCTTTTTTGTGTCAGTATTTTTATAAATGACATAACCTAAAATGTGATATAAGTATTGTTATACAAACGGTAACTTAACCGAGACGAAATGGCAAGGAAATTAAAAAAAATTAGGTATACGGAACACTCCGATATATCCACCACTTCCCTGCAGAGAGTACATTATCTTTAATAATCTGCAAGTCTCTCGAGTTTCGACTGTGCCGCGGTGCAAATTCGTTTGGTCCACTATATGTTCTATCATTCTGTACTTTAAAAACTTTTTTCCAATTTCTTTAGGTGGTTACAGAACGGTGTGTCCAACAATAACATTAGGTAGTTCCTTGGCTATAACACGCTTTCTCAACAAATTTCAATTTTGCGGTTGTGCAAAGGGTTGCTTTCAGTTTTACATAGTTTTTAGTCTTAACGGCATACGAAATAGATACCAATTTTGCTCACCGCTGTGACTAAATACTTACTAATCAACTTCAATAGAAAAATATTAAAATATCACAATTGATGCCTCTTTTGTTAGGGTTTCACCTCGTGGTCGCGTTGTATGAAATTGCAAAGCGCTTTTAAACAATATACAGGGTGGGGATAAATTAAGGAAACAATTCAATATCTCGAAAATTGAAAAAGCAACCTTAAAACCCTCGGACACGTCGATTTAATTTTACTTTTGCGCAGACTGTAAAATTATTTTGAATTATACAGGACCACTCACAAAAGCTCTACAACTGTTAACTTTGGTTTTTTTAATGGAACACCCTAGTTTTTTGGCTGTTTTGGATTTTACGCACAATTCTAGCCAAATTTCGTATAACATAACATATGACTAAAATTGACAGTTTTCGAGATATTTATAGATGAATCACAAATTTGATACATTAAAGAAATGTAAAATAAAATGACTTAAGTGAAGGAAAAGTTGTATATTTTACCTACCATATTTTAATGAATTAAAATTAGACATTTAAAATGTCAAATTTATCAAAAAATTGAGAAATATATTAATTCAAGCAACATCGCAAAACAGAACTAAATATTAAACAGAACTACTACTTTAGGAACTGTTAAAAATGGCCACCATTTACAGCTCTGCAGTGCCATAGTCGGTCAACAAATTCCTGTTGCACATTAGTAACCACATTAGGTTGAATACTTCTTATCACATTACGAATTCGCTCTTTAAGAATTTCGACGGTATCGGGCTTATTTTTGTACACGATGCCTTTAATATATCCCCAAAGAAAAAAATCTAAGGGAGTTAAGTCCGGCGACCTTGGTGGCTACTCTATTGCGCCACGTCTTCCTATCCATCGCCCTTGAAAAGTATTATCTAAATATCTTCTGACGTTAGCCGCATAATGGGGCGGTGCGCCGTCTTGTTGATACCACAGATAATCAATTGGGAGGTCAGGATCGTTTGGATTAGGATATAAAGTAGCCAATGCTGGGATTAGACTATCTTCTAAAAACTCGAGGTACAGCTGCCCTGTTAGTGATGCATTAAAAAAATATGGACCTATAACTTTATTATCAACAATACCAGCCCAAACGTTCACACTTTGACGATACTGTGAATGACTTTCCCTGTACCAGTGAGGGTTTTCTCTCGCCCAATATCTAAAATTTTGTTTATTTACTTCACCGCTGAGACAAAATGTGGCTTCATCCGAGAAACAGATCCTTTTAACAAAAAATGGATTATTATTACACATGTCCGTCATTATTTCGCAGAATTCATTTCTGCGATGTGGATCATCATCCAATAACTCTTGAACGAATTGTAATTTATAAGGGTAAAACTTTTCTTTTTTCAAAATCTTTGCCACTGTTGTTCTGTGTACATCGTTATCACATGCCGCTTGGGTCGTCGAAGAATGTGGATTTTCCTCATAGGTTAACAAAAGATCTAACTTTTTTCCATCTGAAATCGTAGGGCGACCTTTTCCAGTAAGATCCTTCACACTGCCAGTATCCCTCCATTTTCTTTCAATTTTGCTCACTGCTGATTTACTTATGCGTTCCCTATGGGGATATTTGTTATTAAACATTTCACTAACTTCCTGTTGTGTTCTAGTCTTATCACCAGTACCAAGCATTATTAAAATTTCCATTATTTCCTTCTCGGTTAAACGCATAGTCAATATTTGGATCCAAAAGAACAGCAATATTTTATTGGCAACTATTGACAGTGACACTCATTAGAACTAGGTGTTGATACCTCCTAATTATTGCGTAAAGGTATGTGTTTATAATCAAATTATTAAGGCGATATGGCAAAGGTTATTATGTCTTATAATTTAAATATCTCGAAAACTGTCAATTTTAGTCATATGTTATGTTATACAAAATTTGGCTAGAATTGTGCGTAAAATCCAAAACAGCCAAAAAAACTAGAGTGTTCCATTAAAAAACCAAAGTTGACAGTTGTAGAGCTTTTGTGAGTGGTCCTGTATAATTCAAAATAATTTTACAGTCTGCGCAAAAGTAAAATTAAATCGACGTGTCCGAGGGTTTTAAGGTTGCTTTTTCAATTTTCGAGATATTGAATTGTTTCCTTAATTTATCATAACCCTGAATAATAACTAACCGAATAAATTTTACTATAAAAAAAATGACATTGGCGAACATGATTTTCTCACAATTAAAGTGGTTCGGTTAGCTTAATTCTTGATTTATTAATCATACAGCTTTATTACTCAATCATTTATGTCATGTCATTTATATCACAATTAATGTTGTCTAGTTAGTAAATTATTGTTTTAAAATATTTATTTAGTCTAACATTATCTGTTTAAAGCAAAGGTTCCCCAACTTTTTTTTTCTCATAGATCACTTTAAAAATGTTGCTGGTTCCGGTGGACCCCCCGCAGCTACATTTCTACCATATTTCCAAAACTCGACAAAAAAATGTGAAGATTAGATACAACTATGCAAATTTGCGTTGCGGCTGAGTTCCAACCACGAATTAACGGTTTTAAAAAAAAAGTGAGAATTGATTGGTTAATTAACTAATTGATTGTGCTGTGAGTGGATGTCAAAAAAGTAAACTTGGCCAATCAAAAAAGTGATTCCATCCAACTTCACTTTTTTGACATCTACTCACAGCACAAGAAACCAATTAACTCTCACTTATTTTATTTAGAAAACTCCCGGAGTGGTAAAAATAAAAAGAAAAATAGTATATTTTCTTGTGTTGTATTTATTCAAATATGTAATTATTACACTATTAATTATTATTACACATGTAATGTAAACATTGCAATGTAATATGATAACAGTCGTTATATAATTAAAATTAAACATTAATAACGTTACGTAACTTCTATAATGACAATCACGAAATAATAGGTGAAGTCAAGCCAACATTTTAATGATTCTTTACTATCGAAACCAGATACATTTTCATGGGCCCCCGCTTACCCCCATTTTTTTGTCACGCCAACGTGTAGACCCTCGTCAAGTCTCTTGTGGACCACTTTGGGAACCAATGGTTTCATGGTTTGAGACTATGATGTTTCTTAAATGTCTTTATTTACTTATTAATGTCAACTGTCAACGGGTAAGTATCTTCAGTTGTCTTCAGGTAAATACTAAATAAGTATGGTTACTGCATTTTTATGTATACAAGGTAGGTACTAGGAAGACGACTGGAGATACTTACCAGTTAACACGATGTGATTTAAAAACAAATAAAGAAAATGTCAAAAAGTCCAAAAATCTTCTATTATTCTGGTCTGACATTAGTCTTTTTATTTCCGAACTCTTTAAGTTGCTTCTTTTCCTTAAATTTATGGCAGTAGATGACAAATTTAAAATAAAAAGCAATACTTTGGATACCGCGGCGGCGCCAGGGGAGTCATGGTGAGCACCGGCCCACCCTAAAAACATGGGTGCCCACCCAAAATTAAGGGATTCGGTTTTGTAATGGAATTTCCGTGGGGGAAGGGGGATTTGACTATGAAATTTGTGATGAAAAAGGAGTGGTATTATAGAAGAATGTAATAAGAGATAAGGAAAACGATGATGACCTTTTCTTTTGTTTTTGGACGTCCGTTTGGACAAGAGGGAAGTTTTTACCCCGCTTATGGCGTTATAGGGCGTGAGGGAGGCGGTGACCTGAAGTTATTTTTGATTTGGGTAGAGCCCACCCTAATATTATCGGGCCCGCTTGTGCCCACCCATCCCAAAAATCCTGGCGCCGCTACTGCTTTGGAAGCCTGAAAGATAATATTTTTTTTTCCCGAACTGTTAAATAAAGCTTAGACTATTGTTGTATTGAAGTGTTTGTTAAATAAATCGTACACAATAAAAAAATATCACTTACTATTTATTGTTCCTTTTTGTATACTAATTTGATGCATATCTTGAACTATTTCATTATTAGTCATGAGAATATAACTGCACACAATCCAAACCAGTATCAATAAAAACATTTTAAAGTGCTTTGGCAACGTTTTCCATTCTGAAAGGTTATTAACAGTATCCAGACGACCAGTACTAAAACCGACAAGAAATTGAGAAAAGTCACACGAATACATTCATCTGGGTGTTCGTTTCTTAAATAAAACTATACTCTGAGTTCGCTGGTAAATGTAATAATCTTTTGCTGGAAAAACTAGTATTTACTAGTTGCAAAACTCAAAATAAAACCTCAAAATATTGTTGATTTTAGTTTTGAAGCAAAAACCTAGAAAGAATTTAAATATCTGAATATCAATACATCGGTACCTAACGATTAATATCTCCAGCTGAATTTATTCTAGTATATACTATACGTTTTAAATGTTGAAAACACTATTTAATTGTTTTTCAAGGTAATAATATAGTTCCAATGAATCTCTATACGTTTCTGTTAAAGGAACAAGTATAGAGCAGGCATAGACTGTCAAATTTCCGGGAGTCACATTAGATAAAAGTCTGGATACCTCAGATCCAACAGATTAATGCTTGTTTAAATAAAATCACCAAGGCAGCATAAATATGCTATTCATTTTTTGCGTCGCCTGGTTAGTGTAAATATTGTAAGAATTTTCTACACATCCAGTGTATACAAGGGCGCCCATAGAATAAGTTTCACGGTCAGTCAAATAGCCGTAAACAGTTAAGCTGCACAGTTGTTAAAACTTACCCAGTATTAATTTTGTACGGTGTTCAGATGGCTTTTAATGTGATTGGACAAAAGCTGTAGGCAAAAGTATAAGATAAACTTAATAAAAAGCAATGGAAAAGTTTAAACATACTCTAATGTAGAAGAGTCTTTAAAACATAAATTAACATATTTCATAACAACAATAGTTTCAGAACACGCATAATAATTGAAGACACGAGTGGATTATGGTGTTATGTTACATTTTTTTGAAATATACTTTCTTGGTGTGAATGAAGGTGTTAGGTACATGGGACAGTTTAAAAACTCAGTTTGGCGACATTAGTCTAGATTAACCAATGAATGAAGGGGTTATGTTACATGTTCTTATAAAGAAGTATCGAGAATCGAACCCAGAACCTCTCGATTAAGCCTCACGTGCTGCCAATTGCGCTACGGAGGACCTGATATTCTCTTACCAACTTCGGTCATATAACTTATTCCATTTTATGTTAGCTTGGAATCTCCTGCGATTCGAGACTGTTACTACTAACATAAAATTAAATATATTATATTATTATTATAATTATAATTATTATTATTATTATATATACAATAATTGTAATTATACTTACGATGACTGAAAAATTGAATCATCAACTATAGCATGCGTGATGGCTGGCGGCACACATATTTTTATATTATCAATATTTCCAGTATTTTTAAAAAGGCTTTTCCTAAAAGATAAACGATAATAAGTTAACTAAACGTACTAGAGAAACGAAAGTGATGCATGCAGCTACACTGACAATTTTGTATTATTCTATATTAAAAATAAAATATTAGGAAGCAAATATGGTTATATCAATAATGTTTCTTGTTATATTTATCAAATTTCAGAAAATACATTTGTAGCTTAGTCAAATATCGTCAATATTTAACGATATAGTTGGGCTTCCTTACGAAGCAAGATGGAAAAGGATTTTAAGACTATCTATGACTGGTTCAGTAGCCGCCTACTTACAGTCAACTTCGATAAAACTTACTGTGTTCCTTTTACATCTTATTCTAAATATCTTCCTTTTTATGACACTATTAAAATTACGTGTAATAATGATTCGGAAATTAAACTTAAAATGGAAATAAATAAAGTATCTTGGGATTATAATTGATAGTGACCTTAAATGGGATGAACATATAAATAATACGGTAAAAAAATAAGATTCGTTCTATACAAAATAAGACTTCTTTCTCTACTCTCTTTTAGGCAATACAATATACAGGGTCCTGCACCTCACCTTCCGTCTTCTATAGCTCACTTATTAATTAAGTTAAGTTAGTTAAGTTAAGTTTGATATTTTGCAGACTTTACCTGTATCCTAGGGCGCATTTCAGAAAAATATTTTTGTTTATACAGGGTGTTCCAAAAAACTGTGACGTCATAAGGATCTATTTTTTTAGATAACATGCCATAAATATTCTTACTTATTTGGATGCCTCTTATAGTTGTATACATACATATTATAGGCAAAAAAAAATAAACACTAAGAAAAGTCAGTTTTGCACCACTGGTTTTACAAATTAATAAAAAATAAAAATAATACCTTGTTATTAAAATTAGACAAGGGTACTTAATAAATAAGGTCGAACAGTCTCGTCTAAAATTCTAATTGCAACCTAATTTTTCGTCTCACGCTTGGACTCTTAATTTAAATCTTTAAATAATGTATTCTTGGCTTAGATTACAAAGGTCTTGTAGGAAACGTTTAGTTTTTAAACGTTTCCTTCTAAAAGTGCTGTTTTATATAGAGATTAAGGTTTCGGACGCATATCGTGTTAGTTATTGATTTATGATGCAATTTTATAGGAAAACAAGTAAAAAGAATAATATTTTATAGTATTTTTCTATTATATACTTGTTGAAATATTCTTTCTTAAATTTATTGTAGAGGTTAGGTTTTGAACTCATAATATCGTATTTGATTATTTGGGAGACAATTTTAAATTAAAAACTAGTAATGGGAGCAAAAATTTATATAGTCTGGTCATTTCTGTTCCATTCGACCTATTTTGAGCTATTTTATCAAGAATATAATCAAATGCAAAGCCAAATGTAATAAAATACTTTTAAGTAGTTAGACAAAATAAATGACAACCAACCTCATTGCATGCTAGAACATTCATTATTATTTTTGAAGACAAATTTAAATTAAATGCCTTAATTAAAAAGTCCATAAAATAAAGCGTTTTGTGGTTTTTTATTAAGGAAAAAGGGTGAATCTAATTACGTCAGTATAAAAATAATGATCGAGAAGAACCAATCTACTTCATTGTGCACTTCTATACAAAATGACCCATATGAAGAAATATTTTAAAAACTGTATATTTCCGACAAAAACGGCGTTTAAATTTGTAATCTACGCCCCAAAATACATCTCTCCAGAAAAAAATCATTAATTTTGGTGTAGCTATAACAGATAATTATCTACTTTTCAAATATTGTTTAATTTGCATTATTTTAAAAGGTATTTAGAAATATTTATTACAGCAGACTCTTAATGATATCAGATAGTGTAATAAGTTACCTTAAACTAAGTTCCTTCTCCATTATATTTGATTTGATTATAATTCACAAAATGTATAATTTACAAGAACACACTTTTAAGGTACTCTTATTTTTAAATTTTAAGTAGCAAATCAGTCCCAACTGTCTGGCTAACGTAGTAAACGAAACTACAGATATGACCTTTATAAATGTTCAACAAAAAATTATGGAAATGTATTTTTACTAACAAAAATATAATGTGTGCCAATGCGACAGAACAAAGAAATTAAGAGTCGTTATTTATAACGAATTGAGTATAGGTATAGAATAGATACAGTGCAGTTAATTTTATTTATACATTTATAACTTTTTATTTGCAATAATAACATTGGGGTATTGTGAATGTTGTCTGAGAAGGACGGGAATTCCGCTTGAATCTTGATAATATGATTCTGAAATTATATATCACCAAAAAAAAACGGCAACTATTCTCATCATCGTATAAGTAATACAGTTTTCCTACGACCACCTATGAAAATGAGAAAAAAATACGGTTATTTTGGCTCGAAAGCGCCTAACATCACACGCGTGTTGAAAGAAAATATTTCAACTCTAGAGTGGAAATACAAGGCACACTATTTAATTTAAACATTATGGTGCCAATTTGACAGACCACACCTATTTATTAAAAAGAATAAATTTTAGAAAGCAGTTTATTGTCTAACTTATTTATCATGTATTTGTCGATTGATTTCGAATTAGAGTGTGAAAATACGCCATCTAAAATTATAAAAAAGTTAAGAATATACTGGAAAATCTATTACCAGTCAAAACAAGCCCCGCTGAAGAAAATGTCATATATTAAACATAAAATTTGTATGTGCTGCCATAGCGTAGACTAGAGCTATGGCCTACAGATCGAAAGGTCACAGGTTCAAATCCCATCAGGGGTATTTGACTTTTTTTATAAAAACGTTAAACAATTTATAGAATTAGGTATTTTGAATTGAAATCTTCCTTGTTAGATGAATTTTTTAAATTTATATTTAATGCATCTTTCCTTGATTAAATTTTAAAAATTCATCCAACAAGGAAGATTTCAATTCAAAATACCCGAGAAAATACCTAATTCTTATAGAATTGTTTAATGTTTTTATAAAAAAAAGTCAAATACTCCTGATGGGATTTGAACCTGTGACCTTTCAATCTGTAGTCTCTACGCTACAGCAGCTACCCATAAACATGTCTTGTTTAATATATGACATTTTCTTCAGCGGGGCTTGTTTTGACTGGTAATAGATTTTCTAGTATATCCTTAACTTTCTTATAATTTCAGATGGCGTATTTTCACACTCTAATTCGAAATCACTCGAAAAATACATGATAAATAAGTTAAACACTAAACTACTTTCTAAAATTTGTTCTTTTTAATAAATAGGGGTGGTCCGTCAAATTGGCATCATATGTTTAAATTAATAGTGTGCCTTGTATTTCTACTCTAGAGTTAAAATATTTTTTTCAACTCTAGAGTTGAAATATTTTTTTCACAAATCAAAGGCTTTTTTAATAATTCTTTGTGGTCGTAGGAAAAATAGTGTACATTACTCGTGTGAAAGTGATTATTCTAAAACTCGGAGAATTTCCGCGGCTGACGCCTAGTGCTAAATATCTCCTCGTTTGAAAAGTATCACTTTCATCACTTGTTATGTAATATACTATTTATTTATGGTGTATTTTTAGCTTTTTTATGGAAAAAAAAACTTTTACTATAATAAACCAACTTAAAGTCATTAAAACTTAAACATTAACTAAACAAAACTTTTCCACACAGGCGTATTATGTAAAATGTTATTGTTGATTTAACTAAGTGCCGGTAAATAGAAAGTTTTACTTATACTTCCTATATTTCTATTTGAAATTGGGGTTTTTAAAATTATTTATTATACGAGCTTTGACTAAAACCAATCCATGAGGGTGCATTTATGGATAATATTAACAATGTCATTTTTTAATTTTTCTTTTGGCTTTTTACACCCATTAGAAAACAATTTAGATATTACAACTGATGATATGATGTTTCAAGTTTTCACTAAAAAGTTTATGAAGCAGAAATTAAATTTTTTATATACCGGAGATAAACATGACCCTATTTTTAACTATTTTATTAAATTTAAAAACATATTAAAAAATGTATTTACTTCTAAAATGAACGTAGAATATTATACGCATATTGTTTTTATTGAGGAAAATATTAAGAGTCTTGAGCTTACATTAAATATAATGAAGGGAAATGTTCATTGGACAGGCCAGAGAAAGGTTTTGATTTATTTTAAAAAACCTTTAATATTAGAAGAAACTATAAAAGCCTTTACCATGATATGGCAATTTGATATTGTGAACTCGGTTTTAATGATGAATAACACTATTATCACATGGTATCCATATCGAAAAGAATGCTTTTGTGGAAAAAAGGTATAGCTTAATGTGTAGTTAGAAGAATTTCGGCCAAAATGGATGTCTTTTTTTTACGATTCGCCGACCACGGAGGCCATCTTGAATCGGTCATCGACCACAAATGTGGTCTACCGACTGGGGAGTGTGAAACGGCACCTTTATCCTACGAGATATCCGATCTCATCCGGCCTGTCCGGCGTGAATAAGACGGCTAGGTGTCGATTCATTTTACACTCTTCCCTGAGGCAAGAGCACACATTGTTCCCAAGCGGTCACCCACCCAAGTACTAACCGCGCTCGACACAGCTTAACTTTAAATTTATGTAGAGTACCTATTTAAACAAAATATTTTGTCATTTCCACAACCCAAAATTTTCTGTCAACTAAATTTAAGTGACTGAAACTTCTGGTTGCTAAAATAATGTTAAAATTATATCTTGAATAATAAGTATCAAAACCATAAAGTTCCAAATAATATGAAAACTGGCTAACGTTGCGCGAAGAGACACAAATATTGTGGAAATGATTAAAATGCTGTTTAAATAAGTAAAACCTAAACTGAAAAATTGAGCGACCGATATATTTATTAATGTATTCAAAACAAAAAACAATGGTAAAATTTTTTTATTTCGGCCTAAATTCATTCGAGAATAAAAATTCTACTTTAAAATATTTTTTTACACAAATTTTTAAAATTATTTTTTAAATTTGTTTTAATATCTATTTTAAGACTGTTTTCCAGACTTTATCATTAAAGCATAATAAATTATTATTGCGTAACTTATTAAGGAAAAAACACTATGAAGTTGTGAGGGGCATGGGTGTCCATAGGGGGAGGGGTGCTCCTAAGGATCTTGGGGATTTCAGAAGCCACTTTTGCCATGGCTACGTTTTTTTTAGCTGGTTACCCTCTCCCTACCCGCCTGAAATAGTGGCTCTATGGGCTCCCATGATTAGAAGCCTTAGATTGCGTAACGAGCCTAGGGGCACCTAAAACCAAAAATGTACCCTAAAAATTTGGATATGTATTAAGTTACTTATTTTATGCAGCAGACAAGAATAAAATAATAAAGAAATATCGGAAAAAACGCGATACAAAAAATTGTCCTGAATTTTTTTTTGTATTTATTAGATAACAAAAATTTAAAAACTCTGCCTTTAAAAAAAGGCTGAAATATATTGAACATATCCAGAAATTTGTACAACAAGGAAGAAATATCTAACAATAACCATCCAGCGATACCGCAGGTAAAAGTTTTATACTTGTGTAATATGAAACTGGTGTAAGTACATTTAGAGCTTAACTGGGTTTATCTTTTCCGTTTCTTTCCTAACACGCACCATTTGGACGCTGAAAAAAGTAGGACTGATACGTAATTTTTTAAATGTCCATATTTTTAAAAAAAATTTAATTTAAATGTGTTGTGCTATATAAAATAAGTATTGAATTCTTGGTACCAGTGCCCCCCCCCCCCTCGAAATCCAAAAAAAGAAGATATAAATTATAATTGGCAATATAAAAAAACTTTGACGGCAATAAGAAAAGAAATCATCCTCCCAGTTACTATACCTTCAGCAGAAAGAAGTTTTTCCACTTTAAAAAGATTAAAAACATATCGGAAAAGCCATTCAGGCAAAGAGCGGGACAAGTTTAGCTTTAATTCATTTAATTCATCAAAAAATCCACATTGATATATGAAATAATCAATATATTTTGTCAAAACAGGCGACGAATTACGGTTTAGTTTTAGGCAAAAAATTGTGTGGTGCTTCTAGTTTATGGTTAATTTTTGTTTTTTCAATAAATAAAAAATATACCTTATTTTAAATATTTTTTTGCTCAATTATGCTTATTTCATGAAGAAGTTTTTGTTTAACAAGAAATGTTTTATATTACCTATATTAGTGTATGTTTGTATAACTTACTACAAGTTTCTTTAAATATAGGTATTTTTTTTGTTTTGAAATTTTTTTTGATTGGTCAAAATAAGGGTTTTTTGGGCGTGGCACCAAAAATTTTTTTGTCTTTGGCGATTTGCCTGCGGCGCTGGTTCCTCACTTTCCCTACCCTTTGGGCCCCCCCCCCCCCTCCCCAAGAAGAAAGAACTACGTAAAAAAGTGGCGAGAGAGAAAAAGTACATTTTTTTTGACTGGATGTGGACCGCCCACAAAAACTACTTTTACAAGATGATGTTGATAATATACTTCTCGTTCGTAGATTTTTTTGGAAAATCCAAGATCTATAACATCCAAAATATCTCCATCGTTCTCAATAAATATTTCATCTTCTATTTTCATATTTAGCTTCGAAAAATACGAATATGTATTACAAGACAGGAGCAAAGAAAAGTCAAATACAGCGCAGACGCGTTGTTAAGCCTGCAATATTTAGGGCTTAAAGTTAATTGAGCTTAAGTCTCCAAATAGCGACCGCGAATACGAAATCAGCAATTTAAGCTGTATTAAATTTTAAGCCAGCTTAAAGTGTGGAAATTCGTTGAGGAAGACTTTAAGGCGGTAAATCCTTTAAATAGCTATCGGGATGCTAATCAGCTAAAAAAAATACTGTAATAAGAAGAAAGAACTACGTAAAAAAGTGGCAGAGGAGAAAAAGTACATTTTTCTGACTGGATATGGACCGCCCACAAAATAGTATATTATGTTACAAGGACGAAAAATGCAGTATTTCAGACGTATTGCGGGAGATTACTGGACGAGGCAAAGCCGAGGCCAGTAACCCGCATAGTCTGAAATACATTTCTCGTCCGTATAACATACGTTATTTTTTATTCGATTGTGTTTTTGCTCGGATTATAAAATAATGTAAAAATTAAGAAAACCAATATATTTCATCTTGCATTGTAATTTTTTGTCCCTTGAATGTTTGAACAATGAAACCTGTAATATGCGTATCCATGGATCTAACAAATAATTAAATTAATATTATCAACTGACGTTTTATCAATCAGGCGATAGTTTTAACTAATCTTTCGTGTTCTGCTAGTTTTAAAACCTGAAAAACACAATTAAAAATGGAAATAGACGATGATCTTATAGAAGGTATACCACCTGACATTCAAGAAACTGCCAAGGAAGTTGTTGTTGCCACAAAAATCTAAGGAAATATATGAAAGAGCTTATAAAAAATTTATGGATTACCGGCAAGAAAAAAATATACAGTCGTTCTCCGAAAACGTCTTCTTGGTCTATATGGCGGAATTATCGAAAACTATGAAGTCATCTACTCTGTGGTCGCAGTATTCTATGCTACGTGCAGTGGTAAATGTAAAACAGAATATTAATATATCTAAATACATGAGATTACGAGCATTGTTGAAACAAAAAAATGTTGGATATTGTCCAAAGAAATCAAGGATCCTAACTAGAGAAGAGGTTCACAAATTCCTTTGCCATGCTCCAGATGACAAATACTTAATGTTGAAGGTAAATGTAACTGTATAATAGTATTTTTAAATTTCTGACTAACAATTTTCTTAATTACAGGTTGCTTTTATTTTTGGAATCGCGGGCGCATGTCGTCGAGAAGAACTGGCTCATATAAAAATTGATGACATACAAGATTTGGTAACGGCTTTGTTAATAAAAATTCCCTATAATAAAACAAACAAACCGAGATCATTTACGGTGACTGGAGAATATCTAAAGTATTATAGAAATTATCTGGCTTTACGTCCAACAAATATGAGTGATGGGCGATTTTTTGTGTCTTATCGCAATGGAAAATGCCATAAGCAAGTTGTCGGTATACACAAATTTGGCTCTATACCTCAGGAAATAGCATCTTACTTAAAACTGCCGAATGCCAAGGAATTCACGGGACATTGTTTTAGAAGAACATCATTACTTGTAGATGCGGGAGCAGACATAACATCTCTAAAACGGCGTGGAGGCTGGAAGTCTTCGGGAGTAGCCGAGGGCTACATAGATGATTCCTTAAGTAATAAGTTAGAGCTGACCAAGAAAATATTCAACATTCCACAATCTGACCTGCAGTCAGTCTCGACTCAGGTGTCGCAATCCGTCTCCCAATCGAGTTCAACATTGGAGAATAATATCATAACGGAGACCAAAAATAATAACACATCCTCAAAATTAAATTTACATCACCCTGTTCTTGTTCAAAATTGTTCTAATTGTACATTTAATATAAATATTGTAAATAAATGAATAAAATAAACTGTTGAAAATATTTTAGTGTCCGACAAAATGTTTTTCGGACTAGGACGACAAAGGTTGCCTAGCTACCAGCGCAATAATCAATACCTTATTAAAAAGGTTACCTTTTCGTCCAAATATCTGATCTATAAAACGTCATTTTTTGACACAATCGGATAAAAACTACTTTTACAAGATGATGTTGATAATATACTTCTCGTTCGTAGATTTTTTTGGAAAATCCAAGATCTATAACATCCAAAATATCTCCATCGTTCTCAATAAATATTTCATCTTCTATTTCCATATTTAACTTTGAAAAATACGAATATATGTATTACAAGACAGGAGCTAAGAAAATTCAAATACGGCGCAGACGCGTGGTTAAGCCTGCAATATTTAGAACTTAAAGTTAATTGAGCTTAAGTCTCCAAATAGCGACCGCGAATAGGAAATCAGCAATTTAAGCTGTATTGAATTTTAAGCCAGCTTAAAGCGTTACGGAGAATACGGGCATTAGTACTTTATGGGGTATGAAGTCGGTCAGTATTAGGAAGGTTAATATAATTTTATGATACCATTTAATAAGTTACAATAAAGCCAGTTTTCTCCCTGTATATTAACAAACAAAAAAAAATAACCCGTTCTCTGGTACCGGAAATTATGGGATTAAGTGAGTGAAGTTTTTAGGTAATGTTTTGTCAAGTATTAAAAAATAAACTATATTTTTTAATACTTACTCTAACCCATTCTTAATTTTTTTTATATTATAAAGTTTTAATTTTTATGTTATACAGATTGTTCCAGTAATTATGAATGATTATGCAATTGACCCATTCGACAACAAAATCCCAACAAAATTTTTTGGATGCAATATTACAACTATGTGGTTAAGAACCCCAGTTATGGTTAACAATCCTTTTGGAGCAAAAGGAAGTGGTGTTTTAATTGCTATTATTAAACTGGTGTCACTTGGTTTAAATATAAAATTTAATTACATTCGAAATTATACAGATGCTATAAGAGATGCCTTTAGGTAATACTTATTTATATATATTTTAATTAATAAAAAAAGGGGAATTTACATTGTTAAAAATTATGTGGCCCAATCTGTACAATTATCGCCAATAGATCAATATAGGTTTTTTTTTTTACGGTTCGCCGACTACGGAGGCCATCTTGAACCGGTCATCGACCACAAATGTGATCTACCGACTGGGGAGTGTGAAACGGCACCTTCATCCTACGAGATATCCTATCTCATCCGGCCTGTCCGGCGTGAATAGGATGGCTAGGTGTCGATTCATTTTACACTCTTCCCTGAGGCAAGAGCACGCCGTGTTCCCAAGCGGTCACCCGCCCAAGTACTAACCGCGCTCGACACCGCTTGACTTCGGTGATCTGCGGGAACCGGTGCTTAATATGTCGACAGGCCCTTGCCCATAGTTTTTTATTTGTTGCTGTAAAGTTAACTATTTTAATTTAATTTCTAATTTCTTCCCTATTCCGAGTGGTAATGCAATTAATTTAGTAAAGCGTTTTTGAGCTTTCAACTTATATTTTCCATTATGTAATAGTCTTGGATGTTATAGGTTAATTTAAGAAACTCACATGTGGAAGTCTCGTCTGGTTTATTATTTCAATGTTTGTAAAAATCTCAAACTACCGAGACAAGAGAGAACAATAATAGTTTGCTAAAGTTTATAATGATGTCTAGATAAATAACTTAAAAAAAAAATTAATGATACCCTATATTTTCAGTATAGGTAAATAGGCTGATTCAGGATGAGCATTCGTAAGGCCCTATTTCCACAGGCCACTTTTTGAAGTTGACATCGACCACAAAAAGTGGTTCGTTTGTGGTCTACTGTCGCCAGCTTGCAGTTCCATTAAGGGCAATGTAAAAAGTGTAGTGCTTTTTACACGGGCGTTTCGTCGACCACAATTATTAAACTTCTGTCGCCGTTGAGTGGCCGAGCCCGGCCACTGACCACCAGCGACTAATTTTTCCACGACCCACGTGCAAGGTGACCACTTTGTTGTCGCTGTCAAGTCGGCAGTTCGAGATGGAACCGTTTGACACGAATACGTTTATGGCCCAAATTCAGGCGGAACCTGCAATTTGGGAATATAAATGTGATGTATATAGCAATAGAATTGAAAAGATGAAATCTTGGGAAAACATATGTAGTCTATTTCACGAAAACTTCCAGGTATTGGACACTGACATTTCCGCGCCAATATGGACCACATGTTTGAAGTTGGCATAACTACAAAATATGGTTGGGTCGGACCACTTTTAGTGGTCGAGAGGTCGAGACGGCTACACAGAAACCACTTTTTGTGGTCGATAGCAACTTCAAAAAGTGGCCCGTGGAAACACGGCCTTAGACCTTTTTTGAAAACCACCAAAAAAATTTTCTTGTAGATTTAGGAGTTTATATTTTCTTATGTGTCCTGTTTACCTTTAAATATTGGCATTTTTCCCGCCACTTCTTGTTGTATCTGAAGGAGCTATCAACTTCGGTATTTTAAATATAATAATATGCTTATTTTTATTGTATTTTTGAATTTGGTCAAGATTATAAACAAATCTTGTATAACAGGTGATCCGTCTAAACTGAATAGTTCATGAGATGTTGACATTTGAAAAATGCCACTGAATTTCTACAAATTATTCAAAAAATCTAACTTCCGGTTTAATCCGACGTCCGAAAGATAAAATGAAGTTAGTTTTTTAAGTATAAAAAGAAAATTTAAGATTGTAAAGTAAAAACAATTCTTATTTAAGATTCGCCGTTAAGGTGCTACAGCCTGTCAAAGTGCTTAAAATGTAATTTTCAAATGCTAATATCTCAAAAACTATTTAGTTTAGACGTTTGCCGTTATACGAAATAAATTTTGAATCATAAGAAAAATCCAAAATATACTAAAAATAATGATATTCCATTTAAAATAACGAAGTTGAAGCCCGGAAGTGATGGAAAAAACCTAATATTTTAGGTAAAGAGGGCACTCAAAAAATATAAACGTGCAGTTTCAAGAATATATTTTCTGTGGTTTTCCCAAAAGTTCCAATAAACGCTCGTCCGTCGTGAAACACCCTGTAAATATTATTGTTTACCAAACTTAAATTTTTTATTTCTTTTAAGTGTTTCGTAATTATGTTCTTATAAACAATTTTCGTAAAAAAGTTATGACCTCTACCTTTTTGGAAATATACTATTTGAAAACGACCAGTTTAACATTTTTAACGTTATTCTATTCTGTCTGTGTTTGACCTTTTTTAGAATACTTTAATTAAAATTAGTTTTATTGACATTAATTTAACAGTAGTAGTCAAAAGGAAATAAAAGATTTTTATATTATTTATTTTATTTTATTGTAATTTACAAGTATAACAATTTTAATAGCAATATCACAGCAATATAATTTCATAGTACCACTAATATTTTAACGAAATACATGGATCTGAGTTTGTGATCCGAAAACAGATTCTAAATATTGGGTCTAGTGCTGAAGTTTAAAGTTGAAGTTTTTTAAGGCTACAATAAAAAGGAGAATTTTACATTAGTTAAGAATCATGGAATGTGCAAATCGTAAAGTTTTAAATTTATTTATATAACTCTGATGGAAAGGCTGCCGGGCTGCAGCCCCCCCCCTTCCCCCCCCCCCTTCCCCCCCGGAGAAAATCGAGTAAAAAGAATAATATTTTATATTATTTTCTATTATACATTTTTTATTGAAGTGTGATTGATAATTTATAATAAAAAAAATTGTGTGGGAAGAAACAAGAACGCTTTATTATGAATATACAAAACGGCACTTAAGAAGAAGTATTTAAAAACCTAAGCATTTGCACCAAATACTGCTCTTAGATGTACGCTCCTAAAATACATGATTTCTGAAAAAATCATCAGTTTTGGGTGGAGAGCGATATTTACTTTATTTTTAATCATGAAAAACCGAGCCCGAAAAGAGCTGACTAGGGTCATACATACGTCTTATGTTAAAATTTTGGATTGACACCATAATTCATATGTTTCACAAATAATGTAAAAAATGTTTATTTTTAAATACAGAGCCAGCTGGGAGTATAAAAAAAAAGAAAAAAAATAATTTACAAAAACAAATTTAATCCAACCATGCAGAGGGGGAGGGTAATAATTTAATTTTCAAAATTTGATAATAGTTAGGTGAATTTTAATCGAACTTTGGACGTGGCCCCGAAAAATTTTCGCCTTCTTCACTAAGTACATTATCATAAAATACATGTAGACCCGACTGTCCCTCTCTCTAGAAAAAAAAGTCCTATTTACGCTCATTAAGCCCCCCCACCCCCCAAACATATTTTCTGGCTACGCCACTGCATACATGTTTATAGAACTACAATGTAGGCTTAGGCCACATTTTTCTTTAAATATTTCTATTTTTCTAATTAAATAATCATTAGTAGTGGTTTTAGTGAGCCCGCTCATTTTTATTTTTTCACTATTTCTAGGGATCGAGATATTCAAAAGTTACGAAAAGTTATGCTTAAAAATGGTGCTAAGGTATCTTTATGGGTATCTTTTAGGAGTACCGATTCTGCGCTTTATCTGGAACATAAATATTTTGACTTTTCATCTACCATGTACACCTCTTCTGTGGTATTGCTGCTACCACCCAAAGTTCAAATTCCTCAGAGTTTTTATATAATAAATATTTTCCATTGGCATGTCCAATTGTTTTTATTTGTAACTATGGTAAGCTATTCATACATAGAACTTATTTCACATTTTAAAATGTTAGTCATAGAACGAGTGTTTATTCACAGAGTAATTAATGATAAAATCATTTTTTTGGAGAATAGAAATTCAAACCCAAGTAAGCGCCATGCATATTTGGCAATTATTGGAATTGGTCAATTTCATAATTAGATTAATGTATTTTGTTGTTAAATAACTTGATTTTTTTATCATTGACACAAAATTCAATGTAACTTTCATGCGAATTTTAGGTTTTAATAAAAAAAACCTGCCCCTCCCTTGGTGTCGTGGCAGTAAAAAACTGTAAGCCAAGGCTGCGAGTAGCAGCTAGTAAGTATTTGATAATAGAAATTATTTATTTTAGATTGTTGTTATAATTATCTGGCAGAGTGCAACCTCTCAGTCATGGATAATGTCCATTTTTAATATTTTCCAAATAAGTGCAGTGCAGACAATGAAAAGATTACCTACACAAATTTCAGGAAGAACTTTAATGATATCATATTGCGTTTTAATTTTAATATTAACAATAGCGCATTCTAGTAGGTTTGGCAGCATCTTAACGCAACCACTCATGAGTTCATCACTTACATCACTTGAGGATGTTATTGACAAAAATATAACAATATTTTCAAATATTCATTCAGAAGGATATAATAATGTGGGAATGACGGAAACAACAAAAAGAAAATTACGAGAAAATGTAGTTGTTACAAAGGTTTCCCTTTATGAAATTTTAAGTTATTACAATAAATATCCAGGGTGCGCCGTGGTGATTCCGAAGTATATGTTACAACTTTATAAATATCCTTTCAGTATTAACGTTGTAAAAAATGAGGTAAGCTATTACTAAACTAATGCAACAAAAAATAACGTATGAATGTTTAGGTACCCAGTGTATGTGAAAAATATTTGCGAATAATTTTTTTAAATATTTTTTGCTAATCCAAGCCAAGCTAGTATTGTTGCAAAATTAGCATTTTGAAAACATTGCTTAATTTATTAAATAGTGTATTTTTAGACGTGTTCTTCCTAATTAGAAGGTGTTTAAGTATCAACAAGCAATAATGTTATAATTTATAACTAAACAAATGTAAAAATTAAAAACAATTTAATATTAATTTCATAAAACATTTTTATTCAACACTTAGATATAAAGTGAATATTATTAGTTCGATTTTAAACTAATAAAGTAGCTTATAAGTCACACGTGAGTTAGACACCCAACTCACTAGTTCGTATCATTTTTGAAATTTTTTTATTGGAAACAGAATCTTCAATATATCCTTCTGCTACGGTGAATAATAATATCTCCACCGGCATTCGCTAAAAGTGTAGCAGAAGACCGACGGAAACAATGTCATTTTAAAAAACAAGCAAACATGCAAGACATTTTTGACACTACATTAATCTCTACACACTAAATTTGCTGATTTTATAATTCAAAAAAATCATGACTAACGGAACGTAAAGCTACATACTTTCGGTATATATTTATTGTAGTAACGGGAAACCCTTCTTCTACGACAGGAAAACTACGTGACACATTAGTTTTATATCTGGTATGGAAATGAACAGGTAAGATCCTTGGTCGGTACTCAAACGTGTTAATTAATCACAATGGCAGGCGCCCGATATGCCTAAAAAAATATATATATTAAAATACTTTGTTTAAAGGAATATCTAATTAAGCTATAATATGTTCATCATTAAGAAATCTTCTACAATTTTTTTTCCAAATGCTATCTTCTAAAAACCAGGCCTTTCTGCGTTTTTTTTAATTTAACTTCAAAAATGGGGGGGGGGGGGCTGCCGAGCCTAGGAGCTCGGATCTAAAAGTGTAATTACAACCAAATTTTTCGTCCCACGCTTGGACTCTTAATTTAAATTTTTAAATAATGTATTCTTGGCTTAGATTACAACACAATTTTTAAAAAAATCGTGTAACAAGGATAATATTTAATAGTATTTTTCTATTATACACTTTTCTGTCCCTATTCCCCTATTCTAGAGCTATTTTAAATCAACAAAAATATAACCAGATGCAATAAAATATTTTTACTACAAAAACAAATGACAACAATCAGTAAATATATTTTCCTTAATATTTTTAAATTAACTTAAGTACAAAATTATGAAATACATGTAGTCCCGACTGCCCCCCCCCCCCCCCCTCCAGATATAAAATGTCCTAGTTATGACCATTAAGCCCCCCCCCCCGAACATAGTTTCTGGTTGTGCCACTAGATGAAGGTGACATTTTCTTTTCGAGATTCAAAAAATAGGCCAATAATATTTCATCGTTTATCAAGGTACAACTTTTTTTACACCAGTCGATAAATTCTTTGAAGGCTTTGTCATGACTATTTCGTGACTTGTGAGAAATAATAAATGGATAGGCCAGATCCACTTGTCTTTAAATTTCGGCTGGAGTTTCTTCCATATTTTGAAAAACTACCTTCGAAAATCGCAAAAATTATAATTTTTATTATAGTATTCAAATTTTTGTTATTAATCAATCCCTTAACCATAAACACCTTTTTTTGACGTATCAAATTTGTCAATTAAAATATAATACAGAGTTTTCCAGTTTACATTGAAACGCTACAATAGTCTTCCTTAATATTTATCAAGTGTTTGATAACAATTTGTATCGCACCAGGGCCGTAGCCAGACTCGAACGTTAGGAAGGGCAAAAAAATTTGTTGAAAGGGCGAATATATTAAAAGAAAATTATTGGTACAAAAAAGAAAAGCGCAAAAAATTTTCCAGGCCACGCCCAAATTTGTCAAGAATTCACTCAACCAGAGCATTCTGTAGCGTAGCCAGAAAATTTGCTCGGGGAGGGGGGGCTCAGTGAGCGTAAGTAGGACATTTTTTTCTGGAGAGAAAAACAGTCAGGACTACATGTATTTTATGACATTGTACCTAGTGAAGAAGGCGGAAAAGGCGAAAAAAATTTTGGGCCACGCCCAAAGTTCGTTTACGATTCACCTAACTACTATCAAATTTCGACAATTAAATTATTACCTCTCCCCCTCTGCATGGTTAAATTAAATTTGTTTTTGTAAATGTTGTTTTTACTTTTTTTTTGATATTCCTAGCTGGCTCTGTATTTAACAAAAATACACTTTTTAGATTTGTAAAAATATGAATATTGGTCAATACAAAATTTTAATGTATGTATGACTCTTCGTGTATGTTTTTCGGGCTCGGTTTTTCATGATTAAAAATAAAGTAAATATCGGTCACCACGCCAAAGTTGGTTTTTTCAGAAATCATGTATTTTAGGAGCGTAGATCTGATCTAAGAGCAGTTTTTGGTGCAAATGCTTAGGTTTTGAAATGCTCCTTCTTAAGTGCCGTTTTGTATAATCATAATAAACATTCTAGTTTCTTCCCGCACTATTTTTTTATTATAAATATCTACTTAATTTTTCTTTTGTTAGATGGCGCGATAAATTCAAAAATTCTTAAGCCTAAACCACGTAATACGGTCTCTGTTAGCAAATTTGTTTGTATATAAAAATGGTGTGATTAAAACTGAATTAATGACGACTTATTTTTTAATAAAACCAATAAGCAAAATAAATATGAAGAAAATCCAAATATTTTCTAGGAAGGGCGAAATCTTTTCCAGGAAGGGCGCCGCCCTGCCTGCCCCCCCTGGCTACGGCCCTGTATCGCACTCGTGTGTTAAGTCATATACAGGGTGTTTTCAAAGTTGAGTCATTTATTTGATCAGGTTGTACAACTGGTAAAAATAAGTAATTGTAACAAAAATTATTTATACAGGGTGATATTTATACAGTTGATACTTCTTTTTTAGCTGTGTATAGAAGGCATTAGAATAAACAACATTTTCAAACACCTTTTTTCAAAAAACCCAAAAATAAAGTACTTACCGTAGAGTCGTGTGTCTTGGGACGGTCGGGTGCCTTGGGACAAAACATCCCTAATTTTTCAAAATCAACGTGGCAACATTGCATAAGTAATAGATGGCGCTTATCGCGTTTTGATCGACGCGTCATACATCCCTGCTTGCCTGAGCCAGCTTGCGTTGTCAGTTCGGCAAAGAGTGTTGTACTGGAAGGTCACTTTAATTTAGAATTAAAAAACACGTGTTTAAGTTCCATGCAAAACTTTGAACCATCCAGCCATACTGTAATTTATAACGGAATATTGATTGACTAATACGGTAGGTATTTTATTAAGACATTCTTTTCTGAAAAAAATTTATTTTTTACAAATTCAAATCTTGAAAAAAATTCAAAAAACTAAAAAAAGTGCCAAATCAGTGACGACTTGGGACATGTCCCAAGTCAACTTTATAATGTCGCAAGTTGCTTCCCATATTTTAAAAAATGTTGTAGGTGGATATTCTGCGAAATTTTAATTTTTTTTTTGTCTAATTTTTCAGGAAAAATGGGTAAATATAAAAGAAGAGCAGGCAGTCGAAAATATGCCGATTTTTCGGAGGAAAAGCTTGAAGAAGCGGTTGCAGAACAAAGGAGAAGAGGGACCTCATTTAGGACTTTGGAGGTCAAGTATAAGATTCCAAAGTCTACAATTCAGCGGAAAGTTAAAAACAAACATATGAAAGCTCCTGACGGACAAACGATTCTTAGTTCAATGGAAGAAAACAAGCTCGTTGAGAATGTACATTTAGCCTGCCAGTGGGGGTTTCCATTAACTGGTCATGACTTGAAGGGTCTTGTAAAAACTTATTTCGACAACAAAGGAATTCAGAAATTCAAAAATGAGAACCTCCCTGGAAAAGAATGGGTTCGAGGTTTCCTGCAAAGGCACAAAGGAGTTCTTAGTGAAAGATGGTGTGAGAATATAAAACGGTCACGAGCCGGAGTAAATGCAGCTACTATTAATGCATATTTTGATGAAATTGAGAGAAGTTTGAAAGGAATAGATCCAGATCAAATAGTAAACTACGATGAAACAAACATGACTGATGATCCAGGAAAAACAAAGGTGATTGTGCGTCGTGGAATTAAGCATGCGCATAGATTACTGGATTCGTCAAAAAGCAGTCACAGTGTGATGTTTGCTGGGAGTGCTATGGGGACCTTACTACCTTTATACATTGTATATAAGGCTGAGAATATTTACAACACCTGGACGGTGAATGGCCCAGCACAATCGAGATATAATCGAAGCAAAAGCGGATGGTTCACAGAAGCATTATTTGAAGACTGGTACTTCACTGTTGCATTAAGATATTTCCAGAAGTTTCCCCAAGATAGTCCCAAAGCCTTGATCGGGGATAACTTGGCTAGTCATTTGAGCATGCGTGTCATCGAAAGTTGTATGGAAAATAACATAAGATTTATTTTACTCCCTCCCAACTCCACCCATATCTGCCAACCTCTGGACGTCGCATACTTCAAACCATTAAAAGTCGCATGGCGAAAAACACTTTTGAATTACAAATCAAAAAATAGGGGAACGATTCCCAAAGACATGTTTCCCAGATTATTAAAGGACACTCTAACTATTTTAGATCAAGATGAAAAAACATCTCAAAACTTAAAAAGTGGGTTTAGAGGAAGTGGTCTTTATCCTATCGATAGACAACAGGTGCTTAAACGCCTCCCGGAAACTGTGCCAGAACCAGAGCCAGATAATGCAATTATGGAAAATGCATTTCAAATATTTCTCAAAAATCTATTTACCAGCGAAAGTCAGCCTAGAAGGCTTATCCAGAGAAAGAAATAGTATATTACGTACCGAGGTGGAAAGTGTTTCATTACTGTCGAGAGATTAGATAGTTTACCGAGACGCGAAGCGTCGAGGTAAACTATATCTCAGAGACAGTAATGAAACTTTTCACCGAGGTTTGTATACTATTTTATTTACAACCACATCCAACATCCACTTCTTATTATTTTGAGTTCAAATAATTATTAAAAGGTAAATGTCATTTTGACTTTTCCATTGCAAAAGTAGACAGACATTTAGAATTTCAAATAACCGCAGGTGATAAAATAACGTAGGTAATAATACACATCAAGATGGCAAATATCATTTTTGGAATATGGTTTCCATGTCACTAAACAATATATTATTTTTTTAAAACGTTAGTGTCAAAGTTTTTACAAAACACCAAAAAAATGCTCTCAGATGAGGAATTTGATTTGGCTGCTACTCCCCCAGAAATTCGAGAAGCAGCAAAAATAGTAGAAGAAGATCTTCTGCCAACTAAAAGCCGCCCGAGATATGACAAGGCATATAACTGTTTTAAAGAATGGTGTATTGGAAACAAAGTTCAAAATCCTGGTTCTGAATCGGCGCTACTAGCTTATTTTAGTGAAAATGCCAAGACAAAGAAAATATCAACGCTTTGGTCAATATATTCAATGTTGAGGACCACTCTATCAATTAGGGAAAAAGTAGACATATCTAAACACGCAAAGCTATTAGCATTTTTAAAAAAGCAAAACAAAGGATACAAGCCGAAAAAATCGACCACACTGTCTATGGATAATATTGAAACATTTTTGGAACAAGCACCTATGGAATTTCTTGTTCAAAAGGTATTTTAGGCTAAAAGGTTGACTATTTCTATATTAACTTATTATTTTATACATTTGTAGGTCGCATTGGTTATTGGTGTCTCAGGCGCCTGCCGATCAGATGAATTATACAAAATGAAAACAACAGACGTTCACTTTTTAGAAGAAAAGGTCGCGATTGAAATACAAAATAGCAAAACGTACCAGCCACGATCATTTATGATAACTGATAATAAATGGATTGCACCACTTAAGGAGTACATAACTTTACGGAAAAATATACAGGATGGAAAGCTTTTTATGCAAATAAGATATGGAAAAATTAGTAAACAATGTATTGGGCACAACACTTTAAGTCAGTTTCCAAAAAAAATTGCAGCTTTTCTGAAGCTGAATACTGAAGGTTTTACTGGTCACTGTTTCAGAAGAACAGCGGCTACTTTGCTCGCAAATAACGGTGGCGATCTTATGCAAATAAAGCGGTTAGGAGGCTGGAAATCTAGCACAGTAGCTGAGGGATACATAGACAGTTCGGTTTCTACTCAGGTTAATACGGCAAAATTGATTTCAAAGCCAAGTTCAAGTTTTACTAACACTACTTTAACTTCAAATAATCATGAAATAAACCTTTCAAAAGAAGAATTTCAGCAAGGTTTAAACATATCTGTGACTGCCTACAATAATGCCAATGTAATATTTAATGTAAATAAGTAAAACATAAACCATGTTAATTTTTTGTTTTTTATAAATGTCATTTAGGTATAATTCATTTAAAGAAATAAAAAATAAAATTATTGTTGTTGAATTTGTGTAATGAGTTGTGTGTTGGTGTGTTTGTATATTATTTTGAGATATCGATTTTTATTAAAATTAAAAAAAAAAAAAAATTTACTATTTTGAGATATCGATTTTTAATAAAATTACAAAAAATAACAATTTTACTTTCCACCCGGGTGGAAAGTGAGCACTTTCCACCCGGGTGGAAAGTAAAAGTCAAGAAACGTCAACTTTCCACCTTTCAAAGATAGGTGAAATGTCATTATTACATACATGGTTGTAAATAAATACATTTTCCGGCAGGGTCTAGTATTACAAGCTATGGTGCGGACGATTTGGTTTCGGTTCCTGAGGACAAAAGCGGAGAGGGAACATCCACACAAACTGAAAAAATTAAATCGGCCAAACCAAAAAAATCTGTGCTGACGGAAGTAGACGAAAACGCCAAACTCATTGCAACAAAACAAAACAAAAAAAACAACAAAAAAAGAATAGTAGAGTCTGATTCAGATGATTCAGAAGATTATTCGAGCCATAACTCATCTGATTCTCCAGAGGTTTTTGATACAGAAGAAGACGAAGAACAATTGGACTTGGGGGTTTTACAAAGAGGTGATTTCGTTTTAGTCGAATTTATATATGAGGCACCAGGAAACAAAAAATCAAATAAAAAATTTATTGGACAGATCACGGACATATAACCCGGTTTAAATTTTGTGTGCAGCTTCTTAAGAAAGAGCTCAAAAGTGGTAAATATTTATGTGTTTCCAGAAATTCCCGATGTTACCAATGTATTGGGACAACAAGTTTTGTGCAAACTTAAACCACAGTTTGTTCGGCGTGGAAGGCATTGCTTTTCCGTTGAAATTTAGAATTTAGCTTTTCCATTGAAATTTAGAATATTTATTTTGAGTTTTTGTTTGTTTTGTTTTTAAGATTTTCTTTTACTTAGAATAAGTGTGTTTGGTTTCATAAGAAAATGTGTTTTTTTTTTAAATTTAGGGCTCCTACTCAGCATTTGTGTTAAGCTCCTACATATGTATTTTAAGGAAAATAAAAAGTTTTTGGTTTTTGTTGCCATTTTGACGTTTATTTTTGTTATCATGGCTAGGTACATTGGTATCCTTATTTCACTTTAATTTTTTCCCAAATGTTTTTAAAAACGATTTTTTTTGTCCCAAGTAACCTAGCGCAATTCTAACTTGAGCCATCGCTAAGAAAATAGGGGTGTCCCAAGTCACCCGATTTCGGTGGTGACTTGGGACAGACAGAAAAAAAAAATTAAAAAAAAAATTATCCATTCCGTTCTAATTTGAAACCTGTAGAGTTGATCTATAGGCCAAGACTCAAAATTTGACCAAATACAAAACTCATATATCAACCATATTTTGAGATATGCATTCGAGAAGTTAAAAAGTGTCCCAAGTCATACGACTTTACGGTACATTCATTTATTATACTACAAATCAAATACGGTTCTGTCTAACTTGCCCGTTGAATAACATTAAGAAAACTTCTGGGTGTAGAGAAGAAACATCCGTACTTTTACGATACTCACAATAAATTAGCACCATAATTAGTTCATTGTTTTCAAATTTTACCATTTTTACCAATTTATTAAAATTAATTTGCTTCAGAAAACCACACCGCGCAACGAACTGTAAAAATAAATAACTGACGACCGATTCGTAAAATGGATGACTAACAATACAAAAAACGGAGAAAAAAATATAAAGTAAAGGGCTACGTTTTGATTACAAGGCCCGCACTTAGATTTTTTACTTCTGTAACTCGGCTATTTTTAGGTTTTTTGAAAAAAAAGTATTTGAAAAAATTGTTTATTTTAATGCCTTCTATACACAGCTAAAAAAGAAGTATCAACTTAGGAATCACTCTGTATAAAAGTTGCAGAGTAAAGAATTTATTAACACATGAAAAAATGTAGACCTGACTTTTTGATATTATCGACCACTGTATTATCAATATTTTGTTTTCTGGTGATACTGGTTATGGATCATTTTTTTGTAGGACACAAGTTACTTATATCCTTATCATTCATTTATTCATTGTATGGTTTTCAGTGCGAATTTCGGTTTGACCAGTGGTAAATAACTCGTTAAAGTGCGTGATTAACCGCGTGAAAAAATGGTGACAATTTTGAACAATTTTTGTAACATCGGGATGCATTTTATCGGGGAGCATGGATTTATTGAGTTGCAATAACAGTTAAACGCAGTGGCCAAGAATATCAAAGTCAGGTCTTACAGTTTATAAATTTTACATTTTTTCTTTACTATACAGGGTGTTCCTTAATGACGTGCTAATATTTTAGGGTGTGATTCCTTAAGTCATTTTATGAAGAAAAGTTCATATAAACATAATATGTCCTAAACGGCTAAAATTTTTTGCTACAGGGTGTTGAATTATTTTTTTATTGCGTTTTTTGTAATATCTCCGAAAGTACATAATAGGACATAAAACCACATCTTTTAGTAATTGAAGTTATTTTTTTGTCCCACCAGTGGCGTCCCTACAAACATTTCCTCTGATGTTTTTTAGATAAAAAGTGATACGCCACCGACATTTTTCCATATAGATATCATTTCTGATTAGCCTGGTCAATTCTGCATAAAAATTGTCTCTTGCGTTTTTCTCCTCAGGCACACCGTTCTTAATTAAAATAATTAAATTAGCTCTACTATTTATTATTATTAACATGGATAATGAAAAATTTTGTTTTATAAAAATTGTTGGAAATTACCACCTTCATTATTTAATGGCATGCTTCCGCCCGTCTAATTTAATTTAAGTATTTTAGTTAAGAACGGTGTGCCTGAGGAGAAAAACGCAAGACTATTTTTATGCAGAATTAACCAGGCTAATCAGAAATAATATCCACATGGAAAAATGTCAGTGGCGTATCACTTTTTTCTAAAAAATATCACAGGAAATATTTGCAGGGACCCCACTGGTGGGACAAAAAAATAACTTTTATAACTAAAACATGTGGTTTTATGTCCTACTAGCACATGCCAAAATTGAAAATATGATCTAAAGTACTTTCGGAGATATTAAAAAAAACGCATTAAAAAAAAATAATTCAACACCCTGTAGCAAAAAATTTAAGCCGTTTAGGGCATATGTTTCTATGAACTTCTTTTCATAAAATGACTTTAGGAATCACACCCTGTATACGTATAATGTATAGCAGTACTTAGTACGACGAAAAACTGTTGTCAAAACTAACGAGCTTATACTAACAAAGTATTTTTTAGATAAATTATTTTACCTTTTCTCTTGCTGCCCAGAGAGAATTTCCGCTATTGGATTCAATAAGTTTATATTTAGAACATATACAATCTACTGGTCTGCCAGATCAATATCGCAAGCGGATAGTTTTTTCAACCAAAAAGATGAATATAGAACATGATATTGAAGAACCTGCAGTTCGTCTTTCAGTAGATCATATTAGAGGTGCTCTTAAATTAATTGCTTTTGGACACTCAATGGCAACTTTCATATTTCTATTAGAAATTATATGGTTAAAATTTTAAGAGTCTACCTTATTTTTCCCATTCATTTCGTCTAAAAAAAATTAAAGCTATCTAATTTATTTCAAGATGTATTTGTTATTAAACAATATCAAAGTAATTTTTGTTCATTTCACTTTTTTGCTATTATTAATGATCGCCCAGATAAATATTTCAAATAAGCAAAAGGTTTAAAAATAAAATTTAATAAGGCGCTACAATAATATTTATCATTTATAATATAAAATAAAAGTTTAATATACAGGGTGGCGCATCGAACACGAAACAGTTACTGGCAGCACAGTTCTTTTTTGGAAAACGCTCAGACCCGTCGATTTTGTTTCGAGGTGGACACAAAATTTGCAAAAAATCACTTTAACACGTGTAACACCTAAGCGGGGGTGGCACCACCCCTAAAATCTTAAATGGAAAGAGGGGTCGAGTGATACCTTATTTTAAAGGTCTTTCAATTCCCTTTATAACTAAACTGAAGTACATGAATTTTACATCATTATAAAGGGAATTGAAAGACCTTTAAATTAAGGTATCACTTGACCCCCCTTTCCATTTAAGATTTAAGGTGTGGTGCCACCCCCGCCCAGGGGGCTGCACGTGTTTTTTTGCCAATTTTGTGTCCACCTCGAAAACAAAATCGACGGGTCTGAGCGTTTTTCCAAAAAAGAACTAAGCTGCCAGTAAATGTCTGTTTCGTTTTCGATGCGCCACCCTGTAATATGTTTTAATTGGGGAATAGTAGATTCTGTAACGAGGTTGGAAAGAAAATTTGATCCGAGTGGAAGATTCCGAACGCGAGCGTATCGAATTTTCATTCTAACCGAGTAGCAGGCTATATTTTCTCCACGACCAAAAATACTATTCGCAATATTTGTAATTTCAGGTGGAGTATTATCCAGTTCCATATCTGATTCATCCGATTTTTCACTCATATTTTGACTAAAATTTGTCTGCTGACATTGACAGTTTCGACATTCATGGCAACCTATGTCGTTTAGATCAATTACAGAATATTCATTCCGTATCTTGTTATGGAATGAAAATACACGCAAAACGCATAAGAAGCAAGTGTTTCAGAATAAATATTCCAACTCAAGAGCGAGAATTTTTACATTCTATTATCAACAATGATTTTGGAATTATTGCATTCAGTAATGGTCGTGGAGAAAAATAATTCCTAAATATGCCCTATTTAAAATAGCATCTAAAAATCCGTTGCATAAGAAACATAGTTTCAGAATACATCTTCTAATTTCATTGGACCGGAGTGAATCGCATAGATATGGGTTTATTCTACATACGGTGGTGAATTCTTAAAATTTTGAAAACTGAGTCATTAAAGTTAGTTTGAATCAAAATATTTAGAATTAAATTTAGGATAATTAGTATATTACGATCAATCTACTCAATAGAAAAAATTAGATTTGGAATTTAGAAAGAAATAAAATTAGCGGACAGTGTTATGTAACTTTTCCATGATACAAAGGTACTATACAGAGACTGTAACGTTATTTTCTAGGTTCGTAATAATAATAAAGAAATAAAATTAGCGGCTAGTGGTGTCGTGGTTTCTTGTTCTGTTGTGCACATTTCTCGTTGATTTGTCTTTTTCATTCTGTTGATTCTTTCTAGAGGGTGATGCCGCGTTATCACTTAGTTATTCTTAAATACATGTTTGAAAATGCGATTTCGTGGTCTGGCTTTCCGATGATTCCTAATAAGGACGAAATGACCATTATTGTCTACCTGAACTCATTGTTTTGGCGTCCCTGTATACATTACACAAGACAGATGCATGCATAAACACTGTCCACTGGCAGCTAATTTTATTCCTTTATTAACATTATGGACATTAAAACTTCTACTACTTTGGAATTCATGTTTTTTTGTTACCCAATTTTTAATTAATAAAAAAAAAGTTAAAAAGTTAAAGTAAGTAATAGTCTCTCATCTTTTACCTTGACTCCCCAAACATCCGCTGCCGACGCACATCTTCGCAGGCAGCATGAAGTATTGCGCCTCAACAATGACCTGGAAGAAATTTTGGCTTGGGGTGACAGTAACCAAGTCGAATTTAATGCTAAGAAAACCCAGGCAGCAGTCTTCTTCAAAAAGGTTAACATTGCAGAACCGGATATAGTCATGGCAGGATACGCAATTCCCCTGGCACCGTCTATTAATTTGCTGGGGGTCAATCTGGGAGGTAATATGTCTTGGCATGATCACGTTGCCGCAATTGCCAAGGCAGCTGCACAGAAACTTGGTGTACTTTTCTGCACCAAAAGGATGTACACACCTCATCAACTTTTGACACTCTACAAAGCCCAGATTCGACCATCATTAGAATATTGCTCTCATGTCTGGAGCTCTGCATCCAAGCACACCCTTCGGCTACTGGATTCCATTCAAAGAAGAGCCGTTCGTCTGATCGGCGACCCCGAGCTGACCAAGACCCTCGATAGCCTGGAGCATCGAAGACAGGTTGGTGATTTGGCTCTCTTTTACAGATATTTCCATGGCAGGTGTTCGACTGACATTACCCACTTGATTCCACCTAGAGCAATGCAAAACAGAAATACACGGCGAACCACTGCCGCTCTTCCATATGTTGTTCAGCTTAGTACTCCTTGAACTTCATTGTTCAAGAATTCTTTCATCTGGAGAACGTCATCTTTGTGGAATGATCTTCCTGAGGTCGTGTTTCCCAATGAATACAATCTTCAACGTTTCAAGACCAACGTTAATCGCTTTTTTCGCACTCGCACCGCTAACAGAGCGCCTTAAAGGATTTTTCCTACAGTGCAGGTGTTTTATCATGAAAAAAAAAAAGAAAAAAAAATTTTTGGCTGGAATTAGGGTATATTATTTTAGGGGTAGAAATTGTTGGGTAATGGTCAGTAAAACAGCTTCGAAGTTTAAATTTTGTATTTAGCCTACGTTTCGACCTCTATGAGGTCATCCTTAGGATGATACAGTTATGGACTTCTGTGTTACAAATACATTTCTTGGTTACATTATACCAAAAAAAATTATATAAACATTTTGAAATATTCAAAAGAGAGCAGTGCTCTTGCTCGCAATTGCTGGTTGAACTACACACTAGTTATAGATAAACCGAAACCTAAACATACCTTTCTTTCTTAGTTCTTAACAAAATTTTTAAAATGCTCTAAAATTGTAATAAAGTTTAAAAAGCGAATATAAGAGACATTGTTTAGAATCTCAATATAATAAAACATTTAATAAAAATTTGTTTCAATCGGAATTGTTTGTCCTTGTGTGTGATGTGGGTAAATTTTAAGTTTTCTTGTTACTTACTTTGTAGTTCTTACCAAATTCAACGTAAAAACGATGGCACTACACAACTACTAAGTTTCAGTAATATAAGCACAAAATGGATCCGTCGACGCGACGCGGCCTTATAACCAAGTTTAGTTCTAAAGTTATTTCGGCGTTTAGGTTGGTGGCCTGAACAATAATTATTTTTGACATTTTTCTAACCATACTTTTTGAAAAATTATTTAATTTATTTTATTTAAAAATGACACGATATAATTACATAAACTTGAATAATATAGGGTGTCCCATAACTTATGGGCCGTAGAGTAACTGGAGATATTAGACATCAAACTAAGCCGATTAAGTCATATAAGTTTTTTCGGATTGTTACTCGTTCTGGAGATACAAGGTGTTGAAAGTAAAAGTTTATTCTCGAAAATAAGCCATAATTTTAAAACGGTTTAATGAATCAAATTGAAAGTTGGCAATATTATGTTTTTATGAGCAAGAAATAAGAATTTGTAGAAATTTTTAAGTTTCAAACTAGAGGGCGCTAGTTCCATACACTGGGCTTCATAAATCTATGATTTTTTTTCTTACCTGTGATATTAGGTGTTTTTCAATTATAGTTTCTTAAAGAAGGGCATTTTCTGAGTCAAAAAGGTGTACTTGATTGATCTTAATATCTTTAACGGTTTTCGAGATATTTTCCTTTAAACATCCCAAAGCATAAAAAAACATAATTAAATTAATATTTTAATCATCAAAAAAAAACTTATATGACATAATCGGCTTAGTTTGATGTCTAGTATCTCCAGTTACTCTATGGCCCATAAGTTATATGGGACACCCTGTATACTAAATAAATGAAATATGGGATAATTAGTCACTAAGAAGCAGGAGGATTTCATTTTATTCGTTTAGGTTAATTACGTAAGAAGGAAAGTATATAGGTAAAACAATATTTATGATTATCTATAAATAGGTAATACAAGCTAGCATATAAGAGAAACTATGTGCATTTAACCAGCAATCAGTATATAACGAAAACAGATCACGCAATCTTCACAGACGGTTCAAAAATGGATGTTGGTGTGGGAGCCGGGGTCTTTTCCGAAAGTTTACAAATACAGAAGTCTTATAGACTCCCCAACTTTTGTAGTATTTTTCAAGCAGAAGTACTGGCAGTAGAGAAGGCGGTTAATATCCTGCAAGAACACCTTGGCCTGAGAATAGCCTCGTCAATCACGATCTTCAGGCGGCTATTAAGGCAATTTGTTCCAGCAGCGTCAAATCAAAGCTCGTAAAGCGATGCCGCAACAATCTATACACACTTGGCAACCAACATCGGGTTACTCTGTGCTGGGTTCCTGGACACTCCAAAATAGATGGCAACGAGGCTGCCGATGCGCTCGCAAGAGAGGGCGCAGGCATGCCAAGTATTCAACATTTTCTGTGTGAATTCCCTGGCCTCGCAAGAAGAAGGTTCACTACTCTGGGTGAATCATCTTTCGATAGCCTGGAGGAACTAAGCAACTTACAACTTGGACGACTGAGCAGGTTTCTGAACAGTAGTGGCTGGTTTGAATAAGTTATTAAAATCCTTCTGCGGTGTACGCCGCACTAATCATCAGGGATCTGATAAAGGTGGGTTCTACGGAACACGTGTGGTATCACAACGGACCTAATAGGACTATGTGAGACTGTTTGGTCTGAACCAAAGGTCTGCCACTCTTACCTAAACTAACCTAACCGGCTATTAGAATATTCCTCATTTCTCCAGTTTTTGGCCTATTTGACGTACCGGTACGTAAAGGTACGTTAACCGAAGGAGAGTGCTTATAGGATTTGTTCGCTATGATATTATACATTTATGTTACCTTTCTAATGTATGTGTACAGTGATAAGCTAAAATATGGAACAAATTCATTTAAAAATCAGGTATTAATTTTTTGAAAAAGCGCTCGGACACGTCGATTATAATTTTTGTTTTTGTATTTTTTGCTCCAAAAATAAATTATACAGAGTGTGTCAAAAAGTAGATGTAGCAAAAATTTTTGATATTTTAAATACAACCCTATTTTTTTAGTCCAATTTTGAATTCTACGTCAAATTCTGCGCATACTTAATGTCTCATACTATATCCTTATATTTAACGCTTTTGGAGAAAAATTACATCATAAAACGAAAACCACAAAATTTGGAATTTTTTTTTTAATTTAAAATTAGATATGAAATTGGGCAAATTAATGAAAATTCTGTAAATAATGTTTCAGAAGGGTTTTTTAGTAGATTGGCATATTGTCAAGAAGTTAATAGTTTGCATTTTCAACACTTAATAAAATAATTTTATTTTATTTTATGTTTTATATCAACAGACACCATGTTAACTAGAGATACTTATAAAATGTGTGTGTCCTTTGCAGTGAAATTATTAATTTAATAAATATGTGTTATGATTAATTAGTAAAATTAAAATAAATTTGGAATATTTATAGTCTGTAACCAAAACTTGACATAATAATACAATATATTCTAGGGGAATATGAGGATGGTTAAGACCAGGAACAAATTAATTCTATGAATATATTGCATAACTTTTTTTAAAAAACGCGATCTGAATATGTCAATAGTTTATTCAATACAATCGACTGGAGAATTTTAACTTTTTGAGAAACATGTTTTAAAGCTTCTGCCATTTCCGGTCATAGTGGCCATTAATATCAACTTTGATATTTTAAAGGTAGAAAACTGGAGAAGAAGGTAGAGAATTTGAATTTGTAGAGCCAATTTGCACGTCTTAAATAGGTAAGATGTTGAGATGCGAACTATGTAAAAATGGCATTTAATGTAATTTGACTAGGTATAATATTGGTTCATTTTAGATAAAATCTTGAATTTTTATTTTATACCTTCTTAAAAATAACATGGTATGAATTCAGGTGAATACAGTATTCACCTGAAGACGACTGGAGATGCTTACCAGTTGAAACGTAGTGATTCTAAACAAATAAAGACAATGCAAGTCCAAAACTCTACTGCCGTTCAAAAAAATAAAATGTTTACTTACATATAGGGTTGCCAACTTTTTAAAGTGGAGTTTTATATTTCGTCCAGTCAAAACTGATTTCTAAAAAAGGTCACGCCCTCCGTTCCCGTTGACTTGAAGTTACTTTAGGTTGTGACGTGACTTTTATATTTGTTCATTTCTCCTTCAATCACAAATGATTCTTCTAAAAAAAAAGGTCGCGACCTGGAGTTACTTTACGCTGTGGCGTGGCTTTTATATTTCTTCCTCCAATCAAAGATGACTTCTACAAAAAATGGCCATCAACACGTGTAACCCTTCTTCCCGATACCCGTAACCTGGAGTCAAAGGGTTTCACCCTGAAGACCTGGAGCCTCCAAACAAAACCTGGAGGGTTGGCAACCCTACTTACATATGATTTAACTTAACAATTAGATCGTACACAAGAAACACAATAAACACAAATAAATTACACCAAATATTGTCACAATCAAGATCAGAATGACCAATTCTTGCTTTAAAAACACGAATAAATGGACACGGCATGTCAAAATCATCCTTCCGTGCTACGACTCCTCTCCTCAATATTTTGATCGTCACCAGTCTTTGTTCGGAACATAGTAAAACGGCCAAAATAGCGATGACGTTAGTTATACATATGAAGAATAATATCACTTGAAAAGAAAGGTTAGTTCTGGTAATTAAGAATTATCTTAATTAAAATTAACAAAACGACAGGGACTATAAATTCATAGTCATAATACAACAAGCTTGATTAATTGATAAATACAAGTTTGTAGAAATCTTAATGTAACATTTAAATAGGATATACAGAGTCAAATTCAGCTAAACGAAATATTTTATTTCCGCCAATTAATATGAAAACAAGATACAGGATGTTATGGAATTGCCCAAGTTATATTTAAATGGGTGACTCCTTGGGTGTCCTAGAAAAACACTCCATGGTTTTTTTTTTTTAATCGACCATCTAAAAAGTAGGGTAAGAACCCCTAAAATCAGCCCGACGCCAATAAAGAATAGCCATGAACTTCTCAATGTACCTAATAGAGTGAGAGATACGGGGAGAATCATAGCCTCGCAAGGGAGAGAGATGGGTGTCACAACGTTGTAAAATATCACACTGTTAAAATCAGGTGTTCAATAAAGAAAATAAATGGTTTTTAGGCGAACTTACAGCATCAGCTGTTTGTGTTTAGTAAACAAGAAATTATTTTTAACCAGTTCACTTTTTAACTAAATAAAAATAATAAAATAAAGGAAATAAATAATGAATCAATCATTAGTTTTTGTCAGCTGCCTTGGTATTTCGTTAAGTTTGCCTAACATAAAGTAAACAGGTCCACAAATTTTAGGTTAAAAGTTGCCCTAATGAAAAATAGCAGGTACTTACTTAACAGTTTTTTTTTTGTTTTACATTCTGAGACGGGCAAAGCTCAAAAATAACAACCAAAAAAGGATTTTTGCGCGAATTTTGATCGTTCTCATATAATCTATCGTGACAGTTAATTCAAATAACCTTCTTGTCGACTGCAACCTTCCTAGCATTTTTGTGATTTATTCTGCTTCTTACTATCTTAGTGTATTCCTAGCGCATTCACCAAAAACAATCAATCAAATATTAAAAAACTATTATTTTAGTAAAAGAAAATATATTTTTTCTTGGGAGGTTATCATATCAAGATTTACGGGTTCAAATATACCCGGGCAAATACATAACACGCTGTATATATTTTCTTTGTTCTAATGGCATTATTTTTTGGTAAATATGACCAAGAAAAAAATCTTTTTTGTTTCCTAATCAAAAATAGCTATTTTTGGTAACGTTAACACGAGAATAAGTAAAAATTAGTACAGAATACCAAGTCATTTTTAAGAGTGTACAAATAATATATTTTGTCGTGGCCAATATAAAATTTTAGTTAAGTCTAATGAAATGTTCATTATATTTTATAATATTTAATATAAATAAGTAAAAATGATCTCAATCATGTCCAATCTTCCCTACTAACAAATGTGAATCACAAAAATGATTTTATAAATGGTTATTTTTACACCAATTTAGTAGTATTTTAGATAATAGTATTATAATTTTAATTGAAAAAATTTGGGTATAATTCTTATGTTATATTTTATTGTTGTAATTATTTACATGACATTCCGTTTCCAATTTATATGGCAAAGCGGATGTTACTATTATTAAATAATTAATATTCGTGCTATATAAACAAAAAGGCCGGTTAAGTTTCCATAATACTGTTGGTAACCAGAAGAGCTCTGCAACGTTGGTTTACAATATGATTTCCTTTAAAAACAGTTCTTTGGTGGCTTTGTTGGGTTTGGCAGTATTCATTGTAAGTATCGTAAAATTGTTAAAAGCATTTTCAATGTATATCATAATTTTTTTTTTGAAAATTGATATATTACAAAAATCACAATATAAGTATAACCATTATTACAAAAGTCTCTAAGCAGTGTATTAAACACTGGTAACGCGAACAGTTTCTTGATATAAACAACGCCGGTACCGTCAAATGGGGTAAAGTGGATCAAAAATTCAGGTTTTTTAAGAATATTTCGGTAAATATGTATATAAATCTTTTGAGCACAGAAATTTAGAATCTTTAGTATCTTTCTTTTAATATCGCCAAATGTTAGCTTTCTTTTGTTTATATTTTTTAATTTATTATATGCCAAATGTTGATCCACTTTACCCCATTGATAGGGGTAAAGTGGACAACATGTAAATTCTCACGTAAAATTCATTTTAAAAATGTTTAGGGTAAAGTGGATAACCAAATACCGTTTTAAAAATAGTTTCCTTACAAAAATTTGTAAAAAGAAATAAGACACAACTTATGGAGATTTTAAAATATATTAAATACCTACAAAAGAAGAGATTTAGATTTAACACAACTTAATTTATGTAAACTTATTTTTATCTACAAAACAAGCTTTGAAACTTGCCTGGGCCAATTTTCTTCTTGTATACTCTTGGCATTTTTCTGTAAACGCAAATAAGAAGAATGAGAAAAAATATTGTAACGTAACCCTAATTTATTTAAAAATACTGTGATCCACTTTTCCCCACAAAGTTACAATTTTTTATACATCCGCGAAAAAGAAATTGTTTAATTTATTTTTAAACAACTTGCACTGCAATAATGTGATCTAGATACAGTATACAATTACCTTAAATCGACAAAAAAAACCATAGGTTGTCCACTTTTTTTACTGCAGGTGAATGTTTCAAGGACGGGTGAAATTTCAGGGAAAACACGAACTCAAATAATACTGAATTTGCGAACACCACCAACCTCAAACGTCGCTTCCCTTATAATAAATACTCGTCTCCTGTACTTCTGTCAACATTTCCTAATACGCGGCGCGGCAGCACTGGCGTACCGTACAGTTAACGGTCGATCAATGAGTTCGGACCGTTAGAGTTAACTTTACCCCATAGTGTCTACTTTACCCCATTTGACGGTACTTAAATCTAAAAATCAATCATCACTTATTTCCTACGTGTAATTTTAGTAGTCTTGTAAATTTTTATGGAGTATTACAGTTTTTCAAAATATCAGGTAGATGATTATACGAACTGAATGCTTGAGATATTGGATTATAAAGCCCTCTATTGCTATGCACTTTAAATTGGTAAATATTATCACATTTTCTAGTATTATAACCATGAATACTATTTCTAAATATAATTTGTACACTTTTGCTTTTTATTTATAACCTTATACATTTACATTGCTCTAATTCTGATAGTTTAGGTATGTCAAAAACTTTCGTCAATTTATACAGATCATTGGTATGCATAAGTCTGTCAAAATTAAACAATATTTTTAGAATTTTATTTTGTACAATTTGTGCTCTGTTAAAATTGACAACACCGCATGTGCCCCATACTAGATACCTTAATATCGATGCAAAATATGCGTTATATACATTAATTTTAGTGTTATTTGAAAACTAATTTCTACATTTATAGAGTGCGCCAATCATTGAAGTGATTTCGTTAATTATAGGTGTAATATGTTCGCTACATGTTAAATCTACTTCAATGATTAAACCTAGATACTTAATACTATCCACTGATTGTAACTCTATATATTTTATTTTTATTTTTGGTATTGATATCACTTTGTTTTTTTGCTTCAAAAGCATAAACTTAGTCTTATCTATATTAATTTTTAGTCTAATACATAATAGCCACCTATAATACACATTTAGATCATCATTTACCACAGCTTGTAAATCTATCCAATTATCACCAAAATATAGTAGGACGGTGTCATCCGCAAACGTAAAATATCGAGCAGCCAAATTGACACGCCCTAAGCTTAACACATATAATGAATACAGACGAGGCCCAAGAACAGACAATTGAGGTACTTCACAGAAATTGTCTGATTTTAAGCTCTTGATACCGTTCATCGTAACATACTGTTGCCTACCAACCAAATAAGATTTCAATACATCATATATTTTTCCCATTTCACTAAGTTTTTTTAGGCAGTATATCGAGACTCACTACATCAAATGCTTTGCTTAGGTCTACAAAAACAGCGGCCACAATCTGTCCACTGTCCAGGGCAGCAGACATTTTATCCGTGGCACTTAGAGTATTTATTACTGCCATTTATAAATCCATATTGAAATATATCTCTGTCAACATATTTATCAATATATTATAACATTCTATCTTTTATCACAGTTCTATGATTTTTGAATACACACTTATCACAGACATAGGACTATAGTTATTCATTGATTCTTTGGTACCATTTGCTTGATACTTAAAAATTATTTATTGGTCTCTCTCTTATCTCATCGTAATTTTTTTTTAAATGCCTTCATAATCCAGAAAACATCATATTACACTATATCTTTATCTATCCGGATGTAAATAAAAAAACTGACAAAAACGCTTCCTTTTAAGCTATACTTATAACAAATGTTTTTAATAAACAAATTAACCATCCCCCTGAAAAAAATTTCAGATATAATATTCCCACCAAATCACCTATTTTAAATCATCATCTGTGTGCAAAAAATCATATCAAGCGATTTTAAGATCAATAATTAAAATTTCACTTAGAAACTGAGCAAATTAAAAATACCCCTTCACAATCATCATTTGAGGCAATGGTATATTGAAAGTATAAACTGAATTTATTTCGTATTTCGATAACATAATAACTGATCTTTCAACCACTGTTTTTAACAGCTTTTCCTCTGTTTCCTAAACTATTTATCCTTTAAATAATAATAAATGTAATCTTACGGTGGTAGACAATGTAGAATTAGCATTAGGCAGATTTTGTTGTTTACACAACCTTTCTGTTAAAGTTTATTATGCAAAACCTATATTTTTAATTATCTGTCGCCAAATGATGAAGCTTCTTTATACGCAACGCCTCAATTTAACCGTTTTTAAGATCTCCTTGTGCGAACGCAAATAACTCTTATAAGCAACAACAAGAACAATGTTAGTTTAATAGAGACTTTATCTTTGTTCCTGGTACTATCTTAGATCCTCCGTAGTAGAATATCAAAACAATACGAACTAATTTTTTGAATAAAATCTTCTCAAATTTTTAGGTAAATTGTCAAGGAGAAGACGCGCCTTTCATGCAATGGGATAAAAACCCTGGTTTTGACAAATGTCTAGCGGAAGCGGGATTAACCAAAGACGATTTAAAAGGTATGCATGAAGATCCACCAAAGGAACCTTCTACAAAGGAGCTATGTCTTGCAAAATGTCTAGCCAAATCTGGTGGATTTCTACAAGACGATGGAACGGTTAATTCTGAACTGGTAAAAGTAGGTATTTTTATTAGGTTATTGTATATTTGTTGTTAGGTTATTTATTCTGTTGCACTCATAATAATTGATTTGATATATTTCAGAAATCAGTTCCTCCAGCTATCGATGCGGCTACAGTGAGTAAAATGGTTAAATGCATGGAAGATGCTGGTAAAGTGACTACTTGTGACGATATGTCCAAAGTGATGAAGTGTATACCCAAACCACTTAAAGATTAAAGTGCACTTTCTATAAGTTATGTAAACATTTAATGAACTTTTATTTAGAAAATGATTCTATTTTTTCTAATAATATGATTTGAAAATATATTTAGGGTTTTTTTATGTACACCTTCAAAAATCGTCATTGGGGAACAAATATAATAAAATGGAAAATCAAGTATTTCGTGTTTGTTCCCATATAAATATGATTAATTTGGACTAAGCCTTCTTAATTTGACATTTTTGCTGTTAAGTAAGTTGTCATGGGGGGGGGGGGTTGAATTCCCTAAACCCCCCCCTTACCTACGGCCCTGCCTAAGTTAGCTTAACCGCGTATTAAAACGACAAAATTTAATCAAAGGCTGGCAAGGCCTACTCCGTGTTAACACAAAATTGCCTTAGATTTTGCAAAAGATGGCCGCTGTCAGATGTTAGTTCTTATAAAATATAAGGTTATTTCGCACAAATACAAAGTTGACTTTGCCAGCCGGTTAAATTTTGTAAATACTTTTGATTTTTTTGCTCTATATCCAACATTTTTCTTCTTGATGAAACGTATTAAGGCGCCGTATTTGTCGATTGCCACTCTTTCCTTCAGTTCTAAAGTCGCTCGTGACATGGAATATTTCGGCCATAAGGATGAAGCAGAGTATTCCTCAAAGAGTTTTGCAAAATACGCCAGCAATACCGTTTCTTCTGCACCTTGAACATGTACTTTGTTTCGCCCCTCACAAAACTGCCGATATTCTTTTTTATAATGGATTTTAGATTTGTCCGGAAGCAAGTTTAACCTTATAATGTTGGCTGCAGCTAATATATCGTCAGGAATATCAAAATCTTGCATGATTTTAATGATGACTTTTTAAAATGCCAAAATGAAATGACATAAAACCTTGTTTTTATTTTCGCATCGCCGTTGTCAATGATACGATAAAGCTTTGAATACAACTCGATTATTAGCGATTTAACACCGTCTCGGACATTGCGGATGACTCGGCTGTTGCCTCGTCAGCTAGTAATGTCATCGACTATTATAAATCGCATAATAATCTCGTTATTATATTAATAGCTATAAATTATGCAAATATTGACAGTCTACAGTACTGTCAGATCCCAGTTCTTGTAAAAGATAAGGCGATTTCGCTAAACAACGAAGTTTGCCTTGCTGTTTAAAATTTGTCTTTTTAATACGCGTCTAAGCTAATCGAGAACTAAAATTCTTTATGCTATTATTCTAACTGCCAACTTAGAAATTTGCTTATGGATGCGCGGCCTAGATTACTAACTAGAAGCTGATAATTGAATTTGGGCCGAGGAAGGCATTTCTCAAGTTTTTAAAATAGAGTGAAACTATTTAAACGGAACCGTGATAACTTATCAATAAAAATATGAGTCATCTGTTTTTTGGCTTTGACAGATAAAACAGGTTTAATTTTTGTACTATCTAATTGATTTTATAATTAGTAATCTTTCTATAGGTATCAATAGACACTATGTTAACTAGAGATACTTATAAAATGTGTGTGTCCTTTGCAGTGAAATCCTTAATTTATTAAATATGTTTTATGATTCATTAATAAAATTAAAATAGATTTGGAATTTTTATAGTCTGTAACCAAAAGATCACATCATAATATAATATATTTAGGGAAATATGAGGATGGTTAAGCTCAGAAACAAGTTAATTCTATAAATATGTCACATAACTCTTTTTTTTAAATGCGATCTGAATATGTAAATAGTTTATTTAACACAATCGACTATAGAATATTAACCTTTATGTTTTAAGGCTTCTGCCATTTCCGGTTAAACGTAGTAAGACAGTTATTACAATTTTGAATTTCATATAAATTTATAAATCAATTTTTTGTAGAGCCAATTTGCACGTCTTAAATAAGTTGTTGAGAGGCGAACTAGGTAAAAATGACATTTATTGTAATTTGACAAGGGATAACATCACAATGGTTTATTTTAGAGATAATCTTGAATTTTTATGTTATGCCAAAATTATATTTTGTCATTAATCATAACTTCCGTTGTAACACAAAATCATATAAAGAAAAAAAAATCATAGATTTATGATTATTTCTTGCTCATATAAACATTTTATTGCCAACTTTCAATTTGAGTCATTAAACCGTTTTTAAATAATGGCTTATTTTTGAGAATAAACAATCGGAAAAAACTTTTATGACTTAATCGGCTTAGTTTGATGTCTAGTATCTCCAGTTATTCTACGGCCCATAAGTTATGGGACACCCTGTATAAGTAAAAATGATCTCAATCATGTTCAATCTTCCCTACCAACAAATGTGAATCACAAAAATAATTTTAGTAGTTAATAGTTATTTTTACATCAATGACCTATTTTAGATAATAGTATTAGTATACCGGGTGTTCCATCGTCGAGCGGGACATAGGAAATCCCATGTAATTTTAAATGGGGTCAATTATTGGCTTCCCTAATTATTTTAGAGAAAAATTCTATTTAGGTTTATTAAAGATCACTAAAACCCACATTCAAAAGAATAACTTTAGATATTTTTGATGAGCCTGTTTACGGGTTATCGCCGATTTCTTTTTAACGATTTCTTCTTTTTATGGCCCCGTATTTGCGGGCACCAGTCAAGGAAAAAGATGACTGTCAAATAAAGTTGTCATTTTGAAATGTGTGCTTTATTGTTATAAAAACTCGTACATCGAAAATATTAAAGGTGTATTTATGAGTACAAATTAATCTGAATAAAACTAAAATAAAGTATCCAATTACAAGGTTAATTATGACATTTTACATGTTTCAATATTTTACTAATTAATAGGTAGCTACTATTAAATTGTTAGAACTTTAGGATTTAAGAAGATGTTCTAATATTCCTCCATTAACTGCTAGACAATAACCGAGGCGATCATAAAATGCTCTTCTTACATTTGCTAGTTGGTAGTTGCATTCGGCAGAAATAGCATTTTTTAATTCGTCTAGATTTGGGTATTTTTTATCTTTGTATATCCTATTTTTTAAATGGCCCCAGAGAAAGTAATCATTTGGCGATAAATCAGGAGACCTGGCTGGCCAATTTACTGTATGATTTAAGCCAATAACATTTCCATTAAAAGCACGGTTTAAATACTCCCGGACATCCAGGGTACTATGTGCCGGGCAGCCATCCATTTGGTACCAAACTTCCTGATTTTCATATTTGTATGAATAATATTTATGTCGTTTCAAAGCTCGTAACGCTGTGGTGTGATCTAATCCTATGTCATCCTCAAGTTTCCTTGTGCTGATCTTCCCATCATTTTCTTCCACGCACAATAAAACTTGCAAGTTCCTATCATTTCTTGCATCTCTTCTTTGTTCCTGCCTTTGCAAGTCCCTATCATTTCTTGCATTTCTTTGTTCCTGCCTTTCTTCACATCTGCAGTTATTTATTACAGTGCCTTTTGTCTCAAATTTCTTGATAGTCCATTCGACTGTAGATTTTGCAGGTATCGGTCTATTCGGATACAGAGCAGCAAACATGTCTGATACAGTTTGATAACTATTTCCTTGATAATACCATTTAATCATCAATATTTTTGCTTCAGAAGTGTAATGTTTTCGATGTACGAGTTTTTATAACAATAAAGCACACATTTCAAAATGACAACTTTATTTGACAGTCATCTTTTACCTTGACTGGTGCCCGCAAATACGGGGCCATAAAAAGGAGAAATAGTTAAAAAGAAATCGGCGATAACCCGTAAACGGGCTCATCAAAAATATCTAAAGTTATTCTTTTGAATGTGGGTTTTAGTGCTCTTTAATAAACCTAAATAGAATTTTTTTCTAAAATAATTAGGGAAGCCAATAATTGACCCCATTTAAAATTACATGGGATTTCCTATGTCCCGCTCGACGATGCAACACCCGGTATAAATAATATATTAATTTTATTTGAAAAAATTTGGGTTTAATCCTTATGTTATATTTTATTGTTGTAATTGATTACATGATATTCCGTTTCCAACTTATGTGGCAAAGCGGATGCTACTGTAACAAAAAGGCCGGTTAAGTTTACATATTATACTGTTGGTAACCAGAAGAGCTCTGCAACGTTGGTTTACAATATGATTTCCTTTAAAAACAGTTTTTTGGTGGCTTTGTTGGGTTTGGCAGTATTCATTGTAAGTATCGTAAAAATTGTTAAAAGCATTTTCAATGTACATAATCATAATTTATATTAATTATTCTAATTTAGGGCATTATAGAATAAATTAATAGTATATTACATAACAAGTGATGTAAGTGATACTTTTCAAACGAGGAGATATTTAGCACGAGGCGTCAGCCGAGTGCGGAAATTCTCCGAGTTTTAGAATAATCACTTTCGCACGAGTAATGTACACTATTTTTCCTACGACCACAAAGAATTATTAAAAAAACCTTTGATTTGTGAAAAAAATATTTCAACTCTAGAGCTGAAAAAAAATATTTCAACTCTAGAGTGGAAATACAAGGCACACTATTTAATTTAAAAATATGATGCCAATTTAATAGATCGAAAGGTCACAGGGTCAAATGCCATCAGGAGTACTTGACTTTTTCTTATAAAAACATTAAATAAATAATTATAAAATAATTTTGAATTGAAATCTTCCTTCTTGAATGATTTTTTTTTATTTAATCAAGGAAAGATGCATTAAAAATAAATTTAAAAAATTCACCCAACAAGGAAGATTTCAATTCAAAATAATTCTATAACTTATTTAATGTTTTCATAAAAAAAAGTCAAGTGCTCCTGATGGGATTTGAACCTGTGATCTTTCGATTCGTAGGTCATGGCTCTAGTCTATAGGCTATGGCGACCCATAAACATTTTCTGCTTAAGTTTAATATATGACATTTTCTTCAGCGGGGCTTGTTTTGACTGGTAATAAATTTTCCAGTATATTCTTAACTTTTTTATAATTTCAGCGGCGTATTTTCACACTCTAATTCTGAATCACTCGACAAATACGTGATAAATAAACTAAACTGCTTTCTAAAATTTGTTCTTTTTAATATATAGGTGTGGTCTGTCAAATTGGCATCATATGCCTAAATTAAATAGTGTGCCTTGTATTTCCACTCTAGAGTTGAAATATTTTCTTTCAACACGCGTGTGATATTCGGCGCTTTCGAGCCAAGTTAACCGTGCTTTTTTTCTCATTTTCATAGGTGGTCGTAGGAAAAAGTAACTTCGTTACTTTATGAAATCCCTAAATACACGACGCATCAATTAATCCGTCTTTTTCTCTTTAACCATTTTTGAGATCCGAATACAAATTACTTTTATAAGCAACAACAAGAACAATGTTAGTTTAGTAGAGACTTTATCTTTGTTCCGGACACTATCTTATGTCCTCGTTATACGTAGTATAATATTAGATCAATACGAACTAATTTTTAAATGTTCACAAATTTTTAGGTAAATTGTCAAGGAGATGGTCTAGGTCTAGGCCTGCCTTTCATGCATGGAGATAACAAACTTGATTTTGAGAAATGTCTAGTGGAAACAGGATTAACCAAAGCCGATTTACAAGCTATGCATGATAATCCACCAAAAGAATTTACTACACAGGTGCTGTGTCTTACACAATGTCTAGCCAAATCTTTTGGATTTCTACAAGACGATGGAACGGTTAATTCTGAACTGGTAAAAGTACGTATTTTTATTAAGTTATTGTAATATTTTTATTCTTATTAATTCCATTGAACTCATAATAATTTATTTAATATATTTTAGAAAGCATTGCCTCCAGGTCTCGATGCCGCTGTAGTAAGTAAAATGATTAAATGCTTGGAAGACGCTGGTAAAGTGAGTACGTGTGACGATTTGTCCAAATTGTTGAACTGTATACCCTCAAAAACTTTTATTTAGAAAATGATTCTATTTTTTCTAATAATATGATTTGAAAATATATTTAGGGTTTTTTATGTAACACCTTCAAAAATCGTCATTGTGGAGACAAAAATAATAAAATGTACCATAAAATGGAAAATAAAGTATTTAGTATTTGTTTCCATATACAGGGTGATTCACGGTGGATGGTACGTTAGAAGTATATGACGAACCAGTTAACGAATTGAACGATAGAAGAGTTTTGGACTTGCATTGTCTTTATTTATTTTACATCACAACGTTTCAACTGGTAAGTATCTCCAGTCGTTTTCAGGTGAATACTCAGTATTCACCATTCATTATATTTTTTTATTTACATGACACGATTTCATTGTTGGGTAAACAAAGTTATTTTTTATTTACTGCTTGCGGAGCCCCTATCGCCCCTTTGCGGAACCCTGGGGTTCCGCGGAACCCAGTTTGAGAATCACTGCTTTAGAGGATATTGCAAACTTCCCTCACTTGACTTTGGAGTACCTCAGGGATTTAACCGTAGGAACGTACCAAATAAAACTAGCACCGTCCTATGTTTAGGATACTATCCTAAGAGAAGCCGAAAGAAATGAATTTCAAATAAATTCTTTAGAAAAAAATCTTAATAACCATAATAAAAATATCCCATAAAATAGGGGACAGAAAAACAAGTTAGTTACCATTATTAATGTCACTTTATAAACTTTTACTTTGCTACCATCAATAAGCAAATTTACTAAAATCGTCATAAGACCATTAAAACAGTGGATATTAATCATCATAAAACAATTTTTGTTGGCTAAAAAACCATTTTTTAACTGCTAATATTTTTTTTTGGCCATCAATAATTCAATTTTAAGGTCTTAGTTATAGTATCCGTATTATACTTATTTCAACCCTAAGCGAGCTGCCAATTACTTCTGAACAACCTCCTAAACCCCGTAAAATTTGGCACTATACATCAGCTAAGTGGGAAGACCTAAAGGACCATTTTCGCAACTTTCCCTGGCTAAGCGTATGCTTTTCTTCGGATGATCCATCTGTCTGTGCAAAGGAGGTCTCCGACGTCATTCTAACTAGCATGGAGGCCTTTATTCCTTTCTCCAAAAAGCGCCCTTCCAACGGCAAGCCCTGGTTTGGCAAGAATTGCGAGCGTGCTGTCAGATCTAAAAACCTGGCTTACCGACAGTGGCGTAAAAACCCTACTCCTGAAAATCGCGCCATCTTTGTTACCACCCGAAACCAATGTAAGCAAATGATAGACCAAAGCAAAGAAGCTCATAACGAGAGAATCAAAAACAAACTTCTTGCCAGTCCTAACGGATCAAGGTCCTTTTGGTCAGTCGCTAAGGCCGTCAGCCAAAACTTTACAAAGTCAACTATTCCACCTCTAACACGTTCCGACGGCACAATAGCAACCACAGCCGGGGATAAAGCAAACCTACTTGCTGAACTGTTTTCCTCGCATTCCACTGTAGACTTTCAGGGAAAACCACCACCCAACATTCCCTCAGTTCAATCGCAAATTTCTGAAATCGTGTTCCGTCAGCGTCTTGTTAAACGGATTCTTAAAGGACTCGACGTCAATAAAGCTTCTGGTCCAGACGAAATTCCTATCATTGTTCTCAAGACATGCGCCGATGAACTTACACCAGTATTTTGTAGACTTTTCAACTTATCCTACAAAAAAGGAATATTTCCATCCTGCTGGAAGTCGGCGCGTGTCCAGCCCATTCCAAAGAAAGGTAAAAAGACCCTGCCAAGCAACTACCGACCCGTCGCATTGCTTTCAGTAATTTCCAAAGTAATGGAGAAAGCTATTAACCAACAACTACTAAAGTATCTGGAAGGGCTTAACATTATCAGCGACCATCAATACGGTTTTCGTAAGTCCAGATCAACAGGTGACCTTCTGGCATATGTCACCCATCTTTGGAGCAACACCATCGAACATCATGGAGAATCCCGAGCTGTTGCACTGGACATCTCTAGGGCTTTTGATCGTGTTTGGCACGATGGGCTTTTAAGTAAACTGCGATCCTACGGTATGCCTAATGGATTTTGTCTATGGTTAACCAGCTTCCTTAAGAACCGTTCTCTGCAAGTGGCGATTGACGGGTTTCTCTCAGACACCTTCACCATCAATGCCGGTGTTCCTCAAGGGTCCATATTGTCGCCTACCCTCTTTTTACTGTATATTAACGACCTTTTAGTGAAAACCCAAAATCCAATTTATAGCTTTGCTGATGACAGCACACTTGTCTCATCTTTTACCTTGACTCCCCAAACATCCGCTGCCGACGCACATCTTCGCAGGCAGAATGAAGTATTGCGCCTCAACAAGGACCTGGAAGAAATTTTGGCTTGGGGTGACAGTAACCAAGTCGAATTTAATGCTAAGAAAACCCAGGCAGCAGTCTTCTCCAAAAAGGTTAACATTGCAGAACCGGATATAGTCATGGCAGGACACGCAATTCCCCTGGCACCGTTCATTAATTTGCTGGGGGTCAATCTGGGAGGTAATATGTCTTGGCATGATCACGTTGCCGCAATTGCCAAAACAGCTGCACAGAAACTTGGTGTACTTTTCCGCACCAAAAGGTTGTACACACCTCATCAACTTTTGACACTCTACAAAGCCCAGATTCGACCATCATTAGAATATTGCTCTCATGTCTGGAGCTCTGCACCCAAGCACACCCTTCGGCTACTGGATTCCATTCAAAGGAGAGCCGTTCGTCTGATCGGCGACCCTCGATAGCCTGGAGCATCGAAGACAGGTTGGTGATTTGGCTCTCTTTTACAACTATTTCCATGGCAGGTGTTCGACTGACATTGCCCACTTGATTCCACCTAGAGCAAGGCAAAACAGAAATACACGGCGAACCACTGCCGCTCATCCATATGTTGTTCAGCTTAGTACTCCTCGAACTTCATTGTTCAAGAATTCTTTCATCTGGAGAACGTCATCTTTGTGGAATGATCTTCCTGAGGTCGTGTTTCCCAATGAATACAATCTTCAACGTTTCAAGACCAACGTTAATCGCTTTTTTCGCACTCGCACCGCTCCCAGAGCGCCTTAAAGGATTTTTCCTACAGTGCAGGTGTTTTATCATAAAAAAAAAAAAAATTACTGCTATAAATTTATGTATTAACCCTTACTTTTAGTTTTAATGATGATTATAAGAGACTTTTAATAATAACAGATAAATATATTAATAGCATTAATATATTTTTTATTGCCATCAAAATTCTCTTTAAAATCATAAATAGATATGTAATAAGCGTTATTAAAAATGTAACGGTAGTTGTAACGCATCTTATTTATCATAGAAAATTTCTTAGCAAGCGTTATTACAGGATCTATCTGTGGTAATAAGGTTTATTTGCTGGCCTTTAATTTGTTTTGGCGCATGCGCATTCTTGATAGCTTTTCTACAGGGTGTTTAAAATACCATGTGCCACTTTTTGCTATATTGAAAATGATAAAAGTAACAAAGTCGGTAAAATTAGAGAAAAAGTCAACATGCGTTTTTGTATAGCCAAAAGCTTATTTAGTCTCCGAGAGTAAAAAGAAAAATAGCTATTTATGTATCAAGGGCGTTACGGGGACTATAATGCCCTGAAGGTAGAAATAGCCCGAGGGCCTCTGGCCCGAGGGATAGGTTTCTGCCTGATGGGCATTATAGTCCAGTAAAGCCCGTGGTGCATACAATGCTTTATGTTTTACCTAAAAAAGAGTTTTTCAATGACTAATTACATTATTTATTCGCAATATAAAAAATAAGTTGCACCTGTACCTGTATACGTAAGTAGATAATGACTGGTGTTAAGTTTGACTTTGATGTTTCTGTCAGTTAGTCAGTTGGCATTTTTTATTTAACGATTTGCTCAAAATGGAAGAAATTCCACAAAATATAAGAGAAAAGGTCATAAAAGCGACCGAAAATCTTTTGCCAGTTAAATCAAGGCAACAGTATGATCGGGAGTATGGCATATTTGGTATTTGGAAAGATACGAACACAATTCTTCAAATAACCGAAAATGTTTTAATGGCATATTTCCAGGAACTGGTAAGTTATTGATTTTATTTTAATACATATGTTTAACAAACTTTATTATTTTTAGTCGGAAAAATACAGTCCGAACTCTCTCTGGACCAAGTATTCTACCCTAAGGTCTACGTTGATGGTCTATGAAAATATAGACATTTCGCAATACCATCGTCTCATATCTTTTTTAAAAGTTAAGTCGAAAGGATACGTCCCGAAGAAGTCTAAAGTTTTGGAAGGAGAACAAATATTAAAATTTATTAAGAAGGCTCCTGATGATATCTACTTGGTACACAAAGTCATATTGGTAATGGGTGTTTTTGGAGGTTTAAGACGAGATGAGTTGGTCAAAATGACCATTGATGACATTGAAGATAGAGGAACAGTCTTGGTTATAAAGGTACCAGAAACTAAAACTTCAACTTCAAAAAGTTTTACTATCATCGAAGAAGATTTAGGCGCTTTAAATTTAATAAAAAAGTATACAACATTAAGACCAGCTGGAATAAAGGAGCGAAGATTCTTTATTACCTATAGAAAGGGTCGATGTACAGTACAACCCATTGGAAAAAATACCATAGGAAGCGTCCCAACATTGATCGCAAAATTTTTAAAACTGGATAATGCAGAAGCTTACACCGGCCACTGTTTGCGTCGCACATCGTCAACTTTACTTGTTGAGGCAGGTGCTTCGTTTGAAACGCTAAAACAACATGGGAAATGGAAAAGCTCTTCAGTAGCTGAAGGATATATAGAAGAAAGTATTTCATCCAAAAACAAAATAGCCAAAATGATTGCCAATTCAGTTAATTCCGAGGTTAATTCCGTAGCGACTATTGAAAATTCTTTAATAGACTGTTCTTCTATACAAAATAGCGTTAGTGCTACCACCGCTGCTACCATCACAAAAAACACCGACCATTCTATAGTGGGATCAGCTACATTTTCCGGGACATTTCAAAATTGTAATTTTTATTTTGGAAATAAAGTTTAATTTTTAGTATTGTTTAAAGAAAAAATTATTTTTTGTATAAACTTGATCTTTATTGTGAGAGAAATAAAATTGGATAAGCAATAAAATTTCCATATTAGCGCATTAGGGTAATATAAGCGGGCATTATCATAATGCCCGCTTATAATGCCCTAGGTGTGATAGCAGGTATTATTGCTATCATAACATATTCCGTTTCTAAGGTATTATAGATCAATAATAGATAGGTAAAACATAAAATATTTTATTAAATATTTCAACAGGTATTTTAAATCTGAAATATTTATGGTTTTTTGCTCTGTAATATAGTACCTATATATTTTCAATCTGATCTTCCGTAAGACATAATAAAATTGATCACTATACGTTCACAAACAATAATAAATGGGAATGGCCAACGTTTGAGTCGCCAAGTCGCGCGAACGAACACGAACGCGGTCTTTTATCCATACAAATCGAAAATCGAATGATGGATGGATGGATATGGATCATGAAACACAGAAGGGCGTCGCTTTCGATTGTTTTCGTGAGTCACGTGAGCAGCGAGTTTGACCGAAGTCATTGATTTTCCTTGCTGTTTATTGTTGGCAATAAAGTGACTTTATAAAGGTTGAAAATCATCTTAATAACCATTTAAAAATGCATTAAGATGCATAAGATAAAGTTTGATGTTTTATAACTTGTTTATTTTTTATCCGATTTTCATAATTTTTTTATCAGTTTGTAGATCCATTTATTCTGTTTTCCTTTAATTATTTTATAAAGTATCATTTTTCGATTAGGCTATATTATACAGGAGGAAATCAAAATGTTGTTTTTTGTCGTAATTTCAAAACACCCTGTAGGGAAATGTTCACATACTATCTCTTGTAATGTGTGATGTATTCTAAACATTTCTTTTTTTAATTCATTCCATTATCTCAGAGCTGCAAAATTTTAAATGAAACGATGTTATTTTTTGATGGTTGTGAGCGGGTAGACAGACGTAGAAATGAAAGATGTGCTGACTGCACCATATCAGAACGAATCTCATATTATGGCGGTTCAGTCATAATTTAGGCGGGTATTTCTACCGAAGCACGCACCAATCTTGTAATTGTTGAAATGGAGCTCTAACCGCCCACCGTTACATTGAGGAAATCCTCCAAGAAGTTGTTGTTCCATTTGCGCCTTTTATTGGGAACCAATTTACATTAGTGCAAGATAATGCTAGACCTCACGTTGCACATGTAGTAAGCGAATATCTAGATGAAGTTGAACTTCCAAGATTGAAATAGCCTGCATGTAGCCCGGATCTCAACTCAATCGAACATCTTTGGGATCAACTTAAAAGAGCCGTTCGTCGTCGTCCTGTACAACCACAAACCTTGCAAGACTTAAGACTGGCGCTGACCGAAAAATATCAAGCTATTCCTCAAGAAAGAATAAGTGATCTTATTCATTCGATGCCACGAAGACTGCAAGCTGTCATTGCTGCGAGAGGAGGAAATATACGTTATTAAATTGTTTTTGTTAATTAACTTTATGATATACCTAGTGTTTGTTTTTCTTAATAAAATTAGGCTTCAAATCAGCGTTTCATTTAAAATTTTGCAGCTCTCAGCAGAAATGAGATAATGGAATAAATTAAAAAAAGAAATGTTTAGAATACATTACAGATTACAAGAGATAGTATGTAAACAAAATCATCCACCTCAATTTCCCTACAGGGTGTTTTGAAATTACGACAAAAAACAACATTTTGATTTCCCCCTGTATAATATAGCCTAATCGAAAAATGATACTTTATAAAATAATTAAAGGAAAACAGAATAAATGGATCTACAAACTGATAAAAAAATGATGAAAATCGGATAAAAAATAACTAAGTTATAAAACATCAAATTTTGCCGAAATTTCAGGGTGGCGAAATTTTGTGCCGGTGAGTGTATAATAAAGTTATTTTGCTACGGCAGTAAACTTTTATTATGAAATTGAAATGCAATGAATCAGTAAAGTTAATTTTTAACCAGAGTAAAGTATTTTATGACTGCTGATAAATACATATAGATAATAATAAAGATATTTTAAAAAAGAATTTTTAGCAGTCATTGTAATTTTTATTTTAATAGGAGATAGATAATTTATAAAGGTTATTAGATATTCTTTGTCCGTAATGAAGACAATTCTAGTAAGACAATTTAAGATTTCAATTTTCTCAGTGTGGGCTTAGAATATTTTCGCGACACAAAAATGCCACAAGATACCGACTGTGGATCACATTCGATAACCATCCAGAACATCCTATTACAGGATACTACTGTACATGTAAATCAGGAGCTAGAACTATTGGTTGTTGCGCCCATGTAGCTAATCGTTTATTACGTTTTCAGGTGAATTTTCCATTTTTTTTTTTTTTTTAAATATCACGCAATATATTCTACGTCAATCTATAATCATTTTCTTTCATCCATGGCTTGGTACTACAACATATTAAAATATGAACAAAATCTAGCCGTTTGTTTTCAAAATTCAAAAAATGAGTAAAATTTTTTTTTTGGATTTTCATAATTTTTTCATATTAGTATTTATTTAATCCGCCTATAAATTATTCAACATCCTGTACATATTTTATTTCTATATAAGTGAAAGAAAACTTTAGGGTTATTTTTCCACCAATAAAAAAAAATAAAAAAGTTGATAGTTTTTAAGAAGTGAAAAAACTCCAGACAATGCATAAAATCTCAAAGTAAAAAGTTGCCAACTTTAACAGGTCATAACTCAAAAACTAGTCATAGGATTGGATTATGGCCATGGACACTTTTAATCAGGACGTCAAGATTTAAAAAATACTAAAAATTCAGAAAAATTAGCCGAAAGCCATTTCCCATAAGCTTTGTGCGTGGTCCTTTCACAGGGCACTGTTAGTAAAATATTCCACAAATTTGATGAACATTACAAAGTAAAGGACTTGCCTAGGAATGGACGGCCACGTGTTTTAGGCGACGATGAAAAACTGGATATTGCATTACCTCTGCAGGATAACCGCATGTTTCAACAGTTTCAGTGGCTCAAAATCATGATACATCTAGAGGTACTATTTTACCATCGTCTGGGAGGATGGCAAGTAGAGGGTGGAGGATATTTCCAGCATTTGCCACGTTAAACCACCTTTTTGATGTGTCTTGTTTTGTTACAATTTTTTTTGACAAAATAAATAACAAATAAACCATAACTATTGTTATGTAAGTCACAAAATGTCAGAACTTAAAACAATGAAGATTTCTTACCTTAAAAGGAAAAAACATCAATGATTTATCATTTCCACTTATTTAAATAGAGATTTTAAAAAAAATTTAATATATAAGCTTTCAAATGATGTATCACAAGCTGTATGTTTCCATTTAAAAAAATGATCGATGTCGTCATATCCTTGACAACTGTCTATAAAAAAACAAACAAATAACGTCAAAATGTGAGCATATACTTATAAAACTAAGTTGACGTCTCCGAGCGTTTTTCCCAAAAGTTACAGGTTTTACTAAGGTTTTTATTACAGCTATATTAATATTATTCCGGACTTCTGGGCAACCCTGTATAAACTCTCATAATATCAATCATTGTTTATCTTCTACAACTAGCTAGTGCCCCCTGAAATAAGCTTCGCCGTATTTCGGTCTGTGGCCAAACATTCAGAATCTTAAGAAACGGGTAAACGGTTTCAACAATATCCACCTTGTACTTTATTCGTGTTAATCAGGCCCCATGTCAGACTTCAAACTTACAAGACGGACTCCTGAAGGTACGGACGCCCAGAATCCCTGGAGTACCAGGCTCAGTGAGGTTTTTTATAATTCCTGGAGTACCGGGAATATTTAGCAATTGCTTTCTCACCTATGATCACAACAAATACATTACATTACATACCAGGGTTTTTATCTTTCATTAATCTTTTTGGTGCACTTATATAATCACAGACGGAGTCAGACATTAAACATAGTTTCATCTTTCTGAAGTCACTCACTAACTAACGGTTCTTACATGCATCTTTCTTTTATCTTATAATATGAAATAATAGTGACCCACCCGGAAATGACCACAACATTACATCAATTCATCAATCAATTATTTATTAACAATTTATAAAGTTATTATAAACATAAACAATTGTAAGAAACTATTTATGGTTTTAAGAAAACATGTTAATACATGCACCTAGATGACTCAACATCTTGATGTGCCAAAGTAAAATTATATTTCTATTAATTTTAAAAAAAGAAGAAAATTTTTTTGTTACAGATCATAATAATCTAATATAAGAACACATCTAGCCTAAAGAGATAAGGCAGAAAGTATATCTCATTATAAAAGTATATAACTAAACGGCAATAAAAATTACAGGTTTATATTTAAAAATAAAAACCTATAGAGACGAAACATTGTACTAGAAATCTGATAATATTATATGTTAGGGAACAAAATGTCGCAATGGAAAAGTTAAATTAGTTTTTCTTGATTTCTACAAATAAAGTCACAAGGAATAAAAACTTGGAACAAATCTAGTCGGCAATTTTTGACTGTTCCGAATATCTCAGAACATTGAAAATTGATAAAATTTAAGGTATGCAGACCGTAATTAAAATGGAAAATGTATCTGTAAATACTATATTTGGAGCTATCTGTTATAGAACACTGTATTGTCGAAGATCCGAGTTATCTCTTTCTCAAATCTTAAAGCGTTAAATGGTAAATTAATTCTAAAAGCTTACGATGAAATATGCCATTTTAGGCCGTGTTGATACTTTATATTTTTTATAACCATGATGACGCCTTATGAATCCAAGGCATTCTTTTCGAAAAGTCATAATTTTGTTAAAATGAAACCTCCACAGAATTTGCAGAGTATTTTTAAAATTAAAAGTTCAATGATTAATCGGACATATGAATCTTTAATTTTGGTCCAATTAAATTGTCTCGAATAATCTATAACATTCAATTTTTACCTTTAAAACGTTAAAACAACTTTACAATTTATAATCAAAAACACCCATTTTAGGCTAATTTTAACAGCTGTATTTAATTTCAATAGATACTGACTTGAAACAAAATATTTTAAAGCATTCTATTTTTATCCGAGTTAGTTTTAGATTTGAAAATTTTTCCTATCTCCGCTATCTAAATGTTTATTTTGATCAAATTTTAAAAAATTGATAAATTAAGATAGGAAGCGGCCTTCAGAAAAGGCTGGAGAATAAAATAAGCCTTAAAGGAACTTTGTAAGGTTATTATTGTAAAAAATATAGTCGATTAAGTAAAACTTTTGATACAAAATATTTTTAAAAAATCAAAAAATAGTTTTTTTAAATATGAGATGTATTGCTCATGGACGGGCATAGTCTGAAATTTAAAGTATATTTATCCCTTTAAACAATAGAACAAAAAAAAATCAAAAAGTTAAATACAGGATATCAGTGGCGGGTTTGAGCGTACCAGTTACTTAAAGAAAATATTCAAAAATTTTACATTTAATCTTTTATTGCTCTTTTAGTAAAAAATATTTAGTATCGAAATAATATATTTCCGGTGTATTTCGGCGAGCTCTTTTCGATAAGATATATGCTATTTAAAAAAAAAAATAACTTTAACACAATAACTTAAAAACCGTAAAATATTTTGGTTCAAAAAAATGTCCAAATTTTCTCAAATTTTCACGATTTAAAAAAATATTAGGTATAGAGCATATATTGTGAAAAAAAAAGTATTTGAGAGGGCCTATCTAACTATTTAAATGGAGAGTATGTCCATTCATTTTCAATATACCCGTCGAGGCGACCCAAAATGATCCTGCATAGAGCATTTTTCGATTTTTAAAGATTTAAAAAAATTACTTCTCATCTTCTAGTTTTCTTCAAAAACAATAGGGTTCTGAAGCTGCTGGATAACTGTAAAAATATAAAATCAAAAAAAAATTACTTTTACGACCTAAAATGGATTTCATAGGAAATATTTTTTATTGGAATATTTTTCATTTTGACGTTTAATAACTTTTTTGTGCCACACCCTGTACATTTCAGTTTTTTACTGTTTCTACTATTTCGCAATAAACCCAGAAAATTTAAATATTTCGACTTTATCCGTTTTCTAGAAAAAAAAAATCGGGAATATGAACATGTCAAAATAACACAAATTTCCAAGATAGAATACAGTGGAAATCCTAGGATAAGGGACATTAACATATTATCACGTTCGCGATATGTAAAAATTGTTCTCGGTTAGTTTAACCGCGTATTAAAACGACAAAATTTAATCAGAGGCTGGCAAGGCCTACTCGGTGTTAACACAAAATTGCCTTAGATTTTGCAAAAGATGGCCGCTGTCAGATGCCAGTTCTTATAAAATATAAGGTTATTTCGCACAAATACGAAGTTGACCTTGCCAGCTGATTAAATTTTGTCTTTTTAATACGCGTCTAAGCTTAACGAGAACTAAAATTCTTTATGCAACCCGCTGTTAAAGATCTAAATATTTTTGAATTATCTGAATTTAAAACCCTTTAGTGAATACGGATGTAAAAATATATGTTGGAATATAACTGCCAACTTAGAAATTTGCTTATGGATGGGCGGCCTAGATTACTAACTAGAAGCTGAGAATTGAATTAAGGCCGAGAAAGGCATTTCTCAAGTTTTGAAAATGTAGTGAAACTATTCACACGGAACCGTGAAAACTTATCAATAAAAATATGATACATCTTTTTTTGGCTTTGGCAAATAAAACCGGTTTAATTTTTGTACTATCTAATTGATTTTATTAATAGTAATCTTTCTAAAGGTATCAATAGACACTATGTTAACTAGAGATACTTATAAAATGTGTGTGTCCTTTGCAGTGAAATCCTTAATTTATTAAATATTTTTTATGATTGATTAATAAAATTAAAATAGATTTGAAATTTTAATAGTCTGTCACCAAAAGATTACATCATAATACAATATATCTAGGGGAATATGAGGATGGTTAAGCCCAGAAATAAATTATTTCTATGATTATATACCTCAATCCGATTCTGACCAATTAAACGCTGTGTTGCGACCAATCAGATGCATATTATACTGAATATACCCCGCATAAGTGGATATACCCCGGGCTATAGACCGTTTCTATAATAACAAAAATCCCTTTCAACAAATCAAGTTTTTGATGTTGTCAGATTCATGTCACATTTTTTTAAAAATGGAATCTTGCCGATTCGGTAATGTTTCAGTCGAAAATATAAGAAAAAACGCTGAAAAGACTATCCCAGAAAATACAACAAAAACAAAAAAGTATATATGGACCCAATTCGAGAAATTCTGCGAAACACGGCAGTGGGGATAAATTAAGGAAACAATTCAATATCTCGAAAATTGAAAAAGCAACCTTAAAACCCTCGGACACGTCGATTTAATTTTACTTTTGCGCAGACTGTAAAATTATTTTGAATTATACAGGACCACTCACAAAAGCTCTACAACTGTTAACTTTGGTTTTTTTAATGGAACACCCTAGTTTTTTGGCTGTTTTGGATTTTACGCACAATTCTAGCCAAATTTCGTATAACATAACATATGACTAAAATTGACAGTTTTCGAGATATTTATAGATGAAATGAAATGATACCTCCTAATTATTGCGTAAAGGTATGTGTTTATAATCAAATTATTAAGGCGATATGGCAAAGGTTATTATGTCTTATAATTTAAATATCTCGAAAACTGTCAATTTTAGTCATATGTTATGTTATACGAAATTTGGCTAGAATTATGCGTAAAATCCAAAACAGCCAAAAAAACTAGGGTGTTCCATTAAAAAAACCAAAGTTGACAGTTGTAGAGCTTTTGTGAGTGGTCATGTATAATTCAAAATAATTTTACAGTCTGCGCAAAAGTAAAATTAAATCGACGTGTCCGAGGGTTTTAAGGTTGCTTTTTCAATTTTCGAGATATTGAATTGTTTCCTTAATTTATCCGCACCCTGTATATTGACCAAAAATACAACTATAATACAGCTTGCCGCTATATTGGAAGACTGGAGTTTTAATATGAAGAAAAAAAGATGGTTCTGACTACAAGGAAGGGGTTATCAAGACAATGTGGAACCAAACAGCCCAACTGCTTCAAGAAAGGTACTTCAATAAATACAACATTAAATTTGATCCTTTTAAAGATCCTGAATTCCAAAAAGCACGTATGGCTAGAAATTCTAAAAGAAAACTGCTTCAGGCTGATCCAAAAAATCACCGGAAAAGTGCAAGAGCACTAACCTACGACGAGTACAAAAAGATGGTAAAAATTTTTGACGAAAATAATCCCGAGGATTTACAGAAAAAGTTCTATCAAATAGCGGCTGTGGAATTAGCATGGAGAGGAGGAGAAGCAGAGACATGCCTAATTACGTATTTCAGAGAAGAATATTATAGCGATGGTACAAAAAGTAATAGAATGGAATATAACCCAATCTTTTCAAAAACATCCCAAGGCGGAGACAAGAAGCTTTCAAATTCAAAATGGTTAGTGGCAAACACAAAAGATGCCGATTTATGTCCAGTTCGCCTTTACAGAAAACTAATTTCAAAAAGAAAATATAACTACCCAAAGACTATTCCTGACAGTAAATCCAAATTGGAAAATGGGAAATTGGTACAAAAACTGTCCCATTGGAAAAAATACTCTTTCTAATTGAACAAAACAAGCTACACAAAAAATTGGACTAGATACTGAGAAAGAAAAAATCACAAACCATTCCAATCGAGCCACAGCTGTCTCTACATTAAGCAAAGCACGTGTGAGCGAACAAACTCTTATAAAAATAACTGGACATAGTAGTGCTGCATCCATAAAGCCATACTTGCAGATGGACAAAACTCATCACGAAAACACTATTCAAGGTTTAAGAGGTCACCCTCCAACTAATGGGTTGGACCAACACGAAGCTCCAGTCTCTTGCAGCTCGAAGAGTTTCCAGCAACACCAGCAAGCCACTACTGTTTATTATAATAACTGTGTGTTTACCAATAATACTTATAACTAATTTTCTGTTAGTTTTATTACTTTGTCAATTGTTTAGGTTTTGTTTCGTTTTGTCCGTTTTTCTAGTAGCTACATAAATCATTTTAAAAATCTTGCATTTCGTTGTATTTTTTCTTTTTTTTTTGGTATATAATCTCAACACTCGAGGTAAATATTTTATTTAGAATATTTTTTGGCATTTTTCCGCAAAATTTCTGTCAAAAATTCGCGAGACAAAAACCCTTTAAAAATATACCGACAGCGAAGCTGGAGGGATATTTTTTTAAAAGAATTTTTGTCGAGAAATTTTGCACAAAAATGTCAAAAAATATTCACCTCTTGTGATATAACTTATGAATATATCACATAACTCTTTTTAAAAAATGCGATCTAAATATGTAAATAGTTTATTTAACACAATCGACTATAGAATATTAACCTTTATGTTTTAAGGCTTCTGCCATTTCCGGTTAAACGTAGTAAGACAGTTATTACAATTTTGAATTTCACATAAATTTATAAATCTATTTTTTGTAGAGCCAATTTGCACGTATTAAATAAGTTGTTGAGAGGCGAACTAGGTAATAATGACATTTATTGTAATTTGACAAAGGATAACATCATAATGATTCATTTTAGAGATAATCTTGAATTTTTATGTTATGCCAATATTAAGTATATTTTGTCATTAATCATAACTTCCGTTGTAAAATAAAATCATATAAAGAAAACAAATCATAGATTTATGAAGCCCAGTGTGTGCAACTAGCGCCCTCTAGTTTGAAACTTAAAAATTTCTACAAATTCTTATTTCTTGCTCATAAAAACATTTTATTGCCAACTTTCAATTCGAGTCATTAAACCGTTTTTAAATAATGGCTTATTTTTGAGAATAAACAATCGGAAAAAACGTTTATGACTTAATCGGCTTAGTTTGATGTCTAGTATCTCCAGTTACTCTACGGCCCATAAGTTATGGGACACCCTGTATAAGTAAAAATGATCTCAATCATATTCAATCTTCCCTACCAACAAATGTGAATCACAAAAATAATTTTAGTAGTTAATAGTTATTTTTACATCAATGACCTATTTTAGATAATAGTATTAGTATACCGGGTGTTCCATCGTCGAGCGGGACATAGGAAATCCCATGTAATTTTAAATGGGGTCAATTATTGGCTTCCCTAATTATTTTAGAGAAAAATTCTATTTAGGTTTATTAAAGATCACTAAAACCCACATTCAAAAGAATAACTTTAGATATTTTTGATGAGCCTGTTTACGGGTTATCGCCGATTTCTTTTTAACGATTTCTTCTTTTTATGGCCCCGTATTTGCGGGCACCAGTCAAGGTAAAATGACTGTCAAATAAAGTTGTCATTTTGAAATGTGTGCTTTATTGTTATAAAAACTCGTACATCGAAAATATTAAAGGTGTATTTATGAGTACAAATTAATCTGAATAAAACTAAAATAAAGTATCCAATTACAAGGTTAATTATGACATTTTACATGTTTCAATATTTTACTAATTAATAGGTAGCTATAGTCAAATTTTTTTAAGAAAACGCCAAGTCACTTGTCATTTATGGCAGCCTGTTGACGTCTGGTCTATTTTACGTTTAGAGGTTGGCTAAAAAGACAGGACCGGACTATTTTTATGTTCCATTAACAAACTAAAAAAATATTTAAATATTAAGTTCCTTATCTCCCATTTTAATTTATCAAAGAAGACTTTACAAATTTTTCTATTTAAATCATCGTTCTTAACTAAAGTTGTCAAGAAACTTTTGGAGATGTTATCCAAATTGGAACAAAAGTCAAGAACCTATTAGGTATCCACTGAATACTACCTACCTAGATATTGTGATAGGAATTACTTACAATAAAGTAATGTACTAGTAACATTAAATATTATCGACAAAGCTTTTAAAAAATTTAACTTATCGACACACTACTCTCCTTTGCTCGTGAATATTAAGGTGAATTTATAGTCGCCGTAACGTAAGCCGTAAGAAGTAACGTATGCCGTAAGAATAATTCATTTATAGTCCAAAAAACTTAAGCAGTAAGAATTAAGCCCAAACCGTAAGCAGTAAGGAAATGGTTTATTTTCATTTCTACGCTACGTCTTACGGCTTCGGCCGGGATCGGTCATACTCGAACATAACCGCCATGAACTGTCAGGCATTTTCTTTTGATTTAGAGTTGTTTTGAGTTTTAAAATTTAATTTTCTCGTACGAAACTTTGTAAAAAAGAGCGACTTTGAGACAGAACAGATGCTATTTTGAAACAGAGTTTTTAACCAAAAGCAAAACATTAAATTATTACCTAACTATTTGTTCTCTTACTTCTTAACTAATTTGATCTATAAATGGGTTTCTCGTTGCGGCTCAATTCTTACGTCTTACGGACTACTGTTTACGTGTTACGGCTTACGTTACGGCGACTATAAGTCCACCTTTAAAGAATGTAATAAATACCAGTAATACTGCACCAGCTAGGTAGAATACGTAAAACATGGTATATATGGTTAAAATATTGGTATTCAAAACAATCACTATGCTTCATTTTAGTTATGACTCTAACTTTCAATCAGAAAACTCTATATACACTATATAAAAAACAGCCACAAAAATAGTAAAAAACACCAAAAGACAACGAAAATAATAGGACGCGAACTGACATACGGTCCACACTAAATCTAGTATCTTTTCGGCGGAACTAGAATCAGCTGTGAATGTCATCTGTGGCTTTCAACTGTCGAAACGCCGTTTTCTATCGCGATATGATCTCTACTATTAAATTGTTAAAACTTTAGGATTTAAGAAGATGTTCTAATATTCCTCCATTAACTGCTAGACAATAACCGAGGCGATCATAAAATTCTCTTCTTACATTCGCTAGTTGGTAGTTGCATTCGGCAGAAATAGCATTTTTTAATTCGTCTAGATTTGGGTATTTTTTTATCTTTGTATATCCTATTTTTTAAATGGCCCCAGAGAAAGTAATCATTTGGCGATAAATCAGGAGACCTGGCTGGCCAATTTACTGTATGATTTAAGCCAATAACATTTCCATTAAAAGCACGGTTTAAATACTCCCGGACAGCCAGGGTACTATGTGCCGGGCAGCCATCCATTTGGTACCAAACTTCCTGATTTTCATATTTGTATGAATAATATTTATGTCGTTTCAAAGCTCGTAACGCTGTGGTGTGATCTAATCCTATGTCATCCTCAAGTTTCCTTGTGCTGATCTTCCCATCATTTTCTTCCACGCACAATAAAACTTGCAAGTTCCTATCATTTCTTGCATCTCTTCTTTGTTCCTGCCTTTGCAAGTCCCTATCATTTCTTGCATTTCTTTGTTCCTGCCTTTCTTCACATCTGCAGTTATTTATTACAGTGCCTTTTGTCTCAAATTTCTTGATAGTCCATTCGACTGTAGATTTTGCAGGTATCGGTCTATTCGGATACAGAGCAGCAAACATGTCTGATACAGTTTGATAACTATTTCCTTGATAATACCATTTAATCATCAATATTTTTGCTTCAGAAGTGTAATGTTTTCGATGTACGAGTTTTTATAACAATAAAGCACACATTTCAAAATGACAACTTTTTTTGACAGTCATCTTTTACCTTGACTGGTGCCCGCAAATACGGGGCCATAAAAAGGAGAAATAGTTAAAAAGAAATCGGCGATAACCCGTAAACGGGCTCATCAAAAATATCTAGTTATTCTTTTGAATGTGGGTTTTAGTGCTCTTTAATAAACCTAAATAGAATTTTTCTCTAAAATAATTAGGGAAGCCAATAATTGACCCCATTTAAAATTACATGGGATTTCCTATGTCCCGCTCGACGATGCAACACCCGGTATAAATAATATATTAATTTTATTTGAAAAAATTTGGGTTTAATCCTTATGTTATATTTTATTGTTGTAATTGATTACATGATATTCCGTTTCCAACTTATGTGGCAAAGCGGATGCTACTGTAACAAAAAGGCCGGTTAAGTTTCCATAATACTGTTGGTAACCAGAAGAGCTCTGCAACGTTGGTTTACAATATGATTTCCTTTAAAAACAGTTTTTTGGTGGGTTTGGCAGTATTCATTGTAAGTATCGTAAAAATTGTTAAAAGCATTTTCAATGTACATAATCATAATTTATATTAATTATTCTGATTTAGGGCATTATAGAATAAATTAATAGTATATTACATAACAAGTGATGTAAGTGATACTTTTCAAACGAGGAGATATTTAGCACGAGGCGTCAGCCGAGTGCGGAAATTCTCCGAGTTTTAGAATAATCACTTTCACACGAGTAATGTACACTATTTTTCCTACGACCACAAAGAATTATTAAAAAAACCTTTGATTTGTGAAAAAAATATTTCAACTCTAGAGCTGAAAAAAAATATTTCAACTCTAGAGTGGAAATACAAGGCACACTATTTAATTTAAAAAAATGATGCCAATTTAATAGATCGAAAGGTCACAGGTTCAAATTCCATCAGGAGTACTTGACTTTTTCTTATAAAAACATTAAATAAATAATTATAAAATAATTTTGAATTGAAATCTTCCTTCTTGAATGATTTTTTTTATTTAATCAAGGAAAGATGCATTAAAAATAAATTTAAAAAATTCACCCAACAAGGAAGATTTCAATTCAAAATAATTCTATAACTTATTTAATGTTTTCATAAAAAAAAAGTCAAGTGCTCCTGATGGGATTTGAACCTGTGATCTTTCGATTCGTAGGTCATGGCTCTAGTCTATAGGCTATGGCGACCCATAAACATTTTCTGCTTAAGTTTAATATATGACATTTTCTTCAGCGGGGCTATATATATATATATATATATATATAAACTAAACTGCTTTCTAAAATTTGTTCTTTTTAATATATAGGTGTGGTCTGTCAAATTGGCATCATATGCCTAAATTAAATAGTGTGCCTTGTATTTCCACTCTAGAGTTGAAATATTTTCTTTCAACACGCGTGTGATATTCGGCGCTTTCGAGCCAAGTTAACCGTGCTTTTTTTCTCATTTTCATAGGTGGTCGTAGGAAAAAGTAACTTCGTTACTTTATGAAATCCCTAAATACACGACGCATCAATTAATCCGTCTTTTTCTCTTTAACCATTTTTGAGATCCGAATACAAATAACTTTTATAAGCAACAACAAGAACAATGTTAGTTTAGTAGAGACTTTATCTTTGTTCCGGACACTATCTTATGTCCTCGTTATACGTAGTATAATATTAGATCAATACGAACTAATTTTTAAATGTTCACAAATTTTTAGGTAAATTGTCAAGGAGATGGTCTAGGTCTAGGCCTGCCTTTCATGCATGGAGATAACAAACTTGATTTTGAGAAATGTCTAGTGGAAACAGGATTAACCAAAGCCGATTTACAAGCTATGCATGATAATCCACCAAAAGAATTTACTACACAGGTGCTGTGTCTTACACAATGTCTAGCCAAATCTTTTGGATTTCTACAAGACGATGGAACGGTTAATTCTGAACTGGTAAAAGTACGTATTTTTATTAAGTTATTGTAATATTTTTATTCTTATTAATTCCATTGAACTCATAATAATTTATTTAATATATTTTAGAAAGCATTGCCTCCAGGTCTCGATGCCGCTGTAGTAAGTAAAATGATTAAATGCTTGGAAGACGCTGGTAAAGTGAGTACGTGTGACGATTTGTCCAAATTGTTGAACTGTATACCCTCAAAAACTTTTATTTAGAAAATGATTCTATTTTTTCTAATAATATGATTTGAAAATATATTTAGGGTTTTTTATGTAACACCTTCAAAAATCGTCATTGTGGAGACAAAAATAATAAAATGTACCATAAAATGGAAAATAAAGTATTTAGTATTTGTTCCCATATACAGGGTGATTCACGGTGGATGGTACGTTAGAAGTATATGACGAACCAGTTAACGAATTGAACGATAGAAGAGTTTTGGACTTGCATTGTCTTTATTTATTTTACATCACAACGTTTCAACTGGTAAGTATCTCCAGTCGTTTTCAGGTAAATACTCAGTATTCACCATTCATTATAATATTTTTTTATTTACATGACACGATTTCATTGTTGGGTAAACAAAGTTATTTTTTATTTACTGCTTGCGGAGCCCCTATCGCCCCTTTGCAGAACCCTGGAGTTCCGCGGAACCCAGTTTGAGAATCACTGCTTTAGAGGATATTGCAAACTTCCCTCACTTGACTTTGGAGTACCTCAGGGATTTAACCGTAGGAACGTACCAAATAAAACTAGCACCGTCCTATGTTTAGGCACAACCGACGTCAGAGACGTCAAGAGGGTTGTGGTTTAGGATACTATCCTAAGAGAAGCCGAAAGAAATGAATTTCAAATAAATTCTTTAGAAAAAAATCCTTTCATTCATGGGCTTAGAATATTTTCGCGACACAAAAATGCTACAAGATACCGACTGTGGATCACATTCGATAACCATCCAGAACATCCTATTACAGGATACTACTGTACATGTAAATCAGGAGCTAGAACTATTGGTTGTTGCGCCCATGTAGCTAATCGTTTATTACGTTTTCAGGTGAATTTTCCATTTTTTTTTTGAAAAAAAAATATCACGCAATATATTCTACGTCAATCTATAATCATTTTCTTTCATCCATGGCTTGGTACTACAACATATTAAAATATGAACAAAATCTAGCCGTTTGTTTTCAAAATTCAAAAAATGAGTAAAATTTTTTTTTTGGATTTTCATAATTTTTTCATATTAGTATTTATTTAATCCGCCTATAAATTATTCGACATCCTGTACATATTTTATTTCTATATAAGTGAAAGAAAACTTAAGGCCTGCTTTTCCATCAATAAAAAAATATAAAAAAGTTGATAGTTTTTAAGAAGTGAAAAAACTCCAGACAATGCATAAAATCTCAAAGTAAAAAGTTGCCAACTTTAAAAGGCCATAACTCCAAAACTAGTCATAGGATTGGATTACGGCCATGGACAGTTTTAATCAGGACATCAAGATCTATGGAATACTAAAAATTCAGAAAAATTAGCCGAGCCATTTCCCATAAGCTTTGTGCGGGGTCCTTTCACAGGGCACTGTTAGTAAAATATTCCACAAATTTGATGAACATGACAAAGTAAAGGACTTGCCTAGGAAGGGACGGCCACGTGTTTTAGGCGACGATGAAAAACTGGATATTGCATTACCTCTGCAGGATAACCGCATGTTTCAACAGTTTCAGTGGCTTAAAATCATGATACATCTAGAGGTACTATTTTACCATCGTCTGGGAGGATGGCAAGTAGAGGGTGGAGGATATTTCCAGCATTTGCCACGTTAAACCACCTTTTTGATGTGTCTTGTTTTGTTACAATTTTTTTTGACAAAATAAATAACAAATAAACCATAACTATTGTTAAGTCACAAAATGTCAGAACTTGAAACAATGAAGATTTCTTACCTTAAAAGGAAAAAACATCAATGATTTATCATTTCCACTTATTTAAATAGAGATTTTAAAAAAAATTTAATATAATAGCTTTCAAATGATCACAAGCTATATGTTTCCATTTAAAAAAATGATCGATGTCGTCATATCTTTAACAACTGTCTATAAAAAAACAAAGAAATAACGTCAAAATGTGAGCATATACTTATAAAACTAAGTTGACGTCTCCGAGCGTTTTTCCCAAAAGTTACAGGTTTTACTAAGGTTTTTATTACAGCTATATTAATTTTATTCCGGACTTCTGGGCAACCCTGTATAAACTCTCATAATATCAATCATTGTTTATCTTCTACAACTAGCTAGTGCCCCCTGAAATAAGCTTCGCCGTATTTCGGTCTGTGGTCAAACATTCAGAATCTTAAGAAACGGGTAAACGGTTTCAACAATATCCACCTTGTACTTTATTCGTGTTAATCAGGCCCCATGTCAGACTTCAAACTTACAAGACGGACTCCTGAAGGTACGGACGCCCAGAATCCCTGGAGTACCAGGCTCAGTGAGGTTTTTTATAATTCCTGGAGTACCGGGAATATTTAGCAATTGCTTTCTCACCTATGATCACAACAAATACATTACATTACATACCAGGGTTTTTATCTTTCATTAATCTTTTTTGTGCACTTATATAATCACAGACGGAGTCAGACATTAAACATAGTTTCATCTTTCTGAAGTCACTCACTAACTAACGGTTCTTACATGCATCTTTCTTTTATCTTATAATATTAAATAATAGTGACCCACCCGGAAATGACCACAACATTACATCAATTCATCAATCAATCATTTATTAACAATTTATAAAGTTATTATAAACATAAACAATTGTAAGAAACTATTTATGGTTTTAAGAAAACATGTTAATACATGCACCTAGATGACTAAACATCTTGATGTGCCAAAGTAAAATTATATTTCTATTAATTTTAAAAAAAGAAGAAAAATTTTTTTTTACAGATCATAATAATCTAATATAAGAACACATCTAGCCTAAAGAGATAAGGCAGGAAGTATATCTTATTATAAAAGTATATAACTAAACGGCAATAAAAATTACAGGTTTATATTTAAAAATAAAAACCTATAGAGACGAAACATTGTACTAGAAATCTGATAATATTATATGTTAGGGAACAAAATGTCGCAATGGAAAAGTTAAATTAGTTTTTCTTGATTTCTACAAATAAAGTCACAAGGAATAAAAACTTGGAACAAATCTAGTCGGCAATTTTTGACTGTTCCGAATATCTCAGAACATTGAAAATTGATAAAATTTAAGGTATGCAGACCGTAATTAAAATGGAAAATGTATCTGTAAATACTATATTTGGAGCTATCTGTTATAGAACACTGTATTGTCGAAGATCCGAGTTATCTCTTTCTCAAATCTTAAAGCGTTAAATGGTAAATTAACTCTAAAAGCTTACGATGAAATATGCCATTTTAGGCCGTGTTGATACTTTATATTTTTTAAATTCATGATGACGCCTTATGAATCCAAGGCATTCTTTTCGAAAAGTCATAATTTTGTTAAAATGAAACCTCCACAGAATTTGCAGAGTATTTTTAAAATTAAAAGTTCAATGATTAATCGGACATATGAATCTTTAATTTTGGTCCAATTAAATTGTCTCGAATAATCTATAACATTCAATTTTTACCTTTAAAACGTTAAAACAACTTTACAATTTATAATCAAAAACACCCATTTTAGGCTAATTTTAACAGCTGTATTTAATTTCAATAGATACTGACTTGAAACAAAATATTTTAAAGCATTCTATTCTTATCCGAGTTAGTTTTAGATTTGAAAATTTTTCCTATCTCCGCTATCTAAATGTTTATTTTGATCAAATTTTAAAAAATTGATAAATTAAGATAGGAAGCGGCCTTCAGAAAAGGCTGGAGAATAAAATAAGCCTTAAAGGAACTTTGTAAGGTTATTATTATAAAAAATATAGTCGATTAAGTAAAACTTTTGATACAAAATATTTTTAAAAAATCAAAAAATAGTTTTTTTAAATATGAGATGTATTGCTCATGGACGGGCATAGTCTGAAATTTAAAGTATATTTATCCCTTTAAACAATAGAACAAAAAAAAATCAAAAAGTTAAATACAGGATATCAGTGGCGGGTTTGAGCGTACCAGTTACTTAAAGAAAATATTCAAAAATTTTACATTTAATCTGTTATTGCTCTTTTAGTAAAAAAGATTTAGTATCGAAATAATATATTTCCGGTGTATTTCGACGAGCTCTTTCCGATTAGATATATGCTGTTTAAAAAAAATTAACTTTAACACAATAACTTAAGAACCGTAAAATATTTTGGTCCAAAAAAATGACCAAGTTTTCTCAAATTTTCACGATTTAAAAAAATATTAGGTATAGAGTATAGAAACATATATTGTGAAAAAAAAGTATTTGAGAGGGCCTATCTAACTATTTAAATGGAAAGTATGTCCGTTCATTTTCAATATACCCGTTGAGGCGACCCAAAATGATCCTGCATAGAGCATTTTTCGATTTTTAAAGATTTAAAAAAATTACTTCTCATCTTCTAGTCTTCTTCAAAAACAATAGGGTTCTGAAGCTGCTGGATAACTGTAAAAATATAAAATCGAAAAAAATTACTTTTGCGACCTAAAATGGATTTCATAGGAAATATTTTTTATTGAAATATTTTTCATTTTGACGTTTAATAACTTTTTTGTGCCACACCCTGTACATTTCAGTTTTTTACTGAAGATGCTTCTACTATTTCGCAATAAACCCAGAAAATTTAAATATTTCGACTTTATCCGTTTTCTAGAAAAAAAAAATCGAGAATATGAACATGTCAAAAGTAACAAAAATTTTTAAGATAGAATACAGTGAAAATCCTAGGATAGGGGACATTAACATATTATCACGTTCGCGATATGTAAAAATTGTTCTCGGTTAGTTTAACCGCGTATTAAAACGACAAAATTTAATCAGAGGCTGGCAAGGCCTACTCCGTGTTAACACAAAATTGCCTTAGATTTTGCAAAAGATGGCCGCTGTCAGATGCCAGTTCTTATAAAATATAAGGTTATTTCGCACAAATACGAAGTTGACCTTGCCAGCTGATTAAATGTTGTCTTTTTAATACGCGTCTAAGCTAATCGAGAACTAAAATTCTTTATGCAACCCGCTGTTAAAGATCTAAATATTTTTGAATTATCTAAATTTGAAACCCTTTAGTGAATACGGATGTAAAAATATATGTTGGAATATAACTGCCAACTTAGAAATTTTCTTATGGATGCGCGGCCTAGATTACTAACCAGAAGCTGATAATTGAATTTGGGCCGAGGAAGGCATTTCTCAAGTTTTTAAAATAGAGTGAAACTATTTAAACGGAACCGTGAAAACTTATCAATAAAAATATGAGTCATCTTTTTTTGGCTTTGGCAGATTAAATACGTTTAATTTTTGTACTATCTAATTGATTTTATTAATAGTAATCTTTCTAAAGGTATCAACAGACACTATGTTAACTAGAGATACTTATAAAATGTGTGTGTCCTTTGCAGTGAAATCCTTAATTTATTAAATATGTTTTATGATTCATTAATAAAATTAAAATAGATTTGGAATTTTAATAGTCTGTAACCAAAAGATTACATCATAATACAATATATCTAGGGGAATATGAGGATGGTTAAGCCCAGAAACAAATTATTTCTATGATTATATACCTCAATCCGATTCTGACCAATTAAACGCTGTTTTGCGACCAATCAGATGCATATTATACTGAATATACCCCGCATAAGTGGATATACCTCGGGCCACCTGCCACAACAATGCCAATGCATAACAACATCATAACAAGTTTAAAATATTTGATGGTTGCTATCGACCGTTTTTATAATAACAAAAATCCCTTTCAACAAATCAAGTTTTTGATGTTGTCAGATTTATGTCACATTTTTTTAAAAATGGAATCTTGCCGATTCGGTAATGTTTCAGTCGAAAATATAAGAAAAAACGCTGAAAAGACTATCCCAGAAAATACAACAAAAACAAAAAAGTATATATGGACCCAATTCGAGAAATTCTGCGAAACACGGCAGTATATATTGACCAAAAATACAACTATAATACAGCTTGCCGCTATATTGGAAGACTGGAGTTTTAATATGAAGAAAAAAGATGGTTCTGACTACAAGGAAGGGGTTATCAAGACAATGTGGAACCAAACAGCCCAACTGCTTCAAGAAAGATACTTCAATAAATACAACATTAAATTTGATCCTTTTAAAGATCCTGAATTCCAAAAAGCACGTATGGCTAGAAATTCTAAAAGAAAACTGCTTCAGGCTGATCCAAAAAATCACCGGAAAAGTGCAAGAGCACTAACCTACGACGAGTACAAAAAGATGGTAAAAATTTTTGACGAAAATAATCCCGAGGATTTACAGAAAAAGTTCTATCAAATAGCGGCTGTGGAATTAGCATGGAGAGGAGGAGAAGCAGAGACATGCCTAATTACGTATTTCAGAGAAGAATATTATAGCGATGGTACAAAAAGTAATAGAATGGAATATAACCCAATCTTTTCAAAAACATCCCAAGGCGGAGACAAGAAGCTTTCAAATTCAAAATGGTTAGTGGCAAACACAAAAGATGCCGATTTATGTCCAGTTCGCCTTTACAGAAAACTAATTTCAAAAAGAAAATATAACTACCCAAAGACTATTCCTGACAGTAAATCCAAATTGGAAAATGGGAAATTGGTACAAAAACTGTCCCATTGGAAAAAATACTCTTTCTAATTGAACAAAACAAGCTACACAAAAAATTGGACTAGATACTGAGAAAGAAAAAATCACAAACCATTCCAATCGAGCCACAGCTGTCTCTACATTAAGCAAAGCACGTGTGAGCGAACAAACTCTTATAAAAATAACTGGACATAGTAGTGCTGCATCCATAAAGCCATACTTGCAGATGGACAAAACTCATCACGAAAACACTATTCAAGGTTTAAGAGGTCACCCTCCAACTAATGGGTTGGACCAACACGAAGCTCCAGTCTCTTGCAGCTCGAAGAGTTTCCAGCAACACCAGCAAGCCACTACTGTTTATTATAATAACTGTGTGTTTACCAATAATACTTATAACTAATTTTCTGTTAGTTTTATTACTTTGTCAATTGTTTAGGTTTTGTTTCGTTTTGTCCGTTTTTCTAGTAGCTACATAAATCATTTTAAAAATCTTGCATTTCGTTGTATTTTTTCTTTTTTTTTTGGTATATAATCTCAACACTCGAGGTAAATATTTTATTTAGAATATTTTTTGGCATTTTTCCGCAAAATTTCTGTCAAAAATTCGCGAGACAAAAACCCTTTAAAAATATACCGACAGCGAAGCTGGAGGGATATTTTTTTAAAAGAATTTTTGTCGAGAAATTTTGCACAAAAATGTCAAAAAATATTCACCTCTTGTGATATAACTTATGAATATATCACATAACTCTTTTTAAAAAATGCGATCTAAATATGTAAATAGTTTATTTAACACAATCGACTATAGAATATTAACCTTTATGTTTTAAGGCTTCTGCCATTTCCGGTTAAACGTAGTAAGACAGTTATTACAATTTTGAATTTCATATAAATTTATAAATCAATTTTTTGTAGAGCCAATTTGCACGTCTTAAATAAGTTGTTGAGAGGCGAACTAGGTAAAAATGACATTTATTGTAATTTGACAAGGGATAACATCACAATGGTTTATTTTAGAGATAATCTTGAATTTTTATGTTATGCCAAAATTATATTTTGTCATTAATAATAACTTCCGTTGTAACACAAAATTTGTATTATTAGGCATAAGTCAAAAAAAAAGGAAACATTTTTAAATTAAAAATTCAATTCTAAGGAGGAATATGCAACTGTTTTTTTAATAGGCACATAAGTTGCTGGAAGCAAGAAAACAGTCCCACAGATAATGTATTTTCCACAGTAGAGCATGTAATATTAAAATTGCTATAGCAAAACTCATCTCACTCGAACAAATTCGAAATAAAATGTTATTAAAAGTGAAATATTATAATCCAGACTTTTCTAAGAATCTTGGAAAAAACTGAATTGTTGTATTAAAAAATTATAAGTAGGTAACATTTTATTGCAGTCAAAAAATTATAATACTACTAACACCTAACCTAAGGTTGTTTGTTAAGCTGTGAATTCAATCAATTTATTTATTTTTAGAAATTGATTCCAATAATTCATTTTTCTAATTTTTAATTTGGTAGGAGCAATTTTAAAGTTAAAAATTAGAAATAACTGCCTTTTGTAAGCATACCTATAATTGGTAAATATCGTTGCTAGATACACGGCCTGGACGCACACAGTTACATGATAAAAAGCTAAATTTTGAATTTTAGCAAATAACATTTTTTCAAGATAAAAAAAACGTTTAAATAAAGTTTTTAAATATTGGTTTTTAATCATTTACCACATAATCATTAAATTGATGAAAGTATGAAGTAATCGCAAATGTCTGAAATCGTGTTCCGTCAGCGTCTTGTTAAACGAATTCTTACAAGACTCGACGTCAATAAAGCTTCTGGTCCAGACGAAATTCCTATCATTGTTCTCAAGACATGTGCCGATGAACTTACACCAGTATTCTGTGGACTTTTCAACTTATCCTACAAAAAAGGAATATTTCCATCCTGCTGGAAGTCGGCGCGTGTCCAGCCCATTCCAAAAAAAGGTAGAAAGACCCTGCCAAGCAACTACCGACCCGTCGCATTGCTTTCAGTAATTTCAAAAGTAATGGAGAAAGCTATTAACCAACAACTCCTAAAGTATCTGAAAGGGCTTAACATTATCAGCGACCATCAATATGGTTTTCGTAAGTCCAGATCAACAGGTGACCTTCTGGCATATGTTACCCATCTTTGGAGCAACACCATCGAACATCATGGAGAATCCCGGGCTGTTGCACTGGACATCTCTAGGGCTTTTGATCGTGTTTGGCACGAAGGGCTTCTAAGTAAATTGCGATCCTACGGTATGCCTAATGGATTCTGTTTATGGTTAACCAGCTTCCTTAAGAACCGTTCTCTGCAAGTGGCAATTGACGGGTTTCTCTCAGACACCTTCACCATCAATGCCGGTGTTCCTCAAGGGTCCATATTGTCGCCTACCCTCTTTTTACTGTATATTAACGACCTTCTAGTGAAAACCCAAAATCCAATTTATAGCTGAAGTATTGCGCCTCAACAATGACCTGGAAGAAATCTTGGCTTGGGGTGACAGTAACCAAGTCGAATTTAATGCTAAGAAAACCCAGGCAGCAGTCTTCTCCAAAAAGGTTAACATTGCAGAACCGGATATAGTCATGGCAGGACACGCAATTCCCCTGGCACCGTCTATTAATTTGCTGGGGGTCAATCTGGGAGGTAATATGTCTTGGCATGATCACGTTGCCGCAATTGCCAAGGCAGCTGCACAGAAACTTGGTGTACTTTTCCGCACCAAAAGGTTGTACACACCTCATCAACTTTTGCAACTCTACAAAGCCCAGATTCGACCATCATTAGAATATTGCTCTTATGTCTGGAGCTCTGCACCCAAGCACACCCTTCGGCTACTGGATTCCATTCAAAGGAGAGCCGTTCGTCTGATCGGCGACCCCTAGCTGACCAAGGCCCTCGATAGCCTGGAGCATCGAAGACAGGTTGGTGATTTGGCTCTCTTTTACAGATATTTCCATGGCAGGTGTTCGACTGACATTGCCCACTTGATTCCACCTAGAGCAATGCAAAACAGAAATATACGGCGAACCACTGCCGCTCATCTATATGTTGTTCAGCTTAGTACTCCTCGAACTTCATTGTTCAAGAATTCTTTCATCTGGAGAACGTCATCTTTGTGGAATGATCTTCCTGAGGTCGTGTTTCCCAATGAATACAATCTTCAACGTTTCAAGACCAACGTAAATCGCTTTCTTCGCACACGCACCGCTCCCAGAGCGCCTTAAAGGATTTTTCCTACAGTGCAGGTGTTTTATCATAAAAAAAAAAAAAACATTTGATTTTTTTTTTGAATTTTTGTTTTAAACTTTGCACACTAGCATAAAATTAACATCTAAACACATTTTCCAAATAACTTTTTTCAATATCTTGTATTCTAATACCAGATTTTCACGAAAAATATATACTTTTCAAATTTCCAGACAAACGAGTAGTCATGTGACTAATGTCAAAAAAAGCTTTTAGGTTACCAATCATGCAGAGGCTATTAGCACAAAAAGTTTTTTATAATTTCAATAATAAAAAAGTTTCCCATATGGGTCCAACTTTGTGCCGGTCACACATAAGTAAAAATGATCTCAATCATATCCAATCTTTCCTACCAACAAATGTAAATCACAAAATTAATTTTATAAATGGTTATTTTTACACCAATTTAGTAGTTTTTAGATAATAATAATTTTCATTGAAAAAATTTGGGTATAATCCTCATGTTATATTTTATTGTTGTAATTAATTACATGACATTCCGTTTCCAATTTATGTGGCAAAGCGGATGTTACTGTTATTAAATTAATAATATTCGCGCTGGTATATATTGGTATACATATGAACAAAAAGGCCGGTTAAGTTTACATACTGTTGGTAATCAGAAGAGCTGTGCAATGTTGGTTTACAATATGGTTTCCTTTAAAAACAGTTTTTTGGTGGCTTTGTTGTTGGGTTTGGCAGTAGTCATTGTAAGTATTGTAGAAATTGTTAAAAACATTTACAATGTACAGAAGTATAATTTGCTTGATACTTAATGGTATATTACGTAATAAGTGTTGTAAAAAGCAATTTACGCACAAATAGAAAAGTTACCGCGTAGCGGCGAGTGCGTAATTCTATGAGTGCGTAATTGCATTACAACACGTATTACGTACCATACTTTACCTACGACCTACTTATTCACACAACATCATTTAGTTTTTCATCTTAACTGGTAACAATATTATTAATTTAAGAACGTGATAACATCAACGAGAAGGTATATATCGTAATAATTCTACAGTATGATTATTTAAATTTACAAATGTTATTTTTTATAATATTATTTATTCTCATTACAATAATTATTTATAGTTACAGAACAATTATTGAAGACAAAAGGTATATCGTTTCTTTTGCTTGTTGAAGCATAAGTAAGATTTACATTATTAGTTGCCTCAATGAAATTTTCATTAATACTATTAGTACTACTACTAGTACTTGCTATTGCAGATGATATTTTAGACGAATTGTTAGTTTGATTATTTAGGGAATTATCCACATACCCTTCAGCTACGGCTGAGGACTGCCATCCGCCGTGTCTTTTTAAATCTAATAAGTCACCACCCGCGTCAACAAGAATAGTCGCGGACGAGCGTCGAAAACAGTGTCCTGTATAATTCGCTGCTTCTGGTAGTCCCAGATATTTGGCTATTTCTTTTGGAACCTTTCCTAACTTGTTAATACCAACAGACTGTTTGGTACATTTTCCGTTTATATAGTTTAGAAAAAAAGGTAAATTTGGAGCTGTACTTACTGCAGAGCGAATGTTTATATATTTTTTAACCTTTGGGTAAAAATATTCTGACACCACAAAAGAACGTTGCCGTTTAGTTTTTGAATCGGGAATATTAATAATTAGATTTTTCCCTGTGTCTTGGATATCTGACGGTTTTATATTACGCAACTCTTGTTTCCTGCATGCACCGCTTATACCAATTATAAGAGCAACCTAAAAGACGATTTGAAATAAATTTACACATTTAACATTATATTGAGCTCAATATATTACCTTCATAAACAAATGTTTATCATCTGGTGCGTTTTCTAGAAAATCGTTTATATTCTTGCTTGTCAAAATCTTGGATTTTTTGGATTTAAAGCCGTCCGATTTTCTCTTCAGAAGAGCTTGTAATTTGGAGTAGTTTGCAATATCGACATTGTGATTTATATTAATTGTGGCCTTTAACATTGAGTAAAATGACCAAAGTGAGGAAGGCTTCATCGTTTTTGATAGTTCTTGGAAATATGCCATCATTACATTCTCGGAAAATGATTTAACGTCGTTTTTTAATCTCCATTCCATAAATCTTTGGTAAGTAAATTTGTATCGATATTCAGATTTCGCCGGTAACAAGTTGTTTTTAGCAGCTTCTGCAATTTCGCTAATATTGGGTGGAGTTAAATTTTCTATTTCACTGTCACTCGACATTTTTTATGTACCTAATCAAACTAATTTCACTTTATAATATTACTCACATACAAATTTGATCTACGATTATGTCAGTTTTTGAATAAGTTTGTTTGTATTGACCGTTGCTAAGCGGTTGCTAGGAAAACTGTGCGATTTTTTTACCAAGCTGTGCGATTTTTTTACCGTGCGTAATGGGAATCTTACATTGATCGGAAACTGTGTGTTTTTAAGTATTTACAGTAGTGGTCGTAGGTAAAAATTATTTATTGGTTTCTCTCTCACCTAATCCTAAAAATTTTTAAATTACTTCATAACCCAGAAAACCGGATGTAAAATAATGACAAAAGCAGTTGGTCGCTCCCTTTTTACTTTTAAGCTATACAATAATTCACTAAAAAAATGTCAGATATAATATGCCCGCCAAATCACCTATTCTATCTTGTGTGCAAACAATCATATCAAGCGATTTTAACATCAATAATTAAAATTCCCCTAAGAAACTGAGAAAATTAAAGATACCCGTTCACAATCAGCATTTTGAGGCATATTAAAAGTACAGACTGAATTTATTTTAGGAAATTTTTTGATGCTTTGCCGTTGACTTAAAATTTTTTGTTCATACATATTAACTGATTGTTTTTTTAAAGCTATTCCTCTGTTTCCTAAACAATTTTGGGAATCCTTTGATTAATAATCATTGTAATCTTAAGGTGGTAGATAATGTAGAATTAGCATCAGGCTAATTTTGTTGGACTTTCATTGTCTTCATATTGTTTATAACACAACCTTGCCGGGAGAAATCTAAAATTATTTTAAAACCTTTTGATTTATTTTAAATTATTAATAGAAATTCCAATATCAAAAAAACAATTTTTATTTTTGTCAATTTTTTTATATTTGGTAGATTTTTCTTTTTAGAAACTACAGTTTTATTTTCTTTGGTTACTTAACAGATATGTTTGAATGTTAAGTTAACTTATTATTATTATTTGTTTGTTTTTGAGGAAATTGTGCACTGATGTACCTACTCCGATAAAGAGCATTGTTTATAAAATTTATTCTTAGTGAGTGGTATCTTATTTGGGAGCATCGGTGCACGTTTTCATCTTTTCATCTTTAGTATAAGTACAGGTTAAGTGTAAGATCAATCTTTACAATAGTAAAGGATGAACTTCGCCTTTTCAGAAGTTGAAATATAGTTCATTTTTTATTTTTATATTTTAAATTAAACCTAAATATTGAAACTTTTGAATAAAGATTTTATTTATTTATTTATTTTAACCTTTCTGTTAGAGTATGTTATGCAAAAGCACAGAATATATAGCTACGCGTAGCTATATATTCTGTGGCAAAAGCTATATTTTTAATTATCTGTCGCCAAATTATGAAACCCTTAAATACACAACGCATCAATTAAACCGACTTCTTCTCTTTATCCGTTTCTGAGATTTGCAAACGCAAATAACTTTTATAAGCGACAATGTTAGTTTAGTAGGGACTTTAGCTTTGTTCCGGATACTATCTTATGTCCTCGTTATACGTAGTATAATATTAGATTAATACGAACTAATTTTTAAATGTTCACAAATTTTTAGGTAAATTGTCAAGAAGATGGTCCTCTAGGCCTGCCTTTCATGCATGGAGATAAAAAACCTGATTTTGACAAATGTCTAGTGGAAGCAGGATTAACCAAAGACGATATAAAAGCTATGCATGATGATCCACCAAAAGAACCTACTACAAAGCAGCTATGTCTGGGAAAATGTCTAGCCAAATCTGCTGGATTTCTACAAGACGATGGAACGGTTAATTCTGAAGTGGTAAAAGTAAGTATTTTTTATTAAGTTATTGTAATATTTTTATTCTTATTTATTCTGTTGAACTCATAAGTTATTTAATATATTTTAGAAAGCAGTTCCTCCAGGTGTCGATGCGGCTGCAGTAAGTAAAATGATTAAATGCATGGAAGATGCTGGTAAAGTGACTACGTGTGACGATTTGTCCAAAGTGTTGAAGTGTATACCCCCCAAACCTAAAGATTAAAGTGCACTTAATTAACTTTTATTTAGAAAATGATTCTATTTTTTCTAATAATATGATTTGAAAATATGATTAGGGTTTTTTTTATGTACCATAAAATTGAAAATGAAGTATTTAGTGTTTGTTTCCATACATACGCCGAAAGCCTTCTCAATTTAACATTTTTGCTGTTAAGTACGTAAAAAAAGTTTCGAATCGTTACTACGCTATGTATATTGTAAGGCTTAGTATAGTTGAAAAATTCGTGCATTCATTTTCACAAAGGTAAAAATGTAAATGTATAGTATTTTATTTATTTGCCATAACCAACGTAAATTGAAGATTTCAGATACCTGGATTACAAAGTTTTTCAGAACAAAGAAAATTAAATGTGTACATGTAACATTTAGATCATTTCAATTTTTTGAAATTCAGTCTATATCTCAAATACTAAAATAGATATCAAATTTGCTTATATTTCTGAAAGCACGGAAATATTTGGCCGCCTTATAACATAACTATGTTTAGTAAATTTAAAAGCCAATCAACTATTATAAGCTTTACAAATATTGATCTTATCCCAGTTTGCTTGGGTTTAGTTTAGGTAAAAAAGAAATTAAACAGTCCAATGATGCTTTTTCAATATTTACTTAGGTTAATCATAATATTTATAGGTAGAGATAACTTCTAGTTAAAGAAGTGAAGTAAATTATGGTGGTAAAAGAGTCTCTATGCCATTGGTAAATACACACATTTTTATCTACAAGGAAATTATTTAGTCCACACGAGGACGAAGCTTCTAAATTAGCTGCTTCAGATTAAAAAGATGGATCATAAAAAAAATAATATGTTAACAACTCAATTTTTTTAATCTAAACTTTTTTTTTAATTTAAAGTTATTGCCTTAGTACAGTGGCGGATACAGTGAGGGGCGAGGGCAGTCCCCCCCTTGTCATAAAAATGGGTATTTTGTTTACTTTGGGCCTTGAAAATTGAAGGGCGACTGAAGGGTCAGTACTTTTTTAGAAGTATTTTTTACGAGTAGGAAGGTTTTTAGAGCCGGGATACGCTCTTTTTTTTTCAGATGTCACTTTTTCTTAGTCCCGCCCCCCCCCCCCCCCCCCCCGTCCCCCTCAGCCAAATTCTGGATCCGCCACTGCCTTAGTAAGTACATATAAATGTATATGAAGGAAATAAACTACACGGCTTAAGAAAAGTAAGGTTAGGGTTGATTGCACGATATTTAATAAAACGGGTTTAACTGGAATACCATAAGAGCGTAAAAAATAGGGAACGAAAAAATAAAATCGAAATGTGCAATACCTTAGAAGTATAACGTTAGGTTAGGTAAGAGTGGCAGACCTTTGGCTAACAGTCTCACGTTATCTTATGAGGTCCGTTGTGATACCACGCGTGTTTCGTAGAACCCACCTTCATCAAATCTCTGATGGGTAGTGCCGCGTACACCGCAGAAGGATTTAAACGACTCATTCAAGCCAGCCACTACTATTCAGAAACCTGCTCAGTCGTCGAAGTTGTAAGTTGCTTAGTTCCTCCAGGTTATTGAAAAATGGTTCCACCAGAGCAGTGAGCCTTTTTCTTGCGAGGCCAGGGCACTTACACCGAAAATGTTGAATAGTTTCTTGCAATACCTTATATAAGGAAACCTATTAAAAATAAAAACTAGCTCAATCACGCCCGACCTTCCCTTACCATTAAATGTGAATCATCAAATCTATTTTATAAAAATAGGTATTTTCACACCACTTTACATTTTATGTTATAATTTTAATTCCAATAATTTGATTAAAATGTTTTATTTTATTGTTATAATTATTTACATGATATCCTGTTTTCAATAATTTATATACCACAGCGGATGTTACTATAATTAAATTAACAACATTCGTGTTCTCTCCGTATATATTGTTATATATAAACAAAAAAATTAATAAAAGTTACAAATACTATTGTTAATCAGAAGATCTCTGCAAAGTTAATTTACGTACAATATGAATTATTTTAAACACAGTTTCTATGTCTCTTTGTTGAGTTTGGCAGTATTTATTGTAAGTATTGTAGAAATTGTTAGACAAATGTAAACATAATACTTAAATTTATGCTGTTTAGTAACTCTACTTACTCTGTACTCATTTGCAGACGGTAAAAAACTTCTCTTCTTAATGGTGAGTGAATATGTACGATGGAATTCGTTGTCGATTATAATTCCTAATATAATTAATATTTTGAAACAATTTGATTTTTCTTCTTATTAGAAAGGAACCGAAATTTAATAGAAAGGTCGAAAAGAGCCTCTTAAATTTTTCAAAACATTTTATCATCCGCGTCTAAACTGCAATTACGAAGTAAATCAGTTAACTAGGTTAATTGACAATGGCAGTTTACTAATATCTTTAAATTCTGTACAGAATGTAGGGGTGGGTTCAAGCGAACTATACTATCCTTGTCATGCTCATAAAAACTAAGAATATAATAATAAGTATAGTCCGAATATGAGGTAGTGAAATACCTTTAAACTAGAGTCGGCATGAAAACTTACATGCTGTGAGTGCGTCATGCAGTATAATTCTTCAAAAAGCAGCAAAGGAGCCGCGGAGAGTTATCTTAATTTAACTATTTTTTATTGATAATTATGCTTGTATGTGTACTTTTTTGCTCTTGCCATACATACTGTGTAGGTGCTTCTACTTGTAAAATAAATTTTTCTACCAACTTTGGCATTACATGGCTTATTACATGATTGTAGAATACAACAAATTGAATTTTTCTTTATATTTAAAGTGTAACCCGAAACCTTCATAACTTCAGACACAAATATTAATCTATTTGACAGAAAATAAGCTCGGGGGGGGGGGGGGGCTCAGTGGGCGTAAATAGAACATTTTCTTCTGGAAAAAGGGACAGTCGGGACTACATGCATTTCATGACATTGCACCTAGTGAAGAAGGCGGAAAAGCGCAGCAAACGAAAAAATTTCGGGGCCACGCCCAAAGTTCTTTTAAAATTCACCTAACTACCATCAAATTTCGAAAATTAAATTATTACCTCTCCCCCTCTGCAAGGTTGGATTAAATTTGTTTTTGTAAACGTTTCTTTTAATACTTTTTTTTTGCTAAGCATAGTTTTCGCAGGGGTTCTTCTACAGTTACGGCAGCTTTTGATCTTGTTCAGTTTGTCTACGAATCACTGAACGATGACAATTACACTATCGCCCTGTTTTTTGACCTTACCAGCGCTTTCGATTGCGTGGACTCTCAGCTTTTATTGCGGAAGCTGGAGGCGATGGGTATACGAAATAGTATTGGCAGTTGGGTTTAGTCTTTTATGTCCGAGCGAAAGATAGTGGTGAAAATTGGCAGGGCTGCTTCACTTGCGAAGGAACTAAGGTATGAAGTTTCTCAGGGTGGTGTACTGTCACCGTTGCTGTTTCTGCTCTTCATTAATGATTTTAGTGATCTTGAAGATCACATTTTGTCAGAAGATTATATGTCCAAACTTATTATATATGTAGATGATGCAACGGTCTGTATCTCTACCAAGCATGTCGATGAAGTGCAGACAGATGCTAATGCTATTATACTGGCCAGGTTTTACGATTGGTGCTGTAAAAATAAACTTATTGGAAATCCCAAAAAAAACACATTACATGATGTTCCATAGGCTATGCCTTTGTTGCGGCTCAGGAGTCATTGGCTGTAAATTCTTAGGGTTGTACCTGGATGAAAAGCTCACGTGGTCCATCCATGTTGAACATGTAGCCACCAAGTTAAAATCTGCTTTCTTTGCCATTCGCAACTTAAAAAATATCTTAACAACAAAGCAATTTCTTGGTGTATACTATGCCCTGGCAAACTCCCACCTGAGATAGATGGTCCTATATTAGGGACAGACCACTCAGTTGGGTCGTATTTTTGTCCTGCAGAAGCGAGTACTAACACAGATATTTTCTTGCAAGCCTCTTGACTCGTGTAGACCGGTTTTCAAATCCAATAGAATTCTAACGCTGCCCTCTATTATATTATTTGAAGCAGCAGTCTTTGTTCGGCAGAATCCAGAAAGGTTTCCAACTATTGTGAAAAATTCACACGGGACGAGAAGCAGCGTTTCGGACCTCTGTTTGCCAGGCTACAGATTGAGTCTTTATAGGAAGAGTCCCTTGTATTTTTGCTCTCAAGTGTATAATAGGTTGCCTAAAAGCGTTAAGTCCGCCCGGGGTCTTGGCACGTTTAAGGGCAGACTTAGAAGCCTTTTGAGCGATAAATCCTTTTACTCGGCACAGGAATACTTAAATAATTAATTCCTTACAATGTACGGCTTGAATCCCTTAAGTGATGAATGACTGAGCATGTGAACTTAGGGCTCTAACTGCTTATCTGTTTTGTGTGATTAACTAGCAACGTAATATTATGTAAACTATTCCTTTTATTATTTGTAATTTCTCTATTGTAATCTTTTTTTAGGGCTTAGTTTAACTATGACGTTGTCAATATTTACTATGTAAATCGTACTGGCAATATATTATTATTCTCAATGTTAGTTTTCACAGCTTTTTGTTGGTATTGCTGGTATTATTTACAGTACAGAAATTCATCTTAACCTGTACTGTTTAAAAACTTAAGTTAAGGGCTGTATATCCAGCGTCTGCTGCTACCACTTTTTTAAGAATTTCTCCATTCGATTCTTGGAAGTATTTTCTCATAGAGATCTCTTGCGATTTGCACAAGTAATATATATTAATGAGACCTCTTCCTCCCTCCTTTCGTTTTAGGTAGATTCTTTCAAGTGCAGAGCGTGGGTGGTGGAATCTGAATTTTGTTAGCAGCCTGCGCGTAAGCCTATCTAGTTCGTGCAAATCCGTGTCTGAATATTTAAGGATTCCGAATGAGTAGGTAAGTATTGGTATTGCCCAGGTGTTGATGGCAGTAGTAAGGTTACCAGCATTCAGGTGAGTATTTAAAAGCTTTGTTAGTCTGCTCTTGTATATGTTTTTAAACTCCCTTTTTAGGCTTGTGTGGTTTATTTGTTGGTTTTGGGAGATGCCTAAGTATTTATATGTTTTGTCCTCATCTAGTATATCTATACCTTCAAGCAGTCCACGATTTTTTTTAGCCTTTCCGCGTACGACATTCAAGATTGCGCACTTGTCTAATCCAAACGACATTTTGATGTCATCGCTAAATGTCTTGGTTATTTGAATTAGGGACTGTAGGTGGGTTTTGCTTTCAGCGTAGAGTTTGATATCGTCCATAAATAGAAGGTGGTTTATTCTAAAATTTTTAGTTAATTTTGGACGATATCCGTAGGATGTTGATTTTAGTAGTGAGGACAGTGGGGGCTTAACGAGTCGCCTTGAAATATACCTTTGGATTGATTTATATTGCCAAGCTTCTCTTGTCCAATATGGAGGTTAGTATTCCATTGCTCCATTAGGGTGCCTAACATGTTGCATATTACGGGGTGTACTTTGTATATTTGCAATATTTTCTTTAGCCAGTCGTGAGGAATAGAGTCGAATGCTTTACTATAATCAATGTAGCACATATTTAGATTTCGCCTTTTAACTTCAGCCTGTTTTATAATAACGGCATCAATTGTAAGCTGTTCCTTGCAACCCAAAGCTTTCCTAATACAGCCCTTTTGCTCATCAGCTACCAGGTTGTTGTTTATGCAGTGTGTGTATATTTTTAAGTACATGACTGATGTTAAAAGTTTATACACCACTGACAGACAGGTGATCGGTCTGTAGTTTTTTGGATCGTTTACCTGCCCTTTTTTAAACAAAAGGAAGGTATTGCCACTAGCAAGATGAGCTGGGAAGTGTTCGGGGTTTAGGAGAGATTTGCCAAAGCAGTTTGCGATTACAGGGTGTAGGTTGATGAAAGTTTTGAGAAAAAAAATTATGAATTTGGTCAGGTCCCGGTGATTTCCAGTTAGCCAAATTCTTAGTGGCATCCCTTATATCAATGGATGTTACTTGCGGCTCAGGCATTTCTTTCAAGGTTTCAGCCTCGGTTTCAACTTATTCGAGCCAGCTTGCTTCTTCATTGAAATGGGACGCGTCAGACCAAATATTACTCCAAAATGCATTAGTACAAAAGCATACCGGTTGGACGAAATTTAATGAATAAATGGACCTCTACACAAGCGGAAAAGTCAGGCCTTACCAATAAAAATATCAAACTGACGAATCATAGCTTACGAGCAACCGCCGTATCAAAACTTGCCAAAAACAGTTAATTAAACTAAGTGGACACTCAAATACCAAGTCACTGACGCCTTACATTTAGATGGATGAGAACCACCATATGCTTTTGATTGAAAAAATGCGGGACAATGACCAACCGTCAAGCTTAAGAGAGCATCAACCACCATGTCTACGAATTCAAAGCAAAATATTGTTAATTACAATAATTGTACTTTTCATTGCAATTCTTGTAATTTTTAAGCATTTTAATTTTATTGTTAGTATTTTCTGTTAAATAAAATATTTAAATTTACTTGATTCGAGTTCTTAATTAATTTGGGAAATATTCAAATAAATTACACTCGTGCATAAAAATAACCAGATAATTTTTTTATTTAATGTGTTTTTTTACAAATTACAACTCTTGCAATTATAGGTTGTCTAAGGAAAATGAAATCAAAAGGAACGGTCGGGCCAGATAAGATTCCATCATTTTTATTACGCGATTGTGCGATTGTTCTTGCCCTCCCACTTACTAAAATTTTTAACCTGTGCTTAAGGACTAGTAAATTTCCTGATGTTTGGAAAACATCTAAGATCACTCCGGTACTTAAAAAGGAACCCAAAGATGACATTGAAAATTATCGAGCAGTTTCCATCATTTGCAATTTCTCTAAATGTTTTGAAATGCTGCTTCATGATACATTGACTTTTCAAATTAAAAATAATATCTCAAATTTTCAACACGGTTTTATTAAGGGTAGGTCAACTACGTCTAATCTTTTTTGCATAACTCAGTTTATTGCGGAAGCACTGGATGAAAAATGTCAGGTAGATGTTGTGTATACGAATTTTTCTAAAGCCTTTGATAGGCTTGACCACAGCATTCTACTTGATAAGCTGAACGATGCTGGATTTTCAACTAATTTATTAAATATGTTTCAATCCTACTTAACAGACAGAATACAAGTAGTGGAGTGCTGTGGTCAAAGCTCTGGCGAAATTAGGGCAACATCGGGGGTTCCGCAGGGATCTATCATGGCGCCTCTATTATTCAATATATTTATTAATAATATTCTGGTGAACGCTGGCTTAAGGGGGCTATTATATGCCGATGATATGAAGATTTTTATTCGAATAAGTACTATCGACGACTGTCGACGTCTCCAAGCGGTACTTGACAAAATAGCAGAGTGGTGCTCTATCAATAATCTACCATTAAATGCTAGTAAGTGCAATATTGTCTCGTATACTTTAAAGACCGAACCAGTAATTTTTGATTACTCTATTAATGGCATTAGGCTAAACCGCCAGATGACCTTTCGTGACCTTGGAGTTTTGTTTGATAGCAAATTATCGTTTATCCCCCATATTCTCGACCTTACTCAATCCTGCTTTAGGGCCTTGGGATTTATAATTAGAAATTCCCGCGACTTTTCCAACGAAAACACTATAAAATTGTTGTACTTTGCTTTTGTCAGATCAAAGTTGGAATATGCCTCTACGATTTGGTCACCTTTCTACCAGGTACATATTGACAGTCTCGAAAAAATTCAGCGACGCTTTCTTAAATACCTTAGCTTCAAGAATAATGGTGTCTATCCTAATGTTGGTTTTCCCCATGATCAGCTGTTGAAAAGTCACTCGCTCTCTTCCTTAGAGGACCGGAGAATGATAGCTGACCTTAAATTTTTACATAAGATCCTTCATAACAAAATTGATTGCTCAGAAATTCTACATCAGATAAATATTTTGGTTCCACGCAGCTCAGCCCGTCATTCTCTTACGTTTTTCATACCCACATCGCGAACTAATATTAAAAAATACTCGCCGTTACAGCGTATACAAAGTACATACAATCGGTACCAAAATACGTTTGATATATTTAACTGCAGGTTAGCCAGGATAAGTCTCACTTAAACATTTTTCCATGGTCGAAAGTGTACATTCTACTTAATAGTTTTATTATGTCATTTTTTTACTTATTACTACTTATTATATATATATTAGAAATGTTATTTAATAATAGTGTATATACCCATTCCGTAATTGGATTTTTCTGTGGAATGGTGTATTTTAAATAAATAAATAAATAAATAAAAAACACATTTTATTCAAAAATTATCGGTAATTTTGATGCACTTGTGCACTTACGACCGAAAATATGTTTTTAGAATATTTTTGCGAATAAAAATATGATGAAAACCTAGTATCGCCATCTGTTGGAATCAACTCAATGCAAAAAGATAGCCATCTTACGTGAAAACATAGAACTATATTAATTCAAGCTCGGACGGCCACCCATCCAGTATAGGAAACATTTTTTGCGCTTTCCTACGGTTTTTACTGCTAATATTACTGAAATGATTTCAATAAAAAATTTTGGCCATGCAGGTAAGCTAATAAATAACACACTATTTGGGAACTGTATATTTAAAAATATGTTCCTGAAACGCTCCTAATGATACAGGTAAAGTCTGTAAAATATGAAAATCCCAACTTAATTCGTAAAGACATCGAAGACAGGAGGTAAGATGCAAAACACTGTATAGAAAACATTGTTTAATAAGCAACACATTTGTATTAATTTGTTTAATGTGTTTAGTGTGTACTTTATGTTCATCTATGCACTAGTCACTAGTATGTTATACAAAATTAAGCGAACTGAATTTTGAATAAAATGTGTACGCATTTTAAGGTAAATTGTCAAGCAGAAGACGCTCCTCCAGAATTGCATTTCTTGCATGGAGGTAAAAAACCAGAATTGGACAAATGTCTAGCGGAATCGGGATTAACCCAAGACGATTTAAAAGTTATGATTGATGATCCACAAGCAGAGCCTACCATGAAGCAGCTGTGTTTTGGAAAATGTCTAGCTGAATCAGTCGGATTTTTAAAAGTAGATGGAACGGTTAATTTCGATCTGATAGAAGTAAGTCACCACAATAAGTTGGTTTTATATATAAAATCTAAACCCCATTTTTAGATCAGTCTTGCTTGGAAATGTTTTACATAATTTGCTGTTTAAAAAGAATCTATTGTTACTTCGATAAGTTTTAACAAACTTCAACTTTAAACGAAAGGACTACTGAATGACCCACAGGGTGGCCCATTTGTCTGACAAAGTAATATACCGTCTCTACTATTAAAGATATCAAAAAAAAGTTTTTATAAAAGTTGTGAGGTACAAAAAAATATATATTCTAAAATTATTTTTAAACATACAGGATGGTCCAAAAAAGTAGGACAATAAAAATATACATTTTTTTAAATGGAACACCCTATATATTTTTGCATTTTTTGTTTCCTTACAAAATTGTCCATATAACGCCATATTTAGTTTTTTAATTTTTTGCAACGTTGCCAAACAAAATGCAAAATTCTTAAAATTTTGGAAAAAACATGACAGTAAAAAATTACCTGTATTTCTCAATAAGAGTATCGAAAAGTTCTTGTAAACTTTTAAGTTTAGGGATAGAAAAACTGTCTTAAATCTTTAAGTACCGAAAATTTTGTACAGGGTGTTTTCTGTTGACATCCAAATACACAAAATTTTAAAATACAATAACTCTGTTTTTTCAAATGAAACACCCTATATTTATTAGGCTCGTCTGATAGATATTGTAAGTATCTTTTATTATTGTTAAGTCATACTTATACCTAAATTTACTAGTTTTGGCAATATTTCGATTCTTATTTAAATTTTGGTGAAAAAAACTATAGTTTTTGTTTTTCTAGTAAGCCATGACTAGCAGTCAAAACAAATGTAATTGAATATAATGCCATATTTATAATTATTATATTTATATTTATAATGTTTGTAAACTTATTTTCAATATCAAGTTGCGTAATAAAAACAGAATTTTATTAAATTAAATAAATACGTAACTAACTATGGTTATCAATTTATTTTAATATGGGATAATATGTAATTACATTTGTTTTTAGTTTGCTGGTCATGGCTTACTAGAAAAATAAAAATTATAGTTTTTTTCACAAAAATTTAAATAAAAATCGAAATATTGCCAAAACTAGTAAATTTAGGTATAAGTATGACTTAACAATAATAAAAGATACTTACAATATCTATCAGACGAGCCTAATAAATATAGGGTGTTTCATTTGAAAAAACAGAGTTATTGTATTTTAAAATTTTGTATATTTGGATGTCAACAGAAAACATCCTGTACAAAATTTTCGGTACTTAAAGATTTAAGACAGTTTATCTATCCCTAAACTTAAGAGCTTACAAGAAATTTTCGATTTTCGATACTCTTATTGAGAAATACAGGTAATTTTTTACTATCATATTTTTTCCAAAATTTTAAGAATTTTGCATTTTGTTTGGCAACGTTGCAAAAAATTAAAAAACTAAATATGGCGTCATATGGACAATTTTGTAAGGAAACAAAAAATGCTAAAATATATGGGGTGTTCCATTTAAAAAAATGTATATTTTTATTGTCCTACTTTTCTGGACCATCCTGTATGTTTAAAAATAATTTTAGAACATATATTTTTTTGTAACTCACAACTTTTATAAAAACTTTTTTTTGATATCTTTAATGGTAGAGACGGTATATTACTTTGTCAGACAAATGGGCCACCCTGTATGTTTATCAGAAACTTTCAATTTTTTAATAAAAATTTTATTAATCATTTAGATGCAGTATTTGCCATTTGCGTAAGCAGTTTCAAAGCAAACATACTTTATACTCACCTGATATTTATAATAATTCAGTAGCTAAAATTTTTTATACTGAATAATTATATTTAATATTTCTTCATAAAGATACACCTGAGCAGTATTCTTGTGGTTACATTGGGGGCTGATGCTATCTATCCCTATTAAGATTATTATACAAGGTGATTTCTAAGTTGATACTTCTTTTTAAGCTGTGTATAAAAGGCATTAAAATAAACAACATTTACCTTTTTTCAAAAAACTTAAAAATAGCCGAGTTTCAGAAGTAAAATCTAAGTGCGAGCCTGGTAATCAAAACGTAGCCCTTTACTTTATATTGTTTTTCTCCGTTTTTTGTATTGTTACACCCGTATTCACCAACAAGTATTTTTTCACTATCAGTCGGTGAAATTTTGAGCTGATAAACAATAACAAGCTCATGTAGGGTTGGGAACAGAAAGCCCTATCTTCCTTCTTTCCTTTCTGTTCCCAACCCTACATGATCATGTCCCTTCTGGAAAGTATATATTCGTTATAAATAACAAGCTGTTAAGTTTTAAAATTGTTGTTATATATATATGACAAATAATAACAATCCTTAATAGATTTTTCGTTTAAAAATAAATTTAAACTGAATAGATTTTCCACGTTTACTAGACTCGTCAGACACAATTATTTATTGGTAAGACGATTTAATTACAAAATCAAACGAACTTACCTGTAAAGTTCGATCTTGATTATATGAGACATCCAGTCCGAAGACATAACTTATGATTACAACGATGTTTAAAGATTTGTTGCAAAAAAACTTTTTCTAATAAAAACATTGCATTCTCTATATCCGGATCCTGTCTCTGTTTATTGACGGATTTTTAAAATTTTTGTTTGGACTCTACAGCTATTGGAGAATGTTATTTTTATTAAAAAAAATAATTCCCAATGATGTTTACAATACCTACAATGAGCTTTAGTAATTTTTTTAAGAATTTTCATTGGTCTTTTTCTGCATGAAAATAACTTTCTCACACTTACATAGATACTACCTTTCCAGTGGTGACAAAAGAAATTTAAAATCTTGCATAGTATCTTTCTAATTCGATTCAAAAGAAACACCCATTTAATATGGGAAATTTTAACGCGTTCGTATCCACCTAACCCGTATCATGGGGTCTGGGAGACACTTGTCAACAAATACCGCTCAACTGCTCCTCAACTTTTTCTTATATCATTCTGCCCTTCCATCTACTTTTAAGTTGGGCAGACAGCAATGTGCTTGAAGATTTTAAGCGATATAGGTAATCATACGCGTAAGTTATTTCGGGTTAAAGTATGGAAGTGTCTGTGAGACCCCTTTGTACGGGTTAAGTAACTTTTAAAAAAAACGTTTATAATGGATTCTGCTCCGGGGCCGTCCAAACGTGTTCGGTATGGTGACAAACAGTTTGAAGAGACTGTGTACCAAAAGACTTAAACGTTGAACCTAATACTTATGTGTTATGTGTAAAAACCCCATATGTTTAGAGTACACCAATCCTATGTAAAGAGTGTAAAAATTACCTCTAAAATAAAGCTTGATTGAAAAATGATTATTTTCGTGAAAATATGACTTTATTTCATAAAAAAATTTTATAAGCTAACTCCTAATATATGTATATTTATAGCCTGATCATTTTCACACGCTTACAAAAATATATATATATGTATATATGGCTAGGTGTCTCACAGACCCCACAGTACGACTTATGTCCTAAAAGTGACTCTGTACGGGTTACGGGTTAAGGATGGAGTAAAATCGAATGCATAGCTGCTATTATAACATTATATTTAACTTTGCATTTATGTTATAACTATAAGTGTCGCACCAACAATAGAAAAAGCAAAAAAATCCACAAAATACCAATTTCCCTTAGACTAGATTAATTGGGTATATGATAGATTTGATATATTTTAGAAAGAAATGACTCCAGCTATCGATGCGGCTACAATAAGTACAATGATTAAATGCATGGAAGATGCTGGTAAAGTTACTACGTGTGACGATATGTCCAAGATAATAAAGTGTAAACCTACACTATCTAAACAGTAAAATCCATACTGGATATAGAAGCTAATACACTTTTCATAAGCTTTTGTTTAGAGAGAAAACATATTTTTTCCGGATTAATAAATCCAAATAAGAAAAATTATTAAGGGTTTTTTTTTTGTAAATAGGTACCATTAATGACCAATAAATTCGTACCATTTTATCTGTACTGTCTTTATCATTGATAAATTATTTTTTATTTTCAATAAATTAGTACTAAAGTAGATATTTATGTTAATTGTTAATTCTTAGCCGGTGTTAAAGGTATTAGAACGCCTATTTACCAAAATATGATAATGATTTCACTCTAAAAAATGAGTTAGGCTAATTTATTCTTCCTAAATAGACTTAAGTATCTAACAATTATCTTTACTTTCCCAAACGAATTTTAGCTATTACTTGGTTAGTTTAAATAAAATTCTTTAGTTTTGGAAATTTTTTAGGTATCGAGTGTTAAAATTTTGTTCGAGAGAGTGAAATTCCGTTGCGAGAGCCTGTTCAAGGTTATTTAATCCATTTATGAAATAACATTGCGATTCAGTAACATTGCAGGGGCTGGTACTTGTATTATCAGGACCTGTTGTGTCTACCTCGTACCATTTTGATCCATAGGTCACAGGTATAGTTGCTTCGTACATGATGGTTGCAGGAAGGGGGCGCCAGAATGCTCCAGCTGAGAGTTCTAATCTATGCATACTGGCAGAGTTCAGAACAAGTAACATTATAACAGACCCATACGAAAGTAATATAAAAATTAGAATATATATTTAAGTATGTATATGTATAATGTTTTATTTAACCTAAAATAATGAATAAATATGACCTAAATATGAGTAGGACAATATATTTTAACATTAATCAGTTTCCTTAATGGGAATAACTTCCGGAGTCCACGGGTCGTTGTAAGGCAGAATTCGACTAATGTGTATAATTTCCTTTTTTGCTGATTGCGAAGGTCCCCTGCGAACTTTGTAATTCACCTCTCCGATTTTTCGTGTTACGAAGTATGGGCCGAACCACCTCAAAAGTAGTTTCTCGCTTCTGCCAACCTTTCTTACTGGGGTGAACACCTTTACTTTATCTTCTTCTTTAAATTCCATGTGTCTATGTTTTCCATCATAGCACTGTTTGTCAGTATGTTGTTTCCGCAATATATTTTTTTTAAGACCGACCAGAAAATATACACTTTCTGGACAATTTTTCGTCCAGAAAATACCGTTTTGCCGGTCTCGGGACCGGAAAATTGACGTAAGGGACCGGAAAAATCCTTTGCAAGTCCCTTACGTCAATTTTCCAATCGCTCTTTGATAATGGAATCTACTTTGATTTCGTTACTAAGGTAACAAAATTTCGAATGTATTGTTGAGTGACAGTTCGTTTGATGAATTTGTTGTTTATGTCAAACTTGTTTGCAGCAAGGAAAGCGACTTATGATATATTGCCAGTAAAATCAAAAGCCCGTTACGAGAAGTCATACGATGCATTTAAAAATTGGTGTCGAGAAAAAAAAGTGAAAAATGTAAAAGAAGAAGTCCTTTTGGCATATTTTGCTGAAAAGTCCCAAAAACTGGCTTCTTCAACATTATGGAGCTTATATTCAATGCTAAAATCTACTTTGGCCATAAAAGATAATGTGAACATTAATAATTTTTTTAAACTGATAGCGTTCATTAAAAAGAAGTCTGTTGGTCATAAACCGAAGAAATCTAAAATTCTGTCAAGAGAACAAATTGAAACGTTTCTGAACAATGATTCCAATAGCGAATATCTTCTGCTTAAGGTAAGTTAAAATAAAAAACAAGTAAAAACTGGTTACAATTTACAATAAATTTTAATTCTATTTTAGGCGCTTTTAATTATGGGTTCGGCAGGTGCATGTCGCCGCGAGGAACTCGTTAATATGGCAATCGATGATATCGAAGATAAGGAAACAATGTTGATAGTTAAAATACCCATAACCAAGACAAATACCACCAGGACGTTCATTCTAAATTCCGAAAGAGATTTGCAACTTTATAGGAATTATTTGCAATTGAGACCACCGCATACTAACCATAAACGGCTATTTGTTTTTTTCAAAGATAGGAAGTGTTCAACCCAAGTAGTAGGATTACATTCTGTGGGAAAAGCCCCTAGCAAAATCGCTTCTTATCTTAAATTAGACAATTCAGGCGAATATACCGGCCACTGCTTTCGTCGACGTTCAGCAACTCTACTAGTAGATGGAGGTGACATTATAAATTTAAAAAGGCATGGTGGATGGAAATCTTCCACTGTAGCAGAAGGCTACCTAGAAAATTCAGTAAAAAACAAAATTGATGTAGCAAACAAAATCCAAGCGGGATGTTCCAAAGATAATATTATACAGAAAACTAATTTTGTTACCAATACCACTACAAAAAATATAACAATTCCCACCATTTCAGACCCATCTTCCCTCCAAATATTTAACGTTCACAATTCTACATTTAACATAAATATTCAAAAATAACGTATTTTCCAGTTTATGCAGTTGTTTCCAGTATTTTTATTCTTTTATCTAGTTTTAGTAATGTTAATCAATTTTTTATATAAAATGAAATAAAATATAAAGAATTAAAAAATGTATTATATAAAAGTGTCGGTCTTAAAAAAAATATTGTACGTCACGCAACCGGAAATTTGTGTTTTTCAGGTCTCCCCAAGATTCCAGGACTCGCCTACGGCTCGCCCTGGAAATGCTTGTCTCGACCTGAAAAACACTTCTTTCCGGTCTTGTAACGTAAATTACTATTCAACTGCTTCATTTCTCATTGCCAATGCCATTTCTCGCAGCTTAAAACTGTCTGTGGCAATGTGTGTTTGCATTAAGTTCGCTTCTGTAGGCAGGATGGGTTCTCGACCATAAACTAAAGGGAGAAAACTGGGTTGTTTCTTGTCGAGCCCAATTATAGGCAAAGGTTACAAATGGGAGGGCTATGTCCCAATCTGTCTGATTCGTATTAGTGTAAATTGAAAGCATGTTTGCTAGTGTTTTATTAAATCTTTCTGTTAATTCGTTACAGGCTGGATGGTAGGCGGTTGTGTATTGATTAACTGTTCCCATACATTTTGTTAGTGTTTGAACTATTTCGGACCGGAAAGTTTGTCCTCGGTCGCTTAATATATATTTGGGTGAACCATGGCGAGCAATGATATTCTCTAGAATGAACTTTGCCACGGGTTTTTCCTGAGGGTAGGGCTTTTGTTTCAGCCCACCGTGTGGCGTAATCTGTGGCCACTATAATAACAGTTTTGCCCGTCTTACTTTTCCTGAATGGGCCTAGTATATCTGTGCCAATTCTTTCAAATGGTGTGCCTACAGAAATAGGTTGTAAGAGACCCACGGGTTTCCTATTTTCTTGACCTTTTCTAGCCTGGCAATCGACACATCCTTTTACGAATATTTCTACGTCCTTTTGTAGGCCAGCCCAGTAATATCTATTTCTAATTTTATGTAAGGTTTTAGCTATTCCCAGGTGTCCAGAGAGAGGTTAGCAATGATGGCTAAAAAGTATTTCTTGAATGAGTCAACATTCACATTGGTTTTAGATGACCGATACCCTTGCAGTTACTGCGAAAAAGATTACAATAACATCCACACTCTCAGAACACACAGATATCAAGACTGTATGAAACAAAAACATTACTGCGAGTATTATTATATTATATAATGTATACTAATGAATTGGTGAGTATTACAGGTCAGTATACAGTTCTTTATGCCGATGACACCACTCTGATCTTTAGTGAGGAGGACTCTGATTCTATGATGATTAGCGTTGAAAGAGCTTGCGGTGACCTTGACAGGTACTTTTCAGGCCATGATCTTCTTTTAAACATACCTAAGACTCAGTGTATTGTTTTTGGGAATCGAACTGAACATGCTTTTGCATTTACCTACAGGAATAGTAAAGTCCAGAATTTAGATCGGGTTTCCTTTCTTGGTGTAACAATAGACAAGAGATTGGACTGGAAAGCGCATGTCGAGGCTATCGCGACTAGTATATCGAGGTACTGTTATGCTCTAAGAATTATTGCTGAGAATGTCTGCATAGAGGCTGCAATGTCAGCCTATCATGCATTTGTTGCATCTAAGATTAGGTATGGTATTATTTTTTGGGGGAATTCTACAGATATGGACAGGATTTTAAAATTGCAAAAAAGATGTGTCAGGTGTATTTTCGGAATGAAACAACAAGACAGTTGTAAAAATGAATTTATTGATAAAAAAATTTTAACATTAGTTTGTATGTATATAATGGATTCCTTTATGTTTGTGCATGGTAATAGAGATCTGTTTGAAGATTCTAAACATTGTTATCCAACTAGACAAAGGACTAACTTACACATAGAAAAATGTAATTTTAGCTATATTCAGAAAAATGCTCCTAGTGCTATAATAAAGATTTATAATAGTTTTTCGGATAGTGTTCGAAATCTCCCAAAGTGTAAAGTTAAAAGTACTATAAAAAACTATTTAATTAAAAAAGCATACTATAATATAAGTGAGTTTTATAATGATGCAGATAGATCTGATATGCTTCTGTAAGAATACTATCGTATATTTGTGTATCTTTGTATTGGATTATCATTGCGTCAACTGCCACTACTATGTTTGTGAAGTAGGTGTCTGTTATACATATTTTTATTTCTAAATATTTCTTGTTTTATACTTAAGAATATTTTACCATAAAACTGTTCCTTATGTCAAATTATTGTTTTTAACTAGATATTATTTTCTGTATAAGTACTATGTAGAATATCTTTTTTATAACATTGTTCTATGCCTTTTGGTTTTTTTTGAATAAAAAATATTTATCTATCTATCTATCTATCTATCTATTGTAAACCAAGCTTTTCCAGAAAATGGGACATGGGCAATCATATTAAGATAAAACATCCATAGTTTTATATCAAACCGGTGAAAAGGATGATTTTAGAATGAGGGGAATTTGTTTTAGCCCACGTGTTCCTCGCGATTTTAAATATACCGATTTAAAATGCTTAAATACAGGGTGTTCCTTAATAACATGCTTATATTTTAAGGTGTGATTCCTTAAGTCATGTTATGAAGAAAAGTTCATATAAACATATGTCCTAAACGGCTTACATTTTTTGCTACAGGGTGTTAATTTTTTTTTTCTTTAATTTGTTTTTTGTAATATCTCGGAAAGTACTTTAGATATAAAAGTTATTTTTTTGTCCCACCAGTGGCGTCCCTGTAAGCATGTCCGCTGATATTTAAAAAAAAAAGTGGTACGCCACTAAAATTTTTTTATGTGGATATTATTTCTGATTAGCCTGGTCAATTCAGCATAAAAATGGTCTCTTGCATTTTTCTGTTCAGGCGTACCGTTCTTAATTAAAATAATTAAATTAAACGGGCCTAAGAGTGGTCAGTGGGAGCAGACAACTGGTTCAATGCCCATGCTTGACAAAAGAGGTTAAATACACACAAACCTGCATAGCCACAGACACTAAAGAAACAGCAACTGATATTGATGTAAGTACCACAGCACTCACATCACCACAATTAAAAACACAACACGATGCTTTGATTCGTGAAATTGAGTTACTGAAATTGGTAATCATAGCCAAAGATCAAACCATTTCCGAATTAGGGCTGCGCACAGAATCTTTAAATAAAAATATTTTGTTATTGGAAGAAAAAACACTATGCTGCAAAATAGTATGCAAGCAAAAAACGCCCAGCCTGTAGTAAACAAACACGGCTCATCGCTAGTAGAAAAAAAAGTTGAAACTGATATACAGAATACATATGTAAAAACGTTGGAAATACATCAGCGAAATAAAATGGATGAAATCATTAATCTAGATAAGGAGGCATCAGGTAGTACCGGCGATACTTCAAGAAAAAACGATAAAACAAAAACTATAAATAAAGGAACATCTAATTCGCAGAGCTCATTTACCGGGGCTAAAAGAAAAGTATGGTTGTTTGTAAACAGAGTAAGTAGACAGGCGACAGCTGAAACAATAACGGCGTACATCAAATCAAAATTGAGCAATAAAAATAGCGAGGTTATTGTAGAAGAACTGTCGAGCCTGGAAACACAAAATAAAAGCTTTATGGTCGGTGCTGATTTTGACCTGAAAGATGAGTTATATAATGAATAATTTTGGCCGATTAACGTAGGGTTCCATCGTTTTAACTTTACGCTTCATAAAAAAAAACACAAAACCAGCAGAACCAAGCCTCACAACGTCAATACTACAGAACTAACCCACAAGGAATTAGAAGACAAAAAAATTTTTTATAAATCAACAAACACCACAACTAAACATTACAGGACCTATAAACGAATCAATTAGCGCACCATTAGAGTCGTTAAAATATCTATATCAAAACACCAGAGGATTAAATACAAAACTTCAGGATGTTTATGAGTTTTCAATGTTAAGAGAGTATCCAGTTATTATAATGACAGAAACTTGGTTACAGGAAAATATTAACAATGAAGAACTATTTTATCGGTACCAGGTATTCAGATGTGATCGCGATCTATAGTCCCTCAGCAAAACGAGAGGGGGAGGGGTATTATTAGCAATTGAAGAAAATTACAAAGTAATGCCAATGGATGTTACCAATATTAAGGAAAATCACCCAACGATTGACATAATATGTTGTAAAATTTATGTTAGTTATACATACATTTACATTATAGGACTCTATATACCACCTAATACTAGTGTTGAAACTTATTTAAGTTTTTTTGAAGTTTTTGAAACTTTTATAAATGGGCTAGATAAACAGGTTCTTATCATGGGAGACTTTAACATTTCTAACATGCAAAACTCCAATCAATCTAATGTTAAGGCATTAAATAATTTTTTGCATGCTACAAATCTTACGCAATATAACACGGTTAATAACAGTAACGGTAAATGTCTAGATCTCGTTTTTTCTAACAACGTCACAAATGTAATAAAAAGTCCATTTTCAATAGTTCCTGAGGATGATCATCATCCTACTTTGGTAGCTCAATTAAAAATAGATCACAAAAAAGAAAAACATATTAAGCGTAATACATTACAAACAAACTAAAACAAACTACAACTTCTGTAAAGCAAATTTTAATGCCTTATACAGTGAAATCCTTCATATAGACTGGTCAGACCTAAATATGTGTGAGAACGTGAATCAAGCAACAGATATATTGTATGATAAACTATATAGCGTTTTTGATGCACATATGCCGCTCTTAAAGCATCATTCACGTACTTACCCATCTTGGTTTAATAGAGATATTATAAAAAATGTTAAAAGAAAAGCATATTTACACAAAAGAATTAAAACTCAACCTTCACCTATGAATATTAATAACTATAAGACCATGCGTAAAATTATTAAGAAACAAATTAGGTTGGCACACCGGGAATATACAAAAAATATTCAAACATCAATAACTAATGATCCAAAAAAATTTTGGTCTCATGTTCAATCAAAGCAAAAAGCAAATAAGATACCCGCTGTCCTAACCTACAAAGATCAGGAAATTGACAACCAAGAAGATATAGTGGAATCATTTTCAAAATTATTTAGTTCTTCCTTTAATGACTCAAACCTAAATGCAGACTGTATGCAAACGCAGACTAATTCAAGCAATAGCAGTATATCGGTATCCCATATAACAAAGACCAACATTCTCTCTGCACTTGAAAGACTAAAGCCAAAGGCATCCGGTGGCGTGGATGGTATACCTGCATTACTTTTAAAAGACTGTCGGCACATTTTCATAGATCCCCTGTATGTAATATTTAACTTTATTTTAAAAACATGTCAATTTCCTGATAAATGGAAGCATACTAAAATATGCCCTGTGCATAAATCAGGTTCAAAAACCAAAATAGAAAATTATAGACCAATTGCACTAATATCAAACTTTGGGAAGGTCTTTGAGATGTGTGTGTATGACCAAATTATATTTCATGTTCGCCCGTTAATAAATCCGTGTCAACATGGGTTTCTTGACGCAAAGTCCACATCAACCAATCTGTCAGAACTTACCGAGTTTGTAAGCAATGAGCTTGATCATCATAGTCAGGTTGACATTATATACATGGACATTTCAAAGGCATTTGACAGTGTTGACCATCAATTACTATTGCATAAACTTCAAGTGTTAGGTTTTAATAGTCAACTATTGAGTCTGTTAAAATCGTATTTACAAAATAGAAATCTATTTGTTGAATGTCAAGGACATACATCTAAAACTTTTACGCAGACTAGTGGTGTGCCTCAGGGAGGCGTTCTCGCTCCGCTGCTTTTTGTTCTCTTTATCAATGACATTTGGCAGGTTGTTTTAAGTAAAATACTTTTATATGCAGACGACGCAAAAATTTATAGTAAAATTACAACCATTAATGATTGCCGCACACTGCAGGGCGACATTGACAGAATATTGGAGTGGTATATAAAAAAACCATCTACAACTTAGCATGGGTAAATGTAAAGCAATGACTTTTACTAAAAAGCACTTTAAAATTGAATATCAATATAATATAAATGGAAATACACTGGAACGCTGCAATAGCTATAAAGACTTGGGAATGATGTTTGATACAACACTGTCATTTGCACAACATATTGAAAATATTTGTAACTCTGCCATAAGGATGCTAGGATTTATATTTCGTGTTTGCAAACATTTCACCAATATTGAAACCATTAAAACTCTGTATTTTGCCTATGTAAGGTCCAAACTTGAGTACAGCTGTGTTGTGTGGACCCCCTACTACGCGAAATACAAAATGGAACTAGAGGCTGTGCAGCGTAGACTATTAAAGTACTTAGCATACAAAGTGGATAATATCTATCTTCCAAGGGGTTATAATAGCACAATTTTACTTGACAGGTTCAAAATAAATACTATTGAAGATCGACATAAATATGACCAAATTCACACAATATATAAATTATGTAATAATAAAATTGACTCATCATATCTACTCAGTCAAATTAATTTCTATGCTCCGAGCCTAAATCTACGACCAAAAAACAATTTATTTTACTTGCATACCCCAAACACAAACATTCTATATAAATCCCCATTACACAGCATGTGCACAAGTTACCATTCATTGTCAAACAAAATAGATCTATTTTTTACAAATAAAAATGAAATTAGGAAGATAATATTGGGTATTTAAAAATAGTATACAAAATTATGTATGTATAGTTATAGGATAACTAGGCTAAGTATATTGTCTTGTAAATAGTATATCAATGTACTGCTAGACAATTAAAGCTATTTTATTTATTTTATTTTTTTTATTTTAAATTTTTCTAGATGCGGACGTCGATAGAGATCCTTTCGAAATGATGACAGACCGAGAATTACACATTTGTCCATTGTGCAATAAAAAATACAAACACAAGGCGTCGCTGTACAATCATTCGAGATTCGAATGCGGACAAGACAAAAATTTTCTATGTCCGGTTCCTTTTTGCGAATATCGCACCAAACGAAAAGGAAGCCTCAAATTGCATTTGAAGGATAAACACGGCGTTAAAAATACCAAAGGGAAGCCGGGAAGAAGTACTTATTAGAAATTACGAGACAATGAAGATACATTGATTAAGTTGAGTGATAATGGGTTTTGAGCTGGTAGAAAATTTTACAATATATCATTTATCATTTACATATAATTATACTATATAATAAGCTGGGGTTTTATTCTTATCAATAAGAGAACCTAAAAATAGTCAGTTATAATTATAACTTCATGGTACAATTAAAGCTTACACGTCTCGTAAATTGGTTTTTAAATGGATCCGTATTCACGACTCGGTCATAATTCAAAAATAGCATATTACATACATAACAAGTGATGAAAGTGATACTTTCCAAACGAGGAGATATTTAGCACGAGGCGTCAGCCGAGTGCGGAAATTCTCCGAGTTTTAGAATAATCACTTTCACACGAGCAATGTACACTATTTTTCCTACGACTACAAAGAATTATTAAAAAAGCCTTTGATTTGTGAAAAAAATATTTTAACACTAGTGTTGAAAAAAAATATCAACACTACTGTTGAAATTAGCATACTTAGGATTATGTTCCACTTAATATCTGGTTTCATAGTTTGTCAGTAGGCTTTTCCTTTATTTGTAGTTAAACTTTTTATTTTTTCATATTTTATATATCATAGGAAGAACTAATCCTGGATTGACTTTTAGATTAACCAGAATGAAAAATTTTAAATTTAATCAAAAAAGATGCACACAATTTTAAAAATCCACCCAACAAGGAAGATTTCAATTCAAAATAATTCTATAAATTAATTAATGTTTTTATAAAAAAAAAAAGTCAATTACTCCTAATGGGATTTGAACCTTTGACCTTGCGATCTGTAGGCTAGAGCTCTATTCTCTACGCTATCGCTACCGATAAGGATTTGTTGTTTAATGCATGACATTCTTTTCAGCGCGATACATTTTTTCTTTTTAATTATTACTATTAATAAATTTTATTTTTCCACATAACCTTCCTTAATTTTAACTTTCTTGCACCGCCACTGTGATAACGACTTTATTTCGACAGAAGAAATGTTCTCCAATTTACCTACAAAATAGACGTCAATACTCTGTGTTACCTGGTAATCGTCTGCAAGAGCAGCTTCTTTCATAACCCTGGCTTTGATAGTGACAGGCGATGACACTTGGATACATATCGGAGTACCAGCTCCGTAAATCTTCCACACTGTCACATATAAGATTCGGATAGGTTTTGTTTTATAGGCAAAACCAAAACTTTTTTCTGGACGGATAAAGTCGTTTTGCACCTTATTTGAAGAGGGCGTAATGCTGAAATAGTTATTTTTGTATTAAGTGCGTGAAGTGAGTGTTTTTTTAATGGCATATGAGAGTGTCAATTTTTTGCCGAGACCGCAGGTCGAGGCGAAAAATTCTCTCGAATGTGCCATTAAAACACGAATTTCACAAACGAAATACAAACAACATTTTTTGTACAACTGAAAGTTTGAATTAATCGGTTAAATTGTATATTATAAAAAAATTTTACCATATAATTTCACATAATCAAGTTAACAGCCCTGTCGTTACTATAGAAATGGTTTGTTGGCACGTTGCTTGTTTTGTTGTCATACGTTGATAGCTGTTCATATTTATTGCAATTTTTTAAATAAATAGTATAAGTACTTAAAATGGATGTAGATTACGATAGTGATAGCGAGATTCCTTCAGATATAGCCGATATAGCAAATTCGGCTATAGCTAACATGTTACCGGCGAAATCAAGATTTATATACGAGAAAAATTATAACCAATTCCGTGAATGGTGCGGCAAGAAAAATATACAAAAAGTGTCTGAAAAGGTACTTATATGCTATTTTGAGGAGAAATCAAAAACTGTAAAACCTTCTACTTTATGGAGTGTCTACTCAATGTTGAAGAGTACATTGAATGTTAAAGAAAATATTGATATAAAGAAGTTTTCAAAATTGGTGCCTTTTATTAAGAACAAAAACGTCGGATACCGAGGGAAGAAATCTAAAGTTTTATCGAGAGACGATATTAATAAATTCATTCAAGAAGCTGATGATGAAACAAATTTACTGGTACAGATGATCAAAATATTGTATTATTTCAGTAATTTCAATATTTTTTTAATTGTAGGTTGCGTTAATTTTGGGAATCAGCGGTGCTTGTCGCCGTGAAGAATTATTGAAGGTAACTATTGATGACATTGAAGATACCGGGTCTATATTGATTGTTAAAATACCGGATACAAAGACCTATTGCCCAAGAATGTTTACCGTTTCAAATTCTGATTATATTGAGATATATCGCAAGTATAGAGCACTAAGGCCGTCCCATACACACAAAAAGAGATTATTTTTAAAATATTCAAGAGGAAAATGTGTTGACCAACATGTGGGAATAAATAAAATAGGGGAAATTCCTAGCTTGATTGCAAAATGGCTGGGAAAAGAATTGCATAAGAGCTACACAGGTCACTGTTTTAGGAGGAGTTCTGCAACTCTCTTAGCCAATGCAGGGGGTAACATGACATCTATAAAACGCCACGGTGGTTGGAAATCTGCCGCCATAGCAGAAGGATATATAGAAGATAGTTTGAGTAATAAAATTGATATTTCTAATAAATTAAATTGTTCCTCTACTTCCAAACAAATCAATATAACTGATACAATTGTGGACTCAACTTTTCAAGGAATATCTAGCGTTTCTGATCAGCAGCAAGGTGGACCAGCTTCGGGAATTAATATTGGAAGCAATTGTTTGAACTTCACCATCAATTATTATTGTAACAAATGAGATTTTTTGGTAGTTGGTAATTAATTAGTAAATTTGTACAAAAAAATTCAATACATTTTTTAAAAAGTAATGTTTTATCGTTTTTTTTGTAAATCATTTTTCCAGTTAAAAAAAGTATTTTTTTCACCGTGAAAAAAAGTATTTTTTTCACTGTTAAAAAAACAAAAGGTTTACGTATCGATAGCGATGAAAAAATGTCAACTTTTTTTGACAGTTGTACAAAATATATATTTTTTTAAAGTAAAAAGAGTTTTGTTTCCCTTCCTTCATCGGACTTCATCCCTAGACGCGTTTCGTCATATCATGACTCATCAGTAGGGCTAGAAGTCGATGAGTGAAGGGAAACGGTCTACTGTATACAGTCTTCAAAGTATCAAAGATTTGAACTTTTTGAATTTGAACTTTGAAATACGTTAATTGATATATCGAGGGGGACATTTTTTAAAACATTTGTCTTAGCAGTCAAAATATGGTGGAATTTGAAACGGCCGTGCAAGAAAAGTTTGATAGTGTAAACTGAAGTACTAGTTGCCCCTTAAGTACCCAGTGAATGTGTACCTGTTATCGCTTTTAGTTTTCGAGAAATTGTCCAAAATGACTTAGCGGCCAAAATATGATGGAATTTGAACCAAAGACACGCCACTGGAGGTAAGTTGTTCGTTAAATGGACTAAAATGATTTAAGACGGTCACTGTAGGTCTGAAGACCTTGTAAGAATTTTGTAGACATTTAAATTTTTTCTCTGGAAAATATTCTGACGCCACTGTCCATTTGGCAATTTTAGGGATTTCGGCCGCCAAGTTTTGGCCGCTAACTTCACGTCAGTAATTTGCCGAGCGGCGAGCTTGTCTTTACGGTGATATTCAATTGCTGTCTTCAAGAACGGGCGTGTCTGACAAACGGCGAGATTTCGTGTTGGTAAAACACCGAAAAACAAACGTAACTTAACAGTGTGAGATGCAATTACTATCTTTCAAGATTGAGCGTGTCTTGGTCGCGAGAGATTTACTTCAAGATCGAGCGTGTCTTGACAGCGAGATATCTACTTCGTATCTGGCTTCTGACCGACGCGACGGGTCGCGGAAATACCAAAAGAGTTTGACCTCCAAAGGGCCAATAATTGATTAGTGACGCGAAATAAGGACCAATAGAAATCTATATTTCTATTGGGGGTGAGAGACGGCAGACGAGAAATGCAAACCGTCTGTCTATGTTCTATAAATAAAAATTTCTTAGGATTTTCAACAGAGTTATATAATAAATAATAAAACACAATAATAATATCAATATTTCGTTACGATTGGCTTAATGTGTGGTTTATTTTTACACCAATTTAGTTGTATTTTAGATTTGGTAATATAATTTGAATTTCAATTATTTGGCTACAATTCATGTTTTATTTTATTGCTGTAATTAATTAAATGACATCCCGCTTCCAATTTATATTCCGAAGCGGATATTCTTGTTATTAAATTAAATGTATACTATTCATAGTATCTCGGTATATATAACTGCGCATAAACAAAAAACATCGATAAAGGTTACATTATACAGTAGTATCAGATCTTTGCAAAATTAATATTTACAGTATGGTTTCGTGTGTTTTGGTCGCTTTGTTGGGCTTGACAATATTCATTGTAAGTTTCGTAAAAAATGGTTCTAAGGATATACATTATACATTTCAGATATAATAATTTGCTTGACACCTTAACTAGAAGTTATTTTCCAATTTTTTATTGCGTCCCCATTTACCCTATCCCCCTCAATTTCAAGTAGGGGATACTATTGTACCTAGAGCATAGTGTATCTAGAAACAATTTCAATATTTTATTAGTACCGTCATCTAGCGGCTAACCAGCGAGGTTCACCGTGCCCTTCAGCCATGCCAACCATCCTATTATAATTTTAAATTTTTAAAACGTCTTTTGTGATTTTCCAGTGAAAAAGTAGATTTTACACAATAAAAGTAAATATTTTACCTCTAGTTTGTGCGTAAATATTACCGTTTACTGTCGGTTAGTGAATAGACAGTAAGTTTTACGAGATTCCCCGAGGTATGGTGAGTAGAATGCCAGCGCTATATTTAGTTTTTAACATAACGCGGTAGCAGGACTGTCAAGAATCATCTGTACAGAATGCAACTGTACAATGGAGACTTTAACTCCAGATTATGCGGACAAGTTAAGAAAATAGTATATAAGCAATTAAAAGTTTATTTATATTATCCAACAAGCAACAATAATTGATGTTAATTTATTCATAGTTTCATCTAAGTTAGCTTTGGATCCCCGCAGATCGGTTTACTGATTTCAACTGTTTTACGACGTGTAGCTAATTTGACAGTTTCTATCGTCATTTTCTCGGAAACTGTCTTAGATTAGGTATAAGCACGGCCGACTCCAATCAATAAAGTTGGCCGTGGTTTGGGGTATAGGAATAGGTCGAACCATTCTGGTGTCATGAAACGAAGTACACTTCATAACAGAATGATTACTGCTAACACTGCAAGCTAACAACCATCAACCATAGCCATCAAGCTTTTCCTACTACCCCAATCTGAAAATTATGCAAGAATAGCTGAAACATAGAATAATAAAACAGCTTTTAAATCAGATAAACTCGAAGAAGCTTCCCTAGTCAAACCAGAAAGTTATGAAAACCAAAAATAATATAGAGGAAAGTACCCAAACCCGGGCCCTTCTCTTAAAGTGGGCCCCTTATCTGCTGACTCCGCATAGAGTCGTCATGTATCGGAAATACTTAAAACAGATACTTTTCAATGTGCCCGCATACGTCGCGTGGCCTACACTCGTTACCTTCAGTTGTTGCCGATCTGCCACGTGTTAAAATCAGATCTTTAAATGTCGAAGTTATTTTATGTGCGTGTATATAATTAAGTACTGACGCTGTTTCATTGGTAAGTCCCTCAAACTATATATATTCTTAAATGGCATTCCGAAAGCCTTCTATTTATGATTTTGAGATTTAGTTTGCACAACCAATTCAAAAATGGTAAGCTCCTAAAAAATAAGCACGTTCGCGCTTAACCCGGGCCCCCTTAGGATTCTTAAAGCGGGCCCCCTCTTTTGTCAAGTGAAAAGCCGCCAGCAGGTTTATCTTATATAAATTTCATTTTTTTGAATCTCTCTTCGGGTCTGTTAAAATACATTGAAGAGGCCAACAAGATGCAGCAGCCTTCGTTTTATGATTGTCAACAAGGAACAGAAAAGGGACTTAATGTTAGGGAACAAGTAGTAGATCTAGAAACAGACTTAAATAAACCATCTACTTCTAAAACCTCTTAACTTGTTGTGCCCTCAACATATTTTGATGGAAAACACCACAATACAATTACTACAGTTACCCTGACACCCATACAAAACAGGCCCTCAACATCATTTTAAATAAGCCCATTCGAAATTTCCCCAGTTCCATAAGTTAAGAAAAGAAGTTTCACGAGAGGACGAAAGGCATGTAGTTCTGAAATCATAACTTCTTCACCATACAAAATTGATTTAGAGCAAGCTATAGAAGCTAGGGCTAATCCTCAACCTAAACAGTCAGCGCGTGGTCGTGGATCTAAGTCTCTTCCAAGGCCTACACAACCAAAATCAAAGAAGGAGGCAGTTAAGAAACGTCTTAAGATTACAAGCGAAGACTCTACCTCTAATGAAGATACAAACAGTGAAGTATCCTCAAGTTCATCTGAACTTGAAGTTTCTCCAGGAATATTGTCTTTGGATAATGACGATGCTGAGTGTATGTTCTGCAATGTAAAATTTTCACAAAACACTAGAGGAGAGTTGTGGGTTATGTGTTTGATGTGTTCATTGTGGGCCCATGTTGATTGTGCAGGAGCGGAAAAAGATGCCTACATTTGTGATTTTTGTAAATAATTAAGTACATGAAAATCATCAACAAGATGTTATTTTTTTAAGTTGTATAATGAATTTTTTCGTTTTTAGAGTTTTGGAGGATATTAGATAATGTTATATAATATATAATAACAATTTTCGTTCATGTTATATCCATTTTTAACTTTTGGTATACATTTTTATTTCTTTTTTACCTTGGGGCCCACTTTAGGAAGCTTTTTTCGAAATGCGACGAAACGCAATGTTTGTTAAAAGTATTTTTTTCTACCAAAAGGTTTTTTATTTTTATGTTCAAGTAAAATAAACTGATTTAGTAACTATATGAAGTATTCATTAAAGGTACTGCGATGTTTTTTTCTTAATATTGTATTTTACAAATGTTAAAAACAAAATGGGGGCCCGACTTTGGATACTTTCCTCTACTTCATTGGTTAGTATGGAGAATCATATATTGAACAAACTTTTCACACAATTTAAAGAAAATTTCAAATACACCCAAGGAAGCTAGATTTCAAGATCAGGCATAGATAACCACATTTGGACCAAACAACTTCATTGAAATTCGGTTGACACAGGCTAAAGTTTTGTGGAAGGAACCGTACTGACAAAAGCGGAAATTCATAGAAGCCGCTAATATCGGTCGAAACTCCAGTGTTTTTAGCAAACCAAATATTGAGATCCCCAATATTTGAATGTCATTTATATTTCCAAGCAAGCTGCATAAATTGTATACTGAGGCTCAATCGCAAGCTGCAGGGACTAGTATGATTAATATTTATTTTACCCATGAAAACATCCCAATAAACATTTTTTTTACTAACGACTAATTGTGTAAGTATCTATACTGACGTAATTTTTAGTAATATTTTCTTAATGCACAGATATGGACCTTAATTTCACGTAAAATGAACGTTACGTTCACTAAGCCAATATTTTCTTAATGCAGATATGGACCTTAATTTCACATAAAATGAACGTTGAGTTCACTAAGCAGACGTCGGTCGCGTCGTTGCTTGGAGCGCTAATAGTTATTTTATGGTAAAGAATTTGACGTCTGAGTAACGTTGGACTTTTTCTTCGAACAAGTATAATTTTCTACAATTTATTATCTACGTTTAGACCTCGCCTTTTGCACCTACCAAACTTGGTACAAGGAATGGAACTTTTTTTGGTCAGTCGTGGCCCGTTAAAATAAAAACACGAAATTTGTCCTTACCTTACTTATTAGAAGGATGAATGATTGTTTTTTAGTTTTCTATTATAAGGAAGTGGGTCGAAAAGCAAGCATGTTCTGAATAAAAGGAAAAATAGCCTACCGTCATACTAACACTTGTTACAAAAAAAAGCTAAATTGGTTGCATCACAATCTCAGGTTAGTCAGAGTTGGATAAGTTCAGGTGCATTAGCTAACTTCGCCATTTTTATGTTGACAAGGTGTGTAGCACAGTGGCGGCGCCAGGATTTTTGGGATGGGAGGGCACAAATGGGCTCGATGAATTTTGAGTGGGCATTATCCAAAATAGAAGTGACTTCTAAAAAAAAAGTCGCCGGCCTCCCGACGCTCTGGAACGGAACGCCATATGTAGCGATCAATAAAGCTTCCCTCTTGTTCTAAGTGATGTTTAAAAAAAAAATCGCTCTCTTAAAAATACCGTCTAACCACTAGTCGAAACTTTTATAGCCAAGTCCCTCTTCTCCCGAAAATTCCACTACAATACCGGATCCATCAATTTGGGGGGGGGGGGGCACCAGGGTGGGCACTCATGTTTCTAGGGTGGGCCAGTGCCCACCCTGCCCCCCCCCCCCCTGGCGCCGCCTATGGTGTAGCATCTCGCCGGTTATTAAAGAAAAGTACTTTTATTTTTGGAATTTTGAAAATAAATGCCATTTCAACTGATTTTTCGTGTTATTCATAAGAAAATATATTAAAGTTCTCTTATTTTGAAGCAAACATATATTTTACGATATATCTTGGTCACATTTGTCAGTAAAATGCGCCAAATTTTATTATCGAGCAACACATAAAAAACTGTTTAACATTTTAATTTCTCGTCATTCTTTTCTTATAAACACAAAAAATTAAATTATATTTTATTTACACCAAGTAAAATTTGGTAAAAAAAGGTACATTTTAACAGTAAGTTATCGACGATTAGTGTTAAAAATAAAATTGATACATAAAATCAATCTTTCGGATCTAGAATATTCTGCGAATTTCAAGATGCCTATAGTTACCACAAATCCAAAAAGTTTTGACCTGTTTGTAAAGGCAACTAAACATTTCTGAAATGGTAACATAACAAAATTTCAAAATTGCGTCATTCGAGACATTTATGACCTAAAAAGTGTTCAAGATCTATTTAAAAGTTTAGTCCTAAAATAATTGACTCCACACTAGATAAAACTAAGTCAACTATCGACATGGTGCAGACTGGAAAAACTGCTTTGTAGGAATTAGTTTACCTGGAACTCAAAAATATGTAAAAAATTAAACACGCTAACTAAAAAATTTTTTTTTCGATGTCAGAAAGTTTTCTTTAGCACCAAAATACGCAACGCCTCGAACAACCCGATTTTGTCTCTCTAACTATCTCTTTGAGAGTCCCATCTACTGACACAAATTTATACCACCCTCGATAAAATAATTTTAATAAACAAGTAGAATAATCTGTTGAAGTTTAGTGTATTTTTGCTTCAGGTATTATCTTATATCCTTCGTCCATGTATCAATTGAAGCGCTCGGGGGAACAAGGTACATAAGCCACATTTTTCGAAAAAATTAGATTTGTTTAAAGAATACTTTCTCAAGAAGGTCAGAAGCCACCCTGAATATATTTTCAACATACTCGACGAGATGGCGCCACCAAACCTGTAGGTTCTTGTTGCCCAAATTGAATATCAGGCATTTTTTTAGCCAAGAAGGTCATATGCCACCTTCAAAGCAACAATAATGTTAGTGAAATATGAACTAAATGGATATTTTAAGCAGGTTAATATTGGAAAACGCGGTAATAGGCTTTGCCAAAAGTCCAACGAAATTTTAGAAAACTTGCAAAAAAAATATGATAAGCCTGCACAGCTAAACAAGTAGTAAGAAAGTGGAAGACTTGAAGAAGCTCATGCAATATATACCTCCTGTTAACCAAAGCTTCTACCTAAATATTTTTAGAACACCTAATTCCGCTACTGAGGATGCAGGAACAGAAGAAAATGATGTGGAATGTGTTGATGGTGAACCTGATATAGACTTTAACGAAGAGGTTTAGAAGTCAACATTTTTTTTTCTATTTTTCAAATTGGAATCCAAGTTTTTGTTCCTTTTAATTTAACATAATATATTCTATATATTTTTTGTGGGTGTTTCTTTTTCTAAAATATGTAATATGTTTTTAAAGGCATAAAGGTCACAAGCCATATTTTTTTCTATTTTCAAAAATATATACGTTTTTAAAATCAAATTAACATATTTTTTGTTAGAAGCTGATAAATGAAGCAATCCTTCATAAATATCGCATAAAATCATTCGTTTCAAAACACAAATCTGATTTCAGGATTTAACCAAAAGTTTAAAATTAAGTTTTCTCAATAAAAACGAAATGTGGCTTACGTACCTTGTTCCCCTGAGCGCTTCAATTAGTATAATTGGGTAAAATTTACTAAATTTTAGGTAAATTGTCAAGCAGCTGGTCCTCTAGACCTGCCGCTCATTCATAATCTTAAAAAACCAGAATTTGACAAATGCTTAGATGAATCGGGATTAACCAAAGACGATTTAAAATATATATATAATTATCCACCAAAGGATGCTACCACAAAAGAACTGTGTCTTGGAAAATGTCTAGCCAAATCTGCAGGACTTCTAAAAGACGACGGAACCCTTAATTCTGAACTGATAAAAGTAAGTAGTATTTTCAATAAGTTGTCTAAATATAAAACTATAAACATCAACGTCCAAATCAGTCATCAAGTTCCTACTGGGACATTTCTGAAGTATGTTTAAAGGGTTAAGTTTTTGAATGATAGAATAGTTTTTTGATTTGAAAACAAATAAAGACCATGCAAGTCTAATGCTCTTCTATCATTCATTTATTCTGAAATTTAAGGATATTACATAGTTTACCATTTAGGAAAAATCTTGTAGCAACCTACTGTTGCTTTGGTAAGGATCTTATTTGATTTATCATTTAAGAACAATTTTGTAACAATCTATTGAGTTTAAAGATCTCACATAATTTATTATTTATCGTCGCCCGCAAGAATTTTTGAAAAAGAAGAAAAAGATTTGAAAATCCATTAATAAACATGGACGAAATTCGTTTAAAGAGAACGAGATATTTTTAATATACAGGGTTGCCCAGAAGTCCGGAATACAATTAATATCAATTAAAGGATAAAGATCTAGGAAAAACGCTCGGACCCGTAAATTTTTATTTTTAATTGAGCACTTTTTGACCTAAAAAAATATTATACAGGGTCTCATAGAACTGTCGTCACTTCTTTCAATTTTTTTTTTCAATGGAACACCCTATGTATTGTATCATTTTCTGATTCCCCACAAAATTCTACGCTTATTTTGTATGAAATGTTATGTCTAAATTTAATAGTTTTTGAGATATTGACGTTTAAAATATAGCATTTTTTGACTTTGACAGGCTGTAACATTGGAACGGTTCATGTTAAAGAAAAATGGTTTTCACCTCCCTATCTTAGTTTTTTATTCTCTATCCAAAGAAATCAACCTCCGATTTACAATGTTAAACAGTTAAAACCGGTTTTTTGGTTTAACATGGTAAATCGGAGGTTAGTTTCTTTGGATAGAGAATAAAAAACTAAGATAAAAAGGTGAAAACCATTTTTCTCTAAGATGAACCGTTCCAATGTTACAGCCTGTCAAAGTCAAAAAATGCCACATTTTAAACGTCAATATCTCAAAAACTTGTGAATTTAGACATATGACATTTACAACATAAGCGTAGAATTTTGTGTGAAATCAAAAAATAATACAATATATATATACAATATATAGGGTGTTTCATTAAAAAAAAAGTCAAAGACGTGACGACAGTTCTATGAGACACCCTGTATAATATATTTTTATGTCAAAAAATGCACAATTAAAAATAAAAATTTACGGGGCCGAGCGTTTTTCCTAGATCGTTATCCTCTAATTGATATTAATTTTATTACGGACTTCTGGGCAACCCTGTATAATGAATTAGGTATAATAGATTTGATATATTCTAGAAATCCGTTCCTCCATCTGAAGATACGGCAACAGTAAGGACAGTGATTAAGTGCATGGAAGATGCTGGTCCAGTGACCACGTGTGACGATATGGCCAAGATTGAAAACTGTGTACCTGTATATTCGTCAACACACACAGCATAGGATTTTGTATATACCATATTTTTTAGTGATTAATAAATCCACAAATGAGCAAATATTGAGTCTTTTTTCAAAGTACCATTGTACTAGAACCAATGGGGAGATTAAAATGACCATTCTGTGCATTTTTAAAGGAAATTAGACATTCAAGATACATATTGTGATGTAGTACCGTTGGATCAATAGTTATTATAATCAATAGGGCTTTGGATTGAAAAACGGGCTTGTGATGAACATGAGCTTTTCCCCTCTCAGAATGTAAGACAAAAAACAACTGGTAAGTACTTGCTAATTTTCATTAGGGCAACTTTTAACCTAAAATTTGTGGACCTGTTTATTTGCTTTATGTTAGGCAAACTTAACGGAATACCAAGGCAGCTGACAAATGCTAAAGATTAATTATTTATTTCCTTTATTTTATTATTTTTATTAACCTGATTTTTTTGATAACCTGATTTTGACAGTTTTATATTAGGGAATCCAAACCACGTGATTCAATATGGCGGTTGGATGGCAAAAGCATTGAGTCACCCGTTAAATGCCACCAGAAAAATTATTTTTATGGTCACGTGTACCAATCACAAAGCAGTATTTGCCATCCAGCCGACAATTTGACACATCGTTGGATTGCCTAATTTGGTAACTTCGTTGTGGCTGTGTACACGTAGGGTAAAATTGAAGAAAAGAAGAGAGTCGGGTTTGTATTACGTGTAAAAAAAATTTTATTTTGTTAAAATCTTAGCACGTTTCGTGTTGTCTTTTTATAATTTTTAATATTGTTTTTGAAACATTGTGTGGACGAAATGCCATTCCACCTTGAGGATATCATTGTATACTGACGAGTGAGTATTGAAAATCATATTTTAAATCAATGAAAGAGTTTTTTAAATTCTTTGCATTCCACAAATTCTTTCCAAAGAATTCTATTATTTAACCTACCGTTATTAAAATTTTCAATTCTCACTTTCAGATAGCACTGAGGATGGCGAAAGGCGAAAGCCGAAAGCGCTCTGCTAAGATTTTAACAAAATAAAAAAAATTTTACACGTAATACAAACCCGACTCTCTTCTTTTCTTTAATTTGGTAACGTTGTGACACCAATTTCGCTCACTTTCGAGGCAATGCTTCTCCCCGCATCTATCACTCTTTTACAATGAGAAGTTGATGGCTTTTCTTCATTGGCGCGGGGCTAATTTTAGGGGTTCTTACCCTCATGAAGTCACCATGCGTAAGAGGTCGACCTAAGCCTGAAAAAAAAATTGTTTGCACAGATTTGCAAAACAGTATGAATTTGTCGAAATCTACATAAAATTTGCTACAATATATCAAAAAATTGCAGATATATACTTTTTTAAAAGCTTACAGAAATTTGAAAAATCACCACCAGAAAGAAATTTTGCAATTTTTTAAAACACACTATATTAAAAGTGCGAGGATGCAAGGTATCAAATAATCATGATGTAATAAAATTATTTTCAAACTGCGATATTTGGTCCTAAAGGAGTTTAAACTTAGGTTGACAAATTTGTTACATATATCACTATTAAAGATTTTAGGAGCTATACCGGGTGACAACTAATGTTGTTACCCCCCCTCGGCAAAAATATGATCCATTGCTCAGAGGAGTGTATGGAGGCGGATGAAAAGAGCGAGGTGAATGAACTTAGAAACATAATTCAGAAACTACAAACTGAAATCGACCACAAAGACGAATACATTAAAAGAATCAAGGGCAATTCTGTTGCATTTCAGAGCGACGCTCTTGGAGTAGAAGACGGGTATCTACGTGAAATCGGCAAACTGCAGAATATCATTAGGAACTTAAAAAGAAACGCAGTTAACAAAAAAATGAGTCCGCCAAAAGATAGCGCTAAACTGGAGACCACTAGCAGATCATGTCAAACAGCTTTGACTTCTCATTGTGATGTGGGAAATAATAGTATATTACATAACAAGTGATGAAAGTGATACTTTTCAAACGAGGAGATATTTAGCACGAGGAGATATTTAGCACGATGCGTCAGCCGAGTGCGGAAATTCTCCGAGTTTTAGAATAATCACTTTCACACGAGTAATGTACACTATTTTTCCTACGACCACAAAGAATTATTAAAAAAGCCTTTGATTTGTAAAAAATATATTTCAACTCTAGAGTTGAAATTAGCATTCTTAGGATTATGTTCCACTTAATATCTGGTTTCATAGTTTGTCAATAGGCGTATCCTTTGTTTTGTTTAACTTTTTCATTTTTTCATATATTATAATAATATAACACAGAGGAAGAACTAATCCTAGATTGACTTCTAAATTAACCAGAATGAAAAATTTTAAATTTTAAGGAAAGATGCATTAAACATAAACTTAAAAAATCCACCCAACAAGGAAGATTTCAATACAAAATAATTCTATAAATTATTTAATGTTTTTATAAAAAAAAAGTCAAATACTCCTGACGGGATTTGAACCTGTGACCTTCCTATCTGTAGACTGAAGCCATAGTCTCCACGCTACGCTATGGCTATCAATAAATACTTGTTTAATATGTAGGTACATGACATTTTCTTCAGGCGATTTGTTTTTTCTGGTAATAGATTTTTCAGTATATTATTAAAAAAATTTATAATTTCAGATGGCGTATTTTCACACTCTAATTCTGAATCACTTGACAAATGCATGAAAAATAAGTTTAAACACTCACAATTACTGCTTTCTAAAATTTGTTCTTTTTAATAAATAGGGGTCATCTGTCAAATTGGCATGACATGTTTAAATTACATAGTGTGCCTTGTATTTCCACTTTAGAGTTGAAATATTTTCTTTCAACACGCGTGTGATATTCGGCGCTTTCGAGCCAAGTTAACCGTGTTTTTTTCTCATTTTCATAGGTGGTCGTAGGAAAAAATTATTAACATCAAACAGAATAAAAGAAATCAAGTGGGCAGATATGCCAAAACGGGCCAGAATGCCTTAAATCCAACCCTAAAACCACTGACAACAAAAACACTGCTAACAAGAGAGGGAAAAACAAGAAAATCAACAACACCAGACAGAATATGTCAAAACGGACCAAGAATGCCTTGACACAATGCAAGATGTCTCTGATCAAGTGAGAAGATATGTCAGAATAAACCAAGACTGCCTAGAAGCAATGCAGGATCCCTCCACTTACGAATTCCAGGATGAAGAAAATTCTAAAAATGCTGGTCAGGAGCGCATGATGGTGGAACATCAGGTCACAGTCCAAATCTCTATAAAATCTAGACTACAGATTCTGATTCTTGGAGATAGCGGAATTGAGGGGTGCAGCGGCATTCTAAAAATTTTTTTTTTTATGATAAAACACCTGCACTGTAGGAAAAATCCTTTAAGGCGCTCTGGGAGCGGTGCGAGTGCGAAAAAAGCGATTAACGTTGGTCTTGAAACGTTGAAGATTGTATTCATTGGGAAACACGACCTCAGGAAGATCATTCCACAAAGATGACGTTCTCCAGATGAAAGAATTCTTGAACAATGAAGTTCGATTAGTACTAAGCTGAACAACATATGGATGAGCGGCAGCGGTTCGCCGTGTATTTCTGTTTTGCATTGCTCTAGGTGGAATCAAGTGGGCAATGTCAACACCTGCCATGGAAATATCTGTAAAAGAGAGCCAAATCACCAACCTGTCTTCGATGCTCCAGGCTATCGAGGGTCTTGGTCAGCTCGAGTCCGCCGATCAGACGAACGGCTCTCCATTGAATGGAATCCAGTAGCCGAAGGGTGTGCTTGGGTGCAGAGCTCCAGACACGAGAGCAATATTCTAATGATGGTCGAATCTGGGCTTTGTAGAGTGTCAAAAGTTGATGAGGTGTGTACAACCTTTTGGTGCGGAAAAGTACACCAATTCTAGGTTTTACATGAACTGCCAAGCGGTTCAAAATCTAGTTCAGGAAGCCTACTGGTATGGAAAAAACTTCACTAAAAGGGGCTTATGTTTCTTGGTATGGCTAACATAAAGATAGGTCAGAGCTTCGATGGTTACCAGCTTGATGATTTTTTGTTTTGGGCGCTTATCTTCATCGGAATGCCTTATGACTTAAACAATAACACCTGAATTTACAATTTAATTTTTAAAAAAATATGGACTCATATCTACTGCGCCTGCAGCGATATTCCTTTTATCGATTCAGAAAGTCTGAAGGATAGACATTTTTCGTATTATAAAAAGGCTGAAATTATGTAATGGGTAAGCCCAAAATACCCTACAATGTATAAATGTAAAGGAAGAAAAGATCCCTTCACCTGTTGACGTGGAAAGACGACTGGCGGCACTACGAGCGCAAAGTCAGCCTTCTTTTCACGCTGCTAAGCCCAATGTGACACTACCAAATGACAGTGCTCGTCCAGTACCAGCAAAACTAGTCTCCAAATCTTCCAAGACTTGCCATCCCAACGTCCAAAATCTAGCAAATAAATTAAAATTGGTGGGTACAAATCTAAACTTGTCTAATATAAAAAAAAAAATTAAAAAGAGTTTGTCCTTTTTACATGCTAATGTACAATGTATACGTAACAAAATACCTGACTTTGAGATACTCCTTAAGGAAAATTTAATCGATTCTTTTTGTGTCAATAAACACTGGCTCGTCAGTGATGAGCTAAGCGTGGTAAACTTTGAAGGTTACAGGGTTGCCTCTAGTTTTTGTAGTAGCGTGAAATCGCACGGTGGCGTAGCCATTTTTTTTTTAAATCACTTTCAATTCACACCAATAAATTTTGAAAATTTATGTATAGAGCAACACTGTAAAGTCGCAGACGTTCTACTAACCCAATTTAATATCCAACTCGTAACTATCTACAGATCTTTCAAAGGAGACTTTGACATTTTTACCAATACTGTAACAGCAGTCTTAAATAAATTGGACCTATCAAAACAAATTCTTGTTACAGGGGACTTTAACGTTTACTTTAACACCAATGACGAAAAAGCTCTAGACATTTGTAATGTTTTTAGGACACCTGGCTTATAAGTTTAGATAAGAAAAAAGTAGTAATAAACTTGTTGCCATTTTATTTTTCGTTTTAAGAACTGTAGCTCAGAAATATATTTTCAACCCCATTTGGAGGGTCTGCTTGGCACCTTTTTATAAATAAATCGTTACTAAAACTTTTGAAATTCCATGGATTTTATTGTTTTAATTTATTCTGCCAGCCTGGCCTAAAGTTTTAGTCACAACGTGTATTTAATGATTAACAAAACAAAAATAGTTTAAATTAATTGACAGGTAATTTGAGTTTTGTAATCGTTTTATTGGTTTGACATTTTAAGGTTATTATATTTTTGATAAAAAACGCGTTAGTTGGTCCAGTGGCCTAAACATTCTGTCGTCAAATGACAAAGACCGAATAAGGGACCACGATCGATATATTAGAACTTGCGTAAACGTCTTCACAAACTATTTGAAATAATTGATTTTGAGTTGTATTTTTTTAATAACATTTATTAATATAATTATACATTACATTTAGTTAAAGCATCCCCTAAATTGTAATAATCCTTTTTACTCAAATAACAATTAGATACATACGAAATGCGTGTGTAAATTTTTGACAAACAATAATTCCTAATTTAGCCTAAGATATCATGAAAGGTGGATCCATTGTAGCCTACGTCACTGCTGGCAGCATTTTGGAAAGTTATATACATTCTAGAACAAAAAGATAATCATAGCGGCTGGCAGAATAACTTGGTTTTTATTCTCGACCTTGAAGTAATGAAGAAGTGCTTTAACGTCAAATGAAAGAGAAAATTGGAGAGTTTACGGTATCCAAAATCTTCCTTATTATTGTGATTTTAATCTTTAAAGGACGAGAGAGAACACAAAATTATCCTTAGCTATATTAAAATTCAAATACTTTTATTAGCCAAATAATAGTATATTACATAACAAGTGATGAAAGTGATACTTTTCAAACGAGGAGATATTTAGCACGAGGCGTCAGCCGAGTGCGGAAATTCTCCGAGTTTTAGAATAATCACTTTCACACGAGTAATGTGCACTATTTTTCCTACGACCACAAAGAATTATTAAAAAAACCTTTGATTTGTGAAAAAAATATTCCAACTCTAGAGCTGAAAAAAAATATTTCAACTCTAGAGTGGAAATACAAGGCACACTATTTAATTTAAACATATGATGCCAATTTAATAGATCGAAAGGTCATGTTCAAATTCCATCAGGAGTACTTGACTTTTTTTTATAAAAACATTAAATAAATTAAAAAAATTCACCCAACAAGGAAGATTTCAATTCAAAATAATTCTATAAATTATTTAATGTTTTCATAAAAAAAAGTCAAGTGCTCCTGATGGGATTTGAACCTCTGATCTTTCGATTCGTAGGTCATGGCTCTAATCTCTAGGCTATGGCGACCCATAAACATTTTCTGCTTAAGTTTAATATATGACATTTTCTTCAGTGGGGCTTGTTTTCACTGGTAATAAACTTTCCAGTATATTCTTAACTTTTTTTATAATTTCAGATGGCGTATTTTCACACTCTAATTCTGAATCACTCGACAAATACGTGATAAATAAACTAAACTGCTTTCTAAAATTTGTTCTTTTTAATAAATAGGTGTGGTCTGTCAAATTGGCATCATATGCCTAAATTAAATAGTGTGCCTTGTATTTCCACTCTAGAGTTGAAATATTTTCTTTCAGCACGCGTGTGATATTCGGCGCTTTCGAGCCAAGTTAACCGTGCTTTTTTTCTCATTTTCGTAGGTGGTCGTAGGAAAAAATAATTACAATTTGCAGTCATGATATAATATAACGAAGTCGTATCTACTCTCCAGAAGGGACATGATCATGTAGGGTTGGGAACAGAAAGCCCTATCTTTCTTCTTACAAGATAGCGCTTTCTGTTCCCAACCCTAAATGATCATGTCCCTTCTGGAAAGTAGATACGACTTCGTTATAAAAGACAAAAGTCCGAGCACACTACTACACCTTTTTGAGGATCTATCACAGAGGTCGGCAACCTACGGCACGCGTGCCAGACTTGGCACGCCTAGCAATTTAAAATGGCACGCCTTATTACTTTTAACAATTTTATAAATTATTTTCTCGTATAAAAATTATACAGTCTTGTATAGTGGCCCGTAGTGCCGATCTGTTACGTTTTTAAAGGATCTGTTATTGGTGTTTTCTAGTCCCATTACTTTTGTTCGGGTTCCGGTTTTTTTTTAGAAGTCACTTTGAATTGGAACAGATGATGAGCAGCAATTTTTGGTGGCAACACTGATAGTGGCACTTTGGCTTGGTTCAAAATTTCACATGGGCACTTTTTTGTTAAAAGGTTGCCGACCCTAGATCTATCACATAAGAGAGACAAGTCAGAGGCCCACCTTTGGTTCAACAGTCAATGTTTAAAGGATGATTTGACTCCTAATAATATAACCCACAAATTCAAACAAACCAAACGACCCTTTTTGTAAGAAGGAAGATAGGGCTTTTTGTTTCCAACCCTACATGATATAATATGGTTTGTTCACAAATTACGTAACGTAACTTGGGGGGAGGAGGTCCGATCAGGAGTTGCGATACCGATACGTAGGGGAGGGGGAATTAAAAATGTAGTTTTTGCGTTACGTAATGGACCTCATAAAACACGATTGAGATAATCAGGTCGATCTAGATGTAATTACAAAGCGAGGTTAATATTAGAATTGTTCTTTCCATAACCAAAGATACTATCTTTCGGTTTAAATGTGTCCTGCAAAACCTGGGTTGATAATAAAACACTAAGATAGGAATTGCAAATCGTTTTTAACAGTCCCTATCAGTAAGATTCTGTAGCATATTATAGTGTAAAAAATGTTCATGGAAATGAACATGTCCGCCAATTTTCCGACGTAAGTTAAGTTGCCTCATCGGGGATCTTGAATAAATGGTTTTCTGCCCAATTTCCTCTTTAATTTGACACAAAAAAGTTTTATCGAAATTTCTTCTAGGTACAACAGGAATTCTGGTGGCCTGGTAACCGCCCGCCTAGCGAGTTATCATCTCCTTTTAATTAAAAGCAGAAAACAGATACAGATAACAGTTACAAGATAAATATGCAACAACACACATTAATTTGCGATGTTTTAAATTAGGTAAAAAAAAGTCTTCAAGGTTAGTAAACTCTCATTCATAATTGATTTTATTATTATTATTCAGCCTGAAGCAAATAGGCTCAGATAAGAAACGTTTAGTATAAAACCTTTCGTATATTAAGCTGAAAAAAGAAACAAACCACAAACTTAAATCGCCAATTAGTTGTTGCCCATGTAGTTCAATGGATATCCGTAGTTGCGTTGTGTGCGGAAGTTTATTGAAATACATGGGCAACAACTATTAAGCAACTGATTGGCGATTTAAGTTTGTGATTTGTTTCTTTTTAATCGCTTAATGTGTGAAGGGCCTTAGTATTGAAGTTCTGTTATAGCATTCTTAAATAGTTATTTATTATACAAGGGAAAAAAGCATTAGATTTTAGCTCGAGGTTGTGTTGTCTCCCGACGCGAAGCGGAGGGAGACAAAAAAGCGAGAGCTAAAATCGAATATTTTTCCCGTGTATACTACACTATTTTTTTCTGTGACGGGAAAAACGACGATATTATTACAATATATTAAAGTCAGAAAAGTATCGATGTGAAATTTGACTTTTTAAACTAGTACGTAGGCTGTTTTACTTATAGCGACAATTGGGCCTGCGTTTCTAAGGAAACCTTTAAAATAATCAAATATCTGTCAATTTAATTCCGTGATTTAATATAAAAAGTAAGAACTTTAGTGGTTAATTAGTAGTTATATTAAATAATATAAAGTTTAAAATGTCTGATTCTGAGTTTTCTCTGACTCCACCGGAATTAGTAGAAGCAGCGAAAGTAGCGTCACAAAAATTATTGCCAGCTAAATCGCGCAAAATTTACGAAAACGCGTTTTCAAGATTTATGGAATGGAAGATGAAAAAGGCATGCAGTTCTTTGTCGGAGACGGTGTTATTGGCCTATTTTTCGGAACTGACACAACAACAAAAGCCATTAACAGTGTGGTCGAATTATTCAATGATTAAAAGTATGTTACAATCCAATAATAATGTAGACATTTCAAAATATTTCAAACTAATTACATTTCTAAAACAAAATGGGAAAGGTTGCACACCCAAGAAATCTGCTATTTTTACGAGTACAAATATTAGTGATTTTTTAAATAATGCTCCCGATGAAGTTTATTTAATGGCCAAGGTTGTTGTTTTACTTGCGATTGCAGGAGCTTGTCGAATTTGCGAAATCAGCCAGGTAACATTAGATGATATTGAAGATTCGGGAACGTTATTAATTGTGAAAATTAAGCAAACAAAGAATGATGTCAACAGGAGATTTGTAGTTACTGAAAAATATATTAAATTTTACCGAATGTACATAGCCCTTCGTCCAACAGCAGCAAATGATCGCCGCCTATTTTATGCATATCACAATGGAAAATGTATCAATCAAGTTGTGGGTAAAAATCAGTTTTATAAGGTACCCCAAACAGTAGCTAATTTTCTTCAACTTGAAAATGTTACCTTATACACGGGTCATTCATTTCGAAGATCGTCTGCTACACTTAGTTGAATCTGGGGGAGACTTGTTGACACTCAAGAAACATGGCGGTTGGAAGTCATCAACGGTCGCTGAAGGGTATGTGATGAATCGGTAGCACACAGGACAGAAATAGCTAATAAAGTGTTTAGAACCTGTGGCAGTGCTGAAAGAACACCCGATTTGCGACCAGGTACATCAACGGCAGTTGTGTCCATGGCAGAAAATATAATTACAACACGAGAAAATTCGACTGTACCGAATAGTAAAATGAACATGTCATGCATGCAATGCACATTTAATAATTGTACTTTTTGATTTAAAGAAAATGTAACTTTTTGTATAATAAAATATTCTAAAATTAAATATCTACCTTCACTTATGTGTGTATATTATATCCGGGAAAAAAGGAATCACTTTTTCCCGGGGAAAAAAGTAATCACATCACTTTTTTCCCGGGGAAAAAAGTAATTTCACAAAAAGCGACATTTTTTTACCTGTCAACAGAGATAAAATGTCAAACGTTTTTCCCGTCACAGAAAAAAATATGTTATTTAATTTTGGTAGAGCATTTTTAAAGTACATTTAATTTGTATTACATTTTTTTCTGTATTTCCTCTTGACTGATATAAATCTATGTTTGTGATATATGTGTCGTAGGCTAATTACAAAATCAGTCGTTTTATAAATGACTAGGCATATTGTAATATGAAGAATAAATACTGAATTTTTACAATTCGACTGAACTCTTTAGGCGTTTCATAAAACGCGGAATTGCACTCAGGCTTATTGTAAAATGAAGGTGTTAGCGATTATTTTTACAATTCGCCTGGAATCAAACTAGACATATTTAGGCGTATTATAATAAGACTGTTATCGAGTCAGGCGAATTGTTAGTTTAACTTCTTTATGTTGTGGTTTGACAGTTTGTAAACAATCAACGCGGCAACAGTATTTTTTCATTGTTACTCCAGAAACTTTCGTTTTAAAATGTTAGAAGACTTAGAAATAAAATTTGTGTGGTGTTTTATTATAAACAGCTTGAGACATTTTACACCGGTAACCGGTAAGTAATAACAAAAACATAACCTCAAAAGCCAAAAATAATATACCTCTAGGTATTATTATCATGTGTTGTAAGAGTTACCCATTAATTTCTTTTATGATGTTGTGACAAAAAAAAAACAAAATAAAGAGTCCAACTTACTATTTATTTTCTTGAAATATTATACGATCAAGCAACAATATAAATCGGTGTTTTATAAAATGCCTAAGTACTTTCCAGTCTTTTACAAAACGACTAGTTATAAACAGTCATATTCTAAAACAAACGAGATTGGAGAACCGTTTACAAAAAGCCTGAGTGCAAAGCTTGGACAATTATCCATCATTTTGGTCCTATGCTCATTGGCGTACCGACTTTAATAAGCGGGGGGGGGAGCTGTTAAAAGTGTAATCATTTAAATCGCTGTAACTTATAAACGACTTATCCGATTCTAGCAAACTAAATACTGTTTGGAAGAGAAATGTATGCACTTTCACCAATCGTATTTAGTTGTCCATAATAGTTCTCAAAAAAAATGCTAGAGGGCGCAATTTGTAATATTAACACATTTTTTGATTTTACTCCGAAAAAATAAATCATACGGTATAATAATGATACCATAATCGAAAAGTAGATGAAATTTGCTAGAAAAAATATTAAAACCGCCACTCGATATCTCCGTTGGTTTCAGCGTTATCGCCAATAGAATAATTTTTAAAACTAAGCGATTATATATTTTTTAGAAAAAAAGTGGTATGCCACTGATATTTTTCCATGTGGATATTATTTCTGATTAGCATGGTCAATTCTGCATAAAAATGGTCTCTTGCGTTTTTCTCCTCAGGCCCACCGTTCTTAATAAAATAATTAAATTAAATTAGCTCGACTATTTATTATTATTATTATTAACATTGATAATGAGAAATTTGGTTTTATAAAAATTGTTGGAAATGACCAACTTCACTTAATAGGAAAGCTTCCGCCCTTCTAATGGAAAAAAGAGACAAAATTTGAATAATCATTATAGCGAATTTCTGTTGACGAGTTTGTTAGTTGAAGTTATACAGACAAAACATAAACACTAGTGTTGTACTTATTTGTTTTCCCAAGAATTATATTCCAAACTTCCCGCGTATACTTAGTTGCCGCAAGTGGCCATGAGAGGGAAGATGTTCGAGAGAGAGAGAGAGGTGAGAGACGCGTGAGGTGGATGTTAGACGCGGTAGCCGAAAAGTTTGTTTTTAGAGGGTAGATCTCGGGGTAAATTTGTGTAAGTTGTTAAAAGTGGTAGCCGAACATTTGAAACGATCATGTAACTAAAGTTAATTCAGATTAAAGTGTTTAAGTTAACTGAACCTTGTTTTAAATACGCCTTCATCGTCATCCTGTACAAGGCGAGCAAGCCGAAGAAAAGCCAACACTAGAATGTCTTTAGAACGATATAGTAGATTTTTGGAGTAATCTCGCGAGATGGAGTAAAAAAATCGTGAATTCTGGTATGTTTACTTTCAATAACCCAATTCACAACATGAAGTGTGGGCTAAATACGGATCACTAATCTGGGAGGAAATTAGGAGGTCCCAATATCAGCTGATCGATGACAAATTACTGCTATTAGTTACGCAGACTATAAATCTAATACAATGTCCCGAACGAGTGCAATTGCATAAAAATGTTTGCCAAACTTTTGGGCATTCGAAAGCATTAGCACGTCTAGAGATAAATACGGTTGTCGAATTAATCCGAAAACTCTAACTCAAATATGCTTTTTTATAATGATTTTGATGTTTAAGCTGTTTTTAACTTCTGAAACAATCATCTTATATTTTATGCATCCCGTCCAGATTTTTTACAACATGGCAGTGCGTGCTTAAAATGTAAAAAATAGTTATACCTACTTTCGGAAGATAACCGATTAAAAAAATTTCTTCCTTCTGTATCTAATGCCCATTATAAATAAATTTATCACTAAAAATTGTAATTCCAAGGCAGATGGAGTCGAGAAAAGAAATGGCATAAAATTACCTTTCTTTTTTATTGTGCTGGAGCGCTAAAACCTAACCCCCCCCCCCCCCCCCCCCTTCTTTTGAAGGTGAAGAATTCCATGGAAAACGATTTTTTACACTTATTCATTTCATGTCATTAATATTATTAGTTTTACTGAATACACGGCGCATCTCTAAAATTTGCTGCTTCATATTATAACTTGTTTAACGCGATAAATGTATACTTTAGGCGTATTTCTTATTTAGATTTTACCTCTTTTCTTGCTTTAGTATATTTTAGCGGCAAAGCGAATGATATTTGGCCCATAATTTTTGCCAAATATTCGCCGACTATCAGCTCTACTTGCCAAATATTCGGCAAACCGATTATTCGGCGCAACTCTAGAAATTAAAAACTGTAAATTCGCACAGTTTTTCACTTTTTTGCTCTAAATCCAGTTTGTTTTAGTCAAACCGATATAAAATTTGAAAAGTTCAGAGTTTTCTTAACAAAGCAACACTAAATACACAGTTACTTGTCTTTAAACAATTAGAGCTACTTGAAGAATAATAAATTAAGTAGGTTATCGATATGTTGAATTTTTACCTTGTAGGGGGAACCCCAATGGCCTGTTCAATAGCTTCATATAACACCTTGGCGTGTTTTTTGTTCTCATTGACACCAAGACCCCCGATACTCATTAAAGTAGCCTGGGCTGCAGGTTCATTGGTTCCTCCCCAAGACATATTGACTCCAGCAATTACAGTGGCTACACAGTACTAAAAAAAAAAGAGTGAAAATGCAGAAAGCACAATAAAGCTGACTTCATATCAATTTTATATATGTTCTTAAGTTTTTCATCCAAGTTTTTAGTCGTCTTATTGCAATAAAAATAGTCAAATGCGAGCTTGTCTAAGAACTGATGAATTTTTAATTTTAAATGATTCTAGGGCAAATCTGGTTTTCAGTTCCTCATAAGAGTGAGAGTATTGTACTTAATTCCGAAAATAAATCACTGTCTATGACTCAAAAGCTCGAAAAACTTTAAAAAAAGAACTAATATTGAAATATTTTGTAATTATCTAACCAGGTTGTCACGTGAAAAAATATTTTTCCTGTTTGAGTAAAATGTTAGTTAGGCAGTTACAGGGTTGGCAAATATCATGATATTTATATAAATATCAAATATCGGATATATATCCGATATATATCAAATAATTGTTTTCAGCCAAAACAGATAAAATCATACTTATAGTAAAGCCAAGTAAAATTAAGGAAGTAGATATTTGAGTAAATATTTTTATTAAAACATAAATATTATTTCTAAACAGAACAAGCCTCGGAACAAGCATAAAAGCTAACAAAATAATAATAACAGATATTCACCGAGACAACAGATATTTACCTAGGGTGAATGCATACAACAACAAAAATCCCGAAAAAATATATAAATAACCATCCTAAATCAGCCTTATCAATGGTAAGTCATCGTCAGAATCGATGGAACGTCCCGGTAATTCTTCTGGTACAGTTCCTGCCCAAATCCAATCAATATTTTCTTTTTTATTTGTTTCTATTTGATTAGAGTATTTAAATAAAAACGTTAATTTTCCAGCTTTTTCATTTCCAAACCTATTGCGTAGTTTCGATTGCACGAGTCCAAATGATGAAAAGGTTCTCTCAATGGACGCGGTAGACGCAACTGCAATAAGCAGTTGTTCACATAAAGCCAGGAAGTCTTTTTATTTGGCCAATCCTCATCCTCAATAACAATTCCTTTCCACCACACCATAGGAAGTGTATTTTTAAACTGAGATCCAAATACATATTTGGGGAATGGTGTTGATTCAACTAATAGGGCCAGTACCAAGCCAGTTAAATTACTAAATAGTCTTACCAACCGTAATACCAACCCAAACCATACAAAATTTGGCGGTAAATTAAAATGTATCTTTCAATAATAAATATCATGATATATATTGAGCTATAAATATCATTGATATTGTCATGAAAAGAGTAATTTTTCCCAAAAAAATAATAATTTTTAGTTTCATTATTATAAGACCCAGTTTCTCAACATACAAAATATGCTGTCCTAGAAAAATGCTAAGCTTGCACTGTTTATATTACGATCAATAACTCAACCTAGTTCAAGTAATATAAATAGCAGAGCCGGCGCTAGGACAGACACTACAGGTAGAAGTGTAGGTACCAGTGGTACACGCACAACCACCACGCGTCTGATAACCTGGGTCTTCACTCGTCACCCGACCGTCGCCTTTGGGAGCAGCCTCTACATCATATAATGTACGTAAGTTTATACCAAGGTTTAAGTGTAACCCGTTTATTGTAGGTTAATATATTTATAGTATTTTTATTGAAAACCTGTCTACCCTTATTTTACCCATCTGACCCCCCTAAACACAGGCTACGTGACATTTGGTGGAGGCGCCGGGTAAGTATTAAAAATCTTTCGGTGCCTTAGGCCTGTGTTTTTGGGTGTCGATTTTTTGCTTTGCGAAGTTTGTATTGTTATTTGGAGTTTGAGTTTTTTATTGAATTTTCTTTTTCTCTATTATCTTTTAGTTTATTTTTAGTTTATTTTTAGTTTATTTTTAATCGTTAGTTATATATATTCAATTATTGTTAGTGTTCTTTAGTTTTTAGTTCGCTATGCGGCCCTTTTCGGCAAACCGCCAAAAGGGGGGGGGAATATTTCCCCTCTTAGGGTTGTTTTGAAAAACAATTCTTATGTTCTGCCTGGTTGCGTTCGCGCAATCTTAAGGGAACAGCTAGAAAAATTTCTAGCTAGTTCCGAAGACGTCGAGGAACGTCTTAGCTTAAAAGCTCCTGAGGTAAAAAATACCTCCAAAGGGAGATTGAGTCGGCGCCAGCGCCGAGAAATATGGGTGAATTCCCACGTAGGACGCCTCTCCCGGTCGGAGAGGAAGCGACTAACTCGGGGGTTTGTGTCCCGAAAAATGAGGAGGCCGACGGCCTCTAGACATGAGTGCACCCAAGAGTGCAACTGCAGGTGGGTGTTCCCAGCCATATTATATGGCAAAAAACCCGGGAGCGGCCAAAGCCAAAGAAGCTTTGGCGAAAAAGTAAATATGGCCAAAGGAGCCAAAAAACAAAAAAGGACCTTTAGGCCCTTTAGCGTAGAGGAACCGCAGTTGCCGAAATGGCAACGAGAAAAAATTGCGGTGGGTGGCAATATCGCCACTCTAGTGAACCTTAAAGGAGAAGGTTCTTTTTCTACTATCCCTTCCTATGACAAAGGGAAGGCTTGGGCTAAAGTTAAGGCCCAAGTAGCACCGCTAAAAATTAGAGCGGTGCGCGAAAAGAAACATCTGACATTAGGTCAGATTAAAAACGCCGCTAGGAGGGTCGCGGCCAATATATTAATGAAGAGAGTAACCTCTTCATACAGTAAGACCCCCCTTGGGCGGCTAGCCCATCAGCAAGGCGCAGTGATCGACCTTGTGTCCTCGGCTTTACCGGACGTAAAGCTCCTGAGCAGGGGAGGTGCTCTCTCCGTCATCAAGAACGGGGTGTGTGGTAGACTCATTGTCCCACATTTATCAAAGAAGGAGTACGACGAGCAGCGTCGTGCTGACTATGGGCTTAAGAAGTCCATAGAAAAAATCAACCAGCTACAGAGAGAAGCTGGCACCTACATTCGCATGAACAACACATACGATAGACAGGCCAAGAGAGCCTTCATAGGTGAAATACTGGGTGAGGTGGAGAAAACTCGCCCATTGAAAAACGTAGTTCGGAGCTACACGAGGGAGACCACAGAGCAATACAAGGCTCGCGTGGAAGCGCAATTTAAAAAGCGCGCAGATGCCTGGGTTGCAAAGCAAGCCCAGAACTTCGAGGAAAGGGCCAACAAGTGGCTCAAGCGGAATAGCGCCGCTATCGATAAAAAGCTAGTGCGATACGTGCCTATCGCTTTTTTCCTGCAAGTGGAGCAGGAAAACGATAAAAGAGTCTTGCTTATGAGTCGCAGGACTGAACCTGCCAAAAAACAGGAAGTCCCCTCGAAAGAGGTGTTTGTTCCTTTACCAATCAAGAAGGTAGGGGAGGCGTCGACCGAAGTCGGCGTCAAAAAGCCAGTAGAAGAGACCGGCGAGGCGGAGGAAAAAGAGGAGCGCAATAAACAGGCGCCATTTTACGAAGAACTGCTAAATAGAGCAGAAAATAAAATATTGTCTGTCCAGAACCAGTACGACATACAGCATCAGGTGGTTGTAGTCGCAACGGAAAAAGGTAAATTTATGCTTAGCGAAGTAAAAACCGAAGACGCTAAGATTATAATGACGTGCACGCATGGACTTACCAACCTTAAAGTGCTAAAGGACGTATACATAGAAGGTAGAGAAGAACTATACCCGATAAGTAGGGTCGTGAAAGTCTCAGGTAAGTCGTATCATCTTTTCAAAATTAGAGAAGAAGTTACCACCGGGAAATGGCCTTCAACTTTTACAGGTTGGGCGCTGAGGTCTACCGACAGATTGATGTCCGGAACACCAATTTTTAACAAGAGAGGAGAACCTTGTTCTGTCATTACCCAAGCTAAGGGGAATGTTTACATTGTCAATTCAACGGACGACCTTGTTCTTGATGAGAGCAAAGGATGGAATTTCTGTTTCGACTCTGAAGAAGAATCCCGGAAAGAAAAAGAAGATAATGTCGCCGAGAATTTGGAAGTTGACCAAAGATGGCAATTACGAAACGAGCACATAGAAGGAAGAGGTGTCTTTCAACACTACCAAGAAATTGAAGCTGGAAAGATATCAACGTCGACAATGCACACTATCCAGCACAATGCGTTTTCCATGAAGGAGACCATGGCCGGAAAAGAAATTTTAACGGACGTGATAACAAACAGAAAATGCCTTATTTTAACACCTAAGGTGGTTATAGGAAACGTGGGAGGAGTAGTTTATCCAGTACAGGAAGAGAAGCTGTTCTTGAGAAGTTGTGACACTTCTAATATATATTGGACTACAGCTAGAACGTTCATGTCTAATTTGTGTTATGTTTCAGGCACGCCTATATTCAATGAAGACGGTAGTTTTTGCAGTATAATAACTCAATCTAGAAGAAGCGCTACAGGTTATCTGTATGCCATAGTGAGCAGCGAAGATCACCATATTAAAGTAAAGTGTAACACTATTGTAGAGAGAAACGTAACAAATGTTGATGATTATCCCGTAGTAGGTAGGGATGGCCTGGTTTGGAATGAATTTGATTTAACCGTAAGAGGGAGATTAATCATATTGTCCAATGAAGATGCTGTCTATTTGTGTGCAACAGAGATTGATGGAAATATAGTTAGAGACAAGAGAACTTGTATAATGTCGAATCATGAACATTTGTCCTTAAAATCTATTTTTGGAGTATCATCTTTATTAACACTTTTCCGAATTGCAACTGCTATAAACTGTAATTATCAATACGAAAAGTCCAACAGTTTGGTAACAAATAACTGCTTAGTAGGGAAGCTAGCAAATGGCACATTGGATGGACTTATAATATGTAAATTATTTTTTTTTCGTTACTGCTGGTTTTCTACTTTGTTACATGTACCACACGGAGTCCAACCACTACCAACCCAAAAGCCGGATCACACCCAAAACCAGTTTCCACCCCATGTTGCATAGCAACTAAAGGCACGGTACACCTATAATGTGACCATGAACCATCCTCAGCACGACTACAAGGGCACAACTTACTTCCAGTATGGACATGATCAAACATTTTCCATTTGGCTAACAATGGTATAGCCAAAGAGCATTATCAATAACAATACTGCTCTGAAAATGCAACCACTTTCAACTTGGCTATCTGCAACCCACATTGCTCCATCAGCGTAGCCTAAAATAAGGTACGGAGGCCGAACTCACTGGACGGGGGGAAAAACTCTGGCTACATCCAACGCCAGTATCAGCCACCTTTGTTTGTGCAATCCTGAAACGTCCATGTACTCTATTACGCTCAAAAAGGATGGGCCAATGGGCAATCATGGAACCATGGGATAATGTGCAATCATGGAACGTCCCTGTACTCTCTTACGTTCAAAGAGGACGGGCCAATGGGGAAGAACTAACAGAACTGATTGAAAAGACTAAAAATGTATCGGGTGTGTTTCCGCGCGAGACTCTTTGAATAAAAGTGTGTTGGAACTTCAGTGCGACCTTTACGAAAGAATATTAACCATTGTTATGTTCAAAATAAATTTGTTTCAAGCATTTATACTGTTACAGATCTGACATTATTGTATTAATTATAACTATTTATTGTTTTCTCTTGTGTACTCAAAATATTGTACCACCTCACATTTTATTTTTGTTTTTTATGATGTTTTATATTTTAATTATTATTTATATGAATAAGTTTTAAGCTTTGCAGAAATTGTTACTGTCAGACTTAAAGCTAGGGGCCAGCTTTCATCGGCGAGGGAAATATGTCATGAAAAGAGTAATTTTTCCCAAAAAAATAATAATTTTTAGTTTCATTATTATAAGACCCAGTTTCTCAACATACAAAATATGCTGTCCTAGAAAAATGCTAAGCTTGCACTGTTTATATTACGATCAATAACTCAACCTAGTTCAAGTAATATAAATAGCAGAGCCGGCGCTAGGACAGACACTACAGGTAGAAGTGTAGGTACCAGTGGTACACGCACAACCACCACGCGTCTGATAACCTGGGTCTTCACTCGTCACCCGACCGTCGCCTTTGGGAGCAGCCTCTACATCATATAATGTACGTAAGTTTATACCAAGGTTTAAGTGTAACCCGTTTATTGTAGGTTAATATATTTATAGTATTTTTATTGAAAACCTGTCTACCTTTATTTTACCCATCTGACCCCCCTAAACACAGGCTACGTGACAATATATATCGTGATATATATCATGCCAACCCTGGGCAGTTATGGGGAAGTTTGGACAAGTGAAAAATGAGGCTTGTATATTATGGACTAGTGCAGTCTAGCATGCTGTCTTTTACAGGGTAATAATTTATATTTTACTTAATAAATATATCAGTTAATATTAGTCTTATAAATAAGCTTTAGTTAGCAGTTTTGTAGCATTTTTATGGGCATTTATCAGAAAAAATATCAAAAACATAAGAATTTTTTGAGGGGTCATCCACTAATTGCATTACTGGTACAAAGTGGCCCGCATTACTCTGCATTACCCTGCATTACTCTGCATTACGCTGCATTACCCTGCATTACGCTGCATTACTCTGCATTATCCTGCATTACTCCGCATTACCTCGAATTACCGTGCATTACTGACTAATTTGACAACAGCGCAAAATCGTTGGCTATCGCAAGTCTTTTGGCGGCTTATTTTTAAAAGGTTATGTTTACCATCTTGGCAGTTTTCTTAGGCCGTGATTCCGATTTGTGTGCGAGTGTGATTTGTTAAGGATCTTTCTAATAGATATACCTACAAGTTAGGTCTTTATGAATATTAAATATACAGTAAATAGTGAGTATCGGCTGGATGTAATAAGCAATTACCTACAAATTAAAATAAATGCTGCGTTACTTAGAGGCGAGCCTAGAGCATCTATTTGAAAGGAATCAAGCGCGGAATAATACGTATACCTACTTAATAAAGATGAAATATTTAAAAAAGTATAATAAGGCACCTAAAAGTCAACAAGCTGATAAACTGCATTATTTTTTAAAATTGTTGTATTAAGAGGGTATACCAACTTTGATGTACTAAGAATGTATACTCGAACCGAGACTCAAACGTATACCAAGTGACGTATAAAAAGAAATGTTGCCGATTAATTTCTTTAGTAAAATGACGTGTTGAAAGCGAGGTAAAAGGGTATTAAACTAAATTAACTAACGAAAGTAAACAAAAAGGGAAATCAAGCGTAGGGGAGAGTGTCGTACCTTGAGACCTCTTGGGACTAAATTGTGACTTATTTTTTTAAACAAAAGTTTTTAATGCTATAGCGCTGTATGTATAGAATATATAATTTATAGTCTTTTCTATACAGTGTGATCATGTGGAAATCAAGTGTGCAACATTATGGGAAAGTTTTTTATTGCCGATTTCTCAGAAAACTTTATTCTTGATAAAAGTTAATGCATATTCGATAATCATATTAGGTGCACTTAATATATTTGTTTCATTTTGTTCCATTTTGTGGTAAGAAAACCTATAACAAAAAAGCATGTAGGGAGACATAACGAATCAACAAAATACATCCGTTTAGAAACAAAATTAACTTAAATCTTCTTTTAAAACTGCCTCGATAGCTGACATGATTAAAGCATGGCAGCCAACAGGTTGTCTCTTTTTTGCCAGTTTATGGATCGAAATTTTTGTAAAAAAAACTTGTTAACTTATGTCCCAAGGTACAGCACATTACAATGCACTCTGCATTACGCTGCATTACCCTGCATTACGCAAAATTTAGAGAAAATCTGCATTACTGGTACACATTTTCGAATAGTGGATGACCCCTCGGAATTTTTAATAACCTGGTTTGTAAATGAAACACCTTGTATTTTATTTGCTTAAGCTTGTTTTGATTTTAAATACAGTGAAACCTCTCATAACGGACACATCTGATAAGAGGACATCCCTATTAAGCGGACTCTCTGAATACAGACCGGCAACTAGTCGCGTATGCGTGGCAGCGCGAAAGGATTTCGCCGAATGAAAGTAGTGTGATTCCCCGAAAGCAGTCCGCCGTTTATTTGTGAGTTGTAAGGTTAAAATCGTAAACAATGGCAGAAAAACGTCGCGTTTTTTTAGTACTACATCCTAACTAAAATTAGTGTATTTTAAATGTTTATTTGTACAAATATATTATGTAGTAATAATTTTGCATTTACATATTACCTAATAACAAATTTCCCATGGGCGGACACCTCTATTAGGCGGCCACATTTAGACAATCCCGTAGGTGTCCGCCTAAGAGAGGTTTCACTGTATATACAAGGTGGGGATTTAAAATGTAACGCTGCTTATAGCGACTTTAGGAATAAGATTTCTCTAAAATCCAAAAATACGTCCTCAAAGTTTTTAAAGGGCCTCGCTTTATGTAAAAAAAAAAGAGGGCGCGGCCCTAACCAACTATTTTTTTTAAAATTAGACGATACACCTGTGGCACCTTTTTAGAAGGCTTATTGACAAAGGAATTTGTCCATTCTTTGTTTTTACTTTTGTCAAACCATATGTCAAAAATCAAAAAAACCCATTTATACCAGCAAGGAAATTATCTCGTGATCACAATATTTTTAATACCGAAACGTGTTATTAGTACTAGGTGTGATACGTCTAAAGGAGGGGAATTTAAAAATAATAAAATAAAGTTTTCCGAATATATTTCAAAAAGCAAAGTTGATGATGGTTTTGAAAAAACGAAACGTCGAATTAAAAATCTAATTACACCAATTTATAGAGGAGCAAAAATGGTAATTGTAACTCATATTTTAACATATCTCTTCAAATAGAGTCAGAAAAAAATTAAAATGAAATCGCGAAAATTCGGTTTTGGCCTAGTATTTCCGGAAAGATTCGGTGTTCGTTAAATTTGAAAACACGATGTTGCAAAATATAGTAGGGCAAAACTTTTTTCTAATTTAACCATATCTGTATCTTATATTACCAGATCCCTGTAGAGTGCATTCTTATCTGAGACACCCTGTATATGTGCAGGGTTATCCCCGTTAATTGTCACGACATATTAGAGCTAAATTGTTTGTTTCGGATAAAAAAATTCTGGGTGGATAGGGGCCTGTTGGATGTACCTTTTAAAATTATTTTCATAATGTACAGGTTGTCCCAAAAACATGAAACGCATCCAATTTGTATTTTTTAAATGGGATGCCCTGTATATTATTTTATTTTCGATTTCTGAGATCAAAACAAAAGTAAGTTTCATTACTTAAACCTTACGGTATTTGAAATATTTCACATTTTGTGAAATGTAGTAAACATTTTAATGATTAAATTCTCAACATGCATTTTCTTTTTTTAAACCAAATTCAGATTGGAGTCTACTTACTAATTATTTTGTGTAGCAATCACGAAAAATTCACTAACTTGTACAGGGTGTCCAAAAACTACGACTAAATAATCACAAATTTGAAATGGTAATAACTTGTTTCAAGTCACCTATTTGACAGGTCGCATAATTATAATTTGTGTTTGCCAGTTTTTTCTAAATCGTTTATAATCATTATAGGCCATTGATTATGTCATATCATAAGGAACTACAAAGTGTGTGGGTTTTTATTGCATAAATCGTTCAATTGGTTATTCAGAATGAAAAAACCGCGGAGTGCTATTAAATTAGAGGGGGGAAACTGGAGATAGGGGGGAAAATGCAACCCTTACGGTTTTTTTGAGTATATCTCGAAAACGAAGCAAAATTTGGGGATATTTTGTAGGAAAAATTTTGTAGAGAATTAGATTTTCTATCGAAATGGCGTAATTAAAAAATTTACAAGTCTATTCAGTTCATATTATATTAAAAACAATTTGACAAAAAAGTGCAAAAAATTAAATATTTTATTTTTTTTTACTTTTATGCAAATAACTTTTTTTTGAGCAGAGATAGGTATAGGCATTGCTTCATAGAAAAGACAGGATATTAAATTTCCTACAGACTGAGGTATTAAAAAAAAAATTTGATGAAGTTTCAATGAGATATGACCGTTTAAATTATAATAATAATAATAATAATAATTGTTTTTATTGTTGAAAAATTAGTAAAACACAATTAATCATTGCAATTACAACAACACATACATTTTTCCAACAAGGACAGAGTTCGCACTCATCTGTCGAGACAGTGAGCAGCGCTTTTACACTCAACCCAGCAATACTTATTAACTAAATTATACTAACAAAAAAAAATATATTTTACTAAATAAAATATTTTAAATAAATCTTAACAAAAAACCAAAATTTCTAGTACATAAATAAATAAAAAAAAACCATAAAACATGTAACAAAATCGAATATTACTTTAAATTCTAATTTATGACACGACATAGAATTTACTCCAGTAGCACTTGTTTTAGTTTGCATTTAAAGTTGGCCAAATTTAAAGACAGAAAGTTTGTTATATTGTTTGGTGACGTTATAAGAAAAAGATCCTCGGAATTGGGTGGTTTTATATTGTGGGGGAGTTAGAAGATTTCGATACCTGACATTTAAATTATGAACAGAGGTTCTGAATTTTAGTTTTTTAAACAGATAAGCAGGTTTTTGAATGGTAATGATTTTATGATATAATACTAAACAGTGTAGAAGTCTCCTCTTCTCCATATTCAGCCATCCTATATCTTTGATCGAAAAAGTAACATGCTCCCTTCTTTTCAAACCGCACACAAGTCTAACGCAGGAATTCTGAACGAGCTGCAGTTTGCGTGCATCTACATTAAGTAAGTTTGGGCCATACACTACATCTCCGTAATTAAGGTTTGTCAATTTGTCATATTTTTCGAATTTTTTTAAATTTATAACAATATCATGCAATTGAATTTTATTTAATAAAGACATGTTAAATTAATTAACAATAAATAAATGTTATATGCATGCATGAACGTATATAATTTTTTTTTAAACAAATTAATAACTACTTTTTCTTAAAAATTGCTCTCTATTTATCTAAAATATAAGTATATGAAAAAATACATTTATAATTAATTAACGTAATTTAAAATTTATTTACCCATCAAAGTAAACCGTGAGATAAATGTCTCTTATCACAAATATGCAACACCGAACTCATAAAATATTATAATAGTATTTAATTTGTAAGTCACCTCCCGCACAAACAAGTTTCGATTTGTCTTGATGATACGATCCCAAACAGTTTGGAGCTAAGAGCTCTGTACACGTCAGTATATTTTTTCCACAGTATATTGTTTCTACAAATAATAAACGTTGTTTTACGTACCGGGTGATCCATTATAATGTACACGTCACCCCCCCCCCCCCCCCCCATTAACTCTTTTATTTCTGTATTTAGAAAAAAGTATTAAATTTAAAAATTGTTTTTTAATATTCTAAAGAATTTTATACGCCTATTAAAATTTATAAAGGGTGTCCCAAATAAGTGTGTTGAATTAAGGTTTTGATTGGTTAAATAGGACACTCTGTACATATACCATTATGAGGGATCTTTAAAATGCTGATTTCAAAAATATATGAAAAAATATAGTTATGCTTAATATTTGGCCAAGAATACGCCAAAAACTAAATTTTGGCTTAGTTGGCCGTGCACCGCCATCTTGTTATGTGTATGTCTTTGCTATTTCGTTTCGATATGTCAGACAGTTTTTCTTACAATAGAAAGGTGTCTTTTTTGTGATAATATACTAACTGAAGCAAGTAGGGTGTTAAAAGCGCAAAGTATTGCGACTGTTAGTGCTGCTAGTGTAAAATAAATGATGAAAAGCATATAATTTTAAGTGGTATTGAATGTATAAATGTCCACATTTCTTGTTACAAATCTTACATTTCTGACTCAAACATTGATGCTGCAAAAAAAAAGAAAATTACCTAATGATAATCCACAATATTATTGAAGAAATATTAAATTTTTTTATACGTTTGTGTTTTAATACGTCATTCTGTAGGAAATATATTATCCTGTCTTTTCTATGAAGCAATGCCTATACCTATCTCTGCTCAAAAAAAAGTTATTTGCATAAAAGTAAAAAAAAAATAAAAAATATTTTTTGCACTTTTTTGTTAAATTGTTTTTAATATAATTTGAACTGGATAGACTTGTAAATTTTTTAATTGCGCCATTTCGATAGAAAATCTAATTCTCTACAAAATTTTTCCTATAAAATATCCCCAAATTTTGCTTCGTTTTCGAGATATACTCAAAAAACTGTAAGGGTTGTATTTTCCCCCCTATCTCCAGTTTCCAATTTAATAGCACTCCGCTGTTTTTTTATTCTGAATAACCAATTGAACGATGTATGCAATAAAAACCCACACACTCCGTAGTTCCTTATTACCCTGCTTTTTAGGACATAATCAATGGCCTATACATAGCTTCAACAACACACTTACGCGCTGACTTGTCCAAATACGATGATAGGGAGTTCAGCATTGAGTTCGACGCGCCGTGCTTAGCTTGTGTACGTCGATCTACACTGTAACACATGCAATAAATCCAAAGCACCTTTTTTCGCCGTACCGAACCAAGCATAAATATGTTTTAAACTTTGGCGAAGTTTTCCAAAACAAAAGCCCAGCAATGTTGTTAAATGTTACTGAAGGTTAAAAAGAAACATACGTTTGTGTCTAGAGTCAGATGGTCGCCATTTTGAACATTTGTTGTAAGCAACAATTGTTTGTTGTATGTCCATCAATCCTTTGTGTTACCTTTACATTACTTTAACTAGTAAGTAGTGCATTTTCTGTAAACCCTTTGTTTTTACATTGGGGTAGAATACCTCGATGGTTTTTTACAACCAATCATGATACGTTAAAATGGCCATAGGTGACTTGATTAATATTAAATTGATTAAAATCAATCATTTTTCATGAAAAGGTGACCAATTAACTATGGGAATGCTTAATACTTTTTTGCTAGACAATTCAATTTTACATCTGCCAATGACCTAATATACAGGGTGTTAAATTCAAATTAAACAAGTTCTTACGATTTCAAATTTGTGATTATTTAGTTGTACTTTTTAGACACTCTGTACAAGTTAGTGAATTATTCATAAGTGCGACACAAAACTTAATTGGTTACTAGACTCCAGTCTGAATTTAGTTTAAAAATAGAAAATACATATTGAGAATTTAATCATTAAAATTGTTACTACATTTTTACAATATGTGAAATATTTTAAACTGTTAGACTTAAGTATAGTAAACCTTAATGAAACTTACTTTTATTTTAATCATAGAAACCAAAAATGCTGCTATGTAAAATAGGAGGTGTCAAATTTTAAGCGTAATTTAACAATGTAATGAGTATTCCATTTAAAAAAAATAAAACCTTAACCCATTAACGCCCAGTGATACCGTTTGGTATCGATAAATCAGCTATTACTAAGACATCGGCCATTTTGTGGGTGGTAGTGGGATAATAATTCTGACGAGTGCGTTAGTTGCGGGAATCATCTTCAGTTGTGTTTTAAGTCTTTGAGTACCGTTGCCGATATTTGTAAGCAAAAAAACACGTGTTATTTTATCGTCCATTTTACGTCAATAGAAAAATATGGACATTCGCTTTGAGTAAGTATAGTTTTTCAGTGATAGTATATTTTTTCTTGAATACAAGTATTGATATTGACTAAGATATATATTTAAAGCCCTCTATAACGTATATCGTATTTTTAAAAATTCACCTGACTTTACAAAATGGGCGCAAAACATACTGATACCATATGGTATCACTGGGCGGTTACGCTATATATATATATTTTTTTTTGACAGGCATGGATTTTCATTGTCTGAAGCTTTAGACATAGCATACGCTAATAACGATGCGGAAAATCAAATAGACGAAATATTTATCGAGCCCCCTGATCCCAATGTCGACACCAAAGAAGATTCCGCTGACGAAGATGACGGACGCATGCTAAATAACTTAACAGGTCGACAATTATGTGCACCTGTGGAAATAAAATTGACGAATCGACCTCAAAAGATACGTATTGTCCAGAATCAGAGAACAACGACTGGATTCGAAATCGTCTAGCTTAGAAACCTGATACTGTCTGGATTAAAGGCGACATTGAACCTGGAGCCCGCTCATTTCCAGTAAAAGATGACAAGCGGTTCGAACAAATGTCTTGTACAGATATTTTTGAGCTATTTTTTGTCAACGATATCATGCAGCAATAAACAATACATGGTTTCTGTATAGGAAGAATCACAACAAAACCTCCAACATAGAGTTTAGAAGGGAGTTGGTCCAAGTATACTTAGCACGTTATGGTGTACCGGCAAAATTAGCAGGTCCTGCAAAAACGTCTGTTACACGCACACTTCTGCCAGGTATTCGATATGACGGTATGCATCACTACGTTGCTTTATGTAATAGACGCCGTTGCGCTGGAAATGAATGCAAGAGTTTTAGTAGAACAATGTGTTCTAAGTATGATGTAGGTCTTTGTGTAGTCTGTTTTGCCAATTATCACACAATGTAAAAATTTACTTTTAATAATTCCATAAATAAATATGTATTTTTAAAATTGTAAGTATTTGTATTTTACAGTATCATATGCGCCCAGTGATACCATATGGTAGCAGTCATTCTCTTAAAAACTGACGTAAGACATTTTGTAAAATATATTTTTTTTGTGCATTCCTACTCATATTAACTCAGAAAAGTAAAAATATGTAAAATAACTCACAAAAAATAATTCTGGGCGTTAATGGGTTAATACGTTTCGTGTTTTTTTTTACCTTAGAGTCCTAATAAAAAAAATGTTTTTCATAATTTAAAATATTGTTTCAAAGTTAAAGGAAAATATCAGTAATTTTTGGTTTTAATTCTATGAATTTATTTTTTTATTTACTTACTGTAAAGTTCACAGTGGGTCTTTTTCTAAAGGAATTTAAATTGTTTTAATATCTGGTAAATAATTTTTTGTAAAAACACAGAATTTCTTATTAGTCAGGTGGTAGCAAACATTTAAGAAAAACATGAAAAATAAATTTCAAACCGCCTGAAAGTATACATAGTATACACTGTGGCTCAAATTAAAGGAGTACACTTTTTAATTGTGAATATTTTTCTAGATTTTGCACTGATTTAATTTATTTTTGGAGTGATGATGAACTGAAATCGTCTTAGTAAAATGTGCAATTTTTATCAAAATATTTTGAACAGGGCCGGATTGACAGGTTTTTTTCAACAAACGTGCACTTATGCTCGTTGCAAACGAAAATTGATTTATTCATAATTCAGAAAATACGTTTTTTTGGTAGATTAACTATCGAAACTTCTTCAGTATAAGTCTCACTCTGAAAGATTCCTAAATTCAAAAAATACAATTTATTTTGTTCATTGATGTACTAAAACATTCCGGATATCATTTTGAAAATTTGAAGTCGTTTGATCCATGATCGCAGCATCCATGACCGTTATTAAAAATCAAAGTATCCATGACTATTATTAAAATAATAAACAATGTTATTTTTGAAGTTTTGTGCGCTTCATGACAGCTAATCCGTACACAATGGCAGTTTTAAGTGAAGAGGATCGAATTCTTATCAAATATTTTCGACAAACACATAATTACGGCGCAAGAAAAATTGTAAAGGAGTTTCCTGAAAAAAATTGGTATGTTAGAACAGTTGGCAAGTTTTTAAGACATCTTACAGAAAATAATGGATCGATAAAAATAAAATTTGGAAGGGGAAGGAAAAAAACTTCAAGAACTCAAGAAAATATTACCATGGTAAGAAATATTATAGGAGAAACGATTAGAAAGATGTAATCTATTAATACGAAGATTCCGTTCTCGGCAAAATATCGCAAAGATATGGTTTTCAGATGAGAAGATGTTTACTTGAGGCCGCCAAAGAATACTTACACAAAATAATCGGGTATATGCAAATGTGCGAGTAAAGAGGGAAATCCCATTGGAAAATCTTTTAATCGAGAGAAGTCACTTTTCACCTAGCGTAATGGTCGCGGTGGCAGTTTCCAAATTGGGGAAGTCAAGTCTCATTGTTGTAGATGCCGGAGTAAAACTCAACTCGGACGCGTATCAACAACAACTTTTACATCACTTGCTTCCTGAAATTGAAGCAATTTGCGACGATTACGTATTCCAACAAGACGGTGCTCCTTCCCATATTCTCGGAGTACAAGAATGTTTTTGTTTGAGCAATGCCCTAATTATATTGAACCGGAGATGTGGCCACCCAATAGTCCAGACTTAAACCCTGTTGACTATTCCATATGTGGAATTTTCGCGGCAAATGTTCACAATAGTCAAAGGTTTAACACCACCGAAGAGCTAATGGAAAAGTTACAGTTCTGTTGGAATAATTTAAACCAGGTAATAATGAATACAGCTATTGACCTATGGCGAAGGCGACTGCAATCCGTGATAGAAAATCATGGTGGTCATATTCATAATGTTATCCTATAAATATTTATACTACTTTCGATTTTAGGTGATAGTTAGTCTTGATATCAGTAATTCTTAATATTATTAAATTTATTATTAATATTGAACAAAATAAATTGTATTTCTTGAATTTAAGAATCTTTTAGAGTGAGACTTATACTGAAGAAGTTTTGATAGTTAATCTACCAAAAAAACGTATTTTCTGAATTACGAATAAATCAGTTTTCGTTTGCAACGAGCATAAGTGCACGTTTGTTGAAAAAAACCTGTCAATCCGGCCCTGTTCAAAATATTTTGATAAAAATTGCACATTTTACTAAGACGATTTCAGTTCATCATCACTCCAAAAATAAATTAAATCAGTGCAAAATCTAGAAAAATATTCAAAATTAAAAAGTGTACTCCTTTAATTTGAGCCACAGTGTATATTGACAATTCCAGTCTTATTTTCAGTATGTCTTCAAAGTATCAAGGCTAAAGTATGATCAGCATTTGGTTTTGGTATGCTAATAATGGTACCATCTTTTCATTCAGGAGAAAAGTATGACTTTTTTATAGAAAATTTAAATATTTGAATTAGGTACCTATGTATTTTAGGATCACACTCACGAAACAATTTTCTTGGAATGTTATCTGGTCCTCCTATTTTGTTGCGTCCCTTCGTCAGTGTCTGGAAGTATTCTTTATCTTCTATTGGTGGTACTTCTGGAAAGTTTTGTATGTCCCTGAAAAATGTTTCTGTCCACGAATTTATAAGTGTCTTGTGGTCTGCATCATTATTATATTGTTTTATTCATAAATAAAAGTATTGTAATTCATAATTGAGAATATAGTAATTTTCTGTAATTATTGTTTTGATTAATCTGAAGTATTATTAAGATTAACAACCATAACTTCTTGAAGGTATATATTAATAAAAATGGGACAAGGTTGGAAATTTTTGGGTCTTACAGATTACCAAGTACCGATGTGGGTCAGTTTGTTGAAGGGTTGAAAGAATTAATGACTAGACACTTAGATCATAATGTAGTAACTAAATACCTACTCAGAATAAAAACTTAGAAAAATATTTAAATTGTTTAGCTTTCTTTGGATTCTTATGTAAAATAAAAGGAATTACAAGAGAGGGAGGACTACAAAAGTCTTGTCCAGACCATTGCTTTGTTAGGGCCAATGATAAAATAAAAAACATTCCGCCATAATAACGTCAAGGGTGACATACTCATGATCACTATCCAATAATAGTAAACTTTAAATTACAAGAACAGCTCACCACATTTTCAATTAAAACAAGTTTCAAACAAAATTAGACTATCAAAAATTGGAAGGCTTACTTAATTAGGAGAACTGGATAGAGGTTTACGATACAGAGGATGCTGACCAGTGTGCTGATACCTTTATAAATATATTAGAACAAAAAATTAAATTATCCTTGACAAGAAAAGTGTTACCCTCGGTGTTACCCAACAAGGTATATGGCATAAAACCATGGATATCGGCGGGTCCACTAGTATCAATTGGAAAAAGAGACAAACTCAAAAAAATTACGGTTAGAATTTCGAATGATCTCATTGCTAAATACAATTATATTGAATACAGAGAAAAACTCTCTAAATTAGTAAAAACTACAAAGAGAAATTAATATAAACAGCTAATTGAGGGTGATTCACAAAAAATTTGGAACACAATAAGAAATATCACAAATCAAACGACCAATTCTTTGCAAATAAAGCATATTCAGACCAAAGAAGGTCAATCACTAACGAAATCCAAGGATATAGCTCATGAGTTTAACCGGTTTTTCTCCACCATTGGCAAGAAACTCTTGGAAGGAATACCTACAGCACCGACAAGCTCAAACAATGCCTGGAGAAATTCAAGAAACTGTAGATTTTATCCAATTACTGAAAATGAGATCATACTCCAAATAAACTCACCTGGTGATAAAACCAGAGCAACTAACTATAGACCGATTGTCCTAACCAGTACTATTGCAAAGTTATATTATACAATAATTCCAAAAATAAACTGAACTCGTGGATATTTGATAACAAAATCGTTCTCATATCACTCATAACACCCTATCCTAGAGTTGTTGGCTAGGACATAAAACATTTTAAAATCCTATGTGTATTTTTTTTTTCATTTTTAGTTTGTATTTGTTATATTATAATGCTTATCTTAGTATTGTAATTGTATAGTATTTAGAGTATTGTAAACTATAGTTTAGAATAGAATCAAGGGGTATACATACACAAACCCTCAGGTTCATTTTGTGTACCCATTATTTTGTTGTATTTTGAAAATGTCCCTACCTCATTTTTTGAAATAAAATAAAATGATTAATAAACTTTATCAGCTGTAGAACGGTATACGACCAAGCTGCCTTTGCCTTATATAAAAAAATATTTTAGAATTATAATGTAAAATTTTAATATGCTGCTTTTAATACCTTATACTGTTTTAGTATTTTTGATAAGTTCTTCGATAAAGGTTTAATCTTCGTCGGGACCCATTTTTGGCAGACCCAGTCAATCAGTATATTTTTTAAATTAAGAGAAAGATCTCTAGAGAAAATACGTAAGTATTTGAGAATGGTAACTTTTTGATGCTTGTTGCTTTTACTGAATGCCCATAAAAATACTTTAATATTGCTAATTGATACTTTTTCTAAGACTAAGAGAGATATTCATTGTGTAAAATAAGAATCACCTGGTACAATGTGAAAAAATATCTAATATTTAAGTATATTATGTTGTGTTCTGAGCACTGTTGTTGGTTTTCACTTTCGCGTTTGTTAATGACTCGTTACTTACAAATTGTAAAAAAAATAATGATAAAGGCAAATTAATAGAAATTGGTATACCTTTATTGGCATAGGTTTTATCCTTTCAGCGATGTGATAAGAAAATCTCTAATCCTTGCCCTCTAAGGGGTTTCCAATGTGCCGTTCATGAAGGACCTTCGCCTAAGAGAGTTTTTCTTTTTGTACATTTTATTTTTAGAGCCTCTAGTTGATTTGTATTGCAAATATCCCCGTATCTGCCAAGCTTACTATAATATTATAAAGTATTGTGCATTAAAAAGAAATTAAAGAGGGCGAACTTCTTGCCCTGCCGCATCTTGCTCTCATTGCTAAAAAAAGTTTTTGAACTTACATTTATCGGTTTTCCCAAAGACTTTGATAGAATCTTACATAGGTTGGCCGGCAAATCCTTTGGGATTTTTTCCTTTTGAACATTTGTTTCAAGACGAAAATGTGGCATTTATAAGGCGGTTGTTTTAAACTTTCAGGTAACTTCTATTTAAACGAATTTCACGTTTAATTTTTATTCTTAACTTAAAAATAAGCTGCAAGATGCAATTATATCATTTCGGAACACAAAGCACAAAGTAGTAATAGGTCGTCTCTGTCGCTATTTTGCATTCGTTTCACGGGTAGAGGTGAGAAATACTGTTACCGATATGGAACGTTCCATTTCATACCGCGACTAAATAACGGTTACTCGGAACGAACTAGGGAGTTGGTCATGATACAACTATACAAGGTAGGATATCAACAGGGTGTGCAGTGGATCGTGACGTCACAGCGTGACGAATTTTTGAATTGAATTATACGGCAAAGCGTAGTTTACGTAATTAAAAGGCTATTTTATATGAAATTTTTAATAAATTTATTTCAAATCATATTAGCCTTAGAATTTGTACTGTGACTGAAATATTGAGACATACATTTTAGATTGATTACTGTGATCATGAAAAATTTGGGTATTTCCATTTGAAAAACTAGACTTTTTTCAGTTTTTCAATTTAATTTTTAATCGTATTGTTTAATCACCCTGTATTAATAGTTTTCAAAATATTATAAAAAATCTATTAAGTATATCTAAAACGTTTAGACATAGGTATAGGAAATGGTATACAAAATCTGCTTAAAATCTTGCGTAGAATGCAAAAATGTAGTAATATATAGAATCTTCTTATTAAAATATATAAGCAAGTTGACACTTACTTCCGGTATAACGAAAAGTGCCACCATTATAAAAATATTTTACAACGATCGCCCCCATCAGCATTACAATATTGTCAAATTTTCAAAATTGGGAGGAACAGGCCTACCCTGAAACTAAAGGTGCCCATCCAAATTAAGTTTAGGAACTTAGGTAGTTCAGACATAACACAATGTACAAACTGTTCTATTGTAATTTTTCAGCATTGGTATTCAAATATTTCGCAAGGTTGTTATGCCCCGCCACTGGTTATTGCCATTAATAATTAAACAAAATAATTAATTGAATTGTATTATATTTTCTTGGCTATCTGAAAGGGAGCTTTGTGGCTGGCGAACAGATATTTTAAAATATGGTTGGGTTCTTTTAGTTTTAACAACTATTAGTGATTTTTCTGGAATTGGGTTTAACTCTATAACTATTCTATTAGCTGGTCGATGAAAATAATAACCCACTATTGTGTTATATATACATTTAATGTGAATGTTTAAAAATAGGGTTTTATAATGGTTACAGAATACATATCTATATAAAAATAATACGTGTCCAATATTTTCTATATCTAATATCATAAACAAACAATTAAACCTTGTACTCTGTACGCACCTGATCTATTCCCTGCGGGATATCAGGGTTAATAAGCACATAGCTTTGGCACTGCGTGCAAATGGTTATAAACAAATACATACATCCCTGTGGGATTTTATCGTTAATAAGTACATACGATTTTGGCACTGCGTGCAATTGGTTATAAAACAAATACATACATCCCTGCGGGATTTTATCGTTAATAAGTACATACGATTTTGGCACTGCGTGCAATTGGTTATAAAACAAATACATACATCCCTGCGGGATCAAATTACTAATATTAAGAATAATTGTTCTTAGCTATGCGAAGTATTACATTTGGTTAACTTTGTCAGATTTCATGCGTTTTATAAAAATGATAGCTGAAAACACCTATTCGCTGATATATTAATTATAAGAGTACTGCGTACATTTGGGTGAATGCAAAATGATTATACGGGTCCATTATATCACTGATTTTAAATGTCATTGTTTTTTTTTAAAGTCAATAAACTTACTGCAAATAATGTTCAATATAGAAAAGTAGCATCGTTCTTTCTTTCGTACGGCTGGGCTGGGCTTCGAGCGTTGCACTTTAGCGTAAACACACTCACGATCTAGTAATGTAAACATTCGGGTTAAATTAGAGGCTGAACCCTTAAGGTAATTATGAATTGTTATGAAACTTTCTCACGACTTTAAAAATAGATAAAAATAATAAACAATTCTTGCATTAAATAGTCTTAAGTTTAACTGGCCATTGAAAATCGAGGCACTAAGGGTTTTTACCCTTTTAGAAATTTAGAGTTTGACATGAGTCTAAGGAAATACTTTTGTCAAGAGATTCTGATATAATAATAATCCCCGTTCGTCGCGGTCCAGCGTTTTTATATTTTTTATTGTACTCAGTAATTTCCTCAAAGCGCAGAACTAAAATTTTTAAGGCGGTATCCAGAGGATTATAGTCCCGCCTATAGGTCATTAGCTTCTTTTGTTTTAAAATTTTTTCCTTGAATATTTTTTTTTTAAATAAACATTTAGAGCGATTAAAAAACTAATAAAAGCAATTAAGGAAGTAAAAAGTAATTAAATTTCGTCGAAAACGATTAACTTAATGGTTTTAGGTGATTAAGAAAATGTTAAGTAAACAAAGTTCCAAGGTTTTTTCTTTTGATTGTTTACCGCGATGAGGTAATGCGAGCTTAGTACGTCTGAACCCATATATGGTTTTGACTTTGTTTGACCAATGATCGGCAAGAAGAATTGTACGAAATTATTAAGAACACTCCCAGCTTGTATAAGTGAGAAGAACGATACCTTACATTCTGTCTCTTTCTATGCTTATTTTGATAAAGATTCGATTCGGAATGGATCTCCGTGGTTTTCCTAATAAAATTAAATAGACTTCATTCGATTAAACAAAATAAAATATTTAAGAAAGCTTTAGTAAGATCTCTGCCTGTCACAAGGTCAATAGTTTTTCAATCAAAATTTTCTCATATTAATAATATTTCACCATGTTTATTTATAAAACAAAATATAAGTCCCGCTGGTTCCAGGATTTGTTGACTGTGGTTACTAACTCGGGCAGTATTTTGTCCGTCGCGTTCCGTGCCATTATAATTATTTTTTTTAAAGAGTGGTATGTTTTTGACAAATAGTTGCGCTGCACCCTCAAAAGAGAGAAAAAAAGTAACTACCTAGACTTTTTTTTAGTAACACAGAAAGGAGGTAGTACCGTATCGTCGCGCCAATCCGATATAAAATCACGGTATTAATTTTTTTTATTTAGAGTATACTACCTAATAATAAAACCTACCAACATAGGCGCACATAGAGTAAAAGGGGGGGTAGCCAAAAAAACGTGTAAGTTCTCAAAAAATACTTCTATAAAATAAAATACTTCGCAGCCTTTTCTACACTTTCTCCACTGTTCAAAAATGGCTCCAAAAAAACAGTACGTTGCGTTTTCAAGAACTTCTATCAAAAGTGATTCCTACTTCCCCTAACAAAAGTAAAAAAGTATATCTACTTCCTTGGTCAAGAGACGGGGGCAACTGCCCTCTCTATGGACGCCCATGCCTAACAAAAAATTGTATTTTATTACTCTGCGTGGAATACTGTCCAATTTTTATTTAATACATACCTAGCTTCTCAGAAGCATTGTCACTATACAGGAGTCTCGCTGCACCAAATTGTAGCTGCGAGCCAATAACATGGACAGATAAATGTCATGTAACCAACGCCAAATTCGTGCCTGAACACTACTTTTAAATCGTTAAACCATGGATAATAGTATATTACGTACCGAGGTGGAAAGTGTTTCATTACTGTCGAGAGATTAGATAGTTTACCGAGACGCGAAGCGTCGAGGTAAACTATATCTCAGAGACAGTAATGAAACTTTTCACCGAGGTTTGTATACTATTTTATTTACAACCACATCCAACATCCACTTCTTATTATTTTGAGTTCAAATAATTATTAAAAGGTAAATGTCATTTTGACTTTTCCATTGCAAAAGTAGACAGACATTTAGAATTTCAAATAACCGCAGGTGATAAAATAACGTAGGTAATAATACACATCAAGATGGCAAATATCATTTTTGGAATATGGTTTCCATGTCACTAAACAATATATTATTTTTTTAAAACGTTAGTGTCAAAGTTTTTACAAAACACCAAAAAAATGCTCTCAGATGAGGAATTTGATTTGGCTGCTACTCCCCCAGAAATTCGAGAAGCAGCAAAAATAGTAGAAGAAGATCTTCTGCCAACTAAAAGCCGCCCGAGATATGACAAGGCATATAACTGTTTTAAAGAATGGTGTATTGGAAACAAAGTTCAAAATCCTGGTTCTGAATCGGCGCTACTAGCTTATTTTAGTGAAAATGCCAAGACAAAGAAAATATCAACGCTTTGGTCAATATATTCAATGTTGAGGACCACTCTATCAATTAGGGAAAAAGTAGACATATCTAAACACGCAAAGCTATTAGCATTTTTAAAAAAGCAAAACAAAGGATACAAGCCGAAAAAATCGACCACACTGTCTATGGATAATATTGAAACATTTTTGGAACAAGCACCTATGGAATTTCTTGTTCAAAAGGTATTTTAGGCTAAAAGGTTGACTATTTCTATATTAACTTATTATTTTATACATTTGTAGGTCGCATTGGTTATTGGTGTCTCAGGCGCCTGCCGATCAGATGAATTATACAAAATGAAAACAACAGACGTTCACTTTTTAGAAGAAAAGGTCGCGATTGAAATACAAAATAGCAAAACGTACCAGCCACGATCATTTATGATAACTGATAATAAATGGATTGCACCACTTAAGGAGTACATAACTTTACGGAAAAATATACAGGATGGAAAGCTTTTTATGCAAATAAGATATGGAAAAATTAGTAAACAATGTATTGGGCACAACACTTTAAGTCAGTTTCCAAAAAAAATTGCAGCTTTTCTGAAGCTGAATACTGAAGGTTTTACTGGTCACTGTTTCAGAAGAACAGCGGCTACTTTGCTCGCAAATAACGGTGGCGATCTTATGCAAATAAAGCGGTTAGGAGGCTGGAAATCTAGCACAGTAGCTGAGGGATACATAGACAGTTCGGTTTCTACTCAGGTTAATACGGCAAAATTGATTTCAAAGCCAAGTTCAAGTTTTACTAACACTACTTTAACTTCAAATAATCATGAAATAAACCTTTCAAAAGAAGAATTTCAGCAAGGTTTAAACATATCTGTGACTGCCTACAATAATGCCAATGTAATATTTAATGTAAATAAGTAAAACATAAACCATGTTAATTTTTTGTTTTTTATAAATGTCATTTAGGTATAATTCATTTAAAGAAATAAAAAATAAAATTATTGTTGTTGAATTTGTGTAATGAGTTGTGTGTTGGTGTGTTTGTATATTATTTTGAGATATCGATTTTTATTAAAATTTAAAAAAAAAAAAATTTACTATTTTGAGATATCGATTTTTAATAAAATTACAAAAAATAACAATTTTACTTTCCACCCGGGTGGAAAGTGAGCACTTTCCACCCGGGTGGAAAGTAAAAGTCAAGAAACGTCAACTTTCCACCTTTCAAAGATAGGTGAAATGTCATTATTACATACATGGTTGTAAATAAAATAATAAACACATTTCATCTTTAAGATGAATTCATATTTTAACAGGTTCAGACAGAAGCTCACTATATAAACAATATATAGATCCTGTATAATAAGCATAAAATATAAAAACAATCGAATTAAAATAGAACAGTTGGTTTTTTTACTCACTAAGAACCTTCATAAATGGCTTTATTTTATTGCACCTATCACCCTTTACCAAGACAAATTAAACTTTAATTTTAGATCTAAGAGTTAGGGTTACCATACATCCCGGGATTTGTCATAAGTTCCCGGTGATCCGGTTTGGGCTTCTAATAACAATAAGCTATTTACCTTAGTATATTTTGTTCACTATCAAGAGAATGGCCCATTTCGATAAAAAACGAAACAAAAAAAATTCAATATAGCCCATTTTTAATTGCAACACCAACAAATCGACTGCATTTCGTTCAATTTTTATCCTTACCTAACACGAAGAAGAAATTTTGAAAGCCCAAACACCAGTTTTGATAAAATGGTTAACGCGCCTTGAACTGTTATTGGCACTGACAGTCCAAAAAGGAAAACATAACATTTAGCCCAAAATTACCCCCGAAATTACTTTTTGTTCGACCACCTATAATTTTTTTTAGTGTATCATTAATTATTCTTTCTCGATGTAAATTGTTTCACGTCAACCGAGAATAAATTCAGCTGTATATAGGCAACTTCTATAACATGACAACAAAATTTACCTAAAACATGATTTGCGCTCTGCAGGATAACGGACTTATTACGACATTGTATTGTCTCAATTTTTGAAGTCTTAGATAAGACAGGGAAGTTCTAAGCTACATGGCAATTTTTTTGAAAAAATATATTTACCTTGGAAAAGTGCCTTAAAATATGCACCTTTAGTTGGTATTTTCTTATACAAATTCTTATTTTAGGAGATTTTAATATTAATCTAAATGTAAATAACTATGAAACTACCTTGTTCTTATCACTTTTATCATCTTTTAACTTACAGCCAACGTTACTGAGAATACTCGTGTGAGAGAGGACGGGGGTACTTGTATCGATAATATTTTCACAAATATTTTGGGATGGAAATCGGAAGTGTTAAAGACCCAAATATCTGATCATTTAGGACAAAAAGTAACCTTTAATACTGGCACAGGTAAAAATCTCTATGTATCCCGTAGGTTTTTTTCAGAAAGGAATAAACACACATTCAGACAGAGACTAGCAGAGCAGGACTGGATGACAGTATACAGATGTCCTGATTCGGAAGTAGATGAGCAATGGAATAATTTCATGAGCATTATATCGCCACTCTTTGAGGAAAGTTTTCCAAAGAAACGTATCAAGGTTAATTCAAATAACAAATGTAAGTAGGTACTACGAGGACTCGGAGATACAAGAGTGTAAACAATTACCTACTAGACCTATTGGATGTACTCTGTAGTTCAGACGGGGGATACAAAGATAGTGTGACAGGCAGAGATCTTACTAAAGCTTTCTTAAATATTTTATTCCGTTTAATCGAATGAAGTCTATTTAATTTTATTAGGAAAACCACGGAGATCCATTCCGAATCAAATCTTTATCAAAATAAGCATAGAAAGAGACAGAATGTAAGGTATCGTTCTTCTCACTCATACAAGCTGGGAGTGTTCTTAATAAGTTCGTACAATTCTTCTTGCCGATCATTGGTCAAACAAAGTCAAAACCATATATGGGTTCAGACGTACTAAGCTCGCATTACCTCATCGCGGTAAACAATCAAAAGAAAAAACCTTGGGACTTTGTTTACTTAACATTTTCTTAATCGCCTAAAACCATTAAGTTAATCGTTTTCGACGAAATTTAATTACTTTTTACTTCCTTAATTGCTTTTATTAGTTTTTTAATCGCTCTAAATGTTTATTTTTAAAAAAATATTCAAGGAAAAAATTTTAAAACAAAAGAAGCTAATGACCTATAGGCGGGACTATAATCCTCTGGATACCGCCTTAAAAATTCTAGTTCTGCGCTTTGAGGAAATTACCAAGTACAATAAAAAAATATAAAAACGCTGGACCGCGACAAACGAGGGATTATTATATCAGAATCTCTTGACAAAAGTATTTCCTTAGACTCATGTCAAACTCTAAATTTCTAAAAGGGTAAAAACCCTTAGTGCCTTGATTTTCAATGGCCAGTTAAACTTAAGACAATTTAATGCAAGAATTGTTTATTATTTTTTTCTATTTTTAAAGTCGTGAGAAAGTTACATAACAATTCATAATTACCTTAAGGGTTCAGCCTCTAATTTAACCCGAAGGTTTACATTACTAGATCGTGAGTGTGTTTACGTTAAAGTGCAACGCTCGAAGCCCAGCCCTGCTGTACGAAAGAAAGAACGATGCTACTTTTCTATATTGAACATTATTTGCAGTAAGTTTATTGACTTTTAAAAACAATGACATTTAAAATCAGTGATATAATGGACCCGTCTAATCATTTTGCATTAACCCAAATGTACGCAGTACTCTTATAATTAATATATCAGCGAATAGGTGTTTTCAGCTATCATTTTTATAAAACGCATGAATCTGACAAAGTTAACCAAATGTAATACTTCGCATAGCTAAGAACAATTATTCTTAATATTAGTAATTTGATCCCGCAGGGATGTATGTATTTGTTTTATATAACCAATTGCACGCAGTGCCAAAATCGTATGTACTTATTAACGTTAAAATCCCACAGGGATGTATGTATTTGTTTATAACCATTTGCACGCAGTGCCAAAGCTATGTGCTTATTAACCCTGATATCCCGCAGGGAATAGATCAGGTGCGTCAACAGTACAAAGTTTAATTGTTTGTTTATGATATTAGATATAGAAAATATTTGACACGTAATATTTTTTTATAGATATGTATTCTGTAACCATTATAAAATCCTATTTTTAAATATTCACATTAAATGTATATATAACACAATATTGGGTTATTATTTTCATCGACCAGCTTATAGAATAGTTATAGAGTTAAACCCTATTCCAGAAAAATCACTAATAGTTGTTAAAACTAAAAGAACCCAACTATATTTTAAAATATCTGTTCGCCAGCCGCTAAAGCTCCCTTTCAAATAGCCAAGAAAATATAATACAATACGATTAATTATATTATTTAATTATTACTGGCAAATAACCAGTGGCGGGGCGTAACAATGGTGTCAGGTCTCAGGGTCCTTGTCTGACAATAAATGTCAGTTCAGGGGTGATTTTTCTGATTATATCTGTATTTCTAATTTAAAAATATTTTATGTCAATAGCAAAGGAAATTAAATTTTTTGTAATTTTGCTGGTCGAGAAAATATATTCACGTGTTGAGCATATGCCTATAAGTATATTGAAAACTATAATTTATAAATTTTCCAAAAATAAATAAAAATGAGTCTGGACGAAGCAAAAGCTAGTACTTCGTGTACATCCGGTACAATATTCGTAGGAATAGACGCGGTTCCGAATTACGATGGTACTACAAAGGTAGAAGATTTTCTCGAATACATAGAAACTACGGGATTAATCGTCAAATGGTCGGATGAACAAAAAGTAGCAGTAGCTAAATTAAAACTCAGAGGATTAGCAAAACAGTTTCTGAACTCAGATAATAATATAAATACAACACAAGATTGGACAAATTTTTCTACTATTTTACGGGAACAATTTAAAGAAAAAACTTTCCCAGGGCAGGAATTAAAAAATTTTGTTGAATGTCGACAAAGACATGGAGAATCTTGTAGGCAATTTTTAACAAGAATAAAAATAATAGGGAATAAAGTTAGGATAACGTCAAGTAACCAAACAGCAGCAGCAGCTTTAGAAAAACAGTTTAATAAAGACCTATTACGACATTTTGTTCTTGGATTACTACCACATATTAGGGACAACGTTTTATCCGCCCAAGCAAAAAATATTACGGATGCTTTAGATAGAGCGGAAGTCGAGGAAATGATCGATAATTTAAATAAAGTAAAAATCAAAAATGTTTACGAAGTTTCGCAAGGAAACGAGAACGTAGCCGAAAAACGTTGTTTTTATTGTAACGAGCTTGGTCATTTTAAAAGAAATTGTTCTAAACTAAAAAGGCATTACAGTACTAATAGATTCGAGAACCGAAACAAAAGTTGGCAACAATGGAATCCACCCCATGTATCCGGCCGTCCAAACGAGTTTCCACGACAAGAGAGGCCTAGAAATTTTCAAAATAATAAAACAGGAAACGTAAATTGGGGAAACCGAAATTATAATTCTAGCACCCGCTTTCCCAATAGAGATGCGAATAGGCGTCCACAAAATAGTTATGAAGACAGGTGTCCGCAAAATAATTATGATAACAGGCGTCCGCAAAATAATTATGATAACAGGCGCCCACAAAATAGTTACGAGAACAGGCGTCCCCAAAATAGCTATGCCAGAAATACTATTGACGAAAGGACACCGGATAAGGCGACTTTAAACGAGCAAGCAGTCAAATTCACACCCCAGAATGCGACTGCAGATACCGATCAATGGTAGTTTTAAATAAAAAGGAAAGGATACTGCATTTTAATAAGAAAAATAACTCACCCCGTAATATAATATTTGTAGAAATTAATAATAAGCCAATCAGAGCAATAATAGACTCGGGCGCAGCAGTATCTTTAATATTACCTGAGATTATACAGGGGTATGAAATAAATACGGAAAAAACATATTGTTTAAGAGATATACAGGGCGAATACATTCCTCATTATGGCAGCGTTAATATCCCTATTAGAATAGGAGCTCACCTTACGTTGGTTCAAAATGTGTTACTGACAGATGCAGTGAGTTTTGACGCTCACATTTTATTAGGAGTAGACTTTTTATCTGCCCACAGTGTGAAAATAGACTGGGGAGAAAATTTTATGTTCATCGGGAATGAAGTGGTATCCTTACAAGATGAAGACAAGGGAATAAATACTGTAACCTTGCGCAATAGTGCGATAAAAAATAATAAGGGTGAAAATGATTGTAGAAAAGAGATAGAGATACTTCAGGGAGAAATAAAGGGATTAAAAGATGTAATTAGCTCACTTTTGGAGAAAGTGGAGAGTTCCTTGGAAAAAAAGAAAACTTTGGAGGGAAAGATTTATACTGAAAGTTCCTCGTTACTGCCAATAGCGACGGACTTGAAGAATCAGATGGTTGGCAGCCCTCCTGATTTTTATCGTCAACCAAATCAGTGTAATAGAATTTCAGACGAAGAAAGGAAGGCTGCAGCTTCCCAAAATATAAAACAGGAACGAAGTAACCAAAGGAAGTTATCCAGGCAGTGGCCTGAAGAGAGAGAAAACTCTAATACTAAGAAATCAGTGGCACAAGAGCCAAACTGTCTAGTACCGAACGACCCATTAGAATGCGGTCAGGTACGTATTCAGGGAAAGTTAACTATTCCTCCCAGAAGTCAAATATGTTATCAAGGATACCTAAATCATAATAGTGGATTATTGACTGAGTCCATAGTAATTGAAGATAGTAACAGGAATCACAGTGGACTACTGGTAGCAAGAGTTTTATGCGGGAATAAAAAGAAGGTCCCTATAAAAATTATAAATGTTAATCCTTATGAAGTGTTTATTCCCAAAAACACGGTCATTGCCTATGCTTTTGAGGCAGAAACGGACTCGCCTACGTGCGAACTGGATACTAAGCGAATAGCAAAAATAAGTAAGGAAGATTGTGACGAGATTTTAGAAAAATTGCACTTAAGTAAGCCGACTACAGAGATCGAGTGGCAACTAAGAAAATTGATGGAAGAATATATTGATATTTTTAAGGCGCCGAATCAAAAACTGACTTGTGCGTCCCAAGTAAAGCATCGTATTATCACCGAAGAGGTTCCCCCTATTCGTAAGAAGCCCTACCGAGTTCCTTTCCACCGCCAAAAGATTTTACGTGAGGAAATCCACAAGCTCTTGAAGGACGATGTGATACAGCCTACGAAATCTCCGTGGGGGGCCCCAGCCATATTAGTAGAAAAGAAATTGCATCCAGGAGAAGAACCGCAGTTCCGGCTCTGTATAGATTACAGGTCACTTAATGGGATAACAGTGAGCGACACTTACCCTTTACCTAACCTACAAGAGACTTTAGACAGTCTTACAGGGAATACTTTATTTTCTACGATGGACATGGCTAGTGGATACTTCCAAATAGAACTAGATGAAAGGGACAGGGAGAAGAGCGCCTTCGTGACGCCAGATAACACATATCAATTCAACAGAATGGCCATGGGACTCAAGTGCGCAGGCGCGACGTACCAGCGTTTTGTTAATAGCATTTTCTCTGGACTAATTGGCACCGAAGCTTTAGTTTTCTTGGACGACGTAATTGTATTTTCGAAAAATTCAATACCTGAACATCTCTCTAGATTGAGAAAAGTCTTTGATATAATGCGGAGAAGCAACTTGAAGTTTAAACCAACAAAGTGTCATTTTTTGCAAAAAGAAGCAAAATATCTGGGACACGTAATATCTGGAAACGGATGTGCCACAGATCCCGACAAAACTAAAATAGTCGAATCCTACCCTGTACCAAGAAAAGTAAAGGAGATCCGAGCATTTTTAGGTTTATGTGGATTCTATCGATGCTTCGTACCACGTTTTTCTGAAATAGCACAACCCCTTACAGCGTTAACTAAGAAAAATACGCCATTTATATGGACAGATAAGCAAGAAGAAGCATTTCAAACTTTGAAAACGGCATTGGTAAGTCATCCTGTATTAAAGTATCCTGATTTTTCTAAACCATTTATTCTCTCAACTGATGCAAGCAACAGAAGTATATCGGCAATTTTAAGTCAAAAATATGATAATATGGAACACCCTATATATTATCACAGCCCTTCCCTCTTAGACGCAGAAACTCGCTATTCCACAATAGAACGAGAAGCCTTAGCAGTAGTAGAAGGAGTCAAAAAGTTTAAATACTATTTGACAGCATTTTTACATATTCAGTGATCATAAACCATTAAAATATATTTTAAACCTAAAGGATAGTAGCTCGAGATTAGCCAAATGGGCTATGTTTCTTATGGAATATAGTTTTACAATTGACTACCGACCTGGTCATAAAAATGCGAATGCTGATGCATTAACTAGACTTCGAGAAGTAACCCATGACGAAAGAAATAATCACGAAAATACCAAAAAGATTGCAAAAGTGCAAATACACAACGAAGGCAGCCCGATGACAAACGTAATATGGACTCGTGAGGACATAAAAAGAAAACAGCAAGCAGACGAAAAGTTGCAGAATATTATCAAGGCACTACCTGACGACACAGGATTCTATTATTTAGACACAGACAATATCCTTTACGCTACACGGAGAGAACACGAACGATATGACAAAATAGTAGCACCAAAAGGTATGATTCCCGAAATACTAGATCTATATCACACTTCTCCTATGGCGTGCCATGGAGGCCAACAAAAAACCTTAAACCTAATAAAAAGAGATTTTATTTGGGAAGGAATGTCCGGTGATGTAAAACGTTATTGTCAACAATGTCATTCTTGCAGTGTAAATAAAAACACGTACCAGCCGCCTGCAACCTTACAGAAATTACCCGTCCCACACTTAGTTTTTGGAAGAATAAGCGTGGATATCGTAGGTCCATTAAACAGGACGAGATCTGGAAATAAATATATTCTCACATGCATGGATTACTTAACAAGATTTGCAGAAGCTATACCTTTACCTGACATAACGGCCAGGACCGTAGCCAAAGCTTTTGTGGAAAATATAATTACTAGATACGGCGTCCCAAGACAGTTGTTATCAAATATTATCTAATATTATTTTATCAAATTATTGTAAAATTATATTTATTAAATGGAAAAAAAAATGGTTAAGGATGAATCAATGGATTATTAGGTTCCTTGTCTCACTAATGTACATCAAAACAGCGACTAGCTCAAATAAATTTCGCAAAGAATTAAAAAAATATATTATTACTAATCGAAACTAATATAATTATTTCTCTTGGTATTTAATAATATATATTCTGTATTTAAAGTCTCAGCACAAAAAGAATTTTTGAAAATTTACTTTTGTTAAAATTATTATATTACCTACTTACCTATTTATTTATAGAATTTATAAAATGTTATTTATTTATTATTAATAACTGTTTATTTCTTCCTAATTTATTATTATTTCCAGCACTATTTATTGTAAAATAATATTTTTTATATTTAATTCCAAGTAAGGTGGTTGTATGAGCAGCAGTGTTGGATACCGCCACCCTTTTTCTAAATTTTTGTAAATTGTATTTACATGTATAATAAAGGCATTTATTATTATTATTATTATTATTATTATTACTAAAAAGTAAAAAAAATCTAAACCGTTTACCCAACAACCGATAAATGAATTATTTTTACTACTTTTATGACAATGAAAAATAAACTTGAAAACGTTTTTTTTAATTGTCCGTTTGACATCGACTGGTGTTAAAATTCCAGTTTTGAGAATTTTTAGCCCGTTTTAGTGAGTTTTCAAGTGCATTTTCATATCCTGCTATTTTAAGTTGCTGTTATTTATCAAACTAAAATGACAAAACGATGTCAGGCCTGTGGAAAGCAGCAGTAAAGGTCAGCGCCGATCTTTTCACATTCAAGTATACATTTTCTTAATCATTGGCGTTTATCGGCGATTCTTATTCATATTTTTTTATTGGACTAATAGACAAACAGACTTCATATTACAAAAATATAATATTCCAGTAAATAGAATAGCTGAAAAATATGTACTAAATAATATGCCCATACAATTTATTTTCTAAAAAATATTGCAAAAGACATACAGTATTCACTTGAAGACGACTGATCAAATCAAATCATTGATTTCATGTTAAACATGCAAAAAGCACTTACATACGTCAAATGTGATTCATAATATTTAATATAAAGTATTCCTAAAATATTTTAAAATAAGACAACACAGCTAAAATTCAAAATTATAAAATTCCTCAAATGTATAGAAGGCTTCATTAACTAACAATTTCTTTATGCTTGCCTTAAATTCCTGCAGTGGCAGGTTTCTAAAATTAAGTGGCAGACAATTTAAAAATTTTAATGCAAGGTATCCAGGTCCACTCAAACATCTCTTCAAGCGACAGTAAGCCGGAACATAATTCATTAAAAATCTCGTGTGATAGCTGTGGACTTCACCGTGCATCCTATAGTTATTTTCGTTGATCGTGGCATACAGTAAACTCTCCAGGATATACTGAGAGGGCAGGGTCAGGATACCCAGTTCCCTAAAGGACTGCCGAAGGACTGGAGATACTTACCAGTTGAAACGTTGTGATGTAAAACAAATTAAAGACAATGCAAGTCCAAAACTATTCTATCATTCAAGAAACATCATTGTCTCCAACCTTAGTTATATTGTTTACAGATGGAGCGACACCTTATTGAAGTTAAGAAATTGATAAAAAAAACAGCAGTCGGAGCTGCTTAAGCAGCTCCACCAACCAGGGCCGCCACCACCACAGCCACCATTCTGGGCAAAAAAAGGTACCATCGCGCCGATAAAAAACTGGGACAGGAAATTTTTCTATTTTCTCCTAGACTATTAAGAATAATTTTACATCAAGCCTGGTACCAGTAAAATGTCATGAAAATTTGCATGTCAATAAAGATTGTCACTTTATGATTGACTCGTCAAACATACAATCATATATTATTTGTAAATATGCCACAATTAACCCCCCAGCAAAAGGCAATTATTTATAGTCGGTTGCGAGATAGTGTTGCTATTAGGGATATTGCAGATGAACTGGGAGTAAGCAAGAATAAACAAAAAATAGCAAGACATGGGACTATTATTAGGAATGCAGGTTCTGGTCCCCCTAAAATTTCTACTGATGATCATGATAGAAGACTGGTTAATTATCTAAGGGATCATCCCTTCGAAACTGCAATCAAGGCAAAAGAAGAGACGAATTTTCCAGGTTCTGCAAATACCGCTAGAGACAGGGTTCGAAATTCCGATATACGAAGCCGTTGTGCTGCCAATAAAAATTTTTTAACGGAAATAAATAAACAGGGCAGGTTAGAATTTGCACATGAATATATTAATCAAATAAATTTATGGGAAACAGTTATATTTTCTGACGAGAAAACTTTTCAGTCATGCAATAATGGGAGAATTCGGGTGTATAGGCCTTCCGGCATGCGGTATGATGAGAGATACACCCACAAAACCAACCAAAGTGGGCGTTTCTCCATAAATGTTTGGGGCTGGATTAGCGCTAGAGGACCAGGACTTTGCCAAATCGTCGAAGGAAGACTAACTGCAGCAGTATACGTTAATATACTAAACGAAGTGATGATACCATCGGTAAACGCTGTATACGGTTAAAATTACACATTTCAGCATGATAATGCTCCAATACACACAGCGCGCTTTGTACAAAATTTTCTCCAAGAAAATAACATAGCAGTTCTTCCCTGGGCTTCGAAGAGTCCCAATTTGAACCCGATAGAAAACATTTGGGGTGCCATGGTCAAATCTATGTATAAACATGATTTTCAACCTAGAAACAGGGATGAATTACGTCATAGGATAAATCAAGCTTGGGATGAAATAACTGTCGAATTATGTAGAAACTTAGTTTTAAGTATGCCACAAAGGCTCCAAAAAGTAATAAACAGAAATGGTTCTATGACCAAATATTAATTTTGTGTTGTTTTGACAAACTTTGTGTTCGCAATTTTTTTCTTTTTATTAAATGTATTTTATTACCTGTATTAGCTTTATTTATTATTTTGTGGTAATGGTAAATATAATAATTTATAAAATATTTGACTTCTATATTTGAATCTAATAAATTTACTTTATCCATATTATATGATCTCTCAAATTTAACCACCCCGTATCGAAAAATACAAAACATTCCATTATGTAACCTAGGTTACTTTTTAAATTTTGAATGTTTTTCCTTTTTAGCTCTAGACACCTTTTATAGTCTAGGGGATATGTATTTCTTACATTGTTTTTGTAAATCTCTTGTCCCAGTTTTTTATCGGCACAATAGTACATATAGATTTAATCCCGATCATCCTAAACATAATTTTTTTCTAATAAGAATGTTCATGCTACGTCAGGCTGTAGAATCTATAAGTATCATGTTCCTATTCAGCTGAGATTGTTGTTCAATGTGGATAAATGTTCCCAAAGATTCACCCTTTGTATAAAGTGTTTAGAGAAACCAAGCCATAAGAAACTTGTAAATGTTGAGGGACGCGACTGGTCCAAAACTGTGTGGTTTCGCGAGACGTTGTATGTAATAAACATTTAGCTAAAATGATTATCCGTCTCAAGTCACTTCGCTTGTTGGCATTTACATTGCGGTATTGAGCTTTGCCCATTTAGGTTGAAAATTACTATCGGCGATTTATCGCTTTCATATTAAGTGTAGCGGGTTGTACGACGTTAGAGGAAATAATGAGCTCCTTCTAGAACCTATTAAAAATATATCTCAATAATAAAAGTAGTCCCGGGCCCCGCGCTTGGTCCTAAGCTACACTATACTTATTTAAGACAATATACTTCTTTAGCAACACTGAAATGCTGCTAAACCTTTATTCTTATTGTAAAAGAATATTTTATAGAACCTAAGCAAATCTACAGATTTATTTATTACTGTATGCAAAGCTATCGTTAAATAATCAATATTTCGGCACACATTTGTCGCCTCATAATACAAATAAAAATTATTTTAAATTATACATTTTAAGAAATATAAGTGGTTAAACTATGTTTATTTACTAAATATTGTATGGCTAATGTATTTTATTACATTTTCATTATACCGACTGTCCTAGGAACAGATCAAAATATTATTATTCTTTATTTATTATGATATTTATATGTTCCAGTCAACTAAATGTTTTAAAACTGTTTTTACTAACGATAACATTACTAAGCTATTCAATTCTATTTCGTTTATACCGGCTGTCCTGGGAAAGAAAAATAATGCTTTTATTATTTATTTATTTCCAAAAAAAAAACAACAACTTTAATTATTTCTGCATAAATTGGTATGTTTACGTCAATAAAATAATTCTGAATTTGGTTCTTTATGACTCTTTTGAAAAGTTTTCGTTCAATAAAAATTTTAATTTTCAATCTTTTGTGTACGACTCGCACCTTTTAATTAGAAAAATTTTCGAAAAATTTCAACGATTTTTAGACACCTTTTTCATTTGAGCTTATTCCCGTAATTCGAAAATTTTTCCTTTATCAAAATTTTTTCGCAAATTTCCAAACAATTTTTTGTCGTTTTTGTAACTTATGTTTTGGCTGAGATATGTACGATAGAAATTTATTTAGATATCGGCCATTTCTGAGATTAATTTGGAAGAGTAACAAATCACTAAGAAATATTTGTTTTGAATATCATTAGGTGGCTTTGGAAAATTTTGTTTTAAAGGGTTTGTATATATAGGACTAGCGGGCCATTATAAGTTTAGTGTTAATCATATTGTTATTAACAAAAACAAAAGTTAACAATTATGTCAATCGTTAATTTTCTAAATCAGCTTGCTGCTGGTCAATTACAAGATTTACGTGATTTTCCTCGGCCCAATACGCCATGCTACGATTGGGGAACCTCAGAAAGAGGAATTGTTATTCGACAAAACGGAATTAACTACTATGTGATAAATGGTGTTAGAATAGAAATCATAAACAATCCAATTACAAATTCATGTATCATGTCACGGAAAAGCAGTCATATATAATTTTTTTGTATATGTTCAGAAAGCAACTGGCAAAATATAATATTTCATATGCATTTTATTCAACGGGCAGGTCGACACGCACAAAGTCGGCCTAGCGTCGCTTTTAGCTCTAGTTGATTTTTGCTTTAAACAACCCCTTTGATGAACCGCGGCTGCAAGCCGAAATAATAATCGACTTTTAGAAGTCACTGGTAGTGTTTAAGTTCCCCCCAAATGTTACTGTCTAGTTGCCTCGCTGACAACAGTTCGTTTGATCAACATAATATACAGATGGAGCGACACCGTGAAGAACTACATAATCTGATCAAAAACCAGCTCGGAGCTGCTTAAGCAGCTCCGACAACCAGGGCCGCCACGACAGCCACCATTCTGGGCAAAAAAAGGTACATATAGATTTCATTCCGATCGTCCTAAACATAATTTTTTTCCAATAAGAATGTTCATGCTACGTCAAGCTGTAGAATCTATAAGTATACAGGGTGATTCACGGTGGATGGTACGTTAGAAGTATATGACGAACCAGTTAACGAATCGTTTTGAAAATTTGGTTGTTTATATAAACGGACATGCTTTATTTACCTAAAATATTTTTAATGATGCAGTGTTGCCACGTCTACCTAAAATTAGTAGCAACTTCGTTATTTTAAATGGAACACCCTGTATTTTATTAAATTTTTGAACCCTCTATTACTTTCTTAACAACTTTATTTAATGTTATTCTATACTTATCTCTTATCGTTTCTAAGATAATAATTAAATTGCATTTTTTTGACGAAAAACGTTAACTTAAAAAAATGTTGATATTTTTGAACTCTGAAATATTAGAGCCCCGAAAATTGGTGGATGGGTAAATATTACCAGGGGGCTTTTAACCCTATGCCGAAATCTTAGTTGCGATATACAGGGTGGTTTAAAAATACAGTTAATTTGGGGACTTCAATAGGTGACCATAAGTATATTTTTTTAAATGTAACACCCTGTATATTAATCACTGATTTAGAAAGCTACTTAAATTGGCTCTTTATTTTTGTATAACATATCTATAGCTAACTAGTCAAGTTTTTGACTTATAAGCCATTATTTGTAAAATTTGGTCAAAAATTTAATTTCCTTTTGATTTTTAGTAAGTATGCCATGACAAACTCTCGTTTGACATAAAAATTATGGCACTTTCTTTAAAAATTCAATTAAAAATTACTGAAGAAAACTATTTAAACGCAGTACTTATGAATTTATTTATTTTATTTGGACAGTGTGATCAAATTATCGCTAGAACATGTATAAAGTTTAATGAAATGTACCCAAATCTACCGCCAATGAACTTAAGGAAATTCTTACGGATCCAGAAAAATTTTACTGAGTTTGGATCAACTTTAAAAGCCCAAAAAGAAACTTGCCTCGACCCGTAACTTCTGACGAAGACAACCAGATTAATGTTTTGGCTTATTTTCATGCATTTCCTCAGTCGTCAATACGTTGTGCTGAATATGATTTAGGTCTAACATATTCATCAGTCCAGAGGATTTTAGAACAGCATAACATGCATGATTTTAAATTTACTAAAGTTCAAGCCATGAAGCCTCAAGATCCACAACAGAGAGTTGAATTTTGTGAGATGTTATTAGTGCGCACCCAAGAAGATCCAAACTTTTTAAGTAAAATAATTTGGACCGATGAATCTAAATGTTCAAGGGAAGGGGTTTTCAATAGAAGAAATAGTCATTTTTGGTCAAGAGATAACCCTCATGTCACCAAGGAAGCTGGATTTCAAGAAAAATTTAGTTTTAATGTTTTCTGCATGTTAATGGACAATCAATTAAACTATTTTATATACGACGAGTCATTAACATCGAGAAGCTACTTAAATATTTTAAGAACAGTTGTCGAAAACTTTGTTGATAATCTGCCCCTTGAAGATTATCGAAGCTGTTGGTATCAACTCGATGGAGCTCCTGCACATTGTACAAGAGAAGTTACAGTGGAACTCGATAGACTTTTTGATGATCGTTGGATAAGACGTTTGGGGCCTTGGAATTGGCCTCCAAGATCACCCGATCTCAATCCATTGGATTTTTACTTGTGGGGCATGTTTAAGGAAAAAATGTACAAGTCACCAGTACATTCAAAAGAAGAATTGCTACGTCGAGTTACCCAAGCATTTAGAGAACAAAATCCAAATGAGATTAGATCTTCCACGACTAATGCGGTAAATACCCGCATCTTAAAGTGTTTGGATGTACACATGGTTTATGGAAAAACGAATGATGAATTTTATTCGCTAGTAATAAACCGAGGAATAACTGACCATTACTCAATTTGGAATCAACGTTGGAGAAGAACTGTTACCAATCCAATAACATATGGTGGACTTATGGGTTTTTCTGATTAAGGCCAGGAATATTTTTGTAAGTTAAGAGGAATTACCATCTCAAATATAATAATTAATTTGTAGGATAACACTTCGTTATTAAACTATTTCGATGTTGCTTCTGTGTATCGTCAGCCATACAGAATAGGTTGTTGACAACAGATATTATACCCAGAAGAAAAGTGGTTGGAACCCTTATTCAATTCGAAATCATACAAAACACAAACACTGGGACCAAACCAACCAAAACTACACAATCAGAATACAGGACGGTAGGTTCATTTGGGTTTTAATGTCAACCAACAAAATTGTACCAAATACCATGTCAAAGTACAACTTGTTGAAACATTCCTTTTCTTGACCCACACTTCTTGAAGCATTTCTAGCAGATAAAGAAGTTTAGTTCTACCCTTAAATGCAAAGAGCAGTAATAAAATCCATACCTTTTTTTTTATTGGAGATAAGGAAAAAAGAGGGGATTATCAACTGATCAAATAAATCACCAACTTATTTTTTTATCATATTTTTAAAGTATACTCGTTATACTACCAAAGTGTATTATTATTTTTTAAGAGAAACCACATCAGAAAGAGAAGTATAAATTGAAAAAAAAATCATGATTTTTTTCTGAATTATGCGGATCAAAAAAACGTGGATTTATAATTTAATACGGCCTGGTCCGACATTTAAAGTATAATTTTGAGAAGAAAATTATTTAATAATGAGCTGCAGCCCCTTCCTGTGCGATCCCTCAAGTACCCAGAGGTTATAAATTATAAAGCACTACACGCATCAAGGTTAACAAAGAAAGAAAATCTCCAACGACTGTCATGATTTTTATGATAACTTGCCTTTTTAGGCATACCAATTATTTTTGTTATTACTCATTTATGGGAATAAATTACCCGTATCGTAAGGTTTTTTATTTATTTCAATAACCCGTATCTAACATAAATCAATAAATACTTTGAAATATACCGATTTTATATTATTTTACGTAAAAGTGAGTACGCAATGTAGACGTGCTCAGGAGAATGTCAAAGGATCTAGAGGTCATGTTCACACTTAAAAAGCGAAAGTTGGAATACTTCGGACACATACTTAGGAATGACAAGTACGGACTTCTCAAACTGATCATAGAAGGTAAAATCGAGGGAAAGAGAGGCCCTGGACGCCGAAGAATATCGTGGCTAAAGAATTTGAGACAGTGGTATGGTGAGACCACGGCGAGTCTCTTTAGAAAAGCAGTGGATAAAATGCAGATAGTGTTGATGATTGCCAACGTTCGAAGAGGACAAGGCACTTGAAGAAGAAGAAAAGTGAATAAAACCAACACAATACTATATTTTATTTCATTACCCGTGTCTATTGCATTTTATGACAAAAAATAGAAAAATGCTATTCCTGTAAAATGTTGTTCTATGCAGTTATAGGGTATTACCTGTGGGCTTGGTCACATTCTCTTTTATACCGACGAAATCATTGCTAACCTAAGGCACAATTACATTGTTTTAAATGATGGAATCAATTCCAATTGATATAACAATAGTTAGCCAAGAGATAACAACAAGAGTGACATGGGGCGAAGTACCTGACTGCGGCAATAGCGATTGTTGCCCAACTATTAGCACCTTGAATATAAGAGACAGTAGAAGTTGTTTAAAATCAAATTTGTAATAAAAAAACATTAGGAAAGAAAATTGACCCCTATATGATTAAGTTTTAGAAAATAATTGCGGTTATACAACCTTTGAAAGAGGCGATTCTAGTAAGGCATAAAATAAGAACTCCACAACAAACCACGGTGGGATGAGGAGTTTACAACAAAAGTAAAAGAACGACGATCAATTATTGCAGCATTTAGAGATACGCTTAACAGAAAATTATCTCAAATCATCGGCGGATCCAGGATTTTGCAGAGGGGAGCGAAAAAAGGGTGTATCCCGGCTCTAAAAACCTTCCTACTCTCAAAAGTAACTTATCTTCTATTCTCAATACTGACCCTTCAATTTTCAATGCTCAAAGTAAACAAATCATTAATTTTGTAAGGCTCAAGGCAGAAACGAATAGCAAAACTAATACCAAGATACAGCTGGCATGGAGGCCATGCGGGAGGTTAAGGTAATGAAACGGTTGACAAAATGGCCTATATACGAAGGACCCTTAAAACTCCAAAAAAGTTACTACTGGGTAAGAAAAGATTTAAGCTTAAAGCTAAAGGAATAGACATGAATTTTAGAAGGTGTATGAAGCAATGGTTATATGATAATAGAAAATAAGTTTCCCAGAAAACCGTGGTTCGAAAAACTCCCGTTTATAAACAGAGTAGGTATTTACATCAACGATTATTAGAATGCAGACAGGATTGTCATTTTAGTAAACACCTATATCGAATTGGTAAGAGATACACCACCTAATTGCGAATGTGGGATAGCGGAGAGTTTGGACCATATATTATTCGAATATCGGGAAACTTAAATTGTAATAGGATAAAAGCAATTATGCCATTTATGAATAAAAATAAACTTTTCACAAATTTATTGCGGAACAATATTTTTTGGTAGACAAAAAAGAGGGATGCGCTGGTCACCTACTACCGCCCTAAGAATGTACCTTCTGATTGTGTATGAAAGGAAATGGATGACAAAATAACAAAGAGTTCTGGCATAAACGGAAAGTTGAGAAAAAAAAATAAATAAAATTTATAATAAAAAAGTTGCATTTTGGAGGAATCGAGCTGGCATATTGCGTCGAGGAAAGGTGGAGAAAGAACGGCAACCGGAATTGAAGGTAGCGGTCTCAATTTGTGATAGTATCCCAGTGGCTTAGCTATCGCAAAAATCAGCAAGAAAAACAATAACACAGAGTCGTGAACAGTGACGACGACCGCAGTATACACAACAATAACAAGACCACATTGAAAAAGAGACATCGACGATTCTTCACAAGTTTCAAAACTACCCAACTAATCAGAAAATTTTTCGATTACTAACTTAAATTGGAATTTTCTGCTGGTTTAATATTACGGAGCTGATGTGCAGTTAAGATAAAATAAATAAAATATTGTAGAATTTATAACATCTGCTGATGTGGAGTTAAAATAAAATATTGTAGAATTTAAAAAATCTTTATCAACAACCCATTATATATTACTTTCGTGTAGATGACAGTCCTCATTTGAAGGGATTGGCGGCATATATACCATATTTGTTAAGTAACATCAATAGATGACAAGAACACTCAAGACTTTTTGCATCTTAAACTAATAATAGCGAGGTCCATCGATATTCGAGGCGACTCATGCTGACATAAGAGACATTTATGATAATGAAAGTATGAAGCGACAATTGCAGAAATCAAACCAGTTGGCATTATGGTGGAAAATTGTAGAATTCTATTGGTTGGCGGCGGATGCAGGTTATGCGGCTCTTGAAAGGTTTGCCGATTTAGACCAAGTCTTGTGCAGTTTCCAAATTTTGATTTTACTCTTCATATATTATACAGAATAATAGATCCTGGCTGTCGTTACGTTATGTATACACATTGTTTGTGTTTAGCTCTTCTGGACGATCAACTTTTTAAAAAAAAACTTAATTTGATCCAAAGAATTTGAATCTTCTCATTTGATCAAAACTTGACGATATTGCCAAAATTATTCTTCGATGCCAACTGATGTTGTAGGTAACTCTTAATGGTACGTGGTTTTTCTTTAAAAAAGGCCTGGAGCCGAAACAGCACCACTGAGCTACTCGATCCACCCAGTGGATACTGAATACAGACACTCCAGTTTTCCCTTAATTATTGCATGTCAGCCAGTCCAATAGATTAGAATTATCCTTGATGAGCAATTAAGTCCCCTTCACCTTCTTAGTGTTTTTGGATCCGTAATTTCTTGAAGATATTAATTCGGGGCTTATGATTGTATATAATTGTTGTTCTATTGACTTCTAATAAATATATCCTTAACGTTAATCTAAAACGCCTCAAACAATAACACCTTAGTAAACCTATTTCTTTTTCTTGTCGGCTTCATAATACTTAGAAAATTTAATTCAAAATGCTCATTTACCAAACAATCGATGCAGAGTTTATAAATTATTTAAAACATAGAGAACAAGTACCTAAAAATCGAATATAAACAAAATTGTACCAAATACCATATCAACGAAGGACAACTTGTTGGAACATTCTAAAAAATATTCCTTTTCTTGATCCACACTTCTTGAAACATTTCTAGCAGATGAAAAACTTTAGTTCTACCTTTAAGTGCAAAGGGCAGTAATAAAATCCATACCTATTTTTTGGAGATAAGGAAAAAAAGAGGGGATTATCAACTGATCAAATAAATTACCAACTTATTTTTTTATCATATTTTTAAAGTATAAGAAAAAACACATTAAAAAGAGAAGTATAAATTTAAAAAAAAATCCGTGTGAATTCTTTGTTCGTAATATAAAGTGTGTCCACAGATCGACTTAAGAGTGAAGTATGGTGATGCATTCGCCATTTTATTTTTGGATCAATATTTCCTATCCTTTTCGCTTTATTTAAAAAGGGGTCAAATACCCGTCCTTGAGTAGCAATTACCTACAGTCTTAAACTAAAGAAATTTTGATTAATGAATTAATAAAAGCAAAAAATGACAATTTGTGATATTCGCCCATTTTTCGTTTTCTGCTTTTATTACTTTATAAATTCAAACTTGTTTAACTTTAAATTTTAGGTAATTATGCTTCAAATAGAGGTATTTAGCTGATTTTTGGATAAGAGGAAATATTGGCCAATAAAACGAAATGGACAATGCGTCACTAGACCTCACTCTTAAATATACTTGTAAAAGTTTCAGCTTTTCGAAATATAATGATTCCTTATAAATTCTTTTGCATGTATAAATACGATATACATTTTTTTTAAATATTTTGTTCTACGTCAGAATGAAAAAGCTTAGAAGAAATCAAACAGCCAAATAATGTTTCTACCCAAGTTATGGTTTCCAAGATATTTGATATTAAAAATAGGTTTAAAACGATTTTTTTTAAATTAATTGTTGTCAATTAAACTTATTACTTTCAAGTAAGAGACAAGTTTTATTCAACGTGAAACCATCCAACGCCAACACAGTTCATCCTTTTGCGAAATTCGTAATACACATTGCGAATAATATGTGGTGTCCTTTTTAAGTAGGATAATCAAGAAAATGAACTATTTGCAGAGTTGTAGATCTACTTTCAAAAGTATGGGCATCATGACTATACATGCTGTATACATTTATGAATGTCTGATTTTCTTTGTCAAAAACAGAGAACTCTTTGATACCTCAAAACACATAATACAAGAACACTGAATGTTAATTATGTTCATCATAGGCTTACGCTGACTGAAAAGTCCCCTCAGTACGTCATGTGTATCAAATTGTTCAATACTCTCCCTAAAAAAAAATTTAAACTAGAAGCTAGAAAGTTCCTGATAACGTTAAGAACCATATAGCCCTAAAGACTTGCCAGGATGTGTAAAGTTGTAATTTGACGTCATTTTCATTTTATGTCCATATTTATGTAGGTCATGATCTGAAATAAGGCATTTATTTATTTAAGCCTATTTTTAATATCACATATCTTGGAAACCATAACTACTGTAAAAAAAATTTATTTGGCTTTTCAACTTATTCGTCTAAGCTCTTTCATTCTTGTGCTTCAATAAAATTCGTTTGCAAATTTTTTAATTTTGCAAATCCAAATTTTTATTGTAGTTGCGCATCCTGTACAACAAAATTAGTTTTTTTATGTGAACCAAATTTATATAACAAGCAAAAGAAATTATGCAGAATGTTTTTTTTTCGAAAAACTAAAAATAACAAAGTTCAAAGAATCATCCGTGGACAACTGTGTAATGTATTGAATTTTTTTGTTGAAATAGTGAGGAAATTAAGTGGGCTTCATAACACATTTAAAAGTTGCCTAAAACAGAAAAATATGATAAAAATAACAAATCGGTAATTATTGAGAATGATTGCCCTCTTAAAAAAACTAAACCTTTAAAAAACTGTTTATTAAAGCTTGTTATGAACAATAACTTATTTTAGGCCAGTTTCAATATGATAATAATTTACCACTAAAATAATAGCAATATCAAATATAGTATACCGTGTGTAACAGGATCATGGTACACCCCCGTATATCCGTTAGTTTTAAAGGTAATTGATTGAAACTTGGGATATCCCATATACATAATAAGCGGCATTTTTTGACCTACAAATGATTTTTTTTCACTTCCGGTTTCGCCGGAAGTGACACCAACTTTCGATTTTTAAATGGAACACCCTGTATATTATTACATTTTTGAATTCTGCATAATTTTCTGAATCCAATGATACTACAAAAGTGACATTTCAAGCGTAAAAAATATTTATTTTTAATTTTCCATTTAAGTGTGCCATGACGGTTCCGATTTATTCCAATTGATCTGTCTAATGCTAGAAAAATCGAAGTCCCGTCAAAAATACTAAATTGCGTTTTTTATAAGCAAATAAAATTCATCGTAATCGTTTTTGGGGTAAAACTCAATTTTTCCAAATGGAACCATACTGGTACCGTGGTACCATTTCTTCCAGTACTATTAATAAGGAATTTATTCATACCTGGTAATAACATGTGCAATAAATACAATCACTTCAGTAATCTCTTAGCATTAAATTAGAACAAAATAATTTTATTTTCTTTTAGCTGTTATTTTGATTGTATTTATTGCACATGTTATTACCAGGTATGAATAAATTCCTTATTAATAGTACTAAGAAATGGTACCACGGTACCAATATGGTTCCATTTGGAAAAATTGAGTTTTACCCCAAAAACGATTACGATGAATTTTATTTGCTTATAAAAAACGCAATTTAGTATTTTTGACGGGACTTCGATTTTTCTAGCATTAGACAGATCAACTGGAATAAATCGGAACCGTCATGGCACACTTAAATGGAAAATTAAAAAATAAATATTTTTTACGCTTGAAATGTCACTTTTGTAGTATCATTGGATTCAGAAAATTATGCAGAATTCAAAAATGTAATAATATACAGGGTGTTCCATTTAAAAATCGAAAGTTGGTTGGTTGGAAGTGAAAAAAAATCATTTGTAGGTCAAAAAATGCCGCTTATTATGTATATGGGATATCCCAAGTTTCAATCAATTACCTTTAAAACTAACGGAGATACGGGGTGTACCATGATCCTGTTACACACGGTATGTTTAATTAGCGCCACTTGTATAGGTTTTGTATAAATTGCACCTATACAAGTGGCCCTAATTCAATCCAAACCAGATAACTTAAAATGGCGGTTTTGGGCAAAAATCATGGAGTCAATCGTTCAGCTACCAGCAATGTAAATTATATGGCCACGTGAACCAATTGTAAAGGAACATTTGCATACAGCCACCATCTTTGACATATCGTCAGATAACATAAATATGATTAGTTTGACGTATTTATTTAGACTTCAATGTCTCTTTTATTTTATCTGATTGATAACGTAACAACACATTGAAAACTGAACTTCACAAAAACAAACAAACGACAAATTTAAACTTACAATATAAAAGTTAGGATTGTTCCGCATCCACTTTTAGTTTTTTTTTATACGGCCGTTTTCTAGTTCTCTCCCTTTTGTCCCATTTTCGTCAGTATCTCCCAAAATTTCTTTTTAGAGGTTACTTTTAAAATCTTCATACTTTTCCTTATCCGCCAATAAACTTCCAGGTTGAACGTCATTTATTTCAACACTGTCACAGTTTGACTCTGCAGATGTAACTAATTTTTCTTTAGAATCAGCATAATTATTAAACCCAGCTTGAAAACTACTGGAAGTGTTACATTTGAGTATTTCTCGTAGAACCATTGTAGCATTAGATGCAGCATGAAGTTTAAAGGAGACAACTACCGCCTTATACTGTCCACCTGAAAATGGGAGAAACACTAATCAAGGCAAACATATCTACACATGGTGTATGATATAGTATATTACATAACAAGTGATGAAAGTGATACTTTTCAAACGAGGCGATATTTAGCACGAGGCGTCAGCCGAGTGCGGAAATTCTCCGAGTTTTAGAATAATCACGTTCACACAAGTAATGTACACTATTTTTCCTACGACCACAAAGAATTATTAAAAAAGTCTTTGATTTGTCAAAAAAATATTTCAACACTAGTGTTAAAAAAAATATTTCAACTCTAGAGTGGTAATACAAGGCACACTATTTAATTTAAACATATGGTGCCAATTTGACAGACCACCTCTATTTATTAAAAATAACAAATTTTACAAAGCAGTTCAGTAGTTAACTTATTTATCATGTATTTGTCGAGTAATTTCGAATTAGAGTGTAAAAAATACGCCATCTGAAATTATAAAAAATGTTAATATATTATAGAAAATGTCATATAATATTTAACAAGAAATGTTTATGGGTGCCATAGCGTAGTAGAGACTAGAGCTTTGGCCTACAGATCGAAAGGTCACAGGATCAAATCCCATCAGGAGTATTTGACTTTTTTTTAAAAAACATTAAATAATTTATAGAATTAGGTATTTTGAATTAAAATCTTTCTTGTTGAATGATTTTTTAAAATTTATGTTTAATGCATCTTTCCTTGATTAAATTTTAAAAAATCATACAATAAGGAAGATTTAAATTCAAAATAATTCTATAAATTATTTAATGTTTTTATAAAAAAAAAGTCAAATACGATGGAATTTGAACCTGTGACCTTTTGATCTGTAGGCCAAAGCTCTAGTCTCTACTACGCTATGGCGACCCATAAACATTCCTTGTTTAATATAATATATGACATTTTCTTCAGCGCGGCTTGTTTTGACTGGTAATAGATTTTCAAGTATATTATTAACATTTTTTATGATTTCAGATGGCGTATTTTCACACTCTAATTCGTAATCACTCGACAAATACATGATAAATAAGTTAAACACTAAACTGCTTTCTAAAATTTGTTCTATTCTGTCAAATTGGCACCAGTGACATTTTTATTTTTTTTTGCTTTTTTATACATTAGAATTAGATCGAAATAAACTTGAATATTTGTAACCCAAAATTTGTTTTTTAGCTTAACCTTTTTTTAAAAGCCTGTTTTTATCCCATGGTATATGCATATTTTGGTAGTTGGCCAGTAGTATCATGGTATAGAAAAAAAAAATTTTCACACGATTGTAACATATTTTACATTTTATCTTTCTATTCCTTTACACGTCAATCAAACAATAAATACGTTTACATTATTTTTACACCAGATATGTAACAAAATATAGTAATTGTAATGTACTTTACAATGATATAAGCACGTATTTCTTTACATTTGCGATTTTAACAATGGGAAACAGTTAGATTGTATGATCAGATGCGCTTTAACTGCACGGTGTCAATAAGAATTTAGATTCGTTTACTGTTACATAGCATAAAATTGAGGTAATGTTATTAAATTCGTGTTTTACCGGTGAATTAGGTGCTTTTTGATAGAAATTATTAGTTTTTTAGTGAAAATGACATCTAGAGGCAAAAAAATATTGCAATTGGTATCCGGTGTAAATGCAGGTAAGCCTATAAATTGACTATAAGGATAATTTTCTTTTTGTTGATGGTTTTTTACTTACTTTCGGGCGATACGAGGGCAATTGATAATGTTGGATTATATCGGAAGGAACAGTGGATTTTAATCTATTTTTCCGACCGACCGGTATATTATTGCACACCGGTTACACTAAACGATAAAATAAAAAGTATTCTATTTATGGTGTATATTCAAAAACGAGAAAACAAGATTTAAAGGGAATTTTGCTACTGCTTATTTTATAGTTGGATAATTTTGACTGCAACAAACTTTCTGCCAGACGAAGGGCTGACTTACTTATATTATTTTTTATAGATCCAGCCCTTATTTTATTCAATAACAATATTCAACGATATGTTGAATGCTACTCCACTGGCGATGAGAGGACAAGTCCAGGTGCTCTATCAATAGAAGGTAAGCTACCAGTAATTATTTATACATTTTTTAAATATCTAGTTCATAACAAGCAAATATGGTAAGCAGGTTAGTTCAATAGGCTCTAAAAACCATAATTTGAATTATATCTTTGTTTAACTAGAGAGAAGAGGATAATTAACTATTTCAGAGTGTCTCAAACGTGACTTTATTAATTTATAGACATTAGACTGAAATTGATAAATTAACACTATTTATAATGACATGTTTTTAATAGTGCGATTATTACCAAGAATTTAACAGGGCATGGATATACTGGCCCTCTACTTCTGTTATCCAGTAGTGTTAACAAAGTCTCTACTGAAACATATACTGTCGGAACAGATTTACTTCCATTTAATGGCGAGTAAAACTAATGGTATATTTTGTATCAATCAGCATAACAATTTTTATTAATAATTACAACGAAAACTGAATTTAACCTGTGGCTATAATACGTACAGTCGTTGCAAAAAAGTTTAAAGCAGAATTATTTTAAGCTTTGCATCGCATCTGGACAGCATAGTACTTTATGAATTTTATGTGACACATGATACTGTTTACTGGCGACGACTGTACAAGATAAACAACTTAAACTTAAAATAAACAATTTGGTAAAAATTGTCACTTTTTTGTTGTAGAGGAAGAAAACACTTCCAAATCGAACGTCGTTTCAGTCCATAGTGAAAAAAATTATGAGAGTATTATATTATAAATTTGAATATAACCCTCATCAAATTTCTGGGAAAGAAGTAAGAAAGTTTCCAGAAGAAAATGCGAAAAGAAATATTTTTGATGTAGAGCCATCATGCTAATTTAGCTGTAGTAAACCGTCGCAACAAGATGTAAATATTTCTTCAAGCGTAGCAGGTGATATGAGTTCTGACGACGAATAGGTTAAACATGCAAATGCATCTACCAGTGAAGAGTCCCACGACGAAAGCGACCCAGAAAGAAAGAGGCAAATTATAAAGTCAGATGAGCAAGAATCAAGACGAAAATCCAGTTTAATATACAACCTTCGCAACAACGAAAATAAAACTGTTGACGTATGTAAAAGTATATTTCTTAATACGTTGGGTATCTCTGATATGTGGATAACAGCTGCGCTAAAAAAGAAGACAGTTCAGAGATCGGAGAGATAAGAGGGGATTTAATGAAAACCGACCAAATAGAGTACCCGAGGCAACCCGAAACCAAATCAAACAACATATTGAAATGTCTGTTTAAAGGTTGGAGACAATGACGTTTCTTGAACGGCAGTAGAGTTTTGGACTTGCATTGTCTTTATTTGTTTAGAATCACTACGTTTCAACTGGTAAGTATCTCCAGTCGTCTTCAGGTGAATACTGAATAAGTACGGTAACTACAGCTCTATTTATACTAGGCAGGTGCTGTAGAACCGCACTGGAGGAAGAGGAAGTTTAAGGAAGCTGCTACCATACACCAAAATCCAGGTTGCTTTAGTAAGCCTTCGTTAGACATGAGAAACGTCTGGAAACCCTTGTTAAGTAAATGTAATCTTAGAATAAGACCACCCAAGAGTTAAACGCATGATTCATCGAGCATGACGTCATCGAGCATGACTCATCAAGCATGACTCATCCAGTTATGCATCATCACCTAGCAACACGCATGACTCCGCCCACTAGTCATGCGTCACAGCACCTGCCTAGTATAAATAGAGCTGTAGTTACCGTACTTATTCAGTATTCACCTGAAGACGACTGGAGATACTTACCAGTTGAAACGTAGTGATTCTAAACAAATAAAGACAATGCAAGTCCAAAACTCTACTGCCGTTCAAGAAACGTCATTGTCTCCAACCTTTAAACAGACACTAGAAGCCCGGTATGGACCCGGTATAAGTGATAAGTTCCGTAACTACGAGAAAGCTAAGATAAAATTAACAAAGGAGGAAACGCACATCCAGTTTCTACTACGGGCAAGGGACCAAGATATTATTCCAGATGGCTTTAGGATCAAGTCACCGATCCCAGGAGAACAAGCTAAGAAGATTATAAACAACGCCAGCAAAGCTCTTATACGCTCCCAAATCAACTACCATCGCTTTAAGAAAGCTTCTCTACTCACAGATATCCAACAGAGATTTGAGGAAATTAAAGAATATACACTGGAAGAGGATCACGAACCCATTTTTCGGAAGATTGATGCCACCTGCGACAAAGTAAGAACAGCTCAACAAAATATTCATGAGAAGAAATTGCGAAAGCATGTTAGTCAAAATCCACCAACAACGCAACCCCATAACCAAAGAACCATCGTCAACATTTCATCTAGAGAATTAACACCCATAGAAGAATCCCTAATGGCTAAGGGTTTAAACTTTACTATTGCTCCAACAGAGATACCAATATTGGACATTATTAGCGCCGTCGACTCAACAACCATAGGAGAAACACAAGCGGAAGAATTTAGATGGAAGGTTAGAAATATTCTAGAAAAATCAAGGCCTCCAAAACGAAATATCGGTAAGGAAGAAACAATCGCTCTCACAAAACTTCGTAAGGATCCTAATATCAAGATTCTACCAGCCGACAAAGGAAACGCAACTGTCATCATGGATGTTCAGACATACGACCAAAAAATCGAGGAAGTTGTGCAAAAAGGAAACTACACCCTTATTTCCAAAGATCCGACCGGCACAATCGAGGGAAGAGTCTACCGAACACTTAAGAAATTTGAGCGGTACATTCCAGAAAAGACGCGGAGACGCCTGACACCACACCACAGTAAACCACCACACCTCTATGGCCTGCCAAAAATACACAAACATAATATGCCTCTAAGACCAATTACAAGCTCCCGTAACTCCCCTACATATGAACTAGGTAAATTTTTACTTCCCCTACTCCAACCACTTCAAGGAAACAGCACGTCATTTGTAAAGAACTCGCAACACTTTGCACAAATAATAGGAGAAAAGGAAGTACAACCAGGAGACCAACTGGTCAGCTTTGACGTCGAAAGTCTTTACACCAACGTCCCTATAAAAGACGCACTTAAGGTCATCAGGAGCAGACTTGAGGAAGACTTGACCCTACAAGAAAGAACACCGCTACCTACAAATGCCATCATGGAACTATTGGAATGCTGCCTTAACAATTCTTATTTTCAAGAAAAAGATAGATTCTTTAGCCAAGAGGACGGACTACCAATGGGCTCATCTCTCTCGCCCATAATCGCCAACATTTATATGGAATGGTTCGAATCCGAAGCAATAAAACAAGCAAAGAAGAAACCAAAAATATGGCTCAGATATGTGGATGACACCTTCATTATTTGGAACGGAAACGAGGACGAACTCAGAGAATTCTTACATCACATTAATAACTTTGCACCGACAATTAAATTCACCATGGAAAAAGAAGAGAACAACCAATTACCTTTTCTAGACGTCAATGTAGAGAAAAATGGCAACACCTTCCTAACCTCAGTGTACAGAAAACCTACACATACAGGGCAATATCTCAATTATACATCAAACCACTCAAACAACACAAAACATGGCATAGTAAGAAACCTTGTGGATAGAGCAATTACTCTCTGTAACTCAAACGAAGCTCTCAAAAGAGAAACTAACCACATCAAGACCGACCTCAACAAGAATGGCTATCCCATGAAACTGATTGACACAATATTGGAAAATCGCAAGAATCGGCCAAACACACGTAAAGCAGAGAAAGAGATACAACCAATACTCAATATTCCGTATGTCAAAGGAGTATCTGAGAAAATAAGAAGACTAGGAAAACGATACAACATCGAAACAGTATTCAGCTCTAGAGACACTTTAAGAAGCCACCTAACGAAGACGAGACCAGTAAGCCAGAAAGACAAGAAAAATTGTGTCTACCAGATCCCCTGCGAATGCGGCCGGTCTTACATTGGTGAGACACTAAGACCACTAGAAGTAAGGATTAAAGAACATCGGAATAATACCCGAAAAGGAGAGACCGAAAAATCAGGCGCAGCTGACCACGCCTGGACGCACGGCCATCATATCATGTGGACAAAAGCGGAAATCCTGCAAAAAGAACCGCACTGGAGGAAGAGGAAGTTTAAGGAAGCTGCTACCATACACCAAAATCCAGGTTGCTTTAGTAAGCCTTCGTTAGACATGAGAAACGTCTGGAAACCCTTGTTAAGTAAATGTAATCTTAGAATAAGACCACCCAAGAGTTAAACGCATGATTCATCGAGCATGACGTCATCGAGCATGACTCATCAAGCATGACTCATCCAGTTATGCATCATCACCTAGCAACACGCATGACTCCGCCCACTAGTCATGCGTCACAGCACCTGCCTAGTATAAATAGAGCTGTAGTTACCGTACTTATTCAGTATTCACCTGAAGACGACTGGAGATACTTACCAGTTGAAACGTAGTGATTCTAAACAAATAAAGACAATGCAAGTCCAAAACTCTACTGCCGTTCAAGAAACGTCATTGTCTCCAACCTTTAAACAGACACTAGAAGCCCGGTATGGACCCGGTATAAGTGATAAGTTCCGTAACTACGAGAAAGCTAAGATAAAATTAACAAAGGAGGAAACGCACATCCAGTTTCTACTACGGGCAAGGGACCAAGATATTATTCCAGATGGCTTTAGGATCAAGTCACCGATCCCAGGAGAACAAGCTAAGAAGATTATAAACAACGCCAGCAAAGCTCTTATACGCTCCCAAATCAACTACCATCGCTTTAAGAAAGCTTCTCTACTCACAGATATCCAACAGAGATTTGAGGAAATTAAAGAATATACACTGGAAGAGGATCACGAACCCATTTTTCGGAAGATTGATGCCACCTGCGACAAAGTAAGAACAGCTCAACAAAATATTCATGAGAAGAAATTGCGAAAGCATGTTAGTCAAAATCCACCAACAACGCAACCCCATAACCAAAGAACCATCGTCAACATTTCATCTAGAGAATTAACACCCATAGAAGAATCCCTAATGGCTAAGGGTTTAAACTTTACTATTGCTCCAACAGAGATACCAATATTGGACATTATTAGCGCCGTCGACTCAACAACCATAGGAGAAACACAAGCGGAAGAATTTAGATGGAAGGTTAGAAATATTCTAGAAAAATCAAGGCCTCCAAAACGAAATATCGGTAAGGAAGAAACAATCGCTCTCACAAAACTTCGTAAGGATCCTAATATCAAGATTCTACCAGCCGACAAAGGAAACGCAACTGTCATCATGGATGTTCAGACATACGACCAAAAAATCGAGGAAGTTGTGCAAAAAGGAAACTACACCCTTATTTCCAAAGATCCGACCGGCACAATCGAGGGAAGAGTCTACCGAACACTTAAGAAATTTGAGCGGTACATTCCAGAAAAGACGCGGAGACGCCTGACACCACACCACAGTAAACCACCACACCTCTATGGCCTGCCAAAAATACACAAACATAATATGCCTCTAAGACCAATTACAAGCTCCCGTAACTCCCCTACATATGAACTAGGTAAATTTTTACTTCCCCTACTCCAACCACTTCAAGGAAACAGCACGTCATTTGTAAAGAACTCGCAACACTTTGCACAAATAATAGGAGAAAAGGAAGTACAACCAGGAGACCAACTGGTCAGCTTTGACGTCGAAAGTCTTTACACCAACGTCCCTATAAAAGACGCACTTAAGGTCATCAGGAGCAGACTTGAGGAAGACTTGACCCTACAAGAAAGAACACCGCTACCTACAAATGCCATCATGGAACTATTGGAATGCTGCCTTAACAATTCTTATTTTCAAGAAAAAGATAGATTCTTTAGCCAAGAGGACGGACTACCAATGGGCTCATCTCTCTCGCCCATAATCGCCAACATTTATATGGAATGGTTCGAATCCGAAGCAATAAAACAAGCAAAGAAGAAACCAAAAATATGGCTCAGATATGTGGATGACACCTTCATTATTTGGAACGGAAACGAGGACGAACTCAGAGAATTCTTACATCACATTAATAACTTTGCACCGACAATTAAATTCACCATGGAAAAAGAAGAGAACAACCAATTACCTTTTCTAGACGTCAATGTAGAGAAAAATGGCAACACCTTCCTAACCTCAGTGTACAGAAAACCTACACATACAGGGCAATATCTCAATTATACATCAAACCACTCAAACAACACAAAACATGGCATAGTAAGAAACCTTGTGGATAGAGCAATTACTCTCTGTAACTCAAACGAAGCTCTCAAAAGAGAAACTAACCACATCAAGACCGACCTCAACAAGAATGGCTATCCCATGAAACTGATTGACACAATATTGGAAAATCGCAAGAATCGGCCAAACACACGTAAAGCAGAGAAAGAGATACAACCAATACTCAATATTCCGTATGTCAAAGGAGTATCTGAGAAAATAAGAAGACTAGGAAAACGATACAACATCGAAACAGTATTCAGCTCTAGAGACACTTTAAGAAGCCACCTAACGAAGACGAGACCAGTAAGCCAGAAAGACAAGAAAAATTGTGTCTACCAGATCCCCTGCGAATGCGGCCGGTCTTACATTGGTGAGACACTAAGACCACTAGAAGTAAGGATTAAAGAACATCGGAATAATACCCGAAAAGGAGAGACCGAAAAATCAGGCGCAGCTGACCACGCCTGGACGCACGGCCATCATATCATGTGGACAAAAGCGGAAATCCTGCAAAAAGAACCGCACTGGAGGAAGAGGAAGTTTAAGGAAGCTGCTACCATACACCAAAATCCAGGTTGCTTTAGTAAGCCTTCGTTAGACATGAGAAACGTCTGGAAACCCTTGTTAAGTAAATGTAATCTTAGAATAAGACCACCCAAGAGTTAAACGCATGATTCATCGAGCATGACGTCATCGAGCATGACTCATCAAGCATGACTCATCCAGTTATGCATCATCACCTAGCAACACGCATGACTCCGCCCACTAGTCATGCGTCACAGCACCTGCCTAGTATAAATAGAGCTGTAGTTACCGTACTTATTCAGTATTCACCTGAAGACGACTGGAGATACTTACCAGTTGAAACGTAGTGATTCTAAACAAATAAAGACAATGCAAGTCCAAAACTCTACTGCCGTTCAACATATTGAAATGTTTCCAACCATTGATTCTCATTATTGCCGAGCAAGGACGCAGAAACAACATTTGGAGCAGGGTTTAAACATATCAAAGATGTATAGATTTTATGTAGAATGACTAAAAGAAAAAAACTATAAAATTTCCGGAACTGAGAGGCAATATAGAGAAATATTCAACCGCGAATATAATATATCATTTTGGGTACCAAAAAAAGACATGTGTGATATCTGTTATGCCTACAGTATAAAGATGGAGAAAACTAAAGAAGACGAAACCGTTCATATAAAACATCTTGAAAATAAAGAAATAGTTCGCAGATTAAAGGAAACAGATAAGCAGAATACTGATACAAAATTGAGTACTGCCTGTTTTGATTTACAAAAAGTTATTTTAATTCCTCAAAAAGAAACATCGCATTTGTATTATAAATACAAACTTTCAGTTTATAATTTTTAAGTTTTTGATTGCTCTACAAAAGAGGGATTTTGTTATATTTGGACAGAACAAATTGCTAAGCGTGAAGCTAATGAAATAGCAAGTTGCCTTTTACAGTTTATAAAACGTATGGCTGAAAATGGTAAAGAAAATTTACAGTTATATTCTGATAATTGTGTCGGACAAATTAAAATAAATTTATAATATTTGTTCAGAGACTATTTAGTCCATGACACACATCTATAGGGTAGCCTTCGTGTTTTATCGAAGGCTAGCAAAAGTTACGTTTAAGAAATACTGTGTTTCCCTAGGTGATGGTTCATGGGGTTAATAAAAAATACGCAAGTTTGAGTTACTACAAAAATAGGATTGATTTTATTTAATTAATAATTGACAGTTACAGATTATTTACACAACATAGGTGTTTGACATTAATGATAATCAGTAAACTAGTTACATAAATTTAGATTTACAACACAAGGCAATTCAGGAGACTAGCTACACGCGATTCATCCGATCATTACAAGATAGCTTGGATCTGTTGCATTGACTCAACGTAGGTTCGCTAACTCTAATCTGTCACAGGCTATCTAATAATGTGATCTGAATAAATCCCGTTTTTTACCTAGTACCTGAGAGGAAATTTAGTACATTACCGAACATTAACAATCAATGTTTTTTACAACTAAAATGAGTTTATATTGAAGGTCCAGACACATGGAACAATTTAGACCATGTAGAAATTGCTAAATGCGTAAACTGGTTTCTACATCAGTAGGAAATGAATATATTTATAATTAAAATACGAATAAGCCAATTAACTGGATGAACAGCTGATTGGTAGTCACACACCACTACTATTAGTGAAATGTATGCATTACAAAAACATAGTGCTTAACTGGTGTCCAGCAAAGTATCCGTGAAATCAGACAAATAAAGGGGTAAATTATACCTGTGGTCCACAAATTAGGAGGGATGAAACCAATTTTACATCAGTGATTTTTTACAATAGATTTGTAGTTGCGATGACACACATTGCTGCTTCTGCTAAAGTTTTATGAGAAGAGCGTCGACAAAATGCCTTTTTTTAACAAGACAGTATATTGGCACCGTAAACAACGGTTTTATTCCAATTTAAATTGACACTAAATTCGCATTTTTTCGCGATGACAGAACTCTCTGTCAATCAAAATTTTAATGACAATCGCGCCACCCGTACAATCACGCGTGGCCGTATAGAAGATTTGATTATTTATTTTACATTAAATAATTAATAAGGACAGGTTGCAGTCGTTCTGCAACAATACCTATTAATATTGTTTTATTATATAATATTTCACAATGTTTATTATTGAAAATTTAATGATTTCAAAGATTGTAATAGCTATTTATACAATTAGTTGCGAAATGAGTGTCTTTTAGGCACGCGACGTGAATTGTCCTACGAGGCGAAGCCGAGTTGGACAACACGTCAAAGTGACTAAAAGACATTGTTTCGTAACGAGTTGTATACAATATTTTTTCTACTGAGGTTTTATAATAAAAAACTTAATTTATTTTACTAACATTTTATTACCTATGTTTCATTTGCCCCTTTCAAAAATTGACACTTACCAAAAAAAATTAAATTATACCTAGTCTGTGGTTACGTTTTAATTGTAAATAATTACTTGCATTACTTTTAAGCACGTTGCTCCTGGTAACGCGCTTAAAAGTTTTTTAAGCACGCTGCGCCTAAAAGGAGGTTATTAAAAAACCATAATGACAATCAAAAAGAGGTTATTATAAAACGCCAGTAGAAAAAATACCTTACTACAGGCTTTTCAAAAATATATTTTTTTTTAATCATGGTAAACGAGGTTACAATGTTATTGCTAAAAAAGTTGTATTTTCTGAAAATGATAAGCGACAAAATTATTGGTTATAAGATAAATTAGAACAAAACTGATTTACTAAATAGAAAGATATTGTAAAATCTTTTACTTTTCTAAATAGAAACTTCCTAAAATCAGCAATGGTAGATAGATATTACAATTAAACATACACCCAAATCTACCATGTCTTCTCCTTTAAACGCAAGATTTGTCGCTTACAATGTTATTTGATGCATGTATCGATATGTTTAAATTAAATAGTGTGCTTTGTATTTTCACTCTAGAGTTGAAATATTTTCTTTCAACACGCGTGTGATAATCGGCGCTTTCGAGCCAAGTTAACCATGAATTTTCACAACAATGATTTTTAAGTGGGGCAGTCCAAATTTTATTTAAAGCCCCTATAGGCGCCATTTTGAGGTTGAAATTAAATTTAAAAAAACTTATCTGTAACATTTGACAAGAGCTTTCCTTAGACACCAGAATTAATTGGATACCATTTTTTTTAAATTAAAATTTTTGAAAAAGTGGTCTTTAAATTATGGATTTTTTGTTAGGGGTTCATAGAAAGCAATAACTTAACTTTTTTCTGATTAGTCCAGAACTATTATTTTTTGAGATATGGGGTACGAAGCTTCATTTAATGCCCACTGAAGCCGTCATTTTCAAGCCAAAACTTAAATAAAAAGTAGTGACCTGTACTATTTGACGACCTCTTTATTGCATGCAATTTGTAAAAAAACTTTTTCCTACGACCACCTATGAAAATGAGAAAAAAAAAACACGGTTAACTTGGCTCGAAAGCGCCGAATATCACACGCGTGTTGAAAGAAAATATTTCAACTCTAGAGTGGAAATACCAGGCACACTATTTAATTTAGGCATATGATGCCAATTTGACAGACCACACCTATTTATTAAAAAGAATAAATTTTAGAAAGCAGTTTATTGTCTAACTTATTTATCATGTATTTGTCGATTGATTTCGAATTAGAGTGTGAAAATACGCCATCTGAAATTATAAAAAAGTTAAGAATATACTGGAAAATCTATTACCAGTCAAAACAAGCCCCGCTGAAAAAAATGTCATATTAAACTTAAGCAGAAAAAATTATTAATTATTAAGCGAAGTGACTTGAGACGGATAATCATTTTAGCTAAATGTTTATTACATACAACGTCTCGCGAAACCACACAGTTTTGGACCAGTCGCGTCCCTCAACATTTACAAGTTTCTTATGGCTTGGTTTCTCTAAACACTTTATACAAAGGGTGAATCTTTGGGAACATTTATCCACATTGAACAACAATCTCAGCTGAATAGGAACATGATATACAGGGTGATTCACGGTGGATGGTACGTTAGAAGTATATGACGAACCAGTTAACGAATCGTTTTGAAAATTTGGTTGTTTATATAAACGGACATGCTTTATTTACCTAAAATATTTTTAATGATGCAGTGTTGCCACGTCTACCTAAAATTAGTAGCAACTTCGTTATTTTAAATGGAACACCCCGTATTTTATTAAATTTTTGAACCCTCTATTACTTTCTTAACATTCTATACTTATCTCTTACCGTTTCTAAGATAATAATTAAATTGCATTTTTTTGACGAAAAACGTTAACTTAAAAAAATGTTGATATTTTTGAACTCTGAAATATTAGAGCCCCGAAAATTGGTGGATGGGTAAATATTACCAGGGGGCTTTTAACCCTATGCCGAAATCTTAGTTGCGATATACAGGGTGGTTTAAAAATACAGTTAATTTGGGGACTTCAATAGGTGACCATAAGTATATTTTTTTAAATGTAACACCCTGTATATTATCACTGATTTAGAAAGCTACTTAAATTGGCTCTTTATTTTTGTATAATATATCTATAGCTAACTAGTCAAGTTTTTGACTTATAAGCCATTATTTGTAAAATTTGCTCAAAAATTTGATTTTTAGTAAGTATGCCATGACAAACTCTCGTTTGACATAAAAATTATGGCACTTTCTTTAAAAATTCAGTTAAAAATTACTGAAGAAAACTATTTAAACGCAGTACTTATGAATTTATTTATTTTATTTGGACAGTGTGATATAATTATCGCTAGGACATGTATAAAGTTTAATGAAATGTACCCAAATCTACCGCCAATGAACTTAAGGAAATTTATACTATTTCAGGATTGTAATAAAAAAAAATTAAATCGATCATTTTAACAATTGTTCAAAACGCTGTCCGTTTACATCCAAACACTTTAAGATGCGGGTATTTACCGCATTAGTCGTGGAAGATCTAATCTCATTTGGATTTTGTTCTCTAAATGCTTGGGTAACTCGACGTAGCAATTCTTCTTTTGAATGTACTGGTGACGTGTAAATTTTTTCCTTAAACATGCCCCACAAGTAAAAATCCAATGGATTGAGATCGGGTGATCTTGGAGGCCAATTCCAAGGCCCCAAACGTCTTATCCAACGATCATCAAAAAGTCTATCGAGTTCCACTGTAACTTCTCTTGTACAATGTGCAGGAGCTCCATCGAGTTGATACCAACAGCTTCGATAATCTTCAAGGGGCAGATTATCAACAAAGTTTTCGACAACTGTTCTTAAAATATTTAAGTAGCTTCTCGATGTTAATGACTCGTCGTATATAAAATAGTTTAATTGATTGTCCATTAACATGCAGAAAACATTAAAACTAAATTTTTCTTGAAATCCAGCTTCCTTGGTGACATGAGGGTTATCTCTTGACCAAAAATGACTATTTCTTCTATTGAAAACCCCTTCCCTTGAAAATTTAGATTCATCGGTCCAAATTATTTTACTTAAAAAGTTTGGATCTTCTTGGGTGCGCACTAATAACATCTCACAAAATTCAACTCTCTGTTGTGGATCTTGAGGCTTCATGGCTTGAACTTTAGTAAATTTAAAATCATGCATGTTATGCTGTTCTAAAATCCTCTGGACTGATGAATATGTTAGACCTAAATCATATTCAGCACAACGTATTGACGACTGAGGAAATGCATGAAAATAAGCCAAAACATTAATCTGGTTGTCTTCGTCAGAAGTTACGGGTCGAGGCAAGTTTCTTTTTGGGCTTTTAAAGTTGATCCAAACTCAGTAAAATTTTTCTGGATCCGTAAGAATTTCCTTAAGTTCATTGGCGGTAGATTTGGGTACATTTCATTAAACTTTATACATGTTCTAGCGATAATTTGATCACACTGTCCAAATAAAATAAATAAATTCATAAGTACTGCGTTTAAATAGTTTTCTTCAGTAATTTTTAATTGAATTTTTAAAGAAAGTGCCATAATTTTTATGTCAAACAAGAGTTTGTCATGGCATACTTACTAAAACTCAAATTTTTGAGCAAATTTTACAAATAATGGCTTATAAGTCAAAAACTTGACTAGTTAGCTATAGATATGTTATACAAAAATAAAGAGCCAATTTAAGTAGCTTTCTAAATCAGTGATAATATACAGGGTGTTACATTTAAAAAAATATACTTATGGTCACCTATTGAAGTCCCCAAATTAACTGTATTTTTAAACCACCCTGTATATCGCAACTAAGATTTCGGCATAGGGTTAAAAGCCCCCTGGTAATATTTACCCATCCACCAATTTTCGGGGCTCTAATATTTCAGAGTTCAAAAATATCAACATTTTTTTAAGTTAACTTGTTTCGTCAAAAAAATGCAATTTAATTATTATCTTAGAAACGGTAAGAGATAAGTATAGAATGTTAAGAAAGTAATAGAGGGTTCAAAAATTTAATAAAATACGGGGTGTTCCATTTAAAATAACGAAGTTGCTACTAATTTTAGGTAGACGTGGCAACACTGCATCATTAAAAATATTTTAGGTAAATAAAGCATGTCCGTTTATATAAACAACCAAATTTTCAAAACGATTCGTTAACTGGTTCGTCATATACTTCTAACGTACCATCCACCGTGAAACACCCTGTATACTGATAGATTCTACAGCTTGACGTAGCATGAACATTCTTATTGGAAAAAAATTATGTTTAGGACGATCGGAATGAAATCTATATGTACCTTTTTTTGCCCAGAATGGTGGCTGTCGTGGCGGCCCTGGTTGTCGGAGCTGCTTAAGCAGCTCCGACTGCTGGTTTTTGATCAGATTATGTAGTTCTTCACGGTGTCGCTCCATCTGTATATTATGTTGATCAAACGAACTGTTGTCAGCGAGGCAACTAGACAGTAACATTTGGGGGGAACTTAAACACTACCAGTGACTTCTAAAAGTCGATTATTATTTCGGCTTGCAGCCGCGGTTCATCAAAGGGGTTGTTTAAAGCAAAAATCAACTAGAGCTAAAAGCGACGCTAGGCCGACTTTGTGCGTGTCGACCTGCCCGTTGAATAAAATGCATATGAAATATTATATTTTGCCAGTTGCTTTCTGAACATATACAAAAGAATTATATATGACTGCTTTTCCGTGACATGATACATGCATTTGTAATTGAATTGTTTATGATTTCTATTCTCACACCATTCATCACATAGTAGTTAATTCCGTTTTGTCGAATAACAATTCCTCTTTCTGAGGTCCCCCAATCGTAGCATGGCGTATTGGGCCGAGGAAAATAACGTAAATCTTGTAATTGACCAGCAGCAAGCTGATTTAAAAAATTAACGATTGACATAATTGTTAACTTTTGTTTTTGTTAATAACAATATGATTAACACTAAACTTATAATGGCCCGCTAGTCCTATATATACAAACCCTTTAAAACAAAATTTTCCAAAGCCACCTAATGATATTCAAAACAAATATTTCTTAGTGATTTGTTACTCTTCCAAATCAATCTCAGAAAAGGCCGATATCTAAATAAATTTCTATCGTACATATCTCAGCCAAAACATAAGTTACAAAAACGACAAAAAATTGTTTGGAAATTTGCGAAAATATTTTGAATAAAGGAAAAATTTTCGAATTACGGGAATAAGCTCAAATGAAAAAGGTGTCTAAAAATCGTTGAAATTTTTCGAAAATTTTTCTAATTAAAAGGTGCGAGTCGTACACAAAAAATTGAAAATTAAAATTTTTATTGAACGAAAACTTTTCAAAAGAAAAGAGTCATAAAGAACCAAATTCAGAATTATTTTATTGACGTAAACATACCAATTTATGCAGAAATAATTAAAATTGTTGTTTTTTTTTGGAAATAAATAAATAATAAAAGCATTATTTTTCTTTCCCAGGACAGCCGGTATAAACGAAATAGAATTGAATAGCTTAGTAATGTTATCGTTAGTAAAAACAGTTTCAAAACATTTAGTTGACTGGAACATATAAATATCATAATAAATAAAGAATAATAATATTTTGATCTGTTCCCAGGACAGCCGGTATAATAAAAATGTAATAAAATACATTAGCCATACAATATTTAGTAAATAAACATAGTTTAACCACTTATATTTCTTAAAATGTATAATTTAAAATAATTTTTATTTGTATTATAAGGCGACAAATGTGTGCCGAAATATTGATTATTTAACGATAGCTTTGCATACAGTAATAAATAAATCTGTAGATTTGCTTAGGTTCTATAAAATATTCGTTTACAATAAGAATAAAGGTTTAGCAGCATTTCAGTGTTGCTAATGAAGTATATTGTCTTAAATAAGTATAGTGTAGCTTAGGACCAAGCGCGGGGCCCGGGACTACTTTTATTATTGAGATATATTTTTAATAGGTTCTAGAAGGAGCTCATTATTTCCTCTAACGTCGTACAACCCGCTACACTTAATATGAAAGCGATAAATCGCCGATAGTAATTTTCAACCTAAATGGGCAAAGCTCAATACCGCAATGTAAATGCCAACAAGCGAAGTGACTTGAGACGGATAATCATTTTAGCTAAATGTTTATTACATACAACGTCTCGCGAAACCACACAGTTTTGGACCAGTCGCGTCCCTCAACATTTACAAGTTTCTTATGGCTTGGTTTCTCTAAACACTTTATACAAAGGGTGAATCTTTGGGAACATTTATCCACATTGAACAACAATCTCAGCTGAATAGGAACATGATACTTATAGATTCTACAGCCTGACGTAGCATGAACATTCTTATTAGAAAAAAATTATGTTTAGGATGATCGGGATTAAATCTATATGTACCTTTTTTTGCCCAGAATGGTGGCTGTGATGGTGGCGGCCCTGGTTGGTGGAGCTGCTTAAGCAGCTCCGACTGCTGGTTTTTTATCAATTTCTTAACTTCAATAAGGTGTCGCTCCATCTGTAAACAATATAACTAAGGTTGGAGACAATGATGTTTCTTGAATGATAGAATAGTTTTGGACTTGCATTGTCTTTAATTTGTTTTACATCACAACGTTTCAACTGGTAAGTATCTCCAGTCCTTCGGCAGTCCTTTAGGGAACTGGGTATCCTGACCCTGCCCTCTCAGTATATCCTGGAGAGTTTACTGTATGCCACGATCAACGAAAATAACTATAGGATGCACGGTGAAGTCCACAGCTATCACACGAGATTTTCAATGAATTATGTTCCGGCTTACTGTCGCTTGAAGAGATGTTTGAGTGGACCTGGATACCTTGCATTAAAATTTTTAAATTGTCTGCCACTTAATTTTAGAAACCTGCCACTGCAGGAATTTAAGGCAAGCATAAAGAAATTGTTAGTTAATGAAGCCTTCTATACATTTGAGGAATTTTATAATTTTGAATTTTAGCTGTGTTGTCTTATTTTAAAATATTTTAGGAATACTTTATATTAAATATTATGAATCACATTTGACGTATGTAAGTGCTTTTTGCATGTTTAACATGAAATCAATGATTTGATTTGATCAGTCGTCTTCAAGTGAATACTGTATGTCTTTTGCAATATTTTTTAGAAAATAAATTGTATGGGCATATTATTTAGTACATATTTTTCAGCTATTCTATTTACTGGAATATTATATTTTTGTAATATGAAGTCTGTTTGTCTATTAGTCCAATAAAAAAATATGAATAAGAATCGCCGATAAACGCCAATGATTAAGAAAATGTATACTTGAATGTGAAAAGATCGGCGCTGACCTTTACTGCTGCTTTCCACAGGCCTGACATCGTTTTGTCATTTTAGTTTGATAAATAACAGCAACTTAAAATAGCAGGATATGAAAATGCACTTGAAAACTAAAACTAAAAACGGGCTAAAAATTCTCAAAACTGGAATTTTAACACCAGTCGATGTCAAACGGACAATTAAAAAAAACGTTTTCAAGTTTATTTTTCATTGTTATAAAAGTATATATACATACAATATTTAGTAAATAAACATAGTTTAACCACTTCATCATCGATACCAACAACGATATAGAAATTTTCATTTTTGTAAACATGAAAAAAAATGTATTTTTTTTGATAATTTATGCGCGCCTGAGTGGGGGGGAATAATAATATTTCTTAAAATGTATAATTTAAAATAATTTTTATTTGTATTATAAGGCGACAAATGTGTCCCGAAATATTGATTATTTAACGATAGCTTTGCATACAGTAATAAATAAATCTGTAGATTTGCTGGTATATAATCCAAAATAGAATAAAATATCTTAATAATGTTATCGTCAATATATAAAAACAACTTCTAGTTATTTAGTTGACTGGGACATACAATTTTATAACAAATTATAAGTATTGCATTTTTTTTCGTAATAAATGAAAAAAATTCTAATTTTTTACCAGGACATCCTATATAATTCAAAATGGAATAAAATACATTAACAATACAATATTTAGTATATAAACCGAAGACATCCTATATAATAATTACACTTACCAGTATATCACAGTAAATTTCTTGAAAGATGTTCAAGAATGAAGTAAGGATAGCTTGACGGTTGGATAGAATACCTCCTTGAGGGTTTTACTATACTAGAAACACCTAATGATAAAAATAATACAAATTTACTTACCCGATTGTCGCAATTTCCACTGCAGCTGCAATCTTGGGAGCATAGCTCCCCTCGCCGATTGCAGCCGCATCTGAACATCCGATCTGGCATCTACAGCAGTATTCTGAAAGAAAAATAAAGCGTATATTCAACATTAAAAATGTGGTGACACAGATTATCTACTTATGGCTATTCCGCAGAGCTAGGTTTTCGTTTTTTTTTTTAGAAAAGCTGTGTATGAATCAGCACCGCGGCAGTGTTTTGTGATTATGTTGTATATATATATTCCCAACCAACTATACAAGTTTATTACAGGGATAAAATGTAACTACCTAACTTAAATAACAATTAAAAACAATATTATTCTATAATAATAATAATATTAATTTAAAAAAAACAGTTAAAAATAGTAAAGTATAGTTTGAACGTAAAACGTATAAATTCAAAGATAAAAATTACCTTAGGAAATATTTTTTTAATTGAAATTTAAATAATGGAAGTTTTTTAATTGTTTTTGTGTCCAGGTAAATTATTATATAATATTAATCCATTATATAACAATGAACGTTTTCCGAAATTACTGTTTATCTTGATGGTTTGTAAAAAGTTAGTTTGTCTTGTATCATGAGTGTGTACATCATGGCCAATTTTAAAGGTTATGTTTGAAATATTTTGTTTTAAGATTATGGAATAAATAAATATGCAAATTTTTAAATTATATAAACTATGTATATCTAAGTATTTATTTGGCCTGTATAAATTTATTGTTGGTTCCAAGTGCGGAAGTTTATGAATACATTTTATAACCTTATTTTGTATTTTTTTTAAAGGTTTTAATACTATAGAGTTTGCTGCACCCCAAATTGAAATAAGATACTGAATTTTTGAATATACTAACGCATAATAAATATTTTTTAAATAATTTAAAGATATATAATGACGAATTTTAAACAATATTCCTATTAATGGTGAAATACAAGTATTTTCTACGTGTTTTCTCCAGCTTAAATGTTGATCAATATACAAACCTAAAAACTTTATGTGATCTGTATAATTAATATTTTTTCCATTAAATAATATTGGGCGCTTCTCGATATCTAGTCTTTGTTTGGTAATGTATATAAAAGAAGATTTATTAAAATTTAATGTTAGTTTATAAGACTCTAACCAGTCAAATATAATTTTTAAATCTTTTTTTATATTTAATTGAATATCAGTAATATTTTTTGCATAATAAATAATTGTTGTATCATCGGCAAAAAGTTTAATAATTTTGAAATATAATTGATATAAATAAGAAACAATGTTGGTCCTAGAATGGACCCCTGAGGTACTCCACAGGTAATTCTAAGAGTTTGTCTAAGCTTGAAGTAGAGAGGTTCTTGAGAAAAATAAAAGGAATATTGTCTGGTCCTGCAGCCGAGTTTTTACATGTAGAAAGAGGATGGATGAGTTCTTGCTGTGTGAATGGGAGATTAAGTAAGTCAGAGTGTGGTAGTACTATTGGAGAGAGGAATGGGGGTTCCATTCCTCTTATCTCTCGTAATTAGTCCAATTGTTTTTGCATTTTTTTAAGTGCTTGTTTTATATCTTTAAGTTCTTTTCTGATGATGAATATAATTGTGTCTGCCATTCTAATCTAAAGAATAATAACAATAAGTGATGAATATTATAGTATGTATATTAATTACTTTGTCAGCAAGATTATTTCTTTGGGCAATAAAAATGTAAATGTAAATGTAAAAAGCAATTCGCAAGTTGTAAAGGAATAAATAAATATGAACTCGACTCAAAGCCCTCCACCAAGTCCCTCACAATCACCTAAAGTTGTATTATTTATAATAAATATACTATCATACCTCGATTCCAGAGAATTCCCCTATTCCTGGCACCCCTGCCACTCCCCGTATTTCCCTCTTTAGGTCCTCCAATTTTCTTTCAATTTTTCTTAATGAAATACGGAACACTTTCATCTGTTTCATCAAAACCAGGAACTCCGCCATTTTTTATCTAAAGAATAATAACAATAAAGGGTAAGTCAGGATGAATATATGCCCGGTCAGTCTAAAATATTTGGAACACCTCCTACTAAAGAGTAGTAGCAAATGGAATACCCTGTATATTATTTGATTTTAAGCACTCCAATAAATTTCTTAACAACTATTTTTACCATTGTATAGAGGAACTGGTCCTAATATAAGCCCCCATTTTATTTTTTTGGAATAACTTATTTTTTCTTTCTGATGATATGTAAAATAGTTTATGTACGTTATAAAGACCTAGTAATTAAACCCCAACATTAATTTTTCTCAAAAACGTATAATATATCTATGAAAAAAAAAATTAAAAATAGTGCACATTCCTGACATTAATAATGACGCGTGATAAAGATTACTTATTTCTGACTAAGGCCCGCTATATCCATCTCCTGGTAACTTTAACGGTCAGATAATTGTCGTCTCCACAGTGGCTTCTTTGGAAATTATCTTGCTGGTAAAGTTACCAGAAGATCAGTGGCGGCGCCAAAAAAATTGCAGTGGGGGCACACGCGGACCAGATGTTTTTAGGGTGGGCGCTGCCCCAATCAAAAGTGACTTCTAAAATAAAAGTGGGTTCCCCCATATAAAACTCTTCACCGATCCTTAGTGTCTTCAAAATGATGAGCGTAAAAATGTTTACGTGTCTTTTGGCTCGGTCTCTGTAAACACTTTATACCAAGGGCGAATCTTTGGGAACAGAACATTTACATGGGCATTTAAATAGTTCTTTTCAACTGAAATTTTGCAGTTATAAAGATAAATGATATCCCGTAATTACTTGATCCTCATTAATACCTTAATTATTATCGTTATTAAAATACCCTACAAGTCATTTCACGTCTAACGTAAATAGAAAGATAATAACTATAGATTCTGCAACATGCACTGATCTATTAAATAATGCACAATCATGCTTATTCGAAAAAATTATGTTTTTTATCTGACTATAAGTGTGAATTATTATTACCAGCATTATTTCTTGAAAATATCTTTCAAGCAAATTTTTTTAAAATTTTGATCGATTGAAACTCGTTTGCAGGACAAAAACTCTTTGAATATCTCCCCACTAGCCTTAACATTTCTACATTATAACTTATTAGCCACGTATGTACCTTTTTGTGCTGCAACCAGCAGCTGGGAGCTCTACTGGTGGCACGGGATCTCGTTCAGCAGGCTCTTGGTCTACTGCGGGGAGTAACAGTAGTCGCAACTGTTGGATCTGTAAATAATATATTTTCACAACTAGACAGTGACACTTGGAGGGTTGTAAGCCCTACCCGTGATATCAAAAACGAGAATTACTTGGTAGATTTTTCTTTTAAGATATGGAAATTTTTAGCTTACATAGATTTCCTTTTATACAGGGTGCTACAAATTCGTGTGCGTACAAGGAGATGTCGAAAACGGTAAGAGATACGAAGATGGTTAATTTGAGGTAAAGTTGCGTATTTTGGGGTTTAATAACTTGGTAAAGGAAAATTGGAAACATTCCGAATGCTTTCGGAAATATCCGAAAAAAAACGAAATTTCTATTTTTGGTTTTTAATTTTTTGCGCCTTCATTTTTGACTTGGGGAAAAAACAAAAAACTTATAGCCATCTTTTAGATTCTACAATATGCCGTTATTAGTTTTCAAATTCGACTTTTCATTCTTTAAATACCAACCTCAAGTCAATTTTTTTAAACACGGACCTATAATTATTAATACAGTTTTAGGGACTTCTAAACTTTAGAAATTTAATACAATAATTGACAGTATTTTGAAATTTTAACGTTTTGTCATCTAATAACACATTTTTTCCAGTGATCTTTTTCTCATTGCGGTCCTGAACATTTATGGCCAAACCAAAAAAAAAGATTTCTGATTTGAAAAATCTGTCCATTTTTACTCAAAGAGGCCTGATATTTGATATTTTATAAGAAAAAAGACCTAAAGTCTCGGCCTCCAATATTTTTCTATCTGTCAATTTGTGTTACATGTTTCGCCAGAATTTGGCATTATCAGACCGTATAAACAGTAAAAAATATTGAATTTTTTTTTGCTTTAAATATAAGAGCATTACAGTCTAAGGCAAAAACCATCATAGGACTTAAGATATACGTTATATTAATAAAATACTAACAGAAAATAAAATTACTTTTGATGCCTTAAAAACTTGCTTACTTCCTAGAGTAGGTATTGTGACGGAAAATCTTATTGAAAAAATAAACGGCCTAAACAACATAACTTCATGTAATGTAATTTTAATATTAAAGTAATAATTTTAAAAATAATTGCCAAGGCCGTAATAGTAAAGAAAGGATAATTTGAAATGCTAGTGATGTGTTATTTAACGACAAAACGTTAAAATTTTAAAAACCTTTAAATTGTATTAAATTTCTAAGGCTTAGAAATCCCTAAAACAGTTTTATAAATTCAAGGTCCGTATTTAAAAAAATTGAATTGAGGTTGGTATCTAAAGAACGAAACGTCCAATTTGAAAACTAATAACGCCATCTTGTAGAACATATAGAATGGCTATAAGAAAGCGTTTTTTGTTTTTTTCCTAAGTCTTAACACAAAAAAAATGAGAAAAGAGATGTGACACTAGCTTGTAGTGTACGAAATAAATTTTTATTTTATAAAAAATTTACCAATATTTTTATTTATTTTCTTTGTTTAAGAACGGGCATGTCTTAACACAAAAAAAATTAAAGAGAAAAGAGATTTAAAGGGAAATTTTTTCGTGTAGGCAATGTTTACCCTTCTACAATGTAATATGCACCTTCTGTGCTACAAGTCTACAAATTTATCCATTTAAATTTCAAACTTCAAAAATTCAAACAATCAAGGCTCGAAGGGCAATTTTTTATTATGTAGGAAAAACTCTGAAGTTAAACCCAATAACAAAAAAGGGGTTAACTGATCTGATTACCGATCAGTTAAAGTTGACGATATGAGGTTGACTATTTTTCCATTTCGCTGGTATAAATAAAACAAGGAGTTTGAATGATTCAACTTGAATAGATGTTTTTATTTACTAAAATACAAAAACACCGGGTTCTGCCTGAACTATTTGTTCAGTGCAAACGGTGGATAATTTAATATATAAATATAAATGTTACTATGACTACATCTACAAACATTGGGTTCTTTGGCTTATCAACTAATGTACAAAATTTGTGCCAAAGGAAGAAAAAACTAGACAATAAATGTAACCTAGGCGAAAGCGCACTAGTAAGCAAACATAACTTTTTTACGCGGGTTTCCTGTGTTCTGGGAAACCTTCCCGGTTTGACTTTATTGCATAATTTAGGTTAATTCATGTGAACGCACACAGAAATGTGGATCAACAATGGATGTTGCTGCTGAAGCTGTTTTTTAGAGAAATACTTTAGGTTTCTTGCTATAGAATACTATTACTCAATTTAAACCGTCTTGTACGGTGAGATTTGTATTACATTATGACGTCTATCTTAATCTATCATACCTTGAGAATTCCTTATTTTTTATCGAGGTAAGAATTGCAGTGTAAAACACGCCATCAAAGTTGACGATTAAGTCGGCATCAGTTCATCATCAATTGGTATCAAGAGAAGGGCGTAAAACAGACACTTTATTAAGTACTATGGGTTTATCTCGTCACACAACATATTTTTTGTTAGAAAAACCTCTAACTGGGCATCAAAACGGAACAATAAAACACACAATTGAGCAAACGCTCCTTACCGTTTGGCACTTCTAACACACCTGCGGTTCTAGCGAATTCTAGAAGCCGCGGCGCGTCTCGTTGCGTCCTTTTTTATCTTACGAACACGCGAGTTGCTTGCGTCTTTGTCTTTTCAAAGCAAGCTTGGACACTCGCGTCTACAGCGTTGCCACATTTATTTTGGCGAATCTACCTTTAGTTTTGCTTGAATCTACTAAAAATTTTTAAAAAAATACTAAAAACTACTTTACAAAAAAAAGCTGAAAATAATGAATTGGTCTAATTTTTTTATTTATTGACGAAACCTAAACATATAAATCTTAATACTAGAATAATTTAAAAAAAAAGTTCTTGAATTTCGTCAGCTTTATAATATAGATTGTTATACAAAGTTTTATCATCCATTAACTTAATCATTGTTGTTACATCGAGTTCAAAATTTGTGCAAGACCCAGTACAAAGCCAAGTGGTTCTGTTCCCATTCTGCTCAATACGATTGCTCATAAGCTCGCTTCATAATTTTCACATTAAAAGCAATTTAACACTGCGCATTTGTTTTCACTATTTAGTATAAAGCGTAAACCGTGTTGCGATTAGAATAAATTCAGTTGTTGGGGAAATACAACGGTAAACCCCCATAAGGCATAAAGGGGAATCACCGACAAAAAAGCAGGCGAAGCAACCAAATGAATAAAAATAGCAAATTAGTTACACCGCTACCAACATAGAAATTAAAGTAAATAAGTACTTAATTAAAATAATTTTTTTATTGCCATATTTACATTATTGAAATTGATATTAAAATCTACCAAAATCTACTAAAGAAAATATGCCTACTAAAATTTTCTGAAAAAGAGTGAAAATCTACCAAAAAAGTAGAAATCTACTAGATGTGGCAACGCTGCGGCGTCTATTTCCCAACCTATTAATTGCAGGCAGTCGAATAACTTGATGGCGGGATATTTAAAATATAGGCAGAAATGGGAATGTCTTATGTTATATTGATGGAATTCATTCATTTGCTTGTTTTAGTTCAGAGTTTATTTTGATATTTTTTGTTTTTATGTTATATATTAGTTTAGTTTGTTCTAAAGTTCTCAATTTGTTTATGTTTAGTATTCTTGTTTGGTTGTAGATGGTTACTGAAGAAGTATAATAGTTCATGTTGTAGTTAGTCCCCTTAACCCTCAACAAAGTCCTGGATCCGCCAATGACTGAACATAAACAAGCTTTTCATAAGGTATAACAATCACTTAAAAAGTTGGCACGACACAAAGCATAGGGTTGGATCTATAAATGCCAAAATGTTAAAAAGCAAGGTTTTTCAAAAAAATCGGTATCTCTTAAAACAGCAGATATCAAAAATTTGACCAATTATTTTCTTTGCTATGAACTAGTTATTCAATTAAGGTACAGTGACAAAATTTAAAAATATTTTTGTGAAAGTTACAGGCTATTAAAATTGGAGCAAAAATCATCGTCTTCTTTAACACCCTGTGTATAAAAAATTGTCTGACAGTTTAAGAAAATCCAACATTGATAGTTGTTTCCTAAGGGATAAATCTATCAACCATTAAAAACCAGGTCGATATCATATCTGGTTTAGAAAATACTAACTCTTAAAATTAGGCGAAATTTTTCTTGCTTGAAAGCAAATGGCCAGCAGTTTATATAAATGTTAAATTTTATATAACTTACCTAAACAATCTAAGCACACATTGACAACACTAAACAGCGAGCAGAAGGTACAATAATAAAATAAAAAAACAATAGTGCGCACGACAGAACCAGGGTTACGATGTCGTCAGGCGTAGGCGCGGGATGATGCGTCTCTTGTGTAAGATGACCAAAACAAAAATGGCGGGTGGCGGGTCGGACTGACCACAGAAGAAAAAAGGGTTTGTCAGTGGACTGAACACACAGAACAGGACTGACGAGACGCACTTGTCGGAAATGGAAGTTGTCCAACGGGCGGACAAATAAAATTGTTAGTAAATCTTAGGGTGGTTAATGCCAAATGAAGTAAAGCGAACGAGGAAGAACACGCGTTGATTCATTTAATATTGTTTTTGGTACCTATCTAATATATTTCAGTAATATTTTTTTGAAAAGAATCTTTTCTATCTTTTCTAGTAAGGCTAGGGAGACGATTTTTGAGTTGGGTAGTTCACTCAAGTAATTTGTGCAAAAGTTTAAACAGCCAGCAATCAAGGAATGAAACTTAAACCAGCCAATTAGATGTGCATTACGTCAGCTCTGAGGGAGGAGTTTAATTATCGTGTTATTTAAATTTATTTTGCGAATGTAGCGTTCTTTTTTCAGAAATTCAGGTGGCGGAAATGGTAGATTATTTCTTAAAGAAAAATGTCTGGCGAAAAATGATAAATAGAAAAGTTTTTGGTTTTACTTTAAGAAAAAATCGACGGTTTCCATACATAAAAGCGAGAGTTGTTAAAAAGGGCTAATTTTGGCTGAAGGATAAATAAAAACTATTAAAATAACTATGAAGGAAAGTTTTGTCTTTTAATTTTTTTATTCTACTTTGTTTTCGTATTCTCCGTCCTGCCACAGTTTGCTGAATTGGAATATGGTTTCCTCTGTGATCAGCTGCTGTAAAAAAAGTTAAATAAAAAAGAACATTTAACATATTTTTTAGCATTTAACACACGTAGGTACTTAAAAATGTTGATAATATTGGAATTTGGATGTTTTTATAATGTCGGCATCCCTTAATGTAAGTCCTAGAGAAAATTTGTTGAAAATAGAAGATCGAATTATTGTGAAGTCTGTATCAGCCTCAATAAATAACAATAAATACTTTTTATTAAAACTTGCCTGTTACGTTACTAAAGTTATTAAATACATGTATTTTTTTAAATTCTTTTTTTATTGTATACCGATACTTTAAATGGATTTTAATATTTAAATTACGAAAGGCAGCTGCAGCCCTATGCCGGCTCATTTTTTTGGGGGGAGGCGGTGTATGCTTGGTCTTGGTTCCTCCGCGGCAATTTGCAATAGGTAAGTAATAAAATTATTACTGCTTAAGAAGAAAACCGAAAGTCCAAATCCCGATAATAGTTAAAGGTACATTTTCCTCCACAGTCGCTGGAGACTACGACTTACGACCGAGTCACCAGGACGTAATAATTCTAAACATTTTTTGCAAGCTAGAAGCTACCGAATTTCAAAAAACCATTGTACGGTTTGGCGAATTAGTCGCCAGCGCCATTATCATGAAAATTTAGGTAAAACCCATTGAATATACATATTAACACGGGGACAGTTAAAAGTTAAGTAACGTAGTAGGGAGTTTAACTGAAGAAATTATAGAAAAAATGCAGTTTAAAATTGTAGATCATAAACCAGTAGTTACGAAACCGGTCGACGACAATAAAATGTACTGAAACAAAAACTTGCCCACCAACGTCAATTTGGCACTGCTGCGGCACGCCATGGAGTACAGCGACAGCGACAGCGACGACCTATCATTTCTCGGTGCCGTGGGTTAATTAGCTTCCTAAATGCAGACAATTTACAATCGTGCTGGCGAATGGCGCTAACCGCAGCCATCGCCAGAAAGAAGAGAAAAAGAGTAAAGTAGAGGTGGGAAATACTGTTACCGATATGAAACGTTCTATTTCATACCGCGACTAAATAATCATTACTTGGGAACGGGTTTGAAAAACAGAAGTAATTCATCTGTGACCTTGAAACCTCAAACCAATAAAAATGATAAAACTCAAATCGCCTGTCAACTAAATTAAACGATTTCTGAAAGTAATTTTTTGGTGCGATTTCCACTATATTGGAAAAAATGCCAAGAAAATTTCTCTGATTAGTCAAAACTTGAAATATGAATCTTTTCTTTCATTGAAAGATTTTTTTCGCTAGTTTCTGAAACTATTTTTTCGATTAAAACTAATTAAGTGACTGATAAAAATTATAAGTCCTCTAATTTAGTACCTATCACCATCCACAAAACTATTTTAAGTTTTTAATAATATTAAAATATTTAGTCAAATATACAACAACTCTTTTCAACTTCTAGAGTCATTTCTTTCATCGTCGATCCTCGAGACCGCGTCATAAAAAAAATCAAACGGTTCCACGACATATACATAGAGGTGGGAAATACTGTTACCGATATGAAACGTTCCATTTGATACCGCGACAGGAAAATACCGCGACTAAATAACGGTTACTCCGGAACGAACTAGGGAGTGTTTGGTTTACAAAAATGTCATAATTTGAAGAAATAAAAAATGTTTCATCATTCCTGTCTGTGACCTTGAAATCTCAAACTTATAATAATAACAATAAGTTTATTTTCAATAGTCAGTTACAATAGAAAAATGAGGTTTATTTTCTATTCCTCAATAAACTTATTCGTCAATCTATTGATGACGTGCCTGTCATTTAACGATTTTTGGTATGACTTCCGCTATATTGGAAAAATATCGAGAACATTGTTGATTGGTGAAAACTTGAAGTGTATCACGCTAAGTGATAAGCGTCCTCTGCGACCTATCCTTCCTCTGTGAAAGAATTTAAAACGGCCTTGGATTTTTCTTCGAAAGGGTCAAAACTAATGTTATATCCCGTACAACCCATAAAACGCAAATAAATAAGAACAAATTTCCATATTTAGGCCAGGAGATAAGAAATACTTTCGAATAAGCTTCAGAAGCGATCTCTATATGAGCACATTTTGACTAAAAATTTAAATCTTTAAACCTGTAGGAATTCGTATTTAGATTTAGAAGAACCACCAATCGCCCGAAACATTACTCCTACAATAATTGTTATCCCAGTCTAGCGGAAATTGTAAAATCTAACATAGTTACTGTTGCAACATCATACGTACCTACCCTGTGAAAGAACGTTTTCTAAAACAGCACAAATTCTTTCAGATAGAAGAAGATTGGGTTCTACCAAAGTCAAAAAACTATTATTTATAAATTCGTACAGAAAAATGATGAGTTCCTAGAATCCTAATATTAGTTTCATAAATATTAATCGTTTTACTGGATTATTCAAAATAAGGTTAAATATACATTCCTACTTATACTATTTTTATCGTTTATTTACATAAGTATTTTCGTATTTATAAAATATAATATATTATCCCCTTGCACAAACATTTTATATAATAATTTATAAAGTTTAATACTAATAATATATTTTAGTCTAATGACAATGCTTTTCAACTTCTTGAGTCATTTCTTTCATCATCGATACAAGCCAAAGGGATCCTCGAGACCGCGTCCATTGAAAAACACTATACACCGCGGCTACCGCGCCAGTAAACCATCAGCACCATCATATAACTATAACGCGAACGGCGGCCGCAACAGTTCCACTAGCCACCTTTCGTCCCCGGTCTGACAAAATACCTTTAAGCAAAATACTGTCAACGCCGTCAACCTCGAGACTGTTATACTCACAGAACACGAACAAAGAGAAAAGTTATTAACGTGTTAAATGATAGATGCCGCTGTGACTTTTAGGGCGATGCTAACACCGAGAAGCGGAGTGGGATGAACTAATTAAGGCAGAAGGGGGGTAGGGGAAGCCACCATATGTTTTTATTTTTTGAAGGTTAAATTAATATTTTGAAATTTAAAATTTGTAATAAATTTTTTTTTATTAATTACGTTTTTATTACTAATAAATACAATTTGCACTGCACGATTCGTAATAACAACGTATTTTTATAAAAAATTATTTAAAACAAATTTTAAATGTCAAAATATTAATTAACCTCGATAACAAATATTATATATATTATTTTTAGGAAAACAATCAATAAAACAACGTTTTTATTGCACAAAATCATTAAATTTATATAAAATAGTCTTTAAGGAACGCCTTTGAAGTATTCCTTAATCTCTACAAAAGCAGAGGCCAAGGAACCCTGCGTCAAAGTGTTCTCAAGATACTACATACCACCCTCGACAAACACCCACAGCATAAATAAATTTATTAACAAAATAAATAACTGAGATCACACATCTATGGTACACAAATAAGTTTAGGGTCATAATAATTATTAAAGTTCAGAATTTAGAGAATGATAGGTCGAGATCCAGTACCAGTGAAGATCAATAAATCAGGTGGAGGTCAGTATACGTGAGGGGCATCTTCAAGTTCAGGTCTAAATCCAGTGGCGGTTGGTTAACATCACGTTCATCAACATTCTGAAGGATTTATCATGAAACAAGAGAACAGCGACAGAGTCTAATATTGGCAAATTATTTCTCTTACCACTAGTTAACACACATCAGGTACAAAGTCAAAAAAGGGGCAAAGAAAGAAGAATTTATGTAACTTTTAAGATTTTATTGTTTATTTTGCTTTTACAAAAACTTTTGTATATTTAAGTGACGAACTTATATAGACTACCTTGGTTATTTTGTTCACTTAAATTCTTGTGAATCCTTAAATAGACAGTCAGCTTGATAATATCAATAGTTATATAATGTTGCTGGCAAAAATTGGGTAATGTACTACCTATCCCTAATATGTTTAATAACATCGAGCCTTTTTTTTAACCTCGATAAGAAGCTTTTCAATAAGAAAATAAGAAATTTGATATATTATGAAAATAGATGTTTTTTAAATCGGCCAGTGAACAAATAGATACATATCACGATACTTGAATTATTTCTTGCAGAGAAAGTAGTAAAAGTAAAGTAAAAATTTGAACAAATTGTTTTGAAATTTAGGGTCGTTGACCTTAATGATAGAAAATAATTGAAACTGTTTTCAGATTATTTTTCTTAAATATAATAATATAACTTCTTACCCAGACATGCAATAAGACTTTCTTTTGCATTTTCAAAGCACGATCTTGAGATATTTTTAATAAAAACCCAAAATAATTTCTTAACAAGCCATGTCATATAAAATAACAAAACCAAACACAAGACACAAGGAAAAAGGTGGTTAAGAAGTGGAGCAACGTGATTGGTTGCTATTCAAATATGTATTTTGATTTGAGCCAATCTCTTTCATATCCTAAAACGGCAGACATCTTTTGAAGTGGCAGACAAGTGACATTGACATAACTGACTGATGCGATATTCCGCATCCAAGTTTCATACCCCTGGTTATACTCATACCGCCGCGAACGGCACCGCAACAGTTCCACGTTCCACTGGCAACCTTTCGTCCCCAGCACAGAACTCGAACAAAGTCCCCAGTCTGACAAAATACCGTCAAGGAAAAAATACCGGCAAGGTAAAAATACCGTCAAGAAAAAAAATACCCTCAAGCTCCAGACGGTTACTCATACCGTTTGCCAATGTTGCCAGGTCAAAAAATTAAAAATCACCAGACCCTTGCTTTAAAAGTTGCCAGAAATCACCAGATTCTTAATTTCTCGCATTATCACATACAACACCATATAATTAATGTAAAATCAAATATATTGCTGGGATTTCTAAAAAAAAAGAAAAGGTCATACCTATATAAAAAACAGTATATATAAAACAGTAACAGATACAAATTCTGTAAATCCCCCGCTATCATCTCGAAAAATCACCAGAAATTAGACTTTTTTAAAAAGTTTTCACCAGATCACCAGATGGGGTTCAAAATCACCAAATCAGGTGAAAAATTACCAGACCTGGCAACATTGCCGTTTGCGGCGTTTGCTGTTACACACTCCACAACGAACCGGCGCGGCGGCCTGGTCAGCCGGCCGCTGTCGCTTTCTCTCGGTTCACATCGCAACGTATGCGTGTAGCGGCGAAGGACGAAATCTTAATAGTTCCAGAGAGTAACCGCCAGCGTTGCCACATCTAGTAGATTTTCTACTTTTTGGTAGATTTTCACCCTTCTTCAGAAAATTTTAGTAGGCATATTTTCTTTAGTAGATTTTAATATCAATTTCAATAATGTAAATATGCCATTAACAATATAATTATTGTAAAAATTATTTTAATTAAGTACTTATTTATTTTAATATCGGACGACGACCTTTTTTTTTTTTTTTTTTTTTTTTTAGACACCCCTTAGAAAACAAGAGGAAGGTTATGGTTATTGCTGCCTATGTCGCGACCCTTTTTTCACTATTATTTTTAGTGCTCACTCAAAAATCACCGAGCCCATTTGTGCCCTCCCCTAATTTAGTAGATTTTTTGTAGATTCAAAATAAAATAAAAGTAGATTCGCCAAAATAAATGTGGCAACGCTGGTAACCGCCAATGTTGCCAGGTCTGGTGATTTTTCACCAGATTTGGTGATTTTGAACCCCATCTGGCGATCTGGTGAAAACTTTTTAAAAAAATCTAATTTCTGGTGATTTTTCGGCACTGATGATAAGCTTATATCTTAAAAAAAGAGAGAAAAATGGCTTGATTGTGTTTTATTCTTCTTTGTTAAAAATGGTGACATCGATGCAAAAACTTATTGGTTTCAAAAGCGAAAAGCGTTTGTCTTTGTCTGGAAACTCTCTACTTCTCTATGCCGAATATTTCTTAGTAGCGGGGGATTTACAGAATTTGTATCTGTTACTGTTTTATATATAGTGATTTCTAAAAAAAAAAAAAGGTCTTACCTCGGAAATAACACACATCTCATTTAAGGTCTTGGCACCGGGGTGCGCAGCACTCATGTTTATAGCTTAAACAACATGAGTGCCCACCCTGGCGTCAAAAGAGAGGTATGTTATTTTCGAGGTATGACCTTTTTTTTTTTTTTTTTTTTTTTAGAAATCACAGCACAGCCAATATATTTGATTTTACATTAATTATATGGTGTTGTATGTGATAATGCGAGAAATTAAGAATCTGGTGATTTCTGGCAACTTTTAAAGCAAGGGTCTGGTGATTTTTAATTTTTTGACCTGGCAACATTGGTAACCGCTTCATTGTATGAGGTGGAGCGCGACACGATGGTATTAAAAAATACCGTTTTAAAGTAGCAGTTACACAGATACCGACCCACCACTAAATATACCAGCGAACAGGCGGCCGCAACAGTTCTCTTGGCAACCTTTCTTCCCCGGTCTGACAAAATAATACCGTCAACAGAACAACGAGACTCTTAGGACTTTTTCACACGGTGCGACTGCGATACGATTTTCCGTTTGCGGTATGTCGCAACGATATCGTGGAACTATAAAATACATGTAATCATGTGTAATTTTCACATTATGCGGAAGCGACAAAAAAAACGGACGCTTAGTGCGGCATTTTTTATATCGCAAGACAGTGCGTTTGTTGGTCAGATACCGGCAGATTTTTTTCCGTGCGATATTAAACCAACCATTAAAATAAATGCACATTTCCAGACGTGTCGCTGCTTGCCGCGTGATGTATCAGTAAAATAAAATTTCAGTGTTGCAAAACTGTCCGTCAGAGATACAGTCTCTCATCAAAGTATCTTCTCTACTTATATTACTTCTTAGACGAGCAAGTAAGTCATCGAACGTTGGTACGTCATTCGAAAATAGTTAAAAAATTGGTCTTCATGTTGTCTCAATTTCTCAAAAATAGTGTAAAAAGCTCCTTCGACGTATCTTACTTGTAAAAGTGGATGTACCCAGTAACGTCGATTCACTCGATCGTTACATCTAGCAATAATTTTACGTTTCCTTCGCCTTCGATGTAGCGATGCCAATAAAATAATTCTTCTTCTAGTATACATGCTGCAAATACACTCCATTAACAGCGAAGATCACCTGAGCAATGACAACACTGCGCAGTGCGCACAATGTTTTATTGTTAAATCGTTAGAGAAAAAATTATCGCCTTGTGTGAAAGCTTTCTGCGAATGCGATACGATATGTCGCAAACGGAAAATCGCATCGCAGTCGCACCGCACAAAAGGCCTTACTGCTTGCTTTTATGAGGTGAAGCGTGACACGACGGTATTAAAAAATACCGTTTCAAAGTAGCAGTTCCAGAGATACCGACCCATCACTAATAAAGGCATACATAACCAAACAAAGCGAAGCGAAGCTCTAAACTAAAAGGAGTAAAAGGTTAAATTCGTTCAAATAAAGGCCAAAAGTTGCAGTTTAACACTGTGGTTTAACAACCACCTTAAAAATGCCACATTTTCGACTTGAAACAAATGTTCAACAGGAAAAAATCCCAAAGGATTTACCGGCGAACCTATGTAAGATTCTATCAAAATCTATGGAAAAACCGATAGATGTAAGTTCAAAATATCTTTTTTAACGTCGAGAGCATGATGCTTTAAATACTTTTTGATCTACGTTAATTTATAATATGGTAAGCTTGGCAGATATGTGGAAATTTGCAATGCAGATCAACTAGGGGCAATGAGGCTCTGTAAATGTGCAAAAAGGTAACTCTTGTAGGCGGAGAGGCGACCGTCCTACGTGGACGGCACAGTGAAAACCCCTTAGAGGGGAGGGTTTAGAGATTTTCTTATTTCATCGCTAAAAGGATAAAACTTATGCCAAATAAGGCATACTATTGTGTATTTCTTGTCGTCAACTGGCACTGTTAGTAAACAATAACTTAACCACACAACGGTGGATGTAATCGGCACAGGACTTGTATTCAGCTATTGCATGTGAATAACCACGTTTCCTGATCATATTGTAGCTTTATTTTACACCACAAGACAAAAACTGCAGGCAATGCCAAAATCAACATAATTTTAAAATAATCAAACCGTATGTTGCTTAAAATTAAGCTACAATATAATCAGAAAACTTGTTTATTCATTGTGATTGCTGAATGCAGTTCCGCCCTGATTGCAACAAGCATTTTGTGGTTAAGCTGTTGTACTTAGTGCTTTTATAAAATAAAAAAGCTTTAATTGTCTAGCAGTACATTAAGATACTATTTTTAAATACCCAGTAGGTATTATCTTAATTTCATTTTCATTTGTCAAAAATTAATCCATTTTCTTAGACAATGAATGATAACTTATGTTCGAGGCATATTTTAGTATGCTTCCATTTATCAGGAAATTGACATGTTTTTAACGCAAAGTTAAACATTACATACAGGGGATCTATAAAAATGTGCCGACTGTATTATAAAAGAAATGCAGGTATACCATTCACAGGATACCTTTGGCTTTAGTCTTTCAAGTGCAGAGAATATGTTGGTCTTTGTTATATGGGATAGCGATATACTGCTATTGCTTGAATCAGTCTGCATAAGGTTGGAGTCATTAAAGAATGAATGAATGAATATTTATTTGCTCAAATGTTTACAATAAACAAAATATACCCTCAGGGTGTCGAACAATGTCAAGAGTTAACAATACGACAGTTCTTAAGTTTAATTACTTACAGCTTAACAATATTAAAATTGAAATAAAAAAACATATCAGAACAAAGTAATTTAAAATGACAGTAGGTAACAGGTTTAAAGTCTAGCCTTGATCTGAAATGACGTGCCACATCTTAAATCATCATAATATGTTATTTTGTACTGTTTCCTATATTTAAATCCTACAAATCTTTAAAGGTGATTTTTACTCGGATCATTAAAAAATTCATTATTATTATGACTAGATAGGTTTTTTAAAATACATTTAAATGTATTTTTTGGCAGGTTTCTAATTTTGTTTGGAAAGGAGTTAAATATTTTTATAATACAATATTTTACATTTTTTTGTAAGTACGTAAAGTTGTATTTTTCAAGTACTAAATTACTTTTATGAGGAGTATCATAACCGTGCACCATGTCACACTCAGCGAGAAGAACATTACCAAATCCAGAATGTACATTCCTATTACTGTTAAAATACTTTTCTCAATGAAGACAGGTTTACAACTTTCCTCGTTTTTGATTCCAAAAATACTACAAATGCACCTCTTCCGCATGACCATGATTCTGTGTATGTCCGGTGAATCACCCCAAAATATCACTCCATATCTTAACCTAGATCGAATGTACGCATGAAAAGCGGTAATGGCAGCCTTAGTACCTTATTATACGCAGGGCAAACCAGTATCTAGATATGCGCCAAGTTATGGATGTGCGCCCTCCAATTTAACGTGCCAGTAATCTGTACACCCAGGAAACGCACATTGTCAAGTACCTTAATCCCCTCACCGTTGTAGTAGAGTGCACTATCACTATTGTCTGTTTGATTTCGGAAAACAATAGTTTGTGTTTTTGCCACATTTAGCAACAGATCATTTTTCGAGAAATATTGGTCTAGGGTTTCCATCGCAGAATTAACCTCGAAAATAAGTATTTGATCATTCTCTTCACTAAATATAAAAGACGTGCCATTGGCATACATTACAGTGTATTCATCGGAGACATTTGGTAGTTTATTCGTGTATACAATATACGGGGTTGGGCAAATGTTCCGGAACGGCTTAATTACAAGCGAACGAAAAGTGATATCGAATCGGGGTTTTGGGCAATCTATAGGACTAAAATTTTACTATTTGACTGTTATACCATATGTCAGTAATGTCACCAACTGTCAAGTGTTGACGTTATTTTTTTATTTTTTTAAATGGAACACCCTGTATATTATCAGATATTCTAAATATTCAATAAATTTCAGATATTTTTCATATAGCATAACATATGATTAAATTCAACTGTTTCGGAAATACGGGCAAATGAATGTAGTACATTTTACTATTATTTTACATTATTGTTTTTTTAAAAGTTATTATCTTGGTTTTGTTTAAATAAAATGTACTACATTCATTTGCATGTATTTCCGAAACAGTTGAATTTAATCCTATGGTATGCTATATGAAAAATATTTGAAATGTATTGAAGATTTAAAATATCTGATAATATACAGGGTGTTCCATTTAAATAAATTAAAAAATTACGTCAACACTTGACAGTTGGTGACATTACTGACATATGGTATAACAGTGAAATAGTATAATTTTAGTCCTATAGATTGCCCAAAACCCCGATTCGATATCACTTTTCGTTCGCTTGAAATTAAGCCGTTCCGGAACATTTGCCCAACCCTGTATAGGAGAGTGCCCAATACTGATCCCTGGGGAAGTTTCCTGGTTACAATTATTTCTTCCGATCTGCACAGGATACCGTTCTCATCATATTCAACCACTCTCTGTACGCGCTCTTTTAAATAGGAATCAATCAGGCACAGTGCCGCACCACGTACTCCATACGCCTCAAGTTTCCGACAGAAAATTATGGTTTACTGAATCAAATGCCTTAGAGAGATCCATACACATTAACATTGTTAGATTCTTGTTATTTAAAGAGTTCAAGACTGTATTGTGGATTTGTCCGTCCTGAAGCCATTTTGTCTATCAGTAAATATTGAGTATTTTTCAAAAAAGGACATTATTCTCTCAAACATAACCTTTTCAAAACTTTACCGACATTTGACAAAAGAGATATAGGTCTATAATTTTTTCTTCGTTCATTTGCCCCTTTTTATGAATTGCCTTAATACGGACGGATTTTAGCATCTGTGTAAAGACACCCGTAGAAAATGGCAAATTTATAATATAACAAAAGGGACCAGCTACTTCCTCAGCCACTTCTTTCAATACAGATACAGGCACTTCATCTTCGCCTACCGATTTTTTATTTTTAAGTCCCGTTATGATCCTAACAACTTCAAAATCAGTGACTGGGTTTAAAAAACTTGAATTATTGACACTATTTTTAATGAAATTATTATTTTTTCCGAAAAACGATCGGAAATATGCACATTTTTGATAACATTTCTGAAAGAAAGTCAATATTTCCTTACTCTTAGTCGTTGCTAGACAACGGAAAATAACTGTTAGGAAATATTTATTATTGTACTGTAAGGAAATATTATTTCTGTACGGCTACTTGTAAACTAAAATGTGTTAAGCTTGACAATTCAATATTACTATGTTTTCATAGTTATAACACAAATATTTAATGGCATCCTTTATTTGTGAACAAAGTTAATAACATTTATTTCAAAATATTAACAAGTTGATTGTAATAAGTTATATCCTTTTAATAATTTTCGATTTACGGAAAAATAGTATGTACCTATACCTCGTAGAAAAAACCACATTCCCGGACTCCGTATTGTCAGTCTCGGCTTGCGCCTCGACATACAGGGTGGGGACTTTAACTGGAATAAATTCGATATTATTAAAACTGCTGAAGTTGCGCATACAAAATTAGGTATGTGGGGGTTTTGGAACATGCGGAATTGGATTATGATGTCGGTGCAGTTGCCAGCTTTTTAGCTTTGCGCTACACGTAGTAATTTTGATATTTTAAATGGAATGCCCATTTATTTTTATTGCAGTGAATTGGGCGTGTCAAATTTAGTAAGATCCCAAATTAACAAAATTCTATCTTTACTAGTTTCTGAGACATGACAACACAGCATTTTCAAAAAAATAAAATAAATTTTTTTTTTATTTTAGAATGAGCATTAGGCTTGTCGGAAACGCCCGAAAATATTAATACCTTATGAACAGTGGGCGCTGCTTCATATTTTCGGGCGTTTCCGATAAGTTTATTGCTCATTCTAAGAAAATTGATCTACCTGACACAACTTGGAAAATTGAACAAATAGACCATATCATAGAGCAGCTATCTTCGCCATATATAGTAATGGGAGATTTTACCGCCCATAATCCACTTTGGGGCTCATTAAAAACCCACGCAAAAGGTCGTATTCTAGAAAGATGGTTAGAAAGAAATGATCTGACTATAATAAACACAGGATCCAAAACACATTTTAATACAAAATCAAATACTTTCTCTGCAATAGACTTAACAATAGCATCTACTGATTTATTATCGAAACTTACCTGGAGCACTGATGACGATCTGCACAACAACGATCACTTCCCGATATACATTCAGCTAGATAAACAAAGAAGCTTACGTTCCGTACCTGTTCGATGGAATACAATCAAAGCTGACTGGGAGGAGTTTAGAAATTCTCTATAATAATATAGAATCTAGTAACCCAGATTTTACAACAGAAGACGACCTAAACTATAACTTACCTTTTAGTTTAAAGAAACTAAATGATGCACTTCAGCAATCTAAAATAGGAGCTCCAGGTACAAATACAATTTCGAATGATATGCTTAAAAACTTAACACATGAAACAAAAGAAATACTTTTAAAGCTCTATAACAAGCTGTGGAATGAAAATACTTACCCAAAATCTTGGAAATAAGCAGTGATAATTCCTATACCCAAACCTAACAAGAACAGATTATTGCCATTAAGATCTCGCCCAATTAGTCTTACCTGCTGTATGGGAAAGCTGTTTGAGAGGATGGTGAATAACAGACTTCAAGACTACCTGGAAAATAATAGTTTACTGGTTTCCTACCAAGCAAGGTATAGAAAGAAACGGTCAACAACAGATCACTTAGTTCTACTGGAACATGCTATCCAGGAAGCTTTTCGAAAAAGAGAACACCTAGTAGCTGTCTTCTTTGACATAAAAGGTGCCTTCGACATAACGTGGCGACATGGAATCCTAGATAAATTATCAAAATTCGGACTAAAAGGAAAACTACCATTGTTCATCAAATCGTTTCTCGAAAATTGACTTTTTAAAGTAAAAGTTGCAAATGAGTTTTCAACAATTCGAACCTTGGAAAATGGCGTGCCGCAAGGATCAACACATTGTTTGCAATTGCAATAAACGAAATTTGTAAAGATGTCAACCAAGAAATTAAAAAATGTCTCCATGTCGATGATGTAGCAATTATTTTCAGTGGTAAAAAAATCGGTTATATAACACGCATATTGCAACAGGCAATCAATAAAATCATTGAAAATGCCGAAAAAATTGGTTTTCAATTCTCCGAAGAGAAAACAAAATGCGTACACTTCTGCCGACTTAGAAAACCCCATTGTGATCCACTGTTATATCTAAAAGAAAAAACTATACAGTGCGTTAACACTATAAAATTTCTGGGTTTAACATTCGGCAACAAACTTACCTGGCACGAGCACATCGAACTAGTCAACACAAAATGCAGACAATCCCTTAATATTCCAAAAGTCTTAGCACAAAAAAAAAGCGCTAATTTTGTCTAAGATAGACTATGGCAGCATTGTATACTCCTCAGCAAGAAAAAGTCACTTAAATCGATTAGACAAAATACAAAATTTGGGAATACGCTATTGTCTAAACGCATTCCCAACGACACATGTCCAAAGTCTCTATTGTGAATCTGCTATAATGCCCCTAGAACAACGAAGAAAAATTCTAAAAACAACTTACCTAACAGGAGTTAAATCTTATCCTAGAAATCAAATCAACGAATTCTTATTCCCGGACCAAAACATATACCCTAATAAAAACACCATTACTCGTCCTCTTGCTGTACGATATCTAGAATATTTACGAGATATCGATGTTGAACTCCCTGACATTCTTGAAGATGATCACAATGCCAACCAAGCAGAAAATGATAGAGCTATCAGAAGAATTGATTTCATAAACAGATTAAAAATGAAAATTGTTGACGAATGGCAAACCATATGGGATCGAACTAACACATTGCTTCATCAAGTAGAACCAATTTTTAAAAGGATGTACGATTCCACAGGATTTAGTAGACTAGAAACCACAAAAGTAACCAGACTCCGTACAGGACATACAAGCCTGACACACCAATATCTTCTTAAAGGTGAACCAGCACCAATGTGTGTGTGATCAATGTGATGTGCTTCTGTCAGTAGCACATATTATTAGCGAGTGACAAGTGTATAATATACAAAGACAGCAATATGGCCTAAAACCAAACATTGTAGAAAATCTACAGAAACAAAACATAAAAAACACCTTAGAATATATGAAATGTATAAAATTATTTGACTCAATTTAAAAACAAAATCTGTGATCACTTGCAAGAGACCCTAAGAGCTAATCACCCTAGCAGTCTCTCTTCATGGGTGGGTTTTTAATGAGGTACAAATCCCACACTGCTTGACACCCAACAACATGACAAGCGCCTTTTGAAGGTTTTTCCACCCATCACACAAAAAAATAATAATAATAATAATAATCTCTATCCAAGACCGTGTCATTCGAACTCGAAACTATGAAAAAGTCATCTTGAAAAGAAATGTGGAAGATGTGTGCAGAAAATGCAATTGCCCCGGAGAAACGATAGAACATATCACGGCGGGATGTGGTGCTATGGCCCCCAACGCTTACCTGGGGAGACATAATCAGGTGGCAAAGATCATCCACAAGGAACTGGCCCATAAACTAGGACTAAGGGAAAACCTCCCACCATACTACCAATACTCACCCGAGCCAGTCCTTGAATCCCCTGAATATCTCTTATACTGGGACAGGCCAATAATAACGGATAGAACAGTAGACCACAACCGTCCGGATATTCTTCTCATCGAAAAAACCACCAAGAAAGCTTTCATAATCGATATAGGTTGCCCACTAACACACAACCTCTCCAAAACCGAATCGGAGAAGAAGACCAAGTACTCGAATTTGGCTATAGAGATAAAAAATATATGGAAGCTAGATAAAATCGACATAATTCCGATTATAATATCGGTGGAGGGAGCTATGACGAAAAATTTCAAGCCCAACTTGGAAAAACTGGGCCTTTCAGGTTATTTATACCAACTTATTCAGAAAAGCGTCATCCCCCAAACTTGCCATATAGTACGGAAGTTGCTAAACAGTACAGGTTAGGATGAATTTCTTCTCTGTACTGTAAATAATACCAGCCTTACCAACAAAAAGCTGAGAAACAGAACACTGAAAACAATAATAATAATAATAATAATAATTCAGGTAATGCAAATTTACAAAATCGACCCACTTGTAATTAACTTTTTAGAGTACGCCATGTCAACGTGGAATACCAAGATACACCTGAATGAAGCCAACTGTAACATCTCGACGGATGCAATTCCGATAAGGAGGGGCATATTTCAGGGGGATGCGCTAAGCCCGTTCTGGTTCTGCTTAGCAATGAACCCTTTATTACTTTTGGAACTCCTCTAATGTGCTTTATTTTTAAACCATTTTCACCTTTCTGCGTTCTTCTTATTAGTTCTGCCTTTGCTTGCTTGTAATCATTGATCTGCGTGGGTGTTCTGTCATATCCGAAAGATAAGTTACAAAATTTTTCCATTTTCAGAATCTAGTTCTCTTGCAGCAAAAATTATAATATTACGCCTTCGGTATTCACGATCACTGATTTCTTGCACTGCATTAGTAGTTCACTGGCATCCAGTCCGCATCCTGAAGTTCATGCTTAAAGTGAGTCATTTTATTTTCAGAAAACACTCTTTTCAAAATAAATGTCGTCCACACACAGAATCTGGGCATGATGATCACTGAGCGCTGTGTTAAGAACATATCCAATCAGAGGTTTGATTACAAAATTTATTTTCATGTAAAGTAGAAGATGTTTTGGTAATTCTTGTAGCTTTAGAGATAGTGGGAGACAGATCAAAGCTATACATCATACATGTAATTGTAAGCTGTGACATGTGACAACAGTGTTTTTCTCGATATTTCAGTAGTTCTAAAGAAACAATGAAAAGAAAATGTTCACTAATCACTTATATTTTTTTTTATTTCGTATTTCTTGGATATACTAGGTTATTAATAAACAACTCATTGTAATGTTACGACGTTTCGTACGCTTCTATCGTACTTTTTCAAATTCTATTCAAACATCTAAAAATATAAAAGTTATAAATATAAATTACAAGCACATTTTTTGACATAAAATCATTTTGTAAACTATTTTCTTAAGAAATTTAGGTTTTAACACATATTACACAATACCTAACATTTTTCTGTTATTTATACAGGGTGTTACAAATTCTACATACCAGCATTGAAATCTCGACAACCATAGGAGTTAGAGAAATGATTAAGGGGCAAAGTTGTGCAATTCGGTGCTGATTATAATGCCGCTTTAAAAGTTTTCAAATTACGAATACTTCCGATTTTTTTCGAAAAACCCGAAATTTTGCAAAATCGTTTTTATTTTTTCCTGAGCTCATTTGACTAGCTATTTAAAAATAAATGACACTTTGTCAATGCCACTTTTTCTCCTCTACAAAATGACGTTACTAAACTAAAGATCAGCCGTTTCGTCTTCGAGCGGTCATCGCCAACTTTACTTTGTTAAATACGGACCTGGATTTTTTTAACCGACTTTTAAACCCTCCTACCCTTTAAATGTAATGGCGATATTACTTTCTCATAATGATGAATTGTCCTTGCTTATTTTTTTAAATTAATATTTTTTACAATTCTTGTCAGTCCGGTCCTGGCAACGAATTACAATATTAATTAAAAACTTTATTTTATTTAAAACATTCATACATAAGTAATATAATTTATTTTATAAGAATTTTCTAATAATTCTAAATTTACTAATTATAAATCCTAATTTTTTTAATGTTCAAAGAGATTGCAGTTTTGCTCAATACAAAGATCGCCCGCGCGACAGCCCTTTCAACCGATCTTCTCCTTATCCTACCAAATGCAACCTGTATGTAAATACCTAACATGATTTTTAGACAAACTTTTTCATGAAACTTATTAGTAAAGGTTTTAAATAAAATAAAGTTTTCAATTAATATTGTAATTCGTTGCCAGGACTGAACTGACAAGAAGTGTAAAAAATATGAATTTCAAAAAATAAGCAAGGACAATTCATCATTAATCATTAAGAAAGTAATATCGCCATTACATTTTGAGGGTAGGAGGATTTAAAAATCGGTTTAAAAAAATCCAGGTCCGTATTTAAAAAAGTAAACTTGATGATGGCCGCTCGAAGACGAAACGGCGGATCTTTAGTTTAGTAACTTCATTTTGTAGAGGGGAAAAAGTGGCAATAACAAAGTGTCATTTATTTTTAAATAGCTAGTCAAACGAGCTCAGGACAAAATAAAAACGATTTTGCAAAATTTCGGGGTTTTTCGAATAAAATTGTAAGTATTCGGAATTTGAAAACTTTTAAAGCGGCATTATAATCAGAACCGAATTGCACAACTTTGCCCCCATTTAACCGTTTCTCTAACTACTATGGTTTCCGAGATTCCAATGCTAGTATGTCGAATTTGTAAAAAAAACCTTTTTAAAATTGGTATGAAGTCAGTTTTCTGGTGCTTTTCCATTTTTACAATAGAACTTTTTTAGTGCGTTGTAGCCACTGTAGTTGCTGGAGTCAATATGTCTTGGGGAGGAACTAATGAACCTGCAGCCCAGGCTACTTTAATGAGTATCGGGGGTCTTGGTGTCAATGAGAACAAAAAACATTCCAAGGTGTTGTTTGAAGCTATCCAACAGGCCATTGGGGTTCCCCCTACAAGGTAAAAATTTAATATATCCACAAACTGCCTAATTATCTTCATTGACTAAATATCATACAGATTTACATAATATTAGCAAATTAATTAAGAATTATCTAATTAGTAAAATCCCAGTATCTGGATATTCGGCGAGGGCTATCATTGAGCCCATGGCAGCTAGCAAGGCATTTTTTAAGGTACAAATGGGCGGGCAGCCCCTCCAGTCGCGAGTTTTGTCTCCCCAGTGAGAGCCGTTTGCTCACAGAGTAATTTTTCCAGATTTACGACAGGATTGACAATGGAATAAAAGAACTTGTATTTTTATAAAGTGGCCATTGGTGACGGTGAAATGCTTAGTTCAGGTAATAATTTTTTTGAAACATCTTATGGGGGGTGAAGTGTTAAAATAGACCCGAAGATTTTATTATGTAGCAAATTTCTTCATTAGGACCACAGGTGGAAGGACTAATTTCTGGTTCAGAAGGAACACTAACTGCATTCAGTGCATTCTGTACAACCGCAACTTTCTTAGAAAAGGACTTTCGTATATCCCTGTTGTTTCAAAATGGTAGTTCACGTGACATTAACGAACTGGCGTGGGCGTGGCTGCAACACGATATCATTATCATGTTGGTTCGGCTGCATACACAACATGAAGTATTGATCCTGGACAGTTGCGTATATAAGATGTTTGGGGATTCCCGCAGTCTTATATAAATTGTTAAATTTTATTTTTTGCGCCTAATATTTAAAAAAATATCTAAAATTTCTTATTCTTCTTCTTTGTTTTTGATTGAGCTATCGAAACGTAAAGTTTTGATGGTCCAAAAAAGGGCGTGGCATCTAAAATTTTTTTAAAGAAAGATAAATCGGTGCCCCTTCAGTAGAAACTCCTTAAGAAATGCCTTGGCAGCTAGCATATTTTTATATGGATTAAATAAATTGGAGCTTATATCGATTGTTGAGAATAAAAACAAGAATCAGCTGGTTTCGACGAGGTGTCAGGGTGGCTGCTTAAGCAGTGCATTAAACCCATTGCGAATGTACTTACTTATCTAGTAAGTATGAGTTTTGAAGAAGGTCAATTTCCCAAAATTTTAAAAATTAATAAAATCATCCTTATTCTTAAAAAAGGTTATGAAAATTTATTCGAGAATTGTCGTTCTGTGGTTCTCATTATTATATTCTTAAAAATATTTGAGTATTGTTATTTAAGTCGACTAGATCCTTTTCTAGAGAAGAATAAGGTCCTGTCGCGGCATCAGTTTGGTTTACGTCGGGGACATTCTGCTGTGAGCGTAATCCAACATTTTTATGAGCGAATGATATGAAGAGTGTCCTGCTGGAGTATTTTGCGACCTCAGTAGGGCATTCGACTGTTTATATCACCAGTTGTTGTTGAGCAAAATGAAGTCGTTTGAAGTTAGGGGGTCTCCCTTCTGAGGTTTAGGAGTTTTTTAACAAATCGGAAACAGTATGTTTCTGTATCACATCGATCCGGTTACAGGAAGAAAGTCAATTGCTTCGGGTATGACCGGCGTTAATCTAGAAGTCCCACAGGGATCCGTATTAGCACCAATATTATTCATTTGTTAGATCACTGATCTCTTAGAGAATATACACCCTGAATGGGCGGCGGCTCTGTTTGGGGATGACTTCTTTCATAGTTTCAGGTTCAAACCACGAAGAACTATAGAACGTATGCAATAGCGGTATGAAATTGCTCCTAAAATGGTTTAATAAGAATTTCCTGTACCTTAATAGTTTAAAAACCACTTATATTAATTATGTTTCATACTGGTCAGAGTGGACGAAATCTTGACATTGCCCGCTCGAACTTCTCAAAATTTCTTGGTCTGACAATTGATCAGAATTTTGGAAAATGTTGGAAATAAATAGATTATAGGTATAATTAACTGCTGCTCAGTTACTTGTTTCAGTTTCGCAATTTTAAGGGTTTTAGTGCTAGATAGTCATATTTTAAGTAAGTTTTTTTAAATCGATTTATTTAGAACTACTGTTGAATAATTTTTGATACAATTGCATGACATTCGGGTTTAAAACTTGAATTTGTAACTTATCGGTTATATTTTTATCAAACACAGAGATGTGTGGAATTATCTATTCAGCATAAAAGCTCGCTTAAAAATTATCCACATACTTCCACAATAAGACAGCAATTTTTGTTCCATTGACAGTGTTTAATCTATTCAGTTTAAAACAAATATTACTAAGTTCTTGAAAATGGGTTATTTTTCCAGTATTGCGGACGTAAATTATGTTTTTTCATGGGGATTTTGTATAACGTATTTTGTCCAATTTTCCTTGCATTAAACTATAACGCGGGGCTTCTTCAAATTCTAGGTCAAGACTAAACTCAAAGTTATTTTGCCAGCAGCATAAGTTCGCTATGAATTTATCTTTTTGTTCTAGAATGTATATCACTTTCCAAACGGCTGCCAGCAGTGACGTAGGCTACAATGGATCCACTTATCATGGTATCTTATAGTATATCGTATAGTATAAATTAAGAATTGTTTGTAGAAAATGTACAGACACATTTCATATGCGTCTTATTTCAGTAAAATTGATTATTACAACTTAGCGGGGCTTATGGAGCTTTAAGATAATATAATACTTTGAATTTCAATATTTAAAGAACGACGGATCAGTGCAAAAATGTGGCAACAGTTTTTGGAGACAAACTAATGTTTGTCTCCGTTTTCGATCGATTTCAGGCACAAGATATTGTTTTATTTTACGCAATAAAAGACGCCGTGCTCCGAAGTCACGTCGGTTCTTACGTAGCGAATGAGTCAGAGTGCGCCTATCTATTTGGCTTTCTTTAAATGTTGAAATTCAAAGTATAATAATTATAGTATTAATAAATTTTGGTAAGAAAATACAACTGAAAATCAATTATTTCAAATAGTCTGTGAAGATGATTGATTGCGCAAGCTGCATTATATCGATCTTCGTCCCTTATTCCATAGTTGTCATTTTGACGACAGTCGTTTTTTCTCAGAACTATCTGGTGCCATATTTATGTTAAAATCTGCCCCTAAAATAACTACTTTTGATTTATTTACGACTAATTTAAGTAATTTTTCTAGTTGAAAAAAAGAATCTGTCCAGTTTTTCTTTATAATTTTCTGGACTCCGATATACAGATAAAAATCTTGCATTTTGCTTATTTAATTTAAACTGACAACTTGTGTATTCAAAAACCTGTTCTATGCAATCCAAATTAAATGATATTGGTTTAACATTTAAACATCAATATTTACATTCATCGACATACGATGATGTCTAAAACATCGACTATTTCTGGAAAATTGATCTTTGAAGATCAGAAGCCAATAACACATGAAAAACAAAACATCGAATAGAATAAACCTTAGACAAGGTAAAACAGGGGACACGGTACGCGCAACTACCGCCAATAGCGACGAAGTGTGACCAAAAATCGATAGCCGCCATTACTCTGGTGCCAAACATTCGACGTGTCGCCACACGGGTTTTTAGTGTTTTCAGTATACATGGAATAGAACATAGTGGTATTTATCTTTGAAGAAATGGTCATTTGTTCAGCTTACGGGTGCAATAGTCGTGGCGAGCGAAAATAGCCCGAAATAAGCTTTCACAGGTAATAAATGGTAGGTACACCTTACATATTTCCAAATCATGATTTTTGATTTTCCATAACATCAGTTACTTTGATTTATTATTTTATTGTTGATTAGAGTCTTAGGCCAATAATGTATCTGGTTTCTGAAAGATATTCGAATATTTTCATTAATAAAATTGCGGTATAAGCAGGTAACGTGAGACAATTTGCAATGACGTTGGTTGCATAATTTTATTTATTTATTAATTTATTTCTCTTACAAATACTTTGCAGTAATAACAAGTAAGAGGGCTTACAACTAAGGACTAGAGCTAACAGACTGAAAATAAGTTTCTGAGAACTTTCGGAATGTACTAAATTTTTTAATATTTTAAAACTAATCTTTACCTAGATTTAATTTCAGAAATATTTGTCTTAAATAAATATCCATTTTGCTTGTATAGAACAACCTCTTATTCCTAACTTTTAGATTAATTTTGGGTACTGATATATGCATACCATTCACCAAAACAGATCTTTGTACTTGAGATTGTTAATAATATAGAAAATAAACAATACGGAATGCATTGACCTTCTACGTTCTAAAGTTATAAATTTGAAGGAGTCGAGCATGCTTCTATATGTTATCATATATGGTTATTCATTATTTTTCTAACGTATAAATAGCGCAAGAATCGTTTCTGTACTCTTTCAATGAGATCTATATTTGTCTTGGCTTGATGCGCCCAAATGTATACATGCATACTTTAACTGAGGCCTCACCAAGGCATTGTACAGTTTAACAATAGAATTATTATTATTAAAAACTTTGTATTTCTAATTACAAACCCAAGCCAGGGCCGGCGCTACGACCGGGCCCCTGCCCGGGGCGGCAACCTTAGGGGGCGGCACCGGCAGGCTGTAAACTAATTAACTAGTTTATAAAAAAAATAAATCAAGATTCACTTGAATACTTAAAAAAAAATATGTGAAATGTTAATAAAATTTGCTTCTATTACCTATATAAATATTAGGTATGTTTTACGAACTTTTAAGTAATTTTTCTATTTGGGAACCATAAAGTCTTCATTATGGGTTTCCATTGGGTTGCATAAGCAATTATTTTATTCATTTTAAACACGCATTTTTTATTTTCTTCCTGTTGGTAACAACATAATACCGTTTTGAAATTCATGGCACACCATACTAAAAGTCCGTGTTTTGTGCACCATACTAATCCCTTTTCTCTTCTGTGACCACACCAACTTTCTGTTTCTGTTAATGTTGCCAACCTCAAAAATAAATAAAAATTTTGACTGGAAACTCTTAACTACATTTTTATTTGAATTTCCTTAAAAATGACCCAAATAGAAAAAGTATTATAAAATATTCGTTCCATAAGACAAATTTGCACTCGTCTAATTAGGACACTCCCCGCTATGCGGCTCGTGTCCTAAACCAACGCGTGCTCTAAAATTTGTCTTATAAAACTTATGTTTTAATATACTATTTTCTATTTGGGAACCATAAAGTCTTCATTATGGGTTTCCATTGGGTTGCATAAGCAATTATTTTATTCATTTTAAACACGCATTTTTTATTTTCTTCCTGTTGGTAACAACACAATACCGTTTTGAAATTCATGGCACACCATACTAAAAGTCCGTGTTTTGTGCACCATACTAATCCCTTTTCTCTTCTGTGACCACACCAACTTTCTGTTTCTGTTAGTGTTGCCAACCTCAAAAATAAATAAAAATTTTGACTGGAAACTCTTAACTACATTTTTATTTGAATTTCCTTAAAAATGACCCAAATAGAAAAAGTATTATAAAATATTTGTTCCATAAGACAAATTTTAGAGCACTCGTCTAATTAGGACACTCCCCGCTACGCGGCTCGTGTCCTAAACCAACGCGTGCTCTAAAATTTGTCTTATAAAACTTATGTTTTAATATACTATTTTCTATTTGGGAACCATAAAGTCTTCATTATGGGTTTCCATTGGGTTGCATAAGCAATTATTTTATTCATTTTAAACACCAACGCGTGCTCTAAAATTTGTCTTATAAAACTTCAAAATATTTCAAATTCAAGCATAATAAATTATAATTATTTAAATATTTAAATAAATTAACTCACATACAAAATGCTGTAATATAATTTCAAAGAAGGACCACCTCATCCATTAAAGGGACGTAGTTTTCCGTATAATAATAACGGTCGAAGATTTAGCGTTCTTCATTATTTGAGAAATATGAAAAATAGTGAAAAAGTCATGCGTAACTGGTTAGTTTATTCAACTACAGAAGACTGTGTTTTTTGCTTTTGTTGCAAAATTTTTGTTTCTATTTTAAGTTCCCTTTCTATTGGAGGTTTTAAAGATTGGAAGCATCTCGCTGAGAGTTTAAATCAACATAAAACCTCTAAATATCATATCCAAACTCAAAAGTCTTGGATTGAATTAAGTCACAGAATACAGTATTCTAAAACGATTGACAGTCATAAATCATTGGTACGAGGTGCTTTTACGAATTGTATCAATAATAAAAATGCTTGCTTAAAATTGTTTGGCCCTCCGAGGTAGAAGTAACAAACTTTAAGATTTCGGTAACGGCAACTTTTTACAAATTATTCAATTACTTTCTCTGTTTGATCCAGTAATGCTAGAGTATCTCCGCAGAGTGCTTAAAAAAGAGGAAGTTAAAGTCCACTATCTCGGAAAAGAAATTCAAAATGAATTAATTTTTCTTTTAAGTGAAAATATAACATCTTAGCGAGATTAAAAAAGCTATTCTAGATCGTACTACTGATATCAGCAAGATCGAGCAAATGACAGTCTTAGTACGGTATGTATCCATTGACAAATCCAATTCCAAGGAGGTTTCCATTAAAATTAATGAAAGCTTTTTAGGCTTTCTTCCGGTTGAAAGATCGAATTGTTATGAACTTTTAACTCTAATACTTAAAAGACTTGAAACATTGGGATGTGCAGGATATGAGGGGACAGGCTTACGATAATTGGGCTAACATGAGAGTCATCAAAACTTTAACATTATTGATAGCATTTTTTTTGCTCACGTTTTATTTTACTAGTAAGTGTGGGAAGGTTATCTCTTAATTTTTATTATAAATGGGCATTTTACTCTGCCCGGGGCGGCGAACCTGCTAGCGCCGGCCCTGCCCAAGCAGCCTAAAAGCCTTATTGACTATAGTGTTATAGTGAGTATGAAATTTTAGATCTGACTGCAGATAAACTCCCAAATCCTGGCACTCTTGTCTTCGAGTCAATTCTGAATTATCAAGAAAATACCGATTATTTATATAATTTAGTTTTTTAGTGTAAGTTATAATAGCACATTTCTCAACATTAAGAGGCATCCCATTCTCTCTAAACCATTCAGACATTGAGTCAAAGTCTTGCTGCAATTCATAAGAATCTTGTAATGAGGTAATTTGTTTGAAGATTTTGAAGTCATCAGCAAAAAGAAGATCCAAGGAATAACTGATGCTATTAGGCAAATCGTTTATAAAAATAGCAAAAAGGAGAGGGCCTAGGTTGCTCCCTTGGGGCACACCAGGAACTCCCTAAGTAGACATTGACCAATTTTAACCTGCTGAAACCTAGATATAAGATATGACCTCACAAATATATATGCGCTGGTAAAGAAACCAAAATCCTTCAGTCTATTTAACAAGATACCTTGATCAACCTTGTCAAATGCAACAGTCAGTCATAATCACATCGAGCTGACCTTTGCTGTTTACAGCCTCAGCTATATAATTAGTAAAGACACACAGATTGGTGACAGTAGATCTATCCTGTAAAAATCCATGTTGTTGCTGAACAAACCTATGCTTTAAGTTTTCTATTATGTCATTATTAGAGAATGGTTTCAAAGATTTTAGCTAGAGTGTTGAGTATACTTATCGGCCTATAGTTTTCAATTTTGACTTTTTCTTTTGCCTTAAATCTGGCATAATAACAGACTCTTTTAACCTATCAGGAAAAGTATTAGTCTTAAGAGACAGGTTAAATAAACTAACTAGAACTCCAACAAATATGTCAACGCAACCCTTAAAAATGTAAGCAGGAACATTATCTTTTCCTGTAGCCTTTTTTCGCTTTAATTTCTTTATAGTAGCCCTTTCCTTCTCTTCAGTTATTGTTGAGAATGTAAAGCTTCCCTGAGAATCCGTAACACTACCCACACTAGAGACCTGAAAAACTGACTGAACGTAATGTGAAAATGCATTTGCTATGTCTGTGGGATCAGTAAAAATCTTATCCTTTAAATGCATTTCGGGCGGAATGGCTCTCTCATCCGCCAGATATCTCAATACTGTGAATATGTTTAGCATAGAAAGGACTCCATACAGAAGAGCAATATTCCAAGTATGGTCTAACAAGTAACACAGTAAAGAAGTCCTATGGACGAGATATTAAAAAAATTGCGAGTGCAACGCTTTAGAAAGCCCAACATTTTCAGTGACTTAGAAACTATATCTATTATATGGGAAATAAATGACAGTGTTGAGTCAGAGGTAACACCCAAGGCTCTGATCTCAGTCACTGATGACAATTGGTTATCGTTGATTTAATAGTTCCAGATGATTGGATTGCTTCCCTTTGAGAAACAGACCACCTTACATTTTGCAGCGTTAAGCTCCATGCCATTCGACCTATTTAGGTCCTCTTGAATGTTTAGACAGTCTCCCATTTCAGAAATCCTTGTGAAAACTTAAGATCATCAGCAAAGCATAAAAATTTACTGAAGAGGAAACGTGAAGATATGTCATTTATGAAAATATTAAATAATAGAGGACCCAAGTGAGAGCCCTGGGGCACCCCTGCGATCGTACTTCAATATTTACCGAGTAACAATTATTCACCTTCACAATTTGAGATTGATCCATTAAATAGCTTCTGATCCCGGCCAAAAGAGCACCCGTCACTCCAAGCCCTTGCAGTTTCGATAGAAAAAGAGCATGATTCACTCTATCAAAGGCCTTGGAAAAGTCATTATATACAGAGTGGACCGTGTGGCCTCCCTCGAGGGCACCCGAAAGAAAATCTGCATTAGTGAGTTAAGTCTGTAGAACGTTTTGAACGAAAACCAAATTGTTGATCGATTATACATGGATTTAATTGGGAAGTGAGGATTCTGGTTGCTAAGTTTTCTAAGAGTTTGAAATGATACTAAGGTTGCAAATAGGCCGGTAGTTAGATATGCTAGCTTTGTCACCCTGTTTGTGGATTGGAATAATGTAACCAACCTTCCAATAACTTGGAAAGGTACCAGTGCACAATATTTAATTACAATACTATATTCTCAATATTTTCTATGTCACCAATCAATTAAATTCAAAAGTAGACAAAGAAAATAATTTTCTTACAACAAAATCGTTATTCGGTCAGATATAAAATCATATTCTAAGTAAGAAGGCAACAATAGCTGTTTGTTTTTAGGTAAATTTATTTTAAACAAAATAATAGTAAATCAGATAGGAACCTCCGATTTGAGGACCATATCATGGGGTTGTGTCAGAGAATTTCTTTAGGTCGCTACGCTCTTAGGGTAATAAAAAATAATTTAGGCTTTTCCATGGCTAAGAATGCCTACTATGCATTGATTGAGGCCCATCTTCGCTATGGCATCAGCTTTTAGGGATCTTGTTCGCAGCATTTGTTTCCGTCCGTTTTCGTGCTGCAAAAGCGAGCAGTGAGATGTTGTACCCTACACCTTACGGGATAAGCTCAGCCTCAGAGGTTTTTATGAAGAAGCTAAGAGAAGTTTTTGAGGGGGTGGAAGGCATAGGATGATATTCTTGTATATTTAAATACCTCGGAGGAACACGCAGTAAAATTAAAGAAATTGTTTGAGGTAACAAGGCAAAACAATGTAAAATTTAATGTAAGTAAATGTAAATTCTGTGTAGACTAAATACATGGGTTTTAAAGTATCAAGTAAGGGGTAAGAAATAGATGAAATTAAAGTCAAAGCTAAAAAAATAATGCGGAAATCTGTGATAGTGCTAAAGATATAGAGATTTTTGGGAATTATAAATTATATTAGTCGTCTCATACCAAATTTCTCTGAAGTAACTGAGCCACTGAGAACTTTAATTAAAAAGGATGTACATTTTCATTGGGGCGAAAAGCAACAAAGGTCGTTCGAGACATTAAAATCTCTGCTTATGTCAGCACCAATTTTAGAATTCTATTCTCTGGAATCACCCTTAGTGATATCTTGAGATGCCTCTCAAAGTGGTTGTGGATCAATTATATTACAAGACAGTGTACCAGACTCATATGCTTCAAAGGCTTTCACAGAAACGCAACAAAAATATGCTCAGATAGAGAAGGAACTGCTTTCCATTTGTCACGCTTGTACAAAATTTCATAACTAGATATACGGTCGTAGTGATGTAACAATTGAAACAGATCATAAACCTTTAATAAATATTTTCAAAAAACTTCTAATCACTGCAAAGAATGTTATTAATGTTGCAGGGATATACCTTTAAAATAATTCGGGTAAAAAGCTAGTCTTAGAAGATGCCTTAAGTAGAGCATATCAAGACAGCATTGATGAAAACTTTGAAGTAGAGTGCACTGAAATAGAATTTTATAGAAATAGAAATTTATTATTTGTAACAAATAATTTACCAGTAAGTTCAGAAAAATTTCAAGAAATAAAAAGAGAGACAACAATTATTGCTGCCAGCCTTTGGAGTAAGGTTTCCTGGAAGGATAGGTTTGCGGCAAATTTCTTCCTAGCGGTTAATTTAGATACTAACAATAACTCTAAATTTCTTAATTTAATCATATTTGTGCTCCTAAATCTACAATATGTATTTTATAAAAATATCGGTTCCCTGCAGTTGATTTCATTATTTCTTGCATTCAAGGCTTAAATTAGGATATCGACATGCGGTTTCACCAGTTTTCTTGGGTTTTAATCTATTTTTTACCTAAATAAATATTTATATATGGTCCCATTTCAAATATGTTGAAAAATCTTGTCATTGCGCAAATAGCGGTCTTTAGCGGCGACGAATATAACAAAAAATAGTCATACAAAATTTTAAATATTACTATGGGATAAGTTTTTAAACGATACTAAGTTTGTTAATAGCTAACCGAAGTTACGAGTGTTTCTTTAAAAAGAGGTTTTCCCTCAACCCACCAGTTTATTTTGCGAGTTAAATAATAATAGGTTTATTTTCAATATTTACAATATAATAATGTTTATTTATCTTCCTCGATAAACTTGTTCTTTGATCCCCCGAAGACGTGCTTGTTAGGGGCAAAGTTCAATTGCAAATAAAAAAGGTTTAAGTATACTATGTATTTAAATATAAATGAAGTTTTTTGAAGATATTGGTAAACCGCGGTTGTGGCTCAGAGTAGAGCTACTGGCATTCAACCGCGGCGACCCGGGTTCGATTCCCGGAGTGGGCATACGTACAATAAAAAAGTATGTCCGAAATTTAGTGGATTTAAGAATGCAGGGAAGAGTGTAAAAGGTATCATCTCCCAACCCACCCCATTCACGCCGGTAACCAGGCCGGATGAGATCTCATGGGGTACGGAAGAAGGTACACACTCCCCAATCGGTAGGTCATGCAATGGCAATAAACCAAGGGTTGGTAGCCCTTGGGGGGTGTCGCATGACTGAGGATCGTGGTTCGGAACCCACGTTAAACTGTAGGTCCCCTCGGGAATGGCCCTGGCAGCGAACGAAGAGGAAAAAAGCCTAATTCGAAAGAAGGGCAGAACGGCAAGATATTGGTATAATAAAATTTTGAAAAATATATTATTCATAACAATATTAATTAAAACATTTCCAAAAATATTTTTAAATTATTTGTTTCCAATATCCTTTATATTTTTTTCATGAAATATATTTTTTAATTTTTGTTGGTTCATAATCGTTTAAAGAAAGACAAATATTTGAAATTTTTTTGTCCTATGTACTTATTTCATTTTTATGACGTGTATTATGATTATGGTTTTTAAACTGTATAAGATTTTTATTTTTAAATATGTATATTAAGATGTTATAAATGTTGTTGTCTAATGTTAAATGTATTAAAGTTATACCGTATATTAAAGAAATAAAAAACACTGAATTTTTGCCATAAATTTAGGTTGGCATATTATCAATAAAAATCCTATAATCTTCTTAGTCATAGGTTGAACTCCCTCTAGTGGTAAAATCAGAAACTTAAAAATAATTTCCAGCGATTTCTCGTCTCTTGGTCCATTTTGTAATGAACTTTTTAATATCGAAACGTTGTGTCAAATGATTTCTGAGATACGGCCGGCCGGCATCCATTATTATTTGGCCACCCTACTTAACACGTGAAAAACGCATTTACCGCTATTGAGGGCTACGTCAATGGCCGTCGCGTGCGGTAAAGTATCACTTATCGCACTTATTAGGTATTATACAATTAGGCACGATAAAATCGCAAAATAAAATAATGTTTGTGTTGTAATTTTTAACAGTTGTATTGTATTATGTATTTTATATTTAAAATAAAGATGCGTGATCTCAAATAACTTTTGAATAAAGTTATGCCCCGATGATTTTATATTATCTTAATTACTAACGAAGTGATAAAAATTGCGCATATTAGATGCTCAAACTGTATAAGAGGCCAATAAACCTGGATGTTAAATTCGAAATATTCACAAATGAGATTCAAAAATAGGGGCAAATTGGGTATATTTCTGTTTCTGTATTGTGTTAATTTTTAATAGGTAATTATGATAAAAAAAATTTAAATCATATTTCTCATATGCGGCCTCGTTATTTTGTACATAAATCAAAAACAACAAAGATACTGCTGATATTTAATCCAGACTAAATTTAATATATTTGGTTTGCCTCACTTCACATATCGCTATTCTCTTAATTTATTTAATTTTATTATATAATTTGGAAAAGAGAACTATCACTATAAAAAGGTGTCTCACATGCCTATTCCGTTTACTATCCCTACTTATTTAGATTATTCTTATTTATTTAACACAAATAAAAAAGATAGCAAATCACTGCTTCATATTAGCCGTTAACAAAAGCCGGTACAATATTGTCAGAGCTGTGAGTAACTAGATACTTTTTAGTATCTAGTTACTTAAAGTAACTAGATACTTAGTAACTTAGTTCTTTTTTGAATCATGCCAAAAGTAACTGTAACTTCGTTACTTTTGAAAAGTAACTTGTATCTAGTTACTTTTTAGGAGTAACTATACACTTAAAAAGTAACTAGATACTTTTGAAGTAACTAAGATGCTTTTAAAGTAACTAAGTTTCTTTTAAAGTAACAAAGTTAGGTACTTTAAAGTTCCTCTAGTATACCAATAATGCACACGTGCCGTCCATCAGATGATGACCAAGGGACGATCGGCGACCGTTAATCAGATTTTCACAAAGGGACGAGCGGCGAGTCGCGAGCGTCAAACAGCAAACTGGTTGGAACGCGAAATTTCTTGGAGAGCATTTTATTCTACTTGTTCGTTGTTCGAATTAACACTTCTTATAGCGATTTCGGTTTACAGATCTCGGGCACTCTGAGAGCGCTCTGTGACGTCATAGATCTGCCCGAGATCTGTCATAGCCATATAGTGAGATATCTCGATTTCAATAATCGAACACGCAAATCTCGGAGAGAGCACTCTCAGAGTGCCCGAGATCTGTAAACCGAAATCGCTATTAGTTTAGTTTTCTGATGGTAATAGTGGGAGGTAATATGTCTTGGCATGATCACGTTGCCGCAATTGCCAAGGCAGATGCACAGAAACTTGGTGTACTTGGTGACACTACAAAGCCCAGATTCGACCATCATTAGAATATTGCTCTCATGTCTGGAGCTCTGCACCCAAGCACACCCTTCGGCTACTGGATTCCATTCAAAGGAGAGCCGTTCGTCTGATCGGCGACCCCGAGCTGACCAAGACCCTCGATAGCCTGGAGCATCGAAGACAGGTTGGTGATTTGGCTCTCTTTTACAGATATTTCCATGGCAGGTGTTCGACTGACATTGCCCATTCGATTCCACCTAGAGCAATGCAAAACAGAAATACACGGCGAACCGCTGCCGCTCATCCATATGTTGTTCAGCTTAGTACTCCTCGAACTTCATTGTTCAAGAATTCTTTCATCTGGAGAACGTCATCTTTGTGGAATGATCTTCCTGAGGTCGTGTTTCCCAATGAATACAATCTTTAACGTTTCAAGACCAACGTTAATCGCTTTCTTCGCACACGCACCGCTCCCAGAGCGCCTTAAAGGATTTTTCCTACAGTGCAGGTGTTTTATATCATAAAAAAAAAGAAAGAAAAGGAGTTATCACTACCTGGTAAATTTATGGTATCTAGTTCAAAAGCATCTTAGTTACTTTTAGAGTTGTTACAATTAAAATAACTAGTTACTCAAAAGTATCTTAGTTACTTTTAGTATCTAGTTACAATCAATGTAACTTGTTACTGTAAAAGTATCTTAATTACTATAACTAGTTACTTTAACTAAGAACTAAGTTACTTTTAGGTAAAAGTAACTATTCCTTATAAGTATCTAGATACATTTGTGCAAAAGTATCAAAAAAGTAACTGTATCGAAAAAGTAACTAGTTACTTTTCTGAAGTAACTTTCACAGCTCTGAATATTGTAGAATATTTCACTCATGTATAAATTTTCCCATAAGAAACGTTAAAAAAAAAAATATCAGCGGATATACAACGTTGCCTAGACAACGTTGTATATCCAACACACAACAATCGAACCTATTTGACGAGACAGTTTTTTTTACCTTTTTACTGCGAACGTGATCGTTATTGTTATGAGTTCCCTTTGGGAAATTCATTGCTTTTGAAAAACAAACCCTCTCAACAGATAATTGTTATTGGATTTCAGTTACAGTTTTAATTATGTTATATGAAATTGAAAATTGTATGACAAAAAATTTTTTTTATATATATTTCATTCTAGAAATATTCTCCCTAAATACCGCTCGTGCATAAAAATTAACCAGATAATTTTCATTCAAGCTTGTTATACTAATTCCACTCGTGCTTCGAACTCGTGGAATTATAAATAACAAGCTTTCATGAAAATTATCGGTAATTTTTAAGCACTCGTGGTATTACCCCCGATAATTTTTAAAATGTTATCAACACCGCCGTTAGATATTTGTCAGTTAACATCTGTCTGACATAACTTTAATTTTTTGTGAGCATTCGGTGTCATTGTTAAATTATTCAGGTGGGGCATTGACATTACAAAATATTTGTTCTAATAATCGTGTTTTTTTGTGGTTTTGATGAAATGGACCAATTTATACAAAACCAGCAGTTAACTCAAAAACAACGAAAAAATTGCCAAAAAGTTTGATTAGAATATTCTAAGAATTTAGACATGTAGCGTGCTATATAAAATAGGTGTAGAATTCTAAGTATAATTTAAAAACGCAAAAATCTACAAGGTGTTCTATTTAAAATAATAAATTTTTTCTTGTTCTACTTTTCAAGCCACCCTATGGTCAAGAATAATTATTCGTTATAACTCACTTTTGTATTAACATTTTTGATGTAACGGAGCTATTGTTCCTTGCCACGTAACGTAAGCGTGTGGGTATGAGAAAATTATTTTTATGCAAAAAAAACGAGGAAAAAGATATAAGCCAAAGAAAACCCTAAAAATATTAAGGTTCATTGTAAAAATATTGAGAATTTTTTAAATCAAAATAACTTTCTCACATCTGGAGAATCCAAATTTAAAAATGCATTAATAAACATGGGCAGGATTCGTTTCAAGAGAACGCAATGTGTTCAATATACAGGGTGTCCCGTAACTTATGGGCTGTAGAGTAACTGGAGATACTAGACATCAAACTAAGCCGATTAAGTCATATAAGTTTTTTCGGATTGTTACTCGTTCTAGAGATACAGGGTGTTGAAAGTAAAAGTTTATTCTCGAAAATATAATATAAAACGGTTTAATGAATCGAATTGAAAGTTGGCAATGTTATGTTTTTATGAGCAAGAAATAAGAATTTGTAGAAATTTTTAAGTTTCAAACTAGAGGGCGCTAGTTCCATACACTGGGCTTCATAAATCTATGATTTTTTTCTTACCTGTGATATTAGGTGTTTTTCAATTATAGTTTCTTAAAGAAAGGCATTTTCTGAGTCAAAAATGTATACTTGATTGATCTTAATATCTTTAACGGTTTTCGAGATATTTCCCTTTAAACATCCCAAAGCATAAAAAAACATAGTTAATTAAAAAATTAACAAAAAAAAAACAAAAGTGACAATCCGAAAAAACTTATATGACTTAAGACCGAAGACTAGACACATAATTAATTTACCTTCGCCATTCTATCAGCTTAACAATTTCCCGTGTAAACCTTATGGCAGATAGATTATTTGATTTTTAAGAATTACGTTAAATTATTTGTTATTTTTTTTTCTGGCTGAAAGTTGTAAAATTGTATATTTCTCCATGGTATTTGCTTCACATTACGAGATTCAAAACCGTGTGTTAGTTATCGTATTTTTTTTATTTAATAGTCGATTTAGGCCATGTTATAGGCAAAAAAATTAAGAACTGGAAATAGCACTATATTTTTATATATAACTATTACTTCTGTACCTTCTATTCTACCAATAATCCATTATTTTTTTAATAAAATGAAATTGAAGCTTATTGTGTTTCTGTTAGCGCCATTTCCATGTTGCAAAAACTTGGCAACGTGGCAATTTAAATACGTCGAGTCGAGTCGGATAGGTTTTTCAGAAGGATGAAGGATGCAACATTTGAGCATTATTTGAACATTTCTCGTTTTATAATATTATGATATATATCATATAATTTGTTGTGGTTTGTTATTTTTATGAGGTTCATTGTGAATATTACGATGATTGATTTGATTACATTGATTGCTAATTCAACATAATCATAATAGTATAAAATGTTTTCATCATAAGGGAGAACTTTTAAAATAGATTGTGAATAAGTAGTCTTCGTTTGTTTAAACTTTAAAGGTTGAATACAGACTTTTCTTTAACGGCAGTAGAGTTTTGGACTTGCATTGTCTTTATTTAATAAATAAAATAAAGACAAACCAAAACTCTGCTGCCGTTCTAGTGTTTGTTCATATGGTACATATAGGCTAGGGGCTACTATTTCTTAGAAGTAAAAGGGTGAGAGAGAATAAAATGGTGTTCAGAAAAAATTGTCAAAATGTTGGATGGAATTGACAATAAATTTTTTTTTTTATTATTTTTGGTCCTAAAATGAATATTAAAGATTCAATTATTTATAAAAATGTCTGCTTGATAAGAAAATGCCATGTAAGTTATAAAACAGATGTACAGGGTGTAAATAATTTAGGAAAACATGCTTTAAGAGAAAAATATCATTTTTTGTTATTCTTAGCAAGAATTATACTAAACAATTATTTTATAATACAATATAAAGTCTAAATAGAAGTTTTGAAAAAAAATTCGGTTGTCGTTTTAGAGTTTGTGGTTAAAAAGGACCAATAAAATAGTTTGATATACCCAGTATAAAGAAAATGAAAAGGATGCGGGTAAGAGGGACTATATATTTATCAAATGTCAAGCTGAGTATCTACATATTAAATGAAATTCGAGCGACATGTGTAGAAGTTCGAGGCATTTTTCTTTTCAAATCTGTCGTACAGTAAAGTAAGTACCTAGGTACGATTGGGTGGGCAGACATAATACGAATTTATGGAAAAATAATAGTAGTTTATAACAAACTCCACTCAAGCAACTAAAAAATAATTAACTTGAAACTGATGTGAAGTTTGCAGAAAAAGATAGAAGCCAAAATATCGAACATTGTCGCATGGGCATCAGTGGCGTCGCACTATTGACTAATTGAGCACTAATAGCACTAAAGATTAAATTCAGTGGCGTTCACTCGCAAGCAGTTTCAAGTTTTCCATTTTTGACTGCTGTCTTATTATAATTAATAATTCGAAATCTAAACATAGCAACTTATTTATATTTACAGGGTAAGTAGGCAATGGCGTAGCCAGGTGAGGGCCAGGCGCCCCCCTTGCGCTTGGTGCCCGTCTACTAGTCTACATCATAATAAACCTTATTATTTGATATAGGTCCATTTTTGCAAGAGGAAGTTCGTGGTGGAGGTGTCGACCTCCTATTTTTTAGAAGTCACTTTTTATGAAGAGGGGAGCCAATGTTTGCCATATGTTTGCCCCTCCCGCCCCCAAAGGCTGGCTACGCCACTGTAAGTAGGGTGCTACTAGTGCTACAGTTTTCCATCAGTGGCAGTTATAAGCCGAAAATGGAATTCATTTCAAATCTTGGTGTTTTGTATTTGTATATACCTCATTTCAATGGTCCGACGCCACTGCCCATTCGACAATGTTCGTTATTTTGGCTGCTAACTTTTTCTGCCAACTTCACACCAGTTAACTTGAACTTTTTAGGCGTAAATAAATATATTTTGCTTCGCCCGTCTTTTTTTATGTGTACCTATGAAATAGTTATCATAGTTATATATGTTGTTTTTGAGGTTAGAGGTAAAAACATTTTACTTATTGATGCCTTAAAAATTAAAATGGGTACCTAGAAGAGAATATAAATTTTTTAAATGCTGTTTTCGCTCGTTATTAGAATAAAAAATTTAAAAAAATAAAAAAACATGTTAAGTTGATATAGCCAGCATAAATCCTTTCAAACATAGATTCCTAATAAATTATAAGAAAAATAATTGAAAACAGTGGAAGTTATCAAGGGCTTCTATAAAACGTTTTTTAGGATGGGCAAAAACAAAACGTTATAACAACGTCCTATGAACGCCCCTTAATAAAGTAAAACTATAATAAAGTCAAAACTCGGGTATTAGAAAATCTTGACCACGCAAAGGTACTTTTGTTATTCCGCATCGAATGACATAAAAATATACCGGGCTCCAATTGAAAATTAAAAAAAAATTGATGTAAAAGTTTGACACTTAATTTTGAACACTCTGTATAATTCGTATTAATCAAACTTTGTTGACAAAGCAGTTAGACCTTATTTATTAAGTACCTTGTAGAATTTTCTTAATGGAGCTTTATTTCTATTTTTCAATAATTTTTAAAATGGTGGTTCTTTTTTATTTTCTTTTCGCTGATATCACTGAACCGATTTCTATAAAATACTTGTTATATGTGGGTAAATATATAATAATAAATAAAGTGTCCAAATTAGCAAGAAAATATATGACATGTAATTTTAAAAAATATATCATGACGTCACACTTTTTGGGATACCCTGTATAATCAAAAATATTTTTTGGAAACACTTCCTAGGATACTAGTAGAGTCTGCAAAACATGAAAAGCCTAACTTAATAACTCTGCGCCTTGTCCCAGATATTTTATACCTCCATAGACCATTATCTTAACTCTATCATGATGACATTCTTAAAACTGGTGGCTCAGATCTATTTTTTTCTTTTCTTTTCGCTGATATCACTAAACCGACTTCTATAAAATACTTGTTTAATGTGGATAAATATATAATAATAAATAGTGTCCAAAGTAGCAAGAAAATATATATATCTATGTAATTTTAAAAAATATATCATTACGTCACACTTTTTGGGACACCCTGTATAATCAAAAATTTTTTTTAAACGCGTCCTCTGGTAAAGTGTGCAAAACATGAAAAGCCCAATTTAATAACTCTGCGCCTCGTCCAATATATTTTATACCTCCATAGACCATTTTCTTACCTGGATGATGATGACTCATCTCTTCGTACCGGCTCGGCTTGTCTTGAATTTAAAAATTAAAATAAAATATTAAATATTATAATTATTAGGAAAGTTATCGGCGTTCTTGCCAGATTTGGCGTAAAGTATTATTTCCATTAGCTTACATTTTTGACCGAGAGAGGCCGATGCAGTCAATCATGATATCCTTCTAGGGTAGTCTTCGCTCTTAATCGGCTTAGTTAGATGTCTAGTATCTCCAGTTACTCTACGGCTCATAAGTTACGGGACACCCAGTATAGATATAATTTCGCATGGAGCTGATAACTTTGGAGTATAATTTAGAAACATTGTTTGGGTGCTCCTAATAAAGGAATTTGATCACTAACCCAAAAACATGTCAAAATCAATGAGGTTCCCAAAGGACCCCCGCATGGGTACCTATTTACGTTGATTATAACAGCAGGTGCATTTAAGGAAAAAATAAAATCTAATTACACCAAAAAAATATATAAATTATTTTTCTTCTTTCTTTCAAACATTGTTATTTGTTAGTCGTTATTCACACCAGAAACCCATTACTTTAATATAAAGCTTTTGACATATACTTTTTTATAGTACGTTGCTAAAAACTTAATGTATTTATGGATGCTGTAAAATTATTTTCTGATGAACAAATCGCTGTATGAAAATTGTAGTCTAAGTTTGTACGCTTATCTTAAAAATTAAAATTCATTGGATGTTTTCGGTAACTTTTTAATTTGTTGTTTATTCATGCAAGTTTTATTTGACACATAACAAAGAGGCTCTAATGGTAACGATACGAAAAGTGAGACATACTGTATATATTGGATAACAATTTAAAATATTAGTAAATATTTTGAATAGCAGTCAAGTACACAATATAAACTCTAATGCCACATGGTTATTTCTACTCTATTTTTAAGTAGACTTTACCCGGGTTTCTAAATAAAATGTGCTCAACTCTTAAATTATGGGAATTTTATACATACGCATAGTTATTTTGACTTAAACATATACAAAATTATGTTTGATTTGTATGAACTTTACAAAACCTGTACAAAAGGTAGTTTTCGGTTTCAAGCAAGTTTAAATTAGAAAATATGAAGCAAAACTTTTGGTATTCAGATTTGAAAAAGTTTCTTTTTTTATCAGACATAAGGAACAATATAAGTATTTTTCCTACGACCACCTATGAAAATGATAAAAAAAGCACGGTTAACTTGGCTCGAAAGCGCCGAATATCACACGCGTGTTGAAAGAAAATATTTCAACTCTAGAGTGGAAATACCAGGCACACTATTTAATTTAAACATATGATGCCAATTTGACAGACCACACCTATTTATTAAAAAGAACAAATTTTAGAAAGTAGTTTAGTTTATTTATCACGTACTTGTCTAGTGATGCAGAATTAGAGTGTGAAAATACGCCATCTGAAATTATAAAAAAGTTAAGAATATACTGGAAAATTTATTACCAGTCAAAACAAGCCCCGCTGAAGAAAATGTCATATATTAAACTTAAGCAGAAAATGTTTATGGGTCGCTATAGCCTAGAGACTAGAGCCATGACCTACGAATCGAAAGATCACAGGTTCAAATCCCATCAGGACCACTTTACTTTTTTTTATGAAAACATTAAATAATTTATAGAATTATTTTGAATTGAAATCTTCCTTGTTGGGTGAATTTTTTAAATTTATTTTTAATGCATCTTTCCTTGATTAAATAAAAAAAATCATTCAAGAAGGAAGATTTCAATTCAAAATAATTTTATAATTTATTTAATGTTTTTATTAAAAAAAGTCAAGTACTCCTGATGGAATTTGAACCTGTGACCTTTCGATCTATTAAATTTGCATCATATGTTTAAATTAAATAGTGTGCCTTGTATTTCCACTCTAGAGTTGAAATATTTTTTTTCAGCTCTAGAGTTGAAATATTTTTTTCACAAATCAAAGGTTTTTTTAATAATTCTTTGTGGTCGTAGGAAAAATAGTGTACATTACTCGTGTGAAAGCGATTATTCTAAAACTCGGAGAATTTCCGCACTCGGCTGACGCCTCGTGCTAAATATCTCCTCGTTTGAAAAGTATCACTTTCATCACTCGTTATGTAATATACTATTGATTTGTATGAACTTTACAAAACCTGTACAAAAGGTAGTTTTCGGTTTCAAGCAAGTTTAAATTAGAAAATATGAAGCAAAACTTTTGGTATTCAGATTTGAAAAAGTTTCTTTTTTATCAGACATAAGGAACAATATAAGTATTTTCCAATATAGCGGAGATAGTTTTTTGCTTAAAATCCGCCAATACAATCTAATAAGGATTGGCGAGGTTGGAAAGTAAGATCTCCAATTCTAAAAGAAAGGACGGCGCACAGTGCAGCGACCCGTGGACAAGAATAGGAATTTTGATTATTGATGTAAATGTCATAAACATTCCAATTAAGAGCTCAATATATCTTAATTAGAATAATTATCAGGTATCGTCTAAGTTTTATGGCTGTGAAACAAGTGTAATTTACAGATAGTGCATTACCTATTTTATTAGTGACAATTTTGCTTTAGTTGTAGACAGTTGCATTGTTCAAATGTTGTATACCGTATTGGCAAATTCGAATTTAGGGTGCAAAATCTCTAATGCAACCAAGAGAGAGGGCACATATGGGCAAAACCTTCAGTTAAAAAGAGACACCTAACCACTCTTTTACATTTCTGAAAGTTGGGATATATGCGTGGTGTGGCCGAGTCGACGTATCGATTGCTCCGTGGCTGCTTTGACCGCGTGTTCTAAAGAATGGAAGGTGGGAGGTAGGGGATAGAGTGTTCTCTGTTTAACTTGTTAAACGCTACTAATAATCTCTGTCTGATGCGTTTATATCGGCACCCTAGATTCGAGATTGCCAATACGGTATGTGGTATTATAGAAATGGAGTACGTTAATAACTCGCGTCTCTATCCCAGTCTGCTGGCAAGGTCAGGCGTATGGCGGGATATTTAAAATATAGGTAGAAATGGATTTAATTATTTTTTTACGTCACGGTGTTGAGCCATAGTCGAGGTGTTAAGTTTTCTTACAAGAACAGTTTGCCAGTTTGTTAATTTGTGGCCTTGTGGGGCATTATTAAAATGGAAGAGCACGTTATTAATCAGTAAGTTTTGTTATGGCATGCGGCTGACACAAAATATTAAATATTTTGAAAGTTAAAACCTAGCCGTCATTTTTTAAATTGTAGAACAGTTTATGTGTGCAAAGACTGTGGAATGAAATATAGTACAAAAACAAATATCAATGTTCACATGAAAAGAAAACACAAAGACTTCAAACGATCACCTTTAAAGACCATTACATGCCATGTATTTCTGGTATTAATGCACTAAAAACAATAATAAGCCCTATGATTTCTTCTAACGATGACCCTCATAACAAAAAGTCGGAATAACAAAATCGTAGACTGTCAACACCGACAACCACATCTTTGAATTCCTTAAAACGTAAAAAAAAAAATTGAATGATTTCAAAATGTAAATAGAATACCGTTATATTAAAAATTTTTTACATGTAATAATTGAAATCATTTCTACCTATGTAAATTTTAAATATCCTGCCATCGCACTATTCGCCTAACATGCACAGTATGGCTGCCAGCAGGCAAGGATATAGACGCGAGTCGTTAATACAGGTATGTTAACTTTATAAAAATAATTTTATTACATCAATATTTATTACATGGCAGTATTAACATATTGCATTTTTACAAAAATTGCAAAATTACATTTTGTTTGTGATTTTTCAAACTTCTGTAAGCTTTAAAAAAAAAGTATATCTGCATTTTTTTTTGATATATTGTAGCAAACTTTATGTAGATTTCGACAAAATCATTCTCTTTTGCAAATCTGTGCAAACTTAAAAAAAATCAGACTTAGGTAGACCGCATGGGGACTGTTTGGGGGTGGCGGCAACAAGTGAAGCCAAATTTAGTGCATTAAGACAATTAATTATGAACTCCTACAGTGACCTAAACCCCAACGATCCAAAATTAGTGAATTAGTCTATGCCAACTTCAAATATTCTGTAATTAATTCTAAACCACTTTAATTAAAATAATTTTTCAAAAATAATTACGCTTTTTTTTACCGAAAGTTCAATTTTTAGTCTATATCTAAGCTTAATTATAATCCATCTCAGTCGCCCACTGATGCTCTCTCTTTCTAACATCAGTGGCGAACCCTACTCTCGGAAACGCGTCGGCTGGCCGCCTCCTTTCGTGGGCCAAAAATCATGAAAACTGTAAATACATGTAGATACGGAATACTCTTAAGGAAAATCATCTGCTAGAAAATAGCGGAAAGAAAATGCACACGAAAGTAAGAGCGATTATAAGAAAGTAGGTATTTTATAAGCAAAAACAACAGCAAAGGTGATCGATTAAGTAGATCATGTGGCAAACCAATAAGATATTGAATGATTTTTATTCAAACATGACTTGGAATAGCTGGTAACAACACGAATATAGGTAAAATAAGTGTTTTTTTTTGTCAGGAAATATTTTTATAGTCGATGAACGCGATAATTTTCTTATTTAAGTTCTCATAACCCCGAACTAAAATTAATAAAACCAGTTGACACTTTCCACATAACTTTAATTTGCGATTACTCTTTTTACGAAAAAGCCCATGTACCAGCTTCAATAGATACTTACGTGTTAAACTCAACATTTTTAGTAAGAAAGCTCGATATGGCTACATTTTCTTCCAGCAAAAATGCATTAATGTTTAAGGGAACACTCTTGGATGCACAATACAAAATATTGGCCATAAGATGCCGTCCATTAAAGTCAAAACAATAATTTTTTATTCTACCAATTTCTCAAAATTTAATAAAACAATAAATGTATATTAACCGAATGCCTACTTGGATATACAGGGTGTGTCAGTAAGGTGTCTGTCTTAGAGCACCTAAACTACCAAAGATAGGGAATAAAGTGTCATATAAAAGTTAAAGGGTTTTTTAGGATACATACTATAAAAATATTTTCTAATCTACAGGGTGGTCCTAAAAAGTGGTACTGAATAATAAAAAAGAAAATTAAATGGGACACCCAGTATAACTTTCTGGAATATGATTTAATGGAATAAGGACCTTATAACCCTATTAAAATTTTTGAAGTGAAATGCAACGTTGCCAAGTAATTAATTTTTTTCCGAAATTTTAGTAATTTTAAGGGTATCGTTAAAAAATCATAGCAACCTGTGGATTAACCCTAGGCAAATATAATTTACGTTGTAAGTACTTTAAGGTACGATATATTGATTTATAATAATGCTTTTTAAATCCCTTATACAGAGCGTTCATTACAAGTTGGACAACTCGATAGCTTAAAAAATGCTTTATTTCAATTTTTTTAAATGGGACCCCCTTAGTTTTTTTAAGCAAAAGAATTTATCTTTCGAAAACCTTACTTTTTTGTTAAACATGTCATATATCTAAATATCATAGTTTTTGAAATATTTTAGGATTTGTCTTAACTTAGGGTAAAAAAGGAAAGTTCTAATTAAACTATTTAGTCAAGATCGCTTTGGAACAAAAAATAAATAATTTTCTTTGTCACAGCTGTCATTGTAAAATTATTTTGCCAACATTTTGTGCTTTATTACTGTTTCAATTTTAGTTTCCTGAACTAACTCATATTTTTCTATTTCGATAAAGTTAGTTCGGGAAACTAAAATTTAAACAGTAATAAAGCACAAAATGTTGGCAAAATAATTTTACAATGACAGCTGTGACAAAGAAAATTATTTATTTTTTGTTCCAAAGCAATCTTGACTAAATTGTTTAATTAGAACTTTCCTTTTTTACCCTGATTTAAGACAAATCCTAAAATATTTCAAAAACTATGATATTTAGATATATGACATGTTTAACAATAAAGTAAGGTTTTCGAAAGATAAATTTTTTTGCTTAAAAAAACTAAGGGGGTCCCATTTAAAAAAATTGAAATAAAGCATTTTTAAAACTATCGAGTTGTCCAACTTGTAATGAACGCTCTGTATAAGAGATTTAAAAAACATTATTATAAATCAATATATCGTACCTTAAAGTACTTACAACGTAAATTATATTTGCCTAGGGTTAATCCACAAGTTGCTCTGATTTATTAACGATACCCTTAAAATTACTGAAATTTCGGAAAAAAATTAATTACTTGGCAACGTTGCATTTTACTTCAAAAATTTTAATAGGGTTATAAATTCCTTATTCCATTGAATCATATTCTAGAAAGTTATACTGGGTGTCCCATTTAAATTTCTTTTTTATTATTCAATACCACTTTTTAGGACCACCCTGTAGATTATAAAATATTTTTAGATTATGTATCCTAAAAAACCCTTTAACTTTTATATGACACTTTATTCCCTATCTTTGGTAGTTTAGGTGCTATCTAAGACAGACACCTTACTGACACACCCTGTATATAATTTACAAAATTTGTATACTTACTATGTTGGGTTGTACCGGGTGATTCATTAAGGGTGACGAGCGGCCATATCTCGGAAACTACTGGGCATAGAAATTCAGGGAAAAAAAATTATAACTAAAGTGGCCAAGAGAAAATGCTGGAAATTATTTTTAAGTTCCACATTTTGCCGCAAGAGGGCGTAATTGAAAAGTAAATTTTAAAATTGTACATGTCTCTGAAAATTACACATTAAGGTATATCTTTGCTAACACCATTAAAAAGCTTGGACAATTATGCATCATTTTGATCCTATGCTCATTGGCGTACCGACTTTAATAAGAGAGGAGGGGGAGCTGTTGAAAGTGTAATCAGTTAAATCGCTGTAACTTATAAACGACTTATCTGATTTTAGCAAACTAAAGACTGTTTGGAAGAGAAATGTATGCACTTTCACCAATCGTATTTAGTTGTCCATGATAGTTCTAAAAAAATGCTAGAGGGCGCAATTTGTAATAATAACACATTTTTTGATTTTACTCCGAAAAAATAAATCATACGGTATAATTATGATACCATAATCGAAATTTGCTAGAAAAAATATTAAAACCGGCGCTCGATATCTCCGTTCGTTTCAGCGTTATCGCCAATAGAATAATTTTTAATGAAGAAGCGATTATATATTTTTTAGAAAAAAAGTGGGACGCCACTGATATTTTTCATGTGGATATTATTTCTGATTAGCCTGGTCAATTCTGCATAAAAATGGTCTCTTGCGTTTTTCTCCTCAGGCACACCGTTCTTAATTAAATTAGCTCTACTATTTATTATTAACATTGATAATGAAAAATTTTGTTTTATAAAAATGGTTGGAAATGACCACCTTCACTTAATAGGCATGCTTCCGCCCGTCTAATTTAATTTAATTATTTTAATTAAGAACGGTGTGCCCGAGGAGAAAAACGCAAGAGACCATTTTTATGCAAAATTGACCAGGCTAATCAGAAAAAATATCAGTGGCGTCTCACTTTTGTTCTAAAAAATATATAATCGCTTCTTCATTAAAAATTATTCTATTGGCGATAACGCTGAAACGAACGAAGATATCGAGCTGGGGTTTTAATATTTTTTCTAGCAAATTTCATCTACTATTCGATTATGGTATCATAATTATACCGTATGATTTATTTTTTCGGAGTAAAATTTAAAAAGTGTTATTATTACAACACCCTCTAGCTTTTTTTTGAGAACTATCATGGATAACTAAATACGATTGGTGAAAGTGCATACATTTTTCTTCCAAACAGTCTTTAGTTTGCTAAAATCAGATAAGTCGTTTATAAGTTACAGCGATTTAACTGATTACACTTTCAACAGCTTCCCCCCCTTTTTTTAATGGTGTTATCAAAGATATACCCTAATGCGGAATTTTCGGAGATATGTACAATTTTAAAATTTACTTTTCAATTACAACCCTCTTGCGGCAAAATGCGGAACTTGAAAATTATTTCCAGGATTTTCTTATGGCCACTTTAGTTATAATTTTTTTTCCAGAATTTCTATGTCCAGTAGTTTCCGAGATATGGCCGCTCGTCACCCTTAATGAATCACCCGGTACAAAAACTTTAAACAATAAGACAAAATATTTTTGGTGTGCTAACTTACCAAACAAACATTGTTAAATATGTTACGACTGACAGTGATCGATTATGTGAGCAAATATTAATAAAGCTAGAGATATAATGAAAAGTATTGGTTATTTACTGCTTTTGCCGTTCGAATATTTTAGGCGTCATTACAGGATGTCACAGATAAGAATGCACTTCACAGGGATCTCATAAACCATAAAAGATACAGGGACGGTTAAATTCGTTATGGTTAAAGTTGAGCCCTACTAAATTCTGCAAAGTTGTGTTTTCAAATTTAAAAATCTCCAAATACTTCCGAAGATATTTGGGCGAAACCCGATTTTCGCGTATTCCTTTTTATTTTATTTTTAATACACCCTGTATATTATGATTTAAAATGAATACTAGGTACTTAAAGTTACTTATATATATCTGCAATGAAATAGAAAAGTAGGTTGAGAGTAAATAAATAAAAAAAAAACAGTACAGGGTTGATGGTTATAACCCTTTGTTAAAAAAAAAAACAGTTCAACATTTTTTACTGTGAAGAATTTAGGTTGAGCGAATGACTTCATGCGGGTTGTTGCTCCATGCACCTTTCCATCTCGGAGAAAATTCCCTGTACAGGGACATTATTTTAAGTGTCTCACCCGATTGGCGACTTTGCTATCAACCACAATAAAAAACAATTATGTATTCCCTAACAGCTTTTAGTGAAGAAGCCAAATTTGATGTCAAAACAAATCTATGTTTACAAATTTGACAGATACGACGCCATATTGGATTTTCTTAAATGGCAACCTCACCTTATAGTAAGCCAGCTGCATTCGTCTATTTGTTCCAACATTAAAAATGTATAATTGTCAATATTTATTTTCAGCCGTTCCGGAGATACGGGGCTTCGAAGTTGGTGATTTTGTTATCATCGAATTAATAGAAACTTTGAGATTAGAAACTCAATTTTTTTGGAGATACGTAATTTCCTATGGCGAAGCCACCCATGCTATTGTCATATATGTCAGATGTCCAAAAATGACAGTTACGACGCCATTTTGATTTTTTTAAATGGCAACCTACATTTATAACTACGTCAGTGTAATGCATTTCGCGGCCCGATTTCAAAAATATATAACTGTCATTTTTTGACATCTGACTTGATGGGTGGCTCCGCCATAAGAAATTATGTATCTTCAGAAAAAAATTGAGTTTCTAATCTCAAAGCTTCTGTTAATCCGATAACAAAATCACCAACTTCGAAGCCTCGTATCTCCGGAACGGCTGAAAATAAATATTGACAATTATGGATTTTTAATGTTGGAACAAATAGACGAATGCAGCTGGCTTACTATAAGGTAGGGTTGCCATTTAAGAAAATCCAATATGGCGTCGTATCTGTCAAATTTGTAAACATAGATTTCTTTTGACATCAAATTTAGCTTCTTCACTAAAAGCTGTTAGGGAATACATAATTAGTAGGGGAATAATACACACAGTCTGCTCCACTATTTTATTATAAGGGATCTCAAGGAAAGAGAATCCTCATGTCTTCGTCGTACATGTTTCGAAGGCAAAAACCTTCATCATCAGCGAATAAAAATTTTGAGAATTATACAAGGAGAGAGACCCTCAACATTGCAAATTGAACTGCATAAGGAACAGAAAAGAAAAATATTAAATTTCAAGGATTTAAAAAATTTTACATGATTTTAATATATAAAGTAAAACTTAATGAATTTCTCATTTTTTTAACTTAAAATGAAAGGAGAAAATACCCTTAAGAAGGGGCCTTAATAGAAAACAGTAACAGCTTCATACTTTATACTGTTACTGTTTTCTATTAAGGCCCCTTCTTAAGGGTATTTTCTCCTTTCATTTTAAGTTAAAAAAATGAAAAATTCATTAAGTTTTACTTTAAATATTAAAATCATGTAAACATTTTTAAATCTTTGAAATTTAATTTTTTCTTTTCTGTTCCTTATGCAGTTCAATTTGCAATGTTGAGGGTCTCTCTCCTTGTATAATTCTCAAAATTTTTATTCGCTGATGATGAAGGTTTTTGCCTTCGAAACATGTACGACGAAGACATGAGGATTCTCTTTCCTTGAGATCCCTTATAATAAAATAGTGGAGCAGACTGTGTGTATTATTCCCCTACTCATAATATCACTCCACTGAGAGATGGACTATTTCCACAAAATTGAATACATAATTGTTTTTTTTATTGTGGTCGATAGCAAAGTCGCCAATCGGGTGAGACACTTAAAATAATGTCCCTGTACATATATTTAAATCTCCTTCTTTTCGTGTGAGTCGGGCTTTTTTTTCTTGTGAGTTTTCATAGTTTTTTGTAATATTTTGGTAACTCAGAATTTTTTCCCAACCTTTGGTTCCTCTCCCCTGCCACGAGACTATCGATATCGCTGATAAGGATCGTATTTATTTAACAATTGAATTTTATATACAGTGTGGTCATTTAAGAGTGGGAAATTTTTTTATTACCCATTTCTCAGAAAATTGTATTCTTGATAAAAGTTGGTGCATCTTCGATAATCATATTTGGTGTACTTGGAATGGATGCAAGTCAAACGATGTACAGGGTAGGGCAAAAAATATTAAACTTCTACAAGATAAAGTACCCCTATTTCAGAAAATTCAGCAAAATGTTATTAAGAAAATGTGTTTAGAATTAAAAGTTATGCATGGGTTTGCTAATGTTTCATCTTGTTAAAAATAATTTTTAGGGTATTTTAAAGTTGTGTTTAATGTCCTTGCAACAAACAATGAAGTTTGTAATTCCTTAATAAATTAAAAAGCTAAGTTAATTTGACAAATATGCTTGAATTTGAACAAAGATATGTGAAATTAATTTGATTTGTTTAATTTATGAAGGTCTTTAGGGTGACTATAAAAAAATTTTTTTGGGAAATATTTTCAAAAAAAAATTGTTTTTTATTTTAGGAGGTCACGTTTTCAAACCTATCCATAACTTTTAATCCTAAACACCTTTTCTTATTAACATTTTGCTGAATTTTCTGAAATAGGGGTACTTTAATCTCGTAGAAGTTTTATATTTTTTGCCCTACCCTGTACACCGTTTGACTTGCATCCATTCCAAGTACACCTAATATGATTATCGAAGATGCACCAACTTTTATCAAGAATAAAATTTTCTGAGAAATCGGTAATAAAAAAATTTCCCACACTTAAGTGGACGCCGTAGCTACCCGCTTTAACAGATTTCATGCTGATACCTTCACGAAAGCCAGCGGCCGGCTGACGTGGAAAGGCATCGCGGATGGCCGGCAATTTACGGGAGCCAGTGGCGTAACTACCAATAATTTATTACCAACTTTTAAAAAGAAAGATTACTCAAATCGATTGGCATTCTTGATTATCTATTTATGTTAGCGTACAAACGTTTGCTGCGAGTGAAAAATTGAATAAATGGCTGACGGATAAATAATTTCTTCTAACAAAATATATATTTGGCATCATAATTGTCGCTTCTAATTGGTAAAAATTAAATGGTAAGTTATAGTGGTTTCATAGGATTTTATGTCAATTTGGGAACTTTTGAAATTAAACACTTTTGATTCCTCATTGCCTTGAAAAATATAGGAAATATGTAATCGAGAAATTATTTTATTTGTTTTTACCCTCGCAGCTAAATATATATAAATAAAATGGAACAACTTTAAAAAATTGTCTACAAATAATTAAATAAAAAATTAATATAACTAACAGGTAAGTACCTACTCCTGGAAAAGTCGATGCTTTAAAAAAAAGTGTAAAACTATGCAAAAATAGTTAGAAATTCGCAATATGCACAAAATGGGCTTTTTCAATAAATTTTCATTTTCACCAGAAGAAAATACAAACGTCACAACAAAACCGGCAAATGGGCAACTCGGGACAGCCTTCATTCAAATAACAAATAAGAAATCTTCAATGTTTCACGTTCTGACATGTTGTGAAATTGTAAACTAAAAAACATAAATGATTTATCATTTCCGCTTATTTAAATAGAGATTTTTTAAAAAGTTTTAACAGTCGCCATTTTGAAATAGCTTAACAGAATCGCGCCAAAATTTATAAGCATACGGTACGAGATATTAGCTTTCAAATGATGTATCACAAGCTGTATGTTTCCATTTAAAAAAAAGATCGATGTCGTCATATCTTTGACAAATGTCTATAAAAAAAAAACCAATAACGTCAAAATGTGAGCATATATGAAACTAAGTTGACGTGTCCGAGCGTTTTTCCCAAAAGTTACAGGAGAAGGCTATATTAATTTTATTCCGGACTTCTGGGAAGCCTGTATTACTTCCAGTTTGAACAGAAATAAAATGGTGTGTCTACTATACAGGGTCCTGCACCTCACCTCCCATCTTCTATAGGTCACTTATTCATTAAGTTAGGAGTTTGATATTTTGCAAACCTTACCTGTATCCTAGGGCGCATTTTAGGAAAATATTGTGTGGTGTTCCAAAAACGTGTGACGTCATAAGGATCTATTTTTTTAGATTACATGCTATATATATTCTTACTTACTTGAATTCCTCTTATAGTTGCCTACATATCCCCAAAATTTTAATGAAATCGGTTCAGTATTATAGGCGAAAAAAAATAAAAACTAAAAAAAATCAGTTTTGCACCACTGGTTTTAAAAATAAATAAAAAATAAAGATAATGCCTTGTTAATAAAATTGTACAAAGGTACTTAATAAATAAGGTCAAACAGTATCGTTAACCAAGTTTGATTAATACGAATTGTACAGGGTGTCCAAAGTTTAGTCTCAAACTTTGCAAACTTTAAATCAATTTATTATTCTTATTTCAAATTGTAACCCCTGTATATTATTATGTCATTCGATGCAGAATTAAAAATTAAACATTTGTTCTAATTACAACCCTATCGCAATTTCTAAAGCATCAAAACTTATTTGCAGAAAACTCCTTTTATCAACTATTCCACCAGTCATTATCATAAATAAATATCGAAGGTGACTTTGAAAAACAATTTATTGGAATTAACGTTTACTAAGGTGACAAAAAATAATTATTTTCGCATGCTTCTAATATGAAAATCATATCTACGCGCTCTTCTTGGTTGTATTCCATCATAAAAAATAATATAGATTAAATAATCTAACAATATTTGAAACTAAAGTCAAAATGGGCTTTTGTCGTTTTAATAAACTTTTATACCAATAAATTGTTTATCAAAGCCACCTTCCATATTTATTTATAATAATGACTGGTGGAATAGTTGATAAAATGAGTTTTCCGCAAATAAGTCTTGATGCCTCAGAAATTGCGATAGGGTTGTAATTAGAACAAATATTTGATTTTTAATTCTGCATCAAATGACATAATAATATACAGGGGTTCCAATTTGAAATAAGAAAAATAAATTGATTTAAAGTTTGCAAAGTTTGACACTAAATTTTGGACACCCTGTACAATTCGTATTAATAAAACTTGGTTAACGAGTATGTTCGACCTTATTTATTAAGTGCCTATGTATAATTTTATTAACGAGGCATTATTTTTATTTTTTATTAATTTTTAAAACCAGTGGTGCAAGACTAATATTTAATAGTTTTTATTTTTTTTTCGTCTATAATACTGAACCGATTTCATTAAAATTTTAGGGGTATGAAGGCTTTTTAAATTAAATTTAAATAAGTAAAAATATTTATGACATGTAATTTAAAAAAATAGATCCTAATGACGTCACACTTTTTTGGAACACCCTGTATAAATAAAAATATTATCCTGAAATGCGCCCTGGAATACAGGTAAAGTCTGCAAAATATTAAAATCCTAACTTAACTAATAAGTGAGCTATAGAAGACGGGAGGTGAGACGCAGGACCCTGTATACTATAATGACAGATAATAAAATCATAAAAAAAACAAATGAAAAAAAAAATGTTGTCGCCAAAATGTAGATCATACAAAATCTCAATCGACGTGTTTTTCCATTTAAAAAAAAATATATTTTCCTAATCTAGCGAATTTATTCCGGTTATAATCCCCACTCTGTACAACAAACCCGTACAACATAATTTCAACAGAAAATCAAATCCGCCCTCAGAAACAATAAACTGGATCGCACAACGAAATAAATATAATTCTTTTACTCTAATATAATAGAATATTAATGTCCAATCGTCCACATAAAGAGACATAAATAACTATGAGTCAATTATCTATACAATTCATTTGGTGCATTGTACAGATTCTTGGTATCACTGACCCGCAAGGCGAGACGGTTTGCGTCTCCATAAGTTCGCCACTGATATTGTAAGAAAGAGAGCATCGGTGGGCGACTGCGATGGATTATAAATAAGCTAAGAAATAGACTAAAAATCGAATTTTCGTTTAAAAAAAAACCGTAATCGTTTAAAAAAAATGTTTTTATAAAAGTTGTCTAAAATTAGTTACAGAATATTGGAAAGTCCATATGGTGTTGCTAAATTAAAAAATAAATGATTTAAATATACATAATACATATATGACAAACCAAAAGGACTTTCCAATATTCTTTGCTAAATTTCAAAAAACTTTTATATACAACATTTTTTTCTTAATCGATTAATAAACCCTTGAAAAGAAAACTCGTTTTAGAGGTGTACGGAGTCCTCTTAAATGACCACACTGTATAACTGATACAAATACCGTTTTCACTTTCTCACCATCTTAATTCCAATAATTTTCTATTTCAAAATTTCTGAAAGGCACGTGATATCACGTATTAGTTAAACTTTTAGTCACATGACCATCAAAAATTGAAAAGAAAATAAATAGTTAAGTTATAAATTTACGTTTTTCTTGTATTATCACAGACCTTTGAATTAAAATAAACATTTTCTGTATAAACACAAATGACAAGTCAACATTATTCGTTGTTCCAACAACAGAAAATAAAAAAATTAATTCAATATTTTTTCTTATATATATAAATAATAATTGATACCTTTATAGACTCACCAAGCATAATATTCCCATAATTTACTAAAGTGACCCTAATAAAAATTAATTAAAATATATCGTACTATTATCTATTGTAACACTAGTCCGATTTGATTAGGCCCCATTGGCGGACACTTCCAGTTATACAAGTAGTACTGTAACTTTCCATCGCCTATGCCAAATTTCAGAGTTTCAAGAAATTCAGAATTGTCCATCAGATCCAAAGCGTTAAATACATCGAAACCAAGCTGTCTGGCGGATATTAAGGCGTCTTGCATCAGGTCCACCCAGGGTGTTTTGGTACTTACGTTATAAAAACTGTAAGCAGCCTGTAAAGTAAATTTCTGCTAGTTACAAACATTATAGTGATTAATTTTTAAAATCTTTTCAAGAATTTTTTCCTTGCTTATTTTTGGATTTGCAAGATCGGTTAAATTAGCAAAGTAGCGGAATTTTTATAATATGCTTTTGGTATTACCATAATTTGGTATTAAAAAAACTATGATTTATTCTAATTTACAACATTTCATACAAATATTCCGAATACTTTCTGACACTTCCAACTGACAGCTCCTATTTCTTTCGATATTTTAGGCACTGTGGCACCAACACGAAGTTAGCCATGCCACACTATTATTAAATATTGTTTGTTTCATACGCGGTTAACTAACCGAGAACGATTTTGCTTCGTGTAACCCGTTATTACACCTTATTTAACGGTTACCCACCATTCTAAATTTTTGGTAATTTTCTGACTAAATAAAAATTATCTGGCGCCTGCAACATACTGGTTCCTGTAAGTAGTAAGCAGAGGGACATCACTCGATTTGCTGTATTAAGGTGTAAGAGAGCCAGTGGACCTACTTCCCCGACAAGCTAGCCAGCAGTGGAACCACAGACAATCGTAATCGACAGTTTGTCAACAATTCCCCTTACGTCTCACCCTGACTCAAGGTTAATCTACAAAATCGCTACCACCGACAATTGTTTTTCGAAAATATATCGATTTAATCGAATCGCCACAAAGCGACTGACAAGTGAATCCTGCTAAAGCTTGTCGATGAGTAATCTAACCTCAAAATTAGTTTTGTTTGGGTTTGTTTATGTTGTTTTTTTCGGCAAAATTTGTTTAACAATTATTTGCCATTCTTTCACACACGGTAAGTAGAAATATTGGAATGATAAATAAATTAGGCATGGGTAACACTGTGTTGAATGGCGCTTTTGTGCTGACACCTTTCGGTGTGTCACAGGTGTTGAAACCGCGTCGATGATTCCTATGACACCGTGACACCTTACGACACACTAAAACCGCCTAAACAGAAAAAACTCGCGACTCTCCGGACTTGAAACAGCGTCAATGACTTCTATGATACAATAACGCTTGTATGACACGTAACACTTCTGTTGTGATGTAACTCTCTGGTCTCATCTTTGAATAGGCGTTGCGGCCAAGTATCTCGCCTTAAAACAGCAGAAAAATGCACTGGATCCAACGGCAACGGAAAAAAAAGTGCGCCTGCATCATTTCATCTGTCATTTTTGGTTTCAAAACGCGAAACCGCAAGTGTGTCATGACGCAATTGTGTTGACACAGTGTGTAGCGGTGTCGGTGTCATTGTATCGACACGCGAAAATTTAAGGTGTTACCCATGCCTAGAATAAATCTCTGACCCAAATTATTTGTTATGATGGAAGAAATTTCATTAATGCAGTTTGATTCATTAATGCAGTTTGACATCGAATGTTGGCTTTGTACTGAAATATCTACGCTTTGCCCCATGAGCCTCTGGTAACTGCCAGTAGCGAAAAATTGCAGTGCCGCAAATATTCTTGTCCGTGGGGACAATGCACCTCTTCGCGGAATATTCCTCATGTGGGGCAGTAGCATATCCACCAGCATTTGTGCCTGTGGCTTAAGCCCAGTTCTCAGAACTTCGTTTTGTCGCTGGCGACACGGGTTGTGACTAATAGAAAATGAGTATTTTGACATGTGACTCCAATACTCATTTTGTCTATTGGTTACATCACGTGTCGCCAGCGACAGAACAAAGTTCTGAGAACTGGGCTTTAGTCAGTCGGTATCTTAGTCTAAATTCCACGTCGTCCACAGTAAAAGAATCAAATGAGTCCCACATTCGCATCCTCAGCAAATTAAAACGTCGTAGACGGTAACCTACGTCTCTCGCGGTCCATTAAAATATTTACTGGTAACATTTTGATCAATAAACTATAATAACTCACAAAATAATAAACGATTAAAACTCTCCAAATATTTAAAAACGACCATAAACGCGCGAAAACAAACAAAAATATAACTTATTTTATTCTTCTTTTTTTCTGTAAATTATTGGCCTTTAATCATAACCTAGGAAACATAGGGAATGTTTTTAAAATGGATTATAAGTTTTTATCGACAGAGCGGAAACACCCGAATAGATGACGATTGACTGTGGTACGAATTTTCGATCGCTTCGACAAGAGAGTCGTCGACTTCTCCTTGTCGATCCGACTTGAAAGCGATTGTTCGTGGTTCCGCTACAGGAAAGCTTAAAAGCCTTTTTAAGAAATACTTTTCTTATTTTTTTTAAATTCTCACTACTGTAACATCAAAGTTAACATCGGCTTTTAGGTTTTATATAACTATGGCATAACACAACTAAGGCCAAACACTAACATAGGTATTTTAATAAAAAACTGCCCCAATATGGTTATTAATACTCATTATTTATAAAGAATACCGTACCTTCCCACATCCTTTATTACTTAAAAATTTTAAGTCACATGAAAAGATAACAATGCAAAATAATACGCTTTAATGTTAATTTTTTATAAATACTGAAAGTTCCTCGCATGACGTCACGTAGTATGAATAGCCCGCTCTCGCGGTCCATATTGTAGTCACAATCAACAACTTTAAAGGGTTTTATTTAATTCGGAGTTTTTTTTTTTATGATAAAACACCTGCACTGTAGGAAAAATCCTTTAAGGCGCTCTGGGAGCGGTGCGAGTGCGAAAAAAGCGATTAACGTTGGTCTTGAAACGTTGAAGATTGTATTCATTGGGAAACACGACCTCAGGAAGATCATTCCACAAAGATGACGTTCTCCAGATGAAAGAATTCTTGAACAATGAAGTTCGAGGAGTACTAAGCTGAACAACATATGGATGAGCGGCAGTGGTTTGCCGTGTATTTCTGTTTTGCATTGCTCTAGGTGGAATCAAGTGGGCAATGTCAGTCGAACACCTGCCATGGAAATATGATGCTCCAGGCTATCGAGGGTCTTGGTCAGCTCGGGGTCGCCGATCAGACGAACGGCTCTCCTTTGAATGGAATCCAGTAGCCGAAGGGTGTGCTTGGGTGCAGAGCTCCAGACATGAGAGCAATATTCTAATGATGGTCGAATCTGGGCTTTGTAGAGTGTCAAAAGTTGATGAGGTGTGTACAACCTTTTGGTGCGGAAAAGTACACCAAGTTTCTGTGCAGCTGTCTTGGCAATTGCGGCAACGTGATCACGCCAAGACATACTACCTCCCAGATTGACCCCCAGCAAATTAATAGACGGTGCCAGGGGAATTGCGTGTCCTGCCATGACTATATCCGGTTCTGCAATGTTAACCTTTTTGGAGAAGACTGCTGCCTGGGTTTGCTTAGCATTAAATTCGACTTGGTTACTGTCACCCCAAGCCAAAATTTCTTCCAGGTCTTTGTTGAGGCGCAATACTTCATGCTGCCTGCGAAGATGTGCGTCGGCAGCGGATGTTTGGGGAGTCAAGGTAAATGATGAGACAAGTGTGCTGTCATCAGCAAAGCTATAAATTGGATTTTGGAATTTTACTAGAAGGTCGTTAATATACAGTAAAAAGAGGGTAGGCGACAATATGGACCCTTAAGGAACACCGGCACTGATGGTGAAGGTGTCTGAGAGAAACCCGTCAATCGCCACTTGCAGAGAACGGTTCTTAAGGAAGCTGGTTAACCATAAACAAAATCCATTAGGCATACCGTAGGATCGCAATTTACTTAGAAGCCCATCGTGCCAAACACGACCAAAAGCCCGGGATTCTCCATGATGTTCGATTTAATTCGGAGTATTAGAAAAAAACATTTGTTTGTGAACTGTAGGTCTTTTGACGATATTAGCTTACGCTTAAGAGTATTATTTTTCAAATTTAATTTTCATGCAACTTCCCTATTATTCATGTCACTCCTATACCAGCAGTAATGACATTATTAAAAAAATATAGTATCTGTAGTCATGCACTATCTGCTAAGGCGATGTATTTTACAATTTACCTTTAAGCTTTTGTGTACAGGATGATGCATCACACTGCTAGGGAGAGTATAGTAACTAACGAAGTCTGTTATCTTTCCTTCGCTTTCCACAACAAAACAGTCAATAATGTTCATACGAGGTAAGAACCAGTGAATAAAGTCTTCTTTGGTAAAATATGAAGCTAGGTCAAAGCGACTAAGGTACTAAAATAAAAACCGTTATAAACAATTTTGAAATTGTGTTAAGCTGAAAATAAGAAAAATGTCACATTATCACTGGGCAAATGTGGAGCATTTAAACAAACTATAAATTGCAATATTGGTATTATTTGCTATTTTATTTAATGACTGAGATTTCGTTATTTTGTTGTTTTATCGATACTAAATCTCTATACAGGGTGTTACAAAGTCGATATACCAGCATTGGAACCTCAGAAACCATAGGAGTTAGAGAAACGGTTAAATGGGGGCAAGTTGTGCAAATCGGTGCTGATTATAATGCCGCTTTAAAAGTTTTCAAATTCCGAATACTTCCGATTTTATTCGAAAAAAACCGAAATTTTGCAAAATCGTTTTTATTTTTTCTTGAGCTCATTTAACTAGCTATTTAAAAATAAATGACACTTTGTCATTGCCACTTTTTCTCCTCTATAAAATAACGTTACTAAACTAAAGATCCGCCGTTTCGTCTCCCAGCGGCCATCACCAACTTTTCTTTTTTAAATACGGACCTGGATTTTTTTTAACCGATTTTTAAACCCTCCTACCCTCAAAATGTAATGGCGATATTACTTTCTCATAATGATGAATTGACCTTGCTTATTTTTTTAAATTCATATTTTTTACATTTCTTGTCAGTCCGGTCCTGGCAACGAATCACAATATTAATTAAGAACTTTGGTTTATTTAAAACCTTTACAAATAAGTTTCATGAAAAAGTTTGTTTAAAGTTCATGTTAAGATGGGGGCCGCCGCACAATACCGGGACAGTAAAATTGTTCTTAAATGAAGAGTTCTCTGATGGTGGATCGGAAATGGTGGGGGCAATAGAATAGCCAGAAAGGTCGCCAGATATTTCGCCGCTGGATTTCTTTTTATGGGGGGCTTTAAAAAATGTTATTTATAAAAATGACGTAGATACCATGGAAGAACGCATACAGGTTGCATTTGGTAGGATAAGGAGAAGATCGGTTGAAAGGGCTGTCGCCAAAATTGGAAGAAAAATCGATCGTTGTATTGAGCAAAACGGCAATCTCTTTGAACATTTAAAAAATTATAGAATTTATAATAATTAGTAAATTTAGAATTATTAGAAAATTCTTATAAAATAAATATATTACTTATATGTATGAATGTTTTAAATAAAATAAAGTTTTTAATTAATATTGTGATTCATTGGCAGGGCCAGACTGACAAGAAGTGTAAAAAATATGACTTTGAAAAAATAAGTAAGGACAATTGATTATTTTGAGAAAGTAATATCGCCATTACATTTTGAGGGTAGGAGGGTTTACAAATCGGTTAAAAAAATCCAGGTCCGTATTTAAAAAAGTAAAGTTGGTGATGGCCGCTCGGAGGCGAAACGGCGGATCTTTAGTTTAGTAACGTCATTTTATAGAGGAGAAAAAGTGGCATTGACAAAGTGTCATTTATTTTTAAATAGCTAGTCAAATGAGCTCAGGAAAAAATAAAAACGATTTTGCAAAATTTCGGTTTTTTTCGAATAAAATCGAAAGTATTCGGAATTTGAAAACTTTTGAAGCGGCATTATAATCATCACCGAATTGCACAACTTTGCCCCCATTTAACCGTTTCTCTAGCTCCTATGGTTTCTGAGATTCCAATGCTGGTATGTCGAATTTGTAACACCCTATATACAGGGTGTTTCCCGGTGGATGGAACGTTAGACGTTTACGAAAAACGGGTAATACGTTGTTTTTTTTTTTAAAATGGGTTGCCCAGTTAAACCACCTTGGTCTATTGTTTTAAAATATTTCAGCAATGCGCTTTTGCTCACAATTCTAATTTTTTTATTCTCTATCTCAAAGTTACAACGTTCGGTTTAACCTGTTAAACCGAAAATCAATCATTTTGGTTTAACATGTTAAACCGGAAGTTGTAACTTTAAGATAGAGAGTAAAAAATTAAAATAGGGAGGTGAAAATCATTTTTTGCTAAGATGAATCGTTCCAATATTACAGCCTGTCAAAGTCTAAAAATACCATATTTTAAACGTCAATATCTTAAAAACAATTAAATTTAGACATATGATATTTTACTCAAGCGTAGAAATTTGTAGGGAATTAGAAAATAATATAATTCATAGGGTGTTCCATTTAAAATAATTATGTTGCCACCTGTTTTGGGCTGAATTGCTGAAACTATTTTAAAACATTAGACCAGGGTCGTTTATTTGGGCAACCAGAAAAAAAAAACGTATCACCTGATTTCCATTAACGTCTAACGTTCCATTCACCGTGAAACACCTTAGTAGTATTATTGTACCTGATAGGCATGTTAATAATTTCTAATTATAATGAAGTTCGCTAGCTATCGCTAAAATTACCTAACCAATACAAATTTCTTAACATCCAAATATGATTAAAAAATAACTGACAAATAAAAATCTCGTATTTGGCGAGGATAGAAAACGTACTCAGCGTGAGGTTACCAGCGGGTTGCGCGCAGGTTTTCTTTAAATTTTTTTCTACGGTTACACATGGTATTTTTCTTTAATAAAACACATTAGACAGGGTATTTCATTAAGGCTGGCCATCGACAATACCTCGGAAACTAATAGGCGTAGAAACTCAATGGAAAAAAATCGTAATTAATGTGGCTGAGAGAAAATCCTGGAAATAATTTTTAAGTTCCGCATTTTGCCGCAAGAGCGCAAAATTTAAAGTTAATTGTTAAAATTCTAAATTTCTCCGAAAATGTTCACATTAAGTTATACTTTTGGCAACATCATTAAAAAGCTTAGACAATTCTGCATCATAAGTGTGTGAATGTAATATGTGAAAGTGTAATCATTTAAGTAGCTGTAACTTCTAAACGACTTATCCTTTTTAGTAAACTTAAGCTTTTTAGTAAGAGAAAAGTAAATACGTTTAGTTGTAACCATTGGTACACGATAGTTCGTAATAAAATTTTTAATAATAACAGTTTTTTTGATTTTATCCCGAAAACTCAAATCTTACGGTATAACTATGACATCATAATTAAATTTGCAAGAAAAAATATGAAGACCGCAGTTCAATATCTTCTTTCGTTTTAGAGTTATTGCCGAAAGAATAATTTTTAAAACTTTAAATGAAGAACAGTGGCGGCTCGTCAGGGAAGCAGGGGAGGCAGTGCCTCCCCTGAAAATATTAATGTAATAATACCTTATTTTATATACCTATACCTACCTATAATTATACCTTTCAAACAGGTTTAAAACATATTTTTTAATATAGACACAATAATATAATAGTTCCTGTATAAATTTTGCGAAGTCTCTTTAATAAATTTGTAATTTCTGAAACTCTTTAATATTCAATTATTAATTTAACGTCTGGACCTTTGTCCAGTGAACGAGCAACAGCGTCCTTATCCGTTTCATTGTTATTACATCTTGTCTCGCTCTTCACTGATAAATCGCAGTTTATTGGAGCGAGAGGAGGCAATCCGAAAAATGTTTCCTCTGTAGTCAATGTTTTTGGGAAAAGCAACAGTAAAAATACAAATAATTATATGTTTTCGGAATCGTAAAATGCTCTTTCGCATGACGCAAAACACGGTTAGGAGGCAGGCACGCCTCCTGCGCTTCGACCAATAAGATTTTAGAAATTTCGAATTAGGTTCTGTAGTTGGGTCGTTACACCTGTTACCGTTATGTTAGTGTAGGTTATGGTTTTTTAATTTCTTTCTTTATTCTTGTGATTTTATACATGCAGGTGTTATCGAAGGTGAGAGGGTAAGTTTTTAAAATATAATTTACTAATTCCATTATTAAAAATGGAAATAAATGAAGGATCTGTAAGAAACGCCAAGGATATTGTAGAATTTCTTATTAAATTTAACTTTAGCAGACTTTCATACGACGACAAATTATTCATGAAAGATTTAGGGATTTCTCGTCAAGATTTGAGCAAAATAATAAATTAGTCAGAGTAAACCGCATCGTAGTTTTGTTAATGCATGGTATGAAAAATGTAAATGGTATAGCCTCCTAAACTTGTAATAAATAAATATATTATTTTAGCAATAAAATAATTTAATGGAAACTCTACACCTTCCCGTTGGTTTTGCTAAACAATAACATATTTTTAAGCATGCCTACCTATATAAAATATTTTATTGACCAAGTAGAGGTCCTTTCAATATCCTAATAAATAATCGGTTTTCGTTGTAAGAAAAATATTTTGCCGACCTCCTCTAAAAAAATTGCCATTAAGTAAACACAATATTTTTAGCGTTGCAAAATTTGGCGGCTTTCCGGGATCACAATTAAATAACAAGCACTTAATCACAGTAATTATTACAAGGAGTCACTTTGTTTGGTAAGTTTGACTAAAATTTTAACAATAATTTTTTAATAAATATAGGTAAGTACCTATACCTAATACCCCTTTCTGGTCCTCAAAAATGATATAATTCCTATATTGTTTTGAAACATCATAAATACCTATAAAAAGAACTTGCGAAACTAATTTAATTTACGAAATTTGGTAGCACTTATAATTTAGTGAATTATTGACGAATTATGGGCGTGGCTCCGAAAAATTTTCACCTGCGGCGCTTTTCCGTCTTGGTGCTTAATTTTGCCTTCCCATTTTAATTTGCCACGAGCCGCCACTGTTGCAGAAGTGATCCGAGGTCAAGCAGTACACGACGAAAACATATTTTTAACCTTTATGACTATGTAGGTATGTCACTCATTATTCCAATGGCCCAAAAACGACTTATTAATAACTCTAACGGGTAATCATAAAAAAAACATCGCCTGTAAAATATAAACAATAGTATATTACATAACGAGTGATGAAAGTGATAATTTTCAAACGAGGAGATATTTAGCACGAGGCGTCAGCCGAGTGCGGAAATTCTCCGAGTTTTAGAATAATCACTTTCACACGAGTAATGTACACTATTTTTCCTACGACCACAAAGAATTATTAAAAAAACCTTTGATTTGTAAAAAAAAATATTTCAACTCTAGAGTTGAAAAAAAAATATTTCAACTCTAGAGTGGAAATACAAGGCACACTATTTAATTTAAACATATGATGCCAATTTAATAGATCGAAAGGTCACAGGTTCAAATTCCATCAGGAGTACTTGACTTTTTTTTATAAAAACATTAAATAAATTATAAAATTATTTTGAATTGAAATCTTCCTTCTTGAATGATTTTTTTTATTTAATCAAGGAAAGATGCATTAAAAATAAATTTAAAAAATTCACCCAACAAGGAAGATTTTAATTTAAAATAATTCTATAAATTATTTAATGTTTTCATAAAAAAAAAGTCAAGTGCTCCTGATGGGATTTGAACCTCTGATCTTTCGATTCGTAGGTCATGGCTCTAATCTCTAGGCTATGGCGACCCATAAACATTTTCTGCTTAAGTTTAATATATGACATTTTCTTCAGCGGGGCTTGTTTTGACTGGTAATAAATTTTCCAGTATATTCTTAACTTTTTTATAATTTCAGATGGCGTATTTTCACACTCTAATTCTGATTCTGAATCACTCGACAAATACGTGATAAATAAACTAAACTGCTTTCTAAAATTTGTTCTTTTTAATAAATAGGGGTGGTCTGTCAAATTGGCATCATATGCCTAAATTAAATAGTGTGCCTTGTATTTCCACTCTAGAGTTGAAATATTTTCTTACAACATGCGTGTGATATTCGGCGCTTTCGAGCCAAGTTAACCGTGCTTTTTTTTCTCATTTTCATAGGTGGTCGTAGGAAAACATATTTTTAACCTTTATGATTATGTAAGTATGTCACTCATTATTCCAATGGCCCAAAAACGACTTATTAATAACTCTAACGGGTAATCATAAAATAAAAAAAAACCTTGCCTGTAAAATATAAATAAATAATATTTACCTCAATTAATAACTTGTGGGTTTCGTCCACATCTTCAGCTTTCATTTTTCTAAATCCTGGTGTTTTTGGATTTTCGGACAGTTTATACAGCTTTAACGTCCTTTGCATCGTCATGTTACGTGACAAATGAGAAAATTTAACCTAAAAATTATGCAAATTAATTGATTCAGCCGATACTAGGTGGAAATCCATAACTATTATATTATAGGATACAGTAAAACAAAGTTGAACTTGTAAATTTCCACTATATAGTGGAAATTTACAAGTTCAACTTTGTTTTACTGTATCCTATAATATAATAAAAATTATGCATTACTGAACAAACTTGCATTATGGGCTGTTGATCATTTTTTTTTCAACACGTCCTTGGTTATGTTTAACTTTCTTCAACTATTATTTACAAGATACAGGGGTGGAATGGCTTTTCTGATTTCTTAGCAAATTTAGTTATTTAAATATGTGAAGTATACAGTGTGTCCCCGGATCGACGCATGAATACGTGAAAAAGACAGACATTTTTTGAGTTGAAACTTCATCTTCTATGGTTTAGCTGCTGGGATAGAAACTAATTTGTGTCATACCTTTATTTACGAAAAATTAAGTATCTCTAGGAGATACAGAAAAAATACAAAAGATATTTAGAACTAAAAACGTAAACAGAACCCAAGATCTCTTGAACAGAACCGGCTTGCCGTTATACTTTTATTAGTCGCCATTTTTTGTTTCGTTCATTCGTGTGTTGTTATAATTTCCAAGTTTTGGGTGTTAATATTTATAAAACTTTACTTTAGACTTTTTTTTTTTAGTTTGTGAGTTATAGTTGTTTCCATCTTTTTTACGTTGTATTCGTTCGGATGTTCCATGTGTGATTGTGGATATTATTTTTAAGTTTTGAGTGCGAATTTAGGTATAAAACTTCACCAGATATTTTGTTATTGTTAGCGACTTGTGTCTCAAGATAAGTAGAGAAAGTGCATTATCCTTTTTTGCATGAATGGCGGTTCAATACCAGGAATAAGGTATTTGAGGTATGTAAAATATTGATTACTTAGTTTTATTTGACCATAAACTGTACACTGTGCTCACCCGAACTAAACGGGTGAATTTAAATAAAAGCTTGTAAAAATATTTTAAAAGTCGGCCCTGTCAAATGTTTACATCAAGAAGCAAATTTCCAATCTGCGCAAACTCAACGGCCCCTGATCATCTGCTTACAGTGGTGTCATCATTGAATTATTAGCAATATAGTGTATGTATATATGTGGTAAAACCTCCGTAATGGCGATGCATATTGATCTTTACTCTGTATGAAAACTAAGGTGACTTTGGAAAATTTAGTTGAATCATCTTCAGTTTCTAAAAAAAAGTTGCACACGGTCACGAAAACGTTATCCCTCCATCTTCAGTAACACTGAGTAGGTATCTATAAAAACATTGAAAACTGGACACTATGAACTTTTGTGTAATACAAAAGAGCATGCTTATTATAATTTTTTTCATTTCCACACGCTTTATAAGGATTTCATTTCATTTTCGTAAATATAAAATTACTCTAGAATACATATTATTATATATTTATTTATAAATCTTACCTCTATCAACTTCTTTGGATTTAGCGACCTATGCCAATAGGTACAGGTCGATACAGGCTTGGGTAATACTATACCGGCCGTGTATACGGCTTGGAATAAGCCCGTCAGATTAACACGACGGGTAATTTCTCTAATTAACACGGGCGCTACACGTTTTGAACGCAGCTTTTTGTGGACACACAGAAAATTGATTTCTACCATTCGCTGGCGCCTATAAAAACAATTATTTATTATTTGTGTAGGAATGGGATCCAGGCTAGGGTTGCCACCTTTCTAAAAAATAAAACCGACCGGCCAAAAATCACATCTCGATTTCACCATTTTGTAAAAAACCTACTTTTTGTGGTTTATTTACTGATAAAATATTATCACGCTTTCTATTAAATTGACAATTTCTTAATTTAGTTTGTTTCTTTGGTGGTTATTGGTGTTTCTGCATTAGCATACACTAACGAGTAGTTATTTTTACCAATATATCTCGCATTGTATAAAATCCTACGATAAACTACAATAGGATAGGTACCTAATTTACAAATGTATAAAATAAAACCATGTGAATCTCGGGGAATACTAATAATAATAAATATATTTAAATAAATAGATGACTCCACCCCCCTCAGACTTATAGACAACCAAGTTCAAGTACACCATCAACCCAACAACGAGAAGCTGCAGAACAGGAGGAAAAAACCACTGCACGGGAGACACCTCAATGAGATCATGCAAGAACATGTCGACAAAGCAGCGTCGAACTACTGGCTGATCTCTGGATAGATGTTTCTCGAAACGGAGGGATCACTATTAGCAATTTAAGATCAGGTTATACCTACCCGCAACTACCTCAAATATATAGTGAAAGACCCGACAGTTAAGAACGACAGATGCAGGTATTGATGTCAAACATCAGAGACCATCCAGCACATTACAGGTTACAGGAGGATGTCAGATATTTGCGTCTACCGAATACAAAGAGAGGCAGGATACTGTAGCAAAAATTATTCACCAAGAACTGGCAATTAAATTACAACTTCTACAGGGGGAAAAAATGCCATACTACCAGTATATTCCGGAATCAATTCTGGAAAACAATAACTTCAGACTATACTGGGACCGCACCATCTTAACTGACCAAACTGTTAATCATAACAGACCTGATATTCTTAGTAGATAAAAGAGCCAGAAATACTACGCTTATAGAAATAGCCATCCCAAACACTAACAACTTGATTCTGAAGAACGCTGAAAAAATCGCAAAATATCGAGAACTTGAAGGACGCCTACAGAGACAATGGCAGATGAATACCGTCAGAACAGTGCCAATTATAATGTCATCAACTGGGATGGTCCCAAAGAGCCTCCAGAAAAACATCAAAGAGCTGGGACTTAACGACCATCTTTACAAGGTTCTACAGAAGGCAGTACTACTCTCCACAGCCCGAACCGTCAGAAAATTTGTGGGATCCAACAAGGACGATCGTCGCCGTGGGCCCGATAACAGGGAAAGGGCCCCCACAGAGCTTAATCCTTTTGATATCTAAGATATCTGGGATAAGTGAATGTTCCCCTGCGAGAGAGTGCGAAGCCGTAAGGCTAAGTCATAATAAAGATATTTATTTGTGCCAAAACACAACAACAATAAATTATATGTAATAAGATGAATTTGTAAAAATTATACTATAATTAAATAAATAAACATTGGTGATCGTAACATACCAGTTGGCACAAAAAGGTAGAGTTTTGATTAGTAATTAATCAGTCTTCCAATCCGACCCCAAAGAAAATGTTTTTTAAAATGATTTTTATTAATTACCAACCATTTTTACCCGCCATCTATTGGAGTGGAGATGTATTGTAGCATACCGTAAGCCAGCACATGACATTATGAAATACAATTATGATGCTGTTAGGCGATTTCGATTAATTTATCGTCACATTAGCTACCGGTTGGGTAAGCCCTGTTGTGGTTTTTGACGCACTCGCTTACCTTGGGCAGGCTTAAGAGACTGTTTGTCGTGTTAATAAAAAATCGGCCTTTTCCGTGTATTAACCGGTCTTATTAAGTGAGAAATGGTCAACCCTAGATCCAGGCAATATAATATTATATAATGGCAAATTATCACAAAAATATAGTTTAAAACACATTTCTTTTACTTTAATGGTGTCAAAATTTGCTCATTGTTACCTGCGTTCATTAATTATGGAATCTGTAAAGTCATTCGATCAATTGATTCCATTTTTAGTTAATTAAGTAGGCTGTTCCTTGGACTATTTAGTACAATGTGTTTTATTTAAAATTGATGTTTCCAAAATACGAAGCTATGAAAATTGAATTTAATTAGTATGGTTACAGCTTTATATTAGGTACTTACTGTACCCATTACAGCGCAGTGTTGTGTCAACTTAAAAAAAATAACTCCAAAAATTGTGATATTGCCAAGTATGGACGGAACCCCATCAGTTGTATTAGTAATGTGATTTACGGTGCTAGCCGATCAGTTACGCTTGGTAATTTGTCAAAATTATAAATTTATTTGCACTTCATTAAGTATTTTATGGAATGGCGCAAGAATAACTATTGTTAGTTATTCTTGTGGCAAAAATATTTTTTTTTAAATTAATTTAAAAAATTTTATTTCCAAAAGAATATACCTGAAATAGGTATGTTTGAGCATAGTCGGTTTCAGTCTAATATTGCCAGAAAAAGAAAGGGCCATATCTTAAATTTTGAAACGCTATAGAAAAAATAGCGCAAATCAATGAAGAGCAGGGCAAGGTCGACAAAGAAAAACAACTATTAATCATTATCGGTTTCTAAAGGTCCCCGCACACGCTGAATATATTGATCAATACAGGATAATATTGATCAGTATATTGACATTGTGCGGGGTGTATTGAACAAGAGATTGAAGTCGATATCAAATATTGACGGAATTTAAACATTTTAACATTCGGGCTTCAATACTAGTACGTGGTGGGGATATTGATCAATATATTGCAAGTGTGCAGCCTAATGTCAATATTTTCATCAGTATTTGCTTGTTAGTTGTGGGTAGTGGATGTTGTTTGTTCTGACAATATTTTTAAGGTTATCGCAATGAGTGAAGTTGATAATATAATTGAAAACGAGAAGAAAGAAGTGATGAGAAGTTTCATTGAAACGTTTGAAACGATGGCTATATTGTGGGATTCTCGCAATGCGTCTTATAAAATTTTTTAAAAAAACGTCGTGAAGCATTGGATATAGTATATAGTACATACTACTTCCCATATATCGACGTGTGAAACAAGATGCAAACGTGAAAGACATAAGCAACAAAATTATTAGCCTGCGCAGTAACTGCAGAAAAGAAATAAAAAAAAAATTATTGCATCTAAGAGGTTTGGTAGTGCACCGGATGATATTTGTGTTATATATGTCGCAGCCTTTTAGTGTAATCAGCCGTTTCATGAAAAGTCTGGTCTTTTCATGAAACGCTGCCAAACACTGAAACGAAAAACTGTTACGCTAAAAGGCTTAATATTTTAGACGTTACATGAAACGTCAGCGTGTTTTGGCCTCTTGATGAAAACGAACAAAATTACGCTAAGTGGCTGACTTTACTGGACTTTTCATGTAACGCTCCGAATCTACTTTGCACTTACTGAAATAACTACGAAATAAATTTTACTATAAAAGAAAGAAACTTTTATTGCATAAGAAAGGAACTTTTATTACAAATAAGGTATCATAGTGGCTAGCTACAGTACAATATTAACAAATATACGAAATTAAAATCGCCAACTATAAAAAAAAATAACCAAGGGACCAAAAAATAACACCGGTTCGCCTGTTTACATTTTACAGCAGGAATATGTTTTGAGAACAGCATGAATTAACGCATAGTTTACAAATTGCGGGTCAACGAGAAACTCGGGGAATCCCGGTCATTCATAATCATAACCTAAAAATTAATAATTGGGTTTAACAAATAATTACTTACAGTTTTTGCTTAGCCGCTAAAATTTCCTCTATGACATCGTCAATCTTCTGCTTTGAGTAAGGCTTTCGAAGTGGTTTTTGTAAATAAAAGTCTTCTAATTTCTTATAGAATTGAGTGTATTGTATAACACTGGAACTGGAACAACCTGCCGTCGCCATTTTTAGGTGATACAATACTAATTTTATTACATCAAATGCAAAGTAGATTCGGAGCGTTACATGAAAAGTCCAGTAAAGTCAGCCACTTAACGTAATTTTGTTCGTTTTCATCAAGAGGCCAAAACACGCTGACGTTTCATGTAACGTCTAAAATATTAAGCCTTTTAGCGTAACAGTTTTTCGTTTCAGTGTTTGGCAGCGTTTCATGAAAAGACCAGACTTTTCATGAAACGGCTGATTACACTAAAAGGCTGCGACATATATATGTTCCAACTTCGTGGACGTATGAAATGATTTCTGCTAGGAAATTCATGTGACCGTAACGTTCTTTTTTTGTTATCCACTCTTTAACCCATCGCTTGTGGTTAACAATACGTCTCGTACCTAAAAGTAGTAAAATAGTTGCACACGCTTTCTTATTCTTCATTATTTCAACCCCTCCGCAATATAACCTAACGTTAACATGAGAATGAACGTAAATATTGACGAAAATATCGTCAATAATAGTTATGGTGTGCAATGGTAATAATATTGATATGTGGATTCACAATAATATTGACGATCCCATATTGATCAATATATTGAGCGTGTGTGGGGCCCTTAAGAATGCTACAAGCGCGGTTGTTGAACTTCCACAATATTCGACTATGTGAGCAAACAATACTTAATCCCTTAATTTTTAAAAATGGCCCTTGCGTTTTTTTTATATTTCTGAAAATAGCTGACGCTGAAATAGTCTTCTTGCAGACATATTCTTTTGGAGTTACAAATTTATAATTTTGACAAACTGACAGGCGTAAATGGTTGACCAGAAACGTAAATAATGTTTTATTTCATAATTAGTGACAATATCAATTTTTTTTTAAATTGACACGAACGGCACTGCGCTGTAATGGGTACAGTAACTAACTACCTAACATAAAGTTGTTTTGTATTTTAGAACCATCAATTTTAAAATCAGATTTTATATGGCTTCATATTTTAGCTAACAATAATTTGAATAATATTGTGGAACAACCTTTTAACCTTACATGCCTCCTTTCTCTTAACAGCTTACAAATTTATAGCATTCTTTATAATTACATAACTCAAGCACACATTAAAATATAAAAGAGCCATTACTAGGTTATTAATGTAAATATGTTGATAATCAAAATTGAATAACGGCATATATCTCAAAAAAATATGTATAGCTTGGTTTGAAAAAAAAAGAAAAAAAAATATATATAAAAACAAATACCTACATATCAACAAAACAAAAAAAAAGAATTACAGTGATAAACCAAAAAAAAGAAATGTAAAAGACCTTGGGCTGGACTAACTTTATGTTGCTTAACAAAAACCAAATGCGGAAATACACACTTACTACATTCTTCTAAAAACGATGCTGGTCATTTTTCAACCAGTGCCAAAGAAATATAGTATATTATTTTCTAATTCCCTATACAATTCCACGTATATTTTGTATAAAATGTCTAAATTCAATTGTTTTTGAGTAATTGACGTTTAAAATATGGCATTTTTTGACTTTGACAGGCTGTAACATTGGAACGGTTCATCTTAGAGAAAAATGGTTTTCACCTCCCTATCTTAGTTTTTCATTCTCTATCCAAGGAAACCAACCTCCGATTTACCATGTTAAACCAAAAAAACGGTTTTAACGGTTTAACATAGTAAATCGGAGGTTGGTTTCCTTGGATAGAGAATGAAAAACTAAGGTAGGGAGGTGAAAACCATTTTTCTCTAAGATGAACCGTTCCAATGTTACAGCCTGTCAAAGTCAAAAAATGCCATATTTTAAACGTCAATTACTCAAAAACAATTGAATTTAGACATTTTATACAAAATATACGTGGAATTGTATAGGGAATTAGAAAATAATATAATATATAGGGTGTTCCATTTAAAAAAATGCAAGTTTAGTCCGCCACACTTTTTTGAGCCACCCTGTATAATGTAAAATATTTTTAAAATATGCCGCTTTTAAGTCGATACCTTATGCTGGTTTAGTATTTTTGATAAGCTCCTCGATAATGATTTAATCGTCCATCCCCGCCACGTTGGCGGACCCGGTATAATAAACTAAAAATGGAATGGGTTGATGCGACTTTCGATAAAAATATGGGCATTTGAAATTTAAGTACTTTTTACCTATTCTATAATTAATTAAGTGTCATATACTCAAGAGTTAGTGACGCATTCGCCATTTCATTTTTTGATCAATATTTTATTACTTTTTCCATTTATCCAAAAATTGGGCAATTACCGGTACAGATTTAATTTGATAGCACGAGCTACACGACTGGTTCCGATTGCGTGTTGATTCTACACTATTAGTTGTTCCTATCGCTGTTTTATATCAATACTATGTAACTGTTTCACTCTTTTTTCGTATATTCAACAGTCAAATGAACAATTAATAATAGAAGAAGAATTTCTCTTTATTTTAATAATAGGTTATAAAATTAATCTGTATTTTCTCTCTTTTATTTAGTCAAATTTACGTATCGATTGGTACGTGACGATTGATAGATTTCTGCCGAGCTACATTCGATCATTCCATGTTTGAAAGTGATTGAATCATTCACGAATGACACATCTCTATGACAAAGTTACAATAGTATGACTATAGACTAATCGCTTTGTTAAGAGAAATCACTATTTCGTTGCATCCTTTATCACAAAAATAAAAATAAATTATTTTATATTTTACTACGTCCTAATGACATTGATTATGATCTCCTTACTTTTTATATATATCAAGAGTAGCAGGAATTGCTGAAATAAAGCCTACTAATCTGCCACTTTTGACAACTCTGACCCCACAGTGCCATTCTTTTTTCCATCCAGGAGGTTGCAAAGCCCTAAAAATATTATCATTAGTAATAACAATGTTTAAGAAGTAGATAGGTATAAAATGTGCCTACAGATGGGGTTAACTATACCATGAATAAATAAATAATATTTTAAATTTTCAAATTGCCCGAATTTTTCAGCTTTTCCTTAATCAAATATTCTTTATCACCTGGAATTTATTTGATAATTATAGGTTCTTTGTAAACTAAAAAGTGTGTTTTTACTAGGTTAAATTAAAAAACAAAAGACCAAGCGCCATAATAGCGGATTCGTAAACCCTTTTGATGGGAAATCAAAAAATTTCCGACCTTTTATTGGTTTTGTTCTGTTAATACAAATATTGCCATTGTTTGAAGCTTAATCAGTCACCTACAAAAAGTTAGGATAACGTCAAAACGTCGAAAAACAGTATCATTTGGTAACCGATTTACACACGTCTTTGACTTTCAATATTTAAAGAACGACGGATCAGTGCAAAAATGTGGCACCCGTTTTTGGAGACGAACTAATGTTTGTCTCCGTTTTTGATCGATTTCAGACACAAGATATTATATTAGTTTACGCAATAAAAGACGGCGCGGTCCGAGGTCACGTCGGTTCTTACGTAGCGACTGAATCATAGTGCGCCTATGTATCTATTCGGGTTTGTTCTAGAATTACATATTAAAAACAAATACTAGTTTTCTTTAAACAAAAACATTAAAATTCAAAAAGTACGAATTTACATAGATAAAATTTAAAAAATCGTTAAAAGAATAAAAGTGGTGCCCAAAATTTGAAAAATTGTACTAAGGCTATATAGCAAAGAACCTACACTCTTCGACACAAAAGCTGCCGTCCGCGAAGTTAGGTTTCGTACTAGAAATAGTAGCGACACAAGAGCTGCCGTCCGCGAAGTTAGGTTTCGTACTAGAAATAGTAGCGACACAAGAGCTGCCGTCCGCGAAGTTAGGTTTCGTACTAGAAATAGTAGCGACACAAGAGCTGCCGTCCGCGAAGTTAGGTTTCGTACTAGAAATAGTAGCGACACAAGAGCTGCCGTCCGCGAAGTTAGGTTTCGTACTAGAAATAGTAGCGTCACAAGAGCTGCCGTCCGCGAAGTTAGGTTTCGTACTAGAAATAGTAGCGACACAAGAGCTGCCGTCCGCGAAGTTAGGTTTCGTACTAGAAATAGTAGCGACACAAGAGCTGCCGTCCGCGAAGTTAGGTTTCGTACTAGAAATAGTAGCGACACAAGAGCTGCCGTCCGCGAAGTTAGGTTTCGTACTAGAAATAGTAGCGACACAAGAGCTGCCGTCCGCGAAGTTAGGTTTCGTACTAGAAATAGTAGCGACACAAGAGCTGCCGTCCGCGTCGTATTAGAAATAGTAGCGACACAAGAGCTGCCGTCCGCGAAGTTAGTTTTCGTACTAGAAATAGTAGCTACACAAGAGCTGCCGTGCGCGAAGTTAGGTTTCGTACTAGAAATAGTAGCGACACAAGAGCTGCCGTCCGCGAAGTTAGGTTTCGTACTAGAAATAGTAGACCACATAACTAGTTACCGTAACGGCGAGAAAGGTGTTACCTGATATAGACTGATACCAGTAGTATATTTAAATATTGTGCATCTAATTTTTTAATATACACATTATTACGATCCAGTGGTATCACTTCGATAGAAATTTAATGTAATAACTCACAAATACTTTTAATGCTAATTAAACGTATTAAGTTTTCGTTTCTTGTTCTTAGACTCGGCTTTGTTGTCTTTTTTTACATAATCGTTTAGTAAAACGTCAGAAAAAATAGAATACAGAACTTTAAGAATATTTTCATATTCATTACCACATACGCATTGTAAAAAAAATCTTTCAAAGTTTCGACGTGCTTTATACTCGCAAAAGTTAAATCGCACAAAATTATCTTTTGATTATTGTTTTCAAAAAGTCATATTCGGTTGTTGGTTAATTCATTATTTTTTCGAAAATTGCGCACATGTCAAACTTGACTTAACTACATTTGTAGGAATGCTTAATCCCCCCTTTGCAAATTATTAAAGTATTCATATTTGGTGAAAGTTCCTTTATTTTCAACAACCATTAATGTTAGCTTTTTTTGCAGGAAATTTTCTTTAAAGTTCCATCAGGTTGTAGGTAGTCAGCTTCTCGAGCAATTTAACCTTCAGAAAAGTGTTTACAACAAACTACGGCCCATTCTGTGGGGTTAAAATCAGCTTTCAGAATCGCATTTAACCTTTTTTGTCTTAAATTTGCATTTTTGAGAAATTGAAAAACCGAATTAACGTGTTGTCCGCCTTGACAACTTGAATCGTTACAATAATTCCAAAACTACTTAAATCTATTCAAAATTTGGTATATCCATTTAATAGAATCTTATCTACTTAAAACTACTTATCTGATTTGAAAAAAAATTGGTTTACCCATGTAAAATGAGTAAAATTTTCGGCGCCGCAATTAAACTTTGACAGGTAATGCGCCGCGGCCCAAACGTTAACAGAAACGGGTTTTTCCCTCTAAATTATGTTTGAAAAAGTTTTATTTACAGAAATACAGAAATTCTCCCCTTGCTCCTGTTTAATAGCGCGATTATAATTGGCATAATAGGCATATTAAAAGATCTGAAACGTAAAAAGACCACAAAAATGTTATATAAATAACTTAACTAAAAATCCTCGAGAATATCTCCCTAGACTGGTATTATTTATAAAATAAATCCACCTACATAGGTAGGAATTTCCTAAACAATACACTATCTAAACAAAGCCACAATTATTGTTAGTAAACTTTTACTAAAATTATTATAATATAATAAAAACACATTTTTGACAGACGCCATTATTGCTGTAAAAACAGCCCGCAATTAAAATAAACTTAATTTGGCATTGTAACTGTCCGAAGTTTTAGATTATAATCATTGTTAATTCAAGAAGAAACGGGTTTAAATTCGCGTATTTAAAAGAGATTTAGATCTCCATTATACCGACGAACGCGGATATATTTATAACCAAACACTACTAAAGCGCCAACGTCTGCCGGAAAAATTGAACTGAAATGCAGGGTTGTCCATGGCTAGATCTTCAGAAGGCAATGATTCCACCGTTTATATTTTGAGAATGCCGAATTTAATAATGTATTTTAAATTGGGCGTTTGCTAAGGGATCAGTAATTTAGTTATTCTTGATGATTTAAATGTTGCATGTACATATTATGTCAAATATACTAGATAACCACCTGTGATCAATACATGATCAAATGTCACCAGTACCAACTTTATAACATTTTATTTTCTGTTTACATGACCCATCTTTTACAGTTATCCGTACAGTTCTTGGAGTGGTCCCGGACATAAACCGAAAACCAATTGTCAAAAATATCGGTATATTTGTCACTTATTTAAAAGCCTTTTTATATTAGGTGCACGTGCAAATGGCCGTTTGTAATGAGTAAAATTACATCAGCACTTCTTGCACTTGCACCTAATGCAAAAAGGTGTTGACACAAAATTTATGGATAATTATAATATAAGAAAATGTTAAAATATATAATGTATATACAGGGTGTCCCACCGGGAACCGAATCGATCTATATATAGAAAACTATACATAGGAAAATTTTGAAAATTTGACAATATGCTGATGCTGATGGGGCGACCGGGATAAAATATTTTCATAATGGTGGCACTTCCGGTTATACCGGAAGTAAGTGTCAACTTGCTTATTTTAAATGGGATATCCTATATATTATTACATTTTTGCATTCTACACAAGATTTTGTATACCATGTCTAAACGTATTTGACATATTTGAATTTTTATGTGAAAAATGACGTTTGCAAGCCTTAGAATAATTATCAATTTTTTCTATAAAGAAGCCTTATTTATTTAATTTTAGTGGGATTCATTGTTATAAAGGACCTGCTTTAATAGATTTTTTATAATATTTTGATAACTATTAATACAGGGTGTTTAAAAGATAAGATTAAAAATGAAAATGAAAACACCCAAATTTCATAATTATTTCTTATTAAGCGTTAAAAATAAGGGTAAGTTTGTATAAGATTGTATATCCCAAAAATTCTTAGTTTTCGAAGTATTGCCAATTTAATATTTTTATATGGGGATTTTGCTGCAGATTTTAGGTTCAGTTACTCTTAGTTGGCTATGATGGCGTTGAAAAACAATCAAATGCTAAAAAATCTATATAGCTGTCACCCACCATGTAAAGCACATTGTGATGGTTTCTGTTTTTGCGGATATCCAATGGCAAATGTGACATGATATAACTTTATCACATTCTCCATAAAAAATAAAGAAGTTTAAATAATCTTCGTTTGTATAATTTAAGCGCCCGGGAATGATTACACTGGTTAACAAGATTTTTGTCCCAAGCGCAAAAATGTCTGATTTCAATATAATTTTGCATGCTGAAATCAATCATGTTTTCAGAATTTCTCCATCACCCTTAGTTTTTATGTTCCAGTATATGTGATTATTTACCTATAAAATGCACGCATAGGTCTGTACTATAATCAACAAATTAAGCCAGATAAGACTGCAAAATACCTAGGAGTACAACTAGACGCTAAACATAATTTTAACAAACACACCTCTGCCATTAAAAACAAAGTCAAAACTCGAGCTAAGTACTTTAGATCTCTGACTTTTAAGAATGAAGGTATTAACACCAAAACGGCAGCAAAAATATACAAGTCAATTTGCAGGCCACTTCTAGAGTATGGACACGTACTGCTGAGTAATGCCAGACCACCAGCCTTAAAACACCTCAAAGTAGCAGAAACATCAGCTTTGAGAACCATGACAAAAATACGACACCCAGAAAACCCTCTTCACAACCCCAGCAACCGACAACTTTACCAAAAAACCAATATACAACCCATTGATCTAAGACTAACTGAATTAACTAGCAAATTCAAAGCCAAACCCGACAATCTGAATCTCATCGAAGAACTGTGCCTAACAAGAGATAATCAAGAATCTAGATATAGATACCCAGAACAAACCATATTGGAGATTTTAAGGAACCATGCAGCTAGATAGCAAAACTATTAATCAAATTAATCTGACTTGTTTTAGTTTTTTTTTGTTGCTCTTATTTATAAATTACATTTAATCATTTTATATTTGCAAATACTATATACTGTTATATATTAAGAATTAATTAATGTACTGTGGCTGAAGGACTTCGGACAATGGCCATTTGGGAAACCAATAAAAAACATAATAATAATAATCTTCGTTTGTATAATTTAAGCGCTCAGGAATGATTATTAATAATGTTAAGTGACAGCGTCATAGATTTTCTTAGCATTTGATTGTTTTTCAACGCCGTCATAGCCAACTAAGAGTAACTGAACTTAAAATCTGCAGTAAAATCCCCATATATAAATATTAAATTGGCAATATTTCGAAAACTAAGAATTTTTGGGATATACAACCTTATACAAGCTTACTCTTATTTTTAATGCTAAATAAGAAATAATTATAAAATTTGGGTGTTTCCATTTGAAAATCTAGACTTTTTGCAGTTTTTTCAATTTCATTTTTAATCTTATTTTTTAAACACCCTGTATTAATAGTTATCAAAATATTATAAAAAATCTATTAAAGCAGGTCCTTTATAACAAGGAATCCCACTTAAATTAAATAAATAAGGCTTCTTTATAGAAAAAATTGATAATTATTCTAAGACTTGCAAAAGTCATTTTTGACATAAAAATTCAAATATGTCAAAAACGTTTAGACATAGGTATAGGACATGGTATACAAAATCTGCCTAGAATCTTGCGTAGAATGCAAAAATGTAATAATATATAGGGTGTCCCATTTAAAATAAGCAAGTTGACACTTACATCCGGTATAACCGGAAGTGCCACCATTATGAAAATATTTTAGCCCGGTCGCCCCCATCAGCATCAGCATACTGTCAAATTTTCAAAATTTTCCTTTGTATAGTTTTCTATATATAGATCGATTCGGTTACCGGTGGGACACCCTGTACGTTAGCATTAGTATTATAGGTATAAAGTTTATATGTTTGATATTATAGAATATATTGTAAAAATGAGGTTACATATCTGTGAATTTAATAAATAAATAATACTTACCATTTTAGAAATTCAGGTTGGTAATCGAATCTAAACATAGAATCGTCATCTTCAACATAGTTTTCGTTTAGTAAAGTGTACAGTTCTTTTAAAACCAAAGGTTCGTCCAAATTTAGAGTGTCCCATGAAAAACCGTCCGGTAGAGAATAAGGTTCGGATCGAATTTCATTTGCCTCTCGGTCGGGCTCAATAGCTTCGTTGACCGTAATTTTCTCATCTACATAAACAAAAAGTTAATAAAAACAATTAGAATATTCTATTAAGAGTGAGGTCTAGTGGTGCATTCGCCATTTCGTATTTTAATCATTATTTCGTTACTTTTTCTTTAATCCAAAAATCGGTCAAATACCCATATTTGAAGCATAATTACCTACAATTTAAAGTTAAACAAGTTTGAATTTATAAAGTAATAAAAGCAGAAAAAGAAAAATGGACAACAAAATTTATTTAGTTCAAAACTGTAGGTAATTGCTACTCAAGGACGGGTATTTAGTCCCTTTTTGAATAAAGCGAAAAGGATAAGAAATATTGATTAACAAATAAAATGACGAATGCATCACTATATTATTTATGATAATAAAGTGGTTTACAAATAAATATCTTTATACGACGGTGCGGAGAGCATTTTATTCCTTGTGACTTTATTTGTAGACATTTTGGTTCCTATCATATGATGTCATCAGATTTCAAGTACAACGTTGCGTCATCTAGATACCATAATCATGTTTTTATTTTTAAATATAAACTTGTAATTTTTATTGGAGTTTCGTACATCTTGCTTCTTCTAACGTCTTTGTGCAATATTGCTTTAACCAAATATCAACGTTTCGACGCTATAAAACATCTTCAATTTATATATTCTTATATTCGGATTTAAACTTTTACATTGCTGTATTTTGTTTCCTATCATACGATGTCATCAGATTTCGAGTAAAACGTTTCGTCATCTAGATACCATCATTAGAATTTTATTTTTAAATATAAACTTGTAATTTTTAATGCAGTTTCGTAAATCTTGCTTCTTCTAACGTTTTTGTGCAATATTTCTTTAACCAAATATCAACGTTTCGACTCTATAAAACATCTTCAATCTTTATATTCGAAAAAGTATGATAGTTGTAAAATTTAAAATGGACTGCTATTAATGTCTTTGAAAAACGAATATATCCGAAGAAGTAAAAGCATATAAACTGAATTAACCTTGAAAACTACTTCTCCGGTCTGAACAAAATTTGATATACGCATGAAAAATGAGGTACAAAATCCGGAAATATATTTTAGAAATAAAAATTAACGTGGCTTTGTCCGCCTTGACAACTTGAATCGTTACAATAATTCGAAAACTACTCAACCGACCTATCCGAAATTTGGTATATCTATTTAATAGAATCTTACCTACTTAAAACTACTTATCTGATTTGAAAAAAATTTGGTTTACCCATGAAAAATGAGTAAAATTTTCGGCGCCGCAATTAAACTTCGACAGGTAATGCGCCGCGGCCCAAACGTTAACAGAAACTGGTTTTTCCCTCTAAATTATGTTTGAAAAAGTTTATTTACAGAGATAAAGAAAAACAATTTTATTTTCCATTGTCTTATTTTGTTTCCTATCATATGATGTCGTCAGATTTTAAGTACAGCGTTTCGTCATCTAGAGACCATCATCAGGTTTTTATTTTTAATGAGTAGGTATAGTGTTAGAAAGTTAAAAATTAATAAATACATTTTTTCCAAAAATTAAATTAAAAAAATTACCTTAGTAAAAATTTTGTAAACACACTGTATAATATACCTGTAGTGCGATATGAAAAACTAAAAAATAAGAAAAAATTCACCTAATCTAGGGGCGAGTACTTTCCAATATAAAACAATCGTAAAAAATTGAGAGATACTCATAAACCATAGACATATAGATGTTTATAAGTACGCCACTGTACATCATAACATTTAGGTACAACTATTGTTACTGAACATAATCAAGCTTTTCATAAGGTATAATAATCATTCGCAAAGTTTGCACAATACAACGCACAGTGAGATCTAGCTACCAATAAGTTGAAATAAAGCAAGGTTTTCCAAAATAATCGGTATTTCTTAAAATATAGCAGATATCAAAAATTTGACAAATTACTTTTTTTGCTATGAACCAGTGATTCAATTGACGTAGAGTGATAAAATTTAAAAATATTATTGTGAAAGTTACACGCCATTAAAATTGGAGCAAAAATCATCATCTTCTTTAACACCCTGTATATAAAATTTTCTAATAGTTAAAGAAAATCCAACATTGACAACTGTTTTCCAAGGGATGAATCTATCAACCATTCAAAACCATAGGTCGATATCATATCTGGTTCAGAAAATATTAACTGTTAAATTTAGGCGAAATTTTTCTTGCTCGAAAGCATTGTCCAGCAGTTTATTTCAAATATTAATATACTATTTAATATGAAGTGTTAATTTTGTGAAACATAAATAAAAGCGATAAAAATGAAATACAAGAGTTACAGTATTATTAGTTATATACTTACAGCTGTCATTTTTACATTTTCTATGTGTAATAATCGCGTTTATAAAAAAATATTTTGTTGTTGGGTGTAGTTTTCATATTATGATTGAAATACATAAATATGAAATGAAATATTTGTAAATATTTTTTGACAAATCAAGCAATATGTTTTCACATCACAGTCCGCAGTGTGACATATCACAGTCTGCAGGAGCGTGATACAAAAGTAAATAATATAATAAAACAGAATATTTCAAAATAAAAATGAAAAAAACAAAAAAAAATTAAAAAAATATTTTTAAAAATTCTTTTATGTAGATAGATAGATAGATAATTTATTAATGTCAAGGTACATAGTACTTACACAAGTCATAAATAAAATATGTAATAACTTTAACCTTGAGAAGCCACGCCAGTTGCTGATTTGCGATATGCCGCTTTTTATTATCTTACCCATTTTAGGAACTGGCTGGGTGTTCCAAAATTGATAGGATTTCTTTAATGCTTCCTCTGGAGTTTTTGCGGGCTTCTGGGATAGAGTAAACACCTCCATTGCAGCCTTAAGGTCTTTGATCGAAATGGTGTTAAGTGGGTTAGATAATGTATCCAAAAGGGTATCGTCAGTGTTTTGTTCATTTTGAGCATCTTTTAGTCCTTCCTCATTCTTGCCTTTTTTGTTGCGCTGTCTTTTTTTCGCACTAAGAAATAATTCTATTTATTTTAAAACACACTAATAAACAAAAAATATACGAAGCGAAGTACCTTAAGTAGGTATAGGGTTTTGGGGTATATTTTTATTAATATTTTCTTTTTTAGAACATATCACAATTTTTTTTAAGGGAATTATCCGCTAAAAAAGCAGATAAATTAATATTAAAAAAAAAATTTAAATAAGCCAGTGATCAACAAAAATATCCCATCCCAAATTCCATTTGTTTTTCTTTTAATCTCAGTATTATTGCTTAGGTTAACCATACTGTACTCATAGTTTATTACATTAGGTATTTTTAACAACAACAACATTTAAGAAAAACAAATGTACCTACTGATTCGTGAGCTTAAAATTGTTTGACCTCCTGCTGTAAAAATTATTTTTATTTTAAGAGGTTACTTCAGTATAAAATTTGTATATCCAAGACGGAAACTAGTATCAACTTTACGTATGTACCTACTGATTATATCACATAATATATCATAAAAAATAATAAAAGGGCTCATTTAACGAGGTTAGAAAGTAAAATGCCATGTCATGAAAATAAATGTTTAATGAAAGTATGATTTAATCAAATAGATTTTAAAAGATTAAATTCAAAAAATAGAGGCAATAAAGAACTAATAAGATGTTGAAATATCGATTCGAGATACTAAATTACCTTTAAAAAATATAGGTTGGAAAAGCTAGGGAGTTTTTACATTTGAATTGTTCTAGAACCACAAAGGCGATGTGCATTGATTAATAAGGGATTTTACCTTTTGCTCTGCACATGATTTGTTATATTTCCATCTACTTTGGTCTGGTTTTCTGATTTTTCCGGTAAAATTTTCTCAGGTTTTTCGGACATGTTGACCGCAATCGACAATTCGACACGAAAATGACGGATGACAGGACAAGACAGACAGATTCTTGTTTGTGTAGGGCCTTCACCGATAGGTATTAAGCCAGCTTCAATTTTTCTATTCTTTGTTATCGCCGTGGTGACGCCTGGTATAAACCATAACCCATCTTGTAATTATTTTTCAGTAAAACACTATTGTAATGATGATTAAAAATATATTTTAAGTTGATATATTTTAAAATTTTACAATCTTGTTTCCAATAGTCTAAACTAAGTTGTTCTGGGTAACTGATGGTCACTTGTCCTTTCGAACATTCAGCCAGGTTGCTTTTAGACCTACAGCTTAATGTAGGTTCCGAACCACGATTCTCAGTCATACAACACCCTCAAGCCTCAATGCGAGCTATCAATTCTCGGTTTCTTGCCATTGCATTACACTAATGTATAATATTCCTCTTTCTTTATTCCTATAGGTGTTACATACTCGAGGCAACTTTCTGGTCTCCAATGTTCCTTCGTTGCCCGGAAGCGAGAAGAGTTTAAATCCTTATGTTGTGCTATATGTCTAACTAACTAGCATTAGGTAAAGTGAGTAAAGCATAAATGTAAAGGAGTAAATTCAAATTCAAAATATGCTTTATTGATCATAAAGAGCTTATGCTCTTGTTGACAAAGCTGAAAAGCTTAGATCTAAATAAAATAAAGTCCTAATAAAACTCAATCAAAAAGTCAAAGTGAGACGTACATAACAATAATAAAATCTATATGATCTCATGCTAAACAAAATATGTACCTAGAGAGAAAATTATACAAAAGCAAATAAAGGACAATACATATATAAACCGAACTATTACAAATTTTCTAAAAAATACTCAGATACGGGTATAATACACTTGTTCCAATAACAATTTATTAACCTGAATTCGAAATTTTAAGTAATTACTTAAGGATTTTATATTAAGAGGGAGATGATTAAACATCTTTTTTGAATTTTATATAATAGAATTGTATACAAGAGCGCTAGTTGGCAAAGGTAAAAGAATATCATGAGTACCTATTTCTAGTCTGGTAAGCCAACACATCTCTCTTGTATGCATCCCTCCTCTTAAAAATTAGACAAACATATTCCAATATGAAAAGGCACGGCAATATTAATATTCTGTGTTTCCGAAACAGAGGCCTGCAAGGTTCCTTAGGACCCACACCGGAAAGGCATCTCACAGCCCTCTTCTGAATTAAAAATACTGACCTAAAAAGAATTTGAGAGCAGCTACTCCAAAACGGTAAACCGTATCTTAGGTGACAACACACACAATGTGCAAAATACACAGATCTCGACAATGACAATCCCACCTCTCTGGATGTAAGGCGTGAGTGTGAACAGTCAGTGATTATAAACAAAAAAGTTAAGACAAAAAGCTCATGGGTGGCAGACAATAATTTACTATTGCCTAAATCGTGCTGGCGAATGACGCTAACCGCACCGAAGCCAAAAAGAAGTGAAGAGGAGGAATATCCTTAGCGACGACCTATCATTCCTCTGTGTCCCTAATACAAAATAAATAAAAATAACCTCAAAACCCAAACCAGTAGTATGAAACTTGGATATGAAAATACGCATCAAGTGTCACTTGTCTTCCACTACTTCTGCTGTCATCTTTCGACCAATCACGTTGCTCCATTTTTTAAATTATAAAACCCTGTGATAAAACCAACCGTTGATGTTTTTCCTTGTGTTCGGCTTTGAAGATTTTTTCATGACATGGTTCTTTGTTAAGAAATCATTTATGTTTTTATCACAAATATTTCAAGATAGTGATTTTAAAATGCAAAAGAAAGTCTTATTGCATGTCTGGGTAAGAAGTTATATTAATATATTAAAGAAAAAAGTCTGAAAACAGAGTTCAAACTATTTTCTAGCGGTAAAGGTCGATGACCCTAAATTTTAAAACAATTTTTTACTTTTCTGCCAGAACAGAAATAATTCAAGTATCTTGGTATGTATTTGTTGATTAAGCGATTTAAAAAAACGTCTCTATTTTCACAATAAATATTTTTTATTAAAAACTTCAGTCAGTTTCTTATCGAGGTTGTTTAAAAATAAAGGCTCGATGTTATTGAACATATTCCGGGTAGGTAGTACATTACCTTATTTTTGCTTTGCAACATGATATAAGATATAGGTAACTACTGATATTATCAAGTTGACTGTCTATTTAAGGGTTTACAAGAATTTAAGTGAATAAAATAACCAAGTTCTGGTCATTTTAAATATACAAAAGTTTTAGTAAAAGCAAAATAAACAATAAAATTTTAAAGTTACTTAAATTGTTGTTTCTTTGTCCCTTATTTGTCTTTGTATCTGATATGTGTGATAACTAGTGGTAAGAGAAATAAATGCCAATATAAGATTTTGTCGCTGTTCTCTTGTTTCATGATAAATCCTTCAGAATGTTGATGAACATGATGCTAACCAACTACCACTGGATTTAGACCTGAACTTGATGATGCCCTTCACCGATACTGATCTTTACTGTAATAAGACCTCGACCTGATTTATTGATCTCTACTGGTACTGGATCTCGAAGTATGATTATGACCCTAAACTTATTTGTGTACATAGATGTGTGATCTCAGTTATTTATTTTCTTAATAAATTTATTTATGCTGCCGGTGTTTGTAGAGGGTGGTATGTAGTAGTTTGAGAACACTTTTAAGGAGGGTTAATCCTTGGCCTCTGCTTTTGTATGGGTTAAGGAATCCTTCAAAACTTTATTTTATATAAATTGAATGATTTTTTGCAATAAAAAAGTTGTATTATTGATTGTTTTACTAAAGATACACCAAATATATTTGTCATCAAGGTAAATTAATATTTTGAAATTTGAAATTTGTAGTAAATATTTTTGTTAAAAATACGTTGTTGTTACAAATCGTGCAGTGCAAATTGTATTTATTAGTAACAAAAACGTAATTAATAAAAATATTTACTACAAATTTTAAATTTCAAAATATTAGTTTTGACCTTGAAAAAAATAAAAACATGGTGGCTTCCCCTGCCCCCCTTCCGCCAGCATTAGTTCAAACCCACTACACTTTGGCGTTAGCAACGTCATTTAAAAGTCACAGCGGCATCTATCATTTAACACGTTAATAACTTTTCTCTTTGTTCGAGTTCTGTGACCCAAACTCTGTTTGGGCCGAGCCTCAGCAAACGTTTAAGGGTTTTTATATTTTGTAGAGATTTCAAAACATATAATTGTTATATGTTTTGTGACTTATATTTAATTTTCACTTAGAAATAATGATTTATACACTTTAATAAGTAAAAATAGGGCTATGGTCATGTCTGAAAGCGTTGTGGAATTACTGTTTTTCGACACTTTTGCCCATGACAGCACAGAGGTAAGCAAACTTTCCTTCTAAGATGATTTTTCAGATAAGGTAAATTTAGGGGTGTAGATTACGATTCTAAAAACGATTTTCGTTGGAAATGATTAATTTATGAGATATTCGATCTTAAAATGTCTGTTCGTCTCAGATGCAAAAGTCGCATTTCTATCCTTTTTATACAAGAATTTACAAAAGTTACTAAAATGAGTTATATTCCGTGCACACTCCATGCAATTTGGTAATTTTTTCCCCTGGATTTTCCTTTTTGGGGTTATTTTTGATATATTTAATTGTAATATTTAGGTGATGTTTAAAATTCAATTTGTGATCAAAATAAATGCCTAAAGGAAAAATATGTTTATTTGGTGGTTCAGAACGTCTATAGTTGATGATGAATTTTTTATTTTATGGTGAAATTTTTTTTTTATTAACACATTTTTATTAGACAAAAGTCTAAAAGGCTATCGACCTGGGTCTTTCAGCTCTTTTACGTAAAAACTAGTAAGTCACAAAAACAAAACAATTCAAACAAAATACGATTGTACTATAAGAAAAAAACACCATTAGTTGGCTATTATTTCAAAAATTGTATTGTATTGCCTTTTTCGGATGTGCGGGTTTCGAAAGTTCATAATAAATCACTCTATTAGTACCAATGCTACTTGCATTGTTTTGAGGGTTACCTTAATTTAGATAAGTTAGCCTTATTTTGTTGATATGTAAATTGTTCATTTGGTCTAAATAAAGGATTGTTTAATAAAAAATATTATTGCCTTTATTTGGTAACAAAAAAAAATACAAAGTTAAATATATTATTACAAGATATCTCTACCAAATGAGGTGAAGTTCAGGTTTCTATCACTTAACCTTTTAAAAATACTTATTAAAGGGCTAACAACATCATGCTCTTTAATGTCCCAGAGGGTAATGATCTGGATGACGTTATGTCCATACTGAAAATATTAACAGATAAAACTCCGGTAATAACTCATGTTGCCAGGGTGGGGAAACCTTAAAGGTGACTCTTAATTCGTCTGATGTCGTCCGAACATTAAGTTCTTAAGTCTACATAAACTTCGATCTTACATCTAACCAGGTGATTTCAACATAGAAATGCTAAAAGAAAATAGCATTAAAACAAATTTAATATCGCTATTTCAATCTTTTGATTTAAAGCAATCAATATACGCAAATACTAGAATAATGTATAACTCAGCTTCATGCATTGATAATATATTTTTAAATTTAGGGTATGTAGAGAGTGCTATCATTAAAACGTTTATTTCCGACCACACAGCCCAAAAAGTAAATTTTCAACTAAAATTTCCTGATAAAAATAATTTACAATACCGTAGAATCTTTTCAGACGAAAATAAACTAATAATTATAAATTACTTGAAAGAGCAAGATTGGCTTCAAACATATGAATCGGATAGGTTAAATGTAAACGCACAATGGAACTTATTTATGACTACCTTTACCAACATCTTTAATCATTGCTTTACTTTAAAATTAACAAACTTTCGTCAAAAACATAAAATATCTAACAATACAAGAATAGTAGAGTGTAAAGACAGATTAGATCTATTTTTAACTTTATCTAGATATAACAATAACTTTAAAGAAGAATATAGGAAAACAAAAAAAAAATATGATGATCTGCTAAGGGCAGTGAGGTTGGAAGAATACGACAAACGGATAAGTTCAGCAGATAACAAAACTAAGTGTATATGGAGTATTTGTAAAGAAATAACCGGACATAACAAAAACGATGGCAATATTGGTATTAAGATAGATAGATAGATATAGTCATAATAAACAATACAAAGTATTTCTTACACGTCACAAATAAAATATATATAATTATTAGAAACAACACTTAATTAACAGTCATACATTAAACAGCAGAGTACAGTTAAAAAATATTCACATTACACCAAACACATTAAAAATTGCAATCCAAAGGACTCTGCAGATACTCCTCAAGTGTATAATAAAATGCATTCTGCAGAGCAGATGTTTTTTTATTACAGTCTTAAATCTGTTTAGTTCAAGCCCCCCGACCCCCAGTTAATTTTAAAAAGATCGTTATTTGCGGCATGATATAAAATTTCAAAACTAACAACTTTTTCTATAACATACACACGTCAATTTTGTCATAAATGTGCATCGTTTTTCATTCTTGGGCAAGCAAGAACAGACACCCCAGTTAAATTTTATTTAAACCGACAAATTAAAAAATCTCATTGATGCCTAATTTTGGCGCATACTGTACCTATATTTGAGACGTAGGCATAGTGAATTTTAGAACGCGTCCATTAGAAGTAATCCCACCTTTTATATAATTATAGGAAATAAATTTGGACCTAGTACAGTTCCCGAAACCTGTGTATGTTACCGAAGTTCGGATTATTCCTTTAGGGGCCAGGGTACAGGCTGATTTCCCCGGAGGCGTTCGACTAGGAGCCACAAATCCCAGTCAGTTTCAAATAGAATTCTTCGTTAACGATTTAGGAAAACCGGGCGCGAGTACCTTTGAGACATTGGGAGCATTTGAGTATGATCAGAATGGTAGAATCAATCTTGACTGTGCTCCGGATGAGTCGACAAGAAAGATACCAACAGATGGTTTAGTACTAAAAGGTAAGTATTGTTACAATCGGCAAATTGATTTTAATAGATATGCCAAACTAGACCTTTTAGACCCTAAATCGTTAAATGAAACACCTTGTATATTATTATTGACTATTGTAGAATTTGGCAAAGCAATTTTTTTGTACTATAAAGCATATAAGCTATTTTGAGCCGTTTTCGAAATAATTGCAAAATTTATAAATTATGATGTTTAAATATTTATTTATTTAATTAACGGGTTACACCCAGTACCGGGTGGTCAACTAAGAATGACCGCCGGCCATATCTCAGAAACTAGTAATCGCACAGCATCCGGGTAAATTTTTTTATGACAAAAGTGCCCAAGAGAAAATGCTGGAAATTATTTTTAAGTTCCGCATTTTGCCGCAAGAGGGCGTAATTGAAAAGTAAATTTTAAAATTTTAGATATCTCCGAAAATTCCACATTAAGGTATATCTTTGATAACACCATTAAAAATCTTGAACAATTATGCATCATTTTGGTCTTATGCTCATTGGCGTACCGACTTTAATAAGAAGGGGTGGTGAAAGTGTAATCAGTAAAATCGCTCTAACTTTTAAACGACATCCGATTTTAGCAAACTAAAGAAGAGAAATGTATGCACTTTTACCAATCGTATTTAGTTGTCCCTAATAGTTCTAAAAAAAAATGCTAGAGGGCGCAATTTGCAATAATAACACATTTTTTGATTTTACTCCGAAAAAATAAATCAGACGGTATAATTATGATACCATAATTAAAAAGTAGATGAAATTTGCTAGAAAAAATATTAAAACCGCAGATCGATATCTCCGTTCGTTTCAGCGTTATCGCCAATAGAATAATTTTTGAAACTAAGCGATTATATATTTAAAAAAAAAGTGGTACGTCACTGATATTTTTCCATGTGGATATTATTTTTGATTAGCCTGGTCAATTCTGCATAAAAATGTTTTCTTGTGTTTTTCTCCTCAGGCACACCGTTCTTAATTAAAATAATTAAATTAAATTAGCTTCATGCTTGCCTATTAAGTGAAGTTTTGCATTATCAATGTTAATAATAATAGTAGAGCTAATGTAATTTAATTATTTTAATTAAGAACGGTATGCCTGAAAAGAAAAACGCAAGAGACCATCTTAATGCAGAATTGACCAGGCTACTCCGAAATAATATCCACATGGAAAAATATCAGTTTATTCTATTGGCGATAACGCTGAAACGAACGGAGATATCGAGCTGCGGTTTTGATATTTTTTCTAGCAAATTTCGATTATGGTATCATAATTATACCGTATGATTTATTTTTTCGGAGTAAAATAAAAAAATGTGTTATTATTGCAAATTGCGCCCTCTAACTTTTTTTTTGAAACCTATTAGGAACAACTAAATACGATTGGTGAAAGTGCATACATTTCTCTTCTTTAGTTTGCTAAAATCGGATAAGGCGTTTAAAAGTTACAGCAATTTAACTGATTACACTTTCAACAGCTTCCCCCCCTCTTATTAAAGTTGATACGCCAATGAGCATAAGACCAAAATGATGCATAATTGTCCAAGCTTTTTAATGGTGTTATCAAAGATATACCTTAATGTGGAATTTTCGGAGATATGTAAAATTTTAAAATTTACTTTTCAATTACGCCCTCTCGCGGCAAATGCGGAACTTAAAGATAATTTCCAGCAATTTCTCTTGGACACTTTTGTTATAAAAAAAATTTACCCGGATGCTGTACGATTACTAGTTTCTGAGATATGGCCTAATAAGTGCGGCAAGTGATACTTTACAGCACGCAACGTTAGTTGACCAAACGACCTGGAGTTATTTAAAATATCTTGGCAAATTAATGTGAAATCTATCTAAATACAAATCTTAGTTCCCAGCTATTCTTTAGCTTGTACATTAATTATTTATTTTGCGTCTTTTAAACTGAAACTAACATTTTACCCTAATAGACATATATTTTGTAGGCTTATACACAACAATAACTTTGGCAGTTTATGGCACATTAACGAAAAACTTAGCTGAACAACTTATTCAACCTGTTGTAAATCCTGCATTACCAAATCAGCCAAATACCATCGCGGATGCTCAGCAGATAATTTCTACCAGTTCAGTAGAGGCAGAGTGGTCACAAGACAATGTGCCTCAGCAACCTATAGGTAAAGAGCTATACAGATCAAGCAGATAATTGTTTGGGTGGGCATTTTCGTGGAATATGAGTAACAAACATTATGTTATTAACAAAGACGGGAAAACAGCAACGTTGTCGTCTACACGTAGCGATAAGGCGAGAACTCGCGCACTAGCCAACCAAGTGTTCACAAAATCCAACAACACATTATAGTCTAGAACGGCAGTAGAGTTTTGGACTTGCATTGTCTTTATTTGCTTTGAATCACAACGTGATGAATTCAGTATTCATCTGAAGACGACTGGAGATACTTACTTACTTGCGAAAAAACGGTTTCTATTGCGTTTACACGACGAGTTCCTTCCTTCCTTCCTTCTTTCTCAGAATATGGCCTAAGCTGCAAAGGCTATTCTGGCCAAGTACCGTTTTCTTGTGGGCTCCTTTTATGTCTCTTCTGGTTCTTCTAGAGGATAATCATCGCGCTAGACTTTACTAAGGACAAAGCAGACATATATATACAGAGTTTGATAAGAAGCTTGCGTGACTTTTAGGTTAGGTTTTGCCACAAGGCTAAGTTAACAAATTAGATTACTGGCTAGAGCTTATGGGGGTCATACTTATAGCTTAAGGTCACTGTCCCTAAGAAAGGTTAAGATGATGGTGATTATTTGGTGGCTTGTATGAAAAATAATGTCGTGTAATGAATATGGAAAGACCTGAAAGTGGTCTCTACGCTTGAAATGGAATTGGTCTATGTTATATTGGTTGTGTGCACATGCAAAGAGCAGATGGAATAGCGTACCAACCTCCCCACAGACGCACAGGTCGTCCACCTTCAAACCTATTCGATGTTGTTGTGTTGGTGTCAGGCAGTGTCCTGATCGTAGCCGGTTCATTGTGGTTATTTGCCCTCTTGTTAAGCCTGTGGTTTTCTTGAACCATGGTACCCTGGCCGGTGTCTGCGTTGTGTTTACATATTCTCTTCCTTTCCTTCTTCCTGTGTCTAAGAATCTTTCGTTCCATTTATCTTGGGTGTATTTGCTAAACTTTGGGACCAGAGCCGTGAAGTCAACCCTCGGCTGTTCTCTCAATGGCAGGGTCCTTCCAATGTTGGCCAATCTATCCGCCTGTTCATTACCATATATACTTGTGTGACTCGGGATCCAGGCTAGCTGTATGTTGGTGTTTGCCCGCAGTTTTTCTTTTACCCTTAGAACCATGTCTTCACTTATTGCTGCCACTCCTCTTCTACATATACACGACGAGTTAAAAAAAAAGTTTTTACGATGACGTTAAACAGCTGTTTGCTATTGCCAACATAAGAAAATATCAAATTTATCTTTCAAAAATCAGCTATTTCTGTTTATTTACATTTTTGGAATGAAATTGAAAACTTAAATAAAATAATATTAGGCAATCCAACGATGTGTCCAAATGGCGGCTGGCTGGCAAATACTGCTTTGTGATTGGTACACGTGACCATAAAAATAATACTGCTGGTGGCATTTAACTGGTGACTCAATGCTTTTTGCCATCCAACCGCCATATTGAATCACGTGGTTTGGATTCCCTAATACCTACAGATATCTGTCGATAGAGTTAACCTTAAACTTTATAACCAAAAAAGTATTCCCAAAACAGCTGAACTTCCTGTTTAGTTGGTAGCACTTAGAGATAATACGCATTTGCGTTTACACGAAGGTTAAATGCGGTTTTAAATCTTATGTTCTGTCTTAAGATTATGTTAATATAAACATAATCCTACTAATTTTTTTATTTTTATTTTATTTTATTTATTTACATTACCTACCCTACAGGTTAAATAACCCAACTACAAGGCAGGACCATGAAAAAGTTTACACAAAAAATAAATATACTAAAAGTGAAGCTAAAAATACTAACAAAAGTAAGCTAGTCTATACGTAAACCTAAACTAATTATTCGAAATTAAATTTGAATATAAAAAAAGTAACAGTAAAAAAAAGAAAAAGAGAGACTGAACACAGAAAATCATGTCACTGGACAAAAAATAATACCAGCCGCACAATCTCAGTTTAAAGTATTAATGCCGCACTAACCTCTTAACTGTACTGACCGAAGAACTGAAAAAATCTAAATCAAACCGCTTGTATCTCTCACACATTTGAAAGACAGGAGAAAACTTTAAAATATTTGTCTTTGGATTAGGCAGGTAGAAAGTCATATTTTGTCGTGAATTCAATCGTGGCACATTAAAATTAAGCCTACCCAATATATTAATACAGTCGAGTTGATTGTTTAGTAATTTATACAGAGCCATTAATAGGTGGTAATCACGGCGATCCCTGAGTGATTCATATTTAAATATCTAAAGAAGTAGAGTCTGGGGAAAACCCTGCATGGGATATATTCCGTCGACCCTAAAGCTAAGGTACTTTAAGAATTTTCGTTGCACCCTCTCAAGATTATCAATGTGAACATTATACTCAGGTGTCCAGATCACTGCTCATATTCTAGTTTCGATCTTATATAGGCATTGTATAAGCTTGTTAAGACATCAACGCTGTTAAAATCCCTAGTGCAGCGCACAATAAATCAATAACTCTGAAGAGCTTCACTAATAATCTTATTTATATGGGGTATAAAAGAAAGCTTTGAATCAAAAACGACACCCAAGTCGCAAAATGAGTCAGAGCGAGAAATAATTTTATTTTCAAGAATATAATCAAAATTAATTACAAAAAGTTTATTTGTAAAAGAAACAACTTTACACTTCTCAATGTTAAGCTTTAAATTATTTTTAATACACCAATTATTAATTAGATCCAAATTCCGTTGAATAACAATACAATCATTGATGTTTCTAATTCTTTTATATAGTTTAATATCATCAGCGTATATCAAATGGTCAACATCCAGATCATCACCAATATCATTTATAAAAATAATAAAAAGTAACGGACCAAGCACCGATCCCTGGGGGACACCGGAGCCAGCGGTATATTTATTAGAGCTGAGTCCATGAAGGGAAACATACTGGTAGCGGTTGGAGAGATATGACTTAATTAGTGCCAACAAAGACTCTGAAAATCCAAATTTTTCTAATTTTGAAATCAAAATACCATGATCAAGCCGATCGAAAGCTTTTGAAAAATCTAAATATATTACATCAGTTTGTATACCCTCATCCAACGACTCAGAAAGAAGTTGGTTATCGTGGATCTACCCTTAAAGAATCCATGTTGCTGCTGAGTTATACTGCGACAACGTCGAGTTAGAAATAAAACACCGTACTAGCCGGGAACTCAGTTTATTTCATACTAACTGTAAATACATGGAGCCACAAGAAAGGTCATATCGCACCTGCGTCTTTTGTTGCTCCTAATATAACATAAAACTAACTTCTAAATAAATAAAACTATCCAACATCGGATAATCCACATATTTAATGCGTTTTAAAGTAATGCAAATTATGTTTTTCAAACCGATTTAAGGGTGTTTACACAAGCGTTTTAATAAAATTCGCATTCTCGTGTAAACTTGGTTATTGTTTCCAACCTTTAAACAGACATTATAGTCTATTTCATCATTGAACACAGATTTTAAACAATAATTAACTAACCAGGGGACCAGGGCCATTGATTGTGACAGAGATTAATAACTAAGATAGGGCGCTGAAAACCATTTTTCTCTAAGATTCACGATTCCAATTCCACAGCCAGTCAAATTCTGAAAATGCCATAATTTAAACCTCAATACAGTAGAATTTAGACATGAAATGTTGTACAGAATATACGTGATATTTTAAATGGAATTAGAAACTAATATGTAAGGTGTTCAATTAAAAAAAATTTGTTGGATATGCCTTGACTATTTGGAACATCCTGTATAATTTAAAACAATTTTAAATTTTACATCTAATGCCTCCTTATAGCTGTGTTTTTAAAAAATATTAAAAAATTGATTAGTTTCGATGTTATGGAACCCGGCGTTATATCTAACTTTAAAAAACTGCCTTTATAATACTTGAACGTTTTTGATTTAACACTTTATTTCTTATGCAACTATAACGAATATATAAAAAAATGATATTCCTATATATTTATGATTTTAAACACACAAAAAAATAGGATTAGCACGTGTTCAGGGGATCGAAGAATAAGTTTATTAAATAATTTAAAATAAACACATTTATGTCATAAATAGTTATAACTTGTTATTAATAGAAAGAAAAGTTAGCGGAAAGCAAACAAAGTGGTGCATCTATCTTTTGCATTAAAGTACACAGTGACGCCAAAATAATAGGTTTCCTGGGGCACATTTAGACAATGATAGGCTGTTTTGTCCTTATTAGGACTCATCAGAATGCCAAAACTCGTAAGCAACTAGTTGATAGATAATAGTTGTATGTCATACAATAATGTTTTAGAATTCCCAAGTCAAGCCAATCCAAACTACCAAACATTTGGTCACCAACCCGAAACTTATCAACATCCTCATCCCCAAGAATTTGCAGAGTACTACAATGATGTTCCCAAGGATCCAAGAAGTTACCACCACACTCCTGAATCTGAATGGGACAAAGGGGGCAGAAGTAGGGATGCAGATAGAGATAGAAATAGGGATATGTATCAGGTACAAAATAAAATTATAAAGTTGGTTACTTGAAACAGATGATAGAAACCGAAAAACAAATCGTCAGGATCTGAAAACTCAAAAATAAACAAGTAGTTTTGTCTTTTGATTTTTTTTCTCTGACTTCGTATAAGCCGCTGCTCTCGATATGAAAACGATTAGTTACAGTAATTTTGGATATGGAGTATAGTTTACTTTCTAACTGGTCAGCAACGACTACCCTATCTGTATATTAATTTATATATACAGTGTGTCCAAAAAAGTATGCAACATATGTAAAAGTTTTTTATTACCGATTTCTCAGAAAAATTTATTCTTAATAAAAGTTGGTGCATGCCTTGAAACTATAAATGCATATTTCACATTTCACCTGCGGCTAATAGTAAGGGAGCAAATGCCATTTTTTCGAAATTGCATTAAGAGTAAAGTACCTTAGTTATTAGAAATACAGCAAAATTTTATATGGAAATGTTATTGCAAATTAAAAATATTGCCCAAATACGAAATTTGAGTTACGTGTCTCAATTTTTTATTTTTTTTGTCTAATCTCTAATTTCCCCTAAACGGTACTCCTCTGGTCGATTTTTCGTTTACGCAATTTTAATATAAGTATCAAATAACTTAAACGTGGATTTATAATAAAAATGCATTAAGTAGTTGCAAACTTTTCAATGAACCGGGCCGGTTTAGATATTGCACGCCTACTTAAACACATTTTAGCCAACTTCTGTTCGAAACTAAATTATAATAAAATTTAACCCTTTTCATAGTACTGGAAATAACTACTAATTTATTTGTCATTTTCACCCAGTACGCTAAAGTCCAAAAACCTACTTTAAAAAATGCATAAAAAAGAGGTATTTTGCCCTTTTAAAGAGTAGGCGGTGGAGACAATTGAATCAAAAATAAATATCAACATACTTTTCACATATACGGCTTATTATGTCAACTTGCTTTTTTAATTATTGTTAAAAATTATGGCGGAAAAACTAACTTTACAAGAAAGGGCAGAATTAGTTCTTATTGTTGGGGATAAATATAAATCGTTTAGAGAAGCAGCATCTATCTTCATTGAAAGACACCCTGAAAAAAACATACATTATAGTACAGTTTCTCGAATTTATAACGTCTTCAAAGAAACGGGCTCATGTGAATTTAATTACAAGAAAAAGCATACCAAATGGGTTAGAAGTGAGGAGAATGAACTTCAAGTTTTACAAACTTTTATAAAAAATCCCAGGAAATCTTTAAGGTCAGTCGATGTAGACACAGAATGTAAAAAAAGAATATAAGTATCAAACCCGTATTTGTTAATTAAATTCTAGAACGCGATTAAGACAGTAGACTTTATTTTTCATTTTTGGTACCAGGAGAAATCGAGAGCAATCGTCAATTTCACCCAAATATATTGTTTTCTGACGAAGCTACTTTCAACACAAATGGTGTAGTTTCAACGCAGAACTGTCGATTGGGGGCAGATGCTAATCCACATTTCGTAATAGAGTGTAAAAGCCAATATTCAGCAAAAACGTATGTATGGTGTGGTATTTTAAATAATAAGATAGTGGGCCCTTTCTTCTGTCGGGAAAATCTTAATTCTGAACGTTACCTCCAATTTCTACAAAACGAACTCTCTAATGAACTAGACGAGTTGCCTTTAAATGTTAGATGCAATATGTGGTTCCAACAGGATGGAGCACCAGCTCATAGTGCTCTGATGGTTACAGATTACTTGGATAGAGAATTTAATGGTAAATGGATTGGAAGGTATTCCGAATATCAGTGGCCACCAAGATCTCCAGATTTGTCACCTTTGAATTTTTTTCTTTGGGGATATCTAAAAGAAACTGTTTACAAAAAAAGACCTTTTCGTGATGTAGATCATTTAGAAAATGAGATTCGTGTTCGTGTTTCTTTAATTTCTCCCGAAACGTTAAGAAGAGTTATTGATCATTTCAGTAAACAAACAACAAAACGTATTGAAAGAAATGGCGGACATACAGAGCATTAGTTAGCAGTTAATGACTGATACATTCTTCAACATCATTCTGAAAATAATATGATTATTTTCTTATTAAAAATTGAGACAAATACTCAAATTTCGTAATTATTTATTTATAATAACAAATAAATTAGTAGTTATTTCCAGTACTATGAATAGGGTTGAATTTTATTATAATTTAGTTTCGAACAGAAGTTGGCTAAAATGTGTTTAGGTAGGCGTACAAACAACACGCTTATATCTAAACCGACCCGGTTCATTGAAAAGTTTGCAACTACTTAATGCATTTGTATTATAAACCCACGTTTAAGTTATTTGATACATATTATATTAAAATTGCGTAAACGAAAAATCGACCATAGGCGTACCGTTTAGGGGAAATTAGAGATTAGAAAAAAAAATAAAAAATTGAGACACGTAACTCAAATTTTGTATTTGGGCCATGTTTTTAATTTGCAATAACATTTCCATATAAAATTTTGCTGTATTTCTAATAACTAAGGTACTTTACTCTTAATGCAATTTCGAAAAAATGGCATTTGCTCCCTTACTATTAGCCACAGGTGAAATGTGAAATATGCATTTATAGTTTCAAGGCATGCACCAACTTTTATCAAGAATAAAATTTTCTGAGAAATCGATAATAAAAAACTTTTACATATGTTGCATACTTTTTTAGACACACTGTATACACGAGTATATCTTGAGGTGTAAATTTTTTGAGCCAGTAGTTATATATATTATATTTTTGAGGTAGTTTCTTGGGACTTTTGGTTTTTGTTGAAAAAAGTTTTTTTTTAATTTCGTTTATTTCAATAAATTACTTCAGACGTTTCGGCAATATTTTTGCCTTCATCAGTGTTTTTGTTTAAAACAAATCCATTTAAAAACAAAACATTCATAAATACATGTTAAAATTATTGTTTGTATAAAATTGATTTAAAAGTCACGTGCAAACTTATCATTTTATAATAATATGCTAGTGCAGTGTCTCGATTTGCACAAATGCAATTCGATAGCATGTCGGAGGGGTTTTGACCATTTCTATTCATCGCAGAATAGTAATTTACCTAACAAGTGCGGAGAGTGGTACTTTTCCGCACGCGACGGCAGTTGCACGAACGACGCGAAGCGACAGGCAAGCCGTCAACGTGCATTTCATATACCGTGTGTAACAGGATCATGGTACACCCCCGTATCTCCGTTAGTTTTAAAAGGTAATTGATTGAAACTTGGGATATCCCATATACATAATAAGCGGCATTTTTTGACCTACAAATGATTTTTTTTTCACTTCCGGTTTCGCCGGAAGTGACACCAACTTTCGATTTTTAAATGGAACACCCTGTATATTAATACATTTTTGAATTCTGCATAATTTTCTAAATCCAATGATACTACAAAAGTGACATTTCAAGCGTAAAAAATATTTATTATTTAATTTTTAATTTTCCATTTAAGTGTGCCATGACGGTTCCGATTTATTCCAATTGATCTGTCTAATGCTAGAAAAATCGAAGTCTCGTCAAAAATACTAAATCGCATTTTGAACAAAAATAACAACAAATGTAAAGACTTTTCCAATACACAATAAAAACACCGATAAATCACCGAATACTTATTTGACAATCTGAATAATTTCATTGTTTTCAAAGCCTCCTTAGTAATCTCTTAGCATTAAATTAGAACAAAATAATTTTATTTTCGTTAACTGTAATTTTGATTGTATTTATTGCACATGTTATTACCAGGTATGAATAAATTCCTTATTAATAGTACTAAGAAATGGTACCACGGTACCAATATGGTTCCATTTGGAAAAATTGAGTTTTACCCCAAAAACGATTAGGATGAATTTTATTTGCTTATAAAAAACCCAATTTAGTATTTTTGACGGGACTTCGATTTTTCTAGCATTAGACAGATCAATTGGAATAAATCGGAACCGTCATGGCACACTTAAATGGAAAATTAAAAATTAAATAATAAATATTTTTTACGCTTGAAATGTCACTTTTGTAGTATCATTGGATTCAGAAAATTATGCAGAATTCAAAAATGTAATAATATACAGGGTGTTCCATTTAAAAATCGAAAGTTGGTGTCACGAAACCGGAAGTGAAAAAAAAATCATTTGTAGGGCAAAAAATGCCGCCTATTATGTATATGGGATATCCCAAGTTTCAATCAATTACTTTTAAAACTAACGGAGATACGGGGGTGTACCATGATCCTGTTACACACGGTATACTTTATAGGATAACAAAAACATATTAACGATACATATTAAAGTTAAACTTGCAATTGGTATTTGTAGCATATTGCAGATGTCATATCTTGAAGAACTTCGTGTCAAATTAGAACATTTTATATAAATTCTGTCACAATTTCAAAAATAGTGTGGTAACGTAAAAATTGTGCGGGAAAGTAAAATCATGCCGAAAAGTAACTTTTCCCCACGATCGTAGGAAAAGACTATAACAATAATTTTTCCTTTTTTACCTATTTTATAGGACAGAGAACATGTGGAAAGGCGAGACAGGCGATATTCTCGTTCTGAAAGTCGGGATAGAGAAAGGCCGATTAAAGAATACCATGATAGAGATCCTTATGAAAGAGAACACGACCGTGGAGACTTTAGGTAATTATCGTATTTTATCCTTAAATTTTTTAGAATTATGTAAATATGGTTGTACCGAGAAGTGTTTTTTGAAAAGCCAAATAAATATGCCCTGCTCCCCCACTGATACCAGAGTTGGGCAAAGCACTTGAAAATAGCGGTTCGAGCACCAAGCCCTTTGGAAAAGTAATTGCCAACATCATTTGGAGATTCTAAGAAGTTGCAATTACCGAGGAAAGTGATTTTGAGTGCTTGCAAGGACTTTAAGTGGCCTGAAATGCGAAATTAAATTACCAAGCACTTATAAAGGGCTTCAATTACTAAGTACTTTCGAGGCAATTACTGCCAAGCTCTGACGGATACTCTATATTTTGTCAGACAATCATCAGTTTTAAGCTCTCCAGCAGCAAATCGAAAAACTTTAAAACAATTTAAATCATTTAGGATCCCAGCCTAAAATGTGGATCCTATCTGGCTTACATTACCCAGGCGATAGGGGATAAAAATAAGCCACATAAGTGGATCCGACTGCGCTAATATTTGCCGTGTTAAATTGCCGTTCTTGGCCGGAATTACAAAAAAAACTTATCAAATTATTCAGTTTCTTTTTTACCAATGGATAGATGGTATCTATGTGGGTGTGGCAAAGTTATTTTCATGCAGAAAAAAGATGAAAAAAATTTAAACTAAAACGCTAAAAATAAAATGGTCATTGTATTGTAAAAAATATTAAAAATATATTTTTTATATATAAAAAGAACTTTCTGACATTCGCCGATATCTGTGAACTAAAAAGTTTTAAAAATTATATATATCATATAACCACATAACCAACTACCTGAATGTCCTCCTTTCTTGGTACAAGAAATGGAAGTTGGAAATAAACGGAGAAAAATGTGAATGCCTAAACATAACACGTAAATACACAAAAACACCACACATAAATCAACACATAATTATAAATAACTTACCAATTGAGCCCAAGGAAAAAATAAAATATCTTGATGTCATACTCGACAAAAAACTTAATTTTATACGATACAAAATTTCTACGCCATAATAACAAAACTAAACAAACTATTGAATAACAGATCTTTCCTCTCTCCGCAAAACAAACTAACAATATACACGCAAGTAATTAGATTAATACTGACTTATGCTGCACCTGTTTGGTGTTGCATATCAAACGAACAGTACAAAACATAATACTCAGACAAGTACTTTCAGTAATAAGATCATTTCCACTACTACTATTACATAACGCGACAGACACACCGTACTTAATGCAGTACATACTAGACATGTCTATAAAATTCTATGAATCACACATCCAAAATGCACCTCTTACACAAAACATCACCCACACTAGACATATGGATAATTTACACACAAACCAATCTATCACATGCTACACATTTTCCGGCAAGATCGATAAATCAACATGTTACCAACTTTCCTTTTAAAAGCATATGTATTAGGCTCTGTGCACTCCTAAATTCCTGTCCACTTTACACACAGTAAACATTACTTCACTGAGAGTTTTATAGCGCTGATATTTTTCTTCGCAAGGTTCAAGTGGATAAAACTTCCATTTCAATTTAACTTGGCACGGCATCAAGGTCACCGTTAAGTTTTTTCTTCATTTCTTGAAATACGATCTTGTAATTCAATAATTTTAGGATCTAAAATTTCCTCTTTTCTGTCAAAACACTTTTACAGAACTGAAAATAGATTTTTAAATTTATTTTAAGATCTGACAGGGAAAGAGTAGAGCACGAATGGCCAGATACCGATAGAGAAAGAGATAGGCCCTACGACAACAGAGAAAGAGGACGGGAAAGAAGACATGATGAGAGTTATAGAAGATCGGACAGGTATGTTACTCTAATTAATTAATTTTGCAGGAATTATTGTAGTATTCAAATCATAAGAAAAAGACCGCATCGTCGTCTTAGTTTTTCCGCGTCTTTTTACCGTCGTCCCTCCCGTCATCTTTTCGACTGACTTATTCCGCCGTAACCCCGTTCGTCCCTGAACCGTCCTAATTATCTTACGCCAGAGGAGCTGACGGTTCGACTGCACGAACCTATGATGCCCTTACGCTATCTCGGCCAGTCGACCGACTGGAATGCCTGATCTTTAGCCAATCAGACTAACGGCAAGGCACGCTTGAGAAGCAAAAGCTTAAAAGTCTTAGCCGTTAGCTCCGCTCGGCGCAGGCCCAGAACAGAACCGGGCTAAACGCAATTTAATATGTAATAATAATACTAATAACTAATTAAAGGTTAAATAACCGAACTTATTACATTATTCAAAATGAAATTGCAAAGATATGTAGTGAGGGCATAATAGAAATACTCATCTGAAGACAACTGGAGATACTTACAAGTTGAAACGTGGTTTATAAACAAATAAAAACAATGCAAGTACAAAACTCTTTTATTTAAAAAGTACTTATGGTTACTGCCACACCCCTGGTTTATTACTCTATCTATACCATAAATTCATAAATATTTTTAGTGACGTAACTTGATAACTTCACTTTAATCATGAATAAATATACACAGATAAAATGCAATACTCTTGACATTTTTTCCTTTAACAACTCGCGTCTATATCCCAACCTATTGCCGGCACACTGCGCATGTCAGGCGGATAGCGTGATGCTGGGTCATTTATAATGTAGGTAGAAATGGATTTAATTATTTTTTTACATCACGGTGTATTAAGTTTTCTTATAAAAACAGTTTGTTAATTTGTGGCCGTGGGGCATAATTAAAAAGGAGGGCAGGTTATTAAGCAGTCAGTTTTGTTATGGCTGCGGCTGTCACAAAATATTAAATATTTTGTTGCGGCTGTCGTCAAGCACCTGTAAAGTAAAAACCTAACCGTAATTTTTTAAATTGTAGAACAGTTTATGTGTGCACAGACTGTGGGATGAAATGTAGTACAAAAACAAATATTAATGTTCACATGAAAAGAAAACACAGTCTTTAAACGATCATCTTTAAAGACTATTACATGCCATGCATTTCTGGTATTAATGCACTAAAAACAACAATAATCCCTATGATTTCTTCTAACCATGACCCTCATAACAAAAAGTCGGAATTACAAAATCGTAGACTGTCAACACCGGTAACCACATCTTTGAATTCCTTAAAACATAAAAGAAAAACAGAGAATTAAGTGTTTGATTTAAAAATATAAATAGAATACCGTAATATTAAAAATTGAATTAAAATTAATCGCCATATTAAACATATTATCATATCAAATTGAACTCATTTCTACCTATTTAAATTTTAAATATCCCGCCTTTAAGCTATCCGCCTGACATGCGCAGTGTGCCGGTAATAGGTTGGGATATAGACGCGAGTCTTTAAAATGCTTTTATTTCAAACTAACTTTTCTCGTTCATTAAATGGAATGGCGATATAATAATATAGAAAACAATAATAATATATAGAAACCGCCACAGAAGCACTTAAAAACCAAAAACGAAAAGAAAATAATATGTGGCGATCTTACCTGTGAGCTTGCTTCGGCCTACTACTGAATTTTTTGTTTCATACTAGGATATTACTAATTCTCGTCAACGTGTTCTGACAGAGAGGTTATGTCTTATACATGTATAATGAACTATCCGATACTGTTGTACGGTTGTATGTATAAATTTCTTGGAAGAGTGATCAAATGGTTACTCTAGCTGCAAATACCGTATTTTTAATTGATTTTCTAATTTACACCAAAAAGGAAGAGATATAATATTTTAAGAAATATAAGACTGTAGAAATATAGTCACTATCATTAATAATTTTTATGGCTCAAATATCTTTTTTTAAATAATTCATTGTTAGATAATGCTTCCGTCGATATCTACTAGGTATCGCGATGAAAGAGACGATAGAAAACGACCAAGGACACCTCCCATTCAAAGTCCTAAGAGGCCCCACTCACCGCCTCAATCGGAGCAAAATAAAGACATTTTATCGCCACCTGTACAAGGGGATCATAACTTACCCGAGGAAGAGAAAGAAAGGACAAGGAAGGAATCTAGAGATGACAAGATCAAGAGCCCTGAGGAGGGAGACGCCGCTAAAGAGGTTGGTTATGGTTAAAATTAGTTTCTTTTTTATTCAATTGGATAAGATATAATAATAATGCTCATTAATAAGCTTGGTAAAAGGTTAAAATTCTAGTTCTTCTAGAGTGCGATCTTCCTCGAGTCTGCTCCTAGTAATTTTAAGTGCGTATTTTATAGGGACGTTTGCGCAAAGACTTTCGACGTCATAGCTGACAAGTTGTTCTCTTGGTTTTACTTCCTTTTCTCTTTTATTTATACGAAATGTGGTGAATTCTTTATTAATCATGTGCTGTTTCCTTGGAGTGGTTGGAGTAGGGGAAGTAAAAATTTACCTAGTTCGTATGTAGGGGAGTTACGAGAGCTTGTAATTGATCTTAGAGGCATGTTATGTTTGTGTATTTTTGGCAAGCCATAGAGGTGTGGGGGTTTACCATGGTGTCGGGCGTCTTCGCGTCCTTTCTGGTATGTATCGTTCAATTTTCTTAAGTGTTCGGTAAACTTTTCCCTTGATTGTGACGGTCAGATCCTTGGAAATATTTCCTTTTTGCAATACTTCTTCGTAAGAGAGATTGTTTCTTCCTTGCCAATATATTTCGTTTTGGAGGCCTTGATTTTTCTAGAACATCTCTAACTTTCCATGTAAATTCTTCCGCTTGTGTTTCTCCTATATATGTTGAGTCGGCGGCGCTAATAATGTCCAATATTGGTAGGTATCTCTTTTGGAGCGATAGTAAAGTGTAAACCTTAGTAGAACCCACCTTCATCAGATCTCTGATGTATAGTACGGCGTACACCGCAGAAGAATTTTAATAACTTATTCAAACCAGCCACTACTTTTCAGAAACCTGCCCAGCCGTCCAAGTTGTAAGTTGCTTAGTTCTTCTAGGCTATCGAAAGATGGTTCACCCAGAGCAGTGAGCCTTCTTCTTGCGAGACCAGGGCATTCACACAGAAAATGTTGAATACTTTCTTCCTCTTCCTCATCTCTGCAACTTCTGCAGAAGTCGTTAGTGGGTATTTGCATACGTTCGGCATGTCTGCCGAGTCCGGTAACAACCGCAATAATATTTCTCACGTCCTTCAGACTGTGTCTCAATAGCTCTGCGTTTCTCTTTTTATCAAGCGTGGGCCACAATTGCCTGGATTTACTACAGGTTATTAACTCTGTCCATCTGTTTTGTGCTGCTTGGCCGTGTAATCAATCTCCTCTTTGACTAATCCCAGTGGTTTGTTCACCGTATTGTAGATCAGCTGTCATGCCTGCGCCCTCTCTTGCGAGCGCATCGGCAGCCTCGTTTACATCTATTTTGGAGTGTCCAGGAACCCAGCACAGAGTAACCCGATGTTGGTTGCCAAGTGTGCATAGTAGTTACGGCATCGCTTTACGAGCTTTGATTTGACGCTACTGGAACAGATTGCCTTAATCGCCGCCTGACTATCACTGAAGATGGTGATTGACGAGGCTACTCCCAGGCCAAGGTGTTCTTGCAGGATATTGACCGCCTTCTCTACTGCCAGTACTTCTGCTTGAAAAATACTACAATAGTTGGGGAGTCTATACGACTTCTGTATTTGTAAACTTTCGGAAAAGACCCCGGCTCCCACACCAACGTCCATTTTTGAACCGTCTGTGAAGATTGTGTGATCTGTTTTCGTTATATACTGATTGCCTTTCCACTCTTCCCTTATTATGGGACCGAGTAATCAATGTGGTCTCATAGATTATTCCCCGGGTGTGTATCTTTAGTATACTGCTGTGTCCGTGGTTGGTTTCATTCCAGAATTTCGACTCTTTAAGTCGCAGGGCAATTTTTGCAGCTATACTTTTTCCATAGATATCCAAGGGGGGTATATATAACATGACCTCTAGCGCCGCTGTCGGGGTTGACTTATGGGCTCCGGTTATTCCTAAACAAGCTGCCCTTTGTATCTTTGTTATTGACTTAGTGTGCACTGCTTTTTCCACAGCGGTCCACCAAACCAGGACCCCGTATATTAATATAGGTCTTATAATAGCCGTATAGATCCAGTATACTATGTGGGGTTTTGGTCCCCATTTTTTTCCAATTGCTTTTTTGCAGGCATATAATGCTACCGACGCTTTTTTCACTCGTTCTTGCAAGTTTATGCCCCAGTTTAGCTTGGAGTCAAGTACCAATCCTAAATACTTTGCTTTTTTCTTAAGCACTAAAGCATTGTTGTTGAGTACTGGGAGTCTAAAGTTCTCGATCACCCTTCTGCGTGTGAATAGAACTACCTCTGTTTTTTCGGGGTTGATTCTCAACCCGCATTTCATGGCCCACTGTTGTAGTATTCGTAGCGCCATTCCTGTTAGGTCGCTGATTGTGTTTACAAATTTACCTGACACTAGTATAACTATATTGTCAGCGTATGCAATCACTTTTAATCCAGCCTTCTCCAACGCTATGAGAACTATATTTAGAACTCTCAGCCAGAGTGTTGGTGACAGAACCCCGCCTTGCGGAGTTCCTCTTCCAGCAAATCTGACCATCTCGCTGCTTCCCAAACTGGAGCAGATTTGACGGCCTTTCAACATCCTCTGAATCCAACGGCAGATGTAGTTATCGACCCCTGATTCTATTAGAGCGTCGCACACTGCCTCGGTCGTGACGTTATTAAAGGCTCCTTCAATATCCAAGAAGGTACATAGAGTGTACTCTTTATTGTTAAGGGATTTCTCAATAGTGCCTACTACCTCGTGTAGCCCCGTTTCCACAAAATATAATAATAATAATTCATCCGGGATCGATTTCATGGGAAATATTTTTCTCGTTTTGACATTTAATAACTTCTCCGTCACACCCTGTACATTTAAATTTTTTACTGAAGATGCTCCTATTATTTCGCTATAAACCCAGAAAGTTTGAATATTTCGACTATCCTTTTTCTTGCAAAAAAAATTAGAAAACATCAAAAGTAACACAAATTTCCAAGATAGAATACAGCGGAAATCCTAGGATAGGGGACAGAAACATGTCGCGTTCTCGATATGTTAATAATTATTTATTAATATCCTTGTATTTTAAAGGTTCCTCCTGCCGAGGAGAGTACTCAAATGGATATTGAAGAGTTTGAACCAATTTTAAGCGATGAAGATATTTTGGACGACACAGAACATTACCAAGAGGCAGATTATGATTACACGGCGTATACAAATAACGATGACATTATTAGACAATTCAATCCAGGTATTTATAAAAATAGTTTTAACTAACAAGAGGAATAACAAACTGATTTATTTCGTGGCTAATGGTTTCTTTAAGTTGTATTTATCATATATAGAATGGTATGGACCTTAATGCCTCAAAATGTCATGCATTATGTCTCAAGAAATCGTAACCCTGTACAGTTTGATTATGAAATCGGTGATACCACGTTATCAAAAGCTTCCTCAATTAAAGATCTTGAGGTAATCATTGATTCTTCACTGTCATTCATTCCTCACATTTCTGAGGTTGTCTCTAGGGCTCTTAAAATGCTTGGCTTTGTTAAAAGATGCACGCAGGACTTTAGCAACCTGTCTGCCATCCGCTTGTTATATTGTAGTCTTGTCAGACCTCACCTAGAGTATGCCTCCTCTGTCTGGAATCCCTTGTATGCCTGCCATATCCATAAACTTGAGCAAGTTCAGCGTAGATTTTTGAGATATATCTCATTTAAGGCAAATATCAACCCAATCGATTACACTTTTGACTTCAATATGCTTCAGGAAACATTCTCTTTAGAAACTTTAAAAAACAGAAGAGATAATAAGGATTTTAAACTTCTATACAAGATCATTAATGCGCATGTTGATTGTCCTACTCTCTTGAGCTCAATTGGGTTAGCTGTTCCTGCAAGAAATACGAGATTCTACAGAACTTTTCATCAACCCCTTTGTCGTACCAACTTTGCGTTAAATTCTTTTGTTCCCCGTGTTACCAAACTTGCTAATCGACATCCTGAACAATTAGATTTTTTTGGCGCATACCGAGGTTTTATTTGTCAGCTGTGATTAAACTTTATAGTGTGTGATAAGTTATGTACCTGAGATAATAATAATAATAATAATAATAAGGTTTTTTATTTAGCACCTGGCTAGTAAATACAACTAAGTATATACAACTATATAATACTACTATTAGTTACAATCTTATTTACTCTGTAAATATTTCGAAACATTTTTACTAAAGGTGACCAGACTATTTTCACTCTTTAATGCACCCGGTAGGGCATTATAGAGACAAACACCCTCATAGAACAACGATTTTTGTAAACTTGCTGACTTTACATACTGAATATTGTAGTTATGTCTTGATCGAATGTTATATTCAAAAAAGTTGGATCTTTTTTCAAGAAAATCCTTCAAATAGGCAGGAAGTTGACCATGTTCAATTTTATATATTAAAATAATGTTTGCCTTTTTAATGCCCTGTTCAACAGACAACCAATTTAAGGTGCTCAGCATTGCTCTAATTGGGGTATATTTATTACAATTAAGAATTAAACGCATTACTTTATTTTGTTGTACTTGTAACCTGTATATATTTTCTTGAGTACATGATATTAATAATGAAGAACAGTAATTAAAGTGTGGTTGAATAATTGTATTATAAACTAGTGTTTTGGCCCATTGAGACAGACGGTTTGAGACGCGACAAAAAAATCCAATTTTCTTACCTAGTTTTTTACAAAGATAGTCTATGTGATTTGAAAACGTTAGCTGAGGATCTAAAAAAATACCTAGATATTTTATTTCTGACACAAAGTTAATTACACTGTTATTAATTTTAGCTGTTAATTCTAAGTCTAAATATTTTTTACAATTCGCTTTTGAACCTATTACCATGCATTTTGTTTTTAAAGCATTTAATTTCAATTTATTTTGACAAAGCCAATCATATAATATTTCAAGTTCCGCATTTAAAATATTAGTTATTTCTTCAAAATTGGTACCTGCTACACATATAAGGGTGTCATCTGCAAACAAATTAACAAATGCCTTTTTTAAAACTTTGGCAATATCATTCACATAAATTACAAACAAGAGAGGACCCAAAACACTTCCTTGGGGTACACCCCACCTACTTTCCCTATCATGTGAAAATTTGTTATCCACTTTTGTTTTTTGGTACCTATTAGCTAAGTAATCATTGATCCAGTCCAACGCACTACCATTTATACCATATAAGGATAATTTTTTTATGAGAATCGCACGATCAATAGTTTCGAATGCCCGTTGTAAGTCTACAAAAACACTAAGTACGACCTTATCATTATTTATGAACTTTCTCCATTTTGCACATACATATTGTAATGCCGATTCACAGGAATGTTGACTTCTAAATCCGGATTGTCCAACAAATAATAACTGGTTAATCTCAAAATAATGTCTTAATTGTTGGCAAACTATTGTCTCGATGATTTTGTCTACAACTGGCAGTAGGTTAATCGGTCTGAATTCAGCGAGAACCTTTGGTTTATACACTTTTGGTATGGGAATAATAACACTTGTTTTTAGGTCACTAGGTATTTTTCCAGTACGTAACGATGTATTTATTAAATATAAAAGAGGATAGCCTATTACACAAAACAAGTCCTTTAATAATTTAATGCTCAAAAGTTCGTCACTGGTGCTTTTGTTTTTAAATTTGAACACAACTTTTTTTAACTCTCCAAGATTTACCGTTTTAAGTGTAAATAAGTTATTTTTATTCCTGTTAATATCAGAAGCCCACTGTCGCTTTTCTATGGTAGCGGAAATATCATCCAAACTATCGGAATAAAAGATATTAAAATTGTCCTCAACTGTGCCATCGTATTTTTCAAAGTCAATCTGTGTAAAATCTGTAGATTGATTATTGTTTCCTACTAAATTTTTTAGAGTTTTCCACATCCTCTTTCCATCGCCTTTGCACCTGTCTATGTTTTGATCGTAATATTTAATTTTTTCGCTGCGAATTAACGATTTGATTGTTTTTTTTTGTGACTTATGTATTTTTCTTTTATATTTATGAATAGGGAATTTTTTGTTTGTACTGTACTGTTGCACTGATTTTAATTACTAACTTTTATTTTATTTACTGAGGTTTACCATTTGTTTTTGTAATTTTATGGGCAAGGCCCGTTAATAAATAAATAAATATGTAAATAAATAAATAATTATCGAACTACTTATGGTTCTTCTTATTAAATTTTATATTATTTTTTACATTTATCTTTAATGCTTCAGTTTAGTACTATTAATTTATTTATAAATTTCATTTTGTTTAGTGCCTGGTTCCAAGTCAGACAATACACGCTTTTAATGTTGGTCATTGAAAAAGAAATAAAAGAACCCTCTGTTTTCAATGAGATTTTGTAAGTTAGCTAAAAACTGACTTTTCTTAAGATCCTTCAATAGCAGCGTGAAACCCTGAATCGATTCCTGGAATGTCTCATTGAAAAATTAATACGAAAATTTTACTTAAAAGAACTTCTAGTTTGGCGGATTCCTTATTTTTTGTAAAAAAAATTAAAAATGTATTTTAAAGTTTCAATATACCGGGTCCGCCAACGTGGCGGGAATGGAAGATTAAATCATTATCGAGGAGCTTATCAAAAATACTAAACCAGCATAAGGTATCGACTTAAAAGCGGCATATTTTAAAAATATTTTACATTATACAGGGTGGCTCAAAAAAGTGTGGCGGACTAAACTTGCATTTTTTTAAATGGAACACCCTATATATTATATAGTTTTCTAATTCCCTATACAATTCCACGTATATTTTGTATGAAATGTCATATGTCGAAATTCAATTGTTTTCGAGATATTGACGTTTAAAATATGACGTTTTCAGACTTTGAGGGACTGTAGCATTGGAACGGCGCATTTTAGAGAAAAATGGTTTTCACCTCGCTATCTTAGGTTTTCATTCTCTATCCAAGGAAACCAACCTCCGATTTACCATGTTAAACCGTTAAAACCGTTTTTTTGGTTTAACATGGTAAATCGGAGGTTGGTTTCCTTGGATAAGAGAATGAAAAACTAAGATAGCGAGGTGAAAACCATTTTTCTCTAAAATGCGCCGTTCCAATGTTACAGCCTGTCAAAGTAAAAAAATGCCATATTTTAAACGTCAATTACTAAAAAACAATTGAATTTCGACATATGACATTTCATACAAAATATACGTGGAATTGTATAGGGAATTAGAAAACTATATAATATATAGGGTGTTCCATTTAAAAAAATGCAAGTTTAGTCCGCCACACTTTTTTGAGCCACCCTGTATAATGTAAAATATTTTTAAAATATGCCGCTTTTAAGTCGATACCTTATGCTGGTCTAGTATTTTTGATAAGCTCCTCGATAATGATTTAATCTTCCATCCCCGCCACGTTGGCGGACCCGGTATAGGTTCAAACAACGACCTGTATAATTAGACCCAGCGTTTACTTGAGAACATAGACAAATTATTTGGCTCAAACATAATTTGAGATATTGCCAAATTACATAACATTCCTTGATATATTTTTCTGTAAAGGCCTATTAAATTTGTAATAAAATTGACACAATTTTTAAGTTATGTCAATTTTACTGTATGAATAGTAGATATACATTATACTATTATATACAAAAATTAGTTGTTTTGAAGATATATTTTTGTTTATCATTAACAAGAAAATCTTTGTTTATAAAATAATTTATACAGTTTGGCAACAAAATTTCCCGCCAAAATACATTTTCATTTGAAATTCCCCATAATCCTATTGGTCGCAGCAGTTTTAATTTCTGGAGGCCCAGTGGCGTTTTTTTAAAAAAATATAAAATATATACAGGTCATTAAAAACAATCTAATTTAATAAGAAAAGGAATTATATTTCATTAACTATAGAGAGCAATTCTAGGTATTTGTTAACTATATATTTTATTATAGTTCTTTCCATAAAGCGGCCAAATAGCGTGGTTCCAAAATTTACAGTTAAAAAAATATTTTTTATAAATTTAGCAAAAAACGAAATAATCAAAATTACCAGAACTTCCTTTCCGATTTTAATAATTTATTAATAATATTGATAAATAAAATTTTTGAAGCTTGTAACCTGTATATGAAGGTTACCTATATGAAATTGGTTTAAAGGTATCGTTATTTTGCATATTCTTGAATAAAATGAAAAAATTATTAAATATTGATAAAAATGAGATAACAAATGAAAACGTATTCTAAAATAAAGAACCCTTAACTACTTATATTTGATTTTATTACACAACAAACAAGTACAAATTTTAAAATATTTAGAATTCATATTAACAAATTTTATTACCTACATAAATATTAAACCACAATATTTAACTAAGCCTAAAATATGCTGCATTTTTAAAAAATTTATTAAAGATTTGTTCAAGTTGCAGAAATAGTGTTAGTGTTTTTTGAAATGAAACTTGAGAATATTTTGGGTATTTCTTGCTGCATTTCTCCTTTTTTACTTTCTCAATATTCACAAATATTATATCGGTATTGTTCCCGGCAACAGTCTTCGCTAAACTGGTTGAAACATATATTTCGTTCTTATATAATTTTTAAATGTAAGCATTTCTTCTCTCAGTAATTTTGGGCCAACTAAAAATATATGTTTTTAAATTTATAAGTTTATTTTTGTGGAGATAATTAAAGGAACAGTAAAACCACAGGTACATTAAATATTGAGCGAAACCCATATCTAATATTTTTTTACAATGCACTTTACAATACAATAGATTAATAAATCTACTGACATAGCTCAGTAGAAAACAAAAATGTATAAAAGCTCACCAATCCCCGCCAATGAAAATTAAAAAATGTGTACTTACCCCGAAAATCACGATTCTGGCCTATTTTTGCCAAATTTTCCACAGCCGTCACACTGCTTCGGTGCTGTGTTATATTATTTTTATGATAGTAGTAATTTAAACTGGCAGGATTAGTAGAAATGCTTAATAAACTCAATAAATCTTCTAAAATCTTGAATTTCAAAAATTTGCGTTTCCAGATTTCATTTTTATTATTGTCAAAATCGGAAAAAATGATTCATTTATTGGTTGTTGGGTAAACGATTTAGTTTCTTTTATTTATTAGTGCATTAGTGAGACAAAGAACCTAATAATCCGATGATTCATCCTTACCTAAAATTTTTTGCCATTTAATAAATATAATTTTACAATAATCTAATAAACTATTCGATAATATTGTTTGTAGTAAATTATACCTTAATATTATTATTCCTATTAGCAGAAAATATATAGTAAAAGAAAATGGACATTTTGTCTATAATTTGTCTTTGCTCTGACGACAAAATGCATAATATGGCAAGCCAGGAGGGAATTTTCCCTTTGCCCCCCCATTTATGTTTAAGCCAAACAAGTTTGTTTATTTTTATATCTATTGGTTCAATTATCGAAGGGTTCAAATTATCAAATATTATATTTTGTCTTCCTTTTTTTTATGTGTCTTTTTATTCAACTTGTGCATCAATTTGATTGCCGAATAGAACACTTTTTGTTGTAAATTTTTCCAATTACTAATAAAAAGTTTAAAAATTTGCCTTTTCTAGATCACGAAATAGTTATTTTTGTATTAAGTGCGTGAAGTGAGTGTTTTTTTAATGGCATACGAGAGTGTCAATTTTTTGCCGAGACCGCAGGTCGAGGCGAAAAATTCTCTCGAATGTGCCATTAAAACACGAATTTCACAAACGAAATACAAACAACATTTTTTGTACAACTGAAAGTTTGAATTAATCGGTTAAATTGTATATCATAAAAAAATTTTACCATATAATTTCACATAATCAAGTTAACAGCCCTGTCGTTACTATAGAAATGGTTTGTTGGCACGTTGCTTATTTTGTTGTCATACGTTGATAGCTGTTCATATTTATTGCAATTTTTTAAATAAATAGTATAAGTACTTAAAATGGATGTAGATTACGATAGTGATAGCGAGATTCCTTCAAATATAGCCGATATAGCAAATTCGGCTATAGCTAACATGTTACCGGCGAAATCAAGATTTATATACGAGAAAAATTATAACCAATTCCGTGAATGGTGCGGCAAGAAAAATATACAAAAAGTGTCTGAAAAGGTACTTATATGCTATTTTGAGGAGAAATCAAAAACTGTAAAACCTTCTACTTTATGGAGTGTCTACTCAATGTTGAAGAGTACATTGAATGTTAAAGAAAATATTGATATAAAGAAGTTTTCAAAATTGGTGCCTTTTATTAAGAACAAAAACGTCGGATACCGAGGGAAGAAATCTAAAGTTTTATCGAGAGACGATATTAATAAATTCATTCAAGAAGCTGATGATGAAACAAATTTACTTTATAAGGTACAGATGATCAAAATTTTGTATTATTTCAGTAATTTCAATATTTTTTTAATTGTAGGTTGCGTTAATTTTGGGAATCAGCGGTGCTTGTCGCCGTGAAGAATTATTGAAGGTAACTATTGATGACATTGAAGATACCGGGTCTATATTGATTGTTAAAATACCGGATACAAAGACCTATTGCCCAAGAATGTTTACCGTTTCAAATTCTGATTATATTGAGATATATCGCAAGTATAGAGCACTAAGGCCGTCTCATACACACAAAAAGTGATTATTTTTAAAATATTCAAGAGGAAAATGTGTTGACCAACATGTGGGAATAAATAAAATAGGGGAAATTCCTAGCTTGATTGCAAAATGGCTGGGAAAAGAATTGCATAAGAGCTACACAGGTCACTGTTTTAGGAGGAGTTCTGCAACTCTCTTAGCCAATGCAGGGGGTAACATGACATCTATAAAACGCCACGGTGGTTGGAAATCTGCCGCCATAGCAGAAGGATATATAGAAGATAGTTTGAGTAATAAAATTGATATTTCTAATAAATTAAATTGTTCCTCTACTTCCAAACAAATCAATATAACTGATACAATTGTGGACTCAACTTTTCAAGGAATATCTAGCGTTTCTGATCAGCAGCAAGGTGGACCAGCTCCGGGAATTAATATTGGAAGCAATTGTTTGAACTTCACCATCAATTATTATTGTAACAAATGAGATTTTTTGGTAGTTGGTAATTAATTAGTAAATTTGTACAAAAAAATTCAATACATTTTTTAAAAAGTAATGTTTTATCGTTTTTTTTGTAAATCATTTTTCCAGTTAAAAAAAGTCTTTTTTTCACCGTGAAAAAAAGTCTTTTTTTCACTGTTAAAAAAACAAAAGGTTTACGTATCGATAGCGATGAAAAAATGTCAACTTTTTTTGACAGTTGTACAAAAAATGTTTTATTTCGCTATTTTTAATTGGCAAATAAAACATGGACAAACAACTCCTAATTAAAGTTGCTTTAATTGATATGTATACAATCTAAAATTATGTCTGCAATAATTAACATTAATTGATAGCTAATATTTTTTAATCTTTCAATATACCAGCTTTTAAATAATACAACGAAGTAATTTTGGCAGCTTGGAAAAATAATGCTTTTGATTTATCAATTATTATCGGGAATGATGAACAATCAGCTTATACATTACAAACTTTTTAGGTGTAACAGAATTGCAAAAGTACCCAAAGAATAAAATATACACTGTTAAAGACACTTCCATAGAAGTAGAAGAGAGTCTCAAAACAATAATAAGTATAACGGATGACTATTTAAAGTCCAGTATCACAAAGTATGTGGTGGAAAACTTCAGCAGACACAATACAGAAATTAAAGAAGAATTTGTACATCTTTGTGAAAAACTTATGGGAACCGTAAGTATTCCATTCTATATATTTTTTTTTACTACACTAAAGGTTACATTGAATATTCTCGTTCTATGACCATTGACTATTATATAGTATATCATATACAGCGTGATCAGTTAAGGGTACGGAGCGGCCATATCTCGGAAACTACTGGGCATAGAAATTCAGGGAAAAAAATGATAACTAAAGTGGCCATGAGAAAATCCTGGAAATAATTTTTAAGTTCCGCGTTTTGCCGCAAGAGGGCGTAATCTTTTAGGCGACATCTTTTAGGTTACATCAAGTGACTAGTCTAGTCTCTTTTTCAGGTTTCCCATCTAAGTTAAGACTACCATTCTTTTATATTTTTAATACTCATCTTCCTCACACATCCACTTCTCCATACTTTCAAATGACCAGCCATCAATTTTCTTTTCATAAATAATTATTCCAATTCACTTCAGTTCTATGTCCTTTAACAGTTTTTCACACACTGTTTGAGAATAACTCAAACAGCTTCAGTATCACTCCTTTATTTACATAGCTAAAGAAAAGGCTCAAATAAATAAATCCCTTTTATATAAAATATTAAAATAAACCCACACTTACGAACAAGATTTCACGAATCTATTCTATTTTTAGACTCGATGTATAAATATTCTCCTTTGAAAGACACCGCTGAATTCTCTAGTTGATACGCTCTCTGTCTCTCTCTATACAGGGTGCGTCAAACTCAGTGGCCTATTAGAAATATTTAGAAAACGACAAAAGATATGTTTTTGAAAATTTGAGTGTGTTTATAAGAGCTAGTGTTCTAGCGTTTAAAAATATTTTGAAAGGGGCGGTGTTGCCAGATCATCTTGTAACTCCTAGCAACTTTGGAATTTTAAATGAGACACCCTGTATATTATTTTACTTTTTGTTTCTGCTTAATAACACAAACATTTTTTGTATATAATAATCTATGCCTATCTCTTATAGTTTTTGAGATATTAATTAATTAGTCATTTTTTGGGGCCAAAACATGCTAACCAGAAAATCAAATATTTTTGTGATTAAGGCACCTAGAAAGTTAAAATTTTTACAGACGGTTCTTATAGCATGGCCATCTAGGAATTTTGATGATATATGAAAATATTTTTACACAGAGCGTCACAAAAAAACGTAATCTTGGTATTATAAATAGATGCAAAATTCTCAACTTTTTTAAATGGAACACCCTGTATTTTATTTCCTTAACAAAATCTAGTTTATATTTCCTACCAATAAGTATAACATGTTCCTATACCTATCTCTAACCAATTCGAACTTACAAGGGGTTTAAAAAAATTAATAACTTAATAAAAAGGTTTAAACACATTTAATAGTAGGCTTTGGCAGAATTTGTTCGGAAACAAATGAAAAAGAAAAAATGTCAACTTAATTGGTTTTGTCTATAATCTGTGTTTTTAAATTATTAACTAAAATGGCCAATATTTCTTATTCAAACGCAGAAATTTTGAATTTACTTTTTATACATGGAGAGTGTAATAAAATTGTATCAAGAACATGTAGACGATTTAATGAATGGTATCCCAATTCATCTCCAATGACAGCAAAAAAGTTTAGAAAAATAGAGCGAAATATGTTGCAGTATAATAATGTGAATGTGTGACGTATAAATCCATAGAACGAATAATTTTTTTAAATATAGGATAATATAGGAAATTAAGTTGACATCTCGGTTGACATTTTTTCTTTTTCATTTGATTCCGAACAAATTCTGCCAAAGCATACTATTAAATGTGTTTAAACCTTTTTATTAAGTTATTAATTTTTTTAAACCCCTTGTAAGTTCGAATTGGTTAGAGATAGGTATAGGAACATGTTATACTTATTGGTAGGAAATATAAACCAGATTTTGTTAAGAAAATAAAATACAGGGTGTTCCATTTAAAAAAGTTGAGAATTTTGCATTTATTTATATTACGAAGATTACGTTTTTTTGTGACGCTCTGTGTAAAAATATTTTCATATATCATCAAAATTCCTAGATGGCCATGCTATAAGAACCGTCTGTAAAAATTTTAACTTTCTAGGTGCCTTAATCACAAAAATATTTGATTTTCTGGTTAGCATGTTTTGGCCCCAAAAAATGACTAATTAATTAATATCTCAAAAACTATAAGAGATAGGCATAGATTATTATATACAAAAAATGTTTGTGTTATTAAGCAGAAATAAAAAGTAAAATAATATACAGGGTGTCTCATTTAAAATTCCAAAGTTGCTAGGAGTTACAAGATGATCTGGCAACACCGCCCCTTTCAAAATATTTTTAAACGCTAGAACACTAGCTCTTATAAACACACTCAAATTTTCAAAAACATATCTTTTGTCGTTTTCTAAATATTTCTAATAGGCCACTGAGTTTGGCGCACCCTGTATATCTCTCTCAGATTCCTAAAGTAATTATTGTTATTGGCGCCCTTCCGCGTCTTTTCGCTACCCCGACGGTCAACAGGCGAAAACGTGCTGTCTGTCCGGAGTGATTTTAGTCGCGAAATAGAACTCGGTCGATGAGTTGTTTTGGCACTCTGATTAACCCCCGTTTCACGCGAAGGAAAATTAAAATTACTTTCGTGAAACAACCAGCTCTTCTCGTTTTGACAAAAACTGAAATATAAACTCCTCTTATATTAACCATCAGTAAACACAGACCCACAACAGTGAAATAAAAGGTGTAAAAACTACTCTTTTAGCACCACTTTTACACAAAAAACAAACAGTTCATAATTTGTGTAGTGATTAATTTAAGTTAAGGGAAAAGGTTATCCATTCGGTGAATTAGGATCTGCTATAGACCAATACTATTAAGGACCTTGTTGTTTGAACCATATAATAAATGGTTATTTTTGTTTAAACCTAGTGCATTTTATTTAAAGACAAAAAAAGTCCGCTAATAACCAATGTTGGGATGGAAAGTCAACTCTCCCAACACACACAGATGTCAAACTTTTTATTTAACATTCCAACTCTTATAGTGCCTTGAGCCTTAAAACCCACATATTTTTCTTTTTACAATGCACCCATTTTCTCACCGTTCTACTCATTTTTTCATTGAACCTTCAATTTTGTCGCTCAGTTAGGGTGATATCTACTCCAGTTTTCTTTCTTTTTTTTATATTTATTCTCCTGAAGATGAATGCTTCTGCATTCGAAACATGTAGAGAAGTTTTGTAAAATATTTACTTGCTTTAATATAACAGTGGAGGAAGACTTTATGTTCTTATTTCTTACCTTCTAAATTTCCACTCCACTGCAAGTATGGACTATTTCTTCAAATTATTATTTTTATTATTAATGTTTACAAAAATATATTTTAGGTAGGAGATCCGATGATTTTTGTTGATATAATAAAAGTCCACAATGCTGCCAGATCAATGATTAGCCCCAGAATGTGCGCTGAAGATAGGGAGTTTGCCAGTCAAACTGGGTTTATTGTAGAAACAATCACTGATTGGTTGAAAATTGCTTTAAACTATGAGATGGCCAACGCACAAGATCAGCCTGCTTACAAAATTCGACATATTAAGTGTGGTGTAAGGTAGGTAATAATGAAACATTTTTGATATCCAAATTACATATACTTTAACCTATTTTAGGTTAGCCAATTGGTTATGCTATAGCGAGGAATACGTTCAATACATCTGGCATAAAAACTACAATCTTCACAAAGAACTTCTAGATCTCTATCACCAAGAGTTTATGGCCCTGTCGATAAAACTGATGGTTCTTAAAGCTTTAGATACATACCTCTTACACAAATTTGCCATAGAGAAGTTTTTAATTGGCAACACGAACAATATGCCTATACAAAACGGATATTTTGACAACTTACCGATAAATGAAACTAATGGTTATAAAATTATAGTTCAAGCAATACAGAAAAACCCTCTCGTCAGAGAAAAGTTTTCACTGAGTTCAATTTTAAAGAAACTTAACTTGTACGAGGTTCTTTACAAAATGCACAGTATTCTCATTAAACTGCGAAACGTTTCTCATGACATATTAGCGGAAGAGATTAACCTTATAACCAAATCACTGAACCAGATGTTGAATTATTGCAACAGTGGCCCTTTTACAATGTCGCAACCGAAAAGGTTTTTACCAGTGGCAACACAGTTTGAAATAATGCGTTCTGATACCGAAAATGTGCTTGTACACTATTTTAAAATGTTTAATCTTTTGCAGTGCTTTGTATTACTCCTGACTTATCCTAGCACACTTAATTTACCGGCCATTAAAACGCCAATTTTCGAAATAGTTTCTGTTCTCCTAGAAAGTCCGGAAGGTTTGCAGTATCTTTCAGAAAACGGCGAAACTATAAACGTTTTGTTAAAATGTTTCCTTAGAACCGATGAGGAGATGCAGTATGGTATGAACGACATGGAAGTTAGATCTCACAATTTAGGCTTAAAAATAGCTTATAAATTAAGAAGTTTGTATCACATTGAATGCTTACTTGACGTAGGGCCCAAACATGCATTCGACTACGAGGTTGTAGAGATAATCGATCAATTACACGGCCTGTTTTGCTTAACATTTTCTCCTGTGGGCAAATTCTCTGTAGGGGAAGTTTTAGGTATGAGTAATAACATAAAATGTATATTACAGTTTCTTGAAACCGCAAATTCTAAGTCAGAATGGCATATTCAGAAGCTAAAAAAATCTCCTGGGGTGGGATATATCATAGACTTGCTCTATTTCGTTGTGGTTACAGTACCAAATATTCGTTTATTGGAAAAATATACCTCAGATATTCTCTGCGTCTTAAATTTAATTTATGATGAGTCAGTTGCTTCAAAAATCAATGAAATACGAGCTTACTTATCTCCATTGGAAAATGTAAATATCTTAAACTATGACAATATTTCACCGTTCTTAGAATCAATCGAAAGAAATACAGAATCTGTTATATCATATCCGGGACCTCTTATAACTTGCCTTCGGATAATCGAACATTTAGGTATATCAAAGCATCATAATAAAAGCCCCATCATTTCAGAAAATCCATTGTGCAACTATGTTGAACTTAAATATAAACATGTGATATTGCAGCTTTATTCACTAGACGGAACTACGATTTTAATTAAGCTCTTACAGAAGCTCTGTAACCATTTTGAACAGCCTGGGTTGCATAGTTCGATTTTTGTATCTAATCAAGGTCTAGTTTTGGCCAATATTGTTTATCCGGCAATTTTGTTGATAAAACAAATGATGGCTTATGTTGTGCAGTGCAGAAACACCAACTTTAAGGATTTAACGTCTATTCCTGTGCTGCTAAAGACTTATAATTTGTTAAATAGCTTCCCATCAAATGCAAGTGCAAGCTTATTGGCTCAAAAAAGTAAGGTTGCTATAATAGAAACGCTACTAGTTTACACCCAGCCAGTTTCCGATGAGGTCCATGAAAAAGATTCTCTAAATAAAACGTTATGGTCGCAAATGTTAGGAGAAGTCATAAGATTTATTACCACCGCACCCTATACTTTTGTGTCTGGTTTGTTAGTTCTATCGGAGCTATTGCCTCTTCCATTACCAATTCAAACTCGGGACGATCTAACAAAAGAGGAAATATCTTGGGCTATAAATTTAAGGAAACTGTGGTCCGCTCACTTGCACCCACATAGCAGTATTATACAAGATACGGTCAATAAAATTTGTATATCTACACAGCCTCAACTATTAAACTTATTGCGAAGAATTTGTGTACAGATATCAGATTTAGCAGCAAATTCGGCACTTATGATAGCTAAAGGAATTTTAGATAGTGTCTATTATGCGCTAATGTCAAAAGATGAAGGTCCATGTTCAAGTCACGTCGCCAGATTACTTAATTTTTTGGCTTGCTTGGTAACGCACAGCACTATCAAGTGTGCAGTACTGCATTTGATTCACACCAACTCCAACGTAACTGGTAAAACTGAGGACAAATATTCTACCTTAATTTCGGGTTTTTCTAATATTTTAAAATTAAGCAACACCTCAAACAGTCACATTCAGGCACAAGAGTGTATTTTGAGTATAGTGCAAAGTTTCTGTGACATTGAAATAACTTTACTGCAAACTTCATGGGAGAGCGGTACCAGTCCTACTTCCGAAGTGTATATAGCAAACGCTATGCCCACTAAAGAGCATCTTTTAAGCTTTATAACTGTGATTCTAGATCATCTAGCCTCTGAGAATTCCTTTGTGACTTATTTGCCTATAGTTCGGACACTGTTGCTTTTGACCGAACATGATTATGGCTTCTACCATTTGAAAGACAATATTTTAAAGAGGGAAATGTTATTTATGATCATGTTAAAAAAATTGGCACAAAATTTCTTAAAAACCAGCGCGGAATGTTTGTCAACGTTAAATACGCTGGTGGAGTTTCTAAGAGTTTGTTTAACGACAGAAGAAAGCGATGGTAGTTTAATGTATAATCCAAGAAGTATAACGTTAAGTATTCAAGAAGTCAAACATTTAATTGGATGGAATGATGCAGGTAGTGATGATCAAAGTAATAAGCATCCTTTTTTGATCCTGGAGGAAGTGATAAAGGTATTGTAAATCTTGGCCTATGTTAAGAATTACTCTAAGCTAACTTAACACATTGACTACCACCATCCAGTATACTGGACATGTTGTTCTTTCCGTGGAGACCGCGTCCAGTTTACTGGAAACCTAATTTAACGCATTTAAATGTGTTTAAAATTTGGCGCGGACCCTCAGACTCGACTGATTAATTTCGTTGGTTCCAGTGTACTGGACGGTATTTTAGAAAATTTTGAGTGCGAAAAAAATTATCTATAAAAGCTCTACAACCCAAAAATATAATTTTTTTGTAATTACCCACCGCTTTTAACGGTTTCCCAGGAAGTTCCGTATTTTGACCGTCGGTCGTCAATGTGTTAAATTTGAATTTAAACATTTGCTTTACACATTAAAAAAAAATTAATTTCCTGTTTTGGTTTTGTTTTCGACTTTGTTGGTTATTACTTTAGCAAATTGGACGACTTCATTTATTTTTTCTCAAAAAGACCTACTATTTACTCTGGAAAATACAGTTTTGTTTCGATCCGCTCGCTTACCGTCTATGCAATGATTCAAAGAATTTGGTTAAATTAGTATTTTTCTACAACTTTACATACATCCAGGGTCATTTAAAAAGTTGGCATCATATGAAAGACATTTTTATGAAAGCTTAAATTTAACTTTGGCATTTCCATTTGCTATTAAAAAGCTGAAAATGACCTAAAAAAACCTAATTGGTTAAAATTTCAACAAGTTTTATTTTTAATTTTTTTATTACTAAAAATCGATTAGAATATGTTTTTTAAAACAAACCAGAAATAAGGCTGTAAAGTTAGGTTAGAGTTTATGCAAACTTTGAGTACTCGCCAGCATTTACGATATAATAAAGTTGGTCAGTACTAAATAGATGTTAAAATATAAATCAATCAAAATATTATGATATTTGTGTTTATAATTTCATTGATAAAATGACAAAAAGTTATTATTTTGCGATCAAATATACAGGGTGTCCCACCGGGAACCGAATCGGTCTATATATAGAAAACTATACATAGGAAAATTTGACAGTATGCTGAAGGGGGTGGCCGGGCTAAAATATTTTCATAATGGTGGCACTTCCGGTTATACCGAAAGTAAGTGCCAACTTGCTTATTTTAAATGGGACACCCTATATATTATTACATTTTTGCATTCTACGCAAGATTCTAGGCAGATTTTGTATACCATGTCCTATACCTATGTCTACACGTTTTTGACATATTTGAATTTTTATGTCAAAAATGACGTTTGCAAGCCTTAGAATAATTATCAATTTTTTCTATAAAGAAGCCTTATTTATTTCATTTAAGTGGGATTCCTTGTTATAAAGGACCTGCTTTAATAGATTTTTTATAATATTTTGATAACTATTAATACAGGGTGTTTAAAAAAATAAGATTAAAAATGAAAATGAAAAAACTGCATAAAGTCCAGATTTTCAAATGGAAACACCCAAATTTTATAATTATTTTTTATTTAGCATTAAAAATAAGGGTAAGTTTGTATAAGGTTGTATATCCCAAAAATTCTTAGTTTTCGAAATATTGCCAATTTAATATTTTTATATGGGGATTTTGCTGTAGATTATTATAAGTTCAGTTACTCTTAGTTGGCTATGGCGGCGTTGAAAAACAATCAAATGCTAAAAAAATCTATGACGCTGTCACTTAACATTATTAATAATCATTCCCGGGCGCTTAAATTATACAAACGAAGATTATTTATTTAAACTTATTTATTATTTATGGAGAATGTGATAAAGTTATCATCAGCTTTATAGATTTTTTAGCATTTGATTGTTTTTCAACGCCGCCATAGCCAACTAAGAGTAACTGAACTTAAAATCTGCAGCAAAATCCCCATATAAAAATATTAAATTGGCAATATTTCGAAAACTAAGAATTTTTGGGATATACAAACTTACCCTTATTTTTAATGCTAAATAAGAAATAATTATAAAATTTGGGTGTTTCCATTTGAAAATCTAGACTTTTTGCAGTTTTTTCATTTTCATTTTTAATCTTATTTTTTAAACACCCTGTATTAATAGTTATCAAAATATTATAAACAATCTAATAAAGCAGGTCCTTTATAACAATGAATCCCGCTTAAATTAAATAAATAAGGCTTCTTTATAGAAAAAATTGATAATTATTCTAAGGCTTGCAAACGTCATTTTTGAAATAAAAATTCAAATATGTCAAAAATGTTTAGATATAGGTATAGGACATGGTATACAAAATCTGCCTAGAATCTTGCGTAGAATGCAAAAATGTAATAATATATAGGGTGTCCCATTTAAAATAAGCAAGTTGACACTTACTTCCGGTATAACCGGAAGTGCCACCATTATGAAAATATTTAAGCCCGGTCGCCCTCATCAGCATACTGTCAAATTTTCAAAATTTTCCTATGTATAGTTTTCTATATATAGATCGATTCGGTTCCCGGTGGGACACCCTGTATAAAGGCAGTTTCCCAGTAAAACTTTTAGTAGTAAAACATAAAATGTTAAGGTACATTCCTTTATAAAAGTGTTTCCCTCTCGCTGGGAACTTCTTAAGGTCTAAAACAATTTTAAATAATTAAAGAATCCAATGTAAAGGTAACAGATGTATATTAAATTAACATGAAAAGCTAAAACCCATCTCAGAAACGAAAATTGCACTAATTTTTTAGGTTATTTGAAATTGATTTAAATAGATAAATATTTTTTTATCATGGATTTAACACTTAACTATTAAATTGCTCGACACAAAAGAATTGTTAGTTAGTCAGTCCAGACCGTAACTTTCAGGGATTGTTTAAATGATTGATTTTATTTTTAGAAAAATATGGGCCAATGACCTATCCTTCCTACTTTTTTCATACATGATTATTGATTTATGCCTATGTTAGGCCCTATGGTATAAACATTAAGTAATGCAAGTGTGGTGCATATACAATTAAATGTTTTATTAAATATGTGTATGTGTGCCCCAAATTCAAAAATATTTTGTGACGTAAACTGACAACTTTACTTTAATCAATTTGGTGGGGTAGTTTATACGTCACTGAAAGTATTTTTGAATTTATAATATAGTTTTATAGAAACTTAACTTAATACTTGGTGGAATCGGTGACCATCTAATAGAAACTACCATCTTTCTGTATAATTCTAGAAAGAAACCGAGGAAGACACAAATTTTGAGACAATATTAGAGGGATTGACGTTATTTTTAAAACAGCTATTAAATGGAGATGTTCCTCTAAAAAAAGAAGTTCCACAAGAATATTTGTTGCCAACGCCTGAACCACTTCTGACGCAGTTTTCGCGAAGAATCATATTTAGGTAAGCCCTGAAACTATATTTATATACCGGAATAGTGAGTGAGCGATTAAGTAAAAAAAATATGAATAAAAAACAGTGTTTTTCATTTTTATATTGTAAACATGACATGTTTCACCGTCACAGCGGCTTCTTCAGATGTAAAGTATACAAACAAAAATGTCCTAGTTTAAAGTCCGAATCACAAATACCAATGGGAAAAACCAGTAAATTATAATTTTAATATGTAAATTGTTTTAACAGAAAAATTAGGTGTAAAATTTGAAGTCAAAGCAGGCCCGATTTATGTCTTTTCATATAGGGTGATGGCTAAAATATCAAGCTGTGCAATAAAATTGATGGTTCTAAAATACGAAGCTATGAAATTTAAATTTTATTATTGTGTTGGTTATAGCTTTAGGTACTTACTGTACTCACTACAACGCAGTGCAGTTTTGTGTCAATTAAAAAAATCGTTTATTATTCAATCATTTTCCCTGGTCTTCGAGGATGAAGAATACGAAAAAGGGTTAATTACAACTTTATATGAGGTACTAATGTACCCTTGAATGGTTGAATAGTTTTGGACTTGCATTGTCTTTCATTTGTTTTACATCACAACGTTTCAACTGGTAAGTATCTCCAGTCGTCTTCAGGTGAATACTAAATAAGTAAAGTAACTACAGCTCTATTTATACTAGCTAAATGCACTGGAGCATGACTGAGATGGGTGCAGTCATGCGTTTAATTCTTGTGCGGTATTTTAAGTTTACATCTACTTAACAAAGGTTTCCAGATATTTCTTATATCTAGTGAGGGGTTACTAAAACAATCTGGATTCTGGTATATGGTAGCAGCTTCCTTGAACTTCCTCTTCCTCCAATGGTGTTCTTTGTGCAGGATTCGAGCTTCTGTCCACTTAATGTGATGACCGTGTGTCCAGGCATGATCAGCTGCCCCTGATTTTTTTCTCCTTTATGCGTGTTGTTTCTGTGTTCCTTGACCCTAGTTTCAAGTGGCCTTAGAGTCTCACCAATGTAGGATCTGCCACATTCGCAGGGAATCTGATAAACACAGTTTTTCCTATCTTTTTGACTTGTTGGTTTCGTCTTCGTCAGGTGGCTTCTTAAAGTTTCTTTTGAACTGAATACCGTACATCGTACATCTCAGTCATGCTCCAGTAGCATCTAGCTAGTATAAATAGAGTTGTAGTTACTTTACTTATTTAGTATTCACCTGAAGACGACTGGAGATACTTACCAGTTGAAACGTTGTAATGTAAAACAAATTAAAGACAATGCAAGTCCAAAGCTATTCTACCATTCAAGAAACATCATTATCTCCAACTTTCAAACAGACACTAATGTACCCATTACAGCTCGGTGCCGTTCGTGCCAATTAAAAAAAATTAAATTTCAAAAATCGTTATATGCTAATTACGTTTCATAGTAGCATTACAACCTAAAGAGTTTTTGAATTAATTTTTTTTTTAATTGATATGAACGGTAGAGCGTACAGCGCTGTAATGAAAACGGTAATTATTTACGTTACACAAAGCTGTAATAAACACTTTTCCTTATTTTCCATTCTAGAAAACGAAAAACATTTACCAATAATATCAATATACTATACAGTGCGTCCATAAAGCCACAAATTCATTTAAAATTCAGATATTTCATTATAGTAATAACGCTCGAACATGTCAATTAGTATTTTTAGTTGCGTATTTTTTAAAGTAAAAAGTTAGTATACAGGGTGTTCCAGGTAAGAGATGCGGTGGAACACTCGGCGTATTTTTTCTCGAGGGTATTTTGGTTCGTGGTAGGGTCCGTGGTAGCCAATGAAAACAAAAATGGTTTGGGAAAGATCTCAGTTTATTGTTTTTCACACTTCTCCTGTAGGTACTAGAAAAATTTAACGTAGTCAGTAAGATAGGCCACGTGTGGGGGACAAATAAAAAATTATGGTTATGAGAAAAATATTAATATGTCAATTAACTTTAAGAAAACTCACCTAGAAAAATTTAACGACCAGGCACGTAGTGACTTTACTTCTTTGGTAAAACAAAACTAAGTGGCCAAAGGCTCGCGCTTTTACTAGTATTCTTTTGGAAAAAAAAGATAACTGAGAACCCACGCTTCTAGGTCTTTCTCTCGTTCAGAGCAAAAGGACCGGTGGAAAAATTTTAACCTCCGTGAAATTAACTGTCAACCAGGTGGGGGTCCAGGCGCCCAATTCAAAACCGACCAATGATAGCCGACTTCGTCACCCGCACTTTACCGGTCGCGCCGCCACACGGCTAACACGTGTACCCGACATGGGCGTAGATATGGGGTTTTGCCACATCTTCGCCCCCCTTTGAATAAGGCCTCGAAACGTCTCTTATTTCAGTTTCGTGTAGAGGCCGTAGAAGCAATAAAAAACTTTTTTAAATGAGAAGCATGAAAAACACCCCGTTCCAGGGGACTATTACGGTGCTCGAGCACATACGTAGCATTACTTATTTTTTTCTTGACCCGATAAGGGCCTTCGAACAACAATAGCATTTTTTTCGTTTCAGCTCGAATAGCTGATGAGACGGTATTTGCTTTAAGCAAAACTAAATCGCCAGGCTGGAAATCCGCAAACGTGCGGCCGGGAAACTGTACGGCGCGGCGCGCGGCTTTACCTTTTAAAGTGGCATCGGCCAATATTAACTTTTCCTCTTGTGAGATGGGCGTGCCATTTTGCAAATATTCTTGCGGCAAGAGCGACGGCGCCGAATTTCCAAATTGCAGCTCGTTAGCAGCAAAACCCGTCGACTCATGCACGACATTATTTAAAAAGATTTCAAAATGCCCGACTTCCCAAGCCCAACGCGAGTGTTGATCAGAACAATATGTCCTTAATAGGCGGCCCAGTTCGCGCATTACGCGTTCACTTGGGTTTCCGCATGGATGCCGTACCGAAGAATATACCAATTTTATATCATGCGAACGCAGCGTCTCTCGCCAAATTTTTGACGTATACTGCGTACCGTTATCACTGAGCATGCGCGAAGGTATGCCATTTGTGAGGAAATAATCTTTCGTAAGTCGATTTAACATAGCACGCGAAGTCGCCTTTTTTAATGGGTACAAACGAACGTGTTTTGTAAATAAATTTACAACTACAAAAAGGTACATGGTCCCGCCGCGGCTGCGTATTAAAGGCCCTAAAATATCGGAGGCCACGATATCGTCCTTATTTAACGGTATTATTTGCATTTGAGGAGGTTTAGGCAGGATACTAATTTTTGCTTTTTGACAAATTTCACAGGTTTTCAAACGCTTTTTAATTTCACGATGCATGTTATTCCACCAAACTTCGTTTTTTAATAGCAACCATGTTTTATATACCCCAAAATGTCCGAACGCCTCATGATAGACATCAATAAATTCAGGAACAAGTTTACGGGGGACGCACATTAAATAATGTCCCTCACGACTACCCATTTTATATAAGATGTGATTACGGGTAATAAACTGAGACTTTAGTGATAGGTCCTCAGGCAACGCTTTTTTAATAGAATAGAGTTTTTCGTCTTCTTCCTGAAATTTTGATATGTTCCTTAATAACTTTTGAAAATCACCGGGTAATTTAATGAATGTGGATATTTGGAAACACTTATCTTTTGGTGTAGGGAACCTACCCCCCGCATAGCGACTAAGAGCATCGGCCGGTATATTATCTCGTCCCGGAATATGTTTTATTTCAAAGTCGTACTCCTGTAAGATTAATGCCCATCGTGAAATTCGATCTGACAGTAACCGACAACGGTCAATATAGGTAATGGCCTTGTTATCGGTATATAAGTAAAATTTACTACCCAACAGATATACACGCCATTTTGTCAAAGCAAAAAGAACTGCTAAAATTTCCTTCTCGGTAGAAAAATATCTTTTTTCCCTATCCAGCAGCAATCTCGAAGCATAGGCTACCACCCTACGCTCACCCAGGATCAGCTGATAGAGAATGGCAGCAATCCCTACGTCACTGGCGTCGGTTTCCACATAGAAACTCTCACTAAAAATGGGGTGATAAATAAGGGTTTCCTGCTGCAAAAGAGCTTTAAGATCTTGGAAGGCCGCTTCCTGTTCCTCGTGCCAGGTCCAGGCCACTTTTTTTCTTAGTAATAACGTCAGCGGCGCCGAAAGTTCCGCAAACCTGGATGAAAAAACCCGATCATACTGACAAAGACCTAGAAATGCCTGCAGTTGCTTAACATTTTCAGGACGTTTGTAGTCCCGTAGTGCTTGTATTCTCTCTGGGTCCGGCTTCATCCCATCTCCATTTACGATATAACCTAAATAGCGTAACTCAGTTTGAAAAAAAAAACATTTTTCCAATTTCACCGTCAGTCCTGCCGACCCTAGGCGACTAAAAACTTGATCCAAGTGACTTAAATGGTCCTCGAAAGTGTCGCTCATCACCAGTAAGTCATCTAAGTAGTTAAGTAAGAAATCCTGAAAAGGTGCGCCAAACATAACGTCCATGGCACGGCTAAAAGCGCTAACTGCCGTTTTGATACCAAAAGGGAGGACACAAAACCTATAAGTTTGAGTACCGACCATAAAACCAGTATATTTTCTATCATCCTGGTGCAACGGGATCTGCCAGTAACCATGCGTAAGATCTATACTCGAGAGAAACTTTTTTCCTGACATTAACCTTACAATTTCCTCAATTGGTTTAGGTAACTCGAAATCTGGTACCATTACCTCATTTACACGCCTTGCGTCTAGACATATTCGCACGCTACCGTCTTTTTTTAGGGTGGTCATAATAGGCGAAATATATTGTGAAGAGACACGTTCGATGACTCCCCATTCTAACATTTGTGTTAGTGTTTTCTGCACGGCTTCTCGATGAGCCACCGGTATCGGATACGGTTTAACAAAAAACGGCGAATCATCTAATAATTTAATTCGGTGTTCGTACATTTTTGTGCGACCCGGTATATTCGAAAAAATATTGCCGAATTTCCGTAATAATTTTTTTAAATGCTGTTGTTGTTCAATAGAAATTGATTCAATTTTATTTGCAGTATTGTTCACTAATTCAAAAGAATTTATTTGTTGACAAAGTTTAAAATAAAAATCCGGTTTTGGAATTTTATTCTGCAGAAGCGATAAGAATTTATCGTTTTTATTTACAATGCTGCAAATGCCCGGCGGAACATTGTCCTCGCCGTGCTGATATTTTTTTTCTGGTACAATAAAAAATTGTTTATTGCTTTTTATTACTAAATGTTTTTCAGGTAAATTTATTGTAACCTGAAAAAACCTTAAAAAATCACAACCTAAAATAACTGAATGCATGAGATCCGGTATAATTAAAACTTCCTGTAAAAACCTTTGACTTTCTATAAATATTGGTATTTCAGCTTGTAAATTAACTTTTTTGAATTTACTTTTAAAAGCACCCACAACTCGTATACCCGTACATTTAATATGGGGTATCTTCGGGTGAAAAGCTGTTAGCTGTATCCAAATTTCTTCTGAAATGACAGAAACCTGGCTACCGCTATCAATCAAAGCTGTAAACCAAAAGTCAAAAATTCGAACGTTAATTTTAGGCAAAGAGTCGTCCAATATTCCATGCTTAAACTCACATTCTTCTAAAAAATCCTCTCTTGGATTATTGGACAACACTTGTACCTCCTGCGCCCCCTGCATTTGTGGCGTGTCCCTCAAACTGGGGGTCAGTTTTGAGGGCCTTCCCAGTTTTCCGAACCTTCCAGGTCCACTTCCAAGGCAGAGATATGTGGCCTTGTGTTCCTGGAAAATTGGGGTTTAGGAGCCCCATTGGAAAAATTGGGTCTAGGATTTTTGTTATTTGCATATCCTATATGTTTCTTATTACTGTTATCAAAATAGCTATCCGCCTGTCTCAATCGTTCTAGTGCCCCCGTTAATGTTTGCACCCCTATTAATATTGCTGATATGTTTGGAGGAAAATGTCGGGCTATGATGCAAAGTAGCTCCGTAGTTGTATACGGTGGGTTTAAATATTTTGATAAGCTTACATATTTATTAAAATGTTCCGTAAGGAGTCCGCCATTTTCCTCGTACCTATCTGCTTCCAATTTTAATTTTATTTTTATCTGTCGGTCTGCGCCCCAAAAATTCTCTAAAAAAACTTTCTTGAATTCCGTATAATTCAGAAACTGGTCGAAGAAAGCGTCCCACCAGGTTTTGGCTGACTTTTTGAAACTGCTATTTAGTATAAAGGCTATTTTTGTATAAGGTAACGTGTTTACGTCTACTATATTTTCTAACAGGTGCAAAAATTCCACCGGATGTATACTACCGTCATCCCCAAAGTGGGGTAAAACTTTTGTTACGTCTAATAACGAATTATTCGTTGTAGAGTTACTCGTGCCTGTTACATTTTGTTGATTATTATTACTATTGCCTAAATTTACTTGATTTACTGATTGTACTATTAAGTTAATAAGTCTTGCCAACTCCTCGGGTGAGTACGGTGGTGTATAGGCCAGCTGCACTGGCACACCATGTGGTGCTTGAGGTGGTGTATGGGCCAGCTGCACTGGAACACCCAGACCTCCAAACCTTCCTCCATGTGTACGTTGCGGCGTTCCGTCAGAACGATTAGGATTAAATTGAACGTGGTTACCTTGTCCCTGTGTGTGTTGCTGGGCGGTGGTGTTGGTTGCATTTTGCTCTTCCCTTGGGAAACCCATGAATGGTGGCGATGTTTGAGGGTGTGGGAGACTGTGGCGTCCCCGTCCTTGATTCGGCGTGTTCGTTAGAACCATTGTTCATAGGCCAGCTCCTAGTTGGTCGCCAAGTTGCGGTGGAACACTCGGCGTATTTTTTCTCGAGGGTATTTTGGTTCGTGGTAGGGTTCGTGGTAGCCAATGAAAACAAAAATGGTTTGGGAAAGATCTCAGTTTATTGTTTTTCACACTTCTCCTGTAGGTACTAGAAAAATTTAATGTAGTCAGTAAGATAGGCCACGTGTGGGGGACAAATAAAAAATTATGGTTATGAGAAAAATATTAATATGTCAATTAACTTTAAGAAAACTCACCTAGAAAAATTTAACGACCAGGCACGTAGTGACTTTACTTCTTTGGTAAAACAAAACTAAGTGGCCAAAGGCTCGCGCTTTTACTAGTATTCTTTTGGAAAAAAAAGATAACTGAGAACCCACGCTTCTAGGTCTTTCTCTCGTTCAGAGCAAAAGGACCGGTGGAAAAAATTTTAACCTCCGTGAAATTAACTGTCAACCAGGTGGGGGTCCAGGCGCCCAATTCAAAACCGACCAATGATAGCCGACTTCGTCACCCGCACTTTACCGGTCGCGCCGCCACACGGCTAACACGTGTACCCGACATGGGCGTAGATATGGGGTTTTGCCACAGAGATATGACTTTATGTGGATATTTTTTAAATGGAACATCCTCTATATTGCACCATTTATTAATTCTATGTTGAAAATTAAATACTTTTTGTATAACTTACCTAATATCCTAATAACCTATATATCTCTAAATTCAGCGGTTTTTGAAATATTGATATTATTATTTTAGTTCTTCTGATGCATGTGATGAAAGACTAACAGATCGCTATTGGTTGACCATACCCACGGACGAAGTAGAAGGTGAACTAGAAACGGTAAGTTTACTCCCAAGAAAATTGCTCAAAAATACAGGTTCGTAATGCATTGTTCACGTAATCTGCATTTTTTTTTGTTTCCAAATAATTCGAAGCCTATCTCTTAGGTATTTTATCAAGTTCCTATAATATATATAGGGACTAAAAAATAAAAACCTATATTTTCGTCTTATTTAATGGTGTTTTCTGGGAAACTCACCACTCAGAAAGGGAAAACCATATAAAACTTATTTTTTTTCTTAAATTAATTAATATTTTACGAACCTTTTAACAATTATTTGTTAATAAACAAGCCGACCTCAATGTATTTTTTAATTTGATATTGTTTAACGCATCCCGGGCGTCGCTGATGCTTGCAAATATCCTTTGTTAGACCTGAGAATTCTGTCTTTGTCTTCACGTACATCGTATATTGTACGGCGATTAAAAGAATGCATCCTTAAAGAATGTACTAATTTGCAAAATATATTACCCCTCCAAGAAAACTTATCAAAGACGTATTTTGTTCATGTTTTTGACATTTTTCAATCGTGGCGGTATCGATCGTGATTTTATCCCGCAAACCTAAATCATACAGTATAACTATGATATCATAATCGGAAAGTTGGTTAAATTTGCAAGAAAAATTGTGAAGATGGTAGTTCAATATCTTGTTTCGTTTCAGAGTTATTGCCAAAAGAATAATTTTTAACACTTTAATTGAGGAAGTGATTGTTTTCATAATTCCGTGGTCAAGCATTTTTTAATCTTTATGAATATGTAGGATTTTGAGTCGTTATTCCAATAAAACTACTCTAGAATTAATAACATGGTCATAGAATACTTTTAATTTAGACATAATTCTAATATTGTCTCGTATCAAAATGATAGGCGACGGGAACGTGTAGCTTAGATAGTTTAAAATTACGTTTTAATTATAAAGCAAGCAAGCAATTGGATGTTTTCCTTGATTAAATTATTGATTTTAAAGTCCTTTTTGGGCCATGAAATAATGAGTAACAAACCTACAAAAATATTTTTGTCGTGGGGCTCGACCACGGAACTACGAAAATAATTATTTCTTTTAATAAGTGGTAAAAGTTATCCCTTTGGCAATAACTTTGAAATGAAAGAAGATATAGAACTGTGGTATTCACATTTTTTCTTAAAAATTTAATCTACTTTCCGATTATGATGTCATAGTTAGACATGATTTAAGTTCTCGGGATAAAATAAAAAAAACTGTTATTGCAAATAACTCGGAAGGAAACGAACATATCGAACTACGGTGTTTACATTTTTTTCTTCTAAATTAGTTTACTTTCCAATTATGATGTCCTAATTATACCATATGAAAGTTTTTTAGATAAAATGAAAAAGACTTATTATTACAAATTGCGCCCTCTAACAATTTTATTAGGAACTATCGTCTTAGACCAAAATGATGGAGAATTATCTAACCTTTCTAATGATGTAACGAAATAATTAAATGTAAAAATTTTCGGAGAAATTTTAAATGTAATTATTTAGTTTTCAATTGTGCCCCCTTACGGTGAAATGCAGAACTTACATATTATTTCCAGGATTTTCGCATGGCCACTTTAATCAAAAAAAAAATCCTGAGTTCTATACCAAGTAGTTTCCGAGATATGGCCGGTGGCCAATCCGTAATAAAACTCCCTGTATATAAGATCAAAGAATCATTTAGATTAATTTACACTTAATTTTTATAGGTACCTTGCGATCTGTTTGAAATATGCCGTCAATTGCCACCAGAATTCAATTTAATTAAGGAAGTAGAAAAATTATGCAGAATTTCTAGGACTGATCCTCCGAATATTGACACTACCAACAAACACAATGAAGAACAGAGAATTAAAACTAGGAAACCTTTTAGTAAGTAAAATATATATATACAGGGTGTCCCGTAACTTATGGGCCGTAGAGTAACTGGAGATACTAGACATCAAACTAAGCCGATTATGTCATAAGTATAAGTTTTTTCGGATTGTCACTTTTGTTTTTTTTTTGTGTTAATTTAATTATGTACTACGTTTTTTTATGCTTAGGGATGTTTAAATAGAAATATCTCGAAAACCGTTAAAGATATTAAGATCAATCAAGTACACATTTTTGACTCAGAAAATGTCCTTTTTAAGAAACTATAATTGAAAAACACCTAATATTACAGGTAAGAAAAAAAATCATAGATTTATGAAGCCCAGTGTATGCAACTAGCGCCCTCTAGTTTAAAACTGAAAAATTTCTACAAATTCTTATTTCTTGCTCATAAAAACATAATATTGCCAACTTTCAATTCGATTCATTAAACCGTTTTAAAATTATGGCTTATTTTCGAGAATAAACTTTTACTTTCAGCACCCTGTATCTCTAGAACGAGTAACAATCCGAAAAAACGTATATGACATAATCGGCTAAGCTTGATGTGTAGTATCTCCAGTTACACTACGGCCCATTAGTTACGGGACACCCTGTATACTCTGTTTAACTGCAGGCTTCAGGTAATAGTAATAATTTTACATTTGTTGATTATTTCTTATTTAAAATCATCTCTTGTAAAATTTATTATGTAGGTAAATCAGAAAGGTATTAGCATTTGTTTAATAATGGCTTTATTCTTCAATCCGTGCTAAAACATGGTAATTCAAAGTAGTTATTCATGTTATTACAAGTATATGTTTACCTACGTCAATGATACTAACCTATAATAAAAGGTATAATGAATAATTAAAATCATAATTAATTTTATTACAGTACATACAAAACAATACCTAACTACGGAAACAAAAACAGTCATACAATTATATGACAACTAATCAAATGTTTTAAATGAGTGGATATGATGTCTATATCGCACAGGGAAGTAAATTCTGAGCGCAATATGGAGTATCCACTCGAGTTGTACAGCATATTTTTTCTACGACTCAAGTTCTGAACGTCATACTAAAAATTAAAAACAAATTATTTGAATCAATTTTTAGAAATCTTTTCTGTAATATTTCTAATTTTTTAACTAAAGTTCTATTTGTTCCTCCCCAACCTAAAATTCCGTAATTTAAATGAGTTTTAACTAATGCATAATATAATATTTCCAGTTGTTTTACGTTCAAAATATTTTTAATGTTTCTAAAAAAAGTATGGGTTTGGGATTAGTTAGGTAGTAGATTATAAAGTTTAACAGGTATCGTGTTTGGCGCTGACCTCCTTGGCTGGATCATGGGGTGGTAATTTGGAATAAACGTCATATATAGTGTGTGTGAGAGGGTGTGTGTGTGTATGACCTTAATAAGTATATTTGTTTAGTTTAACGCATCAGTATTTGCTGTTAAGCCGTATACAGGGTGTTCCAAGTTAAGTGCGCACTATTGCTAACTCTTTTACTATTATAGATACAAAGTCGGTTAAATTAGCAAAGTAGTAACATTTTTTCTGCTGATTAAGATAGTAAAAACAAAAAAACAATTGAATACAGCATTTCCGATTAAACGAGAAAAATGCATTTTTCGTAAACGGAACACCCTGTATATTTTTGACACAAATGTTTGCAAATCATCTACAGAATAAAGAAGTTCATATGCCATATTTACTTTTTAGACAAGGTGGCTGTGCATTTTTGAAACAAAAGCTTTATTCGGTGCGTCAGTAGATTATTCTGCTGTCAACAAAAGTAAGCATTTATGTTATTGTAAGTGATTGAACTGGTCTGTGATTTTAGATTTTTTGGTAAAAATATTACAAAATGGTGTTCACACATTTAGAAAAATGCGATATGTTAGAAGCGTATTTTGTATGCAGAAAAAATAGTTTCCGGGTACAGGAACAATATTCCCAAATGTATCCTGAACATGATCATCCAAATAGAAGGTATTTTTTAAAGCTGTATAGAAAATTTAAAAGTAGTCTGTGCTAAGGCTAGAACTAAACGCCAGTTTATAATAAGTGAACAAGTAGAAGTAAATGTGTTGTCATATTTTGAAGCATACAAAATTAATTCAACCAAAGATTTGGCAAGGGACACTGGTTTAAGCTCAGTTACAATATGGAGAGTTTTAAAAAAATATAAGGTTGTACCCCATAAGTACTGACCAGTGCAAACATTATTACCTGGGGACTCTGAAAGGAGACTACATTTCTGTCAATTGTTTGTTAAAATGTGCAGGCAAAATCCTAAGTTTTTAAGGCACATTTTTTGAAGCGATGAAGCCAATTTTTCAAACAGGGGTACGTTTAATCGTAAAAACATGCATTGCTGGTCTAGAGAAAATTTGTTTCTTGCACAGCCACCTTGTCTAAAAAGTAAATATGGCAATAATTAGATTATTCTTAGTTTTAGGCCAATATTGCATATTATGAACTTTTTTATTCTGTAGACGATTTGCAAACATTTGTGTCAAAAATATACAGGGTGTTCCGTTTAAAAAAAATGGATTTTTCTCGTTTAATCGGAAATGCTGTATTCAATTGTTTTTTTGTTTTTACTATCTTAATCAGCAGAAAAAATGTTACTACTTTGCTAATTTAACCGACTTTGTATCTATAATAATAAAAGAGTTAGCAATAGTGCGCACTTAACTTAGAACACCCTGTATAGTGTTCATAGTATTATAAGATTGGTAATAAAATGTCGACATTCACACCAACAAAAAGATGTTCCAATAATTCTCCACTATCAGTGATTGAAAAAGTTATTATTTTAAATGTACATGATTGCATAAAATACGATTACCCAAATTTAACTGTACACGAAACTGTCGACCGATGTTCCCGAGTGACTGTAGTTGGAAAGTCCACCGTTTTTAAATTATTGCGGGAGAGAAAGACAGCAGGTCAAATGGAACATCCTAAGAAAAGTCCAGGCAGACCAGTAAAAGTCCTTGATGAAGACACCAAAAGTGTAGTTCGAAGAAAAGTTCAATCTTTTTATTTCAAAAAAGAAATACCCACTGTAGATAAGATTTTAATGGAGCTTGGCCAGGATGACAGTATTCCGTTGAAAACTAGAAAACTTTTATAGCCCACTTTAAAAAATATAGATTTTGTCTGGGAAAAGCATATTATAAGTGTAAATCACTTTTACTGGAAAGCGATTAAATTGTTTGCTGGCGACGAAAATACTTAAGAAGTATAAAGCAGTACAGAAGAGAGCCAAAGAAAATCTTTTATCTTGATGAGACGTGAATTAATGAAGGTTATATGGTATCAAAATTGTGACAAGACAAGAATATAACCAGTGCTCGCCAAGCTTTCATGAAAGGCCTGTTAACGGGTATTAAGGTGCATTCAAGTAAAGCGAAGAGACTAATAATCGCCCATATTGGAAGCCACGGGGGAATTTAAAAAGGTTTGCTAACCTTTCAGTCGTCCAATACGGGAGATTGCCAAAGGTTTACTCTGATATATGCAACTGGACCTAAAATACTCTGTATAATGCATTTTTGTTTTTCAGTAACACCAATGCGGCCACGTGGATTTCCTCGCACAGCACCCCAGAGACCAGACCTATTTAGATCGCGACCTCCGAATACTTCAAGGCCACCGTCGTTGCACGTGGACGATTTTGTGGCATTGGAAACATGTGGAGCTCAACCTACCGGACCTACAGGTAAATATTAGGTCATTGATTAATATAAGACTATAAGAGTGAAAATTTTAACTGGAATTATGTTGATAACAAAGAATAGGTACATTGCTGGAAAAAATTATAAAACAGAAATACTGTTTTGCTATTTAATAGCTTTTTGCATTTCCTTAAATTTTACCCTTCATCCAGGGATGGAAACTAACCCAACTTTTTTTCAAAATAAATGCATTTATTTTAATGGATCGCGGAAAGGGGTATGAAATGAAAATTACCCACCACTAGCTCTGACTTTAAAAATATGATTTCTTAAATAATCTTTTATTATAACACAGTATTATTGATCGTGTAATATTGTCAGTATTCACCTGTAGACGACTGGATATACCTAATTAAAAGGTTGGGATTTGAAACAAATAAAAACAATGCAAGTCCAAAACTATTCTGTCACTCCAGTTAGGTAACTATCAAGAGATAACGTAAGTTAATCATCTGTATTATGGTTAATAACCTTATGTAATGCGCTAATGTAATATGGTGGTAGTGCAGTGGTTAAGTTATTTATTTTTATTTAATAGATAGAACCCAACGAAAAAAAAGTTTATCTACTTTCATTTAGTAATATGAATTTTAAAATCGTTTTGTAAGGGCATCTATTACAGCACTAGTGCTGTAATGGAAAAAACGGTTTAATTAAAATTTTGCTGTTAAATAAAACCACACTTTTTAGAAGAATGATTTATTATTAACAATTATAAAATTAATTACCAATTATTAATTAAAATATAACACTTAAGGTTTATTATAAACATTAATAATACACTTTTCACAGTTACAAATTTGTATAGCAGAAGTGGATGTGATGGAGCCCTTTACGTTCGAATTTTCAATCATTAAATCCGTGTCTGACCCCATGATCTTCTTTGCTATTTGTTTCTTATTTTCTAAATAATTCTCAACGTGGCCTTCTGCCGTAGAAGAGGATTTCCAGCCAGAGATGACGCTTTAACATCTGCATATCTGCACTCCCATCAACTAGAATGGTGGCTAAGGACCTCCTAAAACAATGTCCACTGTATCCTTCGGGATTATTCAATCCAAGTTTTGTTGCAATCTTTTTTGGTATACTTCCAAAACTATTAATTCCGACAGGCTGGGAGGTGCACTTTCCTTTTCCATAGAATACAAAAAACCGCCTGTGAGTTGCATTAAGAGGACGAAGTTTAGCATACTTTCGGAAAATACTTAAACAGTTGACACCTGTTACATTTCCTTCTGTTATAACAATTTCTCGCAAAATTTTGGTTTTCGAGAATGGAATCACAATTTTTATATACAAATCATTGTGTTCAATATGATCCAACATTAACTTAGCTAGTTCTTCGCGCCGACAAGCCCCAAAAATGCCGATTAACATAACAACCTTCATAAGTAAATATGTTTCATCATCTGCAGTACTAAGAAACTTACATACGTCTTTCTTTGTGAAAACTTTGGACTTTTTGGCGTTGTAACCCTCTGAACTTCTTTTCAAAAATGCGATTAGTTGAGAAAATCTGCTTATATCTTAATTTTTCTTGACTGAAATCATAGTTCTCAACATTGAGTAGTGAGTCCATAGTGTAGATGGTTTCTGGGAGCGTTGCTTTACGGAAAAATAACCCAATAGGATTTTCTCAGACACCTCCTTTATTTTGTTAGCTTTGCACCAATCTTCAAACTTCTGATACTCCAACTCATACCGCGCCTTGGATTTTGTCGGAACTAAACTTCAGATCGCTTCGTTTGCCTCTGCTTCTATATCAGAGGGTAAACTTCCATCAGAATCGCTCATTTTGAAAAACGCTTTTTATATTTTTGAATTTGTTTGACAAAGTTTCGACAGTAACCATGCGAAACAGTAACTATTCGAAAGGTAACATAAAAAACTGGATTAGTAAACTTAATAGCAGGTGCATTTTTACAGGTGCATTTTTATTTTAAAAAATGCCTTTTGCCAAATATTTTTATTCATGGATGAAAGTAGATAAAATTTTGTACAATGTTCTTGTTGTAAATTCATATTACTACACTCGATGTTTTATTAAACTCGGCTGACGCCTCGTTTGACAACTTTAACATCTCGTGTTGTAATATGAATCTTTAAAACACTTATATCGTAAATAACTATTACAACATTCTAAGTGGTTTTATTAAATTATTTATATATAATTATTAGATTAATGTAAAAGGCGGAATATGAAAATAATTACGTGTGTTAATAAAAATTCACTTATAATAATAGTACAAGATTCCGACTAAAATCGACCTTCACTCATTTGTTTTCCTAATAAAAGGTATTTTTTTTTATTAAACATAATGTTTTAGGCTCCCCGTAATTAAAAATAATTGAATTAATTTTTTATCTCTACAATTCATGTTCTTACATATTCAGTACCAATAGAAAAGCGTATGAAGAAAATAAAAATGAAGTTGTCTATTTATTATCAGATTATCAAGTATAAACAGGTGCGTTGGTATTACCAATTTACACTTACCTTTATTATTTAATATTTTAATAAATATATATATTTGTTTGAAGGTTGGAGACAATGATGTTTCTTGAACGACAGACGAGTTTTGGACTTGCATTGTTTTAAATCACAACGTTTCAACTGGAGATACTTACCAGTTGAAACGCGCTTTAAAGCCCGAATATTTGGGGTAGGATAGAAAGGCGCTAAATGTACTTACTCTATTTTCTCCGCGCGTTAGAGAAAGACAATTCTTTTGCAGCAAATCTTTGTTTAAGTAAATAATATAAAAATAATTTCTAATAATATGAAAATGCATAACAACAATAATATCAAGTAATATTTACCTTTCCAATTTTATGAACTTCATAATCGAATCCATCAATTTTTTGCAACCTGCCTATTTTGCCTGTATCCGATTTTAAAGAAATTCCTAAGTTATTGACTGACCATGAATCAATAAATTTCCCAGCATATACTTTATCTCTTAACAAAATAATAGTGAATGCTTCAGCTTAAAAAGAAATTAAAACGTTTCAAAATGTAAAATATGACGCCTATCTTATTTCCCTCGATAAAACTAATGGGAAACAGCCCATTTATAAATTGGAAATGTTTGACATAAAATCCATAATTTATGCCATTTTAATGGTTTTAATAGAACGTCCAATTACGACCCATTTCTAAGTTCAAAATGTTAAATTGACGCGCGTTTAAAAAGAATAGCCCCATTTTTTTCTAAAATTGACAATTCATTTTCCAGTTTACATAATGTCCAAGCTAACTATTAAAAATCTTGAAAGTTTCAGATTCGGGAGAACTTGTCCCCGTTGCCAAAATACCAGTTTTTTTTTGGAAGAATATTTTAAATATTTTCAATATGCGAAGATGTTGTCAAAAGATAAGGGAATAAAATATACCCAAAATGAAGTGTACAAGATTATATTTGTAGGAGACATTGTCGAATATATACCGGGTGTTGCATCGTCGAGCGGGACATAGGAAATCCCATGTAATTTTAAATGGGGTCAATTATTGGCTTCCCTAATTATTTTAGACTTAGAGAACAATTCTATTTAGGTTTATTAAAGAGCACTAAAACCCACATTTAAAAGAATAACTTTAGATATTTTTGATGAGCCCGTTTACGGGTTATCGCCGATTTCTTTTTAACTATTTCTCCTTTTTATGGCCCCGTATTTGCGGGCACCAGTCAAGGTAAAAGATGACTGTCAAAAAAAGTTGTCATTTTGAAATGTGTGCTTTATTGTTATAAAAACTCGTACATCGAAAATATTAAAGGTGTATTTATGAGTACAAATTAATCTGAATAAAACTAAAATAAAGTATCCAATTACAAGGTTAATTATGACATTTTACATGTTTCAATATTTTACTAATTAATAGGTAGCTACTATTAAATTGTTAGAACTTTAGGATTTAAGAAGATGTTCAAATATTTTCTTCTTACATTCGCTAGTTGGTAAACTGAAATTCTATTGCATTCGGCAGAAATAGCATTTTTTAACTCGTCTAGATTTGGGTATTTTTTTATCTTTGTATATCCTGTTTTTTAAATGGCCCCAGAGAAATAAATCATTTGGCGATAAATCAGGAGACCTGGCTGGCCAATTTACTGTATGATTTAAGCCAATACAATTTCCATTAAAAGCACGGTTTAAATATTCCCGGACAGCCAGGGTACTATGTGCCGGGCAGACATCCATTTGGTACCAAACTTCCTGATTTTCCCTGGCGGCATCATGTAAAGTAGGTAAAATATGATCTAGTAGTGCCAAAAAATATTCTGCATTTAAATTTCGTGTAAGAAATAATGGCCCGATAATATTTTCTCCGAAAATCCTAGCCCAAACATTAACTTTTTGTGGATATTGCGTCCTTGTTTCGACAAACCTGTGTTGGTTTTCTTTGCTCCAATATCGATAATTTTGAACATTGGGTTCATTGTTTAAGGTAAATATGCATTCGTCAGTGAAACAAATGTTTTTTAAAAATTCCCTATCCATATTTTCTCTTTCAATCATACCAAAACAAAACTCCTGTCGTCGTATTTCGTCCCTATCTCTTAGCTCTTGGTGCTTTTCATATTTGTATGAATAATATTTATGTCGTTTCAAAGCTCGTAACGCTGTGGTGTGATCTAATCCTATGTCATCCTCAAGTTTCCTTGTGCTGATCTTCCCATCATTTTCTTCCACGCACAATAAAACTTGCAAGTCCCTATCATTTTTTGCATCTCTTCTTTGTTCCTGCCTTTCTAAACATCTGCAGTTATTTATTACAGTGCCTTTTGTCTCAAATTTCTTGATAGTCCTTTCGACTGTAGATTTTGCAGGTATCGGTGTATTCGGATACAGAGCAGCAAACATGTCTGACACATTTTGATAACTATTTCCTTATAATACCATTTAATCAATATTTTTTCGTCAGAAGTGTAATTCATGGCTAATATTTTCGATGTACGAGTTTTTATAACAATAAAGCACACATTTCAAAATGACATCTTTATTTGACAGTCATCTTTTACCTTGACTGGTGCCCGCAAATACGGGGCCATAAAAAGGAGAAATAGTTAAAAAGAAATCGGCGATAACCCGTAAACGGGCTCATCAAAAATATCTAAAGTTATTCTTTTGAATGTGGGTTTTAGTGCTCTTTAATAAACCTAAATAGAATTTTTCTCTAAAATAATTAGGGAAGCCAATAATTGACCCCATTTAAAATTACATGGGATTTCCTATGTCCCGCTCGACGATGCAACACCCGGTATACAATTATTTTTAATTAAGGGCAGCCTTGGGCTGATTTAATTAGACAACCCGTCCGCGATTTGTTTATTTATTCATTATGTTTCTTAAAAAATACCTTTTATTAGGAAAACAGATCAGTAAAGGTCGATTTCAGTCGGAATCTTATACTATAAGAGCACCACAATCATTATTCTGATACATGTAAAAAAGTAACCGATGCCATTGATATTTCATTAAAATGTATTTTTCACAAAGCTATTAATAAACTTCTGCTAGCTTTGCGATATTCATAAATATAGTCCCCTATTATTTACTCCTAACTAATTTCTATTTTATTTTTAGGATATAACAAACTCAGTAGAGAAATATTAGCATCAAGTAGGATGGCCAGGGGATCAAGAGGGAGAGCTTTCGTTACTTCAGAGAGAAGTATGCAATATAACAGACAGATGTAAGTATAGTTTTTAGTAAATAGGAGGTATAGATACAGTTTCCCCCAAATATGTTGTATGGATAGGATAATTAAGTATATCAAGATATATTTTTTTGAAGGGGTGTTTCTTAACCTTTGTATTAATTTTTTTATTTGGTAATTCTTGGGTTACTTAAAAACCAACTCATTGTAATGTTACGACGTTTCGTACGTTTGTGTTGTACTTTTTCAAGCTTTATTCAAACATCTTGGAGTTGTCTGTTTGAAGGTTGGAGACAATGATAGAAGAGTTTTGGACTTGCATTGTCTTTATTTGTTTTACATCACAACGTTTCAACTGGTAAGTATCCCCAGTCGTCTTCAGATGAATACTAAATAAGTAAAGTAACTACAGCTCCATTTATACTAGCTAGATGCACCGGAGCATAACTGAGATGGGTGCAGTCGTGCGTTTAGTTCGTGTAACACTCAACTTTTCGTATGTCAAAGGAGTATCTAAGAGAATTAGAAGGTTAGGACAACGATACAACATCAATACGGTATTCAGCTCGAAAGATACTTTAAGAAGCCACCTGACGAAGACAAAACCAACAAGTCAAAAAGAAACTGTGTCTACCAGATCCCCTGCGAATGTGGCCGATCTTACATTGGTGAGACTCTAAGATCACTTGAAACTAGGGTCAAGGAACACAGAAACAACACGCTTAAAGGAGAAACCGGAAAATCAGGTGCAGCTGACCATGCCTGGACACACGGTCATCACATCAAGTGGACAGAAGCTCAAATCCTGCATAAAGAACCACATTGGAGAAGAAGAAAGTTCAAGGAAGCTGCTACAATATACCAAAACCCAGATTGTTTTAGTAAGCCATCATTAGATATATGAAATATCTGGAAACCTTTGTTAAGTAGATGTAAACTTAAAATACCGCACTCGAACTAAACGCATGACTGCACCCATCTCGGTCATGCTCCAGTGCATCTATCTAGTATAAATAGAGCTGTAGTTACTTACTTATTTAGTATTCACCTGAAGACGACTGGAGATACTTACCAGTTGAAACGTTGTGATGTTAAACAAATAAAGACAATGCAAGTCCAAAACTCTTCTATCGTTCAAGAATCTTGGAGTTCGTGTGTTATGTTGAACTCAGTTCAACAATGATGTAACAACAAGTTCAACATTTTTTTTTTATGATAAAACACCTGCACTGTAGGAAAAATCCTTTAAGGCGCTCTGGGAGCGGTGCGAGTGCGAAAAAAGCGATTAACGTTGGTCTTGAAACGTTGAAGATTGTATTCATTGGGAAACACGACCTCAGGAAGATCATTCCACAAAGATGACGTTCTCCAGATGAAAGAATTCTTGAACAATGAAGTTCGAGGAGTACTAAGCTGAACAACATATGGATGAGCGGCAGCGGTTCGCCGTGTATTTCTATTTTGCATTGCTCTAGGTGGAATCAAGTGGGCAATGTCAGTCGAACACCTGCCATGGAAATATCTGTAAAAAAGAGCCAAACCACCAACCTGTCTTCGATGCTCCAGGCTATCGAGGGTCTTGGTCAGCTCGGGGTCGCCGATCAGACGAACGGCTCTCCTTTGAATGGAATCCAGTAGCCGAAGGGTGTGCTTGGGTGCAGAGCTCCAGACATGAGAGCAATATTCTAATGATGGTCGAATCTGGGCTTTGTAGAGTGTCAAAAGTTGATGAGGTGTGTACAACCTTTTGGTGCGGAAGAGTACACCAAGTTTCTGTGCAGTTGCCTTGGCAATTGCGGCAACGTGATCATGCCAAGACATATTACCTCCCAGATTGACCCCCAGCAAATTAATAGACGGTGCCAGGTGAATTGCGTGTCCTGCCATGACTATATCCGGTTCTGCAATGTTAACCTTTTTGGAGAAGACTGCTGCCTGGGTTTTCTTAGCATTAAATTCGACTTGGTTACTGTCACCCCAAGCCAAAATTTCTTCCAGGTCATTGTTGAGGCGCAATACTTCATGCTGCCTGCGAAGATGTGCGTCGGCAGCGGATGTTTGGGGAGTCAAGGTAAAAGATGAGACAAGTGTGCTGTCATCAGCAAAGCTATAAATTGGATTTTGGGTTTTCACTAGAAGGTCGTTAATATACAGTAAAAAGAGGGTAGGCGACAATATGGACCCTTGAGGAACACCGGCATTGATGGTGAAGGTGTCTGAGAGAAACAACACTACATAACATAACAACTACATATGGATACAATGGGCCTTATATAGGCCTAAGTATACTGGCTCTTCCGCCAACCCCAGCAAAAAAAAACACAACAACTCCAAGATGTTTGAATAAAGCTTGAAAAAGTACGACACAAACGTACGAAACGTCGTAACATTACAATGAGTTGTTTTTTAAGTAACCTAGTATACCCAAGAATTACCAGATAAAAAATCAAGATATCACGACATTCAATTTAAGGTAAAAAGGCAGGTTCAAATAAGAAAGCATAATTATTTTATAAAGCCAAAATAATTTGGACCATGCCTACATGTGCATAAATTTTAGCTCGCTGAAAAATTGATTTCAAATTAACATTGATATCATTGTAAAATTCAATTCAAAAAAAAGAAAGTCATATCAAGTTTAGTTTCTAATTTATTTGCCATTAAATGATACTATGCTATGCTGTAATTTCTTCGCGGAACTGGAGAAAAAATTGCTGTTTTTAGGCATAAAAAGATTAATAAGCATAATTTTCAAATAAAATAAAATTTGCAACCCCCTCTCCAAAAACGTCGGTAAAATGTCATAAAATCCTTGTTTATAGAGATGCGGAATCGTATGATCATGCACCATGTATATGTTTTAGCAATTTTTTTTAAAAATGTCAAAAATACGTATACATATTTGTGCTGTAAATAGCATATTGCGCACGAATGGATAAGTTTCCATGAGTGTGTAATTGCATTACAACTCGAATTACGTACCATACTTTACCTACGAACATATTTATTAAAATTAAAAAGAAAATATGCTGTTACTTTGTGAAGAGATTAAAAGTTACTGTGAGCTTTACTTTACAGCACGTAAAATTTAAGTCAATAGCTAATTTTTGCCAACCAACAAAACCCCGCTATTCGAATTTTCAAACGTTAATATCTCAGTATTCATTAACTCCGGAAACCTAAATTTCGGTTCGCTAGAAATAATGAATTTGCCGCTGAATATGAAACAGGTTTATATCAAATTGTTTGTGTAGTTTTAGGGAAATTCGCGTTTTAAATATCGTTTAGCGGTATTTTAGTGGTTGGCAAAAACTGACTATAATAGGTAGTATGTTTTTTGACTCACGTCTATATCCTAGTCCGCTGCCAAGGTCAGGCGGATGGCGGGACATTTAAAATATAGGTTGAAATGGATTTAATTATTTTTTTACGTCACGGTGATGAGTCATAGAGTCGAGGTATTAAGTTTTCTTACAAGAACAGTTTGCCGGTTTGTTGATTTGTGGCCTTGTGGGGCATAATTAAAATGGAGGGGCAGGTTATTAATCAGGAAGTGTTGTTATGGCATGCGGCTGACACAAAATATTAAATATTTTGAAAGTAAAAATCTAACCGTCCGTTTTTAAATAGTAGAACAGTTTATGTGTGCACAGAACGTGGAAGGAAATGCAGTATAAAATCAAATAATGTCTTCATATGAAATTTTTGAGAAGATTGGTGTCTACATCAAGAAACAGGTTGCCCTCTAAACTTAGTGCATTAAGAAAACGTCATAAAATAGCTGAACAGATAGCCCACACTATTGAAATTTTTGATGACAATTCTGAACAGAAATGGTTTATTGCTTCATCTAAGAACACGGATAGTACTTCAGCCCTTGAATATTATACAGTCGAACGTATTAGTGACACTCAAGATATATACCAATGCAATTTTAATTGCAATGAATGTAAATGCACATTTCTTATGCATCAAAAAACGCCACATCCATCATTTCTTCATATATAATATCACAAGAGATAAAATTTTGTCGGCAAAATTTTCGAAAGGTATGAAAGTTTGTTGCTTAAAAGCAACAAACTTAAATAAATCCTTGAGAACAATTTTGCTTACACAATTTTTTCTCGAGTGGTATTCGACATGACTATTTAACTAGAAAAAAGACAAAGAACAATAAAATTAGAAAACTTTTATTTAAGAATAAAACAAAAAAATTACTTATTTATTGATGTAAAAGTTACAGTTGTGATAATTAAACGTTTGTGCATTATTTGATTGATTTTGATTTGATGATATTACTTGATCTGGTGCTTTTTCTCTTAAGTTTGCAATTAATTTTAAATGATGTTCGGAGTCTAACTGCAAATAAGGCTTCAAAGAATTGGCGTGGGAATGTCCTGTTAATTTGATAATTTCTTGCTCACCAACGCCATTTTTTGCAAGGGCAGAAATAGTGGAAGAGCGATGTGAATGGTTTGTTACTTTAAATTTTTTGGTATTTACGCCGATTTTTTCTGCTGAGATTTTGGCCCATTTCGACATGCTGTTTATTCCAATAGGCATGTTTTTGTACCAAATTCCTTTTTTCCAATTTGGATGAACTGTCAAAAAGAGTCTGTCACTTGTAATTTCTGGATTGGTATTTCTTTTTTCAAATAATTTTAAAAATAGACGAATAGGACAAAGATCTTTGTTAGTGTTGTTTTTTACCAACCATTTGCTACTGGCCAAGGCTTTTGCACCTCCTTGTGTAGTCTTTGAAAATATGGGATTGTATTCGATACGTCCCGTAAATTCTTCATTTAGGTCTAATTCTTGGTGGAAATAATGTACTTTGCAGTTCACTGCTTCGTTGCCTCGCCACGCAAGTTCAAAAGAAAATAAGTGAAATATTTTTTTCTGTAGGCCGTCTGGGGTGTCTTCGTCATGAATTTTTATCATTTCCAATTATTCTTGTGTTGTAAGGGCTTTCGAACTTGTTTTTCTTTTTTCTTGGTTACCTTGAAGTTGTTTTCGTTTTAAGTCCTTTGCCAAACGGGCTGATTTAAAAAGAATGTCGGTAAATGGGTCTATTTTTATATTAAATTCTTGATAATACTTTTCTTGTAGCATCTGCGCCGTGGTATTCCATATGCTTTTGATACTTGACTCTTTGTAGTCCTCTCCATTTAGTTTTTTCATGTTGTAAGCATAATCTTCCATAATTTTTGCTAATTCTTCGGCTGGAGTATGCTTTTCAAGCTTATAATCTCTTATCAATAAGAACTGCGAAAACTGTCGCCAAATGGAAGTTTTGGAGATACGCGTATTTGGCGGTATATTCTCCGACACTGCCTTTTTAATTTCTGTAATGGATTGTATTCCAAATCTGTTTTTTTCTTTAGAAACACTCATTTTTGAACTAAAATAATTTGACGTTTGTTAACAAGAAATAATACAATGACATTTTCAATAAGTAACAAAACTTCTTTCAATCAAAAATTAAAATTTTGCCGCGGCAAAAATCACATGTGAATTTTGTCCAGGTAGTAATTTTGCCAGTAGAAAACACTCTAGTTAAATAGTCACTAAAAACAACAATAATCCCTATGATTTCTTCTAACAATGACCCTCATAACAAACAGTCGGAATTACAAAATCGAAGACTGTCAACACCGGCCACATCTTTGAATTCCTTAAAACGTAAAAGAAAAATGTAAATAGAATACCGTAATATAAAGAAAATGTTTACATGTAATAATTGAACTCATTTCTACCTATGTAAATTTTAAATATCCCGCCATCGCACTATTCGCCCTATTAATATTAATACCTCGACTATGACTCAACACCGTGACGTAAAAAAATAATTAAATCCATATCAACCTATATTTTAAATGTCCCGCCATCCGCCTGACCTTGGCAGCGGACTAGGATATAGACGCGAGTGTTTTTGCCGTTTACGGTAGTGATCGTGAGTAAAATAATGATTTGAAATATTTTACAATAATTACTGTTTTGTGGCTTTCAATTTTGATTAATATATTATGATGAAGCAATTAGGTAATTTTTATTTTTAGGCCATGGTGGGGAACATCAATGGGCAGAGGTCCTTACTTTTAATTTTGTTTAAGTAATATACATAATATTATTGTACAAATAACCTTTCAACTATAGGAATATTGTCAATATATAGAGATGGTTAATGGGGAAAAGATTGTGACTTAATGTTAACACAATGGTAAAATTCAAATTAGTCTCTTTATTTTTAAAAAGAAAGTTAAAATTTCAAATTCTTGCTTTTACATCTTCCTTTTTATTTAGCTAAAGTCCAATGTTTCTTTTCTTTAGTGACATTAATCTTAACATACGACCTTTGATTTGTCATAAAAGTTTTCTCAATACATACAAACAACCATAATGCCGATACTGCAACACAATTAGATGTTCTAGCTAGATTAACTTTACAACCGGAAAAAAATATTTCTTCACGACCATTACTGAATGCAATAATTCCAAAATCATTTTTGATAATAGAATGTAAAAATTCTCGCTTTTGAGTTGGAATATTTATTCTGAGTATTTTCATCCCATAACAAGATACGGAATGAATATTCTGTAATTGATCTAAACGACATAGGTTGCCATGAATTTCGAAACTGTCAATGTCAGCAGACAAATTTTAGTGCAAGTCAAAATATGAGTGAAAAATCGGATGAATCAGATATGAAACTGGATAATACTCCACCTGAAATGACAAATATTGCGAATAGTATTTTTGGTCGTGGAGCAAATATAGTCTGCTACTCGGTTAGAATGAAAATTCGATACTCGTGGTTCCTCACGCTCGCTACGCTCGCGTTCGGAATCTTCCACTCGGATCAAATTTTCATTCCAACCTCGTTATAGAATCTACTATTCTGGATAATCGATTGATATCAAATAGCAGTGGCGGCTGGTCCTAAAAAGCCCGTGTCAATCCTCTTGTCAAAAAGAAATAATATACTGCCGCGCCCAGTGGCGGCTCGTGATATTTATCGTAGGGTGTGCGCAGCAGGCAAAAAAGCGCCACGCCCCTTTTCAGCTTTGTATCGATTTTCTTTGTGCTTTTTATTCAAAAAAATTTTTAAAAACGCAGTTAACACACACAATAAAGATTAGGGTTAAAATCGCGTTCCATCGGCCTCTCGATGCAACGACTATAAATAAGAAGGATAGCTTAGTTCGCTCGATTTGTTAGCCGAAGGTCAAACGGCGGTGACGTCACCGTGGGTACACTTTCAGACTGGCTTCGTTTAAAATCTATGGCAACGCATAGCATTTCTTTAAATTACGCAGTGTAATTCATTTGTTTAAATTTGAACTAAAAGTATTTTAGATTTTTTAAATAAGATTTTAACCAGGAAGAAAATAAAACACTTCTAAAGTCTGCAATATTTATATAGAATTGGTACTAAATTAATAGAATTTTCGTTTTGCTCAAAACGACTGTAGTTATAAGTATAATATTTTTAATCATATCTATATCTTAACGGAAAATTAAACTAAAATAAAATATATTTAAGAAATCCGACCTATTTGTTTGTAAAAATATGACCAAATATACATTTTTAATATAAAGGCAAAACTGAAAAAGTCTTTATATTTACTTAAAAAGAGTAAAAGAAGTACATAAAAAAATAAATATTTTAATAACCAGGCCAGGCCATTTAGAGATGACAAAAATATTGAAAATACACAAATATAAACTAGGTAAAATAAAATACATGAAAGGAATTTTAAAAGGTATAAGAGAGCTTTGTTTGTCACTATTGTCAAAATTGAACCCTACAGTATAAACGAATCTCTAGAATATATAAACAGTGTTGTATATACAAAATTTTAATTATTGTTTTATCTTTATTATATAAGTTTGTTGTGTATTAGAGTTATTGTGTATTATTATTGACGCCAAATCATACAATTGGTGCTGCATTTTTTGTAAAATGTTATCAATTTTTTTGATTAAAGAACTTTTGATTTAATTTGGGCGATTCCCATGAAAGATCAGTATTGAAATATCGAACAGGTAACTGGAATAAAAATATTCCAAATCTGCACAAAGTTGGAAGGTACCCCTTCATTTTAAATCTCATTTTGGCACATAGGCTAACAGCAAGCAATAAAAATTAGATGTTTCTAATTAAATTGAGTTATTTGAAAAGTTAAAAAAAATTATAGTGATAAAAAAAAATTTGACAAAACCTAAAAAAATACACAATTTCACTAATTTACTATTTTTTTTAATTTACGTATTTTGCTTCTATGGCTGTCAGCTGTTTGTAGAAGTTTTCGTTTTAAGTCTTTTTTAAATTGAGCTTGAAAGTTATTGTAGTTTATTCGAATTATTATTCTTAATTTACAAAAGTCATAAATCACTTTAAATTCTATATCTTCTTTTTTCTTTATTTTATTTGCCAATTTCTTCACAACTCCTGGACCCATTTTTAAAATATTATTAGCGTATTTTTCAAAATAAAAATTAAATTTTTTCACTTTTTGTAACCATTCTAAACGAGGTTTAATAAGGCCGCCAAAAGACAACTGCTGTACCCACGACGGAATATTATAGCAATGATCACTTTTAACTTTATATGTATAGTCCCCTAGTTCAGGGTGATTTTTTTTATGCTTTTTAGCAAGATATCCTGCAATATACTCGAGGGCATCATCTGTTGTTTCTGGTAGGCCTTTTTCTTGATTTGTGCTCAAATTCGTTAGTTTATTAGACACATCAGTGGAGCCTGTTGAAGAGAATGAACTGCTCGAGTTTGAAATGAATGTTACTTCCACCGCATTCATGCCGGTATTTAACTGAAGGTTCACTTTTTCTAAAATTTTAGGTGTTATATATTCTTCATTAACTATTTCTTTAGTATTTACTTTTGCGTCTAAAATTCCTGAATTTTTACCTAGAATTATCATTCTTATTCGATATATTGCTTCTAACGGGCTAGGATGTTCATTAGGTCCTCGACAGCGAATTTGAGCAAAAAAGTTTTCGAGTCCATCTTGATTAAGTTTATGAGTGTACATATATATTTAATGTCATATACATTTTTCATATCTCTAAATAACATCTGCAAGGCTTTCATTGACATGATCATACCTTTCTGAAATATTTGCAAAGACTTCTTTCCGATTGCTCTCATAGAAGTAATTGTGTCAATCATTTTTTTCAAATGTTCTTCTTGCATCTCTAAATTTGTGCCATAAGCATTTTTCGTTGGAACAGAACCGTTTTTAACGTAGCTGTTAAATATGTCAAACCATTTATTTATATCTCCAATAAATTTGCCCAAATCATTGGCCATTTTTTCATCAGGACCTGGCTTATAGCGAATAAGTGCTGTGGACACACTATGTGATAAAAGTTGAGCTGCCATTCTTACATTTTGTCTTTTGCTTTTTTCACAATCAATGTGATTTTGATTAATTTTCCAACAAGGACTGATTTCGGAACTGATGCGGTCTACTAATGCTTGAAGGGGTATTTTTGTTATAGTACAATCATCTTTTAATACAAATCCAGTATCTAACAACCAATTTCTAATTAGTTTAAGCAAATGTGGGGCATCAGCAAACATATATACATTCGAGTCAGTTTTTGGATGTTTAAAAAATGGGTTTTCCATATCAACGTTTAGCTCTTTTCATAGGCCAATATTTCCCCCTCCACAGTCACTTACACATGCCACAACATTGTATGAAATATTATGTAATTCACTTATAATATCACATAATATGTCTTTGGTCACTTTTTGATCAAATGCTATATATACTGGTTGTTTCCATTTAGAAAAAAGTCCCCGGGCTTGCACAACCTGCATCTGACTATGTGGTCCTAAAACTTGATCTCTGGCAATATCATATTCTTCTACTGACTTAACCTTAACCTCATCAAATTGCAGAACAATAGTCTTTTCCAAGGAAGTAAAATCTTCACCAGCTAGTTTCATCATTAATAACACATCCTTTAATATCCCCTGACTTATATCTAAACGAGATGCCCAACGTCTTAGGCTGGAGAGTGCTGGCAATGGATAATTTAGACTGTTACGAAGATATAAGTAACATTTTTTGCTGTAGTAGCGCAAAGTAAATGCTACTGAAATTTCTTGATTTGTCCAATGAACAATGTTTTTTCTCCTTGAAAGTAAAGAAATCTGGTTATTAGTAAGCACCATATTCAAAAGTTTTTCAGCCATAACAGACTTAGCACTTGTACTAATGGATTGATTATAGCATTTTACTTTATAGTACTTAAGCATGTCATTTAAGCCTTTTATCTTTTTATCAGTATTGGACTTCAGTTTATTATACTTCACCAATAAATCTTCATACTTTTCCTTATAAGCATCTGGGGTGGGTATGGGCTCGGGTATGGGTAAAGTACTTGGCTTGTCTAATATTTCAGTGTCAGATGAAGATCCAGCTATGGATGTACTTGGGACACTATCACTTTTTGTTTTTGCAAGTAAGGATTGGACCAGATCCTTGTTTATCTTTTTCCCAGCTCTCTTAGCACGCGGTGTATCTTGAATTATGGATGTTTTCTCGGGTATTTCTAAGTGACTTTCTTTTCTTAATAATATGTTACATCCTAGAGTGGGAACTGCAGTTTTTTTAAGAACTCTTCGCAAAGGTAAACCTAAAATAAAATATTTATTTTGAACTTGTTTTTTAATTAGTATATGAACATATTATTACCTAGAAGCTCATTTTGTAAGTCTCTTTCATAATCATTTGAAGTAAAATGTAGGGAACATATTCTCGACGTAGTTGGATTAAATTTATCCTCCCTTTTACACCTATTTATCCATTCTTTCCTCATGGTAGATGAGACTAAATCACAAGCTTTTGGAAACGAATGGAATATTAGGTGTACATTCTCTTTTTTGAGGGTTAGCCTGTTGCTTTTACATGAAGCAACAGCACAAATCTGCCCAGGCATTTGAATCTATAACAACAAATTAGTATTTTAGATATTTGGTTTCTGTATTTCATTGAAAACACTTACCAGAACTGTTAAAATACTGATTAGAATGCAATAATGTCCAAAAATACTTAATTATACACCAAGTCCGGGTAAAGACAAAAAATACACAGAATCAAGCTTAAGGCACCAAGTTTTTAGTGTACGATGTTCTTAAATGTTTATTATCACCTAAAATCAATTAAAACTTAACAAATAGTCACAAAAAACCCAAAAGAAACACAAGAAATCAGAATGTAAACACACCGAATTTCATCGATATAAACGAATTCTGTACCCATGCCTACGTCACATCCGTTCAGGCAAAATCTAACGTTGCTCTTATGGAAGTAAGCTATCCTTCTTATTTATGGTTCTTGCTCTCGATGGGCACATATTCTGTGTCCGCTCGCACATGTTTATTGTTTTGGATGTGATTTGAAGCGACGCGGCTGGTCGGAAGAAGTTTAATTATCGCACAATTTTATTTTTAGTTTCCTTGATGATGTAGACACGTGAAGACCTAATCATTTTTTTCGCATCAGTTGAGGATTATTTATAGAGTATATAGCGTGCGTAATTTTGTGTATTATGAATAATAGAGTTTACTGAAGACGCCTGGAAATACTTACCAGTTGAAACGTTACGATTAAAAAACAAATAAAGACAATGCAAGTCCAAAGTTATCATTCAAGAAACATCACTGTCTCAAACCTTTGTGTATTTTGTTGTGTTTCCGCTTTTGGATTTTCAAAATTTATTAAATGAAATCCTAGTTTTGATAGTAAAGTATTTAAAGTTTTCAGGAGAAAAAGGACATGTCTATTAATATTTAAGATACACTTAATTTTTATAAGAACGTATTATTTATTGATTTGTAGGAATTTGTGCCCTCCAAATAGAAAAACATCACTAGCCGCCACTGATAAATAGTAGTGCAGTATTAAATAAAAAAACATGAAACATTAACTCGAACAAATTCGCTAGAAGTTTAGCAAAAAATATTTGTCAAAAAAACGTTGAAAAAACAATAGTTTGTTTTTTTCAATCCTTAACAGGGTTGAAACATAACTGAACCTAATATTTTTTAAATGGAATGATACCACTTCTTATACTTTATTGGGAAGCTCTTTTGAAGATGAATTTGCTATGAATAAGCTATTGATTTAAATTTATCAAGTGATATCTTCCCATTAGGAAACATTAAGTTGGGTTGTTTCATTCCGTTAAGGGGTTTGAAAAACAATTTTTTTATGAATCTAAAGCCCATATCCCAATATACCACATATATCAATCTACGTGTTATTGCATTTTTCACAAATATTTCCTAAACTTATAGCGAATTTGTTCAAGTTAAAATCCCCACTCCGTTTTATAAGTGAATATACAGAATTATTCAAATTAATTGTTTAAATTAGAAAACTAGTAATATTTTTAAAGCTCTTCAAGATAATGCAAGAACAAGTGAGCTTCGAGTGTTTAAGTTTGGAAGTAAAGTTTTTTTTGTTAAAACTTCAATTTTAAACAGCAGGATTTATTTCGTGACAAAACAGAGATTATTTATCGTTGTATATCAGGTATAAAGTAACCCCCAGGCAAACTAGGTGCTGCGGTGACGATTTGGCCGCGGTGCTACAGAACACAGCAGTAAATGGCGCAACCCACAACGCTGCGGTGGTCGAACGGAAGTCTACAATGTTTCCGCCACGTCTTTGATATTATCCGTCTGATTGTTGTGCTGACTTCGATTAGGAAATCCAAACCACGCAAAAAGCATTGAGTCACCCCTTAAATGTCACCAGCAATGTCATTTTTAGGGTCACATGGACCAATTACAAAGCAGTATTTGCCATCAACCGCCATTTTTGACTCATCGTTGAATTGACTAAATGTTGTTTCGAAATATTTTTGCAGGTTATATTCACAAAACAACGCGGTGTCCACCTCACCGCGGTGGCCTGGATATCCTTAATTGATCTTTTAAACCGTAAAAATTAAGACAAAGTAAATATTTGACCGCTGATGAATTATGACATTAATAATGCTGATACCACAACAGAGTTTACTTTAATACCTGTATGAACAGACAGATCTTACTTTCGCTGAGAAACTTTTTTATAGTTTGTTTAGTTTGGTCGTTACAATCAACATCGAATCTTGTAAAAAGCATCTCTAATAAAAATCTTAGTTATGCATTTCTAATAGAACATGAAGTAAAATCCTACTGTAATTAAAAACATACTGTGTTATTAAAATTTATGGAATAATGAAATATAGTAAATGTGTACAAGGCAGGCGCTCCTTTGGGTTGGCATTTCTGTGTCAAGAAGTAAATGATCAATAAATGAATTCCAAGTAGAAGTGGAATAAACTGATATGTATTTTTGTCAGATCTCGTGCGTACTACGTGGTTGGTGTGCAAATTCTCGGACTGCCGTCGCTTTTAAATGGCATCTTTAAAATGACGCATTTTTAATGAAGTTTATTCTTATTTAGTTTCGCATACCCAAAGTATCACCTGTCTGATTTGTATTTTGTAAATATTTCAAATAAATTCGTATTAACTAAATATTGTAGTCTACTTATTTAAATTTTAAATCGTTTTGATGGATTTATTTAAATAAATAAAAATATGGAAAAGAAAACAGTGGTTGCTTGTTATGTTTCACATTTTTTTATTTCAGTTTCCTGACACGCGTGTTTCGATCTTTTTAAGGATCATTTTCAAAGGTAGTGAGTACAAGAGCTACTAAATTCTATATGTTGTAATTATGGTATTTATATCTTAAATAAGTAATAAAATGAAGGTTTACATTAGGGTTAGGAACAAAAAGCCCTATCTTCCTTCTTACGTAAGAAGGAAGATAGGGCTTTTTGTTCCTAACCCTAATTTATCATGTCCCTTCTGGAGAGTAGATTCGACTTCGTTATAGAAGGTTTACATGATGAATAATTATTTTTAAAAATTTTACGTGACCTAACAATGGTCTTAAGATATAAATACCATAATTACAACATATAGAATTTAGTAGCTCTTGTACTCACTACCTTTGAAAATGATCCGTAAAAAGATCGAAACACGCGTGTCACGAAACTGAAATAAAAAACTGTGAAACATAACAAGCAACCACTGTTTTATTTTCCATATAATGGAGAGTGCGTTTCACCAAAAATGTAGCCCAGCTCGAATAAGTTAAATAAAAATATTCTTATCTTGAAAAATAAAATTATTCTTGTTTGTAAATAATCCGTATTAATTGTGCTTTTTGACTTTCTTAAGGTTTTCGTCGCGAAATATCGGGAAATAGCTTTTTTTTTGTTTACCTGATTCTCCGCTATTCGTAGCACGGATCGGCGCGGAACCACCGTCGCCAACGGTACCTTTCAATGCCAAGACGCCGAGTCGAGGAGAGCGACTAAGCCGGATCCTTCCTTAGCGAAATCGTATCGTACTGAAATCAGAACATCGCGACCGGTCGACAATACCAACTAACCGACTAGCACTAATACCAGCCGAATATCAATAAACGGTAAGGAACAATATGTTCTGTTAAACTTCTATTCACGCCGCCGCGCCGTATAATACTACACAATGCTTTCCTTCACTCTACGCTTATACTGAATTGTTTTATTTTCATTTCTTATTGTTCACATACGGAAGACCGAACTGCTCTGGATACCTTAGCCGAGTAGTGCTGTCTCGTTTTAACATAAAATTAATCAGTTGATTTATCTCATTCTAATACCACCGGTTACTATCACCTATTACATTACTCCGGAAATATTGTTTCTCTTTTCCTCTCATATGCAGGACCGGACTCTTCCAGGATATCTTAGCCGGAGTAGCTCTGTTTTGTTTTAATAAAACGGGCCGAAATTAACTGACCATTTCATTTCTGGTGCTTTATGCAAATCCGAGTTGCTGCAGGAACTGTTTTGCTTAAAATAATTCGAACCGGGAAAATAGACCTGTCCTACACCTACATGAATAACCGTCTTTATCTCACTCATACACTTTTATTTCTGTACACACACTGTTAACTCGCCAGAACGCGGAATTCATACGCAGTCACAAATGCGGAAAGAAACCTACCTACATTTTAAACCGCCACTGAACTGCTAGTCGTATTGTCGTTTATTTCTGGAACTTTTTACCGATACCGTTTGACGTATAGCCATCCACCTTCGCAAGTAGCTTTACCGCGTGAACCTTTTTTTTAGCATAGGCCGCGTTGTTTTTCCGACATCTGCAAGTCCGTCATCGAACTGACCTTTATACTGATACTGTTAATTAAGCTGCGACAGTATTTTATTTCCGCAGGTCTATGCACCGCTGCTATTAAGTTGACCGCCGGACCGTTTGCGAATCCTTAATATATTAAAATGGTCAACATCAAAGCAGGGATCATTTAGTTTACCATCAAGTTAATAGATAAAACACATTGTCGCGAAAAATGCACGTATACAACCCTCCTCACTCTTTTAAATATTAAAAATATCCGTTTATAGGTCTATTTACCAATGTAAAGTGTGTGCTTAGCAATACAATGTTCTGGAACCGATTGTTTTATTAATTTTATTACATTCCGAAAACGGTCATTTTCAGGACGCTCAAAAGGAGCAATAGGTAGTCTTACATACCATAGTAATCGCTTGGTTTATTTTTTCCACTGTCTAAAAGCTCCCGGAACATTTGTGGGCCTCTTACCTCATTAATCCAAGAGGTGGCTCCCGAGATACCGTTGGAAAGTAACTTTCCGTCCTGTAGTTGCACACATCGAGTCACGAGTAAGCGACATGAGCAAAAAGTTAGCAAAATAGATAGATAGGAATTGAAGTAAAGCGCCACTACAGTCCTCTTAAAGTAGTCGTAAAATTAGAACATAGTTGACACTTGGAAAGGGTTAGAGATACTTACTAACCCAAACCTTGTGTCGGTAATAAAACATAGACAACAAAATTGCGAATAAATCATTCTTTTGATAAGATCTCTTTGTTACAAACCTGTAACATAATTAGATATACACTGTGATGGCGAATATGTTTAATTTAAATAAAACAACTAAATACAGAAAACATATTATTATGGCTCTTTACACATCACAACCAATGTAAATGTTGACAAAGATCCAACAAATATTAAACCAAATATTCCACAAAAGAGTAGGACATATGAAGGAAAAGTTATGGTCTCGATATTGGTATTTTCTAAAGGAAGAATTGGTAATATCATTAGAAGAAAACATAGGTACACTAAAAACAAAATACTTAATCCTAACTTGACAATAGCAATAGTCTTGTCGGATAAAATCATTTGTAATTTGACCACTTGATAAAAAATATAATTTAATTAAATAATATCTGACCTATAATAGATTAGGAGTTTAGATATTCTTCTTCAAATTTCTGGAAATCTTCTTCAGTGAACGCACTTTCTGATACTTTAGATTCCTTTTTCTTTGTTTCTATAGGCCTTCTTGTAATTGCCCTTTCAATTATCTAAAAAAAAGTTAAGATCAGTACCTAGGTATTTAAATACGGTTTTCTTGATAAATAAATGTAATAAAAACCGTTTAAACTCGTTATTTTAATACAGCTGTCAACTTAGGACTTTTAAAACAATCTTAAATTGACAATTCTGTGGTTCAAATTACACCTGTAAGAACAGAAAGTCAACTAAGATTTGTATTGTAAATATTTTTTTATTTTTTTTTAAAGAACTTACAAAGCTTATAGGAAATAGCTTTCGGCTAATTTTTCTGAATTTTTAGTATTCCATGGATCTTGATGTCCTGATTAAAACTGTCCATGGCCGTAATGAATCCTATGACTAGTTTTTAAGTTATGGCATTTTAAAATTGGCAATTTCTTACTTTGAGATTTTATGCATTGTCTGGAGTTTTCACTTGTTTCTTAAAAACCATTACCTTTTTTATTTTTCTTAATTAGTGGGAAATTAGGCCTTTTCTTTCACTTGTATAGAAATAAATTATGTACAGGATGTTAAGTTAAAGGCGGATTAAATAATTAACATTATTTAAAAATTATAAAAATCCAACAAAAATTATTAGATAGAATATATTATTATATTGTTCATATTTTAATATTTTGTAAGAGATATAATATGCAAGCTACAAAATAAAAAAAGTAAAGACCCATTTGGACTGACAATAGAGCTAATAAAAATGATAAAAAATCAGATTGTAGTTCCCTTAACTAAATTAATTAATTTATGTTTGTCCCAGAATGTTTTTCCTTCCATCCTTAAACACGCAATAGTCATTCCAATCTATAAAAAGGGAGAAGTTAACGATGTTAACAATTACAGACCGATCTCACTACTTCCCATCTTCTCTAAAATTTTTGAAAAATGTTTGGCTTCTCGAATGGCGCATTTCCTTGAGAGTGCCGGGTTGTTTTCGGACCAACAGTTTGGCTTTCGCCGAGAGCGTGGAACCTCATTGGGGGTCCTCGATCTTGTTAACATCATTCAGGATGCATTTGAGAACCGTGAGTTTGTCTCTAGCAGTTTTTGCGACCTGAGCAAAGCGTTCGACTGCGTGTCGCACGAGTTGCTCCTGAAGAAGCTCGGGCGCTATAATTTTGACAATGACTCGCTGGAGTTGCTTAGGAGTTACCTTTCTGGTCACAGCCAGACTGTTCGAGTGGGTGGTGTGGAGTCGACCAGTAGAGGGGTGACAATGGGGGTTCCCCAGGGTTCGGTCTTGGGTCCCCTCTTGTTTCTTATTTATATCAACGACCTTCCTGATCTTGACCCTGAATCACACTACACCATCTTCGCGGACGATACAACAATCTCGTGCAGTGCAGACAGTCTTGATGAAGCCGTGGCGCACTCTCAGGCGGCCCTCCTGAGGGCGGAGGCTTGGTTTACTTCCAATAAACTGTATCTTAATGCCGAGAAGACTCAATCTCTCATCTTCTCGCTTCGTGACATACCGCTGGCGGCCGAGAGTTCTGTCAAATTCCTGGGTGTGTATCTGGACCCTGGTCTCAGATGGGACGCACACACTGATGCAGTTTGCACTAAACTAGCGTCCCACATATACTTGCTTAGGGGGCTGGCGGGCTGTGTGTCTCCAACGATCCTTAGGCAGGCCTACTTTCCCTTGGTTCACTCTGTCCTGAGTTACGCCATCGTTGCCTGGGGTCATAGTGTGGGGGCGGGTAGAGTCTTTGGACTCCAAAAACGAGCGCTGCGTGTAGTTGCCGGCCTATCATATAGAGAGGACTGCAGGCGTGCCTTCACAGGCCTGAAAATATTGACACTTCCTTCAGTATTCATACTGGAGAACCTGATTTTTATTAAACGACATATTAATGAATATCCCAGACATAGTGAGGTTCACTCCTATAATACAAGAGGTAATCTTAATCTGATTCCAGCTTATAAACGTCTAGAAAGGTGTCGAGATGGCCCTAGCTGTCTTGCAATTCAAATGTATAACAAACTTCCTAACTCTATTAAAGATTTGCCTCTCCATCTTTTTAGCTCACGGATAAAGCAATTCCTCACCAGTCAGGCTTTCTACAGCCTGGATGAATTTTTGCAATATATATTTTAAATTCTATTGTGAAATATGTACTTGTTTGTAGTAATGTGTATATCTTGTAAAACTAAGTTTCGTTTCTTGTCTTTTTTTTTAAACACATTTTATATATATGTTAAGTATTGACTGTATAATAACTGTTGTTCTTCCGTTTTATTTTTAAACATTCTTAATTGTAATCAATACTAGGTACCTGACATGTGCAAATACAATTGTATATTAGCATCAATAAACAATAAATAAATAAATAAATAATATTTTGTACCAAGCTATAGAGAAAAAAACATGGGCATAGGTTGATGTACAGTATATTGCCCATTTTATTTAAAAAAAAATAATTAAAATTCATCCGAAGACGTAATAAACGACTTTAATTAATGTTACAATTGATTCAATTAATTATTATCCAATCTGTAACATATTTTTTTAAATAATTATTTTTTAACACATTCTAAGCACGAGTTATAATAATTTACAATACTGAACATTTTTAAAAATAGAAAAATAGAAAAATTAAAAAAGTTTTTTTGTAAATATGTTATAAATTATGTTGGCTCTTCTACAAGACACATTTAAACTACAATAGAGTCCTAATAAAATATTTTTCTTCTAATTTAAATCTTGTTCTAAAATGAAAGTAAAACATCATTTTTTTTTTGTTTTAATTTTATGAATATATTTTTTTATTTAATGTAAAGTTTACACTGGATTTTTTCCCAAAAGCATTTGAAATGTATTAATGTCCGGTAAATTATTTTTTATTTTACAAACGGACAAAAATTACTTCCTACTTTAAAGGTTTTCACTTGTGCAAGTTATTATAACTGGATCACCCTGTATATCTAAAATTATTATTAAAACTAATTATTCTTAAAAAGGTACAAATTGGATATTAAATTAATGAATCAATAATAACATAGAAATTAAAGTCGCTTATTACGTTTTCAGGTGAATTTTGATTTTTATTTGAAAAATAAAATAACAGGCAAAATACTCTAAATTAACCTATACACATTTATTTTCCTGTATAGCTTGATACTACAAGTTAATAAAATATAGACGAAATCTAGCCGTTTGTTTTCGAAATTTAAAAAATTAGTAATACTTTTTTTTTGGATTTTCATAATTTTTAAATATTATTAATTATTTCATCCTCTTATAAATTATTCGACATCCTGTACATATTTTATTTCTATATAAGTAAAAAAAAACGGAAGGCCTACTTTTCCACCAATAAATAAAAATAAAAAAGTTGATAGTTTTTAAGAAACAAGTGAAAACTTGATCGAATGAGAAGGCTTAATCAGCCTTAACTAGAACTCAGGAGCAGCCAAGCTGCCTACCTCTCATGTGTCGAATAAATCACCGACAACAATGACCTAAGGAGTCTAGAAGATCAACATGATAACTGGACATCGAACGTGTCACATTGCCAAGCCAGATCACTGATGAAAAATTAATTAATTTGATGTTATCATTCCTTGCCTCACTTAAAATGAAATGTGAGGTCATCCTTGTTTCTGATTCTGGGTGCTCATCAGTGATCTGGCTTGGCAATGTGACACGTTCGATGTCCAGTTATCAAGTGAAAACTTATCTCGTGGATTTAAAATTTGTACGAAATTCTTTTTTTTCTCAACTAGTTGGTATACTAAACGTGATATAAATATAACACTATTTTTTTTTACTGTATGACGCCATAATAGGGATTTTTCCGGAATTTTGACACAGCGTGCCCGTCCCCAGCATAGGTAGTTGGTTCCCAGTAGTAAAAGCTAGATGTGCAAGTTAATTTTTAAAATTGTCTTGACTTACATTTGTTGTTGAATCCTCATTCAAATTTACTTGACTATTTTCCCTAATTAATTTTAACTTTCTTAAATTCTCCTCTAGAATTTGATTCTTAGATTTAATTTTTCTTTTGGCGTCTTGAACTGTATACTTCTTTTCTATTTCTAGTCCTACTTTTTCAGCTAAAACATAACATAATGGGAACCTAATTAAAGTGGTATCTTTACATATAATATTTTTCATAATATGATTAAAGAGTTCTCGTGCACTTTAGTGATCTCCTTTCTGGGTGTAAAACACCTTTATCGCCCTAGGACGCTAAGACACTTTTTTGATCTTTAGCTTAGTTACGCTACATAAAATACATTCGGAGCTTTGTTCATCCAAAACAGAAATACAGTTCGATAAAAACGTTCTCTAAATTATTAAACATCAGTTAAGTAACGTTGGTCGAGCGGTTAGAGCTGGGTGGTTCTAAACATATTAAATAAGACGTGGCTGGGCCGACTATTCGAGCCCCGTGGCTAGGAAACATTTTTTAAAATTGTTATTTAAATAAAAATAATTCACTTAAAAACGACATTTCGAAGATACAATAAAATTAAAACTTCTGGTGATAAGTAAATAAGCACCACAGCTATTATAGCCGAGAAATCCGCATATTATGGGCTCTTTCACTATAATCGAATTTGTCATATTCAGCACTAACATTCTGAACTAAAGCATATTGAAAATATGTCTCAATAATAAAAAGCTTCTTAGAATATCACAAATATTTTCTAGAAACAATTAAAGACACGGTGCGAAAGTTTAAAAACATAAGGTGAGAAAAGATTTTCGTCATCCTATTAACCGCGCAATGGGCTCTTTCACTAAATTTTGATTTTGGTTGTAGTGTATAAAGGAAGACGACGGGTGCTATTCTAGACATTATGGAAAAAGCTCTTATAATCCCTGTCCCCAAAGTTGAAATTCCACTGTTAATAATGACCTTAGGCTTAGGCCTATAAGTATTCTAAAATAACTTGGTCTCCGAATTGCCAAAAAGCCGAAGATGAGCTTAAAATTAATGTAATGACAATTTTATTTCCAAATTCTTAAAGGTTTGAATACATAGTATTTATTGAGTTTTGATTTTCTTTGTGAACCCTTCAGGTAAATATTAATTTAATCTTTATAATTAAGTTGGTTCCTCAATCACTTTGTTTTCCTGATAGTTGCTAAGGCCCCGTAGCTACCTTTACGCCCTTTACAAATTGAAGAAACGCTACCTTTCATAATGCTTGCAGGTACCTCATCTGCTGCTCGTGCTGCACTGCTATGCTTGTTTTTTTTTAAATTTTTTTTTGATAATTCTATACTTTCTAAACAAATAACTGATTTTAAATACATTGATTTCGAATTTTTTTCTGTCACACTCTCAATCGACTTTTTTAATATTTTTAATCAGATCCAGAACAATCTGAAGTAGAAATTTATTATATATTTAGATATGGTTTCTGGATCCACAGAAAACATGTAGTCATTCTTTTTGTATCTACATACATCTATTTTTATTGTCTGATTCCCTAATCCTATTTCGTAATCTAACATTTACTAAAACCTTATCGTACTTTTTTTACCTGTTTATTAAAGTCCTTACTATGTGTTCTTAAATGCAAAAGTACATCTTATCTATATTTACCTTCTTTATCTGTCTATTGTTTTTATAAAGAGATCGCCTAAACTATTTTTTGTTCACTAACTTCTTCGGGACATTTATTAAAAATGGGTAAAAACAAATTCATGAAACTGACCATTGTTTATTTACATTCGATTAATCTATTTGATACACACCTAACCATAGACATATTGTCGGATATGGATTGGTACCCTTAAGGATGAATTAATCGGTTCATACTTCGCTGTGGTGCTATGACTCTTAATTAATAGGTGTTGAGTCTGCTAATAAGAATAGGTGTAGAACAAGGACAAGGACATTCCTAGTTTTGTAGGAGGAGTTTGTAGACGAAAGTTGATAAACATAATAGTTTGAATTGGTTGGGATAAAGGGTTCCATTTTGAAATAGTCCATCCAGGGAAATCCCCTCTTTTAATAAATTGCTGACATAGCAAAAAGAACCCCTTCTTACATCTGGTAAGGGTTACAAAACATTATAAAAACTCAAACAGACACTTAGTGCGAGGAACGCATACTTTGCCCTTATAGAGAGTCACCTTCGGTATGGGTTGTGTTTCTGGGGATCGTGCGCTCAATACCTTTTCAGATCGGTATTCGTATTGCAAGAAAGAGCAATACGGTGCATTTGTCAGTTGAGTCGCCGAACGTCCTGTCGACCGCACTTTATTAATTTGGGGATATTGACTTTGGCTTCTCTGTATATTCTTGAAACAGCATGTCTCTCGAACCGACAACCTCCGTATATCAAGTACAGAGTCCAGCTCGAGGAAATACTTTTTTCTGAAATTCAAATTACGTGTTCATACACAAGAACTTTCCATCTTAAGATATATTACACACTTGATTTTCTTACAAAACGAATCGATAGGTATTAATCAGCCGCCTGACAACCATACATCTAGTTGCCGAAACGGTAATGTTGCTATTTTAGAAGGGTAAAAATGATTTAAAGTATCTATCACTCTGCGTATCTCAGTAAAAATTTGATTTCGGACGAAAGTGTTTCCCGATTTAGCGTTGAGAACCTACTTCCTTGATGACGCAATTGGTTAGCGCTCTGTACTGGATATACGGAGGTTGTCGGTTCGAGGATTTTACCTGGGTTTTAACAGCTTTTATAAGATTTTGGAAAGATTTACATGGATTTGTGGGAGGGAATCTATTTATTATACTTATTAATATAAACGATGATCGTAGTAGAAATATAGATTTATGCTTGTAGACTTACCTCTTCCAGAAGTACAGCGTTTTCTGCCGGTAATTCTATGTTGTTCTGGAAGTAAACCAAAAATTTCTATCTTGGGTTTCTTTTTGGATCCTAAAAAATTGAAATATCTACTTATTATTTGAGTTAGGCTAATTTAACGTAAATGTTAGCATAGCTTTAAGAAATTATGTTAATGATGTGTCATGAATTGCATCTCATGACAATAAAATATCTGATTCAAGTAGTTGAGACAAAAAATGGAAAGCGACGAACCAGCGGCGCAGGCAAATCGACAAAGGCGAAAAAATTTTTGAGTGCTACGCCCAAAAAACCCTTTTTTTGGACAATCAAAAAAAAATACAGATTTTTAAAGAAACTTGTAGTGAGTTATACAAATACACTAATATAGGTAATATAAAACAGATAATATACTTGTTAAACAAAAACTTTCTTCATGAAATAAGCATAATTGAGCAAAAAAATATTAAAAATAAGGTACTTATATTTTTTATTTATTGAAAAAACAAAAATTTACCATAAACTAGGAGCACAACATATTTTTTTGCCTAAAACTAAACCATAATTCGCCGCCTTTTTTTTTGACAAAATATATTGATTATTTCTTCATATATCAATGTGGATTTTTTAATGAATACCTATTAAAGCTAAACTTGTACACTCGTCGCCTGAATGGTTTCTCAGATATGTTTTTAATATTTTTAAAGTGGAAAAACTTCTTTCTGCTAAAGCTGTAGCTTTGAGTATCAATATATATAAAGAGAAACAGTTCTTTGGAAAAACTTGACAACCCTGCGTTTGAGTTGGTTTGGCCGCCATTGTGGAGTTGTTCGTAAATCTATCGTATTTAATGTAGCGTTTGGACGACAGAGGTCGCTAAATCATTAATTTTAAGTCACAGTGTTGCCGCACATTTTATTTTGTCAGAAATTTCAATGATTTGTAAAATTTTAGAGACATTTTGTGGATTAGTTTGGATTTTTTCAATTTATGCAGTTTCTGTCTTTCTTGGTAGCTATTTATTTATTATTTTTGTGCCGTTGAAGTTTTTTAACACAAGTACAAATCACAAGTAGGTACATGGTGTATTACACAAAGGACACGATATATGTAACATACATCAAAATAAATATCAAACAATATCCAAAATTAGGAAAGTTAAATTTATATCAATCTCACATTCAAACATATACAAACAAACTAAATAATGACGATGCGGCGTGCGTATGTAAAAGAAATTTTTATGCAAATACAATGCGCATATTTGTATATTTGTTTGTCTAACCCTAAAAATGTTTAGCGATAGTACATCACGAAGCAGTTTGAATGTGTTTCCCTGATTGTGATTTCATATTGCCGCAAGCGACGACCGAGCCGAAGAGCTGTCGACAATGATTATCTCTTTTTAAAGCATGTATGTTTGTTTCACTCTTAGTTTTCAATACATTTAAATAAGTTAATTTAAAAAACAGCAGAGCCTGTGTTTTGCTATATATTGGGGAGTTTTCGCATGACACTTTGCACACACATGATTGGGATAATTGAAGTAAAAATAAATGATTTAAGGCAAAATATAAAGGGGAGAGGATAAGCGGTGAAAAATTTATTATTTTTTTAATGTTTAATGGTAGATTGGTTACTTAATGGACATTATGGTAGGGTTATTCAAGCTATTCGACACGACATATTATAGCTAAATTGTTTGTGTTGGATACATTTTTTTTCTGGGTGAATAGGGGCCTATGGATGTACTTTTAAAAATTATTTTCAAAATGTACAGGTTGTCCTACATGTCCCACATGTATTTTCTTTTTCAAACCAAATTCAGACTGGAGTATAATAACCAATTAACTTTTGTGTCACACTCATAAAAAATTTAATAACTTGTACAGGGTGTCCAAAAAGTACAAGTAAATAATTACAAATTTGAAATCGTAATAACTTGCTTAAATTAAATATAACACCCTGTATTTTATGTTAGCTGCAGATATAAAATTTAATTATAGTAAACCTTGGCGAAACTCACTTTTATTTTGATCGTAGAAATCGAAAATAATATAATATACAGGGCATTTTATTTAAAAATATACCACTTTGATACTTTTCGTGTTTTTGGGACAACCAACAAATTATGAAAATAATATTAAAAATTATATCCACCCAGAAAAAAAAATGTTTTCCAATACAAACAATTTAGCATGTCGTGTCGAAAAGCGTGAATAACCCTATATACTAAACTAGAATATATAATAAAAATAATAATAAAGCAAATCAAAAAATCAAACTTATTTATTTTCGACCATAACGTAAAGCGATGCGTCTATGCCGTAAATTCTACACCGATACTTGGAAATACAATAAATAATAAAACAAATTGAAAATATACATAATCCAAGCCAAGCGTAATCTACCACCGTGATTCATTTGATCGTGCAGCGAGTGAAGATCATTACGACTAACAAAACTAGGCAACAGTGCTTTCATTTAGCCGGAGGAGGCCTCGTCTGTACTGACTGAATTAATATAAATTAGGTTGACGCGCCTCCTTGCGCCATCTATGAATTTAACTTATCAGATTGAGTAGAACTGGCTCTGTGAAGTCTCTTTATATATTGATACTCAAAGGCTGTAGTTACTGGGAGGATGATTTGTTATTTTATTTGGCGCGTTATTGATAGCGTTACCGTCAAAACTATCGAAAAAACGCGCAATGTTTGTTGTTGTAAGATAGCTCCCTCTAGCGCCTACTTTAAAAATCATATTGTCATAGTTTATATAGTAAAATATAGAGTAAGGTAAACTCTTTTTAATAAAACTAAGTTTACTGACTTCTGTTAAGCCAACCCGGAGTTATGAGCATTTATTTATAATAATGTTCAACCTTCCCCCACCACTTTATTTTAAAACTGACAAAAACATTTCATAAGTGAATTTTGTTCATAAAGTATCCGAAAATGATATTTTCAATACACCTTAACAAGGCAACTTTTGAAAATACTGATTTACCGTTACGGTTGCGCCCTCTAGTGTTCGACTGAGAAACTTGAAAATAATTTCCAGCAATTTCTTATGATCACTTCTCCTATAAAAAAAAGTTCCGCTGGCTATACGACTAACACTTTCTGAGATACAGCCATTCTTAGTGGGACACCCAGTCCCAGTACACATAATAATTATGAACCTGAAGCTAGCGGCCAGCGGCCAACGGCCGAATAAATAAATATTTCGCGCGGAGTGTACCACATAGGCAGTGTATGCTTTCCCTAATAGAATTATAAATATATATTTTATTTATATTATTATTGTGACAAAATTAGAAGAACTATTATAGTGTATTTAAAAGGTGAAGAGTACGCAATTTAATAGGCGTTATTAATACCAAAAAAATAAACTACAAGGTCGATTCAAAAATTAAGGAAAAAACAATTTCTGCAAAAATGGTAGTTCACAATAAAACTTCGTGGAGGGCTTTATTATATTACAAACCACAACATATCTAAAGGATTTTTTCAGAAATGGGGTCTACGGGGTTCATTTAGAAACTTTAAAAAAATAATTTTTTATAAGATCCGTATTTTTAACTAGTTCACGTTAAAACTTCGTGAATGGCTTCATTATATTACAAACTACAACATATCTGAAGGATTTTTCCAGAAATAGGGTCTACGGGGTTCATTCAGTAACTTTAAAAAAGAATGTTTTTTATAAAAACCGTAGTTTTAACTACTTAGTTCAAGTTAAAACTTCGTGAATGGATTCATTATATTACAAACCACGAAAAAATCCTTCAGGTATGTTGTGGTTTGTAATATAATAAAGCCAGCCACGAAGTTTTAACGTGAACTAGTTAAAACTACGGTTTTTGTAAAAAATTATGTTTTTAAAGTTTCTGAATGAACCCCGTAGACCCTATTTCTGGAAAAATCCTTCAAATATGTTGTGGTTTGTAATATAATGAAGCCATTTACGAAGTTTTAACGTGAACTAGTTAAAACTACGGTTTTTGTAAAAAATTATTTTTTTAAAGTTTCTGAATGAACCCCGTAGACCCTATTTCTAAAAAAATCCTTCAAATATGTTGTGATTTGTAATATAATGAAGCCAGCCACGAAGTTTTAACGTGAACTAGTTAAAACTACGGTTTTTGTAAAAAATTATTTTTTTTAAGTTTCTGAATGAACCCCGTAGACCCTATTTCTGGAAAAATCCTTCAAATATGTTGTGGTTTGTAATATAATGAAGCCATTTACGAAGTTTTAACGTGAACTAGTTAAAACTATGATTTTTGTAAAAAATTATTTTTTTTAAGTTTCTGAATGAACCCCGTAGACCCTATTTTTAGAAAAATCCTTCAGATATGTTGTGGTTTGTAATATAATAAAGCCAGCCACGAAGTTTTAACGTGAACTAGTTAAAACTACGGTTTTTGTAAAAAATTATTTTTTTAAAGTTTCTGAATGAACCCCGTAGACCCTATTTCTAAAAAAATCCTTCAAATATGTTGTGATTTGTAATATAATGAAGCCATTCACGAAGTTTTAACGTGAACTAGTTAAAACTACGGTTTTTGTAAAAAATTATGTTTTTAAAGTTTCTGAATGAACCCCGTAGACCCCATTTCTGAAAAATTCCTTCAGATATGTTGTGGTTTGTAATATAATAAAGCCAGCCACGAAGTTTTAACGTGAACTAGTTAAACCTCGGTTTTTGTAAAAAATTATTTTTTAAAAGTTTCTGAATGAACCCCGTAGACCCTATTTCTGAAAAAATCCTTCAGATATGTTGTGATTTGTAATATAATGAAGCCATTCACAAAGTTTTAACGTGAACTAGTTAAAACTACGGTTTTTGTAAAAAATTATTTTTTTAAAGTTTCTGAATGAACCCCGTAGACCCTATTTTTGAAAAATCCTTCAGATATGTGGTGACTTGTAATATAATGAAGCCATTCACGAAGTTTTAACGTGAACTAGTTAAACCTACGGTTTTTGTAAAAAATTATGTTTTTAAAGTTTCTGAATGAACCCCGTAGACCCCATTTCTGAAAAATTCCTTCAGATATGTTGTGGTTTGTAATATAATAAAGCCAGCCACGAAGTTTTAACGTGAACTAGTTAAACCTCGGTTTTGGTAAAAAATTATTTTTTAAAAGTTTCTGAATGAACCCCGTAGACCCTATTTCTGAAAAAATCCTTCAGATATGTTGTGATTTGTAATATAATGAAGCCATTCACAAAGTTTTAACGTGAACTAGTTAAAACTACGGTTTTTGTAAAAAATTATTTTTTTAAAGTTTCTGAATGAACCCCGTAGACCCTATTTCTGAAAAATCCTTCAGATATGTGGTGACTTGTAATATAATGAAGCCATTCACGAAGTTTTAACGTGAACTAGTTAAACCTACGGTTTTTGTAAAAAATTATGTTTTTAAAGTTTCTGAATGAACCCCGTAGACCCTATTTTTAGAAAAATCCTTCAGATATGTTGTGGTTTGTAATATAATAAAGCCCTCCACGAAGTTTTATTGTGAACTACCATTTTTGCAGAAATTGTTTTTTCCCTAATTTTTGAATCGACCTTGTAGTTTATTTTTTTGGTATTAATAACGCCTATTAAATTGCGTACTCTCCACCTTTTAAATAGACTATAATAGTTCTTTTAATTTTGCCACAATAATAATATAAATAAAATATATTTATAATTCTATTAGGGAGAGCATACACTGCCTATGTGGTACACTCCGCGCGAAATATTTATTTATTCGGCCGTTGGCCGCTGGCCGCTAGCTTCAGGTTCATATAATAATTGTACGTTTCAAAAAAGAAAAAATTACGTTTTCATTGTAAATGGGTATAATTACATATTTGAACATGGTTTTTAGTCCTGATAAACTTTTTTTAATATTAATTTTCGATATTGTCAAAAATAAAGGTACTTTGCTCTTGGGCAAAATTCATATTTTTTGACAAAACTCGGATGCGCCTAGGAGAATTTAATATCTGATTGTTGCATTTTAGGTTTTAGACCATCCAGAACTTTTTATGAAGAATAACTTTTTTCGTAAAATTAATAAAAAAGTTTTCCACATGGTTCCAACTTACGGAGACTGTATAAAACTTTTCTTTGTTTTCTTACTTTGACAATGTCTATTTACTTTGTGAACGTATATGGCACAAAATAAATATTAACATTATAGGTTTAGACAGTAGGCGGAAGTCCGGTAAACTGTTCAATCATTATGCTGTAAGTCTTTTAATAGATTGTTACACAGTTACTATTATTATTCTATGCTCCATTCCTCCAAAGAATAATTAAGTAATACTTTTGGACAATAGTTAAATTTTAAAGAAATTTATTTTAAAATGTATGTCCACAAAAAGAATATATTATATTTAGTAGCAAATTTATGAAGATTTGATTTGAGAATAGTGAGATGTTTTAAATGCCAACAGCACTACCACAAAACTGAACCAACAGGTGTGCGATTATTGAAGACATAAAAATGTATAAATTGTAATGTAATTATGTTTTTTTTGGATTATGAATGGACCTGTTAATATAGTACCTAATATGTAAATTTTTCTTCAGCTTATGTTACTGCTTAATGCTTACATTACAGCAACTATAAGGCGAGCTTAAAGTTCTTTGTTCCTTCTAAAAAATCATTAATTTTGGCATTGATGAAGAAGGTACCTACTATACCAGAAAATTAGTCCTACCTAAACACCATACCAAAATTAATGCTTTTCTCAGGAATTATTGTTGGCTATGTGAATAACCTCTGTTTCTTTTATTTTAATTTTAAATAGGTAACAATTCTTTTTTTCATTATTATATTGTTCATCTTTAAGTTTATCAAAATAATCTGGTTTGGTTGTAGCTATATTCAAGTATAGGTAACAAGTTGTTAATAGCTGCACATACAAGTGACATCACCTAGGTGCAAAACTGGTATTAGATCTTAACAAATATACTAGCCAATATAATAATATAAGAAAACTATCTTGTGATATGTAAATTGGGGCTGTTAAATAAATAAAAAATAGATTTTGGGGCGTAGATAACGAATCACAAAAATATTTTTGTCGGAAATGCTCAGCATTTATATGGGTACGTTTCTGATGTAATGATTAGAAAAACAGGTATTATTAAAACGTGGTACTTTTTCCCTCTTCTTGTTTTTTTGAGGCATTTTATCCAAAATATAATCTTTGGTTCCTACAACACAGCAAAATGATTTTGCATAGTAGGTAGGATATTGACAAACTAAAAACAAATAATAATAAATCAGCCTCCTAAATGCAATACTTTTTGATTCTGTTTTTAAAATAATTAATATTTTAATTGAAAAATCAACAAAATATGGTCCGTTTCAATTATCCTAAACTATGCCCAAACATTTATTATTCTGAAAAAATTATCAATTTTGGCGAAGCGTCTCGAAAGTTACTGTACACCTACTTTTTAATTTAAAATCGTAGTCGACAATTTCTAATCCTTGCTTTACGAGTGAAGCACTCATTTCGTTTTAAACTCGCACAACACACGACGTACACAAAAATCACAGAAGAAAAAAGGGTTTACCTAAATCAGCAAATTTTAATTATCTTAAAATAAAATCACAGAAGAAAAAGGGGTTCACTAAAATCAGCAAATTTTAATTATCTTAAAATAAAATCACAGAAGAAAAAGGGGTTCACCTAAATCAGCAAATTTTAATTATCTAACAAATAAAAAGCCGAGTCCCCATGGGGGTAACTTGTCGTGCATAGCGTAATTTACTGCGTCAGGTTAATGTAGGGTTGCCATCTCCAAACTTTGAAATCCAGGATTTGAACGTAGAAATACCAAGACATTTCGGTTTGAAGCCAGGACTATAATAATTGTTTTAGTTATATTCCACTGAAAACAGGGTCAATAAAACAACGAATAGAAATCACGTTTTTTATTAAGGTGTTCAACTAAAACTTAGTTACTAAATTACCGAATCAAATCGAGGAATGTTTTTAATCATAAAATAATCAAGTCTAAAGACTAAAAGCCTCGTTCTCAGAGCTTCGTTGTGTCGCCAGCGACATCATCTTGACCAATCAGGATCGTTTACATCGTTACCCCTAACCCCCCACCTTCGTGTCGTTCGGTCCGTGTACGGTGTCGCTCATGAACCTTTTAACAAGTTTTATTTTAAAGTTCGTGGTGTCGCTGTAGTTGAATTATTTCAACTTCACGCATTGAAGAATTGGGGATGTGTCGCCTGCGACAACCATAGTCTGAGAACGCGGCTTTAGTAGTTCTTTCTAATAGTAGATTTATTGACCAAATTTTAAATTTGACATTTACATAACCTTATTTGGCGGGTATTTTTATTTTTTTGTATTTGTTTAGATCTTTTTTCTTTGAACGTAATTTATGTAATGTTTTTCTTTTTGTAAAGGAAAGGATGATGTGCGGACGTGGTCGTGGTAGTACTAGTAAAAGAAAATTTAAGAACAGAAAGGAAAAGGAAGTTAAGGATGGCTTTGAACAGTGGGTAAGCAATACTTAAGTTTCTTTTATTTGCTATATTACTAGCATAGCTAAGCAAGCGGCTGACTTGAGCGTTCCTTTTACAAAATCAACTCCCGTTCCTATTACAAGTTAGCTAAGCAAAGACTTTTACTTTGCTTTAAGTTGTTTAAAAGAAGCCAAAGGAACTCACTTATTATGTCCATTAAAGGGGAATGTTCAAACAGTTTGGGTTCACTTTGCAATTCTTTATAAGATTTACTATGGACCTAGTGCAGTAGTAGTCATTAAATAAATATGGTTAATTTTCTCTGCCACATTACCAATAGATTGTTAACACTTTTTTTTTATTGCTTGAGGGTTGTAAATTCAAAGAGAATCAAACAAGAACAACCCACTACATTTTTAAGATAAAATTTACTGTGTAAAATTTATTTTTCAAATCAATGTAAAATAATGCAAAAAGAAAGACATGAGATATCTGCTACAAAGAATTATTTCGAGCCACATAGTGTATTTATTTTCAACTGACACTAATAGTAATCAATATCCTAACCACAAAACGCTCTATGCAATCGATAGGTACAGGGTGAGTCAACGATAGTTCATTTACGCCTTTATCTTAAGAATTAGGTAAAAATTCGAAATACAAATGTTGTAGAGACCATTGAGGTGCACATGTTAAAATTATGCTGGATTACCTATATGGGGTGGCCCAAAAAACGTGGCGAATATAACTTGGGTTTTTTTAAATGGAACACCCTATATATTGTATTATTTTCTGATGTGCCATTATATTCTACGCTCATTTTGTAAACGTCATATGTTTAAATTCAATAAGTTTTGAGATATTGACGTTTAAAATATGGCATTTTCAGACTTTGACAAGAAGTAACATTGGAACATCTTAGAGAAAAATACTTGTTTTTTTTTTACTGGAACACCCTATATGTTATATTATTTTTTGATTCCTCAAAATTCTACTCTTATTTTGTAAATGTTATATGACTAAATGACATTACATGCCAAATAATTTCTTAATAAATGTAATCCCTTTTTAGCGCCCTGAGGATGACCTCATAGAGGTCGAAACGTTGGCTAAATACACATTTTGAATTTCTGCAGCTGTTTTATTGACCATTCCCCAACTAAGTATTTCTACCCCCAAATATCAGTCAGTGTGGTCACTAATTATACTAATTTAAAATTTATCTTTTTATTGTCCTACTTTTCTGGACCATCGTGTATGTTTAAAAATAATTTTAGAACATATATTTTTTTATACCTCACAACTTTTATAAAAACTTTTTTTTTGATATCTTTAATAGTAGAGACGGTATATTACTTTGTCAGACAAATGGGCCACCCTGTATAATGCGATTACATCAAACTTTTTAGTAGTACCGTGCGTAAATTCCTATTTTGTGAACATCGAACGCCCACGTGCCCAAATTTAAATAGTTTTGTCTAGGCTAAAATTGGTCGGAGATAAAATTTCTCATGAAAGAATTTTATCTATTTCAGGGTGGTTACATGGCTGCCAAGAGGGCAAAACTATTGGATCAGTTTCACTGCGATAATATAGAAAAGATATCTGATATCTTTGCAGGTGTTAAAATCCTGGTTAACGGGTTGACCCACCCATCCGCAGCTGAACTAAAAAATCTTATGGCTGCTCATGGAGGGGAGTACCACATGTACCAAGTATCTAGTACTACACATATTATTGCATCAAATTTACCCAATGTAAAGGTAAGTTTACGTAATATAAATAATTTTAAGGTAATTTTGTAAGACCAGGCGTAAAACAACATTTTATAACGTGGGGGTGCAAGGTCATAATTTTACACCCTAAAGCGTAAAAGTATTGTAGACCAGTGGCGTAAAATATTTGAAACTATACTATACAGGGTCCTGCGATAGTGTGTCAGGCTTCTATAGCTCCTATACGAATTAAGTTAGGAATTTCATCTATATGCAGACTTAACCTGTATCATAAGGTGTATTTCAGGAAAATATTTTTTCACATACAGGGTGGCCCAAAAATGTGCGATAACAAAAAGTTTTATTTTTTTAAAAGGAACACCCAGTATTTTATTCATTTTTTCGTATTAGAGTTCTTTATAATTGTCCAAAATGTTATTTATTTTGCTTTTGTAATTTAAGAGTAATAAATTAAAAACTAAAAAAATAAAGTTTTACGGTTTGGAAAAAAATCAAAAAAAACATCTAAATTAATTTTTTAATTCATGGGATTATTTTATAGTATTTATAGTATTTTATACAGGATGTTCATAAAAAGGGTTTCAAAAACGACACATTTTAAATTAATTTTTCTTTGGTTTTTCAAATGAAACACCCTGTATATGTATTATTTTACTACCTGTTACTATTTAATATAAAGTTCTTAAGCAAGCTTTTTTGTACTATGAGCATATAAGTTACTTCCAACCCTTTTCGAAATCATTTCAAATTTCATAAATTATCGAGTAAATTATGTTTAGAAATAGTTTTATTATTAAAATTAAACATAGAGTAGACTAAACTACATTAAATGTTCAAAAGGTCTTTCATTTTAATCTGTACACAAGTCAACACGTTCTTGAAAAGATGTTTACATCCCTTATAATTTCTGGTGAAATACTAACAAAACTCTGCAAAACAGTTCATTTATGCCTAAGAACCTTATTATTATGCCTTTAAAATAAAATATGAATTTATTTATTATAATTTGACAAGTTATTTAATTAATTTGATAATTGGTATTATTAAATTTTATAAATTTAATAGTAAAACTTTATTTTTTAACCTAATTTATAAAATTTACAATTTTTTCGAAAACTGTTGGAAATAACTTATATGCCTCGTTATGCTTGTGATACAAAAAAAGTTGCTGAAGAATTTTACATTAAATACTTAAATATAATATAATTTGAAAAACTTGAGAAAAATGAATTTAAAATGTTTTATTTTTGAAACCTTTTTATGAACACCCTGTATGAAATGAATAAACACTATTAGATTCATAATATCTCTAGACCCCTTTTTATAAATCTCACTGATTTAAAAAAAGAATTAAGATGATTTTTTTTAGTTTTTAATTTATTACTCTTATGTCGGGTTGCACAAAGAATTTTAATAATATTTAACAAACAGCAATTTTGACTGTGACCTACATGACATTGGCAGAAATAATTTTCTCACAATCATATCTTAATTTTTAATTTACTAATCAGGCACCTTTGATTTTCAGTTCATAATGTCTGTCAATGTCAGTTATATGTCACAGTCAAACTCGCTGGTTAGTTAATTCTGGTTAGAAATCTTAGTGCAACCCAACAATAAACTACCAAAGCAAAATAAATAAAATTTTGGACTATTATAAAAGACTCGAATACGAACAATAAAATATTGGGTGTTACTTTTAAAAAATGAAACTTTTTGTTATCACACTTTTTTGGGGCCAACCTATATAGGGAAAAATATTTTCCTGAATTGCACCCTATAATACAGAATAAGTCTCCAAATGAATAAAATTCCGAACTTTTTTTATTTAGGAGCTATAAGACGCACTATGCAGGACCCTGTATAAATACTATCTATGTACAGGGTGGCCCGTTCTCAACGCAGGATTCCATAGCATCTAATCTACTCAACTTTCTATTATTTTTCAAAACCAGAGTTATAAGGAGTCATTAGGCCTACAATTTTAAATGGATAACCCTATACAGTGTGTCCAAAAAAGTATGCAACATATGTAAAAGTTTTTTATTACTGATGTCTCAGAAAATTTTATTCTTGATAAAAGTTGGTGCATGCCTTAAAACTATGAATGCATATTTCACATTTGACCTGCGGCTAATAGTAAGGGAGCAAATGCCATTTTTTCGATATTGCATTAAGGGTAAAGTACCTTAATTATTAGAAATACAGCAAAATCTTATATGGAAATGTTATTGCAAATTAAAAACATAGCCCAAATATGAAATTTGAGTTACGTGTCTCAATTTTTATTTTATTTTTTCTAATCTTTAATTTCCCCTAAACGGTACGCCTCTGGTCGATTTTTCGTTTACGCAATTTTATTATATGTATCAAATAACTTAAACGTGGGTTTATAATAAAAATGCATTAAGTAGTTAATAACTTTTAAAAACATTTCAATCAACCGGGTCGGTTTAGATATAAGCGTGTTGCACGCCTACTTAAACACATTTTAGCCAACTTCTGTTCGAAGCTAAATTATAATAAAATTCAACCCTATTCATAGTACTGGAAATAACTACTAATTTATTTGTCATTTCACCCAAAAACCTACTTTAAAAAAATGCATATAAAATATTTAAAAAAAAAAATTGAGACACGTAACTCAAATTTCATATTTAGGCTATGTTTCTAATTTGCAATAACATTTCCATATAAAATTTTGCTGTATTTCTAATAACTAAGGTACTTTACTCTTAATGCAATTTCGAAAAAATGGTATTTGCTCCCTTACTATTAGCCGCAGGTAAAATGTGAAATATGAATTTATAATTTCAAGGCATGCACCAACTTTTATCAAGAATAAAATTTTCTGAGAAATCGGTAATAAAAAACTTTTACATATGTTGCATACTTTTTTGGACACACTGTATACATCGTGTTATGTATTTGCCCGGGTATATTTGAACCCGTAAATCTTGATATGATAACCTTTGAAGAAAAAATATTTTTAAATGTCGGTTTGTTTAATAAGTAAGAAAATTCACCTTTTGTGTTTTTGATCTCGGACGCCTTCACTGCCTTACCCACGTGCGTTTGTTTTGATTTTGAACTGTCAAACTAAAATAGGAAGGTCAGTGATTTTACAATGTTGCATGACAGTGACCTACTAAATAAGAGTTCACTGACACTATGTTGTTATTAGGTTATATTCAAACTTTTTGGGAATTAAAATTAAAAATACCTCAGCAAGAATCCTTAAAAACTGGCATAAAAACCATAATGAAATAAACAAATTCTTTTAAATCCAATCTGCGATTCAAACTTTGAAAATTAGCCAGTATTTCACAACAAAAACAACACGTTATTTTATTTGAGCAAAATTCTTTGATTAATTAGTCACTTCTGTTGGCGTCCTTGTGCAAACACTTGTTTTTCCTCATATTTCTATTTTTCCTTACTAAAATCTCACAGTTTGTTATTAAAACAAAATGCCGCTCAGAAACACTGTACTCTTTTGTGGGAATCACATGGTGTGGTTATTCATGTGTCAGACTGTCATTACAATTAAAACTACTTACATGGCGCTAAATTTATTCAATATCCTCGTTATTTTATTTTAAGGGGCGAATGAAAGAATTTGTATTTCAGAAAGGTGTAGAATAAAAGAAATCATTAGGTATGCAAAGTGACTATGGAGTGACCCAACGAATATTTGAGCCACTTTTATAATTTGGCATTGATTTTATTGCAGAATTCTTTATTTTCATCAAGCGCATAGGATTTATTTCGCAATGATATGGCGATGTGCGCGGTACAGTTACACTATGTTTTTCAGCTATATCTTCCACGGCATATTTCATAAAACGATGTTTGTGTAAATTTGCTATAGCTGATAGGTCCTTCTTTAATCAAATTAGCTTCAAATTCAATACTTATGGTGGTTAATCAGTCGATAACTTCTTGTTTTCTCCAAGATAAAGTTGGAGTTTTCTCTGTGCGTCGTAAATAATAGCTTGCGTTTTCCATAACTACTAATGAATCAGCTGGAAGATATTTATCATTTCACCATTATAGTCCTCAAAAACATTCGAATTCATGTCCTCGTGGTAATCTATCGTACGATGAAAAGTAAGCAAACCTAATTCTCTAAAATTTTTGGTTAGTTATCATAAATAATTTAATGCACAAAATTTTATTGGCTTAAATCATACAGTAAATTGGCCAGCCAGGTCTCCTGATTTATCGCCAAATGAATTCTTTCTCTGGGGCCATTTAAAAAACAGAATATACAAAGATAAAAAATACCCAAATCTAGACGAGTTAAAAAATGCTATTTCTGCCGAATGCAATAGTATTTCAGTTTACCAACTAGCGAATGTAAGAAGAGAATTTTATGATCGCCTCGGTTATTGTCTAGAAGTCAATGGAGGAATATTTGAACATCTTCTTAAATCCTAAAGTTCTAACAATTTAATAGTACCTACCTATTAATTAGTAAAATATTGAAACATGTAAAATGTCATAATTAACCTTGTAATTGGATACTTTATTTTAGTTTTATTTAGATTAATTTGTACTCATAAATACACCTTTAATATTTTCGATGTACGAGTTTTTATAACAATAAAGCACACATTTCAAAATGACAACTTTATTTGACAGTCATCTTTTACCTTAACTGGTGCCCGCGAATACGGGGCCATAAAAGGGAGAAATAGTTAAAAAGAAATCGGCGATAACCCGTAAACGGGCTCATCAAAAATATCTAAAGTTATTCTTTTAAATGTGGGTTTTAGTGCTCTTTAATAAACCTAAATAGAATTTTTCTCTAAAATAATTAGGGAAGCCAATAATTGACCCCATTTAAAATTACATGGGATTTTCTATGTCCCGCTCGACGATGCAACACCCGGTATAATTTTCTTAACAAAATGGTATGGTTTACGGTGTTAAAAGCCTTACACAGATCTAAGAATAGCAAACAGAATGTTTTTATTGCCTTTAACATTAACTTGAATACCTGTAATGACATCTCCTGCAGCTGTTTCTGTATCTTTAGATATGCGAAATCCAAACTAATTAACAAGAAGTAAATTTAGTGGCATATGAGACAACCCTGTTTAACGCATTGAAGGGGGGAAGATCGGGTGGATACGGTCTACACTGACTTCACGAAGACGTTTGATAATTAATTGTAAAATATCTTTGTGGAATGATCTTCCTGAGGTCGTGTTTCCCAATAAATACAATCTTCAACGTTTCAAGACCAACGTTAATCGCTTTTTTCACACTCGCACCGCTCCCAGAGCGCCTTAAAGGATTTTTCCTACAGTGCAGGTGTTTTATCATAAAAAAAAAATAGTTAATTTCTAATTTTTAGAGCTTTTTTTACAAAAATTATAATTCCTATTTTAGATCAAACATTTAGGGGCAGTTCCCATAGTAAAACCAGCATGGATTGTCGAAAGCATTGCCCTAAACAAACTTTTAGACTATAAGCGATATTTATTGTACACAAACCAGACTAAATCGCAACCAGCATTGAACTTTCCAGTAATCGTTAAACCTTCCACGTCGGTATTAAGCAAAAAAGAAGATTTTGAAAGTAAGGACGAACAGGATGATGTTACGGTTGAAACAAACGATCTTATCCACGCTACAAATGAGTAAGTAGTTTGTTTGTGCACTAATTTAAAAATGTAAGATATTAATAAGTGTGTAAATTGTCATTTTTAGGCCAATTCAAACCTTCGAGACAACTTCCGGTTTGACCGGAAGTGAAGTCAACTTTTAAATTTTAAATGGAACCCCCTTATTTTTATTCGGTTGTTTAAATTCTATAAAAAAATCTTTTTTCAATGACATATCACACTTTATTATTTGTTTTAAAAAAGGGCCGCCGAGATCAATTTTCCTTTGTTTTTTAAAATGTCCATAACTTTGGTAAAACAGGGTACTAAGTGGTAAAAAGTAGGCCATGGAAACATTAAAATGATTTATTTAAACCTACTTTATAATATAAGTTTGACATGCTTGAGAACAATGTATCCGTTAAGGATATTTTATTTACAACTAAAATGTTTGTTTTTCTTGGGTTTTCGGTCACTCTTGAATAAAATATTTTTCTTTATAAGGGGTTAACGTTTCGGTTTTATTAGGAAACCATCATCAGAACTATAAAAAAATATTTGTCTAAACAATCAAAAGAGAAAAGAAACTATTGTATACAAAAAATAAAAAAATATAGAAAACTATAATCAAGTATAAAATATAACATACCCTTATTTAATTTTTTACACTTCACAGAACTTTATATTCACAGTATGACTATCATATTGGAAATGGTCAATTTAAGATGAAATAAAAATGGTTTTAATTTTTATGGGGGTAAGGGATGGACCAGATGGGAATTCCATTTTACCTAATACATTTGAATAACTATCTTAACTTAATTATATTAAAGGTATTAAAAGTAGAACGTAAAAATTTGCATTTTATTGTGTGATTAAATTATTATAGACATTACTAAGATTTTCTGTATCAGTTCTGAAATTAATTGTGTTATGGGTTTTTTTAATATGAATCATTTCTTTAATATTTCTTTTTTTGTAGTGTGTTTCATGATCAAGAATTTGGACAGTATCAAAGTTAAAATTATGTAGATTATCTATTGCATGTTTTGATAAAGCGGTGGGGGATTGATTTTTATTTCGAATGCTGTTTTCAAATCAATCCCCCACCGCTTTATCAAAACATGCAATAGATAATCTACATAATTTTAACTTTGATACTGCCCAAATTCTTGATCATGAAACACACTACAAAAAAAAAAATATTAAAGAAATGATTCATATTAAAAAAACCCATAACACAATTAATTTCAGAACTGATACAGAAAATCTTAGTAATGTCTATAATAATTTAATCACACAATAAAATGCAAATTTTTACGTTCTACTTTTAATACCTTTAATATAATTAAGTTAAGATAGTTATTCAAATGTATTAGGTAAAATGGAATTCCCATCTGGTCCATCCCTTACCCCCATAAAAATTAAAACCATTTTTATTTCATCTTAAATTGACCATTTCCAATATGATAGTCATACTGTGAATATAAAGTTCTGTGAAGTGTAAAAAATTAAATAAGGGTATGTTATATTTTATACTTGATTATAGTTTTCTATATTTTTTTATTTTTTGTATACAATAGTTTCTTTTCTCTTTTGATTGTTTAGACAAATATTTTTTTTTTAGTTCTGATGATGGTTTCCTAATAAAACCGAAACGTTAACCCCTTATAAAGAAAAATCTTTTATTCAAGAGTGACCGAAAACCCAAGAAAAACAAACATTTTAATCGATTAAAACGGTCAGGAAAACAAACTAATATTAATATTTATTTACAACCTTTTTTTAAAAAAAAAACAAAGCGAAATTTCTCGATTTTTTCAAGCAACCCATCTTTGTTTTATTAATTCTTCATTTAACTTTCTTTCTAACGATGTATCATAAGTTGATAATTATTTATTAGATAATAGTAGAAATTATCAAGAAATATTATAGTAGATTCTGTAACGAGGTTGGAATGAAAATTTGATCCAAGTGGAAGATTCCGAACGCGAGCGTGATGAACCACGAGTATCGAATTTTCATTCTAACCGAGTAGCAGATTATATTTTCTCCACGACCAAAAATACTATTCGCAATATTTGTAATTTCAGGTGGAGTATTATCCAGTTCCATATCTGATTCAACCGATTTTTCACTCATATTTTGACTTGCACTAAAATTTGTCTGCTGACATTGACAGTTTCGAAATTCATGGCAACCTATGTCGTTTAGATCAATTAGAGAATATTCATTCCGTATCTTGTTATAGAATGAAAATACGCATAAGAAGCAAGTGTTTCAGAATAAATATTCCAACTCAAGAGCGAGAATTTTTACATTCTATTATCAAAAATGATTTTGGAATTATTCCATTCAGTAATGGTCGTGGAGAAAAGTAATTTCTAAACCCATATGATAAGAAGTTTTGTCAAGATTAGTATAGTATGCTATGGAAAATAAAAACATTATTTCTGCTTTTATTATACCAAAATGTCAAATCGTATTAAATAAACTTACGAAGATTGAAATGAATTAATGGTTTTCCACGGCATACTTGACATACATTCTTATAGCTTATACGGGTCTAGAAATTACATTTATCATATTTCTTGATAATTTCTACTATTACGTAATAAATAATTATTAACTTGTGATACACCGTTAAAAAGAAAATTAATGGAAACATTTTATTATGATAAAACAAATATGAGTTGCTATTTGAAAAATCGAGGAATTTCGCTTCGTTTTTTTAAAAAACAGGTTGTAAATAAAATAGCTCTAACGAATAAACTTTTTTCAAGGAAATTTTATATTATAAAGAAGGTTGAAAAAAACCATTTTAACGTTTCCATGGCCTACTCTTTACCACTTACCTTGTTTTATCAAAGTTATGGAAATTTTCTAAAGCAAAGGAAAATTGATCTAGGCGGCTATTTTTAAAATAAATAATAGAGTGTGATAAGTCATTGAAAAGAACATTTTCTACAAAATGTAACTATTGAATAAAAATGAGGGGTTTTCATTTAAAATTGAATTCACTTCCGGTTAAATCGGAAGTAGTTTTGAATTGGCCGAGAAATGACTATTTACAGGCTTATTAACTCCTCAAATGTTTAAATCTTTACTTTTAAAATCACGGAAAATATTTGGTTGGTACTACTTTTTTGTGTCACCCGGTAGAATTGACTTTTACAATGTCATTTTTTAGTAAACAGGCTCTGTAGATTTTAAAAATGAGAAAACATACAGTTCTGTTCATAAAAAACCCGTACAAGTCTTACGATTAGTTTTTGTATTATTTAAGCAGTTTGAAACAGGCTTTTGTAATTATTTCTTTGAGGTTATCAGAGACGTATGTTTAAGGTTATATGCAATTAGGGAATTTAAACCACGTGATTCAATAGGGCGGTTGGATGGCAAAAAGCATTGAGTCACCCGTTAAATGCCACCAGCAACATTATTTTTATGGTCACGTGTACCAATCACAAAGCAGTATTTGCCATCCAGCCGCCACTTTGACACATCGTTGGATTGCCTAATAAATGCAAATCATTGGCGTAGAGGAAGTAATTAAAAAAAATTAAGTAAAATGGTAACTAATATTTTATATTTATAATAATTTTATAAAAATGCGAATAAATTGAATATTATATTAAACAAGAACAATAAGATAGTAGGTATAAAACTTAATATTTGGTCATTGAACCTTGTTTCGCGATCACTTGAGCCAATCTATTAGGCATTGAGTAAATCAAATTTCTTATAATAATTGGGTCAAGCTCCTCCCAGCATTCATCAATTATTTCCCACAATTCAGTAGAATTTTGAGGCAAGAAATTACGGTTATAAATTCTTTTTACAATTATAGCCCACACATTTTCTATTGGATTAATATCCGGGCTGAATGAAGGCCACGGTAATACTTCTACATTATTATTTTGAAACCAGCCTTTAATAGCATTTGCAGTGTGCACGGGACAATTATCGTGTTGATAAATAAAATAATTATTGGGGTAAATGGACCTAACAGATGGGAGCATAATATGCTCCAGAACATTAAGATAATTTTCAGAATTAAATCTTCCCTCCAATCGCCAGCATACACCAAGCCCATGGGCACTTATCCAACCCCGTATGTTGACAGAAAAACGCCCAGATCTAAAAGCAAGGTCGCTAGTATAACGCTCTTCAAATCTTGTCCCATCTGGTCGATACACCCGAATTTGTCCGTTATAAGTAGATTGGAAAGTTTTTTCATCCGTGAATACTACCCTGTTCCAATATTCAGGTTCGCGATATATGTAAGTTAATGCAAAAAGTAACCGCGACTGCCTTCGTTCTTCTGTTAATTTAATTTTTTTCGCCGCAACGCGATTTTTTTACTCTGATTCATTAATTCTTCTACTGGCGTTAGGTCGAGAGCCAGGAAATTCTGTGATATTTATAGCTTCCCTGGCGACTTTAAAGGGATGATCTCTTAAGTGCTCCAGAAGCATAGCATCCTCTTCGGGACTGGTAACTCTAGGACGACCGGAACCCTCCTTTCTTTTCAAGAACTCTTTTTGCTCCCAACGCTTTTTAATTTCTAGAATTGTGCTCTTATTTCTGCCATAAAATTGTGCTAGGGCACGAATTGACCATCCTTCTTCAATTTTTGTCTCAACTAATGTTAAAGGACGATGCATTTTAAAATGTTTGACTTTTAGACGTCTATCAACAATTGCCACCATGCACTTTTAAAAACCTTTAAAATAAAAAAGAACTATTTACACCATGGCAAATTAAGTGTACGGGTTTTTTATGAACAGAACTGTACATGATGTTTTAATAAAGAAAGGTTACTTTGTATCGCCACACTTTTTGGAGACCTTATATTCACCAAAATAATTTTAAGCTGTCTTTCCAAGTTTCATATAAATTACTTTTTCTATTTACTATCGTTTTCAAGCTACAGTTCCCCCACACATCGTGTATATTTACTTAAACAATAATTAAAGGGATGAAGCTGGAACAACCGAGTCTCAAGTTGAAGTCATTCCCGAAGAAGTGAAAGATATCAAAGATGATACTAGCACTATCAACACTGGAAATCCAAATAGTTCCAATAATAGTGCACCTACTTCTACAAATACGCATTCTAGAATAACAAAAACAGCTTCAGATCCAAGATTTTTAGAAGAATTTTACAGCAACTCGAGGCTTCATCTGATATCTACGTTGGGAGCTGAATTTAAACAACTAGTTGGACAGCTGAGAGACAAGACAGATGGAAAATTCCCTGGGAAAGATAAACTTGTTGCAGAAAAAGGTGAGTGGTTATAAAATAGTTAACACCACAATACACTTTTAGCGTTTTTAGTTCACCGCTTTGAGACTTTACTCTAGACCACCGTTTCTCAAACTGGGGTCCGCGATCATCCCGTTAGGGGTCCGCGAGTTATGTAACCACTGAAAAAAAAATCATGGAAAATTGGATAAGGCCGCAACGCCACTGCAATTAAATTACGTACTTATCGTTTAAGCGCCAATGACAGGCCTAGACTTGTTTGGCAGCACGATATAATAGTTTTATATTTTAGTCATTAGAAGTAACCGGTTGCAGTTATTTTAAGTTAATACAAGTTAGAATATTTGGTTAAATACGATATTGTGTGGGTTCGAATAGGTTGTGAAGGCATTTTTTTTATATGTAAGAATCTTAAAAAGTGTATATTATTTTTTATTTACGTTGATTCATTTCCAGCATTAAAACAGTTTTGGGAAAAAGAATTAGAGAGGAACCAGAGCTGTGAGTAACTTAAGTAACTAGATATTTTTTAGTATTTGGTTACTTAAAGTAACTAGATACTTATAGTAACTTACTTCTTTTTTGAATCATGCCAAAAGTAACTGTAACGTCGTTACTTTTGAAAAGTAACTTGTATCTAGTTACTTTTTAGGAGTACCTAACTATACACTTAAAAAGTAACTAGATACTTTAAAAGTAACTAAGATGCTTTTAAATTAACTAAGTTCCTTTTAAAGTAACTTAGTTACTTTAAAAGTAACTTAGTTAGGTACTATTAAAGTTCCTCTAGGATACCAATTATGCACCATTATACCATCAGATGATGACCAAGAGATGATCGGCGGCCGTTAATCAGATTTTCACGAGGGACGAGCTGCGAGTCGTGAGCGTCAAACGGTACACTGGTTGGAACGCGAAATTTCTTGGAAAGCATTTTATTCTACTTGTTTGTTGTTCGAATTAACACTTTTTAGTTTAGTTTTCTGATGGTAATAGTGGTAGTGTGTAGTGTGTACAGGGTGTCCCAAATTCGAGCCTCATCATGGGTATCTCGGAAACTATAGGAGATACAGCATCGGTCAAATAGTGGCAAAGTTGTGGAATTTCATGCCCAGTAATATCGTAAAAAAATATTTTAGCTATCTTTTTTAGTTTTAGAAATATTTGAAAAAAACTAAAATATTGAGATTTCGTTTTTTTAAATTGACCGACTTATTTTGGCCGCTATTAAAAAACAAATACAACATTGTTAAAACAACTTTTCTTGCTCCGCATCGTGGTGTTTTCAGAATTTCGTTGCAACGTTTCGTTTTTGTAGAACCATGATCAACTTTAATTTTTTAAATACGGACCTGTTTTTTTATTTTATTTTCTGAAAGCCTTTTAGGCCCTGAATTCAACCATGTATCACACTTAATTATATCAAGACGTTTTAATGTCATCATTTCATCATCTGCAATGTGATGATATTGTTTTTAAATAAATACGGCCCTGGTGTTAGTTACTTAATTATTTTTACCAAATACATGTAAATAGATCCGGAATTTATTAGTTATAGGATTAATTTACTTACTATATAACATAATATTTCAATTTTTATATAACAAACTATAAAATAAAACTAAACAAAACAAAGGTGTCTTAAGAGTTCATGTCGTACGTAGAATAAATCCTTTTTTTCATTTGGTTGTCACATGATTTCATAAAGTTCGCGTCTTAGCCACGTTTGTTTTGTTTAGTTTTATTTTATAGTTTGTTATATAAAAATTGAAATATTATGTTGTATAGTAAGTAAATTAATCCTATAACTAATAAATTCCGGATCTATTTACATGTTGTATTTGGTAAAAATAATTAAGTAACTAACACCAGGGCCGTATTTATTTAAAAACAATTATCACATTGCAGATGATGAAATGATGACAATAAAACGTATTGATATAATTAAGTGTGATACATGGTTGAATTCAGGGCCCAAAAAGATTTCAAAAAATAAAATAAAAAATACAGGTCCGTATTTAAAAAATTAAAGTTGATCATGATTCCACAAAAACGAAACGTTGCAACGAAATTCTAAAAACACCACGATATGTAGCAAGAAAAGTTGCCTTAACAATGTTATGTTTGTTTTTTAATAGCGGCCAAAATAAGTCGGCCAATTTAAAAAAACAAAATCTCAATATTTTAGTTTTTTTCAAATATTTTTAAAACTAAAAAAGATAGCTAAAATATTTTTTTACGATATAACTGGGCCCAAAATTCCACAACTTTGCCACCATTTGACCGATGCTGTATCTCTTATACTTTCCGAGATCCCCATGATGAGGCTCGAATTTGGGACACCCTGTACAGGAAAAGGAGTTATCACTACCTGGTAAATTTATGGTATCTAGTTCAAAAGCATCTTAGTTACTTTTAGAGTTTCATAGTTACAATTAAAATAACTAGTTACTCAAAAGTATCTTAGTTACTTTTAGTAATTAGTTACAATCAATGTAACTAGTTACTTTAAAAGTATCTTAGTTATTTTTAAATTATCGTAGTTACAATCAATGTAACTAGTTACTGTAAAAGTATCTTAGTTACTATAACTAGTTACTTTAACTAAGTAACTAAGAATTAAGTTACTTTTAGGTAAAAGTAACTATTCCTTATAAGTATCTAGATACATTGGTGCAAAAGTATCGAAAAAGTAACTAGTTACTTTTCTGAAGTAACTTTCACAGCTCTGAGAGGAACATACCCGATCAACTTTTTAATGAAATCTATCAACATTTAAATGACGTGCTTTATTCAGTAAAAGAGTACTTTCCAGAGAGCCAGGAAAAAAATCTTCAAGAATATAAATGGGTTCAAAATCCCTTTGAAGTAACTGAAAAGCCAAAAACCCTCCTAGCAGCTCAGTATGAATCGTTGATCGATTTAACGTCTGATTCAGTTTTAAAGACGAGACTCATAAAGGAGCAATTGGTAGATTTTTGGTGCAATATTGAAGGTGAATACCCAGATCTGACTCAACAAGCAATTTCAGTCCTACTGCCATTTGTGACAACATACTTATGTGAAGCCGGATTTTCGAAATATGTTGCAACAAAAACAAAATATCGTAATCGACTTAATGCAGAACCAGACAAGGGGCTGCAACTTTCTTCAATCAAACCCAACATAAGGAAATTATGTGGAAGTAGAAAGCAGATCCATCCATCTCACTAAAAACATTTGCTGCAACCAGCTTACTGCTTACTGATGATTTTTGCTTTGTTAAAAAAAATAACCTTTGAATAAAAATAATGTGTAGATTAACTACTTACTAACTGTAAATTATTGGGAATATCATTCTGTACTGTGTCATTTTGTACTAATGTAGCAAGCGCGGGATGGGGGTCCACAACAAAATACCGAAATCAAAAAGGGTCCGTGGTCAAAAAAGTTTGAGAAACGCTGCTCTAGACAAAGTATTTCGTTAACAAATTTTAATATTCAAAGTAACCTGTTTTGTTCCTTTAAATATTATTTTAATGGAAACTCGCACTTCTGCTTTGTTCTTTTGGTAGAAAAGTATATACCAGATATGTTTAATCTTAACACGTTTTTATATTTTTTATGCTTCTTGTATAAAAAGTTAAATTTTTCTTGAAGTAAATCTCATTTATTTTACAAATAAGAACTTTTGTAAAGAGTGATTTTTTCTTGTTAATAATTTTTTGGTTGATCTGTCCTCTTCTAACCCCAATCCGTGGACGTACTGCACAGGGTGTTTCGTTAAGATTGACCATCGGCCATATCTCGGAGAGATGAGAAAATCCTGGAAATAATTTTTAAGTTCCGCCTTTCGCTGCAAGGGGGCGCAATTAAAAATTAAATATTAAAATTCGATATTTCTACAAAAATTTCCACTTCATGGTATACCTTTGGTAACATCTTTAGAAAACTTAGACAATTCTGCATCATTTTGGCCTTAATTAGAGTGGGGGAAGCTATTGATAGTGTAAACACTTTAATAGGTGTAACTTCTAAACGACTTATCCGATGTTAGTAAACTTAAGCTTGTTTGAAAGAGAAGTACTTTCAAAAGTCGTATTCATTGATACACGATAGTTCTTAATAAAATTGCTATTTAATAATAACGTTTTTTTTTAAATTTAATCCCTAAAACTTAAATGATACGGTATATATTTGATATAATCGGAAAGTAGGATAAATTTGCAAGAAAAGATGTGAAAACCGCAGTTTAATATCTTCTTTCTTTTCAAAGTTATTGCAAAAAGAATAATTTTTAACACTTTAATAAATGAAGAAGTGATTGATGTCATAGTTCCGTGGTCATGCGTATATTTTCAAACTTTATGATTATGAAGGTTTGTCACTCGTTATTCCAATGGCTGAAACCCCATTTTAGAATTAATAACATAATCATGGAATACTTCTAGTTTACGTTTTAAAAAATAAATCTAGATAGTTGCGCTAGAAAATTGGCAGGTTTCCATGGAGATAAATAAATTTTTTTTTTTTTATGATAAAACACCTGCACTGTAGGAAAAATCCTTTAAGGCGCTCTGGGAGCGGTGCGTGTGCGAAGAAAGCGATTAACGTTGGTCTTGAAACGTTGAAGATTGTATTCATTGGGAAACACGACCTCAGGAAGATCATTCCACAAAGATGACGTTCTCCAGATGAAAGAATTCTTGAACAATGAAGTTCGAGGAGTACTAAGCTGAACAACATATGGATGAGCGGCAGCGGTTCGCCGTGTATTTCTATTTTGCATTAGTCTAGGTGGAATCAAGTGGGCAATGTCAGTCGAACACCTGCCATGGAAATATCTGTAAAAGAGAGCCAAATCACCAACCTGTCTTCGATGCTCCAGGCTATCGAGGGTCTTGGTCAGCTCGGGGTCGCCGATCAGACGAACGGCTCTCCTTTGAATGGAATCCAGTAGCCGAAGGGTGTGCTTGGGTGCAGAGCTCCAGACATGAGAGCAATATTCTAATGATGGTCGAATCTGGGCTTTGTAGAGTGTCAAAAGTTGATGAGGTGTGTACAACCTTTTGGTGCGGAAGAGTACACCAAGTTTCTGTGCAGCTGTCTTGGCAATTGCGGCAACGTGATCATGCCAAGACATGTTACCTCCCAGATTGACCCCCAGCAAATTAATAGACGGTGCCAGGGGAATTGCGTGTCCTGCCATGACTATATCCGGTTCTGCAATGTTAACCTTTTTGGAGAAGACTGCTGCCTGGGTTTTCTTAGCATTAAATTCGACTCGGTTACTGTCACCCCAAGCCAAAATTTCTTCCAGGTAATTGTTGAGGCGCAATACTTCATGCTGCCTGCGAAGATGTGCGTCGGCAGCGGATGTTTGGGGAGTCAAGGTAAAAGATGAGACAAGTGTGCTGTCATCAGCAAAGCTATAAATTGGATTTTGGGTTTTCACTAGAAGGTCGTTAATATACAGTAAAAAGAAGGTAGGCGACAATATGGACCCTTGAGGAACACCGGCATTGATGGTGAAGGTGTCTGAGAGAAACCCGTCAATCGCCACTTGCAGAGAACGGTTCTTAAGGAAGCTGGTTAACCATAAACAAAATCCATTAGGCATACCGTAGGATCGCAATTTACTTAGAAGCCCATCGTGCCAAACACGATCAAAAGCCCTAGAGATGTCCAGTGCAACAGCCCGGGATTCTCCATGATGTTCGATGGTGTTGCTCCAAAGATGGGTGACATATGCCAGAAGGTCACCTGTTGATCTGGACTTACGAAAACCGTATTGATGGTCGCTGATAATGTTAAGCCCTTCCAGATACTTTAGGAGTTTCATGGTTTAGTTTTGTCTAGATAGAATGATATACGAGACCTTGGCGTTGCGCTTGATTCTAGTTTTTGGTTTAGTCGTCATATTTTAGGTGTTTCGATGAAGGCCATGAAGATCCTGGGATTTGTTTAGCGTCTAAGTGTCGGATTGCTACTTTTAGGAATCTTTATTGCTCCTTTGTTAGACCGATAGTAGAGTATTGCTCAGTAATCTGGTCTCCTAATTACAGGATCCATATATAGACTTTTGAGAGAGTTCAACGCAAATTCCTGAGATCTGTGGCCTTTAAATTGGGTTCCTTTCGAGATGAATATACTTATGATGATATTTTAACTCTGTTGTGATTAGGAACTGTAGAGTCTATTGTTGATGATATCTGGTTTTTACATAATGTTATCAGTAGTCGTATCGACTGTCCTATATTGGATCTTATAAACTTCAACATCGTAGAAAGGCGAGGTCGCCATACTTACACTTTTAGAATACCTTTCCACTCTACAAATTATGGTAAAAACGAATCATTGACCAGAATTGTCAGGCAAATATATTAACAGAGCATAAGATATGCGCTTTTTGGCTCTTCTTGGCGGGTCTTAGGAGAGTATTAAAGTCTATGATCTGGGGACCTGTACTGTGCTGTTATTTAAATATTTGTACAATTATTTTATGCATGTGTGCTTTATTGAGTACTGATTATTGTAAAGCATTCCTATTTCTACACTACATTTGTGATTTAGTTGTAAGAAGTTTTATATAGTGAATTTTTTGTTTGTAAAATGGATTTACTGTTAATAAATAAATAAATTGAAATAGTTAACTGATTTAATTTTGATAGTTAATTTTGTCTGTTTTGGCTGTCTAGATTTATTTTTTGATCATCATATTAGAATGATGCCTAAATTAGAAGTTTTCTTGATTATACTATTATTTCTATAGTAATTTTGGGATCATGGAATAATGAGTAACAGGCCTACACAATCATAAAGTTAAAAAGATTTTTGTCGTAGAATGCTTGACCACGGAACTATCACTTAAAGTGGTAAAAAATATTATTTTGGCAATAACTCTGAACCGAACGAAGACATCGACCAGCGATTTTTACGTTTTTCCTGGCAAATTTAATTTACTTTCCGATTATGATATCATAGTTATACCATATGATTTAAGTTTTTGGGATAAAATGATAAAAGCTGCTATTATTATTAATTGCGTCCTCTAATTATTTTACTACGATTAATCGTGTACTATGGGTGCGACATTTGAAAGTACTTACGTTTTTCTGCCAAGCAAGCTTAAGTTTACTAAAATCGGATAAGTCGTTTAAAAGTTACAGCAATTTAAATGAGTATTTTCAATAGGCATTGATCAACGCATGCAGACAGATGTTGTTTATACCTACTTTTTCCAAGGCTTTCGATAGCTAGATCACTCCATATTATTAAGCAAACTACAAACCTGGAAAGACCTACTGTGTTTAAGGATCTAGGAGTTATTTTCGATAGAGAACTATCCTTTCTTCCTCATATTAATCACGTTGTGTCCACCGCCTATAAATCACTTAGTTTTATTCTTAGAACTACTAGAGATTTTCGGTCACTTGACCCTTTAGTAACTTTGTATTGTTCTCTTGTTGGATCTAAATAGGAATACTCTTCAATCATTTGGTCTCCGTTTTATAAAGTCCACATTGACAATATTAAAAGAGTTCGGAGACGTTTTTTGAATGCTTTGTGGTATAAATATGATGCGCACATGTTCTACGCAGTTATTTTTTACATAAACTGCTTAATAACAACATTATTCGTGAAGAGCTGCTGCACAAACTGAACCTTAAATTCCCGAAATGTATATACCTTTTACTTACCACCTTTACCAACCAACGTATTTAAATATTCTCCCATCAATAGGATGTGTACATGACGCATAACTAGATGAGTTATGCTCATCCCGATAACTCAGTGATTAACTCTTACGTGTTCTTATTTTAAGATTACATTTACTTAACAAAGGTTTCCAGAAGTTTCTCATATCTAATGAAGACTTACTAAAACAACCTGGATTTTGGTGTATGGTGGCAGCTTCCTTAAACTTCCTCTTCCTCCAATGCGGTTCTGTTTGCAGGATTTCGGCTTCTGTTCACATGATATGATGGCCGTGAGTCCAGGCGTGGTTAGCTGCACCTGATTTTTCGGTCTCTCCTTTTTGGATGTTGTTCTTATGTTCTTTAATCCTTACTTCGAGTGTTCTTAGTGTCTCACCAATGTAAGATTGGCCGCACTCGCAGGGGATATTATGGTAGACACAATTTTTCAGTATTCACCTGAAGACGACTGGAGTTGCTTACTAGTTGAAACGTAGTAATTCAAAACAAATAAAGACAATGCAGGTCCAATACTTTACTGCCGTTCAAGAAACATCATTGTCTCCAACCTTTAAACAAACACTAGGATGTGTACATGTTACAATGACAATGTCCATGCCTATGATGTCTTTAATTGTAGCTTGAGCGCTGTTCAAAAGACATTTTTATCACTAGTACCTATGCTACTGGACGTATGTAGTTACTTTTTTTTTGTAGCGTACCTATTATTACCACTGTATTGTTAGTTTTATAAATCTAGATATTGCTCATCTTTCTTGTTTATCTCTAATGTTAATTGTTAAATAATTTGTTTTCATTTTACCTAATTAAATTCTGTTTTTTACCTGTTTTGTAACTGGGAAGCTGTAAAACAGTGTATGGAATAAATAAATAAATAAATAAATAGGTTGCCCTACTCTTATTAAGGTCGGTACTCCAAGTGCCTTAGACCAAAATGATGGGGATTTATCCAAGCTTTCTAATGGTGTGTAATTTGGGGAATTTTCGGAGAAATCTAGAATTTTAATATTTAATTTTCAATGATCCCCCTTGGGGCGAAATGCGGAACTTAAAAATGATTTCCAGGATTTTCTCATTGGTTAATTTGAATTCCCTGAGTTTCTATGCTCAGTTGTCTCCGAGATATGTCCGGTGGTCAACCTTAATGACACATTCTGTATACTTAATAAAATATAGTTTTAGTATAAAATGATATATTAAAATTGACAAAAATATGAAGTCTAGTGTGTTAAAGTAGGTGGAATCCTCTGTAAAGTTTGATATATAGATTTTGCAATATATTCAACATTATCCGGATTTATACCACTGACCGTTAGCCTTCCAGACTTTAGCAAATAAATGTGATGTTGTTTCTTCATATGCTCCACTTGGATGTCGTTTAATCCGGTAAAACAGAAATTTCCAACCTGATTGGTTATGTGGATCCATGTGCCCGGTGCGCCCAATCTTTCTAGCTCTTCGCGAAGGTACAGCCTCATTTGTTTTAGCCTTTGCGCGATGCCAGCTATGGTCTCCTTTAGTTGATCTCGTAGGGTTTTATCTCCGAGAATGAATGCTACAACCCTAAAGTTTTATTTAAATTTACTTACAAGAATTACTTTTCGAAGATTAAATGAATTGAATGGGCTTTTTGACTAAATTTTGATTTTTAGTTGTAGTGTTTAAAGGAACAAAAAACACAATAGAACGATAGCTGAGGCACGCCGACATAGTAGTGCATCTGTCTTAAAAGTAATGGGTTACCTGGGGCCAGTGGCGTGCAATGCTTTTTGAACCAGGGTAGGCAAAAATTAATTTTAAGACAGAAATTTACTTTCCGTAGCATTCAAACATCTAAATTTTAAATTTTGTCATGTTTTTAAGTTTGTGGAAAGAACACTGTCAAAAGCAGAAACATAAACATTATTTGTAAATTATGGTCTATTTCTTTTCGATTGCGAACGATGACAGAAACCCGTTTTACAATAAAAAAATGCAAGAATTTTCATTTTTGACAAGTTGAAAAAGTAAGGTTAGGGATTTACGTCATAACTGACATTTTGTTGTTTACTGTTTATAGCGGTTAGAATTTTAAATTAACACTTTCTAAGGCCGCTTTACAGTTTGCAATTTTTCTTTCACGCAAGAAAAGATTGCCCGGGAGTATGCGCAGAAGGAGGCTAATGATCAGCTGGCGCAATCTGTATTGTTTGCAAGAAATATAACTCGGACCGTATTTTTATTGCCATTGCAAGCGCAATTCTGAGGATTTTCTGGTGATTTATGAGACACCAAACTAAATATAAAAATCCCTGACATTTATTTATGTTTTTTCTAACCTATAGCGGGTACGTTTTGTTTTTGTTGGTTTGCTTTCATGTCCTGTAATGATGTTTTGTTAAAATGAATGCACAAAAAGCGCCGGTAAGTCCTAACCAAATGTATTTTTATTTTAATGGTTGGCAAGTGGTACATCACCTACGATCTTGGCAAGTCATTGCACGCTGTAAAACGAAGTGAAATTTTTATTGCCGCAATATTAATTGCTGCAAGACAACTTGCGTGAAAGAAAAATTGCAAACTGTAAAGCGGCCTTTAAGAAGATGAATTTTTAGGTTATGTCACCATGTTTGGCGTTTGGCATGGCCTTCTATATTTTGTCGATAAATCGAGCATCCTTTTTGCTTCAACACAAAGTAGGCATAGGTTTACTATTTTATGTTGCAGAAAAACGTGAAATTAACCGATTTTATGTACAGAAAGTTAATAGATTGTTTGTTTCGTAATATAACTAGAGCTAAAAGTTATTTTTAATTGCTAAAAGGTTTATAATTAGCATATATTTGCTAAAAATCAATCGAACAGAAATTTCTTATTCTTCTTCTGTGATTTAAAAAAAAGACCTTTAATAAGTTGGCTATGCATTTATGTAGTGTAAATTGGTCCATGATTTAACCAATTAGGTGAATTTTTGTTCATTTTTTTTTCTGTCATCGTTCGCAATCGAAAAGAAATAGACCATAGTTCAACACGGTTTAATCCTGCAAAAGGTCGCTCTACAAAAAAATTATTGTTAATTCATTTAAGCGTGTCTCCCTGTGTGTTTCGTGAATAAATATGAATTCTTTTTAACCAGAAAAGGATCGTTCTGCAGCGCGCTGCTAGCCGGAATAGCAACAATTAACGCCCCCATATTTATTTTTTTCCCAAAATCCGACGGCGCGAATTCTAGCAAAAGGTCGAAAACACTAATCATAAATTAAAAATCATCCACCTGATTGAACCAATGTTGCCAAAAATGAGGTCAATTATTGTGTAAAATATAATGATAAGCTTACGGATTACTAAATATTATGAACCTATCAGCAAAAATGATTTTAATTGTCACAAAAGTGCTTCTTATTTTACGATACCTTATCCGTTATCCCTTTAAAAATATCCTAACTAAACTAATTAATAATAAAATAGTGTAGTATAAAGAAGCGAAAAAATGTTTTCTTTACTGGTGAAGTGGCCGTTCCGTGCTTGATTTATTTAGATTTATTTATATTTCTACGTTTTCACGTTAGATGGCTATCTTTTGCATTGAGCTGATTCCTTCTGATGGCGTTACTGGGTTTTCATCGCGTTTTTATTTCTTAAAAACGCCTTTAAAGAACAGGCTCGCTGTACTGGGGGTCGCTTACGGGTTATGACTTTTTGATGAGTTCTAACAAGAACGAAACAGCCTGTCATTGTCTACCTGTGCCCCAGGGATTCCATTACCTTTGGAGTCCCTATGTATTTTAATGCAAAAGATAGACGCACTACTCTGTCCGCTTGCCGCTAAGCTTCTTTTCTTTACTAATTAATAATAAAACTTATAGAGGCGTGTTTCATATTTTATATTGAGAAAGCGAAGTATTTTCAAAACTACGGTAAAACTTGAAGATTGGCACCAATGCACTTACCAAACGCGTGCTTTCTTGGCGCGGGCTGATAGATGAAGGAAGGTCGAAGGTTGCGACGGGTTTATTTGTTACATCTCTTTCTACCCTACTGCCTCTCTCGCTTGCTTCCACTCGTACAAAAGCAGTGCTATTGCTTTTGCATTAGACGCTAATGTACAGCGAGATCTTTGCTTTTAGAACGGCCTTACGGAATGCTTATACAGGGATCTAGTTTACGATATAAATAAGCAAAGAATCCGATCGTGGAAATGATATAGGATTAATTTTTCGGTCCTATATTATTATTTATTACATTAATGTAGAGGTAAATTGCCAAAGTTGAATTATACGGATAAAAACTAATATATAAAAAAACCGAACCGAGAACCTCTCGATTATGGCTTAATTAAGACTTTATTAAGGTTCGATTATCAGCGGAGGCATAAAACTTTATCAATTTTAATCTTTATTATCAAGAGTGTCTTACAACGACACAGATGGCGCTCCGTGCCACATCTTACCGGTGTGTCCCACCAAGTGCTGCATAAGCAGCTTTGAGTCTTCCTTTCTTTCGTCGGATCCTAGCTCTACTGATGAGCCATGATATGGCGAAACGCGTCTAGGGATGGATCTGACGAAACGAAAGGAAATTCTTCTTCTGTAATTTTAATCTTGTCTGCACGCCGGCAAACACTTATCATTTTATAAATTTTTTTAGCCGTTTGTTTTATTGTTCCCAGGGTAGGCAATGATTTTTTACCTATATTGTATGCACGCCACTGTCTGTGGCATAGGTAGACAATGAAGGCCATTTCGTCCCTGTCAGGACTCTACGGTGTGGGTACTTCGGTGTAATCTGTTTCTGAAACTGCGAATTGCAGGTTGTGATAGTGAACCGCCAAATGTTTTTTCCTATACTATGTTTTAAAATGAAAATGATGCACGTGAACAGACCTCAGAGAGGCCCGGGACAGGCGCGGAGCCACGGGGGGGGGGGGGGGGGGGGGGGGAGGGGGGGGGGGGATTGGGGGGGTCAGAACCCCCATTGATCTACTTCGTTAACTTAAGAAAGCACTTCTAAAATAATATAATCCTTTCCTTAAATCTGAAAGAATAAATTCGTTTAAAATGAGAACGTCGGCAACAACGCAGTTTTAGTTCACTAGTCGTGAGTCGTCACTACGTCCATTATTACACTTTTTTTAGACTAAATAATATACGTTATATGTAAATGTCGTGTTACTTATGTCAATAAACTAAACTTTAAATAAAAAAAGGCAAGTAAATAATATTTAGATGCGTAATGCAGCATTTCGAAATACTTTTAAATATTTTCTATGGTTATGTTTTTGCATGCTTGCCGGCCAGCAGTGAGAAGTAATTTTTCAACGTTGCCATATCGTTATAATTTTTGCCGCTAACCTTTTTTTTCCTTTTCAGCAGAATGTCTGACAAGGATAAGAGAAAAAAATCAACACGCTCGATTTATTTATTATAAAAAAAGCAAAAAGTATCCTTGCCCTTTCCTGCCGTGAGTGCTGTGCAATCTAGTACAGCAGATTCAGAAGACCCATGTTAGTACTTCTCAATCCTTATCCTCGCTCCCAAAAAAGGGCGTGGCACCCAAAAAATTTTCACCTGCGGCGCGGCGACTAAGTTATAAATTCGCCCTTGGCCTCTACAACCCCCCCTCCCCCATTCACGTACAGGAGAAACAGCACTGGTCCCAGTATAGACCCCTGCACACATATTTACCTGGCACCATGACTCGGAGGAGTCGCATACATTGTTTTGATTATGTTTAGCAAATGAGATTTAACAGCGTTGACTTTCTTTGGTGAACTTAGTACAATCGTTAGTGCCCCGACACGCTCATTATAGAGACTGAATGTTTTAGCAAAAGATTGGGCACAGAAAAATTCCATGCCTCGGGTTGCAAAATGACGTAGTGCCCAAACGTCTTTATCCAAATCTCCACTTACGTAACCTAGAATAAATATATTTTGTACCGGGTGGTCAACTAAGAATGACCGCCGGCCATATCTCAGAAACTAGTAATCGTACAGCATCCGGGTAAATTTTTTTATGATAAAAGTGCCCAAGAGAAAATGCTGGAAATTATTTTTAAGTTCCGCATTTGGCCGCAAGAGGGCGTAATTGAAAAGTAAATTTTAAAATTTTACATATCTCCGAAAATTCCACATTAAGGTATATCTTTAATAACACCATTAAAAAGCTTGGACAATTATGCATCATTTTGGTCTTATGCTCATTGGCGTACCGACTTTAATAAGAGGGGGGGAAGCTGTTGAAAGTGTAATCAGTTAAATCGCTGTAACCTTTAAACGACATATCCGATTTTAGCAAACTAAAGACGGTTTGGAAGAGAAATGTATGCACTTTCACCAATCGTATTTAGTTGTCCATAATAGTTCTCAAAAAAAATGCTAGAGGGCGCAATTTGCAATAATAACACATTTTTTGTTTTTACTCCGAAAAAATAAATCATACGGTATAATTAGGATACCATAATCAAAAAGTAGATGAAATTTGCTGGAAAAAATATTAAAACCGCAGCTCGATATCTCCGTTCGTTTCAGCGTTATCGCCAATAGAATAATTTATAAAACTTTAAATGAAGAAGCGGTTATATATTTTTTAGAAAAAAAGTGGGACGCCACTGATATTTTTCCATGTGGATATTATTTCTGATTAGCATGGTCAATTCTGCATAAAAATGGTCTCTTGCGTTTTTCTCCTCAGGCATACCGTTCTTAATTAAAATAATTAAATTAAATTAGCTCTACTATTATTATTAACATTGATAATGAAAAATTTTGTTTCATAAAAATTGGTGGATGACCACCTTCACTAATAGGCATGCATAAAGCTATTTAATTTAATTATTTTAATTAAGAACGGTGTGCCTGAGAAGAAAAACGCAAGAGACCATTTTTATGTAGAATTGACCAGTCTTTAGTTTGCTAAAATCGGATAAGTCGTTTATAAGTTACAGCGATGTATTAAAGTCGGAACGCCAATGAGCATAAGACCAAAATGATGCATAATTGTCCAAGCTTTTTAATGGTGTTATCAAAGATATACCTTAATGTGGAATATTATTATATTAAAATTTACTTTTCAATTACGCCCTCTTGCGGCAAAATGCGGAACTTAAAAATAATTTCCAGCATTTTCTCTTGGACACTTTTGTCATAAAAAAATTTACCCGGATGCTGTACGATTACTAGCAGAGAACTACAAGCATAGAGAAGCGACAATATGACATTTGGCCAAAACAATGGAGTAGGGGGTAATCCGGTTAACTGTCATTCGTTTGGGCCGGCTTTGTAGTCCGGTAGTCGACGACAAGTCTACGAGTTAGTTATCGTTTGCGTTGAAAAGTGTTTGTTTTCTTAAGTGCTGTGCTGTATAAAAACTGTAGAACCATGCCTGGTGGTACTACCTGTGCGCTCCGTGGGTGTCATTCAAAAGAAGGACAAGGAATCAGCATGTTTTCATATCCAAAGGATCCAGAACGGTAAGTACATTTGCACCCTTAGAATTTAGGTTATATTTATTCTGTTGTATTTTATTTTTTACCTTAAAAGTATAATATGGAGAGTACTTACCATTATTTATTATGTTTTTAAAGTTGCCATTTAAATTATCAAACAAGTACCTGCTTGAGGAAAGGCGACGGAAAAAAAATGTTAACCTAACCTAAAAAAAAAATGTTTTTATTTTCCCAACAGATTTTGTTGTGTTTTTTTTTTTATAAATATTCCTCAAAGCACAAGTAGTTATAATAATTTAGCAGTTTTTATTGAATAATACCATAATTCTACGTAAATCAGGTGAAATACCCTAAAATAAGTACCTACCTACTTATAGATGCATTATAAAAAAATCATGTGTTTCTGAAAAGTTATTTTGTGTGAACAAAACATTATATTATTAATTTTGAAGAAGTAGTCCATTCTTAAAGTGGAGTTAATTTATGGGAATAAATAAATAAGGAAGACTTCATGCTTTTTATTTATTCCCATTATATTATTATTTTGGGTCTTATATAGTATACCTAGTTACTTTCTTAGATGGTGAAAATAACTATACATATAATTTATTATTGTTCATGTACCTACCTACTCTTTACAAAAATAAATGCTTTAGCGTTAGGAGTAGACTGAGAAACAATCTTTACCTGCATACTTATCAAATTAAATCTCAAAAATATTTTTTTTAGTGTCACCTTATGGCTAGAAGCTTGTCATCGAACAGATCTCTTTTCCAAGATTCCAGTTTTATTTAAAAAACTTTAAGTTGTGTGAGCTTCACTTTGAAGAACAATACATATCTAAGGGATCGACAAGAAGACATTTGCTCCCGAATGCATGTCCTACAATTTTTCCTAAACGACTTCAGGAAGAAATTAAACATAGCCATTCCCAAAAAAAACTCCAGAACTTTCTAAGAGGCTTATTATTTTATCAGGTTGGTGAATGAACAATTTTTATTAATTAAAATTATATTAATCAAATCATAAATTGTTACTTTTTTTTCAGACATTCGAGTGCTTCCTTCTTTCAAAGATAGACCCATCATAGAACCCTGTGAAGCTGAATATTTTTTAGTATTCTTCGTATTAAAAGTTAATAAACAATAAAAAAACATGTACATATTTTTAAAACCATCAGGTCACTAAAGCTTTTGAATGACTAAACAGGTTCCAGGAATTCTTCCCCATTTATGTTTTAAATTATTTTGTATTATTTATTATATAAATTTAAGGACGAACACATATAAAATTGTATTTTTCTAGTTTTAAGATTACTTGTTTGAAAATGTAAGAAAACTCAATAAAATATTTCAAAAATTTTATGTTTTTTTTACATATTTTATTTTTCATTTTACGAAGTTAACTGAAAAGCCAATTACATGAAACTCATAAATTATACGTGTAAAAAGTAATTTTTACTAACAAGCGTATCTCAGTGTAAAGCATTTATTTCATTGTTTAGGCATTTCTTTCAGTGTAGTAAACCGGTGAACTGTCAATTTTTTAAAGTCAAGGACATATAATTTTGTCCCCATAAGATCAATGCTAAAAGAGAGATTTTGTCGCTTCTCTGTGGTTGTAGTTCTCTGATTACTAGTTTCTGAGATATGGCCTGCGGTCATTCTTAGTTGACCACCCGGTACAGGATGATACGCCCTAATTTAAGATTTAAAGCTTAGAAAAGAAGTGATTTCATAAATTAAGCATTTTTAAATTCAATTGAGCCTCAATATTAAATGTCAATTGACACTACTTTTTAAGGGTGAGATTACATATGCAACTGATCACTGCAGCTCCAACTAGCAGTTTGTAGATGCGAAGTGAGATTCAAGAAAACATATCAGCAAACAAACAAATCATAATTTGCTTCTGCAGGTGGTCGGCTGCAAAACTGTAGAATGTTGAAAGGTCCTGCAAATTTGCAGAATGTATTGAAAAATAAACTTACATAGAAACTAATCTATAAATTTAGGGGTTGGTTGTTGAGGTAGACGTTTCTTGACGAAGATCCGTTAGAAACTTAAAGACAAAACACACAATTATGTAGGAATCTTCACTATGTTTTATTGTTAGACATAACCACGGCTACTAAAAAGAACGGTTGTCTGGTAACTTCTGACCAATTAGAGCCTGCCTGCTGATGACGTCACAAAACGTCTTTGTTATACGGGTCTATTATGAATGCAACAGACAAAGAGAGACAGATACGCCTTTCTATGAAATGAACAGAGCGCGGTATATATATTTGATCATTTTTAGAAAATTTTAGTATTTATGGACCTAATAAATTAGTTTTCTTATTTCTGGAAGCGAATTTTATAAAAATAAAATTGAACTGAAACTTGGACCGTAATATTAAATATTCAGTTTTCTGTTTTTCTTTTATTGTAGGTAGATAAGTCTACAAATACTACCAAACACAGGGTGCAATTTCATTGTACTCACTTTAAAGTTTACTTAAAAAAAAAATGTACGAGTTGTAGCTGCTGTTATCAATGTTTATTTTTTAAAATATATATAAATTTTGTTTATTTCTTATAAAACTTATATTTTATTGTTCTGCACAGATAAAAAAGTAAATAATTATTGTTTGAATACAAAAACATTTTACTAAAACTACTTTAATTTATGACAACGCAAAAGGTAACAGTTGTACAGATCAACCATCAGTTAAGCTCAAAGGCGTATCTAAAGGCGAATAAGCACCTGATGATTGATGAATTTAGTAGTAGATAGTAGATGAAAAAACCCAGTAGTTGAGTCCAATAAAATTTGGCGATATCATGACAATAAAAGTTTTTTTATGACTACAGCCACCCCTCCCCCCAGACCAAAATACGTGCTTCGCTACTGATTAAGCTACATTATAAGAAAAACTACATCCCTACTTCCTATTGTTTGTTTATCATTGCTAATTTGGTTTTTTAAACATTCATTTTCTTCTTCAAGATCCCTGTACTTTTTAAATAAAATTTCATAAGGCGTAGTTTTGCTTGTTGATGGGAAATTCTCAATTTCAAAAACAGGGGGAGAAAGTCGAGAAAGAGTTTCTGTTTTTACAATATTTTGTATTTTCTTTAGGTTTCAGAAGATTAGAAATAATTTCCTTCCTTTCCTTTTTTTCTATCCTTTTTTTTTCTCTCTGATGGGGTCTTGTTGGTTTTATTTGGCAATACTAATATGGGTATTGCTAAAATTACAAAACTATGTTAAGTTTAAGTTACATTATATTTGTTTCTAACTTACCAGTTTTTTTTAGCCTCTAAGGTTGAGCGTTAATTAATTTAGAGTGTATTTCGTCCTCAAATTGACAAGACTCAAAATGTTTACTGCAAATCGTTTTGTGGTTAGGGTTAAAGGTGTCTTTTCTACAACAAAGTTTAACCCATTGCTTTCTTACTATATGATTTTTAGGAAATATAAAAAACCGTACAGCTTCTCCATCCCTCTTTGCCTTTGCTTGGCTGCTTTTACAGGTAGCGATACTACATATCGTCCCAGGCATCTTAAAAATACAAATAAAACAATTTTTACCTAATTCACTTTGAATGTCATTTATGTTTATTATTTACCTTTTATTGCACTATACTCAAAAAATGTCTCTTTATCTTTGAATATGAGTCTCTAAAACACCTTACAACTTTGAAAATTCGCTGAAAACCACTTCAAAAACAGAATAAACAATGCTAATTCTGTATACAAATGTCTGAAAAGACGTTTTGTGACGTAGGCGATGACGTTTCGCCCGCCATGACACCAAGCTTACAAGGCAACCTATCTATCTAAAGACCTTGAGACATAACCACAACAATTGTTTCGACACACAGTTTCTTGTAGTTTTTTCTTACATCGTTTATACCAGCTGACGATGTTTGTGTCTGAAACAATTGTTATGGTTAACGATAAAACATACTTAGTAAAGATGCGTAAATATATGTGTATTTTACTTTAATTTTATAGAAATGTGGCATTCACCCTTAAATTATTTTATTTTGTACGAGATATAATATCTACCTTGATACGCGCAATCGAAAAATGGTAACAGCCTTCTCTTTACTATGACGTTCGCAATCCTCTCCCAACCAGCATGAGTGGGATCACATCCTGTAGGATTATGACCACAAGGTTGTAAATATACCACAGACCCTTCCGTTGCTTCGTTTAGATCCTTTAACATACCTTCTATATCCAGACTTAAGGTGTGAGAGTCGTAGTATCGATATTCGTGGTATTCGGTGAAACCTGGATAAGAATAAATAAAAAAAATGTATGTACATCTCTTGAAAATAAACTGATGAGTAAAAAGTTCGGTAAGCCTTTATTGGCGGAAACAGCATTACGGATTTTAAAGCGGTTATCAGATTTTGAAAGTGCACTATAAGATATTTACATGTACACGACAAAAATACACAGTAATTTCATGCTGAACCTCCTAATCTGTTGCCCTTCAATCAGCTAAAACCCGTCAAGAGATCATTGTTACAGAACCTGACATCGATGCCGTAAGTATGTGTATCTCTTTTTTACGCTTTTGTCTTCGCATATCTCTTTCCGCGCTTCATCAATACGCCAGTCTTCAATCAATCAATCAATCAAAATATGCTTTATTGTTCTAAAGAAATAATCTTGTTAACAAAGCTAAAATATATATATAAGCAGGTGCAACAGAACCATGCCTTAAACTTTAAAAAGTACACAATAAAAATAATCAAAGGCAAAAACATAACACGCTGTAAAACAAGCGAGTAGCGACAAACAACTTACGAGTAAACGGCACACAAAACAAATTTTACAAAATGACCAATCCTGTTAACACACTGAGTTAAAATGTGTCGTTGTAATACTCAACCAACGTGTAATAGGCTCTCTCCGCCAGTAGTTCCCTTACAGTTCTTTTAAATAGTTTAAGGGTAGGAAGGTCCCTTATATATTCCAGAATATGATTATATAATTTACGGCTTTCATAAATGATTGAGTTCTTGATAAGGGTGGAAGATGGTATAGGCAGATATAGTTCTCGTGACCTTCTAGTATTGTGAGAGTGGTCGGGAATTGGCAATGTGTCTTTGCGTTTGTAAAGCATGCAGACCGTTTCAAGAATAAACAGAGACGTTAAAGTTAATCTTTTCCTGGATCCAAACAACGGTCTGCATGACTCTCTGCCATTCACACCACAAACATACCTTAGAGCCCGCTTCTGGAGAACAAACAACGAGCTCAGGAGGTAGTTACATGTATTCCCCCAGAACACAATTCCGTATCGCAAGTGAGATTCTACCAGTGAGTGGTAGACCTTCTTAGCCAGAGTGGTTCGAATCTCCACCGATATCAAACGCACAGCGTAGCATCCCGAAGCCACTTTTTTTGTGAGCTCCAAAATATAAGAGTCGAACTTAGACAATAATCAATAAAGACTCCTAAAAACTTGGTGTTAGCCCCCCCAAGATACAAACCTTCCACGCCACGCCGAAAACACACAATATTGGTTTTATCAAAATTCAGGGTCAAAAGATTGGCATCACACCATTGTTTAATTTTAGTGAGATCAGTTGAAATTTTGATCCTCAACATATCAAAATCATGCCAGAGAATAGTGGTGTCATCCGCAAAAATCGTAAATTGGCCCGCAATGTCCACTGAAGCAAGGTCATTAATATAAATCAGAAAAAGGAGAGGACCCAACACACAACCCCTAAGGAACACCGTAGTATATGTTTCCCCTTTTTTGATGTTATAGAGCCCATAAAGACCTTTTGGGTGCGTCCCTCAAGGTAGGACCGAAACCACTCCAAAACCAGCCCCCTAAACCGTCATTAAGTTTGCGCAGCAGGATTTCATGACTTACACAGTCAAACGCTTTTGACAAGTCACAAAAAGCCGCTGCCACAGCCTCTTCAGAATTGAGACCAAAGTAAACATCTTCAAGAAATTTATATACTTCATCGTCAGTGCCTTTCTCTGTCTGAAAGCCAAACTGGCGCGAATGCAAGATTTGATGTTGCTTGAGAAAAGACACAACACGTTCCTTAACTAACCTTTCAATAATCTTTGAAAGTGTCGACAATAAAGAAATTGGTCGAAAATTACTGGGATCATCAAGGGGGCCACCCTTATGGATGGGAATAACCTTCCCCCAACCCAGGAATGATTTATCGCACTGTCTGAGTTCTTTCAATATCATAGAGCCGATAATCATTCGTTCACGTGTTGAATAATAAGTGCAGGATTGTTGTTGTATTTAGTATTTTTAGAGATCATTTTGTTATTATTTTGAATATAGTGAAATACACTATTTATCCACAAGGTAACTTAACCAGGGCGAAAGGCAAGAAAACACAAAAAATTAGATGTAGGATTTGAGGTCAAAGGTGACCTAATTTATTTTTGCCTATACAAGGTGTTCCTTAATGACGTGCTAATATTTCAGGGTGTGAATCCTCATGTCTTTTGCGATTTTCTCGTCAGACGCACCATTCTTGATTAAAAAATTATTCATTTATATCGTATTAACACATACCAAAATTTAAAATAATATCTAAAGTAATTTCGGAGATATCACAAAATAACGGTTAAAAATAAAATAGCTTGCCCTTGTGGACAAATGCTTATAAGAATTTTTCTTTATGAGATGACCTAAGAAATCACAGCCTGAAATATTAGTACGCCATTAAGGAACACCCTGTATAGTTTAAATTACACACCCTGAAATATTAGCACGCCATTAGTGAACACCCTGTATAGTTTAAATTAATATAACATATATTTCTGTGGATCGCACACTTTTTGCTTTCTTTAGTTGGTATCAGAACCGTGTTTCAGACGATACTTTACCTGCCCTTGGAAAAATTGCAGTAAGCGCCGCTATTTGTTGTTCCGCACCGTAAAGACTTGTTTTTCCTAAGACATCGACCAGAAATTCGGCGCCTATCCGCAAAGCTCCCGTTGCGGAAATTGTTTGAATGGAAAAAGCGCGATTTTCGATTCTTGCTGGATGATCTTCACCTGCAATGTAAAGATAAAATGGTGAACAAATGTTTTAAATTATAGAAAGTTTTTTAGCGGCAGACGGTCAGAGTAGTGCATCTATCTTCTGCATTAAAGTACAAAGGGATGCCAAAGGTAATGGGTTCCCTGGGGCACAAGTTGTCAATGACAGGCTGTTTCGTCCTTGTTAGGACTCATCAGAAAGCCAAAACTTGTAATACATTTTTAGTACAGCGAAAATATGCTTTCAATATATTTTTAAGAATAAATATACGGGGTGACAATTTGAAAATGAACAGCATTTAATATTGCCTCTACCAATGATAGTATGAAAATTTGGCGAAACACGTCAATTGATATATCGAGGGGGACATTTTTTAAGACATTTGTTGTCGTGTTACTTTCAACCCCCTAACCCCCAGGGCACCTACCCCTAAAATTTTAAATGGCAACCCCTATTTATTTTGCCATTTTTGTGTTCCTTATAAAATTCTACATAAACTGTATCATTTTTTTTTTCAAAAAATGTAATTATTTTATTTTTTCTAGTGGCGATATCGAAGACGAAATGTAGAAATACATTCCAAATTCCTTTATTTATTTACATTTTGTCTTCGATATCGCCACTAGAAAAAATAAAATAATTACATTTTTTGAAATAAAATGATACAGTTTATGTAGAATTTTATAAGGAACACAAAAATGGCAAAATAAATAGGGGTTGCCATTTAAAATTTTAGGGGTAGATGCCCTGGGGGTTAGGGGGTTGAAAGTAACACGACAACAAGTGTCTTAAAAAATGTCCCCCTCGATATATCAATTGACGTGTTTCGCCAAATTTTCATACTATCATTGGTAGAGGCAATATTAAATGCTGTTCGTTTTCAAATTGTCACCCCGTATGTTGAAAACCTAGTATCGCCATCTGTAGGAATCAACTCAATGCAAAAGATAGTCAACAGAAGTGAAAATATAGAACTAACAGTAAACCAAGTACGGTGGCCAACACATTAGTATAGGAAACGTTTTAGCACATCCCTACACTTTTTCTACGGGTTTGTAGATTCAAATATAGATCGCGCTGCAGTAACCCACTGAGTGTCGCACCAATCCGTAATACATTGCAATCATATATTTATTCTTAAAAATATCTTAAAAGCATATTTTCGCTGTACTGAGAATTGCTTGCAGGTTTTGGCTTTCTGATTAATCCTAACAAGGACGAAACAGACCGTCATTGTCTACCTGTGCCCCAGGGAACCTATTCCTTTGACGTCCCTGTATACTTTAATGCAAAAGATAGACGCACAATTATGTCCGCTTGCCGCTAAAAGACTTTCTTTTTATTTACTTATTCGGACACTAAGCTTTACTACTTTATGTTTTAAATTATATTTGTTTGGTTTTATTTTTTATTTTAATGGCATGTTAAATATAGGTACTTTAAATAAAACATTGACTTTTCTAATTAAAAATACCCAATAAATTTAGTTTCTCCATATAAACTGACCCTCAAAATACAACCAGAAATATATTTTGATGCCACCTCGTATCGCAAAATATAAAACGTTAAATTATGGAACCTAGGTTACCTTTTAAAAATTAGATGAAGAACGGTATAATTCTGCAAATACTATACCTTTCCAGCTCTAGAGCACCTCTAATAGTTATACTCTGACTAAAGGACTGTAAGCAGTTTCAAACAGCATTCATTCCTTCGAACCCCCCACTCCTTATAAAAGGGTAGTTTTGTGGCGTGAATGTTGTATGTTAACTATTTTTTTATGAGAAAATAAATAGCACTTACCTAACAGCATTTTAATAGCCGACTGACAAAAACTGTCATACCCAAATGGATGTAGATATTCTTTGCCTAATGATGGGTCATTGGCCAGAACTTTTTCAACGGTTCTCACTACAGGGAACACCCATGGTTTTGATTCTTCGTTTCTATATGAATGGAATGCTGTGATTAAGAAAAAGATTGGTCAAGTTTTTGCTTTCTTACAAAAATTCGTATTTCGCCTGATTTGTTAAGAAATAGTCATCAGTATTCTCAAGAATCCACCCATCAAAACCATATTAAATATTGTGTCGGTTTTAACGTTATTATCGCGACCCCTAGTGAGATTTCCGGAAAAATACTTCGGTTACCCGCCAAGAAAATTTTTCGAACATAGAGTCAATGTGTATATTTAGGTAGTCCTAGCGGACGAACTGCTTAGTAAAAAGCCCAGCTGAATGTACCGCTGCTTAGACAGCAGCTGAGTGTTTTGCTCAGCCTAGAAAGTTTCTGCTTTTGACATTAATGACATTAAAAAAGCGGTCACAACTGCTGAGTGCAAAACTAAGCGGGTGGGACCTTCTGAATGTACCCAATGCGATTAGACAAACAGAATTAACATTTTCTGTCAATCTGTCAAGTTAAAATTTGATGTTCTGTGATTGTGATATTAGTGACATTGGGATACATGATTTTGTCACATTAAAAGTTATTAAAGTTGATCTTAAAATCCATGAAAGCCGGGATAAACCTTTTAACTTGGTCGGCGGTTCCCTCCTGGTAGGAGTGTAGACTACTACAAAATTTAGGCACTAAATCGGTTATTTTGCTAACCTGACACTGTCTTACCATATTGTTTTTTATAGTTAACCCACAAAACTTTCAAACACTAGACTCTCACCACTTTTTATTTAATAAAGCTGGAAATAAATAATTTATTGTTCTGAATGTCAAAATTGTCATTTTCCATTTCCGCATTCTCATTTGCTACCGCTAGGTAGTTTTGCGCTGTTTGTTGACTGTTGTTAACGGCAATTTTAAAATGTCATCGTAATGCTCATTCACTGTATTTTAAAATATATCTTCACTTCTCGAATTTATGAAGAATAAATTACTATGTAGTATACTCAAATCGTTTTGACAAGATAACTATTTTATTATTAATTTCTACAGTAGTTCGGCTTAAAAGTTAGGTTAAGTTATGTCAAACTGACAATCACGTTCCAAGTTTGATTCTGTTGCAGTTTTCATTTAAATCTCGATACGCATACAATTACAAAATATGCCAACACGACCTTGAATAATCAATACCTGTATTGATGTAGTTTTCAATTCGCTACGTGGATTCAGGTCGATTTATGTAAACAGGTACTTCATGAAAATGTGGTAAATTATTAGGAATACGAGACTATACCACCTCTGGTGGCAGTCACAGAAGCTCTCTTAGCTGCCATTCAATGAGAAATTTTCTCGAAATGTTTGTAGTTTGGGGTTAGAATATGTTTTAAGCAATCCAATGATGTGTTTAATTAGGTATATTATTTTTTTCACCGGTGCCGCATCGCGTTTTTAAATTGCCTATTGTATTACCGGTCGGACATAAATCATATTATTTTATTCATGGTGGATTTCTACTGGTTTCTATCAACGTCAGCGAGAGAGAGATCGTAAAATAATTAACCAACCGGTTAATGACGTAATTCCACCAGCTGTCATTCATAAGTTCATCATATCCACCACTGGTATATACCTATTTTAGCTCAAATAAAACCCACAATGTAAAAATATTTTAATCATTTTCCAATAGCGTATTATACGCTCGTAAAAATTTCCTACTATTTTCATATGATTTCATTTGTGGAACTCGTCAGGAACTAAATGGTAGCTTGAATTTTAGTTCTTGCCGGTTTGTTTTGATAAAGGGGAATGCGGAGTCTATCTTTGCTTTCTCGTCATTGATTCCATGCCTGTAGATAATGTTGAGTTGACATAAGATTAATCGTGAAGAAGAAAGTTGACTATACCTCACCTTTACCACCCCTTTTACTACGAACTAACAAACGATATATTTTTGCTTCGCTAAAGTTGCTGTGTCTATAGTACTTATATATTGATATTTTGTTTACCTGTATTTATTTCGTTTCGTAAGATCCTAAGTTCCTAATTTTAATGCGGTACTTACTAAGTAAAGAGCGAACTTTGAAGAATTATGGTAAAGTTTCACGTCATGTAACATTACATACTTACATAGATCAAGTTTATACGCGTAGTCATCTCTCTGAAACTGTTGATCGATGCAAAACTGTTCCATCATGGGCTGATGTTGTACCTCTGCAAAGCATGATACGTTATATTTCAGACTATCATAGTCTCCGACATAATCCATTTTTTTTGTCATATTGACAGTTTAATTTGACGTTTATTATTATATATTTAGTAAAGGAACATAGTAAATAGGTGTTGAGATGGTGCTTCCTTAAAATCCACCTGCTAAAGGAATATCTATTAAGCAAGACTTATTGGGCGTATGCACGGTTCATTAATGCATTGAGGCTTGCTAGTAAGTGCGAATGTGTGTACGCTGAACTGATGGCGCGTTCTTATATACAAAATTGCATATCATTCTTGTTCGTAGACGTGCCCCTGTAGGTAGGCGCGAAGGCATGCATGACCGTGTATTAAGAAAATTGAACCTGTAACATGGGGTGGTGCATGACTGAGGATCGTGGTTCGGAACCCACGCTAAGCTGTAGGTCTCCTCGGGAATGGCCCTGGCAGCGAACGAAGAGGTAAAAAGCCTAATTCGAAAGAATGGCAAGAAATGACATTATTTATTTTTCCTATACTTCCATTATTTTTCTGTAAAACCTAAATTAAATATACTTTCTAAAGGTTTGTAAAATTTTTAGACAATAATATTTACCTCCTATTACCTATAATTAGTTATAACTATGCCCATAATATAATGTGTATCCTATTGTTGTTAAATGAATAGAGTTTGTTATATCTTGTTATATTGAAACTATACTGTATCTTGTCTTCTTATCCTATAATTGCTTGTTGTTGGATATTGTAATTGAATAAATAAATAATATTATTTAAAATACCTGATAAGCAATAAGAAATCTTGTAACTTCGGGTTTGTAAAGTCGACGTATTAGAAAAATAACAAAGCTAGTAAAGGGTATGATAATAAAATGTGTTTACTTTACAAAACATTCTCTATTAATAGTTTATTCTACCCGTAAATTTAAAGCTTGACACGTCCAATAGGTTGTTTATATTTTCTCAATAACAAAAACAATGTAATGTTACTTCAAGACACCGGTATAGGTAAAAGTGTGTAATGGACAGGTTATACCAGTCGCGTGCATACAATATAGGCAAAAAAAAACATTGTCTACCCTGAGAACAATAAAACAAACACCAACCAAAATTATTTCTTTATGTTTAACTTTTTATCCGTGTAATTTCCGGTAATATTTCTGTGTATTTCGAGGACCGGGATCGAAAAGTTATTCGTTGCCGAGTAATCGTACATTTGATCGCTATATAAGCATGCCGTATAATCGTCCGAAAAGCAGAGATTCCACATCATATTAGCCCCTTATGGGAAAGCATTGTTTTTATACAAGTGGAAGCAAAACAATCAATTCGTAAATACCGAAAATATAAGCTTTTCCAATATAAGTGGGACACCCATATAAGTTGTATTGTGCCAGTCTCCATGCGATATAAAATCAAGTTATGGCACATTTTAGTCAAGTAAATAATGTTATATATTAATATTATCAATAATAAATAATTATAATAGTACATTAAGTATCAAGTTTAGAAAAGTGGAACTTTACTTGACGAGTATGGTTAGTTTGAATCCGAGCGAAGGGAGGATTTAATTTCCATACGAGTCAAGTAAAATCACTTTTCTAATGAGGTGCGTATACTATTTTTTCGCATTTTGTAAGTAATTAATTCTTTTGCTGTTATGTTATGTTACTGAAGAAAATCTATAAAAACTTAATAGTATAACTTCTCGATAACTTAACAATATAAACAAGATGTTTTTTGTGTTTGACGACAATTGACAGCATCCAAATAAAATCATATTTGAAGGGTCAATTTTACAAGAATTATGGAAATGGCTAATGAAAACGACTTGGAAGATATCCTGAATGCGGCCCGCGAAGCTTCTTCAAGTTTACTTCTAGTAAAATTCAAGGAAAGATACGAGAAAACATATAATATATTCTGCGAATGGCGAAACACCAAGAATTTTAAAGGCATTGACGAAAATTTGATGCTGGCATACTTTTACGAGAAGGTAAGCTATTTTATATGGCTAGTGTGGTTATAGGTACTAATTTTGTTATTTGTTTTAGGCAAAAGTTCTCAAAGCTTCCAGTTTATGGTCTACATACTCTATGATCAAAAGCACAATACTTATCAGTGAAAATACGGATATTTTATAATATAAAAAGTTAATCGCTTTTTTGAAACGTCAAAACGACAAACATGAACCAAAAAAATCAAAAGTTTTGACCATGGAAAACGTCACGAAGTTTTTGAAGGAAGCTCCAGACGACACGTTTCTGTTAATGAAAGTGGTATTAATTTTTGGGCTGAATGGCGCATGTCGGCGTGCAGAACTATGCAGTTTAACATCTGAAGATATAGAGGATTCAGGAACAATGCTAATAGTAACGTTACATGATACCAAAAAAAAAGGAAAAACGTGTATTTACCGTAGGATCAGACGGCAATGGGTATAAAATTTACCACAAGTACTGACTGTTAAGACCCAAAACAGTAAGGCACAATCGATTTTTCCTGTTTTATCGTCATGGCAAATGTACAGTACAGCCAGTTGGCATCAACACTTTCGCAAAAATCCCGCAAAAAATTGCGAAATATTTAAAACTTCCTGATGCTTCAAGCCACACCGGTCATTTTCTGAGAAGAACATCTGCAACTTTTCTTGCTGACAATTGCGCTGATGTTCAGGATCTCAAACGGCATGGGGAATGGCGGTTCACAAGTGTAGCAGAAGGATACTTAAAAGAAAGCATTAAAAATAAAATGAAGAATTCTCAAAGAGTATTCAAAAATGTCCAAGTGGGACTACCCCAAGAAGTCCCCATAGGAATTGTGGTGAGTGAAAGAAATGTTCAGCAACAACTACTTAATACGGTGAGGTCAGCAGTTTCATCATTTTCTAACTTAAATAATTGTTCTTTTAATAATTATTGTAATAAGATTTAAAATAAACGAATTTCTTTCTTGTAAAATTGTGTTTTGAATGACATTGACGTTTTATGCAGTAATGGTTGCTATGCTGTAAAGTGACCCATACCTGTACGATTTTGACGTCTAGTGCATTACTGTACAAAATGCGAAAAAATTAATAATTCAATAAAAAAGAAATAAACTGTTACAACAGCTATCACTAATGCTACAAAAATTATATTTAAACAATTACAAATTTTTATTAAAATCTTTAAGATAGGAAATACTAGTGTCTGTTTAAAAGTTGGAGACAATGACGTCTCTTAAACAGCAGTAGAGTTTTGGACTTGCATTGTCTTTATTTGTTAAGAATCACTACGTTTCAACTGGCAAGCATCTCCAGTCGTCTTCAGGTGAATACTTAGTATTGCCAGTTGAAACGTAGTGATTCTTAACAAATAAAGACAAGTCCAAAACTCTACTGCTGTTATAAGAAATACTTTTGTTCAAACTCAATTAGAAATTCTTATTTGATTCAAAAAACCCGTAATGTTCACATATTCGTAGAAAAACTTTCTCAATAATTATTTATCACTAAAATTATGATGTTTGGGTATATGGTGATATTGTCAAGTGGTTGCCACAAATATTTTAAAGATTAAAAGCCAAGCCAAGGAACTTAATATTTAAACTGTAAATTTTATTTTGTTATAGGTAGGCGAGTGTCAAATATGACTGCACCATCAATCATAATGCACATTGATATGGATTGTTTTTTCGCATCTGTGGGACTCCGAAAACATCCAGAATTAAGAGGAAAACCAGTTGCCATAACTCATGCCAAAAGTGGAGTTATAAACACGAATGACCCCACTCGACAGGCATCGAGGGAAAAAGAATTTGAGTTGTACCAAGGAAGATTACCCGAAGGTACATAATATAAAATTTACTAGCACCAGTACTTAGTATAATAATAAAGTGTATTTCCAAATATGTATTTGACCTTTGAAACAAAAATACTAATATGAAGACGTTTAAATGATATTTCCATATTGCCACAGTTACGACGGAATTTTAAAATACCGCTTTTAAATGTCATTGTTTACAAAATGAGTCAGAAGTTGACATTTATTTAGCAGCTTTGACGGTGACATACATGATATTGATAGAAATACTTTTTTCACAATCACGTTGACCAAGTTACCTTAATTTTTAATTTACTAATCAGGTAGCTTCAATTGTGAAACCTGCCAACGTCATTTATGTCACAGTAAAACTTGCTGGTTAGTTAATTCTGGTTAAAGTCTTTCTGCAACCCAACATAAATACTGTTTAATTTGACAACAATGGTTAAATAAAAGCATCAAGTCCAAATTCTACTGAGCCAAGTTTAACCCATCGACCTTAAGAGGGCGTTGTTTAAGGAACGTTGAGAGATAAAATCCGTTGAATGTTGTAGGCTTGGTAGAAAAAAAAATGCGAGATATGAATGTCTTATTTAAATATGAACTATAATCTTTAAATTTTTGCTAATTTTGGGAATTCTTTTTCTCTACAAAATGCTGGAAGTAGTTGGTGACGCACCTATAACGTCATTATACCATGTGCACTTAAATAAAAATGTCACATAATCCCGTCAGCCGTACTACTCTTGTATAACCGCTAGCTTTGAATTTACTAGGTTTTTGTATGCTACTATCTCTTACAATAGGATATTACGGCTATTTTCATTAAAATGGCAATCCAACGATTAAGTGTCAAAAATGGCGACTGGATGGCAAATCTTTGTAATTGGTACACGTGATGATAAAAATAACATTGCTGGTGGCCAGTGGCGTATTTAAGGGGGCTGCCGAGCTGCAGCCTCCCCCCCCCCCCCAGCCCAGGACCTCGGGTCTAAAAGTGTAATTGCAACCTAATTTTTCCTCTCACGCTTATGTCGGGTTGCACAAAGAATTTTAATAATAATTATTTAACCGGCAAGTTTGACTGTGACAAATGACTATAACAGGCCATATATACTCACATTCAAAGGTGCGTGATTAGTAAATTAAAAATTAAGGTAACCGGGCCAGTATGATTGCGAGAAAATTATTTCTGTCAATGTTACGTCTGTCACAGTCAAACTTGCCGGTAAATAATTATTATTAAAATTCTTTGTGCCACTCAACAATAGACTCTTAATTTAAATTCTTAAATAATGTATTCTTGGCTTAGATTACAAAGGTCTTGTAGGAAACGTTTAGTTTTTAAACTTTTCCTTTTAAAAGTCCAGTTTCATATAAAGATTAAGGTTTCGGACGCGTATCGTTTTAGTTATTGATTTATGATGCGATTTTAAAGGAAAACGAGTAAAAAGAACAATATTTTTATAGTAGTTTTTCTATTATATACTTTTCTGTTATACTTTTCCCTTTTTTAGAGCTATTTAAATCAACAAAAATATAACCCAATGCTATAAAATAATTTTACAACAAAAACAAAAACCAATTAGGTATTTATTTTTAAAGAGAAAAATTCAAGTAAAAATTTTAATTGAAACATTTTTTATGGAAGAAATGTAATAAAAAATAGTGCGGGAAGAAACTAGAATGCTTGATTATGAATATTATATATAACGGCACTTAAAAGGGAGTATTTTAAAACGTAAGCATTTGCACCAAAAACTGCTCTTAGACCTACGCTGCTAAAAGACATGATTTCTGAAAAAATCATCAATTTTGGCTTGGTGAGCGAAAATTTTTCGTCTGCGGCGCTTTTCTACCTTCTTCACTAGGTACAATATCATGAAATACATTTAGTGCCGACTGTTTTTCTCAGAAAAAAAAATGTCCTACTTACGCCCACTGAGACCCCCCCCCCCCCCCCCCTCACGTGGTTTGGATTCCCTAAGTGCGGTTGACACTGTTACGACAACCCAACATATTGGCTTCACGTCATTGCTACGATCGCCAGCGCCGGATAGTTAAAGTTGGTTCAAGTCGAACGACTTCCGGGCCAACGCGAACGTTAGCGAAGTTTATAAACCACTGTATTATAATTCCATTGTTTTTATTAGCGCAAGCGCCGACGCGAACTTTGAGTTTAAATATTTACCTACAATGGTATTCCAAAGGCAATTTGAACACTGCTGCTCATGTCGTCACGAGCGAGGATACGAGCACGGTTGCATAACCTTTTGACGCGACTGGCGGTTCTAACCTGATATAAAAAGCGGGCAAGTTTTTACTATTTTTGTAATTAGAACCTTCTAAGAGAATTAGCTGATATAAATTAAGGCAGTATTATATCGTTTATAATATATTATAATTAGGATTATTTTCTTCGTCAAAACGATCATTTTCTTGCACCTAATGTAAACCGGCCTTAAGCGTTCTTGCACGTGTCGTCAACATGTGGGAGAGAGATAGAGAATTTATGCGCGTTAGCATACCTGTGATACTGTATCGTGAATCACCGTCTTCAGTGATAGTCAGGCGGCAATTAAGGCAATCTGTTCCAGCAGCATCAAATCAAAGCTCGTAAAGCGATGCCGCAACAATCTATGCACACTTGGCAACCAACATCGGGTCACTCTGTGCTGGGTTCCTGGACACTTCAAAATAGATGGCAACGAGACTGCCGATGCGCTCGCGAGAGAGGGCGCAGGCATGCCAGCTGATCTAGCAGACAATACGGTGAACAAACCAGTGGGAATTGTCAAAGAGGAGATTGATTACACGGCCAAGCAGCTTGCACAGAACAGATTAACAGAGTTAATACCCTGTAGTAAATCCAGGCAATTGTGGCCCACACTTGATAAAAAGAGAAACGCAGAGCTATTGAGATACAGTCAGAAAAACGTGAGAAATATTATTGCGGTTGTTACCGGACATTGCCTCTTCGGTAGAGATGCCGAATGGATGCAAATACCCACTAACGACTTCTGCAGAAGTTGAAGAGATGAGGAAGAGGAAGAAAGTATTCAACATTTTCTGTGTGAATGCCCTGGCCTCGCAAGAAGAAGGTTCACTGCTCTGGGTCAACCATTTTTCGATAGCCTGGAGGAACTAAGCAACTTACAACTTGGACGACTGAGCAGGTTTCTGAATAGTAGTGGCTAGTTTGAATAAGTTGTTAAAATCCTTCTGCGGTGTATGCCGCACTAACCATCAGAGATCTGATGAAGGTGAGTCACGTGTGGTATCACAACTGACCTAATAGGACTACGTGAGACTGTTTGGTCAGAACCAGAGGTCTGCCACTCTTACCTAACCTAACCTAATGTATCGTGTGTAAATCCAAAAATGTAAAAACACTTAACCGTCTGATTTGTACACATATGTATGTCATATTAACTCTTTAACTGTCAATTTAGGATGGTATTAAATTAAAAACCCTTTAGTAAATATGATTATACAGTTTTTTTTTTATTTGTTAGGCATATTTCTAATAAACTTTGTGTAATTTAAGGTGCCATCTCAAGAGTGGTAGATTTAAAGGATAAAATCGATGGTTTGGCGTCAATGTCCGAAATTGCTAGCTGCAGTTATGAGGCCAGAAAGTACGGAATTAAAAACGGAATGTTCATGGGCCAAGCTATTAAGTTGTGTCCGGACTTAAAGACGTTGCCCTATGATTTTGAGGTAAGTTTAACAAAATCTAGCCGCTGTTATACTCGATATGACGATTTAAGTTCAACTTAACCTTGCTATTTAAGTTTAATTACATATTTCTATGTTGCGTCTACGCAATTTTACCAAAACTTCCCACCAAACTACACTACACATTATGAATATAAGTGTCCACCTCGACATTATAGATGTCGCCCCTGGTTACGTGCTTTCGCTTTACATCTTTAATATTTTGTAATACAGTTGCGTGCAAAATTGACCTACACGCCTTGTGGCAATGGACTCAGGTTAATCACCTATTTCTAAATATAAATAAATGCACTTACATCAGCTTGTACCGACGTAGGAATAGGAATAGAATGTCTACAGTTTACAAGATAAATGATGTGGATCTATCCTATTCGAGCACTGGCAAACATCTAGGTGTATACTTATGCTTATGCTAGGCAGTGATGCCAACCCTGGAGATTTTTCGCCAGATCTGGGGAAATTTAAAATTATTTGGAGCCTGGGGAAAAACTTGGCCAAAACACCCAAAATCTGGGGAAATTCGCCTGCACTTACGGAGCCGTATTCGATTGACGATATTCATTTGTGTGATATAAGTATAGCTAAGAAAATTGTAATATAATATTAAGTGTATACAAATAGATATGTTTCCTAATTAACATTAGGAAATGACGAAATAATAAGTTGACCGAATTAGTTCAATTATTTGTAATGTGTATGCTTTGTATGCAATTCAATATAAGTGTTGATATAGCACAATCAAGGGGATTGCTGCAACGCTTATATTGATAGAGGATTCAATAGATTTAGTTTGAACATTAAACTAGTAACTTGTTTTATTGACGTCACCCAATAGAATGCATTAGAGCAAGGAAGAACATCTTTATATTTATTACATGGCGATCCTGCCTAAAAAAGAACAAATAATGGAAATTTAGGCAAAATTGGTATGGAATAATGGATGGCAATATATTAATTTAAAGGAAAATGGGTAAAACTCAAAGCAAGGAGGAAATAATTATTGCCCAAGCAGGAAACAGTGGGGGACAAACCACTTCTGCACATTTTGGTTCCATCCAGGACATTTTAACTATGGTATTGATTATCCTAGCCATTACAGTACTTTTATGGCTTGGCTATAGGAGATGCAAAAAAGCATTAGAAAGAAAAATTAGAAGGACAGTAATAGCAACCCAGAGCCAACCAGAGTTGTAAAAATAAATTGGATATGGGTATATGGTAAAAATAAATATGGATATGGGTATATGGTTAATGTATGTACAAATATGGTAAAAATAAATATGGATATGGTTATATGGTTAATGTATGTATAAAAAGGGGTTATCATTATATGGTTAAATGGTATATGGTTACATGGTTATATGGATAAGCTGGATATAAAAATTATAAGTAAGGAAAAAATATTATGGAATGTCGAAAGAAGTTGATGAATTTAAATATTTACTGGAAGAATTAAGAGTATTCTCTAGAAACATTGGCAAGGACAATCAAGATCGAAGAAATAGTTCAAAGGTACTAGAATATTATTGTAGGAAATTGGACAATTTAAAATTACAATTTAATGAAATTAGGGATACATTTAAAAGTAAATCGTATGTAGGAGATTTATTAGAAAAAGCTAAATTATATGTAACCGATATAAATAGATATTTGGAATATTTAGATAAAACTTTGCAAGAAAGGCTTACAGAAACCCAATTGCTGAAATTACCATCTGTGGAAAACCTTGATTCTAATTCTTCAGATAGTGAAACGGAAGTAAAAATGTCTGAAAAATTCGAATTAAAAACCGCAGCGGGTTTAATTCCAGCAATGGATGGCTCTGAGGCTTCCACGAAAAAACTTATTGGTGCTATAGAGTTGTATGATTCTTTATTGGATAATGATGGCAAAAAACTTTTAACTATCTATGTTCTAAAAACTAGACTGACGGAAAGCGCAAAAATTAGGCTTAAACAAGCTTATGCAACAAATGCACTTTTAGTTGCCGATTTAAAATCTTATTTTATTTCGAAAAAATCAGTTTCAGCGCTCTCATTAAAATTAAATAACGCAAAACAAAATTCGAAATCAATCGATGACTTTGGAAGGTCGTTAGAAAAATTACTAGTTGATCTTACTTTGACGCAAGCGGACGGAAATGAGCAAAACGTGACGATTTTGAGACCAATAAATGAAAAAATCGCGGTGAATTCATTTGCAAACGGGCTTAATAATCATGACTTAAGAACGATTATAAAAGCACGGAACTACTTAAGTCTTAATGAAGCGATTAGGGGTGCTAAGGACGAAGAGTTATCACAAAACAATTCGACACCAATTTTTTCTATGCGTTCAAACGGCCATAACGCGAATAATAGAGGCTCAAACCATAGACGAAATTTTAATAATAATTTTACAAGGGGCTCTTTTAGAAATTCAATTCGAGGAAACAGTAATAATAGACAGTATAATTTTAGCAACAATATATCGCAACCCACTTATAGGCAAACTCCACGTTTTTCAAACCCACATTCATTTAATAACAGGGGGAGCAATAATCGTTACGCGCAAAGAGGATATTTCATGCAAAACACAAATCAAAGAAATATAAGTACGGATAATGCAAGTACTTCTACTCAATCACAACCGAATAGAACGTTTTTTCGAGGCTTCTAATGCACATTTTTTATTAAATTCAAATGGCTTAAATTTTATTACCGTAAGATATGGGGAAAAATATATTAATCTTTTATTAGATACAGGGGCATCTGTTAGTGTAATTTTTAAAAAATATGTAAGTAAGTTTAAAAAAATTAATTTTTCGGAAAATATAAAAATTAATGGAATATCTGGGTCAATAGTTTCACAAGGTTCAGTAAACTTAAAATTAAATGTAAACAATGTAAATATAACTCATAAATTTTTGCTGATTGACAGTTTTGAGGATAGTTGTCACGGTGTAATAGGATCGGATTTTTTCTATAAATATTTAGCAACAATAGACTTTGAAAAGTTTTGTTTTTCATTTTATTTTAACAATGAAAGAATATTAACACCTTTGCATGCTAAACGAGAATTATTTACGTTAATTCCTAAACGCAGCGAAATAATTAAATTTTCATGTAGAAACAGATAAAGAATGTGTCATTTTTGCTGACGAAGTAGGTGAAGGTATTTTCACAGCCGGAGCAGTAGTCCGACCTACCTCAAATATGATACCTATAAAAATTCTTAATGTACGTGATCAGGATGTTAAATTAAAAAATTTTCAGCCAAAAATTGATTTACTTGAAAATTATGAATTTTGTCATTTCGGCTCTACTAACAATAATTCAGTTAATAGAGTTGAAAGGTTACTAAACTTATTAGAATTTAAACATATGAACGATAAAGAAATGTTTTCTATACAGAAAATATGTGCCAAGTATTCTGATATTTTTTTCTTAGAAAACGACCCTTTAACAACAACCAATGTTTATAAACAAAAAATTCACTTAAAACCCGACGCATCACCTGTTTACGTTAAACAATATCGATTACCTCATTCTCAAAAAGAAGAAATAAATAAACAAATTGATAAAATGCTACAAGAAGGAATAATTGAGGAGGCCAGATCTGAATGGTCTTCGCCACTTTTAATTGTTCCAAAGAGAGTTGATAATAATGGTAATAAAAAATTTAGGATAGTACTAGATTACAGACTTTTGAATTCTAGGATTATTTCAGACGATCGATGGCCTTTACCGTGTATCAATGAAATTTTAGATTCGTTAGGCGGCGCGACTCTTTTTTCACATTTAGATTTATCGCAGGGTTACTATCAAATAGAACTGGAAAAGTCTAGCAGACCTATTACGGCCTTTACGGTAGGTAGTAAAGGGCAATTTCAGATGACTCGGATGCCGATGGGCTTAAAACTATCGCCAAATTCGTTTTGCCGAGCAATGACAGTTGCAATGTCAGGTCTTAATTATGAAAATTGCTTTGTTTATTTAGATGATCTTATTGTGTTTGGTAATAATTTAATTAATCATAATAAAAATCTGGTCAAAGTTTTTCAAAGATTAAGGGAAGTAAATTTAAAATTGAACCCTAACAAATGCGAATTTTTAAAAAGGGAACTTTTATATTTAGGACATGTTGTATCAAGCGAGGGGGTGCTACCAGATCCTGAAAAAATTAGGGCGGTTCAGGATTATCCTGCACCAAAGGATGCTAATGAAGTAAAAAGGTTCGTTGCATTCGCAAATTACTATAGAAAATATATTAAGAATTTTGCGGAAATTGCGGCGCCACTAAATTACTTATCAAGGAAAAATGTTCAATTTCATTGGACTTCCGAATGTCAAAAAGCTTTTGAATCGTTAAAAACAGCTCTCGTTAGCCATCCCGTCTTGCAATATCCCGATTTTTCACCTGAAAATACTTTTATTTTAAAGACTGATGCAGCACGTGATAGTGTAGGTGCTGTGTTGTCAAATTTTGATGATAGGCCAATAGCTTATGCCAGTAGAGCATTAAATAGAGCGGAAAGACGATATTCTACCATTGAAAAGGAACTTTTAGCTATTGTCTTTGGTATTAAACATTTTTCTTGTTATTTATATGGTAAAAAGTTTATTATTTATACTGATCATAAACCTTTAGTTTATTTGTTTGGTATGACAAATCCTTCAAGTAGGTTAACAAAGTTTAGACTACTTATAGAAGAATACGATTTTGACATAAGGTATATAAAAGGTAAGGATAATGTAACTGCTGACGCCTTATCACGAATACCAATTTCTTCCGATGAATTAAAAAATATGTCTAAAACGGTTGAAGAAACATTGTTTGCTATAACTAGACAACAGAGTAAAGTCCTTAGAGAGCAAGAAAAAAAATAAGGTAAGCTTTAATGACTCACTGAGCGACAGGATTGATCACCCTGGCGTTGTTGAATTATTAAAAAGACAAAAAAATTCTTATGAACTTAGTTCACTCTCTAGAAAAGATTTTGAAAAGTTAATTAAAGAAAACAAATTTAATTTTCATTTAGGTGATTTTCTTTACGTCGAAAATCAAAAAATAATTTACATGAAACAGGATACTCGATCGGCGTTCGTACTAGGTACTTCGTCGAGGGACTTGGATTCAATATGTATAAAATATAATATTCCGGAATTAATTATTTTAAAAAATAAGCAGAACGCGCGTTTGATAACTAGTATAATGAATAATGAAATAAAAGACATGTCAAATAAATATTTTAAAATTTCGATTATTAAAGACGTAGAAAAGGTAACTGATTTAGAACGTCAAAGAATTATTCTTAATGATTTTCACATCCTGCCCACCGGAGGTCATGCAGGAATAAACCGGATGTACAACAATATTAAGAAATATTACTTTTGGCCAAACTTACATTTGGATGTTGAGGAGATTGTCAAGCGTTGTGATGCCTGTCAAAGGTATAAGCATTCTAGGCCTAATGTACAACCTATGTCCATCACTACGACTGCATCTTCAGCATTCCAAAATGTTTATTTAGATTTAGTAGGACCTTTAGAACAAGATAAAGAAGGAAACCGCTACATACTTACTTTACAGTGTGAGCTTTCAAAATTTGTTGAATGTTATCCCTTGCCAAATAAAGAATCAACAACCATAGCAACAAGTTTTGTAAATAATTTTATTTTGCGATATGGTATACCAAAGTGTATAATTTCAGATAGAGGTTCTGAATTTCTGTGTTCTACTTTAAAAGATACATGCAAAATTTTAAAAATTAAACAGTTATTTTCTACAGCATATCATCATGAAACCTTAGGTTCTCTTGAAAACACACACAAACATTTAAATGCTTATTTACGGATACAGACAACCAAAAATCCAGAAACTTGGAGCACTTGGCTTCAATTTTGGAGTTTTTCTTACAATAACAGTGTTCATACTGAAACATGTTATACTCCGTATGAGTTAGTTTTTGAGAAAACTTGTAATTTACCCTCTAACATTGTCAATAAGGTAGATCCACTCTATAATTTTGATAATTATCCAACTGAACTAAAATATCGATTGCAAAATGCATGGGCTGATGCAAGAGAAAATTTAGTAAAGTCAAAAGAGAAAAGGAAAACCTATTTTGACCAAAAAACAAAATTAATTATTTACAAACCTGGTGACAAGATTTTGGTAAAAAATGATGCTGGAAACAAAAAAGATGCTATTTATAACGGTCCTTATCTGGTAGTTGAGGATAAGGCTCCAAATGTTTTAATTAAAATAGGAAATAGGTTAGTTGAGATACATAAAAATAGGACAAAAATGTATTTTGATACATAGTACATCAAACATTTTTTTCTCTATTTTTTTTAAATTTTCGTAGGAGGTGTGATATAAGTATAGCTAAGAAAATTGTAATATAATATTAAGTGTATACAAATAGATATGTTTCCTAATTAACATTAGGAAATGACGAAATAATAAGTTGACCGAATTAGTTCAATTATTTGTAATGTGTATGCTTTGTATGCAATTCAATATAAGTGTTGATATAGCACAATCAAGGGGATTGCTGCAACGCTTATATTGATAGAGGATTCAATAGATTTAGTTTGAACATTAAACTAGTAACTTGTTTTATTGACGTCACCCAATAGAATGCATTAGAGCAAGGAAGAACATCTTTATATTTATTACAAGGATCATCTTACGAGATCCCAATATTTTTGACTTTTTTTGAATTTTTTCTTCATTCAATATCCAATTACATATGTTCTTAAAAAAATAATGACAAAACTGAGTATTTTCCAACTTTGTCCAATTTTGTAAAAAATATTTTATGTCTCCCTCATAGTAGTGCTACTGTTGAGCGTGTTTAAAGCGCTATTAATTTAAACAAAACCAAAATCCGAAACAGGTTGTGTAATAAGACTCTAGAAGGCATTCTACATTCCAAAAACATTTTAAAAGTTTAGAACAGAACATCGGTTAATTTTAATATCGATAACGAAATGTTAAACAAACATAATGTTACTATGTATAAATAATTATTATAGTTTTGGGAACTTATACCCAATAATAAACTATTAATAGGACATTTTTGTACTATTTCAATTCTAAAAATCTGGGGATTTTTATCAAAATCTGGCAACTTTTATCAAAATCTGGCAACTTTTAAAGTAAAATCTGGGGAAAATAAATTTAAGGACTTGTCAACGCTGATACTAGGGTTTGTTTGGAGAAATTGTTCCCAATTCTCAATTGATGTTATAAAGGTATGATTCTGTTCACTCGTGAGATCGAACCTGGAGTACGCTACTCAAATTTCTAAGATTTGCTGCTTATAAATTGAATATCGATATTGGAGACAACCATAGGGCAGATATGTTGATTGCATTGAATATGGTATCACTGGAAAACAGATGTCGTATGTTTGATGTGTCTTTTATTTTTAAATTAATTACCGGTTTATCAGATTGCTCTCGATTATTGTCTCAGATCCAACTAAATGTACCCAACCCACAATTACGTCGCGCTGTTTTGTTCCATATTCCTTTTCACCCAACAAACTATGGTCTAAACTCTCCGGTCGATAGAGCTCTTTGACTTGTCAACCGCTTGAGTGATCAAGGTTATGTGGATATTTTTTAATTCTAGTCTTTCTGGCATTAAGAATAAAATTATAAATGCATTGCATCGGTGATTTGTTTTTGATCGTATTATTATTTTTCTATAACGTTATAGTATGTAGATTATTTTGTTTCTTTCACTATTTAAGTGTAATATTATGTAACAGTATATATATATTTTGTAAAATGGGGTTTCCCGTCAATTTCGTAAATAAAAAAATAAAAATTAACTTTCATCGGGTATTATACAGGGTGTTACAAATTCGACATACCAGCATTGGAATCTCGCAAACCATAGAAGTTAGAGAACCGGTTAAATGGGGGCAAAGTTGTGCAATTCGGTGCTAATTATAATGCCGCTTTAAAAGTTTTCAAATTTCGAATACTTTCGAAAAAACCGAAATTTAGCAAAATCGTTTTTATTTTTTCCTGAGCTCATTTGACTAGCTATTTAAAAATTAATGACACTTTGTCATTGCGTTATGACGTTACTAAACCAAAGATCCGCTGTTTCGTCTTCGAGCGGCCATCACCAACTTTACTTTTTTAAATACGGACCTGGATTTTTTTAAACCGATTTTTAAACCCTCCTACCCTCAAAATGTAATGGCTATATTACTTTCCCATAATGATGAATTGTTTTAAATTCATATTTTTTACAATTCTTGTCAGTCCGGTCCTGGCAACGAATCACAATATTAAATAAAAACTTTATTTTATTTAAAACATGCATGCAGAATTTTCTAATACTCAATGCTAAATTTATTAATTATAAATCCGAATTTTCTAAATGTTCAAAGAGATTGCCGTTTTGCTCAGTACAACGATCGATTTTTCTTCCAATTTTGGCGACAGCCCTTTCAACCGATCTTCTCCTTATCCTACCAAATGCAACCTCTATGCGTTCTTCGAGTTCTTCCATGGTATCTACGTCATTTTTATAAATAACATTTTTTAAAGCCCCCCATAAAAAAGAAATACAGCGGTGAAATATCTTGCCAGAACCGGACTGACAAGAAGTGTAAAAAATATGAATTTAAAAAAATAAGCAAGAACAATTCATCATTATGAGGGTTTAAAAATCGGTTTAAAAAAATCCAGGTCCGTATTTAAAAAAGTAAAGTTGGTGATGGCCGCTCGGAGACAAAACGGCGGATCTTTAGTTTAGTAACGTCATTTTGTAGAGGAGAAAAAGTGGCAATGACAAAGTGTCATTTATTTTTAAATAGCTAGTCAAATGAGCTCAGGAAAAAATAAAAACGATTTTGCAAAATTTCGGTTTTTTTCGAATAAAATCGGAAGTATTCGGAATTTGAAAACTTTTGAAGCGGCATTATAATCGGCACCGAATTGCACAACTTTGCCCCCATTTAACCGTTTCTCTAACTCGTATGGTTTCCGAGATTCCAATACTGGTATGTCGAATTTGTAACACCCTGTATAGTCTCGCTGGAGGTACAGTAGAGTTGATACAAACCAGTAGTTTTCTATAACAGGAACGTTACGTTCTAGTTCCAAGTTTATACCTGTTACAAATACCTGTTATTTTTTACCTAGTGTTTGGGGTTGCCAATTTTTAAATATAAATTTCAAGGATACATTTTTAGAAAAACTTCGTGTCTTATCAAAAGTGAGTCGTCTCAGTCATCATAAAAACTCATACATTGTTGCTATTCAAGAACATTTACTAAAAGGCGAAAGAACTTTCTTTTGAAATAAAAAGCTATTCTTTGAAATAAGGGACAGTTATTGGCAACCCTACAAATTTTTTATCACAGTGCAATTACCAAAGAAAAAAGCTACAGTTAAAAAAAATTATTGAAATTTATCGATTCGCGAGAAAATCAATTTTGAAATTGAGCATAATTTTTGGTGGTGCGTATATTTGCGGCTAAGTGTATTTTATTTTAGCACCATAGTACAAAATAGTCTTAATGTTAGCTTATCTAAAAGTTAAAATAAAGTAATATGTTTCAATTGGAGATAACAATAACTATCGGTGGCGTCGCTTCGTTCCTTATATTGGTGGTTTGGTGTGACTCCACAATATCTGCAACAATAGAAAATTACGCTTAAAAATATGAATAAAAGGATTCTGGCTAGGATAACAACAGTGGCGGCTCGCGGTCTTAAAAAATGGTGAAGAGCTAGGTATAGTGCGGGTACTTAAACAAATATTGACTAAAAACCCGTGTAACAAAACGTCTGTCTTATCCTCATCTGTCCAACGACTGAATGGAGTTTGCAACAAATTACAAACTATATCATTAATTGGGTTCATTTTTAAAACAAACAACTAAGTAGGTACGTACACTACTGAATTAACTGAAAAATAATAACAAAACTTTTTAATCGCACAGTAAATAACGTAAAAACGATATCTATAACCGTAAGTTTTGCGAAGCCTCAAAATAAATACCTTAAGATTAGGCGATCCAAATTGTTACATGCTGTTTGCGTGACTGACGTCACGTAACCAGAGCAACGGTGATTATTAAAGCCATGTTGGGCCTTCACTTGCTTTGAGCTAACGGACACGGTCGACTGGGGCGCGCCAAAATGCACGAGTTTTTATAATTATTGTCCATCGGAGTTAACCGTGGCCTTATTATGCATAGCTATATTCGGATTAAATTAATATTATTAATTCAAACATAATTTTTCTTTAAGGGCTAAAATGGTAGCTGTATTGGTACATTAATATTTAATATTGTCGAAAAACTTTCCTCCTGGTTTTATTTTTTTTTTAATTATCTTAATTAGAAAAAAATTCGAAATACAAAAGTTGTAGAGGCCATTGAGGTGCACATTTTAAAATTATGCTAGAGTATAAGAGGTACCCCAAAAAAACGTGACGAATATAACTTGTTTTTTTTTTAAATGAAACAACCTATATATTGTATTATTTTCTGATTCCCTTACAAAATTCTACGCTTATTTTGTCAATGTCATTTGTCAAAATTCAATGTTGCAATTAGGGAATCCAAACCACGTGATTCAATATGGCGGTTGGATGGCAAAAATCATTGAGTCACCAGTTAAGTGCCACCAGCAACATTATTTTTATGGTCACGTGTACCAATTACAAAGCAGTATTTGCCATCCAGCTCCATTTTGACACATCGTTGGATTGCCTAATAGCGTTTCAGATATTGACGTTTAAAATATGGGATTTTCAGACTTTGACAGGCTGTAACATTAGAACTTAGGTCTTAATTTTTTATTTTCTATCTAAAATTTACAACTCCCGGTTTACGATATTAAACCAAAAAACAGGTTTTAACTTTTAAATAGAAAATAAAAATTAAGATAGGGAGGTGAATACTTTTTTCTCTTTCCTTTCCAATGTTACAGCCTGTCAAAGTCTGAAAATGCCATATTTTAAACGATTGTGACCCCGAAACAAGACAATTAATCTAATCGCAGTAATTATTACAAGGAACTTACTTTGTTTGGAAATTTTAAGTCAATTTTTAATTATTATTTTTTAGGCAATATAAGATACCTCTTTCGGTTCCTCAAAAATAATTCAATTGTTTGTAAAACATCATATTACTTATAAATAAGGAACTTACGAAATTTAATAGTAATTTGATGAATTTTTGACAAATTAGGGTCGTGGCTCTGAACATTTTTCGCCTGCGGCGCTTTTCCCGTGTGTTACCGCTCAACATTTCGTCTTGCCTCCCCATTTAAATTAGTCTTGAGCCGTCACTGTTGGCTCGGTTAATGTCATTTATGTCACAGTCAAACCACTTCCAGTGGCGGCTCGTCAGGTGAAGTAGGTGAAGGGCCCTTCACCAAAAAATAAATAAAACCAGGTGGAAAGTTTTTCGACAATATTAAATATGAATGTACCAATACAGCTACCATTTTAGCCCTTAAAAAATAATTATGTTCGAATTAATAATATTCATTTAATCCGAATTTAGCTATGCATAATAGGGTCACGGTTAACTCCGATGGAGAATAATTATAAACACTCGTGCATTTTGGCGCACTCCAGCGACCGTGTCCGTTAGCTCAAAGCAAGTGAAGACTCGACGCCCAACATGGCTTTAATATTCACCATTGCTATTTTTACGTGGCGTCAGTCATTTAAACAGTATGTAACAATTTGCATTATGATGAAGGGCAATTTAAAAATAGATAAGTCGTATGCACCATTGTTTTAGCATTGGTTCGCCTAACCTTAAGGTATTTATTTTGAGGCTTTCCGACACTTACGGTTATAGATATCGTTTTTACGTGATTTATTGTGTGATTAAAAAGTTTTGTTTTTGTTTTTCAGTTAATTCAGTAGTGTACGTACCTACTTAGTTGTGTGTTTTAAAAATTAACCCAATTAATGATATAGTTTGTAATTTGTTGGAAACTCAATTCAGTCGTTGGACAGATGAGGATAAGAGACACGTTTTGTTACACGGGTTTTTAGTCAATGTTTGTTTAAGTACCCGCACTATACCTAGCTCTTCACCATCGCGAGCCGTTATTGGTTAATTCTATTTAAACATCTTTGTACAACCCAACATAAATATTTAAATAAGTCAATGGACCAAATGATAAACTTATTAGTGAATAAGGGATTTCAGTTTCAATATAAATATAACTTACCATACTGTCTCACTAATCACTACTCCTGAAAGTACAGCATATTATAATGCTTAGCTTCCAGCACAATATATCGAATTAAATCACAGGGCACATTTGTTGCTTGATAAGTTTTATGTATCGGATTCGGATATTTCTTAAAATAATAATGCAAGTATAGGTCGTATACTTTCATTTTTCTCTCAATTGTCAATGTTATTCTCGCACAGGGTGACGAATTTCCCGTAGTGCGATGAATGCAATATTTTTCGGATTCTCCAGTCTCTCTATTTGTTTTCCATTCGTGAGGTTTGTTGCAAAAATTCCACAGCGAGACCCAACACATTTCGCTTTAAACGACAAAAATTCAAATTAAAATATTTCTTTCAGGCGTATCATCACAAGAGCATAGCAATTTAAACTGACATCAGGGTGTTATTTTACAAATAGTGGTTACCTAGAAATATATTACCTTTGTTGGGTTTCCATGTGGTTGGGATTTTTACCTGTATTTGTTGTCATTTTGCTCTGTACAACCTTGCACTATCAAAGTCCAAGAAAATAATATAATATATAGGGAGTTCCATTGTATGTTGGATACGTCCTAACCATTTTAAAACACCCTGTATAATTTAAAATAATAATAATAAAGTGTAGATCTAATGTATCCTTTTAACTCTGTTTTTGAAAAATATTAAAAAGTTGAGTAGTTTAGATGCTATGGAATCCTGCGTTGCGAACGGGCCACCCTGTATACTACAGGGTGATTCACGTTGAGTGGCCTATTAGAGGATCTCGGAAACGAGTAAACTTATCTTTCTAAAAATTTGATAGCAGGCATAATTGGTTTTGGGCTTTTAAACAATTATATTTTGACGTTTTTATTACTTCCGGTTATATCGGAAGTTAATGCCAACTTTGCTATTTCAAATGGAATACCCTGTATATTTTTAGCATTTTTGATTATCTTCTTATAATCTAAATAACTTTTGTTAATTATAATATATTCCTATCTCTAACCGTTTTTGAGATATGAATTATAAAAGGATTTTTTTTGTGTAAAAACGCTCCGAGAAGAAAGTTTAGTAACTCTGAAAGTAATAAAGGTAAACATTTAAAATTTTCTAAGCTTTCAAGTAATGCATAGATCTTTAGTTTAAATTACTTAGGTTTCACGTTTTTTATATCCCAGTCCAAGCCTTCTTTTCAAAAATAATGTTGCATTAACACAAACAGAAATTTTAAGATTTTTTATTTAAATTGCTCATAATTCCAAAACGACTAAAAATGTGGATTGTAACATATTAGGCTTTTAGATAAGAAATTTAATTCTCTACACGTTAGTAAGCTAAAAAATAGGATGTTCCATTTGCAAAAATTGACTTATGCACATTTATTTAAATTGAAACATTGGCACAATAAGACCTCTCTGTATAAAAAACGTGAAACCTAAGTAATTTAAACTAAAGATCTATGTATTACTTGAAAGCTTACAAAATTTTAAATGTTTACCCTTGTTACTTTCAGAGTTACTAAACTTTCTTCTCGGAGCGTTTTTACACAAAAAAAATCCTGCTATTCGGTGCTAATTATAATGCCGCTTTAAAAGTTTTCAAATTCCGAATACTTTCGATTTTATTCGAAAAAAACGAAATTTTGCAAAATCGTTTTTATTTTTTCCTGAGCTCATTTGACTAGCTATTTAAAAATAAATGACAGTTTGTCATTGCCACTTTTTCTCTTCTACAAAACGACGTTACTAAACTAAAGATCCACCGTTTCGTCTCCGAGCGGCCATCACCAACTTTACTTTTTTAAATACGGACCTGGATTTTTTTAAACCGATTTTTAAACCCTCCTACCCTCAAAATGTAATGGCGATATTACTTTCTCATAATAATGAATTGACCTTGCTTATTTTTTTAAATTCATATTTTTTACACTTCTTGTCAGTCCAGTCCTGGCAACGAATTACAGTATTAATTAAAAATTGTATTTTATTTAAAACCTTTACAAATAAATTTCATGAAAAAGTTTGTCTAAAGTTCATGTTAGGTATATTTACATACAGGTTGCATTTGGTTGGATAAGGAGAAGATCGGTTGAAAGGGCTGTCGCCAAAATTGGAAGAAATATCGATCTTTGTATTGAGCAAAACGGCAATCTCTTTGAACATTTAGAAAATTAGGATTTATAATTAGTAAATTTAGAATTATTGGAAAATTCTTATAAAATAAATTATTTTACTTATGTATGAATGTTTTAAATAGAATAAAGTTTTTAATTAATATTGTAATTTGTTGCCAGGACCGGACTGACAAGAATTGTAAAAAATATGAATTTAAAAAAATAAGCAAGGACAATTCATCATTATGAGAAAGTAATATCGCCAATACATTTTGAGGGTAGGAGGTCTAAAAAATAGATTTAAAAAAATCCAGGTCCGTATTTAAAAAAGTAAAGTTGGTGATGGCCGCTCGGAGACGAAACGGTGGATCTTTAGTTAAGTAATGTCATTTTGTAGAGGAGAAAAAGTGGCAATGACAAAGTGTCATTTATTTTTAAATAGCTAGTCAAATGAGCTCAGGAAAAAATAAAAACGATTTTGCAAAATTTCGGTTTTTTTCGAATAAAATCGAAAGTATTCGGAATTTGAAAACTTTTAAGGCGGCATTATAATCAGCACCGAATTGCACAACTTTGCCCCCATTTAACCGTTTCTCTAACTCGTATGGTTTTCGAGATTCCAATGCTGGTATGTCGAATTTGTAACACCCTGTATATCATAGGAAGAACTAATCCTGGATTGACTTCTAGACTAACCAGAATGAATAATTTTAAATTTAATCAAGGAAAGATGCATTAAACATAAATTTAAAAAAAAAACACCCAGCAAGGAAGATTTCAATTCCAAATAATTCTGTAAATTAATTAATGTTTTTATAAAAAAAAAGTCAAATACTCCTGATGGAATTTAAACCTGTGACCTTGCGATCTGCAGGTTAGAGCTCTATTCTCTACGCTATAGCCACCAATAAGATTTGCTGTTTAATAAACGACACTCTCTTCAACGCGATTTGTTTTTTTCTGGTAATAGATTTTCCAGTATATTATTAACATTTTTTATAATTCTGAATAACTCGACAAATACATGATAAATAAGTTAAACACTTTACAATTACTGCTTTCTAAAATTTGTTATTTTTAATAAATAGGGGTGGGCTGTCAAATTGGCACCACATGTTTAAATTAAATAATGTGCCTTGTATTTTAACACTGGTGTTGCGCTCGGAGACGAAACGGTGGATCTTTAGTTTAGTAACGTCGTTTTGTAGAGGAGAAAAAGTGGCAATGACAAAGTGTCATTTATTTTTAAATAGCTAGTTAAATGAGCTCAGGAAAAAATAAAAACGATTTTGCAAAATTTCGTTTTTTTCGAATAAAATCGAAAGTATTCGGAATTTGAAAACTTTTAAAGCGGCATTATAATTAGCACCGAATTGCACAAATTGCCCCCATTTAACCGTTTCTCTTACTCGTATGGTTTCCGAGATTCCAATGCTGGTATGTCGAATTTGTAACACCCTGTATAAAATATGAAAAAATGAAAAAGTTAAACTACAACTAAAGAAAAAGCCTATTGACAAACTATAAAACCAGATATTAAGTAGAACATTATCCTAAGTATGCTAATTTTAACACTAATGATATTTTTTTTTTAACGTTAGTGTTAAAATATTTTGTTCTCAAATCAAAGGATTTTTAATCATTCTTTGTGGTCGTAGGAAAAATAGTGTACATTACTCGGAGAATTTCCGCACTCGGCTGACGCTTCGTGCTGAGTATCTCTCTCTCTCGTTTGAAAAGTATCACTTTCATCACTTGTTATGTAATATACTATTAACCAATAAGTAACTAGCCAGCAACTTTTACTGTGACATATAAATGACATTGGCAGATATTATTTACTTACAATAAAAGTTGCCTGATTAGTATATCAAAAACTAAGCTACCCAGACCACTTTGATTGTTAGCTGTTTTCTACCAGTGTCGTGTATGTCACCATACAATTTTATGGTTAATTAATTATGTTTAAAATATTTATGCAACCCGACAGGGTCGAAAATTTTGTACTTACAGAATATTATCATGAATACAATTCTGGATGAGTTTTCGCTTCCAATAGAATATACCTAATAATCCTTAAGGGCACATTGGTTTCTACTGAAACCCTCTGCCAAGCATCGATACATCCATTTAAATAATATTTTACATATTTTTCGAGTAGAAATTTCTTCTTGTCTAACGTTAACGCCATTCGAGGACAGATATCGAATTGCCCTGATTTCCAGCATAGTTTTTCGGTTTCTGCGGTCTCAGGATCTGTGTTGCATGAGTGGCGTTTGCACTTTGCACTATACTATTTCTGTAGTGGTGTAGGAACATTTTTTACTGAATTTCGCATGCTCGTAATTATTTTACAAATTTTTTCTTATTGTGCTTTTAAAGATTAAAAATGTGCAAAGTAAGGTTGATGTCTAAATCGTAAAGCAAAGGTTTTACTACTACATTAAAGGTCATAATTTTAACAGAGATTTATCCCTAGTTTATATAATTGTTCTAATTTCTACCTGTGTTGACTAATAATTTAAGAATTAAGGATAGGTACGAAAATACTAGTAGTAAAGTAATTTATTTTCTTAATTTACCTAAACCCTTTACACCTTAATTTACATAGTAGGTTTAATACTTGTATGTACCATTGCGCCCAAAAAAAACTGGGACAGCAAAATTGTTGTTGTATAGTAGCTCCTTGACTATAAGGAATATGTAAATTCTATTGAGGAAAGGTTATCGTTGTTGTAATAATAGTTGTCATGGAAGTGAAAAGGTTTAACACCAAAACAACAATACTACATTTTTAGAAATACGAGGAAAAATTAAAATACGGGCTTTATGCATAGAAGCATTATATTGTTGAAATATAAAATTTTGACCATATACTGCGTCGACAAATGGATTCATAACTTGGTTTAGTATTCAATATAATGGTGCATTGAGCCTCCCCTCCACTATTTGGCAAACTCCTGGGCCCTTGCACTAATGCAGCCCCAAACGTTTATAGAAAAGCTTCCACTTTGATTAGTCTTATTTGTATATTTTTCATCATGATGGAAAGGTTTTTTCATCGGAAAATATTACGGTTTTCCATATATTACCTTGATTTATATATTCATAAGCAAATTCTACTCTTTTCTGTTTGTTTGCTTCGGTCAAAAATATTTTATTGGCAGCACAACAACTTTTTTTATCTGAACTACGAATACTTCTACGCGCTGTATTAGCCGAACCAGGAAAATATGTTTCTTCTTTAGATTTTATTGCTGTTTCGAAGATCTTTTAGAAAATTAATTAATTCTATATCTTGGCCGTCATTCGAAATTTTGGGGCTACCAGAACCTGCTTTCCTTACAATACTTCCATATTCTGCAATTTTGTGCTTAGCCAACAACACGGTATTTTTGCTACTCTCTAATTCATCTGCGATGTTTCTTATTTGATACCCATCTCTCAATCGAGTGTAAATGATCGCCTTTTGCTCAGTGGTTAACACGGGCATTTCAAAAAATATATCTTTTAATACGTCACAAAATTAAATTGACAACTTCATAACAAGCTAATAGTCTGGGAGATTAAACTACATTTTGCTGTCCAATTTTTTTTTGGGCGCAATGGTACGTAATTAGCGTGAAATATTTTTAGGGCGGAAAATAAAAAAATGTAAATTATTATTAATCATATTAAGATGGTGAAATTGATGTAGTGGTGAATGATTGACATAATTAAAAAAGAAATAGAATAAAATAATTATGGAGTTATAAGGTTTTGAACTTGAATCATTTTGATATTTGATTAACAGTAGAGAAGAAAGAAAAAATATTGGTAGTTTTTAGTAACTTACATTGCGGTAATCTTTGTTACGAATAATATTTGTTTAGGCAACTTTCGTCAATTTTTTATTTTAAACTACAAAATGTAGACAAAAAACTTCTTGAAGTGGAGTGGGAATTGAAAAGGAAAGAAATAAGAATTTTTAAGTCTTCCTCCACTGGTATATTTAGGAATTTTTTAGTTAGAATCTACACATGTTTCGAATAAATAAACATTTATCTTCAGGAGAATGACTTTAATAAAGGAAAGAAAAGGTCTCGGAAAAGGTGAATAATGTCTTAAGGTAGCTTTAGATTCATGGTTAAATTAAATTGTATTTAGAAATTTATTAATGAAGAAACATACCACCAAAATATGGGAAATGATATATTTCAGAAAGGAAATAATTGCAGTTGTTTCAAGAACGACGCGTGCTTCTCGATTTCAGATCATGATTTTGAATTTTTGAAAGTTACTTTTGAAAATGTCTAATAAAACCTATACTATTTTCATCTTCTACTGCTTGGACTCCTAACCAATTTAAATACCTCGACAAGGGATTTGACCTTTTTTACTTCTAAAAATAAAGAAAAAATATCAAAACACTTGTCTCGATGAAATTATTTCGGTGTTTGATAAAAATACATTGCGTAACTTACAGTATTACATTTTGAGAGCCAGCATTAACATTTAAATAAATTTCAGGGTTATAAAGAAGTTTCGAGCACCCTCTACAAAACTGTGGCTTCGTATACTTTAGATATTGAAGCTGTCAGCTGTGACGAAATGTACGTAGATGTTAAGAGAGTTTTAGCTGACACTGGTCTGACAGTAGATGAATGGGCAACGCACATTAGAAACGAAATTATGACTGTCACTGGATGCCCATGTTCGACAGGTACCTAATAGTTTATATTATTATTCGGTTGCACAATTACGGCTTAAGCTTAGTTCAGCGTTGGATCAAGCCTAAGCTTTATTTTGTACAACCTTAATAGTAATTTAAAACTTGGTTCAACGCGTCGCTGAACTAAGCTTAAGCCGTAATTGTACAACCGGGCCTTAGTGGTAGATAGAAATTGTCACTATATACTTACGACACCGATACCCGCGACGTTTGATCGGTCAACGATGGTTTGAATTGATGTTCTAGCACTACTGTACACTATAAATCTACTTTTATAGGGTTCGGAGCAAACAAACTACAAGCTCGCTTAGCTACAATTAGGGCTTATTCTTAGTTCAGCGTTGGACCAAGCCTAAGCTTCATTTTGTAAAACCTCGACAGGAATTTAAAGCTTGGTTCAACGCGTCGCTGAGCTAAGCTTAAGCCGTAATTGTACAGCCGGGCCTTAGTGGTAGATAGAAATTGTCACTATATACTTACGACACCGATACCCGCGACGTTTGATCGGTCAACGATGGTTTGAATTGATGTTCTAGCACTACTGTACACTATAAATCTACTTTTATAGGGTTCGGAGCAAACAAACTACAAGCTCGCTTAGCTACAATTAGGGCTTATTCTTAGTTCAGCGTTGGACCAAGCCTAAGCTTTATTTTGTACAACCTTAATAGTAATTTAAAACTTGGTTCAACGCGTCGCTGAACTAAGCTTAAGCCGTAATTGTACAACCGGGCCTTAGTGGTAGATAGAAATTGTCACTATATACTTACGACACCGATACCCGCGACGTTTGATCGGTCAACGATGGTTTGAATTGATGTTCTAGCACTACTGTACACTATAAATCTACTTTTATAGGGTTCGGAGCAAACAAACTACAAGCTCGCTTAGCTACAATTAGGGCTTATTCTTAGTTCAGCGTTGGACCAAGCCTAAGCTTCATTTTGTAAAACCTCGACAGGAATTTAAAGCTTGGTTCAACGCGTCGCTGAGCTAAGCTTAAGCCGTAATTGTACAGCCGGGCCTTAGTGGTAGATAGAAATTGTCACTATATACTTACGACACCGATATCAGCGACGTTTGATCTGTCAACGATGATTTGAATCGATATCCCAGCACTACTGTACACTATAAATCTACTTTTATAGGGTTCGGAACAAACAAACTACAAGCTCGCTTAGCTACCATTAGGGCTTAAGCTTAGTTCAGCGTTGGACCAAGCCTAAGCTTTATTTTGTACAACCTTAATAGTAATTTAAAACTTGGTTCAACGCGTCGCTGAACTAAGCTTAAGCCGTAACTGTACAACCGGGCCTTAGTGGGAGATAGAAATTGTCACTATATACTTACCACACCAATACCAGCGACGTTTAATGTGGCAACGATGGTTTGAATCGATGTTCTAGCACTACTGTACATTATAATTCTGGTTTTATAGGGTTCGGAGCAAACAAACTACAAGCTCGCTTAGCTACGAGAAAAGCAAAACCAGCTGGACAATTCTATTTAAAACCGGACGATGTAGAAACATACATTTCTGAAATTCCCGTATCTGATTTGCCCGGGGTTGGAAGGGCTACCTTGGGTAAACTGCAACATTTGGGATTGAATACTTGCGGAGATGTACAGGTAAAACTTTTTAAAAAAAACGGAAATTATATAATATCTATACTATTTCCAATTTGCTCACGATACATCTACAACGTTATGTCGATAAGCAAATTGAAATTTAACATATCTGCGCCTGTTGTCTCATATGAGGACGTTGCTTAGTAACTTTCATTCATAAAACGGCTGATACGTTACTCCGTAAGATCTCTGATGCCAACTGTCAATTATCCAACTCAAAGGATCAAGAAATTAATACATTTTTAAAGTTGCAAAAGATACGCTGAAGCTGATCGGCCAAATTTAAAAGATTTTCGATGTTGTGAACTAAATTTTCCTACACACGTTGGACAACTACACACTTCAGAGTTTGTCATTGAATTTTAGATTGCTTCCCTAAAAATTCTCCAATCAGAACTTGGAATAAAGTTAGGTGAAAAAATACGAGATCAGGCTTTTGGCAGAGACAATAAAGCCCTAGATTTTAATCATGAAAGAAAATCCGTGTCAGCCGAAGTTAACTATGGTAAGTTTTTGGTTTAAACAGTATTTAGTTTTATAAGTTCTCTTTATTTAATCGTCAAAACTAGGGCTGGGGAAAAATTCGATATGTCAATATTTAAAAATAAAACATCGATAGTATTGAGAAATATCGATAATTGATACTTCAATACTTGAGAAAAACTTCTTGTTAGTTAAGCGCAGAATGTGTAGAGAATGGTATTTTTGTTAGAAGCCAACGACCGCCTTTTTTAAAAAACATTTTGTGTCAGAGCGGAGACAGCAATTATTTTTTAACGCGTGTGTTAGGGTAAGAATTTTTTTGGAAGCATTTAAAATATAAAGTGTGTCCACGGATAGAGTTTGGAAGAGGAAAAACTGTTTTTTAGTAGGTATAGAAGAAAAAGTCATTCTTTATAAAAGCGTCTGCTTGTGCTGAAACTACTATTTCGAATATCAGATTTATCTACTTTTATTTAGTAATATGAATTTTACAGTTCTGTAAAACGTTTTGTAAGGGCATCTATTAAAGCACTAGTGCTGTAATGAAAAAAACCGGTTTTATTAAAATTTTGGTGTTAAATAAAACCACACCGTTTAGAAGAATGATTTATTATTAACAATTATAAAATTAATTACCAATTATTAATTAAAATATAACACTTAAGGTTTATTATAAACATTAATAATACACTTTTTACAGCTAGAAATTTGTATATTAAGAAGTGGATGTGATGGAGCCCTTTACGTTCGAATTTCCAATCATTAAATCCGTGTCTGACCCCATGATCTTCTTTGCTATTTGTTTCTTATTTTCTAAAGAATTCTCAACGTGGCCTTCTGCCGTAGAAGAGGATTTCCAGCCCCCATGACGCTTTAATATCTGCATATCTGCACCACCATCAACTAGAATGGTGGCTGAGGACCTCCTAAAACAATGTCCACTGTATCCTTCGGGATTATTCAATCCAAGTTTTGTTGCAATCTTTTTTGGCATACTTCCAAAACTATTAATTCCGACAGGCTGGGAGGTGCATTTTCCTTTTCCATAGAATACAAAAAACCGCCTGTGAGTTGCATTAAGAGGACGAAGTTTAGCATACTTTCGAAAAATACTTAAACAGTTGACACCTGTCACATTTCCTTCTGTTATAACAAATTCTCGCATAATTTTGGTTTTCGAGAATGGAATCACAATTTTTATATACAAATCATTGTGTTCAATATGATCCAACATTAACTTAGCTAGTTCTTCGCGCCGACAAGCCCCAAAAATGCCGATTATCATAACAACCTTCATAAGTAAATATGTTTCATCATCTGCAGTACTAAGAAACTTACATACGTCTTCTTTTGTGAAAACTTTGGACTTTTTGGCCTTGTAACCCTCTGAACTTCTTTTCAAAAATGCGATTAGTTGAGAAAATCTACTTATATCTTGATTTTTCTTGACTGAAATCATAGTTCTCAACATTAAGTAGTGAGTCCATAGTGTAGATGGTTTCTGGGAGCGTTGCTTTACGTAAAAATAACCCAAAAGGATTTTCTCAGACACCTCCTTTATTTTGTTAGCTTTGCACCAATCTTCAAACTTCTGATACTCCAACTCATACCGCGCCTTGGATTTTGTCGGAACTAAACTTGAGATCGCCTCGTTTGCCGCTGCTTCTATATCAGAGGGTAAACTTCCATCAGAATCGCTCATTTTGAAAAACGCTTTTTATATTTTTGAATTTGTTTGACAAAGTTTCGACAGTAACCATGCGAAACAGTAACTATGCGAAAGGTAACATAAAAAACTTGATTAGTAAACTTAATAGCAGGTGCATTTTTATTTTTAAAAATGCCTTTTGCCAAATATTTTTATTCATAGATGAAAGTAGATAAAATTTTGTACAATATTCTTGTTGTAAATTCATATTACTACACTCGATGTTTTATTAAACTCGGCTGACGCCTCATTTGACAACTTTAACATCTCGTATTGTAATATGAATCTTTACAACACTTATATCGTAAATAACTATTACTGCACAGGGTTCGTCAGAATTTTTTTTTATTTACGTAAAAACAGTTTGATCAAAATTTGTTTGTTCAAACATGGGCACTCACTACACAGAGACCCTAATAGAGTCTCCCTACAACCCCGCTCTAAAGTCAACAGGGGAGCAAATATTTGGACAGTCTACTTGCATGGGATTTCCTATGTTTCCAACCACGATGCACCACCCGGTATAGATTATTTATTATCTTGCGGAAGAACAAATTAATGTCTTGTTAAGAAAAAGTTTTTCTTTGCAGGCATACGATTTAAGACTAAAGAAGAGTGCTACAATTTTCTGCAAAGTCTTGCAAGTGAAGTTTATAACAGGCTTAGTGATATTACCATGAAAGCTAGAGGCCTGACATTGAAATTACTGGTTAGAGCAGAAGGAGCACCAGTAGTAAGCCCATTTAAATTAATTCATAAAGTTATTTCCCTCCAATTAGATGATTGATTTTAAAAGTTTTCTATCACCAAGTATCTTATATTGAAAATGTATTGAAGGATTTACACCTCTTATTACATGTTTGTTTACAATATTTATAAAGTATGTACAGGGCCATCCAACCACGGCTGAACAGGGGGTCTATTTTTGAGTTTTCTTGTATTTTTATTGAAGCCAATATAGTTTATGTTTGACCGTAGAATCTAAAATTGCTATTTAAAAGGCGATTTGGCTTAAACCAAGGGAAGTGTGGCATAAGGGTGTTGTTTTTTCCATGAAACACACTGTATATTTTTCATTTTTCTGATTCCGAAATATATAAACTGCTGGACAATTGCTTTCGAGCAAGAAAAATTTCACCTAAATTTAACAGTTAATATTTTCTGAACCAGATATGATATCGATCTACGGTTTTGAATGGTTGATAGATTCATCCCTTGAGAAACAATTGTCAATATTGGATTTTCTTTAACTGTTAGAAAATTTTATATACAGGGTGTTAAAGAAGACGATGATTTTTGCTCCAATTTTAATGGCGTGTAACTTTCACAATAATATTTTTAAATTTTATCACTCTACGTCAATTGAATCACTGGTTCATAGCAAAGAAAGCAATTTGTCAAATTTTTGATATCTGCTATATTTTAAGAAATACCGATTTTTTTGGAAAACCTTGCTTTATTTCAATTTATTGGTAGCTAGATCTCACTGTGAGTTGTCGTGCAAACTTTGCGAGTGATTATTATACCTAATGAAAAGCTTGATTATGTTCAGTAACAATAGTTGTACCTAAATGTTATGATGCACAGTGGCGTACTTATCCTATGTCTATGATTTATGAGTATCTCACAATTTTTCACGATTGTTTTATATTGGAAATTACTCGCCCCTAGATTAGGTCAATTTGTACTTATTTTTTAATTTTTTTATATCGCATTACAGGTATATTAAACAGTGTGTTTACAAAATTTTAACAGAGATAAATTTTTTAATTTAATTTTTGGAAAAAATGTATTTATTAATTTCTAACACTATACTTATAAACCATAGACATAAGTGTTTATAAGTACGCCACTGTACATCATAATATTTAGGTACCACTATTGTTACTGAACATAATCAAGCTTTTCATAAGGTATAAGAATTACTCGCAAAGTTTGCACGATACAACGCACAGTGAGATCTAGCTACCAATAAGTTGAAATAAAGCAAGGTTTCCAAAAAAAATCGGTATTTCTTGAAATATAGCAGATATCAACAATTTCACAAATTACTACTTTCTTTGCTATGAACCAGTGATTCAATTGACGTAGAGTGATAAAATTTAAAAATGGTATTGTGAAAGTTACACGCCATATAAAATTTTCTGACAGTTAAAGAAAATCCAATATTGACAATTGTTACTCAAGGGATTAATCTATCAACCATTCAAAACCGTAGGTCGATATGATATCTGGTTCAGAAAATATTAACTGTTAAATTTAGGCGAAACTTTTCTTGCTCGAAAGCAATTGTCCAGCAGTTTAGTTCGTCTATACTAACTCCAACCATTTTTAAGATGTGAATAATCAAATTTTTAAAAAGCTGTATTAATTTCTAGAATGCTTTGGACCAGTAAAACCTCTGTAATGGCGATGCATTAAAATAACATCTATGTAGGAGGTGTTGAAAAATAAAGTTTTGATATGTCCAGAGTGCCTTAGAAAACAAAACCATATAAATAGTAATAGGATAGCGTAATGGGGCCATATTCAAAATTTTAATTTCCAAGGCATATGTAAAAAAACGGTTTGAGCTGAAATAGACAAATTATATATTTTTTGAATCAGGAAAGAAATACCTTTGATAAAAATAACAAATATATAGGGTGTTCTGTTGAAAAAACAACTTTTCCTACGACCACCTATGAAAATGAGAAAAAAAACACGATTAACTTGGCTCGAAAGCGCCGAATATCACACGCGTGTTGAAAGAAAATATTTCAACTCTAGAGTGGTAATACATGGCACACTATTTAATTTAAACATATGATGTCAATTTGACAGACCACCCCTATTTATTAAAAAGAACAAATTTTAGAAATCAGTAATTGTAAAGTGTTTTAACTTATTTTTCATGTATTTGTCGTGTGATTTAGAATTAGAGTGTGAAAATACGCCATGTGAATTTATAAAAAATGTTAATAAAAGAAAAAACAAGTCGCGCTGAAGAAAATGTCATATATTTAAACAACAAATGTTAACTGTTAGCCATGGACGCCGTAGCGTAGACACTAAAGCTCTTGTCTACAAAACGGGAGGTCACAGGTTCAAATCCCATCAGGAGTATTTGACTTTTTTTTATAAAAACATTAAATAATTTATGGAATTATTTTGAATTGAAATCTTCCTTGTTGGGTGGATTTTTTAAATTTTGGTTTAATGTATATTTCCTTGAAATTTAAAATTTTTCATTCTGGTTAATCTAGAAGTCAATCCAGGATTAGTTCTTCCTATGATAAATAAAATATGAAAACATGAAAATGTTAAACTACAAATAAAGGAAAAGCCTATTGACAAACTATATGAAATCAGATATTAAGTGGAACATAATCCTAGGTATGCTAATTTCAACTCTAGAGTTGAAATTTTTTTTTTCAACTCTAGAGTTGAAATATTTTTTTTTACAAATCAAAGGCTTTTTTAATAATTCTTTGTGGTCGTAGGAAAAATAGTGTACATTACTCGTGTGAAAGTGATTATTCTAAAACTCGGAGAATTTCCGCACTCGGCTGACGCCTCGTGCTAAATATCTCCTCGTTTGAAAAGTATCACTTTCATCACTTGTTATGTAATATACTATTACGCCACAGTTCCTCTTTTTAGATTCTTCGGTCAAATATAAACAAGATGGCTATATTGGTTTTAATAAAAATACGGGGAAACTCCAAAAATAGTCCTCGGTTCAGTCCAGGTTGGATGACTCTGTACAAACTTTTGTCCAAGGACGAAGAAAAATATTTCAAGTATAAATAAAAGTCTTTACCACAAAATTTTTTTGATAATTAATTTATGAGGTTTCTACGTAGTTATAGGGCATGTTTCTACCTAAGCTAAGATAATCGTCAGCTATAAATTGGTAAAGATTTAAAACTAACGGAATCAAGCCTCGACATGAGTGACATAAAAATTCTCTTTGATATTTTAACTTTTTTAAGTTTCTTTCTGAATGCACTTTCTCATATTATTATTTCAGGAGGCAGTGAATTTTTTTGTACTTATTTTCCCAGTCGGTGAATATCAAATAGTCTGCTCGGATGGTGACACAAAACGACAATTTGCGAGTCTGGCTAAAAGTTTCGGATGGGTTCACGAGATAAAACAAAAAGTCAAGTCCACTTATTTTCCCAGTCATAAATATTTGACATTAATTAAAGTGAGTAATTTTATTAACGGAAATAACAGTCTGGCACATCCCAAGTGGAGGAAAATCTGTCTGGCTGAAAATTTACGGATGCAAAAGTTTCACCGATTTTTGGAATCCGTAACCCTTATTTTCCCATGCTTGAAATTGATCGTATCATTTGGTACGATCATCAACTATAATCAAAAGTAAGTCTGGCTAAATTACGAAATTGGCAAATGAGTTTGGCGGCGTCTTGAAAATCGTGAAAATTACAAAATTTTTGCTCTTATTTTCCCAGATTTGAAAATTTGTCACATGATAAATAATACTATAATTTCATAGAAAATACACATCTGGCTGTCATTTACAATCACTAAAGCCCTGCCAGACTCACAAGTCGGATAGTTAAATGAGGAGAGCAAGCGGCAGGTGCGTATTTAGGTAACGAAGCTGGAATGCGAGTGACCTGAGAGCAGCTGCCTAGCCCCTAGTCCCTTATATCCCTATCTCTGTCAGTTACTCGCATTTAGATTTTAAAGATCGTAGTTATGGCTTATAACTACGTGGCTACCTTCTCGGCAAGGTTGAATTGAACATGCCGAATTTAGCGCGCCTGTCGAGCGTTGGACGAATCTGGCAAGGCTGTCGGGGTGTTCCACATTAGCCAGACTATATTTTCAGCTGTTATGATAATATAAACTATCATCTGACAAATTTTTAAGACTGCGAAAATAAGGGCAATGGTTTCGCTAAATTTTTTCCAATTTATCACCTGCCAGACATATTACTTATCCTCACAGATTAACCAGACTATTTTTTTTTCTTAAATTCACTGTATCTCTCACTAATAGAACTATTTTTATCACTGGAAAAAAAAGTGCTGTATATTTGTACTTTCTAACGCATTTTCCGCCTTAACCCATCGGAACACCCCCTACATATATATGAATTTTGCTTAGAATAACGGACCCAATAATTCTATCCATGTTTGCTGACTGGGATAATAAGTACCGAAAATCGTCATTGCCTCCTGGACTATATGCATTAGTTAAAACTCATTTAAATTACGGAATTTTAGGTTGGGGAGAAATAAATAGAACTTTAGTTAAATAATTAGAAATATTACAGAAAAGGTTTCTAAGAATTATATTTTATAAAAATTATCTTTATCTTTCTAAAGAACTTTATTCTGAAACAAAAAATTAACATTAGACAAAACTTTACATTTATAACATCTTAATATACATATTTTAAAATAAAAATCTTATACAGGTTAAAAACCATAATCATAATACACGTCATAAAAATGAAAGAACCATAAAACCTAAAATAAATAAGTCTATAGGACAAAAAAAATTCAAATATTTATGTTTTTATTTAAACGATTATTTACCAACAAAAATTAAAAAATATATTTAATTAAAAAAATTTAAAGTCGAAATAAAAGCATGGATATTGGAAACAGATAACTTTAAAAAAATGATGGAAATATTTTATTAAATATTGTTATGAATAATATATTTTTCAAAATTTTTATATCCTATATCTTAAAAAAAACGCTTTTATGTTATTTATATACATATAGTTAAATGTTTTTTATTTGCAATTTAACTTTTATATATTAAGAAATATTTTTAAAAACATATTTTAATATTCCTATATATTTATAATTTAAAATACTAAGATTTGCCCCTAACAAGCACGCCTTCGGGGGGGATCAAAGACAAAGTTTATTGAGGAAGATAAATAAACGCATTTATTATACTATAAATATTGAAAATAAACTTACACAAACACAGACAGTAGCTTTAACATTTACTGCTTTATACAGTAAACGTAATTCTTCACAAGCATTTGTGTTGGCATATAAAATCTTTTATATTCCACAAACTTTTATGTTTGCGGTACAAATTAATAAAATCTTTAATACTTTAACCTTGTTAAGTTCTTTCAGCCATTTTCAATTACAATATTTTTGTCTAAAGTAAAAGTAGGTCTGCAGTCCAATGCCAGCCGGCAAACGACTACACACGTTCAGTTTTAACAACCGACAATCGCCGGCCGGCCCTGGCCTGTCATTTAACTTTGTGTGTGGCCAAATCGGCCGTCCGGCCATTATCTCTCCGGTAAATTCCAACCGGCCAACTGAACGTCAGTAAGCTTCTTTACTTTATAGATCAACTCTGAAAGGTGTATTGGAACCGGGTTAGTTCCAGTTTTCAGGGCAAATTAAGGTCGCCAGAAGCATGTTTTTCCTTTACCTCTACCTTCCGGCAGATTTTCACGTTTCAAGGAATAATTTGTTATTAACTGAAAAAACCTCATATTACTAGTTTTCCGGTACAGATTGATCTCCTCTAACTCCTGGACTGTTACAGGAAACAGTGAAATTTCTTGGCCATGGTGTCTGCGACGCCATAACAAAAAGCAGCACGTCAAATATTACGTATAGCAACGCCGACGTTATTTATAAAGAAGCAAAATCTATCTATGACAAATTGAACGTACAGTTTGCTGAGTTGAGAGGAGTTGGAATTCAGTTGACCAAGCTGGAAAAGAATGCTCCTATAAACAAGGTAACAACTTAGCTGAAAAGTGTGTAATTTATGATTAGGAAACTAATTGTTGTTAGCAACCCATTATAATCACACAAACTGAAGGTTCAACAGACAAGATACGTCCTGTAACCTGAAAATTAATGATTATTTGTATGACCACATCACTTAAATACTTATTTTGGACTTATTCGGATAATCTCAACAGATGCTTGGTTGTGGCATTGATTTCATTGCAAAATTATTAATTTTGATCAAGTGCAGGTAGTACCACCCGGGTTTAGGTCAATTTATGGGTTTTGCCTATTGTTATCCATTCACAAACACTGAAAATGGTGTGACAAAGACGTGCATTATGTACATAGTATTAGGTACACCTATTTTTTATTAAACATTTAAAAAAAATACATTATACAGAAATTAAATTATAAAAAATCGTAATATTCTTTGTCATCTGAGGAACTTATCTTTTGACGTTATAATTAACGGGTCGACGGTCTGATCGATCAGGTGGTAAAGATCCGACATTTCCTCTTCTTTGATGACATGATGGACTGATTTTCACCAAATCTCTGGTGTCACTTCCATAATGGCTTGATCAAACAGTAGCTTAACGTCTTTCATTTTGAATGTAGTGTTGTGTCTTGCTACAAATCCTTTCACTTGCGCCCCATATAAGTTCTATAGGATTTAGTTCGCAATAATATAGCGGTGTGCGCAGCACAGTTACACTAAGTTTTCAGCTATATAGTCCACGGCATATTTCGTAAAACTATGTTTGTGTAAATTTTCTATAGCTAATAGTTGCTTCTTTATCAAATTATCTTCTTTTTTTTCTTTTGTTACTTATCATAAATAATTTAATGTACAAAGTTTACCTGCGCCTATGGCCGACACCGAAATTGAGCCGAACTGGACGGAATTTCCCATTTAATTACTCTACACCTTTCTGAAATAGACTATAGACTTATGTAGAGAGTTTTAGCCCCACTATGGGCAATTATCTCATATTTTTAGACTATTTTTGAAGTTAAATCTTAAAACTTTGACTATGGTCTTATAATCAAGTTGTGCCCGAATACAAGGTTTCTATTCAAAAAACTAAGAAATGCTTTTTTAACTTACTCCATAGAGAGACTAGTATTTTTTACTTGAATTTAATTTTTATATATGGGAAAACAAGACATTTTTTAAGTAATTTAAGAAGATCCTAAACATATTGTCTAAAATCAATTTTGTTTAAACCTACTTGCTCCAAAAATAAACGAATTTTGGCATAATTTTTTTGAACGATTTAAGAAAAATCAGAAATAACGAGAAATTTAATGTTGATCTAAAAATAAACAAAAAAGAACTTTTAAAAATAATTTTATCTCTTTAATCTAGTCTCTATACTCTATACGGACAAAAAATTAAGTATTTTTTCCATTTTTTCAATAGAAAGCCGGGACTTCGTATTCGGACATAACTTTCAATTCTAAACAATTTTTTTTCAAACAACTTCAAAACTTAAATAATGACAATGTCACTGTCAAATATTCAAAACGAAACATACATAAATGTCACGATTTGAGTGGTTTAAGGCTTACTTGCTTAGTTTATTAGGCATCATAACATGTTTTTATTCTTTTCCTACGACCACCTATGAAAATGAGAAAAAAAGCACGGTTAACTTGGCTCGAAAGCGCCGAATATCACACGCGTGTTGAAAGAAAATATTTCAACTCTAGAGTGGAAATACAACAATATTTTTTTCAACTCTAGAGTTGAAATATTTTTTTTACAAATCAAAGTGTTTTTTTTTAAATAATTCTTTGTGGTCGTAGGAAAAATAGTGTACATTACTCGTGTGAAAGTGATTATTCTAAAACTAGGAGAATTTCCACACTCGGCTGACGCCTCGTGCTAAATATCTCCTCGTGTGAAAAGTATCACTTTCATCACTTGTTATGTAATATACTATTTCCTACGACCGCCTATGAAAATGAGAAAAAACGCACGGTTAACTTGGCTCGAAAGCGCCGAATATCACACGCGTGTTGAAAGAAAATATTTCAACTCTAGAGTGGAAATACAACAATATTTTTTTCAACTCTAGAGTTGAAATATTTTTTTTACAAATCAAAGTGTTTTTTTTTAAATAATTCTTTGTGGTCGTAGGAAAAATAGTGTACATTACTCGTGTGAAAGTGATTATTCTAAAACTAGGAGAATTTCCACACTCGGCTGACGCCTCGTGCTAAATATCTCCTCGTGTGAAAAGTATCACTTTCATCACTTGTTATGTAATATACTATTACACACGGTTGTGCACCTATAGAGTGAACTATACGTAAAATAATATTTGCTAATATAGGAGTAAAAAAAAACTATAAACTCATACGGATACAAGGTCGATCAAAACTAGAAGAAAATACGACATACTCTTTGTCAAACAGTTTAGCGTGTTTTAGTAAATAGTTTAAAACTAATACTTTTTAGGCCCTTAGTAACTTCTTAAAGCAAGGCATAACAAAAAGTATCACTCAATCAGACAAAGTGTCAGAAGAAAATGTTACAATTAACAAGGAAAATGCGGATAAACCATTGAAACGTATCGAAAGTGAAAAATCACTAGCCGATCATCTAAATAAAAATGCCCCTGGTTTAAAAGACGTAAATGAAATAGAGGAAAAAAATCAAAATAGTAAGAATGGACAAGCCGCACCAAAAAGATTGAAGGAAGTTCCTATGTCAGGCAGTGATTCGGCTAAAATTGTTAAGCCAAAAGGAAGAGGGCGCCCAAAAGGTAACACTAAACAAAGTATACTATTCAACGGCCGATAATGATTTTGTTTAATACTTTTATTAATACTAATTTATCGAACCAGTACAATAAAATTATTAAAAACTTTTTTTTAATTTCTAGGAAGCAAGGGCTCTAAAAATCCTAGTTCAAAAACAGTAGCCAAGCAAGATCATTCTAGTATGGTTAACTTTTTGGAAAAAAATAAACGACATAGCGGTGATTATACGAATGCTAGTAATAATGAAGCTAGTATTGATTATTTGGAAGTAAGTAGGTACTGCTACAAGTATTTTTATGTGAGCTATTAAAAATATAAATATTCTAATTTTTAAAAAAATTCGGCCATTTTATCATTTTTACTTTCTTTACCTTTCGGTTTAATATCATCAAAACTACAATATAAAATAAAATAACAATAAAAGTGATAGAGTTAAAGTACAGAAATTATCAAAATAACTTATATTAAAGATTTTGTATTTTTATCTCGTCACTTTTATTACTTGATATTTTGTAAAATTCATTATACAGGTTAAAGAACATTTTCTAAGATTAAAATTTTTGTGTTAATTTTGGATGTCTTTAGCAAATCACCCTGTAGCTTATGAATCAAAAACGATTCGGCAACGCAGTTGCCAGTAGTAGTAGTAGTAGTAGTAGTAGTAAGATTTATTTAACACGTGGCTACATAACCCAATAAACATTTCCGTTACTCTTATAAACCCTTTAACAAACTTAAATGGGGTGTTTATAAAGGTTACGAAAACTATTGTTTTGTTACGTTATATAAATTAGTTATGTAACCAGAAGTAACAGAAAGGTTGTGGTAACCACTATATAACATCTTAAATAACCGCGTCTATCTGTCACTTGTCAGTAAATGACTTTATTTCTCTCTCTTAGATACATTTTATTTATTATTACAAGTAAATTAGTCGTAAACTAAAAAATAAAAATGGAGAGCAGAAGTTAGAAAATTACTGTTTTATTTTATTTTTTATATGTATGAATCAAAATTGAGGTAGGAACAGTTTTTTACTGCAAAAATAGACAGAGTCCTTCTAAAAATGCAGGGGCTCTTCAAATATTTAATAATAATTAGTTTTAGGTAAAATTTTTAAAAAAATATATAAAGATTTTTATTTTAGGACGATTTATAGCAAATATTATTAGTTTTAGACACTATTTGGCAGGTATAAGCACGTATTGGACATTGATCATTGTTATTAAAAAAATGGTGAAACTAAACTAAAAAGTGAAGGGCAAGTTTGCTTCCTTATTCAGTTGATCATTGTTAAATTTTGTATTTTTGCAAAGACCGTTCCCAATATGATAAATTTAGGTAAACAATCATGGGGGAATCGATGCAGTAGCGGCGAAAAGCTCATTATCAGTCATCACCCATGCTGACCTTATATACCAAATAGTAACTTTTAGATATGCAACCATCATTACATCTACTAATCGTCGTTGAGGAGTTTAATGGCTCAGAATTTAATATTTTAGTAGTAATTTTTAGTTTTTTGCAATTTCGCAGCGAAATGAAGTGTTGTGCTCAGTTATTATAAAATACTAGAAAAGCAAAAAACTGTTAGGTTTGGTGTTTATACTATGATGGGAGACGGCCATTTTATAAACAAGAGGTTTATAGGGGTAATTTTTGTTACTAATATTTGAGAAGTTATATAGAAGAAACGGTGATGACTGATAATATCACCAAGAGTTTTACAATACATCATAACCAACACCACCATCTTCCAGTTTTTATAAAGGTGATTACCATTACTTCAACATAACTATGGGTATTCTAGTTGTATAAATTAGGTTGCGGCAAACCTTATAACAGTCATTATTAACAGATTGGTAACCATTGCTACAAGTTTTATAAAATGATGATGGAAACCGTTGTATTATCTTATTATATACTTGTAACTTATTCTAATCTTATAAACCCCTTATAGCCTTGTTATATAGTTTTATTACCTTTATATAACCATTATACAACTTGATGTTCTTAAAGTTTACAATTATTGTTGTCAATATATTTTTTTCACTTTGTAAAAAATTAGTATTATGCTTTTTTACGTTTTCCATTACTGGAGTGAATCTAACTACTCGAACCATTGTTCTGTCATCTATCCGGTTTATCTTTTTCCTAACTGTGCTTTTTAAGGCGTCTACGTTATCGAACCTTTGCTTGTGAATTTGAATCTTCAAATAACTACAAAAATAAATCAAGCAGGGTTAGGCCTGGTGATCGATGAGGCCACGGAATAAGGCTGTTTTTTACTATCTATATATTATTATATAGAAAACATGGTTATAGGGGAAATTTACAAGTTTAACTTTGTGTTACTGTATCCCATAATATTATAGCAACAGTCTATTGTTATTAACATCTTTAATATTAAAATGAAAAGAGTTTTGTTTCCCTTCCTTCATCGAACTTCATCCCTAGATGCGTTTCGTGATATCATGACTCATCCGTAGGTCTATTTCTTTTCGATTGCGAACGATGACAGAAAAAAAATTGAACAAAAATTCACCTAATTCAATCATAGACCAATTTACACTACATAAATGCATAGCCAACTTATTAAAGATCTTTTTTTTTTAAATCACAGAAGAAGAATAAGAAATTTCCGTTCGATTGATTTCTAGCAAATATATGCTAATTATAAACCTTTTAGCAATTAAAAATAACTTTTAGCTCTAGTTGTATTACGAAACGAACAATCTATTAACTTTCTGTACATAAAATCGGTTAATCTAACGTTTTTCTGCAACATAAAATAGTAAACCTATGCCTACTTTGTGTTGAAGCAAAAAGGATTCCCGATTTATCGACAAAATATAGAAGGCCATGCCAAACGCCAAACATTGTGGCATAACCTAATAATTCATCTTCTTAAAGGCCGCTTTACAGTTTGCAATTTTTCTTTCACGCAAGTTGTCTTGCAGCAATTAATATTGCGGCAATAAAAATTTCACTTCGTTTTACAGCGTGCAATGACAAGATCGTAGGTAATGTACCACTTGCCAACCATTAAAATAAAAATACATTTGGTTAGGACTTACCGGCGCTTTTTGTGCATTCATTTTAACAAAACATCATTACAGGACATAAAAGCAAACCAACAAAAACAAAACGTACCCGCTATAGGTTAGAGAAAACATAAATAAATGTCAGGGATTTTTATATTTAGTTTGGTGTCTCATAAATCACCAGAAAATCCTCAGAATTGCGCTTGCAATGGCAATAAAAATACGGTCCGAGTTATATTTCTTGCAAGCAATACAAATTGCGCCAGCTGATCATTAGCCTCGTTCTGCGCATACTCCCGGGCAATCTTTTCTTGCGTGAAAGAAAAATTGCAAACTGTAAAACGGCCTTAACAAGTGTTAATTTAAAATTCTAACCGCTATAAACAGTAAACAACAAAATGTCAGTTATGACGTAAATCCCTAACCTTACTTTTTCAACTTGTCAAAAATGAAAATTCTTAGCAGCAAAGCCATAACCAAGCAAGAAGAAAATTCTTGCATTTCTTTATTGTAAAACGGGTTTCTGTCATCGTTCGCAATCGAAAAGAAATATACCATAGGTTTTGTTAGGGGTACAGGTACTTTGTCGAACATTGACTAGACGTCGCTACTCGTAAAACTTCACTTCTTTGATCTTTAATATTGTTTCAGTTAGCTAAGTTGAGGGATCAAATAGATATAAATGTATTAAACGAGTTACCAGAGGATATTCGAAAAGAAATTATAAAAGAATATCAATTTGACGTTAAACACACAGAACATCGTGGCGGTGACAAAAAAGGATCTAGTGACGTTTTAATAGAGAAAAAAGAAAAAACTCAAATAGGTAAGATATAAAGATTTTTTTTTTGATTTAAGCATAATCGTAGAGGCAGCGTTGTCACATCTAGTAGATTTCTACTTTTTGGTGGATTTTCACTCTTTCAGAAAATTTTAGTAGGCATATTTTCTTTAGTACATTTTAATATCAATTTCAATAATGTAAATATGCCATTAACAATATAATTATTGTAAAAATTATTTTAATTAAGTACTTATTTACTTTAATTTCTATGTTGGTAGACGTGTAACTAATTTTCTATTTTTATTCATTCGGTTGCTTCGCCTGCTTTTTTGTCGGTGATTCCCCTTTATGCCTTATGGGGGTTCACCGTTGTATTTCGCCAACAACTGAATTTATTCTAATCGCAACACGCTTTTCGCTTTATACTAAATAGTGAAAACAAATGCGCAGTGTTAAATTGCTTTTAATGTGAAAATTATGAAGCGAGCTTATGAGCAATCGTATTGAGCAGAATGGGAACAGAACCACTTGGCTTTGTACTGGGTCTTGCACAAATTTTGAACTCGATGTCACAATGATTAAGTTAATGGATGATAAAACTTTGTATAACAATCTATATTATAAAGCTGATCTTTTTTAAGATCTTTTTTCTTTTAATTATTCTAGTATAAAAATTTATATGTTTAAGTTTCGTCAATAAATAAAAAAATTAAACCAAGTCATTATTTTCAGCTTTTTTTTGTAAAGTAGATTTTAGTATTTTTTTAAAAAAATTTTTAGTAGATTCAAGCAAAAATAAAGGTAGATTCGCCAACATAAATGTGGCAACGCTGCGTAGAGGTTTCTTGCTCGCAAGTCGCCAGGCGTTGACGATCTTTTAGGTCTTGGTGAGATGCCAGTGTCGACTCGTGGATATTAAGTATGGGAGGGCGCAAATCTAGGTACGCAAAATTGAGTGCCATATTTTTACTAATTTTTGAAGAAATGTCCAAAATGCATCACTTACAAGTTTATATCGAAAACATTAGATAGGAAAATTGGCCACGATGTTTCTTCATTTTTTTTAAGAGCATCCGAACAATAATTCTAAACTCTTCTCCAAAGTCACCAACTCCATGCGGAATAATATCTATTTATTTTTAAAATATTGGGTTCTCGCTTGACCCGAATCGTGGGTAATGTTTGCTAATTGATTTTTGTAAACTTTTTAATTTTGGACTCACAGATAGGTATTGAAGAGTGTGAGAAAGTTATTTTCATTAAAAAAAATAATAATAAATATTTTTTATAATAAAATGAAATTAACCAATAATTTTAATAGTTTTTTATGGCTTATATTTTTTTCCTGGGTTTTTTTGTATGAAAATAACTTTCTTACGCCCCTTTTCCATTGATAAAAACAGAAATTCAATATCCTGCTTAGTTTTTTTTTTGGTAATTTGGGTAAAAAAGCTATTAGCTATTTTACATAACAAATTTTAACGCAACCTGATCACACATCGTGTTTAAAGTGAAGTCGGCACTATTGTTAACTTTCTTATTATAAGTGAAACGGCTCCAGTTAAATTAGTAAAAAGTTGTAGTTTCATATGCTGATGATCATTATAATAACGTAATATTAACAAAAAAATGTTTTAAAATGGAAAGTGCTATTTCTGTTAAAACTGTTTGAAAGAGAGTGGAATTATAAGCACAATTTGTTTTTACCAGATATCGCTAAACCTAATAATAACGGAAATATTTACATTTAAACGCATTTCCATTCAAAATCGCGATTTTTTTTTTTGTATAATATATTATATAAGAGAAGCCTATGATTTTGTATTTAGACGTTGTTGATTTGGGCATGTTCTTTATTTCCAAACAACATTTCTTAATAACGTTTTTATCTATTTTTCGGCTCAAGGGTACTTTACTCTTGAACGGGTTTCATATTTTTTTACCTACTCTACACCCACTTTTTGCGGTATTTACATTTCGATTTCGACAACAAATATTTACTTTTTTTAAACACTAAATACAACTGTGCCAAAAGACTATAACATGTTATTAAGCAACTCGACATTAAATATTAGTCCACAAACATTAAAATAGTGTAAAAGTAAACAAACGAAACGAACGTACAAACGACTCCATTAGACTGAACTCGCAAAAGGTAAGGTTTCGCGCCGTTTGTTCTCGGTTTCAGCGAGGCAACCTAGACCTACAGCGACGTAATCTAAGAAGTAAATTTTCCCCATAGGCGTCCGGAAAATTCGGTCTGGTTTTACCCAACTTTTTAGACGGTCGTTTAAAAAAAGTACGTATTAAAATATAATGCGTCAGTTTAAAGGTTGGAGACAATGACGTTTCTTGAAGGCATTAAAGTTTTGGACTTGCAATATCTTTATTTGTTATAAATCACAACGTTTTCACGACTGGAGATACAAACTTACCAGTTGAAACGTTCTGATTCAAAACAAATAAAAACAATGCAGTGAATAGTGAATACTGTATTCACCCGAAGACGACTGGAGATACTTACCAGATGAAACGTGATATAAAAGAAATAAAGACAATGCAAGTCCCAAACGTTTCTATCACCCCTGTATGTAGATAGATTGTGTAGAATAAAGAAATAACAATTATAGTAATGAATTTATTTATTTTCTTAATAAAAGTTTTAAAAAACGATAAACAAAACGAACAGAAATAACAGTGATTATGTTACAAATAATGACTTAAACTATTTTTTTATCTTACTTAATTGTACATATTGTTCATCTAACAACTTGTAACTCCTTACGGAGCATAAAAGTGCACCTTGTGAAAATGAAAAATGTTAAAGGCATTGGCTACGTTTTTGTATGTATGTACACAGGCCAAAAATTACAATGAAGTTTAAATACTTATTCTAACTTTTATAGAAAACACTAAACTTGAAAAAAAATATAATTTCATTTTCTATTAAACTACTAAGAAATGTATAAATACAGTGTGGTCATTTAAGTGTGCAACATATAGGACATTTTTTTATTACCGATTTACCGATTACCTTATTCTTGATAAAAGTTGGTGCATCTTCGGTAATCATATTAGGTGTACTTGGAATGGATGCAAGTCAAACGGTGTACAGCAGGGGTTCCCAAACTTATTTTGTCTACTGCCCACTTTGAGAACAAATTATTATTTAGCGCCCTCATTTTTTCACCTACTATAACTTCAAATTAAATTAATTAATTATTGTGAGCTATATTAGCGGAGATTAAACATTCATTCTAAACGAGACTTTTACTATAACCTGCAAGAGTTAACTTGAGACCTGAGCGCAGTAGGTAGTTCACAACGGCGCTCAGGTCCCAAGTTTACTCTTACGGGCTACACCTGCCAATGAGAATGATTATTGAAACGCAACTTTATAGTATTCAGACAAGTATTCCACGAACCAGCCGATTGATACAGGAATGCACAAATCGGGTTATTTAACAAAAACTTGATAATAATATAAAGCCCGCGGTCTATTATTTACGAAAATTACCTATCTAGGAATACTAATAACAATGGAAATGCGAAAGTGTGTCTGTTGCCTTTTTATTTGTATCTACTTTCATTTCGAAACGGAGCGACCGATTGACATAATTTTTATTTTATTTATTCAATAAAATAGGACAGATATATGAACTACGCGGAGAGAAATATCGAACCTAGTTTGAGCAATCTTACTAATATTAAGATGTAGTCGAGAGTTAAGAGCTCAGTCGGTGTCTAAGAGTCCTCCTAGCTAGATGAAATTACAAATCGCCCCCCAAGCCTCTACACAACACCCCCATTTTTTTTCTGGGTCTCTTACCGCCCCTCTTTACTGCTGCAGCGCCCACAAAGGGGCGTTATCGCCCACTTTGGGAAAGGCTGGTGTACAGGGAAGGGCAAAAAATATAAAACTTCTACAAGAATAAAGTACCCCTATTTCAGAAAATTCAGCAAAATGTTATTAAGAAAAGGTGTTTAGAATTAAAAGTTATACATAGGTTTGAAAACGTGACCTCCTAAAATAAAAAAAACAAATTTTTTTTGAAAATATTAATTATTTCCCAAAAATTTTTTTTTTTTATATATATATTCACCCTAAAGATCTTTATAACTTAAACAAAATCAAATCAATTTCACATATCTTTGTTCAAATTTAAGCATATTTGTAAAATGAACTTGGCTTTTTAATTTATTAAGGAATCACAAACTTCATGTTTATTGCAAGGACATTAAACACAACTTTAAAATACCCTAAAAATTATTTTTAACAAGATAAAACATTAGTAATGATCATTTTCAAATTAAAAAACTCTCATTTAAATTACAAAATATTTATTAGAAAATTGTACAAAATAATCGACAAACATGAAATCCTACTAAAATAACCGCAGATACCTATGGAAAAAAAACAAATAAGGGTTAAAAGTAAACATTATGACAGTTTGGTGGCATAATTAATTCTTAAATAATTTTTGTAATTAGTTGATCTCAAATGTCTCCTCCAGTACAGTTAACGTTAGCCGAAAAGGCAGAATTAGTGCTAATATGTGGAGAAAACTATAAAACAGTGCGTGAAGCAGGAGATATATTCAATAAACGACATCCATAAATTAATTTTTTCTGCATTTCAAATTTTTTTAGTTTCATTTTTTTTAAATTTGTTTATTGTTAAGTTATAATAAAAAGAAGTCGATAAAAATTAACAAAACCATTGGCACCATATTCAAATATGTTTAGGAACATTGTACTTCTTGACTTCACACTAAACGCAGACATAATGCCTACATTGTTTTGTTAATAATGCCACACAATGCCGTTATGTTAGTAGGATTTCATGTTTGTCGATTATTTTGTACAATTTTCTAATAAACATTTAAAATAAATATTTCGTAATTTAAATGAAAGTTTTTTAATTTGAAAATTATAATTACTAATGTTTTATCTTGTTAAAAATAATTTTTAGGGTATTTTAAAGTTGTGTTTAATGTCCTTGCAACAAGCATGAAGTTTGTGATTCCTTAATAAATTAAAAAGCTAAGGTAATTTTACAAATATGCTTGATATGCTATTTGAACAAAGATATGTGAAATTGATTTGATTTTGTTTAATTTATGAAGGTCTTTAGGGTGAATATAAAAAAAAATATTTTGGGAAATAATTATTAATATTTTCAAAAAAATTTTGTTTTTTATTTTAGGAGATCACGTTTTCAAACCTATGCATAACTTTTAATTCTAAACGCCTTTTCTTAATAACATTTTGCTGAATTTTCTGAAATAGGGGTACTTTATTCTTGTAGAAGTTTTATATTGTTTGCCCTACCCTGTACAGGGTGTCCAGTTTTCGTATGTTTTACGGGTTATCTGCGTTATTAGTAAAGATAGAAGGTTGCGGTTTTCGCGGCACTGTGTTACTTTCCTGAGAAACAAACGATGCCACAAACAACATTTTCATAGCCCACTTAGTTTTTTAGATATGGGGTGTTTTTGAAAATTTTGCATTTTGTGACACCTCCCGTATCTAGGTTACGCTGCAACTTATTAAAAAAGTAAAAACTGGGCTTATCAGTTTTTTTCACGTAGAATCCAGTGGCTTAATCAGATTTTTTCTATGTTTAATTGTTTTCGAGAAAAAGAGCAAACTTGCATTTTTTTAAATGGTACACCCTATATATTTTTAATTATTATGATTCAGTTTATCACAAGCTTTTTAAAAATATATAATACTTTATAACTGTTTTCTATGTAAAGCTCAAAATCTACACTTTTCAACAAATTAACATTTTTTTTAGTAGGCCCTGACGGGTATTTAGGAAAACAAAAGATAACAGGCTTTTTATCTGAAATAATCTTTATTTACTCTCAGAATAGGTTATCCATTTTCTGTTCTTTATAATAGTTGATTTTATAACACAGACAGAACTTTCCCCTGTAACTCGTAAAACATACGAAAACTGGACACCCTGTACACCGTTTGACTTGCATCCATTCCAAGTACACCTAATATGATTATCGAAGATGTACCAACTTTTTTCAAGAATAAAATTTTCTGAGAAATCGGTAATAAAAAAATTTCCCATATGTTGACCACACTGTATACATCTATTGTTAATTTAATCTACATATACAGTCTTAGATTTTAAAAATTTAACAAAAAAATAATTGCTACAATTAGAATTTTTTATCCCTAAATAACATTAATCCTTAACACTACCTACGTCAGTCTTAGAACTACCTGCCCCCTCATCAAACTCCGGTTTATTTTCCTCCAAATTTTCTTTGTTTGCTTCCGACGGTTCTTCACAATTTTCATCATCATCATCCTTTTCTTCACTTTCTACAATTTCGTAACTTGCGACATGTGCAATAGTATTCTCTTCACTATCCAACTTTAATTTCTTGCTAGTTGGCTTTGGATCATTATCTGCTTCTTTATTTTCATGATCATTGTGTTCATATTCTTCACTTTGATTTTCTTTTGCTTCGAGAGGACTATTTGATTTGAAGAAGTTTGTAATTGGTTTTTGCCAAGATGGTGTTTCTTGGAATGGAATTGGGGGTAATTTTGATGAGCTGCCTATAAATAGAATAAATAATGGCTTTACCTCATATTTTCCATGCTACAGATATTATATTTTTTATGTACTGAAAACTGTATAGCGGCGTAAGGGTCACTTTTAGATTGGTTCAGTAGTTATAATTTACCAGGGAGAACATTGTGAAAATAAAGAATGTACTGTTAGAAGAATTTCTTATTAAATTCAAATTCAAAAATTTCTATATTACCAGAATAAATATAAATATAATGGTTATGCGTCAGATATACCTTACAAATAAGTAGAGTATACAAATATACAAATACATCAAACTAAAAGAAAAGTGTGAAACTTATCAAATGACATAATATAAAATATAAAAATGACATAATACAAAAATACATACCACTTAATACATTTAAAAGTGAGCTTCTAGGGTGCCACATGGTGGCATGCCATTGTTCTTTACATGTCTTGTGAATGATCAGGGTTGATAAAAATCATGATTAAAAAAAAAATTGATGGTTTTTTTAAAAAAATTATGATTTTTGATTTTTTTTTTAAATTTACCAACTTTTACAAATATTATTATTTTTAAATATTTCTAACTGCTTATATTGTGTTTTGTTAAGTAAACAAATATTTTTAGACAGGAATAGTGCAGTACAAAGCAAAACTGAAGAAGTTTTAAATTTTAACATGCAAATTTCCTTCTCGTAGTTTTGGCAAGTTTGCGCCTTTGTCGAAACTTGTAATAACTGGCAGAAAACGCCCGGCTATATAAACGATACGCACTTATTTCAGTTTTATCAGTAATATTTTTGCTTTGAGGGTTATTCTATCAATACATTTGGAGTCATGATAAGCCGGGGCAGAATGGAATTTAGTGATTGTCAGCATTTTATAAAAAAGAAAGTGGTGGGCAAACTAGGTTGTAGAGCAGTATGTAAAAAGTGTGGTAAAGAATTGCAAGGTCTAGCAAACAGACTAAAAAATCATTGGGAAACCTACAAAAGTGAAACTAGTGATATTAGCAGTGGTCTTGAAACTCTTCATGGTGATTGTCAGTCACAGCCTGGAACTAGCCAGAGTGAAATTATTCAGTTGGCAAAGAAACAGAGAAGCGATAACTGTGAAAGGGAAGTGTAGGTGGACGTGAAAATAGTGGTAGTAGCCGTCCATTGGATTTGGATTGAAAAGCAGCTAAACCAGTATTTCTATTTAAGCATTATACCTAACACTTAAGTTTCTTTATATTTTTTTTAAATTTAAATTAAGTACCTATTTGTTTGTATTAAAAAGGTTTTTTTGGTTTTAATTTTTTTAAGTTTTATTTTTGTAATAATCAGCTGTTCTTTTCAATTATTATAATAAAAAACACCAGTTTTATTTTTTGTATGAACAAATACATTTTAAGTGTTAAAATTTTAAAACTCATTAAAAAAAAATCATACTGATTAAAATCATGATTTTATAGCTCTCTCTCTCTCTCAACCCTGTGAATGATCTTATTCAATGTCTCAAGAATGCTGATGGATTATTATATTCTGATGGTTTTAAGATTTTTAGTGATTGTGACAATTTGCAGAATGATCTTGATAGGCTCTTAATATGGTGTAAATTAAACAAATACATAAGTGTAAAGTTATGAGTTTCTATAAAGCAAAAGCCCTAAAACTCTATCCTTATCACTTGAATAATAAGTATCTTGAAAGAGTTGAACACATTAGAGCACTTGTAGTAACATTTGATAGAACGCACTTACCCACAGCCTTGGATTTGTTACCAGATCCCGAATTGGGTGTATTCCCACCAGCAGCTTTACCAGTTTTTTTTGTTGATCTTCCACCACTTACTGTTAGAGAAAAATTTGATTATTCTTTTTAGGCTTGAACAAATATTTCCCTATTATTTAAGTACAGATAGGTTGCATCGCTTTCCTATAATGATAACATTATTAGGTATTCTATACATTGTTTAATGATCAGACCTCAACCAATGGAAATTCCTAGTTGCAACACCCCAACCTGACAAACTTTAAATTTATTATTTAAGCTAGGGGAAGAGCAATAAAAGAATAAGAAGGGGAACTCAATAGAGGTTATTTGCTAAATAATTTGTTTTAAATAAGAAGAGTTTGGATAGGATTTTATTTAGATATCAATACGTAGATCGAACTCTCTTTTAATGTGGATTAAACGAACGATTTCATTTCCCTACTTTCATACTACTCATTGTCAGAAAGTTTATTAAGATTTCGAAAATTGACTTTTTAAACCATTAAAATAAATATAGGTAGGTACCTATAAATAAAATATTTTTCATAAGTTAGTGTTAGAAATAAGCTTTACATACTTCTTATTCCAGCAGCTGTTCTGACCATTTTTAGAAATATTTCTCCACTTAAAAATTTTAAATGAAAGCCCGTTAACAATAACAAAAATGATTAAGGTTATTTTGTCTCTACTTCTACTTCAGTCATTCGTCCAAGTGGTGGCCTCAGCTGCCAAGGCTATATGTGAGTTCCTTGGATTAATATCACATGTATTTCTTTTCTGTGTAAAATGCATTAAGGAGAACTACACTTCATGGCCGTCTACGATAAAAGTGAATACAAAGATGTCTTTCTACTTGCAGTTTAAGGGAGGCGTGACTTTTGACCAATCACGTCTGAGTTACGCTGTAATGTTTGCGACCCATAAGGACTAGGTTTTAAACATCGAAAAGGCCATGAGGTATAACGACGACCAATCATTACTCTGTGGATCCGTGACAACCTATTATTCGTTTGTGATAGAGGCATAGACACGGAGGAATGATAGGTCGTCGCTGTACGCAGAGAAAGGAATGGGAATAGTATTCACATTCCTTTCTCTATGCGTACAGCGACGCGGATATTCATTGGTTTGGCCTGCGTTCGACAAGAGCATACCGATGTGAAAGTCGTACTTTAATCAATTTTCTACCAATAAAAATAACCGCGGCAGTGGCAAGTTACTGGCATTCGACCGTGGCGGTCCGGTTCGATCCCCGGAGTGGGCATATATGCGCAATAAATTCAAATTATGCTTTATTAATCATAAAAGTTTATACTCTTGTTGACAAAGCTGAAAAACTTAGAACTAAATAAAATAAAAGTCAAAATGAAATGTACACAACAATAATAAAATCTATATGACAATAATAAAATCTATATGACAATAATAAAATCTATATGACAATAATAAAATCTACACAATCTCATGCTAAACAAAATATATACCTACAGAGAAAATTATACAAAAGCAAATAAAGGACAATACATAAACCGAACTATTACAAACTTTCTATACAATACTCGGATACGGTGTAATACACGTGTTCCAATAACAATTTTTTGACCTGAATCCGAAACTTTAAGTAATTACTTAAGGATTTTATATTAAGAGGGAGATGATTAAACATCTTTTTTGAATTGTATATAATAGAATTATATACAATAGCGCTAGTTGGCAAAGGTAAAAGAATATCATGAGTATTCCTAGTCTGGTAAGCCAACACATCTCTCTTGTATGCATCCCTCCTCTTAAAAATTAGACAAACAGATTTTAATATGAAAAGGCACGGCAATGTTAATATTCTGTGTTTCCGAAACAGAGGCCTGCAAGGCTCCCTAGGACCCACACCGGCATCTCACAGCCCTCTTCTGAATTAAAAATACTGACCTTAAAAGAGTTTGAGAGCAGCTACCCCAAAACGGTAAACCGTATCTTAGGTCTCGACAATGACAATCCCACCTCTCTGGATGTAAGGCGAATAGCATAGCAACCTCTCGTCAGTTTACTGATCAAGTTCGCAATATGAGTATCAAATTTTAAGTTCTGGTCCAGAAAAATGCCCAAAAACTTTGTACAGGATCTAGCCTCCAAAACCTGATTGCCCAAGTAAACATTATCCAATGTGCAATTAAAATGCATTATACATGTCTTTGATATATTAAAGGAGAGAAAATTCGAGTCACACCAATCCTTAACAATCAGTATATCCTCAGAGATCATCCGGTGCAGACGCTCAATGTCGTGGTCGTGCCAAAAGATGGAAGTGTCATCGGCAAAAAGTGTAAATGTACCATTAATTTTAAGCTTCGTTATGTCGTTGAAGTATATTAGAAAAAGCAAAGGGCCTAGAACAGAACCCTGTGGAACACCAGTAACAATATTCATCTGAGCAGAGGTCCTCCCTGCCACGCTAACCACCTGCTTACGATCACTCAGGTATGATCGAAACCAGTCCAACACATTGTTTCTACAGCCATAATGCTCCAGCTTCAGCAGCAGAATTCGGTGACTAACACAATCAAACGCCTTGGATAAGTCACAGAACACCGCCGCTGCCGCTGATCTATCATTAATTTTTAAATAGTCTTTCAAGAAAGGAAAATATGGCATCACTGGTATTTTTTGAACTTTGGAATCCAAATTGGTTTTTATCAATTATATTATACTTTAGCAGAAAGCTAGTAAGTCTCTTATGAACAAGCTTCTCCAGAAGTTTAGACAGCGTAGACAGCAAGGAAATAGGGCGAAAATTTGATTCTAAGTCGACATCACCACCCTTGTGCAGGGGGACCACCAAGGCAGTCTTGAGATTAGACGGAAAAACTCCCATCTCCAATGAGCTATTAATTGCCAGCGACAAGGCACCAATTGCCCGATCCGGAAGGTTCAGCAATATGTTAGCTGATAGATTATCCAGACTACATGCGTTCTTCTTTTTAAACCCGTTTAGAGTTTGCTTAATCTCAACAATATCAGTTGGTTCGAAATAACAGGAATCAGGTACTGAAGTATCACCCAAAAAATCCAGTGCATCTTGTGAAGGTTTGATGTTACCGACTATCTTGGTAGCTACAGAGCAGTAGAAAGCGTTCAAAGTATCAGGAGATAAGTCAGGCACGACTCGAATATTCCCTCCCTTACCCCTGAGATCATTAACAATTGACCAGCTCTTCCTCTGCTTGTCCCTTGATTGAGATATTCTGGAGTTATAGTGAGATCTCTTAGCAAGAGCGATAAGTTTCCTGTACAAACTACGGTAAGAATTAAAGTATGACAAAAAGGAATCGTTGTTTATATGTTTTCTGATGTAATGAAGAGATCTTAGATTTTTAGCCGATATTTTGAGTCCCCTGGTAAGCCAAGGTTTCTTTTTAACCTTTAACTTTTGAATAGGAAAACAAGCATTAAAAATATTCAACAGTAAGTCATAAAAATATTTGAACTGATCCTCACAATCACCCGGGCAATCCCAGTTGGAGGCCAAGGCAAGCTGATTAAATTTGATATAATTTTCTCTGCTAAAGACTCTCCCCCATTTACTCTTCTTCCGTTGTACGTCAGACTCAATAATAATACTAGATATAACTGCCTCGTGATCAGACAATCCAGGATTAACTACACGACAAGAAATATTATTAGAGGCAATATTAGAACAAAAATAGTCAATTAAGGATGAGCTGTACTGTGAAACGCGGGTCGGAGAGGTTACATGCATTGACAAATTAAAAGAATGCAACAAGCTGCATAACAAATGTGTATCATGAGACGTATCATCATTATAATTTATATTTAAATCTCCAGCAAGAATGAGGTTGGACTGTATAGATAATTCATTTAAAAGAGTTTCCAACTTAATAATAAATTCCTGAACACTAAAAAAGTGTGTCCGAAATTTAGTAGGTTTAAGAATGCAGGGAGGAGTAAAATTTATCATCTCCCAACCCACCCCATTCACCCGGATAATCAGGCCGGATGAGATCGGATATCTCGTGGAGCGCGGAAGAAGGTACTCACTCTCCAATCGGTAGGTCATGCAATGGCAAGAAGCCAAGGGTTGATAGCCCTTGGAGGTGTCGCATGACTGAGGATCGTGGCTCGGAACCCACGTTAAGCTGTAGGTCTCCTGGCAGCGAACGAAGAGTAAAAAGTTACACAACAACATTATTAATTAATATTTATTTAGCACTTGGCTATTTATAAACATAATTGTACAAAAATAAATGATTGAATTTTATATCTACTTACTAGGTATTCATTTAACAGTCTTTTAAAAGAACATACATTTGGGAACTCTTGATGTCTTCAGGCAGAGCATGAAGAAGACTAAATCTAAATCTAAAATAAGGTTTTTAAAGTTTAGTGTTGTTTAAAACGATAAATGTATGACACCTTTTTTCTAAAAAATTGGCAACATATTGTGTTGTATTTTATAAATTATTGTTATGTTTGCCCTCTTAATACACTGCTCCACAGACAACCACCCTTAGCAAATGGGCGTATAAAAACCCATAAGACTATGCAGCACCTTGTTTTGCTGAATTTAGAGTGTAACCCAGTGAATGGTACGTTAAACGTATATCAGGAACCAGCTAACGAGTTCTGAAAATTTGGTCATTTACATAAACGGACATGCTCTATTTAAGTACCTATCTAAAATATTTTTAATAACACAGCATTGTCCCCTCTCAATAATTAGTAGCAACTTCAATATTTTAAATGGAAAAAACCCTGTATTTTATTATATTTTCGAAGTCCTTATTAATTTCTTAACAACTTTCTTTTTTATTAACCTATATGTAAGTTATTACTGATTTAAAAAGCTACTTAAATGGGTTCTTTATTTTTGTATATCATATCTATCCTAACTAGTTCAAGTTTTTGACATAGGTAAGCCATTATTTGTAAATTTTTTTCGACAATATAATAATACAGAGTGTCTAGGAGCCGGAAAAACCGGGAAATCCGGAAAAAACGGGAATTTTACAAAGCCGGAAAAAACCGGGGATTCGATGGGAAAATCAAGTGTAAGCCGGGAGTTTTGAATGAGCAGATAGTTTCGAACTTAAATTTGAAGTAGGTACCTATTTATTCCTATAAACTGCATTCGAAAAAAGACAGAATGGTTTATATTGCAACCTTAAAAAAGTCCAAGAGATTGATCTAGGATATGGGACTAGAGCGACTATAGTCAAATTTTTTTAAGAAAACGCCAAGTCACTTGTCATTTATGGCACCCTGTTGACGTCTGGTCTATTTTACGTTTAGAGGTTGGCTAAAAAGACAGGACCGGACTATTTTTATGCTCCATTAACAAACTAAAAAAATATTTAAATATTAAGTTCCTTATCTCCCATTTTAATTTATCAAAGAAGACTTTACAAATTTTTCTATTTAAATCATCGTTCTTAACTAAAGTTGTCAAGAAACTTTTGGAGATGTTATCCAAATTGGAACAAAAGTCAAGCACCTATTAGGTATCCACTGAATACTACCTAGATATTGTGATAGGAATTACTAACAATAAAGTAATGTACTAGTAACATAAATATTATCGACAAAGCTTTTAAAAAAATTAACTTATCGACACACTACTCTCCTTTGCTCGTGAATATTAAAGAATGTAATAAATGCCGGTAATACTGCACCAGCTAGATAGAATATGTAAAACATGGTATATATGGTTAAAATATTGGTATACAAAACAATCACTATGCTTCATTTTAGTTATGACTCTAACTTTCAATCAGAAAACTCTATATACACTATATAAAAAAAAGCCACAAAAATACTGAAAAACACCAAAAAACAACGAAAATAATAGGACGCGAACTGACATGTAAACTTGTTACGGTCCACACTAAATCTAGTAACTTTTCGGCGGAACTAGAATCAGCTGTGAATGTCATCTGTGGCTTTCAACTGTCTAAACGCCGTTTTCTATCGCGATATGATCTCTATCAAAAAATGCGTCGGAGTTCAAGATAAAGAAATGATGATCTTTCGCCAGGATTGTCGAAACTGCTTGATGTATACAGTTTTCAAACTTTTGGAAAAATGTCTGTTAGCATATAAATTAAGCTATAAGTTTCCTTAACCCCAATAAAACTGGCAGAGATCCAAAAAAATCCTTGCAACTGATGTCCAAAGCATTGAAATTTTGTTAAATATCATCGATACAGGTACTGAATTCCGTTAAAAATCATTAAGATAACTATTCAAATGCAGTACTTATGCATTTTTTTTATTTTAATTGGACAGTGTGATAAAATTATCCCCAGAACATGTAATGAAATATACCCAAATTATATGTTTGAGCGGCTTTAGTTGGAGATACCCCCACTATATTTATTTGATATCTGTATTTATTTGTTGTACAAAATAAAAGGCATTATTATTATTATTATTATTATTATTATTAAATCTACCGCCAATGAACCTCAGGAAAATGATACTATTTCGGGATTATGGCGGTAGATTTGGGTACAGGGTCATCCATTCAAGACTGAACAGAGCCTATTTTTTAGTTTCCCTGTATTTTTAATAAAAGTAATTTAGCCACCTTGTTTATGTTTAACCGTAGAATCTAAAATTGTTGTTGAAAAAGCAACTTTGCTTGAAACAAAGGAATTGTGAATGAAAAACTAAAAAAAAAAATACCTAATCTAGGGGCGAGAACTTTCCAATATAAAACAATCGTGAAAAATTGTGAGATACTCGTAAGTCATAGACATATAGGTGTTTATAAGTACGCCACTGTGCATCATAATATTTAGGTACAACTATTGTTACTGAACATAATCAAGCTTTTCATAAGGTCATCACTCGCAAAGTTTGCATGACAACTCACAGTGAGATCTAGCTACCAATAAGTTGAAATAAAGCAAGGTTTTCCAAAAAAATCGGTATTCTTAAAATATAGCAGATATCAAAAATTTGACAAATTGCTTTCTTTGCTATGAACCAGTGATTCAGTTCATTAATCGTTTTTACTTTTTGTTTGTTTTCTAATGTTGCTGTGATGGACATAATGTTGTTTTTTTTCTCCCCCCTAATTGTTTGTATTTTTTTTTCTAGGGCTTTTAGATGTATTTATTAAGCATATTAGATATTAGCAAATAGTGACTTTGTCTATTGACAAAGGACACTATTTCTTTGGACAATAAAGTATATTTTGAGTTGAGTAAACATGTTTTAGCGGTAATTGTATCACACTATCCGAATAAAATAAATAAATTCAGTACCTGTATCAATAATACACTCCATAAACATTGAAGCAAAGCATTCAAATATTACACTGACACACATTATATAATTCATTATATCACAGATAATATATATTATCTGTGATTATATTAACATAATACTCGTAAAAATCGCAGGAACTCGTTACTTCTTCGGTAAAGAGTAATTTTGGAACAAGATCAATTTTATATAATAGAATAGTTATATATAATAATAATAATTTACCTAAAAATATTACAGACATTAAAAAATTAGAAAAATTGAGGAAATGTTTAAAAAAGTTTTTTCTGTAAAATTAAATTTATTTATTTTGTTTTTGATATACCTACTTATTAATAATTTTTAAACTTATTAATTGTTTAAAATACTTTGTGATGTTATGTTATGTAAGTTAGTTTAATATTCCCTGTAATGAACTTTATAGTTGGTTGGGAATAAAGATAAAAAAATAATAATTGACAAAATACTACAACAATAACGAAAGTGGCATAATTTTTGTGTCAAACAAGAGTTGGTCATGGCATACTTATTGAAATCCCAATGGAAATTAAATTGTAGAGAAAATTTTACAAATAATATTCAGTGAAAAAGTTGACTAGTTAGGTATAGATATACCAAAATAAAAAGTCCATTTAAGTAGCTTTTTAAATCAGTAATAATATTTAGGGTGTTTCATTTAAAAAAATATAGTTATAGTCACCTATTTAAGTAGATAACAGAATTAACTGTATTCTTAATCCCCCCCCCCCCCCCCCCCCCCTGTATCTCGCAACTAAGATTTGGGCATAGGGTTAAGCCTCCTGGTATTATTAAACTATCCGCCAATTTTCAGGGTTCTAACATTTCAGAGTTAAAAAATATCAAAAAATTTTTTAGTTAACGGTTTCCGTCAAAATAAATTGTAATAATTTTTGAAAGAGGTGGCAATACTGTGTCATTAAAAATATTTTGGATGAATGGAGCATGTCCCGTTTATGTAGATTACCAAACTTGCAGAACGATTCGTTAGCTGGTCCGTCATATACGTCTAACGTACCATCACCCTGTATATATTATAACAATGTGACAATATTATGTCAACAGTGAATACTTATTGAATTTGTGTAAAGTGTACGAGCAAGCTGTTAAAAAGCTACAAATACATTAAAATAAATCTTCTAAACATCAATAGGTATCCACAGCTACACTTGTGTTTCGGCGTTTTTGTAATATTAATCTTAATTTATTTAGTTTTGTGCATTGTTCGACTCATATTATTTTTTATATTTGTTTTATATTGTAACTAAATACTATATTTTGTATGTCCATCATCATTAATTATTATTACCTACGTCCGCATCCGGTGACGACCAAGAATATAAAAATAATAATAATAGGCAATATAAGTCCAGAAAAGTACTCCTGTTTTACTTGTTCAGTTATTTGGGCTCTTAAATAATTTTCCTTTTGTGTATATTGCGACCTTAGGGTATTACCCAGCAGTTTTTTATATTCCTCAATCTCCTTGTCAGCTGGACAGTATACACATTTATAGAATTTGGCAAACAAGTTAATGACATTCTCTCGGATATCCTCGAAATAAATATAAAATAAAATAATAACCACCATAAAAAAGATGATAGGACTAAATAACATTCTAAATTTTTTAAAGTCTTTTCTAAATTTTCTACATTGCTCTTGCCAATTTTGTCGTTCTTCTTCTGCTCTCCGTTCCGCCTGCTGCTGTTTATACTCTTCACTTACTTTTAATAACACAATAAAAAATGACTTTTTAGAGTCTTCTCTTATAAAGAAATCATTAGTAAATGTCTTTATTTCACCATTTTCCACTACTTTATTTAAAATATAATATTGTTTAGGTGAATACATATGGTGAACTCGAAACTGATAAACATTATTTTCGATATTATAAAATATTATACATTTGAAGTTAAAATCAGTAGTCATATAGATTTTTCCTTGCTCTCCGAGTACATTTTTGTCAAAGATAAAAATGTTATTAAGCACAATTAAAGATTTATTTTCTTCTGAGCTTTCAACATAATAATTGCCAAATTGAGCCTTGGCTATTTCAGAAGCTTCTTGTTGTTTATTTAATTGGCATTTATTTTCATGACGACTCAGCTCCCAGCCTTTATAAAATTTGCCACATTCTAAACGGCAGTAATAGGATAGATCTTTTTTTTTAGGAATATGGCATACTAAATGAAATAATTTCAGGGCGAATGCTCTCAACAAAATATCTGAGGTATATGACACATGTAAACATTGCTTGACGTTTTTAGAACAAAAGTCACAATAATTGCATAAGCCAATGGGACAAGTGTTAAACTCTTCTTCATGTTCGGATATAGAATAGTTTTCACAGCAATTACAAAACATATTAATATTGTTGAAATAATAACCTATTTTGTTGCAATTTTTCTTTAATAGATACAAAATTTCATTAACTTCTTTCATTTCATACTGACTAAGAATTTTAGAAAAATATATTTTGGGAAATTTTTTGATCGGAGCATCAATAAAGTTTTCTCCAAGACCATACTTTGTAACTACAATATTATTTCGAAGCTTTTTATCTGCAGAACTATTGTTTGTACGAGACTCATTTGGCAAACAAAAAATATTCAAAAGCTGAGAAGTTTCGAAGTCTACTGAACATAATACAGTTGAATATTCTTGAAAAATATTACTATTTTTGAAACAACCCTGGTCCGAGTTTGTGTCCAAGTAAATTCCCAGAGCTGAACATGGTAAATATTCTGATATATTATACTCCTCCAATCCATTAGCAAATATTGTTACTCTATATTTTACCCTTTCAATTCTATCTCCAAATGTGGAAATATTGATACACAAGTCATTACCATTTAAAAGTACATATATTATGACTAAAAGATTCTCTAAATTGTCATGATAGATAAAAAAATCATTATAAGATTTGGTAGCCTCCAGCACAAATTGTGGTCTTGCTATAAGATTATGGGTATGAAATAGTTTAAAATGATTTAACAAGTAAAGTAAGGAATAGGGTCCAATCCCATCTTGGGGACACAATGGACATTGGTAAACACCACCCAGACAGTTGTTCTCATGGCCTGTGACATCTTCATACCTTAATAGTTTGTTACAGCCTTCATATCGATTTATACATGGGAATACTAAGTTTTTTGCTATTTCATCATAGGTTGAGATAGTTCCACCATCATCCTTATTAGTGCACCTTCCACATTTAATGCCGTTATCAAGGTAAACTTTTATTGGTCCATAAGACAAGTATTTTTTGCATAAAGAGCATATTTGGTTATCTATAACTTTAGGAGGTAATATTAAATCCATTCTTATCTTACTGTATTTTGCTTAGGTTCACAGTTAACACAACCCACTACTCTTACTTCAATGAACGACAAAATACTTAACAATTTCCCACCTCAGTCTCAGTAAAAAAAGGCTCGATTTTTTCTATCGGACCTACAACACAGAACTCGAAAAAGACGAAAGTCGAAAAGATTTACAATCACAAACACAACACCTATGTGTCACTAAGTATGTTCTAATATTCCTCTGTGCATGATCATTTGTCGCATGGCCTTCCCGATGTAGAAAGAGGCAGACATTTTTCTTGACTTCACGTTTATCGAGAAGGCCATGGCTCGTCAGGAAGTTCATCAGCTTGTTGGATACCAGCACAGAGGAATAAAAGGTTTGTCACTTAAGCAGGGAGCATCGAGGTAGAATGGAATATCTACCTCGATGGCAGAGAGGGATACATTTTGCATCTGAGTAATTAAACTTTTATTACCTTGGCCCGCTATCTCAGAAGCCCCGGACCGGGTCCAGTATATTTCAAATTTGATCAAGATCAGACCACCATCTTATATTGTTTGGTGCAAACAAAATGTTAACGTGTATTTTGATATTTATGTTTTTCTTTAGCATATTAACTAAATTTTGTTTTGTATACCTTTACTGAAGATAAAAGTTTAGTACTGGCGAATTTCTTGAAATTCCACCTATAATACCACGTTATGCCTTGCATATGTTATAATATGCAGTTGCGGATGGTGTATAAGAGCTTTCTGATAATATGAAATTATTTATATATTTCTACTTTTTGTTTCTTAATTATCTTATATTTGCAAAACCAAAATTTTTTATTTTATTTAGTATACCGTAAAACGGGGTTACTTTGCACCGCTTTTTGAACATTTTTGTTTGATGGAGTTTTTTGAGTTGATGGAGGCTACATGGCCGAGTTAAGTGATAAATAGTCACTCATGTCGCTTTGGACTTATAAACACGCCATTAAAACTCATTTCTGGCTCCAAAGACCAGTCCATTATGAGGGGGGTTCTCGGCATAGACTTACCACTGTAATGTGAACCCTGCGGTGTTATTGATTCTTTCTTTCTTGCGCTGATGTTTGACATTCCTTGCCTCACTTAAAATGAAATGTGAGGTCATCATTTTTTCTGATTCTGGGTCTCATCAGTGATCTGGCTTGGCAATGTGACACGTTCGATTTCCAGTTATCAAAAAAATAATCTATTTTATTTTGTGTGTGTACTTTTTGGTGGTGAAGCACACGTAGAATTAGTGATGAGCATGATTTTTAGTTCAACTCGCTGAAAAGGCCAGGCTCCATGGAAATTCCAAACAGCTCCCGAGTGAAAAAATAGGGAACTGGAATGTTATTCTAGTTATGTTAGTGTGATGTGCTTCTGCTTGGTTGTAAAATAATTTTAATTTTTTTTTACTGTTTATAATATCTGATTTCGGGCGAAACATGTAACAAATATGAACAGACAGAAAAATATTTGAGGCTAACACAATGTATAAAAGCGCTGTTTTTGTTTTTAAATTTTTATTGTTGATGCCTACGCTCTGCAGCACAGGTCACGAGCCGCCACTGGTTATATGGTTGTTAGGAAAATTATAAATTAAAAATGCATTCATTCATTGATTCACTTCCTGAGTTTTTGTTTATTTTAAACTTCTGGTATCTGTAAAAGTCTATATTTGCTGTAAAATGGTGACAATAATTCACATAATTATTTTACTTTAATTTTGTTTACAGGGGAAATAAGAACGTCAAATCTCACACCACCGACAAAGCGGTCGCCCTTTTCGCATCTCTCCTGGGATGAAATAAAACCGGTGGTAACAACCTGGATTCAGTCGGAAAGTGAGCCTTCCGAGGTAGATGTGGAGATGCTTGCCGACCACTTGAGGCAGCTGGCTTTGGAAAGAAAAATTGATGTCTTACAACGGGGTTTCAATTTTTTACACAGGTAAAATAACATATTTTAACTTAAAAGATAAATTAATAAGGATTTTGATTAACTTTTATTTATAAGTACCGTCAAACGGGGTGAAACCGTTCACAAAAAATATTATATTCAAGATTATAACCAAGAAGATTTAAAAAAATATATTGCCCTCTTCTTGATAACTTTCCAAAAAGTTCTCATTATTTGGTCCTTCTTCTAGCCATCCCTTTTTTAACCGTCCTTTTTAAGTAGACTGGGTTAGAGTCCGTACCTACAATCACTGGCTGGATGCACGTCACAGTTTCTGACGTAATTTTTGATTCGAGTCTTGTCGTTAATTAAATCGTTAAATATTTTCAATTCTGTCTGGATTTGAATAAGCGCCAAAATGAGCATTTCCTTTTTTTGCTAAATAATGGGACATATTTTCAGAATATATTCTAATTAATTATTTTAAATGTTTATATTATGTTTTCTTGTAGCGTCCAGTTATTTTGTACACTTTTGAGGCATTATTAATCTAGTACAAAAATTAAAAATATAAATCATGTTTGCTAGACCCTTGGTTATACCACAAAGGTGAGGGGGGTTAGTGTAAAGGACTTACTAAAAATAGATACTTGGATTTCCTACCAAATAAATTCACAAAAAGTCTAAGTAGAAGGATATCACAGTTCCTACCATAATCCAATCCATGGATATACCACTACCACACCCACGGATCGGAATCCAACTACCACACCTATGTGATCCCCCCACTTCTCGCCCCTCTCTTACCCCCACTCCTGACAAATAACTTTATTTAAACCAATTCACTGACATTCGCAGTGTGTCTGCAATAGTGGTGGGAAATAGACGCGTGTCTTTTTTTATACCTCTAAAACAATCTACATATTTTGACGGACAGACAAAATAAAACTTGTCATGCCTGCTCTCGTAAAGACTAATACTTCCTGCAGTAACTGGTCGGCTTTCGTCGCGCGCTGACTGCTGTCTACTACCAGTTCTTGGTTTTATCCCTGCTGATCGGTTTTACCCCGTTTGACCAGCTATTACTATTATATAGGTAGTGTAAAGTTTTTTTTTATTTGTAGAATTTTCTCAGATCTTAGCTGCGTTTGGCATCATGCGTATTTCTCATTAGTAAATGGTGTTCAACAAGGAATGGTAGCAAGATATGGAAAAATATTATTGTTGGAAACGGATTTTTCATGTTGTCAAATTAATTAAGACAAACATTTAGTTAAGAGTTTGGAAGTATTCGCCATTTCGTTTTTTGATTAATATTTCGTTACTGTTTCCGTTTATCAAAAAATCGGCCTAAAACCCATATTTGGAGCATAATTACCTACAGTTTAAAGTTCACAAAGCTTAAATTTATAAAGTAACAAAAGCCGAAAATGAAATAAGGAAAATTTTCACAAAATTGCCTTTTTCGCTTTTAATAATTCATCAATCAACATTTCTTTATTTATTTCAAAGCATCAACAGCAAAAAGCCAATTACAGACACTCAACTTAAACTAATAGTCAGGCAACTATACAAAGTAATAAAAAACAATAACAATTAGCTCAACAAAGTATGTATAACACAGAAATGATAAAATACGACATAATAATACAACAATTAGTTTATAAGTAATTTATCTCCCGGGTACGATCTCCGGGGCCGGCAACGTCGATGTTAAATTTGGAATTTGGTTTAAGAGGTGCGCCGTCTTTCGGAAGAGACGTTAAACTGTGGGCCCCGTATCATGGATGGTTGGCACGTTAAAGAACCCTACCCTCGACAAAGAGGGATTCGGCAAAATTACCAGATAGTGTGTGACAAATTCCCTGGCGTCGGTGATTGGCCTCGCTGCGGAAATAGGCAGACATAAAATTTAAAAAAAAAAGAAAGTTTTTTAAAGGTTCTCATATTAACAAAGTCGATTTGAAGGTTGGAGACAATGATGTTTCTTGAATGATAGAATAGTTTTGGACTTGAATTGTCTTTATTTGTTTTACATCACAACGTTTCAACTGGTAAGTATATCCAGTCGTCTTCAGGTAAATACTGTATGTGTGTATTCACCTGAAGACGACCTGAGATACTTACCAGTTGAAACGTTGTGATGTAAAACAAATTAAAGACAATGCAAGTCCAAAACTATTCTATCATTCAAGAAAGTCGATATCAATATCAGATGCATATACATTTAATAAATGACATATACAGGGAGGAACTTCTGTAAAGATTCGTTCGCGGAAAGGTCAGATAAAAACTATTACGATTTCTAGAATTAACACGGTAACTATAAGGATTTTCAACACTGTACACAGGAAGATCCTTACACTTCTTTTACTTCAAGATAATCTATTAAAAATTCCCAAAAGATACTCATTATGACATCCCTGAAGAGGATAAATCTCAAACTTTCTGTAATGCGTGCTTTTCAAGAACGTTCTCTGCACTCCCTCAATCATCTTTATCCAAATGTTATACTGAGGAGACCAAATTATGCTGCCATATTCCAAAATTGGTATCACCAAGGAGTCAAACAAATAAAGGCTGACATCAACATTGAAGTCTTTAGTACTTCTTGCAATTAATCCTGCAATTCTTAGCGTACTCTTAATTTTAGAAATTATATGACTGGAAAAAGATAAGGTAGTATCAATTAAGATTCCCAGATCCTTTCGCTCATTAACCCTCTTAAGTTCAGCATCATTCAATGTATAATAATGGACAATAATATTTGTATTAAGTGTAAACGACATCTACATTTAAGTTAAAACCATTTATACACTAACTAGCAACATCACAGAAATCTTGCTGAAGTGTATCACAATCATTCCTCGAATTAATTTCAAGAAAAATCTTAAAATCATCCGCAAATACTAAGCTCTTTGAATTCTTAACCTTAGTCGTAACCCTGTTAAAAACCACTATGAAGAGCAGCGGTCCCAGATCAGAGCCTTGCGGCACCCCTGATGTACTCTTATAAACAACAGATTTACATCCTTTTATACTATACATACTATCTTCTATCGACCAAATATGACTGAATCAGTTTAATTAGAAATGGAGAAACATTTATCAGACAAAAAGTTTAGAATAACACAATGCCTCACTCTGTCAAAGGCTTTCTCCATATCCGTATAAATACCGTCTACATGAGTTTTCCGGTGTAAAGCATCATGCACATATTGAGAAAAGGTAGTCAAGTTGGTAAAAGTAGATCTCTTTGGTAAAAAACCGTGCTGACACGAGGATATTCCACCCGAAACTACTAAAGAGCATGTCAAAAATTATCCGTTCCAAAATCTTGGAGACCGCATATACAATAGTTATTGGACGATATTCTTAATATCCTTTAAATTAAAACTGTAGAAAACAGGTACTCAAAGACGGGTATTGGTCCGGTTTTTGGATAAAGCGAATAGGATATGAAATATTGATCAAAATTAAAATGGTGAATGCGTTACTAGACCTACCTCCTAATATAAGAAAGTGGTAAAACCAATGTCGGTTTAGTACTTTAGCGCCCGGAGTTACTGGTAACCGCCGCGCCGTTGTTTATGAAATAGTTTGTCTAAACTACTTTATGTTACCGTAAGTCAAGAACAGAAGATGAACCAAATAAATCGAGATCGAGATTAAGTATTTCCACCAGAATCGAAAATGTGTTTATTTATCTTCCTCAATAAACTTTTTCTTTGATCCCCGAAGACGTGCTTGTTAGGGCAAATCTTAGTATTTTAAATTGTAAATATATAAGAATATTAAAATATTTTTTTTAAAAATATTTGTTAATATTATATAAAAGTTAAATTGCAAATAAAAAACCTTTAAGTGTATGTATATAAATATAAACGCAGTTTTTTGAAGATATAGGTATAATAAAATTTTGAAAATTTATTATTCATAACAATATTAATTAAAACATTTCCAAACAAAATTTTAAGTGATCTGTTTATTTATTTATTTATTTATTTATTTGCTTACAAACTCTACAGTAAATCCAATTACAGAGTAGGATAGTTGACGGAGTAGAAAAAAAAACTAAAATACTTCATTTAACATTTTCCTAAGCCTAACTTTACTAATATTAAACAAATCACATTGGTTTTGTATTTGATTGTATATATTGCACATTTGCGTAATGGGTGAATTCCTATAGTAATTTGTACGAGCTTTATCAATATACAATGTCAGAGGATTTCTTGTTCTGTAAGACGGTACATAAAAATGTAAACAAGATAATAGGCTAGTGTCATCAGCTAAGTTATTTACTAGCTTGTGCAAAAAAAGAACAGAAGCTATTTTCCTTCGATTCTCTAAACTCTTGAGATTGTACGCTTTCATAACATCAATTTTGGGTATATGCATCTGATATACTCCATTTTCTTTATAATAGATATATCTTAAAAATTTATTTTGAATCTTTTCTATGACATATGTATGGTTCTTATAGTATGGGCTCCATACAATTGAGCAATATTCTAAAACACTTCTTACATACGCAACATATAGAACTCTTATACATTTCATACTTGTAAACAGTCTGCAATTTCTAACCACAAATCCATACATTCTAGACGCTTTTTTTGTTATTTCAAATAAATGAGTTTTAAAAGTTAATTGAGAATCAAAAATGACTCCAAGATCCCGCATCTCCGTAACCCGAGCCAATGCCGTTCCATCAATTAAATATTCATAATTTATTATGTTTTTTTTCCTCCCGTAGCTGAGAACATTACACTTACTTATATTAAAATACAACCGATTTTTAATTGTCCATTGATAGAGTGTATTTAAATCTTCTTGTAGACGTTGACAATCATTGGTATCTTTAACCATTATATAAAGTTTTAAATCGTCAGCAAACATTAATACGTTGGAGTGTTTAATTTCTTTAACAAGGCTGTTGATGTATAAAAGAAATAGCAATGGCCCTAGGTTAGAGCCCTGCGGGATTCCAGAAGTAGCCAAAAAATAATTGGAATTATATCCTCTAACAACTACCCGTTGTTTCCTATTTTGCAAATAGAATTCGAAAAATTTCACCATGTTTTCATGAAATCCAAATTCAGACCGCAGCTTTTTTATGAGAATAGCGTGTGATACCTTATCAAACGCCTTAGCGAAATCAGTGTAAATCACGTCTACCTGGCATTTTTTGTCGAGACTTTCAGCTATATATTGAGTAATATTACATAGGTTGGTAGTGGTGGACCTTTTATTTAAAAATCCATGTTGCCAATCCGTAATCTTATTTCTGACATGGCTGTACACATACTTATACATAATAGATTCGTATATTTTAGCCGGACATGACAACAAAGCGACTGGTCTATAATTTTGGATATCAGATTTATCCCCTTTTTTGAATATTGGACATATTTTGACTTCCTTCCATAATTGTGGAAAAGTATTTGTTCTTAATGAAATGTTAAATATTGTTTTGAGAGGATCAGCAAGAAAACCTACTAAGCCCTTAAAAATAAATGACGGTATATTGTCAGTTCCAACTGCCTTGTTAATTTTGAGATCCTTAATAGCATCACACACATCCTCATAACTAACCTGCTTCACACAAAAAACTTCAGATATCTCACCTATTTCAGGTTGAGGATTCCCAAAGTGTTCAGGATTATCCTTGACATAAACAGAACTAAAAAAGGATGCAAAAGCATTCGATACAGTCCCGCCTTCCGTGTACTCAACACCATCTGCATACATTTTGTTTGGAATGCCAGTTGTAGTCTTATTACTTTTAATAAACTGCCAAAATGACCTTGAGTCTTCATTAATATCTAATTGAATTTTATGGAGATATTGTTCATGTGCAATTTTTATATCTGTTTTAATTTTGGCTCTTAGTTCAACAAACTGATTCTTTATATCTAAATTACCCGTTCTCTTACTTTTAAGTCTTAATTTATCTTTAATTTTTATATTTTTAATAATATTTTTATCAAAATAAACAGGATATTTGCGGTTGGGTATACTTTTTGGTACACAAATTTCAAAAATAGCATTGATTTTATCATAGAAACATTTTACAGCTAAGTCAACATCTTTAAAAGACTCAAGATCATTCCAATTAGTATTTTGAAATAACTGATACATAGCCTGAAAATCTGCTTTTCTAAAGTTAAAATTTGCTACATTGTTATTGTTTGTCAAACATTTTTGCTTGGGACTATTGAGTTTTACTTCGATGGTAAGAGGGGGATGATGTTTATCTACTTCTACAAAGCTGTATGTGCTTTCAAAAACATTACAATTTAGGTTAGTCAAAACAATGTCCAATATATGGTTGTTGATATTTATAACACGATTTAATTGCAGACAATCAAAAAATTCTATAAAGTTAGACAACATATCTATTTGATGATCCTTATAATTTCTCGTGTAGTAGTCACTTAAATGGGTAATATTAAAATCCCCAATTATAATAAATTTATGCTGGTATAAAAACTCTAAGCTTTCTAAATAAGAAAATAAATCGTCCCGTTTAGAAATGTTACAGTTAGGTGCAATATATACAACAAAAACATATATATAACTTACATCATTAGTATATATCTTAGCTCCCACTAGGTCTATTTCAGGTATATTAAAATTAAGTATCATTAACGTACTCTTGTAAGTCTTTTTTACTGCCAGAAGGACACCTCCACCACGCATACTGACTTCTCTGTTGCGGTTTTTGTAAACTAAAAAGTTGTCAGTAAACAGCTCATTGTCATAAACATTATTTGATAACCAGGTTTCACTTAGTGCCACCACATCGTTTTCACTTTCCGTCATACATACACTATTGTAAAAATCCATGGTTTTACTGTTCAAACCACGCACATTTTGGTACGCAATATTAAATGTTGTGCTTTCGGTTTGTTCTTCCAAATCCATTTCATTTGTAGAATAATCATCTTTGAAGTTTTTACTAGAGTTGATTAAAAATTTACAGGAGTTATGTAATTTGTCTGCTGTTGCAATTTTTTGATTCTTTGGATATAACTTGGGCAATTTGAATCTCGAGCTGTATGATTTCTATCGGATTGCTTTGAGCGCTTGCAGTTCGGACAATCATAGTTGATTACAGAGCACTCAGCCGCATTGTGTGCTTCTCCACATTTATAACAGCATTCATTGCCTTTGCAATATTTAGCCACATGGCCAAACAAACAGCATTTAAAGCATAATGCGACATTGGTATATTCTTGTATATATGCTGGGCACAAGTCAAACATAAGTCCATTGTTCCTTATTATCCATTTAAATATTTCAGGGGTCGTCTGAAAAATCCAATTCTCCTTTGCTTTGTTTCTACATTCCCTTTTAGTAATAAAAGTAATTTTATTTTTGACGTCTTGGCCAAATATATCGGTTATTTCATGGTTTTCAGTAATAAATTCGTTGACAAATTCTTCAGAAGAATATCCCTTCAGAATACCAGTTATCATTATCATAGGGTCTGTATTCTTGATATTTTTGACTTCCACATCCTTGATGATATTGGTTAAGCTATCATTCAATTTTTGCTGTTGAGCTGCATTTTGGCATTCAATAATAACACTCCCACTGGGTAAAGGTCTGACGGTTTTAAATGTGCCGTTCATGTCGGTAGTTCTAATATTAGTTTTTATTTCTTTCATAACAATTCGAGAGTCGTTTTGTCCTTTTATTTTTATAATAGTTTCATGTTTAGTTTTTTGTGGTGGAGTTTTCCATTCGGATTTATTCGACGTACCTGTTGGGTTGTTTGTAGCAGGATATTTTAATGCTTCACTGAAAGTAGTTTTCAAATTTAAAGCTATCTTTGGCTGATTCACTGTCATTGTTTGAATAGTGTGCGGTACATGTTTTCGATCTGTTAATTCCTTTATTCGTATATTTAGTTCACTGTTATTTTTTTCGGTTTGGCCGATTCTAAACGCCAATGTTGTACCGTGCTTATGTACTGTGAATAATGCTGATTGAATATTCCTAGCTTCATTTTGAGATATGATTTCAGTATTTCTGTGCAAGCTTTGAAGTGCATCAAGAACTTCGTTAAGTATTTCTTCAGTTGACTGTACAGTAAAACTGGAAGGTTTGTTTATATTGCCATTAGCATTACCATCTTCTAAATTATGTTTTTTAATTTTGTTACGTTCTAAGGTACCTGGACTTGAGTCAGATCGAGGTCTTTTTTGTGAGTTGAAATGTGCATAGTACATTTCTTCTTCTTTAAAAACCTCATCCACACTATCATCATTAATATTAATGTCATTAGTAGTATTGACTTGTTTCGTAGCAGGTGGAGTTCGTGCTACAGACTTTTTAGGTTTAAAAACTGAATTTATCGGTAAATTATCGTCGTCTTTGCTGAAGCTCCCTAATAGTGTATTTGCACCGTTTTTATATTGTCCGGCGTTTTTACGTTCTACCTTCTTATCAGCAACGCTTTCATTCTTGTTTTTATCTGAATATGTTTTAATCTGTTTTGAATTAAGACCGATATTTTCCTTACGAGTATTAGATGAACCAACAGAAGCACTTCTTGTAATTCTAAAAATATGTTCCTTTTCTTGGTTTTCTTTTTCGGCATTTTCGCTTCCACCACTGTTTAGTCCCATGGTACAATTTTTTCGAGATAGCCCGAGTTTGTATCACACAAATATACAATAAATACGGAGCAATTTTGAACACGTCTTGACGCTACGATAATGCCAATATCCATGCTTTTATTTCGACTTTACATTTTTTTAATGAAATATGTTTTTTAATTTTTGTTGGTAAATAATCGTTTAAATAAAAACATAAATATTTAAAATTGTTTTCTCCTATGGACTTAATTATTTTAGGTTTTATGGTTATTTCATTTTTATGACGTGTATTATGATTATGGTTTTTAAACTGTATAAGATTTTTATTTTTAAGTATGTATTAAGATGTTATAAATAATGTAAAGTTGTCTAATGTTAATTTTTTCGTTTCAGAATATAATTTTAATAAAGGATAAGATAATCTTTATTAAATATAATTTTTAGAACCTTTTCTGTAATATTTCTAATTTTTTAACGAAAGTTCTATTTATTCCTCCCCAATTAAATGAGTTTTTAATTAATGCATAATATAATATTTCCATATGTTTTACGCTCAAAATTTTTTTAATGTTTTTTAAAATTGGTAGTAAACTTCTTATTTTTTTAATTAAATATTCTATGTGAAAATTCCAATTTAATTTACTGTCAAAGATTATTCCTAAATATTTTACTTGATTGACTTTCAACATTTGAATGTCATCATTTCTTTTAATACTATTCATATTTTGTGGTATGTTATTTGGATTTAAAGTAAAAGGAAGATAACACAGGCCCACAAAAAAAACTTTTTTTCTGAGCCATGGATTCCAGTATGAAATTCTTATGTATTTTTTCCCGCTGAAACTGAATCCGCAACCCGTTTAACCCCTACACGTCAGGATTTTGACATAACCTCAAAAAACACCAAAAAATTCACTGGAAGCAATAAAATCATCTACTTCGTGCTACTTTCAACCCCCTTTCTCCGAATTAGTAATTTCGTAGCCCTATAATCTCCTAACCTCGAAATATCATTACTGGAATTCACGGCTCAGAAAAAAAGTTTTTTTTGTGGGCCTGTGAATTAGTTTTATCAAAATTAATTGTTAATAATTTTTTTTAGTATGAGTATACTTTTATTTTCGGTTCAGAATAAAATCAGTTTAAAAAAGTATAAAATTGGTTTTGCTTATAGGGTATGGACACTATTTGACCATTGACAAGGTATAACGTCACACGTGACGGTAAATTTGCTTTAGCTAAATTTTTTTCGCTTACTTTTAATACATTATCGAAACAGTGTTTATGTTTCGCACATTTTCTATTAATTATAGATACATGATGTACGAAACATTATAGAAACTAAATATTAGAAAATGTGTATGGAGTCTACTTTAGACCAGAATATTGTATCGCTTTCTGGTGGCTATTTTGTCAAATTAATTTTTATTTTGTTAAAATGGATATTATAGTTAATTTTCTGCGTCTTTTGAAAAGCCAAAAGTGGTTACATTAGTTCCGTTTTGCTAGTTAATTCGATTTAAAAAAGAAATATTTCCGAAACATTTTCGATAGTGCATCAAAAGTCACAGAGGTAGTACCAACCACTTAAAAACACTTGCAAATGTGTCATTTACGTTTCGCAAATGTTTCCATATTTGTTGCAAACAGTTTCCAATTTTCGTCGGAAACAGAAACGATAGGTAAGATACATTTACCATAATGTGTCTAAAAATGCTACTTGGGCTGTTTTCTTTAATAGAACTAAAACCGAGACTAAAACTAATTAAAGGAAAAGTGTCATGTCAAAACAATGACACGGCAAGAACACAACTGGGATACAAGATCTAAATATTTAAATCGACTAAATGTAAATCTCTTTATTGAACGAATCAAAGAAAATTTCCCAATTTTTCATTTTGGTGTTGTTTGTATCTTTTCCTTTTTAACCACGTACCTGCTGAAATGGCGATAAAGAAAACCAAAAGTTCCTAGACGTATTTATATTGTCAAGACAAAACATAAGTACCTTATACGACAAAGTTTTATAACACAGCATTTCACGGTTTGGAGCCATCTTTGTTTTCAGTTTCTTTAGTTTTCTCCTGTTCTGCGGTGACTTTATCGATGGAAAAAACTCTTTTATCATTTAGGTATTGATGAAGGTCGTACCATGTTTTTTGATGATACCTAAAATTATTACTTTACTCTTAAAGGCACTAGTAAAGTTTACTACTTAAAAGTAAGTTTTTTAATCAATATTTTATAGTGTCCAAAAATTAACTATAGTCTATTTCAGAAAGGTGTAGAGTAATAAAAGCTCATTAGGTATGCAAAGGAATTACAGAGTGATGACCCAACGAAGCCACTTTCATAATTTGGCATTGATTTCATTGCAAAATTCTCAATTTTCAAGTGCACGTAGTACCACCCGGGTTTGGGTCAATTTATGGGTTTTGCCTATTGTTATCCATTCATACATACTGAAAATGGTGTGACAAAGGCGTGCATTATGTACATAGTACAGGGGTACACTTATTTTTTAATAAACATTATAAAAAAATACATTATACAGAAATTATATTATAAAAAACATAATATTTTTCGTCATCTGAGGAACTGTCATCCCTTCTTGACGTTATAATTAACGGGTCGACGGTCCGATCGATCAGGCTGGCAATATCCCACATTTTCTCCTTTTTTTTAATTACATGATGCACTGCTTCTCGCCAGTTCTCTAGTGTCACTTCCTTAATGGCTTGATTAAACATTAGGTTAACGTCTTTCACTTTGAATGTCGTGTTGTGTCTTGCTACAAATCCTTTCACTTGCGCCCATATAAGTTCTATAGGATTTAGTTCGTAATGATATGGAGGTGTGCGCAGCACAGTTACACTATGTTTTTCAGCTATATACGACATACTTCATAAAACGATGTTTGTATAAATTTGCTATAGCTAATAGTTCCTTCTTTGTCAAATTATTTCTTTTTTTCTTTGGTTGGTTATCATAAATAATTTAATGTACAAAATGTACCTACGCCTATGGCCTAACTGGATGGAATTTCCCATTTTATTACTCTACACCTTTCTGAAATAGACTATAGTAAAGTTTTCTACTTAAAAGTCAGTTTTGTAATTTCATTGTGTCCAAAACTCAACTAATATCTATGAAACGCAACAACACAGTTTTAAGTTAACCACATTTGAATTTATATAGTTATAACAGCAAAAAAAGAAATTGGGAAGTTTTTTTGCTTTTATTATTTTATTTACAGACCCTACACGATCATTCAGACAGTCTTAATAAAGGAATTACCTTAATAAAGATGCAAGCGAGGCAAATAAAAAAATTAATCAGACCCACGTGAAACATTAGTTTTGATATGTACATATTACGTTTATCACATTTTATTTGATTATAGTAAATTGATTGATAAACAAATCTTCACAAGAATACCTTACCTATAAAATAAATTTTCCCTGCGATGCTCCTCTAATTGTTCACTAGCACATTCAAACGCATTCGGTACCTCTTGAACGATGTCAAATGCATCCACTTCCTCCTCCTCCTGGCAAACAGGACTTTCTTGACATTTATCAGGTTGAGGTTCCGGACAACCCTGTATTACTACAGGAGACTCGCAATCTCCTTCGTTCGGGTAGGTCTTCTGGCTACTGGATACGCACTCATAAGGATCTAAAATAAGGTAAACATTACTTATAGGCGATGAAACATTCAAATGAGGAAAATAAAAAAGAAGACTTTTTTAGAATGTAGGGACGTTAATAAATCAATTTACGCAAATAATTAAAATAAATTACTAAAATGAACACCGCCTTATTTACCAGCTGTATACGAACTAGCTTATAATAATCTCTCGTCCCTGCATCCTATAGAACTATGTGGGCGCAAGTGAAAGGATTTGTAGCAAGACACAATACGACATTCAAAATGAAAGACGTTAGGCTACTGTTGGATCAAGCCATTAATTAAGGAAGTGACACCAAAAAACTGGCGAAAAGCAGTACATCATGTCATTAAAGAAGAGGAGAAAATATAGGATCTTAACCAACTGATCGATCGGACCGTCGACCCGTTAATTATAACGTCAACAGGAGATGGCAATTCTTCAGATGACGAAGAATATTATGATTTTTTATAATTTAATTTTTGTATAATGTAGTTTTTATATTTTGTATTTTTTTATAATGTTTAATAAAAAAATAAGTGTACCCCTGTACTATGTACATAATGCACGCCTTTGTCACACCATTTTCAGTGTTTGTAAATGGATAACAATAAGCAAAACCCATAAATTGACCCAAACCCGGGTGGTACTACCTGCACTTGATGAAAATAAAGAATTTCGCAATGAAATCAAGGCCAAATCATTAAAGTGGCTTAAATATTCGTTGGGTCACTCTGTAGTCCCTTTTCATACCTAATGAGTTGTTATTATTACTCTACACCTTTCTGAAATAGACTATGAATGGAGCAAATAAAAATGACGTGACAAAAATAGTGATTATTCTATCAAAAAATATAATATAGCAGCTTATTAAGAAAAAAAATGTGAAGCCTTTATCAAACCTTTAAAAAAGAAACAGTAAAAAATGAAAATTAATAAATGTAAATCCTAATTTTATTTTTTTAACTTCTAGTTAACTTTTTTCAACAAGAATCTAATTTTATGGTGTTTCTGCGATGGAGCTATTAAAAATATCAGCAGCCCATGCATGGAACAGTTGGCCGCTTTCTATCTACTCAATTTTACCTGGATCATCGGGTTTTACGTACTTATCATCTGCAAAGGTAGAGAACTTCCTCGCTGAACCTCCTCCTACTCCTCCAGTACCATCTCCAGTTTTCGGTCCCCCATCGTTTTTCTTACCTCCATTATTATTTCCTAGACCTTTGTTCTGAAGGTTACTTTCATTCTCATCAACAATAATTCTTTTCGGAATTCCCTTGGCGTTACAATTTTTAGCGCTCGGCTTGATTTGAAACAAAATTTTAGCGGCGTTCATGTCCTTATTTTTCTGAGGACTTTCTTTTTTAAAGTCTTTTTTGACGTGCCCAACAATCTTTGCCACCGGTTTGTCCGATTTGGCAGGCGAATTGTCGAAATCGTGAACTATCAGGCCGGCTGGTGGGCTTTTTTCCGCTGGTTTGGTGGGGTGGTTTTGGATCTGGTGGAATTCTTCGTTAAGGCGCCGGAGAATCTCGAACCTACAGGAATTATAATATGACCGAATTAAATTTCAAATAAAATAGGAAAATTGTATACAAAAATACTGAAATAATTTTTGTACATTTGGCTGCTGTGCGAGTTGGTTTCTTTTTAGCACAACCAGTGGCTTTACAAAGACTGCCTCATCACATAGACAAAATAAACTATCAATTTCTAAAAATAAATAAATTGATTCCAAGAATTTTTTTTCTAATTTTCAATTTGGTAGGAGAAACTTTAGGAGACACGTTAAAACTTCAAAATTAGAAAGAACTGCCTCTTGTAAGCATATTGTTCAAGAAATGCTAGATACAGGACCTGGACGTACCCAGCTACATGATAAAAAGCTAAATTTTGAATTTAGCAAATAACATTTTTTCAAGATAACAAAAAGGGCAAGGGCCTGTCGACATATTAAGCACCGGTTCCCGCAGATCACCGAAGTTAAGCTGTGTCGAGCGCGGTTAGTACTTGGGCGGGTGACCGCTTGGGAACACGGCGTGCTCTTGCCTCAGGGAAGAGTGTAAAATGAATCGACACCTAGCCATCCTATTCACGCCGGACAGGCCGGATGAGATCGGATATCTCGTAGGATGAAGGTGCCGTTTTACACACCCCAGTCGGTAGATCACATTTGTGGTCGATGACAGGTTCAAGATGGCCTACGTAGTCGGCGAACCGTAAGAAAAAAAAAAAAAGATAACAAAAATGTTTAAATAAAATGTTCAAATATTGGTTTTTCATTAAATTGATGGAAGTCTAAAAGTAACATTTGATATTTAAAAAAAAAATATATGTTTTTTAAAATTTTTCTTTTAAACTTTTTTAATATTTTATACTCTATATCAGATTTTAACGACAAAATATATACTTTTCAATTTTTCAGACAAACGAGTAGTCACGTGACTAATGTCAAAACAAGTTTTTAGGTTACCAATCATGCAGAGGCTATCAGCATAAAAAGGTTTTTTACAATTTCAATAATAAAAAAATTTCCCATATGGACCCAACTTTTTGCCGATCACTGTATATACAAGTTGAAATATAATGTGTCAATTCTATAACATCCTGTATGTTTTTTCAAAAAACGTTCGTGTGTACGTGTGTATATCCCATGCTTAATTACTTACTTTTCTAGGGTTGTAAGTTATACTAACGTCTGTGAAATTGATGTGATAATAGTGACATATTAATGATGTAAAAAGCAAGGAGTGGAAAAAAACAGTTTCTCTTTCACCTTTAAACTGAAATAAATCGTTATGTGTCTTTATGTAAAATTCAGTGATAGTTTATTTCATGTCACGGTGAATTCTTAAAATTTCCATTACCTGAAATTGATAATATCGTTCTTTTCCTGTTCGCTAATCGATTTTCCTTCCAACTTGTCAACCACCGCCGGTAAATACTTTTCCCTCGGTCTTTTAGGTTTCTTGATGGCGATGTAGGTGATTTTGAGGTGTCTGTATTTAGCCAGCGGATCAAACTGTGGAACGACAAACGTTTTCTTCACTTTTTTTGCCGTTTCTTCTATTTCCAAAATTTCTTTTGGAACGACCTTAACCTCGTCTCCAACGGGTTTGTGTAAGGTGGAGGGATAGTTTGCCATACATGCATTAATCATTTCCTCAGGCTTCTTCATGGGTAGAATGTGCCTTTTGCAAAAATGTTTCTTTAGTTTATAGACGTATCCTTTCGTCTTTGATGATTTCTTAGTGCCAAGACTCTTTTTTGCTAAATCTTGTACTGTTTTAGGCGTTTTCCTAGCAGAAGCCATTCTTTTTCTTCTAAAATCTGTGTAGAAATTTAATAGTTTTGTTGGTGTCTATTCTCCAGCCGGACTAGCGAGATCTTAGAAAATTAATTATAGGAAGAGATTTAATTTCAAAAAAAAAATTAGTAATTATATTTCGTTTCATAAGGTCATTACAGTGACGGCTCGTCAGATGAGACAAAAAAAGACAGAGAGAGAGAGAGAGAGAGAGAGAGAGAGAGGGGTTCGATGTTCGAACTAGCAAGTCTGAGACACGTAAAATGTATACAATGTGTTCCTTAATGATGTGCTAATATTTTAGGGTGTGATTCCTAAAGTCATTTTATAAAGAAAACTTCAATACACATATGTCCTAAACGGCTTAAATTTTTTGCTACAGGGTGTTGAATTATTTTTTTTAATGCGTTTTTTGTAATATCTCCGAAAGTACTTTAGATAATATTTTCAATTTTGGCATGTGTTAATAGGACATAAAACTACATGTTTTAGTAATAAAAGTTATTTTTTTGTCCCACCAGTGGCGTCCCTGCAAACCTTTCCTCTGATATTTTTTAGAAAAAAAGTGGTACGTCACTGACATTTTTCCATGTGGATATCATTTCTGATTAGCCTGGTCAATTCTGCATAAAAATGGTCTCTTGCGTGTTTTTCACCTCAGGCACACCGTTCTTAACTAAAATAATTAATTTTGAAGAATTAGTCCATTCTTAAAGTGGAGTTAATTTGTAGGGATAAATAATAATTATTTATCCCTAAAATAATTAAATTAAATTAGACGGGCCGAAGCATGCCTATTAAATGAAGGTGGTCATTTGCAACAATTTTTATAAAACAAAATTTTGTATTATCAATGTTAATAATAATAAATAGTAGAGCTAATTTAATTATTTTAATTAAGAACGGTGTGCATGAGGAGAAAAACGCAAGAGAAAAATTTTATGCAAAATTGACCAGGCTAATCAGAAATGATATCCACATGGAAAAATGTCAGTGACGTACCACTTTTTTTCTAAAAAATATCAGAGGAATGTTTGCAGGGACGCCACTGGTGGGACAAAAAAATAACTTTTATAACTAAAACATGTGGTTTTATGTCCTATTAGCATATTATGCCAAAATTGAAAATATTATCTAAGGTACTTTCGGACATATTACAAAAAACGCATTAAAAAAAATAATTCAACACCCTGTAGCAAAAAATTTAAGCCGTTTAGGACATAATATGTTCATATAAACTTTTCTTCATAAAATTACTTGAGGAATCACACCCTAAAATATTAGCACGTCATTAAGGAACACCCTGTATATAGGTATTAGTGTGTCCACGAATAGAGTTTGGAAGAGGAAAAACTTTTTTTTTAGTGGGTATAGAAGGAAAAGTCATTCTCAACGTCTGCTTGTGCCAAAAAATACAATTTCGAATATCAGATTTACTATACAGGGTTCATCAGAATTTTTTTTTGGATTTCGTTTAAAATGAAATGTAAAAACAAACAGCTTTTGTTGCCTTCTCACTTAGAATATGATTTTGTATCTGGCCGAATAACGACTTTGTTGTAATAAACATATTTTGCTTTGTCTACTTTTGAAGTATTTTTATTATTACATATCATATTTTTTAAATTTATTCAATCATAAATTATAAAAAATTTAAAATGTTTTTTCTATCCAACCCTGTATAGTTATCGCAAATCTAATATTCGAAACTGTAGTTTCAGAACAAGCAAAATTGATTTAATAAATAAGGGAATTGAAAAAAAAATCCAAAAAACTAAAAATGTTGTTTTTGACGAACCCTGTATAGTAATCGCAAATCTGATATTCGAAATTATAGTTTCAGCACGAGCAGACGTTTTTATAAAGAATGACTCTTTCTTCCTATACCTACTAATAAAAAAGTTCTTCCTCTTCCAAACTCTATCCGTGGACACACTGTGTGTAATTTTTAACTGGAATAAATCCAGTCTAACGAAGCCTTTTAATTTGCTGAAAAAATACAGAACTACGGCTGCGTTTATTTTTAGGTTCGCATACTTTTTTCGGGTCTTCATGAAATTTACTCCTCTTTTTGGGGTAGAAATCACTCCCTACGTTTTTTTCATATATAAAGGTATGTATTGTGCTGAACGAACACAATGGGCTAAACCTGGCCTAAGTGTATCCGGCGTATAGACGAGCCCTCGGAAAAAAAATGTATTGTGCTAGCTCGGAAAAGGCAATACGACCCACCTTTGCATTTCGGTAATCTAGAAAGCCAGAAAAAGAAGCATTTAACTGAAATAAGTGATGATTATTTCTGACAAATAAGGCACATTTATGAATAAAAAGAGAAAGAACTGTGAGAATATTCAACTGTCTAAACCGAGCTCATACCCAACATGGCCCTTATAGCTCTCTTTTTCGAAAAGAAGATTCTATAAGAATTCAGAACTGGGCGTCTAAACCAAAACATTATACGCTACGATATAATTGACTGTATTTATGCAAAGTAGAAAACTCTGAAAGTGCTGACATAAACCTGATCCCTCAAATACCTGATCGCAAAAGTCACCGAACTAACTCTCGAAACAATGCAATCAATCTGCTCGTCCCAATGTAGATTCTCGTTAAGTATCACTTCCAAGATGTATATAGAGTTTACCTGTTCTATATTTGAACAATTTCATGGTGCATAAAGCGACTCCATAGCACTGCCCCTAAATCTAATTAATACTGTTTTGCTTCTATTTAGTATTAAAATATTACGATTACACTATTCCAACATGCGTAGATTAAAGATGCCAGAGCATGCAACAATACAGGACGTATTATCGGAAAACTGATACAAAGAGTGTAAGTTAATGAATTGACCTACGTCATTTGTAAAGAATAATTGCATAGAAACAGTATTTTCTCGTTTATTATGGTGATGTGGCAATTTCATAACACCCCGTATAGAGCAAAATCATCTAAGGTGAACTGGGGTAAGTGGGGATTAAAAATATAAAAGATCGCATTTGAAACTACATACCTTTTTTTTAAAATGGAGTTACAGAGATGCGCTTTAGACAGGAAGTAATTAGTGATATTTACAATCACAACAAAATTTATTTAAATCTTTACCCAAGAATTCCATTTAAACAAAAAATTGTTATGAAAATGTACCCATAGAACGCACTTGCCCCAGGTAAGTGGGTTTTCAACTTATAAATCGCGTTTAAGTTATGTTATATTTAACTGGAGCAAGTGGGTTAATCTATTGCGACTTCACCAACAACAGGCTTTTTCAGATTAAAAAAATTCCTAAAAATAAAGAAGTTTATATGTTAGAGATTTCTTCTTCTATAACTTTTTTTAAAACTACGTAATACGGTTTTTAAGTTTTTATTTACTTTATAGTTTTTGCAGATTACGCACAATCTCACTTTTCAACTTCTTAAAACTTTTCACTTTGAATTTTATTAATATAAAAAATTTAAATGGTACAAGTGGAAACTAATCCCCATTTACCCCACTAACAAAAAAAGCTGGGCAAGTGGGAACTATGGACCTAAAACTAAAAACCTAAAAAATTGAAGTGTTAAAAAAATACAAGAGATAACTAACGTTAGTGATTACAACTTTGAGGATGTAAAAACTTTGAACCTAAGTTTTAAATTAGTACAGATAAACAATTTTAAATATTTTTGCCGTAACTTGTAACTATAGAAGTTTAGATACATTTGACATAAGCTGTGTTACTTTAAAAAAAAATATTAATAATTTAACAATATGTTGGGGTCTATAAAAGTCCAAAAAAACATTTTATTGTAGTTTTAGTTTTTAAAAGTAATTTTTTGTACAATTATTACAAAAAAACGCACTTGCCCCAGATCCCCACTTACCACACTTCACCTTACAAGTTTCCATCTTGGCTTTTTATTTTATGGATTCAATATCCAATCCATTATCCTAAGCGTAAATGACCAAATAACTTACTCAGTGAAAGGTTATTTCACTTTTTTCGTGTTCTTTGGTCCGAGACAACTGCACGTTACACAACTGACCATTTTCGCAGCACAGAAAAATACAAAGAAAAGGTTACCAGGCCCTGAGACACAACAACACAACAGTATATTATAAAGGTGAGCACCTCAAGCACTCAAATACCTCAGTTTTACTTACCTAAAATAACTCCTATTTTATTTCTAAGATCCCAATAGAACAGCTGGGCAGATAGACACGTTTTGTAAATTCTACATGAAATTAGTATTCTATTCAAGCTGATTGATGAAAAGGTCGCTGTCAATAGTCTTAGACATGTCAAACTGAAAACCCTTTAGGTTTTCGAATGTGGTAACCCAGTCGCTAGCGGTTGTCGATTTCATTTGAGTGACACTGGATGATTTCATACTACCAGATTGTCTTTCAGAAATTAATTCGTTTTGAGACAGTTTATTGCTAGAATTCGGAGCAGTAGCTTGGGTGATACCAAGTACCAACTGCGTAACAAAAGTATTTATGTCAGAATAGGTATGATCAGTTCCAAACTCCCGCAGAGGTGTGCTTCGAGCTTGGAACTTATTAACGTTCCAGTTCGGTGGGTTGGTGTCACTGATGCTAGAAGGTAATTTCGAAGTGTCGGTTTTCAGATTAAAATCCGTATTGTCTACTGATTGATGAATGCCCAATTTTGATATGCTTTCCTTAGTTTTATAAGCTGGTATTTCTTCGTAACTTTTTAACGCCGAAACGGGTTTACTTTGAGTGAATTTATTGTTGTGAGCAGCGCCCTCGGTGTTACTAATCGATAGCTTTGTAATGTTCGAGCCAAAACATGTTTCTAATTTATCATTGACCTCTGAAGTAGGCTTAGCATCATCAGTAGTTAACTCAGAAACGGGATCATCTAGAAATACATTACTTCCCAAATTTCGGGTGATCGCATCAGTAATAACCCTGGCAACGTCAGTTTTTAAACACTGCTGAGGGTAGTTTACCGATTTGCCAACCAAATTCAAGGTCTTGTTTTTGTTCGCACTAGATAACGTGGTGTAACTCGTTTTTTTCTTATCGAACGGGTCGTTAGCCAATTTGTTAGCGCTATCGATACCGTCTTGGTATATCATACTTTTCACAAATCGTGTCTTTAATTTGAATCGCCCCGATCCTCTATTCTCAAATTTTTGTTCAATCATTTTGTCTATTTCAGATCGCATTACATCGTTTTTCGGATGAGGTTTATCTGATACGGGGATCATTGTAGACTTACCTAAAGTTGGAAAATAAAACAAAGTGATACAAACTAGTTCTAGATTATTATATTTTTAAATGGGGAGATATAACACTAAAATTCAGTGGTAGTGAATGAGTTCCCTTTTCCCTTACAACACGTTCCCTGGTCTCTGATTCACAGGAGATTCCAGACTATTACTACTAACATAAAATTGAATAAGTTATATGACCGAAGTTGGTAAGAGAATATCAGGTCCCCCGTAGCGCAATTGGCAGCGCGCTTGAGGTATAATCGAAAGGTTCTGGGTTCGATTCCCAGCGGACGCATAAAACTTTTTAATTTAAATCGTATCTGTATGCCGGCAAAAACATTTTTCAATTTAAAAATTATTTACAGACGCCAACATATCTACATAATAATTAAACTAACTACAGAGTGGGGATTTTAAATGAAACGCTGCTGAGCGGCTCTGGGAATAAGATTTCTCTAAAATCCAAAAAACCGCCTTTAAACATTTTTTATGAGCCTCGCTTTTGTCATGTAAACAAATATTTGGTACCTTAAGGTGGAGGCGCAGCCCTAACCAACTGTTTTTTCAAGTTAGAGGAGTTAGAAGATTGTTTAAAGCAAGCTCAGATTATACCCATATATAAGGGCGGCGAAAAAAATAATCCATCAAACTATGGGCCAATATCCCTACTATCAACTCTTGCAAAACTAATTGAAAAAATTGTTAAAAGACGTGTTATGAGCCACTTAAAGAGAAATAAAATTCTAGCTCCTCATCAATTTGGATTTCAGGAATCAAGGTCCACCAATGATGCCATGTTTGTGTTTCTTGAAACTGTATATGCCGCCATCAACTCTGGCAGCAGTGTTGCGGCAGTATTCTGCGACTTTTCGAAGGCGTTTGACTGTGTGGATCACGGTATACTGCTGCGTAAGCTTGCGAGATATGGGTTTGTAGGAAGGACCCCAGGGATCAGTGCTGGGACCAATTTTGTTTCTGATTTATATTAATGGCTTGGCTAGATTGAACATTAGCGGATACTTGACCTTGTTTGCCGACGATACCACCCTTGTGTGGAAAAGCCTTAATATTCTTCAGCTCATTCAATCCATTGAGCTGGATTTAACACTGATTAAGGAATGGTGCGAATCAAATTTGCTTTGTTTCAATATGTCAAAAACAAGTATTGTCTCATTTAACTGTCATGTACCAAATGTGAATATAGTTAATAACAGTATTAAGAGCACTAGTAATGTTAAATTCTTGGGTCTGCATATTGATGAAAGTTTGAAGTATACAACACATAGAAATTATGTCTAGGAAAGTATCACGTGGTTGTTATGCTGTGAGAATTGCTGCGAATGAATTGAGTGGAAGAGATGCGCGAATGGTGTACTTTGCTCTGGTGGAGTCCCATTTATTGTATGGTATATGTTTCTGGGGCTATTGTAGACGTGATTTATTTCAGTCAATATTTGTGTTACAGAAGCGGGCTGTCCGATATGTGTGTAAGGTAAGGACGAGAGAGCACTGCAAACCTCTGTTTATAAGTATAGTAAGTAAGGGTATTTTGACTCTGGTTTATTCACGCCAGAAGTTTTTGAAAGATTAAGGGAAGAGTTCTACCATCCGTGGGCTAACAGATTCATGAGGCATATTTTCAACAATTGCCATGCTAAAAAAATGACATTAAAGTTATTGTTAATGTAATTGTTCCTTAAATTAGTTTTTAATAAATTTCTCACAGATACATAATAAATAAAACAAATTCCTTTTTCGATAAGCTTTCCAAAAAGGTGTCGCAAGGTATCCCGTAAGCCCAATTTTTTTTACATGACAAAAACGAGGCCAATAAAAAATCTTTGGGAACGTATTTTTGGATTTTAGAGAAATCTTATTCTCAAAGCCGCTATAAGCAGCGTTCCTTTTGAAATCCTCACCCTGTATTATACTAGTACTATAGCCCATATTTATCCACAACATCTACTAACACATCTTTTATAGCTAAGTGGTTTTCCCTAAATATGTTGGCCTCTTCCACGCGTATTTTTTTAATTTAAAAAGCCATAACATAGCCGATGAGCGGTCTGAGGGAAATGGCAATATGTCACAAATTTAAAACTTTAATGTGTGTTTCCAGACCACATATATACATACACTATATTGCTAATACCATAATTCAATGATGCCACCACTGTAGGCAGATGATCAGGGTCCGTTGAGTTTGCGCAGCTCGGAAATTTACTTCTTGATGTAAACATTTGACAGGACCGACTTTCAAAATATTTTTACACTTTTATTTAAATTCACCCGTTAGTTCGGGTGTGTACAGTTTATGGTCAAATAAAACTAAGTAACCAATATTTTACATACCTGAAATACCTTATTCCTGGTATTGAACAGCGATTCGTGCAAAAAAGGATCATGTATTTTTTTCTAACCATCTTGAGACACAAGTCGCTAACAATAACAAAATGTCTGGTAAAGTTTTATACCTAAATTCGCACCCAAAACTTAAAAATAATATCCACAATCACACACGGAACATCCGAACGAAAACAAAGTAAAAAAATATGGAAACGACTAAAAAACTTTGAAATTATAACCACACACGAACGAACGAAACAAAAGATGGCGACGAATAAGAATACAAACAACGGCGAGCCGGTTCTGTTTACGATCTGTTAGATATCATGTCGGTTGCCTAATTTTTTCCCTACTGCGCAAGCGCCACGGGCCCAAGTTCAGGTTAGTTTGAATCGCATGATGGGGGTATCTTCTTGCTTCGTGCGGCTGCTTGTATTGGCAATATAGTGTATATGTGTTCCAGGCTCGAGAAAATTTCAAAAAATTGCGTTTTAATTTCACATGAGGAAGCCAAATAAACAATGTGTTTTTATACAAAACATATTTAACTACTTACCTTCACGTTTTAAATTAACATCTATCTTTTGAAAATCACTTTTAAAGGATGCCTTATCCTCTTCTTTTTTACTGGGACTGTCCGTCTGCTGAATAGGACCTTGGAAATGAGGATATTTTAAGATTTCTCCGCTCCCCTTATTATTTAAGTCTATTCCTTCTTGGGGAGATTGAGACTTGGTAACCGTTTCGTGTAGTTTCTTGTTTGATTTCTGTGAAGCAAAAAACTAGTTAAGGAGCGAAACCATTGCTGGAGCTACAGAGGCATATGCAACTGTACATTATACCAATGGGGCGCTTCGCCTGATGTCCCGCAATCGTTTTGCTTCCATCAGTCCCGCATCGGTTTAAGTGGACATTTAAGTAGTTTTTGAAATATTTGCTATATTTCAGACTTACTACGTAGGTAATTTATTATTTATATTGTAACCTCACTAAACAAATATTTTCGGATTTTTTCTTTGAAATAAAATAAAATTACCATAGGTACTTCTTCTATTTTTTCTTTTCCCTTAGGTTTTACTTCCTGTCCAATTTTTTTAGAAGATCGCGTTTTCTCAAATGCCTCTCTTCTCCTTTGTTGGTCTTCTTGTTCTAGTTTACTCAATAAAGTCAAACTAGGCTTGACCATTTTTATCACCTGGTTTCCTGCATATGCTCGATTTTTATCAACATCTTGAGAATCTGTTTGAGACTTGGTTTCTACAATTTCTCCATATGTAAAATATAATATTAATAATCGTTTAACTTGTGTGTTCGATTAGAATGGGAACAAACCCTCGGGAACATTAATATAGTAATAATTTTGGTAGAAGATAGAAGTCCAGTCACGTGACATGAATGACATGCTGGTTAATTTTAGTGTGTTATGTTGGTATGATTTGACGTAAATACCAGGCTTGGACTTAGAAATTACACATTTTTATGTAAAGTTAATTTTTAAACGAATAATATTCTTTGGGCAGTAAAAAGAATAAGTTTAAAACAAAAAAATAATAATTTACAATAAAAAAAGTAAACTGTTCGAAGCGGGATTCGAAACCGCGACCATTAGTTCCTCTTTTTCTCTCTCTTTCAACACCTTTTATTTGTTACATTTATGACAACACATTTACAAATTAACACACAACTTATAGTATTTTTCTGGTTGTCAAGATTTCTGCCGCACTCCGCGGCTACCATCTAGACCAGGGGATCTCCAAACTTTCCAGCCTTAAGGCCATGCTGATCACTCCAGTAAGTTTCAAGGGCCAACACCGATTTAATTTTCCTGCTATTATCTATAACTTCTAGACTAGTCGCCGAGTACGCGCCCTGAGCGAGCATACCCTTGCTAAATTCGCTAGAGAGAGAGGTTACCACGTCTCCCGATATTTCGGGAGTCTCCCGGAATCAGGCCTTAAAAAGCGTTGGCCTCCCGTCTCCCGGGATTCATATAATTTCTCCCGGAAATCCAGTTTACAAAACGCTGCGCCTTTCATACAAACATATACAAACTGTCCACCTTTTTGGAACACCGCGCGAAAAAAATGATTGACTATAATGCCGAAGGATCTTTTATTTATGTCCTTTTTTTTAGACGTCATTTGGACAAAAGGACAGTTTTGTTTGCCCCTACTTATAGCGTTATAGGACGTGGGGGAGGCGGCGACCTTTTTTTTTAGAGGTTTTTTTTTGATTTGGGTACTGCCCACTTAAAAATTATCGGGCCCACTTGTGCCTATCCATACCAGAAACCCTGGCGTCGCCACTGATGGGGTTTTTTGTTTATTCTGTATGTAATTAAACGTATTTACCGTCAATTGTTTCTTTGTTATATAGACTCCCGGAATCGTTGGTAAGGAAGGTGGCAACCCTATAGTTGTACTGTATTATTACGACCGCGACAATAACAACAATAAACTATTAGAAGGAAATAAATAACAACTTAAAGTCTTTTCCACTATTACATTAATAAAAAGCTTATTTTAAGATAAAAATTCTCTACATGTTTCGAATTCAGAAGCATTCATCTTCAGGAGAACAAATGAAATTAAGAAGACAAGGATAGATATCATCCTAACGGAGCTTTAAGATTAAAATATTAGATAAAATAAAGGTTCAGGGAGTAGAATAGGGAGAATCATTACCAAAATACACGTCACACCGTAAAACGGAAAATTACAGTAAGGTCTGTATCTTTGGGTACTATCAGAATTTAAGTGCAGTATAAAAGGTTTGACAACCAGGTGGGAGGAAGAGAAATGGAAAGTAATCTGGGTAGAAATTTAATAATTCATTTTGAAAGATAGATAAATATGATAAATGAAATGTATGTAAATGTGAGAAAGATAAATGTTAAAAAAAAATGTTTATAAAAAAATAAAATGATGGGATGGCCATACTAGGCTAAAGCAGAACATGATCTCTAGATGGTGGGATCCATATGTTCTCCTTTATCCTAGTAGGTATGGCCATACCATCAATTTATTTTTTATAAACAAATATGTTTTTTAAACATTTATCTTTCTCACACTTACATACATTTCATTTCCATAATTTTAATTATGCCGAGTCCATAGTATCTCTCAAAATGAAGTATTAAATTTCTACCCAGATTACTCTTCATTTCTCTTACTCCCGTATTCACCAACAACTATTTTTTCACTATCAGTCGGTTAAGATTCTTGTCAGTCTGTTAAATTCTATTCTCGTATTCACCATTGGAATTTAAGCCTTATCAGAGAGTTAAAATTAACAGTGAAATTTTGAGCTGATAAGAAATAACAAGCTGTTAAGTTTTAAAATTGTTGTTAGATTTATAACAACTTGACAGATGATAACAATTATTAATAGGTTTTTCGTTTAATAATTAATTTAGACTATCGAATACATTTTCCACGTTTACTATGGACTCGTCAGACTCCGATGATGAGGAAATCGTACGAGAAAGGAACGTAAAAGTGCGTAGCAATGTATTTGAAGAAATAGACGATATTGAATTCAAAAACGGTTTAGAAGAAATAAAAACACATTTGAGCAATTGGCGAATCGGTTAGATGGAGTAGTTGAACCAGTAAATTATAGAAATCAACCTATTTCAAGAATATATTAAATACTAATTTGTTTAAGATATTATGTTACAGGATCATTTCAAATAAATATCGGGGATTTCCGATTTTAATGTACTTTTATTCCAATGAAACTAGAGTTCTTATCCCGCATGTCTTCGTATATCCTGTTTTGTCTATCATTAAATTTTACTACTGGATCCGTAAAATTTAATTTATTAGCGTAAAGTGACGTAAAGAACGGATTTGATTGATAAAATGATATTTCAGAAGATAAAAGGTTGGAATATTTTACTCTGAAGTTAGTTATAAATTACAATTGTCAGCTCAGACGTATGTACGTACATCAACCTAACTCTCTGTTTGTTAAAAGATAGATGGTGAATACGATATTTCATTAACAGACTGTTAATCCTTATACCGATGTTAACTATCAGACTGTTAAGTTAAAGATGGTGAATACTCCTGTTAACAATTGTCTCACACCTGGTTGTTAAACCTGTTATTCTGCAAAAAATTGAATTTTATTTTGATGCCAGAAAGCCAAATAAATAATGCGTTTACACAAAATAAACAAAAATACTTATCTGCTTACCTCCACTTTTTAAATTCATAGTTATTTTTTGAACATCACTTTTTATGGGTGTCTTATCTTCTTTTTTACTGGGGATGTCCGGCTGCTGAATAACACCTTGAAATATATTGAAATATTTTGAAATATCTTCGCTACGCTTGTTATTTAGGTCTACTGCTTCTTGAAGAGATTGAGACTTCATATTTGTTTCATTTAGTTTCTTATTTGATTTCTATAAAAAAAATAGTTAGATTCTATAGTCGGGAGACCTCAATTCTATCAGTTAATAATCGGCAAACATTTTTAGCTTCATTTAACTATTATAGTCTATTTCAGAAAGGTGTAGAGTAATAAAAGCTCATTGGGTATGCAAAGGGTCTACAGAGTGACCCAACGAATATTTAAGCCACTTTCATGATTTGAAATTGATTTTATTGCAAAGTTCTTTATTTTCACTAAGTTCAGGTAGTACCACCCGGGTTTAGGTCAATTTATGGGTTTTGCCTATTGTTATCCATTCACAAACACTAAAAATGATGTGACAAAGGCGTGCATTATTTACATAGTATAAGGTACACTTATTTTTTATTAAACATTATAAAAAAATACAAAAAATACATTATACAGAAATTATATTATAAAAAATCATAATTCTTCATTATTTGAGGAACTGTCATCTTCTCTTGACGTTATAATTAACGAGTCGACGGTCCGATCGATCAGATGGTCAAGATCCCACATTTTCTCCTCTTCTTTAATAACATGATGTACTGTTTTTCGCCAGTTCTCTGGTGTCACTTCCTTAATGGCTTGATCAAACAGTAGCTTAATGTCTTTAATTTTGAATCTCGTGTTGTGTCTTCCTACAAATCCTTTCACTTGCGTCCATATAAGTTATAAAGGATTTAGTTCGCAACGACATAGCGGTGTGCGCAGCACAGTTACACTATGTTTTTCAGCTATATATCTTCCACGGCATATTTCATAAAACGATGTTTGTGTAAATTTGCTATAGCTTCTTCTTTATCAAATTATCATCAAATTCAACACTTTTAGTGGTTAACCAGTCGATAATTTCTTGTTTTCTCCAAGATGAAGTTAGAATCTTCGCTGTGCGTCGTGAATGATAGCTTGCGTAGCTCCTGAATCAGCTGGAATATATTTTATCATTTCACCAAAATAGTCCTCAAAAACATTCGAATTCATGTCCACGTGGTAATCTCCCGAATTAATTTACGCAATTACCTACTTGAAATTTTAACTTTAAAAACAATAGGTACTATTTTATCTTAATACTCGTTAACCTAATTTTCTAAAAAAAAATTGTTAGTTATCATAAATAATTTAATGCATAAAATTTACATGCGCCTATGGCCGACACCGAAGTTGAGCCGAACTGGACGGAATTTCCCATTTTATGAATAGACTATAAAGTTTTTACCAGAAAACGATTTGAAATATTTATATCTGAACAGTTGAAGTTTTTATTTAACAATAACATTAATTTGAACACAAACTATTCCCGTCATAAATTAGGTACACATTAACTTTTTTCTTAAGGATTTCATTCATCCAAATCATTCAATATCCGTTTTATTTAAACGATTATTTATTTTCACTGTATTTACTATACCGGGTCCGCCAACGAAGCGGGGACGGAAATTTAAATCATTATCGAGGAACTTATCAAAATTACTAAAGCAGCATGAGGTATCGACTTAAAAGCGGCATATTTTAAAAATATTTTACATTATACAGGGTGGCTCAAAAAAGTGTGGCGGACTAAACTTGCATTTTTTTAAATGGAACACCCTATATATTATATTATTTTCTAATTCCCTATACAATTCCACGTATATTTTGTATAAAATGTCATATGTCTAAATTCAATTGTTTTTGAGTAATTGACGTTTAAAATATCGCATTTTTTGACTTTGACAGGCTGTAACATTGGAACGGTTCATCTTAGAGAAAAATGGTTTTCACCTCCCTATCTTAGTTTTTTATTCTCTATCCAAGGAAACCAACTTCCGATTTACTATGTTAAACCGTTAAAACCGTTTTTTTATAATAATAATTTTTATTATAATTCCCTATTAAGTTCCTTGGAAATAAAAATTTTGAAACTTACCTCTTGTTTGGCAGGTCCCAAATTCGTCTTTCCTTTTTCTTGTAAAGGAGCGTCATCTCCTTTCCTTATCTGGACATTGCTATTGCCATTTGTCTTTTTCATCTCTGTCGTGTCTTTCGTAGTTTTACTTGATTTCCCTGCATTTTTCTGGGATCCCGTATTTTGACTCAACCCAGATGGTGGCAGATTTTTATCATCCTTCTTTTTATTATTTAAACTACCTTTTGCAACTTTTTTTGACTTAATAAAGGGATAATTTTCTACCTCACTTAACTCCTCCAAATTACCTTTTATAAATTTCTCTTTGCTCTTATTATTCGTTAGGTCATCGACAAGCAGTTTTGCCATTTTATTTATTTTAAACGTCATAATTTCTGAGGTAAGGCTCGTTTTTTTTGTTATAGAAAAATCGCTGTCCGATGCTGATTGTTTCAAATTTTTTAATTCTTGCGCGTTGTCCAGTAGTTTTGTTTCAGATAACTGATTTTTATCAAAACTTTCCTGGATATCTTTTTTCGATTCTTGTTTATTTGTTGCTAGTTTTACTGCCATTTTTTCCTTATCCGAATTTTTTGTTTTTGAGGGATTTATTTTTCGTTGTAATTTATAAAATTCTGCCCTCGACATAAGTTTAGGACCGCCTTTTTTAGAGGGATTTTCGCCAGAGGGAGGAACGTTCGTGGAATTGTGCACGTTCTTTGTATCATCCTTTTTGCCCGGAGGTTCTGAAAAAAATATTTTATATAAAAGAGAATAATTTTTAAAATTAAATCAACATGACATGAAGGCGCAGGTAAAGTTTCCACTCATGGATATCCTTAAGGTAGGTTTTCCTCCACGGTCGTTGGCGATTTCCAGTAGCGGCGCCTTTTTCGCCAACACATATACAATGGTTTCTGAATATGTTTGTTTTACTAGAAGCTACCCTACCCCTTTCCCCGCCAGTGGCGGCTCGTGGTCTTAAAAAATGGTGACGAGCTAGGTATAGTGCGGGTACTTAAACAAACATTGACTAATTTTACACTACTGAATTAACTGAAAAATAAAAATAAAACTTTTTAATCACACAGTAAATCACGTAAAAACGATATCTATAACCGTAAGTTTCGCGAAGCCTCAAAATAAATACCTTCAGGTTAGGCGAACCAGTGCTAAAACAATGGTGCATACGACTGATCTATTTTTAAATTGCCCTTCATCATAATGCAAATTATTACATGCTGTTTGCGTGACTGACGTCACGTAACCATAGCAACGGTGAATATTAAAGTCATGTTGGGCGTTGGGTCTTCACTTGCTTTGAGCTAACGGACACGGTCGGCTGGGGCGCGCCAAAATGCACGAGTGTTTATAATTATTGTCCATCGGGGTTAACCGTGGCCCTATTATGCATAGCTACATTCAGATTAAATTAATATCATTAATTCGAACATAATTATTTGTAAGGGCTAAAATGGTAGCTGCATTGGTACATTAGTATTTAATATTGTCGAAAAAATTTCCTGGTTTTATTTTTTTTTGGTGAAACCCTTCACCTACATTATACATGTCTTGATCAATCAGTCATCAGTACTGGGACTTAGTTGCCAGCGACTAGCGACCGTGGAGGAAAACGTACCTTTAAGGCCGAGACACAATTAAAAAATTAGCAATATGCAACAAGAAACAGGTAATAAGAAATAAAAAATATAATATAAATATTAATTCCTATTGCTTGTTGGTTAAAACTTGATTGTGTCGTGATTGATTTGTTTGTACGTGTTAAAATTTATTTTTGTTGCTTAATCCTTATCGCCTACGCATATTTTTTAATTGATCTCGGTCTCTAGGCAGGCAGCAGTACTTTATATATCTTCTTTTTTGCATACTGTTTAATCCTGCTGTTATAATTGCAGGTATTTTCTGTAAAATCTGACATTTTCTTACAAGCAAAAAAGGTCTATAAAACCTTTACCAATTTTAAAAATTTCACGTAAACTTTTGCTTGTGCGATTTTAAATACTCTTAACCGAACGCAAAAGTGTGTTAGTTGAATCGCACAATTTTAATGCCACAGTCTTACGCGTGCGAATAACTGCGCAATCTATCGTGAACGCAATCGTGCGTTCCTGTCACGCGGTTAAGAGTCTACGTGTAAAGACCGCTATTGCGGCTAAATATCCAGTTATTTATGACACACAAGCCATGCTGATTATCGGAATATAATATATAAAAAAAAGGTCATCATTTTTCAACAGAAGGCTTAAGATCGTATAGGTACCAAACTCGTCTGACACTCTATAACAAAAGGTTAAAACCGACTGTAATCTTTGTATCATGGAACCGCCTCCAACCAGGAGTGGGACCGGATCTGGGGGTCTTTCGCTGCATTCGACATTGGTCCGACAGCATGTTTGCGGTTTGAAGTCTGCTGTTTGAAGTCTGCCGTTTGAAGTCACCTTCGGAATCTTACCTTAAAGCTCTGTTCTACAGAATAACCACGCGTTACCTGTTCGCGGATGAGCATGGGATTGATTTAATTTACAACGGAACTTAGGCTGGTCGTTCACTGGGAGCTTAACAAGCGGCTACACGCTTAAGCAACACGACTACAAGCGGTAACATCGTCTACTGCAAGCGAATTTGAACCCGTGGCTACTGGCCTATAAATGCGTATATATCTGTGGCTTGGTGCAGGAAGTTCATATGTCACTATTTTGCGTTTTTGAGATAGATATGGCAAAGTACTAATAAAAATGTAAATTTTATAAGGGCAAAATGTCGAAGCCCCTAGTATTTTGTAAAATGGGCATGGCGGAATGACGGACGTATTCCTTTCAAACAATTAAAGTTAAAGGTATCTATGATCCATTGTTAAATTTGAATTATAACTTTTGCACACAAAGGAGAGGTAATACAGAGCAATTTTAAACTTTTTGTTAAATAAGAAAGCGATCGTAGAAAAAATAGTGTATGTAACATGTGCAAAAAGTGTGTTTATTGCACATGGCATCGACTACGTCTCGGTGAATAACTTCTATGCTGTGTGCAATAAACATACACTTTTTGCACATGTTACATAAATAACTATTATTATGTCCCGAATTTTTGCCACATCTTCTATACATAATCTTACAAGGGCATGTTGCATTCAATAGTTTTAAATTTAGAACCATGGGTATGATATTCAGAGGCTTAACTTCATCATCTTGTGACTAAGTAACTCAAGAAACAAATGATAGTTTTCATTACCTTTCCATGGTTACGAATGGAAATTTTACTCACAAGATTATGTCACACCGTCTGAATATTATACTTTGTCATTTTTGTGTTAAAACCACTTTAATTTGACAATGGGTACTAACGCATGAAAATACCAATGTAAATGTCAACTTATCAACAATGACATTTGAAAGTGGTTGTTTAAAACGGCTAATATTATGTCATTTCCGTCGTTGCCGTAGCAATATGAAAACCGTCATTAAACTCGTTTCTTTCAGTTTTTATTTAAAGGGTTTATTTAATTTTCATAACACAAACTTACCTAGTAGCTCACTGTCCTTAACCTTAACGCCCCACGGCGCCGTTCCGCTGCTTGGCCGTGACATTTTGGTTTCCTTTTCATAAAGCCTTTGTCTTTTACCTCCCCTAAACATCTCATCCCACTCTTGTTCCTCTTTTCGTTTTAAAATGTGCTGAGCGGCCGAGTTCATTTCCTGAATCTAAAAAAATTGAAAAAATTATCAGGAAACTTGAAGGGGTGATTTCATGATACAAAGATTACAAGATGACTGTGACGTCATCTTAATGTTAGTAAGATTTTTACTCGTAACCATAAGTGAAAATGACAATTTGTTACTTACAAGATAACGTAACAATAATTAACAATAAAATATAGTTTATTTCCTATTGGTAGTGGTGCTTATTATAGTCTATTTCAGAAAGGTGTTGAGTAATAAAATGGGAAATTCCGTCCACTTCGGCTCAATTTCGGTGTCGGCCATGGGCGCAAATAAATTTTGTGCATTAAATTATTTATGATACCTAACCAAAATTTTTAGAGAATTAGGTAAACGGGTATTAAGATAAAATAGTATTGTGATAACCACCAAAAGTATTGAATTTGAAGATACAGTACAATCTTGGTAACGTGAACACAAAAAATTTTAGGGCGTTCATATTAACGGAACGTTTATATTAGCGAACTTTACAAAAAATACATAGAAGTACATAGGTATGTAACAAATTATTATTATTGCACCTAGCATACATAGTGTGTATGGATACAATAACCAAACTTAAGATACTTCACTAATCTTTTATAGCAAAATTTTTCTGCTTTTTTCCTTAATTCAGCCAACTGTAGAGTTTGCAATTCCATATTTTTTTGACAGTAAAGTTACTCCTAAACCTTTATTAACATCCTCTATGATTTTTGCTTTTTTGGAAAGAGAAAGGCATTTTAATTTTCCGTTTACATTGATTGATTAGTAGTATGAACAGTGTTTAATAACACTGTGTGTGAGTGGTCAATGCAAAGAATTTTATGTTCACATTACTGAGTCGATCATAAGAGCGCATATTCATATTATCGCGATTGTACTGTAATTTGATAAAGAAAGAACTATTAGCTATAGCAAATTTGCACAAACATCGTTTTATTAAATATGCCGTGGAAGATAGCTGAAAAACATAGTGTAACTGTGCTGTGCACACCGTCATAGAACTAAATCCTATAGAACTTATATGGGCGCAAGTAAAAGGATTTGTAGCAAGACCCAACACGACATTCAAAATGAAAGACATTAAGCTACTGTTTGATCAAGCCATTAAGGAAGTGACACCAGAGAACTGGCGAAGAGCAGTCCATCATGTCATTAAAGAAGAGGAGAAAATGTGGCATTTTGACCACCTGATCGATCAGGCCGTCGACCCGTTAATATCAAGAGGAGATGACAGTTCCTCAGATGACGAAGAATATTATGATTTTTTTATAATTTAATTTCTGTATAATGTATTTCGTATTTTTTTATAATGTTTAATAAAAAATAAGTGTACCTAATACCAAATCATGAAAGTGGCTTAAATATTCGTTGGGTCACTCTATAGCCCCTTTGCCTACCTAATGAGCTTTTATTACTGTACACCTTTCTGAAATAGACTATAATAAAGGGTGTTTTTTTTAGGTTAGCTAGAACTTTAGTTAGGAATCACTGTCAGACCGAACTATCAAACAGCCGCTGTTCATAAAATTTATATTTAGTACAGTTGGGCAAATTATCATGCACAGACTCAGACATAGACTGTTTTGTTAATTGGGCTTTAGCACAGTTGGAAGTTGACCCGTTGTTTTACCGCAAAATTGTGTTTAGCGATGAGGCTTATTTTTGGCTTACCGGATTTGTAAATAATGAATTTTTCTTTCAAAATATGGATGATTATAATCCAGGCGAGATGTGGATGCAACAGGATGGCGCTACATGTCACACCACAAACAAAACTGTCGCCTTATTGCAAACAAGATTTAGTGATAAGTTAATTTCGAGAAATGGACTTGTTAACTGGCCACCCAGGTCCTGTGATGTGACGCCCCTAGATTATTTTCTATGGGACTACGTTAAGTCATTGGTTTATGCTAGTAAACCAGCAACAATTGACCCCTTAGAAGTGCTCGAAAAACTCACCCAAAATTGGACTCAAAGAATGCGCTACCTCGTAAATAGCCGCGGTGGTTACATGCCCCAAATCATTTTTAAATGTTAACGCCATAGAATGATTTTTCAAATAAAATTAGTTTTTTGATCACAATAATATTTTCTTTATTATTTTTCCAAGTTTGAAGTTCAATCGTTCTTAAAAAATTTTGAAGAAGTAGTCCATTCTTAAAGTGGAGTTAATTTATAGGAATAATTAAGAACATAAAGTCTTTTTCCACTGGTTTATTAAATAGTAAAATTAAAAGGTGGTAGATATTCTACATGTTTCGGGTGTAGTAACACCCATCATCAGGAATAAAATATGAAGAGAAAGTATTTATAAGTGAGAGGAACAGACCTAAATGGTGAATGGTAGTGAACATCGATGGAGCTCTCATCGAGCCATGGAAGATCAAAAATAGAGAAATGGGATAATGATTAAAAAATTGGTATACTTAAGTCTTAACACTGACCATGGGCAACAGGTAACAGTGATAAGAGGAGGCCCGTTTTGGCAAAGAGAAGAAAAATATTTAAGAAATGTAAAAAATGGAGACTCACAGGTCAAGAACTTTCATCCTGGAAACCATAGGGAGAAAGAAAGGTTGTTTATTTAACCCTCTTTTATATATACATAAAAAAAATTAATTTAGAGGTAGAAAAGTTAAAGGCATATTGAACTGATGTATGAATCTGTAAAGAATAAAAGAAATTGTTAAGTAAAATACATTGAAATGGTTATTTGAATAATTTATTCGAAAAAATCTCTCTTATATACATGAAAAAGAGGGACTTACCTTAGTTCATAGCAAAAAAGAAAATTAGGGGAACAAGCCCGAATAAACGGACTGGAACCCCGGTGGGCGTTAATTTTAGCATAGCTGGAAACTAGCTAATAGAAAATTTTTAAAAAACTTAAAAAACTTTTTAGTAAAACTTAAAAAAAGGACTAGAGAACCGGAGTTCTTTTTGTTAGATCTTCATTCGACACGAGGTCAAAAAGAAAAAGAATTTGAACTTGAACTTGACCCAGTGATTCGTCACTTGACACAAATCTTTAAGGTGGGCAAAGTGACTGAAGTTTTAGTGGGTAATTTGAAGGAATATATTAAAATACAAATAATACTATAATAAATAATATACACAGTGATAGATATTGTAAATCATTTTTACCCTTTTAAACAACAACATTACGGTAATGTTGTTGTTTAAAAGGGTAAAAATGATTTACAATATCTATCACTGTGATATCTATCACTGTGCGTATTTCAGTAAATATTTGAAATTTTCGGACGAAAGTGTTTCCCGATTTGCCGTTGTGAACCTACTTCCTTGATGGCGCAATTGGTTAGCGCTCTGTACTGGATATACAGAGGTTGTCGGTTCGAATCCGGCTCGAGGAAATACTTTTTTCTGAATTTCAAATTAGGTGTTTATACACAAGAACTTTCCATCTTAAGATAAATAATATATTTAAATAAAATCTACAATTTCTTAAGTCGTAATTTAATATTATAAGAAATTATTTTATTTTATAAATTTTGAATTAAATTGTATACAGCGTGATCAGTTAAGGGTACGAAGCGGCCATATCTCGGAAACTACTGGGCATAGAAATTCAGGAAAAAAAAAATGTAACTAAAGTGGCCATGAGAAAATCCTGGAAATAATTTTTAAGTTTTGCCGCAAGAGGGTGTAATTGAAAAGTAAATTTTACATATCTCCGAAAATCCCACATTAAGGTATATCTTTGATAACACCATTAAAAAGCTTGGACAATTATCCATCATTTTGGTCCTATGCTCATTGGCGTACCGACTTTAATAAGAGGGGGGGGGGGGAACTGTTGAAAGTGTAATCATTTAAATCGCTGTAACTTATAAACGACTTATCCGATTTTAGCAAACTAAAGACTGGTTGGAAGAGAAATATATGCACTTTCACCAATCGTACTTAATTGTCCATAATAGTTCTCAAAAAAAATGTTAGAGGGCGCATTTGTAATGATAACACATTTTTTGATTTTACTCTGAAAAAATAAATCATATGGTATAATTATGATACCATAATCGAAAAGTAGATGAAATTTGCTAGAAAAAATATTAAAACCTCAGCTCGATATCTCCGTTCGTTTCAGCATTATCGCCAATAGAATAATTTTTAAAACTTTAAATGAAGAAGCGAGTGGGACTCCACTGATATTTTTCCATGTCGATATTATTTCTGATTAGCCTGGTCAATTCTGCATAAAAATGGTCTCTTGCGTTTTTCTCCTCAGGCACACCGTTCTTAATTAAAATAATTAAATGGGCGCAAGCATGCCTATTAAATAAAGGTGGTCATTTCCAACAATTTTTATAAAATAGAATTTTTCATTATGAATGTTAATAAAATAAATAGTAAAACTAATTTAATTTAATAATTTTAATTAAGAACGGTGTGCCTGAGACCATTTTTATGCAGAATTGACCAGGCTAATCAGAAATAATATCGACATGGAAAAATATCAGTGGCGTCCCACTCGCTTCTTCATTTAAAGTTTTAAAAATTATTCTATTGGCGATAATGCTGAAACGAACGGAGATATCGAGCTGCGGTTTTAATATTTTTTCTAGCAAATTTCATCTACTTTTCGATTATGGTATCATAATTATACCATATGATTTATTTTTTCAGAGTAAAATCAAAAAATTTTTAAGTTTGCTAAAATCGGTTAAGTCGTTTATAAGTTACAGCGATTTAAATGATTACACTTTCAACAGCTCCCCCCCCCCTCTTATTAAAGTCGGTACGCCAATGAGCATAAGACCAAAATGATGCATAAGTGTCCAAGCTTTTTAATGGTGTTATCAAAAATATACCTTAATGTGGAATTTTCGGAAATATGTAAAATTTTAAAATATACTTCTCAATTACGCCCTCTTGCGGCAAAATGCGGATCTTAAAAATTATTTCCAGGATTTTCTCATGGCCACTTTAGTTATCATTTTTTTTTCCTGAATTTCTATGCCCAGTAGTTTCTGAGATATGGCCGTTCCGTACCCTTAACTGATCACGCTGTATATAAAAATATAAAAAATATAAATAAAAAAAGGGAATCTGTATTTTATGATAATTATTATAGAGAATACTAATTTTTTTTTTAAATGAGTTCTAACAAAGCCAATTTGCAACGTGTAGGTTAGCGTCACAGCACTCTTTAACTTTTACTAAATCTTCATTATTATAAAATCAGTACAATATTTGCTATGCCCTATAGTATGTTGTATCATCAGGAGATCATATCACTTTAAAAATATATTTAGAATGATTGCAATAATCATACTTTTTAGGACACACTACATACAGGGTGACAATTTGAAAACAAACAGCATTTAATATTGCCTCTACCAATGATAGTATGAAAATTTGGCGAAACACGTCAATTGATATATCGAGGGGGACATTTTTTAAGACATTTGTTGTCGTGTTACTTTCAACCCCCTTACCCCCAGGGCACCTACCCCTAAAATTTTAAATGGCAACCCCTATTTATTTTGCCATTTTTGTGTTCCTTATAAAATTCTACATAAACTGTATCATTTTATTTCAAAAAATGTAATTATTTTATTTTTTCTAGTGGCGATATCGAAGACGAAATGTAGAAATACATTCCAAATTCCTTTATTTATTTACATTTCGTCTTCGATATCGCCACTAGAAAAAATAAAATAATTACATTTTTTGAAAAAAAAATGATACAGTTTATGTAGAATTTTATAAGAAACACAAAAATGGCAAAATAAATAGGGGTTGCCATTTAAAATTTTAGGGGTAGGTGCCCTGGGGGTTAGGGGGTTGAAAGTAACACGACAACAAATGTCTTAAAAAATGTCCCCCTCGATATATCAATTGACGTGTTTCGCCAAATTTTCATACTATCATTGGTAGAGGCAATATTAAATGCTGTTCGTTTTCAAATTGTCACCCTGGATATGAATGAATCCTCAAATACCGATTGAATACTAACCTCATTTATTTTTTCTCTTTCTTTACGTTTTATCACCTGTCCGACCCTCTTACAAGAATTCATTCTTTTTTTAAACTTTTCTCTTCTCTTTATTTGATCTTCTTGATCTAATTTACCCAAAAAACTCAAATACGGCTTAGATATTGCTTTCACATGTTTTCCCGCATCTGGCTCAGTTTCATAAACATCTTGAGAATCTGTTTGAGGCTTGGTTTCTATAGGCTCTATTTGTGTAAAATATAAAATCAATAATCGAGAAATTGTATTTTATTAATACAGGGTGATTCCTAAGTTGATACTTCTTTTTTAGCTGCGTATAGAAGGCATTAAAATAAACAACATTTTCAAATACCTTTTTTTAAAAAACTCAAAAATAAAATACTTACATTCATTTATTAAACATGGATCAAATACGGTCCTGCCTAACTTGCCCGTTGAATAACATTAAGGAAACTTCTGGGTGTAGGATGAGCCCGCAAGGGAAAGCGTTCTGCGTATAATCTCGAAGCAGTAGCCGCACTTTGACGACACATACTGTAAATTAGCACCATATCTACTAGTTCATTGTTTTCAAATTTTACCATTTTCACGTATCATCAATTTAAAATTACCTTTCCTCATAAAAACACACCGCAGCGGATTGCCAAATAAATAACGGGCCACTGTAAATTGCATGACTAATAAGACAAAAACAACATAAAATATGGCGGGCTACGCTTTGATAACCAGGCCCGCACTTAGATTTTTTACTTTTGTATCTCGCCTATTTATAAGTTTTTTGAAAAAAGGTATTTGAAAATGTTGTTTATTTTAATGCCTTCTATACACAGCTAAAAAAGAAGATTAACTTTTATTATCCTGTATATTAACCACCGAACAATGAAAGGAACTGGAGAGAATGCATATGTCATGTTTAAAAGAACCATACAAGAGTGGTAACAATATAGACTTTTAACATTGACTCTAAGCAATACTTTGTAGGAAAACCATTTCGGCCACTGCAATTTATGTAAGAATTGAAGTTGTTGGTTAATTATTTATTAATTTACTGATCAGGTAACTTTAAATGTGAGTAAATAATGCCTGCCAATATAATTTATGTCACAGTCAAACTTGCTGGTTAGTTAATTATTGTTAAAAATCTTTATGCAACCCTACACATATTCTTTAATTCGGCTAAACATTTGTTTTTACTTTTATTTGAATTATGTTATTAAGGAGAACCGAAATAAAAGTTTAAACCCATTTTTTGTCTCTCTGATTTATCTATAAATGAATTTATACTTTTCTAAACTTATAACCGACGGAGATCCGAGACCCCTGTCTCAGGTCAAAAAGCTAACAAACGATATCATTTTTAACCTTAAACCTGTAATATTCTCAAAAATTACGAAGTAATGTATTAGGGAATCCAAACCACGTGATTTAAATATGGTGGCAAAAAGCATTTAATGCCACCAGAATATCATTTTTATTGTCACGTGTATCAATTAGGCAATCCAACGATGTGTCAAAATGGCAGTTGGATGGCAAATACTGCTTTGTAATTGGTACACGTGACCATAAAAATAATGTTGCTGGTGGCACTTAACTGGTGACTCAGTGCTTTTTGCCATCCAACCGCCATATTGAATCACGTGGTTTGGATTCCCTAATTACAAAGTAGTTGTTACCATCAGCCGAGAGAGGTTATATTCCTTGCGGTAAAACGTTCCTCGTGACAGACGAAGTGGTGGTATCGGTAGGTCGGATTCCAACTCGCGTCTATATCCCAACCTATTACCGGCACACTGCGCATGTCAGGCGGATAGCGTGATGGCGGGAATTTGAAATTTACATAGGTAGAAATGAGTTCAATTATTACATGTAAAATATGATTGATATAGCGATTAATTAATTAAATTTTTAATATTGCGGTATTCTATTTATATTTTTAAATCAAACACTTTATTTTTTTTTCTTTTACGTTTTAAGGAATTTAAAGATGAGTTACCGGTGTTGACAGCCTACGATTTTGTAATTCCGACTTTTTGTTATGAGGGTCACAGTTAGAAGAAATCAGAGGGCTTATTGTTGTTTTTAGTGCATTAATACCAGAAATGCACGGCATGTAATGGTCTTTAAAAGTGATCGTTTGAAGACTTTGTATTTTCTTTTTATGTGAACATTAATATTTATTTTTGTACTACATTTCATCCCACAGTCTGTGCACACATAAACTGTTCTACAATTTAAAAAATGACGGTTAGGTTTTTACTTTACAGGTGCTTGACGATGGCCGCCACAAAATATATTTTGTGACAGCCGCAGCCATAACAAAACTTACTGACCCGCTCCTCCATTTTAATTATGCCCACAAGGCCATAAAGAAAGGTAAAAAGACCCTGCCAAGCAACTACCGACCCGTCGCATTGCTTTCAGTAATTTCAAAAGTAATGGAGAAAGCTATTAACCAACAACTCCTAAAGTATCTGGAAGGGCTTAACATTATCTGCGACCATCAATACGGTTTTCGTAAGTCCAGATCAACAGGTGACCTTCTGGCATATGTCACCCATCTTTGGAGCAACACCATCGAACATCATGGAGAATCCCGGGCTGTTGCACTGGACATCTCTAGGGCTTTTGATCGTGTTTGGCACGATGGGCTTCTAAGTAAATTGCGATCCTACGGTATGCCTAATGGATTCTGTTTATGGTTAACCAGCTCCCTTAAGAACCGTTCTCTGCAAGTGGCGATTGACGGGTTTCTCTCAGATACCTTCACCATCAATGCCGGTGTTCCTCAAGGGTCCATATTGTCGCCTACCCTCTTTTTACTGTATATTAACGACCTTCTAGTGAAAACCCAAAATCCATTTTATAGCTTTGCTGATGACAGCACACTTGTCTCATCTTTTACCTTGACTCCCCAAACATCCGCTGCCGACGCACATCTTCGCAGGCAGCATAAAGTATTGCGCCTCAACAAAGACCTGGAAGAAATTTTGGCTTGGGGTGACAGTAACCAAGTCGAATTTAATGCTAAGAAAACCCAGGCAGCAGTCTTCTCCAAAAAGGTTAACATTGCAGAACCGGATATAGTCATGGCAGGACACGCAATTCCCCTGGCACCGTCTATTAATTTGCTGGGGGTCAATCTGGGAGGTAATATGTCTTGGCATGATCACGTTGCCGCAATTGCCAAGGCAGCTGCACAGAAACTTGGTGTACTTTTCCGCACCAAAAGGTTGTACACACCTCATCAACTTTTGACACTCTACAAAGCCCAGATTCGACCATCATTAGAATATTGCTCTCATGTCTGGAGCTCTGCACCCAAGCACACCCTTCGGCTACTGGATTCCATTCAAAGGAGAGCCATTCGTCTGATCGGCGACCCCGAGCTGACCAAGACCCTCGATAGCCTGGAGCATCATAGACAGGTTGGTGATTTGGCTCTCTTTTACAGATATTTCCATGGCAGGTGTTCGACTGACATTGCCCACTTGATTCCACCTAGAGCAATGCAAAACAGAAATACACGGCGAACCACTGCCGCTCATCCATATGTTGTTCAGCTTAGTACTCCTCGAACTTCATTGTTCAAGAATTCTTTCATCTGGAGAACGTCATCTTTGTGGAATGATCTTCCTGAGGTCGTGTTTCCCAATGAATACAATCTTCAACGTTTCAAGACCAACGTTAATCGCTTTTTTCGCACTCGCACCGCTCCCAGAGCGCCTTAAAGGATTTTTCCTACAGTGCAGGTGTTTTATCATAAAAAAAAAAGGCCAGAAATTAAGAAACTGGCAAACTGTTCTTGTAAGAAAACTTAACACCTCGACTATGGCTCAACACAGTGACGTAAAAAAATAATTAAATCCATTTCTACCTATATTTTAAATTTCCCCCTATCGCACTATCCCCCTGACATGCCCAGTGTGCCGGCAATTAGTTGGGATATAGACGCGAGTGAATTCCATCATAGAAATATCAAAAAAATCATATTGGCTCATTTACGAAGAAGTCAAATACTGAAAGCAAAATATAAAAATTGTGAGTTTTAACTGAGATATTAAAAACTATTACAACAGATGTGGAAGCATCATAGGACTGAATAGTAATTGATCAGCATAACATCTATAATCTACGGGAGAAACTCCTATAAGAATCAACTATTACACTGTCAATTTTTCAATAGTTCTTTACGCCTATTCCTGATCGAACTAGAAAGTTCGCAACCGGGTGGTTTTACAAAAAAAAATTGCGCTTACCTAGTAATTGATCCTTAACGTTTGATTCCTCTAACACAACGTTATTCAGTTTGCTATCAGACTTCGGATTCATAACTATTTTCTGTGTACTTAAACATTTTTCGTCCATAATGCCACATTTCACCAATTTATCCGCGGCATTTTTGATGTTCTCTTTAACGGTTTCAGAGCGGATAGGTTTCTTGAGATTATCCAAAGTTTCTTTCTGATCATCTTTTTTACTCGTGGTTTCCATAAGTTTAGTATCATATTTTGCTTCACCAATTTTCTTAGACATTGGGTCGTTCGTTTTAGACGGTTTTAACTGCTTATTTTTACCAAGTTCCTCATCTTCTACAGTTTTTTTTGTTATCTCTTTAGTAACATCCTCAATTTTTGATATAATGATCTTTCTGATGGTTTCATTAATATCTTTTAAATTTGAAACAATTTTAGGCATAGACTCGCTATTTGGCGATTTTTGACGTTCATCTTTGTTTTTGTTCATTAAGAGTTTCCTTTTCAACCAATCATCGTTTTCAACTTTGGTAGCAACGGATTCAAACACATTCTTTGTATTAGGATTTGTTGCTTCAGAGTTTAATTTTAAATCCTGTTTATCTTCTATTAATTTATTGCCTTGGTCTTTAGGTTGTCCACTTGTTTCTGAAGGTTCGAAATATGTGGTACTTCCTTTTAAATCTGAACTAACCCCATCATTTTCTTCACGCAACTTTTCTTGTACACTCTTGGATCTAAACAAAAGTTTACCTCGTGGTTTACTTTCATCTATTTGTGGAGTATTTTGATTGGTTGTTTTACTTTTCAATTCAAGATCAATTTTTTGTTGATCCATAATATCTTGTTCTTGCATACTATCAGATTTGTTTGAGATATCCTTTATCGATTTAGACTTAAGTGTTTTGAAAAGATTCTGCCTTTCCCCAAAAACCTCGTCAAGTTCAAAACGACTACTGACTTCCACACATTTGTATCTTAATTTGTCGTTCTCGCTTTCCTGTTTATCTTTTGTATCAGTATTTGCGACGTTGGCCCTTTCCTTACCAATGTCGGAGAATTTAGTACTGTTAGTGGGCGGAGTTTCCTTCTCTATATTTTTTGCGTTCATTTCTAGTTCCGTTTCTCCAGGTTTTTTGGTATCTAAAACTCTTTTATTGACAATAAAAGGTGTGGTTGGCAGCTTATCACTCTTAGCAGATTTTAAATCGTTTTTTTGACCATCTGTTAAGTTCGGACTATTTAGATCAGTACTTATAGTTTTTTTAACTTCCAAAGGCTTGTTTTGCCCGAAAGACTTCCTATACGAATATATAGAATCTTTCAATTCATTTTTTGGTACATCTTTTAAATGTAAACTTTTCTTTGAATTACCATTTACATTTTTTTTTGCGTTTGAAGTAAAAAAATCATCGAATGTTTTATTTGCTAAATTATCACTTTTGGTAGGCTTTACTTCCTGTTTTGGGCTAACTTGGGGTATATTCGTTTTATCCAACACGCTGGGGATATTTAAAATATACATACTGGAGCTTTTAAAAGAGTTATTACTATAGTTAATATCAGACAATACTTTTTCAGCTGCGTTGCTTTTCTTTTTAGCTACACCATCTTCCAATTTTGGAATATTTAAAGTATACATGTCATTTCTTTGAAGGGATTGTTCCAGTTTATGGTCCGAATTTCTAATAAACATATTCCCAACTTTAGTAAAATCTGCTAATTCCTTGCTAGGCGATGATTCTAACTTCTCTTTCGTAAACACGGTCAGTATACCGGGTTTTAATATATCTGTTAGTTCCTTTTCATGTAAGTTTTTCCCCGGTTTAGTTGAATCTGGATTTTTTGATGGTTGATTAGTACCTTTTTTCTTGCCCTTTGCGACATCGCCAGAGGAATTCTTTTTTTTAGACAGGGCCTCGTCTTCGGTAAACTCCACAAAACTTGTGTGAGGAGGAAATTTAGTTATGTCTGCATTTTCAAGGTCATCTTTAATTCTGTTTTTTAATTGCTTAGTTTGGTAAATTTCTTCAACATTGACGGTATCGACGTTAACAGAAAGTACTACTTTCTTTAGTGGCAAATAATCCATATCTAAATTATCCGTGTCTTGATTTTTTTTCAAAGCATCTTGTAACGTAGTCTTACTCGACGAGTTACTTTTTTTAAGTTTATTTTTGTTATCAAGCAGTTTTATTGTTGTTGTTTCAAATATATTACTAAATGGTGGATTACTTATATGATACCCACTTTCTAGAATGCTTCTAAAAGACTTCTTAACGTAGATATTATTAATTTGAACATATTCCTTTGAGGTATTTTGAGGAAGCAATTCCTTTTTCTCTCGTTTATAAACACTTGGATATGAAAATTTTACAGGGTCGCTACTTTGATCAATTCTATCTTGCCTTGCTTTAGTTTCAAGATTATTTCCAACAATGGTATTGAGGTTATTTAATGGCAATTCAGGTTTTTCTTTCTTGGGGACCGATATATTCTCATTTGAGGTTTTATTAATACAAATGTTAAACAGATTAGTACGTAGATGCAATTCACTTGGCGCTTCGCCATATTTTGTTGTATTTTTTGATACATCTAGTTTTTCAGATTCTATAATGTCTTCTTTTCCTTCAGTCTCCTTTCGTTTCTCATCAGGAATTTTTAAATTTGATTTCTTTACAATCTGTGGAGTTGATCTGGTCATCTCGTCATTGATATAAATGTTATAAAGTTTAGTATTCTCAAGTGATTGGGCTGAAGATGTAGGATGTTCTTGTTTCTTCTTAAACAATATGTTAGACTTGGCTTTTGGTTTTTCTATATTCTCGTCTAACTGTTTTTTAACCGTCGTTCCTGTGTTGGGTTTAGTTGTAATTTTATCTGTTATATTTTCATTGCCTGGTAATTTTGAGTTTATGTTAATGTATACATTTCCTTCAACTTTTGTAATTTCAATCTTACCAGTTTGTGGTAAATTTTTCTTAGAGCCATTGCTATGGACTGTTGGTTTCATATCGCCAATTAGGCTCTCAGTTTTTGTGGACTCCGGAAAAGTCCATTTTAATTCTAAGTTATTATCCGTACTTTCAGCCTTTTTTGTCAATACCTTAGGCATAGATTTCATTTTAGTATTTATATTTTTAGCATCAGATGAATTAGGTTTTAAAAAATCATGTTTCATAACTACTTCATCTTTACTTTGTGATTTTTTCTGAATGTCTTCTTGTCTGTTACCCTTGCTAGAGTTAATTACAGTTTTAAATACATCTGTAGTTTTCTTGGATAGTTTATTGGTAATGGTATCTACACTTGGTTCACTCTTTAATCCTGTTTCACTTTGGGATTTCTTTAAAACATTATCTTTGCTGTCCAGATTACTTTTCGCATTTCTTAAGCCATCTGTAACAACAAGAGACAATTCTTAAAAGCCCTAATTAAAAGGAAATTTGAAACGCTAAACAAAATATCACTTCATCATAAAAATATAATAAATATCCTCCGAAAGACATAAAACGGAATTAGGTTGTATCTTAATTTCGCCTGCTATTAGCCAAAGAAACGGTCTACATAAAGGATCCCCCAGACCAACGCGGCACGGTAGTGACGCTTTCGCCGCGGTACCATAGAACACAGCAGTAAATAACGCAGTGGCGGTGCCAGGATTTCAGGATGGTATGGGTGGGCACAGTGGCGCAGCCAGAAAATTTGTTCGGGGGGGGCCCAATCAAATTATTTATGAAAAAAAATTAAACATTGCATTTTAATTAGCAAAAATATATTTAAAATAAATAACACGTAACCACAGTCCATTGTGTTTTCTAACGAGGTTGATGCGGCGCGTTGTGAAGTGGACACAGGATTTTCAATAAGTCTTGGTTTTTTAAGAAAGTTCCATAATATATTCGGGCTTTCTTTATTTTTTGAAGGTTTTTGATTCTCCATCCTAAAAACAAAGGATTTTGGTCTCAAAACCTCGTTCTTATAGCAGAATTTCTAGTCTCTCGTCTCTTACTCTTCATTATCAAATCACGCTAGTTTTACCAACTTTCGGTATTTTAGTATATACTTAGTATACAGTGTTTCAAAACAAATGTAAAAAACTTAACATTTTTGAAAATCAAGAGTAGTTTGTTATATAAGTGATTTACTTTCTATTTTCTTACCTAAAATGGAGTTTTATGAAATATAGGAGATGAAAAAGTTTCTAAATAAACCAGGCAATCCAAATTCATTTTTTTACAAGTCGTTTCCTAAGTTTTTCATTAAGTTTAGTTAACAAGAATGGAAGGAGTAGTCTATTTTAGCACCTTCTATTTATTTTAAATAAGTGTAAAAATATGCAGAAAGTGTGTTTATATAATATGAATATTTTCGTACAATTTCATTATTCTGTCGCTTTTTGTTTTTAAGATAAAAAATAAAGATTATTTTTCCGCCATCTTTGTACCACGATATCTCCATAGTAGTTGACTTTTGTCCCAACGCCTATATAACAAATTGTCCAACAATAATTAAAACAAAGAATCACCTGCTTACGTTTTTTGCACTTGTTTCAAAACACCCTGTAGATGGCCATTTTTTAATTTTTATTATTTTTCCTATTTTTGAAATAATAATAATGTTAAAATTTAAAACTTAAATTAAATAGGTAACAATCTACTAAGAAAAAATACTACAAATCATTGTATCGTCGCTATATTACCTATTGTTGAACTTACCTAAGAATACTTGTCAATCTATAAAGGCTTCTACTTCTACGAATAAACAATAATATAATTAGTAAAATAGTGCACCTGTTACGACGTTTTAATGCGGAATGCGGAAATAGCTGAATGCTCACTCCTCACTCAAGGTTAAAGTCGAAAGTTCATCGCGAATGTCCGCGTGCTGTGCTCATACTAATCGAGTAATTGCGCGCCGCGACAACGAGACGAGTATGGCACAGTCACAGCCGTAGGCAAGATAAAACTTTTTTAAATCGCGAGGAGTAGACGCGACCGTTTACCTATTTCAATTTTAAATAGAAAATTAAAAATGTATATCTATTAAGCAGGTAGGTAATTACTTGTATCTATTAAGAATATAAAGGTACAGTAGTTTGCATGTCAAAAAATCTCGGGGGGGGGCCCGGGCCCCCTCCTGGCTGCGCCCCTGGGTGGGCACAAGCGCGCCCGATGCTTTTTAAGTGGGCACATGACTTCTAAAAAAAAAGGTCGCCGCCTCCGTACGCTCAGAATGGGCCGGTGCCCACTCTGCCCCCCCCCCCTGGCGCCGCCGCTAAAATGACGCGAACCACACCTCTGTGGTGGACGAAGTCACATTTACCGCTGTGGCAGCGTTTTATTTTGACAATTATTTCAACTATTAACTGATCGCTTATTACGGTGAAAAATGTTCTTTTTTAACAAATATCACTGTAAGTCAAAACCCAATCTATCAGGCAGCCCTCTCTGTTAAACCTCTTTCAAGAATACGGATGAAACTGTTGTGCCATCATATAAAAGTATTTATTTATTTTTGTATAAAGACCTATAGTCGTTGATTTCAATAGATCGCTTGTTAAAAATTTTACTTACAAAACCTACAGGCTCACCTATGACATATGTAGGTGCCTTGGTTCCTTCATAGGATCCCTATATTTAAATTTAAGCTGTTGAAGTAACAATGATGCTATGTTATTGTATTAAAGGATTCGTAACTTTAAAAAAATTCTTATATTACGCCGGGTATTGACTCGGGATGCTCACATGTTCAGAAAAACACATTTATCTCCGGATGCGTTTTTACACATTATGCTATTGTACAGATCCTTACCGTTATAAAATGGAGGTATGATTGGTAAATATCAAACGCGTATCTTTCTTATCCAAAGCATACCACGATACATAACGATTGATAGTCCAATTGCACGCAAATTGCCATTCTTCTGTCCCAACAGTTCTGAATAGCGGTATAATTGGTAAATATCAAACGCCCTTTTGCCTACTATAAAGCATACTGCGATACAGAAAAATGTAATTTCTACGAGATTAACATAACTCCGAAAAACGTTGATTTGAACTCGACTGATATTGTTCAAAGCAATAATTAGCAAAATATACTGGGTCTCCCAAAAGTCCCGCATAAAATTAATCAATTATATGAAAAAGATCAGAACGACCCGAACAGACCCGGAAATTTTTATTTTTAATTGTGCATTTTTTGACATAAAAAAATATTATATAGGGTGTCTCATAGAACTGTCGTCACGTCTTTGACAGTTTTTTTTAATGGAACACCCTATATACAGGGTGTTACAAATTCGACATACCAGCATTGGAATCTCGGAAACCATAGGAGTTAGAGAAACGGTTAAATGGGGGCAAACTTGTGCAATTCGGTGCTGATTATAATGCTGCTTTAAAAGTTTCCAAATTCCGAATACTTCCGATTTTATTAAAAAAAAACCGAAATATTGCAAAATCGTTTTTATTTTTTCCTGAGCTCATTTGACTAGCTACTTAAAAATAAATGAAACTTTGTCATTGCCACTTTTTCTGCTCTACAAAATGACGTTACTAAACTAAAGATCTGTCGTTTCGTCTCTGAGCGGCCATCACCAACTTTACTTTTTTAAATACGGACCTGAATTTTTTTTAACCGATTTTTAAACAAAATATAATAGCGATATTACTTTCTCATAATGATGAATTGTCCTTGCTTATTTTTTTAAATTCATATTTTTTACACTTCTTGTCAGTCCGGTCCTGGCAACGAATCACAATATTAATTAAAAACTTTATTTTATTTAAAACATTCATACATAAGCAATATAATTTATTTTATAAGAATTTTCTAATAATTCTAAATTTACTAATTATAAATCCTAATTTCCTAAATGTTCAAAGAGATTGCCGTTTTGCTCAATACAATTATAGATTTTTCTTCCAATTTTGGCGACAGCCCTTTCAACCGATCTTCTCCTTATTCTACCAAATGCAACCTGTATGCGTTCTTACACAATTAATATTGTGATTCGTTGCCAGGACTGGACTGGCAAGAAGTGTAAAAAATATAAATTTATACAAATAAGCAAGAACAATTCATCATTATGAGAAAGTAATATTGCCATTACACTTTGAGGGTACAAGGGTTTAAAAATCGGTTAAACAAAATCCAGGTCCGTAATTATAAAAGTAAAGTTGGTAATGGCCGCTCGGAGACGAAACGACGGATCTTTAGTTTAGTAACGTCATTTTGTAGAGGAAAAAAAGTGGCAATGACAAAGTGTCATTTATTTTTAAATAGCTAGTCAAATGAGCTCAGGAAAAAATAAAAACGATTTTGCAATATTTCCGTATTTTTTCGAATAAAATCGGAAGTATTCGGAATTTGAAAACTTTTAAAGCAGCATTATAATCAGCACCGAATTGCACAAGTTTGCCCCCATTTAACCGTTTCTCTAACTCCTATGGTTTCCGAGATTCCAATGCTGGTATGTCGAATTTGTAACACCCTGTATTGTATTATTTTCTGATTCCCCACAAAATTTTACGCTTATGTTGTAAATGTCATGTGTCTAAATTCAATAGTTTTTGAGATATTGACGTTTAAAATATGGCATTTTTTGACTTTGACAGGCTGCAACATTGGAACGGTTCATCTTAGAGAAAAGTGGCTTTCACTTCCCTATCTTAGTTTTTTATTCTCTATCCAAAGAAACTAACCTCCAATTCACCATGTTAAACCAAAAAACCGGTTTTAATGGTTTAACGTGGTAAATCGGAGGTTGGTTTCTTTGGATAGAGAATAAAAAACCATTTTTCTCTAAGATGAACCGTTCCAATGTTACAGCCTGTCAAAGTCAAAAAATGCCATATTTTAAACGTCTGGACTTTTGACAGTTTTTTCATTTTCATTTTTAATCTTATTTTTTAAACACCCTGTAGTAATAGTTATCAAAATATTATAAAAAATCTATTAAAGCAGGTCCTTTATAACAAGGCATCCCACTTAAATTAAATAAATAAGGCTTCTTTATAGAAAAAATTGATAATTATTCTAAGGCTTGCAAACGTCATTTTTGACATAAAAATTCTAATATGTCAAAAACGTTTAGACATAGGTATAGGACATGGTATACAAAATCTTGCGTATAATGCAAAAATGTAATAATATATAGGGTGTCCCATTTAACATAAGCAAGTTGACACTTACTTCCGGTATAACCGGAAGTGCCACCATTATGAAAATATTTTAGCCCGGTCGCCCCCATCAGCATCAGCATACTGTCAACTTTTCAAAATTTTCCAATGTATAGTTTTCTATAAATATAGATCGATTCGGTTCCCGGTGGGACACCCTGTATACCTAAAAATTGTTACTTCAATCCAGACAATTCTAATTTCCAACAAACACAACAAAACTGTATTTTGAAATTCTCTCTCATTCACCCTATTCACCAGATTTGACTACGTCAGGATTTCACTTATTTCCATCACTTTTAACTTATCCGGGTCCTTACCTAAATAACCACTTTAATAAATAAAAACTGTCAAATTGAATCTTTTAAGTGAATACGAATGTAAATGTCTTACTTCTGAAAAAGTCATTCTTGATTCCTTGAAAGGCATCTGAACCCAAACCGCCAAAAATCGAGTCAAATTTTTGAGTCTGTTCGGTTGGGACAACCTTTGTTAAACCTCGATTAAACTTTTCATACTTTAAGTTGTCCTTGAGGTTTGTAGATGATTTTTTGTCATATATGGTGACGATTTTTGCTACAGGAGCAGGGGCTTTTTCTAAAATAATAAAAGAAAGATTTCCTATTTTGTCGCCGTAATTCGTGTATAAGAAGTCTTCGAAAATATTAAATCCTAGCTAGATCTTTATTGAGGTGTTATAAGACTCGCGGAAAAAGTCCGCATCGATATGTTTGCTTCGAGGGCGAGTTCAAAGGTTATTCACAGTAAGAAATTGGTGGTATATCACTTCTTGTAACCAACTCTCATTCTAAAGTGAGATGGAATTTGGTAAATGGAGTAGATCCGATTAGGAGTACTACAATAAAATGAATCCAGCATACCGCTTTAAGAACTACTAACGTAATTGCTTGCAACAAGCTTCGTATTTTGTTGTGATTGTGTGTCCACGTATGGGTGGACTTAACTATTTTTATAAATTCGTTATTTTGGTGACGCTTGACATTAAATAACCTTTGAAGCGAGCAAGATATGAATGGACACTTAAAATATAGGCGTGTATAAAAATGCAGCTGCGATTTAATTTAAGAAACTAATATAATAAGAGTTTAGTTTCCGAATAATGTTATTAATACCTGATTTTTCGGGCGGTTTCAGTATGATTTCTTTAATTTCAGCCACTAGTTTCTTATCGTCCTGTTTTCGATAAACACGCATTATTGACTCGGGTTTCTCTTCCTTCGTGTTTACATCTGAAACAGCATTGACGACATCGTCTTGCCCAAAAGGTTGGGCTTTTTCTTTCTTAGTTGTAATATATGAATTAGTATTGACTGAATCGTGTCCAAAAGGCTTGGAGTTCTCTTCACTCGTTCTAATATTTGGAGCTGGATTGACCACATCTCCAAAAGGTTCCATTTTTTCTTTCTTGGTTGTAATCTTTGGATTAGCATTGGCTAAATCATGTCTAGAACGCTTGGAGTTCTTTTCACTCGTTGTCATTTTTGAAGGATTGACTACATCTCCAAAAGGTTCCATTGTTTCTTTCTTGGTTGTAATCTTTGAATTATCATTGGCTAAATCGTGTCCAGAACGTTTGGAGTTCTCTTTATTCGTTTTAATTTTTGGAGCAGGAGTGACTACATCTCCAAAAGGTTTCATTGTTTCTTTTTTTGTTGTAATCTTTGGATTATCATTGGCTAAATCGTGTCCAGCAAGTTTGGAGTTCTCTTTATTCGTATAAATTTTTGGAGCAGGAGTGACTACATCTCCAAAAGGTTCCATTGTTTCTTTTTTGGTTGTAATCTTTGGATTATCATTGGCTAAATCGTATCCAGAAAGTTTGGAGTTCTCTTTATTCGTTTTAATTTTTGGAGCAGGAGTGACTACATCTCCAAAAGGTTCCATTGTTTCTTTTTTGGTTGTAATCTTTGGATTATCATTGGCTAAATCGTGTCCAGAAAGTTTGGAGTTCTCTTTATTAGGTTTAATTTTTGGGGGGGATTCCATTTTTTCTTTCTTAGTTGCAACCTTTGGAGCAACATTGCCTAAATCATATCCAAAAGACTTGGCTTTTTCTTCTTTCATTCTAAATTTTGAAGCATTCTTTGAAATAACATTATCTACATTTTCTCCGAGCAGTTCGATGTTTTCTCTCTTGGTTGTAACCTTTGAAGTCGCATTGGCTAAATCGTGTCCAGAAGGCTTGGATTTCTCTTCATTCATGCTAATTTGTGGAACAGGACTGACTTCATCCTGTCCAAAGGGTTCTATCTTTTCTTTTTTGGTTTTATTCTTTGGAATGGCATTGTCTACATTTTGTCCGAACAGTTCATCTTTTTTTTTCTTGTATGTAACCTTTGGAGTAACATTGGCTAAAGAACTTCTAAAAGACTTGGGGTTGCCTTCATTCGTTTCAATTTTTGGAGCCGGATTGACTACATCGTAGCCAAAGGGTACCATTTTTTCTTTCTTGGTTATATTATTTGGAATGGTATCGACTATAGCTTGTAAAACAGGTTTAACTATTTTCGGAGTTTTTCTCGGAGCAACATTAAGTACATTTCGTCCAAAGGGTTCGACCTTTTCTTTGTTCAATTTAATAATTGGAATGGCATTGGTTACATCTCCTACAAGAGAGTCATGCAAACTTTTCCTCGCTTCCAAGTATTTTCTATTGACGTCTAAATAGTCCAACTGTTTAGTTCTTGATATAGTCGCTGCGACTGACCCCTTTTTCTTTGACTCGTCAGAAGTTTCGTCGGCTTTCTTGATTATAAATACCTCTCCGTCATATGTTATTCTAAATACGGCTTTTTTATCTTGTTGCTTAGATATATTGCTTGTTTTGTCCATAACACGCTCGCCGATTTTTGAATGATTCCTAAAATAATGATCCCCTAATCGTAGTTCGGGCGAGGTAGATATACCTAAAAAATTTTAAGAAATAAACAGTAACATAAAATTACTAATGGCTTATTAAGAGTTAAGTAAACTAACTTTTATCCTTTACACATTTGTTAACAGATATATAACACATTACAAGTAATGCCAAGGCAAATAACCCTTGAATCATAAGCTATCAAGTGATACCATATTTATACCAGGTTAAATAAATTTACTAGTAGCTATTTTTCTGTGTGTTCGTTAGAGTTCAAAGGAATACTAAACAAAATGTACGTGAATGGTGCAAGGGAGGATTTATCATGTGAGAGATATGTTCTCGAAGGTAGTATCCCCCCCCCCCCCCTACCAGCCTTACATAATAGGTGTTTTGTTTATAAGATAAGATAAGATAAGAAGCATTTATTTCAAAACAGGTTTGTACAATGACAAAGTTTGAAATACGTCAAATAACCAAAAATGTATAAAACACTATAAAAGACACAGTATTTAGTTAAAAACTCAAATATGTTGTAGGGCTCTATATTGCACAAATGACTGTGCAAAGTTCGTTTAAATATATCCAATCTTTCGAGACTCTTTATGTTGTTAAGTAATGCATTATAAAAAGTAATTGCAGAATATGTACAATTTTTCTCACTTAAGGTTAGTCTATGTTCAGGAAAATTATAATCAATATTTTTACGTCTAGTGCTGTATGCATGGTTAATTTTAAAGTGAGAAAACTTTTGAGGATGTTTCTTAATAAACATTATGCTATTAAATATAAATATTGCCAGAACGGTTAAAAAATTGTGCTTTTTAAATAACCCGCGACTAGATTGCTTATAGTCTAAATTTAAAATCAATTGGAGAGCGCGTTTTTGAATAACAAAGGTCTTTTCTAGATTAGATACCTGGTGGCCCCAAAATATTAGACCATACCTCAAAATCGACAAAAAGTTACTAAATTAAACTTTAGAGAAATTGAAATCTAAGTACTTTGTTGTTACTCTAAGTAAATAGCAAATTTTAGACAGTCTTCTACATAGATCTTCAACATGATAACGCTACTTTAAAAATGAGTCAATATACACGCCTAAAAATTTACACTTATATCACTTTCACCGAGAGCAACAGTTTCAGGAAAATTTTGATTTGTTCTGTTGTGTTTGAAATAAAATGCACTGAGACTTATCGGCATTCAGGATCAAACCATTGTCATGGAACCACTCCTTACTAGATAAAAATTGTTCGGCAGATTTATTTATTAAATTAGTTATGTTTTTATCTCGCATAATAATATTTGTATCATCAGCGTAATAAATCAAAGAAAAAAGATTACTACAGGCACTTGACAAATTATTTAGATAAATTATAAAAAGTAAAGGACCCAATATGCTGCCTTGTGGTACCCCGAGTTTAATAAAAAGTGAATCAGATTACATTTAGATTGGCCAGTATTAATTACTACATTTTGGGTTCTTCTTATGACGACTTTGACCCTTGAAGGGCGTATGAAGGGTCAGTATTTTTTAGAAGTAAGTTTGTTTCTAATCGCCCGCCCCCCCTTGCAAAATCCTGGGGCCGCCACTGAGCACAACAGGCGTAAATTAGAATTCTTCGTAGAATGCAAATTTTTAAAAATATACCGGGTAACACAAGAAAGTGCTACTACCCCTACAATTTTTTCCGTGATTTTAGCAGTAAAGATTTAAAAAATGTGAGTCGTTAATAAGTGTGTGAATTGCCATTTTTGACCAATTCAGACCTTCGAAATCACTTCCGGTTTAACCGGAGGCGAAGTAAATTTTTAAATGGAAACCTCTTATTTTTAAATTCTGTAGAAAATTCTGTTTCTAATGAATAGGTTAACAAGTTTTATTTAATTTGAAATCGAAAAAAAAAATCAACGGGATCAAATAATCCTGCAGAATAGAAAATGTCAATTTTATATTCATCAGAGGGGAACATGAAAGTCCGAAGAGACATTTACAGGAGGGGGAAGGAGGGTTGTACTGAACATACGACTTCTTAGTTCATTAAGACAAAAAATGTTTTTCAATAAAAAATAAAACTTACTCTTTCACACATTATCATTTGTTTTTAAAATGATCCTCTAGATCAGTGATTCCCAACCTTTTTTTATTCGCGACCTTTTTTAGCTTCTTATAAATGTTCGCGACCCCCCGTTAAATTTGTTAATCAATAAAAGAAGAATAAATGTATTTAAGGACTTGCCAAAAATGCTGATATTTTTTAGTAAATAGTTTAATGTGATGACTGAGCTTGCATCTGCATAACAAGATTTATTATTCTTAGTTCAGTTTTGGTTAAAGCTAAACTTATGTCATTTTGAACATAATAATAAGAGAGTTTATTTTTCAATATTTATAATATAATACATTTGTTTATTTATCTTCCTTAATAAACTTCTTCTTTGATCCCCTGAAGACGTGCTTGTTAGGGGCAAATCTTAATATTTTAAATTATAAATATATGAGAATATTAAAATATTTTGTTTAAATATTTGTTAATATTATATAAAAGTTAAATTGTAAATAAAAAAAAAAAACTTTTTAATATATGTATATAAATATAAACGCAGTTTTTTGAAGTATAATAAAATTTTGAAAAATATATTATTATTAACAATATCAATTAAAACATTTCCAAAAATATTTTTAAATTATCCGTTTCCAATATCCATGCTTTTATTTCGACTTTATATTTGTTTAATGAAACATATTTTTTAATTTTTGTTGGTAAATAATCGTTTAAATAAAAACATAAATATTTGAATTTTTTTGTCCTATGGACTTATTTATTTAAGGTTTTATGGTTATTTCATTTTTATGACGAGTATTATGATTATGGTTTTTAAATTGTATAAGATTTTTATTTTTAAATATATATATTAAGATATTGTAAATGTAAAGTTGTCTAATGTTCATTTTCTTTGTTTCAGAATATAATTTTATTGAAGGATAAAGATAATCTTTATTAAATATAATTTTTAGAAATCTTTTCTGTAATATTTCTAATTTTTTAACTAAAGTTCTATTTATTCCTCCCCAACCTAAAATTCCGTAATTTAAATGAGTTTTAACTAAAGCATAATATAATATTTCCAGTTGTTTTACGTTCAACATTTTTTTAATGTTTCTAAAAATAGGTAGTAAACTTCTTAATTTTTTAATCAAATATTCTATGTGAAAATTCCAATTTAATTTACATCCATCCAACTTATTCCTAGCTTTCGTCTTGATCTGCAGAAGAGTCGAAAATCCACTTTCGCAAAGATAAGTAAAAGCAAAGGTGCTATAATTATTTAAAAAAAGTGCATTCTGATAAATTTACGTATTCTGCGCAAAGTTTTTAAAATGATGGAGATTGGTGGATATTAATATTTGATGACCCCCCAAAAAACCAGTGCGACCCCCTTGGGGGGTCGCGACCCACCGGTTGGGAACCACTACTCTAGATCAACTTTCCGTTGGTTTCTAAATTGTCCATAGTTTTGGTAAAACAAGATAAGTAGTAAAGAGTAGGCCATGAAAACGTTAAAATTATAGTAGAAATTAACAAGAAATATCATAATAGTAGATTCTGTAACGAGGTTGGAATGAAAATTTGATCCGAGTGGAAGATTCCGACCGCGAGCGTAGCGAGCGTGAGGAACCACGAGAATCGAATTTTCATTTTAACCGAGTAGCAGACTATATTTTCTCCACGACCAAAAATACTATTCGCAATATTTGTAATTTCAGGTGGAGTATTATCCAATTCCATATCTGATTCATCCGATTTTTCACTCATATTTTGACTTGCACTAAAATTACATTTATGATACTTATTGTTAATTTTTACTATTACCTAATAAATAATTATCAACTTGTGATACACCGTTAGAAAGGAAATTAAATGAATAATTTTATTACAATAAAACAAGGATGGGTTGCTATTTGAAAAATCGAGAAAATCCGTTTTTTTTAACAGGCTGTAAATAAAATAGCCCTAACGGATACATTTTTCTCAAGAAAGTCAATTTTATATTATAAAGCAGGTTGAAATGAACCATTTCAACGTTTCCATGGCCTACTCTTTACCGCTTACCTTGCTTTATCAAAGTTAGGGACATTTTAGAAAACAAAGGAAAATTGATCTAGGCGGCCATTTTTAAAACAAATGATGATGTGTGATATGTCATTAAAAAGAGGTTTTTTTATGGAATTTAAGCATCAAATAAAAACGGGGAGTTTCCATTTAGGTCCGCTAGATTAATCTCCTGGTTCAGCCAGATAATTTTTATGGAAACAATTGGGTCAAGAATGGTTTCTTTGGAAATTATTTATTATATATAAATTATTTATTATCTTATCGGTAAAGTTACCAAGAGATGGATCTAGCGGACCTTGAAATTTTAAAGTAGACTTCACTTCCGGTTAAACCGGAAGTGGATTTGTAGGTTTGAATTGGCCGAAAAATAGTAATTTACACATTTATTAACAGCATTTAAATCTTTACTTTTAAAATTATGGAAAGGAGGAAGCACTTTCTTGTAGAGGTGAGATTAACGGTGACTTTCAAGTAACCGGTATACCAGTGACAGTGACTTTAAGGTCACCGGTATTTTTAACAGCGACTTCAGACCCGGTGACTTTCATAAAAATCTCTACCTTTAGATGAAAATATTTTTATGAGGAAAAATAATAATAATATTAATAATAATAATAATAATAATAATAATAATAATTATAAATGACTTTATTGTAAATAACTTACAAATGGCAAAGTTGAAGAAAGCTCCCTTACTTAACCACTATCTTAGAGCTTGTTCTTCTTACTGTTTGATGATATTAATCACTGCGTGTAACCCGGGCCTTTTAAAATCATTTAAAATTTATATAAAAAATATATTTGCATATTAATATTATCTAAAAAATCTTTAAAAAAAATAGTCTTTAATAAATCAACTTTTCACACAAGCTCTCATAAAAACTAAACATTAAATATCACTAATCTATAAACACAACTTTCAAAAATATATACTGTGACAGTGAAATAAAAACCAAAACGTAACCTAAATCCTATAATCCTTTTAAACCACGTCAATCCGTGGCATCACCCTGCAAGTTATGCAAATACCACCTTTTTGAGCTTGACCAACCACAAGCAAAAATAAATTTTATTATTTTAATATTGTTTCCGATGTGTTTAGCAACCAGTCATACAGGTCGCTGCAGAGCCCGGCGCCTCGATGAAAATCGAAAATCCAATCGCGCTGTTATCTGTACTCGCAGGTCGCTGTTTAGGTCGCTGCAATGTTGCCAGGTCTGGTGATTTTTCACCAGATTTGGTGATTTTGAACCCCATCTGGTGATCTGGTGAAAACTTTTTAAAAAAGTCTAATTTCTGGTGATTTTTCGACACTGATGATAAGCTTATATCTTAAAAAAAAACGAGAGAAAAATGGCTTGATTGTGTTTTATTCTTCTTTGTTAAAAATGGTGACATTGATGCAAAAACTTACTGGTTTCAAAAGCGAAAAGCGTTTGTCTTTGTCTGGAAACTCTCTACTTCTCTGTGCCGAATATTTCTTAGTAGCGGGGGATTTACAGAATTTGTATCTGTTACTGTTTTATATATACTGTTTTTTATATAGTGATTTCTAAAAAAAAAAAAAAGGTCGTACCTCGGAAATAACATACATCTGATTTAAGTTCTTGGCACCGGGGTGCGCACTCATGTTTATAGCTTAAACAACATGAGTGCCCACCCTGACGTCAAAAGCTTAAATGAGAGGTATGTTAATTTCGAGGTATGACCTTTTTTTTTTTTTTTTTTTTAGAAATCACAGCAATATATTTGATTTTACATTAATTATATGGTGTTGTATGTGATAATGCGAGAAATTAAGAATCTGGTGATTTCTGGCAACTTTTAAAGCAAGGGTCTGGTGATTTTTAATTTTTTGACCTGGCAACATTGGGTCGCTGGTCGCTGTTTAATATTCGACCAGTGACCAGTGACTTGATCTGATCGGTCGCCGGGTAAGCCCGATACTTGGAGCGGCGACCTGGGTGTGGTACGGTAGGTCGCGGTCGCGGTGACCTGGGCAATTTGGTCACCGCTAATACCGGTTGCCGGTATAAGTCACCGGTACAAAAATATTGCTCATCTCTACTTTCTTGTGTCACCCGGCATTCAACTTGTGTTCAACCGGAAGTGACAGTCAGACGTTGGTTGGAATAGTAAAAAGGTGCACACGACAGTGTAACCATAAAATATAACTTACCAAATTTTCATAAACATGTTTTATTTTATAAGGACGAGACAAGCTGGGTGGTAATTTTTTTAATAAAAAGGAAAATAATACTTACCAGCAATTGATAGGGACTTTTTAATATTCTCCTGATCAACCTTCAAGCCGATCGTGCCATTGCTGCCATAAGTAATTACTGTCTCGCTCGAGTATCCGGTTACTCTTATTATTTTCGGGGATTTAGACTGATCTGCGGGTCGAGTAGCGGCAATAATCTTGCGACGTTCCATAACAGGTTTGGGTATAACGATATTAAGAACGCCCAGTGGTTTATCTTGTTTTAGATTTTTGTCGGCGTCACATAATACTTTCGGTAGTTCTTTTGGATATTCTAAATAAGTGAGTCTCATTATTACTAAACCGCAAGAATTCGGTGCTTAACGGAACCCTATTCACGACTTTTTATATACAGGGTGCAAAAAAGGTCTGGAATATTGCGTATATTTTAAAAATTACTGAATTTAATTTTTTTATTCATTCGATTATGTAAAAAATGACTTGAAATTCAAAGCCCATATTTACTCGCGTTAATATCACAACCAGGCGGCATTTTATAGGAAATTAGAAAATAATATAATATGTAGGGTGTTCCATTTAAAAAATGCCAGTTTAGTCCGCTACACTTTTTTGAGCCACCCTGTACTTTTTTAAATATACCGTAAAACGGGGTTACTTTGCACTCAGTACGGTAACTTTGCACCAACTCTGTAAAATATTATTTTTGGTAGCACAGTGCTCCATCTTAATTTGAGGCCCCTACTAATATCATGTGCAGAGAAAGAACACTGCAATATATCATCTCAAGAGGTTAGACACTCCCGCATTCCGTCATTTGTCATTCATTTCCCGCCATATTATATAACCTCCAAATTGTCACGTTTTAAAACTGTGCAAAATCTTCTTGCCGAGAAAGCCTAAGCTGATAAATATTGGTAAGTACACGTTCAATCGCATGTACAATTATTAGTTTATAGATGCAGGTAATAAAATAGGTCAATAAAATACATATTTAGGTTTTTCTATTTTTTTTGTTTACATTGGCAATTTCCATATAAAATTGGGAATACTTTGCACCGTACAACTGGTGCAAAGAATCCCCACTTTCTTACGAAATTGGCGATACTTTGCACAATATCTGAAATGGTGCAAAGTATGACTCGTATGCGGTTACTTTGCTTTAATTATAGATAAAACGGTAAAACTAGTTTAAAATGAAGTGGAGCAAAGTATACCCTTTCCGTGGTATACTTTGCGCCAGGATGTAAATCGATTTTGTGTCCTAATCTTGCAATGAATTAACTTAAAAATGTAATGAGACTTAATGAGCTTAATTATATCCACCGAAAATCATAAAATAATTATATTAGTATTAAGATATTTTTATCTTTCAATAAAAAAAATTGTGCAAAAAGCGGTGCAAAGTAACCCCGTTTTACGGTACCGCTTTTACGTCCATACCTCATGCTGGCTTAGTATTTTTGATAAGTTCCTCGATATTGAGTTAATTAAGACCCGGTATAAATAAACACAAAACATATATAAAATGCAAAAATAACTTTTAGAATTATTCTCGAAGGCAAGGGCCTCTCGACATATTAAGCACCGGTTCCCGCAGATCACCGAAGTTAAGCTGTGTCGAGCGCGGTTAGTACTTGGGCAGGTGACCGCTTGGGAACACGGCGTGCTCTTGCCTCAGGAAAGAGTGTAAAATGAATCGACACCTAGCCATCCTATTCACGCCGGACAGGCCGGATGAGATCGGATATCTCGTAGGATGAAGGTGCCGTTTCACACTCCCCAGTCGGTAGACCACAATTGTGGTCGAAGACCGGTTCAAGATGGCCTCCGTTGTCGGCGAACCGTAAAAAAAAATTATTCTTGAAACTGTGACGAATGACATAAGTTTGACCTGATTATAAAGTGTTAATGTTACGATGCTCGCCAGGCGAAAAGGCCAGCACGTCGAGCGGGACCGGCTAGTTGTCTAATAATTTGAATAATAAGAATACCTTTTTTCCCTAATTCTTCCTTAGATAATCTGCTCATATATACTTTCTTTCCTTTAGGAGCTCCGCTTCCTGCTGGTGTACCTGCTGTGCTAAAATCGGGATTTTTCGATGGGGCAGGCAAACTTGAGCTTCTTGTTGTTTCTAAAATTATAGAAAGTGTTTAAATATATTTTTTTAAAACATTATTATGATAAGAAATAATTTATTGCAATTTTGCTGCTCTTTCAGCACCGACAAAATAGTTTTTAAAAACGTTTGTAGAGGGCTAAATTATTTGAAACTAACGAGCTGAAACTATTCCAGGGGCTCGATACTTAAAACTCTGTTAATTAAAAAGTGCTCTTTTTGAAGTCGAATTTGCATAATTTTCACTAACCTACAAATATAGTTTGACATAAGCGACGTCACTGGTATTAGGCCATCCAACGATGTGTCAAAAATGGCGGCTGATGGCAAATACTGCTTTGTAATTGGTAGACGTGAACATAAAAATTTAGAAAAATGCGAATTTACAAAAAATAAGTTTAGGTGACGAGACACTAACAAAAATACTTGAAATAGTTGTTGAGATTTAAATTCTAGGTCTATACCGGGTGTCCACGGAAGATGGCTCGCCCCGATAACTTTTGTTTTTAAAGATAGTGAAATGAAAATTGGAGGATTTACATATGACGTAAAATTGCATTTTTTTACAAGTGATTTAACTTTATGAAACCAATCTTGCATTTTAAGTCTACGACTGCTTTTTAGGTTGACTATGTTTGTTTAGGAATAAGACTGAGTCTACTTAATAAAATGTCTGATATCATGACGAGCGAATTTTTTTCGATCCCGGGATTATATTTTTATTTCCCGAGATCCTGGGATTGGAAGAGTATTATAGCGCCTACATCGTATAAAGGGAGAGCACCCTAATATGTTTAATTTTAGATGTCCTATTTCCGAGTCTTTTGTTTCTGGGGTGTTACACGTATGCAAACTTAAGGTGGGGGGACAGTTCCTTGGGAGGGATGCGTGCCCCGGAGATTTAGTTTAGATATTTTCGCGTAACGCCGTTGCACGGGTTCCACTTAGGACGTTTTAGGTGGAGCTTAACTTAAGGTGTCACTAAAACTTTTCCGTTGCACAGTCGCTAAACCGGCACATAAGCTAGTCCTTAAGTAGATATAATTACTTGGGCGGGTGACCGCTTGGGAACACGGTGTGCTCTTGCCTCATGGAAGAGTGTAAAATGAATCGATACCTAGCCATCCTATTCATCAAAAAAAATTTACAGTCCATTAATTACTCAACAATCATCCTTTTTCTTTTCGAACCAGCGAAAATACGCTCCAGTATATAAATATAAACGCAGTTTTTTGAAGTATAATAAAATTTTGAAAAATATATTATTATTAACAATATCAATTAAAACATTTCCAAAAATATTTTTAAATTATCCGTTTCCAATATCCATGCTTTTATTACGACTTTATATTTGTTTAATGAAATATATTTTTTAATTTTTGTTGGTAAATAATCGTTTAAATAAAAACATAAATATTTGAATTTTTTTGTCCTATGGACTTATTTATTTAAGGTTTTATGATTATTTCATTTTTATGACGAGTATTATGATTATGGTTTTTAAATTGTATAAGATTTTTATTTTTAAATATGTATATTAAGATATTATAAATGTAAAGTTGTCTAATGTTCATTTTATTTGTTTCAGAATATAATTTTATTGAAGGATAAAGATAATCTTTATTAAATATAATTTTTAGAAATCTTTTCTGTAATATTTCTAATTTTTTAACCAAAGTTCTATTTATTCCTCTCCAACCTAAAATTCCGTAATTTAAATGAGTTTTAACTAAAGCGTAATATAATATTTCCAGTTGTTTTACGTTCAAAATTTTGTTAATGTTTCTAAAAATTGGTAGTAAACTTTTTAATTTATTAATATTCTATGTGAAAATTCCAATTTAATTTACTGTCAAAGATTATTCCTAAATATTTTACTTGATTAACTTTTAAAATTTCAATGTCATCAGTTATTTTAATACTATTCATATTTTGTAGTATGTTATTTGGATTTAAAGTGAAAGGAAGATAATTAGTTTTATCAAAATTAATTGTTAATAAATTTTTATCAAACCAATTTTTTATTATTTTAAAATCTTTTTTAATTTTGCCCTAACCAGTTGATTCTGCACTTAAAACATTTTTCTCGAAATGTTTTCGTTCATTTTTATTTCTAAAGTATGTGCATTCAAAAGTGTTTGTGTTTTATTTTGCAAATATTTGGATTTATTTGACAAGTGAGTTATATTTTTAGAAATATTCCCATAAATTACTTTCCGATTTTGAATTTGAATTTCTACTTCTACTCTTAGTTAGATTTTTAAAATTTATTTATTCCATAAATAAATATTTTCTCAAATCCCTGATTACTTTTTAAATTCTTTTTAATTAATTTTAATTTATTCTCAATTATTTTCCAAATTTCTTGACATTTCCCAAAACTCTTTGAACAATTTTCCAAAATTTATAAATTTGTATTTTAAAATTTTTAATCGTTATCAAAGGATTTTAATTTTGATTTTATTTCAAATATTTTTAGTATAAAACACTTAGTTTCTACACTGAAGTAAATACTTTCTTTCGGTTGATTTTAATTTAAGAAATATTATTACTATTTTAAAAATTCTTGAAGTCTATAAATTCTTATTAAGAGACCCTTAATATTTGCAACAACTAACTGGTCCAAAATTTTACTTTTTAAGTAAGCATATGTCACGGTCGCTACATCATGGTAAAAATGGCAGCTATCCCGGGATTCTGGTAAATATTATGTCGCATTTAGATGAAGTTCAGTGGCAACGCGTAGAACAAAAAATTGATTTATTTTACATAACTCTCAAATATCAATCCGCTGACTTTAAATAAACATACTAATTACGAACCTCTTTTTACAGAATCCTTTTTTTCAGTTGAACCAGTTTTTACCTCCGCCAAGGGAGTATCGGGGTTTTTCGGTGGTATCGAGTTCGAAGACCAACTGGAAAACTTCGTTTTGGATTCTTGAAGCTTCTGTGCCGACTTTGAAGTTCTCATTGACTGCTGTGATGCCGGCTGCGATGACAGGTTAAAGTACTTGGTTTGTTCCTGCAGGCCTGTTAAAATACGATATTTAAAATTTGACATAGAAAGATTGAGATTTCGGTAGGAATTATGAATAGTTTTTGTAATATTCCTTTTAAAAAAGCAACTTGACAACAGTACAATTTTATCATAGTGACTTTTTCTTCTATTGTGTAACTTATAATAATTACCTAGGTTAAAAATTATTACTAGTAAAAATCTAATACATTCAGACAGGGTTGACATGATATACATATATCACTGATATATCATGATGTATATCAATGATATTTGCGGTGGAACACTCGGCGTATTTTTTCTCGAGGGTATTTTGGTTCGTGGTAGGGTTCGTGGTAGCCAATGAAAACAAAAATGGTTTGGGAAAGATCTCAGTTTATTGTTTTTCACACTTCTCCTGTAGGTACTAGAAAAATTTAACGTAGTCAGTAAGATAGGCCACGTGTGGGGGACAAATAAAAAATTATGGTTATGAGAAAAATATTAATATGTCAATTAAATTTAAGAAAACTCACCTAGAAAAATTTAACGACCAGGCACGTAGTGACTTTACTTCTTTGGTAAAACAAAACTAAGTGGCCAAAGGCTCGCGCTTTTACTAGTATTATTTTGGAAAAAAAAGATAACTGAGAACCCACGCTTCTAGGTCTTTCTCTCGTTCAGAGCAAAAGGACCGGTGGAAAAATTTTAACCTCCGTGAAATTAACTGTCAACCAGGTGGGGGTCCAGGCGCCCAATTCAAAACCGACCAATGATAGCCGACTTCGTCACCCGCACTTTACCGGTCGCGCCGCCACACGGCTAACACGTGTACCCGACATGGGCGTAGATATGGGGTTTTGCCACATATTTATAGCTCGATATATATCATGATATTTATTATTGAAAAATAAATTTTAATTTACCGCCAAATTTTGTATGGTTTGGGTTGGTATTACGGTTGGTAATATTATTTAGTAATTTAAATGGCTTGGTACATATTTAATTCTCCTAATTTGTTTCGGGTTCGCTTCTAGGAATCCCCTATTTAAAGGAGACACTTGGAAAAAAACTTATTTTACCCCAAGAAGTTCGTTGGAACACGATGACCGATGCTATCAAGCCGTTCTTAGAAAATCGAGGTAAGCTGGTGCAGCTATGTCAAGATCACAAAAATGACATAGATCCTGACATAACTAAAACCATAAATGACATAAACATTGTAACGAATGCTGAACATATGCTAAGTCACCTAAAGCCAATAGCAGTCGCTTTAGACAGAGCTCAAAGGGATAAAGCGACTATTGCCGTTGTAGTTGAAAAATTGGCATAAACTGGAACTGGATCTTAAAGGGCCACCCTTAAACATTAAAAAGCATTTTTATCAAAGGAGGGACATGACTTTAAATGCTCCACATTACTTAGCTAATTTGCTTGACAATAGATTTTTTGGAAAATGTTTGAGTGACTATCAAAGAGAACAAGCATATGCTTATTTAAGTGAAATTAATGCAGACTTCGTTCCATTTATAATGGCCCTATTAGTTGAATCAACACCATTCCCCAAATATGTATTTGGATCTCAGTTTAAAATACACTTCCTATGGTGTGGTGAAAAGGAATTGTTATTGAGGATGAGGATTGGCCAAATAAAAAAGACTTCCTGGCTTTATGCGAACAACTGCTTACTGCAGTTGCGTCTACCGCGTCCATTGAGAGAACCTTTTCATCATTTGGACTCGTGCAATCGAAACTACGCAATAGGCTTGGAAATGAAAAATCTGGAAAAATAAAGTTTTTATTTAAATACTCTAATCAAATAGAAACAAATATAAAAGAAAATATTGATTGGATTTGGGCAGGAGCTGTACCGAAAGAATTACCGGGACGTTCCATCGATTCTGACGAATCTGACGCTGATTTACCATTGATAAAGCTGATTTAAGATGGTTATTTATATTTTTTTTCGGGATTTTTTTTGTTGTACGCATTCACCCTAGGTCCCTAGTCGGTTGTCTATATAGGTGAATATCTGTTATTATTATTTTGTTAGCTTTTATGCTTGTTCCGAGGCTTGTTCTGTTTAGACATAATATTTATGTTTTAATAAAAATATTTACTCAAATATCTACTTCCTTGAGTTTACTTGGCTCTACTATAAGTATGATTTTATCTGTTTTGGATGAAACAAATTATTTGATATATATATCGGATATATATCCGATATTTGATATTTATATAAATATCCTTAAGAACCGTTCTCTGCAAGTGGCGATTGACGGGTTTCTCTCAGACACCTTCACCATCAATGCCGGTGTTCCTCAAGGGTCCATATTGTCGCCTACCCTCTTTTTACTGTATATTAACGACCTTCTAGTGAAAACCCAAAATCCAATTTATAGCTTTGCTGATGACAGCACACTTGTCTCATCTTTTACCTTGACTCCCCAAACATCCGCTGCCGACGCACATCTTCGCAGGCAGCATGAAGTATTGCGCCTCAACAATGACCTGGAAGAAATTTTGGCTTGGGGTGACAGTAACCAAGTCGAATTTAATGCTAAGAAAACCCAGGCAGCAGTCTTCTCTAAAAAGGTTAACATTGCAGAACCGGATATAGTCATGGCAGGACACGCAATTCCCCTGGCACCGTCTATTAATTTGCTGGGGGTCAATCTGGGAGGTAACATGTCTTGGCATGATCACGTTGCCGCAATTGCCAAGACAGCTGCACAGAAACTTGGTGTACTTTTCCGCACCAAAAGGCTGTACACACCTCATCAACTTTTGACACTCTACAAAGCCCAGATTCGACCATCATTAGAATATTGCTCTCATGTCTGGAGCTCTGCACCCAAGCACACCCTTCGGCTACTGGATTCCATTCAAAGGAGAGCCGTTCGTCTGATCGGCGACCCCGAGCTGACCAAGACCCTCGATAGCCTGGAGCATCGAAGACAGGTTGGTGATTTGGCTCTCTTTTACAGATATTTCCATGGCAGGTGTTCGACTGACATTGCCCACTTGATTCCACCTAGAGCAATGCAAAACAGAAATACACGGCGAACCGATACCGCTCATCCATATGTTGTTCAGCTTAGTACTCCTCGAACTTCATTGTTCAAGAATTTTTTCATCTGGAGAACGTCATCTTTGTGGAATGATCTTCCTGAGGTCGTGTTTCCCAATGAATACAATCTTCAACGTTTCAAGACCAACGTTAATCGCTTTTTTCGCACTCGCACCGCTCCCAGAGCGCCTTAAAGGATTTTTCCTACAGTGCAGGTGTTTTATCATAAAAAAAATAAAAAAAATCATAATATTTGCCAACCCAGCATTCAGATTACATTTAACAATGACAAATCACAGGTTGATAAGTCCAACCAATGCTGGTGCACGCAGCATCACATGTTGAATTCCAATAAAAAACCAATCGTAATCCTATTAAATAAGTTAAGATCGGGTTGTCGAAAATAGTTCAAACGCCGCATGTGTACTCACCACACAAAGACCCTAAGAAGGTCTCCCTACAACCCCGCACTAGAGTTAACAGGGAAGCAAATAGTTGGACAATCTAAAACTTGCATGGTTTCCAACCACGATGCACCACCCGGCATTTGCTATTGTTTGGTTTGGTATAAATAAAAAAATCGCAGCCCCCCCCCCCCCCCCCCTTTGACAAATTCAGAGACCGCCACTGAAGGGAGTCGTCAAGCTAGTAAACGCACTGTCAAAATTAAATAAATAATGTCAAAACAAGGTCCGTCTTTATATTACGACCCGGACAAAAAGGTAAATCCTGTATTTATTTTCAACGTTTCCGATTTTATCTTGGTATGGACAACGGCAACTTTATAGTCTATTTAAATTAGGTTAATTTTTTCCCCAGAAAATGTATATGTAGGTAAAACTGTATTTGTTATTACTCACCAGATGTTGACGATTTTGGTGGACAACTGGCAGTTCGAAAAGCCGAATTATCATCTGTGCCTCTAACGTGCCTGCCTGGTTTACCAAGCTTCTTGATCAGTGCAGTAGTTGGGGGACAACTAATTGGTCTTGGCTTCACGAAATTTACAATAGAGGGACGTCCTTAAAAACGTACGTACTAAATTAATGAACCATCAGTCATTATTATATGTACAATAATATATACGTCTCTACAATAATTAATCAAATAATAATTGTATTAGTTCAATTTGATATTGTTGGTTATTGTCACATCTTATCTAACTTGTAAGATAACAACACATTAAAAAAGGGTTTCTTAAAGCATTGTTAAGCTTCCAATGAGATAAGGATGTGACAGGAACTACCAAAATAAAATTATATCTATCAAAGTCAGATCTGATTGATAACATGAAATCTACCTGTCACAGGACATTTGAAAGTTAGATTGTAATTTTAACAGCTCTGGTGACATCTTATCTCACAACCACATATAGTGTGACAAGAATCAGCAGAATAATATCGGAATTTCCTTACCTCTTGCAGAAGGTTTTGTTGGTGGACCTATAGAGTTCTTATAATCCGATTTGTTTACAATCTGTTTTTCTTCATTCTTATTCGTCCTACGTCTTTGTATAACAGCAGGAGGACAAGTAAAAAGCCTTGATGATACAGATGCTACAACAGCGATACTTTCTAAAAAGTATCAATAGTAGTACGTCATAATACGAAAAAAAAAATAAGTTTCTTTACTTTTCTAAATATTTCTATTTAATAATGGAGTACATTTATCTTATATTAAGACGCAATAAGCGCATGACTGCACCCATTTCAGTTTAGTATAAAATAGAGCTGTAATTACCAAACTTATTTAGTATTCACCTGAAGGCGACTGGAGATACTTACAAGTTGAAACATTACGATTTGAAAACAAATAAAGACATTCATGTTTAATATTTAAAATGTTACACATACAGGGTGTCTCTAAAAGGTGCGGCAAAAAAGCTCTCCACAAGTTCCTGAGGCGTAAATATGACGATCTAACCCAACTTACCTTAGTCCAAAAGTGGATGATTTCGGAGATACCGAGTATCAAAAGTTCAATTTGGTTTTCATTTTTTATAAATAATTTTTTTAATAATTGGTGTATTGTCACAATATTTGGCGTGTGGGGGTTTTGCGGGGTAAGGAATTAGAATCTGCTCTCATTTTTATGGTAAAGTTTAGAGGGCGCCACCTGCGGTACCTTGCACACGTTTAAAACGAAATAACTTTTTTGAGCCTGAATAATGTATTTTTTTTTTTTAATGTTTAATAAAAAATAAGTGTACCTATGTACATGATACACGCATTTGTCACACCATTTTCAGTATTTAAGAATGGATAATAATAGTCAAAACCCATAAATTAAGCCAAAACCTGGTGGTACTACCTGCACTTGATGAAAATAAAGAATTTTGCAATGAAATCAATGCCAAATTATGAAAGCTTCTTAAATATTCGTTGGGTCACTCTGTAGTTCCTTTGCATACCTAATGAACTTTTATTACTCTACACCTTTCTGAAATAGACTATAATGAAGTATCGTATATAATGTTAATATTAGACAAAGAATAGCACAAAATAATTTATTTTGATAAGTACATTAACCAACTGAGATAAATGTTTTTTGGTGAATGCAGCCATAAAAACCGTAAAGCTTAACAAAAACAATTTGATGATTCCTTATCTAACGGTGACTCTAATTGATTTTACTTACCCTTTTGCAAAGGTTTCTTTACCACAGCGGTATTTGGTTTGGAAATTTTAACAACAGCCTTTAATGACTGTGCCCTTGAAGGAACGCTTACCGCCCGCTGTTGCTCAGATTTCATCAACCAGTTAGAATTATTGGCGTTCGAGTCTTGAATGCCTACAATGGTATTCAATGTAGGAAGTTATTATTTAATTTATCTACTCACGTGAGATAAAAACTTCTTTTGGTACTCATTTTGAGCGGAGACAAGAATAATACAAAGCATATTAAAATAGATGTCTCTGCCAAAAAAGCCTCGTAAAGTCTCATAAAGTCTGTAGAGATTTTAAAAGAAACTATAAGGTGAACCAGATATGATATACTTTTCGTAACGTTTTATCAGTGTCTATAAGAAAATAAATTATATGTGAATTCCCTTTCGGAAGCCCAGTAAAAACACGCAATACTACTATTCTTACTAATAAATAATTACAGATCGGTTTATAATTTATAAAGTATCAATTTGAACTTAAAATCTCAAATAATGAAAATTTCACCAACAAATATTCAAAACGCATGATACAACTACACAAGATATGATATCAACAGGGTGCGCAGTGGATCGTGACGTCACCTAGTGAGGAATTTTTGAATTGAACGCGCCGAATTAGACGGCAAAGCGTAGTATACGTTATTAAAAGGCAATTTTATATGAAATTTTTAATAAATTTATTTCAAATCATATTAGCCTTAGAATTTGTACTGTGACTGAAATATTGAAACATACATTTTATATAGATTGATTATTGTAATCAAAAATTAAAACTTCTTTTTACTTACGTTCCTTAACTCAAACTTTTAGATGTGATTGTTATTATGCTAACAGAAAAACTTCTTTAAAGTACGTAGGAATTCATTTAGACTAAAATTTTACATGGAAACAGCATGTTTCAAGCAAAAATATTTTATTTTTAAATTATTTGAAAATATAAATATTTTGACTCCAAGTACTTTAAAGGTGCACAAGTAGAATTAATATTAAATGATGGCATTGTTTGGGAAAGTTAATAATAAAAATAGGAAATATCTTTATTTAAAGTAATTATAAAAATAGACAATAGAAATTAATATTTAACCGTTCACTCTAAAAGTTGATAACACGAACAAGTTAAATAGGTATACATTGCGAATATGGAAATTGGAAAACGACACACTGTCCAATATTTTTTTTGTATAGAAAAGAGCTTAAAATATTTTTACCCGTTAGTATTCGTTCAAAAAATAATTGTTCTGAATTTATTTTACATAAAAAGTTTTAATACAAAATTTAGATTATTGTTTATTTTTCATTTTTCTTTTTCTAGAAAGGGTCGCATCATTTTAATTCTCTGCTACAAAAATCACATCAACATCAAAAATAATGCATATGCATATGCAGTGTAAAAAAAATAAACAAAGCCGATATTTGTCAGGTGTATTTTTCAACAATTCGTGTTTCAAAATTTCATTCATGGTCATCGTCACTGAAATGTTTATCGTTGCGTTTACACACACGCTTCCAAACACCTTGTAATTCCTTAAAATTGGACATCAGACGTAAAACTCTTGCGTTTATTATCGACATTATACCACCATATACCGCACACCTCATTTTTCAGTAATTTTACAAATCAGTTATCAGAAATAAACGACTGGTACATAATTCAAACTCTAACGTAAACAACGAAGAATATCGCAATATGGCGGTTTTTACTCACTAGGTGACGTGACACTAGTTGTATCATGCTCAAAACGCAAGATAGATAAATATCACGATTGGAGTGGTTCAATACTAACTTGATTGTTATACTAGGCATTGTGCGTTTTTATTCTTTACGCACAGTTGTGCGTAAAAATGGATTTACTTATAGAGAAAAATGTACGTAAAACAATGTTTACTAATATAAAAGTAGAGAAAAAGTTATTTTGTACTTTCGCGACGGGAATTTCTGGAAAACTGATAAGTACAAATAATACCGAATATTTACAAACAAAGACGCATTTTGTAACATGAAAGCCAAGAAAGTTAATACAGTTTCGAACACGTATGCAACCCGGTAAAATTATGTAAATTCGTTACACAACGTCATGTATATCACCGTCAAAGTTGCTGGTTAGTTAATTATTGTTAAAAATCTTTATGTAACCCCACTATATAGGCCGTTAAAAAAAATAGTCGTCGAATTAAAAACCTTCTTCATTTTGAAGCCGGTTAAAACTGGATAGTAATAATTCTTTTACTTACCGTCACTGGAGGATTTTGGGGGACAGCTAGCTGCCCTACCACCCGCCTTGTTCTCTACCAATACGGCCCTGGTATCTATGTTTTTCGATTTTCGAATCTGGGCGGATAATGGAGGACAACTAACGGGTCTTGAGGGCACAGTCTTTCCACGAAGGTTATTTTCTAAAACACAGGATTAATCCTTGGTTATCTAGTTCTAGTTGTAACAATACAATTTTTTATGGGACATTTGGCATAAATAAGAAAATTAAAATGATAATAAATCAAAGCCAAAACTCTGTACCGGGTGGCCGGCCATATCTCAGAAACTAGTAATCGTACAGCATCCGGGTAAATTTTTTTATGATAAAAGTGCCCAAGAGAAAATGCTGGAAATTATTTTAGAGTTTGTAAAATACCCGCAAGGGGGCGTACCAGCCATGAACAAGGTTAAAATTAGGATTTTCATCGTGTTTTGACTAATTGACCGTTATAAAAAGTATCTGTATAATAATCCTTAGATATTTCCTAATATTTTTTTTTCTACGCAGTTTTTCCGATCTAGTAAAATAAAGTGGTGGGGGAATTAATTTTTTTCTAAAAATATGCCACGATTACTCCGGTTTGGCACAACCGATTTGAACAAACTTAGTCTCCTTTAAGGGATCTTTATTTACCTTATAAACTGCGCTTTTGTTTTTTTAACCTTGAATTTTGCCTTCGCCGCTAGATGGCGTTAACCGAAATATAAGCAAATATTAAGCTATTTCTCGGAAAAGTTAAATGCAATGATAATATAATATAAAAAATAGTGCGAGAAGAAACGAGAATGCTTTATTATGAATATACAAAATGGTACTTAAGAAGTAGTACTTCAAAACCTAACCATTTGCACCAAAAACTGCTCTTAGATCTACGCTCCTAAATTACACGATTTCTGAAAAAATCATTTACTTTATTTTTAATCATGAAAAACCGAACCCGAAAAACGCTGGCTAGTCATACAAATGTCTTATTTTAAAATTTTGGATTGATACCAATATTCATATTTTTCACAAATATAAAAAATGTTTTTTTTTAATAAAGAGCCAGCTAGAAAAATCACAAAAAAAACATTTACAAAAATAAATGTAATCCAACAATGCAGAGGGGGAGAGGTAATAATTTAATTTTCGCAATTTGATAGTAGTTAGGTGAATTTTAAACGAACTTTGAGCCGGGCCCCGAAAATTTTTCGCCTGCGACGCTTTTCCGCCTTCTTCACTAGGTACAATATCATAAAATACATGTAGTTCCGACTGTCCCTTCCTCCACAAAAAACAATGTCCTACTTACGCCCCCCCCCCTCCCCCCGAAGGATATTTTCTAACTACGCCACTGCCTAGATTTAATATATTTATACTAAAAAACACGAGTATTTGGCAATCGATCAAAGCTATAACAATAACAAAAAAATGTATTTTTTAAAAGTAACGATTTACACAAAGTAACGAGTCCTAATACCCAAAGTAACGAATCGGTCCAAGTCCTTAAAAGTAACGAAAATTTACATCACTGGTACAATGGTCTCGTAACCCCTAAAGAGGAGCCGCCACTGCGAGTCCTCAAATAAATTAATAAAATATTATTTCTAACTAGGCTCTTACTTGCGCTTGCTGGAATTCGAGCCTCTTTTGGCCCAAAAGTTGCGGCACGCCCATTTTCAAACCTCTCGCGGATAACCGTTACACTTTTTACTACAGGACCCCGCATAGTTATGTTATTCATGGTAATACCTCCCCGATTCGATATGTTTTTTTGGATTTGCAACGCATTTTTAGACGAGGAAGGATCCTGTTCTCTCAATGCACCATCACTCGGTTTAATCAGTACGGGAAATTTTTCTTTGTACCCTAGGCTGGTTTCTAAAAAGAAAGAATTAATTTAACGATGAAAAAAATCGTTTTACGAAAATCGATCGGAAATATTGATATTTCTGATAATATTTCTGAAAGAAAAAGTCAATATTTCCTTACACTTAGTCGTTGCTAGGTAACGGAAAATAACTGTTAGGAATAGTAGATTCTGTAACGAGGTTGGAATAAAAATTTGATCCGAGTGGTAGAACCACGAGTATCGAATTTTCATTCTAACCGAGTAGCAGACTATATTTTCTCCACGACCAATAATACTATTCGCAATATTTGTAATTTCAGGTGGAGTATTATCCAGTTCCGTATCTGATTCATCCGATTTTTCACTCATATTTGGACTAAAATTTGTCTGCTGACATTGACAGTTTCTAAATTCATGACAACCTATGTCGTTTAGATCAATTACAGAATATTCGTTCCGTATCTTGTTATGGAATACACGCAAAACGTATAAGAAGCAAGTGTTTCAGAATAAATATTCCAACTCAAGAGCGAGAATTTTTACATTCTATTATCAAAAATGATTTTGGAATTATTGCATTCAGTAATGGTCGTGGAGAAATATTATTCCTGTACGGCTACTTGTAAACTAAAATGTGTTAAGCTTGACAATTCAATATTACTGTGATTCCATAGTTACAACACAAATATTTAATGGCATCCCTTATTTGTGAACAGTGAAAGTTAATAATATTTATTTCAAAATTTTAACAAGTTGATTGTAATAAATTATGTCCTTTTAATAATTTTCGATATACGGAAAAATAGTATGTATACCTCGTAGAAAAAGTCACATTCCCGGACTCCGTATTTTCAGTCTCGGCTTGCGCCTCGACATATGTTCCCTGGGATACGCCCTAGACTTCCGGGAATCTATTTCTACACTTCTCAGGGTCGTTGTACGATGTCGTAGTGGCGTTTGATCGTAAATAACCTACATATTGGTAGTGGATCCCGGACCTCATTGTCGTGATTGATTTCAGTACTTGGTAAACCAACAGTGCTTACGATTTGACGTATGCGATTACGCCGCAATAATGCCCGGTCTTCGATACCTAATAATGGAGGTCGATTTTCCGCCTCTTCCTCAAAACTTTTCTCTAAACAAGCTTTACATGAATCAATACTCTGGCCTGACAACTTACAATAAATCCCTGAATTTATTTCCATTTTTATTGCCCCCTTATTCCCCTATGAGCCGACTGCCCCTGATTAACCTAATTGCTCTGAACTCAGAATCTCCTCACGAATCTGTCCCCGGATTGGGCCTATCTGGCTGGCTTCATGCGCTATAGGCGAATAAGTGGGTTGTTGCAACGACCATCCCTCTGAATTCATTTTCCCTTTATTTAAAACCCTTTTTACATGACTTTCCCCTTCCTAAGTGAAATAACATTTATACCCCTGATCATCTACTAATGGTAAATGGGCGGCACGCCGTCGCCCCTCTTGACGCCGACGCTGAAGGCGTCGCCGTTACATTCTACTACTGACCCGCTTGGCCGACACTCTCGATGCTCCCCTCTTTCCTCCCCTTGCCGCTAGTTCCGCCGATGGGGTGGAGTTCCCCTTCACCTATTATATTTTCCATATTATATCTTTTTTTTTTTTTAATAAAACAACGATTTATTAAACATAAGACAATTTTATTGTCTCAAAACAATTTACAACGGAACAATGATTAAACTAATCAACGAAATACATAAAATAAACTTATTTTTCAATAACAACACTGTCATTAAATCTTTACCCGTCTCAAAAACAAAACAAATTCGACAAAGTAAGCGTTAAGCTGACGTTTTCTTTATTACTCGCCCCAACAAACTCAACGTCAAAGGTTTCACACCCCACAAATTAAAACTTAGAATATTCTGATTCTTCACTAATCCCTTTGAATCTCGTCAAATGTCACGATTTTTTAACCCGCCAGCTTAACGTTAATTTCACTTTAAATCCCAGGTTTCATTTACAAAATTAAATTTTGAATACCCGTAATCAGTGATGTAAAATAAATAAGGACTCGTTACAAAGTAAGCGTTACTATGTGATCACTAAAAGTAACGAGTCCTAATGTTATAAAAGACTCGTTACTTTTGGCATTTCGTTACTCTGAATTTAAATCTAACTAGTAACTATTCTACCCAGAATTTTACAGCGGGCGGTTTCGTTCGTGGACTTGATAGCCAAACGGATGACAGACAAAACGTATCATAATTATTTTTCGAGCTGGATTTTCTTTTTACCTCGTCAGGCGGCCGATGGCGTGTCGTTTTGCATGTACTTTGGAGAGATGGCGTATTAATATGTGTTTGGTTAATTTGTTGTCGGGAAGCCATGTTGCCTGTTGGGTTGAGGAAATACAGGACTGGAAGTTACCATTGAGAGATGAAAGCAATGTTTATTCCTATGTATTTTTAATTTATATTTCTTTTTTAATTTTAACAGGCACTTATTTTATAAACAATATAAATTGAGTATTCTGTTTCTTAGATTGTATAGCGTAAACAAATTGTGTTTAGTCAAGTTCACTTCGCACACTGGTATTTAGAAAATTATAAAATAATAGATCTTTGATTCCTAGAATCAGATACCCAAAAGCAGAAACGAAGTGTTATTTGTTTATATTTTGTGTAAATTGAGAACAAGTAAATCTATTTTTTAATCAATACGCCATGTTCTATTCCTATTTTTTGTTATATTGTATGTTTTTATGTGTTTCTTAATCACATATTTGAGAATTGACAATAGTACATAAGCTAGATTTAATATATCTATACTACAAAACATGAGTATTTGGCCATCGATCAAAGCCATATTTTTTATTTTTAAAAGTAACGATTTACATAAAGTAACGAGTCCTGAGTAACGAGTCCTAATACCCAAAGTAACGAAACGGTCCAAGTCCTCAAAAGTAACGAAAATTTACATCACTGCCCGTAATTAATAGTTGCGCTGACCCGGCACGGCCTTTAAAATCAAAGCCAGCGTCCGGGGAAGTCGATTTCAACATTTTATTCTTCCTAATTTTATCGAAATTTATCGTCAAATGAGAGTGAGATATTACCTGATTACGCATCACATACAATCTTTACGATCGTCCGGGAATGTTCAGCTTTTCCTTCTAGGTATATAAAGTACTATTTTAACAGAAATGCGTCATAAAGGATGTGAAATAATAATGTCGGGTTACACAAAGATTTTAAATGATAACTAACTAACCAGACACTTTGATTCTGACACACAATGATATTATCAAAAGTAATTTTTTCACAATCAAAGTAATCCGGTTACCTTAAAGCTGGAATTAAAAACTTTCGCTGGCGTTGTCGTTGGCGCCAGCGTTTATCGTCGACGTTCGTAGACGGCATTTATGAACTTGGAGTTGTCGTAGGCGTCGTACCCGTTCGAACTACGGTTGACACTGTTAAGATAACCCAACATATCGTTGCTTTAACAGCTGTTAACTTGACGTGATTCAAATAGTAAAATACTATTGACTTGATGTCATTGCTACGAACACCAGTGCCATTAAAAATGGTTTAAGTCGAATTAACCGAAGTTTATAAGCCGCTTTATTATAATTCCATTGTTTTATAGTCTATTTCACAAAGATGTAGAGTAATAAAAAGGGAAATTCCGTCCAGTTCAGCTCAATTTCGGTGCCGGCCATAGGCGCACATGGAAGCGAAGAGGGATTTTTAAAAGAAGAATTGCTAACCTTTCGGTCGTTCAATTCGGGAGTTTACCACGAGGACATGAATTCGAATGTTTTTGAGGACTATTTTGGTGAAATGATAAAATATCTTCCAGCTGATTCATTAGTAGTTATGGATAACGCAAGCAATCATTCTTGACGCACGGAGAAGACTCCAACTTCATCTTGGAGAAAACAAAAAATTATCGACTGGTTAACCACCAAAAGTATTGAATTTGAAGAAAATTTGATAAAGAAGGAACTATAAGCTATAGAAAATTTACACAAACATCGTTTTATGAAATATGCCGTGAAAAACATAGTGTAACTGTACTGCGCACACCGCCATATCATTGCGAACTAAATCCTACAGAACTTATATTGACGCAAGTGAAAGGATTTGTAGCAAGACACAACATGACATTCAAAATAAAAGTTGTTAAGCTACCGTTTGATCAAGCCATTAAGGAAGTGACATAAGAGAACTGGCGAAAAGCAGTCCATCATCATTAAAGAAGAGGAGAAAATGTGGAATCTTGACCACCTGATCGAAACGTCAAGAGGAAATGACAGTTCCTCAAATGACGAAGAATATTATGATTTTTAATAATTTAATTTCTGTATAATGTATTTTTTGTATTTTTTTATATTGTTTAATAAAAAATAAGTGTACCTAATACTATGTACATAATGCACGCCTTTGTAACACCATTTACAGTGTTTGTGAATGGATAACAATAAGCAAAACTTATAAATAGATCCAACACGGGTGGTTCTACCTGCACTTGATGAAAAGAATGAATTTTGCAATGAAATCAATGTCAAATCATGAAAGTAACTTTAATATTCGTTGCGTCATCACTCTGTAGTCCCTTTACATACCTAATGAGCTTTTATTACTCTACGCCTTTCTGAAATAGACTATAATTTTGAGAGCCAACGCCGGGTTTTCCATTTTTTTATGAAACCCTAAAAACAAAAATGTCTACTTACCCTTTCCCAAGTTACTTTTCACCGGGGATAAACTTCTCGCTCGAGGTGCCACCATAGTAATTGGCTCTATCATCGCAAAACCTTCGGAAAAATGGTTTCCAGCCTCTTTCTTCTTAAAATTAGGATCGCTTACTGTAACCTCACTCGCCAAATTTGCGTCTGTGCCAAATTTCTCGTCATTATTCTTGTCCGTTTTGGAATCTGTCTCTCTGGGTACATTCTTAGAGCTTTCTGGTTTGACATTATCTCGTTTATCGTATACTTCATCCAACTTTTCCTCTCTTATAAAATCGCTTATCGCTTGTTCCAGGTTAGGTGTATCGGGGGGAGGTTTATTCCGATTGTAAGGTTGTAATATAACTTCTTGTGCATTCTGGTCTACAACATATATGACTAAAGAAATTAAAACGTTTGGGGGCACCAAAAGTATAAACGCTATTTTTGGCATTCAGAATATTATATAGTGATGAGCAGAATGTAAGCTGCATATAGGAAAAACTTTTTTAATTTTAATCGAGTCTGTACGCCGGCAAAAACATTTTTCAATTTAAAAATTATTTACAGATGCTAACATAACTACTTTAAACTATTTACGGCTAGATGTCACTGTTCAGAGATCTCTTTCTGATTCCGGCTAATAACGCTATATGTCGTCGATGCACGGATAAAAGAAAAATATATCTTAATGTTCAGTGGTAGTGAGTGTGTTCCCTTTCCCCTTATAACACCCTCCCCGGTTTGTGAATCACAGGAGATTCCAAACTATTACTACTAACATAAAATTGAATAAGTTATATGACCGAAGTTGGTAAGATAATTTCAGGTTCCCCGTAGCGCAATTGGCAGCGCGCTTGACATGTAATCGAGAGGTTCTGGGTTCGATTCCCAGCGGAGGCATTAAACTTTTTCAATTTTAATCGTGTCTGTACGCCGGCAAAAACATTTTTCAATTTAAGCTTTAAGTTTTACCATGTGAATTTCATGTAGGTATAGTTATCTCAAAGATTTACGCTAACAAAATGTTCTAGACCTAATAATGTCCAATAAAGTAATCAGTGGCGGCTCGTCAGGTGAAGTAGGTCAACCAAAAAAAAAATACAACCAGGAGGAAAGTTTTTCGACAATATTAACTATTAATGTACCAATACAGCCACCATTTTAGCCGTTAACAAATAATTATGCTCGAACTAATAATATTATTTTAATCTGAATGTAGCTATGCATAAAAGGGACACGGTTAACTCCGATGGACAATAATTATAAACACTCGTGCATTTTGGCGCGCCCCAGCCGACTGTGTCCGTTAGCTCAAAATGAAGACCCAACGCCCAACATGGCTTTAATATTCACCGTCGCTATGGTTACCTAACGTCAGTCACGCAAAGAGCATGTCACAATTTGCATTTTGATTAAGGGCAATTTAGAAATAGATCAGTCGTATGCACCATTGTTTTAGCATTGGTTCGCCTAACCTTAAGGTATTTATTTTGAGGCTTCGCGAAACTTACGGTTATAGATATCGCTTTTACGTGATTTAATGTGTGATTAAAAAGTTTTGTTTTTATTTTTCAGTTAATTCAGTAGTGTACGTACCTACTTAGTTGTGTGTTTTTTTTTATGATAAAACACCTGCACTGTAGGAAAAATCCTTTAAGGCGCTCTGGGAGCGGTGCGAGTGCGAAAAAAGCGATTAACGTTGGTCTTGAAACGTTGAAGATTGTATTCATTGGGAAACACGACCTCAGGAAGATCATTCCACAAAGAGGACGTTCTCCAGATGAAAGAATTCTTGAACAATGAAGTTCGAGGAGTACTAAGCTGAACAACATATGGATGAGCGGCAGTGGTTCGCCGTGTATTTCTGTTTTGCATTGCTCTAGGTGGAATCAAGTGGGCAATGTCAGTCGAACACCTGCCATGGAAATGTCTGTAAAAGAGAGCCAAATCACCAACCTGTCTTCGATGCTCCAGGCTATCGAGGGTCTTGGTCAGCTCGGGGTCGCCGATCAGACGAACGGCTCTCCTTTGAATGGAATCCAGTAGCCGAAGGGTGTGCTTGGGTGCAGAGCTCCAGACATGAGAGCAATATTCTAATGATGGTCGAATCTGGGCTTTGTAGAGTGTCAAAAGTTGATGAGGTGTGTACAACCTTTTGGTGCGGAAAAGTACACCAAGTTTCTGTGCAGCTGCCCTGGCAATTGCGGCAACGTGATCATGCCAAGACATGTTACCTCCCAGATTGACCCCCAGCAAATTAATAGACGGTGCCAGGGGAATTGCGTGTCCTGCCATGACTATATCCGGTTCTGCAATGTTAACCTTTTTGGAGAAGACTGCTGCCTGGGTTTTCTTAGCATTAAATTCGACTTGGTTACTGTCACCCCAAGCCAAAATTTCTTGCAGGTCATTGTTGAGGCGCAATACTTCATGCTGCCTGTCATGCTGGGGAGTCAAGGTAAAAGATGAGACAAGTGTGCTGTCATCAGCAAAGCTATAAATTGGATTTTGGGTTTTCACTAGAAGGTCGTTAATGTACAGTAAAAAGAGGGTAGGCGACAATATGGACCCTTGAGGAACACCGGCATTTTGTATATTCTGCTCATTATTTAATGTAAACGTGCATTCGTCTAAGAAGCAAATATTTTGTAAACAATATCTGTTGTTGTTAGCTCGCTCCATCATTTCAGAATAAAAAAGTGATCTTCGCTCTTTATCCCCTTTTAGCAATTCTTGATGGTTTTGATACCTATATGAATGATATTTATCCTTTTTCAAAGATGTGCGTCGGCAGCGGATGTTTGGGGAGTCAAGGTAAAAGATGAGACAAGTGTGCTGTCATCAGCAAAGCTATAAATTGGATTTTGGGTTTTCACTAGAAGGTCATTAATATACAGTAAAAATGAACCCAATTAATGACATGGTTTGTAATTTGTTGGAAACTCCATTCAGACGTTGGACAGATGAGGATAAAAGAGACGTTTTGTTACACGGGTTTGTTTTAGTCAATGTTTGTTAAAGACCGCAAGTCGCCACTGAAAGTAATATTTTATCGTCAAGTCTCGAGCATTGTAGAAGCAAACATTTTCGAAAAGCTACCGACGTGAAATTTACCCGGTAAAATTCAAAGAAAATTGTTAAACGTGAAAGAAAGAATTGATAAATTTAACAATTACCTTATCCATGCTCACCTGCAACCTTTTGATGTGCTTCGAACTTCCCTTTTTTGGCGAAATGATTATCCGTCAGGATCGGGCTTTTCTTCGTATTTGTAGCTTTTTTAGTGGGTTTCACATTTTCCTCTTCTGGGCGGTGTCCTTTGGGCACGCTTTCGGGCACCGGCGGGTTCGCTCTTCTAGCTTTGGGCGGTAGAACCATATCGTTGGGTCCTTTCGGTTTTTCTTTTTTATCCTTTTTATCTGGATATAAAAAAAACGAATAAAGTTTGTATAACGAAGTTACATAAATTTCACAAGGTTGTAGACGTGTCCGTAATTAACTTTCTTATCTCTCACACCCCGAAGTCCGTTCATGTAAGTAATCCGTATAAATTGTACTTATAGATTTTCTAAAAATGTTTGTCGCGAAACATCGGAAAATAGCTTTTCTTAATTTTCTGTCATCCACGTTATTAGTGCTAAGAAAATTTCAATATCAGAACGTGAGCGCCCGTGAAATTCATACGCCGCGCATGCATAGGCGAACCGACGGCTTAAGCGCGATTCCCACTATACGCAACGTCACCGTTCCGTTATCGTCCTAGCAAGTATAATTGTTTTGTGAGTAACTGGACGTATTTACTCCTGCCGTCACGGCTACTTTTCGTCGTGTTCCGTTCCCGGCAGAGAATATTTGCCGGTGCGGTGACATCAGCAGGGCAACAAGCTCCCGGTGCACGTGTGCCCCTTACATTATTAATCCAAGGGGTGGCGGCCGAAATACCGTTGGAAAAGAACTTTCGTCACACGTCGAACATCGAGTCACGAGTAAGCAACGTGAGCAATGAATATATAGGTACAATAGATAATAAGATGTTAAATTAAAACCCTAAAGAAAAGCGCCTTTACATTAGATTAAGATGATGCTCATATATTAGTACTACTGTGTTCTTTAATAGAACTAAAACTGTATTTCCAACAATATCCCGGTCAAATTATTTATTGGTAAGACGATTTAAGTACAAAAAAAACAAATTAACACAAAAGCGTCTCATATGGCATATAAAATAATGCAACAGTGAAAACACAACTGTGAGACTATACAGGGTCCTGCGCTCACCTCTTGTCTTCTGTAGCTCACTTATTAATTAGGTTAGGATTTTGATATTTTGGAGACTTTACCTGTATCCTAGGGCCCATTTCAGGAAAATATTTTTGTTTATACAGGGTGTTCCAAAAAAGTGTGACGTCATAAGGATATGTTTTTTTAGATTACATGCCATATATTTTCTTACTTATTTGGATGCATCTTGTGTGGCCTACATACCCCTAAAATTTTAATGAAATCGGTTCAGTATTATAGGCGAAAAAAATAAGGTCCTAAAGTCTCGTTAACGCAGTTTGATTAATACGAATTGTACAGGGTGTCCAAAATTTAGTGTCAAACTTTGCAAACTTTAAAGCAATTTATTTTTCTTATTTCAAATTGGAACCCCTCTATATTATTATGTCATTCGATGTAGGATTACAATTCAAACATTTGTTCTAATTATAACCCTATCGCAATTTCTAACGCATTAAGACTTATTTACAGAAAACTCGTTTTATCAACCTTTCCACCAGTCATTATTATATAATAAATATCAAAGGTGGCTTTGAAAGACAATTTATTGGTATTAAAGTTTATTAAAGTGACAAAAGTCCATTTTGACTTTAGTTATTTTATAATTTCAAATATTATTAGATTAGTATAAATTATTTAAGCTATATTATTTTTTAAGATGGAATATAATCAAGAAGAGCTCGTAGATATGATTTTCATATTAGAAGCATGCTAAAAGAATTTTTATTCGTCCTTTTAGTAAACTTTAATATCAGTAAATTGTTTTTAAAAGCCACCTTTGATATTTATTATATAATAATGACTGGTGGAATAGTTGATAAAATGAGTTTTCTGCAAATAAGTCTAAATGCATTAGAAATTGCGATAGGGTTGTAATTAGAATAAATGTTTGAATTTTAATTCTGCATCGAATGACATAATAATATACAGGGGTTCCAATTTGAAATAAGAAAAATAAATTGCTTTAAAGTTTGCAAAGTTTGACACTAAACTTTGGACACCCTGTACAATTCGTATTAATCAAACTTGGTTAACGAAACTATGAGACCTTATTTATTAAGTACCTTTGTATAATTTTATTAACGAGACATTATTTTTAATTTTTATTAATTTTTAAAACCAGTGGTGCAAAACTGATTTTTTTAGTTTTTATTTTTTTTCGCCTATAATACTGAACCGATTTCATTAAAATTTTAGGGGTATGTAAGCAACTACAAGATGCATCCAAATAAGTAAGAAAATATATGGCATGTAATCTAAAAAAACATATCTTCATGACGTCACAATTTTTTGGAACACCCTGTATAAACAAAAATATTTTTCTGAAATGCGCCCTAGGATACAGGTAAAGCATGCAAAACGTCATAATCCTAACTTAATTAATAAATGAGCTACAAAAGACGGGAGGTGAGGCGCAGGACCCTGTATATCTAAAAATTTCGATAGTCTAAATTTTAAACCCCTTAAATATTTACAAAAAATCATGGTTAAATTATGACATTGTTCAGTGTTGGGCTACCTGCTAATCTGTTGCCGAAAGATGAAGGATTTGACAATTTATTATCGTCATTTTTTCGTTTACATCATAATAAAGTTTCTGGAACTTCGACTGAAATACTGTTGATTAAGTTTTACATTTTTTAACTGATTAAGCCAATGAGACGCAGAAACGGGTTTTGAAGGCCAATAGAATATTTATTAGAATAAATTAAATGGGGTTTTCTTGTAGTTCACGTTGACTGTTATTATTTACAGATACGTATTTTTTTAATTCATACTGGAACATTTTATGTTTGAAAGGGTTAGTTTTAAGTTTAGTGGTAATTTTTTAATTTCTGTATAAAAGATATGATATTATATGAATCAATTTAAAATATTTTCAATGGTGACAATTTGAAAACGAACAGCATTCAATATTGCCTTTACCAATGATAGTATGAAAATTTGGCGAAACACGTCAATTAATATATCGAGGGGGACATTTTTTAAGACATTTGTTGTCGTGTTACTTTCAACCCCCTAACCCCCAGGGCACCTACCCCTAAAATTTTAAATGGCAACCCCTATTTATTTTGCCATTTTTGTGTTCCTTATAAAATTCTACATAAACTGTATCATTTTTTTTTTTAAATGTAATTATTTTATTTTTTCTAGTGGCGATATCGAAGATGAAATGTAGAAATACATTCCAAATTCCTTTATTTATTTACATTTCGTCTTCGATATCGCCACTAGAAAAAATAAAATAATTACATTTTTGAAAAAAAAAATGATACAGTTTATGTAGAATTTTATAACGAACACAAAAATGGCAAAATAAATAGGGGTTGCCATTTAAAATTTTAGGGGTAGGTGCTCTGGGGGTTAGGGGGTTGAAAGTAACACGACAACAAATGTCTTAAAAAATGTCCCCCTCGATATATCAATTGACGTGTTTCGCCAAATATTCATACTATCATTGGTAGAGGCAATATTAAATGCTGTTCGTTTTCAAATTGTCACCCTGTATAATATTAATTGTATAAATTTACTGAATACACCTCTGTGTAATATCAACAGGTGGTTTTGTCGATTAATTTTTTTACAGAAGAAGGAAATGTGAACAAAAATGTCATATTTCCGAAAATCGATCGGAAATATTGACAATTTTGATAACATTTTTGAAAGAAAAAGTCAATATTTCCTTACACTTAGTCGTTGCTACGCAACGGAAAATAACTGTTAGGAAATATTTATTATTGTACTGTAAGGAAATATTATTTCTGTATGGCTACTAACTACAAAACTAAAAATCACTGGATATGAGCTAACTTCTTTCTACTGCCGAGATGAGGGCCTGCATGGTGGAGTGGCTCTGTACTTAAAGTGTGGCACAAAGTGGAAAGAACGAAATGACATTGTCTGTGTGTCCGAAAGTGTTGTGTTTGAGTGTGCAGCGGTCGAGGTCATGCTTGGAGGCTACAAAAGTATTATCCTATGTATTTATAGGGCACCAACAGCGCCAATTCAGGACTTTTTAAATAGGTTGGAAAATGTATTAACCAGTATTTACGATGAATATCATCAAATTTTTTTAGCAGGTGATTTTAACATTAATATTAAGGATAGTAGTAAGTGTGCTGTTGATTTTATTTCCTTATTGTATTCATTTGATATTAGTCCATCCATCTTAGATTATACAAGAATAGGTAGGACTTCCATGAGCTGCATTGACAACATTTTCACAAATTCTCAGAATTTCAAGTCAGAAATCTTAAACACACATATATCTGACCACACAGGGCAGAGAATTGTTTTTCAGACTGGCAAAGGTAATCTTACCTCACCCAAAGTCACTAAACGAATGTTCAGTATCGATAATAAAAGAGAGTTTAAGGCTATTCTCTCTGAGCAGGATTGGGAGAATGTTTTTGCTGTTCCAGAGTCGGAGGTCAATGAGCAGTGGTTAGCCTTTATGCGTACTGTGGTTCCTATTTTCAATCATTGCTTTCCTGCCAAATCAGTGAAGCATAAAAATAAAAATACACCTTATTATCAAAGTCCTGAACTTTTGGCTTGTAAGAATGAATTGGATATTTTACTGGTAATGAGCAGGGGTAATGACGCATACCAGGACGCATATAGGAATAAAAAACGTGAATACAACAATCTGCTTGCAGATGCTCGAAAAGCTCAGTATGTCAACCGTATCAAAAATAGTGAAAACAAATCAAAATGTATTTGGGGAATCGTTAGGGATATCAAAGGAGGTGGGAAAAGCCAGGGCAGACTCGAGATCCCTGGGAACCCCACAGAGATATGTAATAATTTTAATAATCATGTAATCAATGCAGCACCAGATCTCTTAGCTAACCAGCGCCCTCCCACTCAGTTTTCATGTAACATAGTGCCTAACTTAAGATCTTTCTTTTTAACTCCCTTATCTATAAATGAGACGCTAGCCCTAGTAAATAAACTTAAAAATAAATTCAGTTCGGGTCATGATGAGATTTCAAGTGGCTTAATAAAACAGTGTGCAGAGGAGTTGGCAATTCCAATTTGTCATATTATAAATAACTCTTTTAAGTACGGTATCTTTCCTACTAATCTAAAATTGGCAATTGTTAAACCTCTGCATAAGAAAGGTGACCCTGCTTCTTTGGAGAACTACAGGCCAATTAGTCTATTACCTTCATTCTCAAAGATCTTCGAAATGGCAATGTGCTCTAGATTGTTGAGTTTTTTCTACTCTGAGGGGTTACTTAGTCCATCTCAGCATGGCTTCTTAAAGGGTAAATCTATAGAGACAGCTGTTTATGAGTTTATTGAGAAAGTCATTGAGGGGCAGGAGGATAAGAGCCTATCCTTGGGCATGTTTCTGGATCTGTCCAAGGCGTTTGACAGCCTTGACCATGCCATTATTTTAGAAAAACTGGAGCGGTACGGAATAAGGGGGCCCCCATTGGACTGGGTGCGCTCGTACCTTTCAGATCGTGGTCAGAAAGTGCTGATCGAGAAGGATGGTAGGCGGTACTTTTCGGAGGTGGGCCGCGTTCGTATGGGAATCCCACAGGGAAGTGTCATGGGTCCGTTGCTTTTTGTGTTCTACGTCAACAATCTGTCGCCTGAGGTACTGGACAGTGATTCTCATTTGGTAAATTTTGCCGATGACACCAATATTTTGGTACTGGGGTCCTCGCTGAATGAGCTTCTTGGAGTCTCTAGTGACTGTCTGGACAGGACTCAGGAGTGGTTCACAAAGAATAAACTAGTTTTAAACAACGACAAGACCAAATATGTGTGTTTCAGATCAAAACAAAGAAACGGTGACATTCCACAGGATGTCGTGCTCTGCTCCCGGGGTGTAACTTTAGCCACGGACACCAAGTTCTTGGGAATCTACATTGACCAGAATTTGGATTGGGTGTCTCAGGTAACACATGTTTGCAACAAGCTAAATGCTGCCTGCTACTCTCTCAGAGTGATGGCTAAATATCTTGACCGCAGCACACTAAGAATCGTATACTTTGCAAACATACAATCAACATTGCGTTTTGGGGTTATATTCTGGGGTGGTAGTATTGAAGCTGATAGGGTATTTATAACACAGAAAAGGGCAATTAGGATTCTTTTGGGGTTGTCATGGAGGGAGTCATGTAGAGGAAAGTTTAGGGATCTAAATGTATTGACTCTGCCAGGTCTGTATGTTTATGAGTGTTTGATTTTTCTGTTTAAGAATAAAGATAAATTTCGGCAGCATGAGATACACCATCCATTTAATACCAGAACTATTGATTACAATGTTCCTGTGCACAGGCTCACATCCACTGAAAGGGGTCCTACCTATTCATCTATAAGGTTTTTTAACAAATTGCCTGCGCATATTAAGAGTGAAAGGAATTTTAAAAGGTATAAGAGAGCTCTGTTTGTCACTATTGTAAAAATTGAACCCTACAGTATAAATGAATTTCTAGAATATATATTTTAATAGTACCGAGGTGTATGTTTTTAATGTGTATCTAAACAGTGTTGTATATACAAAATTTTAATTATTGTTTTATCTTTATTATATAAGTTTGTTGTGTATAAGAGTTATTGTGTTTTATTATTGACGCCAAATCAACCAATTTGTGCTGCATTTTTTGTAAAATGTTATCAATTTTTTTGATTAAAGAACTTTTGATTTGATTTGATTTGACTAAATGTGTAAAGCTTGACAATTCAATATAACTGTGTTTCCATAGTTACAACACAAATATTTAATGGCATCCTTTATTCGTGAACAAAGATAATAATATTTATTTCAAAATTTTAACAAGTTGATTGTAATAAGTTATGTCGTTTTAATAATTTTCGATTTACGGAAAAATAGTATGTATACCTCGTAGAAAAAGCCCCATTCCCGGACTTTGTATTGTCAGTCTCGGCTTGCGTCTCGACATACAATCTCTACGGTCGTCCGGGAATGTTCAGCTTTTCCTACTAGGTATACAATGTACTATTTGTGGCTCTTACTCTAATACTAATTCAATCGGTTTACTGTTTTAAGTTTTGAATAAATACTTTAAAAAAGTCAGCGAGAACGACTATTTTAGAAATTAATTATAAGAATAATGTTTACCTGTAGGTGGTTTTTGCATAGGCGGTACCCTAGGCTTGTTTTCTAATCTAGCCCCGCTAATCTTCACCCGTTTCTGCCTGACTAGCATTCTTTCAAAATCTTTAATTTTCTCCAGCATTTCGTCCAATTGAATAACTTCCTCAAGCGCCCTATCCACCGACAGGCAAAGGTCTGCGTCCATCTCCGCAGTTTTATCTTTAATTTGTTGATTAAAATTTGTATCTTTCATTTCCGAATCATTGGCCTTAACTTCCACATGATCGTTTTCAACGTTCAAATGATTTTGTTTCGTTTCCAAATGATTATTTATTATTTCCATAAATCCACCTTTTTTACTTTTCGGGAAAAACTCGTTCAGATTTTTAGACGCTTGAGGCTTTAGCAGGTCACTATTGTCGGTTAAAGTATCGTGTTGACCATTTGTTTTGATCTCAATTTTTTCCCTCGGTCTGTTACGTGAATTTTCAAAAATGTCTGCGTTTTTGTCTTGTATTAAACCAGTTGAATCTAAAAACATAAAAATTAAAGTTTACTTTTATTGTATACAGTAAAAAGAAAATAATAGTTTTTAAGATGCAAGTATTTTAATATAACATCACAGGCTTTTAGAGATTGAACATTTCTATCGTGGATGTTTTTCATACAAATTCATATTTGTAGGTATTAGGTATGATTTAGAGGAAATCAATTTAAATTAATTAAAAATTATCTAAAAGATAGACCAACTTATGTTCAAATAGATAAAGAAAAAAAAGCTATCCTAAAGGTATTGTGTTCCTCAAGGAACAATTTTAGGACCATTATTTTTTTAAAATTTATATTATTGATTTATTTAATGTAAATTGTGATGGAAACATTCATAGTTTCGCAGATGATACTGCAATTTTGTATACAGATACAAATTGGGACAACTTAAATAACAAAATAAAAAAATATTTTAAAATTATAAAAATTGGTTTGATGAAAGTTTATTAACAATTAATTTTGATAAAACTAATTATCTTTCTTTACTTTAAATCCAAATAACATACCACAAAATATGAATAGTATTAAAATAAACGATGACATTTAAAGTTTAAAAGTTAATCCAGTAAAATATTTAGGAATAATCTTCGACAGTAAATTATATTGAATTTTTTACATAGAATGTTTAATTAAAAAATTAAGAAGTTTACTAACAATTTTTAGAAACATTAAAAACATTTTGAACGCAAAACATGGAAATATTATATTATGCATAAGTTAAAACTCATTTAAATTACGGAATTTTAGGTTGGGGAGGAATAAATAGAACTTTAGTTAAAAAATTAGAAATATTACAGAGAGGGTTTCTAAAAATAATATTTAATAAAGATTATCTTTATCCTTTAATTAAATTATATTATGAAACAAAAAAATTTAACATTAGACAAATGTACATTTATAACATCGTAATATACATATTTAAAAATAAAAATCTTATATAATTTAAAAACCATAATCATAATACACGTACCGTGGCAGTTATATATGTTATTTAATTGCTGAAACATTTGTGTTTAACCCATAGGCGTACCCATTTTTATAAATACAAAATAAAAATACAAAACATTTACATTTTATATTGCCTAAAATTCTTGTGAAAATGCGCCATTGTGCCGTTAAACGTTTATTTTGAAAAGGGACAATCTATATTGAATATTGTCCTCCGTGCGACACCTGTTCTGTAGGTAAGTTGCATCCCAATTTAATAAAACCAACCCAACACCGCAATGGTAGACAGCTCGCAAAAATTTTCCGCCTCTTCGCAACGAATTTGCATTGATTTGGTAGATTCTTATGCTAGTCTTCTTTGCCCGCCCGGTACTGCAGCGTTATTTCGGCTCCATCGTTGCAGCTTTAATCATCGTATTTGAAATAACAAAGTTGACAGCTACTTTCGATATAACCGAAAATGATAGGAAAATGTCAATATTTCTGTTAAAGAAGAGATACCGAAATTAGTATATTACATAACAAGTGATAAAAGTGATACTTTTCAAACGAGGAGATATTTAGCACGAGGCGTCAGCCGAGTGCGGAAATTCTCCGAGTTTTAGAATAATCACTTTCACACGAGTAATGTACACTATTTTTCCTACGGCCACAAAGAATTATTAAAAAAGCCTTTGATTTGTAAAAAAAATATTTCAATATTAGTGTTGAAAAAATAATATAAACACTAGTGTTGAAATTAGCATAGTTAGGATTATGTTCCACTTAATATCTGGTTTCATAGTTTGTCAATAGGCTTTTCCTTTATTTGTGGTTTAAGTTTTTTATTTTTTCATATTTTATAGATCATAGAAACAACTAATCCTGGATTGCCTACCATTGATTAACCAAAATGAAACATTTTAAATTTAATCAAGGAATGATGCATTAAACATAAATTTAAAAAATCCACCCAACAAGGAAAATTTCAATTCAAAATAATTCTATAAATTATTTAATGTTTTTATAAAAAAAAGTCAAATACTCCTGATGGGATTTGAACCTGTGATCTTGCGATCTGTAGGCTACAGCTCTATTCTCTACGCGCTCGCTACCGATAAAGATTTTGTTGTTTAATATATGACACTCTCTTCAGCGCGATTTGTTTTTTCTGGTAATAGATTTTCCAGTATATTATTAACATTTTTTATAATTTCAGATGGCGTATTTTCACACTTTAATTCTGAATCACTCGACATGATAAATAGGTTAAACACTTTACAATTACTGCTTTCTAAAATTTGTTCTTTTTAATAAATAGGGGTGGTCTGTCAAATTGGCACCATATGTTTAAATTAAATAGTGTGCCTTGTATTTTAACACTAGTGTATATAAAAAAAATCACACGTGTGTGATATACGGCGCTTTCTAGCCAAATTAACCGTGCTTTTTTTTCTCATTTCCATAGGTGGCCGTAGGAAAAATATTTCTAAACATAAATAAAAACAACATTTTTAGAAAAGTTCTGACGAACGCTTATCGTAAATTACTCCCAATAATGCGACTCAGAAGTCGTAGTTCCTTACCTTGTGTCTCCGGAACATCGCTAATTACGAGGCTCGGCTTCGGGAAATAAAGCTGCTGACGATTCCCTGGTAATTTCTCGTCGAAATACTTGCTCACCACTTGTTCCTTATAGTTATTCACAACACTGTAGTCTTTAAACACATTGTCCTTATATAGGTCCAAGACAAACGTTTCGGACAGCGCCTCTTGTGCTGGTTGCAAATCGACCTTCAAACTTTTTACAGAATCGACGGCCTGGTTTAAGTTCCTTGCTTGTCTTACGTCTTCTATGGTGATATTGTTGTCTTTGTCTACATTTGCCAATTCGCTAGTTTTGACGGTTAATGATAATCCGGTTTCTTTTCCAGGAGTTACTGGCTTGATGAATGCTATTTCCGGTTCTTTGTTGATGCAGGGAAGTTGATCTAAAATTCAAATGTAACATTAGAGATTTGGAATTGTCTTATTTTTAAATCACGTTTCAACTGGCAAGTAGCTCAAGCCATCGTCAGGTTAATACTAAATAAGAATGTAGCTGCAGCACTCTATTTATACAAGCTAGGTGCACTGGAGCAAAATATTCCGTATGTCAAAGGAGTATCTGAGAAAATAAGAAAACTAGAACAACAATACAGTATTAATCTCGAGATATACTTTCACAAGCCACCTAATGAAGACAAAACCAACAAACAAAAGAGACAGGAAAAGCTGAGTAATAATAATAAACGTCTTTTATTCAAAGAAAAAAAAATTAAAAAATTTACACAAAATCAAATCTTAACAAAGATATTCTTGATCGAGGCGATATTTAGCCGTAATGGCTAGTCTTACATAGAACCTCTAACTAAAATATATAAATATTATTAAGATATTTTATAAATAAACAAAAAGCTATACAATAATTAAATAACAATCTTTTTTTTTTATTTTATTTTGTCCACACCACAAACTTTACAATTATAGTTGTGAGTATTTATTGGCCAGCAAGTAAGTGAGATTTATACCTCCGTTTAAAAGAGAATGGGCTTGACAGTTTAAGATCATTTGGAAGTTTATTATAGGTGTGAGGAGCCTGATAACTAAAACATCGCCGAAACATGGCTGTAGAATGTTTGGGAATGCTAAAAAGGTCATTATATCTTGTGTCTCTGTTATGTATAGCGTTTCTAGAAATAAGCCTATCCCTAAGGAAAATAGGCAATCCCGTAAGAACAATTTTATGTAAAAAAACTGCAAAATGGAGCTCTCGTCTATTATTCATATTAAGCCATTTCAGTTCACGAATTGAACTTGAAACATGGTCATATTTACGCAGAGAGAAAATAAAGCGACAACAAGAATTTTGCACTCTCTGAATTTTTCTCTTTTCCAAAAGATTAAGATATAGGGACCATAAATAAAACTGCAATAGTTAAAATGACTCAATACTAAAGATTCAGATAAAACAATTCTCATCCTTCTAGACAAAACGTGTCTGTTTGCATAGAGAAGCCTAAGATGATGAAAAGATTTTTTAAGGAGAGCATTGACCTGATCTATGAATTTTAGCTGATCATCAAGCAGAATTCCCAAAGACTTAGCGACGTTTCTTGCTGGAATAGGTACTCCCCCGATGTGTAACTGGACAGAATGATTAATATCACAAATTCTCTTTTTTCCAAAGTGAACCACAACGGATTTTTTGGGATTTAGAGTCAAATTGTGACCCTTTGCAAAGTCGTAAACTGTTTTTAATTCATTGTTTATAATAAACTCACCAATATGATGTTCCTTAGGCAAGAAACCGAAGGAAATCTGTGTGTCATCCGCATAGGTTTGTTTTGAGCAGTTCTCTATATCTGTTAGAACATCAGAGGTATAAATAATGAAGAGAAGAGGTCCCAAAATCGAGCCTTGTGGCACACCCGTTCATGTATGAATGTATGATGAATGAGAAATAAGAACCAAGGAACGCAGAAACAATACGCTAAAAGTAACGACCGAAAAATCAGGTGCAGCAGACCATACCTGGGGCCTAATTATCCACTATAAGAGAACAATATAGATCCCATCCTCAAAATTCGCTTTCCCGTTAGTGTCACAGGGGCAGTGATGGGGACAAACGTCACATAAAACTTTAAATAAACAGAAAAGTAAGGTCGAGTATAAACTGACAGGTGATGGCCACGTTCTTTCGTCTAATAGTAGAAGGCGCGTCTCTCACTATTTAGTGATAGGAACGATCATCGTACTTCAAGAAATTTGATTGACGAAATGACGATTTTGAAGGTTTTAAACGACCTCCACCCATTTATCTCATGAGAAGGCTGTTCCTCGATTCCGAGAATTTGGGCGCAGAACTCACGGCCATCAAATCATGTGGATAGAAGCCGAAATCCTGCATAGAGAACCACACTGGTGGAAGGGGAAATTCAAGGAAGCTACTATCACACACCAGAACCCAAGTTGTTTCGGTAAGCCCTCATTTAATATAAGAAGTATCTGGAAAACTTTGTACCCAGCTAGAAATAGAGCTCTAGTTACCGTATTTAATTAAAATTCACTTGCAGACAGGGACGGAGTAATGGGAGGGGCTGAGAGGGAGATCCCCCCCCCCCCCCAAGTTACCTTAAACATCAAAAGTTGGTTGGTAGACAAAAATGTGTGCAGCTTATTTAACTTACATAAGTTGCCCGGACTAACTAACTAAAATGTTGTCAGCTGTTGTTAATGATAGTTGTTGTCCTAGAGAAAGACTGTTGGGTGTTACTGTTGTAAATGATAAGACTGGCGAAGGCACAGCCAACGGATTATTAAAAATGTTCAGATCATAATATTGATACGTCTAAATTGTCTTTTCAGTCTTACGACTTTGTAGCCTCAATGTCAGGATGTTTTAATGGTACCCAACAAAAAATTTCTGATAAGGTTGGTCACAATGTTATATTTATTCCTTGCCAAGCTCATCGGACCAAGACAGCTGTAGAACATAGCTGTAGAGCTAGCCCTATAATATCAGACACTTTTGACATTTTAGAATAGCTTTATGTATCTTTGTCATCTAGCACAAAAAAAATTTAACGTTTAAGAACAAAATTGGAGGGGGTTGAAAATGCAATACTTTTAAAGAATTTATCTAAAACCAGGTGGACTGCCCGTGCTGAGACCCTAAAGGCAGTAAATATTGCTTTTAAGGCTATTCTTGAAGTGTTAGATGATATAATTACAGATCAAACTATAGATAACAAGAGTAAAGTAAAAGCTCTAGGTTTGTATAAAAGTATAAACGGTTAATCTCATTTGACTTTATTTGCTCCTTATTTTTAACAAACAATATATTATTTTACAAATTGAAGATCTTAATATCATAGACGCTGTTCAAATAAGTGTCCATGACCGTAATCCAATCCTATAACTAGTTTTGGAGTTATGGCCTTTTAAAATTGGCAATTTCCTACTTTGAGATTTTGTGCATTGTCTGGAGTTTTCACTTGTTTCTTAAAAACTATCAACTTTTATAGAAATAAAATATGTACAGGATGTTGATTAATTTATAGGCGGATTAAATAAATACTACTATTAAAAAATTATGAAAATCCAAAAAAAAAATGTTACTCATTTTTTGATTTTGAAAACAAACGGCTAGATTTTGTTCATATTTTAATATTTTGTAAGACCAAGCCATGGATGAAAAAAAATGGATATAGGTTGACGTAGAATATATTGCCGGGTATTTTATTTTTCAAAAAAAAAATTGAAAATTTACCTGAATACAAAATAAACGACTTTTAATTGATTCATTTAATTATTATGCCAATCTGGGCAATCTGTAACAATTTTTTCTTACAATAATTATTTTCTAACACATTCTCATTTAAAATATACAGGGTGAACCAGTTACAATAATTTACACAAGTAAAAATTTTTAAATATAAGAAAATAAAATATATAAATTATGAAAAAAAAACATGTTGGTATGACTCTAAGATAATCTGAACGTATCATGTATAAGAGCCAAGGTATCTTACGAAAAAATATATTTTATAATTTGACAATAATATTTTGTCATTTGATAAAAAAAAAACATTTTTAAATTTTCCTATATTTAAAAGTTTTCGCTTGTGTAAATCAATGTAACTGGTTCACCCTGTATATCTTAGATAAGAATGTGTTGGAAAATAATTATTGTAAGAAAAAATTGTTACAGAGTGCCCAGATTGGCATAATAATTAAATGAATCAATTAAAAGTCGTTTATTTTGTATTCAGGTAAATTTTCAATTTTTTTTTTGAAAAATAAAATACCCGGCAATATATTCTACGTCAACCTATATCCAGTTTTTTTCATCCATAGCTTGGTGCTACAAGATATTAAAATATGAACAAAATCTAGTCGTTTGTTTTCAAAATTAAAAAAATGAGTACTTTTTTTTTTTGGATTTTCATAATTTTTTAATAGTAGTATTTATTTAATCCGCCTATAAATTATTCAACATCCTGTACATATTTTATTTCTATATAAGTGAAAGAAAACTTAAGGCCTGCTTTTCCATCAATAAAAAAATATAAAAAAGTTGATAGTTTTTAAGAAACAAGAGAAAACTCCAGACAATGCATAAAATCTCAAAGTAAGAAATTGCCAACTTTAACAGGTCATAACTTAAAAACTAGTCATAGGATTGGATTACGACCATGGACACTTTTAATCAGAACATCAAGATCTAGAAAATACTAAAAATTCAGAAAAATTAGCCGAAAGCCATTTCCCATAAGTTTTGTGCGAGGTCCTTAATCAGGAATAATATTTTTAAATTTCCCTTCTCCGACAAAAGTTTGTACATTTCTAGTGTACAAAAAATAGTGGCGTCATTTCTCCCTAAATTGAGACCAGATGAGAATGCGCTTCAAGTACAATTTGAAGTTCTTTTTAATATTTGTAAAGATCACAGTGTTAACACAATGTAAGGCGTTATGGACCCAGATAGTCAATACCAAACACCCCTTAAGCATGCATTTATGTCAAGTCAAATAATTTTCACGGCCGGATATTCCACGGCAACAAATGAAAGAAAATTTAATTTGCTGAAATTTGTTAAAAATACTAATAAATCAAATATGACCTCAGAGAAGTTGGATTCTCTAATTATCATTAAAAGTGAAAAAGATCTTGTTAATGCAGATCTTACCAAGGCCATCAATCAATGGCCAGAACTGAAACGAAGACGTATTAAGTTGCAGAAATAGTTTTTTCATCCTTTTCTCTTATATTTATAATATAATATGTTTTTTATAGAATTTATTTGATAATTATGGGTGGTCTAAAATAAATATTTTTTGAATTGTGTTATTTTTTCAATATTTAATAAAGTTCGGAAATTTAGGAATTTCACCCCTCCCAAACCAGAGGCCTTCGCTACGTCCCTGCTTGCAGACGACTGGAAACTTTCCAGTTGAAACGTTGTGATTTAAAAGAAATAAAAACAACGCAAGTCCAAAACTTTCAAGAAATGTCATTGTCTCAAACCTTTAAATAGATATTATCTGTATTTCTTGTTAAAATAATCAGAAATAGAATTCTATTTATTGTTACCATAAAAAAATTATTTCATGGTTACAGCCATTTTTTAGTTACCAGAAATTTAAGGTTGATGATGTAGTAGAAAATAGTAAAAAAGCCCAGTATTTTAGACTACTAGCCCGCCGAGAAGAATAGAAACAGTAATTAGAGCTCGAGGTTGTTATGCTCTTATTTTAATCAAAAGACTAGGTGAGTAGGTGCCATCTTAATAGAAAAAAATGGTTAAGCCAGAAAAAAAATTATGCGCGAACAAGCATAAACAAAGTATAATACATACCATTGATACCACAAGCTGTAGTCTTCCCGACTTCGGGCTTAATACAATAAACTGCAGGATGATCTTTAATCCCTCCAATTTTTCTGTGTTTTTCCACGTTTTGCGTTTTTAATTTCTCCGACTTTGCCTTTTCTTTTTCCTCTTTAACATGACCCAGCCCCTTATTTCTTTTCAAAGGTTGGCCTTCGGACGGGGACAGTGTCTGCTCGGGCAATTTATTAGGATCTATATTTCATATAACCATCAACAAAATAAACAAAATGCTCACTATAATAGTCCAATAAAATTGTACCCTTTTCTTGCAATTATCGCGTTAGTCAATTGATTCCTTTTAAATAATATTGATGTAGGCGATCAATGCACAAAAGACAAATTTTATTGTTTATACAAAGTTCAATTTAGTTTAACTGCCCACATAACAAAATTAATAATGAAGAAAACAAACTAACATTAGTAGTAAAAAATTCACTAAAACTAAACTATACTAAAACAATGATGGTCGTTACGTTTCGTCGATTTCATTCATACCCTTTTCATGACGTAAAAGTCATGAAGCACGGGTAAAGATTCACTGAGGCTACTGTTTGTATTATTTATTATATTTAAATATATTTATCTACAAACCCTATTAAAAATAAACTTTCTAACGCTTGTTATCAGTGTTTAAAATGTCATTTAATAACACTGCTATTCTACATATACCGGGTGGTGCAGCGTAGTTGGAAACATAGGAAATCCCATGCAAGTTTTAGATTGTTCAGATATTTGCTCCCCTGTTGACTCAGGCAGGGTTGTAGGAAGACTTTTGTAGGGTCTGTGTGTGGCAAATGCATATGCGGAGTTTGAACAATTTTGGCAACCCGATCTTAACTTATTTGAATAGGTCGAAAAGAATAAGGCTAATATCGCCTTAACCAGAACTCAGGATCCAGTAAAACAAACTGTCATCCTCCCAGGTGTGAAGACGATTGACAGCCATAGGCGCAAACTTTTTGCAAGTCGCGGCCTCAGGTGTCGCGCGTCTCTGATGAGTCCCAGTAGGACGAAACGGCTGATCATGGACTATGGAAAGACAGTGAACGCTTCAGTGTTTGGGGAACGGTATAAACCCATAACCCTCCGACCCGGTTGTTAGGCCGCGGTGCACTGAGGAATAGACGAAGGGGTCCACAGCGTGGAAACCCCGGACGCTCTTGACATTGACAATACAGGGCCCCCTTGTTGGTGGGAGGTATTCCTCCCATCTCCGATGAGGTGGTCTGCCTCGTATAAGGTTTTCACGCCTTGAGGTGGACGTTGGTTAAAGTGCCTGTGTCATGTCATGACTGTCAGTTAATATCATAGTTGTTGATCAGACGTTTGCGCCGTTCTCGGGCGACTCATCTGAGGCTTGTGACGCGTACGACGTCGAATATCTTATTTGAATAGGATTGCGGTTGGTTTTGCATTGGAATTCAACAGGTGATGCTGTAGACACCAGCATTGATTGGACTTGTCAAACTGATTTGTCATTATCAAATGTAATTTGAAATTATTAGATTTTTACTATTGTTCGTACAATTACTGGCTGGATGCACGTCACAACTCGCAGATACATAATCATAACACAAACAAAAACTAAGGTAGGTCAGTTATTAATTAAAGGGTCCTGTCAATTGACTTAAAATTCGTTTTGCCAACGTTTGTCATTTTGAAGAACTTTAATTTTACGTCTTAAAAGTGATTTGAAAAATCGTTAGTTGGAACATATTCTAAAAATATATCTCATTATTCAGCAAAAAACGAAATACTCATTTTGAAGTTTATTTAAATCCTGACAGAATTAAAAAATATACCATATAATTAACGACATAACTCGAATCAAAAATGACGTCAGAAGCTGTGACGTGCATCCAGCCAGTAATTGTACGGACGTTAGTAATAATTTTTTACCGATGTAATTATTATGAGTTACACAGAGAAGAAAAAGTCACCATGATAAAATAGTACTATGCGAGGAAAAGTTTAAGTATTGTATCTGATATCCGTTTATTTCCCTGATAGACCCATTCCTATCAAGTCGGAAATACAAAGAGTGATTACTAAGTTTGAGGCAAAAGGCACTGGAAAATACAACTGCAAATGCACAGCACAGAATTATAAGAGAGCTGAAGAAAACAATGATAGAGATTTTAATATTTTACTTCACGTCGAAAAAAATAAAAATATCAGCACTAGAACTTTCGGGCAAGGAGTAGAAAAACATCACACCACAGTAATGCAAACTTTGAAAAAGGATAAACATCATTCATATAAGTATCAAAACCATCAAGAATTGCTAGAAGGGGATAAAGAACAAAGATCACTTTTTTATTCTGAAATGATGGAGCGAGCTAACAACAACACATATTGTTTACAAAATATTTGCTTCTCAGACGAATTTTTTTTTTTTTTTATGATAAAACACCTGCACTGTAGGAAAAATCCTTTAAGGCGCTCTGGGAGCGGTGCGAGTGCGAAAAAAGCGATTAACGTTGGTCTTGAAACGTTGAAGATTGTATTCATTGGGAAACACGACCTCAGGAAGATCATTTCACAAAGATGACGCTCTCCAGATGAAAGAATTCTTGAACAATAAAGTTCGAGGAATACTAAGCTGAACAACATATGGATGAGCGGCAGTGGTTCGCCGTGTATTTCTGTTTTGCATTGCTCTAGGTGGAATCAAGTGGGCAAAGTCAGTCGAACACCTGCCATGAAAATATCTGTAAAAGAGAGCCAAATCACCAACCTGTCTTCGATGCTCCAGGCTATCGAGGGTCTTGGTCAGCTCGGGGTCGCCGATCAGACGAACGGCTCTCCTTTGAATGGAATCCAGTAGCCGAAGGGTGTGCTTGGGTGCAGAGCTCCAGACATGAGAGCAATATTCTAATGATGGTCGAATCTGGGCTTTGTAGAGTGTCAAAAGTTGATGAGGTGTGTACAACCTTTTGGTGCGGAAAAGTACACCAAGTTTCTGTGCAGCTGCCTTGGCAATTGCGGCAACGTGATCATGCCAAGACATATTACCTCCCAGATTGACCCCCAGCAAATTAATAGACGGTGCCAGGGGAATTGCGTGTCCTGCCATGACTATATCCGGTTCTGCAATGTTAACCTTTTTGGAGAAGACTGCTGCCTGGGTTTTCTTAGCATTAAATTCGACTTGGTTACTGTCACCCCAAGCCAAAATTTCTTCCAGGTCATTGTTGAGGCGCAATACTTCATGCTGCCTGCGAAGATGTGCGTCGGCAGCGGATGTTTGGGGGGTCAAGGTAAAAGATGAGACAAGTGTGCTGTCATCAGCAAAGCTATAAATTGGATTTTGGGTTATTACTAGAAGGTCGTTAATATACAGTAAAAAGAGGGTAGGCGACAATATGGACCCTTGAGGAACACCGGCATTGATGGTGAAGGTGTCTGAGAGAAACCCGTCAATCGCCACTTGCAGAGAACGGTTCTTAAGGAAGCTGGTTAACCATAAACAAAATCCATTAGGCATACCGTAGGATCGCAATTTACTCAGAAGCCCATTGTGCCAAACACGATCAAAAGCCCTAGAGATGTCCAGTGCAACAGCCCGGGATTCTCCATGATGTTCGATGGTGTTGCTCCAAAGATGGGTGACATATGCTAGAAGGTCACCTGTTGATCTGGACTTACGAAAACCGTATTGATGGTCGCTGATAATGTTAAGCCCTTCCAGATACTTTAAGAGTTGTTGGTTAATAGCTTTCTCCATTACTTTTGAAATTACTGAAAGCAATGCGACGGGTCGGTAGTTGCTTGGCAGGGTCTTTTTACCTTTCTTTGGAATAGGCTGGACACGCGCCGACTTCCAGCAGGATGGAAATATTCATTTTTTGTAGGATAAGTTGAAAAGTCTACAAAATACTGGTGTAAGTTCATCGGCGCATGTCTTGAGAACAATAATAGGAATTTCGTCTGGACCAGAAGCTTTATTGACGTCGAGTCCTTTAAGAATCCGTTTAACAAGACGCTGACGGAACACGATTTCAGACATTTGCGATTGAACTGAGGGAATGTTGGGTGGTGGTTTTCCCTGAATGCACGTTTACATTAAATAATAAGCAGAATATATAAAATGATCGGTAATGGAGTCTACAAAATTAACATAGCCTTGTATGCTCGACCCAATACCCTCAGAAAGTGAATGTTTGGAAAGGAATTTTGGACCATGTTTTATTTACGGAAATTTTACAGGTGCAACATATTAAGATCTTCTTCAAAATCAAATTGGACCAGCACTGGAGGAAGTCGCTGATGAAAATCATGAGATTTGGTTCCAAATGGATGGTTGCCCGGCCCACAATTCGCTGGTGGTACACGAATATCTAAATAATTCCTTTAATGGGCACTTTGTCGGTCCAAACTCAACAATTAATTGGCCAGCTAGGTATCCTGACCAAACGACTTCTTCCTCTGGGAGCATTTAAAAAATTTTCTTTATAAAAGTGTTGTTTGAAAATTTAGAACATAAAAAAATTCAATTTCAATGCAACCTGAAAGAATTACCGAGTACCAACTCGCTAATGTTCGTAGAGAATTTTACGACTGTTTAGGATATTCTTAAGCAGCAAATGGCGGTATATTTGAACATTTATTTAAGAATTAACAATATTCCAAATGATTGTACCGGGTGGTCAACTAAGAATGACCGCCGGCCATATCTCAGAAACTAGTAATCGTACAGCATCCGGGTACATTTTTTTATGACAAAAGTGCCCAAGAGAAAATGCTGGAAATTATTTTTAAGTTCCGCAAATTCCACATTAAGGTATATCTTTCATAACACCGTTAAAAAGCTTGGACAATTATGTGTCATTTTGGTCTTATGCTCATTGGCGTACCGACTTTAATAAGAGGGGGGAAGCTGTTGAAAGTGTAATCAGTTAAATCGCTGTAACTTTTAAACGACTTATCCGATTTTAGCAAACTAAAGACTATATGCAATTTCACCAATCGTATTTAGTTGTCCATAATAGTTCTCAAAAGAAATGCTAGAGGGCGCAATTTGCAATTATAACACATTTTTTGATTTTACTCTGAAAAAATAAATCATACGGTATAATTATGATACCATAATCGAAAAGTAGATGAACTTTGCTAGAAAAAATATTTAAACCGCTCGATATCTCCGTTCGTTTCAGCATTATCGCCAATAGAATAATTTTTAAAACTAAGCGATTATATATTTTTTAGAAAAAAAGTGGTACGCCACTGATATTTTCCATGTGGATATTATTTCTGATTAGCCTGGTCAATTCTGCATAAAAATGGTCTCTTGCGTTTTTCTCCTCAGGCACACCTTTTAGCAATTCCTAATGATTTGATTACTATTTAATAGGTTTTATTGTAAGTAAAATAATTCGTTTTCTATTAAAACATCCGTTTTGAAAATAACGTTCGTTTTATTTGAAAATACTAGTTAAATCCAGTATAAAATGTATTTGTTAAAGATTTTTAAAAAGCCTACCGTTTACAAATGCCATTTGACAAATCACAGGTTGACAAGTCCAATCAATGCTGGTATCCGCAGCATCACCTGTTGAATTCCAATGAACAACCAACCGCAATCCTATTCAAATAAGTGAAGATCGGGTTGTTTAAAATTGTTCTAACTCCGCATGTGCATCGGATTTTCTGTTTCCAACCACGATGCAGCCGGTATATTAAAATAAAACTTAAAAATAGGTTTATCTCTTTAATTTAGTCTCTATACAGGGTATAAAAAAAATTGGTATTTTTTCGCTTTGTAAATAGAAGGCCGTGACATTGTATTCGAATATACCTTTTAATTCTAAACACCTTTTACAAATGAAAATTGTATCTAAAACGAAAAATAAGAGTATTTTACTGTTGAGCAACTATTAAAAAATTGAATCTCTCTCGTATGCATTAGTTTCTTTGAATTTTAATGAGCGCTTTTTTTAGTTTTAGGGAACGCAGAAACTTTTATCAAGTATACCTAACATTCTCTGTGAAATCAATAATATACAAGTTTTCAGTACGGAGAGAGAATTCTGCCTGTCCTTGTACCTATTTATAATATATACGGGGTGATTCCTAAGTTAATAATTCTTTTTTAGCTGTGTATAGAAGGCATTAAAATAAACAACTTTTTAAAAAAACTCAAAAATAAGGTAGGTACATTCATTTATTACACTATGGATTAATACGGTCCGGCCTAACAATGTTTTTTTAACGACACTCGCCGTAATAACTTGCTTTAGAAAAACATACACCAGCGGATTGCGAAATAACTGACCACCCCCATAAATTGCATGACTAATAAGACAAAAAGACCATAAAGTATGGCAGGCTACATTTTGATGACCAGGCCCGCACTTAAATTTTTTACTACTGCATATTTTTAAGTTTTTTGAAAAAAGGTGTTTGAAAATGTGGTTTATTTTAATGCCTTCTATACACAGCTAAAAAAAAAGTATCCACTTAGGAATCACCTTGTACAATCTTATACTTGTAAGTCAATCGATACATATTTTTGAAGAACGTAATTTTTTTTCTAAATACCGTATTTTCTGAAAATTTTTTAGTTAAACATATAAAAAATAATGTGGTTTTTATCATTGTAACAAAAAAAATAACAATTTTTGATTAGATTTCGTACAACGGACATTTTGTTTCCACGAAATTAAGAATAATTATACTTAGGTTACCACTTAGTCCGCCATTTTGGATCCGCCATTCGCCATACTTTTCAAATAAAAATTTAAATATTCGTAATCCACGACAATAGAAACCTGAACGGCAGTAGAGTTTTGGACTTGCATTGTCCTTATTTGTTTTGAATCACTAAGTTTCAACAGGTTTATTCACCTGAAGACGACTGTAGATGCTTACCAGTTGAAACGTAGTGATTCAAAACAAATAGAGACAATGCAAGTCCAAAAATGTACTGCCGTTCAAGAAATGTCATTGTCTCCAACCTTTAAACATACAATAGAAACATGAGTATACAACATTTCATAGAAATTATAAAGATTTTGACCAAATTGGATTGGAACGAATTTTAAATTAGTATTATAGTACGACTTAAAAACCCTTCTTACACCTATTTGAACTGAAATCGTCTCTCTTCACAGACTATCATTATATTTCTTATAAGATACAACCGTTATATATAGTTAGTTTAACTCACCTTCGAAATCGTCTTTTTTCTGATTATTTTTCGGTTCATCAGGCTGCTTGTTTTCTGCACTTGAACCCTGGTTTAGTAATGTGCCAGTTTTATTGCCCCGAGGTTTGCTCGTATCTTCTTCCTTTTTCTTTTTTCTTATTTTTAAAGAAAGATCGTGGGCCATCTGATTCAATTTATCGTACTTTGTCACTTCATCGAACGTATTTACTTGATACACATTAGAATCTAACTTTCCTGGGGAACTTCTTTTACCCCTTCTCGCTGTAGGACGGTTTGTTTTTTGGGGAATTTCCACGCTGAGTTGTTTTATTTTTTCCTTTGATTTTTCAGCTTAGCAAAAAAAAAAAATTGATCACATAAAGTAAGTTTTCCTCTTTAGGAAGAAAAGAGCAAAAATATTTGTTTTAGTTTTTCAAAATTATTTTTATTCGGTTATCGGACACACCGTCTAGTGTGTAATGTGATATTTTTGTGAAGTTGATTTTTCTTAAATAATAAAATAAATTCCAATTCAATTTTTTTTTAATAAAATTGTTTGAACGTGTAAATACTCTTTAGGTCTATATACCGGGTATCCCAGATAAGAAGGCGCTCTACAGGGATCTCGTAAAGACGTAAACCATATAAAAAAATGGTTAAATTAGACAAAAGTTGCACCGTACTAAATGCTGTAACATTGTGTTTTCAAATTTTAAAAACTCCGAATCCGTCCGGGATTTCGTTTTTATTTTATTCTGACTCTATTTGAAGAGATATGTTGAAATAAAGTTTAGATTGAATCTGACGTTTCGTTGTTTCCAAACCATCATAAACTTTGCTTTTCTATACAGGGTGTCCCATAACTTATGGGCCGTAGAGTAACTGGAGATACTAGACATCAAACTAAGCCGATTAAGTCATATAAGTTTTTTCGGATTGTTACTCGTTCTAGAGATACAGGGTGTTGAAAGTAAAAGTTTATTCTCAAAAATAATCCATAATTTTAAAACGGTTTAATGAATCGAATTGAAAGTTGGCAATGTTATGTTTTTATGAGCAAGAAATAAGAATTTGTAGAAATTTTTAAGTTTCAAACTAGAGGGCGCTAGTTGCATACACTGGGCTTCATAAATCTATATCTTTTTCTTACCTGTGATATTAAGTGTTTTTCAATATTAGTTTCTTAAAGAAGGGCATTTTCTGAGTCAAAAAGGTGTACTTGATTGATCTTAATATCTTTAACGGTTCTCGAGATATTTCCCTTTAAACATCCCAAAGCATAAAAAACATAATAGGTACATAATTAAATTAATATTTTAATTATCAAAAAAAAACTTATGACATATAATCGGCTTAGTTTGATGTCTAGTATCTCCAGTTACTCTACGGCCCATAAGTTATGGGACACCCTGTATAGACGGGAAACTTTATTTTATTATTTTTAAATTCCCCTCTTTCTTTATATTTCAATGACGTATCACATAATTATTATAGTATTAATAATACGTTTCGGGCTTAAAAACCCATTATCAATAAGAATAAGTGCAAATTCATCTTATTTGAAACTATTTTATTTTCAATTGGGCATTCAAAGACAAATTTCTTCAATAATTTCAATAGTACTCCCCCTTTTAAATCTAATTTTCAAAATTATCTTGCTTTTCTAAATATTTTTGATTTACCCTTCCCACTATTTAAACTTATTAGTTTTTAAAATATAAGCAATTTAAGATTTAGTTACCCTATTCAACAAGCAACAATTTGTGTTAATTTTTTCATAGTTTCATCTAGGGTAGCTATGGATAATAATAATCGCGAAACAGTTGAAATGAGTAAACAGATCTGCAGAAATCCATACAGTGGCGGCTCGCGGACTTAAAAATGGTGAAGAGCTAGGCATAGTGCGGGTACTTAAACAAACATTGACTAAAAACCCATGTAACAAAACGTATCTCTTATCCTCATCTGTCCAACGACTGACAACAAATTACAAATTATGTCATTAATTGGGTTCATTTTTAAAACACACAACTAAGTAGGTACGTACACTACTGAATTAACTGAAAAATAAAAACAAAACTTTTTAATCACACAGTAAATCACGTAAAAACGATATCTACATATAACCGTAAGTTTCGCGAAGCCTCAAAATAAATACCCTAAGGTTAGGCGAACCAATGCTAAAACAATGGTGCATACGACTGATCTATTTTAAAATTGCCCTTCATCTTAATGCAAATTGTTACATGCTGTTTGCGTGACTGACGTCACGTAACCATAGCAACGGTGAATATCAAAGCCATGTTGGGCGTTGGGTCTTCACTTGCTTTGGGGCTAACGGACACGGTCGGCTGGGGTACGCCAAAGTGCACGAGTGTTTATAAATATTGTCCATCGCCCTGTCCATATCCTGGTTTTATTTTATTTTTTGGTGAAGCTTCACCTACTTCACCTGTGACCAGAATCCATAGCTAACTTAGATGAAACTAGAAATAAATTAACATCAGCTGTTGCTTGTTGGATAATATAACTAAACCTTTAAATGCTTATATCTTGAAAATTAGTAACTTTAGACATAGGGAAGAATTAATAAATAATATTTAGAAAAGTAAGATAAGTTTGAAAATTAGATTTAAAAGGGGAAATGTCATTAAAATTATTGGACATATTTATGTTTGAAGGTTAAATTTTGCAGCACTTAAACCTGAAGTGAAATAGTTGTGTATCATTCATATGGAATCCCTAAAAAGAAGTATAAACATAAAATTAAACTTTCTACTTATTCATTTGCTTTCTGTAAAAACAATAAAACGTGCGGCTAATTTAACAATTTCTTACTTACTTACTTACTTACTTACGAAAGGTATACCGGGTGTTGCATCGTCGAGCGGGACATAGGAAATTCCATGTAATTTTAAATGGGGTCAATTATTGGCTTCCCTAATTATTTTAGAGAAAAATTCTATTTAGGTTTATTAAAGAGCACTAAAACCCACATTCAAAAGAATAACTTTAGATATTTTTGATGAGCCCGTTTACGGGTTATCGCCGATTTCTTTTTAACTATTTCTCCTTTTTATGGCCCCGTATTTGCGGGCACTAGTCAAGGTAAAAGATGACTGTCAAATAAAGTTGTCATTTTGAAATGTGTGCTTTATTGTTATAAAAACTCGTACATCGAAAATATTAGCCATGAAGTACACTTCTGAAGAAAAAATATTGATGATTAAATGGTATTATCAAGGAAATAGTTATCAAAATGTGTCAGACATGTTTGCTGCTCTGTATCCGAATAGACCGATACCTGCAAAATCTACAGTCGAAAGGACTATCAAGAAATTTGAGACAAAAGGCACTGTAATAAATAACTGCAGATGTGAAGAAAGGCAGGAACAAAGAAGAGATGCAAGAAATGATAGGGACTTGCAAGTTTTATTGTGCGTGGAAGAAAATGATGGGAAGATCAGCACAAGAAAACTTGAGGATGACATAGGATTAGATCACACCACGGCGTTACGAGCTTTGAAACGACATAAATATTATTCATACAAATATGAAAAGCACCAAGAGCTAAGAGATAGGGACGAAATACGACGACAGGAGTTTTGTTTTGGTATGATTGAAAGAGCAAACATGGATAGGGAATTTTTTTAAAACATTTGTTTCATTGACGAATGCACATTTACCTTAAACAATGAACCCAATGTTCAAAATTATCGATATTGGAGCAAAGAAACCCAACACAGGTTTGTCGAAACAAGGACGCAATATCCACAAAAAGTTAATGTTTGGGCTGGGATTTTCGGAGAAAATATTATCGGGCCATTATTTCTTACATGAAATTTAAATGCAGAATATTTTTTGGAACTACTTGAAGATCATATTTTACCTACTTTACATGATGCCGCCAGGGAAAATCAGGAAGTTTGGTACCAAATGGATGACTATCCGGCACATAGTACCCTGGCTGTCCGGGAATATTTAAACCGTGCTTTTAATGGAAATGTTATTGGCTTAAATCATACAGTAAATTGGCCAGCCAGGTTTCCTGATTTATCGCCAAATGATTTCTTTCTCTGGGGCCATTTAAAAAACAGGATATACAAAGATAAAAAATACCCAAATCTAGACGAAAATGCTATTTCTGCCGAATGCAATAGAATTTCAGTTTACCAACTAGCGAATGTAAGAAGAGAATTTTATGATCGCCTCGGTTATTGTCTAGCAGTCAATGGAGGAATATTTGAACATCTTCTTAAATCCTAAAGTTCTAACAATTTAATAGTACCTACCTATTAATTAGTAAAATATTGAAACATGTAAAATGTCATAATTAACCTTGTAATTGGATACTTTATTTTAGTTTTATTCAGAATAATTTGTACTCATAAATACACCTTTAATATTTTCGATGTACGAGTTTTTATAACAATAAAGCACACATTTCAAAATGACAACTTTATTTGACAGTCATCTTTTACCTTGACTGGTGCCCGCAAATACGGGGCCATAAAAAGGAGAAATAGTTAAAAAGGAATCGGCGATAACCCGTAAACGGGCTCATCAAAAATATCTAAAGTTATTCTTTTGAATGTCGGTTTTAGTGCTCTTTAATAAACCTAAATAGAATTTTTCTCTAAAATAATTAGGGAAGCCAATAATTGACCCCATTTAAAATTACATGGGATTTCCTATGTCCCGCTCGACGATGCAACACCTGGTATATACTGGATACATGTTTTAGGCTTAGATTTTTTTGTAGAATGCACATTATTAAAAATATACAAAATGTTCTATTTAAAATAACAAAATTGAATGCACTTCCGGTTTAACCGGAAGTAACAGTCATATGTTTGAATACTGAAAATGTGCGCACAATGCAACAATATAAAAAAACAAAATTTCATAGTAATGGTTTGCCTTTTTTTTACAAAATATCAAATATCAGGTCTCTTTGAGTAAAAACGGACGAATTCTTCGAATTTTATTTTATAAGGACGTGACAAACTGGGTATAGTAATTTCGTTGTCACCCGGTAGGTGTCATTTTCAAATATTTCACAATTTTAACCGCAAATTCAAAATTCTTCTATCATTCAAGAAACATCATTGTCTCCAACTTTTAAACAGAAATTAATAACCATTGTCTTGCTTACCAATTTGGACCTTCTCCTTTAAGAGATCCGCCATTTTATCGAGTCTTGGTTCCGAATGATTACTCTTCAATGACGGCAAAGAATTTTGCTTTTGTATTTTCTCTTCGTACAATCTCCTTTCTTCTTGTTTTAGTTTTCTCTTTACGGCCGCTGCTTTCGTTCGTTGAGCGATTTCGTTCAAGTGTTTAACGGTCTCGTCCGGTTCGTCCAAGCTTTGGTACGTAGTCTCGAAGTCAGATGGCGTAGTGGACATTTTCGAATTATCAGGTCCCTTTGCTAAAAAGTAAAGACAAATGTACAGGGTATTCGAAGGTGACCATGGGATCTCGGAAACTGTAAAGTAGCATACTCACGTTCAGTCGACCGGCCGGAATTTGCTAGAGAGATAATAATAAACACACACACACACCATCACACACACACACACACCATATCTCACACCCGCTCTCGCCCTCTCAGACACACAGTTAAATGTGACCAGAGCCTTAGCCGCAAAAATAACGCACAACCAAAGATTATGCTCCATTTCAAAGTTGATTTTCTCGCGAACCGATAACTCGATTTTGATAATTATTTTTTGAACTGCAGCTTTTTCTTTGGTAATTGCACTGTGATAAAAAAATTTTTATTTAGATTTTAGTTTTAGGCTTATACAGGGTGCAAACATGAGAATAGTTTTTTTACGTTAAATTTAAGACACCCTGTAGGGAGCATTAGCAACAACAATGGACGTCTGATGAAATCATACTGTAGCGTCATGTTTTCTAAACATATCGTTTTTTAATTTCTCTGATATTTGTAATATTAAAGAAAATACACAGCTTTATACCAGAACATGTTTTTTTTATTAAAATAACATTTTGACATTAAACTAAGAATAACACTAACAATAATTAACGATAAATAGCAAAAAAAGTACCTCTACTTCTAATGCCTGATTCACATCGCCTTGGCATACTCGATGTTAAATTTTATATTTAATTTTGGTTGAGTCCAATATTCAAATATCGGTAATCATTATTTGGATATCTTGCAGGTTGGCAGGAGTCTCAGTGTTCTACCAATAATATCCCATAAGTGCTCCATAGGATTTAAATCGGGACTGCTCGGTGGCCAATTTAGAGTTCGAATATTTATTTATCCAGTAAAATTGTGATTTATTGAAGAAAAACGTGTACCGGGTGGTCAACTAAGAATGGTTGCCGGCCATATCTCAGAAACTAGTAATCGTACAGCATCCGGGTAAATTTTCTTATGACAAAAGTGCCCAAGAGAAAATGTTAGAAATTATTTTTAAGTTCCGCATTTTGCCACAAGAGGGCGTAATTGAAAAGTAAATTTTAAAATTTTATATCTTCAAAAATTCCACATTAAGGTATATCTTTGATAACACCATTAAAAAGCCTGGATAGTTATGCATCATTTTGGTCCTATGCTCATTGGCGTACCGACTTTAATAAGAGGGGGGGGGGAGCTGTTAAAAGTGTAATCAGTTATATCGCTGTAACTTATAAACGACGTATCCGATTTTAGCAAACTAAAGACTGTTTGGAAGAGAAATATATGCACTTTCACCAATCGTATTTAGTTGCCCATAATAGTTCTCAAAAAAAAATGCTAGAAGGCGCAATTTGCAATAATAACACTTTTTTGATTTTACTCCGAAAAAATAATTCATGTGGTATAATTATGATACCATAATCAAAAAGTAGATGAAATTTGCTGGAAAAAATATTAAAACCTCAGCTCGATATCTCCGTTCATTTCAGTGTTATCGCCAATAGAATAATTTTTACAATTTTAAATGAAGAAGCGATTATATATTTTTTAGAAAAAAAGTTGTACGCTACTGATATTTTTCCATGTGGATATTATTTCGGATTAGCCTGGTCAATTCTGCATAAAAATGGTCTCTTGCGTTTTTCTTCTCAGGCACACCGTTCTTAATTAAAATAATTAAATTAAATTAGATGGGCGGAAGCATGCCTATTACGTGAAGGTGGTCATTTCCAATAATTTTAATAAAACAAAATTTTCCATTATCAATGTTAATAATAATAATAAATAGTAGAGCTAATTTAATTTAATTATTTTAATTAAAAACGGTGTGCCTGAGGAGAAAAACGCAAGAGATCATTTTTATGCAGAATTGACCAGGCTAATCCAAAATAATATCCGCATGGAAAAATATCAGTGGCGTCCCACTTTTTTTCTAAAAAATATATAACCGCTTCTTCATTTAAAGTTTTAAAAATGCTTCTATTGGCGATAACGCTGAAACAAGATATCGAGCCGAGGTTTTAATATTTTTTCCAGCAAATTTCATCTACTTTTCGATTATGATATCATAATTATACCGCATGATTTAGTTTTTCGGAGTAAAATCAAAAAAGTGTTATTATTGTAAATTGCGCCCTCTAGCATTTTTTTTTAGAACTATTATGGACAACTAAATACGATTGGTGAAAGTGCATACATTTCTCTTCCAAACAGTCTTTAGTTTGCTAAAATCGGATAGGTCGTTTATAAGTTACAGCGATATAACTGATTACACTTTCAACAGCTTCCCCCCTCTTATTTAAGTCGGTACGCCAATGAGCATAGGACCAAAATGATGCATAACTATCCAGGCTTTTTAATGGTGTTATCAAAGATATACCTTAATGTGGAATTTTCGGAGATATGTAAAATTTTAAAATTTACTTTTCAATTACGCCCTCTTGCGGCAAAATGCGGAACTTAAAAATAATTTCCAGCATTTTCTCTTGGACACTTTTGTCATAAAAAAATGTACCCGGATGCTGTACGATTACTAGTTCCTGAGATATGGCCGGCGGTCATTCTTAGTTGACCACCCGGTACTGGTATAAAACTGTGTATTTTCTTTGATATAACAGATATCAAAGAAATAAAAAAAAATGTTAAGAAAACATAAGACTACAGTATGATTTCATGATGCCATTGTTGTTGTTAATGCTTCCTACAGGGTGTCTCAAATTTACCGTAAAAAAACTATTTTTGTACCCTGTATAAGTCTAAAACTGAAACCTAAATATCACAGTGCAATTACCAAAGAAAAAAGCTGGTTAAAATTTTTTTATTGATTTATCGTTCTGCGAAAAAATCAACTTTAAAATTGAGTATGATTTTTGGTTGTGCGTTATTTTTGCGGCTAAATGTATATACTGGGTGGAATTTTTAACTGGAATAAATTCAGTATTAGAAAGCCTCTTTATTTGCGGAGAAAATACGGAAATACGGGTGCCTTTATTTTTAGTTTGGTACACTTTTTTCGTTCCGTCGTGAAATTTACCCCTCTTTAGGGGGTAGAAGCCGCCCCCAACTTTTTTTTCCCAAATGTAAAGGTATTTATTGCGATAGCTCGTTGGAAAGGGCATAAAAAAAGAAATACGACCCACTACTCTTGCATTTCAGTAATCTACGCAATTTATTTCATTATAAAAATTGTTGGATATGTTGCCCATTTTTTTCTTGACATTATGTATCATTTCCGGGGTTATTTGGGGAATTTCGTGTATAAGTCGTTGCCTAAGTTTCTCTACATTTTCTGGTTTTGTTATGTAAACTTTGGTTTTTAGGTGACAAGTTCTTATTTTTTTCTAGCTTTCTACATTACCAAAATGCAAAAGTAAATAGTGAGTCGTATTCCTTTTTTTTTACCCTTTCCAACGAGCTATCGCAATATATACCTTTACATTTGAGAAAAAAAGTTGAGGGCGGTTTCTACCCCCTAAAGAGGGGTAAATTTCATGACGGGACGAAAAAAGTGTACCAAAATAAAAATAAAGGCACCCGTATTTCCGTATTTTCTCCGCAAATAAAGAGGCTTTCTAATACTGAATTTATTCCAGTTAAAAATTCCACCCTGTATATGGGATCTACCTATGGGACACCATGTATCCTCGACAGTAATTTTGTAGTGCGCGACTTAGTTTCCCGCAAAAAAATTGTTAATAAAATATCCCTACCTTTCTTACTCTCTCTGGGAATATCCGACGTTGCAAACAATTTAGGCAATCTCTTAAGTTTCAACTGTCGCGGACGAACACTTTTTTCCTTGTCTTGCCTGTCTATGTCGTATTTATTATTTCTTTCTCTTTCTTCCTTCAATGATACTTTACGAAACGGTTCCTTTCTTCCTTCGCTACGACTTATGCTACCTGTGATAAAATAAATATTTTTATTAAAAAACTGTGTGGAAATAAAAAACCGCGTGTGCTATATATTTACATCACATATTACAATAAAATGGTCTAGACTAGAGGTGGGAAATTGAAAAATGTTTTTGTCGGCGTACAGACTTGATCAAAAATTGAAAAAGTTTTATGCCTCCGCCGGGAATCGAACCCAGAACCTCTCGATTACATGTCAAGCGCGCTGCCAATTGCGCGTTCAGAGATCTCTTTCTGATTCCAGCTAATAACGCTATATAGATAGATAGATAGAAACGTCTTTATTTTTTACTCGGCGAAGAGCAGCATTGCTGTTTACTTAACCGAGATATATCGTTACTTAACGAGATATGTCGTCGATGCACGGATAAAAGAAAAATAGATCTTAATGTTCAGTGGTAGTGAGTGAGTTATAACACCGTCCCCGGTCTGTGAATCACAGGAGATTCCAGACTATTACTACTAACATAAAATTGAATAAGTTATATGACCGAAGTTGGTGAGAGAATTTCAGGTCCCCCGTAGCGCAATTGGCAGCATGCTTGACATGTAATCGAGAGGTTCTGGGTTCGATTCCCGGCGTAGGCATAAAACTTTTTCAATTTTAATCGAGTCTGTACGCCGGCAAAAACATTTTTCAATTTAAAAATTATTTACAGACGCTAACATAACTACTTTAAAATAATTAAATATGGCGTTCCTCAAGGAACAATTTTAGGACCATTATTTTTTAATATCTATATTAATGGCTTATTTAATGTAAATTGTGATGGAGAAGTTCATAGTTTCGCAGATGATACTGCAATTCAAATTGGGACAACTTAAATAACAAAATTAAAAAATATTTTAAAAGTATAAAAAATTAGTTTGATAAAAATTTATTAAAAATTCATTTTGATAAAACTTATTATCTTCCTTTTACTTTAAATCCAAATAACATACCACAAAATATGAATAGTATTAAAATAAATTATGACTTTCAAGTTTTGAAAGTTAATCAAAAAAAATATTTGGGAATAATATTTTACAGTAAATTAAATTGAAATTTTCTAATAGAATATTTGGTTAAGAAATTAAAAAGTTTACTACTAATTTTTAGAAACATTAAAAAAAATTGAACCTAAAATTGGGGAGGAATAAATAGAACTTTAGTTAAAAAAATTTGAAATATTGCAAAAAAGGTTTCTAATAATTATATTTAATAAAGATTATCTTTATCCTTTAATAAAATTATATATATATATAAAATTATATATTATTTAAAAAAAATGAACATTAGACAACTACATTTATAACATCTTAATATACATATTTAATAATAAAAAACTTATAGAATTTAAAAACAATTCTTATAATACACGTCATAAAAATGAAATAACCATAAAACCTAAAATAATATAAGTCCATAGGACAAAAAATTTCACATATTTATGTTTTTTGTAAAACTGTCATTAAAAGTGACACTTTTAATGACAGTCAACAGTGTTAAAAGTGATTGTTTACGTGGTATAGAATCAACAGCCCTTTGCCCCTAGAGAGCCTGCCCTTAGCTAATGATGATAGTGTAAGTAATTATAATTTATTATAAAGTTTAGCCCTCCTGGGCTTTATGGAGACTTGTCGCCTTTGATTTTCTTACACGTGACAATATTACGGCAATACCGTATTTTTTTAAAATCACATACTCGTAAGACGAACTTTACTTACGTATCTCCTCACTTTTATCAAGTTCCTCGGTAGTTTTTATGTAAGGCTTCACTTTATCTTCAACTTTCTGGCTCGTTTTTTCCAACTCCGCATTCCCAGTCATCTTATTTATTGTTTCCACTTCGGTCGCTGTTTCCTGAATTTGCTTTGTTTTTTGAACCCTTTGGTCCCTTTTTAAACTACTGAAGTTCTTTTTCACCTTGGCAATTTCATCCTTTATATCTTTATTTTTCGCCATAGCGGCGGCTAAATCGTCATTAACAATTTGGTTTTTCATGCACTCCGTGAGTCTCTGTGCTTTTGTTTGATCTTTGTTTGCGCGCACTTCATCTAACGCCATCTCATTTTCCACTCGTGCTTCGTGATTCTTCCGTTTGACTTCCTCCTTTAATTTTGCATTTTTAATCTTAGCTTCCTCCTCATTCTTAATTTTTGACACCTTCTCCAACTCATCCAACAATTTTTGACGCTCTTTTTTCAATTGTTCTAATTTTGTTTCCGTATTATGAGATGCCATTTTGTTCTTCTTTTTATTTTCTTTTACGGAATCGGCGCATGTTTTCTTAAGACTTTGTAGACTGACAAAAGTGGACAATTTCTCTGCTTCTTTCTGAAGATTTTTGTAGTTTAACTTAGGTTCTTCGATGCCGATGCCTGGCTGGACAAAAACTGCAAAGGAAAAAAGTAATTAGGATGGCTACAAACAGAGTTACATTTTAACCACCTAATTTTGCAAATGTTAAGCTGTACGGTGTCGCACATTCAAGGGTGATCATTGGGATTTCGGAAACTATAGCAGATACGAACAAGTTTGAAATGTGGCAAAGTTGCACAATTTGGTGCTCAAACAAATATCTTTCAAAAATTGGGGACATTTGTAAAAGTAAGATTATATAATACCGTGCGAGCAAACATTATTTGCATCAAAGAAGGCCTTGCATCTAAGGACGCAATGCTTAATACATGTGGGGTGTCAGTAACTACCTGAATTAACAATCAATCAGTTATTCCGTCATCTTTGACAGTCGTTACAAGTAATTTGATTCATCGCTAATTTCTTCAATGTCTAGAACAATTCACACAATGGGCTTTACGGAACAGCACAAAACATTCATGGTTGGAGCGTATTTCGAAACGGGGTTAAAGTAAATGGTGAACGGCAATACAATCCGGGTTTGTACATGGACGTTTTCACGAACATTTTCCTAACGTTGCTTTTATTGCTGGGGATTTTTATCATTGCCTGAAAAGAACCGTGGCTGTGTTTAGGAAAACATATTCTATACAATACAAAAAAGGAGCAGGAAGACCATGTGTAAGAACAGAAGAACTTGTTGCAAACGTTCGTGAAATAATGCAAAATACGCCAACAAGTCCCAAGAAGTGGGAAGATCTTATGGAACATGCAGGACTATTCTGCAGCAGCTAAATTTATTTCCTTATAAAGTGCAAGTATTCCAAGAAATACAAACCGCAGATTTTGAAAGACGCAGGAATTACTCTCAATGGTTTACCCAAAATTTATTGGAAATAAATGATTTATTAGACCTGGCATTTTTTTCGGATGAAACCTGGTTCCACCTCTCCGGTTATGTGAATTCTCAGAATACACGCATGTGGAGTAGTGAAAATCCCCATTTTTTGTCAACATTGCACCCTTAAAAAATTGGTGCCTGGTTAGCTGTTTCCCGAAGAAGAATTGTTCGTCCTATTTTTTTCCCAGACACAGTTACAGCACAGCGGTATAGAGACAATATTTTGAATCCATTTGTGGAGCAATTACTTGACGACGAACTACGTTTTGGATATTTTCAATAGGACGGTGCAATCGCCCATACAGCCGCCGAAACTCTTAACTACTTACGCAATTTTTTCGACGACCGATTGATCAGTTTTCGATCAGACATTGAATTCCCACCTAGATCACCTTGTTTAACGGCTATGGATTACTTCGTATTTCCTCATTTAAAGAATACTATTTGTAAAACACTAGTTGCAAATTTAGAACAATTACAAGAAAGGATTATCCAAGAATATGGTAACATTTCTCCAGAGATGCTGGTCAACACTTTCGAAAATATGAAGAGACGTGTCAATTTATGCTTGGAGCATGGCGGTGGCCAATTTCAGCAATTTATGTAATTATTTTTCTTTTTCTATATTCTTACTTTGTTCATTTTTGAAACAACAAAAATAAATTTGTATTTGTCTACTTATTTTATTAAACTAATTAGTTTGGTATATCACGCCATAATATAGTTAGATAAATATTTTTTATTTAAAAAACCAAAAGGCATAGAACAATGTTATAAAAAAAGATATTCTACATAGTACTTATACAAAAAATAATATCTGGTTAAAAACAATAATTTGACATAAGGAACAGTTTTATGGTAAAATATTCTTAAGTATAAAACAAGAAATATTTAGAAATAAAAATATGTATAACAGACATCTACTTCACAAACATAGTAGTGGCAGTTGACGCAATGATAATCCAATACAAAGATACACAAATATGCGATAGTATTTTTACAGAAGCATATCAGATCTATCTGCATCATTATAAAACTCACTTATATTATAGTATGCTTTTTTAATTAAATAGTTTTTTATAGTACTTTTAACTTTTCACTTTGGCAGATTTCGAACACTATTCGGAAAAATTACATTTTTATATGTGTAAGTTAGTCCTTTGTCTAGTTGGATAACAATGTTTAGAATCTTCAAACAGATCTCTATTACCATGCACAAACATAAAGGAATCCATTATATACGTACAAACCAATGTTAAAATGTTTTTACCAATGAACACATTTTTACAACTGTCTCGTTGTTTCATTTCGAAAATACACCTGACACATCTTTTTTGCAATCTTAAAATCCTGTCCATATCTGTAGAATTCCCCCAAAAAATAATACCATACCTAATCTTAGATGCAACAAATGCATGATAGGCTGACATTGCAGCCTCTATGCAGACATTCTCAGCAATAATTCTTAGAGCATAACAGTACCTCGATATACTAGTCGCGATAGACTCGACATGCGCTCTCCAGTCCAATCTCTTGTCCATTGTTACACCAAGAAAGGAAACCCGATCTAAATTCTGGACTTTACTGTTCCTGTAGGTAAGTGCAAAAGCATGGTCAGTTCGATTCCCAAAAACAATACACTGAGTCTTAGGTATGTTTATATGGCCTGAAAAGCACCTGTCAAGGTCACCGCAAGCTCTTTCAACGCTAATCATCATAGAATCAGAGTCCTCCTCACTAAAGATCAGAGTGGTGTCATCGGCATAAAGAACTGTGTAATATGAATTTGACAAAATTTTAACCTAGATTTGTTTAGATATATCGTCCCATATCATTGTAATCTAAACCAAGCCCTACGTTTTTTAATCCAAGGCCTTTTTGATGCAAATAATTTTTGCTCGCACGGTATGAGTATAAAATGGCAGGTGATAGACGCGTTTTTTCGCCTAATAGTAGGCGAAGTCGCTTCTCCTACTATTTGGTGATAGGAACAATCAAAGGAAAAAGGGAAAAGTAACAAAATATTGATCAAAAAACGAAATGGCGATTGCGTCACTAGACCTCATTCTCAAAACCTCCCTGCAAAAAAGTGGAAAACTATAATCTTACCTGATCCGCTTTTATTGTTGGGGTCTTTTATGCACACATCATTTATGTCAAAATTATTGACAGAGTCCGTAAAAACTCGTTTTGTATATTTGATGGCCGAGTAGTCGTTTTGTTGTGGGTTTTCAGTGTATACAGACGAAGGATGGTATTTAATTTGTTCATCATCTAAAAAAAATATTTTCTATTACTTTATAATAATAATGATAATTATTAAGAGTTCTGACCAATTTTTGGAGTCCAAAAAATCGCCCCCAATAGACGCGCATTTTCCAAAGCTATATGACGGGTGACAAAGAAAAAAGTTCTGTAAATCTTGAAGTAAATACTTAAGTGTTATAAGTTAATAAGTGTGTAAATTGACCTTTTTGGCCCATTCAAACTTTTTAACCAACTTTCGGGTTTTCATTTTTATTTGATGCCTAAATTATATAGAAATAGTGATGATAACAAGTGATGAAAATGATACTTTTCAAGCGAGGAGATAATTAGCACGATGCGTCAGCCGAGTGCGGAAATTCTCCATGTTTTAAAATAATCACTTTCACACGAGTAATGTACACTATTTTTTCTACAAGCACAAAGAATTATTAAAAAAGCCTTTGATTTGTGAAAAAAATATTTCAACACTAGTGTTGAAATTAGCATACGTAGGATTATGTTCCACTTTAGCTTGTCAATAGGCTTTTCCTTTATTTGTAGTTTAACTTTTTCATTTTTTCATATTTTATATATCATAGGAAGAACTAATCCTGAATTAACTTCTAGGTTAACCAGAATGAAAATGTTTTAATTTAATCAAGGAAAGATGCATTAATCATAAATTTAAAAAATCCACCCAACAAGGATGATTTCAATTCAAAATAATTCTATAAATTATTTAATGTTTTTATAAAAAAAAGTCAAATACTCCTGATGGGATTCGAACATGTGACCTTGCGATCTGTAGGCTAGAGCTCTATTCTCTAGGCTATGGCTACCGATAAACATTTGTTTTTAATGAAGATATTTTTTTCGCTGAGTTTTTATGTCCAGTAGTTTTCGAGATACGGCCGGTGACCATCCATAATGGGATATCCGGTATAAGAAATCAAATGAATATGTATATTGTGTCCCAGGGTCATTTAATTACTCTCCTAGGATTGTGAGTGAATCACTTATGTCCATATTTATAGTCGTTTCTTGAGGCTTTCTTAATCGAGGAAAATCTCAAGTGTGTCAACTTGGCATTGATTGATATTGACTGTTTCTTCAGAAATCCTTAAGGACTAATGTTTGTCTATAAAATCCGTTCCTCAAGAAAATGTTAATATCAATCACTGTCAAGTTGACACACTTAGGCGAGTAAGGAAGCCTCAAGAAACAACTATAAATATGGGCAATTTATTCCTAGGCAAGTAGGTTGTACCGTGCGAGCAAACATTATTTGCATCAAAGAAGGCCTTGCATCTAAGGACGTAATACATGTGAGGTGTCAGTAACTACCTGAATTAACAATCAATCAGTTATTCCGTCATCTTTGACAGTCGTTACAAGTAATTTGATTCATCGCTAATTTTTCCAATGTCTTGGACAATTCACACAATGGGCTTTACGGAACAGGACAAAACATTCATGGTTAAAGCGTATTTTCGGAACGGGGTTAGAGTAAATGGTGAGTGGCAATACAATCCTGGTTTGTACATGGACGTTTTCACGAACATTTTCCTAACGTTGCTTTTATTGCTGGGGATTTTTATCATTGCCTGAAAAGAACCGTGGCTGCGTTTAGGGAAACAGGTTCTAAACAACACAAAAAAGGAGCAGGAAGACCATCTGTAAGAGCAGAAGAACTTGTTGCAAACGTTCGTGAAATAATGCAAAATACGCCAACAAATTGTATAAGACGCATGTCCCAAGAAGTGGGAAGATCTTATGGAACACGCAGGACTATTCTTAAGAAGCAGCTAAATTTATTTCCTTATAAAGTGCAAGTATTTTTTGAAAGACGCAGGAATTACTCTCAATGGTTTACCTAAAATTTATTGGAAATAAATGATTTATTAGACCTGACATTTTTTTCGGATGAAGCCTGGTTCCACCTCTCCGGTTATGTCAATTCTGAGAATACACGCATGGGGAGTAGTGAAAATTCCCATTTTTTTGTAGAGTCCACATTGCCCGCTCAAAAAATTGGTGTCTGGTTAGCTGTTTCCCGAAGAAGAATTGTTCGTCCTATTTTTTTCCTAGACACAGTTACAGCACAGCGGTATAGAGACAATATTTTGAATCCATTTGTGGAGCAATTACTTGACGACGAACTACGTTTTGGATATTTTTAACAGGACGGTGCAATCGCCCATACAGCCGCCGAAACTCTTAACTACTTACGCAATTTATTCGACGACAGATTGATCAGTTTTCGATCAGACATTGAATTCCCACCTAGATCACCTTGTTTAACGGCTATGGATTACTTCGTTTCTCCTCATTTAAAGAACATTATTTCTAAAACACCAGTTGCAAATTTAGAACAATTACAAGAAAGGATTATGCAAGAATGTGGTAATATTTCTCCAGAGATGCTGGTCATTTATATAATTATTTTTCTTTTTCTTTCTCTATATTCTTACTTTGTTAATTTTTTAAACAACAAAAATAAAGTTGTATTTGTCTACTTATTTTATTATACTCATTAGTTTGGTATATCATGCCATAATATGAATTTGACAAAATTTGAACCTAGATTTGTTTAGATATATCGTCCCCATATCATTGTGATCTAAACCAAGCCCTACGTTTTTTAATCCAAGCCCTCTTTGATGCAAATTTTTGCTCGCACGGTACTTCTGTTCTAATTAATATTCTAATAGTAACATAATAATAATTTACAACGCAAGGAGTGGAAAAAATAAATTTAAGAAACACGCAAACTTACTCATTGCGACTTGTTTATCTGCTTCCTGAACATGTCCCTCCTCCTCTTTAAATTCCTTATTATCCGCCAATTTTTTTCCATCTTCTTCGACAATGTTTTTATCATTATCCTCTGCAGGCACTTCCTCCGCCGTCGCTTTATTTTCTGAAACTGCAGCAGCATCGGGCTCTGGAGAAGATTTTAACAGAAGCTGTATGAACCTGTTTTTTAGTTTCATTTTGACCTCCTTACTGGCGTTCTGTATCGTTGGATGACTTCTTATCAGCGATTCAAAGTCTTTTTCTATACTATCTATTGGTTTTGGTTGTTTGGGTGGTATGGATCTGGCTGATTGTGCATCTATAAATTGTTTTAATTCGACTTATAATCATTAAGAACGATTAGATTTGTATACTAATTGAAATATTAGGCCCTGTTTCCACGGGCCACTTTTTGAAGTTGACATCGACGATTTAAAGTGGTTTCTGTGTAGCCGTCTCGACCACTGAAGTGGTCCGACCCAACCATATTTTGTAGTTATGCCAACTTCAAACATGTGGTCCATATTGGCGCGGAAATGTCAGTGTCCAATACCAGGAAGTTTTCGTGAAATAGACTACTTACATATGTTCTCCCAAGATTTCGTCTTTTCAATTCTATTGCTATATACATCACTTTTATAATTCCAAATTGCAGGTTCCACCTGAATTTGGGCAATAAACGTGTCCGTCTCGAACTGCCGACTTGACAACGGCAACAAAGTGGTCACCTTACACGTGGCTCGTGGAAAAATTAGTCGTTGGTGGTCAGTGGACGGGCTTGGCTACTCAACAGCGGCAGAAGTTTAATAATTGTGGTCGACGAAACGCCCGTGTAAAAAGCACTACACTTTTTACAAGCTGGCGACAGTAGACCACAAACGAACCGCGTTTTGTCGTCGATGTCAACTTCAAAAAGTGGCCCGTGGAATCACGGCCTTAATGTTTGAACACCCACCCTATACTCATACGAACAAGAGTTGGAAATCTCGGTATACTGATATAAAAGACGCCCTTGTCTTCATGATACTAGGCAATCTAGTATTTTGTTATCTAACAGCGTGGGATAAAATGTGACAAATTTTGCTTTGTAGCATTATTTGTTTAATCCTCATTTCATTATGAATTTTCAGGTGGTTGTAAAATTCGATTACCGCCCTTGAAATACAAGGTTTTTTTTACCATTTTTGCAGATGATACAACTATTTTATGGTCCCATAGAATCCTGGTCTGTTAATGAAAATTATCTCTGAAGATCTTAAGAAAATTAAGGAATGGTTTGTTGCTGCCTTGTTATATCTGAATGGGAATAAAACGACTGTTCTTAGTTTTAAGTTTAAGTGCTGTTTGATGGCTGTGATATCGAAAATAAACAATATAATAAGTTTCTTGGTCTGGCGATTGAGGAAAAGCTAAAGTTTGAAAATTATAGTGATCTCCTAAATAGAAAGGTCGCCAGGGGTCGCTATGCTGTAAGAGTTGTATCTAATGAGTTGGGTATTCAGTTGCCAGGTCTGTTTACTATCGAGACCCACCTCAGATATGGTATTGCGTTTTGGGGATTTTGCAGCCAGTTACATTTTAATTTAAGTTTTATACCGCAAAAAAGGTCAATAAGATGTAAGACGGATCCACGTAAACACTGTAGGCCACTGTTTATACGGCTGGGAGTATTGACATTACATAAATGCGTGTCAAGCTTAAGGGGTTGTTAAAAGACTCTTTTGTTTCAGTATTTTTATTCTAATTACCATTCAAACATACCTACCTTTTTTAACTATTTACGGCTAGATGTCACTGTTCAGATATCTCTTTCTGATTCCGGCAGATGTCGCCATACGTCGATGAAGTACGGATAATAGAAAAATAAGATATTACTGTTCAGTGGTAGTGAATGAGTTCCCTTTCCCCTTATAACACCTTCCCCGGTCTGTGAATCGCAGGAGATTCCGGACTCTTACAACTAATATAAAATCGAATAAGTTATAATGACCGAAGTTGGTGAGAGAATATCAGATTCTCCGTAGCGCAATTGGCAGCGCACTTGAGGCTTAAAGGTTCTGAGTTTGATTCTCAGCGGAGGCCTAACACTTTTTCAATTTTAATCTTGTCTTCACGCCGGCAAACATTTTTCAATTTAAAAATTATTTACAGACACCAACATACCTACATTTCGAATGTGTAATTCCCCTAATATTATGTTTCCGTGGTTTACATAATTGCACAATTTTCGCCTATGGTGCAGTATGCCGTTCCCGTTGTACCCTGTCCCGTCGCATCTAAAGTCAAACTACGTCACCGATTGCATGTATTAAGCTGTATGTATTTTAGAGTGACACTCCATCAACTACTCACCTGAGAAGTATTTAAGCGACATACCCCCTTGTTCTCTTACACTTTTCACAACCTTAATGAGTGGCACACCGGATTCCTCTATTTCGCCTGCATTAGAATGGCATTGGGTCATCGTCACAACGTTGATTCTTCGCTTCGTCTTACTATTCTCTGGCATAGTCGGGTACGTAATCTTTCTCGAGTAAATACGTTTCTTTAAGGTTTTGGGTATAAAATGCTTTTTCTGGAACAGAATGAAATGAAAATGAGGGATGCCCGTAACGTCATTATAGTCTGATACTGATCAAGTATGTATCGGGTGTACAACTAAAAAGTGACGCCGCGCCGAAACCAATTTTTAAACTTTTAAGTATATTTTGATAAACGAATTCAAAATGACTTAATATTTTATTAACTTGATGACCCGAATTTAGCGAAATACTTGAAGAAATAGTCCATACTTAAAGTGGAGTGGAAATTCAGAAGGAAAGAAATAAGAACACAAAGTCTTCCTTCACTGCTATATTAATGAACTATTTTTGATTTAAAAGAATTCTCTACATGTTTCGAATGCAGAAACATTAATCTTCAGGAGAATAAATAAAAAAGAAGAAACTAGTAGATATCACCTTAACGGAGCATTAAATTTGTAGGTTAGATGAAAAACGGTTCAATGAGTAGAACGGTGTAACGCACGTTACATTGTGAAAAAGAAAAATATGTAGGTTTGTGGCTTAGGGCACTATAAGAGATTAAATGTAAAATGGAAGATTTAACAATTGTGTATGAGAAGAACTTTTAATAGATATGAAACTAGAATGAATGGAAATGTGAAGAATCATTTAAGACAAGAGAATTGTGGGCTAGTCATTTCAGAAACTATGTACCGAAGACCGAAAAAGGTTGATATTATATGCATTAGTTTAAAAACTTTCATTTGGTATGGTATGAACATCTACCCTGTACTGACGAGAACAAAAGAGTTCGAACCCGGTCTGCAGGTGGTGACATCCTACCAATGTAAAGTATTCATTTCTTGGTAGAACTATGCAATCTGATTTGTATTTTATTATCTAACTGTTAGACGAAATACAACCTTATAGTATAAGGCACTTTCAGGAGGTTTGAAATTTTCATGCTTTTTTTTTTTTTTTTACGGTTTGCCGACTACGTAGGCCATCTTGAACCGGTCATCGACTACAAATGTGATCTACCGACTGGGGAGTGTGAAACGGCACCTTCATCCTACGAGATATCCGATCTCATCCGGCCTGTCCGGCGTGAATAGGATGGCTAGGTGTCGATTCATTTTACACTCTTCCCTGAGGCAAGAGCACGCCGTGTTCCCAAGCGGTCACCCGCCCAAGTACTAACTGCGCTCGACACCGCTTCATGCTTTCTTAAAAGTAGTGTTTATTCTGTTTTACATAAAATATTTAAACATCGAATAGATTTTGTGTATTCCGTTAGGTTAGGTAGGAAAAATACAACTAAGTTCTACAGTTAACTGGATGACCAGATCCGAATAGAGCAGAAATGTAAATTTTCGTTAGTTTTAAGGACGTGGACCGATTCGTTACTTTGGGTATTAGGACTCGTTACTTTATGTAAATCGTTACTTTTAAAAATAACTTTTTTTTATAGCTTTGATCGATTGCCAAATACTCGTGATTTGTAGTATAAAAATATGTTAAATCTAGGTATGATTGTCAATTCTCAAATATGTGATTAAAAAACATCTAGAAGCAAACATTATACCAACAAATAGGAATAGAACATAATAATATTGAATTAAAAATTGAAAATATTTATTTGTTTTCAATTTAAATAAAATATAAACAAATAATACTTCGTTTCTAGGAATCGAGGCTCCATAATTTTATAATTTTTTAAATATACAATCTAAGAAACAGAATACTCAATTTTTATAAAATAGGTGTCTGTTAAAATTAAAAAGAAATAAGACTATAACCATTGCTTTCGTCTCTCAATGGTAACTTTCAGTCCTGTGTTTTCTCAACCCAGCAGAATTAAAACTCGATAGATTATACAATAGAATTGGGGTTCGGATCGAAAGTTCTTTCTGAATGGCTTCCAGGCTTCCCGACAACAAATTAAACAAAATATTAATACGCCATCCCTCCGACGTATGTATATACAAAACGACACGCCGTGTGTCGCCCAACGAGGTGAAAGTCCACGAATGAAGCCGTCCGTTGAAAAACTCTGGGTAGAATAGTTAGTTAGATTTAAATTCACAGTAACGAAAAGCCAAAAGTAACAAGTCTTTTATAACATTAGGACTCGTTACTTTTAGTGATCACATAGTAACGCCAAAAAAAAATAAAACCTGGAGGAAAGTTTTTCGACAACATTAAATATTGTTGTACCAATACAGCTATCATTTTAGCCCTTAAAAAATATTAATATTCGAATTCATAATATTAATTTAATCCGAATGTAGCCATGCCTAATCGGGCCACGGTTAACTCCGATGGACAATATTTATAAACACTCTTGCATTTTGGCGCGCCCCAGCGACCGTGTCCGTTAGCTCAAAGCAATAAGTGAAGACCCAACGCCCAACATGGCTTTGATATTCACCGCTGCTATGGTTACGTGACATCAGTCACGCAAACGGTATGTAAGATTCTGCATTATGATAAAAAGCAATTTAAAAATAGATCAGTCGTGTACACCATTGTTTTAGCCTAACCTTAAGGTATTTATTTTGAGGCTTCGCGAAACTTACAGTTGTAGATATCGTTTTTACGTGATTTACTGTGTGATTAAAAAGTTTTGTTTTTATTTTTCAGTTAATTTAATAGTGTACGTACCTACTTAGTTGTGCGTTTTAAAAATGAACCCTATTAATGGCATAGTTTGTAATTTGTTGGAAACTCCATTCAGTCGTTGGACAGATGAGGATAAGAGAGACGTTTTGTTAAACGGGTTTTTAGTCAATGTTTGTTTAAGTACCCGCACTACACCTAACTCTTCACTATTTTTTAAGACCGCGAGCCGCCACTGAGTAACGCTTACTTTGTAACGAGACCTTATTTATTTTACATCACTGGCATAGAGTAAAATGAAAAATGGAAGTGAACAAACCTGTTTAAAATTTCCTTCCAATTTAATCATTTTCTTTGAGGCCGATCCCTCCTTTATTCTAAATCTCTGACCCAACATAAGATTATGTTTTACCGTGTGAGTGGGGTAAGTTATCTCGAGGCTCGACTTCTTTTTGTCCCGTTTCGCCCAAATCTCGTTGGGTATGTAAGAAGGTTTTCCGGAATTAACCTGCATCAAACAAAAAGTATGTATCAGGACATTAAAATTCACTTTTTAACGATATTTCTGTGCTAAAACAAAAATTTTAAATTTGGTTACCATCAATTTATGGGTCTACTGGTTGTCCATCCATGGAGATAATTTTTATTTTCTAATCTGCCAAGAAATAATATGAGAATTTAAAAATTGAACCAAAAATATGTCTAGGGGGTTTGTCCTCCACAGATCGACCACTAGTCTCAGAGATTGATCATGGTCAAATTTTAAAAGGTTATTTTATATTAAAAAAAATACTAAAGGACCCCGCACAAAGCTTATGGGAAATGGCTTTTGGTTAATTTTTCTTAATTTTTAGTATTTTCTAGATATTGACGTCCTGATTAAAACTCTCCATGGCCGTAATCCAATACTATGACTAGTTTTTAAGTTATGACCTTTTAAAGTTGGCAACTTCTTTATTTGAGATTTTAGCATTGTCTGGAGTTTTCACTTGTTTCCTAAAAATGATCTACTTTTTTATTTTTTTTATTGGTGGAAAAGTAGGCTTTAAATTTTCTTTCACTTATATAGAAATAAAATATGTGCAGGATGTTAAATTATTTATAGACGTATAAAATAATTATTAATATTAAAAAATTATGAAAACAAAAAAAAATGTACTTATTTTTTAAATTTTGAAAACAAACGGCTAGATTTTGTTTATATTTTAATATCTTATAGTACAAAGCTGTGGATGAAAAAAGTGAGTATAGGTTGACGTAGAATATACTGCCGGATATTTTATTTTTCAAAAAAAATTGAAGAATCACCTAAAAACGTAATAAACGACTTTTAATTTATTCATTTAATTATTATGCCAATCTGTAACAATTTTCTTTTACAATAATTATTTTTAACACATTTTTATCTTAGATATACAGGGTGAACCAGTTACCATGATTTACGCATAAAAACTTGTAAAAATAGGAAAACTACAAAATGTTTTTTTTTTATCAAAAAATGACCAAATATTATTGTTAAATTATAAAATATTTTTTTCGGAGGATACCTTGGCTCTTGTACATGATACGTTTAGATTATCTTAGAGTCATAATAACATGGGTTTTTTCTTAATTTATATATTGTCCTAAAGTTAATAATAAGTGTTTTTATTTTTGTTTTAATTTTATGAATATTTATGAATTTTTAATTTACTGTAAGGTTCATACTGGCTCTTTTCCTGAAAGCATTTGAAATATCCTAATATCTGGTAAAAAAAATATTTTACGAACGGATAAAGGCCTGTAGGTCATTTTTGTCCATTTGTAAAATGTAAAAAATGATTTACCAGACATTAGAACATTTCAAATGCTTTTGGAAAAAGAGCCAGTGTGAGCCTGAACAGTAAATTAAAAAATATATATTCATAAAATTAAAACAAAAATAAAAACACTTATACTATTTATCTTTAGAACAATATATAAATTATAAAAAAGAACATTTTATTATGACTCTAAGATAATCTAAACGTATCATATACAAGAGCCGAGGTATTCTACGTAAAAAATATTTAATAATTTAACAATATTATTTTATCGTTTGATAAAAAAATCCTATTTTTAAACGTTTTCACTTGTGTAAATCACTATAACTGGTTCACCATGTATATCTAAGATAAGAATGTGTTAAAAAATTATTATTGTAAAGAAAATTGTTACAGATTGGCATAATAATTAAATGAATAAAGTAAAAGTCGTTTATTACGTTTTTAGTGAATTGTCATTTTTTTTTTGAAAAATAAAATACCCGTCAATATGTTTTACGTCAACCTATACCCATTTTTTTCATCCACAGCTTGGTACTACAAGATAATAAAATACGAACAAAATCTAACGTTTGTTTTCAAAATTAAAAAAAAAAATGAGTAGGTACCTAAATATTTTTTTTGGATTTTCATAATTTTTTATTATTAATTATTTAATCGGCCTATAAATTATTCAACATCCTGTACATATTTCATTTGAATATAAGTAAAAGAAAACTTAAGGCCTACTTTTCCACCAATAAAAAAATAGATAGTTTTTAGGAAACAGGTGAAAACTCCAGACAATGCATAAAATCTCAAAGTAAGAAGTTGCAAACTTTAAAAGGCCATAATTCAAAAACTAGTCATAGGATTGAAATGCGGCCATGGACACTTTTAATCGAAAGCCATTTCCCATAAGCTTTGTGCGGGGTCCTTTTCGTGCCCCGGGGCTTTTAAGTGATAGGCTAGGATTAAGAATAGTCATGTAAGATTTAAAAAGGTCTTTAAAGTATGTCATGCAATCGATGCCGCATGTTCCAAATTATTAGTCTTGAAAGGTAACCTGGTAAAGGTGAATAAAAAATAGAATTATCAGAGGGCTGCTCCACAATCCACCCACTAACAATCCTATGCTCAAACGTACAAACAGCCAAACACCAAAACCTTAAAACAGCTGCTCTTCTCTTAGACATCAAAAAAGCATTTGACAGTGTCTGGCACGAGGGACTTATGTACAAACTACACCAGCTGGAGGTGCCCAAATACTTAATCTACATAATAAGGAAATTCCTAAATGCGCGCACATTAAGGGTTAAAATTAATGGCACAGTGTCCGAAAAATTTACCCCCGAACAAGGAGTGCCACAGGGTTCTCCACTCTCGCCGACCCTATACAATATATACTGCTACGATATGGGCGCGGACATGGACAACGACAAAAACTGTTACTTACTACAATTTGCAGACGATACAGGTATTATAGCTCACAAGAACTCCACTCGGAAAGCCACAGAAGAACTACAGGAGGCAGTATCAACAATGGAAGAATGGTTTAGAAAATGGAGAATAACACCAAACCCAAAAAAAACTCAACTCCTTCTCTTCAACCACAATATTACAAATCACTCGCCCCAGATACTACTAGGCAATCAACAAATCAAGCCAGATAAGACTGCAAAATACCTAGGAGTACAACTAGATGCTAAACTTAATTTTAACAAACACACCTATGCCATTAAAAACAAAGTCAAAACTCGAGCTAAGTACTTTAGATCTCTGACTTTTAAGAATGAAGGTATTAACACCAAAACGGCAGCAAAAATATACAAGTCAATTTGCAGGCCACTTCTAGAGTATGGACACGTACTGCTGAGTAATGCCAGACCACCAGCCCTACAACACCTCAAAGTAGCAGAAACATCAGCTTTGAGAACCATGACAAAAATACGACACCCAGAAAACCCTCTTCACAACCCCAGCAACCGACAACTTTACCAAAAAACCAATATACAACCCATTGATCTAAGACTAACTGAATTAACTAGCAAATTCAAAGCCAAACCCGAAAATCTGAATCTCATCGAAGAATTGTGCCTAACAAGAGATAATCAAGAATCTAGATATAGATACCCAGAGCAAACCATATTGGAGATATTAAGGAACCATGCAGCTAGATAGCAAAACTATTAATCAAATTAATCTGACTTGTTTTAGTTTTTTTTTTGTTGCTCATCTTTATGAATTACAGTTAATAATTTTATATTTGCAAATACTATATACTGTTAATATTAAGAATTAATTAATGTACTGTGGCTGAAGGACTTCGGTCGATGGCCATTTGGGAAACCAATAAAGCACATAATAATAATAATAATGGAATTATCAAGTTTTGAAGTTTTTATTTTTAAGAAAATTAAAAATAGTAATTACGGCAGCACAAAAAGCTTATGATCGATATTTACTTTAACAAGAAAGTAGACGGGTTGATGGACTAGGATCTTCATTGATTAAAATTTTAAGCGAGGCTAGGCCTATAACTTCTCTTAATTATTGACAAAACATTAGCTTAAAACTAGTACATTATGTTCGTGTTGTGTGAGGGGTTTGAACCTGGGTCCCTCATTGTCGTGGTAGCCTGTATGGACCTGCCTGGTGTTGTGGTTGGTGGGAATGGCGGATTAGCGGGTTCTGGCTTTGTTCTGCCGTGTTGAAGTAATTGTTGCTGGTGTTCGTGATGTAGTCTTGGATCGTTTCCATTTGAAGGTTTCTGTGTAATGTGGTATTACGTACGAACCATGGTGCGTTAGTTATTATTCGTAGCAATTTGTTTTGATATGTTTGTATTTTGCTTTTCCCCGTCATGCAGAGTGTTGACCATGATGGGGCGGCATACAGTAGTGCTGGTCTTATGCATAGTTTGTAGATGGTAACTTTGTTGTGGGTGTTTAGCTTGCTATTTCTATGTAGGAGCCTGTTTGCTTTGGTTAATGTTTGGGCCAGGTGTTCCTTCCAGATAAGCTTGGAGTCGAAATGTAACTCCAGATATTTGGCTTTTTTGGACCATGTCAGTTGGGTGTTATCTAATATGATTTGCCTGGGTAGCGGTTTCCTAGATTTGGTGAATATAATGGCCTGTGTTTTTTGTGGGTTTAGGGTGATTTTTCATTTGGTCATCCATTTGGCTATTTCGTTTATGTGTCTTTGGAGTATTACTGCAATGGTGTCCATATATATATATATTGCTGTTGTAACCATGGCTGTATCGTCGGCGAACAGAAACAGTTGGTTTTCGGGATCATGTGGGATGTCTGCCATGTAGATGTTGAATAGGTGGGGCGAGAGAGGGAATCCTTGGGGGACTCCTGCTAGAATATTTTGAGGTGGCTGATTTGTGATTGTCTGCTTTTACAATGAAGGTTCTATCTACTAGGAATGACCTGACCGTTTTGATCAGGTATGTCGGGTATCCTGCCGTCAGGCCCGCGCCGTACATAAGGGCAAAGTCGTGTGGTGCACGACGGCGGAAAAGCCTTAAAACTCAAAAGTAAAAAAAAGATAAAGCAACAAACAACATTGCCAAAACAAAATTTATAATGATAAAAAAAACAGTAAGGAATTGCTAGCTATTACATTGTTTTTTATTTGTTTATTATTTTATTTTTTCTCTTTGAGACTATAGCGCCCACCCGTATCCTCTTTCACTATTATCTTAATCGGTTGGCCTAGCTACGAGGTGGTGGCTACAAGTTCTACTCCAGTGGGGGTTCGGGAAGAATACGGTGCCACAGCCCAAATGTGTATTTATAATGAACCATAAGTAACAAAGTAAACACAGGATCCCTTATTTTCCATGAGTTTATTCAGTAAGTTGTAAAATTTGAAAATTTCGAAAAGGGAGCAAAATTGACACTTTTTCACAATCCTGTATAATTTTCCAATAAATATTACTTTTGGCTCACAACACATATTTTTGCTACTACATAATACATGTCTTTATAGGAAAGCGATAATACTTTCCGCGCGCACCTCGTATTCGAGAGTTTCGAGCGGCTGAAACCCGCGATTACTGACTGAAGTGTCTTTCACGCCCGAAAGGTATACTGTTAACCTCAGCTGCGAGCTGGCACATATGTACGGTTCATTGTCACTGGGAACTGATAATTGTTTCCTAAATTTGTCTATTACTTTTGTCCATAAATACTCGATTTTAATTACTAATAAAATATTTATTTTTGTTCCGTATTAAAATTACAAATACGCATTTCGTTCGTCTCCAAAACTTCCGTTTTTCCGATTAAAAACACGATTTAAAATTTAGACTACTTTTATGTGAAATTCTGAACTATTTCAAACTCATTTTTATTTTTAAAAACTTCTAAGACTTCCGGCTGGAAGGTGGGCCGAGGTCCCACCCTCAGATTTCACCAACAGAACTAACTTTTTAACTTGGACTCCGAACTGACGTAATTTCACTTTTTCACGAGCACGTAACCCTTTTTCGTTATAGACTGACTCTTCCAAGCGCCGACCGGCCTTTTATAGCAATTTTCCCATATGACAAACAATTGCAGGTGTTTATTAATGGTGTCACCCCCCGTGATTCACGCTTTTTAGGGCACGATCAACCCTCTTTATTCTGTCAATCTGATAATTTATTGGTCTTTAAGGTTCAAAATCGCATGTTAAGCAGTATTCAATAGGAAGGGTCCACTGCAGGTGCAAGAAATATCCGGATAATTTTGGTTAATCTGGTAAAAGAACAGAATTACACCCCGATTGTTTTGACCTAAAAGGGGGACTATTTCTATTTTTAGATGCACGTGTCCGCGAAGAGAATAGGGGGTGTTTTTGGAGTGGACTCTGCATGATACTAGTTAAATTAATTAATACTTTAAAATATTATCTGTATTTTTCTTAACTTTAAAATATTTTTAAAATTTATTTATTTTATAAATAAATATTTTTTCCAATTTTTATAAAATTTTACTTAGATTCTTAGACTCATTTTAAAATACCTTTAAAATTTATTTATTCAATAATAAATATTTTTCCAATTTTTTTTTTTATAATTTTATTTAGACTTTACGAGTTTAAATTATTGTTAAAATTTGTTTATTTCATAAATAAATATTTTTAAAATCCTTGATTGCTGTTTAAATTAATTCTCAATTATTTTTAAATTTCTTTTTGAATAATTTTAATTATTTTTTAAATTTCTTTTTAAATATTTTAATTATTTTTCAATTTCTTAACATTTTTCAAAACTTGTTAAACAATTCTCCAAAATTTTAATTTTGTATTTTAAAATTTCTAATTGTTATCAAATGATTTTATTTTACATTTTATTTTAAATTTAATTAGAAACACTTAGTTTCTACACTAAAATAAATAATTTCTTTCGATTGTTTTATTTTTGAGATTTAAATTTACTAAATATTTTTATTATTTTTCCAAAAATTCTTGATGTCTAATTTTCTTGAATCCTTAATATTTGCATTAACTGGTTTAAATTTTTACTTTTAAAGTAAGCAAATGTCGTAGTCACTACAAGACGAGGGAACCGAATTTCTCGAAAATAATATATTTTCCAAATGAGAGTACGCAATAATAGCATTTATTCGATCGAATGATAACATGAATTGTGTAAACTCAAACAAATCTGATTTTATTCATGTTTGAGCTTGAAATTTGGCTTGCAACGAGCCAACGAGCGGACAAGCGTTTTTTTCCTGTCTGAGCTTGCAATGTACGAAACTTTATATATTAAGCGCTGCATCGGTCGCGATTTCATTTGTTGCCAGATGCTCGATCGATAATTAACTTAGCGAAGTGAAAAGGTGCATGGGGTAAAAGATATATGTTTTTGAAACTCGCAATGAACGAGACATAACTGCCGTGGAACTTGTTAAAGAATTGCAATATTTACAAAATTTTGATGAAAAAGTTATTACGTCTCCAGAAGAAACTTTAAATTATATAACAATTAACAACTTAGCGGATTCTTTTCCTAATACGAGCATAATACTTCGTATTTTATTAACAATGCCGGTTTCGGTTGCTACCGCAGAACGATCTTTTTCAAAACTCAAAATAATAAAAAATTATTTAAGATCGACCATGGGGCAAAACCGACTAAGTAATCTTGCTATCATTTCAATAGAATCGGACCAGCTAAAAGAATTAGACACCGAAGATTTAATTAAACAATTTGCAAAAATTAAAGCACGAAAAGCTCAATTCACTTAGCTAAAATATTAATAACAATACCTAATACCTCGATATTAACCTTAAAAAGGTGACATGTTGCATTATTAAAATAATATATTGTTTTGTTTTTATTTGTCGATCAGTTTCGTCCTGTGATATATAAACGAGTATTTTTTATGTTTTAAATATTTTTTTTATTTCTTGTGCTTTTGTATCATATATTACATTTGAAACTAAAATACAAAAATTTTGAGTTGTAATACTGTTAGAATATATTTCTGTTTTCTATAAGTTTATAATTATGTTATGTATCTCAATGAGAAAATACTTGTATGGCTTGTACTTGTAAAATATAAAAATAAATTTATGAATATACTTTTTAAAATTATTGTTCAATTCAATAGTGGATAATAATACCTAACTTAACCCGTATCTGTACTCACATATGAACGTTGAACGAATTTGGGGCGTTATTTTAAATTTGCACAAGGGCGCCAAAAGTGCTAGGCGCGGGCCTGCCTGCCGTTATCATTTTTAGTATTATTATGATGGCCAGTGGGTTTGTTTAATACGGGACGCCTTGCAGCGAGACGAAAGAAATTATTACTTTAAATACTCTGTAATTTATAATATTTTGGAGTTTTAAAGATGAAAATAAGGGAAGTGGCTAACATGTTTCCTATACTTAAAATGTACCGGATTTTAGATATTGACATTTTAAAAATAACATGTTTTGCTACTCCCACATGGATATTTGCTGTTTCTTTCACACTTAAGTGATGAGAAAAGTAGGCTATTTCAGTTAACTGTACGGCAAAATTTCATATTTGTATGTAATTGCTGCACAGTGTTGCGACCTTTAAAAATAAATTTTCCCTTTTTTAAAGAAAAATTCCATCAATGCACACAATACTGAAAAAGTTTTTTTTTTAACAGATCACAACCACATGTAATCTCAAAAAATATCCTACGAATATAACACTGTGCCTAAAAATTTCTCTTTTCCCTTTGGAGACAGCGCCTATCATTCCTTTGTGCTTTGTTCTCACGAATACGGACATTTCCCATTAGTTGACAATATTGTTGTAAAAATTAGATTTTTCTGTGGCATTTTTATAAAGTACTGACCAATTATAGTTTATTGTATTTACTGAGGCTCCGCCTTCTTTTTCAAGACACTAAACTATATAATTTACATGTATGTGGTATAATATGTTATTAATTTGTTCAATATAACAAAATACAGGGTTGCCCAGAAGCCCGGAATAAAATTAATATAGTCTTAACGCTCGGACACGTCAACTTGTATATGCTCACATTTTGACGGTTTTCGTTTGTTTTTTTTATAGACATTTGTCAAAGATATGACGACATCGATCTTTCTTCCTAAATGAAAACATAGAGCTTGTGATAGATCATTTGAAAATTAATATCTCGTACAGTACGCTCATAGATTTTGGCGCGATTCTGTCAAGCTATTTTAAAATGGCGACTATTAAAGAAGAATTTAGATGAGATATTTCCAGATCGCTGAATGGACGTTGGGTACAATTGAATGGCCACCGAGGTCCCCAGACTTAACGCCTCTAGACTATTTTCTTTGGGGATATTTGAAAAAAAAAGTTTACCAAAATAGGCCAAATAATATTGAAGATTTGAAATACAAAATTAGATTGGAGACCCATAACATACCGGCCGATGTCATTCGGAATTCCGTCGACGGATTTTACCATCGTCTGGGAGCATGCCCAGTAGAGGGTGGAGGACATTTCCAGCATTTGCCACGTTAAACCGCCTTTTTGTTGTGTTATGTTTTGCTTCGTTACTTTTTATTTTTTTTTGCAAAATAAATAACAAATAAACCATAACTGTTGTTAAGTCACAAAATATCAGAACGTGAAACAATAATTTCTTACCTTGAAAGGTTAAAAAACATCAATGATTATCTAAATAGAGATTTTTTAAAAACTTTTTAACAGTCACCATTTTGAAATAGCTTGACAGAATCGCGCCAAAATTTATGGGCATACTGTACGAGATATTAGCTTTCAAATGATGTATCACAAACTGTATGTTTCCATTTAAAAAAAAATATCGATGTCGTTATATCTTTGACAAATGTCTATAAAAAAAACAAACAAATAACGTCAAAATGTCAGCATATTTAAAACTAAGTTGACGTGTCCGAGCGTTTTCCCCAAAAGTTACAGGTTAAGGCTATATTAATTATTTTATTCCGGACATCTGGGCAACCCTGTATAATAGTTTTATGAATAATGCGACCTACTGAATGTGCATAGAAAATTAATCTCGTGTAGCATTATTATTTAGTTGGTTTTACCATAATTTCTGATATGATCCAGTGGCCGAGACGGTAAAGCATCGAACTTTGGATCTAATGGTCGTGAGTTTAAGCCCGGCGGCCTGCAAACTTTTTTAACATAAGGTTCGTAAGTTTGGTCGTAGAAAAAATATACTGAGTGGATTGTCCATATCGCACTCGGAAATTTGAGCACTCCGCCTACCGCGTCGTGATCAACTTACTTCCTCGTGAGATATAGACATCATATCCACTCTTGGTGTACAAACTACTATCCTCACTTTGATAGGCTAGAGAGCTCCTTGCTTAGAGAAAAATAGCCTGCGCATTTCTATTATTTTCCATTATTTATTTAAAAATGCCAAAGTTCTACACCACCAAAGTAGTATTTCTCACAGTAGATCCAGTTAGTAATGTCATCATATTATAAGTCTACCAAAGAGTTGCAAACAATAATCATTTTAATATTTTATGTTTAAGAATAATTTTTAATATAATTTCTATTTTTACTTTTATAAACAAATATTTAAAAAAAACAAAATTATAATAAGCAAGTTGAAATTTGAACATTGCTGCGCATGTCGTTACATGCGAGGACGCGAGCACTGTTGCTTAGTAACCGTTTGACGCGAGTGGCGGTTCTAACCTTACATAAAAAGCCGGCAAATTTTCATTGTGTGATTGTTGTTGTTTTTTATTTTGAGTTCGACTTCGGGTAGTGTACTGATAATAATAATTATTAACTAAGGGATATTTATCCACTCGGTTCTGTATTTGGTACTTTTGGCAGGACGGACAAAACTTAAAAAGCAAGTAGCAAAAAACTAGTGGAGCTGCGTTCTTTCTCTGCAGTTTAATACTCATTGTAAAACTGTGGTGTGGCGATTGGTAATAATTGCAACCAAAGCACAAAAGGGGTGGCCAAATTCATTTAAAGAATGGTAAGTAAAAACTAAAAGTGGTATTTAGAAATCGCTACTGACAATCCTTCATAGCCGTGGCAATATGGAGGTCGTATTTAAACTCTTTGCTTTCAGTCTTTTTATTCAATGGATCTAAATATTCATTCTAACACCCTTATTAGATAATAGTATATTCTATAACAAGTATGGAATGGATATATTCCGCACGAGCGAAAAGTTTGTAGGCCGAGCCGCAGGCGAAGTAAGAAGAAGAAGTAACAGTGTGTTAGAATGAAAACATTCAGATGCAGATTTTACGTCAAGAATGCGTGGTTTCTAAAGTAGTGTTATAGAAAAGATCTTTTTCAGCTGTGGAAAACAAAATTTCAATTTACTTACCACTTTCCATTGAAAAGCAGGTTTTTTACTTTGAATCTTGTAAAGATCCTCCATCGCTTTTTTATAATTTTCATTCGTTTCGTCGCAATTTTCGAAATTTCCGAAGGCGGCGGAGGAAGAGAAACGTTTAAGGGTGGTCGGTACTTGAGTGATGTTGTATACGTGGTAGTATTTCTTTGAAATGCTCGTGCTGGGGGATCCAGCTGAATAGAAATTGCCTAAAAAATATTAGAAAACGTTTATTTAAGAATGATCAACCTAGTTATAACTCATAAATGAATATAATATAACAAGTTATGATCAAATGGGGAGAAATAATACTCTAATGTCGGGTTGCACAAAGAATTTTAATAATAATAATAATTTAACCGGCAAGTTTCACTGTGACAGACGTAACATTGACAGAAATAATTTTCTCACAATCATACTGGCCCGGTAACCTTAATTTTTAATTTACTAATCACGCACCTTTGAATGTGAGTATATAATGCTTATCAATGTAAAAACGCAGCTGATATCAATGAGGGACAATAAAATTGAGGGTAAGTAAAAATAGAACATATAATATTAAAAACAGTAACGGGTACCTGTGGGAAACCTTGCATGGCTCTTCGCTTTCAAACTCGGTGAGGATGTCGTACTTTTTATGTTCCTAATTGTTGGAGCAAATGAAAAACGTCCTGCCGGCGCTGGGCTGGTAGATGGTCTAGCAGGGCTTGGATTCAACCTGTAAATAATATAAATATTATTGATCCTTAAGGAAGAACGGGCATTATGCCTTACACTTCTTCTTACACTTTCCACTTCACCTGGTGATAAAAGAAGAAGAGATAAAAATGGGACTCTATAGACTGCAGGGTTCGACGCCGAACTTCTAACAAATACTATAGGAGGATACAAGATAGACATGAGATTAGACCACGTCAATCCTAGTTTTCGCTGATATATATCATTCGAGGGTGTCAACTCTACTCTGACACTCAAGCAGGCCCTAGAGCGTTACCGTGCAATGAGGTGACATCAAGACTGGTATAGGAAAGCCAGAAATTAGCGGCCTTGGCAAAAGTTAAGTAACACTGCAGCTAGCAAGAAAGGGTTCAGAAAATAGGCTACATAGGACCAGAACCTGCATTTGGAGTCCCAGAGTGCAGACTATGCGCTCAAGATAGAGAAAAGTTACAGCGCATAATATGCTATTGTAAGTCACTGGATCGCCACAGACACTCGGGCAACCAAAGCTAGAACCAGATTATATCCCGACTCTCTCGTCAGTTGATATACATAATTAGTGTAAGAAACTGAGATTACTGAGTGGGCACAATAACCAAACTAAGGCGAAAATAATGGATCAAGCCTGGCCGACGTACATCCGGCATAGACGGGCCACGGAAATCTTTATACAGGCAACAATTCCGACATTTCTAGTTATAATATATACATACATATAATCCGCAAGCGTCACACACTGTATTTTATTAAATCTAGCGAAACTTAACTATCAATCATAATTATCTATCGGAATGATGTGTCATATTAACATTATGGGAATGCACTGTGCTGATTTTTCTAAATCATTTAGGGGGAACCCACAAGTCACGTAGTGCAATTTGGGAGAAGGGGTCCGGCCAGGTGTTACGGTCTTGGTGGAAAGCTAGGGGGTTTAAATTTTAGAAAATGTTTCGTTATAAAGGGTCCAACAATAAAGCGACAGGCTTCTATAGCTCCTCTAAGAATTAGGTTAGGAATTTCATTCATATGCAGACTTATAGTGTATCATAGAGTTAAAGTGTAGTTCAAAAAGTTGTATTTTATTACTTATTTAGGTTTGTATTAGAGTCCTTTATAATTGCCCAAAATTTTATATATTTTGCTTTGGTAGTTTAAGAGTAATAAATTAAAATTTAACGAAATATAGTTTTACGGTCCTGGAAAAAAAACCATTAAATTAATTTTTAAAATTATGAGATTGGGTAAGATTTATGGCAAGGGTGATATTATGAATCTAATAGTGTTTATCATTTGCATAAAAGGTGTTCATAAAAATGATTCAAAAACGACACATTTTAAATTCATTGACGATGGTACCCCGCCGATTTTTCATTGATAGGACTTTATTCATCATTATTTATTATCACTGATAGGACTTTATCTAACTGTTATCTAAAAATGTTCCCCCTATAAAAAAAAGTTGACTGCTTGAATAGGTATGTCATTTTTGATTTACCTGATGAAACATTCCTAAAAATTATTAATAAAAAAATCGAAATGATATTTGTATACTTACCCAATTTCTTCTTCGTTTGGATCCTGACCTTCTTCCCATTTTTCTTCGAGACCGTCTTTGTCGGAGGCTGCTTTTGAATTGCTGCCGTCTAGATGAATTTTTTTGTTTTGTGCTAGTTTCTTGTATGAATTGGTAAAGTTTCGCGATTTGGTGATGTTTGCACAGATAAATTTGTACATTTTGTTGTTTTTCCACTTTAATTTTGATCGGATGGGCAAAAGTTCATGATGATACGTCAAGTCGACAACCGAGTGATGTTATAATCGAAAATGGCAGGTGGGGATACTGTTAGGCATTGTTGAGTTTTTGACTGGTATTTTTCTAAAAACAAATTGATAATTGGAATAAGTAAAAACATGAAGTCTTTCCCCACTGGTGGAGAAAGACTTCATGTTTTTACTTATTCCTATAAATTAACTCCACTTTAAGAATGGACTACTTCCTCAAAATTGATAATTAATTATGATGTTTAAAAACGAATTCTTCCGAAAATTAATAAATAATAAAACTTTATCTCTATTAGGTACTACATCTAGACTTGAGGTAAACAGATTTTTGATTTTCTTTCCAAAATTTATAAGATTAAATAGTAAATTTTTTAGGGCCGACATATTTTTAATGAATTTTTTATTATATATCGCTCGACGTTCGAGCGATATGTTTATCGCACCTTTATTATATTTACGCTCTTCTTGTATACATTATTTAGTATGTTTTTTGATCATTTATACCATATACAGTGATAGGCAGAATTCTCGTCCCATGGAAATTTTTTTATTATTGATTTCACAGAAAAAGCTCACATTAAAATTAAAAAATTCCAAAGATTCGATTTTTTTAAAGTTGTTTAAGAGTAAAGTACTATTTATTTTTCGTTTTAGATACAATTTTCATTTGTAAAAGTTGTTTAGAGTACGAAGTCACGGCCTTCTTTTCAAAAAACGAAAAAAATACTTATTATTTTGTCTGACACTGTATAGAGATATTTTACTTAAATTAATTTTTATAATTGGGAAGAAAAGAGATTTTTAAAGTTATTTAGGATCCTGAACAAATTTTCTAAAATTAATTTTGGTTTAAATCTAATTGCTTCAAAATTAAACGAATTTCAGCATTATTTTTGTGAATGGTTTAGAAAAATTAGAAATAGCAAGAAATTTAAAGTTTAAACAGTATTCTAAAAGTAAACATTAAAAAAAACTTTAAAAAATGTCGATCTCTCCAATCTTGTTTTTACAAGGTGATTCCTAAGTTGATACTTCTCTTTTAGCTGTGTATAGAAATCATTTATTGAATTGAACATTTTCAAATACCTTTTTTCAAAAAACTCAAAAATAAGGTACTTATACATTCATTTATTACACTGGATCAAATATGGTCCTGCCTAACTTGCCCGTTGAATAACATTAAGAAAACATCTGGGTGAAGGATGAGCCCGCAAGGGAAAGCGTCTGCATATAATCTCGAAGCAGCAGCCGCACTTTAACAACACTCACTGTAAATTAGCGCCATATCTACTAGTTCATTGTTTTTAAATTTTACCACTTTCACGTGACACCAATTTAAAATTAACTTGCTTCAAAAAAACACCGCAGCATATTGCCAAATAACTGATCACCAACCCGTAAACTGCATGACTAATAAGATAAACAACATAACGTATAGCAGGCTACGTTTTGATGACCAGGCCCGCACTTAGATTTTTTACGTCTGTATCTCGCCTATTTTTAAAATTTTTGAAAAAATGTATTTGAAAATGTTGTTTATTTTATTGCCGTCTATACACAGCTAAAAAAGTATCAACTTAGGAATCACCCTGTATACAGGTTATTTATTGAATAAAAGGCGTACTCGGACTTAACTTTGAATTCTAAACAATTTTTACAAATATTTGTATTATTTTTATTAAAAACTACTCGTCTTTGTCTGACAAGTCACATGATTCATAAAAAAGTGTAACAAAATTTTTTATTTTTGCTGCTGTCGCGTGTAAGTTAAGTTTTATGGGATAACGTTCATTTGATAAAACAGCTACAAGTTCTGAATAAAAACATGTTGTGCAAGGTCCTTGGTTATGCACCTTTGCAATGGAACAATATTTAATGACACTTGTGTAATTATTCTCAATTTTGCCTACCTATTATATTATTCTAGCTGATCCCAGCATTATTAGGATTGTTCAAAACAAATTTAATCAGGCCCTTATAAATCGACCATACTGACTAGCCCAGTGATATCATTTTTCGCAAACGAAATTAAATGGTAAAAGCGCCTCCTTGTTTGATCTTGATGGCCACACAGCGAGAGAAACGCTTGAACCATGTCCTTCTCGACGAACGTGAAGACAAGGAACACACTTATCCCTTTTCACTCTTGTAAACATCGAGAACGCCATGATAACCACAGTCGCTACAACCAATTTGGAATATTTATAACCGGTCCATCGCTCCAAAACGATTATGGTCTTACTTAACATTAATTAAGGCAGAAATAAACTTACTTTAAATTTAGGTGAATCATTTCCTTTTTGAGTTATACTTATACCATTGGAAAAGTGTTTTTCACACTCGAATCTAAAAAATACCCTTGTCTAACTGTCGCATGTATTTAGTTATAAAATCTTTAAAACACATTGCAAAAAAATATTTATAAATTGATACGTATGTACCAAGAAATTTTAAATAAAATAAAAATTTTATAAATAATAAAAAAATAGTTTACAATATAATATTATAATTATTACAGTCACGACATTTGGTACTTAAATCGCCAATCACTTTTTTTTCTTGGCAAAATTTCATGGAAGATATTCTATTCTACTTACCTTACAAAAAAGAAATAAAAATTGCAGTAAGATACACTCAGACCACTCTCGAATACTGCATGGAAAATGTTGAAAAAATATTTTTTAAACCTTTAAACACTATTACCGGTGTTAGTCACAGATTCGTTATTCTAAAAACGCTTGTAAACATATTTACGTTCGAGATTCAAGACCGTTTTTTTTGTTCTCTTTCTTGCCTGAATCGAAAGGTAAAAAAATCCCTACATAGCCGGGTATGGAAGGATTTGAACACTAAAATTAAAAAAGAAATCGGTCTAATTGGAAATTCTACTTAATCAGTATAACCGACAGGAGCGGAACCAGAAACTTTATACGGTAGGTTCAAAATTTTAAAAACGGTCCTAAATCGTAAAATATCCATGAATTGCGTCGTTTCAGCAATAATCAAAAACAAACAAATGTAAAGCATGGAAAGGAGGCGCACGGGCACAATTTCTTTCAATAATTACTGAAAAATTAAGAAAATTTATTATTTTATCGAAAACTCGGGGGGCACATGACACAAAATTACGTATATAGGACATCCTATATATTACATTTTTGCATTCTACGCAAGATTCTAGGTAGATTTTGTATACCATGTCCTATGATTGAACATATTTTATTATTTATAGTTTTTGAAATTTTCTATAATTTTTTTAACAGCACATTGTTATGACTTCTGTTTTTGTGGATATCGAATGGCAAATGTGTCACATCTTCTGGATATAACTTTATCACAAATAAGTTTAAATAATCCTCGTTTGTATAATTTAAGCGCCCAGGCATGATTATTAATAATAATAATGTTCAAATAGTGAAAGCTTCATAAAATTTTTTAGCACTTGTTTATTTTTCAACGACGCCATAGCCAACTAAGAGTAACTGAACTTAAAATCTACAGCAAATCGCAATAGAAAAATATTAAATTGGCGATATTTCGAAAACTGGGATATACAGCTTTATACTTAACCTTACTTTTAATGCTAAATAAGAAATAATTATAAAATTTGGGTGTTTCCATTTTAAAATCTAAACTTTTAGCAGTTTTTCAATTTCATTTTTAATATTATTGTTTACACACCCTGTATTACTAGTTATAAAAATATTAAAGCCGGTCCTTAATAACAAGGAATCCCACTTAAGTTAAATAAATAAGGCTTCTTTATAGAAAAAATTGATAATTATTTTCAGGCTTGCAAACGTCATTTTTGATATAAAAATTCAAATATGTCAAAAACGCTTAGACATAGGTATAGGACATGGTATACAAAATCTGCCTAGAATCTTGCATAGAATACAGAATGCAACAATGTAATAAATATTTAAAATAAGCAAGTTGACACTTACGTCCGGTATAACCGGAAGTGTCGCCATTATGAAAACATTTTAGCCCGGTCGCCCCCATCAGCATACTACCAAATTTTCCTATGTATAGTTTTCCATATATAAATCGAATAGGTTCCCGGTGGGACACCCTGTTTTTTTTTTATGATAAAACACCTGCACTGTAGGAAAAATTCTTTAAGGCGCTCTAAAAGCGGTGCGAGTGCGAAAAAAGCGATTAACGTTGGTCTTGAAACGTTGAAGATTGTATTCATTGGGAATCACGACCTCAGGAAGATCATTCCACATATATTATCATATGTATCATAAACATAAATAAAAAATATTGGACGTGACAAGCTGGGTAGTAATTTCGTTGCCACCCGGTTTGCTGGAGTTTAATGAAATGCCTTTTTATGAAATGGCGGATTTCACCATAAGACTACAACATAATAATTATATAATTTTTTTTTCAGGAAATAAAATACCTATTTTCTAACAAAACAATTTATTACTGGGTTGTTTTTTGTCGTTTTTCATTATACAGATAGAGAAAACTGTGTTCCTCTTTTAGCGGCTCGTATTTTCCAACCGATTCACCATCCAAGTTGGGTCTTTTCTTTGCCTTCTTCAAAGACTCGTTATCACTTGTAGTGTTACCAGTTTTCGAGGTCTTGTTATTTTTCAACACTGGTCGGTTTGTGATATTGGGAGTACTTTTATCTGAATTTGCTTTGGCACTAGGAACAATACGCGCGTAACTACTATTTGGACCATAGATCGTAGATATATTGTTAAAGGTTACTTCTTTCATAGGTTTAAACCTTTTTACAGATGTCTTTAATATTGATTTAAAATAGGGCATTTGATCTTTGACATCTTGAAGACTATCAGTGGAACATTTTCCTTCGAGAGACACGGAACTAGAACTATTAAAAGACCTCAGCGATTGGCTCGAAGGTTTACTACTTAACGACGAACTACTTACTGACACCATTGAATGATCTGATAACGACGGTTTGACGTCGGTTTTTAAAGCCAACAATAATCCTTTTGGTTGTTTCAACATATCTTCATTGGACTGTCTCCTTTGGACACTGGTCAGGTTAAAGTTTTGCCAAGGATACGCTCTTTTCAACCTTGGGCGATCCTCCTCACTTAATATTTCCTGAGATGAGCTGTCACTAGCCAAAGACCGTTGAAGTTTGGTCAATTTAAGGTTAAGTTCGCGGCCCAAACAGCTTTTAGTTTTCTTGGGTGTTAATTTTTCCAGGCACTGCAAATCCAACGACGTTCTTTTTCGATCCAAGGAACCCTTAAAGCTGTGTTCTGATGAAGTTTTGCTTTGAGGTAGTGAAATATTGCTACCAGTTGCCTTTAGGCTGTGATCTGACAATTTCCTCCCCATATTTTGACTTTCTGACAAACTTTTGGATAATTTTTTCGTTAAAGACGTACCTGAATTGACGTTTTCTCTACTTAAACTTCTCTTAATTTTTCCTGGCAAAGCTGAATCACTTTTGTTCCTTTTTAAATCAATGGTACTTGGCAATGGTTCGGCGGATGATGTCGCCATTCGGAAGAAGTTGGTTAGGAGTTTAAAGGGGTAGCGATTTTTTAGGTAATTCATCATAAAAAATTTTGGACAGTACAATTTAAAAAAAATCAAAACAATGATCAAAATAAATAACGGATTCTGACGTTCGCGGAAACTTTCAAAAAACAATTTTGACAATTTCAGGTACCGGTTAAAAGGTGACTAGTTTTTTCCTACGACCACCTATGAAAATGAGAAAAAAAAGCACGGTTAATTTGGCTAGAAAGCGCCATATATTACACGTGTGTTGAAAAAAAATTTCAACACTAGTGTTGAAATACAAGGCATACTATTTAATTTAAACATATGGTGCCAATTTGACAGACAATCCGTATTTATTAAAAAAAACAAATTTTAGAAAGCAGTAATTGTAAAGTGTTTAACTTATTTATCATGTATTTGTCGAGTGATTCAGAATTAGTGTGAAAATACGCCATCTGAAATTATAAAAAATGTTAATAATATACTGGAAAATCTATTACCAGAAAAAACAAATCGCGCTGAAGAGTGTCATATATTAAGAACAAATATTACCGGTAGCCATAGCGTAGGCGTAGAGAAAGTAGAGCTTTAGCCTACAGATCGCAAGGTTACAGGTTCAAATCCCAAAAATTTATATAATTATTTTGAATTTAAATCTTCTTTGTTGGGTGGATTTTTTAAATTTATGTTTAATGCATCATTCCTTGATTAAATTTAAATATTTCATTCTGGTAAATCTAGAAGTCAATACAGGATTAGTTCTTCGTATGATAATATATAAAATATGAAAAAATGAAAAATTTAAACTACAAATAAAGGAAAAGCCTATTGACAAACTATGAAACCAGATATCAAATGGAACATAATTCTAAGTATGCTAATTTCAACATTAGTGTTGAAATATTTTTTCCACAAATCAAAGGCTTTTTTAATAATTCTTTGTGGTCGTAAGAAAAATAGTGTACATTACTCGTGTGAAAGTGATTATTCTAAAACTCGGAGAATTTCCGCACTCGGCTGACGCCTCGTGCTAAATATCTCCTCGTTTGAAAAGTATCACTTTCATCACTTGCTATGTAATATACTATTAAAGGTAATGTTTTTATATCGAATTTCAGAATTTTCGCTTCCATTACTTCAGAAAAATGGCACCTTTACGAAGCGAATACGGTTTAAGGTAATTTTGGTAAAACTAGTATTTTATGTTGTCAACCAATTTTTACGATAGCTTACTTCATATTTAATATTCGTTAAACCTCGGAAATTATCGGAATTGACGATTTTTAAATCTTGGCGGAAAAAATTAAAATTATAACATTTTAACAAAAAATGTCAAACTGCGTAAATTATATCTTGGTAGAGTCAATTTACGAAGTTATATTGAACAAACCCTAGGCAGGAAAATAACAGCTGCACAAACAATAAAATCTTTATTCAAACAAATACATTATATAAAAACTAAGGCAGTCCTCACATGGGGAAACTGAAAAGTCACTGTTATATTACGTTGTTTTTTACCTATTGACATCCATCACACTTATTATACCAAAAAATATTAAGAAACAAATTTATGTCGCTACGCTACTGATTTTAGGAATATAAACTACTTATCCTGTGAACCGTGTAGTCGGGAGACGAAGCCATTTTTATGAATGGACGTATTTGTCCATCTAAAATAGGTTGTTGGAGTACCTAGACTTTTAAACAATGTAATATTTAGAAAACGCGATGTTTTTAACAGGCGACAAAACACAAAACGCCTACAGAAAAGAGGCCATTCAGTCGGCATGAAGAGAAATATAAAGCCCGACTTTAAAGAAGGAACGCACCAACTGCGATAAATGAAATAGCGAAGAAATGGTAGCCAATCCTCTTAAAAAACAGAATTAATTAAAGAACCTTGCTTTGTTTATTTTTATTGGTAATATTTTCTTATACGTAATACATATATAACTTAAGTAATACTCACTATATTATTATAATATCACAGTTTTAATAATAATTGAACAAAATAATTTTCAATAGAAAGAGCACCCTTATGGTCTATTTCTTTTCGATTGCGAACGATGACAGAAACCCGTTTTACAATAAAAAAATGCAAGAATTTTTTTTTTTACGGTTCGCCGACTACGAACACTTGTTAAGGCCGCTGTACAGTTTGCAATTTTTCTTTCACGCAAGAAAAGATTGCCCGGGAGTATGCGCAGAACGAGGCTAATGATCAGCTGGCGCAATTTGTATTGCGAAATATAACTCGGACCGTATTTTTATTGCCATTGCAAGCGCAATTCTGAGGATTTTCTGGTGATTTATGAGACACCAAACTAAATATAAAAATCCCTGACATTTATTTATGTTTTTTCTAACCTATAGCGGGTACGTTTTGTTTTTGTTGGTTTGCTTTCATGTCCTGTAATGTTTTGTTAAAATGAATGCACAAAAAGCGCCGGTAAGTCCTAACCAAATGTATTTTTATTTTAATGGTTGGCAAGTGGTACATCACCTACGATCTTGGCAAGTCATTGCACGCTGTAAAACGAAGTGAAATTTTTATTGCCGCAATATTAATTGCTGCAAGACAACTTGCGTGAAAGAAAAATTGCAAACTGTGAAGCGGCCTTTAAGAAGATGAATTTTTAGGTTATGTCACAATGTTTGGCGTTTGGCATGGTCTTCTATATTTTGTCGATATATCGGGCATCCTTTTTGCTTCAACACAAAGTAGGCATATGTTTACTATTTTATGTTGCAGAAAAACGTGAAATTAACCGATTTTATGTACAGAAAGTTAATAAATTGTTTGTTTGTTGACCTTTAATAATTGGTCCATGATTTAACCAATTAGGTGAATTTTTGTTCAATTTTTTTTTCTGTCATCGTTCGCAATCGAAAAGAAATAGACCACAGATATTTCGAAAATTACAATAAAGACTATTTATTTTATTTTATATTTCCTGAAAGCAGTTTAATTTGCATGTTGTCCAAAGTGGCGAGTATGAGAACGCACACACCATAAAACTTTTAAAAAAGGACCGGACTGACAATAACTTAAAATGTGAAATATGAATAAAAAAAACTAACTTTTCTATTTGCACGACTGTTTTCTGATTTCAGAATGAATGACACAAGAAAGATTTAAAAATGTGAGACATTAATAAGTGTGCAAATTACCATACCGTTTTTCGGCCAACTCAAACCTTGAAATCCGGTTAAACCGGAAGTGAAGTCAACTTTTAAATGGACCCCCCCCCCCCCCCATTTTTATTCGATGCTTTAATTCTATGAAAAATTCTCTTCTCAATGACATATCACACTTTATCATTTGTTTTAAAAATGGCCGCCTAGATCAATTTTCCTGAGTTTTCTAAAATGTCCCTAACTTTGATGAAAGAAGGTAAAAAGTAGGCCATAAAAACGTTGAAATGGTTCATTTCAACCTAATTTTTAATATAAAATTAACTGGTTTGAGTAAAATGTGTCCGTTAGGGCTATTATACTTACAACCTGTTTAAAAAAAACGGAATTTCTAGAATTTTTCAAATAGCAATCTATCTTTGTTTTATTATAATAAAATTCTTACTTTAGTTTCCTTTCTAACGGCGATCACAAGTTAATAATTATTTTTTATGTAATTCACAGAAATATCATAAATGTAGTTTATAGACTCGTATAAGCCATGAGAAGTTATGTCAAGTATGCCGTGCAAAATAATTCATTCATTTTAATCTTCGTAATTATTATTAAATATCATTTGACATTTTGGTCTAATAAATGCAGAAATAATATTTTTGTTTTCCACGGCATACTAGACGGGTCTTGACTAAATTTCTTATAGCTTAGTTAAGTCTAGTAATTACATTTATGATGTTTCTTGCTAATTTCTACTATTATCTAATTAATAATTTTAACTTGTGTTACATCGTTAGAAAGAAAACAAAATGTACAATATTATTATAATAAAACAAAGATGGGGTGCCATTTAAAAAAATGGAGAAATTCTGCTTTGTTTTTTTTTTAGAAAACACGTTGTAAATAAAATAGCACTAACAGATACATTTTTTTCAAGAAAGTCAATTTTATACTCTAATGTTGGGTTGCACAAAGAATTTGAATAATAATTATTTCACAGGCAAGTTTGAGTGTGACATAAATTACTTTGACAGGCATTATATTATACTCACATTTAAAAAAATTAAATTAACCGGACCAGTATGTTTGTGAGAAAATTATTTCTGACCGTCTGTCACAGTCAAACTTAATAATTATTATTAAAATTCTTTGTGCAACCCGACATTAAGAAGGTTAAAAGGAGCAATTTTAACGCTTCCATGGTCTACTCTTTACTACTTAGCTTGTTTTACCAAAACTATGGACATTTAAAAAAAAACGGAAAATTCATCTGAATGGCCATTTTTAAAAATGTCATTTAAAAGAGAATTTTCTATAGAATTTAAATATAGAATAAAAATAAGGGGTTTTCGTTTAAAATAGAAAAGTTGTCTTCACTTCCGGTTAAATTGGAAGTGGTTTCGAAGGTTTAAATTGGTTCCGAAAAAGGCAATTTACATACTTATTAACGTCTCATGTTTTTAAATTTTTACTGGTAAAATTACGAAGCAAATTTGGGATATACCAGGCTCATATTCAGGGACACACTGTATACAGTGACTGGCAGAATTCTCGCTCCATACGGAAAACATTTTTATTTATAACATTACAGAAAATTTTATTCTTGATAAAAAATGCTGCATTCCCTTAACAGGCCCCCAATCAAAAACGTCCCCGTACCGAGATCACTCAAAGTCCCCAGCTAGAGATTCTGTATCATTCACTCTTCTTACATCGGGAAGGCAATGGTAGGCATAGTTTATGGGTTAGATTACGCGTCAGAACGTAGTATAAAGCATGCGCTCAATGTTCGGCTGTCATCTAGCGCCTTTTCAACTGTTATTAACGACGATTGTAGAGGTGGAAAACTATCGATAGTAATTATCGATATTTTATTCAAAATATCGCTATCGAATTACTAACTATCAATAGTAAATTATCCTGTTTTAAAGAAACGATATACCTAAGTTTTCGGGGGGAAGAAGTTTTTTTTTAGAAGCCACTTTTGATCAGAGTAGAAGTATTTTAATGTAGGTTAGATTAGGTAAGAGTAGCAGACCTTTGGTTCTGACCAAACAGTCTCACGTAGTCCGAATTAGGTCCGTTGTGATACCACACGTGTTCCGTAGAACCCGCAGAAGGATTTTAACAACTTATTCAAACCAGCCACTACTATTCAGAAACCTGCTCAGTCGTCCAAGTTGCTTAGTTCCTCCAGGCTATCGAAAAATGGTTCACCCAGAGCAATGAACCTTCTTCTTGCGAGGCCAGGGCATTCACACTGTTGAATACTTTCTTCCACTTCCTCATCTCTGCAACTTCTGCACAAGTCGTTAGTGGGTTCGGTATGTCTACCGAAGAGGCAATGTCCGGTAACAACCGTAGTGATATTTCTTACGTCTTTCCGACTGTGCTTCAATAACTCTGCGGTTCTCTTTTTATCGAATGTGGGCCACAGTTGCCTGGATGTACTACAGGTTATCAACTCTGTCCATCTGCTCTGTGCAAGCTGCTTGGCCGTGTAATTTTAATGTAACTTTTTCCCTATCATCTACATTATCAATAAAACTATAGATAGTACTATCGATAAAATCTATCGTTTTTCAATGATACTATCGATAGTTGTCCATATCTACGCGGTAAATTTTGCCGTGCGCATGCCTGGTTCTACGTGCTTTGTTTACAAGCGCTTGGCCATAAATTTGCCATCTCTAATTTTAACTTTTGCGGATCCACAGGATTATAGGCCAGTGATTGTAGCATTATTTTCCACCACAAGACAAGCACTGCATTATGCAAATCCAAATAAGTATTAAAATAATAGAACAGTATCTGTTTAAAGGTTGGAGACAATGACGTTTCTTGAACAGAAGTAGAGTTTTGGATCTGCAATGTTTTTATTTGTTTTGAATCACAACGAACAGGTAAGTATCTCCAGAGTTGCAGTGGCGTATTTAGGGGGGGGGGGGGGAAGCTGCCGGGCTGCAGCCCGCCCCTTCCGAGCCTAGGAGCTCGGGGTTTAAAAGTCTAATTGCAACCTAATTTTTCGTCTCACGCTTGGACTCTTAATTTAAATTTTTTAATAATGTATTCTTTGCTTAGATTATGAAGGTCTTGTAGGAAATGTTTAGTTTTTAAACTTTTCCTTCTAAAACTCCTGTTTAATATAGAAATTAAGGTTTCGGACGCAGATCGATTAATGATGCAATTTTATAGGAAAACGAGTAAAAAGAATAATATTTTATAGTATTTTTCTATTATAAACTTGTCTGTTCCGTTTTCCCTTTTTTAGAGCTATTTTAAATCAACAAAAATAGAACTAAATGCAATAAAATATTTTTACAACAAAAACAAAAAACAATTAGCTATTTATTTTTTAAGAGAAAAATTAAAGTAAAAATTTTAATTGAACCATTTTTAATGGAAGAAGTGTGATAATTTATAATAAAAAAAATAGTGCGGAAAGAAACGAGAATGTTTTATTATGAATATACAAAACGGCACTTTAGAAGGGTATTTCAAAATCCAAGCGTTCGCACCAAAAACTGCTCTTAGATCTGCGCTCCTAAAATACAGATTTCTAAAAAAATCATTTTGTCGTGGTGAGCGATATTTACTTTATGTTTAATCATGAAAACCAAGCCCGAAAAACATGGGTTAGAGTCATACATACGTCTTATGTTAAAATTTTGGATTAACACAAATTATCATATTTTTCACAAATATGAAAGATGTTTTTTTTTAATAAAGAGACAGTTAGAAATATAAAAAAAACACTTACAAAAACAAATTTTAAAAATTTAATTTTCGAAATTTGATATTAGTTGGGTGAATTTTAAACGAACTTTGGGCGTGGCCCCTAAAGATTTTCGCCTGCTACAATATAATTGAAAAACTTGTTTGGTCAAATGCAAAAGCTGAATGCAGGCCTGCACCGATCGAATCGAACGTTTCGTGGTAAGGTTTTTGTTTCCTGTCGGTGTCAGTTGAAAATAAACACTATATTGTAAAAACACAGAATTATTTTTACTTGTCAGGTGGTAGCAAACATTTTAAGAAAGCATGAAAATTAAATTTCAAACCACCTGAAAGTGTCTTATACTATAAGGTTGTATTTCTTCTAAATACAAATCAGATTGCATAGTTGTACCAAGAAATAAAAACTTTACATATAGAACTATGCAATCTAATTTGTACTTAGAAAGAAATACAACCTTATAGTATAAGGCACTTTCAGGTGGTTTGAAATTTATTTTTCATGCTTTCTTAAAAAAAAATACAGTGTGTCCGCGGATGGGGTCCCCAAGGGGGAAAAAATCTTTATTATTCATTTTACGACCAAAAGTCATTCTTTATAAAAAGTTCTGCTTGTTGAGAAAATAAATTCACGATAAAAAAAATGTCAGATCACATGTACAGGGTGTTAATAAATTAGGAAAATATGAAAAAAGAGAGAAGTACCATTATTTATTATTTTTTACAAAAATTTTATAAAACAAAGTTGTTTATAAACTAACGTAAAGTCTAAATACAAATTTTGAAAAAATTCGAATTTTTAAAATAAAATATTAATAATTATTGTTTTCATTTAATTAGTTGCATTTTACAAAAAAATCAATATTTTGTATACGTTCATGTTTATGTCAGAATTTTATTTACATCTGTCAGTATTCCATTTCCGTAAAGGCATTTTCGAAAATGTTAACCAAAGAAGAGCGTATTTATTGAATACAATGTTACGGTATTGAAAATGTGTCTTATCAACATGCTATAGATGTTAATATTAATATTTAATTTTAAAAATTCGAATTTTTATTTCAAAATTTGTATTTAGACTTTACGTTAGTTTATAAACAACTTTGTTCTATAACATTTTTGTAAAAAATAATAAATAATAGTACTTCTCTCTTGAAGCATTTTCATATTTTCCTAATTTATTAACACCCTGTACATCTGATCTGACTTTTTTTTATCGTGAATTTATTTTCTCAACAACCAGAACTTTTTATAAAGAATGACTTTTGGTCGTAAAATAAATAATACAGATTTTTTCCCCCTTGGGGACCCCATCCGCCGACACACTGTATAGTCAATCAGAGAAGTACACGCTACGCGGTGGTGACTCAGTGGCGGAATTCGATACTCTGCAAGGGTAAACGCCAAATAAAAAGTATGACTGAGATTTTTTGAGTTTACGAATGCAGTATGCTATTTGTAATTTCCTAAGACCGAGAGTGTGAGAGTGAAAGGGGCTGGGAATCTCCGGGGATCTCTGGGAAGTAAAGGACAGTCAAGTGCATACACGAAACACATTGTTCGAATTCCACGCTAGGTTTTACGCCTGGCTGACATTACCCAGGCGATACAATGAATCACCTAGGCATAAGTATACTGGAAATCCGCAAAACCCTTTCTTACATAAAAAAAACACACCACGCCGATTGCAACGAAACTAGCTACTTTTCCTGTTTATTGTAGAGCTTTTCTGTTGAAGCTACGGGTTTCCTCAAAATCAACCTATTAAAACTCCTAAACTACATTAATCATAGGATCTCCATACTTAACTAAATTCGCCAGCTCTAACGCACTATAACCCAATAACTGTTTCAAGTCGCACACAAACTTATAAACAAATCTCTTCCCGTGTACTTTAGATATCATGTCGCCGTCGTAGTAGTACCGTAAGGCCCTGGAAAGTTTCTCGTAGTTCATAGTCGGTTTGTTTTTGCGTTCTCCCCATAAATGCGCCACAACTTCGGGATGGGTGAGTTTAAATTCGGCGTCTTTACCTAAAACATAGTTGGGCATGGGGAAAAAGACCCTAATGCTCTTATCATAAACAATACGGAAGTTAAATACGTTATTTAAATTTTTTTAAATGACAGAGAGGGGTAACTAAGTTCTGTTTAAAGGATGGAGACAATGACGTTTCTTGAACGGCAGTAGAGTTTTGGACTTGCATTGTCTTTATTTGTTTTGAATCACTACGTTTCAACTGGTAAGCATCTCCAGTCGTCTTCAGGTGAATACTAAATAAGTAAAGTAACTACAGCTCTATTTATACTAGGCAGGTGCTGTGACGCATGACTAGTGGGCGGAGTCGTGCGTGTTGCTTGGTGATGACACATAACTGGATGAGTCATGCTCGATGAGTCATACTCGATGAATCATGCGTTTAAATCTTGGGTGGTCTTATTCTAAGATTACATTTACCTAACAAGGGTTTCCAGACGTTTCTCATATCTAATGAAGGCTTACTAAAGCAACCTGGATTTTGGTGTATGGTCGCAGCTTTCTTAAACTTCCTCTTCCTCCAGTGCGGTTCTTTTTGCAGGATTTCCACTTTTGTCCACATGATACGATGCCCGTGCGTCCAGGCGTGGTCAGCTGCACCTGATTTTTCGGTCTTTCCTTTTTGGGTGTTATTCCTATGTTCTTTAATCCTTACTTCTAGTGGTCTTAGTGTCTCACCAATGTAAGATTGGCCGCATTCGCAGGGGATCTGGTAGATACAATTTTTCTTGTCTTTCTGGCTTGCTGGTTTCGTCTTCGTTAGGTGGCATCAGGTGCAGCTGACCACGCCTGGACGCACGGCCATCATATCATGTGGACAAAAGCGGAAATCCTGCAAAAAGAACCGCACTGGAGGAAGAGGAAGTTTAAGGAAGCTGCGACCATACACGAAAATCCAGGTTGCTTTAGTAAGCCTTCATTAGATATGAGAAATGTCTGGAAACCCTTGTTAAGTAAATGTAATCTTAGAATAAGACCATCCAAGATTTAAACGCATGATTCATCGAGTATGACTCATCGAGCATGACTCATCCAGTTATGTGTCATCACCAAGCAACACGCACGACTCCGCCCACTAGTCATGCGTCACAGCACCAGCATCACAAAAACAATGCAAGTCCAAAACTCTACTGCCGTTGGGGTAACTAGGTTATTTCAGAAAGGATTCTATCATTTTAATTTTAATACCAGACACTTCACCACCCGTCGGAACGGGTGGTGAAATATATCTGCATCCCCTTAAGAGCAAACAATAGTCGTCATCACGAACAAATAGTGCATTTTCACCACATCGTTCATATTGTACCTGTATCGACTGTGGCGACGGCAATAAAATGTCTTTTTTATATACAAAAAATTATAAAAACTAGTTTTACGAGAATTAAGTGGCGCAGCGTCAGTAGGGATTTTTAAGATTATATCGAGCATCGTTTGTAATTTTATTGAAAAATAAGAAATTAACGTGAATAACCGCAATTTTTTTATTTTTATGTTCTGCATGGCAGATGACATATTTTGAACTTTTATTTAGAAAAAAAATAAGGTATGATCCGCCAAACTAGAAGTTCGTGGAAACCACATATTATACACTATATTGCTAATACCATAATTCAATGATGACACCACTCAGGGGTGTTGAGTTTGCGCAGATCGGAAATTTGCTTCTTGATGTAAACACTTGACAGGGCCGACTTTTATTTAAATTCGCCCGTTTAGTTCGGGTGTGTACAGTGTACAGTTTATGGTCAAATAAAACTAAGTAACCAATATTTTACATACCTGAAATACCTTATTCCTGGTATTGAACCGCGATTTGTGTAAAAGAGGATCATGCACTTTTTTCTACCCATCTTGAGACACAAGTCGCTAACAATAACAAAATGTCTGGTAAAGTTTTATACCTAAATTCGCACCCAAAACTTAAAAATAATATCCACAATCACAAACGGAACATCCAAACGAATACAACGTAAAAAAGATGGAAACGACTATAACTTACAAACTAACAAAAAAAATGTCTAAAGTAAAGTTTTATAAATATTAACACCCAAAACTTGGAAATTATAACAACACACGAATGAACGAAACAAAAGATGGCGATTAATAAGAATATAACGGCGAGCCGGTTCTGTTCAAGAGACCTTGGGTTCTGTTTACGTTCTGTTAGAAACCATGTGGGTTGCCTAATTTTTTCCCTACTGCGCAAGCGCCACGGACCCAAACTCAGGTTATTTTGAATCGCACGAAGGGTGTATTCTTGCTTCGTGCGGCTGCTTGTATTGGCAATATAGTGTCTGTATATATGTGGTGAAAACCCTTTAGTAAAATATTTGTCTTACATTTTTAATTAGACAAGGCAGGAAACTATGTCGCGTTTCACGCTGGTATTGAAGTCTCTTAAAATAATGTCAGCAACTGTATCCCGAAGTTTCTTAAAGCACTTTTGAATCTCCCGGTATGTATTGTTGAGGTTATGTGAAATTAAATCGTTATTCTTTTCGTGTTATTATTATTACAAAACAATATTATAGGACAATGCCCCAGGTCCGTAAAGTAACTGATTTAGTGCCAGGATTTTAATTTTACAAGTTCCGAACGTCCTCTATAAATAGTAAGTAAGACGCGGCGTGACGAAAAAGAACTTTTATGAATGAAATGCTTGGTCTATTTTAGTCAATTGTTGATTTTTCTAAATATAATGTTCTTAAATTTTTTTACATACAGGATGTTACAAATTCGACATACCAGCATTGGAATCTCGGAAACCATACGAGTTAGAGAAACGGTTAAATGGGGGCAAAGTTGTACAATTCGGTGCTAATTATAATGCCGCTTTAAAGGTTTTTAAATTCCGAATACTTCCGATTTTATTCGAAAAAAGAAAACGAAATTTTGGAAAATCGTTTTTATTTTTTCCTGAGCTCATTTGACTAGCTATTTAAAAATAAATGACACTTTGTCATTGCCACTTTTTCTGTTCTGCAAAATAACGTTATCTAACTAAAGATCCGCCGTTTCGTCTCCGAGCGGCCATCACCAACTTTACTTTTTTAAATACGGACCTGGATTTTTTTAAACCGATTTTTAAACCCTCCTACCCTTAAAATGTAATGGCGATATTACTTTCTCATAATGAAGAATTGTCCTTGCTTATTTTTTTAAATTCATATTTTTTACACTTCTTGTCAGTCCGGTCCTGGCCACGAATTATAATATTAATTAAAAACTTTACTTTATATAAAACATGCATATAAGTAACATAATTTATTTTATAATAATTTACTTATTATAAATCCTAATTTTCTAAATGTTCAAAGAGACTGCTGTTTTGCTCAATATACCGATCAATTATTTTTCTTCCAATTTTGGCAACAGCCCTTTCAACCGATCAGCCAACAGCCAACCATTTCAGCAACTCTAACTCTATTTAATCGGCACAAGTAAAAATTTAAATCATATAACTTTTTTCTTCGTTGGAAAAAAACATTTTTGTGCAAAGGACCAATAACTAATCGCCTTTTTGACACTAGGTAGAAATCACCCATATTTTAAAATTTGGTTAAACGCGTTGCTTAGATTCATAAATCATGGCACACTGACACACACAACTTTTTCATGAAACTTATTTGTAAAAGTTTTAAATAAAATAAAGTTTTTAATTAATATCGTAATTCGTTGCCAGGACAGGACTGACCAGAAGTGTAAAAAATATGAACTTAAAAAAATAAGCAAGGACAATTCATCATTATGAGAAAGTAATATCGTCATTACATTTTGAGGGTAGGAGGGTTTAAAAATCGATTAAAAAAAATCCAAGTCCGTATTTAAAAAAGTAAAGTTGGTGATGGCCGCTCGGATACGAAACGGCGGATCTTTAGTTTAGTAACGTCATTTGGTAGAGAAGAAAAAGTGGCAATGACAAAGTGTCATTTATTTTTAAATAGCTAGTCGAATGAGCTCAGGAAAAAATAAAAACGATTTTCCAAAATTTCGGTTTTTTTCGAAATTTAAAAACTTTTAAAGCGGCATTATAATTAGCACCGAATTGTACAACTTTGCCCCCATTTAACCGTTTCTCTAACTCCTATGGTTTTCGAGATTCCAATGTTGGTATGTCGATTTTGTAACACCCTGTATACAGATCTAGTAGAACACTTACCTATCCACTGAATCACTGTCTTGTATTCCTTACTCGTTAACAATTCTAAGAGAAACTGCCATAGCTGGATTTGCCCGTTGTTGCCAGATTTGTTTCCTGCCCCTTGATTACAATATGGAAAATATTTTAGGGCCGAATTGTAATTCTGCATAACTTTCATCTGAAACCAGAGAAAAATCACCCTTAGATCCCGTGTTACTTATTTAGTGCGCAGATTTATGAATTCACGGCTACCAGTTATATTTTAAAGATGAGCCATGATATGGCGAAACGCGTCTAGACATGAAGTTTGACGAAGGAAGGGGGAAAACTCTTTTCAATTTAAAATGAATTCGGAGCTTTGTACAGACGACTACGGGCCGCGCGCTACCTAGCGGTAATACTTTGTGACGAATTTCTTTGCAAGTGATCTAGAATGTTGCTTATTTCTATGTCGTGTTAGGGGTGTAAAAGATATGAATTTAAAAAAAATAAGCAAGGACAATTCATAATTATGAGAAAGTAATATAGGGATTACATTTTGAGGGTAGAAGGGTTTAAAAATCGGTTAAAAAAATCCAGGTCCGTATTTAAAAAAGTAAAGTTGGTGATGGCCGCTCGGAGAGAGTCATTTTATAGAGGAGAAAAAGTGGTAATGACAAAGTGTCATTTATTTTTAAATATCTAATCAAATGAGTTCAGGAAAAAATAAAAACGACTTTGCAAAATTTTGTTTTTTTTCGAATAAAATCGGAAGTATTCGGAATTTGAAAACTTTTAAAGCGGCATTATAATCAGCACCGAATTGTACAACTTTGCCCCCATTTAACCGTTTCTCTAACTCCTATGGTTTCCGAGATTCCAATGCTGGTATGTCGAATTTGTAACACCCTGTATATTTTAATTCTAAGGAACTGTTTTTTTAAAATGCTTATCTTTATTTTCATTAGTTGCACACTTAATCGACCACACTGTACACTGTGCTATCCCAAATTCAAGGGGGTTACCATTGGAGTCTCGGAGACTATAAGAGATACGATGAAGTGAAAATTGTGACAACGTTACTCAGTAAAATGCTGAATAAAATATTTTTTTTAAATAGAGGAAACTTTTAATACTTTCGGAGATTTCTGGATCCTGTATATCCTGAAGTTTTCAAATAATTCGTACAAACCTGCGACTATTTCGCGTTAATTACAACTCAACCTGAAAGTCAGAGTTTTTGAAAGTAACGACACACACGAGATTAAAATCCTAAACTACGACTAATAATTATCTTACCTTTGGTATTTTAGTCGTTAATTTAAATTCTTTTTCGGGAGTTATTCGGGCACCAGAGTCTTCACGTCTAGTAGCTAAAAAAATATGATTATTGAAGGCTTCCCATTATGTGAGTAAATTAAATTTTACTTCTAAAGGAAGGAAAATAAATAACATATAACATCAGTCGTCTTTCTCACAAAATTTAACCGCAGGGCTTTTTAACGTATCCAATCCACAAGATGAAACTCTAGGCGATACTATTTTTTGTGGATGTTAAACATTTGAGAACATTAAAATAAACAACATTTTCAAATACCTTTTTTTCAAAAAACTCAAAAATAAGGTACCTACATTTATTACACTATGGATCAAATACGGTCCTGCCTAACTTGCCCGTTGAATGACATTTAAAAAACTTCTGGGTGTAGGATGAGCCCGCAAGGGAAAGCGTTTTGCGTATAATCTTGAAGCAGCAGCCGCACTTTGACGACACTCACCGTAAATTAGCACCATATCTATTAGTTCATTGGTTTCAAATTTTACCATTTTCACGTGTCACCAATTTAAAATTAATTTGCTTCAGAAAAACACAAGCGGAATGCCAAATAACTTACCACCGACCCGTAAATTGCATGACTAATAAGAAATAAGACAAACAACATAAAGTATAGCGGGCTATGTTTTCACTTAGAATTTTTACTTCTCTATCTCGCCTATTTTTGGGTTTTTTGAAAATAGGTATTTGAAAATGTTGTTTATTTTAATGTCTTCTATACACAGCTAAAAAAAAGTATCAACTTAGGAATCACCCTGTATACGCTGTACGCATACAAATGCAACAAAGCTTTTATAACCATTCCTTTTTACTTACCCACTAACTTCATTTTTCTTAGCAACTCCAAATGCGTCCAAAATATGTCGCCCGGATCGTTGGGCACAATTTTTTGAAAATCTTCCATGGTCAGATTGTAGAGTTCTTTTCCTGACATACTCCAATCGCTTAATTTGATATTGGAGAGGTTAAACTGTCTGACCGCCCATTGAAGCCAGTGTCTAACATGTAGGACAGTCCTAAAAGATAATATTTTTATTAACGTTTAATCTATCCGCCTGGCTAACCCCAGTCTTAACAAACAGCATTAAATAATACCCCTCTGCCCACGCCGCATATATTATACCGTTAAAAACTATTAATAGAATCACAAACTAGCCATCCTCGCTTGGGTTTCAATCAGGCGCTATAGTGTAGTTTACGTAAGATGACCGTCGATGACACATGTCATTTCTAATAACACTTATTTTACAGAACTTAAGATTTGGTTAGAGCCGGACTGGTGTTACTGGAATAGTTAATTACCAATAAAGATGTACTTGCTTTTTCATCAAAATAACACTTAACAGATACACACAGTGCAACAGTTTATAACCAGAAAGTCTACGCACAAAATAATAGCAAAATTATGTCTAAAAATACCAAATACAACAACAATACTGCACTTATTATTCAACACGTGAACGAATGAATGCCGGTTATGTGATATTCAAAGAACGCAGGGAAGACACGCGGACTGATGAAGTACGGAAAGAGATATGCGAAGGCAAAAGCTTAAGAAAGAGATACACATGTTCGTAAGGAATAGTGTATTACATAACAAGTGATGAAAGTGATACTTTTTAAACGAGGAGATATTGAAATTCCGAGTTTTAGAATAATCAGTTTTACACGAGTAATGTAAGTACACTATTTTTCCTAAGACCACAAAAAATTATTAAAAAAGCCTTTGATTTGTGAAAAAAATATTTCAACACTAGTGTTCAAAACAATTATCAACACTAGTGTTGACATGAGCATACTTACGATTATGTTTCACTTAATATCTGGTTTCATAGTTTGTCAATAGGCTTTTCCTTTATTTGTAGTTTAACTTTTTCATTTTTTCATATTTTATATATCATAGGAAGAACTAATCCTGGATCGACTTCTAGATTTACCAGAATGAAAAATTTTTAATTTGAAGAAAAGATGCATTAAACATAAACTTAAAAAATTCACCCAACAAGGAAGATTTCAATTGAAAATAATTTTATGAATTATTTAATGTTTTTTTTTTTTAGTCAAATACTCCCGATGGGATTTAAACCTGTGACCTTGCGATCTGTAAGCTAGAGCTCTAGACTCTACGCTATGGCTACCCATAAACATTTGTTGTTTAATATAATATTATGACATTTTCTTCAGCGCGGTGTGTTTTGTCTGGTAATAGATTTTCCAGTATATTATTAACATTTTTTATAATTTCAGATGGCGTATTTTCACACTCTAATTCTGATTCACTCGACAAATACATGAAAAATAAGTTAAGCACTTTACAATTACTGCTTTCTAAAATTTGTCCTTTTTAATAAATAGGGGTGGTCTGTCAAATTGGCACCATATGTTTAAATTAAATAGTGTGCCTTGTATTTCAACTCTAGAGTTATAAATAAATATTTTTTTTCAACACGCGTGTGATTCGGCGCTTTCGAGCCAAGTAAACCGTGATTTTTTTCTCATTTTCATAAGTGGTCGTAGGAAAAAGCCGTTTCCGGAATTAAGGAATTTTTGAATCACATGTTGGCCGACGCGTTTGACACGTCAAAGCTTTAAAAACGTACGTGAAATTTACTATACTATGGCCGTCATGGTAATTACCTATGCTGCTTCAGCGATAGACCGCGGCAAATGTAGCGATGTTACATTGAGTTATTACTGTGATTCTTCTTTTTCCCCAGGCAGGATTGAGTACTTACTCTACTAAATTTTAAAATGACGTCGTTTCCAATTTATAATCCTGTGCGTGTGGTGTTTTGTATATGGATCAAAAAAACTTTTGAAATTTTGAAAACCCTAAGCCGAAATTGGACGTGAGAAGTAAAACGGAAGGACAGAATGTGTGTTAGAAAATGTCAAATATCTTGGTACTCTCTGGATATACGTGGCGATACAAGATTGATAAAATTTACCATTCTTCAGGATCCAATGGTATTTTCAGTCTCTCCTGTTCTTTTTTATACTGCACGTCCACCTGCCACTGAACTATATTTTTTGTTTCCTCGGTTGTGATCTCTTCTGGATCATCTTCATCTATCTGATCATCTGGTACATCAGGGGTTGGACTTGTTTCTTCTAAATAAAAAAATAAAGAGATAATTTACGTCAAGTACAGCTATAATACCAATTTAATAAAATTATCAGCTTTTCGACATGAACCAACTTTAACTAATAGCTATAGCTATAGCTAATAGTATTTTACTATTTGTATCACGTCAAGTTGACAGCTGTTAAAACAACAATGTGTTGGGTTATCTTAACAATGTCAACTGCAGTTCGAATAGGAACGACGCCGACGCCAACTAAAAGTTTATAAATGTCGTCTACGGACGTTGACAACGCCAGCGAGAGTTTATAAATACAGCTTTATGTAGGCTATTTCTCAAGAAAGAATAACTAACCTTATTTATTCGATGCCACATGGACTGAGACCTGTCATTGTTGCGAGCGGTGGACATACAAGCTACCAAACTTTTTGTTTTTATTGTTATTTAAATAAATAGGTTTTTGTCAATACATTTTTATTATTATTTTATCAGTATTTATTTCAAATTGTTCCGCTCTTACGAGAAATGAGATAATGGAATGATTCATTCACAGGATCGGAGTTATATTTCTTGCAAGCAATACAAATTGCGCCAGTTGATCACTAGCCCCGTTCTGCGCATACTCGCACGCAATCTTTTCTTGCTTAAAAGAAAAATTGCAAACTGTAAAGATAACAATATATAAAAATACACCTAGGCCAATCTTGTTATCATTTTAAATAATATATGTTTTTAATTTTCTTTAGAAAGGTTTGAAGATCCATACATTTTAAATTAAAATTATAACATAAACAAAGATTTGTTTTATCTTGTTTATATGTTTTCATATAATTTTTTCGATTTGCAAAGGTTTTTTTATTTTTATATAATAAATAAAAGTAAAGATTTAAAAATTGTGAGAGTTAATAAGTGTGTAAATTACCATATTTTTCGGCCAATTCAAACCTTTAAATCCACTTCCGGTTTAACCGGAAGTTAGGTCAATTTTTATATTTTAAATGGAAATCTCCACTTTTATTTAACGCTTGAATTCTATGAAAAATTATCTTTTTAACGACATATCACACTTAATCATGTGTTTTATAAATGGTCGCTTAGATCAATTTTCCTTGTTTTGTGAAACTCCATAACTTTGATAAAACAAGGTAAGTGGTCAGGAGTGAGCCATGGAAACGTTGAAATGATTCATTTCAACCTGATTTATAATATAAAATTTACGTTAGAGTTATTATATTTACAACCTTTTTAAGAAAAAACGGAATTTTTTGAATTTTTGAACCTTGTTTTATTATAATAAAATTTTTTATTTAATTTACTTTCTAACGATGTATCACAAGTTAATAATTATTTTTAGGTAATAGTGGAAATTAACAAAAATATCATAAATGTAATTTCTAGATCAGTACAAGCCATAAGAAGTTATCTCAAGTATGTCGTAGAAAATAATTCATTCATTTTAATCTTCGTAATTATTATTTAATACCATTTGACATTTTGGTCTAATAAATTCAGAAATAATATTTTTGATTTCCACTGACTAAATTTCTCATAGCTTATTCGAGTCTAGAAATTACATTTACGACATTTCTTGGCAATTTATCCTATTACCCAATGAATAATTTTAACTTGTGATACATCGCTAGAAAGAAAATTAAATGAAGAATTTTATTATAATAAAACAAAGATGGGTTGCCATTTAAAAAAAAATGGAGAAATTATGCTTTGTTTTTTTAGAAAACTTGTAAATAAAATAGCCCTAACGGATACATTTTTCTCAAGAAAGTCAATTTTATACTATTAAGTACGTTAAAATACGGTTTCATACTTCCTTTCCTACCCTTTACTACTTACCTTGTTTTACCAAAACTCTGGACATTTTAAAAAACAAAGGAAAATTGATCTAGGCGGCCATTTTTAAAACAAATATATAAGTATGATAGGAATAAAAGTCGGTCTAAACCACAATATCTTTAATGGTTTAGACCGACTTTTATTCCTATCATATAATTATTAACCACTGTGAGTATGGACTACTTCTTAAATATATAAGTGATAAAGTGTGGTGTGATATGTCGTTGTAAAGAGAATTTTCTGTAGAAATTAAATATAAAATGAAAATAAATGGTTTCCATTTAAAATTTAAAAGTTGATTTCACTTCCGGTTAAACCGGAAGTGGTTTCGAAGTTTTAAATTGCTCGAAAAATGGCAATTAACATACTTATTAACCTCTCATATTTTTAAATCATTACTGCAAAAACATATTTTTGCATTATTATAAGCGGTTTTACATTGCTTGTCGAATTCATTAGAACAGGGTTACCAAGTTGATAGTATTTATACCGACTATTCAAAAGCCTTCGATCGTGTGGATCATGGAATTTTATGTGAAAAGTTAAAGCTTATGGGTATAGATGGCCTTGTTTTAAGTCCTGACAGACAGATATCAATGTGTACGAATTAACAACTACTTGTCAAATCAGTTTAAGGTAACGTCGGGGGTACCGCAAGGATCCCATAATACGCCTTTATTATTTCTCTTATTTACTAATGACATCGACCTTAAATCCTTTAATTTTCCGCCTCAGGTGTCGCGCGTCTCTGATGAGTCCAAGTAGGACGAAACGGCTGATCATGGACTATGCAAAGACAGTGAACGCTTCAGTGTTTGGGGAACGGTATAAACCCATAACCCTCCGACCCGGTTGTTAGGCCGCGGTGCACTGAGGAATAGACGCAGGGGTCCACAGCGTGGAAACCCCGGACGCTCTTGACAATGACAATACAGGGCCCCCTTGTTGGTGGGAGGTATTCCTCCCATCTCCGATGAGGTGGTCTGCCTCGTATAAGGTTTTTCACGCCTTGAGGTGGACGTTGGTTAAAGTGCCTATCAGAGCTGAGAGTAACTTAAGTAACTAGATACTTTTTAGTAACTAGTTACTTAAAGTAACTAGATACTTAGTAACTTAGTTCTTTTTTGAATCATGCCGAAAGTAACTGTAACTTCGTTACTTTTGAAAAGTAACTTGTATCTAGTTACTTTTTAGGAGTAACTATACACTTAAAAAGTAACTAGTTACTTTAAAAGTAACTAGTTACCTTTAAAGTAACTAGTTACTTTTTAAGTGTATAGTTACTCCTAAAAAGTAACTAGATACAAGTTACTTTTCAAAAGTAACAAATAATGCACACCATCAGATGATGACCAAGGGACGATCGGCGGCCGTTAATCAGATATTCACGAAGGGACGAGCGGCGAGTCGCGAGCGTTAAACAGCAAACTGGCTGGAACGCGAAATTTCTTAGAAAGCATTTTATTCTACTTGTTCGTTGTTCGAATTAACACTTCTTAGTTTAGTTTTCTGATGGTAATAGTGGTAGTGTGTACAGGAAAATGAATTATCACTACCTGGTAAATTTATGGTATCTAGTTCAAAAGCATCTTAGTAACTTTTAGAGTTTCGTAGTTACAATTAAAATAACTAGTTAGTCAAAAGTATCTTAGTTACTTTTAGTAACTAGTTATTATCAAAGTAACTAGTTACTTAAAAAGTATCTAAGTTACTTTAAAATTATCGTAGTTACAATCAATGTAACTAGTTACCGTAAAATTATCTTAGTTACTATAACTAGTTACTTTTACTAAGTAACTAAGAACGAAGTTACTTTTAGGTAAAAGTAACTATTCCTTATAAGTATCTAGATACATTTGGGCAAAAGTATCGAAAAAGTAACTAGTTACTTTTACTAAGTAACTAAGAACTAAGTTACTTTTAGGTAAAAGTAACTATTCCTTATAAGTATCTAGATACATTTGGGCAAAAGTATCGAAAAAGTAACTAGTTACTTTTCTGAAGTAACTTTCACAGCTCTGGTGCCTGTGTCATGTCATGACTGTCAGTTAATATCATAGTTGTTGATCAGACGTTTGCGCCGTTCTCGGGCGACTCATCCGTGGCTTTGCTTGGCAATGTGACGCGTACGATGTCCAATATTACATGATAGTTGTATCATGATACCATCATACTAATCTAATACATTTTATTTTTGTAGAACCAATAGTGTGTAGCCTAGGGCTAGCTCAATTTCCATGCAGATCTCGAAGAGAATGCGTGCCACTGTTATCGCTGTGCGATGGTAAGCTCGACTGTTCAGATGGCAGCGATGAACAAAAATGCAGTAAGTAGTATTATATGCGTTGCTACAACTATCATTAACAATTTGGGAAATTTCGGTTTTTTTCGAATAAAATCGTAATCGAAACTGGTTCCTCTTAGTCCGTATATGGGTCGATCGGACTTCCAAATGTAAAATTTAATAAAAAATTATAATCGACCATTTAATTCTTCGATTTTTATCTCACAAAGTAAAAATTAGCTTTTTGTAAGAACTCCTCCTTACAATATTTACTTACCCATGTGAACATAATCTTCTGCAGGTTTCAGAACGTCTACTATATTAATTTTCTTTAAATTGGTTTGAACTTGGACATTAACTTGAACCAAACCTTCTCCTTGTACGCACTGATCCACTAAATTTTTATGGTCTTCAAGCTAAAAGTATAAAAAATGGTTAATACAATTAATAGCATTCTGTACCATTGGACGTGCTCATTCATTTGACACCTCACTTGGATACAATTTAAAATTAAAGTAAATGTTACTTTGCCCCCTATTTTTGCAACTTTATCTTTTTAGATTAGCAAGAATTAAACAAACAACAATGTTTCTTGAATGATAGAAGAATTTTGGACTTGCATTGTCTTTATTTGTTTTTAAATCATAACGTTTCGTCTGGTAAGTATCTCTAACTCTATGTACAATTTTACAATTCCAACCACAGCACATTATTTGTAAAGGATTCACAACACTTCGTACAAATTACAGGAGGAAAGGAAGTACAACTAGGATACCTACTTGTTATCTTTGACGTCGAAAAGCTTTATACCTACGTTTCTGTAAAAGACGCACTTAAAGTTATCAAAGAGGGACTTGAGGAAGGCCAGGCTCTACAAGAAAAAACACCGCTATATACTAATGCCATCGTGGAAGTATTAGAATGCTGCCGCAACAATTCCTATATCCAAAAAGAGAAAGATTCTTCGGCCAAATGGACGGACTACAGATGGGCCCACCTCTCTCGCCAACATTACATGGAATGGTTTGAATCCGAAGAAATTGAACAAGCAAGGAATAAGCTAAAAATGTAGCTGAGGTATGTAAATTCCTACATCACATTATTATTTTCACACCGACAATCAAATTTACCATGGAGAAGAAAACAACCAATTACCTTTCCTAGATGTCAACGTAGGGAAAAATGACAACACCATTTTAACATCAGTGTACAGGAAACCTACGCATACAGGTCAATATCTCAATTATACATCAAATCAATCAAACAACACAAAACATGGCATAGTAAGAACCCTTGTGGACAGAGCAATTTACCCTCTGTAACTCGAACGAAGAAGACAAAACCAACAAGCCAAAAAGACAGGAAAAACTGTGTCTACCAGATCCCCTGCGCAATCTTATATTGGTGAGATACTAAGACCATTTGAAATAAGGATCAAAGAACATAATACGGAAAGACCGAAAAATCAGGTACCATGCCTGGACACACGGTCATCATATATCAAGTGGATAAAAGCCGAAATCTTGCAAAAAGACCGAACTGGAGGAAGAGAAAGTTTAAGGAAGCTGCCACCATACACCAAAATCCAGGTTGCTTTAGTAAGCCTTCATTAGATATGAGAAACGTCTAGAAACCTTTGTTAAGTAAATGTAATCTAGAATAAAACCACGTAAGAGTTAAACACATGAGTCATTGGGGATGAGCATGACTCATCTAGTTTTGCATCATACACCTAGCTAGTATAAATAGAACACCTAAGAGTTACCCGCATGACTTCGCCCACTAGTCATGCGTCATTGCACCGACCTAGTATAAATAGAGCTGTAGTTAGTTACATACTTATTTAGTATTCACCTGAAGACGACTTATGATGATGAGATGCTTACCAGTTGGAATATAGTGATTCAAAATAAACTGCTGGACAATTGCTTTCGAGCAAGAAAAAATTCGCATAAATTTAACAGTTAATTTTTTCTGAACCAGATATGATATCGACCTACGGTTTTGAATGGTTGACATATTCATCCCTTGGGAAACAATTGTCAATATTGGATTTTCTTTAACTGTCAGAAAATTTTATATACAGGGTGTTAAAGAAGACGATGATTTTTGTTCCAATTTTAATGGCGAGTAACTTTCATAATAATATTTTTAAATTGTATCGCTCTACGTCAATTGAATCACTGGTTCATAGCAAAGAAAGTTATTTGTCAAATTTTTTATGTCTGCTATATTTTAAGAAATACCGATTTTTTTTTGGAAAACCTTGCTTTATTTTAACTTATTGGTAGCTACATCTCACTGTGCGTTGTATCATGCAAACTTTGCGAGTGACTATTATACCTTATGAAAAGCTTAATTATGTTCAGTAACAATAGTTGTACCTAAATGTTGTTATGTACACTTACAGTGGCGTATACCTATATATCTATGGTTTACGAGTATCTCACAATTGTTTTATATTGGAAAGTACTTGCCCCTAGATTAGATAAAAAAAGGTCTTATTTTTTAGTTTTTCATATCGCACTATATTATACAGTGTGTTTACAAAATTTGCACCAGGATAATTTTTTTAATTTTTGAAAAAAATGTATTTATTAATTTCTAACTTTCTAACACTATTCCTAAAATTAAACTTACATTGAAAGGGATCCTTAAAATTATTAATACCTTGTAGGCCTTCCTCGGATGGACGGGTTTGACGGCAGCTAGTGATATTTAATATCAAAGTCTCCTTCAATGTAAGTTTAACTTTTAAGAATAGTGTTAGAAAGTTAAAAATTAATAAATACATTTTTTCCAAAAATATTAAATTAAAAAAATTATCTTTGTTAAAATTTTATAAACACACTGTATAATATACCTGTAGTGCGATATGAAAAACTAAAAAATAAGAAGAAATTTACCTAATCTAGGGGCGAGTACTTTGCAATATAAAACAAAATTGTGAGATACTCGTAAACCATAGACATATAGGTGTTTATAAGTACGCCACTGTACATCATAACATTTAGGTACAACTATTGTTACTGAACATAATCAAGCTTTTCATAAGATATAATAATCATTCGCAAAGTTTGCACGATACAACGCACAATGAGATCTAGCTACCAATAAGTTAAAATAAAGCAAGGTTTTTCAAAATAATCGGTATTTCTTAAAATATAGCAGATATCAAAAATTTGACAAACTACTTTCTTTGCTATGAACCAGTGATTCAATTGACGTAGAGTGATAAAATTTAAAAATATTATTGTGAAAGTTACACGCCATTAAAATTGGAGCAAAAATCATCGTCTTCTTTAACACCCTGTAAATAAAATTTTCTGACAGTTAAAGAAAATCCAACATTGACAACTGTTTCCCAAGGGATGAATCTATCAATCATTCAAAACCGTAGGTCGATATCATATCTGGTTCAGAAGATATTAACTGTTAAATTTAGGCGAAATTTTTCTTGCTCGAAAGCAATTGTCCAGCAGTTTAGATAAAGATAATGCAATTCCAAAACTCTACTACCGTTCGACCGTAAAATTATTTTTAAAATAATATGTTTTCTACTCCCACATGGAAATTTGCTGTTTCCTTTACTCTTAAGTGGCGAGAAAAGTAGGCTATTCCGGTTAACTGTGCGGGAATATTTCATTTCCATCCTAGATAGGTAATGAAACTGACCAATCACAGTGGTCAATTACAAGAAAAGCAAATTTTACATGTTACAATAGGATGTACAGTGTTGCAACCTTTAAAATAAAATTTCCCATTTTTATGGAAAACTTTCACGAATGCAAACAATACTAAAAAAGTCGTTTATTACCAGATTACAACCACAAGTGATCCTAAAGAATATTCTACAAATATAACACTGTGCGTAAAAATTTCCTTTTGGGGACAGCGCCGACCTATCATTCCTCTGTGCTTTGTTCTCACGAACCCAGAAATTTTCCATTAGTTGACAACACTGTTATGAAAATTACATTTCTTTATTTTCTTTGTGGTGTATTTAAAAGCACTGACCAATCACAGTATATTATATTTACTGAGGCTCCGCCTTCTTTTTCAAGACACTAAATTATATAATTTAAATGCATATGGTACAATTTTTTATTAATTTGTTCAATATAATAAAATCTAGACGCATTTATAATAGATTTATTAATAATGCAACCTGCTAAATTTGCATAGAAAATTAATTTCATGTAGCATCATTTATCAGTTGGCTTTCCCACAAATAGCTTAAGGTCTTGATAGTCGAGAGAGTTAGGGCGTTGTACTATGGATCCAATGGTCGTGAGTTCGAGCCCGGCAACCGGAAAACTTTTTTTTACATTTTTTTGCATAAGGTTTGTAAGTTTGGCCATAGAAAAAATATACTGTTCAACTCGAGTGGATTGTCCATATTGCCCTCGGAAGTTGAATTTACTTCCTCGTGCGATATGGACATCATATCCACTCTTCTTGTACAAACTACTAATCCATTCTTGTCACTATACCGAATGCAAGCTAAATTGAAGGGCATATTTTCAGGAGTTTAATGAACACTACATTTTAAATACTTTATTAGTAGTTATTTTGGTGCATTCAAGTAATTTAATTACTTAGGCGCCATTTTATCATATTTACAACAAACCAAAATCATTTAGAAAATACTTGAGAGCAAACAATAGTAGACGAGTCATCACGAACAAATACTGCATTTCCACCACATCGTGCATACTGTAACTGCATCTGACGATGACAATAACAATTATTTTTTAAATACAAAATATTATATGAACGAATTTCCCGAGAATTAAGGGGCGTGGCGTCAGTGGAGACTTTGAAAATAATATCGGGGCATCGTTTGCAATAATTGATTAACGAAAATAGTAGTAATATTTATATTTTTATGTTCTACATGGCGGATGATATAAGTTGAATCTATACAGGGTGTTACAAATTCGACATACCAGCATTTGAATCTCGGAAACCATAAGAGTTAGAGAAACGGTTAAATGGGGACAAAGTTGTGCAATTCGGTGCTGATTATAATGCCGCTTTAAAAGTTTTCAAATTCCGAATACTTCCGATTTTATTCGAAAAAAACCGAAATTTTGCAAAATCGTTTTTTTTTCCTGAGCTCATTTGACTAGCTATTTAAAAATAAATTACACTTTATCATTGCCACTTTTTATCTTCTACAAAATGACGTTACTAAACTAAAGATCCGCCGTTTTGTCTCCGAGCGACCATCACCAACTTTACCTTTTTAAATACGGACCTGGATTTTTTTTAACTGATTTTTAAACCCGCCAAAATTGGAAGAAAAATCGATCGTTTTATTGTGCAAAACGTCAATCTCTTTGAACATTTAGAAAATTAGGATTTATAATTAGTAAATTTAGAATTATTAGAAAATTCTTATAAAATAAATTATATTACTTATGTATGAATGTTTTACATAAAATAAAGTTTTCTATTAATATTGCAATTCGTTGCCAGGACCATACTGACAAGAAGTGTAAAAAGCAAAGACAATTCATCATTATAGGAAAGTAATATCGCCATTACATTTTGAGGGTAGGATGCTTTAAAAGTCGGTTAAAAAAAAATCGAGGTCCGTATTTAAAAAAGTAAAGTTAGTGATGGCCGCTCGGAGACGAAACGGCGGATCTTTAGTTTAGTAACGTCATTTTGTAGAGGAGAAAAAGTGGCAATGAGTGTCATTTATTATTAAATAGCTACTCGAATGAGCTCAGGAAAAAATAAAAACGATTTTGCAAAATTTCGTTTTTTTTTCGAATAAAATCGGAAGTATTCGGAATTTGAAAACTTTTAAAGCGGCATTATAATCAGCACCGAATTACACAAGTTTGCTCTCATTTAACCGTTTCTCTAACTCCTATGGTTTCCGAGATTCCAATGCTGGTATGTCGAATTTGTAACACCCTGTATAATTAAAATTTTATAGAAAAATTTCAATTTTTATTCTTTTGAAAAAAAAAGGTATAAACCGCCAAAGAAAAAGTTTTTGTGAAAATCTTAGTAAAATTTTTGTATTAAATTCTCAATTAGACAAGCCAGGAAACGATGTCGCGTTTCACGCTGGTATGGACGGCTCTTAATATGTGTAACTATTGCAGATGTTTACTTTTATAGTTTTTTTTGTTAATAAACAACGCCATAACGGATTTACTATTTATTTGAACTATTGGTCCAACCAGTATATATAATTAAATATGTATAACTACACTATACTATAAGTTTAAAATTCCTATCAGTGACTCATCGCTTTCATATGAGAGCAGCGGGTTATACAAAGTAAGAGGAAACAATTCCATAGGCAGCAGAATATTTAATTTAATAGATACCATAATAGTTATAAATCCCCGTCGATACGATTAATTGTTGGTCTGTTCGCGGTGTCAACCGGTGTTGAATGGTAACAAAATCGTATTACAAGTTCATCAGAATTACCGTGTTATTCTAAATGTAATCGGCAGGTTGCTGTTGGAGGCTTCCAGGAGGGCCATTATACTAAATAATAATAATTATAGCTATTAATATAACGAGATTATTATGCGGTTTATAATAGTCGAGGACATTACTAGGTGACGAGGCAATATTATAGCCGAGTCACCCGCAATGTCCGAGACGGTGTTAAATCGCTAATAATGGAGTTGTATTCAAAGCTTTATCGTATCATTGACAACGGCGATGCGAAAATAAAAACAAGGTTTTATGTCATTTCATTTTGGCATTTCAAAAAGTCATCATTAAAATCATGCAAGATTTTGATATTCCTGACGATATATTAGCTGCAGCCGACATTATAAGGTTGAACTTGCTTCCGGACAAATCTAAAATCCATTATGAAAAAGAATATCGGCAGTTTTGTGAGTGGCGAAACAAAGTACATGTTCCAGGTGCAGAAGAAACGGTATTGCTGGCTTATTTCGCAAAACTCTCTGAGGAATACTCTGCTTCATCCTTATGGCCGAAATATTCCATGTTACGAGCGACTTTAGAACTGAAGAAAAGAGTGGAAATCGACAAATACGGCGCCTTAATACGTTTCATCAAGAAGAAAAATGTTGGATTCAAATCGTCGATGTTTCCGGCAGTGGATTAAGCACTGGGGAACCGCACGAAATCGAAAGGAGTGCTTGCTCGGTCATTAATCAGTCTTCAGAGGGCATACCTAAGATCGTGGACGTTAAAGACAATCCATCAAATTTGAAAACTGTCAAAATATTGTTTTACATGTTCATGAAAAATAGTTCTAATATTATTTGGTATCTAACGTATTATGCTTTCGTAACTAACGTATTAAATTATGGTAACTAATGTATTATAAGTAACTAAGGTGTTATGTAGGTTTTAGTACGTTTATGATGTTAATAATTATTAATCATATAAAAATGACTTAATCTTTAATGATACGATAATAACTTTTATTGTGCCACCTAATAGATACTGTTTTCGGAGGTAGATAAGTCATTGATAGAAATTTTCACTCGGATTATAGATAAGACTTACAACCTGGCTGTCCTGTAGAGTAAAAGTAAACTTAGTCAAGTCGATATCCAATCTTTGCTCAATAAGTCTTCTAAGTTTGGATAAAGGATCTCTAATGTCCATATGCTGCATTAGATAATGGGATGATGGATCAACCATGCTCATAAAATCAGAATCCAATTCGTTCATTAGGTTTTCTTCAAAATCAGCTACACTATCCAAATGAATCATGCCTGCAACAATATAGGCATATAGTGTCTGTTTGAAGGTTGGAGACAATAATGTTTCTTGAATGATAGTTTTGGACTTGCATTGCCTTTAATCTGTTTTACATCACAACGTTTCAACTGGTAAGTATCTCCAGTCGTCTTCAGGTGAATACTAAATAAGTAAAGTAACTACAGCTCTATTTATACTAGCTAGATGCACTGGATAACTAGGATCAAGGAGCACAGAAAGAACACGTTTAAAGGAAAAACTGAAAAATCAGGTGCAGCTGACCATGCCTGGACACACGGACCACACGGTCATCACATCAAGTGGACAGAAGCTCAAATCCTGCATACAAAACACATTGGAGGAAGAGGAAGTTCAAGGAAGCTGCTACCATATACCAGAACCCAGATTATTTTAGTAAGCCCTCATTAGATATAAAAAATATCTGGAAACCTTTGTTAAGTAGTTGTGAACTGCACACTAACTAAACGCATGACTGCACACATCTCAGTTATGCTCCAGTACATCTAGCTAGTATAAATAGGGCTGTAGTTACTTTATTTATTTAGTATTCACCTGAAGACGATTGGAGATACCAGTTGAAACGTTGTGATGTAAAACAAATAAAGACAATGCAAGTCCAAAACTATTTTACAATATAGGCATATAACTTGACAAAAATAAAGCAAAATGAATGAAATGAATACGAAAAAGCAAATTTTCATTGACAAAGCATATTACCAAAAAAAGAAAACAAAGTCGATAAAAAAAAGCAGTAACAAACAACAAATTGTAAGCATTCATTATTTGTTTACACTAAATAAGGTAAAAACAATAATTATAGTAAAAACCTTAAAGGTTGTCATTATAGAACTCATCTACAGAATAGTATGCTTTAACAACCAGGAACCCTCGGACTTCTCTCCTAAATTTGCCTAATGTTTAGTGATAGAGAGTTAAAAAGTTTTCTGCCGTTATAGAAATTAGAATTCTTTATTAAGGTTGAATCGAATTGGTAAGGCTAGAGTGTTACGAAACGGTGACAATTTCTGCCTCCTTTCTACTAGGCAAACTGTTTCAAGGATAAATAGACAAGCATGACTCATGTAAACCACTCTTTATAAAACACAAAACCTTCCGCTTGTCTATTTATCCTTGAAAGATTTTGTGTTTTATAAAGAGTGGTTTACATAAGTCATGAGTCTCGATTTTTAGCCTGACAAAGGAACCTAATAGCTCTTTTTTGTTGTGGTTTCTTTTTAAATCAGTAGTTAGCGCATAAGCCCAAAAAAGGTATTTGAAAATATTGTTTATTTTAATGCTTTGTATATGTTACCGGCCAAACCCGATTTCAGGATAAACTAGTTTGGTCTAGGCTAAACCAGTTTATCCTAAAAGTTGTTCGGGTCTGTTCGGGTTTGTTTGGGTTTGTTCGGGTTTGTTTGAATACGAACAAACCCGAACAGGCCTAGGCAAATCTAGTTTATCCTGAAATCGGGTTAGGCCAAACTAGTTTATCCTGAAATCGGGTTAGGCCAAACTAGTTTATCCTGAAATCGGGTTAGGCCAAACTAGTTTATCCTGAAATCGGGTTTGGCCAAACTAGTTTATCCTGAAATCGGGTTAGGCCAAACTAGTTTATCCTGAAATCGGGTTAGGCCAAACTAGTTTATCCTGAAATCGGGTTTGGCCGGTAACATATACACAGCTAAAAAATAAGTATCAACTTAGGAACTACTCTGCATATGGGAACCAAATTAAAAGAGAGAGACCAGAAACAAAAAGTAAAAAACTTCCTTATATTTTGTGTTTAAAACGTATAAAGCCAAAAAAGTTGCTTTAACAATGTTGTATTTGTTTTTCTGTAGCGGTTAAAATAAATCAGATAAATTAAAAAGTCAAAATTTTGTTTTTTTAAATATTTCAAAAAGTAAAAAACAAAGCTCAACTTTCATCATACCCATGATGAGCATCGAATTTGGAACACCCCATACACACACCAATAGCTTATACTCAATAAAATACTTTGTCTATGGCAATTGGTCCGAGACCCACATATACATTTGTGCATATTTACCAGATTTTCTTCTCTTTTATTTAAACGTCTAATATTGGTTTTTAGTTTAACATGTCGCTAAAAGGTTATTTTTAGACCCTTATTACTTAACACGTTGACTGCCATGGCACCGGCATAAAAATCCTTCCCGGACGCCACGGTTTGTTTATTCGCTGTACTACAGAAAACAAAAAATTTACGTACCTACTTGTGAACCTACTTCCTTGATGGCGCAATTGGTTAGCGCTCTGTACTGGATATACGGAGGTTGTCGGTTCGAATCCGGCTCGAGGAAATACTGTTTTCTGAATTTCAAATTAGGTGTTTATACACAAGAACTTTCCATCTTATTATAATATATATATATTAATGGATGAAGGTCGATGGTTTTGCTACATCTATGGATTGAAATTCGATACCTGCATCGATGGATTTTAAGGTAATTTAATTACAAGCGTTCACATACGGTTTTTAGTGCTGGATAGTCAGTCAAATCAACAATACCAACTCAAGACATGTATCTCAAAACTAAACTTACTTTGAATTCTGAACGTAAAATGTCAAAATTAAACGTGTTTTCCAAACAACAACACAATAGAGAAATAATGCAAAGACTCATGATACCTCCCAGTGAAAACATCCAGCCAAGACGAAAATATCCTGCAATGAGTCTATTGGAAACAATCAACTTTTTACAAACCCAATAGGATCACTCGTGATTGTTTTGAATTTCATAGTTTATAGTTTATTGTAAATAGTTAGTATACGTGTTTTTTTTTAAATTTATTTTTGTGTGCTTATTTAGGTGCAATAGTATTTGATGTAGTAGAACATAGAATGCTTCTGGACAAACTCTATCGCATGGGTATAAGAGGAAAATTACACTCGTTGCTACAAACTTTCCTGACAGATAGAAAGCAATTTGTATCGCTAGGGAACAATACTAGTGATATGGGTGTCAACAGGAGTGGTGTTCCCCAGGGTTCTGTCCTGGGGCCGCTTCTTTACTCAATTTATGTCCTAAATCTTAGACATGCTAATCTGTCCGGACGATATTTCACATATGCCGATGACACAGTTATTATATATAGTCACTATGATCTTGAATCATTACAAAATATGATAAATAAAGATCTTAAGCTCTATGAAGAATGGCTGTTACATAACAGACTAAAGCTAAATTCAAAAAAGACTACATATATGTTGTTTCGTCATTCAAATCTAGAATCACGCGAATTAAGCATTAGGATAGGAACTAATAAAATTGAGAGAGTGGAGTGTGCAAAGTACCTTGGATTGTGGGTAGATGAAAGGTTAAGCTGGCATAAACACATTGAACAAATACACAAAAAAATTATACCAATGTTGGGAGCACTGTACAGGTGCCGAGATTATCTGAATAATGAGAATCGTTACTTGGTGTACAATGCATATATTCTTTCTAATATAAGGTATCTGATAAACATCTGGGGCGTATGTGGTAGGGGACTTTTTAACAAAGTAGAAGTTTTACAAAGAAAGTCTATAAAAATACTTTTTAAATTAGGGTGGAGAACACCAACAATACAACTTCATGAAACAACATCCCTGTGTCCCATATCTGATATTTTAAGGTTGGATCAGTGTAAGCAAATATATAAAATTTTGACCAACATACTTAAATGCAATAGTTACTTAAGTCAGGTAAATTATATCCATAATTATTCGACGAGACGGGAAGGTAATTTGTATCTTCCGAACGTGTCTTCTTCATTAGCACTTAATAATCCAATTCGTAGAGCTATAAAATCATTTAATCAAATACCCAATAATATTAAAACTAACCCAAATTATGGAAAATTTATAAAAGAGTTGAAATCCTATATGAGACGTTGAACTGACAATGTTTGATTTTGTGTATATATATTTAATGTAGCGTATATATCGTATTATCTATATTGTGAACAAATTACAGCAAAAATGTGATACTTGACTTTAGAGATTTTTTATGCTCCGATACCAGCACTCATGTGCTGCTTAGGAACTGCTTTGATGATTTAAATGTATGTATTGTTACCATTATATTTTATGTGTAAAATAAAGCATATTTTAAAAAAAAGTTTTTTTTTTTTTTTTGTATAACTGAAGTTTGAAAAAATTAATTTTGGTACATATATTTCAAGCAACACCTACATATAATAGTAATCATCCTGGGCAGGAAGACCCCGGTCGTTAGCCAATTAGCAGATGCCAATAAATTGTAATAAATAAATAAAATAATAAAAATATACTTTCTGTGACGCCACTGTGTGTTTTACTAGTCTATTGCGGACGCCCAGCCCCAAAACTTTAACGCAAACGCCACGAGTTTACTTGAGCTCACTGCAAAACAGTTTGTCAGAAACGAGATAACTTGTGGCTGGCACCTGGCTCTAAATTACTGTCCACAAGTTAACTCGTACTTGGCAGTCAATCTGTTAATTTGTCCATGCTACTTGAACATTTTTTTTTCACGAGTACTTAATGTCTTGTCTTGCCGAGTCAACTTTTTCCAGATATACTTAATAAGGTATGAAACATGAAGCCCTACCTAACTGTGTTGGATCTGGCAGCTGTGTGATTTCATCAGTTTCTGATTCATTGCTCATGCTATTCTCCTCAGACTCAGCTTCTATGGTCATTGCAGATAATGTGGTTGGAGGTTCATATTCCCTCATATTACCTTCATCGTCCAAGATGTATCTAGTAATAAAAAAAAATCAACGTTAATGCCTTATTGTCTATATTATCAGTTATATTCTATGTTACTGAGTGATAATGCTAGCGATTCATATATTTTTTCATTTTTGGAACATAGGTATATCGGAGACATTGTCGCAGCGGTGTTCTGTGATCTGCCAAAAGCCTTTGATTGTGTAGATCACAGGATACTGTTGGGCAAACTTGAGGTCTACGGCTTTAGGGGCCCTGCTCTGGCTTGGGGTTCAAGTCTTATCTTTTGAACAGATATCCGACAGTTTACTTTAATGGAAGAGAAACAAGAAGAATGAGAGTTTCATCAGGAGCACCGCAGGGCTCTGTTCTGGCGCCGTTACTGTTTTCGTTGTATATTAATGATTTAGCAAAGCTTGATATATCTGGTATTTAGTATTATTTATATTTAGTAAGTACCTTCCTAATGTAAATAGGTAAATTAATAAATTAATTTAATAATACATTTTTTTTAAATTAAATAACCTTTTGAAACATCCTTATTTGCTCTGTTGCCTTATTGACTAAGAAAATATCCCTTGGAATAAAAACAATAAGCTTCTGTATGGATCATCAAACAACTGTTTGGCTTTGTTGTACGGTACAATAAAAAAACATAAGGTAGTATTTCCAATACGCCAAACCAAAGTCCTCTTATGACAATAAATATGATAAAAATAAGGTATTTATAAAGCAACATAAATAGAACATAGGATTATAACAAGGAAGTAACCACGGGTTAATATGAGCTTACTTTTTGCTTGGATCCGATTGTGAAGTGCAGATTTTCTGTCCAAAATCATTTACACTTAAAATAAATGTTTGAGCGTTAATTTTACTCATATTTAAACTGGATAAAAAGAATCAACAAAAAAACATAAATACACAACACAAGTGTCTGATAACATAACCCCAAAGTATTCTTCTTCTTCTTCACCTCTTTATGGCGTCGGCTGCAGTTAGCGCCATTCGCCAGCACAATTTGGGCGATAGTAAGTTGTCTGCCTTTGCGGCATATTATGACCACGAATTTTTCTTATTATATATTTTTTTTATTCACCATCACTGACTGTTGCACTGTATTTTTGACTCCTTTTACACATATGCTTTATTCACTTTATCTAGTATTGAGGGGTTAGTTAGACAGATAGCACAACAAAGGAATTAAACTCTTCTCGCTCCCGGGCAACGGAGGAGCATTGGACATCAGAAGGTTGCCTCGGGTATGTAGCACGTATGGTTAAAGAAAGAGGAATATTATACATTTATACATAAAGTATCATGCAAGTTTTTTTTTTCCTAGTGTTTGATTTGATTATATTGTAAGAATTTGTTAATAGTGGTTATTGTTTTTTGAGTAATATTTGCTAGTATGGTCTAAATATTTAGTGGTGTAGGGACATTACATTTTCTGAATTCTTCGTACATGTTGATGTTTGGAATTTCGTTTATGGGGCATTCCAGGAAAATTTGATCCAAACTCTCAATTTGGCCACATTTACACCTGAGAGTTTCTTTGATTTTTATTTTATATATAGGTGTTGTCCTGTTAGACAATGTCCGGTTCTCATTCTGATAATCGTCGTAATGTGTCTTCTATCGATATATACAAATTTATTGCACCATGGTTTTGTTGGGAAATTATTTTGTATTTGTTTGTCTTTGTACCATTTGCCTTAACCCCAAAGTGCTTGTCTAAGCCCCGAGGTTATATTAGACTCGCCGCAGGAACAGTCCGGCTCTCTATTTCTTTCAACACCATTTGAGAACTTATCATTTCTCTGTGACACTGCCGTCAATAATCAGCTGTTAATGGCAATCAGCTGACTTTTGTTTTTGTTTAAAGATTTATAATTTTTCGGATAAAATAGTAGGGGATCATGACAAGTGCAATTGCAAGTCCTATTATAATATATAGTTTCTCAGATCATAAAACGCCCGCTCCATTGTCTCAGATTACTCGCAAGGCCGCCATAAATAATTTGTATTATTAGTCAATGTTCTGCGAGTTTTCCTTGGTAAATTCATGGGTTATTTCCACAAGAGCCGTTATTTCTATATAGTTCGTACTACCTACTTACAGAGGATTTTTCGTTTGAAGGACTATTCTCCTGGCTAGAGTAGGGTCTGCAACTCTACACATTATCATAGAGATAATAATATAATCTAAGTTGAAAAATCAAACAATTTTATCATAGATCTAAATTTATTACGAAAGAAATTTTTAATAACTTGCACAGTATTTCGAGACTCCCTACATTTTTTTAATTTAATACATATAGAATAAAAACTTATTATCCAGTGTCCTATATTATATGGTAGGTTTACAAACGGTACAAATAGATTTGTAAATTTGCTGTCTTATTGTGATGTTTAATTTTTTTAAATATTAATTTTATGAACACAAGCAAGTTCCGGCATCTTTGTAAAACCTAACCTATAAAAAAACCTTCCTGGAAATCCTGCCATGTTTTGTGAAACCCGCTTACAAACTAAAATAGTTTTTTGTCTAACAAGTGGGCGCAAGAATACAAACAACCCGCAGTTCTGTTATGGAACTTAAACCTGCCAATTAGAGGTGCTTTACGTCAGGCCCGAGGGAGGAGTTTATTTGGCGCGTTATTTAAATTTATTTTGCGGATGTACCGTTCTTTATTTAGCCAATTGCGCAGTAGCCACAAAGTAAAGGTTTTCCTTAATTTTAAGGTTATCTATTTTCCTTACATACATACTTTTCTGTACAAAACAGCATATTCGCCCAATAAATATGTTTGCAAATGGCACCTACACATTTTTTTCTAAATTTAAATTAAACAATTTCCAGATATTTTGATAAAAATAGACATAGGTAGGAAGGGACGTCATGTAGAGTGCTTTTGGATATAGTTTATCTTGACAGTCGGATTTAGACAAAAGTGATGTATAGTTTAAGAAATTATAAGTTCTTCTCTTCTTATAGATTCTATTATCTGTAATTCCTACTGTACACGAGCAAGTCAGAACTTCCATATTGACTAGGGATACCAAATTTGCTTTTGCTTCGCTTAGAACAATAACCATGGTGTCGTTTAGCTGTTTAATGCGGTGAATTAGCTCTGTAGAAGGCATTATTTTTTTGTAGAGCGGATTTCTTCTTGAACGGTGGCTTGTGGCATCTAAAAGTTTTCCTTCTGTATAGTCCTCAAAATTTTGTTTAACATTAAATCCACCATTTGGACTACATTAAGACTTTTGGACCCTCTTTATGCCCTCCAAAAATGGATTCTCCCAGAAGTTCCTTTAAAATCTGAAACCCACGTTTAATAGCATCTACACACTCAGAAGTTGTAATTATAATCCACAAAGGTAATAAACCCCCACACTGACTATGAGATAGCAAGACAAATATTCGACTTGCATCCCTGTCCACAGTTCTAGATGAATCCATAAAAACTATTTCAGAAGCCCCTTCAATATGTTTGTGTACTCTTTCATAATTGCAGTACAAATCACAATCGACAAAAATCATAAATAAAATAAAACTATGCACACATTTTTTAGTTTAGAGAAGCAACTCGCCCTGCGATTTCAAACAAGACCCCGCCCACGCGCCTGACGTAAGCACCTCTAATTGGCCAGTTTAAGTTCCATAACAGAACTGCTGGCTGTTTGTACTCTTGCCAAGTGGGCAGCGTTACTCTTCAGCACGAATCCGCGGTGCACCAAACTACGCGAATCAAATTTGGAAAATACACTTTCCACACATGTTAGATACTAAATTCTTCCTAAGAGTATGTAGAAAAGTACAGTTTCGCACTCATTGGCGTGTGAGATGTTGCACCTTTTCGCACTTGTTTGGAAAAGTTCATATTTCTGCACGATAATGTGTGCAGAAAAACGATTATTTCTGTTACTCATAGGAAAAAATATTTATGGCGATTTCTTTTAATTTGGCTTAAAATTTACACTTATGAACCTATTATTTAGTTTCACCTCTACAATGACTTGTCACATGTCACATATACATAAAATGCCAAAATTGATTTTATATAAAACAACATGAAATGATAGTATGAGATATAAAATGGATGTCACTCATATAACCATCTAACTTTACACTGTTAATTTGTGCTATTATGGATTATAAATAGGAAACGACAAGGTCATCTAGAATAAAATAGACTACCTAGAGTTTCTAAGCTGTGATGTTAAAAAATTATTTTTTAACACTAACATTTCATAATAAGTGTTCCTAGATTGTCGCTTTCTAATTATAATTAATGATTGACAGTTAAATAAAGCATCTATTTTTCATTGACAACTAAAGTTTGATGAGTTATTTAACCGTCGATCGCAACATTCGCAACAGTTACCTCAAAGGTCTACAGACTGTAATATATAAGTAAAATTAAATGACTAATGTTGACATTTCTATATGAATTGATAAAACAGAACTATTGGTTGTCTGATTTGTCTTAACACTAAAAATTATTGAACTCAATGGGTTTATTCATCATCACCGTCTCCGTCTTCGTTATCTTCGCCATCTTCTTCTGATGATTTGGGTTCTTCTTCTTTCCTCTTTGGTCTGCCACGACGGCCTGAAAAGAAAGAATATAAGTTATAAAATAATATTTGTACATAAGGTGTGTACCGGGTGGCATATTCGTATCGGACGTTGCTTATTGCACAGTGGAAATGCGCGAATCAAACTGATATCGGACGCGCGTTATTGCACAATACTGTGCATTATTACTTGTTTGATATAGTCTAAAATTACAAAAACTTTCTGGGTTTTGTTGATTTTGCTTTGGAAAGGGTTGAAACCAGTCTGCTAGGGGTGTTTTTGAAACAAGAATTATTTTAACCCTTTAATTACTTAGTACCAGCTTTTTTATAAGTGTATGTAAAAAATCATAAACATTTGTTACTTAATAAACTATTTATAAGAAATTTGCTTTCAATTACATTTGATATACTTAGCGCGAGAATACCGTCACGTCTGATGTCTGCTAGTTTCAGCCTTATCTAGTTTTAGCCTCATTAAATATGAATTATTGTATATTTTTGAAAAGCTCTATAAAACGAAAATAAGACAAAAAACAATATATATGGTGTCAAAAAAAAATCATAAGTTTGGATCATAACTTAAAGACTAAACCTTTTAGAAAAAAGCTAACTACGCCATTACATAAAAAAATGTATATAATAACGTATTTTTACCTTATGGATGGAACAGTTAACTAATCCAGAAACAGGAGAACGTAAAAAATACAAATTAGGGATTTAATAGGAAATTAATAACTTTATTATAGTTTCAAGGGTCAAGATAAAGAATACATTATTTAAAATGGTACGAAAAATATGGTTATGGTATTTATTTATTTATTTTAAATTGCTTACATTTATTTCCTCTTCAGGCTTCAATTTTGTTCTTATAATATGATCGTCATTTGATGGATAATAATCATAATTATCTGGATAAATATTACTCATATTCCGCAACAACATATGGGACTAAACAACACCAAGAAAAACACAAAAATTAAACTATTTTCTACTTTCAGTAACACAAGGTGCGGCGATTGTGCATGTCTTATCGGACGACCGATATTGCAAAAATCTGTGCAGTATCTGTCGTTCGATAATGTACGTATATCGGTTTGATTCGGTTGAGTTCGATGTGCAATAAGCTACGTCCGATACGAATATGCTACCGGGTGTCCCATAGGGTGACCGGATCTTATATGGGGGGAAAAAAAATGTCGGAATCTTGTTCGTCTGAACCCCACAAAACGATTCCCCTTTCCAGATATTGAGATAGCCGAAATTTGAGCTCGATTAAACGACGTTAACCCGCGCCGCTCGTCGCTCAAAGTTTGAAAAAATCCAAATTTTTGGCCAAAAGCTGACATATGGAGCCATAACTCCAGAACGATAAATAATAGAAATACGCTGAATATCTCAAAAGAAAGCTAATGTTGTTCTTTAAAATTTATATTCTATACATAATTGTTGTTATTTTAAGTCAAACCGAGTTACAACAGCCTTTAGCCCCAAAAACCACTGGTACCACTAGGAGCATACTTCGTATATTTTGTTATTAAGTGATAAATTTTGCTTTTTTTTGGTATGAGTTTAAAGTAGAAATATAATACAAAAACAAGTAATATTGATAAGTCTAATGACATTTTTTATTTTAAAATATAAAAATCAGGTGTATAATACATACAAAACAGACACACAAAAGATACAGACGTAGTACCTACATAAGTTGATAATTTTACATAGTTATCTGATCTATTCTAGAGCTTTTGTTAAAGTGGTCTTTGAAACGTCAGGATATAATGCTCGGCATTTGCTTACAACTTGCAGGGCATATTGCTTTTGCTCTTCATCTTTTGTCAGAAGGTCGTTAAAGTCGGTTATTAATTTAACACCACGCTCAGCCATTCATTAACTACTTTTAATGTTTTTTTGACAATTTTCAATCCTTCTTGGAAGTCATTATTTTGAGGCCAGGTGTTAGGATGTTGTCTTAGGAAATCTGTTTTTATATTAAATCGGTCAAACAATCTATACGTTTCTTTGGTAAGTAAATTTACCAATCCTCCATCAACTACCTAATTTTTCTTTACTAACTTTTGGATTTACAACCCTAGCGTGCTCTGATGGTTCATCTGTGCTACTGAGCAATTTATTAGCCATTAACAACTTTTCATCGTCTGTAATGGTGGGATCAAAAAACGATAATCCCACCAACTTTGCATTCAAATACCACAAATGGTTCGAAAATTTAGTCAGGGCTATTTCTGCAATGTCGTTGTTACATTCTTTATAGTCTAACAGACTATGCAAAATACCTCAATCTTGCTTTGGTGCAAAATGAGCTTTTGGAGCATTGAACCAAGCTTTACAATAAATTTTAACTAGGAAAACAGAAATGACACGCACAGAACTTTTTTCTTCTTTAGACATCTTAAATCGACGACGAAAAATGAACATTTTTAAGCAGTAAATAGCCTTTGCCATCCACCTAGCGTGATGAATGGCTCCTGGAGTTCTAAAACCCACAACATTGCCGTCTAGTGATCCAACAAATACGAGAACCAACTGCAATAGCTCCTTGTAGTCATCTCTGGGGTAGCTCTCAATTAATTTGGTCTCGAATTCAGCAGTAATATTTGCAATTACTTCTGGAGTTAGCTGCTTTTGTATTAGATTGTCACTGATACCGGTGTCGTATTTTTGTTTGTTTATCTTGGACCACGCAGTGAGGAATCTCTTGAAAATGTCTGGATGAGGTCCAGTGGTTGATCCTATTTTTGTGTCGAATACGCCTCTTAAGAGAATTTCCAAGATATGTTGACGGCAAGCTAGGTATACCAATTCTCTTCCCAACATTTGCTCCAATATGACGCATGCTCCTTTGACTCTTCCGGTGTTGTATGATGTAGTGTCGAAGCACATCGCCTGGACGGTATTAGGAAGACCCCATTCATGTAGGCATTCATATACGGCTACGGCTTACTCCTCTCCAGAGCTATTTGCTGTTACAGGAACTTCCAGCAGCTGTTCCTTTTCGCCATATGAAATGGCAATAGCTATTTGCTCACATTTTTCATTTTTTAAAACCCCTGGCAAATTTTTATATTTTAAAATAAAAAATGTCATTAGACTTATCAATATTACTTGTTATTGTATTATATTTCTACTTTAAACTCAAAAATATACCAAAAAAAGCAAAATTTATCACTTAATAACAAAATATACGAAGTATGCTCCTAGTGGTACCAGGTCACGTTTTTGGGGCTAAAGGCTGTTGTAACTCGGTTTGACTTAAAATAACAACAATTATGTATAGAATATAAATTTTAAAGAACAACATTAGCTTTCTTTTGAGATATTCAGCGTGTTTCTATTATTTATCGTTCTGGAGTTATGGCTCCATATGTCAGCTTTTTGGCCAAAAATTTGAATTTTTTCAAACTTTGAGCGACGAGCGGCGCGGGTTAACGTCGTTTAATCGAGCTCAAATTTCTCAATATCTGGAAAGGGGAATCGTTTTGTCGGGTTCAGACGAACAAGATTCCGACATCGATTTTTTGTGGTCACCCTAGTGTCCCACTAAGAATGGCTCTCGGCCGTATCTCGGAAATTACTGGGCATAGAAACTCGGGAAAAAAAAAATATAACTAAAGTGGTCTTTAAGTTCCGCATTTTGCCGCAAGAGGTAATTGGAAAGTAAATTTTAAAAGTTTACATATCTCCGAAAATTCCACATTAAGGTATATCTTTGATAACACCATTGAAAAGCTTGGACAATTATGCATCATTTTGGTCTTATGCTCATTGGCGTACCGACTTTAATAAAGGGGGGGGGGGGGGGGGAAGCGGTTGAATGTGTAATGATTTAAATCGCTGTAACTTATGAACGACTGATCGGATTTTAGCAAACTAAAGACTGTTTGGAAGAGAAATGTATGCACTTTCACCAATCGTATTTAGTTGTCCATAATAGTTCTCAAAAAAATGTAATTTGTAATAATAACACATTTTTTGATCTTACTCCGAAAAAATAAATCATACGGTATAATTATGATACCATAATCGAAAAGTAGATGAAATTTGCTAGAACAAATATTAAAACCGCAGCTCGATATCTCCGTTCGTTTCAGCGTTATCGCCAATAGAATAATTTTTAAAAGTAAGCGATTATATATTTTTTTTAAAAAAGTGGGACGCCACTGATGTTTTTCCGTGTGGATATTATTTCTGATTAGCCTGGTCAATTCTGCATAAAAATGGTCTCTTGCGTTTTTCTCCTCAGGCACACCGTTCTTAATTAAAATAATTAAATTAAATTAGACAGGCGGAAGTGAAGGTGGTCATTTCCAACAATTTTAGCTGTTTCATAGACTGTCCCTTCCTGCTATTAACAATAATAATGAAAATAATATAACTAATAAAAACACTTTTTGAACAAACATAGTTTTCTAAAAGTATAGCAGGAAAAACAAACTTACAATATGCACCAATTAAAGATAGCACAATATTTGCGCCTCAGGAGAAAATTATTATTAGAAATTAATTTGTAAAGATAAGACATTTTACCATAAAGATGACAATTTTTTTTAACTGAAGAATTATCGGCTTTTTACAATTCTTGGCCCCGATGTCAGTTTTTCCTGTTAGTAAAGTGAGAAGTAAGGCTTAAACCTATTTTCTACAAAATTTGATGATCCCTGTTCATAAAAATTATGAAAATATATTTCATGTTTTGGACTCACCAGAAGCCGCCTTTGCAGCGGCAGCTTTAGCCTTGGCGGGACTCTTCCTTTTTGTGGTTCCCTTTGGCCTGCCACGCCCCCTCTTTGCTGGAGATGCACCGTCAGAATCTTCGGCTTCAGCCTTGGCAGCCTCCTACAAATAGTAAATATTTTTTTACAAGCGTTACGGATATATTTTTTTGCAAAAAAAAAGCTGGAATATTTGTAAGTAAGATCTAGAGATTTTTGTAAACCTTTTATTTATCTCACTAAAAAAAATTAATAACTTACAGTAAGTCCTCTTTAACCTAAGTTTAAACCAAAAAATAATTCTAAAATCGTAGAAATGTCAGAAATGGTTGATGTATAATGTGGGATTGACAGCAAAGTTCAATTTAAGAGTTAATCAATCTGATCATAACGTATGTTACATTGTTATGACCAGGTACTAGTATATTACATAACAAGTGATGAAAATGATACTGCCCAAACGAGGACATATTTAGCACGGGGCGTCAGCCGAGTGCGGAAATTCTCAGAGTTTTAGAATAATGACTTTCACACAAGTAATGTACACTATTTTTCCTACGACCACAAGAATTATTGAAAAAGCCTTTGATTTGTGAAAAAAATATATCAACACTAGTGTTGAAATTAGCATACTTAGGATTATGTTCCACTTAATATGGTTTCATAGTTTGTCAATAGGCTTTCCTTTATTTGTAGTTTAACTTTTCATTTTTTCATATTTTATATATCATAGGAAGAACTAATCCTGGATTGACTTCTAGATTAACCAGAATAAAAAATTTTAAATTTAATTAAGGAAAAATGCATTAAACATAAATTTAAAAAATCCACCCAACAAGGAAGATTTCAATTCAAAATACCTAATTCTATAAATTATTTAATGTTTTTATCAAAAAAAGTCAAATACTCCTGACGGGATTTGAACCTGTGACCTTGCGATCTGTAGGCTAGAGCTCTATTCTCTACGCTATGGATACCAATAAAGATTTGTTGTTTAATTCATGACACTTTCTTCAGCGCGCTTTGTTTTTTCTGGTAATAGATTTTCCAGTATAGGTATTATCAACATATTTTATATGTAATTTCAGATGGCGTTTTTTCACACTCTAATTCTGAATCACTCGACAAATATATGATAAATAATATTTTTTTTCTACACGCATGTGATATACGGCCCTTTCTAGCCAAGCTAACCGTGCTTTTTTCTCATTTTCATAGGTGGTCGTAAAAAAATCACTGTTAACTCAAACTTTGCTGTCAATCCCACATTATAAGATGATCATTTTTGACATTTCTTCAATTTAAAGTGGACCTTGGTTTAAATCATAGATGTCCTTTATTTTTTAAAGTCAAGTCGGGCCTAAAGGATTCTAAATTTAAAACCGTCCACTGACAGTTCCGAGTTTAAAGTGACAATAGAATAAGTCAAATAAGTTTTATATTGCAAATATTTTTTTGGTTTTTCCTTAAATTTATATGTAAAGAAAAACGTATTTTAGTATGTACTGTGTTCTTAATTAGAACTAAAACTATATTTGAAACAACATTCCAGTCAAATTATTCATCGGTAAGACTGTTTAATTCAGAGTTGCAATAAATAACGAATTTTTTGAAAAAATCAATAAATCTGATTATTTCGATTAAATAGTGATTTTTATCAATTTATACTAATTTTTTCCTTAAATATGGCATAATGGACTTTAAAATCACTTATTTTCATTATTTTGTCTTTATTCGCTCAAAAATATTTGTTGTCTAGATTTACATTTAGAAAATCTCCTTGACGATGTACAAAATAACTTGTATTTACATAAAATTTTCGGCAACATGCCGCGTGATTTATGAATATTTTTTACGCTGGACTGATGAGGATTAATTATTATGTTTTTACACTTAAATAATGTATCTAAACACTTTGTTTTAAATAAACTATATTCCTTTTTTTTTAATTTCCTGATGAGTTATTTGCTTCGGCGACTTGTTTTTACAGAAATTCATAATTTGATTTAAATCACGAATAAAATTTAAAAAATCAGTTGATTTAAATCGTCGTACCCCTGGTTTCATTACAAATAAATGAAATTAACACATAAGCGCTAAATTGCCTTAGATTTTGTAAAATATGTCAGATTCCAGTTCTTGTAAAATATAAGGTTATTTCGCACAAACACGTAGTAGGCCTTGCCAGCCTCTGAATAAATTTTTTCTTTAAAACGCGGTTAAACTAATCGAGAACTATATTTCATTATACAACCCGCTATAAGACTATTAAGACCGCTTTACAGGTTGCAATTTTTCTTTCATGCAAGTTGTCTTGCGGCAATAAAAATTTCACTTCGATTTACAGCGTGCAATGACTTGCCAAGGTCGTAAGTGATGTACCACTTGCCGACCTTTGAAATAAAAAGACATTTGATTAGGACTAACCGGCGCTTTTTTGTGCATTCGTTTTAACATAACAGCATCACAGGACACGAAAGTAAACCAACAAAAACACAACATTATAACACTATAGGTTAGAAAGAACATAAACAAATGTCAGGGATTTTCATATTTATGTTGGTGTCTTATAAATCAACAAAAAATCACCAGAATTGCGCTTGCAATTGTAATAAAAATAGGGTCGGAGTTATATTTCTTGCAAGCAATACAAATTGCGCCAGCTGATCACTAGCCTCGTTCTGCGCATACTCACAGGCAATCCTTTCTTGCGTAAACGAAAAATTGCAAACTGTAAAGCGGCCTTTAGATCTAAATATTTTAATAGCCTAAATTTTAAACTTCATTAGTGAATACGAGTGTTAAATGTTTAATTATAGAAAAAGTCTGTTTTATAGATAAAGTCCAAATTCATATTTTAGTTTTTTTTGCTGTTGTGTTTTAAATTTGGCGCTTAATATACTGCGGTTTAAGAACTCAGTATTGAGTCCCTAAGACCGCTTAAGATATACCAGCAAACTAAGCGCGGAATTTAAAACAATAAGAGCAAAAAAAACGAAAGCAGAAGAATCTAGACTTCATACTGTTGTGATCTCAATGATTTATAATTATAATATACAGGGTCCTGCACCTCACCTCCCGTCTTCTATAGCGTACTTATTAATTAAGTTAGGATTTTGATATTTTGCAGACTTTACCTGTATCCTAGGGCGCATTTTAGGAAAATATTTTTATTTATACAGGGTGTTCCAAAAAAGTGTGACGTCATAAGGATCTATTTTTTTAGATTACATGCTATATATATTCTTACTTACTTGGATGCCTCTTATAGTTACCTTCATACCCCCAAAATGTTAATGAAATCGGTTCAGTATTATAGGCGAAAAAAAAAATAAAAACTAAGAAAAATCAGTTTTGAACCACTGGTTTTAAAAATTAATAAAACCTAAAAATAATGCCTCGTTAATAAAATTATACAAAGGCACTTAATAAATAAGGTCTAACAGTTTCGTTAATCAAGTTTGATTAATACGAATTGTACAGGGTGTCCAAAGTTTAGTGGCAACAGACCCGACTGAAAGAGTCGAAATTCTGGAAGGAAACCAACTACGGGCACAGCAGTATACTAAAGATCAACCCGGGGAATAATCTACGAGACCCGACTGATTACTCTGTCCCAATAACATGCTTCGATAGAAGGTATTCTATACTCATTCCGAGTAGGGAAGAGTGGGAAGGCAATCAGAATATAACGAAAACAGATCACGCAATCTTCACAGACGGTTCAAAAATGGAGCCGGGGTCTTTTCCGAAAGTTTACAAATACAGAAATCGTATAGACTCCCCAACTATTGTAGTATTTTTCAAGCAGAAGTACTGGCAGTAGAGAAGGCGGTCAATATCCTGCAAGAACACCTTGGCTTGGGAGTAGCCTCGTCAATCACCATCTTCAGTGATAGTCAGGCGGCGATTAAGGCAATCTGTTCCAGCAGCGTTAAATCAAAGCTCGTAAAGCGATGCCGCAACAATCTATGCACACTTGGCAACCAACATCGGGTTATTCTGTGCTGGGTTCCTGGACACTCCAAAATAGATGGCAACGAGGCTGCCGATGCGCTCGCAAGAGAGGGCGCAGGCATGCCAGCTGATCTAGCAGACAATACAGTGAACAAACCACTGGGATTGGTCAAAGAGGAGATTGACTACACGGAAAAGCAGCTTGCACAGAACAGATGGACAGGGTTGACAACCTGTAGTACATCTAGGCAACATTCGATAAAAAGAGAACCGCAGAGCTATTGAGACACAGTCGAAAAGACGTGAGAAATATTACTGCGGTTGTTACCGGACATTGCCTCTTCGGTAGACATGCCGAACGTATGCAAATACCCACTAACGACTTCTGCAGAAGTTGCAGAGATGAGGAAGAGGAAGAAAGTATTCAACATTTTCTGTGTGAATGCCCTGGCCTCGCAAGAAGGAGGTTCACTACTCTGGGTGAATCATCTTTCGATAGCCTGGAGGAACTAAGCAACTTACAACTTGGACGGCTGAGCAGATTTCTGAACAGTAGTGGCTGGTTTGAAAGAGTTGTTAAAATCCTTCCGCGGTTACGTCGCACAAACCATCAGTGGCGGCTTAACAATAGGGTCAAATGGTCATTGACCTCCCATAAATAAAAAGTCAATATGATAATTTAAACACTCTAAATTTAACATTTAACCCATCCAAAAATATCTAAAATAGTATCTTGAACATCTGAAATCTTCAATTTTCACGCTACAACATCTTAAAATTCGTTCATATTATACCCCGGTCAAAACTTAATTTTGACCAAATATAGCCTGCTTATTTAAATGTAAAATTCTATTTGCATAGCGGCCCGTGATTTATTAGAGCGAGAAAGAATCATAGAAGAAATCAACGCGTTAAATCGAGAGAAACTACTACGCTAGGCATTGACCCGATTGACCGCGAGATCACTGGTTCCATGCGATAGGTCACATGTCATGTCTAGTCTAACCTCCGACCTATGCACCACCCATGCGTGTCTCTCTTCGATCTCCGATGCAGATTGACAAAAGGCTGACGTCTATCGATTATTAATCCGTGATATTGATTATTTCATATGGAAATTGTGGGTGGCAGTGTTCACATAACACTGTGTTTTGACTGTTTTGTCGAGCGTGGTTCCAATTACTCTAATGGAATGTAATTTCGGTAATATTTAATTAGTTTGTTTTTTAATTAATTAGGTGTTAAACAGTTAATATGTCGGACCGCTGCGTTGTTTGTGAAATTGTGTATTTAAAAGAAAGCAATGGTTTATCATTCGAAAAACGTCTGGAATTTAAACAGCTTGGTCGGCCATTGCCGGAACTTAAGTTAAAACAAGTCACTCAGGACAAAAATAAAATTGTAAATAGGTATTTTAAAAAAACAATGTATGATTTGTGTGAGTTTATATGTGGCTGCAAAGACAAGAACATGTTTTTCTGCTTTCCATGTTTGTTGTTTTCCTCTTCATCCGATTTTTGGACTAAAACAGGGGTAAATGATTTAAAACATTTAAAGGAAAAAATTAAAAAACATACTATGGCTGCAGAACATATCAAGTGCATGGTGAGTTTTTCAGCACTTGGCAGAGTAGACATTCGACTTCAACTTGACAGTGCCTACAAAAAATCAGTGCAAGTTTTTAATGAAACTGTTACTCAAAATCGGCACATTTTAAATAAAATATTAAACTGCATTAAATTTTGTGGGGCATTTGAACTAGCTTTGAGGGGTCACAATGAGACTGAATCTTCAGAAAATCCTGGAATTTTTCGAGGGCTTATAAATTTTGTGGCAGAATTGGACTCAATTTTTAAAGACCATTTGGAAAACAGTAAATCTTTTAAAGGAGTTTCAAAAATTATTCAAAATGATTTACTGGATTCGATTTTATTTGTCGCACATGAATATATCAAAAAAGACGTAAAGAAGGCTCCATTTTTGGGAATCCAAGTAGACGAAACCACAGATAGTTCAAATAAAACCCAAATGGTTTTAATAATTCGCTATGTTTTGGAAGGAACAATTTTTGAAAGGTTTTGGAAATTTATAAAACCGGAAGGAAAAACGGCCGATGATTTGGCAAAAGTAATTTTTCAAGAACTGGAAACTTTAGGGGTTGGACCAGAAAAATTAATTGCTCAATGTTACGATGGCGCTTCAGTAATGAGTGGGAAATTTGGGGGGGTCCAAAATAAGATTAAAGAAAAGTATCCAAATGCCCATTTTGTTCACTGCTATGCCCATCAGCTAAATTTAATATTACAAAAAGCCGCTAGTAAAGAAAAATGCATTAAGATATTTTTTGCCAATTTGCACGCATTTTCAAGTTTTTTTGGAAGGTCACCTAAAAGAACTGAAGTCTTGGATGAAGTAGTACAAAGGCGCCTCCCCAAAGCCGCGCCAACACGTTGGTACTTTAATACAAGGTGTGTAGAAACTGTTTTTGAACACCAAGAAAACATTAAACTTTGCTTAGAGAGAATCATTGATTTAGAGGAAGATAACAGTACCTTACAACAAGCTACAGGATTATTAAACTATTTAAACAACAGCGATTTTTTGTATTGGCTTAATATTTTTCATTTAATTTTACCACAATCCGAAATATTATTTAAAGGATTACAGAAAAGAAAACTAGTTGCTACCGACGTATACGAACTGATATTTAATTTTAAACGGGCTATTCAAAAAATTCGAGAAAGATTTTTAAACGATGATAGAATGCCCCAAATTGAAAATTCCAACAAACGACAGAAGACAACAGTACTGGAATCGAAAAAAAGAATATCTCTAGAAATATGTGATATTATTGTAGTAGAAATTGATAATCGGTTTAAATTTTGTGACCACCTTGTCTTAGAACAATTATTTCGTAAAGAAAATTTTATTGAGTTTAAGCAGCAAATTCCAGACGATACTTTAAAGTTAATTATTAAAAACACATACGTTGATATAGATTCCTCTAAACTAAAAACAGAATTAAGCGTAATTTATGACAGAGATGACTTCCGTGAAAACGATGGCGCTGCAGCTCTTCTGACGCTTTTTTACAACCTAAATTTAACCACTACTTTTTCAGAAACTATTAAAATTTTGAATATTTTATGCACTCTACCAATGACGACGGTGGAAAGTGAGCGAAGTTTTTCTACTTTAAAAAGAATTAAAAGTTTGTTAAGGAACACTATGACACAGGACAGATTATGTGCTTTGGCGATGTTAAGTATGGAAAAATCTTTAATAAAAAACATTCCAAATTTTAACGAGCTAGTTATAGACTATTTCGCAAATTCAAAAGACAGAAAAATTGACTTAAAATTTAAACAAATGTAAAACAAAAAATACACAAAAACAAAACGACAACAACGCTAATACAAAAAACATTTTTTATTAAAACGCCGATTGGTTCATACTCGGGTTCATAATTTTGGCCAATCCAGTATTTTTGTTTGCCTTGTCATGTACCGGCCCACAAAATGTTAGAGGGTAAGTTTTTTCTTTTTTTTTCTAATATAATATTATATATAGTAAGTTCCGGAATATCTGCTTATATTTTTCCTTTTCAAAGACATATTAACAAAAAAGGGCGTGGCACCCAAAAATTTTTGCCTGCGGCGCATTTCTTTTCTCTGTATTGACCACCCTGCTAAATTGACCAAGAACCGCCACTGCAAACCATCAGAGATCTGATGAAGGTGGGTTCTACGGAACACGTGTGGTATCACAACGGACCTAATCAGGACTACGTGAGACCGTTTGGTCAGAACCAAGGGTCTGCCACTCTTACCTAACCTAACCTAGTTACAACCTTAACGCAATTTCTAACGCATCAAGACTTATTTGCAGAAAACTCATTTTATCAACTATTCCACCAGTCATTATTATAAATAAATATCGAAGGTGGCTTTGCAAAACAATTTATTGATAAGTATTAAAGTTTATTAAAGTGACAAAGGTCTATTTTGACTATAGTTATTATGTAGTTTCAAATATTGTTAGATTTTTATTAATTATTTTAAGCTATATTATTTTTTGTGATGGAATACAACCAAGAAGAGCTCGTAGATATGATTTTCATATTAGGAGCATACGAAAAGAATTCTTTTTTGTCACTTTAGTAAACGTTACTACCAATAAATTGTTTTTCAAAGCCATCTTTGAATTTATTCATAATAATGACTGTTGGAATAGTTAATAAAATGAGTTTTCTGCAAATAAGTTTTAAAAAGTTTGAAATTTCGATAGGGTTGTAATTACGCCAAATATTTAATTTTTAATTCTTCATCGAATGACATAATAATATACAGAGGTTCCTATTTAAAATAAGAAAAATGAATTGATTTAAAGTTTGCAAAGTTTGACACTAAACTTTGGACACCCTGTACCATTCGTATTAATCAAACTTGGTTAACGAGACGGTTCGACCTTATTTATTGAGTACCTTTGTAGTATTTTAATAACAAGGCATTATTTTTTATTAATTTTTAAAACCAGTGGTGCAAAACTGGTCTTTATTTGTATTTTTTATGCCTATAATACCGAACCGATTTCATTAAATTTTGGGGTTATGTAGGCAACTATAAAAGACATCCAAATCCTCAGGATACAGGTAAAGTCTGCAAAATACCAAACTTAACTTAAATAAGAAGTGAGCTATGGAAGACGGGAGGTGAGGTGCAGGACCCTGTATGACAAAGAGCTGTTTTTACTCTATTATTTTAATTTTTAATATATAAAATGTAAAAGCTTTGTGGATTCTGACATTACCGCATATTTTGATATTTTTAAACTTTACCTTCTTGGTGCGCTTTTTGGTCTCAACCTTTTCTACTTTCTCGACCTTCTCAGCTGCAGCTTTGCGTCCCCTTTTTCCTGGTGTGGTAACTGCGTCGTCAGACATGGTTAGTTATATATGTTATCTATATAGCAATGAAAACCTGGAAAAAAGTACTAAGTTAATTTTTGTTTTCTACAACTTTATATTAAAAATAATTATTATTTACGGGCAGATAGGTTTAACAAATAATTTTCAGTACCTATAGTATATTTCAATAAGGTTTAGAGTAATAAAATGGGAAATTTTGTCCAGTTTCGCTCAATTTCGGTGTCGGCCATAGGAGCAGGTAAATTTTGCGCATTAAATGATTTATGATAACTAACCAAACAAGAAAAAAATAAGGTAATTTAATAAATAAGGAACTATTAGCTATAGAAAATTTACAAAAACATCGTTTTATGAAATATGCCGTGGAAGATATAGCTGAAAAACATAGTGTAACTGTGCTGCGCACACCGCCATATCATTGCGAACTAAATCCTATAGAACTTATATGGGCGCAAGTGACAACACGACATTCAAAATAAAAGCGTTAAGCTACTGTTTGATCAAGCCATTAAGGAAGTGACACCAGAGAACTGGCGAAAAGCAGTCCATCATGTCATTAAACAGAAGAAAATGTGGGATCTTGACCACCTGATCGATCGGGCTGTCGACCCGTTAATTATTATAACGTCAAGAGATGACAGTTCCTCAGATGACCAAGAATATTATGGTTTTTATATTTTAATTTCTGTATAATGTAATTTTTTTTATGTTTAATAAAAAATAAGGGTACCTAATACTATGTACATAATGCATGTCTTTGTCACACCATTTTTATTGTTTGTGAATGGATAACAATAAGCAAACCCCATAAATTGATCCAAACTCGGATGGTATTGCACTTGATGAAAATAAAGAATTTTGCAATTATATCAATGCCAAATTATGAAAGTGGGTTAAATATTCGTTTAATCATTCTGTAGTCCCTTTGCATGCCTAATGAGCTTTTATTACTCTAAACCTTTCTGAAATAGACCATAATTGTTTTAATACAGATACAGCAGACATTTGAAAGTCTTATTTTTACGATAAAGCTTGTTATGCGATTAACAATGAAGGTCAACTAATAATTTTAATATTATATACTTGTGATTCATCAAATTTATAATTTTTTTTATCAAACTAAATATTTATTTAGGAATTTTGTCAAAAAAATGTGTATTTATTGTACACAATATTTATGAGTATTAAAGTATTCTGGTGTAAAATTTTAGCTTCTGAAAGTATTGTTTTTTACACAAGCTGATGTGAAGTCCTTGATGAATTTATTCACGGAGATAATTTATTAAAAATTATCAATGATTGCACTTTTCATGATTCTTTTATCAATATTACTGAAGTAGCTAATACTTAATGAAAATTCATTATTATATTATTAAGTAACACAACGGTTATATTTTCCACTATATGTTTTTATTTTAAATTGCCATTATAGTCTATTTCAGAAAGGTGTAGAGTAATAAAATGGAAAATTCCGTCTAGTTCGGCTCAATTTCGGTGTCGGCCATAGGCGGAAGTAAATTTTGCGAAATGAATTATTTATGATAACTAACCAAAGAAGAAAAAAAGAAGAATTTGATAAAGAAGGAACTATTAGCTATAGCAAATTTGCACAAACATCGTTTTATGAAATATGCCGTGGACAATATAGCTGAAAAATATAGTGTAACTGTGCTGCGCACACCGCCATATCATTGCGACCTAAATACTATATAGAACTTATATGGGAACACGTCAAAGGATTTGTAGCAAGACACAACATGACATTCAAAATAAAAGACGTTAAGCTACTGTTTGATCAAGCGATTAAGGAAGTGACACCAGAGAACTGGCGAAAAGCAGTCCATCATGTCATTAAAGAAGAGAAAATGTGGGATCTTGACCAGCTGATCGATCGCACCATCGACCCGTTAATTATAACGTGAAGAGGAGATGACAGTTCCTCAGATGACGAAGAATATGTATTATGATTTTTTATAATTTAATTTCTGTATAATGTATTATTTGTATTTTTTTAGTAGCCTTAAGTAGCTTCGAGATTCCTTTTCTTTTCATCGGATCCTAGCTCTACTGATGAGTCATGATATGACGAAACGCGTCTAGAGATGGATCTGGCGAAATGAAAAGAAAAATCTTCTTTTTTTTTAATGTTTAATAAAAAATAAGTGTACCTAATACTATGTACATAATGCACGCATTTGTCACACCATTTTTAGTATTTGTAAATGGATAACAATAGGCAACCCAAACCCGGGTGGTACTACCTGCACTTGATGAAAATAAAGAATTTTTTACTGAAATCATGCCAAATTATAAAAGTGGCTTAAATATTCGTTGGGTCACTCTGTAGTCCCTTTGTTTTGACACACAGTCTTCGTCATCAGATGGTCTAATCTAACTAAGATTAACAGATTTTTCATACATTTACAAAATTATTAAAACTGTAATAAAATAATACTTAACGCCAGTAAACAAACAAATATCTAAATAAACCATTAATTTATTATTTAATGAACAACAAGAAGGAAAAAAACGACAATTTAGGGTTAACAATGGACGGAGCAATTACCTAAACGAATACAGGGTGTAACCTATAAGTTTAATAATGGGGAACTATTCAAGTCCAATTGATCATTTAATAAAACATTTAATTTTTATATTTGTTAATTTCCATTGATTCAAGTAGATTTAACTTCATAGATTTATTTCCTTGATGAAAACACAGAATATTAGTGATGTAAATGAAAAAAAACGTTTCTTTTCAAAACTCGACATTTTTTTTGAAAAAAAAAACAGGGTGTATAATTTTTTTCAAAATTGCGTTTTTTCACAATAATTAATAACGGAACATAAAATAGAGTTGGGCAATATGACAGACGTGCACGGTCTGTTTCATGGCGGGATTATTAAATGATGCCTTTATGAAAAAAAAACGTGGATTGGTGTTTTTTCATGAAAAAAAAAACATGTTTTTTTCAGGTGGTCAAAAAAACGGTTTTTTACATCACTACAGAATAGCTATATCACTACGCAAAGCTATATATTCTGTGATGTAATATTTGAAAATTATCGTCAAAATTATGTTTTTCTGTATTTAATTGTAACGCATAAGTAATGAGAATCTGTATTATTCTTGTTGTAACTATATTTATGTTCTTTAGTTCGTTTATTAAAGCATCTACCTGTTTGTAATATGTCAATTTTAGGACAACTTCCACATTCTTTTATATAAAAAAAACACGCATAGTTTTCGAGAAGAGAATCACAAATAATGGGATTAATTTTCTAGTAAATAATTAACAATTTTAAATAATATAGTATACAATAAGTGAACGTCAGTAGAGTTTTGGACTTGCATTGTCTTTATTTGCTTTGAATCACGTTTTAACTGGTACGTATCTCCAGTCGTCTTCAGGTGAATACTGTATCATCAATCAGTATGTGCTTATGGTAAAATGGTTTTTAAGAAAATCTGATAAAACACCGTACCATAATTTGCTTTCCGGACCCTAATAATTTTTTTCGGGTCTGGCGGACTTTCCGGGCTTTTCGGTTTTGGTTGACGGGCAGGACCGGACCGCGTCGCAAAATTCCAGCGCGGGCCAGGCCGTGAAACTCCGGCTCGTGCAGGGTCTAGGCAGAGAAGATATGGCAGCTGCAATCAGCACAAAATTCAGCTTTTAAATTTATTAAAAGCTATGTGTTGTGTTACTACGTCGATTACCGGCAGGTACATGCAAAGCTAGAAAAACCTCTTATCCCTACTATTTATGACAAATTATGGTTCTAAAATATGCTTTTGAAGTATACATTTTAACCTCGTCAGGGCTGGAAAAAATATTATTTAAACGTTTTGAAAATGTCTGGGCTACTAATATAGATATTAAGAGATATCATATTGATAGTAAAGATAAGCTTTATTAAATTATATTGGAAGCAACTAGAAATTGTTGTTTAAATTGTAACGGAACAACACAACATGAAACAGATAAGAAAAAATTAGCTATAAAATTGGTTCATACTTTAGTTTAGTTTAGAGGATCTGTGGCTAATAAAATAACATAAAAATGGCGCGTTACTAAAAATATACATTTTTAGAAAAGAAAGAACAAAATAGTTTTATAACAAACTGAAGACCAGAAATAACATTTTATTTATTGATTATTATATTTTCAAAATTTTTAACCCCTTTGAGGCTATAGGTACTAATTTTACTATAACAAAATGAAAACAAAACGGGGGTTAAACGTTGTAGAATAAACTTGGAACTAATCTAATGCATACTGTAATATAATCACTTTCAAATTTGAAAAATTGACAGGACCAGAATCATTTGGTTTATCTTCTTGCTCGCCTTGTTGGTAACTACTCAATATTTACATAAAACACAAGGCAAAATGGAGACACACAACAATTTGACAAGATGATTAGAGAGACCCCGCCCTTTGTTATAAAGAAATATTTAAATAAAGGACGATTCAAAAAGTTTAGGAAAACTACAAAAAGTCGGGTTATGTTTTATGTTACAATTGTGCAATGAGTGTATTTATCATTCGGCATATAAAAAAATTCCGTTTTTTAAAAATAATTCCTGTTCTAAAATGGCCATCAATAATATGTTACCAAAAAAAAAAATGTTAAACTAGTTGGTACCAGATTGCTAAGAGTAACAATAACTTATATCCACGGGCGCCCATAGAGTACATTTCAAGGGGAAGCAACCAGCCAAAAAAAAACTTCTCTTCCAAGTGAGTTCGATAGAAATGCATGCCCCCGCCGTTTTTTTCGAGATTCGAGTGACTTAAAATAACATGAAGTCCTCGTCATTTATCCTCATGAAAAGTAGTATCAAAAAAAAAGTTGTCGCTACCGTATATCTAAGCCCTTTGCCAAAATCCGGGGGGGGGGGGGGGGACTGCCCTACCCTAAGGACGCCCATGTTTATGTCTGCGCCAAAGTTTCGATTTTATTTTAAGCTTTCATCAGTGTTCTATCAAGACGAAGGTGCATTTTGAACAAAAATGCTAAATTATGCGTCCGAAACATAAATTATAAACTTCTAAAAAACAGTGCTTTAAGCAAAGGTCGTTTTAATGTTTTTTTGCATTGAGAAAGGTATGATTACAATAAAAATTACTTTTTTAGGTTAGAAAATCAGGCCTAAACGGTCGACTTTCAGTAATCTAAATTTCTAAATCAACAATATTTTTTGATTGTGTAAATACAAACATAATCCAGATCAACACTGGTAATCTCGATTAAACATGAACGGTGAATACAAGAGTTTATTATATAGATATCTTAAAATAAAATATCCCTTTTCAGTCATAGTGTACCAAACCCTTTTTTCTTCTGTGAGTGGAGTGTACCTACCTAGTTTAAATAACCCTATAAATTTTCTTCGCTTTAAATTTGTAGGTTAAAACTTTTTATCTCTAAAACCGGCCGTAGAAAAATTCAAAAATGACGTAAAATATACTAGTTTATTAAAACAAGACAAAAAATATTGTTTTAATATCAATATTTGATCGGTAAAATTTGCCATCTTTTGGCTAAGATAAAAAAAAACGAGAAAGACAATTATTAAGTATTCAGATGTAGTTAACGCCTTCCTTACGATAAAAATAAGATAAAACTTGTTTTTCGTTTTCATTATCATTACAGCAAATATAATATCAAAGATACAAAAGAAGAAAGAAAATTCACAAAAAAAAAAGAAGGAAATAAAAAGATTAGAGGAAGCGAGCTTTCAGCCAATCGGAAAGCACGCAAAAAAGGAAACGGAAGAGAACAGCAAGCGAAGTCGGCCATCTTGCCAACGGCACATTTTGAAAGTTTAGCTTACTCTAGCTGGACTTTCTCAAAATAGAAAATCAATAGGCCTGCAGTGCAAGAACTAAATTATGGGCCTTTGCAAACAAAGAAATCAGCCTTAAAATGCAATTTTTTTTGTTTCATCAACAATTATGAGAATATACGCAGCAAAGTTTATTTATATAAAAACAACAAATTCTAGTTTACGAAGAAATAAAGAAGATAAGTCAAAAGTTTACAGAAATGAAAGTTTCAAATTTTATTGATCATCTTAAATCAGAATTAAAATCCGAGGGGCCTTGAAAACAAAGAAAAACAGCAAATAAAATTTGGCGTCATTCGAAAAAGCTAAATATGCCGCGCGCGCCATACTCAAAATAATACAATATTAAAATATTAGGCAACACCCAAATTTTTTATGGGTAAAATATGGCCTTAAACTAGGAAAACAGTACTTAATATCATAAAACTAAAAATTACCTTTAATTTAGTGAAGGAATTACAAAAATTACAGTCATAATATCAGACAAATTAATTTTCAAATCTGCCACCTCGTTGAGCTTGGCTTGATGTAGCGAAATCGAGGCAGCCATGCCAGAAATTTATTGAATAAATTTCCCTTTAGAAATTAATTCCTAGCAAACGAGAAAAGGTAACGAAATGATGGCTACATGGTAAATTCAAACGAAAAAACTAATATTTTATAATATTTTCGTGCAAATTGAGAAAAATTCTGCTGATTTTATAAAAATTATTGTGAGATAAATAAAATCGACTTACCTTACGAACACACTAGTTGGCTTTGACCGGCAGTTGTTTCCGAAGCGTTCCACGGCGCGCTGGGGTAGCGCGCCAAAAGCATTCGACCAATCAGAAAATTAAGTTTCAGGTAAACAGTCTCTTCATCTCTTTTCAACGTATAACCGCCGAGTTTTGAATTTTATTTTCCCAAGCTTGATTTGATTTATTTTTGAAACTGCATTAAAGTGCCCAATGATCTCGTTTGTTTTAAAAAGGGCATTTATTTATCTCATGGCCATCTGTATGGACGGGTTTACTTGATGGGGATGTAAAATCTATTGTAAAAAAAGCATAAAAATAATTGAATTTGTTGATTTATGCATGTGAAAGCCTCATGATAAATAGGTACTTGTTAAATAGGTTATATAAAACAAGATATTTTTGCAGATGTACTATGCCAGTACCTCAGCAGTTAGTTGTTTTTAATGAAATAAACATCTAAAATTTTAATTAAAAACCAAAATTACTATTCCCAGTACATGTTATTGAAATTATCGTGAAATTCAATGAAAGTAGGGCAATGAGCAAATTAAAAATTAATAGGTACCAGAATATTTATTTTACTGATATGTTTTTGTTTGTATACATCTTATAATAAGAATATTGTGTTAAAAATAGTATACTTTAGAAAACAAGATGACATTTTCTTTTGAAATAAATAAGCCGTTTTCATAAAATTTTCTTTGGTTTTCATTTACAAATATACTAGATTCAAAAGATGCCGCTCTTTTCTAAAAGGTATAAAACACATCCACATAACAAATTGCAAAGATCTGGTACAGTTTCGACGTCAATTTTTAGGAATTTTATGTTATAGAAATCGGGCGACTGAAAAAAGCTCACTGAAAATAAAAGCTCACTAAAGTTTCTTGTACCGATAAAAGGTGGCGCCACAGTGCAATCATTTTCCGATCGCAGTCGCCCGACCCTGGAAACAGTGGAAACTCGCCCAAATTTCAAAGCCTTTCCTATTATTATATTGATTTTTTCAAGAAACTATTTTCTAACCCGTTTTCTGGCTTTGGTTTCGTGTTAAAAATCCACGGCGGAATCGGGCGGTGCGTGCGCGAGCCCTGTCCCCCAGATAAAATCAGTTTTGTGTTAATTTTTCTCTGGATAAAATTTTAGCGGACCACAATCAGCCGGTCCATATACTGGCCAGTAAGGTAAGTCATAAAATGCTTATCAATGGATTTTGAGACCCATTGGAGGGTATATTTGTTGATAAATTGGCGAAGTATTGTTTAAATTACCCAGACAAATTGTTGTAATTACGGGTTTATGCTCTGAAGGGCTTTAAAAAGACCTTTAAAAGGGACTGAATGATCCTAACCTGCAAAGTATATTGTGTCAAAGTAGGCCTTGCCAGAAAGGTGCAGCCTTCTGATTTCCAGACTAATTTATTTTAAATACCTATTAATTTTTTATATTTTATACAACAAATTTAGGCTATTTCCTATTTATTTATGACTTCACAGAATCGCAATAAATTAAAAATTATCTTTTTACCAGTTAGCCCGAATATGATAAGATAAATGTGTTTAAAAAGGCGTTATAATCGTCAGGTTTTAAGGTAATATGAGTAATCTGCCGATGACCTAATCCCGTATTGCAGTAAATAATACAATTCGTGTAACATAATATATAATAGGTGTAGGTGCGCTATTGTGTTAATACTGTTAATAGACCCAGTGAGTTTTTATTAATAATTGTGACCAAAAGCAATAAAGAGACCCATATGCTGGGATCTGTGGTTCTTTGGCAATAAAATAGAAATAGGCCATGCACGGAGTTAAAGGTAGGAGAAATAAATTTAGTTATTATTATTAAAGTTTTTAATCACCGTGGGACCTACGTGACGTGAATAATTGACTGTACTTGATACACACACAGAAAAAATTGTGTTAGATCATTTCTCTTATTCATATGCTTTCTAAACAGATTAATAAAAACGTTAAAGTTACGTCCTTACATGCGGAAAACGCGGAACCGAAACAAGCAATGTAATTGGCCAAATGTCAGCCATCTTTGACTTGACATTGACATTTCAGTTATACCTATTTTAGACTAATCCTTAGACCTTTTAGTAGGTGGACCTATATTAATATACGTGTAGTACGTTGAAATAATCGAAGTTTATTATCATTTTTATTATGTCTACAGGGTGAATTACGACGAGCATTATTCGTTAGAACTTTAAGAAAAACTTTTTTTAAATTTGTGTTTAGATTTACATTTAGTTGTGCCCTCTTTAACTAAAATACCGGCGTTTTTCTACCATTTAACCGCTTGTCAACTTTGTTATTTTAAATAAGTAGGATATTATATTTTTTATTTAATTTTTCTCAAGATTCTAAATATATTTCGTATAACAGGTCAAATGTCTAAACTGAATAGTTTTTGAGATACTTATTAGCATTTTATTTATTTATTTCGATTTATTTATTTATCAATAATTATTATAATAATATAAAATGAATAAAATTAAATCTGTAAACGTATCATCACAAAATCATAGATTAACTAACCTCTGTCCGACTTTGTAATGAAAAATAAAACGTTTATGAAATTATGAACTATACAGGGTGCTACAAATTCGTCTGCGTACAAGATCTCGAAAACGGTAAGAGATACGACCAAGTTGGTTAAATTGGGGCAAATTTGCATATTTTAGGGCTTAATAATTTGGTAAAAAAAATTGTAATTATTCCGAATGCTCCAAAATTTTCATTTTTGGTTTTTAATTTTTTTGCGCTTTTATTTTTGACTTGGGAAAAAAATAAAAAACACTTTTTCCGTTTTTCATGTTCTACAAGATGGCGCTATTAGTTATCAAATTCGAAGTTTCGTTCTTTAGTTACCAACCTGAAGTCAATTTTTTTAAATTCGGACCTGGAATTTTAAATGCAGTTTATGGGATTTCTAAACTTAAGAAATATTTAATACAATATACAAGTTTTTAAAATTTTAACGTTTTGTCATCAAATAACACATTTTTTAAATTATCTTTTTCATTTCATTACGGTCCTGAACATTTGGAGGCAAACAAAAAACAACAGATTACTGATTTGAAAAATCCGTCCAGTTTTACTCAAAGAGGCCTGATATTTGATATATCTCTTTGATTTTATTACATTTTTTGCCTGAAACTAACATCATCAGATCGTATAAACAGTAAAAAAAATTTGAAATTGTTTTTGAAACAAATGTAAGCGCATCACAGTAACAGTAACATAACTAGGCTAACACTTCAATTACCTTTTCTTTACTAGGGAGCATTATTTTTTTCTGTTTTACCGTATTTCAGTCTAGGTCTCAGGCAAAAACCATAGGACTTAAGATATACGTTATATTATATTAATAAAATAAATAAAATACTAATAAAAAAGAAGTAACTTCCCATGCCCAAAAGCTTGCTTACTTTCCAGAGTATTGTGACGGTAAATATTTTTGAAAAAATAAACGGCCTAAACACCATTACTTTCCGTAATAGTAAAGAAAGAATAATTTTGAATAGGGGAGAGGAGGGCACCTTTCAACAGTTACACAGTTGGAATTTTTTTATCCCAAAATAATAGATAGTAAAAAGGCGATTTAGAGATAAGATAATACTATTATATTTTGTCTGTCAATTGATACCAGTAAATTTTTATAAAATCTATTCTTCATCGATTATATGGAATTATCAATATTTTTGGGCAGATTGTTGAATGGTGCCCCATTGAGGGGCACAATTCAACATTGAGTGGGGCACAATTCAACATTGAGTGTGGTGCAATTTAACACAACTTTTTAGAAAAATAAAGTAATTTATTCTTACAGAAAATCGTCTTAGAACATAAGTAACTTAAAATACGTTAAGTATTTATCGAAAATTAAACGAAGACAAGGACAATTTAAACGAAATTAAGGACTGTGTTCTTTCCGTGTCCTTTAACTGAGAAGGAGATGGCAATTTGCCGACAACATCTCCAATTTCTACAGTAGAAATATCGTCAGTTTCAGGAAAATGAAATTTTAAACCTTTCCTTCTCATGTACTTGACTTCTAAGTCACAACTGGTCTTTTTCAAAATTCGAGCAACATAGTGCACTTTAGTTTTTTTGGTACAAAATTTTACAACTATAAAATCATCCACTGACAAGTTTTCAAATACAACTTCATGATCAAGTTCATCTTCTGACCATTCTTCTTCAAAATCCAGAACATCAGAATCATCATGGACGGAAAAAGATTCATCTGAACTGGATGTTTCTTCTGTGTTGAAGACTCTCTTAATAATTTTCGCTTTTTTCTGGTCTTTAACTCTTAATGCCTCTTCCAAGGCTTCTTTCTCTGGGGTTTCTGTAAGAATTTTAGATCGGCCTCTCTTTCTACCGCGTGAATTTTCACTTCTTGGAGGTGCTTTTGGGTAGGGTCGCACAGATTCAACAGGCGGAGTAGGCAAGCTCTTCGATGGAAGGTCTTGTGGATTATCGAGGCTATCTGTGCTGGTTGATGGTAATGAAGCACTCTCAGGTTATAACTGTTGTGGCTGGGGCTGTGGCACATCCGTGTTGATCGAGTAATTTACATCAGGCCTATCAGTGACCGTAGCAGAATCAAAGTCTTCGTCGGTAAAAGCGTTACGATCAAATGGATATATGCCCGGTTTTTGAAATCCGGCAATAATGTTTTTCATGGTAAAGGAATTTTGGAATGCTTTTCCAGACAGCTCAGCAATATTGTGAATGGTTATTGTCTTACCTGGATGCGAAAATATCCAATCATTTTGTGCAACTTTATACTTCGCCTTAAAGGGTCCCATTACACTTACATCTAACGGTTGTAGCCGATGCGTACAGTGAGGTGGAAAAGTTACAATTACAATTCCATGATCTTTTGCATACACTACAGCATCCAAAGAGCAGTGACTCTCGTGATTATCGAGAAGTAACGATATGGGATCTTCCTTATTGCATTTTGTGTGGGTTACTAAGTGCTCTAGAGTTTTTAGGAACAAAGGCGCGGTCATCCATCCACTCGTTGGGCTATTAACTAATCCAAGACTTCCTGGTGGCGCCCCAATCATAAACGTATCGTGAAATCTTGCCCTGGGAAAAATGCTCGGAAAAATGTAAACAGGCGGTACTGTATTTCCCGACGCACTGACAATTCCAACCATTGTAACAAGTGTCCCTCGCTCCCCTGAAACCGCTTGTCCCACCTGTTTAACTCCTTTTTCTGCAATTACATTGGGCGCTTGTACAACAGTCATTACACCAGTCTCGTCCAGGTTAAATATTCTCTGAGGAGAAAATGGATGTTTTCGAAAAGCTCTGCTATAATTTTCGTAAAATTCCATGACATTTGTTTTGTTAAAACTCGTACTTCTAGATAAACTTGTGTTTCCGGCTTACGCAATGACAGTTGTTTGTGTCTTTTCATAAAGCCCTTTACCCAGTCCGTTCCTGCTAATACATTCTCTTTCCATTTTTCAGGAAATTTTCTGTTTAATTTTAACGCATAATCGTAAGCCAATTTCTGCAATAGTTTGTACGTTAGCCCATAATTCATTCGGGAGCATTTAAGAATATATAAGACCAGTTGCTGTTCTTGTTCATTCGTAAACACCTGTCTGAAGGTATGCTTCGAGGAAAAATGTTCGCGATCTGGTGTCACAAGTTTTTTTAGTCGATAATATAGTGCAGTGTGACCTACCCCGAAGGATTCAGCAGCTTTTCTTAGAGATAGTTCTTTTTTCCTCACACATTCCATTGCTTTCTGCATATCTTCTTCACTGAATTCCGGTTTTGTTCGCTTTTTTACATAATTTCTGACCATTAATTGTGTTAGATATATGCAAAGATCTGTAAACAAGAAAGATGGTGTTAGTTAAATCCCCGCATTTATTGTTTTTGTTAAACTTTAACTAAGTGTAAATACATAATATGGGGCACTTTTGAACACTGTTCAAATGTTCCCCAAGTATTTTGTTCAATTGTGCCCCATACATACAAAAAACAAATAATTATTATAAAATAAATCTGTGATAACTTACCTGTCTAAATTCAACAGTACCTTACTTCTTGATACCTTACCATAACTTAAAAATGATATCACTTTTAAATTGTCATTAATTTAGTTTTAATTTAAAATTTTACCCACGTGTGATGTGTGTAATACATCCGACCTAAGACGCAAACGACCAGCAACTGGTCAGCCACAGAACACGAACAAAGAGAAAAGTTATTAACGTGTTAAATGATAGATGCCGCTGTGACTTTTAGGGCGATGCTAACACCGAGAAGCGGAGTGGGATGAACTAATTAAGGCGGAAGGGGGGTAGGGGAAGCCACCATATGTTTTTATTTTTTGAAGGTTAAATTAATATTTTGAAATTTAAAATTTGTAATAAATTTTTTTTTATTAATTACGTTTTTATTACTAATAAATACAATTTGCACTGCACGATTCGTAATAACAACGTATTTTTATAAAAAATTATTTAAAACAAATTTTAAATGTCAAAATATTAATTAACCTCGATAACAAATATTATATATATTATTTTTAGGAAAACAATCAATAAAACAACGTTTTTATTGCACAAAATCATTAAATTTATATAAAATAGTCTTTAAGGAACGCCTTTGAAGTATTCCTTAATCTCTACAAAAGCAGAGGCCAAGGAACCCTGCGTCAAAGTGTTCTCAAGATACTACATACCACCCTCGACAAACACCCAGTCCCACAGCATAAATAAATTTATTAACAAAATAAATAACTGAGATCACACATCTATGGTACACAAATAAGTTTAGGGTCATAATAATTATTAAAGTTCAGAATTTAGAGAATCATAGGTCGAGATCCAGTACCAGTGAAGATCAATAAATCAGGTGGAGGTCAGTATCCGTGAGGGGCATCTTCAAGTTCAGGTCTAAATCCAGTGGCGGTTGGTTAACATCACGTTCATCAACATTCTGAAGGATTTATCATGAAACAACAGCGACAGAGTCTAATATTGGCAAATTATTTCTCTTACCACTAGTTAACACACATATCAGGTACAAAGTCAAAAAAGGGGCAAAGAAAGAAGAATTTATGTAACTTTTAAGATTTTATTGTTTATTTTGCTTTTACAAAAACTTTTGTATATTTAAGTGACGAACTTATATAGACTACCTTGGTTATTTTGTTCACTTAAATTCTTGTGAATCCTTAAATAGACAGTCAGCTTGATAATATCAATAGTTATATAATGTTGCTGGCAAAAATTGGGTAATGTACTACCTATCCCTAATATGTTTAATAACATCGAGCCTTTTTTTTAACCTCGATAAGAAGCTTTTCAATAAGAAATTTGATATAATGTGAAAATAGATGTTTTTTAAATCGGCCAGTGAACAAATAGATACATATCACGATACTTGAATTATTTCTTGCAGAGAAAGTAGTAAAAGTAAAGTAAAAATTTGAACAAATTGTTTTGAAATTTAGGGTCGTTGACCTTAATGATAGAAAATAATTGAAACTGTTTTCAGATTATTTTTCTTAAATATAATAATATAACTTCTTACCCAGACATGCAATAAGACTTTCTTTTGCATTTTCAAAGCACGATCTTGAGATATTTTTAATAAAAACCCAAAATAATTTCTTAACAAGCCATGTCATATAAAATAACAAAACCAAACACAAGACACAAGGAAAAAGGTGGTTAAGAAGTGGAGCAACGTGATTGGTTGCTATTCAAATATGTATTTTGATTTGAGCCAATCTCTTTCATATCCTAAAACGGCAGACATCTTTTGAAGTGGCAGACAAGTGACATTGACATAACTGACTGATGCGATATTCCGCATCCAAGTTTCATACCCCTGTGGTCAGCAACAACGGACTCGGTTTGTCGAGGTGCTCTCAGGCTTTGTTGCCAAACTGAACTTTTATAAAAATTCAATACAGATCTTTTTTTAAAATACATGTTCAAAAGTGCCCCCGTTCGAAGGTGCCCTCTTCTCCCCTACTAGTGATGTGTTATTTAATGACAAACCGTTAAAATTTTAAAACACTTTAAATTGTATTAAATTTCCAAAGCTTAGAAATCCTTAAAACTGTTTTAAAAATTCCAGGTCCGTATTTAAAAAAAATGAATTGAGATTGGTATTTAAAGAACGAAACGTCCAATTTGAAAACTACAAATGCCATACGGTAGAACATTAAGAACGTTTATGAAAAAGTGTTTTTTGTTTTTTTCCTAAGTCATAAAGGAAGGCGCAAAAAATTAAAAACCAAAACCAAAAATTTCGCTTTTTTTCGGATAAATTTCTAAAGCTTAGAAATCTCTAAAACTGTATTTAAAATTCCATGTCCGTATTTAAAACAATTAACTTGAGGTTGGTAACTAAAGAACGAAACGTCGAATTGAAAAACGAAAAACGCTATCTTGTAGAACATAAAAAACGGCTATAAAAAAGTGTTTTTTATTTTCTCAAAAATGAAAGCACAAAAAATTAAAAACCAAAAATGAAAATTTTGGTTTTCTTCGGATATCTCCGAAGGCCTTCGGAATATTTACAATTTTCTTTGACCAAATTATTAAGCCCCAAAATACGCAACTTTGATTTAATTTAACCATCTTCGTATCTCTGACCGTTTTCGAGATCCCCTTGTACGCACACGAATTTGTAGTACCCTGTATAATCAAACACACACAATACTTTCAATACTGACACATTCAAATCCGCCTTATCACTACTGAAAATATATTTGGAAATATCTATATCACGTTTGAAAAAACTGTATGTTTGTCTCTATTTTCCTTGCTATTTTCTTACATATTTATTACACAACCAAATGTTATCGAAATATTTTAAGAAATCGTGTTTAGTTACACAAGAGACCTTTTTCAATGCATTAGAGGTTTATACTCATGCAAAGTTACATGTCTGTACCTAATTTAATGTAGTAGGCATATATTATGTATACAGTGTGGTCGATTGTTTATATTTATATACAGTATGTTCGGCGATGTGGTAGACAAGAGGGCAAACGAACCAAAAATTTCATTTTTAGACTAAAAGTCATTATAAAAAATGTTTGCTTGCCGAAAAAATACGATGGTCGATGAAAAAATAAATTTGTGTCCAAGTTGAAAATTCAAATTTTTTACAAAAGTAGAGTATTCTATAGTTTGTGCAAAATGCTATTTAAAAGAATGTTTTTGAAAGGGGCGGCTCGCGGTTTTAAAAAATGGTGAAGAGCTAGGTATAGTGCGGGTACTTAAACAAACTGACTAAAAACCCGTGTAACAAAACGTCTCTCTTATCCTCATCTGTTCAACGACTGAATAGAGTTTCCATCAAATTACAAACTATGTCATTATTTGTGTTTATTTTTAAAACACAATATTAAGTAGGTACGTACACTACTGAATTAACTGAAAAATAAAAACAAAACTTTTTAATCACACAGTAAATCACGTAAAAACGATATCTATAACCGTAAGTTTATTTATTTATTTATTTATTTAATCAGCACTTACAGAGATAGATTACACTCCAAATAGCACATACAAAGACCAAAGACTAAAACACTACATTATTACAAATTAAATTACATTAGATCTAACTTTGTTCTTAAATGATAAAAAACTGAAACAAAACAAATCGATATTATTAAAGTTGACATTGTAATTTCCCATAAGCCTATTGCAGAAAGCCTGAGAACCATATACAGTTCGATGATTAATTGTGTAAAAAAGATTTGTCAACCGAGTAGGTCTCTGTGGGACTCTAAAGCGCACCTTTGCCAGTATCACACTACAATCAATTTTGCCATTTAGCAACTTAAACAAAAAGTATACCATCGAGTTTTTCCTGCGCCGTTCTAGACTTTCTATACCGGCCAATTGAATGCGAGTTGCATATGGCACATCTTTATAAGGAAATCGAAGCTTAAACAGTAAAAATTTTACAAATTTATTCTGAACACGTTCCAACCTCTCCTTATAACAGTTATAAATAGGATTCCATATAATACTGTTATATTCTAAGACACTACGCACTAGGCAGTTATATAATGCCTTGATAGCTTTAGTGTCATTAACATCAGAACAAGTACGGCGCAGAAAACCTAACATCCTAACCGCCTTTAAGACTATGTTATCTACGTGCTTATCAAAGCTCAAATCGCTGCTAAAGGTTACACCCAAGTCATTGAAATTATCAACAGACTCCAAATTAATATTCCCTATGGAGTATGGAAACACAAAGGGTGTTTTACATTTAAAAAATCTCATAACTTTACATTTTGACACATTCATTTCTAAACCATTTAAATTGCACCATTCAACTAAATTATTAAGATCTTCTTGAACAGCTACACAATCGTTGATAGATCTAACAGAACAAAACAATTTTAAATCGTCAGCATACAAAAGATATTTGCATTTTTTAAATTGACCTACAACACTATTTATAAAAATTAAAAATAAGATTGGACCCAAGTGAGATCCTTGCGGCACTCCCGACAAAACATTTATTTTACGTGACACTACATTTCCAAGTTTAACGCACTGTTTACGATCCTTCAAATACGACGCAATCCATGCCAGATATGATCCACTGACTCCCAACTGCAAAAGTTTCTCGATCAATAAGCGATGACAAACTCGATCAAAGGCCTTTGATATGTCGGTGTATATTGCATCCACTTGAAAGCCATTCTCCACATCATTAACCAAACTGTCATGGAAAACACCCAGGTTAGTGGCTGTTGATCTGCCTTCAAAGAAACCATGTTGATGAGGGGATATGCGATATTTCACTGATGCAAAAAGTTCATCTGTGATAATGGATTCAAACACCTTTGACACAACCGGTAGCAAAGACACTCCCCGGTAGTTTTCGATGTCATTCTTTGAGCCAGATTTAAAAATAGGCATGAGCCATGACTGCTTCCATAACGTTGGAAAAGTCCCCTTGTCAAATGACATCTGAAAAATAGTCCTTAATGGGACTGACAATGCGCTGCTGCAGCATTTCAGGAAAATAGGGGGTATTCCATCTGAACCAGTACTTTTATTTATATCTAAATTATTTAATTTCTGCAACACTTCATCATACGTAAATGAATGATTGGTAAGGGACATGCACTCATGTTCATCAATAGACGTGATTGCTCTGCCAGTGTGATCTTTGTAACAGCTCTCAAAGTGATCAGCAAATGCATTAGAGATTTCTGATGGTGACTGCATATCCTGATCACGATAACACATACTTCTAGGAATACCTTTGTCCTTTCTCAGAGTTTTCACATAGGACCAGAAGTATTTAATATTCTTGGGAATCATCTGTTCAGTATTAGTTACAAACAACAAATAACTCAGGTCGATCATATTCTTGGACTCTTTACGAAGTTTAGAATATTCTGTATAGTCACTCATACATTTAGTGCGCTTATATTTCTGATAAGCTTTATTCTTTCTTTTAATAATGCTTTTTGTTTCTGATGTGTACCAGTTTGGATATTTATTTCTCTTGTTTATCTTTCTTGGAACATACTCCTCAATGACTTCAAAAATTATGTTATAAAAACGTTGGACAGCGTCGTCTACGTCAGAACAGCCTTCTAGCCAGCTCCAGTCAATTCCGCGAAGGTAATTGTTTATAGCGGTAAAATTTCCCTTTTGATAATTATACAGAATTTCCTGTTCAGCCTCAAAAGTAGAGAACGATGGCAATGAAATATTAAATTCCAGCGGTACATGATGCTGAACCACTTTGCTAAGTGGCATTTGCGCCGAAATAACTGTGCAGTCAAGGAAACCATCACAAAACACTAAATCCAGGTATCTGCCACATTCATTAGGTATATGGTTTATTTGTTGTAACTCGTTAGCAAACAAACCAGTTATTAAAATCTCAGCCGCCAGAGAAGATAAGTGAGTAGGTATCAGAGTATTATCGTCGAGAATCCATTCAGCTGACGGTAAGTTAAAGTCTCCAGAAACCAAAAATTTAACCTTTTTATACCTGAGTCTGAGTTCCTCCAGCCTTTCTAAATATTTTCTATAGGACTCGCATGTTGAATTTGGAGGAAAGTAGACAGAGCCCAAAATAAAACTTACACCGTAAACTTTAACCATCACCCATACGTCATCGAATGTTGGATCATTAGAACTAGGTAACATTCTACTGTCAAAACAAGACTTAACAGCAATCAGAGAACCTCCTCCTCTGGCACAATTGAGAAGAGTATAGTTTCTGTCAGCCCGATAGGCAACGTAGTATGGACCAAACATTTCAGAATTGCATATGTCTTCGGTCAGCCATGTCTCAGTAAGAAAAATCCAGTCGTAGTCTGAGGCTTTTATAGAGTTTGAAATGTCTCTGATCTTAGTCCTAAGGCCTCCCGTGTTCTGGTAGTAAGCTGATATTCTGGATTCCTTATGGGTTAAAAATAGGTTCTCTTTCGTCGATGGGATAAAAAAATTTCTTTTTGTGATATTGACAAATAGTTATTTATAAGAAACGTAATCAGTTCTTTCCTTGATTCATAATCCAAGCCTCCATTCTTATTCGCGGAAGTAATCGGAATGAAAGGAATGTCCACTTCACACAAATAAGACCTCACTAAAGTGTTAATATCGTGAATAAGTCTGTTAAGAACTGGTCTTTTCACGTGGTAGCTGCAGCCAACAACGATTAAGTTTGTGTTAGACGTTGCTTGAGTAAGTTTAACCAGTTCTTCACGAGTTGTGATCCGACCAATAACAGCATCAAAACTAGGAATAAAAACAAAAACATAATCATCCTTGCTGAAGTTTCTGCACAGTTTAGGACACTCATCAACAATATCCGAAATCTTAAACCTAACATCAATCTGGCAATTTACATCAAACGACCCGTCGGTTAAATTCTTGAACATTAAACCTGACCCCTTTGCGCTCTTGCCCCCCATGATGAGTAATTGTCTTTTTTTTTTAGGTACGTTATTACTATTAACTGACAATTGATTACAGGGCGATTCTGGTTTAGTTGACTGTACATCAGCTGCCTGGTTTATGGAGGAACCGTTACCTCCTTCAGTAGATCCAGTAATATTCATATTGTGAGAATCAAAAATCCTCTGTTTTAATTTTTTAATGTCCCTAGAGTAAACTTCATTTTCGTTTTCCAGGGTGCTAACGCTGACCAACAAATTTTTATTCACGTCGCCTAGGTCTTTTATTTTTGACTCGAGGGTACTCTTGTTCTCTCTTAAAAGCTGAAGTTCTGTTGCTATTTCTTGTTCCTTAATTCTAAGGGCTTTGATCTCATCAGTCAATAGAGCGTTTCGGTTCCTGAAATCATTCATCTGGCTTAAATATTCGTTACCCTCTTCCTCAAGGGTGGTATTAATTATCTGGCTGCTACGTCTAAGTCTTTCAATGTGCCTGTCTCTACTTTTTATTTCTTTTTCTAAATTTTCAATTTTAAGAATGTATTCCTTCTTTAGCTCTTCGTCATCATTGTGTTTTGACTGGCAATCCGTCGAACAAACCACTTTGTAACCACTAAGTTTGATAATATCTGAACATCTGTCCATACAACTAGGGTGATAAATAGCACTACATACAACACAGCAGAAGTTGGAAAATTCTTTATTTTTGCAGCACTTAAAAGAACGATTCATTTTGCAAAATAACGTCCGACCAATCCAAATAACGCAAGACAGTGCGAAAAATCACTATTGCTATTGACCCTTCCCACCTACTCAATTCAGCAGGAAAAAGTCAGATCAGGGGAATTATTTGAAGTGATGGCAACGTGGCTTAGCAGCAACGTATGTTTGTTTACGCTTTAAACAATGAAAACCTTAGCGAAGGTTAGGTTACAAATGTCATTGAAGTTTTGGCGGGAAAAGATAATAGGTAAACATCCATAGATTTTTAATTGGAATCAAGAGTTTTTCACAAAAATTTCTTCATTTTAACACAGGAACACTAATTAACTCGCTTAATAACCACTGGGCAGATTTTACACTTGTCCCGAAGTAACAAAAAAGCAGTATCACCAGGGAACAAAACAAACACGTGAAAAACGAGTTTCGAGAAGCCTCAAAATAAATACCTTAAGGTTAGGCGAACCAATGCTAAAACAATGGCGCATACGAATGATCTATTTTTAAACTGCCCTTCATCATAATGTAAATTGTTACATGCTGTTTGCGCGACTGACGTCACGTAACCATAGCAACGGTGAATATCAAAGCCATGTTGGGCATTGGGTCTTCACTTGCTTTGAGCTAAAACGGACACGGTCGCTCCAAAATGCACGAGTGTTTATAATTATTGCCCATCGGAGTTAACCGTGGCCCTATTATGCATAGCTACATTCGGATTAAATTATTATTATTATTAATTCGAACATAATTATTTTTTAAGGGCTAAAACGGTGGCTGTATTGGTACAATAATATTTAATATTGTCGAAAAACTTTCCCCTGGATTTATTTATTTTTTGGTGAAGACAGGGGCGGCTCGTCAACAAGTGCGCTCGTGCGCGCGCACTGCCTAAGAAAGTCAAGCACCAGCAAAAATAAAATTTATACTTATTTAAAAAAATATTTAGATAACTGAAATAAAGAACTTGTATAATATAACAATGGCGAAGGCGTAAGACTTCAAGTGCGACCCGAGCGCGTGGGCAGACTCACCGGCTGTGTGCTTTGTTGGTGTGTATTCGTTCGGCGCTCTTATGGATGGATTTTCGTGCGATTTTCGTTATACGGATTGATCGGGAATATTCGGTTAATCGCTCGATGAGAGGGCGTCGCCGGGCGCTTTCTGAATACACACTTCAATCATTTAATATGATTGTTTTATGAGTTTTTGACGCGATTAGATAAGTTTGGAGTTTATTGACGGTGTTGTGGATGTTTTTGTGTTGTTTTTAAATTAATAATGGCTAGTAGCTTGGATTGTGTCACACGAAGTGATATAGTTATGGACCAAAATTCTGTAGAGGACATTATAAATAAATTTTCGACATTCGATATCCAAAGGAAAATTGACATAAAAAGGTTAGGAAGGCCTACGCCGGATTTAAAATTAAATCAAACTTGTAAAAAGAAAAAAGAAGGTCGATCTTTTATTAGACATTTTAATATTGACATTTACAAAAAAAAACAAATGGATATGTGGGTGTAATATTAGAAACTCAGTTTTGTTTCCCATGCTTATTATTTTATAATATAAACATGGACAAGAACTGGAGCCGTGTAGGCATTACAGATTTAAATCATATACAAAGGTGAAAAGGGGCGTGGCACCTCAAAAAATTTTCGGCGCTTTTTTGCCTGCTGCGCACACCCTACGATAAATATCACGAGCCGCCACTGGGTGAAGAGCCCTTCACCTACTTCACCTGACGAGCCGCCACTGGTTTTTGATCAAAAAATGAAATGGCGAATGCATCATTATACTTCACTCTTAATAACTACATCATTCAAAGTACAAAAAAGGGTATTTGAGTAAAAGTAGGTTTAAAAAAAATTAATTCTAGTAAGGAAGTCACGTCCAGGCAGGTATATTTTTTTGGGGAAGAAAAACGGTGGGAAGTTCCCAGTTTCTTTTGTTTTTGTTTTGAATGTTAGTTTTGTGATGTGCCTTTTTAAATGTAGCCTGTTGACAGTGGCGGCTCGTGATATTTATTGTAGGGTGTGCGCAGCAGGCAAAAAGCGCCGCAGGTGAAAATTTTACGAGGTGCCACGCCCCTTTTCACCTTTGCATCGATTTTCTTTGTGCTTTTTATCCAAAAAAATAAAAAAACGCAGTTTTTAAATTGGATTTAAATTTTCTTTGTTTTAGCACCAAATTTATTTTTTATTTTTTAAAATTTTCCTTTGGAAATCGAATGTCAAAAATTTATTTATAATGTCCTCTACAGAATTTTGGTCCATAACTATATCACTTCGTGTGACACAATCCAAACTACTAGCCATTATTAATTTAAAAACAACACAAAAACATCCACAACACCGTCAATAAACTCCAAACTTAAAAACAACACAAAAACATCCACAACACCGTCAATAAACTCCAAACTTAAAAACAACACAAAAACATCCACAACACCGTCAATAAACTCCAAACTTAAAAACAACACAAAAACATCCACAACACCGTCAATAAACTCCAAACTTAAAAACAACACAAAAACATCCACAACACCGTCAATAAACTCCAAACTTATCTAATCGCGTCAAAAACTCATAAAACAATCATATTAAATTATTGAAGTGTGTATTTAGATAGCGCACGGCGACGCCCTCTCATCGGGCGATTAACCGAATATTCCCGATCAATCCGCATAAGGAAAATCGCACGAAAATCCATCCATAAGAGTGCCGAACGAATACACACTACAGCACACAGCCGGTGAGTCTGCCCACGCACTCGGGTCGCACTTGAAGTCTTACGCCTTCGCCATTGTTATATTATACAAGTTCTTTATTTTAGTTTCCTAAATATTTTTTTAAATAAGTATAAATTCTATTTTTGCTGGTGCTTGACTTTCTTAGGCAGTGCGCGCGCACGAGCGCACTTGTTGACGAGCCGCCCCTGCCTGCTGACTACCCTTACGGAGTTTACAAAAGTACGACTCTACTAATGTTTAATTGAGTCCTGAAGAAGGTAGAAACCAAACTACCGAAACGTCCGGCAAAAATTAAAGCACATTAGTAAAAAGTCTAATCTCTAAAAAATTAATGTTGTTAACTTTCTATAGAATATCAAGTAAATGGGAAGTAACGTTTTTGTTAATAAATTTAATTTTTCCCCTCAAGTTTAATGTTTACAACAAGGTAAAATTATGTTTCTACTCCCACATGGAAATTTGCTGTTTCCTTTACACTTAAGTGGCGGGTAAAGTAGGCTATTCCAGTTAACTGTGCGGCAAAATTTTATAACAATCCTAGATAGGTAATGAAACTGACCAATCAGAGTAGTCAATTACAGAGAAGCCATTGTTGTTCTTAGAAGTACTGACCAATCACAGTATATTATTTTTACTGAGGCTCCGCCTTCATTTTCAAGACACTAAATTATATAATTTAAATGCATATGGTACAATTTGTTATTAATTTGTTCAATATAATTAAATCTAGACGCATTTATAATAGTTCGAAAAAGCTGTCCATTTTCTCCAAGAGACCTGATTTAAGTATAAATAATAAATCCCACAAAGTCTCGGTCTCAAAATTGTCAATTTTTTTGTCAATTTGTCAATTTAATTTTTTTTATTATTTATGCATTTATAATAGATTTATCAATAATGCAACCTGCTGAATGTGCATAGAAAATTAATTTTATGTAGCATCATTTATCAGTTGGTTTTCCCATAATTAGTTTAACGTTTCGATAGTCGAGAGGTAGAGCGTTTGACTATGGATGGAATGGTCATGAGGTCGAGCCCGGCAACCTGAAAACCTTTTTTTAAATTTTTTAGCATAAGGTTTGTAAGTTTGGTCGTAGACAAAATATGCTGTTTAACTCGAGTGGATTGTCCATATTGCCCTCGGAACCATCATATCCACTCTTGTTACGCGTATTCAATGCATTGCTTCTTATTTTGTTAACTGCATTAATCACAAATTGAAGCGATTGGTGCAATCTATCACTCAAATTTTTCGCTACCAGATGTTGTCGGTGGATGACACAGTGAATTGCAGTTACCTCTGGTATAATTCTTTTAAGATGGCTTATATACTCACGATATCGCCCGACCATGGCAGGAGCTCCATCTATTGCCATCGAAAGAACGTTTGTGAATGGAATCGATTTTCGATGCAAGTTTTTACAAGTAACAGTCGCTAACCTTCTTAAAATATAATCTGCCTAGGTGAAGTCAAGCCAGCATTTTAGTTCTTCACTATCGAAACCAGATACATTTTCGTGGACCCCCGCTTACGAATTGTGGACCCCCATTTTTTTGTCACGCCTACGTAGACCCCCTTCGAGTCTCCCGTGGACCCCTGGGGGTCCACCTGGATCACTTTGGGAACCACTGATCTAGATATTCGTCCTGTACCTACACTAGAAATACAGTCAGTGTTTGAAAGATATATATCATCCTTAGTCTCAGGTTTATTTGGGACAGCGTGTTCAAGAAAAATATGCTAAAAACAACATAAAGGCATCATAACTTTCAATAGAAGAACCTTCAAATTTTAAAATTAAAAAAATTCTCAAAAAAACTCATTCTACCTGTTGTATGGGTTTGTATAATAATTCAAATTCTCGTTGTGATGACTATGGAATAAATTAAGGAGCATAAAATGCAAAATTATATAGATTTTGCTCTCATTTAGTTTCCATGGCATATCCGGGATAGTTTTAATAAGTTTTGATCTCAGTTTTGATTATTTGTATTTTTTCAATATTCCACACGAGATCGACTTCTATGATCATTATTTTTTTACCATATGTACCTGTAGAGGTAAGTGTGTTTGTCTAATTTTTAGGAATATTTGCAAAATTTGAAACTTGTTTGGGGCCCATGAGTTTTTGGGGCAAATTTTAGGGGCAACTAGTAATGTAAGAAGCAGTGGCGTAGCCGGGGGGTAGGTGGCTCCCCCCCCCTCCGTTCGAAATCCAAAAAACCAGAAAATTTAAAATATAATTTTGAAACGAAATTCCGTCAACCCTATCAATAACTCACCAAATAAAATAACACGTCATCGCACTCGCACCGCTCCCAGAGCGCCTTAAAGGATTTTTCCTACAGTGCAGGTGTTTTATCATAAAAAAAAAATAACATTATACAAAATGCTTGCAAGGCAAACTGACGCAAATCAAAACTTTTAAATACACCCGCGGCGCGCGACACCCTCTTCGGATTTTATTTATTATTTTAAAAAGTTTAATTGATGTTTGCATGCATAATCTTTACATGACTGTGGCTTCTAATAATTATCGATTATAGTTAATATTTTTTTTTTGATTTCAATAAATAAAAAATAAACCTTATTTTTATAATTGTTTTGCTCGGTTATGCTTATTTCATGAAGTTTTTTTATAAGTTTTAATTATTTGTATTAGTGTATTAATATAACTCCCTACAAGTTTTTTTAAAAATATTATATATTTTTTCTAAATTTTAATTTTTTTATGGTCCAAAAAAGGGTTTTTTGGGCGTTGCACCCGAAATTTTTTTCACCTGCGGCGCTAGTTACTTAATTTCAGATCCTTTTTCTGGCTACGCGGTATGGTAAGAAGCAAAATGTAGTTTTTTAATTAAGCATAACAAGAACGTTACTAAAGTGTATTTAAAAATTAATTCTAAATAACTACCAACTATGTAGTTTGTTTTTTATAACAATAATTGTTCGAAAGTTTTTCATGTTTTGCTTCGTAAATAATTTTTTTGTAGAGAAACTGCATGTCTGCAGTTTCAATAGCAGTATTAAAAGAGAAAAATTACATGTCACAATAAAATTTTTTGCATCATAGGCTATGCTACTTTTTCTCCTCTACAAAATGACGTTACTAAACTAAAGATCCGCCGTGTCGTCTCCGAGCGGCCATCACCAACTTTTTTACGATTTTATTGGAAAAAAACCGAAATTTTACAAAATCGTTTTTATTTTTTCCTGAGCTTATTTGACTAGCTATGTAAAAATAAATGACACTTTGTCATTGCCACTTTTTCTCCTCTACAAAATGACTTTACTAAACTAAAGATCCGCCGTTTCGTCTCCGAACAGCCATCACCAACTTTACTTTTTTAAATACGGACCTAGATTTTTTTAACCGATTTTTAAACCCTCATACCTTCAAAATGTAATGGCAATATTACTTTCTCATAATAATGAATTGTCCTTGCCTATTTTTTGAAATTCATATTTTTTACACGTCTTGATAGTCCGGTCCTGGAAACGAATTACAATATTAATTAAAAACTTTATTTTATTTAAAACTTTTACAAATAAGTTTCATAAAAAAGTTTGTCTAAAGTTCAAGTTAGGTATTTAAGTAATATACCCAAAAAGAATTTTGACTATTTGAACATTTAAAGAGGGTGCCATGATTTATGAATCTCAGCAACTCGTTGCAATTCGTTGCCAGGCTCGGACTGACAAGAAGTGTAAAAATATGAATTTAAAAAAATAAGCAAGGACAATTACTCATCCTTATGAGAAAGTAATATCGCCATTACATTTTGTGGGTAGGATGGTTTAAAAATCTGTTAAAAAAAGTCCGTATTTAAAAAAGTAAGGTTGGTGATGGCCGTTCGGAGACGAAACGGCGGATCTTTAGTTTAGTAAAGTCATTTTGTAGGAGAGAAAAAGTGGCAATGACAAAGTGTCATTAATTTTTAATTAGCTAGTCAAATAAGCCCAGGAAAAAATAAAAACGACTTTACAAAATTTCGGTTTTTTTTCGAATAAAATCGTAAGTATTCGGAATATGAAAACTTTTAAAGCGGCATTATAATCAGCACTGAATTGCACAACTTTTCCCCCATTTAACTGTTTCTCTAACTCCTATAGTTTCCGAGATTCCAATGCTGGTATGTCGAATTTGTAACACCCTGTATATCCAGCTTTCATGAATCTAGCCAATCTTTGTGAGGATAATTTACCTCACATATATAGAACCAATCAGAACGCAAATTTTCATAGCAACCACCTTGGTAACGTGGTCTTACCCGATAAGACCTACGACTAGCTCGGTAAGACCACAGTAGCTTTTTGTCAAACAAACAGTGATTTATTTCAAGAAATCAAGTTTAATAAATAAATATTATAACCCCTACAACACTGACACACAACACTATTTAAGGTGATTTTAGGGCATAAACTTAACTTAATTATTGACATTTTCAAAGAAATGTTTTGACAAAATGTCTGCATTATTAAACCCAGTGTGCTTTGCTTTGACGTGAGCTTAAGAAATCTTGGCGTTTTCATGGCAAGCGTGATGAAAATAAGCGAATTTGATTTTTGACGTTGCACGCATCTGATTTAGTCTTGGATTTTTAATTAATTGTTAGTTGTGGCACGTTTATAAACTTAAAAGTAAATCATAATGATGTGTTTGCATATTTTCCTTTATCACAAACGGCTTTTATTTCGGGTTCAGTAAATTATCCAATAAAATACACCTCTAAAAGCGGCGTCTTATCTTCATACCGTTGTTTTTCACTCGAAACTAGATTTTCTAAAAAAATTTTCACTCAATATAATTTTTACTTATAATCAAAGATAAGACCCTCGAGCTAAAGCTCCCGGGATCTTATCAGATTATAAGTAAAAATTACATTTCGTGAAAATTATCAGAAAATCGATTTCTTGTAAAAAAACAGCGGTATTACCGATAAGACGCCTCCTCTATCGGTATATTACTGTTGAAAAGCCGTTTTCCGAATTAAGGAGTTTTTAAATCACATGCTGGCCAACGCGTTTGACAAGAGAAACGTCAAAACATTAAACGCTTACGTACGCTTATTTTAACTTCTGGACTTGCCTATACGTTTGTCTCGCTCTTAGGTTCCAATTCATTCTTGTAATCTTCTATTTAATATAAACTCATGTCAATCATTGGTAAACGTGAAATACGGCCGGTATTTAAATTTAGGTTGTGCAACTAATAATAAAATTCCCACGAAAGGTAGGATTTTGATTAGTAATTAATCAGTCTTCTAATCCGACCCTAAGAAAACGTTTTTAAAAATTATGTTTATCAGTAGAATAGTTTTTTTAAAGGGGAATTTCTACTGTGATGGTTTCAAAAAATCGAAATTTTTTTGCAGCGTTTTTTGACTCTCTATAGCCTCTAGAATAACCGCGTGTAAACGTTTTTACCAAATCTACTCCAAAAAAAAGTTACATCCAATTTTATGATTGCCGGTCAGTTCTCACCACTAGCTGTTTTTAAGTTAAGCCGCGTTCTCAGAGCTACGTCCTCTCGCCAGCGACATCATCTCGACCAATCAGGATCGTCAGGCCAGGCTCGCAAAGAGGCAGGAAGAATCAGCTCGTTTATCGTTTTTCGAGGAAGAGGAGGGTGTAATCTACGGGCCAGGCATCGCAGACTAAGTCACAGTGAGACTATTTTGTTGTGAGCCACCGTTGAAACTTTAAAGTTGTTTTTCTCGAAACACTGTTTTTCGCGCTGGCGGAAAGTACTTTGGTATGTTCAAATTTTCAGAATTTAATGATGTTGGTCTTAAAATGCTCTGAATACAAGTGTTTATAGCCCCCTCTAAAATCAAGTATTTTGCGATATTACAGAAAATGTTACGGCCCTTAAAATACAAAAAAAATGGTAAATTTTCAAAAAAAATGTTAAATCTCGCGCCATTTTAACAGTTACTCGAGTTTTGACTTGATTCTAGTGGGGGCTATAAGTACATGCTTACAATTGAAGAATGGGTCAATTTTATTTTTGTCATGAATAGAAAAATGTATTTGAATTCCGCCAGCAAGTTACGTTTTTTCTGAGGAGGGTAGCTTCAGCACCCTGTAGCACCCTCAAGTTTTTAATTGGGTTGAAAATTTTTTTGGTACTTCTTATCTTTAATAAAAAGAATTGAAAGCTTGTTTTTCTGCATTTGTCTTATTATCCCCAGAAAAAAATCGTAAAGAAACGATGAAAATAGGTCCATCACAGTAGAAATCCCCCTTAATATCAGATTGTATATTATTATGGGCACAGGGTCCTACACCACCTCCCGTCTTTCATAGCTCACTTATTAATTAAATTACGATTTTGATATTTTGCAGACTTTACTTGTTTTCTAGGGCGCATTTGATGAAAATATTTTTGTTTATACAAGGTGTTTCAAAAAAGTGTGACGTCGTAAGACTCTATTTTTTTACATTACACGCCATATATATTCTTACTTACGGTTCAGTATTATAGGCAAAAAAACATAAAAACAAAGAAAAATCAGTTTTGTTTTAAAAATTAATAAAAAATAAAAATAATGCCTCAAAAAAATTACACAAGGGTACTGAATAAATAAGGTCGAACAGTCGTTAATCAAGTTTAATTAATACGAATTGTACAAGGTGTTCAAAGTTTAGTGTCAAACTTAGCAAATTATAAATCAATTTATTTTCCTTATTTCAAATTGGAACCCCTGTATATTATTATGTCATTCGATGCAGAATTAAAAATCAAACATTTGTCTTAATTTTACAACCCTTTCGCAATTTCTAACGCATCAAAACTTATTTGCAGAAAACTCATTTTATCAACTATTCCAATAGTCATTATTATGAATAAATATTAAAGGTGGCTTTGAAAAACAATTTATTGATATTAACGTTTACTAAAGTAACAAAAAATAATTCTTTTCGCATGTTCCTAATATGAAAATTATATCTACGAGCTCTTCTTGGTTGTATTCCATCAGAAATAATAATATAGCTTAAATAATTAATAATAATCTAACAATATTTCAAACTACAGAATAACTATAGTCAAAATACACCTTTGTCACTTTAATAAACTTTAATATCAATAAATTGTTTTGCAAAGCCACCTTCGATATTTATTTATAATAATGACTGGTGGAATAGTTGATAAAATGAGTTCTCTGCAAATAAGTCTTGATACGTTAGAAACTGCAATAGGGTTGTTATTAGAACAAATGCTTGATTTTTAATTCTACATTAAATGACATAATAATATACAGATGTTCCAATTTAGAATAAGAAAAATAAATGGATTTAAAGTTTGCAAAGTTTGACACTAAACTTTGGACCCCCTGTACAATTAGTTTTAATTAAACTTGGTTAACGAGACGTTTCGGCCTTATTTATTAAGTACCTTTGTATAATTTTATTAAGAAGGCTTTATTTTTATTTTTTATTAATTTTTAAAACCAGTGGTGCAAAACTGATTTTTCTTAGTTTTTATTTTTTTTCGCCTATAATATGGAATCGATTTTATTAAAATTTTAGGGGTATTATGGCAACCATAAGAGGCATCCAAGTAAGTAAGAATATATATAGCATGTAATCTAAAAAAAGATCCTTATGACATCACACCCTGTATAAACAAAAATATTTTTCTGAAATGCGCCCTAGGATACAGGTAAAGTCTGCAAAATATCAAATTCCTAACTTAATTAATAAGTGAGCTATAAAAGACATTGAACTATTATACCTATTTAAAAGACGTTTTGTATTTTTCCATACGATTTATTGGTATTTCTAAATTATTTTAATTTAAATTTTAAAATTATTTTTTTTTATATGGAATTTTTTCAAATAGAAATTCAGGTTTTTTAGTAGAAGTTGTTTTTTGAATAAAGCAATTAAGGTGATCTAAATTCAAGTTTTATAATATAATGTTGTCTATATAGGTTGGAGTAACATGATCATATTTTTTAAGGCTTGTTGAAAATCTTATGCAATTATTTTTTAATATTCGTAACTTTTGTGTGTCTTTAAAATTTATATTTTTATGATAGATAACATCACCATAGTCTAACCACTTAAAATAATGAAATCTACAAGCTTTAATTTTGCATTATCTAAGTAAAATTTAAAATGATACAAAATTTGAAGTTTATGATAATCCTTCTTTATAATATTTTTTTCATAAGTTTCAAATGTCAAATATGGACCAAAAATGATACCAAGCTTTCTAGCTGATGTTAGTAAAGGAATCTCATAATTGTTAACAATAACTTTGAAATCAGTGTTGCTTATTACTTTGGAAGGAATATTTTTTGAACCGATCAGAAGTAAACTGGTCTTGTTTTCATTAAGTTTCAAGCCATGATCCTTTATTACTTTACCCACATTAAAAATATCTTCATTTATCAATAAAACGCAATCCATAAGATTGTTATTCTTTATTTTGTGATATATTAATAAAGGACCCAATACAGATCCTTCAGGAACACCTTATAATATTTTTGATGATTTTGACATCATAAAGAAATTTGTTTGAAATTCTTATAATTTGAAATCTATTGATAAATAATGTGTAAACCATTTACAAGTGTGTCTACTAAATCCTATACAGGGTGTCCATGAAATAACTGTACAACCCTTCACTACAAATTCCTCAACCAAAAATAAGGCAATCTAGGCAAACTTACCTATATGCAATGTTGCTTCGTGTTGCCGCTACAGGGCGCTAGAGTTCTCAAATTAATATTGTTTTTTCTGAATAATTTCTAAACGCCTTTATCGATTTCAACTAATTTTGGAACTAAGAATGACCACTATTAATAGCGTGTTTTGACGTATGCGCCATCTTTCTTTAATACCTACAATACCTCCTGGGCGGAATATAAAGATTTGAGAAACTTTGTTACTCAGGCAGTAAGAAACGAAAAGAAGGCGTATCTTCGCCATAGGTTTGAGATCGACCCAAAAGGGTTTTGGAGAACAATAAAGCATCTTAACATAAATAATACAGCCAATAAACATTGTGAAAACATGGGAAATCCCTCTGATCTTAATAAACATTTTATTGATATTGTTCCTAAAATAAATTTAATAAACAATACCTTTATTCATGACAATTACTGTGGCAAGCATCGACATAATGTTGGCGAAGAGTTCAAGTTTGATGAAGTTACTGAAGACGTTGTAGAAAAAGTAATTTTAAACATAAAAACTAATGCAAGAGGCTGCGATGGCATAGACCTTAAAATGTTGTCTTATATTACGCCCTATTTAACAAAGTACATCACTTTCATAATAAACAGTTGCTTACAGTCGTCAGTGTTCCCAGCAGCCTGGAAAAGTGCAAACATTATCCCGATACCCAAGGTTGCTTCTCCTGAGAATATTTCTCAGTACCGCCCCATCAGTATTTCGATTTCGTCCCCAACATAGCACTTCAACAACTATTACATGTTTCTGATGACATCTATAGAGCTTGCGACGTTGGAAAAAATACCGCTCTAATTCTCTTGGACTATAGTAAGGCATTCGATACTACTACTTCGGTTTTAGTGATGGAACCGTTCAATTTTTTCATAATTATTTATCGGGTAGGCAGCAGCGGGTTTGCGTTGGATCTAGCTTCTCGGAGTATCTGTCTGTGGATAGAGGGGTACCTCAGGGGAGCAATTGGGTCCACTCCTTTTTTCATTATATACTTCTGATTTCAGTGGTTTTTTAAAATCATGTCTTACTCATCAGTACGCCGATGACTTCCAGATATATTATTCTTTTTACTGCGCAGATATGATTCCGTCATTAGATAACATAAATAATGACCTTGAAATAATTTATAATATCTCAAGCGCCCATTCGCTCTTGTTAAATGGTTCAAAATCTAAGCTCTTGCTTTTTGGTAAGGATAACGAGCAGTTGACCACGAAAGATGGTTTTAATGTAAATATTAATAATATACCACTTCTTCCTTCTGAGAGTTCCAAAAATTTGGGTCTCGTTCTTGATACAAAGTTGAGATTTGAAAGCCATGTATCTGAATTGGTAAAAAAATCTTATTATAAACTAAAAGTTCTATATATGAATAAAGATGCTCTAACTACTGAAATCAAATAAGACTATGCGATTCACTGCGATTTTATCTCTCTTGTCATATTGTGATGTTGTTTACTGGCCTGCATTGACTGTTAGGGAAAAGAATACCCTACAAAAATTGCAAAATGCTTGCTTAAAGTTCTCGTACAATTTTCGAAAATATGATCATGTGACTCCACTATTTGATGCTTCAGGGTGGCTGAATTTAGAAAAGCGATTTTCTTTGCATTTAGCCACTTTGGTGCACAAAATTGTTTTAACTAATAATCCAGAATATCTCTTTAAAAAACTAATTCGTGGGAGTGGTATCCACAATAGATTTACACGTCACTGCCAAAGGTTCAGTATTCCAAAGCACAGAACCGGACAGTTCCAGCGTTCTCTTAAAATTTATAATTTTCTGCAACCAGGTGTAAAGTCGCTTACCGCGGTGGTGAGCTTCAAGAAGGCCGTCAAAAGGTCCTTATAGTATTCTCTCTGCTCCTATTACTATAAATTGTATGCTTATAACTTCCTTTCCTTAAAATACATAGGATTGTTATTTTTTTTAATCTATTTAGAAATTTCCTTTATTTGTTTGCCTTTTTGTTAATTACATATTGTCACATTTCTCACTTATTCACATTTTGCTCTAACTAATTATTTACTAGCTAGGACGTGCGCACTGACAATGTCAGTATGGGGCTGGTCTTGCCCTAGTAAAAAATTAATGACTTTTAGTTTTCATTTTTTTATGATTGTTATTTTATTTTTATATTTACTTAAATATTTATTTTAAGACGGTTAGATGAATAGCAGTGCTAGATCTCGCCGTCATCTAAAATTTTTTTTATGATTGTCTGTTGAATTTAATAAAGGCTTTATTTATTTAAAAATGGCGTGTGATTGGTAATCAAAAGTTCCTCTATTTGTTACACCCCGTATAAATAATTTAAATTATTTCTCTGACACTAGCTGACTTCACGTTGAAACCTTTTTGTCTCTTGTAAAAATTTAGCCAGACATGCAATTTCTCTACAAACAAATTATTTAGGATGCAAAACAAAAATGAAAAAGTTTCGAACACTTAATTGTTATAAAAATCAAACTGGTCGGTAGTTATTTAGAATTAACATTTTTATTTTTTTTGTTTCCCGTTCTGAATAAACAGCGATGATGAATTACACGGTATGGTAAATAATTTTTTTGCAGAGAAACTGCATGTATGGCGCAAATTTTACAAGAGACAAAAAAGTTTCAACATGAAGTCAGCTAGTGTCAGAGAAATAATTTAAGTCATTTATACGGGGGGTAACAAAATGGGGAACGTTTAATTACCAAACATATGCTATTTTTAAATTTGAAAGTATTAAAAAAAGATGGCGTATACGTCAAAACACGCTATTAATATTGGTCATTCTTAGTTCCAAAATTAGTTGAAATCGATAAAGGCGTTTAGAAATTATTCAGAAAAAACAATATTATTTTGAAAACTTAAGCGCCCTGTAGCGGCAAAACGAAACAACATTGCATATACAGTGAGTCCCAGAAGTAATGTCTAAATTCATTTAAAATTCAGCGGTAAGTTTTTTGAAAAAACGCTCGTATCCGTTGATTTTTATTTTTTAATCTTTTTTTTGTGGTAATTTTATGTATACAGGGTAGCCCAAAAATAAGTTACGACCATCAACTTCATTTTTTCAAATAAAAACATATATTTTTTATTTCATTTTTGAATTTTGCATTGAATTCTAAGCATGTTTCATGTACCATGTCGTATACATAAACTCAACAGTTACATGGATTTTCTTCCAAAGAAAGCAAAACGTCAAGAGTAGGACGACCAGATTTAGACAAATCTCTAACATGACCGAATTCTCTAAACTTAGCCTCTATTCTACTCACCATCTTTTGACATATGGGAGGACGATCAGGATGGATTTCATTAAATAATTGGGCTGTTTCTATTTGAGTACGTGTTTTATCACCAAACCCAACCATGCATAGAATTTCAATTTTTTCCCGTTCCGTTAACTTCACCATTATTGTGAAAACCGCAACTTTGAAACTACGCTTGACAATAATTATACTTATTTGAAATAAAATTGTCATACAGTTTCTATAGAAATAAACGGTGACAGTGACAGTCTTACTTATTAGGGAGCCCAAAATCACGGTTACTAAAAAGAACGGTTGTCTGGTAACTTCTGACCAATTAGAGCCTGCCTGCTGATGACGTCACAAAACGTCTTTGTTATACGGGTCTATTATGAATGCAACAGACAAAGAGAGACAGATACGCCTTTCTATGGAATGAACAAAGCACGGTATATATATTTGATCGTTTTTAGAAAATTTTAGTATTTATGGACCGAATAAATTAGTTTTCTTATTTCTGGATGCGAATTTTATAAAAATAAAATTGAACTAAAACTTGGACCGTAATATTAAATATTCAGTTTTCTGTTTTTCTTTTATTGTAGGTAGATAAGTCTACAAATACAGATCGAGCACAGGGTGCAATTTCTATTTAATCACTTTAAATTTTAAAGTTTACTTTAAAAAAAAACGTACGAGCAGGGCCGTAGCCAGAAATATTTTTCGGGGGGGGTTATTCTGGCGCTATTTTGCGCCGCAGGCGAAAATTTTTTGGGTGCCACGCCCTTTTTTGGGTAAAATACCCATAGATAGAGAACTAAAAACAAGTATTTTTATGTCTGGCACTTTAATTTCTTGTAAAAGTTTTTTCTATTTACCGACCTTTGTCCAATTTTCATCGCCTCCACATATTAAACAAACAAAACAAAAAAAGTATTGGTATTTTGGTATGACATATAATTTATGATTTATGTATAACTTATTAACATGCACGGGAAAAGTTAAAGCGTGACAACTGTAAACTGTAATTAATTACAAGAAATGTATTGGATTTTAAGATACTAAATTTAAGCGTCGCGCTTTCTCAGTAAACAAATTAAGAACTTCTAGGTATTAAGCGAGCAAGTAGTAAATTATTTGAGATTTGTTAACATTTCGGGGGAGGGTTACAACCCCCCTAACCCCCCCCCCCCCCCCCTGTAAATCACCACAAGAATATTACATTTGTTGGCATTGTTGGCTATAATACTATAACCAATCCTTACAAAATCCAGAATGATCTAATGGCAGCGCAAATGCAAATAATAACATAGACAGCCCTACCATACAGACCCACATAACAAAGTTTTTGTTTATTATTATTATGTGATAAAGACACACAACGTCTAGAGCTCGTCTGATCACTGATCAGCAAGTTAAAACGCGTCGCGGCTCGCGGCAATGCGGCAAATGTTGCCAGTGTTGCCACTGTTGTCAATCTTCGGACGCCAGATTTAATTCCGAATTTATGATTTCTCTTACAATACCGAATTTTTTTCGGGTTTAAATTTTGTTGCGAATTACTTAATTTGAGATTTTTAAGAAATATTTATTTTTTTACTTTTATTGAAACACTTTAAAGTTTAAGATTTTTTTAATTTTAAAAATTATTTTTGTTTCTTTCATCTTTCTGATTTTTTTACGATTTTAATTAAATTTTCTGAACTTCATTATTAAATAAATAATTTCGGGGGGGGTTCTAACCCCCAAAACCCCCCCCCCCCCCCTTAAATACGGCCTTGCGTACGAGTTGTAGCTGCTGTTATCAATGTTTATTTTTAAAAATATATATAAATTTTGTTTATTTCTTATAAAACCTATATTTTATTGTTCTGTACAGATATAATATTGGTTTTCTCATTTCCACAGGTTTCCATTACCTTTAAAATATCATTTAAAATCCCATGTTGCAAATCTACATTTGAGGCCCAACTTTGTAACGATATCCCAGGTAAGGGATATTTTAAAGTTTGCCTCATATAAATATAGGCACGCTTGCTAAAATATCGCAATGTAAAGGCCTTTGAAATTTCATCACTTGTCAACCTTGCCTTACTCTTTTTTTGTCACAAAATATCTATTTGGTTGGGAGTTAAAAACTCTGAAAAAATAGATTTGCTATTGTTTATTTATCATTGCTAATTTGGTTTTTTAAACATTAATTTTCTTTTTCAAGATCCTTGCACTTTTTAAATAAAATTTCATAAGGCGTAGTTTTGCTTATTGATGGGAAATTCTCAATTTCAAAAACAGGGGGAGAAAGTCGAGAAAGAGTTTCTGTTTTTACAATATTAATTGTATTTTCTTCAGGTATCAGAAGATTAGAAATTTCCGTTTCTTTCCTTTTTTTCTCTCTGATGGGGTCTTGTTGGTTTTATTTGGCAATACTAATATGGGTATTGCCATTATGTCTATGGGTATTGCTAAAATACAAAACTATGTTAAGTTTAAGTTACATTATATTTGTTTCTAACTTACCAGTTTTTTTTAGCCTCTTAGGTTGAGCGTTAATTAATTTAGAGTGTATTTCGTCCTCAAATTGACAAGACTCAAAATGTTTACTGCAAATCTTTTTGTGGTTAGGGTTAAAGGTGTCTTTTCTACAACAAAGTTTAACCCATTGCTTTCTTACTAGGTATATGATTTTTAGAAAATGTAAAAAACCGCACAGCTTCTCCATCCCTCTTTGCCTTTGCTTGGCTGCTTTTACAGGTAGCGATACTACATATCGTCCCAGGCAACAATTTTCCCCTAATTCACTTTGAATGTCATTTATGTTTATTATTTACCTTTTATTGCACTATACTGATGAATATATTAATAAAATGTCTCTTTATCTTTAAATATAAGTCTCTAAAACACCATACAGCTTTAAAAATTCGCGGAAAACCACTTCAAAAACAGAAATAACAGAATAAACAATGCTAATTCTGTATACAAATGTCTGAAAAGACGTTTTGTGACGTAGGCGATGACGTTTCGCCCGCCATGACACCAAGCTTACAAGGCAACCTATCTATCTAAAGACCTTGGCCCAAAATGCCATATTGGCAAAAGATTTGATAGATCGTTGGATTCCCTAAATGATATGTTCAATCCTAATTTTTTCAATAACTGTTGAGTTTATGTATAGGAGATGGTACATGAAACATGCTTAGAATTCAATGCAAAATTCAAAAATGAAATAAAATATATGTTTTTATTTGAAAAAATGAAGTTGATGGTCGTAACTTATTTTTGAGCTACCCTGTATACATGAAATTACCACATTAAAAAATAAAAATCGACGGGTACGAGCGTTTTTTCAAAAAACTTGAATTTTAAATGAATTTAGACATTACTTCTGGGACTCACTGTAGGTAAGTTTACCTAGATCGCCTTATTTTTGGTTAAGGAATTTATGGTGTATATTTAAGGTTTCCAAGTAACAATTCATGATTTGGAGAGCTAAAGGCTTTTTTAGATCTAGAAAAAAAATACTAGTAGCAAAACTTGAAATATCATCTTTAAGTTTACATAATATTGCGATAGTGCTTAAATTAGCCCTAATTGATTGTCAGGTAAAATATTGAACTTGATTGAATATTATTCTTTCAAGAATTTTGGATATTAAAGATTGTAAAGCTTGTAAAGCTATTGGTCGAAAATCTTTAACGTTTTGTGCATTATTTACTTTAGGTATAGGAACACTAATACCAGTTTTACAGATAACGAAATATAGTTATTTTCCTAACAAGTGCGCAAAGTGATACTTTTCCGCACGCAAGTACAGTTGGACGAACGACGCGAAGCGGAGTTCGGATAAGTTCTTGCGTGCGGAAAAGCACTTTGCGCACTTGTTAGGAACAACATTTTTCCTACGAGCTTCATATCAGATAACAACAAAAATAAAAATATGATAATTTATTTAATAATTTTTAATTCGACTTTAAAGAAAGAACTATAATATACTTACAACTAAAAATTACATAACAAAAAAAAATAATAGAAAATTAAAAAATTACATAACAATAAAAAAAATAATAGGAAACTAAATTATTTGTTTATAACATTTATAACAAAAGAGCAATTACTCACATTCTGCAAAGTGATAGCCGATCCAGTAAGCTCATTCAGTGGGTGGCTTATGGTACGGCTTGATAAGCACTGACTTGTGGACGGACAGTTAATATTATGGCTTGATGAAGGTTGACTTAATGCAGAAGGGCAGTTGTTCGTGGCCAATATTTTATTCGACATGTCCTTTTTTTGATTTGTCGAATCATCAATGTAGCTCTCGGCGACAGTCGTCGATTTCCAACCTCCGAGTCGCTTGACATTAGTGATTCCTGCTCCAGAATCGGCCAACATGGTAGCCGATGAACGACGGAAACTATGTCCTGTATAATGCTCTGGATTTTTCAATTGTAGATATGCAGCTATTTTCGAGGGCATCTTACCGAATGAATTTATTCCAATACATTGAGTACCGCATGTTCCTTGTTGATACTGCACAAAAAAGCGCTTGTGCGGAGTGGATGGTTTTCGCAAATTTGCATATTTATGATAGAGTTGTAAATAATGTCCCTTATTTGTTTCATTGGACACTACAAAGATTCTTGAAGTATTGTTTTTACTGTCGGGGATTTTGACGACTATCAAATTTCCTTTATCCTCTATGTGATCAACCATTATCTTGCAAAGCTCTTCGCGCCTGCAAGCACCGGCCAACCCAAAAATGGTGGCGACTTTTATAAGAAGGTAAATTTGGTCAGGTGCTTCTTCCATAAATTTGGAAACTTCAATTTTGTCAAAAATTTTGGCCTTTTTCGGACGATATCCCACATTTTGCTTTTTTAAAAACAATGTTAGCTTGAAATATTGACTTAAATCCAAGTTTATTTTGATTTTAAGGACACTTTTTAACATAGAGTACTTACTCCATAAAGTATTTGGCTGGAATGATTTTCGTAAATCTGCAAAATAGGCTAGGAAGACCTCCTCCTTGAAACTATTTGTCCCTTTGTTGCGGCACCAGTATTCAAAATGTTCAAATTGCTTCTCGTATTTTTGTTGAGATTTAGCGGGCAATAAATTTAAATTTGCAGAGTTTGCGGCCTCTAGGATGGAATCTGGTAGCTCCTCGTCAGAGCTGCTCATTTTAACAGTGTTTAAGCCTTTTTATGATTTGATAAAAATAAAAGTGTCGGTGTTTGTAGATTCTTGTGGACATAGAAACTGAGGAAAAATCTGACATCATGTGTCAAAATCGACATGTACATTTATTGTTGCTTGGCAATATTATAATCATTTATCACTATACGAGGTACTTAAAAAATACAGTTTTTTTCGTTTTAAGCTGAAATACAAATATCGGGAATTACGATTAAAAGATAAAAGAGAATACTCTTGCAACGGCTTCTCACATTGCCATAAAATAGTTTACAGCTACTAAAATAAATATAAATATTCCCTACCAAGGAGATTTTTGAATAGTTTTACTTTTCCGCACCCAGTGCGGATAAAAGTCTTATCCGCACTAGTGCGGAAAAGTGTAACTTTGCACACAAAAATGCGTGCGCAAAGTACTACTTTGCGCACGCTCGTAGGAAAAAGATTATTTGAAATTGAATGATTAAATATAAGTTTAAGAAACATATGTGATGATGGTACCCGACAGCAATGGCGGCTCGTCAGGTGAAGTAGGTGAAGGGGCTCTTTATCAAAAAAAAATAATTAAAACAAGGAGAAAAGTTTTTCGACAATATTAACTATTAATGTACCAATACAAATACCATTTTAGCACCTAAAAAATAATTATCATCAGGCCAATCAACAGAACTACAAAGATTATTCATTTTGCAAAAAAGAATAATTCGTAAAATTTACTCTTTAAGCCCGCTTGAATCTTGCAAGGAAACATTTCGGCGATATAAAATTCTTACGCTGCCTAGTATTTTGATTCTTAGTGCAGTAATCAGTGGCGGCTCGTGATATTTATCGTAGGGTGTGCGCAGCAGGCAAAAAAGCGCCGCAGGCGAAAATTTTTTGAGGTGCCACGCCCCTTTTCACCTTTGTATATGATTTAAATCTGTAATGCCTACACGGCTCCAGTTCTTGTTCATGTTTATATTATAAAATAATAAGCATGGGAAACAAAACTGAGTTTCTAATATTACACCCACATATCCATTTGTTTTTTTTTGTAAATGTCAATATTAAAATGTCTAATAAAAGATCGACCTTCTTTTTTCTTTTTACAAGTTTGATTTAATTTTAAATCCGGCGTAGGCCTTTCTAACCTTTTTATGTCAATTTTCCTTTGGATATCGAATGTCGAAAATTTATTTATAATGTCCTCTACAGAATTTTGGTCCATAACTATATCACTTCGTGTGACACAATCCAAACTACTAGCCATTATTAATTTAAAAACAACACAAAAACATCCACAACACCGTCAATAAACTCCAAACTTATCTAATCGCGTCAAAAACAATCATATTAAATGATTGAAGTGTGTATTCAGAAAGCGCCCGGCGACGCCCTCTCATCGGGCGATTAACCGAATATTCCCGATCAATCCGCATAAGGAAAATCGCACGAAAATCCATCCATAAGAGCGCCGAACGAATACACACAGCAGTCACAGCACACAGCCGGTGAGTCTGCGCACGCGCTCGGTCGCGCTTGAAGTCTTACGCCTTCGCCATTGTTATATTATACAAGTTCTTTATTTCAGTTACCTAAATATTTTTTTAAATAAGTATAAATTTTATTTTTGCTGGTGCTTGACTTTCTTAGGCAGTGCGCGCGCACGAGCGCACTTGTTGACGAGCCGCCCCTGGCAGTAATGTTTGTAAAAAAACACTCTTCCAAATTTCCCAATACCTCAACAATTCATAATCGTGATACTAGAAACTCGGATAAAATTTACATTTCTGGCTACAAAACATCCTTTTATCGAAAAAGTCCATAGTGTGTCGGCAGCTCTTTTTCTAATGCGCTCCTGGAAACTGTCAGAAGCATTACTCAATTCGGAAGGTTCAAGAACAAAGTAAAGTGCTACCTTCTTGACAAAAATTTTTATGATATTCGGGAATACCATGATATTATCACATGAAACTTAAAATAACTTTTCTTTTTCTTACTTTGACAATGTCACTATTTACTTTGTAAATGTATATGGTAATGAATATATAAATAAATAAATAAATATGTTCGAATTAATAATCTTAATTTAATCCGAATGTAGCTATGCATAATAGGGCCACGGTTAACTCCGATGGACAATAATTATAAACACTCGTGCATTCTGGCGCGCCCCAGCCGACCGTGTTCGTTAGCTCAAAGCAAGTGAAGACCCGCACGCCCAATATGGCTTTGATATTCACCGTTGCTATGGTTACGTGACGTCAGTTACGCAAACAGCATGTAACAATTTATATTATGATTATGGGCAATTTAAAAATAGATCAGTCGTATGCACCATTGTTTTAGCAATGGTTCGCCTAACCTTAAAGTGTTTATTTTGAGGCTTCGCGAAACTTACGGTTATAGATATCTTTTTCACGTGATTTACTGTGAGATTAAAAAGTTTTGTTTTTATTTTTTAGTTAATTCAGTAGTGTACGTACCTACTTAGTTGTGTGTTTTAAAAATGAACCCAATTAATGATATAGTTTGTAATTTGTTGCAAACTCCATTCAGTCGTTGGACAGATGAGGATAAGAGAGACGTTTTGTTACACGGGTATTAAGTCAATATTTGTTTAAGTACCCGCACTATATTTAGCTCTTCACCATTTTTTAAGACCGCGAGCCGCCACTGCCCTACAGTCGAAACAGCATAATCAATTTCTAATAATAAGTCATACGAAATAATATAAAGTGACAATGAAAATGTAAAAATAGTTTTTGGCCGTCTCTTTAAATAAAGCTAGGAAAAAATATAAACCGAAACAAGAATTTGGGTTTTTATTTTTAATCATATTATTAATATAGTCAAATTTTTTTAAGAAAACGCCAAGTCACTTGTCATTTATGGCACCCTGTTGACGTCTGGTCTATTTTATGTTTAGAGGTTGGCTAAAAAGACAGGACCGGACTATTTTTATGTTCCATTAACAAACTAAAAAAATATTAAGTTCCTTATCTCCCATTTTAATTTATAGAAGACTTTACAAATTTTTCTATTTAAATCATCGTTCTTAACTAAAGTTGTCAAGAAACTTTTGGAGATGTTATCCAAATTGGAACAAAAGTCAAGAACCTATTAGGTATCCAGTGAATGCTACCTAGATATTGTGATAGGAATTACTTACAATAAAGTAATGTACTAGTAACATAAATATTATCGACAAAGGTTTTTAAAAAAATTTAACTTATCGACACACTACTCTCCTTTGCTCGTAAATATTAAAGAATGTAATAAATGCCGGTAATACTGCACCAGCTAGGTAGAATACGTAAAACATGGTATATATGGTTAAAATATTGGTATACAAAACAATCACTATGCTTCATTTTAGTTATGACTCTAACTTTCAATCAGAAAACTCTATATAAATATACACTATATAAAAAACAGCCACAAAAATACTAAAAAACACCAAAAAACAACAAAAATAATAGGACGCGAACAGACATGTGAACTTATTACGGTCCACACTAAACCTAGTAACTTTTCGGCGGAACTAGAATCAGCTGTGAATGTCATCTGTGGCTTTCAACTGTCGAAACGCCGTTTTCTATCGCGATATGATCTCTACCATAGGAAACCTACTTCTTATTAATTCTTTAAAAATATTTGCACACATAGGCGCCGGAACTTCAGAATTGCTCTGGTGGCTTGGAGCCCGGATCTCAACGAATAAAAAAAACTTCCTTTATTAAATATACACATAAAATAATGTAATAGTTAATAAATTTTAAATATAATAAGGCTCCCTCCACAGTAACTTTAAAAAAAAAGGTCATCGATTCAAATTGTGGGCCCCAAGACGCGCAGAGCCAGTCCTCCATCCAAAGTGACTTCTAAAAAAAATGTACCGGGCCCGTACGAAAAGACGGCTCTGGCCAGTTAGTTCCGAATGATCCAATGTTTTTGTGTACATTTGTGAATTATGTAGCTTAATTATATCTTTGGTATTAAAAAATTTTCAACAAGAGATTTGAGGGTGAAAACAGTAGAACAGTAGTTTAAGAGTGAAAACAGTAGATCTTCTGTTAAAATAGGAGATCTGGTAACACCGGCTCCAACTTGACCGCGCCGATGCTTGACCTCGCTGACTAGGCCGTGATGTCAGATCTGCATGATGCGCAGATCTGACATCACTGCTGCCAACGTGTAGAAAATATAGATCGAGCGGATAATTAAAAATAGCCGTGTTGCAATATTTTTAAAATATTGCATTTTTGTTTTGTATTTTAGACGACTTTGTCTTATTTGCTACAAAATCCGAAAAATCACTAAAACTGGGGTATTTAACGAAAGTTTTCACTAAAACACTTTGGATTGGTTTCGAAATCATTAAATCTAGTGAAATTTTACCAGACCTGGCAACCTTGAGACTTTGAGACCAGGGACTTTCCAAATTCTCTACGTGCTCTAAGCAAAGTGGCAGACCAGGGTTGCCAGATCTAGCATAATTTAATTTTCAAAGCCAAAATAATTTTTTCCTAAATATGATAACCTGCTAAATTAAAAAATTATACGACAACTATAGATAAATTTTATAGAAAAAAATTAAATTATCAAGTCTCAAGTAACGCATGTTTGCAAACGAATTGCTATTAATATCATTATTATGTAAACGTACTGTGAGGGTTAGGCTATGGGGGCTACGCCCCCCAAAGAAATATGGCTCTGGGGGCCCAAGCCCCCGGAGCCCCCACGGAATCGGCGCCTATGTTTGCACACCATATCACTTTAAGTAATTATTTTGGGCCTAACGTTTTTGTATTTAAGATAATTTAAACCAAACCACATTTTTTTATCGGTAAGTGTTCACAGTCTTAGCAACAATACCATATACAGGGTTTATTAACATTCATTTAGTATGTGAACTAGAGGGAGCAATTTTTTTCCACAGATGCATAAACATCAATTATTCAACTAATTTCTTATGTCGAGTTATTCGTTATCGTCGACGTACGTAGACGAAATTTATAAAGTTGGATTTTTTTTTAGAGGGCCCGTCCGTGCGCTGGATGCACTTGGGCCAGGTTTCGCCCATTGTGCTCACCCTGTTTGGTTGTTACACCCACTCCGTGATACCAGTTCCTTGCACTAGTTTATGTAGGTCAACTGGGGAGAGGGTAAGGATGTCCTCTGGTTTCAGTTTTGGTTGCCCGAGTATTTGTTGCCTCTTCCGAACTAGTGACTCGCAATGGCAAACTATGTGCTGTACACCTTTGTACTCCGAGTGCCGGTTCTGGACCAATGAATGTATTTTCTGAGCCCTTTCTTCCAACTTTATCGGCTTTTTCATTTCCTGTAATACCTTCATGTCCTGGTACTCACTGCAGTATTACTTTGTTTACTTTTGCCATGGCATTTAATTCCCCTTGACATTCCCTACCAGTCTTGAGGTTACCTTGTTGCATATTAATGATCTAAGAGCTGCTTGACTGTCAGAATATATATGGACCCGCTTATTGAGGTAAGCTCTCTTGCTTACTAACACTGTGGAAGACTTTCCCAGAAGCAAAAACACGTTTTCTCCGGTCTTACTCCGTGTATCCCCGCTCCGGTACCCTCTTTGGTTTTGGAGCCGTCTGTGTATTATTACCCCAGGAGTAGTTTTTGGTGTTTTCCTTTTATGATGCATTTTTTTAATTCAAAACATGACGAACGGTTCTGGATATATGACCGACGTCCATTATTATTTTTCCACCCAGTAAATAAATTTATTAAATAATATTTTATTTACAAACATACTTTAATTAATATACGAGAAACGTGTGGGTAAAATAAAAGTAATTCATTATTAGTTTCGGAAAAAGTTCCCTGATTAATGGTTTGATGGTATTTAGTGCGGATTATTTAACCTCTTTTTTTGATAATTGCTCGTGGGTAGAAAAATAAAATATTTTGCGTATAAAACTCCACACTAATAGTGATTTTCATTCGGAAACCGAGTGCACAATGATAGTGGCGAAATTTTGTATGTGGATTAGACACTAAATCAACTCAAAACCAGCTATAGGTTTGATATGTACGGGGTGAGTATCCTAAAAAAATTAATTCCATATAAACTTCTGGACAAAATTAACGCCACATCATTAATTTGCCACCTACTTAACCCATGTCCGATTTGAATTTTTTTTTTTGAGTTTTAGGTTGGTTCCTTGACAATGTCATAGTTTTTTCCCTATTTGTGATAAAAAGTTGTATACAGGGTGCTACAAATTCGTGTGCGTACAAAAGGATCTCGAAAACGGTAAGAGATACGAAGGTGGATTAATTGAGGCAATTTTGCGTTTTTTGGGGCTTAGCAAATAATTAAAAAAAAATTCTAAATAATCCGAATACTTTCGGAGATATCCGAAAAATACCAAAATTTTTAATTTTGGTTTTTAATTTTTTATACCTTTATTTACGACTTGGGACAAAAAAAAAAACAAAAAACACTTTCTCACAGCCGTTTTTTATGTTCCACAAGATGGCGTTATTAGTTTTCAAATTTGACGTTTTGTTCTTTAGATACCAACCTTCAGTCATTTTTTTTTAAATACGGACCTGGAATTTTAAAAACAATTTTAGAGACTTTCAAGCTTTATAAATTTAATACAATTTAAAGGTTTTTAAAATTTTAACGTTTTGTTATCAAATAACACATCATTAATATTTAAAATTATCCTTTCTCTACTATTACGGCCCTGACAATTATTTTTAGGATTACTTAAATATTAAAATTATATTACAGAAAGTTATGGTGTTTAGGTCGTTTATTATTTTAATACGGTTTACTATAGGTACCATACTCTAGGAAGTAAGGAAGTTTTTGAGAGCCTTCCATTAGGGGTGCGCAAAATAATCGATTAATCGATTAATAATCGATTATTCGATTATCGATATATTTTTAATCGATTAATCGACAAATCGATTAATCGATTATTCGATTATCGATATATTTTTAATCGATTAATCGACAAATCGATTAATCGATTATTAATCGAAAATATTTCGATTAATCGAAAAATTGAAATATTTTCGATTAATCGAAAAATCGAAATATTTTCGATCATCGATATATTTTCGATTAAAATATCTCTTTTTCGATTAATCGAAATGAAAATATTTTGCGACAAAATCAACGATATAACTTGGCCGTGTTTCCGTGCGCTTTTTATAAAGGGTGATTTTTTAAGAGTGTCTGAACTTTAAATTTAAATTAAACAACAACCATATTAGATATCTCTAAACTATTTATTTTATGTGAAATAACACTTAATGGCATTAATGTTTGAAAATAACTTCAGTCAAATGTCCGCCGCGGCTTCTTCTAACAAAGCGCATTCTGTCAATCCAATTTCCGACCACTTTTTCAAGCAATTCGGGACTTATGCCTGCAATTGTCCGCGTTATGTTGTGTTCTAATGCGTCAATATTTAGCGGTTTATTGGCATAGACCAATGATTTAACGTAACCCCACAGAAAATAATCTAATGGCGTTAAATCACACGACCTTGGGGGCCAGTTGACAGGTCCATTCCTCGAAATAATTTTCTCACCGAATTCTTCCCTCAATAAATCCAGGGTTGCATTGGCTGTATGACATGTGGCTCCGTCCTGTTGAAACCACATCTCGTCCAAATCAATACCATTAAAATTTGGAATTAAATATTCATTAATCATCGCTCTGTAACGATCCCCATTAACTGTCACGCGGTTTCCAGCTTCATTTTTAAAAAAATACGGCCCAATAATGCCACTGGCGTATAATCCACACCATACCGTGCATTTCTCTGGATGCAACGGCAATTGTTGAATCATTTTGGGATTATTTGCACTCCAAATGCGGCAATTCTGTTTATTGACGTAACCGTTTAACCAAAAATGAGCGGTAAAATTGTGGATCAAGTTGCAATTGACTAAGAGACCATTCAGCGAACGCGCGACGCAAACGATGATCTTGCGGCTTAAGTTCTTGGGTAAGCTGAATCTTGTAAGGCACCAGACCAAGATCTTTAGTCAAAATTGTCCACGTAGTCGAATAACAAAGCCCAACTTCTTGTGAACGTCTACGAATTGACAAATTTGGGTCTTCATCAACACTGGCAGCTACAGCGTCAATATTTTCTTGGGAACGCACAGATTTTTGTCTGGTTTTTGGTTTAATATCGAGTAATGTAAATTGCGTTAGAAATTTGTCTATAACGGCGAATACCTCGTTCGGTTGGGCGATTATGAGCACCATAGAATTCACGAAGGGCTCGATAAGTTTGGCGCACAGAACACTGGTTTTGATAATAAATTTGGACAATTTGCAAGCGTTGCTTTGGTGTCATTCTTTCCATAATGATTTGCCAGACTATACTGAATAATTCTGACACTACAAGCGCGAAAAGTGACAGTTTATTTCACAGCCTTCTCGGATAAAAGTTCGGACACTCTTAAAAAATCACCCTTTATTAATATATATGCTTAACGGTCTAAAATTTAAATCGCCCGCCACGCCTTCCGGAAAGTTAAGTGGTAATGTGGTAAAGCGCTGGAATCGCAATTACAGTGTCATTTTTAGTTTAATTTTTTTAAATTTTTAATTAAACGAGTAAGATATTTCAGAAAAAGTAAATTTTCTCGATTTCTATTAATTTATTGTTTTCTGACTCTATTTGAAGAGATATGTGAAAATAAATTTTATTTACAACCATCCATGTAATAATGACATTTCATCTATCTTTCAGAGGTGGAAAGATGACGTTTTTTAATTTTTTATATTAATTGATTATTTTCAATAGGGCGATTTGAAAAAAACGATTAATCGATTATTCCGATTTATCGCTTAATTTCGATTAATCGATTATTTCGATTAATCGATTATTACGATTAATTCAATTAATCGATTATTTCGATTAATCGAAATTTCGATTATTTCGATTAATCGATTATTTCATATCATCAAAAATCGATTATTTTTTTCGATAATCGCCCAGCTCTACCTTCCATACCAGCGTAAAACGCGGCATCGTTTCCTGGCGTGTCTAATTGAAAATTTAATACCAAAATTTTATTAAGGAGTTCACAACAACTTCTAGTTTGGCGGATGATGCCAGATGTCAGAAAAAAAAATTAAAAATTAATTTTAAAGTTTCAATAATATAAGTTCAAATTATATCATCCGCCATGATGGGGATGTTATCCATTCACAAAAAATGGTGTGATAAAGGCGTGCATTATGTACATAGTATTAGGTAGAATTATTTTTTATTAAACATTATAAAATAGTACCAAAAACAAAAAATACATTATACACATATAAAATTATAAAAAAACATAATATTCTTCGTCATCTGAGGAACTGTCGTCTCCTCTTGGCGTTATAATGAACGGGTCGACGGTCCGATCGATCAGGTGGTCAAGATCCCACATTTTATCCTCTTATTTATTGACATGATTGACTGTTTTTTGCCAGTTCTCTGGTGTCACTTCCTTAATGGCTTGATCAAACAGTAGCCTAATGTCTTTAATTTTGAATGTCGTGTTGTGTCTTGCTACAAATCCTTTCACTTGCGTCCATATAAGTTCTATAAGATTTAGTTCGCAAAGATATGGCGGTGTGCGCAGCACATTTCCACTATGTTTTTCAGCTATATCTTAAACGGCATATTTTATAAAACGATGTTTGTGTAAATTTACTATAGATAATAGTTCCTTCTTTATCAAGTTTTTTTCTTTGGTTAGTTATCATTATCATCAGTAGTATCATAAAAAATGTAATGTACAAAATTTTGTGCGCCTATGGCCGACACCGAAATTGAGCCGAACTGGATAGAATTTCCCATTTTATTACTCTACACCTTTCTGAAATAGACTATAGTATTATCTATCGGGAATAAACTCGGCTAATTTTAAAACTCTCTTCTACGATAAAAGGTAGCATCTATACGGTTTTATTTTGGAAGAAAAAGGAAAATTTTTTTTACCCAAGACAGTTTTCAAAGGAATGTGCGATTTGCTCTTTCCTTTACACTAAAAGAACTGAATTAATGGGCCATTCCAAATTAACTGAATCGATGCAATTTCATATTTATTACTGTCAATGCTTCACAGTGTTGCAACCTATAAAAATAAAATTCCTCATGTTTAAAGAAATATCCCACGAATGCACATAAAAGTCTTATTTTCAGCAGATTACAACCACAAGTGGTCCTAAAAAATATCACACGAATACAACAATTTCCCTTTTTCCTCTGGAGATAGCGCCGACCTATCATTCTGTACTTTGGATCCTAATATTTCTCACAAATCCGGAAATGTCCCATGAGTTATTAACATTGTTATAAGCAATTTTACGGTTTTTATTGAATAACTGACCGATTCCAAGTTCGAGGTTTCCTCCGCCTTCTTTTTAATGACATTTTGATTTAATTTATTTATTTAAAATTGTATGTATATTATAAGTACAATGTGTTCAATAGCTACAACAAAATATATGCGCAACTTTATTAATAGTTTTATCAATAATGACTCAACATGTTACCGGCTATACAGGGTGTCCCACCGGGAACCGAATCGATCTATATATAGAAAACTATACATAGGAAAATTTTGAAAATTTGACAGTATGCTGATGCTGATGGGGGCGACCGGGCTAAAATATTTTCATAATGGTGGAATTTTCGATTATACCGGAAGTAAGTGTCAACTTGCTTATTTTAAATGGGATACCCTATATATTATTACATTTTTGCATTCTACGCAAGATTCTAGGCAGATTTTGTATACCATGTCCATGTCTAAACGTTTTTGACATATTTAAATTTTTATGTCAAAAATGACGTTTGCAAGCCTTAGAATAATTATCAATTTTTTCTATAAAGAAGCCTTATTTATTAATTTAAGTGGGATTCCTTGTTACAAAGGACCTGCTTTAATAGATTTTTTATAATATTTTGATAACTATTAATACAGGGTGTTTAAAAAATAAGATTAAAAATGAAAATGAAAAAACTGCATAAAGTCCAGATTTTCAAATGGAAACACCCAAATTTTATAATTATTTCTTATTTAGCATTAAAAATAAGGGTAAGGGTAAGGTTGTATATCCCAAAAATTCTTAGTTTTCGAAGTATTAATTGCCAATTTAATATTTTTATATGGGGATTTTGCTGCAGATTTTAAGTTTAATTACTCTTAGTTGGCTATGGCGGCGTTGAAAAACAATCAAATGCTAAAAAAATCTAAGACGCTGTCACTTAACATTATTAATAATCATTCCCGGGCGCTTAAATTATACAAACGAAGATTATTTAAACTTATTTATGTCACATTTGCCTTTCGATATCCGCAAAAACAGAAGCCATCACAATGTGCTTATTAATAATGTTTAAATGGTAAGTGACAGCTTTATAGATTTTTTAGCATTTGATTGTTTTTCAACGTCGTCATAGCCAACTAAGAGTAACTGTACCTAAAATCTGCAGCAAAATCCCCATATAAAATATTAAATTGGCAATATTTTGAAAACTAAGAATTTTTGGGATATACAATCTTATACAAACTTACCCTTATTTTTAATGCTAAATAAGAAATAATTATGAAATTTGGGTGTTTCCATTTGATAATCTGGACTTTTGACAGTTCCATTTGATAATCTGGACTTTTGACAGTTTTTTCATTTTCATTTTTAATCTTATTTTTTAAACACCGTGTATTAATAGTTATCAAAATATTATAAAAAATCTATTAAAGCAGGTCCTTTATAACAAGGAATCCCACTTAAATTAAATAAATAAGGCTTCTTTATAGAAAAAATTGATAATTATTCTAAGGCTTGCAAACGTCATTTTTGACATAAAAATTCAAATATGTCAAAAACGTTTAGACATAGGTATAGGACATGGTATACAAAATCTGCCTAGAATCTTGCGTAGAATGCAAAAATGTAATAATATATAGGGTGTCCCATTTAAAATAAGCAAGTTGACACTTACTTCCGGTATAACCGGAAGTGCCACCATCATGAAAATATTTTAGCCCGGTCGCCCCCATCAGCATACTGTCAAATTTTTAAAATTTTCCTATGTATAGTTTTCTATATATAGTTCGATTCGGTGCCCGGTGGGACACCCTGTATACATACAGGGTGGCTCGCTCTCGAGGCAGGATTCCATAGCATCTATACTTTTTAAAATTTTTAATTTTTTTAATGGAAATAAAAAATATATATCATATTATTTTCTAATACATACCCTATAAAATTGTAATTTTTTGCTCTTCTTTCGAATCAGGCTTTTAACCTCTATGTTCGCTGCTAGGGTCATTCCCAAGGGGACCTACAGCTTAGCGTGGGTTCCGAACCACGATCTTTAGTAATGTGACACTCCCCCCCAAGAGGTCAAGGGGGCTATCAATCCTCGGTTTCTTTCGCCATGGCATGACCTACCGATTGGGGAGTGTGTACCTTCTTCCGCACCCCACGAGATATCCGATCTCATCCGGCCTAGTTACCGGCGTGAATGGGGTCGATTGGGAGATGATACATTTTACACTCTTCCCTGCATTCTTAAACCTACTAAAATTCTGACATACTTTTTTTTTATTGTGCCTATGATCACTCCGAGGATTGAACTCGGAACGCCATTGTCGAGTGACTCACCACTGAGTCACCGCCGCAGTACGTATAAAATTCCACGCATATCTTGTATAAAATGTCATATGTCTAAATTCACCCAACTAGCATTTTCGGGACTTATAACTAAATATGAACTAAACCTGACGTCAGGGTTGGTGCATTTTTTTGGGTAATACAGTTACTTAAGATGTCTAGTTAGTATTTGCTGGCTAAATTACGTCGTGTAGATGTCACCGAGTATCTTTTTAATTGAGGTCGCGAATAATCATTGACTCCTACGTTTTTTGAACGTAGTAATCTGACTTTAAATACCGAGGTAATATCTGTGATGCTAAAAGTAGTCACACATACGTCGCATTATGACTCATTTTTGAAGGTCCTTAAGGGACTTCATTTATCGTCGGCCGGACGTGAAAATATTACTAAGAATATACAGAAAGTAATTGTTTTGACTTAAAGTAATAATGAGTTGAAAGTTTTACGCTTTCATTACCTATGCACAATTTAAGTATATTTATTTTAACTAAATCTGTCTATACGTCATTTGTGTTCTACTAATTCTTCACAAAAGCGTGCTTTAAACCCTTTTAGGTAATGACGTGACTCCGCCATATTTTGACGGGAGCCAATTTTAGAGTTTCGTTTTTCACAAGATAATTTTGGAAAACATAAAACCAAATACTGGAAACTGCCCCTATTTGATCTATAATAACCCACTTTACGTAAGCTACCCAAACATTCTCAATATTTTTATTCAAGTAAGAGTAAGCTTTTTATATAGCAGCCATTACTTATATTTTGTAAAAGAACCCACAAAATATTAGTTGGTCATATTTGTTAGTAATCTAGTATGTTTACCCATGCAGAAGTCAAATAAAGATATTTTTAAAACTTCCCGACATTTTAGGTGCAGGATAAGTAACAGATATACATAAAATTCGTTACTTATAATGTGCAGAAGTCATATACCTACTGACGTCCTTACAACCCTTATTTTGTTCACCAAACTGGTGCAAATTCGAGTCGTCTCGAAGTCAGATTGACGTAAGTTTCCCACATCAGGTTGAAAAATAAAACGTCGGTACGACGTAAAAATGCAATTTTTTTAAGATATTGACGTTTAAAATATTACATTTTCAGATTTTGACAGGCTTTAGCACAAAAACGGCGCATCTTAGAGAAAAATAGTTTTTTATTCTCTATCTAAAAGTTACAAATTTGTATTAATACATACATTTCCATAAATAATCTATAAACTTAATTTATTATTTAATATTAATAAAAAACAATATAATTAAGCAATTAGTTTGGTTTATTCAATAAAAACTCAAAAATTAGCAACGGTTATAAAACTCGTCTAACATAAAATATAATAAATCTGAAAAACTTCCATCACAAAAAGCAAAACACTTAAATGCAATAATTAAATTGCATATAAGATTCGTAATACTTTAAGTAATTTCTTAAAAAAAAAAATATTAATAATTATTTGGTTTTCCCATATATAATTTACATAACAAATTAAAATTATATGTAACACTGTCAATACAATGTCGGTGCTGGGGAACTATTTTCAGAATGGACAAGTTTTATTTTAAATGGTTTTTTACCACCTGACACGAAGACACTGTGTGTCGAAGCCATGATGGTCAACGTAAAAAATTATGTTGTTTTTTTAAAATTTTTTAATGGTCTTCTTCAATTAACGCGGTTACCTCAATCGAATGAACCTGACTTACTTACTTTGAAAATATTCTTTATTCATTAAAGTATAAGTTAGCATTTCAGGTTTTCCTACATTCTATTTATGTTATATTACATGATATAACTTATCCTAGATCTACTGTATTAGCACGCTAAAACAGGACACAACAACGAGGCAACGCCCTGTCGGGGCTGGTCTTTGCCCTGGTAGAAAAACACCCTGATTTTAATTTTATTTATATTCGGCCGGTTCCAGCAATCTTTGACCGCCATGAAGGAATTTGTTTTATTTGCACTTTAAGATATTAATTATTAATTGTAACTTGAATTCAAAAGATTTTACGCTTGTTTCACTGGAAAAACGGTACGAAAAAACCAGCTTTATCACTCAGGTACTAGTGTAGCGAAAATTTTTGCCTTGCGGCTCGAAATAAGCTGACTTGAAAGTTGTAAGGTTGAAAAATTATTAAATTGAAACCTGTAAAGGCTATGGTGGCTTCTAAGCTGTGTTGCCAGAAAGTAAATAAATGTTGTACCAGATTTTTTTTAATAATGTACCAGATTTCACGTAAATATATCAACTTAAAAAGAGCGTAAAGTAACATTTTTTTTATTGCATTTTTTAATTTACAAAAATATAAAATTTATATTAAAATATTTAATAAACATGTGATCAATCAAATTTTAGAAATACAGTGAACTTAAAATGTCAAACCAATTTAAAGTGATTATAAAATTGAAATAAATTTAAATGATTTTTAAACTGTTTTTGTTTTGCACTTTTAAAACCGATGTCTACAATTCAGAACATATTGAAAAAAGAAAGAAAGAAGGTGTTTCCGAATGACCACAATTGATGCATTGAAAAGTTCTGTTTTTTAATATAGTAATTAGGAATAGAAATTTTTGTTGAAATAATAATTATTAAAAAAAGAGGATTTAATGCGATTTAGACACAAGAGCAAAAAGCCAATTTTGTATCAGATTAACAATTGTAGTACCAGCGTACTTTTGTTAAGCCGCTTGTCTCTGATCTGGTACAATTGTGCCACTCTGGCAACATTGCTTTTTAGTTGAGGTGACAGTCGCTGGGACTTTACAATGAAGACAAATAGAGAAAGAAGGCAAACAAACTTGTTAATTGGTTGAAGCAAGGACGCGTCAAAAACAAGTGGCGTCACCATCGTGTCTGGCGAGAACCTTTAGTCAAGAAGCGGGACTTTTAAATGTTAACAGTTTTGTAATTGTCTTTGTGGGCAATATTTTAGAGTATTATTGAAGCCAAAAAACTATTCAAAATCCCACTAGTTGGTTTTATAAGTAATAAAAACCAAATAGTATTATTCTGAATAAACTTTTTGGCTTTAAAAATCACTTTAAAATAATCCCTTCTAAATTATTTATCCATGTCTATAAAAACGAAAAATAAAATTCCAGAAATGCAGCATGACATAATTTTATTAAACAATTAGACGTCATATATCACAGATATCATTCCAGTCATCTTATACTTCCTCGTAATCTTCTTATCGAGTTCCTTGTTTACTGGTTTTTCATTCATTCTCTAGATACTTGAAAGTTTTTTCAGCAATGTTCGTATTTTCAATAAAGATCTATTGTACTCACAGTCAGCCTGGTTTAAAATTATTTATTTGTAAGCTGAAGAGCAACGACCACATTATGTTTCCAAAATGCATTCGTTCATAAGCAACAGCTAATCAAAAACAAAAACACACAATGCAAAAACAGTTCCAAAGTGGGTTAAAATGATTTCTATTCGTTTTGAGTAATCCGCAAAGGGCTAAAATATATTATTTCTCGAGTTTAGAGTAAGAAAAATAATTAAAAGTGTTTGCAAATTTTGGCTATATTAGATATTATTATGAATTTGATGATTTGTACAATTATAAAGATAAAATCTTATAATCACATTTAATGAAAAGTTGTTTGAATGACATACCTTTAGCAAAATAACCTAAACCTAACCTACAAGCACAGAACTCGCCTACAAGAATAATTTATGTTAAATTGTAAAAAATGTTTAAAAGAAAAATATTTTAAAAATACCACTTTAAAACAGCTGCCACCCAGTAGCTGGCAGCGGTTGCAAAGCCGAAAGCATAACTATATACCCTAGTAGTGCCTTAACCCGATTGGGACTCTTCACCTTTAGATAAAATAAAGCATCATTGAGAATCTGGCCAGACCAAACAAGGCCGATTTCCTTACGCGTCAGTAAGAGAGGGCGATATATTCATTGGTGTTATTATCTCGCTGGTACGCCTTTAACATCGGGCCAAATACAGAGGTGGCCGGGGCAGCGTGGCGGCAGGGAATTTTTGCGGCGTCATCCACACATTACGGAGTTTTTTCATAGTTAGGCGTTATCAGATATCAACGTCTTAAATTATTCACATTTTCAAGAAAATGAAGCGTGGCGAGACAAAGTAATAATAATTATGAGTGGGAAATAAAAAGCTTGGTGTACAGGTAGGTAGAGGGTAGAGCCATGGCCTGCGCCCCTACTGTACGAGCCGCCACTGCACTGGCGTGTAGCATCGAAATCTATGGATGGCCGCGACTGTGTGTGGACAAGACAAACCACATGGATAAAAATTTTACTTAAATAAAATAAAGAAATTAAAAACTTTTGTTTTGCAAATATAGGATAACTCAGACACAAAAAATAGAAATATGTAAATATTTTTATAATATTAGAACATGTGCTGAAGCTCTGCAGCTCTTATACACTAGCTGCCACTGTGTTTGTCTATCTTGACTGCATGATTAGCAGGTTAGGTCCAGTGGCGACTCGCGGTCTTAAAAAATAGAGCTAGGTATATTCCGGGTACTTAAACAAACATTGACAAAAAACCCGTGTAACAAAACGTCTCTTATCCTCATCTGTCCAACGACTGAATGGAGTTTGCAACAAATTACAAACTATATCATTAATTGGGTTCATTTTTAAAACACACAACTAAGTAGGTACGTACACTACCTACTGAATTAACTAAAAACAAAACTTTTTAATCACACAGTAAATCACGTAAAAACGATATCTATAACCGTAAGTTTCGCGAAGCCTCAAGGACATTTTTTTTCTGAAGAAAGGAATAGTCGGGACTATATGTATTCCATGGTATTGTACCTAGCGAAGAAGACGGAAAAGCGCCGCAGGCGAAACATTTTCGGGGCCACGCTCAAAGTTCGTTTAAAATTCACCTAACTACTATCAAATTTCGAAAATTAAATTATTACCTCTCCCCCTTTGCACGGTTAGATTAAATTTTAATGTGTTTGTTTGATATTCCTAGCTGGCTCTTTATTTAAAAAAAAACATTTTTTATAATTGTGAAAAATATGAGTAATGGTGTCAATCCAAAATTTTAACATAAGACGTATGTATGACTCTAACCAGCGTTTTCCGGGCTCGGTTTTTCATAATTAAAAAAAAAGTAAATATCGCTCACCACGCCAAAATTGATGATTTTTTCAGAAATCATGTATTTTAGGAGCGTAGATCTAAAAGCAGTTTTTGTTGCAAATGCTTAGATTTGGAAATACTCCTTCTTAAGTGCCGTATATTTATATTCCTAATAAAGCATTCTCATTTCATCCCGCACTATTTTTTTTATTATAAATTATCACACTTCTTCCCTAAAAAATGTTTCAATTGAAATGTTTACCTTAATTTTTCTCTTATGAAATAAATACCTTATTGTTTTTGTTGTAAAAATATTTTATTCAATTGGGTTATATTTTTGTTGATTTAAAATAGCTCTAAAAAAGGGAAAACGGAACAGATAAGTATATAATAGAAAAATTCTATAAAATATTATTCTTTTTACTCGTTTTCTTTTAAAATTGAATCAAAAATCAATCAATAACTAAAACGATATGCGTGTGAAACCTTAATAATCTCTATATAAAAGGGGACTTTTAGAAGGAAAAGTTTAAAAGCTAAACGTTTCCTACAAGACCTTTGTAATCTAAGTCAAGAATACTATATTTAAAGATTTAAATTAAGAGTCTATGCGTGAGATGAAAATGCAGCCCGGCAGCCCCCCCCCCCCCTAATATACGCCACTTTTTGGTAGCCTTCGCAAGCAAATAACGCCACAGCCCCAAATTTTTTAGGATCATGCTCTAATTGTATCAAATTATGTAAATAATAAAGCACCCGGAATTTTTTTTTATCAGTGGCATGAATTTTATAGTTTTTTTCAAAAATGTTGGGGGGTCCTGGGCCCCCCAGGCCCCCCCGTAGAACCGCCCCTGGGTTCTGGGCCTATGCATGTTTTTCTCGAACCCTTTTTTACAAGTTCGTGAGCTTTTTCATTTCCTTTAATGCCTTGGTTGACTTCCTATAGTAAAATTATGTGCTTGCATGTCTACAAGACTACTCACTGCTACTTAAAACTGTAATCACAATTGCTAATAATTTGCGCTCACCTTAAAAGAGCCATGGCCAAGACCGAGACCGTCCAAGACATTGACCTCAAACGTTGTGTGTTGGATCAAGGTAACCGCTAGTGACCTACTTCTTCGGCCACTCTTCCACTCGATACGTTTACCCCACTGACCCCAGAAAGCAAGCGTGAAGAAGGAAGACGTGAAGAATGCCGATGGGTTTAAGCCGTCAACTTTTCATCGGATATGACAATTTAGTAATTCTGTTTTTTTTCGTGTGTCCACTTGTTGCAGTTCCGCGGATAACCTGACGCTTCCGACTGATGTGCTTCTGCTTCCGATGCGGTTTAATCTTTAATGAATGGTTCTTTTCGGTTGTATAAATATAAAGTTATTAGTTTTTTTTAAAAGCGTGTTTTGTTTATTTCGAAAGGATTGATTTCATTGGATTCTGACTGAAAAAAATTGTCGCGGTTCTTGGTGTCGGTCAAGGACTGACTGGAAAGGATTAGTATAATTGTCCCAACTTAGTTTCCTGTTGTATAATTAAAGTGTAACTTGTTATTTTAACGGGTGTGGAAAGTGGATATTTTTTAACGCCTTGTGAAGGTAATTTTTTATTTTCTACTTTTTTTCTTTTTGATTGATTGCTGTATGAATATTTTTCGCCCAACACTCTTACAGGTAGTATGTAAAAACAGGAATAATTTAACTAAAAGGGTATAGTAGGGACCATCGATAATTCATTTTCACTGATGACGAAGCCGCAAAAAAATAAAAAAATCAAAAGCATTTTCGGCGAAATATCCACACCCGCTATACATGGTGAGTCAACGATAGAGTAAAGTTAATTTTCTCCTTTATCTTATGAATCAGATAAAAATTCGATATACAAAAGTTGTAGAGATCATTGAGGTGCACATTTTAAAATTAATTTGAAGTATACGGGTTGGCCAAAAAAAAAAGTGGCGAATATAACTTAGTTTTTTTAAAGGGAACCCCTATCTATACAGGGTGTGTCAGTAAGGTGTCTGTCTTAGATAGCATCTAAACTATCAAAGATAGGGAAAAGGTGTAATACAAAAGTTAAAGGGTTTTTCAGGATACATACTATAAAAATATTTTGTAATCTACAGGGTGGTCTTAAAAAGTGGTACTGAATAATTAAAAAGAAAATTAAATGGGACACCCAGTATAATTTTCTTGAATATGATTCAATGGACTAAGGACTTTGCAACCCTATTAAAATTTTTAAAGTGAAATGCAACGTTGCTAAGTAATTAATTTTTTTCCGAAATTTTAGTAATTTTAAGGGTATCGTTAAAAAAATCATAGCAACCTGTGGATTAACCCTAGGCAAATATAATTTACGTTGTAAGTACTTTAAGGTACGATATATTGATTTATAATAATGTTTTTTAAATCTCTTATACAGAGCGTTCATTATAAGTTGGACAACTCGATAGTTTTAAAAATGCTTTTGTTCAATTTTTTTAAATGGGACCCCCCTAATTTTTTTAGGCAAACAAATTTATTTTTGGAAAACCTTACTTTTTTGTTAAACATGTCATATATCTAAATATCATAGTTTTTGAAATATTTTAGGATTTGTCTTAAATCAGGGTAAAAAAGGAAAGTTCTAATTAAACAATTTAGTCAAGATTGCTTTGGAAAAAAAAATAAATAATTTTCTTTGTCACAGCTGTCATTGCAAAATTATTTCGCTAACATTTTGTGCTTTATTACTGTTTAAAGTTTAGTTTTCCGAACTAACTTTATCGAAATAGAAAAATATGAGTTATGATAAAGTTAGTTCAGGAAACTAAAATTTAAACAGTAATAAACCACAAAATGTTGGCGAAATAATTTTGCAATGACAGCAGTGACAAAGAAATTTTTTTATTTTTTGTTCCAAAGCAATCTTGACTAAATTGTTTAATTAGAACTTTCCTTTTTTACCCTGATTTAAGACAAATCCTAAAATATTTCAAAAACTATGATATTTAGATTTATGACATGTTTAACAAAAAAGTAAGGTTTTCGAACGATAAATTCTTTTGCCTTAAAAAATTAGAGGGGTCCCATTTAAAAAAATTGAAATAAAGCATTTTTAAAACTATCGAGTTGTCCAACTTGTAATGAACGCTCTGTATAAGTGATTTAAAAAACATTATTATAAATCAATATATCATACCTTAAAGTACTTACAACGGAAATTATATTTGCCTAGGGTTAATCCACAGGTTGCTATGATTTTTTTAACGATACCCTTAAAATTACTAAAATTTCGGAAAAAAATTAATTACTTGGCAACGTTGCATTTCACTTCAAAAATTTTAATAGGGTTGCAAAGTCCTTAGTCCATTGAATCATATTCTAGAAAATTATCCTGGGTGTCCCATTTACTTTTCTTTTTTATTATTCAGTACCACTTTTTAGGACCACCCTGTAGATTAGAAAATATTTTTAGGTAATGTATCCTAAAAAACCCTTTAACTTTTGTATTACACTTTTTTCCCTATCTTTGATAGTTTAGGTGCTATCTTAGACAGACACCTTACTGACACACCCTGTATATTATATTATTTTCTAATTCCCCACTAAATTCTACGCTTATTTTGTATAAAATGTTATATGTCTAAATTTATTAGTTTCTGAGATATTGACGTTTAAAATATGTTCATACTTTGACAGGCTGTAACATTGAAACGTTTCATCTTAGATAAAAATGGATTTAACTTTTCTGTCTTAATTTTTTATTCTCTATCTAAAAGTTACAACTTCCGGTTTAACATGTTAAACCGTTAAAACTGTTTTTTTGGTAACATGGTAAATCGAAAGTTGGTTTCTTTGGATAGAGAATAAAACACCAAGATAGGGAGGTGAAAACCATTTTTCTCTAAGGTGAACCATTCCAAAGTTACAGCCTGTCAAAGTCTGAAAATTCCATATTTTAAACGTCAATATCTCAGAAACTATTGAATTTAGACATATACATAATAAGCGTAGAATTTTGTGGAGAAACAGAAAATAATATAATATATAGAGTATTACATTAAAAAAAAATCACTCCGTATACTGCAGCATAATTTTAAAATGTGCACCTCAATACAACTTTTGTATTTCGAATTTTTATCTGATTCTTAAGATAAAGACGAAAATAAACTTTACTCTAACTGTGACTCACCCTGTACAGCACAGGGTGAACAATTAAAGCGAACAATAAATACTTGATTGGTGATTTCTTAATATTACTTAAATAATAAATATTATTGTAGATAAAGTATTTTTCTACTTTCATTTAGTAATATGAATTTTACAGTTGTGTAAATCGTTTTGTAAGGGCATCTATTACAGCACTATTGCTGTATTAGATGCCTTTACAGCACTAGTGTTGTAATGGAAAAAAACGGGTTTATTAAAACTTTGCTGTTAAATAAAACCACACTTTTTAGAAGAATGATTTATTATTAACAATTAGGTATATCTTAATTTTTCTTGACTGAAATCATAGTTCTCAACATTGAATAGTGAGTTCATAGTGTAGATGGTTTTTGGGAGCGTTACTTTACGGAAAAATAACCCAAAAGGATTTTCTCAGACACCTCCTTTATTTTGTTAGCTTTGCACCAATCTTCAAACTTCTGATACTCCAACTCATACCGCGCCTTGGATTTTGTCGGAACTAAACTTGAGATCGCTTCGTTTGCCGCTGCTTCTATATCAGAGGGTAAACTTCCATTAGAATCGATCATTTTGAAAAACGCTTTTTATATTTTTGAATTTGTTTGACAAAGTTTCGACAGTAACCATCCGAAACAGTAACTATGCGAAAGGTAACATAAAAAACTTGATTAGTAAACTTAACAGCAGGTGCATTTTTATTTTTTAAAATGCCTTTTGCCAAATATTTTTATTAATAGATGAAAGTAGATAAATTTTGTACAATATTCTTGTTGTAAATTCATATTACTACACTCGATGTTTTATTAAACTCGGCTGACGCCTCGTTTGACAACTTTAACATATCGTGTTGTAATATGAATCTTTACAACACTTATATCGTAAATAACTATTAGTTGTCTGTTTAAAGGACTGGAAACATGGATGAAGATTCTTCTGTCATTCAAGTTTTTAGTTGTCATACTGACAGTGATGGAAGTGGTTTTGAAGGTTAAATTATCTGCAAAATTGCCATTGACACACTTATTATTAACTCTGAAAGTTAAAAAAAATTGTATTTCATAGAATAACGAAATGGGGGGGGGGGGGGGTAGTAGTTCTTGTGTTACCCGGTTATATGCTATTAAACCGCAAACTACGATACAAAAAAAATGTTGACATTACAGTTTTAAAGTTATTGTTAATGTAATAATTGTTCCTTAAATTAGTTTTTATTAAATTTTTGACACATGCTTAGACAGATGTAAAAAAATATATAGACAAATTCCTTTTTTGATACGCTTTCCAAAAAGGTGCTACAAGTGATATCCTCCAATTTGGAAAAAAAAAGTTGGTTAGGGCTCCGCTCCCTCCTTGGGATCCCAATTTTTTTTTTACATGACGAAAGCGGGATCCATAAAAAGTGTTTTAGGACGTATTTTTGGATTTTAGAGAAAACTTATACCCAATGCCGTTATAAGCAGCGTTCCATTTAAAATATCCACCCTGTATAAATATTGATCAGTAAAAAATCCGATTGATTGATTGACTTGTGTTTTAAAATTCACCCCAGTGCTCAAACTGCCTCCGCCCAGGCACACTGTCCTCATTCTGAAATTTTGACACATTCGTATGTGTCATGTGTCCAAAGGTCGCATCTGTTTACCGCAATTAGAAAACGAAATTTTTTCAGATAACGGTAAAAAGCAAACGTTCCTTTCGATAATAATCTTTTATCGCGAATATTTAAATGGTTAGCGCTAACAGACAGTGGCTGCTCGTCAGGTGAAAAAAATAAAACCAGGAGGAAATTTTTTCGACAATATTAAATATGAATGTACCAATACAGATACCATTTTAGCCCTTAAAAAATAATTATGTTCGAATTAATAATATTAATTTAATCCGAATGTAGCTATGCATAATAGGGCCACGGTTAACTCCGATGGACAATAATTATAAAATATTTAATAGTTTCGACCTTAACTTGATGAAAATCCATAGTAAAATTATGAAAGAAAACAACACTGTTTTTTGATTTTCACTTATATTTGTCAACATGACACGTGTTTCACCGTCACAGCGGCTTCTTCAGATGTGAGGTATTCAAACAAAAAGGTTTCATTATAGACACTAACAATATTTGGAAAATACCATAATTAGCAATCAGGTAAATTATTTTAAATTTACTAACATTATACATAAGATTAGGTGATTTTAAATATGTTTAACAATGGGGAGGTACAATTATCTATTTGGTCATTTAATAAATTAGGGGAATTTTTCATTTTGTTAATTTCTAAAGCCTCTAATAAATCAAGTCGTATTCCTTTTTGTTCTACGTGTAAAACATCGAAATTATTATTAAAAATATGATTTTCAGATTTTAAATGGTCTGCATATGTAGAATGTTTATTAATTTAACACTAAATTATATAATTTAAATGCATATGGTACAATTTGTTATTAATTTGTTCAATATAATAAAATCTAGACGCATTTATAATAGATTTATCAATAATGCAACCTGCTGAATGTGCATAGAAAATTAATTTCATGTAGCATCATTTATCAGTTGGTTTTCCCATAATTAGTTTAACGTTTCGGTAGTCGAGAGGTAGAGCGTTTGACTATGGAACCAATGGTCGTGAGTTCGAGCCCGGCAACCTACAAACTTTTTTTACATTTTTTAGCATAAGGTCGTAGAAAAAATATACTGTTCAACCCGAGTGGATTGTCCATATTGCCCTCGGAAGTTTGAGCACTCCGCCTACGGCGTCGTGCTCAATTTACTTCCTCGTGCGATATGAACATCATATCCACTCTTGTTGTACAAACTACTATTTTTCAACATGCGTGTGATATACGGCGCTTCCTAGCTAAATTAACCGTGCTTTTTTCTAATTTTTATAGGTGGTCGTAGGAAAATATTTTTAACAAAACAATGAAATTAAATAATCATTTTAATGGTTTTTATTGCCTTCTATTTTTTCCTGTAATTTTTTTTTGTTTTAAACGTTCTCACACCACACCCACATAGATAGATTAAAAGGTTAATAGGTTATATCTATGTTAAGAGCCATAAATATAACATTCTTGTTTACATTTCTGTCTTCTATATAAAAACTCCAGCAAATAATGCCGCCTTTTTGTGAAAAAGAAGCGTATACAGGGTGCTACAAATTCGTGTGCGTGGATCTCGAAAACGGTAAGAGATACGAAGATGGTTAAATTGAGGCAAAGTTGCGTATTTTGGAGATTAATAATTTGATGAAAGAAAATAGTAAAGGTTCCGATTGCTTTCGGAGATATCCGAAAAAAACCGAAATTTCTATTTTTGGTTTTTAATTTTGTGCACCTTCATTTTTAACTTGGGAAAAAACAAAAAACACTTTTTTATAGCCGTTTTTCATATTCTACATGATAGCTTTATTAGTTTTTAAATTCGATGTTTCGTTCTTTAAATACCAACCGCAAGTCAATTTTTTTAAATACGGACCTGGAATTTTAAATGCAATTTTACGGACTTCTAATCTTTAGAAATTTAATACAATTTAAAATTTTGTGAAATTTTAACGTTTTGTCATCTAATAAAACATTTTTTAAGTTATATTTTTATATCATTACGGTCCTGAACATTTAGAGTCAAACCAAAAAAAAAAAAGATTTCTGATTTGAGAAATCCGTCTTATTTGATATTTTGTAAGAAAAAAGACCCAAAGTCTCGGCCTCAAATATTCTGTATGTCTGTTTATATGTATTATATATATTTGTAGTTAAACGTTGTAAGTTTGTATGCTGTAGTGGCATGTGGCTTCCAAGAATGTTAAAAATATGCGAAAAAAAGCCCTCGGGTATAACATTTTGGCGATGCATTCACCATTTTGTTAAAATTACATCAAATGGAATACTTAAAATGTTTTGTAAAAACTTTTTATATTGTAGAACCATTTTGCTTTCAAAGTACATATGTTACATATGATGTACAGGGGCGGTTCTAGACCCAAAATATTTCGGGTGGCACCACATTGGCGTAGCCAGAAAATATGCTCGGGGGGGGGGGGGGGGGGGGTCTGGGTGGGCGTAAGTAGGACATTTTTTTTTCTGAAGAGAGGAATAGTCGGGACTATATGTATTCCATGGTATTGTACCGAAGAAGGCGGAAAAGCGCCGCAGGCGAAAAATTTTCGGGGCCACGCCTAAAGTTCGTTTAAAATTCACCTAACTACTATCAAATTTCGAAAATTAAATTATTACCTCTCCCCCTTTGCATGGTTGGATTAAATTTTTTTTTAATGTTAAAAAACATTTTTTATAATTGTGAAAAATATAAATATTGGTGTCAATCCAAAATTTTAACATAAGACATATGTATGACTCTAACCAGCGTTTTCCGGGCTCGGTTTTTCATGATTAAAGAAAAGGAAATATCGCGCGCTCACCATGCCAAAATTGATGATTTTTTCATAAATCATGTATTTTAGGAGCGTAGATCTAAGAGCAGTTTTTGGTGCAAATGCGTAGATTTGGAAATACTCCTTCTTAAGTGCCTTATATTTATATTCCTATTAAAGCATTCTCATTTCATCCCGCACTATTTTTTTTATTATAAATTATCACACTTCTTCCATAAAAAATGTTTCAATTGAAATGTTTACCTTAATTTTTCTCTTAAGAAATAAATACCTAATTGTTTTTGTTCTAAAAATATTTTATTGCATTGGGTTATATTTTTGTTGATTTAAAATAGCTCTAAAAAAGGGAAAACGGAACAGACAAGTATATAATAGAAAAATTCTATAAAATATTATTCTTTTTACTCGTTTTCCTTTAAAATTGCATCAAAAATCAATAACTAAAACGATATGCGTGTGAAACCTTAATCTCTGTATAAAAGGGGACTTTTAGAAGGAAAAGTTTAAAAGCTAAACGTTTCCTACAAGACCTTTGTAATCTAAGCCAAGAATACTATATATTTAAAGATTTAAATTAAGAGTCCATGCGTGAGATTAAAATGCAGCCCGGCAGACGTTCAAACGAATTTCGTCTCTTTTTGCGTAGATATGTGGCCAAGAAACCTAATAATTACCGAATATTGTAAAATTACCATTTAATATAATGGGTAGCTAAGAATTTTGCTTTGTTAGGTAAGTGTTAAATAATACTTCATCTGATTATCCTTTAAAAATGTAAATACTCGAAAGTGTGTCATGCTAAAACGCCCCAATATAGATCGAAGCGCGCCGCTCGGCTGTTTTTTAGTTTGGCTCACAGTTGACCTTATGGGTTTATATTAAATTAGAAGATTATATAAATGAATTGGAAATTAAGAACGAAACAGGCATATGCGCTTTCGAAAGTTAAAAAAAAGACAAATCCGGCCGTCGACTTCGGCGTTCAATAGGCATTTATGGAAACACAGTCGAGCAGCTCCGTGAATCTTGCTGTTGCAATAAAAACTTTTCGTTTGACAAAGAAAAATGTCTTACAAAATATGCGGATTATCTTTGCAACATTTGCATAAACCTTTTGTTTCATTAGGGATGCCGAATCGCTCGTAGTATGCCCTCAACCCTCATTTAGTTCGTTTATGTGTGTTTTTGACGTATACTTATGTGTGTCGTGACTTGTATTAAATAACAATGATTTCAACAATTCAAAAATATTACAGTTTAAAACAAGCGATGCGTTAACATTTGAAAAACCTTGATTAGAGGAATTTATAATTTTAATGACCTAGAGATAGAACATTAGTTCAACCACAGGATAGAAGGATCGATTTGATATACAAGTTCACAACTAAGGTAAACCACCCAATAATTGACAGGTTTTAGAGACATTTTTTTCCAAATTGATCATCCTAAGAAAGTATTTTGTTTTTTAAGTATTTAACTACTTCACGCAAATCGTAAAAGGCATTAAAATCGTCGAATTAAAAAAAACGGCAATATTTAAAAAAATTTTAAATAAAAAAAAAACATTATTAGTTGCATTGGGAAATCCTTAAATTGACAGGCGGAAAATTAGGTTTTCCCAAATTTTGACATCCCAATAATTGACACAATTTATTGTTTTTTACAAATTTATTCACAACTTGAGAAACTAAAATACTTACTAAGGCTAAAGTAGTCAAAGAAAAAAGGGCGAATATTAGTAGTATATAAAATAAGTAGAACTTAAATTAAGTAACTAAGCTTCAAAAACGTCAACTTTTTTTTCAAAATTATATTTTCTGTCTCCAGACACATATAAGCATTTTGGGAGTAACTTTCGCAAAAAGGCTTCTTTTGAAAAACTGAAACACCATTTTCATCAATCTTAAAATCAGTTCTCTCCTCATTAACTGCTTTCATGCACATAGCTTCAAACTCCTTTTCCTTATCAAAAATACTTTGTACAACGCAAATATATCTAAAGTGTGTAGCTTTTCTCTTACCCCCTAAAAACCTAACCAAAACGTAATCTCCAACTCTAATGTTATTTATCGATTCTAAGGGACAAAAAGAATCTTTGTTAGGATCATCAAAAATGTTGACATCATCCAGACTGTCGCCGCTGTCAGTCCAGTCAGGTTCTTCTGGTTCAGAATCGACTAAAACTTTCTTGCTCCTTTCAGCTTTCTTTTTTTCTTGAAGAAGTTTTCTTTCAGCTATTTCCTGTTCAAGTTTCCTTTTCTTCTCATCTTTTTTCTGTGCATATTTTCTCCAAAGACTGGAAGTAACTACTGAAGGAGTTATGTCAATCTTCCTCTTTTTTGTTCGAACAGGTATATTTGGCCAGTATAATACGTGTTTAAAGGGAGAAGGCACTTCAAATGGAAGCTGGTTACTATTTGTACTCGGTTGGAGTGATGGTGATTTACATCTTGATATGCTAAAATATTTTCTTCAATTATTGACACCCCATGTACCAAATATTGACATAATTTGTCAATAATTGGATAGCGAATATATTTAGATAAAAACCAAATATTGCCAACATTGTAAAAATACGAGCTTTTAACCCGTATTAAAACCGTTAAAAAATTCAAACTTCCAAAGATTGACAGGGGTGTCACTCATTACAAAACATGTGTGTTTTTTAGCCAATAATTGACATCCCCCTTTTCCTTCTGGTAATCATTCTTGTAGGATTACTTTATCTTACAAAGGTTAACTTTAGGCTTATTTAGCTTAACTAATACCACAAATGTTTAAAAAAGTAAATATGTTATTGATTACATACCTTTAAAAATATTGAGCACTTTTATATTCACAATAAGCAATAACACTTAATATCACATGAAGAAATGAATGAGTCTTCTCAACAGGCATTTCGCCGATTTTCGCCATATTGTTTAAAATGTGACGTGGTAGAAGGTTGCCAGGTTGTAGTCTCCATGCGTTGATGCATTTAATTAATAGGTCAGATATAAAGGTTTCTTAAATTATGGTGTATTTTAAAACATGTCAATTATTGGTTGAATGTCAATAATTGGGTGTTTTACCTTACATAAATGTAAGAAAATTATTGTATATGTATATAAAAAATAATAATGAAGGAAAGCTGTTGTGCTGTGTTTAATATAGTTTGTAGATAAGAATATTTTTTAACTACTATGTTAGTGGACATTGTTTTACTTACAGTTCACTTTATAAGTTAATCCATTCTTACGTACAAACTGTGCGTAAAGAATAAAAACGCACAACTGTGCGTTATGATGCCTAGTATAATAATCAAGTTAGCCTTGAACCACTCAAATCGTGACATTTATCTATCTTGAGTTTTGAATATTTGACAGTGACATTGTCATTATTTTAGATTTAAAATCGATCATTAATTTATTAGTAAGAGTCGTAAAAAGTATAATACGTATTGCGTGTTGTAAAGCAATTACCGCACTCGTCGGCTCGCCGGGGCGGGGCTCGTTTTCAATTTTTCCATTCGAGGTAATATGCTTTTCCTACGACCACCTATGAAAACGGGGAAAAAAGCACGGTTAACCTGGCTCGAAAGCGCCGAATATCACACGCGTGTTGAAAGAAAATATTTCAACTCTAGAGTGGTAATACAAGGCACACTATTTAATTTAAACATATGATGTCAATTTGACAGACCACCCCTATTTATTAAAAAGAACAAATTTTAGAAATCAGTAATTGTAAAGTGTTTTAACTTATTTTTCATGTATTTGTCGAGTGATTTAGAATTAGAGTGTGAAAATACGCCATGTGAAATTATAAAAAATGTTCATAAAAGAAAAAACAAGTCGCGCTGAAGAAAATGTCATATATTTAAACAACAAATGTTAACTGGTAGCCATGGACGCCATAGCGTAAACACTAAAGCTCTTGCCTACAGAACGAGAGGTCACAGGTTCAAATCCCATCAGAAGTATTTGACTTTTTTTTATAAAAACATTAAATAATTTATAGAATTATTTTGAATTGAAATCTTCCTTGTTGGGTGGATTTTTTTAAATTTTGATTTAATGTATGTATATTTCCTTGAAATTTAAAATTTTTCATTTTGGTTAATCTAGAAGTCAATCCAGGATTAGTTCTTCCTATGATATATAAAATATGAAAAAATGAAAATGTTAAACTACAAATAAAGGAAAAGCCTATTGGCAAACTATATGAAACCAGATATTAAGTGGAACATAATCCTAGGTATGCTAATTTCAACTCTAGAGTTGAAATATTTTTTTTCAACTCTAGAGTTTTTTTTTACAAATCAAAGGCTTTTTTAATAATTCTTTGTGGTCGTAGGAAAAATAGTGTACATTGCTCGTGTGAAAGTGATTATTCTAAAACTCGGAGAATTTCCGCACTCGGCTAACGCCTCGTGCTAAATATCTCCTCGTTTGAAAAGTATCACTTTCATCACTTGTTATGTAATATACTATTTTACCACACTTAAGGGGAATTTCTACTGTGATGGTCCTATTTTAATCGTTTCTTTACGATTTTTTTTTCTGGGGATAATAAGAGAAATGCAGAAAAACAAGTTTTTAATTCTTTTTATTAAAGATAAGATGTACCAAAAAAAATTTTTCAACCCCCAAAAAATGAAAAACTTGAGGGTGCTGAAGTTACCCCCCTCAAAAAAAAACGTAACTTGCTGGCGGAATTCAAATACATTTTTCTATTCATGACAAAAATAAAATTGACCCAGATTCTTCAATTATAAGCATGTAGTTATAGCCCCCACTAGAATCAAGTCAAAACTCGAGTAACTGTTAAAATGGCGCGAGATTTAAATTTTTTTTTGAAAATTTACCATTTTAAGGGCCGTCACATTTTCTGTAATATCGCAAAATACTTGATTCTAGAGGGGGCTATAACCACTTGTATTCTGAGCATTTTAAGACCAAAATCATTAAATTTTGATAATTTGAACATACCGAAGTACTTTCCGCCAGCGCGAAAAACAGGGTTTCGAGAAAAACAACTTTAAAGTTTCAACGGTGGCTCACAACAAAATAGTCTTACTGTCACTTAGTCTGCGATGCCTGACCCGTAGATTACACACTCCTTTTCCTCGAAAAACGATAAACGAGTTGATTCTTCCTGCCTCTTTGCGAGCCTGGCCTGACGATCCTGATTGGTCGAGATGATGTCGCTGGCGACAAAACGTAGCTGTGAGAACGCGGCTTAACTCAAAAGCGGCTAGTGGTGAGAACTGACCGGCAATCATAAAATTGGATGTAACTTTTTTTTGGAGTAGATTTGGTAAAAACGTTTACACACGGTTATTCTAGAGGCTATAGAGAGTCGAAAAAGTAGGAAAAAAATTTCTATTTTTTGAAAACCATCACAGTAGAAATCCCCCCTAATACTGAACGCAAATACTATACCTAACTGTAATATTTATACTTTAAATACTTCAAAATTCAAAAAAGTATTTTATAATAAATTACTTTTGAATTTGATTACGTATTTACGAGTTAAATACTTTTAAAAAGTATTGACCCATCTCTGGGTTATTGGTGTACGAAGTGTACGTGTTATTGTCTTTAATTACATTAAATATTTAAGTTATAACAGCTGTGGTTAGTAGTGTTTTGTATAATATATGCTTTGTTTATTTTATAATAGGGATGTTTATTTATAATAATCACGAATTTCTTTACTGGTTGATGAAAATGCCAACATATTAATTTAAAAATATAAAGTTTGTTTGTTAAACAAACCCAAAACTTAAAAATTCATTGGTTTAGTAAATATACAGGGTGTGTCAGTAAGGTGTCTGTCTAAGATAGCACCTAAACTATCAAAGATAGGGAAAAAAGAGTAATACAAAAGTTAAAGGGTTTTTTAGGATACATAATCTAAAAATATTTTCTAATCTACAGGGTGGTCCTAAAAAGTGGTACGGAATAATAAAAAGAAAATTAAATAGGACACCCAGTATAATTTTCTAGAATATGGTTCAATGGAATAAGGACTTTGCAACCCTATTAAAATTTTTGAAGTGAAATGCAACGTTGTCAAGTAATTAATTTTTTTCCGATATTTTAGTAATTTTAAGGGTATCGTTAAAAAATCATATCAACCTGTGGATTAACCCTAGGCAAATATAATTTACGTTATAAGTACTTTAAGGTATGATATATTGATCTATAATAATCTTTTTTAAATCTCTTATACAGAGCGTTCATTACAAGTTGGACAACTCGATAGTTTTAAAAATGCTTTATTTCAATTTTTTTTAAATGGGACCCCCCAATTTTTTTAGGCAAAAGAATTTATCTTTCGAAAAACTTACTTTTTTGTTAAACATGTCATATATATCTAAATATCATAGTTTTTGAAATATTTTAGGATTTGTCTTAAATCAGGGTAAAACAGGAAAGTTCTAATTAAACTATTTAGTCAAGATTGCTTTAGAACAAAAAATAAATAATTTTCTTTGTCACAGCCGTCATTGCAAAATGATTTGTGCTTTATTACTGTTTAAAGTTTAGTTTCCCGAACTAACTTTATCGAAATAGAAAAATATGAGTTATGATAAAGTTAGTTGCATTGTCTATTAACAACGTTTCAACTAGTATTTCCTGTCGTCATCATTTACGAGTAGTGATGGGACATTTCGAAAGAAAAATAATTGTTTATTCGATTATTGAAATCTCGAAATATCTCTAGAGGGCCACACGATTCATTCAAACGATTTTCGTTGCGGGTTGCGGAATTTTTATAGTATGGGATTGGAACAGTGCAGTAGCGAGCCGTGGCTAATAAAACAGATGAGGCAGTGGCGTAAATAGCCCGCCAACCTGGGGGTGGCCTAGGGTGGACCTGTTATTGTAACTTGCAATGGCGGCTCGTGTAGATGCGGGCGAAATTTTTTTTGGACCATGCCCAAATTTTAACAAATTTGGTCAATAATCAACAGTAATATCACAAGACCTCATTTTTTTATCGGTTAGATTTTTCAGCTGTCACGAAAACTTATTTTGGAAATTTTTCAAGTTGAATTTGGACATGTTTACTCTGATTAGATCCCGAGAGTGAAGCTCGAGGGATTTAATTTTTGAATAAACAAGCTCAAAGTTCAACGAGTATTGCCAAAAAAGTTTGAGTGAAAAATGGAAAAATTAACCAATAAAAAAATGATAGACGAGTGATATTTGGCAAGATTATTTCATACATCGTTGAATAAACATGCCTAAAGTTCAACGAGTAAAATTGCCAAATAAGTGCGAGCTTTCAAAGTCAGCTTTTTTTTCTGGGGAGGGGGGGGGGCCTAGGCCCCCCTGTAGTTACGCGCCTGGGTGAGGTTAAAAATATTAGCATACAGTTAATACACTACGTCCTGTACTACGTGTAATTTGCCCAGCGTGTAGGGGCAATAAAGAATTATTTTTAAGGGTAAACGATCCTTTTGTTAAGGAAATGAATTTGTTTACAGTTTTCATTATATATAGTCTTTATAGGATTTCTAGAAGTATAACATATTTTTCTAGTTTATAAAACAAATTTTAAAAAAATAGAATATATGTTTTATTTTAACATTACAAATACATCAAAACAAAGTATGATTCTAGTAATACCTAATAATAGAAATAAAGTACAAATCAAACAAATCACAACCTAAGTCAGAAAAAGGCCTTATACAAAAAATATATTAAATGAAAGTAAAAACAACGTTGTAATAAACAAACTTATTGATTCTTAAATTGATAGAAATACTGAAATATCCTTAGATCTGGCAGCGGTGTCCGTGTATTTAAAATACAGTATTTTCTTCTCAACCACAGAACTCGTCCAAAGAGAAACGCTATTAACGGGTTAAATAATTGATGCGCTGCGACTTTGACATGACATTAATGGCGATGCTAACACCCCGAAACGTAGTGGCTTTGAACTAATCAGGACGGAAGGGGAAGCCATCATATTATGTTTTTACTTTTTTGAAGGTAAAATTAATATTTTAAAATTTGTAGTAAATATTTTTATTAATTGCGTTTTTATTACTAATAAATACAATTTGCACTGCACGATTTGTAATAACAACGTATTTTGATTAAAAATTATTTAAAACTAATTTTAAATGTCAAAATATTAATTTATTGCGATGACAAATATATTTGACTTAACAATCAACAATGCAACTATTTTATTGCACAAAATCATTCAATTTATGTAAAATAGTTAGTTAAAGTGAGTGAAGTCAGTGAAGTTAAAGTATTTTAAGGACGCATTGAAGGATTTCTTATAAAATAAAGTCTTATAAGGACGTCTTGAAGGATTCCTTAACCTGTACAAAAGCAGAGGCCAAGGAACCTTCAAAGTGTTCTCAAGCTACTACATACCACCCGCAGCATAAATAAATTTATTAACACAATAAATAACTGAGATCACACATCTATGTACATAAATAAGTTTATGGTCATAATCATTAAAGTTCAGAATTTAGAGCATGATAGGTCGAGATCCAGTACCAGTAGAGAACAATAAACCAGGTTGAAGTCTTATTACAGTGAAGGTCAGTATCGGTGAAGGGCATCATTAAGTTCAAGTCTAAATCTAGTGGCGGTTGGTTAATATCACGTTCATCGACATTTTGAATGATTTATTATGAAACAAGAGAACAGCGACAGAATCTTATATAGCAAATTATTTCCCTTACCACTAGTTATTACACATATCAGGTACAAAGTCATAAAAGGGGCAAAGAAAGAACAATTTATGTAACTTTAAGATTTTATTCTTTACTTTGCTTTTACTAAAACTTTTGTATTTAAAGTGATCAGAACTTATACATATAGACTACCCTGGTTATTTCGTTTACTTAAATTCTTGTATACCCTTAAATAGACAGTCAACTTGATAATATCAGTAGTTATATTATGTTGCTGGCAAGAATTAGGTAATATACTACCTACCCGGAATATGGTCAATAACAAACATCGAGCCTTTATTTTTTAACAACATCGATTAAAAACTGACAGAAATTTTCAATAATAACCATAATTATATTATGAAAATGGAGACCTTTTTCTGGCAAAGATGGAAGTAAAAATCGAACAAATTGTTTTACAATTTGGGGTCGTCGACCTTTACCGATAGAAAATAGTTAGAACTCTGTAATGTGTGTAAAGCAATTTTTCACTCATGTAATTACCGCACGCTCTTTCGCAATTTTTCCATTCATTCGTAATGCTTTGGTAACTTAATACGTAATTTTTTTTTTGCGTGGTTGGCGGAAGAGCCAGTATACTTAGGCCTATATAAGGCCCATTGAATCCCCTATCGTCTGGGTAATGTCAGCCAGACGGGACCTACAGCTTAACGTGGAATCCGAACCGCGTGTATGCACTAGTTATCCTTTTTACCCCCCCAGAAGTCCAGTACATGACTCTCTTCTTCTTGGTAGAAGTCCAGTACATGACTCTCTTCTCGCTTCCGTTATTAGGAATCACTAGTGACATACTGCATTCTTAAATCCACTGAATTTCGGACATACTTTTTTTATTGTACGTATGCCCACTCCGGGAATCGAACCCGGGTCGCCTTGGTCGAATGCCAGTAACTCAACCTCCGAGCCACTGCTGTACGTAATATACTATATCCACTTACCGTTGAATTTATACCTAGCTAATTCCTGCATGCGCCGCCACTTTTGTAGTAGTATTCCTTGACTTTTTTACTGTTTTTTCGAATTAATAGAACAAAATTATAATTCTTTATCTACTTTCATTTAGTAATATGAATTTTACAGTTCTGTAAATCGTTTTGTAAGGGCATCTATTAGCTGTGCTGACTAGTGTTGTAATAGATGCCTTTACAGCACTAGTGTTGTAATGGAAAAAAATATGTTTCATCATCTGCAGTACTAAGAAACTTACATACGTCTTCCTTCGAAGAAATCGTCCATAATTCTCAAAGAGACCGGATATAGATTCAAACAGAAAAGTAAGATAACCAAGTCACGGTCTCAACAAATATATTTAATTGTGTATGGTTACACGTGTTTCACCCTTTCGGGCATCATCAGACCTTAAACAAGAGACCTAACTACCAGATACACGAATAATTAATAACACTAATTACCTAGAATTTTAAAAATTACGAAAAAAACAGGCACTTCATATTCAAACCTTAAAAATGTGTAAACAACAATAACAAAATGTCAGAGAGTAGTCGGGTCACTCGGATCTACGTCTACGTCTTCCTTTGTGAAAACTTTGGACTTTTTGGCCTTGTAACCCTCTGAAATTCTTTTTAAAAATGCGATTAGTTGAGAAAATTTTTCTTGACTGAAATCATAGTTCTCAACATTGAGTAGTGAGTCCATAGTGTAGATGGTTTCTGGGAGCGTTGCTTTACGGAAAAATAACCCAAAAGGATTTTCTCAGACACCTCCTTTATTTTGTTAGCTTTGCACCAATCTTCAAACTTCTGATACTCCAACTCATGCCGCGCCTTGGATTTTGTCGGAAATAAACTTGAGATCGCATCATTTGCCGCTGCTTCTATATCAGAGGGTAAACTTCCATCAGAAGTAAGTGAATACCCAACGCCCCACGTGTCTTTGATATTTTTAACGTTGCTATGGTTACGTGACGTCAGTCACACAAAAAGCATGTAACAATTTGCATTATGATGAAGGCAATTAAAAAATAGAACAGTCGTATGCACCATTGTTTTAGCATGGGTCCGCCTAACCTTAAGGTATTTATTTTGAGGCTTCGCAAAACTTACGGTTATAGATATCGTTTTTACGTGATTTACTGTGTGATTAAGAAGTTTTGTTTTTATTTTTCAGTTAATTCAGTAGTGCACGTACCTACTTAGTTATTATGGTGTGTTTTAAAAATGAACGCAATTAATGACATAGTTTGTAATTTGTTGGAAACTCCATTCAGTCGTTGGACAGATGAGGATAAGAGAGACCTTTTGGTACACGGGTTTTTTGTCAATGTTTGTTTAAGTACCCGCACTATACCTAGCTCATTCCCATTTTTAAAGACCGCGAGCCGAAACTGCCATTATCAATTGCGACATTGCCATTTTCGGCAACGAGATGCATGCGATTAGGACGACTGAAACTGTTATATGCCTTGTCATATCTCGGGCGGCTTTTAGTATGCAGATCTTCTATTTTTGCTGTTTTGCGCCTCGGTTAACTATTAACTTTCTCGACAGTAATGAAACACTTTCCACCTAAGTACAATATACTATTACATATACCATAAACTCCCTTTTTAATAATCCTTCATGGCGATGTTTAAACGATGAACGGTAACCCAGACGATTTAACGGCACAAATTAATTTCAGAACTGATATGGACACTCTTGAAAGGTATGCAATTAGATATCGGATATCGTGACCGATTTATAAACTGGGTCTCGAGTTGCCATTAAAAATAGTATGTTACATAACAAGTGATGAAAGTGATACTTTTCAAACGAGGAGATATATAAATTCTCCGAGTTTTAGAATAATCATTTCCACACGAGTAAAGTACACTATTTTTCCTACGACCACAAAGAATTATAAAAAAAGCCTTTGATTTGTGGAAAAATATTTCAACACTAGTGTTGAAAAAAAATATCAACACTAGTATTGAAATTAGCATACTTAGGATTATGTTCCTCTTAATATCTGATTTCATAGTTTGTCAATAGGCTTTTCCTTTATTTGTAGTTTAATTTTTTCATTTTTTCATATTTTATATATCATAGAAAGAACTAATCCTGGATTGACTTCTAGATTAACCAGAATGAAAAATTTTAAATTTAATCAAGGAAAAATGCATTTAACATAAATTTAAAAAATCCACCCAACAAGGAAGATTTCAATTCAAAATAATTCTATAATGTTTTTATAAGAAAAGTCAAATACACCTGATGGGATTTGAACCTGTGACCTTGCGATCTGTAGGCTAGAGCTCTATTCTCTACGCTATCGCTACCGATAAAGATTTTTGGTTTAATACATGACACTCTCTTCAGCGCGATTTATTTTTTCAGGTAATAGATTTTCCAGTAGATTATTAACATTTTTTATAATTTCAGACGGCGTATTTTCACACTCTAATTCTGAATAACTCGACAAATACATGATAAATAAGTTAAACACTTTACAATTACTGCTTTCTAAAATTTGTTATTTTTAATAAATAGTGGTTGTCTGTCAAATTGGCACCATATGTTTAAATTAAATAGTGTGCCTTGTATTTCAATACTAGCGTTGAAATATTTTTTTTAACATGTGTGTGATATACGGAGCTTTCTAGCCAACTTAATCGTGCTGTTTTTTTCATTTTCATAGGTGGTCGTAGGAAAACACCTATTTTGCGCACTTCATACAAAAATAACTATGTTGTAACCTTTTAGCGAATATTCCAGTTAAAGTTCTCACCCTATATTTACTCAGAAAAGGAGGAGAGTATCCCGGCAACCCCCCCTCTTTGTGCGTTACTGTTTCAATCTTCCTAATAAGACTTATTTTAACCATAATACAGTATAGTAGCCTTATTTACGTCATTCCAGCAGTCTTCATATTTTTTAAAATATTTTCTATTACAAATCGAAATCAAAAAAGATGTTTGACTACCTGACGTTGAGCTTTCTAGAGGGCCAAACCCCATAAAGGGGCAGGAAAATGGGGAAAATTACCATCATTTCTACAAGGCTGATATTAGAATAAAAATAAATTATGGAAAATATTTATTTATATTAAAAAAAAGTTATGCCAGGCGCTTTGAGCGGTATGTAAAAGTGCTGAACAATACAGGTCATTAACGTCATAATAGGGAGACGCAGCTAAAAAAATAAAAAAGGTACAATGTAAAACGTTCAAAAATTAAAATAATTAATCAAAAATAAAATTTTATTACGGGCAGCTTCGAGGGTACACTGTACTCTGTACAGTATTTTTTTATATATATAATTTATAAAGCATCAAGAAAAATAGGGCTACCGTCACCTTTTATCAAGCAAAATGCGTCCGTTGCGTGGCTCTCAGCACTTAACACGGTAGAAAATATAAAAGTACCGAAAAACGGTAAGCGGATAAACTTTTTCTTTTGTTTGAGGACAAAACGAAACTTTGCCTTCAACTCCTGAAGTATGTTTTTTGCTTAGAAGACTCCGGAGTGCAGTGGTGTGTCATGCTGTTTTAACCAGAGTAGGCAAAAATTGCATTAGGGACAAAAATTTACCTTCCTTAGCATTCAAGCATCTAAATTTCAAATTTTGACACAAAATGTCTTGTTTTCACTGACAAAAGAAGAATAAAACGACATTATCTGTAAATTAGTTCAACACGGCGCGGGCGGTCTTTAAGTAAACATTCTTTTAAAACATCGTCATAAAAATTGGTTTCGCGTTTTAAATCCTGTAAAAGGTCGCTCTCCAGAGAGATTAATGTTAATTCACTTAAGCGTGTCTCTCCCTGTGTGTTTCGTAAACATGTATGAATTCTTTTTAATCCAGATTCTGCGCTGCTAGCCGGAATAGTAACAATAACCGCCTCCATATTTCTTTTTTTACGAAAACGGCGCGAAGTCTAGCAAAAGGGCGGAAACACTAATTATAAATTAAAAATCTATGATCTAGGTACCTGATTGAAACAATGTTGCCAATAACGAAGTCAATTATTATCTGAAATATGATGATAAGCTTACTGATTATTAAATATTATGAACCTATCAGCAAAAATTATTTTAATTGTAACAAAAGTGCTTCTTATTTCATACCTGATCCGTTATCCCTTTAAAAATATCCTAACTAAACTAATTAATAATAACAATTATAGAGGCGTGTTTCATATTATACAGGGTGCCCGAAATTAGGTGACAATATTTTAAGGGGATAAAGTACATCAAAAAATAGGACTAAAAACCTCTATTAATATACCTTCAAAAATGCTTCGTAATGGGGCTAGAGCCCCCCGAATGGAAGCTATGATAAGCGGTTTTTTTCACAATATCTCAGAAACTGATTGAAGTATCAAAACAAAATTTGATACATGTTTTACCCATGACAAGACGCAATAAACGGTTTGTTTAGCTTAGGTGTATTTCTTCCAGTGGCGTCCCACTGGGTAGGTAGTGATGAGAATATTGCCCTAACTTTTTTATTTGTAGGATTTTTTAACGCCAGGTGCAATTTTTAAAAGCACTAAAGTCTTCTTTTAAAAAAGGTACTCTTGCTTCATTTTGGTAGGATTCACCATTTTTTAGTAAAATCGATTTAAAAATTTTCGGTTTTTTACAAGCTAAGGTGCCGTTGAAAAGGCAAAGGTGTTTTTTGCATATCTCAGCAAACACTTGATATTAAAACATGAAATTTATTAGAAGTTCTACTAGCGACAAGGCATATTTATTAAAGGATGTAACATTAAAATAGTTTTCCAGTGGCGTCGCACGGGGTGGAGCCTAAAGTAAATATTACAATTTTTTTTTAATTTGAGGGGCTTTCATACTTTTAATGTAATATTTTAAAATTTTTAAATTTTTTTTAATAAACCCCATTATTGTAATTTTTTTTAGACCTTGTTTTTTAAATATTTATTTGTATAAGAGACTTAAAATAAAACAAAAAAGAATAACAAATTACAAATCAAATTTAATTGTAAAACCACACGGGAAACTAATTCTTAAGCAAATGTTCGAAATGATTTCCATTTTGTTGGATGCAAAATCTGGACCTGCGTGTTATGTTTTGTGAGGCACGCAGAATTTGAAAATGGTATAAAAGGAAAGCCTCTCAAATAAAAAAAAATAGTAATATTTACTTTAGGCTCCAATCCGTGCGACACCACTGGAAAAATATTTTAATGTTACATTCTTTAATAAATATGCCTTGTCGCTAGTAGAACTTCTAATAAAGTTCATGTTTTAAAATCAAGTGTTTGCTGAGATATGCAAAAAACACCTTAGCCTTTTCAACGGCTTGTAAAAAACCGAAAATTTTTAAATCGATTTTACTGAAAAATGGTAAATCCTACCAAAATAAAGCAAGAGTATCTTTTTTCGATAGAAGACTTTAGTGCTTTTAAAAATTGCACCTGGCGTTAAAAAATCCTACAAATAAAAAAGTTAGGACCATATTCTCATCACTACCTACCCAGTGGGACGCCACTGGAAGAAATACACCTAAGCTAAACAAACCGTTTATTGCGTCTTGTCATGGGTAAAACATGTATCAAATTTTGTTTTAATACTTCAATTAGTTTCTGAGATATTGTGAAAAAACCGCTTATCATAGCTTCCATTCGGGGGGCTTTAGCCCCATAACGAAGCATTTTTGAAGGTATATTAATAGAGGATTTTAGTCCTATTTTTGGATGTACTTTATCCCCTTAAAATATTGTCACCTAATTTCGGGACATCCTGTATATTGAGAAAGCGAAGTATTTTTCAAACTACGGTAAAACTTGAAGATTAACACCAATGCATTTACCAAACGCGTGCTTTGTTGACGCGGGCTGATAGACGAAGAAAGGTTGAAGGTTGCGACGGGTTAAATTGTTACATCTTTTTCTACCCTACTGCCTACCGGCTCTATCGCTTGCTTCCACTCGTACAAAAGCAGTGCTTTTACTTTTGCATAAGCGGCTAATGTACAGCGCGATCTTTGCTTTTAGAACGGTCTTACGGAATGCTGATACAGGGATTTAATTTACGATATAAATAAGCAAATAATGCGTTCATGGAAATGATATAGGATTAATATTTTGGTCCTATATTATTATTTATTATATCAATTGCCAAAGTTGTATTACACTAATAAAAACTAAAATACAAAAAAAAATTGTTTCTGTTTGTTTTATTGTACCCAGGGTAGGCAATGCTTTTTTGCCTATATTGTATGCACGCACTGCCGGAATGGGTTACACTTTAAACGCCTTTTTTTCAAACTTTTAGCAATTGTATAATTAAAAAAACTATAGTTTTCCATAGAGAAATGCGCCGCCGCTGCATTTATGACAGACACTAGATTTCGAACAATGCATTTTAGGGAATCGCGGTTTTCACATTTCCTTATCCTAGTTTAAAATTCTGTATCCAGGAAAGAAGGGAAGGAAAAAATAAATAGAAATAATTGACTTTTTATTGATATTAATAATAATATATAATAATAATTTATTCATAATAAACTATAAACAAAAAGTTTTCATAATATTATCAAGCTTAAGTTTACCATGAATGCCTCCCCTTCAGTTTTACTTTAAAAGGCACGTGTATGTGCCTTGAGAGAAGTCTAAGTTTATTGATATTAATGATTTTAATATTGTAATTAGGCCAGCCTTATTAACTAAAGTGATTCGTTAATTTTGTTTTTATTTATCAAAACAAGCAGAAATTATACAGTTATAAAAATATACATAATATATATAGTTACTAGTTGGATGCACGTCACAACTCGCAAATATATTAGCAAAACAAGAATAAAAAATAAAGTAAGGTCTGTTATGAATTAAAGGGTCCTGTCAATTGACATTGATAAATTAACCAACAACATTATCACTTCGAAGAACTTTAATTTTGCGTATTAAAAGGTATTTAAAGTGAAAAATAATTACATGGTACATATTTTCTCATGATTCAGCAAAAGAAGAAATGTCCATTTTCAAGTTTATTTCATTCCTGACAGAATTGAAAAAATATACGATTTAGTCAACGACATGACTTAAATCAAAAATTACGTCAGAAACTGTGACATGCATCATCATGCACAAGTAATTGTACGAACATTAAAACATATTTATGATAAAACGATGTATCTCCTCCAATAACAGAGATAATGAAGTAAACCAAAAATGAAAATATGCGGGAAAGATGAAGCTACAGTCTGATTTCAACTGTTATATGTCACAGTTGCTAGTATACTCCACATGGTGATACAAATTTTCAAAAAAAACATACTTTTTACTATTCCTCGATCTAGTCTAGTAATTATTTTATTTGTGAGTTGAGCGAATTAATATCTATGTTAGTGTTTATTTCCCCTAAGATCAGTAGCGGTGATGTGGGGAGGCCCCAACAGCTGCTAGAAAAGGCCTCACATTGCCCTCATTGGCGTATTAATCTTTTTATCAGTGTTGCTGATCTTTCGTGCAGGCGCGACGACAGAGGAGGCCCCAACAGCTGCTAGAAAGGGCCTCACATTGCCCTCATATGCGTATTAATCTTTATATTAATGTTGCCTTTGTAGGGTAAAAATAAGGACACTATGGTAGAATTAACAAAACCTATTTTACCTTTATTAATAAATAACAAATTGTTTAATATTATTGTTATAAGTTACTGCTTAACATTGAACACCATAACAAGGTTAAGTCAGGGGTTATAGTCATTGTCAGACGTGATGTGGAAATCACTCTTAATACTTATAACAATAATATTTCCTTCTAAACCAAAGGTTATTATCGTAGTTTAAGGTTAGTACGTAGTATAAATAAGATTATAATATAGTAAGTTAGATTAGGTTAGATTCTACAAGACTCTATAAGTTAGATAAGGTTCATTATAGCTCTGATATAATATAACTACTAGTAACAAATATACCCTTTTTAATACCTAACCAGTAAAACAAGTATTTTACTTCTTCGAACCAAGTAGGCCATCCTGCCAGTCCAACTACAGTATATGGATTTTCAGTAACTACCTTACTTGGCGATCCTGCCAGTCCAACGTCAGTACATGGATTTTTAGTAACTACCTTACACCCTTTTTAATACCTAACCAGTAAAACAACTATTTTACTTCTTCGAACCAAGTAGGCCGTCCTGCCAGTCCAACTACAGTACATGGATTTTCAGTAACTACCTTACACTTTTCTTCCAAGTACTGATCGTCCTGATTCGGGTTAAATTGATTATTGACATTTTGAAAAATCTGTCGTTATCGCCGGCAAGCAATGACATCAACCTACAATACAAAAAAAACATTTAAATCGAATCGTAGGTTCAGAAAAATTTAGCACCAAAATGAGGCAGATTTTTGATATTGTATTAATATTGTCCATTAGTTTATACAGGGTCCTGCACCTCACCTACCGTCTTCTATAGCTCATTTATTAATTAAGTTAGGATTTTGATATTTTGCAGACTTTACCTGTATACTAGGGCGCATTTTAGGAAAATATTTTTGTTTATACAGGGTGTTTCAAAAAAGTGTGACGTCATAAGTATCTTTTTTTTTTTTATTACATGCAATATACAGGGTGTTCCATAACTTATGGGCCGTAGAGTAACTGGGTATACTAGATATCAAACTAAGCCGATTATGTCATATAAGTTTTTTTTTTGATAATTAAAATATTAATTTAATTATGCTTTTTTATGCTTTGGGATGTTTAAAGGGAAATATCTCGAAAACCGTTAAAGATATTAATATCAATCAAGTACACCTTTTTGACTCAGAAAACGCCCTTCTTTAAGAAACTATAATTGAAAAACACCTAATATCACAGGTAAGAAAAAAATCGTAGATTTATGAAGCCCAGTGTATGCAACTAGCGCCCTCTAGTTTGAAACTTAAACATTTCTACTAATTGTTATTTCTTGCTCATAAAAACATAATATTGCCAACTTTCAATTCGATTCATTAAACCGTTTTAAAATTATGGCTTATTTTCGAGAATAAACTTTTACTTTCAACACCCTGTATCTCTAGAACGAGTAACAATCCGAAAAACTATGACTTAATCGGCTTAGTTTGATGTCTAGTATCTCCAGTTACTCTACGGCCCATAAGTTATGGGACACCCTGTATATTCTTACTTATTTGGATGCCTCTTATAGTTGCCCACATACCTACATACATAGATCTAACAGTTCCGTTAACCAAGTTTTATTAATACGAATTGTACAGGGTGTCGAAAGTGTAGTGTCAAATTTTGCAAACTTTAAAGCAATTTATTTTTCTTATTTCAAATTGGAATTCCTGTATATCATTCGATGCAGAATTAAAACACAAACATTTGTCCTAATTACAACCCAGAAAACGTGTGAATGTATGTGTCTTTGTTATTGGTAAATTTACTAAATGCTGTAAGGGATGCAATGTGGCTACAACACGATGGAGTCCTAGCCCACTATTCATTACAGATCAGGGACTATTTCAACACAACTTTCCCAAATCGGAAGATTGGAACAGGGGGCCATGTAAATGGCCACCCCGATCACCTGACTTAACTAAATTCGATTTTTTTCTTGTGGGGCTACGTTAAGGAAATCATTTTTATCAGGAACCACCAACGACATCAACAGACATGCAGCAAAGAATCGTAAATGCATTACACAACATTACCCCCGACTTATTACGAAGAGTAGAAAAGTCATTTGATACTCGTCTTCGTTGTATCTCCAAAAGAACGGAAGACATACCGAACATATATTCTAGTAGGTAATTTTAAGTATGTATGTATATTTACGTAATTTATAATTTTATTTTATTAAATTTTAATATCAATAAATTGTTTTTAAAAGCCTCTTTTAATATTTCTTCATAATAATGACTGTTGGAATAGTTGATAAAATGAGTTTTCTGCAAATAAGTCTTGATACGTTAGAAATTGCGATAGGGTTGTAATTAGGACAAATGTTTGATTTGAATTTCTGCATCGAATGACATAATAATAAACAGGGGTTCCAATTTGAAATAAGAGAAATAAATTGCTTTAAACTTTGCAAAGTTTGACACCAAACTGTGGATACCCTGTACAATTCGTATTAATCAAACTTGGTTAACGAATTTGTTAGACCTTATTAAGTACTTTTGTATAATTTTATTACCTAGGCATTATTTTTTTTTATTAATTTTTAAAACCGGTGGTGCAAAACTTATTTTTCTTTGATTTTATTTTTTTTTTTCGCCTAGAATACTGAACCGATTTTATTAAAATTTTAGGGGTATGTAGGCAACTATAAAAGGCATCCAAATAAGTAAGCATATAAAATGGCATGTAATCTAAAAAAATATATCCTTATGACGTCACACTTTTTTGGAACACCCTGTATTAACAAAAATATTTTCCTGAAATGCGCCCTAGGATACAGGTAAAGTCTGCAAAGTGTCAAAATTCTAACTTAATTAATACGTGAGCTATTATAGAAGATGGGAGACGAGATGTAGGACCCTGTATATTGTTTTAAAGTCATCGGTCTTTGCTACTACAAATTGACATTATCTAATGAAGTAATGATGTAATGCATATGTGTCATCTACTCTCATCTGATAGCTTTTCCGATATCTTACAGACGATAACTAGATAATATATAATCCACTGCTAAGTTTTAAATAAACACTAAATTAAATACATTAAATATTGGATTCTATTATTAATATATATTTAGTAACCTTTCCATAATATACTGTTGTTAAATTAGTCGTTAATTTCTATTTCGAGTGTAGACAACTTCCGTTTTTGTTTGCGGCCTACCACATTAAAAGTTAAGTTTTTAAGTTTCAATTACCTTTGCGGGTAGCACACGATGCATGAAAATGTGAAAAGTATTGTGGTTGTAAAATAAGGAATTACCGTAAAACTCCGTGGCGTATTTAGGGGGGGGGGGAAGCTACTGGGCTGAAGCCCCCCCAGCCTAGAAGCTCGGGGTCTAAAAGTCTAATTGCAACCTAATTTTTCGTCTCACGCTTGGACTCTTAATTAAAATTTTTAAATAATGTATCCTTGGCTTAGATTACAAAGGTCTTGTAGGAAACGTTTAGTTTTTAAACTTTTTTTTCTAAAAATCCTTTTTTATACAGAGATTAAGGTTTCGGACGCATATCGTTTTAGTTATTGATTTATGATGCAATTTTATAGGAAAACGAGTAAAAAGAATAATATTTTTGTATTATATAGGTACTTGTCTGTTCCGTTTTCCCTTTAGCTAGAGCTATTTTAAATCAACAAAAATATAACCCAATGATATAAAATATTTTTACAATAAAAACAAAAAACAATTAGGTATTTATTTTTAAAAAGAAAAATTAAAGTAAACATTTTAATTGAAACATTTTTTATGGTAGAAGTGTGATAATTTATAATAAAAAAAATAGTGCGGGAAGAACCGAGAATGCTTTATTATGAATATACAAAACGGCACTTAAGAAGGGATATTTCAAAATCTAAGCATTTGCACCAAAAACTGCTCTGAGATCTACGCTCCTAAAATACATAATTTCTGAAAAAATCAACAATTTTGGCGTGGTGAGCGATATTTACTTTATTTTTAATCATGAAAAACCGATCCCGAAAAACGCTGGTTAGAGTCATACATACGTCATATTTTTCACAAATATAAAAATGTTTTTTTTTTCAATAAAGAGGAAGAAAATCAAAAAAAAGTAAAAAAAAAACATTTACAAAAACAAATGTAATCCAACCATGCAGAGGGGGAGAGGTAGTAATTTAATTTTTGAAATATGATAGTAGTTAGGTAAATTTTAAACAAACTTTGGGCCCCGAAAATTGTGTACTGTTTGAAAATACTGTATTTTAAACGTTAATATCTCCAAAACTATTGAATTTAGACATATGACATTTACAAAATAAGCGTAGAATTTTGTGGGGAATTAGAAAATAATACAATGTATATAGGGTGTTCCATTTAAAAAACTCAAGTTATATTCGCCACGTTTTTTTGGGCCACCCCGTATAATCCAGCACAATTTTATTTAATTCTTAAGATAAAGGAGAAAATGAACTATACTCTATCGTTGACTCAGATCGTCAGATCCATCCCTAGACGCGTTTCGCCATATCATGGCTCATCAGTAGAGCTAGGCTAGGATCCGACGAAATAAAGGAGTAATTAAAAACTGCTTTAAGCAGTATTTGGTGGGGTATACCAGCAAGTTGTTGCATGGAACGACATCTGTGTCGTTGAAACAAACGATAAACCTATACGCAAATAATTTATTATTTTATTTAAAGCCCTATTGGTTAATCTAATTAATTATTTATTTCTTTAAAAAATGCATTTTGTAATAACTAATACACAGATTGTTGCAGCAAATATTTATTTATTTTGGTCAATTAACGCATTTTTGTTTCGAATAAATTTTGTTTTTGATTCTTGTATACAAAACTGACTTTTTTGTATCATGCAATTTTTGGTTGGAAATAAATATTAATTAGAATATTTTTCTCTTCATTTTTCTTAGTGTAACGCAATGCTCGCCTGATCGGCGGGTAAGTTATTCAACAATAATATATTATTTGGTGCACTAATAGATGTTTTTTTACGCTCTGGTATTACACAAGTTTTATAATCACTGTTTGTGGAAATATTTTAAAACCGCGAGCTACCCCCCATAGCTCTCTTTCCCCCGTGATATCCAATAATGCGCGTTTTCGACGATCATAATATTACGCGGCACTTGACATGTCCAATATAGAAGTCTTTCAATACTAAAAGTATGAACCCCTTTTTAATGGGGATATTGAAAACAAAAAAAGTGTATTGTCTCAAGAGTTTATTCCTCTGGTATTGTATCCGTTCAAGTCCTTATACAATGGTAAATTCGCTTTAAATAAACGATATATAATAAAACTTTATAATTTTCCTCCTTTCCTAATATCCGAAAAAAATGGGGCGAATACTCTTATTACTCTATTTTTCAATATTTAATATTTATAACCCAAGAAGGAAAAAAACATTACTTACTCTCGAGGCACGACAGACACGTCCAAAATATTTCTCCGTTAGTTTACCTCTCATTCAATTTATTTTGGTTAATTTTGATGTCATTTGTGACAATATATAGGCTATTTTTGACAATGACTTCACTAATGTCAGTTTTTCTTTACAGGCGAGCGCACCACCGATCTGAAACCGTACCGATGAGAATTGAAAACTTTTACCACGGCTGTTGACGAATAAGGAAGTAGAATTTAGGATAAATCACATTCTTCCAGAAAAACCCATCAAGCTTCTTATTTAAGGCACAAATTTAAACATAAATCGACTATTTCCATTTGTAAAATACTAGGATAAGTTGTAACTTAAACAAAGAGTTTTTACATTTCGAATTAACAATTGAGGATATCCTGGATAAATGTCGATTACCGGGAAAAGGAAGCAAGGCTGACCATTCCAAGGTAGGATGTTCTTTTTATTTTATATTTTTATTGCAATGAATAATATAATTTAAACTATTGCCATTGTAAAATTATACGCGTTGGAGGGAGACTTTTTAAAAACCGAAAAGTTTTAATACAAACCAACCCCAAGCGATCCACTGATATTTTTTCTGCAAACCCATAACACACATTCTAAAAATATGCTTTATTAAGAAGATCCATGATGGTTAAAAGTAAATCATTAATTTATAGTTTATATTTAAAAACTCCCTATATTTTTTATTGCTACACTAAGCTTATTAGTATTCACCTGAAGACAACTGGAGTACTGGAGATATTCACTTACCAGTCAAAATATTTTGATTAAAATAAATAAAGACAATAAAGGTTTAAAACTGTTTCATTAACCAGGACACACTTGTTAGACAACTGTTTTTTTTAGTTTTTAACGCCACCATAATCATCTTACATCTACAAATTATTCGTAGCATCGTTTAGCTTAAAAGATTTTTTTATTGCTGTTTTTCTTATTAAATATTTATTTCTTATTGTAAAATATTGGCAATCTGTTACTGTGTTTTCGTTAACTCCACAGTTCAACAGATAAGAGAGGTATTTGTGTGTGTGTGTTGGTATTGATGGACAGTGCATCAACACTAATCGATAAGAGATGTGTTTGTGCGTGTTCTTTGCCTGTGGGAAAAATGAAATCGAAAATTAAATTACAACTTTGTTGATAAAGCAGTCAAACTCTGCAAAACGTTGGCAATAAAGAGATAAAGTCCAAATATCCAAGAACTTTCGTCAAAATAACCAAAATATTAATTTTAAAATAACGTCAAAACCAATAAGGATCCAAGCCTGATATAAAGATATAATAACATTCTCTTTATAAGCGCAAGACGATATAAGCTCAAACCAAAGTACCAGTTGGTTGTTGAGTTTCCGAATGAATTACAAAGTTAGTGAGAAGCATGCGAATATGACGTCATAAAAGTGCACTTTTTAATTTAGTCGATTCGAATCGAGTCTTTCAACAAAACAGGATTCTTGAAATAATTTAAAAAAAAAATACATATCTTTGATCAAAAATCGCTTATTAAAAAAAATACAAAAAATCAATTTAAACATTCACATAGTCTTAAAATTGTCTTTAAAACAAAAATTAAGATTTTTTAACTGTTTATAAGGTCTAATGATGCCAGTTTGAGGCGAAACATGTCGCAAAAAAAAATAAACAGACCGTAAACATTTTGAGGCCGAGACTGTGTGTCTTTTTTCTTACAAAGTATCAAAAAGATATAAGCCAATAAAAATCCTAAAAAAATTACTAAAGATTATATTGTAAAAATTATTTGAAATTATTTTTTAAAATTTAATTCTGATTTTAATTAAGATTTAAATTGAAATATTAGCTGATTTAAATCTTTTTAACTCTGCAACAAAATAAGGAAACTAAATTCATGGCAGGATATTGATAAGTCAATTCCTCTAACTTTTTAACAATTCAAATTATTTCTAAATTTCCTCGAAAAAAAAAAATTCAACCCGGCTCATACTATTTAACTAAAGTATATCAATTTCCAAAGTACGTACCGTTTTCAATTTAAATATTAATAAATAATCAAGACATACACCGTGGTGTGATGTCAATACGATTTCTGTTTCACAGTCCCCGTACCAGTATAATAATACCTTATTTGAGTAAAAAGACATGTTTTGTTTTTTCACACTGGGTGCAATATTTCTAGGGCATAGTATATCCAAAAATATGACAAAAATGTCCTATAAACATACCCCGAGAAATGCTTCCTTAGGGGGCTAGAGCCCCGAGGGCCGGGGGGAAAGTTTTTTTTCGCAGCATGGAAACCGCTTAAGATAATGGCATACAAATTGGTACATGCCTTGCAACCAATAAGTTGCAAATTACAGTTAATTTAAAATGCAAATATTTGTTCCATTGGCGTCACGCGAAGTGGGGCTTAAGGTAAATATCCTATATTTTTTATTTCTAAGATTTTTTAATTTAAAATGCAATATTTAGAAAACCTTGAGTTTTTTTTTGAAAAAATAGGGGTTCTTTTTTTCGATAGGAAGCACCGTTTTCAATTAAAATTAATTTTAAGAATAACGTATTTTCAAAAGGGAGGATACCTACTTAATCCATATGATTTCAGATAATTCCGAAAAAAAAAGCATTTCTCGGGATATGTTTATAGGACATTTTTGTGATATTTTTGGATTTATTTCACTCCCTAGATATATTGCAGGCTAATTTCGGGACACTCTTTATAGGCAGTCTTATTAAAGACAAACCTTCCCAGGGGCGGCTCGCGGTCTTAAACAATGGCGAAGAGCTAGGTATAGTGCGGGTACTTAAACAAACATTGACTAAAAACCCGTGTAACAAAACGTCCCTCTTATCCTCATCTGTCTAACGACTGAATATAGTTTCCAACAAATTACAAACTATGTCATTAATTGGGTCCATGAACCTTCCTAGATTTTTGTAAGTATTAATTTTCTAGCAAAGACTAATGGGCAAAAATTTATATTTTCTTTTAATCCTAATTTTTAAATTAAAACCTGACTGAATACTACTAATACAGTGTTCACCTGAAGGCGACTGGAGATACTTACCAGTTGAAACGTTGTGATTTAAAACAAATAAAGACAATGCAAGTCCAAAATTCTACTGCCGTTCAAGAAACATCATTGTCCCCAACCTTCAAAGATTTGTTTGATTGTGAGAAAATTATTTCTGCAAATGTCATGTATGCCACAGTTAAACTTGCTGGTTAGTTAATTATATCGTTAAAAATCGTTATACAACCCGATATTAGTCTTTTTTTCATTATCTATAGTTTAATTTGAATGATAAGCGAAAATAGTCATGAAACTATGGTTCGTAGTTATCAATTGACTGCTTACAAGACCGCTCGAAGGAATTTTTTTGTAAGGGGAATTGGGGGGGGGGGGGGGAGGGGGGAGGACCCCACTAGAAAGTACTAAATACTACCAATTCTTTAGAAAATCACCTACTATACTTGATTCTTATACTTAAGAGGATCCGAACAATATTTCTAAAATCTTTTCCAAAGTTACCGGCTCGAAGCACGACGTTATGAGAAAATATACCGAATTATCTTCCTCGTCGTACCAGTTATCGTCCTTCACTCCTTTGATGCATTCATGTATTGAACGGCGATCTTTCTCTTCAATTCAAGAGCGGCAGTACATAAGCTAATACATTACGCAAAGCATTTTCAGTGTGAGTTACGGATATGACGATGGATTTTTAAAATTTGGAATGTTTTTTTTATCTCCATTCAAAATTATTTTTTAATATTCTCAGAAATCTTGTAGCATTAACCACGATGTAATAAAAAAAAATTTAATTTTAAATTAAAGTTTTTTAATTTCTGTCTTTACTGATTTGATGCGTTCAGGTATTGATAAAGTTTGTTCAAATTGGTAGGGATGCACCAAGTATTCGGGCCACTTTTGAATAAATGCCGAATATTCGTTATTCGGCCTTGAAAATAGGCCGAATATTCGTTATTGGGCTAATGGCCTAAACCACTTTTCGGCGCTTCTCTAATTATTTATATTATTGTTGTTATTATTCATATTCATCATTGCTAAATATATATTTTTTCTAAATCTAATTTTCTGAACTTAGTTTCATTTTTTAAACCCTATAGAAAGTTAATCAAATATAAAATATACACATAAGAAAACATTTAACACGTTAGCATAAACCTGCGCTGAAGACTGTTTAAGATGTTTGCAATGGAAACCAACTGATTTTTTCATTATTTTCATATTCTACGCAAGCGAAGCCTAGGATATAATCTAGTAATGATTAGAAAGCAATATTTTAATGTTTAGGCGTACTACCCCAAGTACAACACGTGTAGCAAAAACCAAATGTCGATTTTTAACAGAGACAAATTATTTTCGTTTGATTTTAGAGACCAAAAACATTGCGTTTTCTTGAAGTGAATCCTGACCATGTTTTTTAATGGATTTAGAAATTTTTTTTTAGTTAGACTCTACATGAATTGGGGAGTGTGCGAAAGTTATTTTCATTAAAAAAAATTTTTTTTTAATATTTTTAACAATACAATGAAATTTGGTAAAAAAAAAATTGGTTTTCATTACCTCGTATCTTTTTCTTCGATTTTTTTTTCTCCACAAAAATAACTTTCGCACACCCACATAGGTACTACCTTTCCATTGGTGAAAAAAAAAATACAAAAGGTTGCTTAGTTTTTTTGTAATTCACTTCATAAGAGACCCCAAATTTACACGGCGAATTTTTGCGCGGTCGGATCCACTTAAGTTCACGACCTCGGAGGGTCCCCTGGTCCTCCCCCTCCGGGAGGCCTTGATTATTTATCATTTTTATTGTACCTTTATTGTTATATTAAGAATCGTAGGTGTTCTAGAAGCTATTATCATTACTTACTCTTAAAGCTTAATCGTTACTGTTAATTTCATTTTTCTTTCGTGCATTACTTTTAGGATATAAATTGTAATTAATCTTGATTGATAGGCTTGAAGCATAAAAATGCCACCATTGTCATTAGGATTAAAATAAGAGATATGGTTGCGCTGATTTTTGTGTGTTACATTTCGTTATTGTCCTAGTGCCATTACTATTAAGGTGAGCCTTAAAGAAGAAAGTGGTATATAGTCTTGAATTATTTTTTTATAATATGAAACTTTTTTTGTCATTTTAGTGTCAAAGTCATTAATTTCGCCATTGTCATTTTTGTTCTAGTGTGATAATAAAATTACTCTTATATTTTTTCCACAGTGTATTATTCTTTAAGATAATACCCTGAACCCTACGAAAACTACAATAATGCAATTCATATTTCTGTGTGAAAGTTCAAGGAAAAATTCGATTTTTGGTAATTTACATTGCTTATAATGTAAATTGCCAAATAAGTTATTAAGGTCCAACTTTTGCACTTAAAAAATGACAAACTTACTTTATTGATATAAAAATATTATCTGAACCAGTTTAACAGTTGAATCGGTGGAAAGAGATTCATTTAATTAATAACATTTTCACGAATTTTAAAAATTGGATTTAGATATATTAAGACGAGAGATATATACAACACTTACCTTAATAATTTATTAAGAGACGCTAGAGAGAAAGTATGAGCTGTTTAATTTAGACTTATTATTCATGTGTATTTCTAAAATTCCTGCTATGCAGGGTGCTGCAAATTCGAGTGCGTAGTAAACGGTAAGAGATACGAAGACTGTTAAGTTAAGAGAAGTTGCATATCTTGAGGTTTTATATTTATGGCGAAAAGAAATATGTTACGATTTTTGTTTATATCCCATAAAACCTGAGGCTGTTGCATATATTGAGGTGGTGATGGTGGAAAGAAATATATTACGCGTTTTAGAGATATTCCATAAAACCTGAGGCTCAGGTTTTTGTTTTTAAATTTTTACGTCTTTATTTTTGATTTAAAAAACAAATAGCACATAAATTAGGTGACTCATTATTCAGCAAAAAAAAGAAATGCTTATTTTGAAGCTTATGTAAATCCTAACAGAATTTAATAAACTTGCATCAGAAGCTGTGAGTGTGACGTGCATACATCCAGTAATGGTACGGACTTTATATATTTTTAAGTGCTTTTTCATGTGTCAAAGTGGCGTAATTTCTAATAGTTAAGGTGTAATACATTGTAATGTAAATATAAAAGTTTTGACCTGGAACCGTTTGAATGACATCAGTTCGTTCGTTCTTTTGATTTCCTCAAAACTGAGATACGCTACAACGTCACGAGACCGACGATATATTCATTATAACGTAGTAGAACAGTTTTATGTTGAGGTTTTAATTAAAAAAAAAATTAAGCAGATAAGTTTGACTTAAAAATAAACGACATTGTCAGAAATGGCAATCAAAGTAGCACGGTTAAGTTAATAATTGATTTTTGCCACTTATTGATATTACGATCAAAGTTGTCCGGTTATTTAATTACTGTTGTCCTTGTACTAGTTTAAAATTTGACATTTTACATTTTAAATGCTTTAATTTATTCGTTCTTGCTACTATCGCCCTGTAAATTTATTTTTTGTTTGGTAATTTACTTAAATTAAACAAATAATATATTACCTAACCCATTTTAGCCTGTACTACTCAAACTCAAACACTATTTATTTATCATAAAAAAAAATATATATACTTATACATACAGGGTGTTACAAATTCGACATACCAGCATTGGAATCTCGGAAACCATAGGAGTTAGAGAAACGGTTAAATGAGGGCAAAAATGTGCAATTCGGTGCTGATTATAATGCCGCCTTGAAAGTTTTCAAATTCCGAATACTTCCGATTTTATTCGAAAAAAATCGAAATTTTGCAAAATGGTTTTTATTTTTTCCAGAACTCATTTGACTAGCTATTTAAAAATAAATGACACTTTGTCATTGCCACTTTTTCTCCTCTACAAAATGACGTTACTAATCTAAAGATCCGCCTTTTCGTCTACGAACGGCCTTCAACAACTTTACTTTTTTAAATACGGACCTGGATATTTTTTAACCGATTTTTAAACCCTCCTATCCTTAAAATGTAATGGCGATATTACTTTTTCATAATGATGAATTGTCCTTGCTTATTTTTTTAAATACATATTTTTTACACTTCTTGTCAGTCCGGTCCTGGCAACAAATTACAATATTAATTAAAAACTTTATTTTATTTAAAACATTCATACATAAGTAATATAATTTATTTTATAAGAATTTTCTAATAATTCTAAATTTACTAATTATAAACCGTAATTTTCTAAATGTTCAAAGAGATTGCCGTTTTGCTCAATACAAAGATCGATTTTTCTTCCAATTTTGGCGACAGCCCTTTCAACCGATCTTCTCCTTATCCTACCAAATGCAACCTGTATGCGTTCTTCCAGTTTTTCCATGGTATCTACGTCATTTTTATAAATAATATTTTTTAAAGCCCCTCATAAAAAGAATGAATGAATGATTCGTTGCCAGGACCGGACTGACAAGAAGTGTAAAAAATATGAATTTAAAAAAATAGGCAAGGACAATTCATCATTAGGAGAAAGTAATATCGCCATTGCATTTTGAGGGTAGAAGGATTTAAAAATCGGTTAAAAAAATGCAGGTCCGTATTTTAAAAACTAAAGTTGGTGATGGCCGCTCGGAGACGAAACGGCGGATCTTTAGTTAAGTAACGTCATTTTGTAAAGGAGAAAAAGTGGCAATGACAAAGTGTCATTAATTTTTAAATAGCTAGTCAAATGAGCTCAGGAAAAAATAAAAACGATTTTGCAAAATTTCGGTTTTTTTCGAATAAAATCGGAAGTATTCGGAATTTGAAAACTTTTAAAGCGGCATTATAATCAGCACCGAATTGCACAAGTTTGCCCTCATTTAACCGTTTCTCTAACTCCTATGGTTTCCGAGATTCCAATGCTAGTATGTCGAATTTGTAACACCCTGTATACAAATCAAATAGTACATTAAAGTACATGTAACTGAAGTTAATGATAAATTGAACTATACATCGATTATTAAAAAACCGGTATCACAAAGCACAGATAAACTGTGCCTGTGCAGTATAACCAAAAAAAAAATATAATTAAAAAACTTTGTAGATTACCTACTAAAATTCTAAATGTAAGTCCAATAAAGATTTAGGAAGGTAACGACCGACGACGTAATCAGTTGTATTATCGTAGTGCAAAATTGCTATCAGTGATTCATCGCTTTCGATTTTTAAAATTCTAAAAGACCATTATATTTATTTTCATGGAATTTTTTTTTCTCTGACTTCGTACAACGCGCTGCTCTCGATATGAAAGCGATGAGTCACTGACAGTAATTTTAGACCTGGAGTATACAGTATACATTGCTTTTGGAATAGGCAGGGGCGGTTCTAGACCCAAAATATTGGGAGGGCACCACATTGGTGTAGCCAGAAAATATGCTCTGGTGGAGGGGGGGGGGGGGAGGGGGGCTGGGTGGGCGTAAGTAGGACATTTTTTTTCTGAAGAGAGGGATAGTTGGGACTATATGTATTCCATGGTATTATACCTAGCGAAGAAGGCGGAAAAGCGCCGCGGGCGAAAAATTTTCGGGGCCACGCTCAAAGTTCGTTTAAAATACTATCAAATTTCGAAAATTAAATTATTACCTCTCCACCTTTGCATGGTTGGATTAAATTTTTTTTTAATGTTTTTTTTTGATATTCCTTTCTTTAAAAAAAAACGTATTTTATAATTGTGAAAAATATGAATATTAATGTCAATCCAAAATTTTAACATAAGACGTATGTATGACTCTAACCAGCGTTTTCCGGGCTCGGTTTTTCATGATTAAAAAAAAGTAAATAACGCTCACCACACCAAAATTGATGATTTTTTCAGAAATCATGTATTTTAGGAGCGTAGATCTAAGAGCAGTTTTTGGTGCAAATGCTTAGATTTGAAAAAACTCCTTCTTAAGTGCCGTATATTTATATTCCTAATAAAGCATTTTCATTTCATCCCGCACTATTTTTTTATTATAAATTATCACACTTCTTCCATAAAAAATGTTTCAATTGAACTTAATTTTTCTCTTAAGAAATAAATACCTAATTGTTTTTTTTGTAAAAATATTTTATTGCATTGGGTTAAATTTTTGTTAATTTAAAAAAGGGAAAACGGAACAGACAAGTATATAATAGAAAAATACTATAAAATATTATTCTTTTTACTCGTTTTCCTATAAAATTGTATCATAAATCAATAACTAAAACGATATGCGTCCGAAACCTTAATCTCTATATAAAACAGGATTTTTAGAAGAAAAAGTTTAAAAACTAAACGTTTCCTACAAGACCTTTGTAATCTAAGCCAAGAATACATTATTTAAAGATTTAAATTAAGAGTCCATGCGTGAGATGAAAATGCAGCCCGGCAGCCCCCCCCCCCCCCCTTCTTATATACGCCACAATTTTTTGTAGCCTTCGCAAGCAAATAACGCCACAGCCCAAAATTTTTTAGGATCATGCTCAAATTGTATCAAATTATGTAAATAATAAAGCACCCGGAATTTTTTTTTATCAGTGGCATAAATTTTATAGTTTATTTCAGAAATATTGAGGGGTCCTGGGCCCCCCCAGGCCCCCCCGTAGAACCGCCCCTGGGAATAGAGACGGATTTACAGATTTTTTAAATATTACTCGATCGTTGCGTAAACACGGGGATTCTGGAGAACACTTAAAATGTCAGTTAATGTAAAGAAATTTTGAACAAAATTAAAATACTATTGCGGGTGCTTTAAAAGAAAACGCTAGACCTCAACCGAAGAATCGATCCGATTTACAAAAACATGTAAGTACATAATAAAAATATAAATTAGTCAATGTTTGTTTAAGTACCCGCACTATACCTAGCTCTTCGCCATTTTTTAAGACCGCGAGCCGCCACTGATATAATTATTTTTACCATTTTAATCAGCAGGAAAATGCTAATTTAACCGATGTTATAGGTACTATAAAAACGCAATAATTAAATGCTTTTTGTGTTTATTATTTTATTTAGCCGGAAAATGCTATTAGTTTGCTAATTAAACAAATTGTAATCGTTGAAGATATAATAATAAAAAGTTAGCAATATTGCAGACTTAATTTGAGAGTTCAATAACTATTTTGATCGTATTTAAATTTTTATTTTTGAATTGCAAAAATGTACCAGGTAGTCAACTAAGAATGACCGCCAGCCATATCTCAGAAACTAGTAATCGTACAGCATCTGGGTCAATTTTTTTATGACAAAAGTGTCCAAGAGAAAATGCTGGAAATTATACTATTATTATTAACATTGATAATGCAAAATTTTGTTTTATAAAAATTGGTGGAAATGACCACCTTTATTTAAAAGGAAAGCTTCCGCCCGTAATTTAATTATTTTAATTAAGAACGGTGTGCCTGAGGAGAAAAACGCAAGAGACCATTTTTATGCAGAATTGATCAGGCTAATCAGAAATAATATCCACATGGAAAAATATCAGTGGCGTACCACTCTTTTTCTAAAAAATATATAAGCGCTTAGTTTTAAAAATTATTCTATTGGCGATAACGCTGAAACGAACGGAGATATCGAGCTCCGGTTTTAATATTTTTTCTAGCAAATTTCTTCTACTTTTTGATTATGGTATCATAATTATACCGTATGAATTATTTTTTCGGAGTAAATCAAAAAATGTGTTATTATTGCAAATGGCGCCCTCTAGCATTTTTTTTTGAGAAATATTATGGACAACTAAATACGATTGGTGAAAGTGCATACATTTCTCTTTCAAACAGTCTTTAGTTCGCTAAAATCGGATAAGTCGTTTAAAAGTTACAGCGATTTTACTAATTACACTTTAAACAGCTTCCCCCCCTCTTATTAAAGTCGGTACGCCAATGAGCATAATACCAAAATGATGCATAATTGTCCAAGCTTTTTAATGGTGTTATCAAAGATATACCTTAATGTGGAATTTTCGGAGATATGTAAAATTTTAATATTTACTTTTCAATTACGCCCTCTTGCGGCAAAATGCGGAACTTAAAAATTATTTCCAGCATTTTCTCTTGGACACTTTTGTCATAAAAAAATTTACCCGGATGCTGTACGATTACTAGTTTCTGAGATATGGCCGGCGGTCATTTTTAGTTGACCACCCGGTACAAATCAGAAACTAAAAGTAAGCAGGTAGAACACTAGTTCTTATGAACACAGTCAAATTTTCTTAAAAACATCGTTTGTCGTTTTCTAAATATTTACTGAGTTTGATGCACCCTGTATATACCGGGTGTCCCATTATGGATGACCACCGGCCGTATCTCGGAAACTACAGGGCATAGAAACTCAGGGGAAAAAATCGTAATTAAAGTGGCCAAAAGAAAATACTGAAAATAATTTTTAGGTTCCGCATTTTGCCGCAAAAGAGCGCAATTGAAAATTAAATACCGTACTGCGGTTTTCATGTTTTTTCTTGAAAATTGAATCTACTTTCCGATTATGATATCCTAATTATATCGTATGATTTAAGTTCTCTGTATAAAATCAAAAAAAAACTATTAACATTACAAATTGTGCCTTCTAACAATTTTTGTAGGAACTATCGTATACCAATGGATACGACAATTCAAAGTTCTTCCCTTTCTCTTCCAATAAAGCTTAAGTTAACTAAAATCGGATAAGTCGTTTAGAATGAGAAGAGTTTTGGACTTGCATTGTCTTTATTTGTTTTACATCACAACGTTTCAACTGATAAGTATCTCCAGTCGTCTTCGGGTGAATACTAAATAAGTAAAGTAACTACAGCTTTATTTATACTAGCTAGATGCACTGGGGCATGACTAAGATGGGTGCAGTCATGCGTTTAGTTCGTATGCGGTATTTTAAGTTTACATCTACTTAACAAGGGTGGGTCAATTCATAGGGTTTGCCTATCGTAATCCATTCACAAACACTGAAAATGGTGTGACAAAGGCGTGCATTATGTATATAGTATTAGGTACACTTATTTTTTATTTAACAATATAAAAAAATACAAATAATACATTTTACAGAAATTAAATTATAAAAAATCAAATTATTCTTCGTCATTTAAGGAACTATCATCTCCTCTTGACGTTATAAATAACGGGTCGACGGTCCGATCGATCAGGTGGTCAAGATCCCACATGTTCTCCTCTTCTTTAATGACATGATAGACTGCTCTTTGTCAGTTCTCTGATGTCACTTCCTTAATGGCTTGATCAAACAGTAGCTTAACGTCTTTCATTCTGATTGTAGTGTTGTCTTGCTACAAATTCTTTCACTTGCGCCCATATAAGTTCTATATGATTTAGTTCGCAATGATATGGCGGTATGCGCAGCACAGTTACACTATGTTGTTCAGCTATATCTTCCACGGCATATTTCATAAAACGATGTTTGTGTAAATTTGCTATAGCTAATAGTTCTTTCTTTATCAAATTATCTTCTTTTTTTTCTTTGGTTAGTTATCATGAATAATTTAATGCACAAAATTTACCTGTTACTGACACCGAAATTGAGCCGAACTGGACGGAATTTCCCATTTTATTACTCTACACTTTTCTGAAATAGACTATAGTAAGATTAGTAGGAGTTAAATAACATGTAACATGTTGTTTTTAAATATTATTTTGTTTTATTTACGTGGTTAAGTAAATGCATTTCTAATTCCTGTCATTTGCGTTTCAACGAAATATTTCACTGACTTTTTTCAAATGGGTTATGTTAAGTTTGTGAAATTTTGTATTTGGGAGTTTTGAGGGATACCAAATCGATTACTATTATGAGTTTTAACATAAAATGATCGCTAAAGGCACTTTACTCTTTAGTTTATTCCGTAAAAAACACCATAAAACCGTAAGCCCATGACTTAACTAAAATTTTAAGTGGTGTGAAGTGCCCCTATGGTTAATACACCAAAACTCAAAGATATCAATTCGGTAATAGCGAAAATAAATGCTTGTGTCCATTATAAGTGGGACGCCCTGTATAAAACGGCTATTCGGAATGTTTATATTATTTTTTCCCCTCATTACGTAACGTTCCCTCAATTACCAGTCTTCGTTTTCTCTTCGCATTTGTACGGCTGCAAAATAAATTTGTAATTAGCTTTGTTCGCGGTAAGGGTTCTGAACTGATTCGGAACTATTCGCCTGCGCAGTTCAGATAATTTGCATATTATGCAGTTAATAGTAGTTTGTACAGCAAGAGTGGATATGATGGCTATATCTCACGGGAAAGGAAATTGAACTTGCGGGTGCGATATGGACAATCCACTCGAGTTGAACAGTATATTTTTTCTACGACCAAACTTACGAATCTTGTATTAAAATTTTTTGAAAAGTTTGCAGGCTGCCGGGCTAGAACTGATGACCACGATTTACAATCTCGGCCACTGAATCATGTTAGAAATTATGGTAAAACCAACTCAATAATAATGCTACATAAAATTAATTTTATATGCTATTTTAGCAGGTTGCATTATTGATAAATCCATTATAGATGCGTATATATTTTAGTGTCTGTTTAAAGGTTGGAGACAATGACGTTTCTGGAACGGCAGTAGAGTTTTGGACTTGCATTGTCTTAATTTGTTTAGAATCACTACGTTTCAACTGGTAAGTATCTCCAGTCGTCTTCAGGTAAATACTAAATAAGTACGGTAACTACAGCTCTATTTATACTAGGCAAGTGCGGTGACGCATGACTAGTGGGCGGATAACTGGATGAGTCATGCTCGATGACGTCATGCTCGATGAATCATGCGTTTAACTCTTGAGTGGTCTTATTCTAAGATTACATTTACTTAACAAGGGTTTCCAGACGTTTCTCATATCTAATGAAGGCTTACTAAAGCAGCCTGGATTTTGGTGTATGGTCGCAGCTTCCTTAAACTTCCTCTTCCTCCAGTGCGGTTCTTTTTGCAGGATTTCCGCTTTTGTCCACATGATATGATGGCCGTGCGTCCAGGCGTGGTCAGCTGCACCTGATTTTTCGGTCTCTTCTTTTTGGGTGTTATTCCTATGTTCTTTAATCCTTACTTCTAGTGGTCTTAGTGTCTCACCACCTAACGAAGACGAAACCAGCAAGCCAGAAAGACAAGAAAAATTGTGTCTACCAGATCCCCTGCGAATGCGGCCAATCTTACATTGGTGAGACACTAAGACCACTAAAAAAAGGATTAAAGAACATAAGAACAACACCCAAAAAGGAGAGACCGAAAAATCAGGTGCAACTGACCACGCCTGGACGCACGGCCATCATATCATGTGGACAAAAGCGGAAATCCTGCAAAAAGAACCGCACTGGAGGAAGAGGAAGTTTAAAGAAGCTGCGACCATACACCAAAATCCAGGTTGCTTTAGTAAGCCTTCGTCAGATATGAGAAACGTCTGGAAACCCTTGTTAAGTAAATGTAACCTTAGAATAAGACCACCCAAGAGTTAAACGCATGACGTCATCGAGCATGACTCATCGAGCATGACTCATCCAGTTATGCGTCATCACCTAGCAACACGCATGACTCCGCCCACTAGTCATGCGTCACAGCACCTGCCTAGTATAAATAGAGCTGTAGTTACCGTTCGTACTTATTCAGTATTCACCTGAAGACGACTGGAGATACTTACCAGTAATTCTAAACAAATAAAGACAATGCAAGTCCAAAACTCTACTGCCGTTCACGTATATATTTTGTTATATGGAACAATTTAATAACATATTGTACCATATACATATAAATTATATACCTTAGTATCTTGAAAAGAAGGCGGAGATTAAGTAAATACTATAAACTGTGATTTGTTAGTACTTTATAAGAACGTTACAGAGAAATCTAGTTTTTACAACAATGTGAGAAATTTGCGAATTCGTGAAAACAAAGCACAGAGGAATGATAGGTCGTCACTGTCTCCAAACGGAAAAAAGAAATATTTACACACAGTGTTGTAATCGTAGGTTATTCTTTAGGATCACTTGTGGTAGTAATCTGCTAAAAAAGTACTGTTTTCTACTCCTATATTAGTAAACATTGTTTTACGTTCAGTTCACTCTATAAGTAAATCCATTCTTACGTACAACGTACAACTGTGCTTAAAGAAAAAAAACGCACAACTGTGTTTTATGGTGCATAAAAACACACAACTGTGCGTTATGATGCCTAGTATAACAATCAAGTTAGCCTTAAACCACTTAAAGCGTGACATTTATCTATATTGCGTTTTGAATATTTGACAGCGATATTGAAGTTCAAATCGATAATTTATAAATTATATACCAATCTTTAATTAATTAGTAAGAGTCGTAGAAAAAGTATACGCACTCATGTAATTACCGCATTGCATTTTTCCATTCGTGCCTAATATGCTTTTTACCACACCTAATTAAGTACCTAATATACTATTTTCTACTCCCACATGGAAATTTGCTGTTTCCTTTACACTTAAGTGGCGAGTAAAGTAGGCAGTTAACTGTGCGGGAATATGTCATATCCATCCTAGATACGTAATGAAACTGACCAATCACAGTAGTCAACAAGCCAGATCGACACGTTGTTTTTAAAAGTACTGACCAATCACAGTATATTATTTTTACTAAGGCTTCGCCTTCTTTTTCAAGACATTAAATTATATAATTTAAATGCATATGGTACAATTTGCTATTAATTTGTTCAATATAATAAAATCTAGACGCATTTATAATAGATTTATCAATAATGCAACCTGCTGAATGTGCATAGAAAATTAATTTCATGTAGCATCATTTATCAGTTGGTTTTCCGATAATTAACTTAACGCTTCGATGGTCCAGACTTTAGAGCGTTGGACTATGAAACCAAGGGTCGTGAGTTCGAGCCCGGCAACCTACGATTTTTTTTTTACATTTTTTAGCATAAGGTCGTAGAAAAAATATGCTGTTCAACTCGAGTGGATTATCCATAATGCCCTGGGAAGTTTGAGTACTCCGCCTACGGAATCGCGCTCAATTTACTTCCTCGTGCGATATGGACATCATATCCACTCTTGTTGTACAAATTACTATTTAAATATTGTATGTATTCGTGGAAATTTTCTTAAAAAATGGGAAATTTTATTTTTAAAGGTCGCAACACTGTGCAGCACTGAACAGAAAGAATATAAAATTTTGCCGTACAGTTAACTGGAATAGCCTACTTTGATCGCCACTTAAGTGTAAAGGAAACAACAAATTTCCATGTGGGAGTAGAAAAATAATTTTGTGAACCGCATACGGGCCATGCCATTGTTTCAATTGCGCATGCAAATAGTTCCGAATAAGTTTAGAATCCTTACCGCGAACCCAGCCAGTAGCGGATTTTTAAAGGATTGTTAATAAATAAGGAATTTAATTTTATTTACTAAATTTATTTGAATAATACAATATGCAATTAATTGTTAATATATTAATTATAATATGTATTATTACATTGCCGATAGTCATTTATTTTCAGTGATGCTGACGTAAATTTGTAAATACTTTGGTATAATATTGAAATTAATTAATTTTGAAACAAAAAATTAATTCTAAATGTTTATATAGGAGAACTTACCAACAGAATTCAGCAGATAATTTTGACTCACTGCGCTTCGTTGACTTGTCTGGCAACACTGGTTTTAGAAAAATAGGAGTGCTTATACTCCAAGTTCAAAATTACTGTCAGTGACTCATCGCTTTCTTATCAGGAGCAGCAGGTTGTATGAAGTCGGAGGAAAAAAATTCCCTGAAAATAAATATTCTGCTCTATTAGAATTGTAAAAATACACTGGAATTGTCTCCTCTGACTACATACAACCCGCTGCACTCTATAAATCAGACAGCGATTTTGGACTTATAGTATATAAGTAATCATACTGCAGAAGACATTTGTCATATTAAAAACTTTTCGCAAAACTTGGAAATCACCAAAAAAATATTTAAACAAAATCATATTATTATCTTCTAACAGAGTATTTCATATTGTTTCACACTAGGCAACTATTCGCTGTCTTAAATCTTCCAAAGTGTTAATGGGAGAGTTTTAAGATGACCCCACAAAAAGAAATCCAAACCATTAAGGTCGGGGGATCTTGCTGGCCATTGCTGGGGTCATCCGCGACCTATCCAACGATTAGGATAAACTACATACATGTAAATAGTCGCGAATAATTACACTGAATTGAGGGGGGCTCCATCATGCATGTACCACATTTGATTCCTTAACGCATCATATGGTACACCTTAAAGTAACATAGGTAGTTATTCTTGGAGGAAATGGTAGAAAAAATGGGCCTATAAGATTGTTAGCAAAACTCCTGCCCATTCATTAATCGATCCTCCGATTCCTTTTGGTGGGTTTCGGTTGTGGCATGGGAGTTTTCGGCCGCCCATAAGTGATTATTGTGGATGTTTTAAATATCATTCCTATAGTCTATTTCAGAAGGGTGTAGAGTAATAAAAGCTCATTAGGTATGCAAAGGGACTATAGAGTGACCCAACGAATATTTAAGCCACTTTTATAATTTGGCATTGATTTCATTGCAAAATTCTTTATTTTCATCAAGTGCAGGTAGTACTACCCGGGTTTTGGTCAATTTATGGGTTTTGCCTATTGTTATCCATTCACAAACACTGTAAATGGTGTGACAAAGGCGTGCATTATGTACATAGTATTAGGTACACTTATTTTTTATTAAACATTATAAAAAAAATACAAAATACATTATACAGAAATTAAATTATAAAAAGTGATTTAGTATTCATATCATAAGTATTCTTCGTCATCTGAGGAACTGTCATCTCCTCTTGACGTTATAATTAACGGTTCGACGGTTCGATTGATCAGGTGGTCAAGATCTCACATGTTCTCTTCTTCTTTAATGACATGATGGACTGCTCTTCGCCAGTTCTTTGATGTCACTTCCTTAATGGCTAGATCAAACAGTAGCTTAACGTCTTTCATTTTAAATGTAGTGTTGCGTCTTGCTATAAATCCTTTCACTTGCGCCCATATAAGTTCTATAGGAATTAGTTCGCAATGATATGGCGGTGTGAGCAACACATTTACACTATGTTTTTCAGCTATATCTTTCACGGCTATTTCATAAAACGATGTTTGTGTAAATTTGCTAGAGCTAATGGATCCTTCTTTATCAAATTATCTTCTTTTTTTTTTCTTTGGTTAGTTATCATAAATAATTTAACGCACAAAATTTACCTGTGCCAATGGACAACGCCGAAATTGAGCCGAACTGGACGGAATTTCTCATTTTATTACTCTACACCATTTCTGAAATAGACTATATAAAAATTAACTTCGTATGTGAACATAATTTTTGTCTGAAACTGCGGATTTTGTGTAATATTGTGAAGGTACCGCTGACAGAAGTTGTGAAAAATCCCTGGGGAGTAATGCTTGTACTCTTTAAATTTGTTATAGCAAATAATCCAGCAAAATTCTTCAAACAATTTGATATTTATAGTCCTACCAGCGGCGGCCCTAGAAACATGAGTGCCCACCCAAAATTGATGATTTGGGGGGACGGTTTTTTTAGGCGTCACTTTGAATAAGACGGAAGATTTGTTTGTTCCTGCTTAATGCGTTTTAGAGCGTGGGTAGTGCCCATTCAAAAATCATCGGGCCCACTTGTGCCCCCCTATCTCAAAAATCCTGGCGCCACCACTGAGTCTTACCGATCTTCCTCGTACCTACTCGTCACGGGATGGTCGTCGATTTTGTGCAGAACAACTTCCTCAATTTCGGGTGTTCCTTTCGAGGTCTACCTTCCGTATTGCCCTTATAAGGATACTACCAGTTTCATGAAGACGACAACGAATATTTTAGAAAAGATTCGGCAAGGCACTGTTGCAATACCGTCTGCTAGATGTAATACGTTACCGTCATTTTCTCATTTTACGATACTGAAAGATTCGAATAAAAACAGCGAAAAAATAAAATAAATTCATTGAAACACTAAAAATCGAAGAAACAATACGAGTTGGTTTTGAACGTTAAAAAGTTACTTTATATCAACAAGTAATATTTTGTTTAAAAGTTGAAGACAATGATGTTGCTTGAGCGGCAGTAGAGTTTTGGACTTGCATTGTCTTTATTTGTTTTGAATTAAAATGTTCCAACTGGTAAGTATCTCCAGTCGTATTCACCTGAAGAATATTTGGATATACATTTTCATGGTGTGTTTGTGATAATGTTGAAATTGGAATACCTTTGTCAAATATCACTTTTAATAATTTATAATAATATTTTATTACTTTTACATTATATGAATTGTATAGCTTTTGTATGTGCAACATACATCATTGACTTTGAATAATTGTAACATAATATAAATCTTTTTTATGATTTTGCTGTTATCGTACGTAATTATATTTTATATGGTAGTTCAACGCTTTTTCATACTGGATGTTGCACCATTTACTCAAAACATCACCCACATTAGATACACAGACAATCCAATACACAAACCTATTTATCACAGGCTTCCCATTTTCCGACAAGATAGATAAAAATTAACAAGTTTCAAATTTTCACTTCTAAAAGCACATGTACCAGGTCACGCCCACTCCTAATTCCCTTGTAATTTAAAGAAAGAAGATAATTTTGAGCTTATAACATAATGCTACCGTGTACCTGAATAAATTTATGCTGTTTTTTTTTAAAACGTTTTTCCAGCAAACACCAAGCAAAATATCATATAACAGCAATCACACCTAAAGATACTCAAGCGAAAGCTAAACAAAAACTATCATGGCAGTGTACGGTTTACTGGAACTGGCCAAATTCATGGAAATAAAAAGTCAATTTTCGCCTTACCGAAGGCTTAAAATCATCCCCGTTAGAGCGTTGTACTGACGTATGTCCTAGTTAGTTGCTAGTAGTCATAAATGTATGTAGCTACTATTATGTAATATTTATGTTATGTAATGTATGTATGCAAGGAAAAATTACATGTATTCTTAAAGTATATGAATTAAGATGTTTTTAAAGTAAAGTATACTGGGTGTTACTTAATGATCTTTACAATTACCATTGAATTCTTAACAAAAAAGGTATCTTTCATGTTTCTCTTAAAACTTACCGTTTGAAGGAAAATAATTAAAACATTAATTATTATGAGAGCGTCGAATTTAATGAAACTAAAAAAAATTATAACTAAATAGGTAATTTTGCCAGGGGTGCTATCTTTGTTTCGATAAATTAAATAGAAAAGAACAGATTATAAATAGAACACCAGTCTCGAGATATTAGTCAGGTCGGAGATGGGCCCAAGCGTGTCTAATGAAGGCTGTCCCGGGTTACCCATTCGCCGGATTTGTTGTGACGTCGGTACTTTCTTCGGCGTGTTTTTTTAGAGAGCGTATTTTGTTTAATTATTTTCTCAGTGAATAATTGAATAATTTAAAAACTAGAACCGTATAAAATCGTATTTTTTCGTGCTCTATACGATAAGGTCAAAATCAAAATGTAGTGAAAAATCTCATGGTTTGTATAACAATTCGCACACTTTATGAAGGTTTGATTTGCATTCATTCAATGTATTTTAGTTGACATAATAACCGGCTGGATATGTCTTTCTTAGAGGATTAAAGTAAAACTTCGCTAATCTGGATCAATTGTAGCTGGCTCAATCCGGATTACTGGAGCAATATTAAAATATATAATTGAGCAAACGCGTCATAAATGTTGAAACATTTATTATAACTAATAATGTAGATATTTTCTAACAAAACAACACTTATGTCGGGTTACACAAATAATTTTAATAATAATTTAATCAGCAAGTTTGACTGTGACATATGACGTTGGCAGAAAAGAATTCCTCACAATCATATTGGTTACCTTAATTTTTAATTTACTAAGCACCTTTGACTGTGAGTACATAATGCCTCTCAATGTTTATTTATGTCACAGTCAAACTTGCTGGTGAATTAATTGTGGTTAAAAAGCCCTGCCGAGTTACTGAAAATTTGCTAATGTGACGTCAAAAAAGGGCACTTTTTAATGCTTTGTTTTACGTATCGAACCCTACAACGTTATTTTCCCATAATGGTAGAACTAATTTTCTCCACGACTATTACTGAATGCAATAATTCCAAAATCATTTTTGATAATAGAATGTGAAAATTCTCGCTCTTGAGTTGGAATATTTATTCTGAAACACTTGCTTCTTATGCGTTTTGCGTGTATTTTCATTCCATAACAAGATACGGAAAGAATATTCTGTAATTGATCTAAACGACATAGGTTGCCATGAATTTCGAAACTGTCAATGTCAGCAGACAAATTTTAGTGCAATTCAAAATATGAGTGAAAAATCGGATGAATCAGATATGGAACTGGATAATACTCCACCTGAAATTACAAATATTGCGAAGTATTTTTGGTCGTGGAGCAAATATAGTCTGCTACTCGGTTAGAATGAAAATTCGATACTCGTGGTTTTTCGGAATCTTCCACTCGGGTCAAATTTTCATTCCAACCTCGTTACAGAATTTACTATTACAAACATACAAGTGAAAACCTCCCAAGACAATGTTCCTGATGTTAAACTTTTTTAGACTGAGTGACCATCCTCTATGGTGACCCAGGAATTTTCCTCCAGTTCAAGCAGTGCATCCAAGATCGTTCCGATGGCCGCTTACAGTTCCAATGGACCAGTGGCGTCCGTCAATCAAGGTTCAGTAGCAGAATTCTACGAAGGCAAAACGGTGTTTATTACTGGCGGCACTGGGTTTATGGGAAAGGTAAGTACGTCGACTGGTTGGATTTTACCGGACACCCCCTTGACTTATATCAATGTATCTCGTCAAATCATTAATTATATTTCTTAAATACGTTTGCGCTGTTATCGCGTTTGAGATTCTAATAATATGTTTTTTTTTTGTCTCCGCAAGCTCCGTCTGCTTTGCAAAGGCTAGCTGGGGTTTAATTACGCCACTGGATAATTATGAAAATTCATTGAAAAAGTTGAAAAATGACGATAACGTTTTATTCCAAGTTTCAAAAAAGAAATATAAATATATAAACTTTATAAAAAAACTTGCTAATAAATAATATTTTTTTCCTTACTATTCAGTACATTCCTTTAAGGGGAATTAATACCCAAAAGGGAATCTGTTTCGGTTAAGGGCAAGTGTTCTTTAAAAAAAAGTAAATAGTTTGACCGCTGATAGATAAGGGTTTGCGATTATTAACAAAAACAAAACCTAATTGATTTTTTCAAAAAAATTTTTCATTGGAAAAACTAAAATTTTGACTTTTTTATACATACCGGGCGTCCCATTATGGATGGCCACCGGCCGTATCTCGGAAACTACTGGGCATAGAAACTTAGGGAAAAAAATCGTAATTAATGTGGCTGGTTCGCATTTTGTCGCAAGACGGCACAATTAGAAATTAAATATTGAAATTCTAAATTTCTTCGAAAATTCCCACCTTTGGTAACATTATTAGAAAGCTTAGACAATTCTGCATCATTTTAGTTTGGAGCTCATTGGCGTACCGACCTTGATAAGAGTGGGGAAAGCTATTAAAAGTGTAATCATGTAATTTGCGGTAACTTCTAAACGACTTATCCGATTTTAGTAAGCTTAAGCTTGTTTGGAAGAGAAAGGGAAATACTTTTAATTGTCGTATCCATTCGTACACGATAGTTCCTAAAAAAGTTGTTAAAAGGCACAATTTGTAATAATAATAGTTTTTTTATTTTATACCAAAAACTTAAATCATACCGTATAACTATGGCATCATAATCAGAAAGTATATTAAATTTGGAAGAAAAACTGTGAAAACCCCAGTTTAATATCTTCTTTCGTTTCAGAGTTATTGCCAAAAGAATAACTTTTTTCACTTCAATTGAAGAAGTGATTGTTTTCATAGTGTCGTTTTCAAGCAATCCACGACAAAAAATATTTTTAAACTTTATGATTGTGAAAGTGCGTTACTCATTATTTCATGGCCCAAAAACTACTTTAGAATTAATAATATAATTAGGGAAAATTTATAATTTAGTGAAGTAAAGTGTTAAAAATTATTTTTTTGGCAATAACTCTAAAACGAAAGAAGATATCGAACTGCGGTCTTTACATTTTTTCTTGCAAATTTAATCTATTTTATCTATGATTTAAGTTTTCGGGATAAAATCAAAAAAACTGTTACTATCACAAATTACGCTCTCTAGCTATTTTATTAGGAACTATCGCGTACCAATGGATACGATAATTAAAAGTACTTACCTTTTTCTTTTAAACAAGCTTACGTTTACTAAAATCGGATAAGTCGTTTAGAAGTTACAGCAAATTAAAAGATTACACTTTCAATTCAGGGTCGGTACGCCAATGAGCATTAAACCAAAATGATGCAGAATTGTCTAAGCTTTGTAATGATGTTACCAAAGGTATGTATACCTTAATGTGGGAATTTTGGGAAAAATTTAGAATTTCAGTATTTAATTTTCAATTGGTCCCTCTTGCGGCAAAATGTGGAACTTGAAAATTATTTCCAGGATATTGTCTTAGCCACTTTAATTACGATTTTTTCCCTGAGTTTCTATGCCCAGTAGTTTCCGAGATACGGCCGGTGGCCACTAAACGTAATTTTTGAACAAAACCATTTTTTTTTGTAATTATTATTCCTCATACCTACAATGTCGCTTTAACTATTTTTTTAATGTAAATTAGCCATATAATTATCTCATATGCATCATAGGAATTAATACAATGTTTGTAAACAATATAAGTATAGGTATTTTTTGTTTATAGGTTTTACTTGAAAAACTGCTTAGAAGTTGTCCAGGTGTTTTGAAAATATACCTCCTTATTAGGCCAAAAAGAGGACAAGATGCCCAAGAAAGGCTGCAACAACTTATGTGTTCACCGGTAAGTTTTTTTTTGTCTACTTACATAATAGAAAATAAAATTACCTTAAAAAATAGTATTAGCTTAACACATAGAAACGGGGAAGACTCTGTTTGATTCGAACAAATCGATTTTCATACAGATAATGCTTATACAATTGGCCTAACTATTTTGGTCTAAGAATGACCTTATTTAGACGAAACATATCAAAAAATAAAGAAACGCAATTCACGAATGGACCCACATGGAAATATGGAGAAACGTTTACACTAGAATCATGCGCTGTTGCCAAAGAATGCAAAATTCTCCCCTTATGGATTATATTTTTTACGTCGTGGGTCAATATGCAACTATTAAGTGGTTACCAAATAAATAAGGGTCCAAAGGCAAAACCATGAATGTTGATAAACCCGGCTTTTTTCCATTGTCACCTGGCATGGTCTGTTGTGACGTAATAAAGTCTCCGTGAGAAGACCAGACATTTGGCACAGAGAAATAATAGGTCAATGCATGTCGCTGGACATTTGATAAAATTGAGATTTTCAGTCTCATTTAAATAAGATACTTTTTAGGCTTGTAGCTCTCAGATTTCCTTTTTAAAAATGCTTAAAGTATTGCTTAATTTTCTAAACCTATCAGATTTTTGGTAAATATTAACACAAGCTTTTAATTTTGACTACTTCGAGTATAAGGATCACAGGATCGACGACTTTTTGGTTTTGCTTTCCTCTTCAAAATTAGCTACAGGTTGTAAACGTCAGAATTTCTCGGGTAATAGATGAATGTCTTATTTGCAATATCCCTTAACTGTGGGTGAGTTAAACAATCATGTTGATTTCTTGTCCGATATTTTTTAAAAATATTAAGGAAAAATTTCAACAAATTTCTCCCCAGGTTCGATTCCCGGAGTGGGCATACGTACAATAAAAAAAAGTATGTCCGAAATTTAGTGGATTTAAGAATGCAGGGAAGAGTGTAAAAGGTATCATCTCCCAACCCACCCCATTCACGCCGGTAACCAGACCGGATGAGATCGGACATCTCGTGGGGTGCGGAAGTATACCTTCACTCCCCAATCGGTAGGTCATGCAATGGCAATAAACCAAGGGTTGATAGCCCTTGGGGGGTGTCGCATGACTGAGGATCGTGGTTCGGAGCCCACGTTAAACTGTAGGTCCCCTCGGGAATGGCCCTGGCAGTGAACGAAGAGGAAAAAAGCCTAATTCGAAAGAAGGGCAGAACGGCAACAAATTTCTCGACAATGGCTGACAAATTATTTTATTATCAAAGCCACTATGATAAGATAAATGATTTAATAGTATTACCAACATAAAATAATATGTATTTTTTTTTTCAAAAAACTGCAAGATAGTATAAATTATGTACATATTTATAAATTGATTATAGCACTTATCCCGTTATTAAACTCGCCGCAAGCTGTTCGTTTTTCTAACATAAAGGCGTGGTATAAAATGATGCTTTATAAAATGTGTACTTAATTTAATATACTATTTTGAAAAAGGTTTCTTGTAAAACTTTTTTTACGATCTCGCATAAAAATATCTGACAGAGGCCTCTGTACTATTTTGAAACAAAAACACCAACCAGCAACGCTTACTTTATTGACAAGTAAAATATGAACGCTACCATGCAAGTAAATCCTAAATAATTAAATAAATTCTGCAGATCGTAGATACCTCATTAAAGGGGGTTGAAAATTAATCCATGACGTTATGGTTTAGTAATCTGAAAAAATGTTAATTAATATTCAATTTTAATTTCCGAAGTATGAAATACTTTCAGGAAATTTTCTGGTAAAATTTAATTTTGTGTTTTTGGTCGAATGAGAAATAATCAGTTTTTATGGCGGTGCGGTGGTGGCGTGTTTAATATTGTTTGATTTTTATCGATTTTGAGGCATCGATGTTTGATTGTAATAATAATAAGTTTATTTTAAATATTTATAATATATTAAATATATTTATTATACAGGGTGACAATTTGAAAACGAACAGCATTTAATATTGCCTCTACCGATGATAGTATGAAAATTTGGCGAAACACGTCAATTGATATATCGAGCGGGACATTTTTTAAGACATTTGTTGTCGTGTTACTTTCAACCCCCTAACCCCCAGGGCACCTACCCCTAAAATTTTAAATGGCAACTCCTATTTATTTTGCCATTTTTGTGTTCCTTATAAAATTCTACATAAACTGTATAATTTTTTTTTCAAAAAATGTAATTATTTTATTTTTTCTAGTGGCGATATCGAAGACGAAATGTAGAAATACATTTCAAATTCCTTTATTTATAAGTCGCAAATCACTACTATGCACTGATTCTGACTCCCAAAAATAAAGGTCCACGTGGTTTCCTATGTCTACAAGTGTTCCGGCGACACGCGTCTTAAAGCTTGCGTTTTCATAAAAATTGAAGGATGAATTTAAAATATTTTTTCTTTTATTATTTTTGAGTGGAAGTTATCGAAGAAATAATTTTGATGAGTACATTTCTAAGTTGATACTTCTTTTTTAGCTGGGTATAGAACGCATTAAAATAAACAATATTTTTAAATACCTTTTTTCAAAAAACTCAAAAATAAAGTACTTACATTCATTTATTACCCTACGAATCAAATACGGTTCTGCCTAACTTTCCCGTTGAATAACATTAAGAAACTTCTGGGTGTGGGATGAGCCCGCAAGGGAAGGCGTTCTGCAAGAAACATCCGCAATTTTACGACACTCACAGTAAATTAGCACCATATCTATTTGTTCATTGTTTTCAAATTTTACCTATTTCACGTATTACCAATTTAAAATTAACTTGCTTCAGAAAAACACACTACAACGGATTGATCAACACCACCCGTAAATTGAATGACTAACAAGAGATAGGAAAAAAACAGAAACTATAGCGGGCTATGTTTTGGTGACCAGGCCCGCACTTTTTACTCTATCTCGCCTATTTTTGAGTTTTTTGAAAAGAGGTATTTGAAAAATATGTTTATTTTAATACCTTCTATAGGTACACAGCTAAAAAATAAGTATCAACTTAGGAGTCACCCTGTATATTGATAAAAAAAAATTAGTTTTTAGATTATGTGAATAAACAAATTATAAAATAATTTTAACATAAATAGTCAATAATCTGAGGAATGCAGATTCCGTCCCTAGAATGTAATATTGAGATCCGGTCTCTAGTTATTGGTTATTTTTATTACGGAATTTTAGGCTGGGAAAATAAATAGAACTCTAGGAAAAAAATTAGAAGTATTACAAAAAAGGTTTCTAAATATCATATTTAAAAACCAAATTACATAACTTTCTATTTATAACATCTTACCTTAATGTAAATATTTAAAAATAAGAACCTTATACAATTTAATAACCATAATTCAAGTCATAAAAATAAAATAACCATAAATCCTAAAATAAATAAGTCAATGGGACAAAAGAAATCAAATATTTAACTTTTTATTTAAAAGAATATATAAGTATGTGCATTATGTATTATTATTTGTTAAAAAATATAAGTATTTCATTACAAAATAGATGAACTCGAAATCAAAACATGGATATTAAAAACAGATAATTTAAAACAATTTTTGGAATTGTTTTAAATAATGAATAGTTTATAAGCGGAATTCCATAGCATCTAAACTACTAAACATTTTAATATTTTTCAAAAACATAGTTATAGGGTGGCATTAGTTCTACAATCTAAAAGCATTTAATGGAACACCCTATACAGGGTGCTACAAATTCCTGTGCGTATAAGGGGATCTCGAAAACGGTAGGAGATACGAAGATGGTTAAATTGAGGCAAAGATGCGTATTTTGGGGCTTAATAATTTGGTGAAAAAAAATAGTAATTATTCCGAAAAAAACCGAAATTTTTAGTTTTGATTTTTAATTTTTTGCGCCTTCATTTTTGACTTGGGATACTTAATAACATGACCTATATTAATAGGTCTGGGACAGTCTGAATATTAATTCAGACTGTCCCATTTAAAAAAATGAAGATTTGATACTTTAAATATAGCAATATTGGGACCTCCGTAAAAATAACCCTGTATAAATTATGGTTAGATTTTTTTAATAAGACCATTCTACCGTCCCTCGGGTATCCAAAACCGTAACTTAAAAAATTTAAATCAGCTATTTTTTTTAAAAAAGTTTTAAATGGGCGGTTTGTCTTGGATTTTTAAGTAAATTATAAACAGCGTGGCAACGTCGTAACGAACATCGAATTAAAATACTCTAGTTGTATATGCTGAATTTCATGCGGAATTCAATTCCCTAAACAAAAATGGGGGTAGCCGTTTAAAAAAAAATACTTTTTTGTCGCTCTGCTTTTTTAGGTCGCCCTGTATCTGAAAATATTTTTAAAATATGCGTCTCAGCGGATCATAACATAATAGCTTTTATGTGTAATATTTGTTACTATTTCTGTTGATAACTGATATATTGGACTTTCTCGCACTAATGTGACACCCTGTATATTAAATTCGACCAAAAATGTTACTTATGTTCACTTGGACCGAATCCTGACCATGCTTGGAGTTTGTAACCTTGGAGAAGGCTTTAGGAGTAATGGTCGTAGGCTCTTTATTTTTTTTTCTAATTTCGGATGCCTTTTACCAGACAACGGTCAAAGTATAAAGGCCTTTTTACATTGGATGCAATTGCAAGAAAAAATTGCCTGAAAGCATGCGCTTTGTCGACGTTTTAAAACAGCTGATGCAGGTTTTAAATGGGAAAACGTGCATCAGCTGATTAAAACGTCGACAAAGCGCATGCTTTCAGGCAATTGTTTCTTGCAATTGCACTTAATGTAAAAAGGCCATAAGATTACTAGAACTGGCTTTTATGAAAAAATTTCCTGCACGGGCGGACATGTGGGACATTTAATTAGTAAAAGAAATATTCATCTTCTAATTTTTTGATTAAATAAACCCTAAAGTAAACAAACAGATTTACAGACAGTTAGTTTACTTTCTCTATAAATTGTATGAATCATACACGTCATATATTTAGATAACGTTAAAAAAAAATTAAAATATGCGATAATATATTATAAAATGTAACGAAATATGTCACAGTCGTTATTTCTAGAAAAATACATGTATATCCGCCTTATTGAGCACGCGAATTTCCCCTGATTCCGTTCATAGGATGGTGTGTATGCTTATTATGATACTTTCTCCGTTTTGTATCCTGGTCAATGGTCAATACTGCTTATATTTGTATTGACTCTCGGTTTTCATTCTTACTTTTTAACAACTATTGGTTAATAGATTGCCATCACGTTGTCGTTATTATTACTTATGTTTTTTTGGTAAAAAAAACTTATAACTACGTAGATTAAAAATAAAAGCTCAGTATCCTGAAATATTTTGCTGCAAAATCACCCGCTATTTAGTGTCCAGGTTTCTCGTCATGCTATGTGGTGTCCAGGTTTTCTCTGCATTACACTGGAAGTATAACCATGTTAAAAAGGTGGATACGATAGGTTTTCTTTTTGACTACTCTTCCAATTTGGAGATTGTTCTCGTCAAAAGTAATGATATGGGATATAAATCCACCCCCCTCTTTGATGAAGCCCCTAGCACCATTATGGCAACCTGGCACTGATTTAGACATGCAGGCTAGTTTCTAAAAGTCTAACATAGTGCACATATTTTTTGCCATTGTTAGCAATGTTAGCTAAGTTCAAAATTACTATCAGTGATTTTCATATAGAGTGCAGCGGGTTGTATTTTTCAAATTCTAATAAAACAGAATATTTTCATGGAGTTATTTTTCCTCTAACCTCGTACAACTTGCTGCTCTCGATATGAAAGCGATGATTCACTGACAGTCATTTTGGGACCAGGAGTTATATTTGAATTTTGTCTATTTCATCTAATACAAGACTTTAAATCTGCCCTGACAGATCCCCAGATCTTACCCCTTTGGACTTTTATTTGATAACTTCTTATATTTATGTATGGATTTATGAGCAACGTCGTTAAATACCAATACGTTTCCCACTTTCACACACATCATTATTTTTCTTACGTAATATAAAGGCAATTTGATTTATTTACTGCTTTACTTTATTTATTTATATATTAATTGTCATTTCTTGCCATTCTTTCGAATTAGGCTTTTTTCCAGGGCCATTCCCGAGGGGACCTACAGCTTAACGTGGGTTCCGAACCACGATCCTCGGTGATGCGACACCCCCCAAGGGCTATCACCCCTTGGTTTCTTGCCTGCATGACCTACCGATTGGGGAGTGTTTATCTTCTTCCGCACCCCACGAGATGCCCGAGTTCATCCGGTCTGGTCACCGGCGTGAATGGGGTGGGTTGGGAGATGATACCTTTTACACTCTTCCCTGCATTCTTAAATCCACTAAATTCCGGACATACTTTTTTTATTGTACGTATGCCCACTCCAGGAATCGAACCCGGGTCGCCACGGTGGAATGCCAATAACTCACCTCTGAGCCACTGCCGTTTTATATTTTAATATTTCCATAACCCGTTAAATAAAAATAAAAGACCTCGTTCAAAATATAACCAGACGCTCTGACCACTTGACAAACTTTTTTAAGTCAAGCCCGGAATCAATTTTTCGCCGTTCCATAAAAATTTGTTGCTAAATGGTTTCGTGACGCGTGACCTGTGAAAACTGTCACCAACTTTCTTTTGTTTTATTAATAAAAAGTGTGTGCTTTTAAATGATTCACGAACTGTATCGCTATAAGAATTGGTTACTGAAATATGTATATTATGTTTGTATAATAATCTACCTGATTGACAGTTGTGTGGTATAAGGGGCTAGGAGCCTCACTCTGGGTTGTCTCACTTTTTTTGTTTTTTTTATCAAAATTGATATACAGCAGTGGCAGCTCGTGGTTAAAAAAAAAAAGTGAGATATTTTATTGTCAGTCCCCGTTTTATCAAAGAAATAAAACTTATATTTCCTTATATTTGATCGATTAAAGGTTTCATAATAATACAGTCTCTACTATCTAGAGGTACCCAGCCCAAGATCAATTTAATATCACTTAAAACGTTTGCTCGCTGTCGTTGGAGATCTTTGCCACGCGGAAACCTCACCTATTATTCTATTCAAATGAAAGAATAAAAGACCCGAAAACATTTTCGGGGACATGCCCAAAGTTCGTTTAAAATTCACCTAACTATTATCAAACTCGATATCGAAAAAATCGAAAATTAAATTATTACCTCTCCCCCTCTTCATGGTTGGATTAAATTTGTTTTTGTAAATGTTTTTTTTTTGATATTCCTAGCTGGCTCTTTATTTAAAAAAAAAAAATTATATTTGTGAAAAATATGAATATTAGTGTAAATCCAAAATTTTAACAAATGACCTATGTATGACTCTAACCAGCGTTTTTCGGGCTCGGTTTTTCATGATTAAAAATAAAGTAAATATCGTTCACCACGCCAAAATTGATGATTTTTTCAGAAATCAAGTATTTTAGGAGCACAGATCTAAGAGCAGTATTTGGTGCAAATGCTTAGGTTTTTAAATACTCCTTCTTACGTGCCGTTTTATATATCCATAATAAAGCATTCTCGTTTCTTCCCGCAATATTTTTTTATTATGAATTATCACACTTCTTCCATAAAAAAATTTTCAATTAAAATTTTTACTTTAAACAGACAAGTATATAATAGAAAAATACTATAAAATATTGTTATTTTTACTCATTTTCCTTTAAAATTGCATCATAAATCAATAACTAAACCGATATGCGTCTGAAATCTTAATCTCTATATAAAACAGGATTTTTAGAAGGAAAAACTAAACATTTCCTACAAGACCTTTGTAATCTAAGCGAAGAATACATTATTTAAAGATTTAAATTACGAGCGTGAGACAAAGACTTTTAGACCCGCGCTCCGAGACTACCAGGCTGCAGCCCCCCCCCCCCCCCAATACGACACTGTATCACAGTCATACCCTTAGACGAGGGAAGTCATATCTCTAACATTGGGTAACGCCATGACGCCCACAGAAGTTCATTCAGCTAAAGGTGCTTACCTTCTGTTGCCTATACATTCTCCAGTGTCTCATGTTCGTGAAGCAAAATATTCACCTTTACCATAATCACCGGTATTTTCATGAGCATAACATGCGAAACAACCAGAACATACGACATGAATACCACATACTTTTGAGATCAAGGGGTGGCGTAAACTTTGGAATAGTAGTGGATTCTGCGGTAGTTTCTGAAATATGTATTTAATTAAGATTATCTTTATCCTTCAATAAAATTATATTCTGAAACAAAAAAAATGAACATTAGACAACTTTACATTTATAATATCTTAATATACATATTTAAAAATAAAAATCTTATACAATTTAAAAACCATAATCATAATACTCGTCATAAAAATGAAATAGCCATAAAACCTAAAATAAATAAGTCCATAGGACAAAAAAATGTCAAATATTTATGATTTTATTTAAACGATTATTTACCAACAAAAATTAAAAAATATATTTCATTAAAAAAATATAAAGTCGAAATAAAAGCATGGATATTGGAAACGGATAATTTAAAAATATTTTTGGAAATGTTTTAATTGATATTGTTATGAATCATATATTTTTCAAAATTTTATTATACCTATATCTTCAAAAAACTGCGTTTATATTTATATACGTTTTTTATTTACAATTTAACTTTCATATAATATTAACAAATATTTAAACAAAATATTTTAATATTCTCATATATTTATAATTTAAAATATTAAGATTTGCCCCTAACAAGCACGTCTTCGGGGGATCAAAGAAGAAGTTTATTAAGGAAGACAAATAAACAAATTCATAATACTATAAATATTGAAAATAAACTCTTAATTAATTTTATTTCATACTTTTTTTTAACTCGCAGTATATCGACAGATGCAGAATAGCATTATGCAAAAAAAATAGGATTGATTTTAAATTAGGAAAGCACTATGACAATATTTTTATATTCTTATAAGTATAGAGAAAGTTGACATGTTTTAAAATATCTGCATAATATGTTTTCCTTTGTCCTAAAAATAAAATTTTCACTTAGTATTCGATATGGCATTGTATTATGTAGAGTCATTCGAGGCAATTGTGTTGCGCCGGATGTTGATTGATGATTTAAAATTGGTTCATGTTATTATGCCTTGCGACGTTTACATTTTTACAAATTTTATTAAAATGATTAATTTCAAAATATTTTAATGTTTTTTAAAATTATCGTTTTACACAAAGTAAAAAACGTGTATATGTACAATGACAATTAAAATCTATAATTAAGAAACTCATGAAATGCGTACAAACGATGTTTAATTAAAATGTATTGTACTTATTTGGCTTTAAATTAATTGGCTTAAAGGTTATTGGACGTATAGGGATGATAACTAAAAACTTTATCTCCAGGCATTCAGGATCGACGTATGCTGACATGTAGTTTTTGTTTGAAGGTTGGAGACAATGATGTTTCTTGATAGATATAAAAGTTTCGGACTTGGATTGTCTTTATTTGTTTTAAATCACAACGTTTTAACTGGAAAGTATCTACAGTCGTCTTCAGGTAAATATTAAATAGGTACAGCTTTATTAATACTAGCTAGGTACTCTGAAGCCTAACTGAGATGGGTGCAGTTGTACGTTCAGTTCGTACGCGGTATTATTCCAAGATTACATCTACTTAATAAAGATTTCTTATATTCAATGAGGACTTACTAAAGCAAGTTGAGTTATGGTGTATGATAGCAGCTTCCTTGAACTTTTTTCTTCCTCCAGTGTGATTCTTTATAATCCTACATATCCTTAACTTCTGTCTACATGATATGACGGCGGTGTGTCCAGGCATGGTTAGCTGCACCTGATTGTTCGGTATTTCCTTTAAGCGTATTGTTTCTGTGTTCCTTAATTATTCTTGTTTCGAGTGGTATTAGTGTCTCACCAATATAAGATCGGCCCAGTGGCGGCTCGCGGTCTTAAAAAATGGTGAAGAGCTAGTTATAGTGCGGGTACTTAAACAAACACTGACTAATTTATATTTTAATTACGTACTTACATAGCTAGTTTTTGTAAATCAGATCGATTCATCGGTTGAGGTCTAGCGTTTTCTTTTAAAGCATCGACAATAGTATTTTGATTTTGTTCAAACTTTCTTAACATTAACTGACATTTTAAGTGTTCTCAAACGCAACGTTGGAGTAATATTTAAAAAATCTGTAAATCCGTCCCTATTCCAAAAGCAATATTTATTCGAAAAGAGTAAACACGACCAACCGCCGTTCGTCTGATCGGCGACCCCGAGCTGACCAAGACCCTCGATAGCCTGGAGCATCGAAGAAAGGTTGTTTGGCTCTCTTTTACAGATATTTCCATGGCAGGTGTTCGACTGACATTGCCCACTTGATTCCACCTAGAGCAATGCAAAACAGAAATACACGGCGAACCACTGCCGCTCATCCATATGTTGTTCAGCTTAGTACTCCTCGAACTTCATTGTTCAAGAATTCTTTCATCTGGAGAACGTCATCTTTGTGGAATGATCTTCCTAAAGGTCGTGTTTCCCAATGAATACAATCTTCAACGTTTCAAGACCAACGTTAATCGCTTTTTTCGCACTCGCACCGCTCCCAGAGCGCCTTAAAGGATTTTTCCTACAGTGCAGGTGTTTTATCATAAAAAAAAAAAAAAAAACACCAACCAATTTTTGTAAGGCGGCACTACTACATAGCCAATTATATTCTGAAAAGCAGGAACACTTAAAATTAATATAGGATCTACTAGTTTTTTTTAATTTCTTTTTAAAATCTATGTTTAAGATTCCAGTAGGTCGCCCGTGTAACAAAACGTCTCTCTTATCCTCAGTTGTCCAACGACTGAATGGAGTTTCCAATAAATTACAAACTACATCATTAATTGGGATCATTTTTAAAACACACAATAAAAATTAAACTAAGTACACACTACTGAATTAACTGAAAAATAAAAGCAAAACTTTTTAATCACACAGTAAATCACGTAAAAACGATATCTATAACTGTATATATAAATATATATAAATAAATACTGTGAACCAATGCTAAAACAATGGTGCATACGACTGACCTATTTTTAAATTGCACTTCATCATAATGCAAATTGTTACATGCTGGCGCGTGACTGACGTCACGTAATCATAGCGACGGTGAAATCAAAGCCACTTGACTGTATGTTTGCTCTTCACTGCTGTTTTGAGCTCACCGATGCTGTCGGCTGGGACGCACCAAAATGCAGGAGTGGCTATAAATTATTGTCCATCGGAGTAAACCGTGGCCCTGTTATGCATAGCTACATTCGGATTAAATTAATAATATTAATTCGAACATAATTATTTTTTAAGGGCCAAAAAGGTAGCTTTATTGGTACATTAATATTTCATATTGTCGAAAAAATGTCCTCCTGGTTTTATTTATTTTTTTTGGTGAAGACCCCCTTCACCTACTTTACCTGACGAGCCGCCACTGGGTTCTTCCCAGTATTAAACTAACAATTTGCTATTTTACCTCCGGAACTTCATATATTTTCTATTAAAGTTCGCCATTAATGTCAGTTAATCAAAGTTCCTGGCGTTATACCCATTCGAGGTGTCGGAAATGATTTACGAGACATAATAAAAAGTTGGATTTAATGAATTCCGACTTTATCAAAACTTCGAAGAACTATATCGTGTCCGCGTCCGTCTACTAAAAATATTTGATTCATCATTCTTGTCATGATTATAGCTTTTTATGAGCTTACTGACGACACATATCACTCCTTAAAGTAAAATGAAAAAAGTGTTTGCTGAAGTCAAAGAAGTGGGATGTCACATGAAAGAACTCGTTGAGTAACATACCCAACTTACGTTAAAACACAAGTACCATACAAGGTTTTAGGCAAAACAAATATGTTGTGCTTTTAGTTTAGGGTTAATATTTGTTTTTTCAATAAATAAAAAATATACCTTGTTTTTAATTTTTTTTTGCTCAATTATTCTTATTTCATTGAGAAGTTTTTGTTTAACAAGTATATTATCTGTTTTATATTACCTTTATTAGTGGATTTGTATAACTCACTACAAATTTCTATAAATATAGGTATTTTTTTATTTTGAATTTTTTTTTGATTGTCCAAAAAAGGGTTTTTTGGGCGTGGCACCCAAAAATTTTTTCGCCTTCGGCGATTTGCCTACGGCGCTGGTCGTCACTTTCTCTCCCTTTTGGGTCCCCTCCCCTGAACTAAAATTCTGGCTACGCCACTGAGTTGGTGCTTGTTAGACATTTCCTCAAAAATTATAAAAATATCTGCAGGTAGTCAATCTTGCCTACTCAGATTACAACAGATATTATATCTCATCTAGAAAGTCTTTTCGATTAATTTCAATGATATTTTCCTAATTTACATGACAATGACGATCATAAATTTGCTCAAAATCCTTTTAATTTTGATATAAACATTCTTCCAGAACACCTTCAAGAACAAGCAATCGACTTAAAACACGATTTAGTGGCGAAAATTTGGCGATTACTACTTTTTGGATAAAATATCTTCCCATTTATCCATCAATCGCTGAAATCGCTTTGAAATTTTATATACCATTCTCGACGACCTACTTATGTGAAAAAAGATTTTCTGTTTTAATGGAAATTAAAACAAAACAACTGAATCGGCTTGATGTTGCTAGTGACCTCCGTTGCGTACTTTCAAAGATAGCGCCAAGAATTTCCGACCTTGTTAAAGAAATGCAGCACCACACTTATCATTAAATTAGAGTTCAAATGTCACGTTTTTAAATAAATAAATTAACTAAAAGAAATGTATGTGTGGTTATGGTTAATTATAAATGGGAGGGAGGCGCGACCATTTCTTGATTCCTAAAAGGGGGCGCCATACAAAAAAGTTAGGGAACCACTGTTCTAGAGGGTTATGCCTAAATTCGCACATTAGAAGTTTTATGATACAATAAGAATTTTGTAGGGATGGATCATCATTTATTTTAGCCGATAGGTACATAATTTTTAAATAGAAATTTTAGTACGCTTGCTAACCCTAGCGAATATCTATAACAGTGGGGGAACCCTACAATTTACCATTTACTACCGTTTCGGTTTTATTTATTAATTGTGTTAGGGTTAGATATATATTTAGGCAATGTGGGTGATCATCCACTAAAGGTGAACATTGACTTCCTTTGTCCTAGTTTTTGTTAAGAAAAACATATAGTACAGGGTGCTACAAATTCGTGTTCGTACAAGGGGATCTCGATAACGGTAAGAGATACGAAGATGGTTAAATTGAGGCAAAGTTGCGTATTTTAGGGCTTAATAATTTGGTAAAAGAAAAATGGAAACATTTCGAATACCTTCGGAGATATCCGAGAAAAACCGAAATTTTTAGTTCTTGTTATTAAATTGTTAGCGCCTTCATTTTTGACTTGGGAAAAAGATAAAAACACTTTCTCATACACGTTCTTTATGTTCTACAAGACGGCGTTATTAGTTTTCAAATTGTACGTTTTGTTCTTAAGATACGAACCTTAATTCATTTTTTCTAAATACGTACCTGAAATTTTTAAAACATTTTTAAGGACATCTAAGCTTTGGAAATTTAAAATAATTTAAAGGTTTTTACAATGTTCACATTTTGTCATCAAATAACACATCACTAGTATTTCAAATTATCCTTTCTTTACTATTACTATTTTTAGGATTACTTAAATATTAAAATTATATTACATAAAGAAGATTTTCCTTTTCATTTCGCCCAATGTTGCCAGGTCAAAAAATTAAAAATCACCAGACCCTTGCTTTAAAAGTTGCCAGATTTTGAAAGAAATCACCAGATTCTTAATTTCTCGCATTTTCACATACAACACATATAATTAATGTAAAATCAAATATATTGCTGTGATTTCTAAAAAAAAAAAGGTCAGAGCTCGAAAATAACATACCTCTTATTTAAACTTTTGACGCCAGGGTGGGCACTCATGTTGTTTAAGCTATAAACAGTGCGCACCCCGGTGCCAAGACCTTGAATCAGATGTATGTTATTTCCGAGGTACGACCTTTTTTTTTTTTTTTTTTTTAGAAATCACTATATAAAAAACAGTATATATAAAACAGTAACAGATCAGATACAAATTCTGTAAATCCGCCGCTACTAAGAAATATTCGGCACAGAGAAGTAGAGAGTTTCCAGACAAAGACAAACGCTTTTCGCTTTTGAAACCAATAAGTTTGTGCATCGATGTCACCATTTTTAACAAAGAAGAATAAAACACAATCGAGCCATTTTTCCCTCGTTTTTTTTTTAAGATATAAGCTTATCATCAGTGTCGAAAAATCACCAGAAATTAGACTTTTTTAAAAAGTTTTCACCAGATGGGGTTCAAAATCACCAAATCTGGTGAAAAATCACCATACCTGGCAACATTGATTTCGCCAGATCCATCTCTAGACGCGTTTCGTCATATCATGACTCATCATTAGAGCTAGGATCCGACGAAAAGAAAAGGAATCTCGAAGCTACTAAGGCAGCACTTGGTGGGACACACCAGCAAGATATGGCACGGAGCGCCATCTGTGTCGTTGTTAGACACTCTTGAGCATATTACATAAGTTATGGTGTTTAGGCCGTTTATTTTTTCAATAAGATTTACCGTCACAATACTCTAGTAAGCAAGTTTTTAAGGCATGAGAAGTAATTCTATTTTTTCTTAGTATTTTATTAATATAACGTATATCTTAAGTCCTATGTTTTTTTGCCTTAGCCTTAGACCTAAACAGAAAAAATTAATGCTCCCGTGTAAAGAAAAGGTAACTGGAGTATTAGTCTAGTTTTCGAGATCCCCTTGTACGCACACTAATTTGTAGCACCCTGTATAGGCCGGTGGTTTGATAATCTATTTTAAAACTTCATGTGGGTATAATTTATTGGAGATGTATAGAAAAACTTAATAGTAAATAAAAATATTATATTTCCAACATTAGTAAAATGAAATTACACCTTATTACAGCGATTGAATCTTTTGCTTTTGAATTTTTCGATGCAGTCTAGTTTTTCTACATTTGACTTTTATACTACAAAATAAATATTTCAAAAATATCACTCTCTAATTCGTTCCCAAGTAACAGTTATTTAGTCGCGGTCTGACGTGTAACGTTCCATATCAGTAACAGTATTTCCCATCTCTACTTTAACACAGTGGCGGCTCGTCAGGTAAAGTAGGTTCACCAAAAAAAAATAAAACCAGGAGGAAACTCTTTCGACAATATTAAATATTAATGTACCAATACATCTACCATTTAAGCCCTTAAAAAAAATTATGTTCGAATTAATAATATTAATTTAATCCGAATGTAGCTATACATAATAGGGCCATGGTTAACTCCGATAGACAATAATGATAAATACTCATGCATTTTGGCGCGCCCCAGCGACTGTATCCGTTAGCTCAAGCAAGACCCAACGCCCAACATGGCTTTGATATTCACCGTTACTATGGTTACGTGACGTGAGTCACACAACTAGCATGTAACCATTTGATTATGATGAAGGGCAATTTCAAAATAGGTCAGTCGTATGCACCATTGTTTTAGCATTGGTTCGCCTACCTTAAGGTATTTATTTTGGGGCCTCGCGAAACTTACGGCTATAGATATCGTTTTTACGTGATTTACTGTGTGATTAAAAAGTTTTATTTTTCAGTTAATTCAGTTGTGTACGTACCTTCTTATTAGTTGTGTGTTTTAAAAATGAACCCAATTAATGACATAATTTGTTGGAAACTCCATTCAGTCGTTGGACAGATGAGAATAAGAGAGACGTTTTGTTACACGGGTTTTTAGTCAATGTTTGTTTAAATACCCTGACTATACCTAGCTCTTCACCATTTTTTAAGACCACGAGCCGCCACTGCTTTAACATGCTGTAACTCTAACTCGTGAACTGTTTCTTGAAATGTTATAGGCCTTTATGCCCCTCGGGCACGCAAATGAGAAATACTCCTTAACCCACACGGAAATAAACCCTGAGTGGGCTTAAATCAAGCCTAAAATATTTTAGGGTTGATTTAACAAAGTGTCTTTAGTTTCCTGATAATATTACAAAGCCTCAATACGCACTTGAGAAGTTACAAGCTGAAACAGATGTTAGGCGATTATAGCAACAAGTGGTTTTTCTTAAATTCAAATTTTAAGCCTAATAATTCTTGTAGAATTTATAGACACCAATTTATAATAAAACTTTTGAAAAAATGACAAAAACTATTACTTTTTTACCGACAATTATGGATTAATTTTTGGATTTAAAAAATATGTTATTCTACTCCCACACGGATATTTGCTGTTTACTTTATACTGAAGTGATTGGATAAGTAGGCTATTCCTGTTAACCGAATGGATATAATTTCATATCCATCTTAGTTGGGATATCAAACTGACCAATCGCAGTGGTCAATTACAAATAAACCAAATTTACACGTTGTAAATTTTACTTTTCTTTTTATGACACTAAATAAAAGTGAGAAGAATATACTTCAAAACGATGCAAATCTATCAGATAGAATTTGTTATTTTTTTATTTAAATCAAGACATTTATTCCAGAGCCTATTCATACTCCAACTTTTCTTAAAGAGGGCACGAAATACTGCAAAAATTGAGGATATAAACCCAAAATGTATTTTTACAGAACTATTGTTATTTTCTGAGCACACTAAAAATTTGTTTTCCATTCATTTTTAGACAAAATGAATGTTTTGTACTTACCTTGGTTGGTTTTTGCCATGCAAATATTTGTCCACCGCAATATTTTCTGCTATATTTTGAACGCGGCTCCAAGCCCAATCGACCTTAAAACTCTTATTATACGCAACAGATATAAAAAAAAAACTCTAGATGGATATAAAACCAGATAAAACGTACGAAATTATAAGATTTCTAGAAAAAAATAATTCCTTTTTGAAGGTTACTGTCAATGGTTTTAAGGTCATTTCTACAGTATTGCCACTTCTCTATCCACGTTTACAGTGTTGCTAGGATATAAATTGGCGATTATTTTGAAAATTTTTACCATAACGAACGTTACAAATTAATATTCTAAGTTAAGTTTAAAACGAATTTTACAGATTTGTTGCTGATCTTTCGGCGTTGCAAGCAGGCAACCAATAAAACATTTCAGCAAAACAATTAATTTAATGAAATTAAAATTGGGAAAATAAATTGTTTATTTTTAATAATAAATATATCGTTTTTTGCTGTTATTCTGCAAAAGTCCGAATGTGAGAGTGAAAGTGATTTTGTGTAAATATAAGAAATTACGCAAATCGACATCAAATATTGTCAAATATGGATGGGTATCCTTAAGGATGGATTACTCATCTCATACTTCGCTTTAATATTAAGACTCATAATCATAATGGGTGTCAGTTTGATAAGAATAGGGGTAGTGAAAAGATAGTGTATAGAACAAAGACATTTCTAGTTTCGTAGGAGTCGGTAGATAAAATTAATTGTTTGTGATTCAATAAGAAAGGTAGCCGACTATATCTCGGAAACTACTGAGCATAGAAACTAGGAAAAAAAATGTTAACTAAAGTGGCCATGAGAAAATCCTAGAAATAATTTTTAAGTTTCGCATTTTGCCGCAAGAGGGCGTAATTGAAAAGTAAATTTTAAAATTTTACATATCTTCGAAAATTCCACATTAAGGTATATCTTTAGTAACATCGTTAAAAAGCTTGGACAATTATACACCATTTTGGTCTTTGGTCTTATGCTTATTGGCGTACTGACTTTAATAAGAGGGGGGGAAGCTGTTGAAAGTGTAATCATTTAAATCGCTGTAACTTATAAACGACTTATCCGATTTAAGAAAACTAAAGACTGTTTGGAAGAGAAATGTATGCACTTTCACCAATCGTATTTAGTTGTCCATAATAGTTCTCAAAAAAAATGCTAGAGGGCGCAATTTGTAATACACTTTTTTGATTTTACTCCGAAATAATAAACCGTACGGTATAATTATGATACCATAATCGAAAAGTAGATGAAATTTGGTAGATAAAATATTTAAACCGCAGCTCGATATCTCCGTTCGTTTCAGCGTTATCGCCAATAGAATAATTTTTAAAACTTTAAATGAAGTAGCGGTTATATATTTTTTAGAAAAAAAGTGGTCTCTTGCGTTTTTCTACTCAGGCACGCCGTTCTTAATTAAAATAATTAAATTAAATTAGACGGGCGGAAGCTTTCCTATTAAGTGAAGGTGGTCAATTCCAACAATTTTTATAAAACAAAATTTTTCATTATCAATGTTAATAATAAATAGTCAAGCTAATTTAATTTAATTATTTTAATTAAGAACGGTGTGCCTGAGGAGAAAAACGCAAGATACCATTTTTGTGCAGAATTGACCAGGCTAATCCGAAATAATATTCACACGGAAAAATATCAGTGGCGTCCCACTTTTTTTCTAAAAAATATATAATCGCTTAGTTTTAAAAATTATTCTATTGGCGATAACGCTGAAACGAACGGAGATATCGAGCTCCGGTTTTAATATTATTTCTAGCAAATTTCATCTACTTTTCGATTATGGTATCATAATTATACCGTATGATTTATTTTTTCGGAGTAAAATCAAAAAATGTGTTATTATTGCAAATTGCGCCCTCTAGCATTTTTTTTGAGAACTATTATGGACAACTAAATACGATTGGTGAAAGTGCATACATTTCTCTTTCAACCAGTCTTTAGTTTGCTAAAATCGGATAAGTCGTTTATAAGTTACAGCGATTTAAATGATACACACTTTTAACAGCTTCCCCCCCCCCCCCCCCTCTTATTAAAGTCGGTATGCCAATGAGCATAAGGCCAAAATGATGCAGAATTGTCCAAGCTTTTTAACCGTGTTACCAAAGATATACCTTAATATGGAATTTTCGAAGATATGTAAAATTTTAAAATTTACGCCCTCTTGCGGCAAAATGCGGAACTTAAAAATTATTTCCAGGATTTTCTCATGGCCACTTTAGTTATCATTTTTTTTCCCGAGTTTTTATGCCCAGTAGTTTCTGAGATATTGCCGGCTACCTTTCTTATTAAATCACCCGGTACATCCAGGGAAATCTTCTCTTTTATTAACTTGCAAAATTATTGAAATAGCAAAAGGGAACCTCTTCTTCTATTTGGTAATAGTTGCAAAACTGTATGAAAATTCGAAGGAACACTTACATCAGAGAGTTGTAGAAATTTTTTAAGTGTAAGGGTAACCTCTGTCCGATTTACTACTTAAATTTAAACGTTAATTACCTTTGAAGGCTTGAAGAGTACTGTACCAAAACCAGTCTGCTTTGCTCCAATTGCGTAAGTGTTCTTTACATTAAATTATTTAACTGTTTATTGTGTGAAAGTGTATAATTCTTATTTTGGTCAAAGTTGTTTATTAAGAAGGAATTCACCGTTTTATACTATTAGGTCGTTAAATTGTATTTTATTCGCACTACTTATAATCTTTCACTGCTTACAGTATTGCTGTTTTTTTTTTTTTTTTTTTTTATGATAAAACACCTGCACTGTAGGAAAAATCCTTTAAGGCGCTCTGGGAGCAGTGCGTGTGCGAAGAAAGCGATTAACGTTGGTCTTGAAACGTTGAAGATTGTATTCATTGGGAAACACGACCTCAGGAAGATCATTGCTTGGGTGCAGAGCTCCAGACATGAGAGCAATATTCTAATGATGGTCGAATCTGGGCTTTGTAGAGTGTCAAAAGTTGATGAGGTGTGTACAACCTTTTGGTGCGGAAAAGTACACCAAGTTTCTGTGCAGCTGCCTTGGCAATTGCGGCAACGTGATCATGCCAAGACATATTACCTCCCAGATTGACCCCCAGCAAATTAATAGACGGTGCCAGGGGAATTGCGTGTCCTGCCATGACTATATCCGGTTCTGCAATGTTAACCTTTTTGGAGAAGACTGCTGCCTGGGTTTTCTTAGCATTAAATTCGACTTGGTTACTGTCACCCCAAGCCAAAATTTCTTCCAGGTCATTGTTGAGGCGCAATACTTCATGCTGCCTGCGAAGATGTGCGTCGGCAGCGGATGTTTGGGGAGTCAAGGTAAAAGATGAGACAAGTGTGCTGTCATCAGCAAAGCTATAAATTGGATTTTGGGTTTTCACTAGAAGGTCGTTAGTATACAGTAAAAAGAGGGTAGGCGACAATATGGACCCTTGAGGAACACCGGCATTGATGGTGAAGGTGTCTGAAAGAAACCCGTCAATCGCCACTTACAGAGAACGGTTCTTAAGGAAGCTGGTTAACCATAAACAGAATCCATTAGGCATACCGTAGGATCGCAATTTACTTAGAAGCCCATCGTGCCAAACACGATCAAAAGCCCTAGATATGTCCAGTGCAACAGCCCGGGATTCTCCATGATGTTCGATGGTGTTGCTCCAAAAATGGGTGACATATGCCAGAAGGTCACCTGTTGATCTGGACTTACGAAAACCGTATTGATGGTCGCTGATAATGTTAAGCCCTTCCAGATACTTCAGGAGTTGTTGGTTAATAGCTTTCTCCATTACTTTTGAAATTACTGAAAGCAATGCGACGGGTCGGTAGTTGCTGTTCATCAAATACATTTCTTAAAAAATCTTTGATGTATCAGTAAATAAAAAGCGCACAAAAAATTTAATAAACTAGAACGTATTTTCAATTTACGCTACACGTTCCAGTCGTCTACCTTTTTGTACCCCGACATTATGTTACAGTGTAATTTGGTCCATGGATTTGTCGACGAAATTAATTTTTTTGTAATTGTTTTTTATTATTTCTTTTTTACGACCAACTAAAAAGACAAGTTATCATTCCTAATCTAAATAATGTTGTAAAAGTTTTGGGTATGAAGTTCGGAAGTTGAATCTTAGAAAAAATATACTGTACAATTCGATTGGCTTGTTCATATTGAACTAGGAAGTTTAGGCACTCCGCCTATGGCGTCGTGTCCAATTTACTTCCTCGTGCGATATGGACATCATATCTACCCTTGTAGTACAAACTCCTAATTATAATCGGCTGTATAAGTCTTCCCAATGATGATCTTTTTTGAACTTATACTTTTTTACTATCGATCTCATCAATTTTGGCTAAAATTTAATAATATCATATAACGGCGGTTGCTACTATCATTCTAAAAGTCAACGTTTTACAAAATATGAATGAATGAATATGAAAATGTGACGTCAAAAAGTGCACTTCGGAAGGTGTCAAGTATCAGGCCCCTGAACAAGCAAACATGTTTTGCAAAAACTTTCGATTCATGTGCGGATTTTTAATATCTATAGGACACCCAAAGAGTAACAGTAATTTCTTTAACACCCTGTAAACTAGAGGATCCAGGATTTTGCTGTAGGGGGAACTAAAATCCTTCCTCCTTTCAAAAGTGCCTTCTAAAAAAACGTCCCTCGGCTCCAAAAACCTTTTTCCTCTGTGACTTATAAAAAAGTTCCTGGCTTCCAGAAACCTTCCTTAAAGTGATAACACCGCTCTTTTGCCGGTTCAGTCCCCCCCCCTGGATTCACTCCAGAGACCCTGCAATGCGGCCTAGTCGATATAGGACAAATAAAATAAAAAAAGGAACGAGAGAACTTTAGATCGACTTTTTTCTCACAAAACCTAAAACAAAGATATGGTAAATATAATAAATATGTTAATTTCTACTGACCTTTAACGCTGTACTTTAATAAACTTGAATTGCATAACTTGCGGCCATAAAATTTATATATGGATGCACAAAACTCTTCTATAATGTCCTGCAAGTTGTTTTTTAATCGGTTTATCGTTCATTACCCTGCATTTACTGCATTAGAAACAGGATAATGGTTATTTGTGTTTGTTTTTCATGATTATCTTTAAATATATTACTTCTCCTTAAGTATTTTAATAATTTAATTTTTAATTATTTAGTGAGTATCTTACTAGGTATAATATGCAGGTAAAATGGCGTAGCAAGCCGGTCAATGCTTGGGGCCCCGGCTGCAGTCAAAACCTTCTAGTTCTATCTATTAATAAAACAAATAATTCCAAGACAAAAATTTACAAGATTTGCATTTTTTTTCATTGAAATTTTATACATGGTGCTACAAATTCGTGGGCGTACAAGGGGATCTCGAAAACGGTAAGAGATACGAAGATGGTTAAATTGAGGCAAAGTTGCGTATTTTTGGGCTTAATAATAATTGGGTAAAAGAAAATTTTCTATTTTTGGTTTTTAATTTTTTTGCCCCTTTATTTTTGACTTAGGAAAACCAAGAAATACTTTTTGATAGCCGTCTTTTATGTTCTACAAGATGGCGTTATTAGTATTTAAATTCGACTTTTGTTCTTTAAATACCAACGTTAAGACAATTTTTTTAAATACGGACCTGGAATTTTAAATACAGTTTTAGGGATTTCTAAGCTTTAGAAATTTAATAAAATTTAAAGACTTGAAATGTTAACGTTTTGGTATCTAATAACACATTTTTTTAAGTTATCTTTTTATATCATTACGGTCCAAGAGCCAAACCAAAAAAAAAAACATATTTCTGATTTTAAAAACCCGTTCATTTTTAGTCGAAGAGGCCTGATATTTGATATTTTGTATGAAAGTCTCAGCCTCAAATATTTTTCTGTCTGTTTTTTATTACACGTTTCACCTAAAACTAGCATATCATCCGTGTAAACAGTAAAAAAAAATTGAAATTATTTTTGAAACAAAAATAAGCGCATCACAGTAACATAACTAGACTAATACTCCAGTTACCTTTTCTTTACTAGGGAGCATTTATTTTTTTCTGTTTTACAGTATTTCGGTCTAGGTCTAAGGCAAAAATCATAGGATTTATGATATTAATAAAATAAATAAAAAATAAAATTACTTCTCATGCCTTAAGAATTTGCTTACTTGTATTGTTACGGTAAATCTTATTGAAATAATAAACGGCCTAAACACCATAACTTTCTGTAATGTAATGTAATTTTAATATTTAAGTGATCCTAAAAATAATTGCCAGGGCCGTAATGGTAAAGAAAGAATACGTTGAAAATTCCTGGTTCGTTTTTAAAAAAATTGACTTGAGGTTGGTATATAAAGAACGAAACGTCGAATTTGAAAACTAATAACGTCATCTTGTAGAACATAAAGGACGGCTATGAGAAAGTGTTTTTTTCCCAAGTCAAAAATGAGGGCGCAAAAAATTAAAAACTAAAACTAAAAATTTCGTTTTTTTCGGATATCTTCGGAAGTATTCGGAATATTTTCAATTTTTTTTCCCCAAAATACGCAACTTTGCCTTTATTTCCATCTTCGTATCTCTTACCGTGTACGCACACGAATTTGTAGCACCCTGTATAACGTATTTTTCTCTAACGCAGTTCAATATAGTAATTTGTACAACAAGAGTGGATATGCTGACCATATCGCACGAGGAAGTAAAACTTCCGAGGGCAATATGGACAACTGGAATTGAACAGTATATTTTTTCTACGACCAAACTTACAAACCTTATGCTAAAAAATGTTAAAAAAAGTTTTCAGGTTGCCGGGCTCGAACTCACGACCATTGGATCCATAGTAAAACGCTCTACCTCTCGACTATCGAAACGTTAAACTAATTATGGGAAAATCAACTGATAAATGATGCTACATGAAATTAATTTTCTATGCACATTCAGAAGGTTGCATTATTGATAAATCTATTATAAATGCGTCTAGATTTTATTATATTGAACAAATTAATAACAAATTGTACCATATGCATTTAAATTATATAATTTAGTGTCTTAAAAAAAAGGCGGAGCCTCAGTAAAAATAATATAATACATTAATTGGACAGTACTTTTAAGAACAACAATGGCTTCTCTGTAATTGACTACTGTGATTGGTCAGTTTTATAACCCAACTAGGATGAATATAAAATTTTGCCGCACAGTTAACTGGAATAGCCTACTTTACCCGCCACTTAAGTGTAAAGGAAACAGCAAATTTCCATGTGGGAGTAGAAAATAGTAATTTACGCCCGTCAATCATAACCATAAACAATGTCATTATGATGTATAGTACAACATAAAGCATTTTATTTTTATCACGATTTTATTTCCAGCTTTTTGACCTCATCCGCAAAGATCGCCCCAACGATATTTCTAAAGTGCTGCCAATAGAGGGCGACATTACTCAACCCGAACTGGCCATCAGTCAAAGTGACAGGACAGTGCTCTCTAGATCTGTCAATATTGTATTTCACAGTGCTGCTACCGTCAAATTCGACGAGAAACTGAAGCTATCGGTGACGATAAACATGCTGGGGACGCAGCGGCTGGTGGAACTTTGTAAGAGAATGTCAAACTTAGAAGCATTGGTAAGTAGAGATAAAAAAATATTCTTAGGAATTGTACTTTCGGTTATGATTTAACACATTATTATTTTAACAAGGTATTTAGAACAGGTCGTTCTGTAGCTTATAACAATTAAATCAATTCAATCGATTGGAAACACCGATAAACAATAACCTAACCACAAAACGCTCGATGTGATCGCTACAGGACTGAATTCAGTTTTCGCATTTTTCCGATTATATTGTAGCGTCCAGGTGCCGGATGCACTTAGGCCAGGTTTAGCCTATTGTACCTACTTATCCTGTTTGATTGTCGCATCCACTCAATGATCCAAGTTCTTTGAACTAAACTGCTGGACAATTACTTTCGAGCGAGAAAAATTTCGCCTAAATTTAACAGTTAATATTTTCTGAACCAGGCACGAAACCGACCTACGGTTTTGAATGATTGATAATAATATATTCATCCCTTGGGAATTAATTGTCAATGTTGGATTTTCTTTTATTGTAACAAAAATTTATATACAGGGTTTTAAAGAAGACGATGATTTTTGCTCCAATTTTAATGACGTGTAACTTTCACAATAATATTTTTAAATTGTATCACTCTACGTCAATTGAATCACTGGTTCATAGCAAAGAAAGTAATTTGTCAAATTTTTGATATCTGCTATATTTTAAGAAATAACGATTTTTTTGGAAAAACCTTGCTTTATTTCAACTTATTGGTAGCTAGATCTCACTGTGCGTTGTATCGTGCAAACTTTGCGAGTGATTATTATACCTTATAAAAAGCTTGATTATGTTCAGTAACAATAGTTGTACCTAAATGTTATGATGTACAGTGGCGTACTTATCCTATATGTCTATGGTTTATGAGTATCTCACAATTTTTCACGATTGTTTTATATTAGAAAGTACTCGCCCCGAGATTAGGTAAATTTTTTCTTATTTTTTAGTTTTTTATATCGCTCTACAGGTATATTATACAACGTGTTTACAAAATTTTAACAAAGTTAATTTTTTTAATTTAATTTTTGGAAAAAAATGTATTTATTAATTTCTAACTTTCTAACACTATTCCTAAAATTAAACTTACATTGAAAAAACTTTAATATTAAATATCACTAGCTGCCGTCAAACCAAGCCCCGTCCATCCGAGTGTATTAATTTGAATCGAGGTTATCACAAAAAAAACAATATTAAGTAATAATAAGTTAAAATAAAGCAAGGTTTTCCAAAAAAATCGGTATTTCTTAAAACATAGCAGATATCAAAAATTTGACAATATACTTTCTTTGCTATGAACCAGTGATTCAATTGACGTAGAGTGATAAAATTTAAAAATATTATTGTGAAAGTTACACTCCATTAAAATTGGAGCAAAAATCATCGTCTTCTTTAACACCCTGTATATAAAATTTTCTGACAGGTAAAGAAAATCCAACATTGACAATTGTTTCCGAAGCTATGAATCTGTGAACCATTCAAAACCGTAGGTCGATATCATATCTGGTTCAGAAAATATTAACTGTTAAATTTAGGCGAAATTTTTCTTGCTGGAAAGCAATTGTCCAGCAGTTTAGTTTGGGCAGGTCATCTGGGGAGAGTGTCAAGATATTCTCTGGTTCCAGTTTTGGTTGCCCGAGTATTTGTTGCCGCTTCCGATCTAGTGATTGAAGATTGAAACGAACCTATAATAATATTCAACATGGAGTTTTTTATTTGTACTTTCCCCTGCTACATCTTTTAAATAAAACACATAGTTTCCCTTTAAATATGTACAATTTCGAACAAAAAATGCTTTTATAATTTACATAAAATTTAATCATAGTAAAGTAGAGTGTACCACGCTGGCTACAAAATAAAATTATTGTCCTAATTCCATGGAATTTGCAATAATTATTTAAATCAGTATCGCGATTCCCAAGCCATTGATCGAAATAGTTTTTATTCAAGTGAGAATGTTTTAAATATCATTAATTGTTATTCATCCAAACTGTGACTGCAGTAGTTTCATTTTAATTTTAATTTGCATTGCAAAGTGTGCAATTCAGTACCAAGTAGTGTACAGGGTGTTCCTTAATAACGTGCTAATATAAATAAAAAGTTGTACGCCACTGATATTTTTTATTGCTAGTTTAATTTATATAAGTTTTCTCCTTTATCCAAGATATAGTCAGTGGCGGCTCGTCAGGTGAAGTAGGTAAAGGAGCTCTTCACCAAAAAAAAAAAAACCAGGAGGAAATTTTTTCGACAATATTAAATAATAAGGTACCAATACAGCTACCATTTTAGTCCTTAAAAAATTGTTATGTTCGAATTAATAATATTAATTTAATCCGAATGTAGCTATGCAAAATAGAGCCACGGTTAACTCCGACGGACAATAATTATAAAACTCATGCATTTTGACGCGCCCCAGCCGACCGTGTCCGTGCACTACCCTCTGTTGGTCATATTTGTTAGTGTTCTACTATGTTTCTCCGTGCATAAGTCAAATAAAGATATTTTTAAAACTTTCCGACATTTTAGGTGCAGGATAAGTAACAGATATACGTAAAATTCGTTACTTATAATGAGCAAAAGTCATATACTGACGTCCTTACAACCCCCATTTTTTTGCACCGAATTGGTGCAAATTCGAGTCGTCTCAAAGTCAGCTCGACTTAAGTTTTCAACATCAGGCTATAGTATATTACATAACAAGTGATGAAAGTGATACTTTTCAAATGAGAAGATATTTAGCACGAGGCATCAGCCAAGTGCGGAAATTATCCGAGTTTTAGAATAATCACTTTCACACGAGTTATGTACACTATTTTTCCTACGACCACAAAGAATTATTAAAAAAGCCTTTGATTTGTGAAAAGAATATTTCAACACTAATGTTGAAAAAAATATATCAACACTAGTGTTGAAGTTAGCATACTTAGGATTATGTGTCACTTAATATCTGGTTTCATAAGTTGTCAATATTGTCCTTTATTTTATCATAGGAAGAGCTAATCCTGGATTGACTTCTAGATTAACCAGAATGAAAAATTTTAAATTTAATCAAGGAAAGATGCATTAAAACCACCAACAAGGAAGATTTCAATTCAAAATAATTCTATAAATTATTTAATGTTTTTATAAAAAAAAGTCAAATACTCCTGATGGGATTTGAACCTGTGACCTTGCGATCTGTAGGCTAGAGCTCTATTCTCTACGCTATCGATGCCAATTAAAATTTGTTGTTTAATATATGACACTTTTCTCAGCGCGGTTTGTTTTTTCTGGTAATAGATTTTCCAGTATATTATTAACATTTGTTATAATTTCAGATGGCGTATTTTCACACTCTAATTCTGAATCACTCGACAAATACATGATAAACAAGTTAAACACTTTATAATTACAGCTTTCTAAAATTTGTTATTTTTAATAAATAGGGGTGGTCTGTCAAATTGGCACCATATTTTATGTTTAAATTAATTAATTGTTTAATTAGTGTGCCTTGTATTTCCACACTACAGTTGAAATATTTTTTTCAACACGTGTGTGATATACGGCGCTTTCTAGCCAAGTTAACCGTGCTTTTTTTGTCATTTTTATAGGTGGTCGTAGGAAAAAAAATAATGTCGGTACGACGTAAAAATGCTAGTTGAGGTATACCGTTTTTAGCTAAATGGATGTGCCACTTTTCAAAAAATGTTTAGTCAGTAATTTTTGCAATATTCGAAACCTTTTAACTAAAGCTGAAACATTTGTATTCGAACCATAGATGTACCCATTTTCGCAAATCTAAATTTAAAATTCGAAACAAGAATTTGTACTTATGACATGTAATATAGCCGTAAAATCCGTGTGAAAATACCGTATGATGCCATGCTACTCCCTATTTTGAAAATAAACGTTCTATATTTAACGTTGTCCGCCACGCGTCTCTGTTCGGTAGGTAAGTTGCATCCCAATTTAATAAAATCAAACTAAGACGGCAGTGGAAGACAGCTCACAAAAATTTCGCAGCAGTTTGGGGGATTTTTTATGCTGCTTGTGTTTGCCCGCCCGATCCGACTTATAACAAACACCCTGTATATAAATATTATGTATGTTGATCCATTTCTGTTTAATACAAGGACGGGTCCAATATTACAGCCAAAATGTTTCTTTTTTTTTAAAACGATTTTTAAAGTTTTTTTTCTATGTATTGCAGATTCACGTTTCAACCGCCTACTGCAACTGCGACAGATCCGAAGTGAAAGAGATGATCTATCCCCCACCGATCGGTCCCGACCAGATCATCTCGCTCGTGGAAGCCCTCGACGAGGACCTCGTAAACTCTCTAACCTCAAAATTAGTAGGCAACCGACCGAACACGTACACGTTCACCAAGGCGCTGGCCGAGTGCTGGTTGAAGGACAATAAAGGCGATCTGCCGCTGGTCATTGTCAGACCCAGTATAGTTTTAAGTAGTATGGCAGGTCCGATGAAGGGCTGGGTAGATAACTGGAACGGGCCGACTGGTAAGTGGTTTCTTTCAGGGGTTCTCCCAAGTAGCATTTTTGGACACATTATGGTAAATTTATCTTGAAAACCGTTTCTGTTTTCGACGAAAATTGGAAATTGTTGGCAACAAATATGGAAATATTTTCGAAACCTGTACATTTTAAATGGCGCATTCGCACGTGGGAGACGCTCGCATGCGCAAGCCTATAAAACCCACATTTATACGGGCAACCACGCGGAAAAAAGCCCCGATGCTAAAGAGTTAAAAGAGGAAATCAATAGGGACGCGAGGGGAAGTGTTTCGGCCACAGTTCGTCAGATCACGAATAAGACTGATTTTGTTCTCACCTGTCAAATGTTATTTTCGGACTTAAATGATCCAATTTCTTGCCCAGTTCAAACTGACGTACTATTTTATTACAATATACAGTATATTTAATAACAATCAAATAAAATCACAAAATTAAATTATCTGATTCCAATATCCATGTTTTTATTTCGACTATATTTTTTTAAGAAATATATTTTTTTATTTTTATTGGTTAATAATCATTCAAATAAAAACATAACTATTTGAAATTTTTTTGTCGTATGGACTTATTTATTTTAGGTTTTATACTTATTTTATTTTTATAACGAGTATTATGATTATGGTTTTTAAATTGTATAAGATTTTTATTTTTAAATATGTATATATATTAAGATGTTATAAATGTAAAGTTTTGTCTAATGTTAATTTTTTGTTTCAGAATATAGTTCTTTAGAAGGATAAAGATAATCTTTAGAAACCTTTTCTTTAATATTTATAATTTTTTAACTAAAGTTCTATTTATTCCTCCCCAACCTAAAATTCCGTAATTTAAATGACTTTTAACTAATGCCTAATATAATATTTCCATATGTTTTACGTTCAAAATTTTTTTAATATTTCTAAAGATTGGTAATAAACAAAAAATCAAATATTCTATGTGAAAATTCCAATTTAATTTACTGTCAAAGATTATTCCTAAATATTCTACTCGATTAACTTTCAAAATTTGAATGTCATCATTTATTTTAATACTATTCATATTTTGTGTATAGTATTTGGATTTAAAGTAAAATGAAGATAATTAGTTTTATGAAAATTAATTGTTAATACATTTTTATCAAACCAATTTTTTATTATTTTAAAATCTTTTTTAATTTTGTTATTTAAGTTATCCCAATTTGTATCTGTATAAAAATTGCAGTATTATCTGCGAAACTATGAATTTCTCCATCACAATTCACATTAAATAAATCATTAATATAGATATTAAAAAATAATGGTCCTAAAATTGTTCCTTGAGGAACACCATATTTAATTACTTTAGAATAGCTTTTTCTTTTTCTATTTGATTTGAGGTTGAAAGTACCAACACAAGTAGAGTATCTCCAGCATACGGACATATGATATTATCAAGCGATCTAATCCAAGAATATGTTTTTCAGGAATAATCGCTGCCGCAGGCAAAGGTCTGTTCAGGACGATGTTATGCGACAAGGCCATGAAAGCTGATATCGTGCCAGTAGACACCGTTATAAATCTAATGATTGTATCTGCCTGGAGGATACACACCACTAAATCGAAAGAGTTACCAATTTATAATTGTGTTACAGGTAATTTTTTTTTCTTAATAATATGTTAACAAGCGGTCTTAAAAAATGGTGAAGAACTAGGTATAGTGCGGGTACTTAAACAAACATTGACTAAAAACCCGTGTAACAAAACGTCTCTCTTATCCTCATCGGTCCAAGGACTGAATGGAGTTTCCAACAAATTACAAACTATGTCATTAATTGGGTTCATTTTTAAAACACACAACTAAGTACTGAATTAACTGAAAAATAAAAACAAAACTTTTTAATCACACAGTAAATCACGTAAAAACGATATCTATAACCATAAGTTTCGCGAAACCCTAAAATAAATACCTTAAGGTTAGGCGAACCAATGCTAAAACAATGGTGCATACGACTGATCTATTTTTAAATTGCCCTTCATCATAATGTAAATTGTTATATGCTGTTTGCGTGACTGACATTCTGTAACCATAGCAATGGTGAATATCAAAGCCATGTTGGGCGTTGGGTCTTCACTTGCTTTGAGCTAACGGACACGGTCGCTGGGGCGCGTCAAAATGCACGAGTGTTTAAAATTGTTGTCCATCGGAGTTAACCATGGCCCTATTATGCATAGCTACATTCGGATTAAATTAATATTATTAATTCGAACATAATTATTTTTTAAGGGCTAAAACGGTGGCTGTATTGGTACATTAATATTTAATATTTTCGAAAAACTTTCCTCCTGGTTTTATTTTTTTTTAGTGAAGAGCCACTTCACCTGACTGTTCGACGATTGTGTCGTTTTTACAAATATTAACGTTAAGAAAATCAATTTTGACCAATATATTTCAAATAAATAGTTAATGTATCACTTACCACACAAAAATCCAAAGAAAATCCAAAAAAAAAATATAAAAAAAATTTACCGCGTTTACAATATACGTTGATAGTCATAAGAGATATTCTGATAAGTAAGTTATCGTTATTTAATAAACAAAAACGGGAAAGCAAATATCAAAAATGACAAAACTAAATTAAAAAAATTGTCTGGCCCATTGAATGTTTCCAAGAGCCATCGAAAATCCTACTCATTACATAATCCCAGCTAAAATTAGGGACTGTACTGTGTATATATGGCAACCTCGCTTTAAATTGTTTCATATGGAATAGAAGATACATACAAGATATTAAAAATAATGTAACTCATAATCCTAACAAATTTTGGCTTTTGTTGGTTCCAAAAGGGGTTCGAATTTTATGACTCGCGGAATGCATTTTGAAGGTGCAACGTTCTCCAATTCTGATGACACAGTCAACGCTTTTGCAGATTTTTTTAACCGTTCGTATCTTGCATCCTCTAATTCGAGTACAACCCCGGAACCTCAAAAATCAGATTTAAATATTGATGTTGTCAGTTTTGACGAGAATGAGGTTTTTAATGCAATCACGCGGATCAAACCTAGATTAACCACCGGCCCAGATAACATTCCTGCGTTCATTGTTAGGTATTGTGCGGGTGTTTTTGCACGTCCTTTGTCTTTAATCTTCAATAAATGTCACAGTTTCTGATGAATGCCAAGCATATGAAAATCTTCAAAGTAATGCCCTGTCTACAAAAAAAGTGATAAATTGAAAATCTCAAATTATAGACCCATATTAGAAGATCTTTAAAGTGTTACTACATATTAATATTTTTTATAAAGTTAAAAACGCTATTGCTCCTGAATAGGGTTGCCATCCGTCCGGGTTTCCCCGGATTTGTCCTAGTTTGGAGGCTGTCCGGGGAGCGTCCGGGCGGAGTTTTCTTTACAGTCCTGGTTGTCATCACTTGCCATCTACCGACAGTTACGGAACGTCGCTATACAGGGTGTTCCTTAATGAACAGGGTGTGATTCCTCAAGTCATTTTATGAAGAAAAGTTTATATAAACATATGTCCTAAACGGCTAAAAGGTTAATGGATTTTGTAAAAAAAAAATTTCTATGACAAAAGTATTGTAATTATTAGGTTAATTAGTTACCACAAATTACTTCATGTCGTTTGAAAATAGTGTTCTCTGTTAATTATTCTAAAAAAATCACAATATTCTAAAAGAACCTATACCAAGTTATTTGTAATTTAATTGGGAACCGAGAGAGCTAAAATTTGCCTTGTTAAACTGCTCTTCTTCTTGACCAGATTTACAAAAAAAACTAAACAAATTATGAGTTTTTTTCACCAATGGAAAATTGGTGAAAATTAAAACGGAAGCATGCATTAATGAAGGTGGTCATTTCCAACAATTTTTATAAAACAAAATTTTGCATTATCAATGTTAATAATAATAATAATAAATAGTAGACCTAATTTAATTATTTTAATTAAGAACGGTGTGCCTGAGGAGAAAAATGCAAAATACTATTTTTATGCAGAATTGACCAGGCTAATCAGAAATAATATCCACAAGGAAAAATGTCAGTGGCGTACCATTTTTTTTATAAAAAATATCAGAGGACATGCTTGCAGGGACCACACTGAGAGGACAAAAAAATAACTTTTTGTTATATATATATTATCTAAAGTACTTTCGGAGATATTACAAAAAACGCATTAAAAAAAATTTATTTAACACCCTGTAACAAAAAATTTAAGCCGTTTAGGACATATGTTTATATGAACTTTTCTTCATAAAATGACTTAAGGAATCACAGCCTAAAATATTAGCACGTCATTAAGGAACACCCTGTATACTCGCCTTCACAATATAATCTATAAAATAATAGTTCATGAAGATGTCAAATTAAAAGAATTTCAATTTATTGTATTAGTGTAAGATGAAAATTTTCTAGCAGAAATATCCGGGGTTAAAGCTAAAAAATCCAGGGTTTTCGAGCTTCTTGTCCTAGTTTAAAGATTTTACAGATGGTAACCCTACTCCTGAACAACATGGATTTGTAAAAGGTCGTTCAACAACAACGAATCTAATGTGTATTACTCAATTCTTGGCTGAAGGCATTGATCAACGCATGCAGACAGATTATGTTTATACTGACTTTTCCAAGGCTTTCGATCAGCTAGATCACTCCATATTATTAGGCAAACTACAAACCTTAGGGTTTTTTGATCATTTACTGTCATTTTTCGACTCATATTTAAAAATTAGGAGTCAGCTTATAGATTATGGCAGAGTCAAGTCTATCGAATATTTCGCAACATCTGGAATTCCCCAAAAAAAAACAAATTAAACTTAAATATTGCTAAATGTAATGTACAATGTACAGGGACATTATTTTAAGTGTCTCACCCGATTGGCGACTTTGCTATCGACCACAATAAAAAAACAATTATGTATTCCCTAACAGCTTTTAGTGAAGAAGCCAAATTTGATGTCAAAAAAAATCTATGTTTACAAATTTGACAGATACAACGTTATATTGGATTTTCTTAAATGGCAACCCTATCTTATAGTAAGCCAACTACATTCGCCTATTTGTTCCAATATTAAAAATATATAATTGTCAATATTTATTTTCAGCCGTTCCGGAGATACGAGGCTTAGAAGTTGGTGATTTTGTTATCATCGAATTAACAGAAGCTTTGAGATTAGAAACTCAATTTTTTCTGGAGATACGTAATTTTTTATAACGGAGCCACCCATGCTATTGTCAAATATGTCAGATGTCAAAAAATGCTAGTTAACTCGTCGTAACTGTCATTTTTTGACATCTGACATATATGACAATAGCATGGGTGGCTCCGCCATAAGAAATTACGTATCTTTAGAAAAAATTGAGTTTCCAATCACAAAGCTTCTATTTTTTAATGGGGTGAGATACTTAAAACACATAATCGTACGATGCAGTTTTTGATACGGTCGTATTTCGGTAAGGGTTAGAAATAAATATCGACAACTATATATTTTGGAAATCAGATCGCGAAATGCAATACACTGACGTAGTTATAAATGTGGGTTGCCATTTAAAAAAATTCAAAATGGCGTCGTAACTGTCATTTTATGACATCTGACATATTTCGCAATAGCATGGGTGGCTCCGTTATAAAGAATTACGTATCTCCAGAAAAAATTGAGTTTCTAATCTCAAAACTTCTGTTAATTCGATGATAACAAAATCACCAACTTCTAAGCCTCGTATCTCCGGAACGGCTGAAAATAAATATTGACAATTATACATTTTTAATATTGGAACAAATAGGCGAATGCAGCTGGCTTACTATAAGGTAGGGTTGCCATTTAAGAAAATCCAATATGGCGTCGTATCTGTCAAATTTGTAAACATAGATTTTTTTGACATCAAATTTGGCTTCTTCACTAAAAGCTGTTACGGAATACATAATTGTTTTTTTATTGTGGTCGATAGCATAGTCGCCAATCAGGTGAGACACTTAAAATAATGTCCCTGTACATATACCAACAAAAACACCATTTTTCATTTCAACTATAACATAAATAGTAAGATCCTGGAAAGACCTACGGTGTTTAAGGATATAGGAGTTATTTTCGATAGAGAACTATCCTTTCTTCCTCATATTGATCACGTCATGTCCACCGCCTATAAATTAACCTGTTTTGTAACTTGTAACTTGTAACTTGGTTTTATTCTTAAAATTACTACAGATTTTCAGTCACTTGATCCTTTAGTAACTTTGTATCGTTCTCTTGTTGGATCTAAATTGGAATACTCTTCAATCATTTCAGCTTAGTTCAGCGTGAAACCTTGGGCTCAAACTTCATTTTGACAACACCTTTAAATTCGTGTTGATTCTTAGATTGGGTTATACAATTACAGTTTTTTATAGTCCCTTTATAAACACGGTGGGAAAGGTACACATACAGGCCTTAGTGTATTAACTGACCAGCTGATTTTTAGTCTCACCTGTTTTCTTAGCCACGGATCGCCACTGCAAAGAAAGAAGGTCAAGCAATATATCACAGGTAGAGTTTCTCAAGGATATGTTCTAGGCCCACTTCTTTTCTGTTACTTACATCAATTCAATTTTGAAATTAAAGTAAAAAAGTAGTGTCAAACTCTTTGCTGGCGACATCACCATTGTATGGCTTGAGGATAATGTTATTTCATCAGAAACTATAGACTATATTAAAAAATATAATTATCCCCCTGTATAGTACAGGAAATTGGTGTACAGTGTACACCAACGTCCATTGCTCTCCTTGTTAGGTGACTATCATTTTCACGTTGTCCTTCACTGACAATCCTATGCATTTTTTTCTTTAGGCCAAAGAAAACCCATAAAGTGGAACGACTTCATCCAGATCTGCTTTAAATACCTTAGGATTCACCCATTGTCAAGCGTCAATTGGTACCCAGACGGAGCCGTGACGTCATCACATGCTGTCAACATGGTCAAACAGGTCTTGCTGCACTGGGTACCGGCGTATATAATAGATTCTTGGGCTTGGATTACTGGTGGAAAACCTGTGTAAGTGATTTATTTTTTTCCTATGACTACCTATGAAAATGAGAAAAAAGCACGGTTAGTTTGGCTAGAAAGCGCCGTATATCACACGCTTATTGATAAAAAATATTTCAATGCTAGTGTTGACACTATTTAATTTAAACATATGGTGCCAATTTGACAGAGACCACTCCTATTTATTAAAAAGAACACATTTTAGAAAGCAGTAATTGTAAAGTGTTTAACTTATTTATCATGTATTTGTCGAGTGATTCAGAATTACAGTGTGAAAATACGCCATCTGAAATTTAAAAAAATGTTAATAATATACTGGAAAATCTATTACCAGAAAAAACAAATCGCGCTGAAGAGAATGTCATGTATTAAACAACAAATTTTTACCAGTAGCGATAGCGTAGAGAATAGAGCTCTAGCCTACAGATCGCAAGGTCAATGGTTCAAATCCCATCAAGAATATATTTGACTTTTTTTTATAAAAACATTCAATAATTTATAAAATTATTTTAAATTGAAATCTTCCTTGTTGGGTGGATTTTTAAAATTTATTTTAATGCATCTTTTCTTAATTAAATTTAAAATTTTTTATTTTGGTTAATCTAGAAGTCAATCTAGTATTAGTTCTTCCTATGATATATAAAATATGAAAACATGAAGAAGTTAAACTACAACTAAAGAAAAAGCCTATTGACAAGCTATGAAATCAGATATTAAGTGGAAAATAATCCTAAGTATGCTAATTTTAACACTATTGTTGATATTATTTTTTTTCAACACTAAAACTCGGAGAATTTTCGCACTCGGCTGACGCCTCGTGCTAAATATCTCCTCGTTTGAAAATTATCACTTTCATCACTCGTTATGTAATATACTATTTATTTTTGGGTCACCCAAAGAATGGTATAGAAAATTAAACCTATTGAATTGGCATTAGCTGTCCATTACACACGTTTGCCTATACCGTTTGTTAAACAGGGCGTCCTAAAAGGTATGGTCAATAATTTGGATTTATTATTATTTTATAATTATCTAATAATTTGGATCAAATTAAGATTAGAACTTCACATTAAATTTTCTCCTATGTCCCCCTAATTACTGAGATACAGTCCCGTAAAAGGCAGTGGCGGCTCGTGATATTTATCGTAGGGTGTGCGCAGCAGGCAAAAAGCGCCGCAGGCGAAAATTTTTCTAGGTGCCACGCCCCTTTTCACCTTTGCATCGATTTTCTTTGTGCTTTTTATCCAAAAAAATAAAAAAACGCAGTTTTTAAATGGGATTTAAATTTTCTTTGTTTTAGCACCAAATTTATTTTTCATTTTTTAAAATTTTCCTTTGGAAATCGAATGTCGAAAATTTATTTATAATGTCCTCTACAGAATTTTGGTCCATAACTATATCACTTCGTGTGACACAATCCAAACTACCAGCCATTATTAATTTAAAAACACAAAAACATCCACAACACCGTCAATAAACTCCAAACTTAAAAACAACACAAAAACATCCACAACACCGTCAATAAACTCCAAACTTATCTAATCGCGTCAAAAACTCATAAAACAATCATATTAAATTATTGAAGTGTGTATTCAGAAAGCGCCCGGCGACGCCCTCTCATCGGGCGATTAACCGAATATTCCCGATCAATCCGCATAAGGAAAATCGCACGAAAATCCATCCATAAGAGCGCCGAACGAATACACACCAAAGCACACAGACGGTGAGTCTGCCCACGCGCTCGGGTCGCACTTGAAGTCTTACGCCTTCGCCATTGTTATATTATACAAGTTCTTTATTTTAGTTTCCTAAATATTTTTTTAAATAAGTATAAATTTTATTTTTGCTGGTGCTTGACTTTCTTAGGCAGTGCACGCGCACGAGCGCACTTGTTGACGAGCCGCCCCTGGAAAAGGGGACTCTGGTGATGGTTTTCATTAAATATTTTCGAACTCGTCAAAAATAAAAATACGATATCTTGATTGGTAAACTTTATGCGCCGAGTCCTTCTGTTGCACTGAACCGAAGAAGATTCAAAATCTTCAGAGGAATCCAATGTTGTGACAACCTCCTGCATGATGAACTTGGTAGAAATCTACTGGTCCCTATAAAAGGAACAGATCTTTTCTAGCAAGACAGGAGCGCACAATAAGTCACTAGGCTGCAATCAATACAAGAAGCTTGGGCCTTGAATCCAGTTAAGCTAACTGGATTATTTTTTATATTTCGTCGCCTTGCATACGAAAGGGCGTATCTCAAAAAATCGATTTTTTTACATAAGCCCTTATATTATGTCTTTAGGCGGTATTTTAATGCTGTCAAACGGGCGTACCTTTATCTTTATTCCCTGTGGAGTTATTTAGAAAAGTAGTTTGGGCGAAACTTAATACAGCATAATATAGAAGCAGAAAAAAGGCGAATCTCAATTACGCCCTTTTGTTTGCCATATTTTATTAATTGTTGTTGAGTTACGCCCTTTTACTGGTCCATCACAACTACTGCCTATTTTCAAACTTGCAAGAAGGAATTAACCATACATTGTAAATAAGATGGAACTTACTGAATTCTTAGATTTTAAGGATTTATCAAAACAATTAGGTACGAGTTTTAAGTGCAAACGTGCAAACGATAACAAAATCATAGTGAACTGGACAGAAATCTCGGAGTTTAAAGTTGAAAAGAAGGAGGCTAATAAAATTCTCTACAAGTTATCCCATTATGATGAAACCTACAGAAGCATTACCCTAAAAAGAAACCAGGAAAATATTTTCAATTTGTCTGTTGGAAAGCTCAATAAGGAAAGACCTTAAATATGACAACTTGGTTTCACTGTGCTCTGGAAAAGTCCCTGTGGTAAAATCTCTTGACCACGTTGCTTTCTACAGATCGCTTCACCATGAGTGAAATGCTGATTGTTGATTGTATAAACATTGTACTTACGATTAGTTTCGTTATTAACGTTTTTTTAAAGTTTATGTTAATTTTTTTGTAACAAAACTATATTTTTGCATTTAAATAACGGGGCGTATCTTTTTTAGCAATCTATAAATCCAAACATTAACAGCACAAAAAAGGGCGTACCTCATTCATTTAAACTTTTTTTTCCTTTTTTTGCAATTTCAAAGATAGGTATTTATTTAAAACATATTTAGTGTGAATGTATATATAGTGAATATGTATTCTTTTTGTGACTGAAAAACCCAAACTACGGCCATAAAAACCTTATAGTATTCTTGTGACAGAAGTTTTAATTGTATAAAAAATTTAAAATCGCTCTCCTGCAATGCTATCAATTTTGAGATACGTCCTTTCGTATGCAAGGCGACGATTTGTCTAATTATATCTCTATATTTGCATAAATGATTCAACCTGTATTTTATAACTTTCAGATTGGTGAAGATCCAAAGCAGACTTAACAAAGCTGCAGAGTGTCTGGAGTATTTCACGACGCAAGAATGGGAATTCGACGACGAGAATGTGAGAGCACTGAGTCAGACTTTAAGCGAGCCGGATAAAAAAGAATTTTGTTTCGACGTTGCCAAGATCGATTGGGAGATCTACTTAGAAAATTACGTATTAGGTATTAGAAGGTAAGCATTTGATCGACTGGTTAAGTGTAAATACCGTGATTACATTCCAGAGACGTATTTGCGTATCGCTATTATAAGTGCGACGCGAAAAATACCGGGTGTCCCATTATGGATGGCCACCGGCCGTATCCCGGAAACTACTGGGCATAGAAACTCAGGGAAAAAAAATCGTAATTAAAGTGGCTAAAAGAAAATCCTGGAAATAATGTTTAAATTCCGCATTTTGCCGCAAGAGAGCACAATTGAAAATTAAATATTGAAATTCAAAATTTCTCCGAAAATTCCCACATTAAGGTATACCTTTGGTAACATAATTAGAAAGCTTAGATAGTTCTGCAGCATTTTGGTTTTGGGCTCATTAGCGTACCGACCTTGATAAGAGTGGGGGAAGCTATTGAAAGTGTAATCTTTTCATTGTCTGTAACTTCTAATCGACTTATCTGATTTTAGTAAACTTAAGCTTGTTTGGAAGAGAAAGGTAAGTACTTTTAATTGTCGTATCCATTGGTACACGATAGTTCCTAATAAAATAGCTAGAGAGCGTAATTTGTGATAGTAACAGTTTTTTTTTAAAGGACCCCGCACAAAGCTTATGGGAAATGGCTTACGGCTAATTTTTCTGAATTTTTAGTATTTCCTAGATCTTGACGTCCTGATTAAAAGTGTCCATGGCCGTAATCCAATCCTATGACCAGTTTTGGAGTTATGGCCTTTTAAAGTTGGAAATTTCTTACTTTGAGATTTTATGCATTGTCTGGAGTTTTCACTTGTTTCTTAAAAACTATCAACTTTTTTATATTTTTTTATTGATGGAAAAGTAGGCCTTAAGTTTGCTTTCACTTATATAGAAATAAAATATGTACAGGATGTTGAATAATTTTTAGGCGGATTAAATAAATACTAATATTTAAAAACTATGAAAATCCAAAAAAAAAAGTTTACTCATTTTTTGAATTTTGAAAACAAACGGCTAGATTTTGTTTATATTTTAATATCTTATAGAACCAAGCTGTGGATGAAAAAAATGGGTATAGATTGACGTAGAATATATTGCCGGGTATTTTATTTTTCAAAAAAAAAATTGAAAATTCACCTAAAAAACGTAATAAACGACTTTTAATTGATTCATTTAATTATTATGCCAATCTAGGCAATCTGTAATAATTTTTTTTACAATAATTATTCTCTAACACATTCTTATCTAAGATATACAGGGTGAACCAGTTACAATGATTTACACAAGTGAAAATGTTTAAATATAGGAAAATAAAATATATAAATTATAAAAAAAACATTTTGGTATGACTCTAAGATAATCTGAACGTATCATGTATAAGAGCCAAGGTATTTTACGAAAAAAATATTTTATAATTTAACAATAATATTTTGACATTTGATAAAAAAAAATTTTTTTAACTTTCTTATATTTAAAAATTTTCAGTTGTTGTAACTGGTTCACCCTGTATATCTTAGTTACGAATGTATTAGAGAATAATTATTGTAAGAAAAAATTGTTACAGATTGCCCTGATTGGCATAATAATTAAATGAATCAATTAAAAGTCGTTTATTACGTTTTCAGGTGAATTTTCAATTTTTTTTGAAAAATAAAATACCCAGCAATATATTCTACGTCGACCTATATCCATTTTTTTTCATCCACAGCTTGGTGCTATAAGATATTAAAATATGAACAAAATCTAGCCGTTTGTTTTCAAAATTCAAAAAATGAGTAAACTTTTTTTTTTGGATTTTCATAATTTTTTTCATATTAGTATTTATTTAATTCGCCTAAAAATTATTCAACATCCTGTACATATTTTATTTCTATATAAGTGAAAGCAAACTTAAGGCCTACTTTTCCATCAATAAAAAAATATAAAAAAGTTGATAGTTTTTAAGAAACAAGTGAAAACTCCAGACAATGCATAAAATCTCAAAGTAAGAAATTGACAACTTTAAAAGGTCATAACTCAAAAACTAATCATAGGATTGGATTACGGCCATGGACACTTTTAATCAGGACGTCAAGATCTAGGAAATACTAAAAATTCAGAAAAATTAGCCGTAAGCCATTTCCCATAAGCTATGTGCGGGGTCCTTTAAAAAAAACTGTTACTATCATAAATTACGCTCTCTAGCTATTTCATTAGGAACTATCGTGTACCAATGAATACGACAATTAAAAGTACATACATTTCTCTTTCAAACAAGCTGAAGTTTACTAAAATTGGATAAGTCGTTTAGAAGTTACAGCAAAGTAAATAATTACACTTTCAATAGCTTGCCCCACTCTTATCAAGGTCGGTACGCTAATGAGCCCTAAACCAAAATGATAACAGAACTGTCTACGCTTTCTAATAATGTTACCAAAGGTATACCTTAATGTGGAAATTTTTGAAGAAAATTAGAATTTCAATATTTAATTTTCAATTTTGCCCTATTGCGCCAAATGTGGAAATGAAAAATTATTTCCAGGATTTTTTCTTAGTCCCTTTAATTACAATTTTTTTTCCCTAAGTTTCTATGCCCCGTAGTTTTCGAAATACGGCCGGTGGCCATCCATAATGGGACACCCGGTATGTGTGACATAAGAAACCCCCCGAATTCTTTCCATAATTTTTAAAAGTAAATAAGATTTAAAAATTTGAGGAGTCAATAAGTGTACAAAATACCATTTTTCGGCTAATTCAAACCTTCAAATCCGCTTCCGGTTAAACCGGAAGTGAATTCAACTTTTAAATGAAAACCTCCATTTTTAATCGATGCTTGATTTCTATGAAAAATCCTCAATGACATCACACTTTATCATTTGTTTTAAAAATGGCCGCCTAGATCAATTTTCCTTTGTTTTCTAAAATGTTGTATGTTAAATGTACCTTCGCAGCATTTGCCCTTGGCCGCCATTTTTGACACATCGTTGGATTGCCTAATATGATTTTTTTTAAATATACTTTAAAAAGGTTGGCTTGGACTGACCTATTTATTATTATTTTTAGGTTTATCTTTAAAGAAGATGTTTCTTCAATTCCCAAAGCGCGCAAGCAAATTTCCAAGCTTTACATCTTCTACCGACTTTTGCAGGTGATCAGCGTCATGATTACGTGGCACTTTTTAGCACTCAGGTAAGATTTTTCATAATTTAAAAATATACACTTTCCAACATTTTGACATAACATATTAGTGGTACCCTCAGGCAGCAACTACTCTTAATATAATATGTCTTCATACATTTTTTTACTTAGAATGGATGCTGCACTTACACACGTTAAGCCATCGCGCCCCTACACTTTCTTCTACAATTTTTTTTATTATAATCGAAAAAAAAAGGAATATTAAGATTTACTATTGTAAATACAGGGTGATTCCTAAGTTGATACTTCTGTTTTAGCTGTGTATAGAAGGCATTAAAATAAACAACATTTTCAAATACTTACCTTTTTTCCAAAAACGCAAAAATATATATTCATTTATCACACTATGGATCAAATACGGTCCTGCCTAACTTGCCCGTTGAAAATCATTAAGAGAACTTCTGGGTATAGGATGAGCTCGCAACGGAAAGCGTACCTACTGCGTATAATCTTGAAGCACTTTTCCACGCCCTCAATAAATTAGCACCTCATATTTACTAGTTTTCATTGTTTTCAAATTTTACCATTTTTACGTGTCACCAATTTAAAATTAACTTGCTTCAGAAAAATAGACCGCAGCGAATTGCCAAATAAATAACCGACCACCGACCCGTAAATTGCATGACTAATAAGACAAAAACAACATAAAGTATAGCAGGCTACGTTTTGATGACCGGTCCGCACTTAGATTTTTTACTTCTGTATTTTGCCTATTTTTGTGTTTTTTGAAAAAAGGAATTTGAAAATGTTGTTTATTTTAATGCCTTCTATACAGAGCTAAACTAGAAGTATCAACTTAGAAATCACCCTGTATATTATAAGGAGTACAAGAGGATACTATGTTCTATACAGTATATTCTTGTACTCCGTTGACAATAACCTAAAATGGGTCGAAACACGTGTCAGGCAACTGGATAAAAATTGTGCAACATAACAATTATTGATTAAACTATTAGATATTCTAAAATTAAAACTGTTCTAAATTAACAGTTCTGGGTTCAAAAAGTCAAGTATCATTGCATTGCAAATAGTTTCTCTTGAAAATGATCAAGAAAAAGTATTTTACTATGTACCTATTGCGTTCTTTAATAGAACTAAAATTGTATTTGCAACAACATCTCGGAAATTATTTATCGGTAAAACGATGTACTTAATTAAAAAAAATCAAATGAACACAAAAGCATCATCGTGACATATCACAATAATGCCACAGTGAAAACACAACTGGGGACTATAAGATCTAAATATTTCGATGGTTTAAATTTAAAACCCTTCAGTAAATATGGGTGAAAGTGCCTCAGTTCCTTTCATTTATTATAATTTTAATTTCATTTTAATCGCCAGTTCCTGAAAATATTTATAATCACAGCTTTTAAGGAGTCTACTCACGTTCAGTCGGCCGGACGTAGGTCCGTGGACTGTCAGTCCGCCGGCCGGTCGGTTTCGATAGCGGCCTCCATTTCACCATACACGCACAGTTTTTTATCACAAAAAGTGTGTACGCAGCGGCAATTGTTATTATATTACATGCTTCTTTTTGATATTTTAACCTTTTTAAGTTTCTTTCTGAATGCACTTCTCATATTATATATATTTTATGTTCCACAGACAGTAACTTCATCATCCAGTATTTTATACAGTTAAAGTTATTCTAAATAAGCCTTCGTTCGCAAAAGCTTTGTTGGCATATAAAAATTGTTATTCTCCACAAACATTTGTTTGCGGTACAAATCAATAGAAACCTTGATATTTTAACCTTTTTAAGTTCTTTCGGTCATTTTCAATTACAAAATTTTCATCTGAAGTAAAAGTAGGCCTGCAGGCCAATGCCGGCCGGCAAACGACTACACGCGTTCAGTTTTAGCAACCGGCTGGCCCTGGCCCGTCATTTAACTGTGTGTGTAGCGAAATCGGCCGGCCGGCCGCTATCTCTCCGGCAAATTCTTGCCGGCCGACTGAACGTGAGTAGGCTACTTAAGACTGCTGAATAGCGATAAATTTAATAAAAAAGAAAATTTTACCAATTTACCAGTACAAAAATGCTTTGATAATGTGCCATCTTCTTATATTAAACTTATTTTTCTCTCTAGGTATGCCCCCTTGCGGCGGTTATGGTCAAACGCACTGCGATTACTTATGCACTTAGCTAGTATGCTGCCATTTCTGTAAAGATACAGAAATCAGGACGGAAGGCGATTCTGTCTTACTTTTTAATATATAATGGATAATCATGGTAAAAGATGATTGGGTTAGGAAAAGAACTAGAACTCTGGTACAGAATTGTGGACGGTTATTTGTGGGAATATACCGGTATCAGTATGCCGTTTAAAGACTTTATACACGCGTGCAATAATATATGAGAACAGTTTTACTAATTTTTTGAAATTTATATGTTTTTTTTTGGTAAGTGGACCTACTATCAATGGATGACATTGTAAATCAAAAACGACATACCTACGGCACTAGAAAGCTATATATTTTTCACATGTAAGTTGTAGTTAATAAAAAATATCAAAAATATATACACGATGTACGACCTACCGTACGACGATCAGTTAGTCTTTACCTAACTAGATTAGCAACTTAAAATAGCGATTTCACTTATTTTAGTTATAACAGCCCCTAATGAAATATGTCCTTTTTAAAAGTTAATTCGATTGTTTCCTTGAGTTTGTCAGCATTGTAATGTACAATCAAACCTGCTCAAAAGTCACTAGGTTATTACGTTTTGTCTGAGTTAAAGAGCTTTATATTATTTACAAATTTGTGTTAATCTACTGAGCACAGAAAGTATAATTACTTATGAAATAACGAAAACCTTCAGTGATATATTGAGCATCACGGGATCGCGACTTTACTAGATATACTTCCCGTCAGCACAGACCGTGCAAGTCATGTAAAAATCGACGCACTCAAAAAAATTACTCATGGCTGTGGGTCCGAGCACAAACAATATGAAAGACGAACGATTTAATTTAGCTAGAGCGACATAACAATACTACTTTTCTCTAATATGTGAGGTTATGTTAGGCTCCGCGTCGTGCCCATGCAAAACCCGACCTTACGAGAGAAAACGCTAATTGTTGTCTCGTTCTAACTTATTCAATTTTAAACAACAAAGTCTCCCAATTATTTTTTCTGTCTAGTGATAAACTAGGAAAAAAAAAATCTGAATACGTCAGACAAGAGACAACGCTTGTAGTATTTACAGTCGGGTGTATATGATACTATGTATGGCTACTAGAGGATATAGTTTCGTTTCAACAAACACCAAAGACAACGCGTAGTGTGGTGGAAGAATGAACTTGCATACGGGATTAGGTATATTTAGTAGTTGCTCGTATGCTCGTTTGAATTGAAAAAAGAAACTCGAATTCTTGATGGGCATATCATAAACATATTTAGGAAAAATGTTCTTGATATTATTTCAAAATACATATTTATTTACGGGTAAATATGTCAATATTTATTATTGTATGTTGGTATTTTACCCATAAAAAATCGAGTGAAATTTCATTCATATTAAAAGTATGATTTTCAATACAGAAATTTAATAGAAAAGAAAGATAATTTTGTAACCATCATAATACCAGTTCAAAACTTAGGTTTTAAGATAATAACCTAAACGACAAGAGTGCAAGCCTACTTATCGGTTGTTGCTGTCTCTTTTTCAACCCCCCATAAGCTTTACATTGATTTAATGTGCAATTTTGTAAATATATATTTATTTATTTTAATGTAGCAAAAGGAGACGTGCGCAAAATATCCCTCGAATGACCGTTTACGAAAAAAAATTGCCAAGTTCTACTTTGAAAGAGGTTTATAACTAAATAATTGTAAATGACTCAAAAAAAAAATAGCGGTCCGCTACTGGAAACAATAGGTATTATGCTCAAAAAAGATTTTGTTTATTGAGTTATGTTGTAGGTATTTTTAGTATTATTATATTGACTTGTTATTATACAAATATAGATAGAATTGTAAAAAAGTAGTGTGCGTTTTTTTGTGTAGATATTTTATTGGTCGACCTATTGTGCCAAGTAGCCCACCTTAGGAGCCTACAAAAATTGTGGAATCTTGATTTGCTGCCAGAAATTTTTTTAAATAATAGAAGCTCTAAAACACATAATAAGAGCACTGGCACACCCAGGGGGAGGAAGCAATCGGGCTACTCGTATTTTCTCCGAACTCTACCCGAATATACATCACAAGCAGCAGACTGACGTCTAAATCACGTAATTTTTTGGGATATTTAGGTCTTCGACGTCTTGTTACCAAAAAATTACGTGATTTATTTTACGTCATTTAGACGACATGGGTTTTCCGTCAGTAAAACGTCATTTTTTCGACATAGTAGGCCACTATTTAAAGTGTCCAACTTTTACACATAGATGTCGTCCCAGAGCTACGTTATATCGCTTTGCGCCTTTGATATTTTTGTATATAGTTGAGTGTAGCACTTCTTTTATCAGTTCTTATATAGTCTCACTGAAAAACTATAACGTGATCAAATGCATCTGGGAACGGATTTGACGAAATGAAAGTCTTCTCCAGCCATCTTGGTTGCTCATTATAACTGTATTTTATAACGTCATATGTCGGCACTAATCACGTCATTATAACTCATTAGCACGTCAATAAATGACGCTCTAGTGACGTCATCGGTCTGTAACATAATAACGTCACTTTTAGAGTACAGTTGATGTTTAAGATGACGAAAAACTGACGTTATATTAACGTCAGTCTGTTGCCTAGAAAGTTAAGTGTAATTTTTATACTAATTTCGTGAATTTTTTCAAGCATAAATAGCAGCCCTCAAATTCCCTCCTTATCAAATTCCTGGGTGCGCTACTAAAAAGTTTAATTGTGAACTTTTAAGATTTAGTCAATGGACCCGCAGAACAGGAACTCGAATGCAAATTTTATTTCTTACTTAAAAGGGCTTACATGCATGCTTTCGTGCCTACCTGAAGAAACAAGTCTGCGACCGAGATTCTACCATTTTGCATAGGCATGAACGCTCCATTAGTTCAGCGTACACACGTTCGCATTTGACTTGCAAGCTTAAATGCAACAAGGTAGGCTTGAAGGTATGCATGACCGTGTGTACGCCCATAAAAACGTTTCAGACGATCAACAATCTTTCGCTCGGAAAGCACTCTTCTGCCGTCTACTTTTTTATTCATCGCACGCCACCAATTTTCGCTGTTGCTGCCCGTAATTGCTAATTTCATAAATAAATTAAAATTATTTTTTACTTTTATTTTCTTGCAATAAGACAAGATGAACAATTGTACGGCAGTAGAGTTTTGGACTTGCATTGTCTTTATTTGTTTTGAATCACTACGTTTCAACTGGTAAGCATTTCCAGTCGTCTTCAGACAATGCAAGTCCAAAGCTCTACTGCCATTTAAGAAACGTCATTGTCTCCAACCTTTAAACAGACATATGAAAAATTGTGTCGGTTCGATTGAAGGGAGAGATCATGTATTTAGAGGTCCACCGCCCACCCAAAGTGCTTCAAAGGAGTTACAGTCACAAATTAAAAATGCTGCAGTTGAGGCGTCGCGTAATCCACTGCAGGCTGTAGCAGAGTTGCCGAATTGTCTGATTTTCTTTATGTTAATGGAGGTTGGATTCAGTAGTACAAATTTATAGATATTACTAGCTGCTACCCTTGACTAAAAACAAAATTAAACGATTTAAACAAATAGCAAATAAAAAAGTGGCCGCCAGAAGTGACTTCCAGGCGGAAGATGTCCAAAAGAGTAAATATTAACTTACTTCTATACAATATTTTAAGTTGTAAATAACATCAGAAAGTGCCCATTTTTAACGTTCCTGACAAAAACAGGCTCGGAAACGTGTAATTTCCTGTTAATACAAATGCAAGGAACCAATAAAAAAGGCCTGTATCTACACTTTAAAAAAATTTCTTTAAGTAATCAGAATTCTATATTTGGTTAGGTTTCCGTTTGTATAAAAAAATGTTGCTCTTTCTTAAATACCGAATAATACAAAAACCTATTTTTGCAATAACTGTCTTCTGAGGTGAAAAGGCGTGCTTCCATTTGGGTATTAAGCTTCCTGAACGAAATCTAGCGCACAAAACTTACTTATGAGCTTCGCTTATAACCGTGTTTTTTATTGGTGAATGTATTTTGCGTGCTTTGTGGACGTCAAATCTTCGAAATACAAAGTGGTCAACTGAGTGGAAAGAGAATTGAAAATTGTAGTTTTTTAAAAAAACATTTTTTTCTTCTGATAAAACGAAAATTTTAAAACACGCTACCCAGATAGTAAAAGCACGTCGTTTGGATGCACTTTATACCAAAAGTCTTTGGACATATCTACAATACATAGCACGCTAGTAAAATCCATTTTAGGAATGCAGGAAGCCCAAGTTCTAGGTGGACTTTCTATTTACGTCCATTTTAGGTCGAAAAATAGTACAATGGACATCAATTATAGACGTACAATGTATTGGACGAAAAGTGAACATATTGCGGAAGTAGAGTATGTACAATGGACATACTAGGAACGGTTGGTACTGGATAAAAAAATGGACATAAAAAAGATTCCAGGCTGTTACATCACTTTTATTTACTTACTTTGTCAAACAAAAATACCGGCTTTAAATTTATTGACAGTACCTACTCAGTGGGGTGCATATAGTATAGGCAAAAAAGCATTGCCTATTCTGCAAACAATGAAACAAACGCCAACCAAATTTCTTTATATTTAAATTTTTATCCGTGTAATATCCGGAAATATCTCCGTGTATATAGAGGACTTACTGGGAAACAATTCTGGAATCTCGCTTAAAAATGTCGAATTCGACAAATGTCGAACGAATACACAAAACTGTATTCTCGATCACAATGCGAATCTTTTTGTCGTATTCGAGATATTCTCGAAGGACAGGAAGTGGCAGCATAGCAAATAAAGTTCATTTGATCTATTTTGACAGGGCCGTTAGGGTTATGATGATTTGATAGATAGATTATAGATGTCAAAATAAAATTATTTTAGTACAGTAAATAGTAAATACCTTTGTTCGAGTTTTGTGGTAAATACTGGTTTGTGCGTTTGTGCCATTTTTATATATTTTAACCTGGTTGATAGTATTTAAATATGGAGGAAAAGAAAGGTAAACATCAATATTGTAGCCAACAACAAAAAGATGATTTAGTTCAGTTAGTTACAGAAGATTCTGATCTTTTATCGGGAAAGCTCACCAATAAGTTTAGCTACAAAGATTCAGAAAAAAAGTGGAGATTAATAGCATTAAAACTAAATGCAATTCCTGGTGGACAAAAGGATTGGAAACAATGACGAAAGACGTGGCAAGATATAAAAAGCCGTACAAAGTCAAAAAAAGCCTGTTTAAACAGATACGAAAGAGGGACTGGTGGGGGCCCTCCGCCAATAGGAAAAATTACGCCAGTAGAGGAGAAAGTTCTTTCCATTATAAACCCCACTTCAATAACGGGAGATAGTTATGTTACTGAATCCCAAGTCGAATTTATTTATGAGGACGAACATATGGAAACCTTGCCAATAGATGCATTTCCACCAAACACTAAGTTTACAGAAGATAATAATAATATGCTTGATATAACTGAAGAAAAAAAAACACCCTGTTAGATTACCCCAAATCAAACAAAAAAACGAACAGTTGCAGCAAATCGCTTGATTACATCTGCCAAGTCGATAGCATCTTTAGCGAATCTGTCAGAAGAGAGATTGGCATTTGAAAAAGAAAAATTTCAGTTTAAGCAGCAGAAGTTTGAATTTGAGAAACATTACTGCGAGAGTAAATTACTTATTATGGAAAGACAAGCCAAAGCTCTTGAAGACTTGGCAACAAAATTTAAATTAAATGCCTAATTTAATGTTATTTTTGGCTATTTCTTTTTATAAATAAAATTAAAAGTTATTATGTACAGTTTATTTTAATAATAAAGTACAAAAATAATTTAAAATATTAAACCCATCCCGATATCGATAGTACTTGCGCTGAAATCTAACATGTTCCTGAATTTCTTGATGATCAATTGCTGCGAGTATCTCTAACTCTTCAAATTCCGCCATATTTTCAAAAATTTTAATGACGTTGGAAAGCGACAGTTTTCATCGTAATAAATCTCACATCATTTTACCCACTCGTAATAATGTCGACCAGTATAATTCGCAGGCGTATTTCAAGAATACGCATTTGCGACATTTCCTTCGAGATTTGGATATCACGCATGCGACAAGACAAATCGTGACTCCAGAATTGGGTCCCTGGCATTTGACCGTGGCGAGTGGCGACCCGGGTTCGATTCCCGAAGTGGGCATACGTACAATAAAAAAAAGTATGTCCGAAATTCAGTGGAATTAAGAATGCAGTATGTCACTAGTGATTCCTAATAACGGAACCCAGAAGAGAGTCATGGACTGGACTTCTGGAGGGGGGGGGGGGGGGTATGGCTCTTCCGCCAACCCCAGCAAAATACTGGAGGACTGGGACCGAAAAGTGAATCGTATATCATTGAAGATCATTTCCACGAATACATTCGTTGCCAATTGTATCGCTGTATAAGCATCACGTATGACCAGTCCTAAAGCACTGCTTATGTACAGGGACATTATTTTAAGTGTCTCACCCGATTGGCGACTTTGCTATCAAACACAATAAAAAAACAATTATGTATTCCCTAACAGCTTTTAGAGAAGAAGCCAAATTTAATGTCAAAAAAAATCTATCTTTACAAATTTGACAGATACGACGCCATATTGGATTTTCTTAAACGGCAACCCTACCTTATAGTAAGCCAGCTGCATTCGCCTATTTGTTCCAACATTAAAAATGTATAATTGTCAATATTTATTTTCAGCCGTTCCGGAGATACGAGGCTTCGAAGTTAGTGATTTTGTTATCATCGATTTAACAGAAGCTTTGAGATTAGAAACCCAATTTTTTTTGGTGATACGTAATTTTTTATAACGGAGCCACCCATGCTATTGTCAAATATGTCAGATGTCAGAAAATGACAGTTACGACGCCATTTTGAAATTTTTTTGACATCTGACATATATGACAATAGCATGGGTGGCTCCGCCATAAGAAATTACGTATCTTCAGAAAAAAATGATTTTTTAATCACAAAGCTTCTATTGTTTAATGGGGTGAGATACTTAAAACACATAATCATACGATGCAGTTTTTGATACGGTCGTATTTCCGTAAGGGTTGAAAATAAATATCGACAACTTATATTTTTGAAATCGGATCGCGAAATGCAATACACTGACGTAGTTATAAAATGTGGGTTGCCATTTAAAAAAATTCAAAATGGCGTCGTAACTGTCATTTTCTGACATCTGACATATTTCGCAATAGCATGGGTGGCTCCGTTATAAAGAATTACGTATCTCCAGAAAAAATTGAGTTTCTAATCTCAAAACTTCTGTTAATTCGATGATAACAAAATCACCAACTTCTAAGGCTCGTATCTCCGGAACGGCTGAAAATAAATATTGACAATTATACATTTTTAATGTTGGAACAAATAGGCGAATGCAGCTGGCTTACTATAAGGTAGGGTTGCCATTTAAGAAAATCCAATATGGCGTCGTATCTGTCAAATTTGTAAATATAAATTTTTTTTGACATCAAATTTGGCTTCTTCACTAAAAGCTGTTAGGGAATACATAATTGTTTTTTTATTGTGGTCGATAGCAAAGTCGCCAATCGGGTGAGATACTTAAAATAATGTCCCTGTACAAGTGGATATACCGGGTTAGTAAAAAGTACCGGAAGTTTTAAATATCTTCAAAATCAAGCTGCGCTTACAAAATTCGGTATTTGGGGGTTTCTGGACACGCAGAATTGAAAAATAATATCGGCACTGTTGCCAGAATTCCCCGTTTTGCGCTACGCGTAGTCATTTTGTGATCTTAAACAGAATGTCCCTTATATTTTTACTGCACTGAATTGGGCGTCTCAAGCTTAGTAAGTTCCGAAATTTTCAAAATTGTATCTCTACTAGTTGCTGTGATATGAAAACATATAAACACACACCTGTGAAAGAACTTGAAAATTTCGCGTTCTGAGGATGGCTATTCGATACTGAAACTGTTCCGGTGGTCTTGCTCTGTTCCTGGACTCGTGGCACTGATCCGGATCATAATCTAAAACAGGTATGTCTATACAAAGTCAGTGTAAACAGCAAGGAAATTGGGATACGATCAATTTTCTATGGCTTTGCATTAAAGTAAAAATCATAATCCTTATTGACGACTCTTCGTCGAAAAACTTTATGAGTCTGTCATGACAAAATAAGGGGGGTCTCAAAACTAGCCCCTTTGATTAGTCCCTCCCGAAATTCCTTTGGTAAAGCGTTTTTTTATACATTTCCAACTTATATGATTTTTTAGGTAGGTATTATGAAAAATATAATTATATTTCTCCATTTCCATCGCCGTGTTACACGCCTATATGTACTATAAAGGAAAAATTGATGAAAAATGTATATGCAAAGAACGTACGTAGTACATCCAAATTACGTTCCTGGATGTACAGTGGACATAAAATGTACTTCCTTTGCAGAAGGTATGCTATCTGGGTATGCTGTGACTCTGAAGATTTTATTAATTATTTATTTTAATTACAAAAAAAAAAGACTCTCAAGGCAGTGGCGTATTTACAATTTCCTACTGGTGGGGTACGACTCGGGCATTGAGTAGGTTATGATTATGAAAAACTTGAGGGTCGACAAGCGCCGCAGGTAAACATTTCTTGTCATGCCCAAATTTTGACAAAAATTTACCCAACCATTATCTAATTTCATAAATTACCTGATGTATTTTTTTAATCCTTGTTAAGATTTTTTATAAGTTACATCTATCTATAGGGCTTTGTGAGGGGGGGTAACCCCTTCGTAAATACGCCACTATCTCTAGGGAAACCACTATATTACTTTTAAGACCCCGGAGTAACTTTTGCCGCCAAATGTTTTGATTTGTGATTCTTACCTGTACCTGTATTTTATTTTTAAAACACTTTATTTTGGGCAAAAATAATTTCCGTATCTCAGCACCGTACTTCGTATTTCGTCTTCCCTTTCCCTGTTCCCAACATTCCAACTTCACTCCAGAGGCGAGATGCGAGTTCCGCCCTTATGTAACAGACACTACTATAATTTAATAAAAATTACTTGTATATTATAATAATATTGTTTTGGAGATTCCCTGATACATTAAGACAAAATGTCAGTGTGTCTTTTATATTAAAGGTATACAAATAAGAATTGGAAAAATAATTTGTGGTTATGTCATGCATTTTGTTTTGGGTCACAACTAGGGGTGGCGAAAAATTCGAAATGTTGATATTTTTTGCATATCGATATTAGATTTTTACCCAGCCCTAGTATCAACATAATCCTCATATATTGAGGTACCTACAAAACTCAATATTAATAAGAATAGCTATATATTTTTAAAATAAACTAAAAACCGAAGGCTCACTTTTTTTAAATGTGAATATGATATAATCGGTTCTATAATATATAGTATAAGCTAGTATCAAATTTTGTATTTCTTTTAAAGGCAAGATTATACAAGAACGTTTTACCTAAATAATTTCTAATAGAAAATTAAGCAAACTATTTCATAGAATATAAACTAGTTAACTTTTTAATATTTTTCAAAAAGAGAGTTGTAGAGAGCCATTATTGCTACAATCTAAAATTATACAGTGTGTTCCAAATAGTTAGGGCATATCAAATATACTTTTTTTTTAAATGGAACAACATGGATAAAAAACAAATGTAATATTATTTTCATTTTCTAATTCCCCATAAAATTATATGATTATTTTGTCTGAAATGTCATAATATGTCTAAATTCAATTGTTTTTGAGATATTGACATTTAAAATATGGCTTTTTCAGACTTTGACAGGCCGTAACATTGGAACGGCTCTTGTTAGAGAAAAATGATTTTCACCTCATCGTCTTAGTTTTTATTCTCTACCTAAAAATTATAACTTCCGGTTAAACCGTAAATAGGTTTTTTTGATTTAACATATTAAACCGGAAGTTGTAACTTTTATATAGAGAAAAAATAAGACAGGAGTAGGAATAGATGGAGAGTTCTGCGCCAATTTCACATGTTCCTTCTGCGCATGCGCCGGCAGTGCGCAGGCGCGTGTTATATGGCATACGTCATCTGCTCAAACAGCTCTGTTCAACACAGCTAATACAGCAAAAAAAATAGCTCATATCGCTAAAACAACGCTATTTGAGCTATTTTAAAGAGAGCTCTTTTAACTGATTGAGCAGATGACGTATGCCAGATGACACATGCCAGTGCATGCGTAGAAGGGACCTGTTGAATTGGCGCAGAACTCCCCATCTATCCCTACTGACAGAAAAATCATTTTTCCCTAAGAAGCGCCGTTCCAATGCTTTAGTTCAGCCGGTCAAAGTCTGAAAATGCCATATTTTAAACCTCAATACCTCAATAAAATTAACATAGACATATGACATTTTATACAACATAATATACGTGGAATTTGATAGGGAATTAGAAATATAATTTATAGGGTGTTACATTTAAAAAAAAATGTTGGATATGTTCCGACTATTTGGGACACCCTGTATAATTTTAAATATTATCAAATTGTAGGTCTAATGCCTCCTTATAACTGTTTTTGAAAAATATTAAAAAGTTGAGTAATTTAAATGCTATAGAATCCTGCCTTGTGTATCTATATTATTCCGACGTATAACGTCGATTTTTTGACTGCTATTTTAGTGTCGAATTGTGTCACTTTCTCGCAGTTAGTGGCCCTATAATATGTTATAAATAATAGGTCGCTCGTTTGCACTGCCCAAATAAATACATTTTGACACTGAAAATTATTCTTTAGCAATTTTTATGTAGGTAAACCATTTTTTTATAGATTACTTTGGGTGCAACAGTGTGGAAAGGGACACTTTCGCGCTTGATATTATTGCGTTTATTTACTTTTTACGCTTGTTGCATACCTAAATTAATGACATCTTTCTCACCACGTTTATTTCTCATTAAAAATGCGTTCCAACATTACTAAAGTATTTAAAAGAAAGAGCAACAATTATCGCTAATTTTTAAATATATTTGTATTGTTACATAATTGCCTTTGTTTAGATAATTTATTGAATATTGTAAATGTCGATTAGCGTTTTTTCTTTGTAATATGATGATCGCTCATTCCAAGTTGTTTACGGTTTTGCAGTTTTCATAGGTCATATTTAGCATCGCGTCTTGGGGAGATCAAAAACATTGTGTTCGCGGATGAAAAATATATTCTCTTTTGCAACTAAAATTTATAATGTAACTTCCAGTGTACAGGGTAAGCATGAGGTAAACTTTCTTGAGCTTAAAGGAAACGTTAATATAAGTGTACTGCTTTATACAGGGTGTCCCAGATAAGGATACACTCTATATGGATCTCGTAAAGCATACAGAGATGATTAATTTAAAAAAAAGTGTCGCCCTACTAAATTCTGCAACATTGTGTTTTCAAATTTAAAAAACTCCGAATCCTTCCAAAGATATTTGGGGAAAACCGAATTTTCGCGATTTTGATTTTATTTTATTCTGACTCTATTTGAACGGACATGTTAAAATAAAGTTTATATTGTAATTACCATTTTTTCTCCTCTATAATTTGATGCATTTAGATTTTTAATCCGACGTTTCGGTTTTTCAAAACCGTCATCAGCTTTGCTTTGTTAAACAGCCGGGAAATTTTATTTTATTATTTAAAAAAAGGATATTATGAAACACTAGTTAACGTTCCCTATACGCTACCGGAAGATTACTACTTCCTTATCAAACACATTCTATATGTAGTTGCGTTATTACGTTATTGGAAGTGGTTCTCTGTCGATCTCGGTTAACTTAAATTAAATCTTTCTACGTAGATAGATAACGGCGAGCAAAAACATTCATTAACCGATATGGAAAATATTGTTTACAATCCCACGCCTTTTGAATGGTTAAACTTTTATAAAACAGCTTTAATTGGTCAGGGTGTGAGAGAGGGTGTGTGTGTATGTGTGCCGACTTTTTTCTCTACCATTCCACTGCCCATTACTGTTTTTTCCCAGCTTTTTTGTAAAATTTGTCTATTGGTTCTCTTAATTGTGAATAACTCTGAATAATGCTGGATCACCTTTTTTGGCGTGTTAATTGATTATAATATATCCAAATAACTCAATAAAAATAATTAAAAAAAGAGTATGGAAATTTTGACAAATGAGAAACCCATAACAACGGCAACACTGACCACATGACAAGCCCGTTAATATTGCAAGAGTACATCCGGGCCGCGATTGCGTTATGGAACTTAAACCGGCCAATTAGAGGTGCTTTACGTCAAGCCTGAGGGAGGAGTTTATTTGGCGCGTTATTTAAATTTATTTTGCTGGTGTGGCATTCTTTATTCAGGTGGCGGAAACTGTAAATTATTTCTTTAAGAAAGATGGGTAGCGAAAAATGATTTAAAAGTAATCATATTACGTTAGTCGTTGTTTGAATTTGACTTGCACGCCATCCTCAATGTCAGTACAATTGATGGTACCTATACGATGCGTTTGTCAAATTTTCAAACTTTATTATCCATCTACCAAACTCTTCTTTGTTGGCGCATTTAATAAAAAACTCTAATTGTATATAGGGAAATTTATCCTCACCCTCTACTATACTTTTAGTGGTAAGGTTTGTTTCCCAATTAGGTGGTAAACATGCCTAAACAACGATGGAAAAAATAGTTTTTCCACTACTAACTTTAAAATTACTCATTATTGACCGATTATTAACTTAAGAAAGAGTTTTTCTTTACCCCTTGCCAAAAGCCTCTATTATTAACCGTCGTTATTGACAACGGTCAATAATAGAGGCTTCTGGCAAAAACCATATAAAACAGGCAACTTGGCCTTTTCTATGAATCGACAAATACTGACAACTAAGAATGCCATCTGACAAGATAATTTTTAATTTTTTACACTATGGATCAAATACGGTTCTGCCTAACTTGCCCGTTGAATAACATTAAGAAAACTTCTGGGTGTAGGATGAGCCCGCAAGGGAAAGCGTTCTGCGTATAATCTCGAGGCAGCAGCCTCACTTTGACGACACTCACCCTAAATTAGCGCCATATCTACTAGTTCATTGTTTTTAAATTTCAACATTTTCACGTGTCACCAATTTAAAATTAACTTGCTTCAGAAAAACATACCGCAGCAGATTGCCAAATAACTCACCACCAAATTGCATGACTAATAAGAGATAAGAACAACAACATAAAGTATAGCGGGTTACGTTTTGATGACCAGGCCAGCACTTAGATTTTTTACTTCTGTATCTCGCCTATTTTTAAGTTTTTTGAAAAAAGGTATTTTATAATGTTGCTTGCCTTCTATACACAGCTAAAAAAGAAGTATCAACTTAGGAATCACCTTGTATTTTCCGTTATCAATATCCAATTAAAAAAGAAATAATTTCGGCCCTAACACAACAATTTTAGAATAGGGTTAGAAGCAAAACTCTCCCTGCGATTTCAAACCCCCGTCCAGGCGCCTGACGTAAAGCACCTTTAATTGGCTGGTTTGAGTTCCATAACGGAACCGTGGCGTGGCCTGGATGTACTCGTGCGTTAATCACAATGTTTACACAATATCAACAGGCCGCAGAGAGGAGTTATAGACAATAGAACAGGTATTATATTGGAGCCAGTATCGACAGTGGAGTCACATCCTGATGGCATAAGATTTGAACACGGCAAAACCGAAATTTTAGGTTCTATTACAAGCTTTCTTGCAGAAGAAACTGTAGGATCAAAGGGGCATTATTTTGGTATTCTGTTAAACTAATTAATCTTTTTTTTTATATTTTGTTTTTATTATTGCTGAACAATTTATTTTATCATATTTGTTATGTCAAATTGGCAGTGATTATTAAAGGGTACTTTACACTAGTATGGGGTTTTTGGTTATATTTTAAGCTGAGTCTACAGGCATTAGTTTACGACATTAAGAAATAGTAAATATAAAAATGTTAAGGCCCATATTATCAATATCCTGGTAACTCTACAAGCAAGATAATTTCCAAAGAAACCATTGTTGAGACAATTGTTTCTATAGAAATAATCTGGCTGGTAAAGTTACCAGGAGATGAATAATTCGGGCCTAAGGTTGTGCCGGAACCCCAGAAAGAGAAATAATTGAACATCCTAAAACACCATACATTTTCTTTTAAACGGAACGCCCTGTATATTTTTTGTCCTGAAAGACTCTCGCTTGATTGCAGATAAATTTATTGCACCTAAAGTGGCCCGGTTAACTTAAGGCACACGTCTTTTATTGTTAGTAAATTATTTCTGCAAATAATGTCACAGTCAGTTATACTTTAAACCAAAGCTAAAATTATTAGAATTATATATTTTTGAAATCAGGAAAAACGTGTCTTTTTAAATTATGAAAAAAATTACAGAAGGTTTCCTTTATATAAAAAAGGTGAAGTTTTTATTTATCTTTAATTATTCAGTGGTTTCTCTTTCTGGAGGATGTGAACTAAATCCTATAATTTTCATATTGACCATTTTCTGTTATACAGGGTGATTCACGGTCGATGGTTAGTTAGAAGTATATGATGAATCGTTTTGAAAATTTGGTCATTTACATAAACAGACATGCTCTATTTATCCAAAATATTTTAAATTATACAGTGTTGCCAATTTTATCAAAACTTAGTTCCAACTTTGATATTTTAAATGGAACACCCTGTATTTTATTTTTGATCTCCTTATTTAGTTGAATAGATAGATATTGTAGAACAGAATTTTGATTAGAAATAAATGGAATGATATTTTTTAACTTAGGACCCGGGCAAGGGCCTGTCGACATATTAAGCACCGGTTCCCGTAGATCACCGAAGTTAAGCGGTGTCGAGCGCGGTTAGTACTTGGGCGGGTGACCGCTTGGGAACACGGCGTGCTCTTGCCTCAGGGAAGAGTGTAAAATGAATCGACACCTAGCCATCCTATTCACGCCGGACAGGCGGGATGAGATCGGATATCTCGTAGGATGAAGGTGCCGTTTCACACTCCCCAGTCGGTAGATCACATTTGTGGTCGATGACCGGTTCAAGATGGCCTACGTAGTCGGCGAACCGTAAAAAAAAAAAAAAAAAAAAAAAAAAAACTTAGGACCCTGAAAATTGGCCGATAGTTAAATAATACCTGGAGAAATAGAAAATGAGTTCCTTCGGAAAAATTTCCGGAAATAATTCGAGCATTAGGGAGATTATAAGTAAAAATTTCCCTGCCACTTTCGTTAAAATAATGACACGAAATGACAGAATTAAATTACTTGTCAAGGCAAAAAGGCACATTTTTGGTTGCGAAATTTTCTTACCGAATCTACCTCGAGCTTGAATTATAAAGCCGGAAATCTTTCCTCAGTCGCGATTTTTTTTAGAAAATTTCCCTCGGCTGACGCCTCGAAAAATTTCCGGAAATAATTCATGCTCTAGGGAGATTATAAGTGAAAATTTCACAAATAATGGCTTATAAGTCAAAAACTTGACTAGTTAGGTATAGATATGAATTTCAAAAATAAATGACCAATTAAAGTAGTCTTTCAAATCAGTAATAATATACTTATGATCACCTATTCACGTAATCAAATTAACTGTATTTTTAAACCACCCTGTATATTACAACTTACAACTAAGATTTGGGCATAAGGTTAAAAGCCCCCTGGCATTATTTAAATATCCACCAATTTTCAGGGTCCTAATATTTAAAGTTAAAAAATATCAACTTTTACTAAATTCACGTTTTCTTTAAAAAATAATGCAATTTAATTATTATTTTAGAAAAGGTTGTTAAGAAATTAATGAAGGATTCGAAAATAAGATACAATACAGGGTGTTCCATTTAAAATATTGAAGTTGGTAGAAGTGGCAACGGTGTATCATTAAAAGTATTTTAGATAAATAAAGCATGTCTGTCCGATCGATATGGTTCTAATGTACCATCCACCGTGAATCGCCCTGTATGCTTGTGTATACTCTGAAATATAACCCTCTATCTGTCATCTACATAAATGGCAGATTTTTAATGTTACCAATCTAATACTTTATAAGGAGATTCAGCCATATTTTTTATTTTATGAGTATACTTAAATATTCTGTTCTACCTAATCAATTTTATTAAGCAAAAATTTATTTGCCCACTAATTATTTTAATTATTAATATATTTTTTTTATTTATTATTTCTAGAAATTTTTATTTTTTTTTACTTACCTTTTAAGTTTCTCCTTTCCTCTATTCCAATTTAGAATGCTGCTTTTTGGTGGACAGTATATTTTTATTGTTTGAAAAGACAATTCGTCGTTATTTTATATTCAAACCTTGCATAAGGGATAGAAATAATGTGTTTTGACCCGTATATACATAGCTTCGAAACAAAAAACACTATAGAAAAGTTGTAGAGCATTTTACTCTAAATACAAAAGTTTATAACTAATCATTGTTTAACGTTTATCCCGTAGGAGCCTGCTGCTAGGGAGTAAAGAAACACACCAAGTATATAAGTAAACCAAAATAGTAGTTGAATTTTTGGCAAAAGTATGTTCAGATTAAATATTTTCAAAAGACACATAACAAAACTAATATAAATGGCCTAAAGCTATCAGAGAGGGTGGATTTGATGCTATTGCGGTCAAAAATTAGGCTGTTTTTACACATGTCGTAACGATCTCTGAATTGCTGTTTTTAATATTTGTTTATACCGGAAAACTGTCTGTTTTGAATCATGATAATTTCTTTTAAGGAAATTCATGCTCTCATTAGTGTAACCTGATGCCTAATATTTTCTATACGAAAGTAATTAATGCATATTTGTTGTCATCCTGTAAAAGTTTTCAAAAAGAACGTAAACGCTGCTTCTTAAGTATCTGACAGTCAACGAGGGGTGTACCCATGATACAACTAGACTTGTAGTATCATGGGATGTACCCAACATGGCATTTGGTTATTTATTTTCTGATATATCCAAGATATAACAATCCCAACAAAAGTGCAATGCAACGGCACCGTCAATCGCCAATACCGGTATGTGTAAAAAGGGCCTTAGAAGGGACCGGCACCATGTCATTCGAGTTTACTGTCAGCTTTGCTGTTAGATTGTAGCATTGTATCGTCTATAGTATTATCTGTGTTTCTTTGGGTTTTTTAACCGAATACACCCAAACGGGGCACTCAACTGAACCCACACAATACTTGCCCACACCAAACAATCTCGCCTGAACTAGTCGGTAGCGTTTTCTACAAAAACACAACAAACCCGAACAAACAAAACTATTCTTATAATATATCCATGTTAATGTCTGCTAGCACCTATTTCACTGAAACTCACTAATTGCTGGAACCGAAGCGATGGTTTTGAAAAAAATCTGCTTTTTATTTAAGGTCTACTGAGTTGAGAGTATGATGTCAAAAAGTCCCCATTGATATAGAAGGGTTTCAAATATCGAAGCCCAGGACCCACAAGTTTTTAGAAATGTTCTACTGCTTCCTCTAATTCCTGTAAAATATTACTCTGCTGCGTTGTAACGTATGTATATAAAACTATAATGGTCAACAGTTTGCACGATGATTTACATTTTGCAAACTTTAACACGCTAACTTTCTGTGAAGTTGTTTGCAAAATAAGTTTACCATTTATTGCCTTAGTATCTACAGTTTACGAGATACTGAACTTTTTACAAAGTTGGTAGCTGTTGCATACACTTGACATGCGCCAACTTAATGATATAGTTAAGATACAGTTTCTAACAGTTAAAAATTTTAAAAAACTTACGCGAACCACGCATTTCAAACCAATAATATTGATTCATTTTCCTGCAGCATAACAATCAGATCTCCCCATTTGCGATTTTTGTACTCCTGTAAGTTCCAAGTGTTCGTTATAAAGGTTTAGAAGTGCTGTGCACACCAAAGTTGTATAAAACTGCATTTATGCTGTATCATACGCCAAGACGGTCTAGTTTTTTCGACAATTCTTAGCACCCTGTAATATTGTATGACAAATTGTCAATGCTATATTAAAAATTTAACCGTATATACACAGAAATGTCGAAAAAATTGTGCTTGTGGACCGTTTTAGTGGTTTAAAAAAATTTAAATTTCTGTAAGTAGCTATAAACTCGATCGATATCAGGTATTTTTTTTAGTTTAATAAACATAGCTATGTTGATCTTATAGATAAATAAATGATTAGATTATACAGAGACATTCACAAACTTTCGTCGACATGACTGTCACACACGCCACGGTTACTACTTATTGGCAAAGGCGCTGGCTGTTTACACGATTTGAGGATCATAAAGAACGAATATAAACCGCCTATATAATCATCAGAACGTATGAGAGCCCTGATATACATATTTCAAGACGTCCTGTCGTTTATAGGGATACCGGATAAAACCCGTAAGTATGCTTAGGGTTTCTATCAGGCTCGTGCGATTCGTGGAAGCAAGGGAAGCGCTGCTTTTTCTAAAACATTGAGCGTTGTTATTTTAAATAATACTTATACTTATCTGTGGTCGTGGTTCTCTAATGTGATTATGAGAATGATAAATCAAGGCAAAAACATTGGTAAAAAGATACCCAACTAGCATTTGCGGGACTTATGACTAAATCTGGCGTCAGGGTTGGTGCATTTTTGGGTAATACAGTTACTTAAGATGTCTAGTTAGTATTGACTGGCTAAATTACGTCATGTAGATGTCACTGAGTTTCTTTCGGATTGAGGTCGCGAATGATCATTATCTTTTACGTCGTTTAAACGGAGTAATCTGAACTTAAATGCCGAGGTATTATTTGTGATGCTAAAAGTAGTCACACAGACGTCGCATTATGACTCGTTTCTGAAGGTCCTTAAGGGACTACATTTATCGTCGGCCGGACGTGAAAATATTACTAAGAGTATACAGAAAGTAATTTTTTTGACTTAAGTAACAATGAGTTGAAAGTTTTGCACTTTCATTACCTATGCACAATTTAAGTATACTTATTTTAACTAAACCTGTCTATACGTCATTTGTGTTCGACTCATTATTCCCAAAGGCGTGCTTTAAACCCTTTTGGGTAACGACGTGACCTTTTGACGGGAGCCAATTTTAGGGTTTCGTTTTTCACAAGATAATTTTGTAAAACATAAAACTAAATACTGGAAATTGTCCCTATTCGATCTATAATAACCTACTTTACGTATTCTGTGTGTTTAAATTCTAGTTTAATTTATGTAAGTTTTCTTTTTTATTCAAGATATAGTATTATTTTTTTAATTTGATAATTAAGGGGCGCTTAGTTTTTAAGGCTCTATATTGCCAAATTTTAACAATAAAGTGCATTGCGTTTTAATTTTAAGCGACCAAAAGATTCTAAATAGTTTATTCAAGTAAGAGTAAGCTTTTTATATAGAATTACTTATATTTTATGAAAGAACCCACAAAATATCAGTTGGTCATATTTGTTAGTAATCTAGTATGTTTACCCATGCAGAAGTCAAATAAAAACATTTTTAAAACTTCCCGACATTTTAGGTGCAGGATACAACGGATATACAAAATATTCATTTCTTATAATGTGCAGAAGTCATATACTGACGTCCTTACAACCCTTATTTTGTTCACCAAACTGGTGCAAATACTGCAAATTCGAGTCTTCTCAAAGTCAGATTGATGTAAGTTTCCAACGTCAGGTTGAAAAATATAACGTCGGTACGACGTAAAAATGCTAGTTGGGAATCCCCTAATAAATTATTTTTAGGGTTGGTCCATTATTTGTACTATCTGTTATGATAAAATAGTATTCTTACACCTCCACCACTTCTCGCTGACCATACACATAGAAACACGTCGGCCCAGTCACTTTATTTTGTGCGCGGTAGACGTTCGTCTGCACGATCGCTTTCACTACTGTGAACGAGAACAACCTCAGGCGCGCACGTCTCGCGATCCTTTGATCGTCTGTTTTAATTCTACGCGACACGTGGTGTATATGTATCGAGCAAATACGAATGTTTTTTCAACCAAGAGATCTGTGTCCTCCGCGCCGGAATAGCTTTATATTTAAATGAGTTTGCGGGAGGATGAAAAGCGTAAATAGGTACGTACGGTGATGTATATGCCTCAGTTTCTTTCCAGATAAGTATTAACGGCAGCCGTTTACGTAGATTTACACCCAACTTCAATATTATTTAATTCGTGTCTTTAACGGTATAATGATGAAAATTGGATCGTGTGTCAGAGCTGTAGCGTGTGTGTCAGAGCTGTAGCGTGTGTGTCAGAGCTGTAGCGTATGCGTCAGTATACGTACTGTCGAAACGTTAAAAGATTTTCATTAAAATTTTCGCTCTGTACTTTGAAAACCGAGGCAAATCCCGAAAATTAGCATACTATTTAGTTAGGCGTGAAGAAACAAAATATCGACTGATTGATAATATCAAAAATTAGCATAAGTAAGCTTTTTATTTGCCACTACCATACGCAGAAGTATACCAGATCAACATAGCGCGGCGTTGCAAAAAAAACTAAAAAATATCTGATACACTTATTAACTTCATGTTTTTTACGAAGTGACATATCTATCACAAAGGCGGTGCATCACACTTTAAAAAATTTAACTTCAAAGAGTCCGTATTAGTCAGTCTTTTGAGAGATATTCCATATTCACCATAATGCGGATAGAAATTGCCTTGAAGTCACGTAAACACATTTTTTTAGAGGTGATTTGAAATTAAACAAAAAGAAGAAGGCTTTCTGCAGTCGTTTAATTAACTGTAAGGCCTAACCTAGGTTTAAACCGAAAAATAACTCTAAAATTGTAAAGGAATGGCAGAAATGGTCGATTTTTAATGTGTGATTGACAGCAAAGTTCAATTTAAGAGCAATCAACTTGATCATAACTTGTGGTGTTACATTATATTAAGTTATGACCAGGTAAATAACTTTTAACTCGAACTTTGCTGTCAATTCCACATTATAAAATGACCATTATTTTTGACATTTCTTCGATTTAAAGTGGACTTCGGTTTAAATCATAGACATATCGACTTAAATTGGACAAAAGAATAAGTATATATTAGCTACGCAGCATCTAAATTATTCCATAGCTCCCGCCAAGCTTTTGTCCACTTCTGACCGTCCCACTTTTTAACTTGGCAATAAATGCGTCATTTTCTACTCCATGTTGATATGGGCGACATACGGATTTCTTATGTCTAGATTTACGGTTTACACGTAACGTCTTATCGGTCGATTTGTCTACGTCAACAAAAGGTTGCAAGCATATCGTGGGTAAACTATTTTGGTTGTTAATTTTAATTTTTATATAATAATAAATAATAAGACGTTGCGTGTAGCCCGCGGTATAGAAATATACATTTTGTTAAATTACTAAAAAACTGAGCACGTAGCTAATGTTTCACCGTATAACTTAAAGTGCGACATGTTCTTTACCGATGCATTACCCTGTATATTAAATACAAATAATATATGTCACATCGTAAAATAGGAGAAAAAATAATGTCAAAAACATCATAAAACATGTCAAATTAGGTTTCATTTATTTTTACGTAGGTACTACTTACGTTCAGTCGGCCGGCCGGAATTTGCCGGAGAGATAATGGCCGGCCGGCTGATTCCGGTACATACACAGATTTTAATGGCGGACCAGGGCCGGCCGGCGGCTGTCGGTTGTTAAAACTGAACGTGTGTAGTCATTCGCCGGCCGATATTCAACCGCAGACCTACTTTTACTTTAGACGAAAATTTTGTAACTGAAAATGACTGAAAGAACTTAAAAAGGTTAAAATATTTAAGATTTTATTGATTTGACCGCAAACATAAATGTTTGTGGAAAATAAAACACTTCATATACCAACAGAGCTTCTGCGATAAGAAGAAATACTTTCACTGTGTAAAACAGGAGATGATGAAGCAACTGTGTAGAATATAAAATAAGTGCATTTACAAAGGAACTTAAACAGGTTAAAATATCAAAAAGAAATAGAATTTAATAAGTACTCAATATAATTATCATTCACACATTCACCCTAAGAACATTTTAAAAATTACTTGCCCTCGATTGTCCAAGTTTTCGTATAAGCATCATGTAGAAGAAAATGCAATGTCTTTTTAACCACTCTTTCATCCAAATTGTTTTTGCGTTCCTTTTTCTGCTTGTGCAATATAATAACAATTGCCTGCGTACATGTTTCATCTGACGATAAAAAAAACTGTGCTTGTATAGTGGAATGGAGGCCGTAATCGAAACCGGCCGTGATCGGTGAACAAAACTGAAGGTGTAGTGTGACTAGATAACGGCACAGTCCGCGGACTGACGCCGTATAGGTCGACCGACTGAACGTGAGTAGACTCATTTACTATTAAAATTATGTAAGTGTATATTAATTTTATATTTTATTTATATTAGTAATCTCAAATTTCTCTTGGCTAAATATCACTGATGAAGGACGTACATGCAACGTAACCGACACCACCACGACGTTAATGTTAGTTATATTAATTATAATTTATAACCATGTTTGTTTCTATCTAATTTGACATGTTACATATAGTAACAAAAAATAATTTATTTTACCACCTAGTCTTAATAGCCAGAGTAAAAGCGAAAGAAAGTGCTTTTTTATTTATTATTATTATTTAAGTATGTATATTTAGGGCTGTATAACAATAATTGTATGTACCTAACATGGTAAATTTGTTAAAAAATTTATATTGCCAAAAAGTTTTCATTATTGTATGCTGAAAATAATTGAAATTAAACAATCTTGAAAGAAAATCCAATGTAAACTATGGGTGTCCCAGATAAGGATCTAGTAAACCACATAGAGATACAGAGATGGTTATATTAAAAAAAAGTTGCGCCCTGCGAAAATCTGCAATATTGTGTTTTCAAATTTAAAAAACTCTGAATCCTGCCGAAGATAATTGGGCAAAACCGAATTTTTGCGATATCGTTTTAATTTTTTTTACTCTATTTTAAGAGATATGTAAAGTTTACATTCTTATTACCATTTTTTTCCTCTACAAGTTGATGTAATTACATTTTTAATCCGATGTTTCATTTCTTGAAAAAATCATTTTAGTATTTTTAAATTCTCCTTCTTTTTTATAATTTAATGACGTATCACACCTAGTATTGATAACACATTTTGGACTTAAAAACCCACCATCAATAAGAATAAGTGCAAATTCATTTTATTTGAAACTATTTTATTTTCAATCTCCGTAACCTAACCTAATTTTCATCTGTTTCAACTGTATACAGGGTGATTTCTAAGTTGATACTTCTTTTTTAGATGTGTATAGAAGGCATTAAAATAAACATTTTTAAATATCGTTTTTAACAATCTAAAAAATAAGGTACTTACATTCATTTATTACACTATGGATCAAATACGGTTCTGCCTAACTTGCCCGTTGAATAACATTAAGAAAACTTCTGGGTGCAGGATGAGCCCGCAAGGAAAAGCATTCTGCGTATAATCTCCAAGCAGCAACCTCACTTTGACGACATTCACCGTAATTAGCACCATATCTACTAGTTCATTGTTTTAAAAAATTTCCATTTTCACGTGTTACCAATTTAAAATTAACTTGCTTCAGAAAAACACACCGCAGCGTATTGCCAAATAACTTACCACCGACCCGTAAATTACATGACTAATAAGAGATAAGACAAACAACATAAAGTATAGCAGGCTGTTTTGATGACCAGGCCCGCACTTAGATTTTTTACTTCTGTATCTCGCCTATTTTTTAAGTTTTTTGAAAAAAGGTATTTGAAAGTGTTGTTTATTTTAATACCTTCTAGGTATACACAGCTAAAAAAGAAACATCAACTTAGGAATCACCCTGTATAGTAGGCTGTGGCAGGCACTTGTTTAAATAAATTATTATGACAGATTATAGGTTAATGAAATAGTTTAGTGCAAATTAATTTTTATCCAATTTCTTTGAGGTAAAACTTTTATGATTTTGAGGCGTTGTGATTGGAGCTCTTTTTTTAATAAAAATTATGGAACATTATTTAAGAGAAAAAAAATTGAATATGGGGTAGTCGACGTGCAGAGTTAAATTATTTCTAGTTGGCTTTGAAACCAAAAGAAATATGATATACAAGATGAATTAGTAGGTACTTATGATGATGGGTTTTTAGGTCCGAAAGTGTTATTAAAATACTAGTTGTGATATGTTATTGAATTATAAAGGAGGAGGGGAATTTAAAAATATTAAAATAAAATTCCCCGACTATTTTAAAAACAAAATTGATGATGGTTTAAAAAAAATGAAACGTCGAATTAAAATCTAATTTATTATACCAACTTGTAGAGGACAAAAAATGGTAAGCCAATGTAAACTTTATTTTAACATATCTTTTCAAATAGAGAAAAAAAAATCGCGAAAATTCGGTTTTACCCAAATATCTTCATAAGGATTCGAAATTTTAAATTTGAGCGGAACTTTTTTCTAATTTGACCATCTCTGTATCTTCTATGGTTTACGAGATCCCTGTTGAATGCATCCTTTGTCTGGAACACCCTGTATTTACAAAAAATTACGTACACAATAAAGTAGTCTTAATATTTACTAACTGAGAGTTAACAACATTTATTTCTTGGAGACATTTTCATTGCTACTAAGAAAATCGATAAAAAATAATAAATTACCAAAAAGTGTATTGTATTTTCGCAAACATCCAATAACCAAATATTAAGAAATTAAGCAAATTCATGACATTCTAAACAAACAATCCCTTGAACCTCTAAATTTCTTATACTGGTTCAATTTCAATTTTTTTCACTGTACATAAATCCTAGTGTATGTAGAAAAAAATGTGACCAATGCCGGTTGCTTACGATGGTTAATTTTTTTAGTGTAAATTGTTTTTCATTATTTAAACGTACTGTTACGAGACTTACTTACATTAAATAATTTTTACCTATTGGCAACTTGATTGTATGTTTCTTGCAGAAATAAAATTAGATATTGTTTATGTAGTTTTTTATTTGCCCTTTCATTGTGACTATACAGGGTAATTCACGTTTAGGGCCTATTAGAAGATCTCGAAAACGAGTAAACCTATCTTTCTAAAAAATTTACAGCAGGCATAATTGGCTTTGAGCTTTTAAAACATTACATTTTGAGGTTTTTGTTGCTTCCGGTTATACCGGAAGTTAAAGCCAACTTTGCTATTTCAAATAGAACACCCTGTATATTTTAGCATTTTTGATCACCTTATTAAAATCTAAATAACTTTTGTTAATATTAATCTATTTCTATCTCTAACCGTTTTTGAGATATGAATTATAAAATAATTTTTTTGTGTAAAAACGCTCTGAGAAGAAAGTTTAGTAACTCTGAAACTAATAAAGGTAAACATTTAAAATTTTGCACGCTTGCAAGTAATACATAGATCTTTAGTTTAAATTACTAAATATTATTTGATGACAAAACGTTAAACTTGTAAAAACCTTTAAATTGTATTAAATTTCTAAAACTTAGAAGTCTCTAAAGCGGTATTTAAAATTCTTGAGGTTAGTATCTAAAGAACAAAACGTCGAATTTGAAAACTAATCACGTCCTATAAAACAAAAAAAATGGCTATCAAAAAGTGTTTTTTTGCCAAAGCGAAAAATGAGAGCGCAAAAAGTTAAAAACCAAAACTAAAAATTTCGTTATTTTTCAGATATCTCCGAAGGTATTCGGAATATTTACAATTTTCTTGCATCAAATTATTAAGCCTCAAAATACGCAACTTTGCCTCATTTTAACCATCCTCGTATCTCTTACCGTTTTCGAGATCCCCTTGTACGCACACGAATTTGTAGCACCCTGTATATTCGGAAAAGAAAATATCAATTTATGCCAGAGTAAATTTGTGTCTATATAAAGTTCTTGTAATTTCTTGCCATTCTTTCGAATCAGGCTCTTTACCTCTTTCTTCGATGCCAGGGCCATTTCCGAGGGGACCTACAGCTAAACGTGGATTCCGAACCACGATCCTGTCATGCGGACACCCCCCACTTGTGTACCTTCTTCTGCACCCCACGAGATATCCGATTTCATCCGGCCTGATTAACGGCGTGAATGGGGTGAATTTTGAAACAACTTTTTATTTGTCGTTTTGCTTAAAATGTCTCTCTTGGACCTTTTTATATTCTTGTGCTTTTTGAAAAACCTGTATAATATAATGTACAGTAGACTCGCGCTAGTGTGAACTGAAAAAAACCGGACGTGTTCATATTATCGAGATTTTCACACCATCGAAGGTAGATATATAAATGCAGAATATGTACTATTGTGCCGATAAAAAACTGGGACACGAGATTTACAAAAACAATGTAAGAAATACATATCCCCTAGACTATAAAAGGTGTCTAGAGCTAAAAAGGAAAAACATTCAAAATTTAAAAAGTAACCTAGGTTACATAATGGAATGTTTTGTATTTTTCGATACGGGGTGGTTAAATTTGAGAGACATCATATAATATGGATAAAGTAAATTTATTAGATTTTTTTAAAGTCAAATATTTTATAAATTATTATATTTACCATTACCACAAAATAATAAATAAAGCTAATACAGGTAATAAAATACATTTAATAAAAAGAAAAAAATTGCGAGCACAAAGTTTGTCAAAACAACACAAAATTAATATTTGGTCATAGAACCATTTCTGTTTATTACTTTTTGGAGCCTTTGTGGCATACTTAAAACTAAGTTTCTACATAATTCGACAGTTATTTCATCCCAAGCTTGATTTATCCTATGACGTAATTCATCCCTGTTTCTAGGTTGAAAATCATGTTTATACATAGATTTAACCATGGCACCCCAAATGTTTTCTATCGGGTTCAAATCGGGACTCTTCGAAGCCCAGGGAAGAACTGCTATGTTATTTTCTTGGAGAAAATTTTGTACAATGCGCGCTGTGTGTATTGGAGCATTATCATGCTGAAATGTGTAATTTTGACCGTATACAGCGTTTACCGATGGTATCATCACTTCGTTTAGTATATTAACGTATACTGCTGCAGTTAGTCTTCCTTCGACGATTTGGCAAAGTCCTGGTCCTCTAGCGCTAATCCAGTCCCAAACATTTATAGAGAAACGCCCACTTTGGTTGGTTTTGTGGGTGTATCTCTCATCATACCGCATGCCGGAAGGCCTATACACCCAAATTCTCCCATTATTGCATGACTGAAAAGTTTTCTCGTCAGAAAATATAACTGTTTCCCATAAATTTATTTGATTAATATATTCATGTGCAAATTCTAACCTGCCCTGTTTATTTATTTCCGTTAAACAATTTTTATTGGCAGCACAACGGCTTCGTATATCGGAATTTCGAACCCTGTCTCTAGCGGTATTTGCAGAACCTGGAAAATTCGTCTCTTCTTTTGCCTTGATTGCAGTTTCGAAGGGATGATCCCTTAGATAATTAACCAGTCTTCTATCATGATCATCAGTAGAAATTTTAGGGGGACCAGAACCTGCATTCCTAATAATAGTCCCATGTCTTGCTATTTTTTGTTTTGCCAATAGCACGGTATTCTTGCTTACTCCCAGTTCATCTGCAATATCCCTAATAGCAACACTATCTCGCAACCGACTATAAATAATTGCCTTTTGCTGGGGGGTTAATTGTGGCATATTTACAAATAATATATGATTGTATGTTTGACGAGTCAATCATAAAGTGACAATCTTTATTGACATGCAAATTTTCATGACATTTTACTGGTACCAGGCTTGATGTAAAATTATTCTTAATAGTCTAGGAGAAAATAGAAAAATTTCCTGTCCCAGTTTTTTATCAGCGCGATGGTACATATGTACTAACAAAAATGCCTTCTAAACTTAAAATGTACTCAAAAAAAAATTTGTAGATACTTAGAAACATATTTATTAAGTTAAAGTTTCCAGTTTATTGATTAAAATAAGATGTAATTTTTGTCTGAATCTTTCTAGCTGACCAGTGGATGGCTACCGCTCTGTCTTGAATGTTTCTTAAGCTTTCTATGTCATTAACGCCAACATTGTTTTGCTCTGCCCATTGTGAAACCACTTTTAGTGCTGCCAGAACCTCTGTAACAGGAACTTTTTTAGGTACCTCAACTTCTGTCTCAGGCTCATCATCTTCCACGTCTGAGTGAATCAACGATTCGTCATTGAGGCATTTCGATGACGCTGCTGTTATATTTTGTAAATCTTGGTTCCAACATCCTTGTTGTTATATTCGCCCTAAAAATTCAAAAAAAAACTTTAAAATCTAATTTTATCAAAATAAGTACATATGTATGTATAGCGAGAGAGTAATTTATTTTTATTTTTTTACTTACCGGTCCAATAACTTGGAGTAGTTCAATGGTTTCCTGGACAATAGGCTCTGAGTTTTGGCTAATCAATTGTTCTTGAAGTCGGACTAGGGGAAGGTCATCTTCATCAACATCGTTTTCATTAAAAATGTTGTTCCAGCATTTTTTGATAATTGAGGGATCTAACTGTTGCCACGCTTGGTTTAAATAAACAATAGCATCCTTCATAGTTAGGCGTTTTAGACTTTCTGCCATATTTTCACCCCTGGCCACCACATATTTTAGCAGCCTATTTCTATAGAACAACTTGGTTAACCTTAAAGCGTTCTGGTCCATTGGTTGAATAAGGGGAGTTACGTTTGGCGGCATAAACATGACGAATATAGCCCCATCTTCTGTTTTTAATTCGACTGGATGGGAAGGAGCATTGTCTAATAAAAGTACGGCTTTTATAGGAAGCTTTTGCATTTTCAAAAACGCTTTAACCTACAAAAATTTTTGCTAAGTAAAATATGTATGTAACAAATAAAAAAATGATCAATTTTAAAACTAACCTCTGGAACAAAATGTTTGAAGAACCATTCCTTAAAAATTTCTTGTGTCATCCAAGCATTCATGGTGTTTTTGTATATGCAGGGGTTATGAAAATCTTTAAAACATCGAGGGGATTTTGCCTTCCCAATTACCAGTGGTGTAACGCCCGCCCCATCTTGTCAGATTGTAAAACTTATCTAGTTTATCTATGTTGGCCTAATTATCACTTTTATATTCATGGGACGAGTTACAATATTTATTTGTGGGTTCGTGGACTCTGGGTATTAATTGCCTGGCAGGTACGATCTCTTATCCGTATAAACACCATTAAAATAATCACTTTTCAGATAAGATGTCATCAGACGTTTGGTGAAACGACCTACAACAGCCTTGTTGTTACGGGGGTCGATTGAAATGAAATATAGATTGTTACTAAATTTATTTATTATAAAACATGTTTAGAAATGATTAGAATTATTCATTACACTAATAGAAGGTCTCAATTAACCTCAGAAAGTCGAAATGGTTATAACTTCTCATATAAAAACATCATAACCATGGTTATACAGTCACGATAAACAATTAAGTCACTAACCTATTTGATGAACTTGCAAACCCATCATATTATGTCACAAATCAAAGATTCACAAAACAAACAACACTTATCTAGGTTACAAGATTAGATTTCGGTCTAAACAGAATATGTTTTATTTAACATTTTACATTCACGTTTCCCTAGCACTTTCACAAGACTTTTCCGTTACACTTCACTATGATTGGTAGTAGCACTTTTTACTCTTAGGCAGGCACGGTCACTTGGTTTGTTTTTGACTGAAGACTTAAGACTAAGACTCTGACTGAGACTGAATTGCTACTGCTTTTACGCAGGTTAATATAGTGAAATTTGTGCTGAGATTGACAGTTCTCACGGGTTCATAACCCTACAAACGACCTCGGTGTCAGCAAATTCACAAGAATTTGCAACTAATTATTAACTTAACTTTCTAAGAACAGTAACATAAAACGGCCGTAGCCCCTACGCTAAAGTGGTTCTCACCATAAATCATACACGTTATTCTACGTACAGAGTCATAAATAGTATCCTTAAGACGCTTAGACTGCGCAAATGATGACAGTTTAGAGTTTACTGCACTCTAAAGTACTGTAGCACCCTGTTCTCACGGTCACAATACCAAGAGTGATGGCGCATGCTTCTGAGTACGCCGCAATTAAAGTGTCATTCCTACATCTAGAACTTGCGGGTGGGCTTTTCTTGGATTTCTGTCGTTCTAACGAGTCCGTCAGCGAAATGCGCGAATGAACACGTTACAAGAGTTTTGATTGGTCGAAACATAAGTTTAGAGAGGGGACTCGATAATCTGGATTCTCGAGCGCTGCTTGCGCTTCGTATTATTTCTTTTCGTTCGTGTGTTTCATTAAGAGCAGATGAGCTTTTGTTGTTTTGTTTTTCTCGTATGGTTTTTATTTTATTTTAATTAAAACTATTAACCCTTCAATAATATTTTTATTATCTGATTTATTTTATGGAAATACTTTGCCTATAAGTGACATTACTCGTAACGTTTAATAACTTGGTATTTACGTTGGTATTACTCAACTATTTGGATATTCTTTCGTGTACATTTAAAATACTTTTAAAGCAATTATATTTTGATAATTTAAAACCCTCTTAATAGTTTTGATTTTCGAACTTTAACTTATTTTTAATTATTTTATTTATTTATTTAATTTCTTCTTATCTAGGTTAGAATGCGTTTATTCCTTTTACAATTTATAGACGTTAACTTTTATTTGTTTGTTTACCCTGGTATAGTTAAATAAAATGTTTATTTTTATTTATTTATTTAATATTTGGTTTTTGGGTTTTTCTCTCATAACTTATGGTAGTGTATTTTTATTACTAGGCTAGTGGGTCACTACAGTGGCGTCAGCTTATAAGATCCTGATGCGTTTGTACAGCCCAGAAATGTTATTCTTTGCTTGGACTGTTTAAGACCTGGTGCCGTTTTTTCAGAACTTGAAACATACGTTTTATCGGGTAATATTTTCCAATACAAACCAGTCTCGTCTGCATTGTATATTTGATGGTGTGTTAAGTTTTGAGTTCTGATCAGTTGCAGAAACTCAACTTTAAATGGACTAACATTCTCGGAGGCTGACGATAGCCTTTCTCCAGACATTTTCAACAATCTTATCCCATATCGAACTTTGAACTTTTGCAACCATCCGTCGCTGGCAGTAAAGGTTTCATTATTTTTTTTCAAATTTTGGTGAAGCTGAAGAGCTTTTTGTTTTAACATTTCACCGGAAAATTTAATTCTCTTTGTCTAAGAAACCATTTATTCAAGGCATTTTCCATCTTTGGATATTCGGCGTTCTTTAAAGTACGTTTTTTAATTCTAAGTCTTAACACTTTGGTGCACAACTGTCATTATTTTATCTTTTTTTTTTAATCATTAAGCAAACGGTTGACTTGACAATTTCATAATGATGACGTTCTCCAGATGAAAGAGTTCTTGAACAATGAAGTTCGAGGAGTACTAAGCTGAACAACATATGGATGAGCGGCAGCGGTTCGCCGTGTATTTCTGTTTTGCATTGCTCTAGGTGAAATCAAGTGGGCAATGTCAGTCGAACACCTGCCATGGAAATATCTGTAAAAGAGAGCCAAATCACCAACCTGTCTTCGATGCTCCAGGCTATCGAGGGTCTTGGTCAGCTCGGGGTCGCCGATCAGACGAATGGCTCTCCTTTGAATGGAATCCAGTAGCCGAAGGGTGTGCTTGGGTGCAGAGCTCCAGACATGAGAGCAATATTCTAATGATGGTCGAATCTGGGCTTTGTAGAGTGTCAAAAGTTGATGAGGTGTGTACAACCTTTTGGTGCGGAAAAGTACACCAAGTTTCTGTGCAGCTGCCTTGGCAATTGCGGCAACGTGATCATGCCAAGACATATTACCTCCCAGATTGACCCCCAGCAAATTAATAGACGGTGCCAGGGGAATTGCGTGTCCTGCCATGACTATATCCGGTTCTGCAATATTAACCTTTTTGGAGAAGACTGCTGCCTGGGTTTTCTTAGCATTAAATTCGACTTGGTTACTGTCACCCCAAGCCAAAATTTCTTCCAGGTCATTGTTGAGGCGCAATACTTCATGCTGCCTGCGAAGATGTGCGTCGGCAGCGGATGTTTGGGGAGTCAAGGTAAAAGATGAGACAAGTGTGCTGTCATCAGCAAAGCTATAAATTGGATTTTGGGTTTTCACTAGAAGGTCGTTAATATACAGTAAAAAGAGGGTAGGCGACAATATGGACCCTTGAGGAACACCGGCATTGATGGTGAAGGTGTCTGAGAGAAACCCGTCAATCGCCACTTGCAGAGAACGGTTCTTAAGGAAGCTGGTTAACCATAAACAAAATCCATTAGGCATACCGTAGGATCGCAATTTACTTAGAGCCCATCGTGCCAAACACGATCAAAAGCCCTAGAGATGTCCAGTGCAACAGCCCGGGATTCTCCATGATGTTCGATGGTGTTGCTCCAAAGATGGGTGACATATGCCAGAAGGTCACCTGTTGATCTGGACTTACGAAAACCGTATTGATGGTCGCTGATAATGTTAAGCCCTTCCAGATACTTTAGGAGTTGTTGGTTAATAGCTTTCTCCATTACTTTTGAAATTACTGAAAGCAATGCGACGGGTCGGTAGTTGCTCGGCAGGGTCTTTTTACCTTTCTTTGGAATAGGCTGGACACGCGCCGACTTCCAGCAGGATGGAAATATTCCTTTTTTGTAGGATAAGTTGAAAAGTCTACAAAATACTGGTGTAAGTTCATCGGCGCATGTCTTGAGAACAATGATAGGAATTTCGTCTGGACCAGAAGCTTTATTGACGTCGAGTCCTTTAAGAATCCGTTTAACAAGACGCTGACGGAACACGATTTCAGACATTTGCGATTGAACTGAGGGAATGTTGGGTGGTGATTTTCCCTGAAAGTCTACAGTGGAATGCGAGGAAAACAATTCAGCAAGTAGGTTTGCTTTATCCCCGGCTGTGGTTGCTATTGTGCCGTCTGAACGTGTTAGAGGTGGAATAGTTGACTTTGTAAAGTTTTGGCTGACGGCCTTAGCGACTGACCAAAAGGACCTTGATCCGTTAGGACTGGCAAGAAGTTTGTTCGGGTCTGTTCTCTAATCTTCTATAAGTTTTGACTTCTCATAGAGTTAAAAATCTTTTGTTTTTCACCATTTTCACAAAACTAACCACAACACACACCGGACTAAAAATTTAGAAACTTTTGTACGTGCCAGTACAGCAATAGACTAAAGACTAAAGGCAGAAACTCAACATCTCTGCTCATTCCTTTTGTCTGAATAAGCTGGGGAACCCCCGAAACGGACTAACGACAACAGGAAGTATGCGGAAAACGGCCAATGAGAGATTAAATAAATTGTTCATACTATTGAGATCAAAATAGTTCACACTACAGAATATATTTATTTTGGCTGTTCATACAATTGGAAGGTTTACATTAGCGTGTGTTCACACTAGCGCGAGTCTACTGTATTTGCTTTTTTGGAAGAGACACTTTTCTTCATAAAACGCATAATAAGTCTTCCATTTGTGTAGAACTTTCTTCGACACCTTGTATATCACATTTAATACGGCCATACCGTAAAAAGAACATAAACTACACAACTTTATAAACGTAAAGGTGTTTTTTTATTAATAAAAATCAACAAAATCTCGATATTTACACAAAATTTGCAATACATAATATTATTCTAGTTACACTTCTAGATTTAAATAAATTTTTTTAAAACGTCACATTGGAGTCATAAACCAAAAACTTTTAAACGGCATTTTCTAACGTGTTGACAAATTCTATAGGATGGCTGGTTATACAGTATTCACAAGATAATAAATTACTTAACAGAATTAGGAAAAATTATGTAATTTTTTTTATGCCTTGATATTTAGACACGGATCCAGTACATTGCCGAACGGATTCTGTTGTAGTCAGGTAGTTGCTCTACTGGACCTACAGCAGCAATGGCGGGACATCTAAGAAACAAAAGAAATGTTAAGATTTTTCGAAAATAACCAAACATCTCATTAGTATGACTTTTTTTTTATTATAGCAGGGGTTGGCGGAAGAGGCAGTATACTTAGGCCTAAGCACATATACAGGGTGTCCCACCGGGAACCGAATCGATCTATATACAGAAAACTATACATAGGAAAATTTTGAAAATTTGATAGTATGATGATGCTGATGGGGGCGACCGGGCTAAAATATTTTCATAATGGTGGCACTTCCGGTTATACCGGAAGTAAGTGTCAACTTGCTTATTTTAAATGGGACACCCTATATATTATTACATTTTTGCATTCTACGCAAGATTTTGTATACCATGTCTTATACCTATGTCTAAACGTTTTTGACATATTTGAATTTTTATGTAAAAAAATGACGTTTGCAAACCTTAGAATGATTATCAATTTTTTCCATAAAGAAGCCTTATTTATTTAATTTAAGTGGGATTCCTTGTTATAAAGGACCTGCTTTAATAGATTTTTTATAATATTTTGATAACTATTAATACAGGGTGTTTAAAAAATAAGATTAAAAATGAAAATGAAAAAACTGCAAAAAGTCTAAATTTTCAAATGGAAACAACCAAATTTTATAATTATTTCTTATTTAGCATTAAAAATAAGGGTAAGTTTGTGTAAGGTTGCATATCCCAAAAATTTTTAGTTTTCGAAATATTGCCAATTTAGTATTTTTATATGGCGATCTTGCAGCAGATTTTAAGTTCAGTTGCTCCTAGTTGGCTATGAATCTGTACAATTTAAGGGTCCCAGGATGGTTATTTATTATTGTCAAATGGCAAGTGACAGTAAAATCTACTGCAAGATCGCCATATAAAAATACAAAATTGGCAATATTTCGAAAACTAAAAATTTTTGGGATATGCAACCTTACACAAACTTACCCTTATTTTTAATGCTAAATAGGAAATAATTATAAAATTTGGGTGTTTCCATTTGAAAATTTAGACTTTTTGCAGTTTTTCAATTTTATTTTTAATCCTATTTTTTAAACACCCTGTATTAATAGTTATCAAAATATTATAAAAAATCTATTAAAGCAGGTCCTTTATAACAAGGAATCCCGCTTAAATTAAATAAATAAAGCTTCTTTATAGAAACAATTGATAATTATTCTAAGGCTTGCAAACGTAATTTTTGACATAAAAATTCAAATATGTCAATAACGTTTAGACATAGGTATAGGACATGGTATACAAAATCTGCCTAGAATTTTGCGTAGAAGGCAAAAATGTAATATTATATAGGGTGTCCCATTTAAAATAAGCAAGTTGACACTTACTTCCGGTATAACCGGAAGTGCCACCATTATAAAATAATATTTTAGTCCGTTCGCCCCCATCAGCATTAGCATACTGTCAAATTTTCAAAATTTTCCTATGTATAGTTTTCTATATATAGATCGATTCGGTTTCCGGTGGGACACCCTGTATACATACACTATATTGCCAATACAAGCAGCCGCACGAAGCAAGAAGACACCCATCGTCCGATTCAAAATAACCTGAGTTTGGGTCCGTGGCGCTTGCGCAGTAGAGAAAAATTAGGCAACCGACACGATATCTAACAGAACGTAAACAGAACCCAAGGTCTCTTGAACAGAACCGGCTCGCAGTTGTATTCTTATTCGTCGCCATCTTTTGTTTCGTTCATTCGTGTGTGGTCATAATTTACAAGTTTTGGGTGTTAATATTTATAAAACTTTACTTTAGACATTTTTTTTTGTTAGTTTGTAAGTTGTTATTAGTCGTTTCCATCTTTTTTTACGTTGTATTCGTTCGGATATTCCGTATGTGATTGTGGATATTATTTTTAAGTTTTGGGTGCGAATTTAGGTATAAAACTTTACCAGACATTTTGTTATTGTTAGCGACTTGTGTCTCAAGATGGGTAGAAAAAAGTGCATGATCCTTTTTTGCACGAATCGCGGTTCAATATCAGGAATAAGGTATTTGAGGTATGAAAAATATTGGTTACTTAGTTTATTTGACCATAAACTGTACACACCCGAACTAACGGGTGAATTTAAATAAACGCTTGTAAAAATATTTTAAAAGTCGGTCCTGTCAAATGTTTACATCAAGAAGCAAATTTCCGAGCTGCGCAAACTCAACGGACCCTGATCATCTGCCTACAGTGGTGGCATCATTAAATTATGGTATTAGCAATATATGTATGTATATAGTTATGTGGGCCTAAGAGGTCTATTGTATTTCCTATCGTCTGGGTAATGTTTACATATACCAGGCGACACATGAAAGTGCGTATCTCCTCAATTTTTTTCGTAATTTTAGCAGTAAAGATTTTAACACATGAGACGTTAATAAGTATGTAAATTGCTATTTTTCGACCAATTTAAACCTTCGAAACCACTTTCGGTTTACCCGGAAGTTAGGTCAACCTTTAATTTTTAAATGAAAACCCCTTATTTTTATTCTATATTTAAATTCTATAGAATATTCTCTTTTCAATGACATATTACACCTTATCATTTGTTTTAAAAAATGGCCGCCTACATAATTTTTCCTTTGTTTTTTTTTAAATGTCTATAGTTTTGGTAAAACAAGGTAAGTAGTAAAGAGTAAGCCATGGAAACGTTAAAATGGCACATTTTAACCTACTTAATAGTATAAAATTGACTTGCTTGAGAAAAATGTATCCGTTAGGGCTATTTTATTTACAAAGTGTTTTCTAAAAAAACACAGCGAAATTTCTCCATTTTTTTAAATAGCAACCCATCTTTGTTTTATTATAATAGTTTTTTTCATTTAATTTTCTTTCTAACAATGTAATACAAGTTAAAATTATTCATTAGGTAATAGTAGAAATTAACAAGAAACATCATAAATGTAATTTCTAGACTTGTGTCAGGAAACCGCTGGTTTTCTATTTGGTTTATATAATTATTATTATTTAGTCACAGCGGCAATGTAGCGGGCCTGCTGGTTTTGTTTTGAGTATTGTTGGATTTTTACTGTTGCTAGGTTTTGTAAAATTGTTAATGTCACTAATGACAGTTCATCTTCAGAATTCAAAGAGAAAACGCGTCAAAAGTTTCTTATAAATCTATAATCGTTATATTGTCACAAATCTTCAATAATTAATTAAACTGTCTCTTTTGAGAATGACCTAAATGTTTGTTTCTCTACGAACCGTCGGTGCCGGAGCGACGGGTAGTCGCCTCAACGGTACGACACAAAAACTTGAATAAGCTATAAGAATTTTACTCAAGACCAGTCTAGTATGCCGTGGAAACTAAAAATATTATTTCTGCATTTATTAGAAGATTAGACCAAAATGTCAAATGGTATTAAATAATATTACGAAGATTGAAATAAATGAATTGTTTTCCACGTCATACTTGACTTATGGCTTATACGGGACTAGAAATTACATTTATGATATTTTTATTAATTTCCACTATTACCTAAAAAATAATTATCAACTTGTGATACACCGTTAGAAAGCAATTTACTTCAGTGGCGGCTCGCGGTCTTAATAAATGGCGAAGAGCTTAGGTATAGTGCGGGTACTTAAAAACAAACATTGACTAAAAACCCGTGTAACAAAACGTCTCTCTTATCCTCATCATGACTGAACGGAGTTTCCAACAAATTACAAACTATGTCATTAATTGGGTTCATTGATATTAATGAGCAACAAAACTGTTATAATTTCCACTATTTATTTTAAATTGCCATAACAATTGTTTCGACACATAGTGTCTTGGTCAGATGGTCTAATCTAACTAAGATTAACAGATTTTTCAACATTTTCAAAATTATTAGAATGTAATAAAATAATAACTTCAGCCCGCAAACAAATCAAATATCTAAATAAACCATAATTTTATTATTTAATGAACACTAAGAAGAAAAAACCCGACAAAGGTTAACAATAGATGGAGTAATTACCTAAACGAATACAGGGTGTAACCTTGTTACTCATTAATATTATATAATGAATTTCCATCAGTAGAATAATTGGGTTCATTTTTAAAATACACAAATAGGTTGGTATGTACCGGGTGGTCAACTAAGAATGACCGCCGGCCATATCTCAGAAACTAGTAATCGTACAGCATCCGGGTAAATATTTTTATGACAAAAGTACCCAAGAGAAAATGCTGGAAATTATTTTTAAGTTCCGCATTTTGCCGCAAGAGGGCGTAATTGAAAAGTAAATTTTAAAATTTTACATATCTCCGAAAATTCCACATTAAGGTATATCTTTGATAACACCATTAAAAAGCTTGGACAATTATGCATTATTTTGGTCTTATGCTCATTGGCGTACCGACTTTAATAAGAGGGGTGGAAGCTGTTGAAAGTGTAATCATTTAAATCGCTGTAACTTATAAACGACTTATCCGATTTTAGCAAACTAAAGACTGTTTGGAAGAGAAATGTATGCACTTTCACCAATCGTATTTAGTTGTCCATAATAGTTCTCAAAATAAATGCTAGAGGGCGCAATTCGTAATGATAACAAATTTCTTGATTTTACTCCGAAAAAATAAATCATACGGTATAATTATGATACCATAATCGAAAAGTAGATGAAATTTGCTAGAAAAAATATTAAAACCGCAGCTCGATATCTCCGTTCGTTTCAGCGTTATCGCCAATAGAATAATTTTTAAAAGCGATTATATATTTATTAGAAAAAAAGTGGTACGCCACTGATATTTTTCCATGTGGATATTATTTCTGATTAGCCTGATCAATTCTGCATAAAAATGGTCTCTTGCGTTTTTCTCCTTAGGCACACCGTTCTTAATTAAAATAATTAAATTAAATTAGCTCTACTATTATTAACATTGATAATGCAAAATTTTGTTTTATAAAAATTGGTGGAAATGACCACCTTCACTTAATAGGCATGCATGAAGCTAATTTAATTTAATTATTTTAGTTAAGTTAGGTGACGAGCCGCCACTGATTTACTTTAGGTTGTAATTACCACAAGTTACATTTTCCTATATTTTTAATGCTGTAATGTAGCAACGCTGTAAACCAGCTAACGGCAATGCAATTCTAGTTAGTATAATAATGGCCAATTTGAATTTAAACCGGTAGGGATGGCATTATTTTAGCTATTTTAATTTGTCTTAGTGAGGGTGCATGAACGGCTCATGGCCTTTGCAACAACGAACGTTCCTATAGAAAATGTAGGTATATTCTGATTCTAGTATAATGTGAAAACTGTTAAAAACAGTTTTTTATTCCTTCGAACCGAACCGTTCCTCCGCATAAACGGTTAGTTATGTGTTGTTTTAGGTTTGAATCGCAGATTAGATTCATTATTTATTAAGATTGTACATTTTGTTACAGTCTTAGATTTTTTTAGTCAGTTTATGTACTTGAACTAATTCATCAGTTTCCCTGCAAGCTATACATTTTAAAATACAAAAGGTTAATTTTCTCGCACAATGTGTTTTAATATCAGGAATTCCAAGTTTAAAGAATATTAAAGAATCATTTCCATACGTAACACCCTGTAAAATGTATATACCGGTCCCATTCACATTCTAAGCACAAACGTACATTTAATGATCGAAGAATAAAATAACTCTGCGCTTACCTGTCGTATAAGTATTTATAGCAAACATCTCTAACATTGCGCGCTGAAATACTGTTAATTCTGTGTGTCAGTTCGTGGGGTGGCAATCTCCTACCATAGCACAAAAGCTGGCGACCTAAATAAAAAATCATATTATATTAAAAACGGCAATGAGGCTGTGTTTGTACAAAAATAAACATCCTACTCACGATATGAGCAATATTGCCATAAAGAAACAATTGAATCGGTGTTTAAACCGTGAGTTACGACGACGTTTTGAAATTTAAAAAAAGGGTAGAAAGGCTGTACACTATACAGGGTGTCCCGAAATAGGTGACAATATTTTAAGGGAATAAAGTACATCCAAAAATAGGACTAAAATCCTCTATTAATATACCTTCAAAAACGCTTCGTTATGGGGCTAGAGCCCCCCGAATGGAAGCTATGATAAGCGGTTTTTGTACAATATCTCAGAAACTGATTGAAGTATCAAAACAAAATTTGATACATGTTTTACCCATGACAAGACGCAATAAACGGTTTGTTTGGCTTAGGTGTATTTCTTCCAGTGGCGTCCCACTGAGTAGGTAGTGAGGAGAATATTGCCTTAACTTTTTTATTTGTAGGATTTTTTAACGTCAGGTGCAATTTTTAAAAGCACTAAAGTCTTCTATTGAAAAAAGATACTCCTGCTTCATATCGGTATGATTTACCATTTTTCAGTAAAATCGATTTAAAAATTTTCAGTTTTTTACAAGCTGTTGAAAAGGCTAAGGTGTTTATTGCATATCTCAGCAAACACTTGATATTAAAACATGAAATTTATTAGAAGTTCTACTAGCCACAAGGCATATTTATTAAAGGATGTAACATTAAAATATTTTTCCAGTGGTGTCGCACGGATTGGAGCCTAAAGTAAATATTACTATTTTTTTTTATTTGAGGGGCTTTCCTTTTATACCATTTTCAAATTCTCCGTGCCTCACAAAACATAACACGCAGGTGTAGATTTTGCATCCAACAAAATGGAAATCATTTCGGACATTTGCTTAAGAATTAGTTTCCCTTGTGGTTTTACAATTAAATTTGATTTGCAATTTGTTATTCTTTTTTGTTTTATTTTAAGTCTCTTATACAAATAAATATTTAAAAAACAAGGTCTAAAAATCTGTTAAAAACCTTATATTCTGTCAAATTACAATAATAGAAGGTTTTATTAACAAAAAATTTAAAAATTTTAAAAAATTACATTAAAAGTATGAAAGCCCCTCAAATTAAAAAAAAATTGTAATATTTACTTTAGGCTCCACCCCGTGCGACGCCACTGGAAAAATATTTTAATGTTACATCCTTTAATAAATATGCCTTGTGGCTAGTAGAACTTCTAATAAATTTCATGTTTTAATATCAAGTGTTTGCTGAGATATGCAAAAAAACACCTTAGCTTGTAAAAAACCGAAAATTTTTAAATCGATTTTACTGAAAAATGGTGAATCCTACCGAAATGAAGCAAGAGTATCTTTTTTCAATAGAAGACTTTAGTGTTTTTAAAAATTGCACCTGACGTTAAAAGATCCTACAAATAAAAAAGTTAGGGCAATATTCTCTTCACTACCTACCCAGTGGGACGCCACTGGAAGAAATACACCTAAACTAAACAAACCGTTTATTGCGTCTTGTCATGGGTAAAACATGTATCAAATTTTGTTTTGATACTTCAATCAGTTTCTGAGATATTGTGAAAAAATCGCTTATCATAGCTTCCATTTGGGGGGCTCTAGCCCCATAACGAAGCGTTTTTCAAGGTATATTAATAGATGATTTTAGTCCTATTTTTGGATGTACTTTATCCCCTTAAAATATTGTCACCTAATGTCGGGACACCCTGTATATACATTACGTGTATAAATTAGATATCCGGTATTAACCTTCAAAGATAAATTTGGGATTTTTTTATTTATATTAGAATTGAAAACTAATTTTATTTAGTATGGACTACTTCTTCAAGTTTAATTTTATTTGTTTGTCACAAATTTGATCATAAGGTGTGTACAGAGTTAACTTAAGCTCCAAATTATGCAACTTTGTCCCAAATTAACCTTTGTTGTATCTTTTATAGTTTACGATATCCCCAATGGTGAGCATCGAATTTGGGACACATTACGTGTAGGTCTTTGCATCAACTCAATACCTGCATTGGTAAAATTTTTAATTCGCTACGTGGATTCAGGTCAATTTATGTTAACAGGTACTTCATGAAAATGTGGTAAATTATTAGGAATACGAGAATACCACCTCTGGTGGCAGTCACAGAAGCTCTCTTAGCTGTCATTCTATGAGAAATTTTTTTGAAATGTTTATGATATTTTTTAAGCAATCCAACGATGTGTTTAATTAGGTAAATTCTTTTTTTTTACCGGCGAGTTCACCGGTAGCACCGTTTTGAGCAGAACCGCGTTCTTAAATTGCCTATTGTATTACCGGTTGGACATAAATCATGTTCCTTTATCCATGGTGGATTTCTGTGATTTCTATCAACGTCAGCGAGAGAGAGATCGTAAAATAATTCACCAACCGGATGATGACGTCATTCCACCAGTTATCAATCATAAGTTCATCAGTTCCACCACTGGTTGAATCCACTGGTGAAAAAAAGAATATACCTATTTGAGCTCAAACAAAACCCACAATGTGAGAATCTTTTAATCATTTGGCAACAGCGTATTAAACGCTCGTAAAAATTTCCTATTATTTCCATATGATTTCATTTATGGAACTCGTCAGGAAGTGGTAGCTTGAATTTTAGTTCTTGTTGGTTTGTGTTGATAAAGTGGAATGCGGGGTATATCTTTGCTTTCTCGTCGTTGCTTAGAATTTTCGGTAGAATTCAAAAATGCAACAACATACAGGATGCCCCATTTAAAAAAATACAGTTAACAACTGCCAAGTTTTCTTGAAGAAGCCTGTATATTTTCAGAAATCTTAAAAGATTCAAGAAAATAAAATAAAATCGACGTGTCCGAGCCTTTTTTTATTCAGGTGCATCGTTTATCTTAAAAAGGTATTTTTCCAGACTTCATGACTGTGTGTAAACTACGCACAAAGAGAATAAACTCAAAATAAAAAGTGTTGTCGGCAGTAAAAAGGCCTCACAAGTGGTATCGTCCTTTTTAAAAAAATGAAGTTGATTCAGGTTTCATAAGGAGTTTAAAAAAATCAAATTTTTGTTAGGAGCACAAGCCAATAATATAACATTTCAATCCACTTGTTTTTGCGTTTTTTACAAATATGTTTTCCTAAGTTACTAGCGAATTTGTTCTAGTTAAAATCCCCGCCGATATATCGTCGCTTGAATGCAGAACTATGTTAACTTTTTTCCATTTTAACATATTTTTGATAGTTACAGTGGTTTTATATTGGATGGAAAAGTAGCTTAAGTCAATTTTTCCACTTAGTGCTCATATCGGTAAAAACTAGAGCACAATATCAATTCAAATACATAATATATCAAAATAAATTAAAAAATACACTTTTCATATTAAAAATTATTTACAGACACCAACATACCTACATTTTAAGAATAAACTCAAACCTAAGCCGTGCATCACCTTACTTACCAATATCTTCGCACACCGCTGTCGATGTATCCAATTGCAATAAAGTATTGGCGGTCAAAAGAGCTTTGGCCCGTTCTACTTCACCTTCAGTTACGCTGGTACATAACCTCATAAATTCTTCCTGGATGTTGCATACCATATCTTCAATTTTAAGGGGGTCGGAAACGAAATAGATACCCCAAAGACCAGTGTCCTGAAATAATGTTAATTATAGACTGGGTTCATTAATTGGGTCATTGTCAAATTTTGCGCAGGTAACCGTGACTAAAAATAATAAATTTATAAAAAAATTAAATTACTCAAACATGACTTTTAGTTACATCGATGCCCGTTAAAACAATTGCTCTTTTTGCTGTTACAGTTGGCCGCGATCTTTAACTTATGATTTGTGATTTATTTCAGATTTTGTGAGTTAGGGTGTAAAAAAATACAACTCTGTTATCATAACGTTTTATGTTTTATTTTTTATTCTGACAGATTCACACAGTACGCGGGACTAAGTTTAAAAAAATAGTTATTAAGTAAATTTCGATACCAACCGCTCTTACGGCATATTTTATGAATATTAATAATACTCTTTTTATGATAATCATTTATTTAAGGTAGGTTATAATCTAAAATAGTATAAAATGAAATTATTTGATGTTTATTATAACGGAGTGGTACCAGGGACATATTATGACATATAGAGTTTGTAAGGAAAACCTTTCTGTTACCAAAAATTACCACAATGTTACTATTCAAAAAAACTAAAAAAATCAAAACTATCTCTTTATTTTTGTTTTGAATGTTTATTAATGCGATGTATATTGTATTTAATATAAATTTTAAAAGAGGTTATATAATTATTACTAAAAAAAATAATCACAGTTGAGGGACAAGTTTACCTGCGCGAAATTTGACAATGACCCAATTATGGAATAGGGAAAAAGTATTTGAATTTTAAACGTCCCGAATTTCTTCAAAATTTGATAAATCCATTTCATTTTTAGTTTATCATGTGGGATGTTCTCTACTTCCCAGTATTTCTCCTCTCATCAAAATGAATTTTAAAAAATATATATAATAATATAAGTTTATTTTCAATATTTATAATATAATAAATGTGTTTATTTATCTTTCTCAATAAACTTTTTCTTTGATCCCCCTTGCCAGCTTGTTAGGGGCAAATCTTAGTATTTTAAATTATAAATATACCGGGTGTCCCATTATGGATGGCCATCGGCCTATCTCGGAAACTACTAGTCATAGAAACTCAGGGAAAAAATCGTCATTATTATAGTGGCACGTTACAAGAGGGCACAATTGAAAATTAAATATTGAATTTATAAATTTCTCCAAAAATTCTCACATTAAGGTAACATAAGTAACAATAATAATATAAGCACATACATAATATAGAATATAAATTACAGTTCACAAACTATATATAATACTGACAAGATGACGGAGAAAAAATAACTAAAAATAACAGACAAAACTTTAAATGACAAAGTCCCTAACCTAACTGATATAACTAGCACAAGTTCTTTTATAAGATGCTACTGGCTTTGACAAATCCAAGACATCAGCATATGTATTAAATCTTTTTTGCATTCTGGACATGAGGTTGTTTAAACCATAATTAGTTCTATGAAAAGACGGTCTAAATAGGTCACGACTACGTGTTTGGTCAGCGTGACAGGGTGCATTGAAGTTTAGAAGCTCCAATAAATTGGGTGCGTCGATTAGGCCATTGACAATTTTGTAGATAAACATAAGTTCCTGACAGTGTCTACGTGCTTCTAAAGTTTGAAAACCCAATGACCTACATCACTGTCAAGATATCCAAGGTTCGAGATATTAATACCTGATTTAAAGGAATATGATTTTAGGAACTTCGCTTGTACACGTTCAATAGAGTAAATATGATTTTGGTAAAAGGGTGACCAAATGATTGATCCGTATTCTAAACATGGACGGACAAATGTGCAAAACAACAATTTTAGAATGTTCGGAGAGAAATCTTTACTATTGCGGAGAATGAAACCAAGCCGTTTAAAAGCTTTACCGGTTATGGAGTTAAAATGAATTCTAAAATTTAATTCGCTATCAAATGTAATCCCTAAATCCTTAACTTCTGAATTCCGTGTTAGGTTTTCATTGTTCATATCGTAAACAAGTTTCTGGAAAATGTTATCACTGAGCATTTAGAAACATTAAGATGAAGTGCATTTTTATGGGACCACCTAGTTAGTTCATCTAAATCATTCTGAAGTGCACTGGAGTCTTGGATAACCTTTATAATCCTGTATATTTTTAAGTCGTCTGCAAACCGCAAATTAAAGGATTTAAGGTCGATGTCATTAGTAAATAAGAGAAATAATAAAGGCGCATTATGGGATCCTTGCGGTACCCCCGACGTTACCTTAAACTGATTTGACAAGTAGTTGTTAATTCGTACACATTGATATCTGTCTGTCAGGACTTAAAACAAGGCCATCTATACCCATAAGCTTTAACTTTTCACATAAAATTCCATGATCCACACGATCAAAGGCTTTTGAATAGTCGGTATAAATACTATTAACTTGGTAACCCTGTTCTAATGAATTCGACAAGCAATGTAAATATTCCAGCAGATTGGTCAAAGTTGACCGTCCAGGGTAGAACCCGTGCTGACTACTCACTATAGCACTGTTATAAATCGAAGCTAATTGGTCAGAAACTAGTTTATCTATCTAAGATTTTTGGAATTGCAGACTGTAAGCTAATCCCTCTGTAGTTCTGTATGTTGTTCCTATCAACAGATTTATATATTGGTTGAATGTAACTATATTTCCAGAAATAAGGAAAAATTCCACATTGAAGGGATAAGTTAAACATTTTAAATAGGGGGTAGGAGAGAGTATAAACACAGTTCTTTACTATAAAGGGAGGGACACCATCAGGGCCAAATGACAAGCTTGAAGGAACACGGGACATTTCTGTGAAGACGTCAGACAACCTTATTGATACTGAGTCGACATGAAACGAACTAACAATATTGCAAGGAGTGGTTAAGGTCTCTTTAGCGTAAACACCCTCAAAGAAAGAGGCAAAAAGACTAGCTATGTCTTGCCCATTCGATCCCGTCACTCCATTCAAGTACATGACATCCGGAAGACTGCTGGACTGCCTTATATTATTCATATATCTCCAGAATAATTGTAGCCGTTCTTGGAGTCCAGTTTCTATTTTGTGTATGTAGGTGTTATAGCATTGTCGATGTAATTCATTGCATAAAGTGCGAAGGTTGGAAAAAGAAGAGTAATAGTGGGGGTGATTTGTTTGTTTAAACTTTTTATGTGCCGTTTTTTTTTCTATAATTCGCTTTGGAAGTTCAGGGGAAAACCAACTAGGAAAGTTATTACTTTTAAAAGTCCTAACAGGAACAAAGTAATTAAAAGCACTAAAAACACAATCATAAAATTGCTTACACGCCAAGTCCTCATCAGTACTACTTAAAATAGAGTCTCAGTCCAGAGAGGCAAAAAAGTCATTAATGCCTATTAAGTTGGCATTACGAAAATCATAATATTGAACGTTGTAGTCGAGGGCCCTATCATTATCTACAACTATAAAATAGTGGAATTTAGTGTCCGTTAAAAGATGTGTAGAGAAGCAAAAAAATGTTTCCTATACTGGTAAAGTGGCCGTTCCGTGCTTGATTTATTTATATTTCTACGTTTTCACGTTAGATGGCTATCTTTTGCATTGAGTTGATTCCTTCTGATGGCGTTACTGGGTTTTCATCGCGTTTTTATTTCTTAAAAACGCCTTGAAAGAACAGGCTCTCTGTACTGGGGGTCGCTTACGGGTTATGACTTTCTGATGAGTTCTAACAAGAACGAAACAGCCTGTCATTGTCTGCCTGTGCCCCAGGGATTATATTACCTTTGGCGTCCCTGTGTACTTTAATGCAAAAGATAGACGCACTACTCTGTCCGCTTGTCGCTAAGCTTCTTTTCTTTATCTACAACTATGTTTATTTCATATAATGAATGAACTTAGATCATTCTGCATCATTTTGGTTTAAGGCTCATTGGCGTACCGACCTTGATAAGAGTGGGGGTATTGAAAGTGTAATCATTTAATTTGCTGTAACTTCTGAACGCCTTTTCCGATTTTAGTAAACTTAAGCTTGTTTAAAAGAGAAATGTATGTACTTTTAATTGTCGTATCCATTGGTACACGATAGTTACTAATAAAATAGCTACAGAGCGTAATTTCTGATAGTAACAGTTTTTTTTTATTTTATCCCGAAAACTCAAATCATACGGTATAGTTATGACATCATAATCGGAAAGTAGATTAAATTTGCAAGAAAAAATGTAAAGACCGCAGTTCGATATCTTCTTACGTTTCAGAGTTATTGCCAAAAGAATAATTTTTAACACTTTAATTGAAGATGTGATTGTCTTCATAGTCGTCATCAAGCATTCCAATTAAAAAAAATATTTTAACTTACCTTGTAGCATGTATTAAAACTTTGGTATGAGTGGCACAGATCTTCTTCAGCACTTGCCCTGGCCAAGTTAGTGGCATTTTGTTTGGCAGACGCTTGTGACCTGTAATAACAATGATTTATATTTTTTTTTCACAAATTTCACGACAGCTGTAAAAATACGTGATGTAGCGTTAACAAATAAGGGTACAGTGAACTGCGAGCAAAACTTTACGTCCTGCTAGTAAGAAGTTTTTAAATTGCCATTTTCAAAAACGTTTGTGCTGTTGATTGGCAAATAACTTATACCAAAAAAAAAAAGTAACTTTTTAGGAACACTTTTATAAAAACCTCTAAACCTGGGTTAAACCGAAGAATAATTCTAAAATTTTAAAAATGTCAAAAATGGTAGATTTATAATGTGGTGACCCCAAGTTCAATTTATGAGCTATCAACCGGGTCATAACTTGTTATGTTATGTTACAATATATTAAGTTATGACCAGGTTAATCACTTTTAACTCGAACTTTGCTGTCAATCCCACATTATAAAATGATCATTTTTGACAGTTCTTCGATTTAAACTGGACCTCGGTTTAAACCGACTTTATAAAATTGGATAAAGGAACATCTATGATTTAAACCGAGGACCAGTTTAAATCGAAAAAATGTCAAAAATGATAATTTTATAATGTGGGATTGATAGCAACGTTCGAGTTAAAAGTGATTTACCTGGTCATAACTTATATAATGTAACTTAACATAACAAGTTATGACCAGGTTGATTACTCTTAAATTGAGTTTTGCTATCAATCCCACAATATAAATAGACCATTTCTGACATTTCTACAATTTTAGAATTATTCTTCTGTTTAAACCTAGGTTTAAACATGGGTTTAAGAGGACTTTATAAAATTGGGCCTAACCAGTCCAAAATTTAATTCTTAAACAGTATAGTTATAAAAAATCTAAAGACACTGAATTTACTGTTAAAGATGTTATACAGGGTGATTTCTAAGTTGATATTTCTTTTTTAGACGTGTATAGATGGCATTAAAATAAACAACATTTCCAAATACCTTTTTTTTTAAAAAACTTAAAAATAGGGGAGATACCGAAGTAAAAAATTGAAGCGCGGGCCTGGTCATCAAAACGGGGCCTGCTATACTTTATGTTGTTTGTCTTATCTCTTATTAGTCATGCGATTTCCGGGTCGGTGGTGAGTTATTTGGCAATCCGCTGTGTTGTGTTTTTCTGAAGCAAGTTAATTTTAAATGGTGACAAGTGAAAATGGTAAAATTTGAAATCAATGAACTAGTAGATATGATGCTAATTTACGGTGAGTGTCGTCAAAGTGCGGCTTCTGCTTCGAGATTATACGCAGAAAACTTTCCCTTGCGGGCTCATCCTACACCCAGAAGTTTTCTTAATGTTATTCAACGGGCAAGTTAGGTATGACCGTATTTGATCCATAGTGTAATAAATGAATGTAAGTACCTACCTTATTTTTGAGTTTTTTGAAAATGTTGTTTATTTTAATGCCTTCTATAAACAGCTAAAAAAGAAGTATCAAATTAGGAATCACCCTGTATAGTTTAAATTCAGTTAAATACTGATTGAAATAAAATATTGTTACCTATTGTTAGATCTCTGTAAACCCTTTATCACAATAGATCACAATATTCTGTAACAAAACCTACGTAACATTGAAATTAGAGGAGTGTGGTTTATAAATTATTTGAGCAACAAAATTCAATATATTGAAATGGAATACACCAAGATGGTGTGATGATAATTATGTGGTGTCTATTTGAAGGCTGGAAACAATGATGTTTCTTGAATTGTGTTAAATCACACTCCAGTCGTCTTTAGGTGAGTACTTATGTATTCATATTGTATAAGTATTCACCAGAAGACTACTGGATATACTTACCAGTTGAAACCAATGGAAACAAATAAAAATAATACTCCAAAACTCGCCTATTATTCATATTATGTGGTGTTCCACAAGGAACAATTTTAGGACCAGTATTAGCTTATGCCATAAAACGTAACTTTGGTAAAAAATGCCTTTTGTACAATGGGGTTATTATGTACAATGCCCTACTAAGCATATAATAATACACACATCTATTTGGCTTCACCCATCTGTGCTTTATGTTATATCTCAAGTATGCTTTTTAAAATCTTTTCATTCCATGACTCACCTGTCCCAAGCTCCCAACAAAGTTGACGCAACCATTAAAGTCAATGTGTCAGGATCAGACCAACCGGCGCCTTCAACAGCCATGGCGATGTGAGCCAACGGAAGTGAATCGTCACGGACGCGGATTTCAGATCCGGTAAATCTGCATGGACTAAGTCTTGGTATTTCCCCTGGATATGTGTTGTCTGGAGATTAAAAATGCCTCTTATTATTACAAAATGTTGTGACTATCTATTAAAAATGTTATTCAGAGAGGTGACCCAGCACGCATATACAGGGTGATTCCTAAGTTTATACTTCTTTTTTAGCTGTGTATAGAAGGCGTTAAAATAAACAAGTTTTTCAAATACCTTTTATTAAAAAACTTAAAAATAGGCGAGATAGAGAAGTAAAAAATCTAAGTGCGGGCCTGGTCATCAAAACGTAGCCAGCTATACATTATGTTGTTTTTCTTATCTCTTATTAGTCATGCCATTTACGGGTGGTGTTGAGCAATCCGCTGCGGTATGTTTTTCTGAAGCAAGTTCATTTTAAATTGGTGACACGTGAAAATAGTAACATTTGAAAACAATAAACTCGTAGGTATAGTGCTAATTTAGGGTGAGTGTCGTCAGAGTGCGGCTGCTGCTTTGAGATTATGTTAGGCAGGACCGTATTTGATCCATAGTGTAATAAATGAATGTAAGTACCTTCTTTTTCAGTTTTTTGACAAAAGGTATTTGAAAATGTTGTTTATTTTAATGTCTACTATACACAGCTAAAAAAAAAGTATCAACTTAGGAAGTACCCTGTATATTTATACCACTGTGTCAACAAGAACAATGTATTTAAAAGACAACAAACATGTTTGAATTGGAATAAGATTAGTGTTGGTGATATACAACCTTATAAATCTATGTTTATTGTTATGCTACACACTTACTGAGCTGTCCAAGATTACACTCTGCCAATTTAACCAAGTCCTCGTGGCACACACCGCCAGCTCCCGCAACAACGATACGACTGGCTTTGTAATGGTTGTCCAGGTAATTTCTCAAGTCCTCAGCATTAATTGATCGAATGTTGGCAGTGGGACCTGAAATATTAAGTAATTATGCACACAATGCTCTATTTAGAACACTGAGGAGACAAACCTAAACGTTTTAAATGATTGAGAAATATTCTTGATCATGGTTAGAGGTTATTAAGAAGTATTTCTGATATAAAATAATTTATAACTGAAATACAATTATTACATTGTCTGAAACTGTTATGTCCGCAAGTGGAGGAAAGAAATAAAAGGCATTTTTACGAACACAACGTGTATTGAGATTCAAACATATACTGATATTTTTGGCAGGTGATATTTCTCAAAGACACTACTTATCACCGCGTTGCCAAACCTAATGCAATGTATGCAATATATTACAGAAACTAACCACGTTTTGTGATATACATATGGAACAGCTGTAGTGGTGTAAACTCTTCAATTACTTACCCAAAATGGTGTTAGCTAAGGGTGTTCCTTGATAAGCAATTGCGTGCAAATGATCAAAGACAACCTCTTGGAGGTTAGATTCCACCTCCTGCATTTCTCTAAGGATGACACCTCTCTCCCTTTCAATTTCTGTCTCACCCAGTTTGGCATTTTGGACAATGTCAGCCAAAATTTCGATGGCCTAGTGGGTTTATATAGAAAAAAAAACGTATGTGAGTATATAACAGTTTTCTTCATGGATAAAAATTTTCACCCCGGAGACATCTACAATTCATTTATAATAGTTTTGTTAACTGATTTTTAAAATATTGCTTCTCTTTTTCTTAATCCCCATTTTAATAATAATAATAAGTTTATTTTCAATATTTATAATATAATAAATGTGTTTATTTATCTTCCTCAATAAATTTCTTCTTTGATCCCCCCAAGACGTGCGGGAAAATCTTAGTATTTTAAAATATAAATAAATAGGAATATTAAAATATGTTTTTAAAAATATTTGTTAATATTATATAAAAGTTAAATTGCAAATAAATTACGTTTAACTATATGTATATAAATATACACGCAGTTTTTTTTTGAAGATACATGATATAAAAATTTTGAAAAATATATTATTTATAACAATATTTATTAAAACATTTCCAAAATGATTTTTAAGCTATCTGTTTCCAATATCCATGCTTTTATTTCGACTTTATATTTTTTTAATGAAATATATTTTTTAATTTTTGTTGGTAAATAATTGTTTAAATAAAAACATAAATATTTGAAATTTTTTTGTTCTATGGACTTATTTATTTTAGGTTTTATGGTTAATTCATTTTTATTATGTTTATGATTTTTAAACTGTATCAGAATTTTATTTAAAAAAAAAATATGTATATTAAGATGTTATAAATGTAAAGTTGTCTAATATTCATTTTTTTTTGTTTCAGAATATAATTTTATTGAAGGATAAAGATAATCTTTATTAAATATAATTTTAAGAAACCTTTTCTGTAATATTTCTAATTTTTTAACTAATGCATAATATAATATTTCCATATGTTTTATGTTCAAAATTTTTTTAATGTTTTTAAAACTTGGTAGTAAACTTCTTAATTTTTCAATCAAATATTCTATGTGAAAATTCCAATTTAATTTACTGTCAAAGATTATTCCTAAATATTTTACTTGATTAACTTTCAAAATTTGAATGTCATCATTTATTTTAGGTAATAGTATTCATATTTTGTGGTATGTTATTTGGATTTAAAGTAAAAGATAGTATTTACTATACCTAAGAGGAATAAACTAAAAAACAAAATATAACATGGATTTTTCATTTTTACCTTTGGAACATCTTTGGACAAACATTTAGAATAATAGACAGTTTGCTCCCGACTGGTGTAAGCATTCAGTTGGGCACCCAAATCTTCAATTTCAAGTTCTAGTTGGCTCTGGGTTCTCTTTCCAGTTCCCTAGAAGATATTATTAATAAAGTCTGTGCTTCCCAATAAATTTGTATGTTATCTTTTTACCTTTTAATTTTTTAAATTTTAAACATTTTAGTTTAATGTTCAAAGTAGCTTTTTAAGCAGGTGCGCAATACCAAGCCAATTTAGAAAATAATTACATTACCTTTTTAGACCAAATATTAAAGTACAACTTTTTTATTAGTTATGTACCATCGCGTTAAATGAAATTTAGGACATGAAAATTTTAATTTGAGCTCTTGGTCTATAAGAATTTGACTTTGTCATCTTGGCAGATTGTCAAAAAATGTATTGTATTATACGATCAAGACCTTCGGTAATTAAACCAATAGATATAAAAATAAACAAACTTGTTTGGCTCAAACATAAATGGGGGGGCAAAGGGAAAATTCCCTCCTGGCTTGCCATATTATGCATTTTGTCGTCAGAGCAAAGGCAAATTATAGAAAAAATGTCCATTTTCATTTACTTTATATTTTCTGCTGATAGGAATAAATAATATTTAGCTATAATTTACTAGCATCAAACAATATTATCAAATAATTTATTATAATATCGTAAATATTTATTAAATGGCAAAAAATTTTGGGTAAGGATGAATCAACGGAATATTAGTTTCTTTGTCTCACTAATGCACTAATAAATAAAAGAAACTAAACCGTTTACCCAACAACCAATAAACGAATCATTTTTCCCGATTTCGACAATAATAAAAATAAAATCTGGAAACGCATCTTTTAATTGTCATTTTGACAACGCAAATTTTTGAAATTCAAGGAAGATTTATTGAGCATTTCTACTAATTTTGCCAGTTTAAATTACTATTATCATATAAATAATATAACATAGCACCGAAGCAGTGTGACGGCTGTGGAAAATTTGAAAAAATGGGCAAACCGGGACACGATCCGACCCGACTAATCTCTCAGGACTGGTGTGCTATTTCTAATTTGTTCTTTTCTATTTAAGTTATCGAAACAAAGAAAACAATATAATCGGTCCCTCGACTCGCAAATAAAAGAATTGCGCGGTGAATAGGATGACTTACATGCCTTCTCCCGTTTTTTTTTTAACTTGCAGCAAGTTCTGTTCAATTATTTCCGTTAAAATTTTAATTGAAATAAAAATTACAGGTGAGTTTATGAAACAAACTTTTTTTTTGGAAACAAGTGAAACATGAAAACAAAAAAAAAACAGTATGGCGGACTTTATTTGATATTTGTAACCTTAAAAATCATTTGTTAACATATTGCTTGAAATAAATAGGAAGACAAAAATCACAAAGTCATGGTCTCAATCATTTAATAAAAAACTAAGGTGACATGTTTCGCTCTCTACGGAGCATCATCAGACCTAAAATTGTATAGAGGTGTGACCCACATTACATTTTAATACTATTTAACAGCCTACCTTCATTAAAACCAATAAATGAAATAACACATTAAAAACAAGACGAGTACCATGTCAAAACAAACAAGTTACGATTAATCTTAAAACTAACACAAAAAACGACAGTTATAAAAGCGGGTAGAAGGGAGAGTGAAGCAACCATACAGGAGAATACGACTAACCAAGCTAAGGCCAAGCGTAGAAAAAGCCAAAATATATAAACGAAGAATTCCCCCCCGCCCAATATTGTTGTCAATCTGCCAAACCAATTTAGGCGAGAGAACCAGAACAGGTTATAAAATATTCAATAATTTAATTTAAGTTATTAAAAATAAGATAAGGTTCAAAGTTGAAAACTTCATTAACGCAATTAAGGACTGGGCTCTTTTTTGCCCTAGTAATTTCAAGTTTCTCTAGTAAATCTAACTTTTTGCTCTTATCACATTCATGCAGTATGTTTACGTTTTCAGATGTTGAAAATTGATGTCCCGAATCCAACAAATGATTTGCAAAGGCTGACTTGGTGTTAGATATATCCGTATTCTGGTATTTATTAACTAAACTAAGATGTTCATGGACCCTAGTGGAAATTTTTCTACCTGATTGACCTATATATACAGCAGGGCAGTCAGCACAATTCAAGGAATAAACGCCAGACTTAGATAGTGGATTAACTTTATCTTTTATTTTAACTAAATGTTGTTTTACAGTGTTAACGGTCTTAAATCCAAGTGAAATATTAAAAGGTTTGAAAAATTTTGCTAATTGTAAAGATATATTTCCAAAAAATGTTAGAGACCTATAATTGCTTGGGTTGTTTACTGTATTCTGATGTAAAATATTATAAGAAAATTTGTATTTGTTGACAAATTTATAATAAATTTTATTAATTAACCTAGAGGGAAACCCATTGTTTATTGAGATTCTTCTTATTATGGAAAGTTCTTTATTAAAATGTAATGTGGGTCACACCTCTATACAATTTTAGGTCTGATGATGCTCCGTAGAGAGCGAAACATGTCACCTTAGTTTTTTATTAAATGATTGAGACCATGACTTTGTGATTTTTGTCTTCCTATTTAAGTTGTTACTTTGGTCTCTTTGAGAAAATGGACGATTTTTTCGAATATTGCTTGAAATGTCAGAGGGGGTCCATAGCCTACTTGCAAAACATTTAACAATCGAAGTATGCAATAATAAAGTTTATTAAAATATGTGTATCTCCTTTAATAATAGAGGTAATGAAGTGAATCACAACTAAGAAGAAAGCTGCAGTCTAATTTCAACTTCTAAGTTATGGTAGCTAGAATATACTGCACAGGATGCTATGAATTTTGAAAATAAAACATGTATACAACTGTTGGCTGCCGACCTATAAAAAAACTTTACAAAGTTTTAAAGATGTCTTTGTTTATTTATTTATTTACAATAAGAGTACACTACAGAATCATAGATTCTAAATGGTATCTAAAATAACAACATAGATACAACTATACACCATAAAACAGATCACTGTGTCTCTTCAATGCCACAAGACCAATTCTAAAAATATCACAGTTTGCAAAATGTCTATTGTAGTTACTTAACATCCTGTTGATGAAAGCACTTCGACCATAATTTGTTCTGTGTGTCTGTTCAAAAAATAACTGGAGCTGCCTGGTTCTCCGGACTGGGACACGGAATGAGATTGATTGAAGTAACCACTCGCAGTTTATCTGGTTATTGAGTACTTTGTATAAAAAGACCAAAAGTGCTTTATTTCTGGAATGTTCAAGTGATTGTAGGCCACATAGGAGGAGTCTAGTTTCATAAGGAACGCCTTGATATGGAAAGTGCAATTTAAAAAGCAGATATTTTGTAAATTTATTCTGTACCCTCTCCAGTCTGTTAATGTGGGCTCCATATTACAGAACAATATTCCCAAATACTGCGCACCAAACAGTTGTAGAGGGCTGTCAGCGCCTTGATGTCAAAAATATGCTTTGTGTGTCGTTTTATGAAACCCAGCAGCCTAAAACTTTTGAGGATGATGTTGTCTATATGTACATTAAATGATAAATCACTATCAAAAATTACTCCAAGATCAATAAATTGCGATACAACTTCTAAATTAACGCCATTAATACTATAGATATCACTCTGCGGGTTAGTACATTTAAAGAATCTTAGAATGTTTAGTTCATTTATGAGACAAAAATCATTCATTGGCTCTCAAATGTAAAATAATTTTTTTTATGTAGGTACATTCAGTTACTTACAAAAAGTCAACAAACACACTTTCTAACTGCAAACTACAAATAATGTCGAAAGTTCCGAGGAAACTTTTTATTGACCCGCAGCCAAAAGAGCTTTTAGGACTATCTCTAAAGCTCATATTCCTTACAGTTAATGGCCAATTGTATTGAAAATTACTAGATTTTGTTCCTTACTATTGGCAACGTCCAGAGAGATATTTCTTTTAGTCTTTAACTAAAACTATTTACATCAGTATTATTAATTATTCTTTTGATATAACTTTACCTTAAATGCCATATGTTCCATAAAATGGGCAACCCCGTTGTTTTTGGCATTTTCATATCGACTGCCAGCATCAATCCAGACACCTACTGTCGCTGTTTGAGAGCCCCAGTCCTCTGTAGCAACTCTGATACCTAGTTGATTTTTAAAAGTATGTTACAGACAGCAAAAATATTTAATTTAAAATATTGATTTTTATTTAAAAAAAATTATTATTATTTATTTATTTAAAAACAGACAAAATTTCTCAGTATATATTTTTGAATTTCAAATAATAAAGAAGAATAAAACAGTGTGAATATCTGACATCCTATTTTTGAAGATCAACGCTAGGTTATCTAAATTTCGATTAATCTTGGACATGGCCAGTTTAATATCAGGGTTCAACAAAACAAAACGCCCCTTAAAGTTATGTCGCTTTCGGAGTTAAAAGCTTTGTAATTTTTTGAATTGTTTCTATCCATTAAATCTTTGTTATAGAGATTTATATTCAGTATGTATATATTTTACACTCATGGGGCCATAATTAATGATTTTTTCAGGAATAATCTATTTCAGTGTGTAGATTACGAACTGAATTAGAATACTATACATTAAATGAAAGAGGATAAAACCTTTTGTTGAGAAATATATATTAGTTGGTAAAGCTATGACATTTGATAGATATTTAAACATGTTACATAAATAATGTGAACTTTACTCACCATTGCTAAGGGTGGTTACTTTGGTGGGAGGTACGTTTAAAGACACTTGTTTTGCCTCAACGGCGGCACTTGAAGCTTTTCTAAGGGCCTGAAATCAAAATTATTTTAGATCTCGAGTAGTACCGACTTTGGGGTTAGACCATGTTACGTAATTTTATTATTCATAAAGTTCATATAGCTCAAGAAACTTTTCGCCACTTAATAAAAGAAACTTATAGGTCCATTAGGCATTCATTTTATATAAAATTACCTTGGTTAAATTGGTATTTTTCGATAATTTTGCAACGGACTGGGACAACTTTAAGATGGAAGCCATTTTTATTTTTCCGAATGTGTGACAGTGACAGAAGATTTATATATTGAGAGTTGACCTAATCGATTTATGCTTCTTAGGACATGGATGTAAGAAACCACATGTTTTTATTTACAAAATAGGTATAATTATTTTTTTCACCGATGAGTCTGTTCGAGTTCTGTGGATGAGTCCTAAGCCTAGTTTTTTACATGGGGCGGAAATCGAGGTTCTTAGAATCTACCTAAGAACCTTGGGCGCAAACATGACACCGAGTAATTATTGGTCCAAAGTCAGCTGTTTGACATCGATTGTCAATTAGCTGACTTTCGATCGATCACGTCTGACTTACGTTGTCATATTTATGCCCTTTGCGCCCAAGGTTCTTAGATAGATTCTAAGAACCTTGCTTTGCGCCCCATAGTCTAATAATAGACAATTTTCTTTCTACATTTTTCATTGGCAAGATCAGTGCATAGTTTATGCCAACAAGTAAAGTTTGTTGAAATGTGACCAGAGCACAAAACTTAAAAAAGTGCTTCTAGCACAAAGCAGTTTTTTGGAATTTTTAAGTGCTTGCAATTACTAAGGAAAGTAATTTGGCTTGACATGCGAAATTCAATTACCAAGCACTTTTTATAAAGGGATTTTCTTATCAATTACTGTATTTTAAAAGTGCTTGCAAGCACTGTACTCAAAGCACTTTCGAGCCAAGCACTGCCCAGCTCTGGATATGACCATATAATTTATTAAACAATACAGAAAATTAACATTTCAACTTAAATTATAAAATATAATCAATAAATCTATACACATTTGTGTTACAATAACTAAATACATAAAGTTCAAAAATTAAACTTTTCATTTTACAATAAAACCCAAGATTCTGTACACAAGCACTTCGAAGCTTTAACAGTTTAGGATTAGTGTCTATATCAGTAAAATATCTGGACACCTCTAAAGAATCCTTAAGTTTAACTATTTCTTTACAAAATTGAATAATTGTCTTTTCCAATATAAATGGAAAATTATTGACAATTATATTGCTGATATCCAAATATGTTTCATCTAAAAAAAAAGGTAAAAAGTTTTGTAATTTAACAAAATAATCTGTAAAGTTTGAATAAAAACGTTTTTTAAATCTTCAAATAAAAATCATCTTACCACCAGTGAGCCATAAATCCATTAGAAACTCAATCTCAAATTGATCTAAGATTTTACACCTCGACATTTGGTTTAAAAGGGTTTCCAAAATTTTCATATCATTCTTCTCCCCAAAGTTCATTAATGCATAACAGAATTTTATTTGTTTTTCTCTATATTCTCTTGAATCATGACCATAATCCACCAGCCTATTTTGATCTTTACCAACTTCAGTATTATTTTCTAATAACTCATTTATCAGACTCTCACTTGTTTCATAATGAGATACATTTTTTGGTACTTGTATTCCTAATGTCAAATTTATCTTTTCTTGATCTTTTTGCTTTAAGAACTCCAATGTTTTTATTCTTTGTTGCCTCTTTGTATTTTTCCTTTTATAAAAGTTTGTGACATCAATCTTTAGGTCTGTATTATACTTAGTAAGCTCCTTGGTGATGTGACATAAAAGATTTTCAACCTCAGCAATATTACTTTTGGAATATTCTTCCTCGTAGGCCTTAAGATATATTTTGTAATTATTCTTATCAATGTGGTATTCTCCAGTTTGACAAATGTTGCTTAAAAATTTCTATAAGGCAAAGAAAATGTTTGCATATTTAAATTGTTAAGTGAAGAAAACTTAAAATGAATTTTCGGTATAAATAGGGATCATATACTTATTAATAGAAACTATTACACATTTTCTTTTTGTGAGTAAACGATTTTGAAATAAATTTGAAAAATATTTACCAGAAGGTTACATCTTTTGGTAGAACTTGCAGTGCTCTTCTGCTTCAAAGTTTCATAAACTATTTTCGCTATATTATTTGAAACCACTTCTACAGCTTCTTTTTGTAAGGCAGGATACTCATAATTTTTTTCGCTAGCCACCAAAAGATTTAAAATTGTATTTTCGACTGCACCAGAATTAAATATGGACATTTTTCTTTTGTAAATAAAAATGTTAGGTTAATGTTGTGTTATTGTGTTTGGTCACAGAGGAACACAGAACTCGAACAATCGAACATCGAACAAACTTCTAAAAATATCAAAAGGTAGGATATCAACAGTGGGACGCGTTCATAGTTGTTAACCCGGGGGTAAAATTTCCCCAGGTAAAATTTGTCCGACGTTCGTCGGGGGAAAATTTACCGGTTGGCTTTTAACTGTGCTTTTAACCACAACTATGAACGCGACACGTCAATAATATAACGTCAATATTGTTGTTCCATTTTGCTTTAATATGATCGACCCTTTTTGTCGACAATATGATGGAAAATTGTAAAAAAATCCATTTTCCAATTTTTTACTGTAAATTATGCTGTAAAAGAAAATTTTCAAAACAAAACGCGGATAATTTTTACCCGACACAACTGTGAACGCAATTTTCCATCGTCGAGCGCGCCCGACACACGTCCGACGTCAACTGTGAACGCAAGTGCGCAGTGGATCGTGACGTCACATTGTGACAAATTTTTGAATTGAACGCGCCGAATTATACGGCAAAGCGCAGTTTACGTTATTAAAAGGCAATTTTATATGAAATTTTTAATAAATTTATTTTAAATCATATTAGCCTTAGAATTTCTACTGTGACTTAAATCTTGAAACATAAATTTTATATAGATAGATTATTGTTAAAATTTAAAATTTCCTTTTACTTACCTTCCTTAACTCAAACTTTAAGATGTGATTATGCTTGAAGGAAAACTTCTTTAAAGTACGTAGGAATAGGAATTCATTTAAACCAAAATTTTACATAGAAACAGCATGTTACTTATTTTACAAGCAATTTAAAAATATTTGATTTCAAGGTGACGTTACGAAAGTCACGCCCACCTGCGCGGTATCATATCTTCTTGTAGTGTAGTTCATAGTTGTATTATGATCTGACGAGGTAAACCTTGTCTAAGCTTCATATCTTTTGTCAGGATCAGGATCGATATCGATTCTGTCTTACAATTTTATTAAATAAAGAGCATTGTTTTTTTTTCAGCATGTAATTACCATAAATATTTCTATATTTGAGCCAAATTTGTTTCCTGTCACAGAGCTCACAAAGTTTCCTGTCTTTGGATCAAGCGTGAGTGTGAATGCGACCTTAAAGTAGAGAGTAGAGTTGCGCGTTAGTTTTTATTAGATCGGTCACCATCAGTCGTAGTCGAACATACTTTCTCTTTGTCATAATGGATTCGTTAGAAAGAGCTAAAACAAGTGATCTTTCCGCGCGGTGTCTAAAAACTTGCTGGTTCCATGGTCGGTCGGTAAACGTAACGGCACCGCCATTTTATTTTACCGACAGGGTTTCGAATGTTACGATGAAATTTGTAGAGACCATTTTCTGAGGTAGGTTTATTTACCGATTGAAATTTGAAAATACAAATTTAAAAAGTAGCGCATCTTATTGTTACTTTTTATTTTCTTTTAACTCTATTATTTTTATAAAATATGTAAAAGTATGTTTTATCTTAGGCCACAAATTTCGACAAACGTTGGGAATGTCCAGGAACCCCCAAAAAATTATGGATAATGGGACGGAAAATTCAACATATAATATTGTGGAATCTATGGATAGTGAAGATACTGGAGAAGTTCAGTATGTTTATGATGAAAACCAAATGATTTTGGGTGGACCCAATGACTTTACTAATATTACCGATGTAAGAAAACATTAGAAATATATACAATATAATAAAATATTAAAATACTGGGCCGAGTCGTGGTTACAATAAGGTTGTTGGTTGTAGACTTCATTGTTGATTTTAAGTTGCTTTTATATTTGTAGTGTTGAATACCAAAAATTGCAACAACACGATGTCTTACTGTTAATCATCTGTCGTAGTCAGCATATTAATTCTTACGATGCTTTATAATGAAAGAATGTGATGAAATCTTTAGCACATACCCAGTTATAATAATTATTAACGGACCAAACTCAGACTTAAACATACAAGAATATAGGAAGTACATATTGGGCCCAAAATGGTTGAGTTTGGGGGAAATAAATGATTAAAGTTGAAAGATCAGTTTTATCACTAGCTTTAAATATTGCACCAGATAAAACCTTCTGAACTCTGATACCTTGTTCTTTATGTTTTGTTTGCATTTTGCCTCAAGAATGAAAATTTTATCTTTATTTGTTCCAGAGATGGAGTAATTTTAAATTTTCAACTCTTCTGGTGGTTCAGGGTGGCAAGAAACATTTTTACATTAATATGTAACAGCAGTTTTTTTTTTAAATGGAAAAAAAAAAAATTAAATCATACAAAACTTTAATTATATATCTGTTTTATATTTTTTAGTTAATACTTGAAGATGGCACCAGGGCAATGATTGTCAATGGAACCTTGGTTACAGCAGATGGACAGACCTTAGTTTTGCAAGATGGCAGTGACTTAAGCCAATATTATGTAGATGAGAACACAGGTAAAAATATATGACAAGGTTGCCTAGACCTAGACATTATTATAATATTCTAATTAATTTTCAATAATTCCCTCAATAAGTATTATAAAAGTACATAAAATAATACTATGTATGTGATTTTTCTGTAACTTTTTAACTTTAGTAGTTGAAAAATATATTTAAAAAGACAATCTCAAAACAGTTTTAATATAACTACATTTTTGTAATGCTCTGCCCTTTTCCTAACTTTAGTTTTGTATTTTATGCTCTTCACTGCATCTTTCAGTAACAAAATGTTGTAAGTTTACTAATGTATTGCGTGTTTAAACAGTAAAAAGGAAAGAAAATAACAAAACCCAGTTTAATCTGGTTTAATTTTAATTTTTACACCAAAAACAGAACAGATATTGGGTACAACCAAACCCAAAATAAAGGATATTCGAGAAAAAGCGGTTTAAAGTTTTAGACTTATTTTCGAGTATTGCTAGAATACTACAAAAATGTTAAATTGCCGTCTTTTGGATTTTAATAGGCTGTGATGAGACCTGGTTTATGATGTACACTAACAAAAATAAAAAATTTGAAAAGGTTAAGAAAAAAATGTGGGTTGGGCCACTCTTGAATTACCGTTATAAGTATAAAAATAAAAGTAGATATTATTATTCAAAACATTTTTTATGCCTTGGAAAACTGAACAAAGCTTATAATTGAAAAAAGAGATACGTTTCATTCACTCAGCGTCTTCTACGTTCTGCACATTGTCAGATATATCCAGAAGATCTTCTGCATCACCTTATGTTTTTAAATTTTTATAAAAATCATGATAAATGGGAGGTATGAATGGCAGTAATTCAATTAAATCTTGTTTCTTAGGTACAGTGATGGAAAGGCCATTTGAATACAGGGTTTCTAGGGTCAGTATATCCTGTGTGCTCCTCTTAGAAATAGTGACTTTAGAAAATTTTCTAAATTCAACAAAATCATTATTTGAATATTTGTAGCATAAAACAATGGGTCAGATTTACGATATTATAACCATTGAAATTTTAACCACTCGACCTTATCTCCAGTAAGGGATATTTTTCGGTTAGATATATTTTTTTCGAGCTTTTTAGTCGATACAAAATCTTCTGTCGACATTTCTACAATTTCAAATGGATTCTTTTTACATATCGCGAACGAGCGATATGTTTATATCCCCTATCTTAGGATTCCTATTGTATTCTATCTTGGAAATTTGTGTCACATTTGACATTTTCATGTTCCCGATTTTTTTTCTGGAAAACGGATAAAGTTAAAATATTCAAACTTTCTGGGTTTATAGCGAAATAATAGGAGGATCTTCAGTAAAAAATTCAAATATAAAGGGTGTAACGGAAAAAAGTTATTAAACGTCAAAATGAAAAAATATTTAAATAAAAAATATTTCCTATGAAATCCATTTTAGGTCGCAAAAATTATTTTTTTTGATTTTAACTTTTTACAGTTGTAGAGGACCAGCAGCTTCAGAACCCTATTGTTTTTGAAGAAGATTAGAAAATGGGCAGTATTTTTTTTGAATCGTTAAAAATTGAAAAATGCTCTATGCAGGGTCATTTTGGGTCAACTTGAAGGGTATATTCAAAATGATCGGACATACTTTCCGCTTAGACAGCCTGATAGGCCGTCTCAAATACTTTTTTTTCACAATACATGTTTCTATACCTAATATTTTTTTAAATCGTGAAAATTTGGGAAAAACTGAAAATGACGATTTTGGACCAAAAATTTTTTCGGCTTTTAAGTTTTTTTTGTGTTAAATACATTTTTTATTTAAATGGCATAGCCCTTATCCGAAAGAGCTCGTCGAAATGCACCGGAAATGTATTATTTGGATACTAAATCTTTTTTACTAAAAGAGCAATAAACGATTGGATGTAAAATTTTTGAATTTTTTTCATTAAGTTACTGGTACGTTCAAACCCGCCACTGATAACCTGTATTCAACTTTTTGAATTTTTTTTTGTTCTATTGTCTAAAGGGATAAGTAGACTTTAAATTTAACACTATGTGCGTCCTCCAGCAATACATTTCATATTTAAAAAATATGTTTTTTGAATTTTTAAAGATTGTTTTATATCAAAAGTTTTACTTAATCGACTATATTTTTTACAATAATATCTTTACACAGTTCCTTTTAGGCTTATTTTATTCTACAACCTTTTCTCAATGTCTCCCCATATCTTAATTTATCAATTTATTTTTTTTAATTTGAGAAAAATAAACATTTTGATAGAGCGGATAGGAAAAATTTTCAAATCTCAAACTAACTTGGATATGAATAGAGTGCTTTGAAATATTTTGTTTCAAGTCAGTATCTATTGAAATTAAATACCGCTGTCAAAATTGGCCTAAAATGAGTGTTTTCGGCTATAGATTCTAAAGTTCTTTTAGCGTTTTAAAGTAAAAAATTGAATGTTATAGATTATTTGGGATTTGTACAATTTAATGAGACCAAAACTAAAGCTTCATATGTCCAATTTATTACCGAAATTTTAATTTTAAAAATGCTCTGCAATTTCCGTAACAGTTTCATTTGAACAGAATTATGATTTTTCGAAAAGATTGCCTTGGAATTATAAAGCGTCATCGTGTATATTAAAAATTTGAAGTGTCAAAAAAGGCCGAAAATGGCATATTTCATCGTAAGTTTTAAAAGTTATTATATCAATTCGCGCTTTAAAATTAGGCATATACAGTGTTATAAAACAGATAGCTCCAAATATAGTATTTATAGATGCATTTTTCATTTTAATGTCGGTCTGCTTACCTAAATTTTGATTAATTTTTTTCAATATCGGGGATTTCCGGAATAGCCGAAAATTGCCGATAAGATTTTTTCCAAGTTTTTATTCATTGTGACTGTATTTGAACAGATAAAGAAAAAATAATTTAACTTTTGCATTGTCGTACTTTGTTTCCTATCATACGATGTCATCAGATTTCGAGTAAAACGTTTTGTCATCTAGATACCATCATCAGCTTTTAATTTTTAAATATAAACTTGTAATTTTTATTGCAGTTTCGTAAATCTTGCTTCTTCTTATGTCTTTGTGCAATATTGCTTTAACCAAATATCAACGTTTCGACACTATAAAACATCTTCAATCTTTATATTCTTATATTTGGATTTGTGACTTTATTTGTAGGAATAAAGAAAAAATAATTTACCTTTTGCATTGCCGTATTTTGTTTTCTATCATACGATGTCATCAGATTTCGAGTAAAACGTTTCGTCATCTAGATACCATTATCAGGTTTTTATTTTTAAATATAAACTTATAATTTTTATTTGCAGTTTCGTAAATCTTGCTTTTTCTAACGTATTTGTGCAATATTGCTTTAACAAAATATTAAAGTTTCGACCCTATAAAACATCATCAATCTTTATATTCTTATATTTGGATTTGTGACTTTATTTGAAAAGATAAAGAAAAAATAATTTAACATTTGCATTGCCGTATTTTGTTTCCTATCATACGATGTCATCAGATTTCGGGTAAAACGTTTCGTCATCTAGATAACATCATCAGGTTTTTATTTTTAAATATAAACTTGTAATTTTTATTGCAGTTTTGTAAATCTTGCTTCTTCTAACGTAATTGTGCAATATTGCTTTAACCAAATATTAAAGTTTCGACCCTATAAAATATCTTCAATCTTTATATTCGGAAAAGTATAATAGTTGTGAAATTTAAAATGGACTGCTATTATAGTCTTAGAAAAACGAATATATCCGAAGAAGTAAAAGCATGAATTGAAAACTACTTATCTGGTCTGAACAAAATTTGGCATGCGAATGAAAAATGAGTATGGAATAAAAATTTTGTGTGTTGAAAAAAAGGTTGTTTTTTGCTAGCTGTCATTTTGACAATTTCAAAGTTCAACTATTTCAATTAAACTATTTAATATTAAGTATTAATTTTGTGAAACATAAATAAAAAGGATAAAAATAAAATGCATGAGTTAGAGTATTATTAGTTATATACTGACAGCTGTCATTTTGATATTTTTTATGTGTAATAATCGCGTTTATAAAAAAATATTTTGTTGTTTTATTGTAGTTGTCATATTAAGATTGAAATACTTAAATATCAATTGAAATATTCTTAACAGGTTTTATATCGACAAATTAAGCGATATGTTTTCACATCACAGTCCACAGGAGTGTGATACAAAAGTAAATAATATTGTAAAACAGAATATTAAAAAAAAATTATAAAAAATCAAAAAAAAATGAAAAAATAAAAATTTCAATTTTTTTAAAATTCTTTTATGTAATAACTTTTACCTTTAGAGTCACTGTAAGTGACGATTTTGCGATATGGGTTTTTTCTGGTACTACGAATATGTTTGTTCCAATTCTGAGGCAGAAAAATTTCTTGAAAATACTTTTTTTCTATAAGCCCAAAGTCCTGGTCACACGATAGATATAAGTGACCGCTGACCAGGAACTTATAATCAATTTCTTCAATAGGAATATCTGGATTCAAAACCACGAAATTGCTAAAGACCGCAATTTTGATGTTCCGATTTTGTCCGACACATTGGTATATATAATACATCACAACCTTTTTAGTTTTAACATCATTTTTAAAATAATTTAACAGACAAGAACCGATTTCTTGTGGTCCCCTGGATGCAACTGATTCATTCCAAGTGTACATAACAATAATGGGTTTGCAACGTTCTTTAAGTCTGTATTTGTTGATGATAACGATATAAGTTGTAACGCAACTGAATTAAAATCATTTTTTTGTAATAAAGAAATTTCACTGGCCGATATTAAGAAAGCCGTAATGAAAATAAAACCTAATAAAGCTATTGGTCCAGATGGGATCCCTTCATATGTCTTGAAGGGCTGTTGTGAGTTTTTGAGTCGTCCTCTTCAACTATTATTTAATTTAATACTTAAATCCTCAGTTTATCCTGATAGGTGGAAGCTTAGTAAGGTCATTCCAATTCATAAAAATGGCTCCAGGCAGGATATTAAGAACTATCGTCCAATAACTATTGTATGTGCGGTCTCCAAGATTTTTGAACGGATAATTTTTGATATGCTCTATAGTGAGGTTTCGGGTGGAATATCCTCCTGTCAGCACGGTTTTTTACCAAAAAGATCTACTTTTACCAACTTGACTACCTTTTCCCAATACGTGCATGATGCCTTACACCGGAAAACCCAAGTAGATGTTATTTATACTGATATGGAGAAAGCCTTTGACAGAGTGAGGCATTGTGTTATTCTAAACACTTTGTCTGACTTAGATGTTTCTCCTTTTCTAATTAAACTGATTCAGTCATATTTGGACGATAGACGACAGTATGTAGAAATAAAAGGATGTAGATCTGTTGTTTATAAGAGTACATCAGGGGTGCCGCAAGGCTCTAATCTAGGACCGCTGCTCTTCATAGTAGCTTTTAACAAGGTTATGACTAAGGTTAGGAATTCAAAGGGCTTAGTTTTTGCGGATGATTTTAAGATTTTTCTTGAGATTAATTCAAGGAATGACTGTGAGACACTTCAGCAGGACTTCTGTGATGTTGCTAGTTGGTGTAATGTAAATGGTTTTAACTTAAATGTAAATAAGTGTGCCTGTATGTCGTTTACACTTAATAAAAATACTGTTGTCCATGACTATACGTTGAATGATGCGGAGCTTCGGAGGGTTAATGAACAGAAGGATCTGGGAATATTATTTGATACTACCTTGTCTTTTTCCAGTCATATAATTTCTAAAATTGAGAGTGCCCAAAGAATTGCAGGATTAATTGCAAGAAGTACTAAAAACTTCAATGTTGATGTCAGCCTTTATTTGTTTGACACCTTGGTGATACCAATTTTAGAATATGGCACCATAATTTGGTCTCCTCAGTATAACATTTGGATAAGGATGATTGAGGGAGTACAGAGAAGGTTCTTAAAATGCATGCATTATAGAAAGTTTGGGATTTATCCACTTCAGGGTTGTAATAATGAGGATCTTCTGGGAATTTTTAACAGATTATCTTTAAGTAAAAGAAGGATAAGGATATTCTTGTGTACAATGTTTAAAATCCTTAAGGGTGATATTGACTGTCCTGATATTCTTGAACAGCTTCCGTTTACCTTCAATCGCGTTAATTCTAGAAATCGAAATGTTTTTTATCTGACCTTTCCGCGAACGAATCTGTACAGAAGTTCCCCCCTGTATAGATTATGTCATTTATTTAATTTGTATGCTTCTGATATTGATATCGACCTTGTAAATCTGAGAAGCTTTAAAAAACTTATACAGGATAAATTACTTATAAACTAATTGTTGTATTGTGACGTATTCTATAAATTCTGTGTTATACATACTTTGCTAAGCCTATTGTTATTTATGACTTTGTTGTGCTGCCTGACTATAGTTTAAGTTGAATGTCTGTAATTGGCTTTTTGCTGTTGATGCTTTGAAATAAATAAATAAATAAATAATAAATGGTCGGCATTTAGTAAGCACACACAACACAGCTGATACCGTTCTGTGGTTGTTAGCGACCTAAGCCACAGTCAAGAAATGACGTGTTTTAAATACTAGTACCACAGTGGCCTAACCCACAGTTGGGCCAGTATGGCGCAGAAGTATAACTCGTTTCAACGAGTGCTAAAACGAATTAGTGCCGCCATCTGTGAATAAAAAGCAGGGTTCCTTTAGCACTGGAAAGATACTATTAAGTTGGGTTCTTTAAGAGGCCTAACTTAAATCAACCTTTTTGTGGGTTAGGATACTCTGGTTTTGAGCGTCTCAATTATATGTTGGTAAAACGGTGGGTAGAATATAGAAAAAAACAGCTTAGAAACAAAAAACATTACTTTTAACATCTTTCATGTGTTGTTCTGTTGACTGTAGCTGTTACAACATAATAATTTGGCAAATAAATACTTTTCTTCCATTTCGTCAACCATCTCTAGACGCGTTTCGCCATATCATGGCTCATTGGTAAAGCTAGGATCCGATGAAAGGAAGGAAGGACTTTAAACTGCTTAAGCAGTATTTGGTAAAAATAAGAATATCAATGGGTTTTGAAAGCCAATTTTGTTTAATTATTTTCTCAGTAAATAATTTAAGAATAAGGGGGGAAGGTGAAAGGGGATATCTCCTGCGCTCCCCGTTTTAGCCACTGTAGTAAATTTGGCCATTTTAGATCAAATACTACTTTCCCAGGAAGCAGACGAGCAGTTTTTAGAAATTATATCTCCTCAGGACCCTCAGCCAGAAGAGCAACATCTTCAATATGTCCAGCAGGGTAGTAATAATATGCAACCGCTTCGGGAAGAGGTTCTTTATATACATGAAGATAACCAGCCCATTCAGGTAAGAAAAAATACCGTTTATTAAGATATTGTGTATTTATTTCTATATTATATAGGTTGTACACTAAATTATATAAAAATTGAGTAAATTGGATCAAAATAGTGTCTGGGGCTCAAGGCACGAAACCCTCCTAATTAAAAAGTGTACTTTTTTGATGTCACATGATATTCGTATAATTTTCTCGGTAGGCGTTGCCCAAAAAGACGTCATTTTTCATAGGTGACATTGACAACCTCCATTACATGATTTTATAGTAGGGAAAATTCCCTACTGGCTTGCCATATTATGCATTTTGTCGTCAGAGCAAAGGCAAATTATAGAAAAAATATCTATATTCAATTACTAAATATTTTTTGCTAATAGGAATAATTCATATTTAGTTATAATTTACTAGCATCAAACAGTATTATCGAATAGTTTATTAAAATATTGTAAAATTATATGTATTAAATGGAAAGAAATAAAAGAAACTAAACCGTTTACCCAACAACCAATAAATGAATCATTTTTCCCGATTTTGACAATAATAAAAATGAAATCTGAAAACGCATCTTTTAATTGTCACTTTGACAACGCACATTTTTGAAATTCGAGATTTGAGAAGATTTAGTGAATTTATTGAGCATTTCTACTAATCTTGCCAGTTTAAATTACTATTATCATATAAATAATATAACACAGTACCAAAGCAGTGTGACTGCTGTGGAAAATTTGACAAAAATAGGCCAGAATCGTGATTTTCGGGGTAAGTACACATTTTTTAATTTTCATTGGCGGGGATGGGTGAGTTTTTATATATTTTTTCTACTGAGCTATGTCAGTAGATTAATAAATATCCATTATAAAAAAAATATTAGATATGGGTTTGGCTTGGTTCCTTTAATTATCTACACAAAAATAAGCTTATAAATTTAAAAATACCGGGTCCGCCAACGTGGCGGGGATGGAAGATTAAATCATTATCGAGGAGCTTATCAAAAATACTAAACCAGCATAAGGTATCGACTTAAAAGCGGCATATTTTAAAAATATTTTACATTATACAGGGTGGCTCAAAAAAGTGTGGCGGACTAAACTTGCATTTTTTTAAATGGAACACGCTATATATTATATTATTTTCTAATTCCCTATACAATTCCACGTATATTTTGTATAAAATGTCATATGTCTAAATTCTATTGTTTTTGAGTAATTGACGTTTAAAATATGGCATTTTTTGACTTTGACAGGCTGTAACATTTCATTTTTCATTTCACCTCCCTATCTTAGTTTTTCATTCTCTATCCAAAGAAACCAACCTCCGATTTACTATGTTAAACCGTTAAAACCGTTTTTTTGGTTTAACATGGTAAATCGGAGGTTGGTTTCCTTGGATAGAGAATGAAAAACTAAGATAGGGAGGTGAAAACCATTTTTCTCTAAGATGAACCGTTCCAATGTTACAGCCTGTCAAAGTCAAAAAATGCCATATTTTAAACGTCAATTACTCAAAAACAATTGAATTTAGACATATGACATTTTATACAAAATATACGTGGAATTGTATAGGGAATTAGAAAATAATATAATATATAGCGTGTTCCATTTAAAAAAATGCAAGTTTAGTCCGCCACACTTTTTTGAGCCACCCTGTATAATGTAAAATATTTTTAAAATATGCCGCTTTTACGTCGATACCTTATGCTGGTTTAGTATTTTTGATAAGCTGCTCGATAATGATTTAATCTTCCATCCCCGCCACGTTGGCGGACCCGGTATATATTTTTAGTTGGCCCAAAATTACGGAGAGACATATGATCTTTTATTTTCCACATAGATTTATGTTTGCGGTACAAATCAATATAGATTTTTTTGATATTTCAACCTTTCTAAGTTCTTTCAGCCATTTTAAATTTCGTCTGAAGTAAAAGTTGTGTCTGTATGTGTTTTATTTAAGGGATGAACCCTCTAACGGAAAATTCTAATGTAAACAATTTTAGTTGGCCGAAGTCCATTCAGAAAATAACGGCGTGCCAATGCAAGTGGTAAAACTTGAAAACCAGCAGGTTATCGAAGGAATGGAGGGGGTCATAGATTTGGAACAATTTTTAAATCAACAGGGGTTGGTTCAATTGGAAGGTGCAAGGTAAGTATTATTTCTTTCTTATTTTTTTCGGGTCTCAAATAACAAAACCTTTCCACTAAGCTATCATCCAAGCAAGAAAAACACCTAAGGCGGTCTGCTGTAACACCGTTATACAGGGTGTTTCATTAAGGTTGGCCACCGGTTCTATCTCAGAAATCACTGGGCATATGAACTCAGGGTAATAAATCAATATTAAAGTGGCCATGAGAAAAATCTGGAAATATTTTCGCCTCAATTGAAAATTGAATATTAAAATTTTTAATTTCTCCAAAAATTCCCCCTTGCGTAACATCAGTAGAAAGCCTAGATAATTCTCCACCCACTAAGGCTCATTGGTGTACAGACCTTGATAAGAGTGGGGGAAGGAAGGTACCCAACTATGGTCTATTTCTTTTCGATTGCGAACGATGACAGAAACCCGTTTTACAATAAAAAAATGCAAGAATTTTCATTTTTGACAAGTTGAAAAAGTAAGGTTAGGGATTTACGTCATAACTGACATTTTGTTGTTTACTGTTTATAGCGGTTAGAATTTTAAATTAACACTTGTTAAGGCCGCTTTACAGTTTGCAATTTTTCTTTCACGCAAGAAAAGATTGACCGGGAGTATGCGCAGAACGAGGCTAATGATCAGCTGGCGCAATTTGTATTGCTTGCAAGAAATATAACTCGGACCGTATTTTTATTGCCATTGCAAGCGCAATTCTGAGGATTTTTCGGTGATTTATGATACACCTAACTAAATATAAAAATCCCTGAGATTTATTTATGTTTTTTCTATCCTATAGCGGGTACGTTTTGTTTTTGTTAGTTTGCTTTCATGTCCTGTAATGATGTTTTGTTAAAATGAATGCACAAAAAGCGCCGGTAAGTCCTAACCAAATGTATTTTTATTTTAATGGTTGGCAAGTGGTACATCACCTACGATCTTGGCAAGTCATTGCACGCTGTAAAACGAAGTGAAATTTTTATTGCCGCAATATTAATTGCTACAAGACAACTTGCGTGAAAGAAAAATTGCAAACCGTAAAGCGGCCTTTAAGAAGATGAATTTTTAGGTTATGTCATAATGTTTGGCGTTTGGCATGGCCTTCTATATTTTGTCGATAAATCGGGCATCTTTTTTGCTTTAACACAAAGTAGGCATAGGTTTACTATCTTATGTTGCAGAAAAACGTGAAATTAACCGATTTTATGTACAGAAAGTTAATAGATTGTTTGTTTCAGCTAAAAGTTATTTTTAATTGCTAAAAGGTTTATAATTAGCATATATGTATTTGCTAGAAATCAATCGAAGGGAAATTTCTTATTCTTCTTCTGTGATTAAAAAAAAGACCTTTAATAAGTTGGCTATGCATTTATGTAATGTAAATTGGTCCATGATTTAACCAATTAGGTGAATTTTTGTTCAATTTTTTTTTCTGTCATCGTTCGCAATCGAAAAGAAACAGACCATAGTTCATTGTTTTCAAATTTTACCATTTTCACGTGTCACCAATTTAAAATTAACTTGCTTCAGAAAAACACACCGCAGCAGATTGCCAAATAAATAACTGATCACCGACCCGTAAATTGCATGACTAATAAGACAAAAACAACATAACATATAGAGGCTACGTTTTGATTACCAGACCCGCACTTGGACTTTTTACTTCTGTATCTCGCCTATTTTTAAGTTTTTTTGAAAAAAGGTATTTGAAAATGTTTATTTTAATGTCTTCTATACACAGCTAAAAAAGAAGTATCAACTTAGGAATCACCCTGTATAAAAAAGGTAAAGCTGAATGAAAAATAGAACTATTATGGTCTGCATTTTTGGTTTTAAGAAAATTTCGCACTAACTTTTTGTAACCAGTCAGATTTAATTTTAGATTGTTACCGTATCAACGAAAAAATTTCCGAAACTATTCATGCTCCTTGAGCTGCTGTCAAACTTGCACTGGACAAATGTTACTCAGATGTAAAACTAATGTGTGTTGATACACAATAAAAAACCGTACATTTCAGTGTTCATACATTATTGAACCTCTTTATTTTCAGTTATCAATATGCAGTTCTCAAAGATGGAAAATTTCATATACAAGCTTTGAATGCCACTAATACTGTACAAACTTTAAAGGATCATAACAGCACTACCGTTAACAATCAAAATACTTTAGCACCACTGACAGAGTTATCGTCTATGGACTTATCGGCAGCAAGAGGTTGGTAAAATTTAGATTCTACCTTTGGGCACGTTACAAAGAAAACTTATTTTTCTACTCTCACATGGAAATTTGCTGTTTCCTTTACACTTAAGTGGCGGGTAAAGTAGGCTATTCCAGTTAACTGTGCGGCAAAATTTCATATCCATCCTAGTTAGGATATGAAACTGACCAATCACAGTAGTCAATTACAGAGAAGCCAAATTTACATGTTGTAAATTCGTTTTCTGACAGTTGAGAAAAGTTAGGTTAACAATATGCTTCAAAAATATGCGAATCTGTCAGATCAAATTTGTTCTTTTTAAATTTAAATCAAAACATTTATGTATACACAATATTTTTCTAAAGAGTACACGAAATGGTGCAAAAATTGAAGGTATAATAACAAAATTAATACCAAAATATATTTCTACCAAATTATTGTTATTTTCTGACCGAACTAAAGATTTGCACACAAACGCACTTTCTTATTTCAAAAATATCTTTATTTCCGCTCATTTCTAGACAATTACTACAAGTTTTGCATAAAATGTACTATATACCTACCAAATGAACGTTTTCTTACTAACCTTGGTTATTTTTTTTATATAAATAATATATTATTATAAATATTTGTGCACGGGAACATTTTCTGATATATTTTGAATGGGGATCGAACCCCAATTGATCTTAAACCTTTTATTATACGCAACAAACAGAAAATTAACGGGTAATTCTTTCTTAAATGGTGGAACATAAAGATAACCCGATAAAACAGACAAAATTACAAGATTTCTAAAAAAAAATCCATTTTTTACTTAAAATTTTTCTACTTACACTATTGCCACTTCTCGTCTTCTCTTTCCACCTTAACAGTGTTGCTAGTTTGTAAATTGGCGATTATTTTGAAAAATTTGACCATAGCGAACGTTAAAAATTCATATTAATGCACAAAATCCATATTTAACTGTTTGAAACGAATTATACAGCTATTTTGTTGTACTTTCGGAGTTTTAATTCTTTACGCAAGCAGAAATAAACCCGAAAAACCTATTTTTTTTCTGTGCAATTCAGTAAAACAATATTGATCAAATTACCTGGTTGAGAAAATAAATTGTTCGTTTTTATTAATACATATATCGCTTTTTGTCTATTATTCTGCAAAAAGTTGAATGTGAGAAAGATAGATATATTCAAAAGTAAGTTTGTATAAATATAAGAACTTACCCAAATCGATGAATATGTTAAGGCCTTTTTACATTAGGTGCAATTGCAAGAAAAAATTGCCTGAAAGCATGCGCTTTGTCGACGTTTTAAACAGCTGATGCAGGTTTTAAATGGGAAAACGTGCATCAGCTGATTAAAACGTCGTCGAAGCGCATGCTTCCAGGCCATTTTTCTTGCAATTGCACCCAATGTAAAAAGGCCTTTACAGTGTAATTTGGTCAATGGGTTTGCCATCAAAATGAATTTTTGTTCAATTGTTTTTTATTATCGTATTCCTACGACCACCTATGAAATAAGAAAAAAAACACGGTTAACTTGGCTCGAAAGCGCCGAAAATCACACGCGTGTTGAAAAAAAAAATATTTCAACGTTACTGTTGAAATACAAGGCACACTATTTATTTTAAACATATGGTGCCAATTTGACAGACCACCCATATTTATTAAAAAGAAAAAAATTTAGAAAGCAGCAATTGTAAAGTGTTTAACTTATTTATCATGTATTTGTCGAGTGATTCAGAATTAGAGTGTGAAAATACGCCATCAGAAATTATAAAAAATGTTAATCATATACTGGAAAATCTATTACCAGAAAAAACAAATCGCGCTGAAGAAAATGTGTCTGTAAATAATTTTTAAATTGAAAATTTTTGCGGGCGTGCAGACAAGATTAAATTTGAAAAAGTTTTATGCCTTCGCTGGGAATCGAACCCAGATCCTCTCGATTGAGCTTTAAGTGTGGTGCCAATTGCGCTACGGAGGACCTGATATTCTCTCACCAACTTCGGTCATATAGCTTATTCAATTTTATATTAGTTGTAACAGTCTGCAATCTCCTACGATTCACAGACCGGTGAGGCTGTTATATGTAAAATTTTAAAATTTACTTTTCAATTACGTCCTCTTGCGGCAAAATGCGGAACTTAAAAATTATTTCCAGCATTTTCTCTTGGACACATTTGTCATAAAAAAATTTACCCGGATGCTGTACGATTACTAGTTTCTGAGATATGGCCGGCGGTCATTCTTAGTTGACCACCCGGTACAACAAAATATCATACGTTTATGGAGCAAAACATTTTGGGGCAAATTAATTTTCCTTACTGCCAATTTAATGATAACTCCAACAATCAAATATTAAATATAACGTTCAGTTTAATGTCCAAAATTACAAAGTCACACACTAAAACCGATCTAAACATCGTTTAAAACTACGTTAAATAAAACTTCACAAACTAAGGCCTTAATACGTCTCTGCCAAAATTTGGAGAAATTTTGAAGGTCCTGATCAGCTGGCCGATATTATGTATCTGGATGTTAATTGTCGAGAAACGAGTTCTCTGGTTATTTTTTCTATACCCGTAAGCGAAGCAAAATGTACCATTCAGCATTCAGTGTACTATTCTATGTACCAAATATGTCGAGACATTTAATAACGTAAACCCAACATCGCCGATCAAATTTTCTTAACTTTGCAATTATACCTTTTGTCCCACTAGATTGGTCAAATCGGATACTGTGCGCTGCCGATTGCTTAGATTTGTTTAGAGGTACATAGGTTCCGTGTGTTTTTATTTTCGCAGATGATACTGCAATTTTTTATACAGATACAAATTGGGACAACTTAACACGTTGACTGCCACTATATAAACAGTCTAGTATAGTCAATATATTGAATTCTCTCGCAAGATGGAGGCCAAGTTACGTGATACTCTGTCAATTCGGTACATTTAATTTCTGTAGGTTGGTATGAATTCCAGGACTGGGCTTAAAAATTACAATTTATTTTGAACATTTTAGTTTAGAATAACATGTATTTTGAACGTAGTAATAAACATGCAGTTTTATAGCAATTAGATTATTGTTGGAATGAACAATAGGTAACTAAGCAGACCACTTTAACAGTGACATTAATGACGTTTGGGAAACCAATTTACTCACAATCAGATTAGTAAATAAAGAATGAAAGTAATCAGACTATTTTGATTATGATTATATCTGCCACACTTACTCTATCACAGTCAAAGTGGCCTATTAAAGGAATTTTTTGGATCAATGAATTCTACAGCATCAACTGATGTGCTAGGCACACAATAATTGTGATTCATAGTGATTTAACGTCTAAAAAAGGATATTAAAAAATGTTAACCTACAATTCTTTTATAAAATAAAATGTACTTACTGGGCTTCACTAGTAACGGCAAAAGTAAATAAGAGTCAATAAAAGTCAAAATAAAAGGCCTAAAAAACACTAAAAACGTAGTAGAAACCGACGAAACGACACAATACACAACGTGAAGCGTGGGCTAATTCCGGCTCAGGTCGAATCTAGGGATTTTATGATGTGAGATATCAGCTGATCGATGTCAAATTACTGCTGTCATCTGTTTTAATACGAGCAAATTCCTTGACCTTTCTATAGTTACGTAGGAGCCCACTACTGATAATGAGCTGGTACCGTTCTTAACACTTTTTGTAATTCAAGAACTAAGAGAATAAACAAAAAAATCTTAAATCCCCCGTGATTTACATCATCGCAATTATTTTTTTGTTCAGGTTCAATTAGGTTTTTACTCAGGTGCCATGTGTACCACGGGTGATAAATGTAAATATAATAAAAAAATTAGCATACTTATGCAATTCAGTAAAACAGGTTAAACACATGTATTTATTACATTTATTGCACAACGGCTTTTTTTATACCCAAAGCTCTACCACCCTCACTCACACGCTTCTTATAGCAAGGTCCTCCTTTTTCTTTTCTTCCTTCCAGTCATTTTTTTTATGATAAAACACCTGCACTGTAGGAAAAATCCTTTAAGGCGCTCTGGGAGCTGTGCGAGAGCGAAAAAAGCGATTAACGTTGCTCTTGAAACGTTGAAGATTGTATTCATTGGGAAACGCGTATTTCTGTTTTCCATTGCTCTAGGTGGAATCAAGTGGGCAATGTCAGTCGAACACCTGCCATGGAAATATCTGTAAAAGAGAGCCAAATCACCAACCTGTCTTCGATGCTCCAGGCTATTGAGGGTCTTGGTCAGCTCGGGGTCGCCGATCAGACGAATAGCTCTCCTTTGAATGGAATCCAGTAGCCGAAGGGTGTGCTTGGGTGCAGAGCTCCAGACATGAGAGCAATATTCTAATGATGGTCAAATCTGGGCTTTGTAGAGTGTCAAAAGTTGATGAGGTGTGTACAACCTTTTGGTGCGGAAAAGTACACCAAGTTTCTGTGCAGCTGCCTTGGCAATTGCGGCAACGTGATCATGCCAAGACATATTACCTCCCAGATTGACCCCCAGCAAATTAATAGACGGTGCCAGGGGAATTGCGTGTCCTGCCATGACTATATCCGGTTCTGCAATGTTAACCTTTTTGGAGAAGACTGCTGCCTGGGTTTTCTTAGCATTAAATTCGACTTGGTTACTGTCACCCCAAGCCAAAATTTCTTCCATTGTTGAGGCGCAATACTTCATGCTGCCTGCGAAGATGTGCGTCGGCAGGGGATGTTTGGGGAGTCAAGGTAAAAGATGAGACAAGTGTGCTGTCATCAGCAAAGCTATAAATTGGATTTTGGGTTTTCACTAGAAGGTCGTTAATATACAGTAAAAAGAGGGTAGGCGACAATATGGACCCTTGAGGAACACCGGCATTGATGGTGAAGGTGTCTGAGAGAAACCCGTCAATCGCCACTTGCAGAGAACGGTTCTTAAGGAAGCTGGTTAACCATAAACAAAATCCATTAGGCATACCGTAGGATCGCAATTTACTTAGAAGCCCATCGTGCCAAACACGATCAAAAGCCCTAGAGATGTCCAGTGCAACAGCCCGGGATTCTCCATGATGTTCGATGGTGTTGCTTCAAAGATGGGTGACATATGCCAGAAGGTCACCTGTTGATCTGGACTTACGAAAACCGTATTGATGGTCACTGATAATGTTAAGCCCTTCCAGATACTTTAGGAGTTGTTGGTTAATAGCTTTCTCCATTACTTTTGAAATTACTGAAAGCAATGCGACGGGTCGGTAGTTGCTTGGCAGGGTCTTTTTACCTTTCTTTGGAATGGGCTGGACACGCGCCGACTTCCAGCAGGATGGAAATATTCGTTTTTTGTAGGATAAGTTGAAAAGTCTACAAAATACTGGTGTAAGTTCATCGGCGCATGTCTTGAGAACAATGATAGGAATTTCGTCTGAACCAGAAGCTTTATTGACGTCGAGTCCTTTAAGAATCCGTTTAACAAGACGCTGACGGAACACGATTTCAGACATTTGCGATTGAACTGAGGGAATGTTGGGTGGTGGTTTTCCCTGAAAGTCTACAGTGGAATGCGAGGAAAACAGTTCAGCAAGTAGGTTTGCTTTATCCCCGGCTGTGGTTGCTATTGTGCCGTCGGAACGTGTTAGAGGTGGAATAGTTGACTTTGTAAAGTTTTGGCTGACGGCCTTTCCTCTGTATTGTTCAGGAAAACCAGTGGTGCGCAGTGCGCATGCTTCTAAACTAACCTTGTATTATCTAGAGGCTCTTGCTATAATAACAACTCTTAATCTATAAGCCCGAAAAATCTGTATTGCTTTTAAAATTATATTGCTCGTGGAACACATGTGTTCCACGTGGCCTAGGTATAATAAATATTTGTGTATCACCGGTGATTCACATGGCAGTCAACGTGTTAAATATTGGTTTGATAAAAATTTATTAACAATTAATTTTGTAATTTTCACATAGAATATTTAATTAAAAAATTAAGAAGTTTACTACCAATTTTTAGAAACATTAAAAAATTTTTGATCGTAAAACATATGGAAATAATATATTATGCATTAGTTAAAACTCATTTAAATTACAGAATTTTAGGTTGGGGAGGAATAAATTAAACCTTAGTTAAAAAATCACAAATATTACGAAAAGGTTTCTAAAAATTATATTTATTAAAGATTATCTTTATCCTTCAATAAAATTATATTCGGAAACAAAAAAATTAATATTAGACAACTTTACATTTATAACATCTTAATATACATATTTAAAAATAAAAATCTTATACAATTTAAAAACCATAATTATAATACTCGTCATAAAAATGAAATAGCCATAAAACCTAAAATAAATAAATATAGGACAAAAAAATTTCAAATATTTATGTTTTTATTTAAACGATTATTTAACAACAAAAATTAAAAAATATATTTCATTAAAAAAATATAAAGTCGAAATAAAAGCATGGATATTGGAAATAGATAACTTAAAAAAAAAATTTGGAAGTGTTTTAATAAATAAAGAAGAAGATTTTCCTTTTCATTTCGCCAGATCCATCTCTAGACGCGTTTCGTCATATCATGACTCATCAGTAGAGCTAGGATCCGACGAAAAGAAAAGGGATCTCGAAGCTACTTAAGGCAGCACTTGGTGGGACACACCAGTAAGATGTGGCACGGAGCGCCATCGTGTTTTAATAAATATTGTTATGAATAATATATTTTTCAAAATTTTTATATCCTATATCTTCAAAAAAAAAAACTGCGTTTATATATAATATACATATAGTTAAACGTTTTTTTATTTGCAATTTAAATTTTATATAATATTAACAAATATTTTTAAAAACATATTTTAATATTCCTATTTATTTATAATTTAAAATACTAAGATTTGCCCCTAACAAGCACATCTTCAGGGGATCAAAGAAGTTTATTGAGGAAGATAAATAAACACATTTTTTATATTATAAATATTGAAAATAAACTTATTATTATTATTATTATTATTAGAGACCGAATTTTGTTTAATTAATTATCTTCTTAGTAAATAGTTTAAAAAATGTATAGCTGAAACCGTAGTAAATTTTATTTTTTCTTGCTCTGTGGTAGGGTCAAAATCAAAATTTAGTGAAAATGTCAATTACGCGCAGTGCAAAAATTTAAGTAAATCGACTCATTTCCGAGTTCTTATAGGGTTTTTAAGTAATCTGTTTATTGTAGGAAAAAACGTCAATACTGGTGGACCAATAGCTTTATCAAAGTTAATGAATTCCAAAAATAAGAAGAAAGTGCAGATGAGCAAAAACGAAAATAGCAAAATGAGATATTTAGGTAAGGAAAACTAGAAATAATAATTTTTGACAATATTTTTGTAGTTCCATGCGACTGCATACAGATACGTATTGTAAGATCAGAACAAACGCCCTCAAAAATATACCGTGGATTCGATCCCGCTTGTCTTAATTTATTACTTTAGAAAGATAGCCTAGATAAAAGGTAAAGGTGAATGAAAAACAACTGTTAAGTTCTGAAGTTTTTATTTTTATGAAAATTAAATATGGTAATCACGGCATCACACAAAGCTTTTATGATAGAGGGAGACATAATCAGGTGGCTAAGATCATCCACAAGGAACTGGCCCATAAACTAGGGCTAAGGGAAAACCTCCCACCATACTACCAATACTCACCCGAGCCAGTCCTTGAATCCCCTGAATATCTCTTATACTGGGACAGGCCAATAATAACGGATAGAACAGTAGACCACAACCGACCGGATATTCTTCTTATCGAAAAAACCACCAAGAAAGCTTTCATAATCGATATAGGTTGCCCACTAACACACAACCTCTCTAAAACCGAATCGGAGAAGAAGACCAAGTACTCGAATTTGGCTATAGAGATAAAAAATATATGGAAGCTAGATAAAATCGACATAATTCCGATCATAATATCGGTGGAGGGAGCTATGACGAAAAATTTCAAGCCCAACTTGGAAAAACTGGGCCTTTCAGGTTATTTATACCAACTTATTCAGAAAAGCGTCATCCTCCAAACTTGCCATATAGTACGGAAGTTTCTAAACAGTACAGGTTAAGATAAATTTCTTCTCTGTACTGTAAATAATACCAGCCTTATCAACAAAAAGCTGAGAAACAGAACACTGAAAATATAATAATAACAATAATGATGATAATGCAAATGGTAATGGTAATGATAATGATAACGATAACGATAACGGAAACGATAACTATAACGATAACGGAAATGATAACGGAAACGATAACTATAACGATAACGGAAATGATAATGGAAACGATAACGATAATGATGATCTCATGTCTGGAGCTCTGCACCCAAGCACACCCTTCGGCTACTGGATTCCATTCAAAGGAGAGCCGTTCGTCTGATCGGCGACCTCGAGCTGACCAAGACCCTCGATAGCCTGGAGCATCGAAGACAGGTTGGTGATTTGGCTCTCTTTTACAGATATTTCCATGGCAGGTGTTCGACTAACATTGCCCACTTGATTCCACCTAGAGCAATGCAAAACAGAAATACACGGCGAACCACTGCCGCTCATCCATATGTTGTTCAGCTTAGTACTCCTCGAACTTCATTGTTCAAGAATTCTTTCATCTGGAGAACGTCATCATTGTGGAATGATCTTCCTGAGGTCGTGTTTCCCAATGAATACAATCTTCAACGTTTCAAGACCAACGTTAATCGCTTTCTTCGCACACGCACCGCTCCCAGAGCGCCTTAAAGGATTTTTCCTACAGTGCAGGTGTTTTATCATAAAAAAAAAAAAAAGAATCTGGGAAGATTTTATTCAATTTTTTAATTGTCCAATTTGCATGTATAAAAAGAAGCATTATAGTATGTTATATATCTGTGGCTTGGTACAAGAAGTGCATATATGTCACTATTTTTCGTTTTTGAGATAAATGTGCCAAAACAAGGGTGTTTTAGCTGTTTCTAAACAGGGCTGTTTAAAAATAGCTAAAACAGCCCTGTTTAAAAACAGCTAAAACAGCCCTGTTTAAAAACAGCCCTGTTTAAAAACAGGTGACGTATGACAGATGACACACGCCTGCGCACTGTCTGGGCCTGCGCAGAGGCTTTGGTGTAAATGGTGGGCGTAGAAGGAATCAACTATAACTACTATGAATGTTTATTTCATTTATTAACTATTTAAAAGTTTGAACTTTAAAAGCAAATATTATAAATTTCACAAAAACTGACATATGCACTTCTTGTACCAAGCCACAGATATATAACATACTATAATGCAAGAAAGTCCGCATCAAATGGCATATTTTTTTATTATTAGGTATAGGTAAAAATTGAAAAAGCAGTTAGTTTTTGCTTACCTAAAAATCAATAATGACGTATACTGAAGCAGCTGCACGACTTGCGTTACCTGTCAAATTTGACATTTTTAATAAAATAATTTCAAAAATGCCCTTTATTATTAAAATATCGAAAAACTTTATTCGAGAAAGTTGTTTATTTAGGCAATTTTAGCGAAATTTTGACAGTTTAATACAATTTTAATTTTTTGCCAGTTTCATGAAAATTTTGAACAACCCTCGTAGATTAACTTTTATACATCGATGTAAAATCATTTGCCTTTACTTCTTTTGTTATCTTAATGCAATTTTGTGTAAAATTTTTGTTTCCAATTATTTATTTTGCTTCAAAAACTGAAATTGTTATTGATCAGTATGTAACGTTTGATGCAAAGTTTATCTAATTACATCAGTTTTTGCCAAAAACGACGTTTCTTATTTTTCTTAAGTTAGTGAACGTTAGAGTACGAAAAGAAAATATAAGGAAGCTTTCGTTGAAATTTTACTTAATTAATATTTGATCAAAAAGAATAAATATTAATCGCTCGAAACATTTTATTCAACAAAAATATAGTCTACAAGTAGGCGATGCATTCGTTGCTGAGAAACATTACATTCATTTGTTGTTTATTTCATTTCTGAAGCAAAAGTCTGAAATAACATCGATGTAGGTTAGGTTAGGTAAGAGTGGCAGACCCTTGGTTCTGACCAAACGGTCTCACGTAGTCCTGATTAGGTCCGTTGTGATACCACACGTGTTCCGTAGAACCCACCTTCATCAGATCACTGATGGTTTATGCGACGTAACCGCGGAAGGATTTTAACAACTCATTCAAACCAGCCACTACTGTTCAGAAATCTGCTCAGCCGTCCAAGTTGTAAGTTGTTTAGTTCCTCCAGGCTATCGAAAGATGATTCACCCAGAGTAGTGAACCTCCTTCTTGCGAGGCCAGGGCATTCACACAGAAAATGTTGAATACTTTCTTCCTCTTCCTCATCTCTGCAACTTCTGCAGAAGTCGTTAGTGGGTATTTGCATACGTTCGGCATGTCTACCGAAGAGGCAATGTCCGGTAACAACCGCAGTAATATTTCTCACGTCTTTTCGACTGTGTCTCAATAGCTCTGCGGTTCTCTTTTTATCGAATGTGGGCCACAGTTGCCTGGATGTACTACAGGTTGTCAACCCTGTCCATCTGTTCTGTGCAAGCTGCTTGGCCGTGTAGTCAATCTCCTCTTTGACCAATCCCAGTGGTTTGTTCACTGTATTGTCTGCTAGATCAGCTGGCATGCCTGCGCCCTCTCTTGCGAGCGCATCGGCAGCCTCGTTGCCATCTATTTTGGAGTGTCCAGGAACCCAGCACAGAATAACCCGATGTTGGTTGCCAAGTGTGCATAGATTGTTGCGGCATCGCTTTACGAGCTTTGATTTGAACATCGATGTATAAAAGTTAATCTACGAGGGTTGATCAAAATTTTCAAGAAACTGGCAAAAAATAAAAATTGTATTAGACTGTCAAAATTTCGTGCAGAACACGTGTGAAACACTTGACGTAATTTTTCTCGGGGGTATTTTTTTGTTGGGTTCGTGGTTTTGGCCAATGAAAAACTAAAATAACGATTTGAAACAATTTTTTATTTTATTGTTTGTTTTCACACTTCTCAAGAAGCTAGAAAAATTTAACATAGTCATGAATATAGGCAACGTGCCGTGGATAAATAAAAAATTATGGTTACTAAAAAATACTAATATATCAACTAATTTTAGAAAAACTCACCTAGAAAAATTTAACGACCAGGCACGTAGTGACTTTACACTTTTGGTAAAGCAAAACTAAGCGACCAAAAGGCTCGTGACTTTACTAATATTCTTTCGAAAAAAAACAACTCAAAACCCACGCTTCTATATCTCAGTCTTGTTCAGAGCAAAAAGACCGGTGGAAAATTTCAACCTCCGTGAAATTAACTGTCAAGCAGGTGGGGGTCAAAGCGCCCAATTCAAAACCGACCAATGGTAGCCGACTTTGTCACCCGCACTTTACCGGTCGCGCCGCCACACGGCTAACACGTGTACCCGACATGGGCGTAGACATGGGGGTTTTGCCACAAGGCTAAAAGTGCCTAAATAAACAACTTTCTCGAATCTGGGAGGTAATATGTCTTGGCATGATCACGTTGCCGCAATTGCCAAGGCAGCTGCACAGAAACTTGGTGTACTTTTCCGCACCAAAAGGTTGTACACACCTCATCAACTTTTGACACTCTACAAAGCCCAGATTCGACCATCATTAGAATATTGCTCTCATGACTGGAGCTCTGCACTCAAGCACACCCTTCGGCTACTGGATTCCATTCAAAGGGGAGCCATTCGTCTGATCGGCGACCCCGAGCTGACCAAGACCCTCGATAGCCTGGAGCATCGAAGACAGGTTGGTGATTTGGCTCTCTTTTACAGATATTTCCATGGCAGGTGTTCGACTGACATTGCCCACTTGATTCCGCCTAGAGCAATTCAAAACAGAAATACACGGCAAACCACTGCCGCTCATCCATATGTTGTTCAGCTTAGTACTCCTCGAACTTCATTGTTCAAGAATTCTTTCATCTGGAGAACGTCATCTTTGTGGAATGATCTTCCTGAGGTCGTGTTTCCCAATGAATACAATCTTCAACGTTTCAAGACCAACGTTAATCGCTTTTTTCGCACTCGCACCGCTCCCAGAGCGCCTTAAAGGATTTTTCCTACAGTGCAGGTGTTTTATCATAAAAAAAAAAAAAAAAAAAAGAATAAAGTTTTTCGATATTTTGATAAATGAGGGCATTTTTGAAATTAGTTTATTAAAAATGTCAAATTTGACAGGTAACGCAAGTCGTGCAGCTTCTTCAGTATACGTCATTTTTGGTTTTTAGGCAAGCAAAAACGAACTGCTTTTTCAATTTTTACCTATACCTAATAATAAAAAAATATGCCATTTTATGCGGACTTTTTTGCGGACACTGTATTTCCCCTAATTAACCAGTGCAATATTAAACAAGTTAAATACATACAAGATATTATGAAGATCCACAATGGTCTATGGTATTCATAAAAGTGGATATAAGATTAATTTCTGGTTTACAAGAATTATCTTGCATAAATGCATCTAATGGTGAACCTGTTTTAGCTTTTATTATATTATTAAATGGAATGTATATATTTGCCAGAGTTTTTACCGATAAAATGGCTTGAACTAGACCAGATACTTTAAGCGTGAGCAATACCTGTACTATGGTGATAGTAAGACCAAATAAGAGATTTAAAGATCCGTAGTTTATTGGAACGTTAAGGCCCGGAATTAGCATGTTGATTAATTTACAACCCGAAGCGTCTTTTAGCAAAAACAGAATATCTCTTAAGAGAGTGGTATAGTATAAGCTAACAGTTATATTGGCTGTTACATAAACTGTGAGACCAATGACAATATCAATAACCAAGTCTAGAACAGTTGTAGTAACACCCCCACATAGTTTCGATATACACAAAGATATGTCAATCTTTGCAATAGAGCACTTGCCTGCAACAATTAAATCAATAAAAAGTTTAATATTAGCTAAGCCAGTCGCATTATTCCATAATGAAACTTGAACCTTAAGTAGATCTAGAAGGCCGTTAACTGCCGCTGTAATGGATATAACTCCGTTTATATTGGCGCATACATTTAAAATAATTAATAGAACATTGTCCATATTCATTTTGCCAGAAGTAAAAGCATAACATGCAGCAACTACACGGAACACTCCGTTAACTCCAGCGTATGAGTTTCCTCCGAGTCGAACGCAAATGTCGAGGAAGATTTGGATATTCGTTATGACAACGTTGAAGCAAGTGACCAGATTAAATTTGGCTCCTATTAGACCGGCGACGTAGACGAAGCAGCTTATTCCATTATCAGCTTCGAGCAAAGCTTTTAATTCGAGAATCACTCCTAAAAAATAAATTCAGTTGCTCAATTGTAAAATAACAACACCATAAGATTTAATTTTAGTTTTAGATCTTGACATCCTGATTAAAAGTGTCCATGACCGTAATCCAATCCTATGACTAGTTTTTGAGTTTGGCCTTTTAAAGTTGGCAATTTTTTACTTTAAGATTTTTTGAATTTTGAAAACAAACGGCTAGGTTATGTTCATATTTTAATATCTTGTAGCACCAAGCTATGAATAAAAAAAAACGGATATAGGTTGACGTAGAATATGTTGCCGGGTATTTTATTTTTCAAAAACAAATTGAAAATTCACCTAAAAACGTAATAAACGACTTTTAATTGATTCATTTAATTATTGTGCCAATCTGGGTAATCTGTAACAATTTGTTTTTACAATAATTATTCTCTAACACATTCTTATCTAAGATATACAGGGTGAACCAGTTACAATGATTTACACAAGTGAACATTTTTAAATATAACAAAATAAAATATATAAATTATGAAGAAGAAAACATTTTGGTATGACTCTAAGATAATCTGAACGTATCATGTATAAGAGCCAAGGTATTTTACGAAAAAATATATTTTATAATTAACAATATTTTGTCATTGATAAAATAAAACATTTTTTAATTTTTGTAAATCATTGTAACTGGTTCACCCTGTATATCTTAGATAAGAACGTGTTAGAAAATAATTATTGTAAGAAAAAATTGTTACAGATTAGCATAATAATTAAATGAATCAATTAAAAGTCGTTTATTACGTGTTCAGGTGAATTTTCAATTTTTTTTTGAAAAATAAAATACCCGGCAATATATTCTACATCAACCAATATTCATTTTTTTTTCATCCACACGTTGGTGCTACAAGATATTGTCGGATATGGATTGGTACCCTTAAGGATAATTTAATCGGTTCATACTTCGCTGTGGTGCTAAGACGCTTAATAGGTGTTGAGTCTGCTGATAAGAATAGGTGTAGTGAAAAGATAGTGTGTGGAACAAGGACAAGGACATTCCTAGTTTTGTAGGAGGAGTTTGTAGACGAAAGTTGATAAACATAATTGTTTGAATTGGTTGGGATAAAGGGTTCCATTTTGAATAGTCTATCCAGGGAAATCCCCTCTTTTAATAAATTGCTGACATAACAAAAAGGAACCCCTTCTCCCATCTGGTAAGGGTTACAAAACATTATAAAAACTCAAACAGACACTTACTCAGTGGAGTTGTTTAACATTTTCAAGTGCAAGGGTAACCTCTGCCCATTTGGTCATTCAAGTAAAAATGTAGAAACATAATCTCAGATCAAAACAGTTTCCAGCCAGTGAGTAAGTGATCTTGATAATGTTTATTTAAATTGTTAAATTGTTTATTTCTATTTTGGCCTGAGTTGACTCTAAAGCAGAAGTTGTTTTTCTTAAACTTAGAACAAATAGCCTCGTATGTGAGTTTTAAGGAAACAACTCTTCTTTAGAGAAAACTCTCTAAATTTACTAATTTAAGAACTTTATTTTTATTTCTAAAAACTTCTATTTTATTCATTATTATGTAATCGTCAATTGCTTTGCTTTGCTTCGCTTAAATAAAACTATTAAAAATCTTTGGTGTTTTAGTAACTAAATAGGGCACAACAAATTAAATAAATTAAAACGTAATTTAAAATCATCTAAGCTACACGTTCCCGTCGCCTATCATTTTGATACGCGACAATATTAAAATATGAACAAAATCTAGCCGTTTGTTTTCAAAATTCAAAAAATGAGTAAATTTTTTTTTGGATTTTCATAGTTTTTTAATAGTATTTATTTAATCCGCCTATAAATTATTTAACATCCTGTACATATTTTATTTCTATAAAAGTGAAAGAAAACTTAGGGCTTACTTTTCCATCAATAAAAAAAAATAAAAAAGTTGATAGTTTTTAAGAAACAAGTGAAAACTCCAGACAATGCATAAAATCTCAAAGTAAGAAGTTGCCAACTTTAAAAGGCCATAACTCCAAAACTAGTCATAGTTGTCATAGGATTGGATTACGGCCATGGACACTTTTAATCAGGACGTCAAGATCTAGAAAATCCTAAAAATTCAGAAAAATTAGCCGAAAGCCATTTACCATAAGCTTTGTGCGGGGTCCTTTAAAACCGTTCTAAGCTGACACTTCTGGATTTAAAATGACAAGTGTCCGACTAAGTTTGGTATTTATTCAAATTTATAAAGAAAAACTTATTTTAGAACATACTGTGTTCTTTAATAAAACTAAAACTGTATGTTCAACAACATCCCTGTCAAATTATTTATGGTTAAGACGATTTAATTACAAAAAAATCAAATAAATAAAATAATGCTAAAGTAAAAACACAACTGTGAGACTGTAGATATAAATATTTCGATAGTATACATTTTAAACCCCCTTTAGTGAATAGTGATGTTAAGGCCGTTTACATTGCTTAGATTAGGTGCTACTTCATCTAAGGTGCACCTTATTTTAGGAAATTGGTTTGAACGCGCTATCTTTTTCCTTAAAGCTCGGCTTACAGTTAGACAAAGCTAAGTCCCAGAAGTATTCGGCTTATCTTGGATATCTAACCTGGTCACATTTTTTTAAAAATGTGTCGTTAGTTAGATCTCAGTGTAATATAAATATCCCATAAAAGGTTCTGCCTTTAAAGAAAAATGGATTCAATAGCGTGGATGAAATAAACAAGTTACAACTGTTGGTTGACTAACCACAGTAGTGGCTTTTGTCACACCATTTTCAGTGTTTGTGAATGGATAACAATAGGCAAAACCCATAAATTGACCCAAATTCGGGTGGTACTACCTGAACTTGATGAAAATAAAGAATTTTGCAATGAAATCAATGCCAAATTATGAAAGTGACTTAAATATTTGTTGGGTCACTCTGTAGTCTCTTTGCATACCAAATGAGCTTTTATTACTATACACCTTTTTGAAATAGACTATAAGAACCTGCTCACAAATTTGGAAAATTCCTAGTGCTTCCGGAGATATTCGAAAAAAAAAACGAACATTTTCGTTTTGCTTTTTATTTTTTCCTATCATTATTTAAAGAGATTGCCAAAAATTAATTTTACCTACGACCACTACTGTAAATACTTAAAAACACACCGTTTCCGATCAATGTAAGATTCCCATTACGCACGGTAAAAAAATCGCACAGCTTGGTAAAAAAATCGCACAGTTTTCCTAGCAACCGCTTAGCAACGGTCAATACAAACAAACTTATTCAAAAACTGACATAATCGTAGATCAAATTTGTATGTGAGTAATATTATAAAGTGAAATTAGTTTGATTAGGTACATAAAAAATGTCGAGTGACAGTGAAATAGAAAATTTAACTCCACCCAATATTAGCGAAATTGCAGAAGCTGCTAAAAACAACTTGTTACCGGCGAAATCTGAATATCGATACAAATTTACTTACCAAAGATTTATGGAATGGAGATTAAAAAACGACGTTAAATCATTTTCCGAGAATGTAATGATGGCATATTTCCAAGAACTATCAAAAACGATGAAGCCTTCCTCACTTTGGTCATTTTACTCAATGTTAAAGGCCACAATTAATATAAATCACAATGTCGATATTGCAAACTACTCCAAATTACAAGCTCTTCTGAAGAGAAAATCGGACGGCTTTAAATCCAAAAAATCCAAGATTTTGACAAGCAAGAATATAAACGATTTTCTAGAAAACGCACCAGATGATAAACATTTGTTTATGAAGGTAATATATTGAGCTCAATATAATGTTAAATGTGTAAATTTATTTCAAATCGTCTTTTAGGTTGCTCTTATAATTGGTATAAGCGGTGCATGCAGGAAACAAGAGTTGCGTAATATAAAACCGTCAGATATCCAAGACACAGGGAAGAATCTAATTATTAATATTCCCGATTCAAAAACTAAACGGCAACGTTCTTTTGTGGTGTCAGAATATTTTTACCCAAAGGTTAAAAAATATATAAACATTCGCTCTGCAGTAAGTACAGCTCCAAATTTACCTTTTTTTCTAAACTATATAAACGGAAAATGTACCAAACAGTCTGTTGGTATTAACAAGTTAGGAAAGGTTCCAAAAGAAATAGCCAAATATCTGGGACTACCAGAAGCAGCGAATTATACAGGACACTGTTTTCGACGCTCGTCCGCGACTATTCTTGTTGACGCGGGTGGTGACTTATTAGATTTAAAAAGACACGGCGGATGGCAGTCCTCAGCCGTAGCTGAAGGGTATGTGGATAATTCCCTAAATAATCAAACTAACAATTCGTCTAAAATATCATCTGCAATAGCAAGTACTAGTAGTAGTACTAATAGTATTAATGAAAATTTCATTGAGGCAACTAATAATGTAAATCTTACTTATGCTTCAACAAGCAAAAGAAACGATATACCTTTTGTCTTCAATAATTGTTCTGTAACTATAAATAATTATTGTAATGAGAATAAATAATATTATAAAAAATAACATTTGTAAATTTAAATAATCATACTGTAGAATTATTACAATATATACCTTCTCGTTGATGTTATCACGTTCTTAAATTAATAATATTGTTACCAGTTAAGATGAAAAACTAAAACTAAATGATGTTGTGTGAATAAGTAGGTCGTAGGTAAAGTATGGTACGTAATACGTGTTGTAATGCAATTACGCACTCATAGAATTACGCACTCGCCGCTACGCGGCGTCGTGCGTAACTTTTCTATTTGTGCGTAAATTGCTTTTTACAACACTTATTACGTAATATACTATTACATTACCACTTTTTATTTTATATAACATGTAAACATTGGTTATGACGTTTCATCTTTCGGGTACCATCATCAGATATGTTTTTTTTTTAAATACGGACCTATATTTTGTAATGCATTTCGTAGATCATGTGTGCGTCTAAGGAAATCATAATGCAATACTATTTTAGTCAAATAGAAACGTTTCGACTCCAATAATAACCTTCAATCTTCATCGTCGCTAATGGTAGGAGATACATAGAAGATTAAATGGCGTCAAAGTTGCACAATTTAGAGTCGACTAACATGCTTTTAAGAAATTTGGAAAATTCCTAGTAATTTCGAAGTTCGTAAAAACCGAGAACTGTCGTTTGTGTTTCATTTTATGGCGTTATTAACTGCTATAACAAGTTTTACATCTTTCTTGTCTCTTTTCTTTTCTACAGTATGTCGACGGATGAGGGTTTACAAGAGGACAAATGGACTAAAAATTGAAAGATACGAAAATAAGTCTCTCTTAAAAAACGTTTTTGCTTGTCTAGAAAATACAAGATTCCAAGTTCCAAGATTTTGAGTCCGACGTTTTGTCTGTGTTCTATCATTAGAATTGTTGTTTACCTCAGGTTTGTGTGTGCATCTTTACAAAAAACTAAAAAACCTGATGATAACAACCAAAAGATGAAACGTCAGACTCAAAATATCGTCACATCTTTATAGGAAATGGGATAATATAATAAAAACGTCAAATGTGTTATGTGTCACCTTTTTAAATAATGCCATAAAAAGAAACACAAACGACATTTTTCTGTCTTCTACGAATATCTTCAAACGTTCTCAGAATTTTTCAAAAGTATGTTAGTCGATTCTAAATTGTAAAACTTGGCCGCTATTTAATCTTCAATGTATCTCCTACCGTTTACGAAGGCAAAGATTGAAGGTGTTATTATAGGGGTCGAAACGTTGCCATTTGATTAAAGTAGTATTATATTATTATTTTTTTGGATACATTGTTTACGAAACTTACTGGAGTTTATTAAAAAAAAGTGATGATGGTACCCGTAAGACGAAACGTCAATCAATGTCTAATAACAAGTTATAGAAAATAAGAAGTGACAATGAAAATGTAAAATTAATTTTTTTCTCTTTAAATAACGTTTTTTCCGAGTATCTCCGGAAGCATTTGGAATTTTCCAAATTTGTCGACGGCTAAATTGTGCAACTTTTCCCCAGTTTATATAACTTTAGCTGTGTGTCTTTTACCATTTATGAGATACCAGTGGTGAACGTCGAATTATAACATCCTGTATAGTGTATAATATGAAGAATCTTATTGGTTTGTGTACCGGGTGTCCCAGTATGGATGGCCACCGGCCGTATCTCGGAAACTACTGGGCATAGAAACTCAGGAAAAAAAATCGTAATTAAAGTGGCTAAGAGAAAATCCTGTAAATAATTTTAAGTTCCGCATTTTGCCGCAAGAGGGCACAATTGAAAATTAAATATTGAAATTATAAATTTCTCCGAAAATTCCCACATTAAGGTATACCATTGGTAACATCATTACAAAGCTTAGACAATTCTGTATCATTTTGGTTTACTGACCTTGATAAAAGTGTAATCATTTAAATTGCTGTAACTTCTAAACGACTTATCCGATTTTAGTAAACGTAAGCTTGTTTGAAAGAAAAAGGTAAGTACTTTAAATTGTCGTATCCATTGGCACGCGATAGTTCCTAATAAAATAGCTAGAGGGCGTAATTTGTGAAAGTAACAGTTTTATTGATTTTATCCCAAAAACTCAAATCATACGGTATAATTATGACATCATAATCGGAAAATAGATTAAATTTGTAAGAAAAAATGTAAAATATCTTCTTTCGTTTCAGAGTTATTGACAAAAGAATAATTATTAACACTTTAATTGAAGATGTGATTGTTTTCATAGTTGTCATTAAGCATTCCACGACGAAAAAATATTTTTAACTTTTATGATTATGTAAGTTTGTCACTCATTATTCCTATGGCCCAAAAACTACTTATTAATCAAAATAATCATCGAATACTTCTAATTAAAATTTAATTAATTTATATTATTAATTCTAAAGTAGTTTTTGGGCCATGAAATAATAAGTAACAAACTTGCACGATCACAAAGTTTGAAACTATTTTTTTGTCGTGAATTAAATCCTTAGACAAGGGAAGTTTCTTTTTAAAAAAATTTATTTTCAACTAAAATCTAAGTTTACAAAAATATGGTAAATATGTTATAGCGTGACAATACAAAACCCGACTGAAGATTCTCATGAGCGTCTTAACTGTCTGTTGGTATCTTATGCTTATTCAGCGAAATATGAAATATGCAATATTATACTTTAAGGTGATGATATACTAAGGGTGATATAATTCCTCCCCCCTAAAATCCAACTTTAAGGGTTAGCGAGGAAGTTGGACATCGGCAAAGTCGATAGCTTCTTTTTCTTTCTTCTGGGCTTTTCTTCTAAGAATAATTACTTTGGGGTATATCTTCTTATATTCGTAGAATATGGTTCCCAGGATTAAAAGTGCATATATTGCCAAAGTCCAAAAACTTGGTGTATTGGAGATAGTATTGTATAATAGCTTCGGCTGGTTTTCAATAATGTTACTTCGAATTGATTTCAGGTCGTCCAGTTCGATTTCTTCTAACCGGAGTGTCGTATTACTGGTAAATTGTGGAGCCAAATTTGTGTCCAGGTCAGGAAATAATATGGGCTGGTTTAATTTGGTAGATTGTTTTTTATTAAATATTATTTCTTTTTGAGTGGATATTCGGCATCCAATAGGCAGGTCAATTAGATATGTGCCGGCCATTGGTTTCTGTACTTCTTCTTGGTTGTTGCATTTTAGTTGGAGAGTATCTTGTTTGGGTAGCAGCGCTATCCATTGGCTAGAATCGCTTAACCGCTTGATGGTTGATTTCGATACCTTAATTAGTGTTTTTTCGCAGGCGGAGGTGTTTTTAACGTCAAGTATCAGGATTTCACAAGGGCTGTCTTCTCTAATGTCCTTGATGTCCATTTTTAGGCAAATGAATTGTTGTGGGAATATTTCATGGCATGGGTTGCTGGTAAATGCGTAGTGCAATTTATTTTTTACTAAGAATTTATCGCGCGGGATTATCGCCTTAAACTGACTCTCAAAAAATATAGGGATAGAAAATAAATGAAAATAATTAAAATTTTCAGGGTACGTGATTGGAACATGTAATATGTAATGTATTTTATTGTTTAAAATAAAACTATTAACTTTTATAAATTTTGAAAATAAAAGTACATTTTCTAAAGTTAATTCGAGTGGAAATTGCTCTTTATTTATATACTGTTCAAGCGTTTTTAGTTCGCTTAATAAATCAGCAGTTTTTATTATGCTTGGATGCATAATTTGCAACTGTGAGAAAGAAATAGAGTTTTCTATGTCTTGAAGTATAGAGTTTAGAATTTCATACATGTTGATAATCTGATTCATGAGGTCCTTGATAAACATTGCGTTCTCACGGTACGTTTGATTCTCTATAAATATAGAAATTTGGTGTAAGCGCGATTCCAATAATTTTTCATTATGTCTAATTTGTCGTATGGTATTATTAAATTTATCGATTAGAGCAACTGATAGGGTATTTTGCCTTTTAATATTATCGGCTAAATTAATTTGGTTATTTTGCAATTCTTGAATTATTTTATCATATCTTTCTCCGTCCGCGTAATCTAAATTTCCTGAAATTGATTTAAAAATTGAACCTAAGCCGTTTATAAGACCACGTTTTGTTCGAAAAGGTTGTGGCAGTATCTCGCGTATTTTTATTTCTACTTTATCTCTTATGAAACTTAATATCTTGCAGTAATTAGAAGTGTCATAAGAGTAGTCTTTATTTTTATTAATTAATTTAAATAGGGTATCTGATTGATTGTTTAATTTATTGATCTCTATCAATATCGGGTTTAAGTCATAAAAATGTATAAGTTCGTGTGAATAATGTTCTACTTTCGTAGTTCCTAGTTTAAGAGGGATAAGTCCAGGGTTGTTGTCTAGTTTCCGAATGGAAATTGTTTCTTGGGATCCGAGGGTTCCCGAAAATCTGAAAAGAAAATTTATATTTTAATTGTCGAAAGAATACGTTTTTCTAAGCGGCCTTTTAAGATTGTCCATATGAATTTTTGGCTGATTCTCGGTAGAAACCGTTTTTTTCTGGGGATTGGTGTTTGTTAATTTACTAGATTTTTGAAATTTATTTGCGTTTTTCTGACGCGTGTGTTTTCTAATAAATACTTGATCATCTGGTTGGAATATTTCGGGGTTATCGCGGTTTTGGTTCCGTTTTTCTATAACCTGTTCTTTATTTTGTATTATATCAGAGTTTAATTTTGAATATATAAGTTTTGCCTTTTCTTTGTGTTCGTTGACATAGTCATTAAGTAATATTTTGTCTATTTCTAAATTAAATGGGTCGTTTGATGAAATGTGACCGTTTATAACATCTGTAGGCTTCATTTTTGTGACAGAATGTAGGGAATTATTATAGGCTAATATCGCGTATAACATTTTCATATTCATAGGTGTTTTTGAAAAACCTTGTGTATTCAGGAGTCGAATGTGTTCTATTATTGTAGAGTGAAAACGTTCGATTACGCCGTTTGACTGCGGGTGGTTCGGTGAAATAAAATGTATTTTAATTTTGTGTAAGCCTAAAAGTTCGGTTATTAGAGAGTTTTTAAATTCTGTTCCGTTATCACAAACTATTTGAGATGGTATACGGTGATGCGAAAAGTATCTAATTAAATTATCTGCAATTTCTGTACCGCTTGTTGAATTTATGGGGTACGCTTGGGCATATTTTGAGAAACTGTCGACAAGTGTTAAAAATTTTGACTGCTCAAAAGTGAATGTATCTAGGTGAACTATTTCAAAAGGCTTTGAGGCAGTGGGTGTAATATTCATTTTTATTTTTACTGGATTACGTTCGTATTTGCTTTGTTGACATATTTCACATTCATTGATAAATGTTTGTATTGCACTTTTTGTATTTGGCCAATAATATTTTTCTTTAATTTTTAGATAAGTTTCGTCTATGCCGCGGTGATTACTTTTACTTTCGTGGTAATTTTTTATTATTTCAGCTATATCGTCTTTATGTGTAACATCAATTAATTTTCTCATACAACGTTTAAATTTGATAGACGGCCATTTAAAATATGTTTGCAAGGTTGTTGAAAATGGTTCGTATAGTTTTGCGTCTACGAAATAAACATGATATTGTATGTCCGGGGAAATATAATCCTTAATAAAGTTGATAACGTCGTGTTCAAAATTATTCTCGGATAATTGCACTGTGAGGCGTTTTTTCTTTTCGAATAAAATTGTTATCTTAGGTTTCGCGGGGGAATGTAAAACAGAGGTGACAAATATTTGATTGTTACCGTAATTAACTGGGTCATCAGTTATTGGAATTCCAACAATAGGATTTTGCTCCGCGTTAGAATGCACTGTTGCATTTTCATCATCGGGTAGGTCATGGTCAATATTTACGTCTTCTATGTTTTGTTCGTCATCTGTTTGTACGATGAGTGATGCATTATCATTGTTGTCTTTGTTTTGATTATTTGACGTTTTTCCAAGAAGTTGGTCAATTTGATCTAATTGATCGATGTCGATAATTTGGTTTTGATGGTCATTATTGTCTGATATTAAATTTTCTATGTCGTTATAATCTGGATTTATTTCTTTGGTGTGTATCTCGATGCGCGAGAGTGCGTCTGCATTACAATTAAGAGAGCCTTTCTTATAAATTATGGTATAGTCGTATTCTTCTAATTTTATTCGCCAGCGCAACATTTTTGAATTTGGGTCTTTTAACGAAAAAAGCCATTGGAGAGGTTTATGATCAGTTATTATATTAAATTTGCGTCCAAATAAGTATGGCCTAAAATATTTGGTTGCCCAAACTATCGCCAGGAGTTCTTTCTCGATGGTCGAGTAGTTTTGTTCTGACTCGTTTAATGTTCTTGAGGCATACGCTATTGGTCGATCCTGTCCAATAGGTCCTTGAGATAATACGCATCCTATCGCGACGTTGCTCGCGTCACACGTCAAATTAAATGTTTTAGTAAAATCAGGGTACTGAAGAATCGGTTCATTTATAAGTAGATTTTTACATGTTTCAAAGCAAGTGACAAATTCCTGATTATGTTCTATTTTCGCGCCCTTTTTTTAAACATTTTGTAAGTGGCTTTGTAATTTTGGCAAAGTTATTTATGAAACGTCTATAGTAACCTAACAAACCGAGAAAGCCTTTTATTTGTTTAGTAGTAGATGGTATTGGATAATTTTTTATCGCCTTGATCTTATCAGGGTTCGGTTTAACTCCGTCAGGGGTGACTATATGGCCTAAGTACGCTACTTCCTTTCTTAAGAATTCCGATTTATCAAGTTGGATTTTAAAATTTGAGTCTCTAAGGCGTTGAAAAACTAATTTTACCCGTTCGATATGTTCTTGTAAAGAAGTTGAATAAATAATTATGTCGTCTAGGTATACCGCACATTTTTCGTTTTGTAGCCCTCGTAAAATGTTGTCCATAACACGTTGGAACGACGCAGGCGCCCCTTTCAGTCCCATAGGCATGCGCAGATACTCGTAGTGACCAAACTCAGTGCTGAAGGCAGTTTTTTCGATGTCTTTTTCTTCCATTTCAATTTGGTAAAAACCACTCGCCAAATCTAACGTGGTAAAATATTGGCATTTACCAAGCTTGTCTAGTATATCAGTTATATTAGGAAGATTATATCGGTCGTCTAAAGATTTTTCATTTAACTTCCTATAGTCAACTACGACTCGCCATTTCTGTTTACCCGAGGCATCTGCCTTTTTTGGTACTACCCAAATAGGTGAGCTCCACGGTGAATGACTTGGTCTAATTATTTTTTGTTCTAGCATTTTATTTATTTGAGATTCAACCTCACGTTTATGAACGTACGGGTATCGGTACGATTTAGTATAAATAGGGACTTCGTCAGTAGTACGAATTTGATGTTTTACTTTGTTGGTAAAGGTCAGGGGTTTATTTTCATCGTAGAAAATGTCGGCGTATTCATTTAATAATTTTAGTATTTCGCGTTTTTCCTCGTAATTTAAATGGTCTGTACGAAATTTGGAAAAATCTAATTTTTGTTTATGTGTTTCGTCAAAATTGTTCAAATTTATTTCTTGAATTAACTTTTCGTCAAATTTTTCTACTGATATTGGTTCTGAGAAATCTAAAGTTATTGGATTGATTGTATTATTTAAAATAGTCGTTATGGCTTCGCCATTTTTCGCGATTGTTAATGATTCGGGTATTTCACAATTATGAATTTTTTGATGGGGTATAATAATTTCGCCGTTTTTTATTGAAGTTTTTATTTTTATAACTTGTTCAGAGCGAGGTGTAATTGTTATTAAATTAAGACTACTTTTAGTTGTATGATAACTTAATTTTATAGTGGCAAAAGGTGTCACTAAAAAGCCCTTATCAAAATCTAAATTTGCTTGTAAAATTTTTAAATTATCAAGCCCTAAAAGTCCATGAAAAATATTATGAAATTTAAATAAAAAGAATTTAAGATTAGTTGCATGTGGTAAGTTGAAAATTTTTGAGGCTTTAATAGAAGCACTGTATTTATGCGCTGATTTTTGAAAGACGGTTGAAACAATAAATGGATCTTCTTGAATTAAATTTGGAAAATACTTAAATGCAATTTGGGGGTCAATGAACGATTTTGTTGACCCAGAGTCGATTAAAATTTTAATATTGTATTCAGGAAAAATTATATATGATAGCTCGCTCGAATTCGTGTTATTAAGAGAAATTACCGGGGGTGTTATGTTTGGTTGTCTTTCGTAGGGGTTATTTGAAAATTTTCATTTTGGTTACCCTCATTATATTCGTCGTTGTTAGTATTAGTTGACTGATCGTTCGGTTCTTCAACAAAATATTCATTAGATGTGTCGTTACTGTTGTCATAGTAGTACTGTACGTGTAAGTCATGATCCGCATAATACTGACTGGGTTGTCCTAGGTCATAGTATTGATGATCAGGTTGCATTTCGTTTGTCTGGGTGTAAAATAATTCTTCAGCAATCCATTGGTTTTGCTGAGGGGGTCGAAATGAATTATTATTATTAAATGGACGGTTTTGTCCGAAATTTGTATTTCGTGTAGATACGGTCATAGGTGTAGGTTTGGGAAATGTTCTCTGTGGGTTAGGCTTAAATACATTTTGGTTGTGATTTTGTTGCGGCCGTTGTTTAAAAACTTGCGAATTTGTAAAATACCTTTGCGGTTGATAGTTGAACCGGGGTTGAATAGGTATAGGTTGTGATGGGAATCTATTCGGCATTTGATTTCTAAAGAAATTATTCGGCGTATTTGCATTAAAATGAATTGGTGTGCTGTGCACTATTTTTTGTGTTTGATCAGGTCTTGTTTGGCTAGGTCCGGGCCTAGTAAAATTTTTATTACTGGAATTTTGAAAATAGTGTACATTGTCTTCTTGGAGGACGATTTGCAAAGCCTCACTAAGATCTTTTGGTTTCATGCATCTTATAGTTGTGCCTAAAGGTTCGCGTAGGCCTGACAAAAATGTTTTTAATGCTAAGTCTTGGTATAATGTACGTTTTAAAGTTTTATTTTCTTTAGTCGTTTCATGTAAATCGACGTACGCACATAAAAGATTTAAAATATTTAAAACTCTATCATAAAATTGCTGCGCTTTTTCTAATGCATTTTGTCGCAACATAACCAAATCTCTGTTTAAGCACGACTCATCTCTTTGATCTGCAAAATTACGCGTAAGTGTGTTACGCACATCTTGCCATGAACTTACATTTTGAATATTAACAACTACTTTGGCATTTCCTGACAATTTTGAAATCAAAGAGTTAAGTAAATAGACATTTTGAAAAGATGTTGGATTATTTATATCGTAAAATTCGTTTATCAAAGCTTCACACACAGATATATACCTATTAAGATCATTCGGGTTCCCGCTGAACTCCGGAATGCATTTTAAATATTCGGGATTAAAACGAGACATATCAGTATTTTCTGTTAACTGATCTGAAATTTGTTTGTTAAGTAAGTATTCTGAAATTTGATTTTCAATATTTTTTATTGATGTACTAACAGAATCAATAGATAAAGGAGCTTGACTTTCTGTTAAAATTTGAGAGCCGGTTGAAGGTGTACTGTCAATATTCAAATTTTTTAGAAAGTCGGCTAAATCTTCAATTTCAATAGACATTAAATTGCACTTACATTAAAATAGTAATGAAACTGGCCTTCATACTATAAGAACTTCGTAATGGTCGGCGATTTGGTCCTCCCAAAACTTGGATTCTTGCAAAATTGGACAATGTGTGTTCCAATTTTCGATAGTGCCTTGCCTGGATGGGTCTAATGGTCTGCGATAGATGAACGGCTAATCCTTAATGGGAAATGACGTTACTCCACAAAACACCTCCGCACAACAAAGTCACTAACTTTAGGTTCGATTTCGGTTAATCGTTGATACGAAAATCGCCCGTTCGATACGATCGATTCCGAAAATCTGCACGACTGCGCCAATTAAATCCTTAGACAAGGGAAGTTTCTTTTTAAAAAAATTTATTTTCAACTAAAATCTAAGTTTACAAAAATATGGTAAATATGTTATAGCGTGACAATACAAAACCCGACTGAAGATTCTCATGAGCGTCTTAACTGTCTGTTGGTATCTTATGCTTATTCAGCGAAATATGAAATATGCAATATTATACTTTAAGGTGATGATATACTAAGGGTGATATAATTCGTGCATTGCTTGACAACGAACCTATGAAAAGAATCTCTTTTTCAATTAAAGTGGAAAAAGTTATTCTTTTGGTAATAACTATTGATATTGAACTACGGGTCTACACATTTTTTTTTGCAAATTTAATCTACTTTCAGTTATGATGTAATAGTTATACCGTAGGATTTTAGTTTTCGGGATAAAATAAAATAAAAACTGTTATTATAAATAACTTCGAAGCAAACAAAAATACCGGACTACGATTTTTACGTTTTTTCTTGAAAATTTAATCTACTTTCCGATTATGATGTCCTAATTATACCGCATGGTTCGAGTTTTCGGGATAAAATCAAAATAACTGATACTATCACAAATTACGCTCTCTAGCTATTTTATTAGGAACTATCGTGCAACAAGCTTAAGTTTACTAAAATCGGATAAGTCGTTTAAAAGTTACAGCAATTTATATGATTACACTTTCAACTCTTATCAAGGTCAGTAAACCAAAATGATGCAGAATTTTCTAAGCTTTCTAATGATGTTATCAAAGGTATACCTTAATGTGGGAATTTTCGGAGAAATTTAGAATTTCAATATTTAATTTTCATTTGTGCCCTCTTGCGGCGAAATTCGGAACTTAAAAATTATTTCCAGGATTTTCTCTTAGCCACATTAATTACCATTTTTTTCCCTGCGTTTCTATGTCCAGTAGTTTTCGAGATACGGCCAATGGCCATCTATAATGGGACACCCGGTACATGACGTTAATAAAAAACAACTGAAACTCACCTGCAGCAACAATCTTAGATGGTTCGAAGTTTGCAGTAACACATAAACTGATTAGTCCTCGTAATATTTCTATGAAGCCCATTAGTCCCACTTTAATATCAACATAGACGCCAGCGGACAATTTGATTAGTCCCAACAACTGAACTTTAAGGCTTATACATATTTCAGTACATAAACTGATGGCTGTACTGAGAGATATATTAATGTTGGTTTTTACCTGAAAACATTTATTTATTTCGTAAAAAATTTTAAAATATATAAAAAAACTGATAAAAATCGTTAAGTTCAAAAAGTTCTTGAATTCCAAAGGAAAAATTTTGACGGCAGCATGAACAATTGAAAACACGGTGTTTGTGAAATAACATTAAAAAAGCATACGAAATTATTTTACTGATATATTTTGCGAAATGATCCAAAGTAGTTAAATTGTCCACATTATGGTCAATATATTCTTTGTTGAGGTCAATTCTTAATATAAAGGAAAACGTGGATATAAGGAAGTTTCCAAAATTGGTCCCGGCGCATTTAAAAAACTTTCAGTTGGGAATTAAGCTTAGAAGTCTGGTTTTAACACGAGAGCAAATTATTCATTTTTGATGTGCAAAATATTTTTCGCATGGGGTCATGGTAACGTAAAAAAATCAATGACAATGATAAAATGTCGTATTTTAGACACTGACGTTAAAGCGCAAACATTGGGGACATTTTGCAAATCAACAAAATCCCGCTAAACGATATTTCAAACGTGATTTTCTCGGAATCCACACAAAATTTTTTGTAGAAACCTGTTTCATATCCATCGAATCGAAAATTTTGTTTCGGGCGTCATCCACTGTGGAGATCTTAGCGTCTGAAAAATCGAATAGCGGGTTTTTGTTGATTGGCAAAACCTGGCTAATTAAAAGTTTTTGACGGTTGTACAAAAATAAATTTTATTGCCATTGCCCTACGCAGGTTGTACGCGCGATGTGGTGGAAACGCACGGTTTCTTGGCGATGATTCCTAGACTACTGTTTGCTCTTAACAACACAACAAAAGATATTAGTGTTCACTAGGGTTGCGACGATTTATATCAACTGATTTTTTAAATTTTAATTTTGATTTAAATTAAAAATCTGTTTGTTTGTGAAACATTACAACTTTAATGAAATTAAATTCACACATCAAAAACGACAACTATAACTTAAATAATATGTTAAAAACTAAACGTTCCAAATTTAACACATTTTGCGTGTTATGTTTTATGTGTTTACGCGTCGACCTGTTGCCGAGGCGGGTGGTCAGAGATGCCTTTTTCACCCTCGAGTCCCTTGCTTCGATCCCTTATTTCTTGTGCGGTTCGCCCCCTTTCCTCCTCAGGTGGCGGAGAAATCCAAGCCAGACCAGCGCGACGCATTAGACGAGTCCACTTTTACTGTCTCTCGGGGGGAGGCCGATCACAAATGTGAAAAGTTTGTAGAATGCAATTCTTAATTTTGGACAACTGTCGGGGTGGCAGTGGAGGAGTGTAATGCGTATTGGGATTAAATATTTAATTATTTTATATTACTTGTTTTTTTACTTAAATTTAATAAAGCTTCTAAAATGGTACGTTTTCTCTAATCTAATCAAGTCTAGAAATTAACGGTTTATAAGATATCAATAATGGTCAATTAAATATCCTCAAAGGAAAAAATTGTCGATTTAAAAATGTTTTAAGCATCACGTATTATTGCTTCGTACTTTACTTACTTTATCGGATAACCCACTGTCCAAGCTTCCGAGGACAAGTTGGCATAAGATTAATACTTCCGAACTGGGTTTGGAGACGTCCACTGACTTAGTAGTGCTTAGAGTTATAAAAGCGGATAACTTTATAGCTAAAAATATAATAAAGTATGAGCTGGGCTTGCGGATGTTAACTGGCTTACTACTGATTAGGTTTATTAAAATGTCGAATTTAACATCTAAAAATATGAATAAGTAGTAATTATTCTCTAACACATTCTTATCTTAGATATATAGGGTGAACCAGTTACAATGATTTACACAAGTGAACACTTTTAAATAGGTATAGGAAAATAAAAATATAAATTATATAAAAAAACATTTTGGTATGACTCTAAGATAATCTAAACGTATCATGTATAAGAGCCAAGGTATTTTACGAAAAAAATATTTTATAATTTAACAATAATATTTTGTCATTTGATAAAAAAAACATTTTTTGATTTTCCTATATTTAAAAGTTTTCACTTGGGTAAATCATTGTAACTGGTTGACCCTGTATATCTAAGATAAGAATTTGTTAGAGAATTATTATTGTAAAAGAAAATTGTTACAGATTGGCATAATAATTAAATGAATCAATTAAAAGTCGTTTATTACGTTTTTAGTTGAATTTTCATTTTATTTTTGAAAAATAAAATACCCGGCAATATATTCTACGTCAACCTATTCCCATTTTTTTTTCATCCATAGCTTGGTACTACAAGATAATAAAAAATCTAGCCGTTTGTGTTCAAAATTCAAAAAATAAGTAATTTTTTTTTTTGGATTTTCATAATTTTTAAATATTAGAATTTAATCCGCCTATAAATTATTCAACATCCTGTACATATTTCAATTCCATATAAGTGAAAGAAAACTTTAGGCCTACTTTTCCACCAATAAAAAAAATAAAAAAAGTTGATAGTTTTTCAGAAACAAGTGAAAACTCCAGACAATGCATAAAATCTCAAAGTAAGAAATTGCCAACTTTAACAGGTCATAACTTAAAAACTAGTTATAGGATTGGATTACGGCCATGGACACTTTTAATCGAAAGCCATTTCCCATAAGCTTTGTGCGGGGTCCTTTCAAGCTAAAGTCAAATTTTTTTAAGAAAACGCCAAGTCACTTGTCATTTATGGCACCCTGTTGACGTCTGGTCTATTTTACGTTTAGAGGTTGGCTAAAAAGACAGGACCGGACTATTTTTTATGTTCCATTAACAAACTAAAAAAATATTTAAATATTAAGTTCCTTATCTCCCATTTTAATTTATCAAAGAAGACTTTACAAATTTTTCTATTTAAATCATCGTTCTTAACTAAAGTTGTCAAGAAACTTTTGGAGATGTTATCCAAATTGGAACAAAAGTCAAGAACCTATTAGGTATCCACTGAATACTACCTAGATATTGTGATAGGAATTACTTACAATAAAGTAATGTACTAGTAACATAAATATTATCGACAATGCTTTTAAAAAATTTAACTTATCGACACACTACTCTCCTTGCTCGTGAATATTAAAGAATGTAATAAATGCCGGTAATACTGCACCAGCTAGGTAGAATACGTAAAACATGGTATATATGGTTAAAATATTGGTATACAAAACAATCACTATGCTTCATTTTAGTTATGACTCTAACTTTCAATCAGAAAACTCTATATACACTATATAAAAAACAGCCACAAAAATACTAAAAAAACCAAAAAACAACGAAAATAATAGGACGCGAACTGACATGTGAACTTGTTACGGTCCACACTAAATCTAGTAACTTTTCGGCGGAACTAGAATCAGCTGTGAATGTCATCTGTGGCTTTCAACTGTCGAAACGCCGTTTTCTATCGCGATATGATCTCTATTAATAATAAATATACCGGGTGGTGCATCGTGGTTGGACCATGAAATCCCATGCAAGTTTTATGTCGGGTTGCACAACGAATTTTAATCATAATTATTTAACCGGCAAGTTTGACTGTGACATAAATGGCATTGGTAGAAATAATTTTCTCACAATCATGCTGGCCTGGTTACCTTAATTTTTAATTTACTAATCACGCACCTTTGAATGTGAGTATATATGCCTGTCTAAGTCATTTATGTCACAGGCAAACTTGCCGGTTAAATAGTAATTATTAAAATTCTTTGTGCAACCCGACATTAGACTATCTTAATATTTGCTCTCCTGTTGACTTTAGAGGGGGGTTGTAGGGAGACTTTTTTAGGGTCTCTGTGTGGTGAGTTCACATGCGGAGTTTAAATAATTTTGGACAACCCGATCTTAACTTATTTCAACAGGATTGCGGATGCTTTTCATTGAAATTCAACAGGTAATGCTGCGAACAGGTAATGCTGCGGACACCAGCATTGATTGGACTTGTCAACCTGTGATTTGGCATTGTCAAATGTAATATGAAAGTATTATATTTTTTACTAGTAAGTTTTTTACAGTTACACAACAGAAGAAAAAGTCACTATAATAAAATGGTACTATTCGATGCGAGGCTTAACTTAAGTATTGTATCTGATATGTTCTCCGTTTATTTCCTTCAGCGACCCATTCCGACCAAGTCGGTTATACAAAAAGTCATTACTAAGTTTCAGGCGATAGTCTCTGTAATAAACAACTGCAAATGCACAGCACAGAATAATGAAAGAGCTGAAGAAAACAATGATAGATATCTTAATATTTTACTTTACTTTAAAGAAAATAAAAATATTATTTTTAAAACCATCAAGAATTGCTAGAAGGGGACGAAGAGCGACGATCACTTTTTTGTTTTGAAATGAGCGAGCTAGCTAACAACAACAGATATTTTTAAAATAAAAAGTGTTTGCCGGCATGCAGACAAGAATAAAACTGAAAAAATTGTATGCCTCCGCTGGGAATCGAACCCAGAACCTCTCGATCAAGTCTCAAGCGCGCTGCCAATTGCGCTACGGAGGACCTCATATTCTCTCACCAACTTCGGTCATATAACTTATTTAATTTTATGTTAGTAGTATTTTAAACAACAGATATTTTTTACAAAATATTTGCTTCTCAGACGAGTGTAATTTGAAAGTATTAAGTTTTTTATTAGTAATAGAAACTTTTAAATGTTTACAGACGTCATCTTCTTCAACTTCTTTACTCAACTGCTATCATTTTACAAAATTATTTAAATTTAATTTTATTGTCTATTGAATACTTACTTGCGATATAAATATCAAATGCAATTGTAGCAGCTTTCCATCCGTTTGTTACGTAGTAGCAAGCTCCAGATGAATTAATGTATACAGCTATTCCGTTGTTGCCATTCATTAGACAGGCATCCCCAGTGTTAATATCAAAGATAATGGCTACCTGAATGGTATTATTTATTATAGCTAAAAGAAGACAGACGATGAAGATAAGGTGTAACATCGTACAACATTTTATTTCGTACATTATTAAAATTTATTATTTATATTATTATACAGGGTGGCCCATTTGTCTGACAAAGTAATATACCGTCTTTACTATTTAAGATATCAAAAAAAAGTTTTTATAAAAGTTGTAAGGTATAAAAAAATATATTTTCCAAAATTATTTTTAAACATACAGGATGGCCCAGAAAAGTAGGAGAATAGAAAGATACATTTTTTTAAATGGAACACCGTATATTAGCTCGTCTGATAGATATTGTAAGTATCTTTTATTATTGTTAAGCCATACCTAAATTTACTAGTTTTGGCAATATTTCGATTTTTATTTAAATTTTGGTGAAAATAACTGTAGTTTTTATTTTTGTAGTAAGCCATGTCCATAAAAGTCAAAACAAATGTAATTGAATATAATGTCATATTTATAATTATTATTATATTTATATTTATAATATTTGTAAACTTATTTTCAATATCAAGTTGCGTAATAAAAAATAAGTTTTATTTAATTAAATATGTAACTAACTATGGTTATCAATTTATTTTAATATGACATTATATTCAGTTACATTTGTTTTGACTTTGCTGGTCATGGCGTACTAGAAAAATAAAAACAAGTTTTTTTTAAATATATAATATCACAAGAGATAAAATTTTGTCGGCAAAATTTTCGAAAGGTATGAAAGTTTGTTGCTTAAAAGCAACAAACTTAAATAAATCCTTGAGAACAATTTTGCTTACACAATTTTTTCTCGAGTGGTATTCGACATGACTATTTAACTAGAAAAAATACAAAGAACAATAAAATTAGAAAACTTTTATTTAAGAATAAAACAAAAAAATTACTTATTTATTGATGTAAAAGTTACAGTTGTGATAATTAAACGTTTGTGCATTATTTGATTGATTTTGATTTGATGATATTACTTGATCTGGTGCTTTTTCTCTTAAGTTTGCAATTAATTTTAAATGATGTTCAGAGTCTAACTGCAAATAAGGCTTCAAAGAATTGGCGTGGGAATGTCCTGTTAATTTGATAATTTCTTGCTCACCAACGCCATTTTTTGCAAGGGCAGAAATAGTGTGAATGGTTTGTTACTTTAAATTTTTTGGTATTTACGCCGATTTTTTCTGCTGAGATTTTGGTCCATTTCGACATGCTGTTTATTCCAATAGGCATGTTTTTGTACCAAATTCCTTTTTTCCAATTTGGATGAACTGTCAAAAAGAGCCTGTCACTTGTAATTTCTGGATTGGTATTTCTTTTTTCAAATAATTTGAAAAGTAGACGAATAGGACAAAGATCTTTGTTAGTGTTGTTTTTTACCAACCATTTGCTACTGGCCAAGGCTTTTGCACCTCCTTGTGTAGTCTTTGAAAATATGGGATTGTATTCGATACGTCCCGTAAATTCTTCATTTAGGTCTAATTCTTGGTGGAAATAATGTACTTTGCAGTTCACTGCTTCGTTGCCTCGCCACGCAAGTTCAAAAGAAAATAAGTGAAATATTTTTTTCTGTAGGCCGTCTGGGGTGTCTTCGTCATGAATTTTTATCATTTCCAATAATTCTTGTGTTGTAAGGGCTTTCGAACTTGTTTTTCTTTTTTCTTGGTTACCTTGAAGTTGTTTTCGTTTTAAGTCCTTTGCCAAACGGGCTGATTTAAAAAGAATGTCGGTAAATGGGTCTATTTTTATATTAAATTCTTGATAATACTTTTCTTGTAGCATCTGCGCCGTGGTATTCCATATGCTTTTGATACTTGACTCTTTGTAGTCCTCTCCATTTAGTTTTTTTATGTTGTAAGCATAATCTTCCATAATTTTTGCTAATTCTTCGGCTGGAGTATGCTTTTCAAGCTTATAATCTCTTATCAATAAGAACTGCGAAAACTGTCGCCAAATGGAAGTTTTGGAGATACCCGTATTTGGAGGTATATTCTCCGACACTGCCTTTTTAATTTCTGTAATGGATTGTATTCCAAATCTGGTTTTTTCTTTAGAAACACTCATTTTTGAACTAAAATAATTTGACGTTTGTTAACAAGAAATAATACAATGACATTTTAAATAATTAACAGAACCATGGTAACAAAACTTCTTTCAATCAAAAATTAAAATTTTGCCGCGGCAAAAATCACATGTGAATTTTGTCCAGGTAGGTGCAGGTAGTAATTTTGCCAGTAGAAGACCGGCCGTTGCTATGACATTTTGCCAGTGTAAAACACTAGTTAAATAGTCACCAAAATTTAAATAAATATCGAAATATTGCCAAAACTAGTAAATTTAGGTATAGGTATGACTTAGCAATAATAAAAGATACTTACAATATCTATCAGACGAGCCTAGTAAATATAGGGTGTTTCATTTGAAAAAACAGAGTTATTGTATTTTAAAATTTTGTATATTTGGATGTCAACGGAAAACACCCTATACAAAATTTTCGGTACTTAAAGATTTAAGACAGTTTTTCTATCTCTAAACTTAAGAGCTTATGAGAAATTTTCGAGACACTTATTAAGAAACAGATAATTTTTTTTCCAAAATTTTAAGAATTTTGCATTTTGTTTGGCAACGTTGCAAAAAATAAAAAAACTAAATATGGCGGTATATGGATAATTTTGTACGGAAACAAGAAATGCCAAAATATATAGGGTGTTCCATTAAAAAAAGTATCTTTTTATTGTCCCACTTTTCTGGACCATCCAGTATGTTTAAAAATAATTTTAGAAAATATATATTTTTATACCTCATAACTTTTATGAAAACTTTTGTTTTATATCTTTAATAGTAGAGATGGTATATTATTACTTTGTCAGACAAATGGGCCACCCTGTATATAACTTTCCATAAATAATTCCTTGTCAAAGTTGGATGACTTTTTTTTATTCTATCTAGTTTTAAATTAAAAATGTCCTTACCGAAAACGCCAGGGTTATTGGGAGAACAATAGTATTGGACCGGATTGTTCGCAGTTGCAGCATTTTTTTCAGTTTCATTTCCTTCGACGGCTCTTTTTTGGATATTTCTTATACCCCTCCTCCAATCTATAATTAAAGCTTATAATATAAAACTCATTATAGTCTATTTCAGAAGGTGTAGAGTAATAAAATGGGAATTTCGTCCAGTTCGGCTCAATTTCGGTGTCGGCCATAGTCGCATGTAAATTATGTGCATTAAATTATTTATGATAACTAACCAAAGAAAAAAAAATTTGATAAAGAACAAACTATTAACTATAGCAAATTTACAGAAACATCGTATGAAATATGCCGTGGAAGATCGAATAAATTCAATGAAAAATAGCTATTAATATAACGAGATTATTATGCGATTTATAATAGTCGAGGACATTACTAGGTGACGAGGCAACAGCCGAGTCACCCGCAATGTCCGGGACGGTGTTAAATCGCTAATAATCGAGTTGTATTCAAAGCTTTATCGTATCATTGACAACGGCGATGCGAAAATAAAAACAAGGTTTTATGTCATTTCATTTTGGCATTTCAAAAAGTCATCATTAAAATCATGCAAGATTTTGATATTCGTGACGATAGCTGCAGCCAACATTATAAGGTTGAACTTGCTTCCGGACAAATCTAAAATCCATTATGAAAAAGAATATCGGCAGTTTTGTGAGTGGCGAAACAAAGTACATGTTCAAGGTGCAGAAGAAACGGTATTGCTGGCGTATTTCGCAAAACTCTCTGAGGAATACTCTGCTTCATCCTTATGGCCGAAATATTCCATGTTACGAGCAACTTTAGAATTGAAGGAAAGAGTGGAAATCGACAAATACGGCGCTTTAATACGTTTCATCAAGAAGAAAAATGTTGGATATAGAGTAAAAAAATCAAAAGTATTTACAAGAGAACAAGTCAACGAATTTGTGTGTTCTGCCTCAGACGAGAAGTTTTTAATGATGAAAGTGGTTTTTTTAATTGGAATTGGAGGAGCCTGTCGAACTAATGAATTAGCGAAGATGACCACGGAAGATGTTGACGCTTTAGAGGACAAGCTGATTGTTACTATTCCCGACTCAAAAACCCACAAGAAAGTATTTTCGCTGTGATATTTGACGGCGAAGTCAATCTAGAGCTTTTATTTAAAAAGTACGCAATGTTAAGGCCAGACCATGTCACTCACCAAAGATTGTTTGTATCATATAGAAAAGGGAAATGTACGGTACAGCCCTGCCGCATTCACTTCTTCTCTAAAATACCTCAAAAAATAGCTAAGTATCTCTTACTTGAAAATCCTAATTTGTATACTGGTCACTGCGTTAGAAGATCTTCGGCAAATTTTCTTGTTAATGCTGGAGGAGATATATTAGACCTACAAGAACTTGGTGGATGAGAATCGGCGAAGGTTGCTAGAGGGTATTTAGAAGAAAGTGTGACCAAGAAAGTTTCCATTGCTCGCAAAATTCAAATCGGCGATGTTTCCGGCAGTGGATTAAGCACTGGGGAACCGCGCGAAATCGAAAGGAGTGCTTGCTCGGTCATTAATCAGTCTTCAGAGGGCATACCTAAGATCGTGGACGTTAAAGACAAAGGTGTATCCATCAAATTTGAAAACTGTCAAAATATTGTTTTACATGTTCATGAAAAATAGTTCTAATATTATTTGGTATCTAACGTATTATGGTTTCGTAACTAACGTATTAAATTATGGTAACTAATGTATTATGAGTAACTAAGGTGTTATGTAGGTTTTAGTACGTTTATGATGTTAATAATTATTAATAAAGCTATCATATAAAAATGCCTTAATCTTCAATGATACGATAAAAATCTTAAATCTAGTTATTTAAAAAAAAGATGAAATGCTGCCCAAGGTAATATGAAAAAACGATGGAAGTTTATTAACAAATTAATATACAATGACAATGGATAAAAAAACATAGGTAGGTAGTCTTAATATTAACGGGATACAGATAACTGACAAAAAAGCGATTTCTGAACAATTTAACAATTATTTTGCTAGTATAGGCTCGAATATTTTAAATGATATAAATCTACAAATACAAAATAAACCTAATATTAAAAAATTTACTAAAATAACATGTAATAATACAATATATCTTGAAGACGTAGACATAAATGAAATTGGTCAAATTTTATCAAAATTAAATACTTACTCAGCCGCAGGCTACGACGACATATCAACCAAAAATATAAATTTAATTAAAGATACACTTGTTCCTGTATTGGTTGCACTAATTAATGACGTATTACATAACGGGATATTTCCACAGGTTCTTCGTACCTGTAGAGTGACCCCAATACATAAATCTGGACCACGAGATGCGGTGGAAAACTACCGGCCAATCTCGGTGGTCAGCGTGTGTTCAAAGATACTCGAAACTGTAATAAAGAAGAGACTAACAAGTTTTATTAAATGAAATGTATCCTACGATAGGTATCAATATGGTTTTCTCGAGAAAAGTTCCACACTTAGTGCTACTACTGATTTTGTGAATCATCTCGTGACAGAATTAGACAAAAAAAGTATGTAGTTGCTGCCTATGTTGACTTACAAAAGGCATTCGATGTAGTAGAACATAGAATGCTTCTGGACAAACTCTATCGCATGGGTATAAGAGGAAAATTACACTCGTTGCTACAAACTTTCCTAACAGACAGAAAGCAATTTGTATCGCTAGGGAACAATACTAGTGATATGGGTGTCAACAGGAGTGGTGTGCCCCAGGGTTCTGTCCTGGGGCCGCTTCTTTACTCAATGCATGTCCTAAATCTTAGACATGCTAATCTGTCCGGACGATATTTCGCATATGCCGATGACACAGTTATTATATATAGTCACTATGATCTTAAATCATTACAAAAATGATAAATAAAGACCTTAAGCTCTATGAAGAATGGCTGTTACATAACAGACTAAAGCTAAATTTAAAAAGACTATATATATGTTGTTTCGTCATTCAAATCTATAATCGCGCGAATTAAGCATTAGGATAGGAACTAATAAAATTGAGAGAGTGGAGTGTGCAAAGTACCTTGGATTGTGGGTAGATGAAAGGTTAAGCTGGCATAAACACATTGAACAAATACACAAAAAATTAAACCAATGTTGGGAGCACTATACAGGTGCCGAGATTATCTGAACAATGAGAATTGTTACTTGGTGTACAATGCATATATTCTTTCTAATATAAGGTATCTGGGGCCTATGTGGTAGGGGACTTTTTAACAAAGTAGAAGTTTTACAAAGAAAGTCTATAAAAATACTTTTTAAATTAGGGTGGAGAACACCAACAATACAACTTCATGAAACAACATCCCTGTGTCCCATATCTGATATTTTAAGGTTGGATCAGTGTAAGCAAATATATAAAATTTTGACCAATATACTTAAATGCAATAGTTACTTAAGTCAGATAAATTATATCCATGATTATTCGACGAGACGGGAAGGTAATTTGTATCTTCCGAACGTGTCTTCTTCATTACCACTTAACAATCCAATTCATAGAGCTATAAAATCATTTAATCAAATACTCAATAATATTAAAACTAACCCAAATTATGGAAAATTTGTAAAAGAGTTGAAATCCTATATGAAACATTGAACTAACAGTGTTTGATTTTGTGTATATATATTTATTGTAGCGTATATATTGTATTATCTATGTTGTGAACAAATTACAGCGAAAATGTGATACCTACTTGACTTTAGAGATTTTTTATGCTCCGATACCAGCACTCATGTGCTGCTTAGGAACTGCTTTGATGATTTAAATGTATGTATTGTTACCATTATATTTTATGTGTGAAATAAAGCATGTTTATAAAGAAAAAAAAGATATAGCTGAAAAACATAGTGTAAACATTGCGAATTAAATCCTATAGAACTTATATGGGCGCAAGTGAAACGATTTGTAGCAACACACAATACGACATTTAAAATGAAAGACGTTAAGAGCTATTGTTTGATCAAGCCATTAAGGAACTGACACCAGAGAACTGGCGAAAGCCACTTTCATAATCTGGCATTGATTTCATTGCAAAATTATTTATTTTCATCAAGTCCAGGTAGTACCACCCGGGTTTGGGTCAATTTATGGGTTTTGCCTAGTGTTATCCATTCACAAACACTGAAAATGGCGTGACAAAGGCGTGCTTTATGTACATAGTATTAGGTACACTTATTTTTTATTAACCAAAAAAAATACTTTATACAAAAATTAAATTATAAAATATCATAATATTCTTCGTCATCCAAGAAACTGTCATCTTCTCTTGACGTTATAATTAACGGGTCGACGGTCCGATCGATCAGGTGGTCAATATCCCACATTTTCGCCTCTTCTTTAATGAATGACAGTCCATCATGAAATCAATGCCAGATTATGAAAGTGGCTTAAATATTCTTTGTCTTACTCTGTAGTCCCTTTGCATAACTAATGAGCTTTTATTATTCTACACTTTTCTAAAATAGACTATAGAGTATATTTATAATGCGTTATTTTTGATAAACTTTTAAACCTATAGAGATTTATATTTTCATTTTCTAACTTTAGATAATATTATAGGGTTGTTATAAAAAAGGAACTTTGTTTTTTTATAATAACTTTTTTATTTATCGTCCAATTTTATTGATTGATGGGTGAATCAAAGAGACCGCTACTCTCACATTTTTAACATTTGTTAGAAAAAAATAAAATGGCGAAATTCTTAACCATTTCTGAACAGAATAAGAGGCCGTACATGCAAATAAGTTAAAAATAGTTGACGTATGACAAAATAAAGACATGCATGTTTTTTTTGACGATAAAAACTTTAATTTTAAGAAAATTCAAAGTAAAAGAAATTTTACGAAATTTTCCTGCTGTAGGTACAGTATAAGAAAAACACAATTTACGGCTTCGTCAAAAAACTCCCTTAACGCAGTCCATTGCAAGACGCGAACGAAACAATTTGTTAATTAAAATAAGTAGAACTGTCAAAAAAGGCAAATAGCATCGACAACATAAAATAAGCTTCGTTTGTCATCGTTAAAAAATCGAAATCAACATAATAAAACATACATGTATGTATTTTATCATACGTCGGCTATTATTAAACATATTATTTGCATGTACGACCTCTTATTCTGTTCAGAAATGTTTAAGATTTCAGAATCTTGCGCGTAAAGATATACAGTGCTGTTCAAAAAATTGCCAGCGAGTTTTAAAGTTTAACCATGTTGAGGTGTGGCCGTCATTTAGTTTTTTCAATAAGTATTAAAAATATGAGATTAGCTGTTTTTGATTGATTTATTTATTGTCTTTTAAATAAGATAAAAATCAATAAGATCGGTCCATAAATAAAAAAGTTATTATATAAAAACAAAATTCCGGGTTTTTTATAACTCTAAATAAAATCTGTATTTTATTTTCCATGTTAAAAGATGACATTTTTCCAGATTCACTTAATTTTTTTTAACTTACCATGTGCAATGGAACTGCAAAAAAGTACAAAAAAGAACCATCCAATTAGTTGGGTTTTCATCTTGTTTTTGGTACTAATGTAATTTAACAGTGTCTAGAAGGTGTAGGAAACTCGACAAAAATCATTTATATACAAAAAAAATTGACTTTATTTCTTTCTAATCTAATTTTATTTACCTTATTTTGCATTACCGTGGTCTAATACATTATTTTTTATTACTATTTTTTCTTGCTTATAATTACAAGCTGTATAACCCAAATAAATGTAATTTGTTAAAAATAGATTACCAGAATCTATTATCAAATATTCAAAAATGCACGTACAAATTTTAATATTGTTATAGAGTAGTTTATATTGAGTAGATAACCCAGGACATTGTATGTAAATGATATACATATGTCGTTCTGACATAAAAAACAGTTTTTTCCAAAATTTTAAGAATTTTGCATTTTATTGGGCAAAGTTGCAAAAAATTAAAAAACTAAAACTAAATATGGCTTCATATGGATAATTTTGTAAGGAAACAAAAAATGCTAAAATATATCTGGTGTTCCATTTAAAAAAATGTATCTTTTTATTGTCCTACTTTTCTGAACCATCCTGTATATTTAAAAATAATTTTAGAACAAATATTTTTTTATACGTCACAACTTTTAAGAAAACTTTTTTTTTGATATCTTTAATAGTAGAGACGGTATATTACTTTGTCAGACAAATGGGACACCCTGTATATATGATTCACAGTGGCGGCTCACGGTCTTAAAAAATGCTGAAGAGCTAGATACAGTGCGGGTACTTAAACAAACATCGAATAAAAGCCCGTGTAACAAAACGTTTCTCTTATCCTCATCTGTCCCAGGACTAAAAGGAGTTTCCAACAAACTACAAACTATGTCATTAATTGGGCTAATTTTTAAAACACATAACTAAGTAGATACGTACACTACTGAATTACCTGAAAAATAAAAACAAAACTTTTTAATCGCACAGTAAATCACGTAAAAACGATATCTATAACCGTCAGTTTCGTGAAGCCTCAAAATAAATACCTTAAAGTCAGGCGAATCAATGCTTAAACAATGGTGCAATACGACATCTATTTTTAAAATGCCCTTCATCATAATGCAAATTGTTACATGCTGTTTGCGTGACTGACGTCACGTAACCATAGCAACGGTGAATATCAAAGCCATGTTGGACGTTGGGTGTTCACTTGCTTTGAGCTAACGGACACGGTCGGCTGGGGCGCGCCAAAATGCACGAGTGTTTTTAATTATTGTCCATCGGAGTTAACCGTGGCCCTATTATGCATAACTACATTCGGATTAAATTGTTATTATTATTAATTCAAACATTATTATTTTTTAAGGGCTAAATTGGTACATTAATATTTAATATTGTCGAAAAACTTTCCTCCTGGTTTTATTTTATTTTTTTTGGTGAAGAGCCCCTTTACCTACGTCACCTGACTATGCTCAAAAATTCAGTTTTTGAATATAGATATAACACAAATTTTGTGTGGTCTACCATCAATCGCTGTGGTTACCATGGTGGTCAATAGTTATCACAAACAACCCTGATTAGTATTGAGCTAACCAATCCACGTTGATTGTGAGAAAATTGTGTGCCTGGTTAGTTTAATTATTCTTTAAAATCTTGGTGCAACCCGACCTTATTGAATCAGGAACAAAAGGATCTTTCTAAATAATTGAAAATATTTTAATTGTGTCCTATAAAATATAAAGTTTATGTTGTTTTCTTTTAATTTTGAATATGTATATTTAAACACAAATTTTTTCTATATTTACCATTTATTCTTATATCTCTACTTAAATAAAGAATATTGACCCGTTTAAAAACTAGAAATCCTACACAAATATGATATTCTATTTCTTTTTAGGTAAATACAATATTGGCCATACTTCTACTATTATTACTGAGGGCCTAAAAAATCTTATAAACAAAAAAATAACCATAGGAAAGACAGAGACGGGGCAGTTATTGGTGGGAAAAATTATTAATGTAACCAAAAAGACTGAAGCAAGTACGACTAAAGTTAATAGCAGTAAATATAGTTTGGACACAAATGTTACCATTAAGAAGAAAACTGTTTTACCTCCTAAGAAAATTAATAGGAACGTTAACGCGACATCGGATGAGGTAGTTATTTATGTTTATTAGGAGAAGCGCTAGAATAATTGTCCGCCTAACGATGAAACAAAAACATTTTTAATAATTTTATGTTTCAACACAATCCCCATCCCTTAAATTCACTTGTACAACTGTTATATACACTCATCAGCAAAAAAACCGGACAAGGAAAATTATTACCAACTTTGATATTAATTAACTTTTCTGATTTTAAAATATCCTTAATGAAATTTTCGAAAGATGGTGGCCGATACCGAGGGCAACAAATGCTACTTTTTTTGCCTTACGTTCTTACACCCTGTGGAAAAAGTAGGCAGTGCGATGATATTGCAGTGCATTTCATATGGAAGTCGCATGTTTTCTTAACATTTTGTTTTTTGATTCGTCCCAATAACTGTTCTTTTTAAAAAGATATAATATTTAAAAAAAATCATTTTAATTTTTCCAATGTTAATGAAAAATAAAAAATTAAACGTGATAAGTTTCAGAAGTTGTTGCCCGTGCTGTGGCACTAAACTACGATGGCCGAAACATACGATATATCGCTAACGTCTTGGGTGAGGCTAAGAGTACCGTACAGGATGCAATCAGCCGCTTTCGAGAAACTGGGGAGTACAGTTTAGGGTTGTTTGACGACTAATGGCTGAAGATGGTAAACCGCGATCGCGTAGTCTTACGTCTTCTCCCTGATCCTTGACGCCTAGAATACTTATCGAAAGCGACTGATTGCATCCTGTACGGTACTCTTAGCCTCACCCAAAACGTTAGCGATATATCGTATGTTTCGGCCATCGTCGTTTAGTGCCACAGCACGGGCAACAACTTCTGAAAGCATGTTTGGGCAATATTTCAAGCTTGACACTGATAATGACGATTCAAAAAACAAAATGTTAAGAAAACATTTATTTGAATTCCGCCAGCAAGTTACATTTTTTTGAGGGGGTAACTTCAGCACCCTGTAGCCCCCTCAAGTTTTTCATTTTTTGGGGGTTGAAAATTTTTTTTTGGTACATCTTATCTTTAATAAAAATAATTGAAAACTTGTTTTTCCGCATTTGTCTTATTATCCCCAGAAAAAAATCGTAAAGAAACGATGAAAATAGGACCATCACAGTAGAAATTCCCCTTAACGCAACTGAAAAAGGAGTGCCTGAGTTTTATCGGCATTTACGTAAAGGTCATTACTACTGAACCATTCATGCAAAGCTTCAAAATCACTGTCACGCTCTTCCTGCAAAACATCCAGGGATTTGTCAGATACCACCATATAACCAGGTTTTGTTTATTTTTAGGTTATTAATTTAGTTGACGATGAAGATATAGAAACTGAAAAGCCTCGTAGTGAAAAGCATGTAGAAAATGGAAACGCTTGTGCAAGGACTAGTAATTCCAAGATGTTGCCTGTACCTCCAATGGATTGTAAGTAAGGATATCGGCTATTTCCTCCCCTGTTGACTTTGGAGCAGAGTTGTAGGGAGTCTTTTTTAGGGTCTTTGTATGGTGAGTACACATGCGGAGTTTGAAAAATTTTGGACAACCCGATCTTAACTTATTTGAATATGATTGCGGTTGGGTTTTCATTGGAATTCAAGAGGTGTTGCTGCGGACACCAGAATTGATTGGACTTATCAACCTGTGATTTGGCATTGTCAAATGTAAGAAGAAATGTAATTTGAGAGTATTCGATTTTTTAATAGTAATAATTTTTATTATGAGTCACGCAATAGAAGAAAAAGTCACTGTGATAAAATGGTACTCTGCAGGGAAAAGCTTAAATATTGTGTCTAATATGTTTTCCATTTATTTCCCTGATAGACCCATTCCTGCCAAGTCGGCAATACAAAAAGTTATTACCAAGTTCGTTTATTTTCATCGTTGTTTCAAAAAATAGCACTCCTCCTTCGGAGTCGGGCAATTTATAGTTTGAAACAACGATGAAAATAAACTCATGCAGTTATCAAAAAACATTTAATTTTCCAAAATTTTCGGAAATTTTTATGCACTTATGGTATTATCAACCGTAATATACCGATAGAGGAGGCGTCTTATCGGTAATACCGCTGTTTTTTTACAAGAAATCGATTTTCTGATAATTTTCACGAAATCTGATAAGATCCCGAGAGCTTTAGCTCGAGGGTCTTATCTTTGATTATAAGTAAAAATTATATTGAGTTAAAATTTTCTTAGAAAATCTAGATTCGAGTGAAAAACAACGGTATGAAGATAAGACGCCGCTTCTAGAGGTGTATTTTATTGGATAATTTACTGAAATCGAAATAAAAGCCGTTTGTGATAAAGGAAAATATGCAAACACATCATTATGATTTACTTTTAAGTTTATAAAGGTGCCACAACTAACAATTAATTAAAAATCCAAGACTAAATCAGACGCGTGGAACGTCAAAAATCAAATTCGTACATCAATTGTCATCACGCTTGCCATAAAAACGCCAAGATTTCTTAAGCTCGCGTCAAAGCAAAGCACACTGGGTTTAATCTTGCATACATTTTGGCATAAAATATTTGTTTCAAAATGTCAAAATTAAGTTAAGTTTATGCCCTAAAATCACCTCAAATACTGTTGTGTGTCACTTTTATTTTGTAGGTGTTATAATATTTATTTATTAAACTTGATTTCTTGAAATAAATCACTGTTTGTTTGACAAAAAGCTACTGTGGTCTTACCGAGCTAGTCGTAGGTCTTATCGGGTAAGACCACGTTACCAAGGTGGTTGCTATGAAAATTTGCGTTCTGATTGGTTCTATACAGGGTGTGTCAGTAAGGTGTCGGGCTTTAATAGCACTTAAACTATCAAAGATAGGGAAAAAAGTGTAATACAAAAGTTAAATGGTTTGTTAAGATGCATAACCTAAAAATATTTTAAAATCTACAGGGTGGTCCTAAAAAGTGGTACTGATTAATAAAAAAGAAAATTAAATGAGACACCCAGTATAATTTTCCAGAATATGATTCAATAGAATAAGGACTTTGCAACCATCTTAAAATTTTTGAAGTAAAATGCAACGTTGCCAAGTAATTAATTTTTTTCCGAAATTTTAGTAATTTTAAGGGTATCGTAAAAAAATCATAGTAACCTGTGGATTACCCCTAGGCAAATATAATTTACATTGTGGGTACTTTAAGGTACGATATATTGATCGATAACAATGTTTTTTAAATCTCTTATACAGAGCGTTCGGTATAAGTTGGACAATTCGACAGTTTTAAAAATGCTTTATTTCAATTTTTTAAATAGGACCCCACTAATTTTTTTAGGCAAAAGGATGTATCTTTCGAAAACCTTACTTTTTTGTTAAACATGTCATATATCTAAATATCATAGTTTTTGAAATATTTTAGGATTTGTCTTAACTTAGGGTAAAAAAGGAAAGTTCTAATTGAATAATTTAGTCAAGATTGCTTTGGAACAAAAAATAAATAATTTTCTTTGTCACAGCTGTCATTGCAAAATTATTTCGCTAACATTGTGTGCTTTATTACTGTTTAAATTTTAGTTTCCTGAACGAACTTTATCATAACTCATATTTTTCTATTTCGATAAAGTTAGTTCGGGACACTAAATTTTAAACAAAAATGTTAGCGAAATAATTTTGCAATGACAGCTGTGACAAAGAAAATTATTTATTTTTTGTTCCAAAGCAATCTTGACTAAATTGTTTAATTAGAACTTTCCTTTTTTACCCTAAGTTAAGACAAATCCTAAAATATTTCAAAAACTATAATATTTAGATATATGACATGTTTAACAAAAAAGTAAGGTTTTCGAAAGATACATCCTTTTGCCTAAAAAAATTAGTGGGGTCCTATTTAAAAAAATTGAAATAAAGCATTTTTAAAACTGTCGAATTGTCCAACTTATACCGAACGCTCTGTATAAGAGATTTAAAAAACATTGTTATCGATGAATATATCGTACCTTAAAGTACCCACAATGTAAATTATATTTGCCTAGGGTTAATCCACAGGTTACTATGATTTTTTTACGATACCCTTAAAATTACTAAAATTTCGGAAAAAAATTAATTACTTGGCAACGTTGCATTTTAGTTCAAAAATTTTAAGATGGTTGCAAAGTCCTTATTCTATTGAATCATATTCTGGAAAATTATACTGGGTGTCCCATTTAATTTTCTTTTTTATTATTCAGTACCACTTTTTAGGACCACCCTGTAGATTTTAAAATATTTTTAGGTTATGCATCCTAACAAACCATTTAACTTTTATATTACACTTTTTTTCCTATCTTTGATAGTTTAGGTGCTATCAAAGCCCGACACCTTATTGACACACCCTGTATATGTGAGGTAAATTATCCCCCAAAATCCAATCGCAATCCTATTCAAATAAGTTAAGATCGGGTTGTTCAAAATTGTTGAAACTCCGCATGTGCACTCACCACACAGAGCCCCTAAAAAGTCCCCTACAACCCCTCTCTAAAGTCAACAGGGGAGCAAATATTTGAACAGTCTAAAACTTGTATGGGATTTTCTATGTTTCCAACCACGATGTACCACTGGGTATATAGATGTAACTTCGCATGGAGCTGGTTCCTTCGGAAAAGAATTAAGAAATATTGTTCGTATGCTCTTAAAAAAAAATAAAGAAACATCGTTGCCAACTTTCCTAGCTAATGTTTTCGATATGAATTTGTCAGTCATGCATTGTAGACTTTTCCTCAAGAATTAGTAAAAACATCCGCAAGCACCCAATTTTGCGTAGGGGAAAGTGGTCCACATTCGGCATATTAGCCTTTAGGAGTCAAATCTGAGAAACTTGATCATATTTTTCATAAAATAATAATAACTAATAATAACTGTTATTTATTCGGGACTGGTTTAAGGGTTAAAAAAAATTATATTTATAGAGTAGGTTCATGATTTTTACTTAATAATTTTTTTTTACAAATGGCCGACAGTACCCCACTGGGGGGGGGGGGTAGTTTCAGCTTTATGAAGGAGAACATTCGGCTATAAATGGAAATATCTAATAACACAAAAACTATATTAAAAATGCAAATTTTAATTATCTTATGTTACATTTAAATCAGAAAAGTTAACATTAAATTTAAATTTAAAAAGACTTGATGTCCTTGCAGTTCCGTGGGTGAAAGAGAAAGGCAAAACTGTTACAATAATTTTTTTCTCTATAACTGAAATATCTTCGACAGTAGGAAATTAAAAGCTATTTGTGTTGCGTAGAAAAGTACTTTCATATTCCTCATCTTGGACAGAAGTTATTTTACCCACGTAAAAAATTTCCACCTTGGAACTATTAAATTTAACAAGAACAAAATTTCCTATGGCAATATTCGCATTGTCAGAGATGAGTTTTAATTCTTCGAACTAATCTTCGTCATAGTCGTCAGACGAATCTTGTATAACAACTTCAATGCTTGACTCGCTGGACGTAGAAATATTTCTTTTTTTACCCACTACTATCAAATCTTTTTTGACTGATGCCTTCTTCTGTTTTAAACTTTTTTTTCTGCTCCGTTCTGCTTCTAAAGATCGTCTTTTTTCGTATTCTGGCGTGTATGTATACAGGGTGTCCGGTAACTTATGGGCCATAGAGCAACTGGAGATAGTAGATATAAAAATATGTCTTTTGAGCCAAATTTGCCCAAGTAAAATGTTAGAGGTTAAAGATATACAGGGTGTTGAAAGTGAAAATTAATTTTCGAAAAATGATGATAATTTTGAAACGGTTTAAGATATCGAATTCAAAATCGGTATAACTAGGTTTTGGAGAGTGAGAAATTCGAATTTGGTGTTAATTTCAAGATACTCCCTAGAGGGCGCTTGCTACGTGCTTTATGTTGAACTAATTCATTCATATTTTTTTTAACCGTGCAGTTACTAGTATTTATACTTTAAACTATAAAAGAACCTACCTTTTTACGTACAAAAGGTACTCTTGGTCGATCTCGCTATCTCAAGCCGTTACCCAGATTCTAGGACTTGATGATAAAAAGGCAGAAAAAAAAACAAAATGAAAATATTGGAAACTATTAAGAATTTATTTTAATTCACTTTAGTAAATGTTGAAAGTGTCCACCGTTTACTTTAATACGTTTTCTTAAGCTTTTTAACAAATGACGTTTCACATTCAGGAAAAAAAAATTCAAGAAGCCGCCATTGTTATAGGAGATAATCAAAATATCTTCCTGAATGTGAGACGTCATTTGTTAAAAAGCTTACGAAAATGTATTGAAGTAAACGGTGGACACTTTCAACATTTACTAAAGTGAATTAAAACAAATTCTTAATAGTTTCCAATATTTTCATATTGTTTTTTTTCTGCCTTTTTATCATCAAGTCCTAGAATCTGGGTAACGGCTTGAGATAGCGAGATCGACCAAGAGTACCTTTTTACGTAAAAAGGTAGGTTCTTTTATAGTTTAAAGTATAAATACTAGTAACTGCACGGTTAAAAAAAATATGAATGAATTAGTTCAACATAAAGCACGTAGCAAGCGCCCTCTAGGGAGTATCTTGAAATTAACACCAAATTCGAATTTCTCACTCTCTAAAACCTAGTTATACCGATTTTGAATTCGATATCTTAAACCGTTTCAAAATTATCATCATTTTTCGAAAATTAATTTTCACTTTCAACACCCTGTATATTTTTAACCTCTAACATTTTACTTGGGCAAATTTGGCTCAAAAGACATATTTTTATATCTACTATCTCCAGTTGCTCTATGGCCCATAAGTTACCGGACACCCTGTATATTGTTGACTGCGATTTTCTCTTTCTTACTTTTTTCTTTTCTTCGTGTTGTACTTTTGGATATGACCCTTTTTGGCACAATGCGGATGTTACTTGATAATCTCGGGCAGCTTTGTATTGACTTAAACGCCTAGTCAATACAGATTTAATTGCCAACTTCATGTTTTTTTTTTACTAATGTCGCAGCGATTGGTTTTTTTTCTGTAGTTCCTAGGCATCTAGAACAATTTTTTTAACAATAATTATTATTTTCTTAGAGAGGAAACGAATTATTGTATATTAAAAATCAACATGGGGGATATTCGGCTACTAGCCGAATCTTCACCATTAGAGTCAGCCGAAACTCCCCACGTGCTTTGAAAATATTAGTAAATAAAATTCGAAAAGTACTATTTGAAGGTTATGTTTTGGTTGCACATTAACAGGCAAATAATTCCTTATCAGATGCATGGTGATTAGATTTTTTTTTTGTAAAAATAGACTTGTAAACAAAACAAAATATAAAACACAAAAACTTACCTTAGATTACACTAAAAATCACTTTACTAAAAAAATATATTTCAACTCTAAATCTTTACTGCTCACACGCTTCCAAGGCCAGATACTGTCTTTTCTGACCGCGTGGATTGAAATAAGGCACCAAATTCAAACGCGTTTAGAACTTATTGTGAGTAGCCGAATGTTCCCTATGGCCGAATGTGAACCACTTTCCCCTACCTAGATTTGCGCTCCGCATACTCAATATCCATGAGCCACCACTGGAAATTATCAACATTTTTTTTTGTTATCAGCACATCAAAGTATGAATTTAATTCAGACGAATAATAGTACTACCATTTCAAAAAAGACTTCAAACACGTCTCTAATATTAGAAAATGAGAGTCAAGAAACAATGGAAATGACAGATAGTAAAACGTTAAGTCAATCCAAAGATAAAAATTCTTCAAATATGACCGAAACGTCGTCGACGGAACAATCGAAAATTGTTGTTCATAAAAAAATTGTTACCAAAGAGTGTTTCGAGGTTATAACGAGAACGTTAACTGGTTTAATGAATATGGAAAGTGTTGTTAAGAAGTTAAAGAATAAGACAATTATTATTAAGGTGAGAATTTATGTTTCATATTTATTATTGTTCATTATAGAATGTTAAACTGTACGCCATATCATTCTGCTGTATTTTTACGGCCTAGTTTTTCGGGTTTCGTTATAAACAGAAACTCTACAGGCAAAGATATTCCGTCATTGTCGTTCGGTTCAGGATAACTTAAAAATTATCAAGACTGTGTTATAAGCCAAAATTAAATTACACTTTCCCACTATTTTATTTTTTTAAAACCAGAGCAAACGACCTTCAATTTTTGTAATGATTAAGAGGACTCCGTACACCTTTAAAACGAGATTTATTTTTACGGGTTTATTAATTCATTAAGAAAAAAATGTTATAAGTATATAAAAGTGTCTAGAAATTAAACAAAGAATATAGGAAAGTCATTTTGGTTTGTTATAAAGAGTGATTTCTAAGTTGATACTTTTGTTTTAGCTGTGTATAGAAGGCCTTAAAATAAACAACATTTTCAAATACCTTTTTTCAAAATACTCAAAATTAAGGTACCTACTTATATTCATTTATTACACTATGGATCAAATACGGTTCTGCTTAACTTGCCCGTTGAATAACATTAAGAAAACTGCTGGGTGTAGGATGGGCCCGCAAGGAACAGTATTCTGCGTATAATCTCAAAGCAACAGCCGCACTTTGACGACACTCACCATAAATTAGCATCATATTTACTAGTTCATTGTTTTCAAATTTTACCATTTTCACTTGTCACCAATTTAAAATTAACTTGCTTTAGAAAAACACGCCCCAGCGTATTGCCAAATAACTCACCACCGACCCGTAAGTTGCATGACTAATAAGAGATAAGACAAACAACATAAAGTATAGCAGGATACGTTTTGATGACCAGGCCCGCACTTAGATCTTTTACTTCTATATCTCGCCTATTTTAAAGTTTTTGGAAAAAAAATATTTGAGAATGTTGGTTATTTTAATGCCTGTTATACACAGCTAAAAAAGAAGTATCAACTTAGGCATCACGCTGTATATGTATTTTATATAAATCATTTATTTTTTAATTTAGCAATACTACAGGTTGTTCCTTAATGATGTGCTAGTATTTTAGGTTGTGATTCCTAAAGTCATTTTATGAAGAAAAGTTCATATAAACATATGTCCTAAACGGCTTAAATTTTTTGCTACAGGGTGTTGAATTATTTTTTTTTAATGCGTTTTTTGTAATATCTCCGAAAGTACTTTAGATAATATATTCTATTTTGGCATGTGCTAGTAGGACATAAAACCACATGTTTTAGTTATAAAAGTTATTTTTTTGTCCCACCGGTGGCGTCCCTGTAAACATTTCCTCTGATATTTTTTAGAAAAAAAAGTGGTACGCCACTGACATTTTTCCATGTGAATATTATTTCGGATTAGCCTGGTTAATTCTACATAAAAATGGTATTTTGCGTTTTTCTCCTCATGCACGTCATTAAGGAACACCCTGTATTGACTTTTAAATATTCTGTAATTAATTCTAAACAACTTTTATTAAAATAATTTTTCAAAAACAATAACGTTTTTTTCTTTAATGAAAGTTCAATTTTTAGCCTATTTCTGAGTTTAATTATAATCGATCTGTCGCTCACTGGTGTTCTCTCTTTCTAACATCAGTGGCGAAACCTGCAACGCGCGTTTGCTGACGGCTGACTTTCGTGGACCAAACATCATGAAAATTGTAAATCCGGGCTGCTACATCCACACTTACATCCGAATTATTGTGGAATTTTGAGGTATTTTTGTTTAAAATAACTGTTCTTTTTATTTATTTGCTTATAGAGCAGAAGATCGACAAATAACTTAGGTTAGGACTTTTTCAACTATCATTTCATTAGCTTGGTCTTCTGTCAATAATTTCGGTTTTGCCACGTGTGAATCCTTTTATACTGATTAAATAAGATGTTTTGTTCCTAGAACTTTAATACCTAATATTAAGACAAAATATAGATAACATTTTGGAAATAATATGATGATTTTTTTTTATTTTTCCGCATAAGTCCGGTTTGAACACTTATTTCTATTGGATTACTTTTCAGACTTTGTCAGTATATTATAAGATACAAATTTTAGAGAGCATTGGCAACATTGTCAAGCTGCTGTATATTCGATAAAGTCCGGGTTTTTGTTCCAATAGTTTTTTGTTTATAGTATATTTTCCCAGTGATTGCTTAAAAATATGAAAAAACTACAAACAGAATTTTTTTTCCTTTATGCACTACAATTAAAATCAAAATTTAGTGATAGAGCCCATCACTGTAGATCCTAGCAACCGTTTGCGAAGGTATTCCTAAGTGACAAACTTAGAATTAATAATTAAGCTTTGAAAGCCAAACTGTCTGTAAAAATAACATTTTATAGGGACATTTATTTGTAGATTTTAGAAAAAATATACAACCACGACGCCAAAACCTATTCGAAGAACGTCTCTTACTGCACAGGGTTCATGGTCAGGGAGTACAAGCTCGACGAGCAAGTCGATAGTTTTTCGGAATCGTGGAAATTCATTCCAGATACGAATTCCGAGGATACGATCCTGGAAGAGGATAATTTGGACAGCGTGGTTAAGGATCCGTCGATGGGACAAAATAAATTAAAAGGGTAATTTTCCTTAGAAACGTGATATGATACTACTTTTTCTACATCCACATTGATATTTAGTGTTTCCTTTACACTCACGTGATTGGACAAGTGGGTTATATCAGTTAACTGAGCGGCCCACGCCAGTAAAAATTTTCATTTTTGTATTTCATACAGACACTATAGTCTATTTCAGAAAGGTGTAGAGTAATAAAAGCTCATTAGGTATGCAAAGGGACTACAGAGTGGCCCAACACATATTTAGGCCATTTTTATAATTTGGCATTGATTTCATTGCAAAATTCTTTATTTTCATCAAGTGCAGGTAGTACTACCCGGGTTTGGGTCAATTTATGGGTTTTGCCTCTTGTTATTCATTGACAAACACTGAAAATGGTGTGACAAATGCGTGCATTATGTACAAAGTATTAGGTACACTTAGTTTTTATTAAACATTATAAAAAAAAAGATACAAAATACATTATACAGAAATTAAATTATAAAAAATAATATTCTTCGTCATTTGAGGAGCTGTCATCTCCTCCTGACGTTATAATTAACGGGTCGACAGTCCGATCGATCAGGTGGTCAAAATTCCATATTTTCTCCTCTTCTTTAATGACATGATGGACTGCTTTTCGCCAGTTCTCTGGTGTCACTAGGATTAATTCGCAAAGATATGGCGGTGTGCGCAGCACAGTTACATTATGTTTTTCAGCTATATCTTCCACGGCATATTTCATAAGATGATGTTTGTGTAAATTTGCTATAGCTAATAGTTCATTCTTTATCAAATTATATTCTTTTTTTTGGTTAGTTATCTTAAATAATTTAATGCACAAAATTAACCTACGCCTATGGCCAACACCGAAATTGAACCGAACTGGACGGAGTTTTCCATTTTATTACTCTACGCTTTTCTGAAATAGACTATAATACACCTACATTTTAAACGGATATAATTTTGTTTCCGTATGAACAGTATCACAACGTTTAAAAATGAAATTTCCCATAAAAACGACTAAAATTTACTTTAAAAAAACCTTACAAATGCACAAAACACCGAAAATGTCTTATTTTCAGTACACCTATATTCCCATATGCTTTGGATCTTAATATTTCCCACGAATTCGGAAACTTTTCACATGTTGGAAACATTGTTATAAAATAGAAAGAGAAGATAGCGGCAAAATGGTGCATTAAAGTACACAGGGACGCCAAAATAATGGTTCTCTGGGGGCACAGGTAGATAATGACAGCTTTTTCGGCCTTACTAGGACTCATCAGAAAGCCAATAGGCCAATGCCTACTTTATTTTTATAGAAATTAAGGTTTCAGACGCATATCGTTTTAGTTATTGATTTATGATGCAATTTTAAAAAGAAACGAGTTAAACAAATAATATTTTATAGTATTTTTCTGTTATATACTTGTCTGTTCCGTTTTCCCTTTTTTAGAGCTATTTTAAATCAACAAAAATATAAATAAATATGTTTTACTACAAAAACAAAAAACAATTAAAATTTGAATTAAAATTGTAATTGAAACATTTTTTATGGAAGAGGTGTATTAAACTAAAATAAAAAAAAATAGTGCGGGAAGAAACGAGAATGCTTTATTATGAATATACAAAACGCAACTTAAGAAGGAGTATTTCCAAACGTAAGCACTTGCACCAAAAACTGCTCTTAGACCTACGCTCCTAAAAGACATGATTGAAAAAAACATCAATTTTGGCGTGGTGAGCGATATTTACTTTATTTTTAATCATGAAAACCCGAACCCGAAAAACGCTGGTTAGAGTCATACATACGTCTTATGTTAAAATTTTGGATTGACACCAATTACCAATATTTATATTTTTCACGATTATTAAAAATGTTGTTTTTTTTTACATTACAAGAACAAATTTAATTCAACCATGCAGAGGGGGAGAGGTAATAATTTAATTTTAAACAAACTTTGAGCGTGGGCCCGAAAATTTTTCGCCTGCACCACTTATTCGCCTTGTTCACTAGGTACAATCTCATGAAATACATGTATAGTCAGATCTGGTCTTAACGTGCGGGTCCAAAGGTCACTGATCATATGCGTCAAATCAGACAACACAGAGGCTATCAAAATGTTGTGAGATTATTTACAAATATACTGAAGGAAGGAAAAATAGTTTCATTATTTTAGCTATCGCGAAGATAGCCACATATACCTAATATTATTAGTTTTCTAAAAATTATGTACAGGGGAGTTGAAAAAGTTACAAAAAATATATAATCGTTAATTAAAAACGACAATAATAAACAGTGCAATTTATTTTAACAATTTTACTACTAAAACCTAAAAATACAATGGCATTTAGTCTGATAAACTATTTCGATAATGAAAGAAAAAGTGGAAATTCGCAAACCAATATGCAGGAAACCGTAATGAAAACACTGGGAATTAGTTTAAGGACTATGCAGAATAATGTGCATGAAAAAAAAGCATAATATAATACCCAAGAATACTAAAAAATGTAAACGAAAAACACCGTTAATAATTATAGCCTAAAAACTCTCATCGTCACTTATAAAATCTGAAAAGTCCTCGTCGTCTGAGTCGTTTTCGAATGGAGCAATTATCATTGGCGCTACTTCGACATCTAGTACTTGTTCTCGATCCCACCAATCCCTTATTAATATTTCTGTATGTTCCACCGATTTCTTCCAGTACTCTTGTGTAATATGATCTAACGAATCTTGCCAAACTATTTGTACTTGGTCGGATTTAAGACTATCACCTACATGTTTTTCATAATAAGACTTTGCACCAGCCCAAATTAATTCTATTGCGTTAAACTGGCAATGATATGGTGGCAGTCGTAGAACCTCATGACCATATTCACGCAGTATTTTATCTACCGCGTATATTTTGGGTTTTTTAAGAGACTTTGCTATTGATAGGAGTTTCGATTTAAGCATATTTGGTAAAAGATTTTGGTTGTGTTTTTCCAGCCACTCATAAACATCACTTTTCCTCCAAGATAAAGTAGGCTGTTTATTTAAAATTCTTAAATGGTATGATGCATTATCTAATACAATTAAAGACGGAGCATCCAAATTTGGTATCAATTGAACTTTTAACCATTTTTCAAACATTTCGCAATTCATATTATTATGATAGTCAGCACTTTTTGATGTTGAAGAAAAAATTAAACTCGCACCTGCAACATATCCTGTTGCAGAACCGGCATGCAAAATAATAAAGCGCTTTCCCGTACCGCACCCCTTTTTCCTTTTAACACTTTTTACAGACTCATCTTGCCAAGATTTTGAACCACTTACATTCGAAAATATCCACGTTTCGTCTAAAAATACCACTTTTCTAAATTTCGATTTGTAATTGTCCGTATATTTTTTTAAAAACTGAACACGCTGACTCACTATCTGTGGCTGCTCACATAAAAATCTTCGGTTACAGTATTTTTTTTATAGCGAAAACCTAAATTTTTTAACTTGAAGAAATAGTCCATACTTAAAGTGGAGTGGAAATTCAGAAGGAAAGAAATAAGAACACAAAGTCTTCCTCCACTATTAGTCCATCCAATAATAGTGGAGGAAGACTTTGTGTTCTTATTTCTTTCCTTCTAAATTTTTTAATAATTTTGATAACGCTTTAAGTCCAATCTCCAAAACACACCGAATTTTTAATGTTTTTTGTAAAACTGAAAGAGTTACATTGGTTTTTGATTTGTATAAATCGTAAATCACATTTCGAACTCCAATTTTAATATTTTCGCTTACATCCTCAGTCTTTGGCTTTTTTCGTTTACACTTTTTAGTATTCTTGGGTATTATGTTATGTTTTGTTTCATGCACAATTTTCTGCACAGTCCTTAAACTAATTCCCAGTGCTTTGGCTACTGTTTCCTGAATATTAGTTGGCGAATTTCCACTTTTTCTTTCATTTTCGAAATAGTTTATCAGATTAAGTACCATTTTTTTTTATTGGGGATGCAAAAACCCAGAAAATTGTTTAATTTTGTCACAAACTGTCAAAGTCACAAAACTGGCATATTTAAAATAAAACGTAGCTGGTGCTATTATAAGCTTTTTTAGATTCGCTGGAAAGTAAATACATATCCTTTTTTTTCATGTCAAAATGGAATAAGTCTGTCTCATTTATCCTACGTATTTTATTTAGAGGGTAAAATTAAACGCAAGTAAAGAAAACAAAAACTGAGAGTATGACCCGCATGATAAGACCAGATCCGACCGTCCCTCTCTCCAGAAAAAAAAATGTCCTACTTACGCCCACTGAGCCCCCTGCCTCCGCCACTGCGTCCTTCAAAAACACTCTTTATACAAGAATTCGTTTCTCCCGACGGATTACATAAATAATTATTTTTCAGAGTGGCCAACTTAACTATTCAGATAACCGTAAATCCTCAAGGGAACCGAACTACACGAGTTATTATAAATCCACCTAATAAATACACATGTAGGGAGTGTACCAAGAGTTTTAGGACAAGTAGCGCATTAAAAGTGCACATGGACGATCATTCTTCAGAGAGGTAAGATTGATTTACTTTTGTGCTGTTTCTATTGTTCCATTATTATTTTTCCTGATGATGGATGTTACTACCTCCGAAACATGTAGATAATTTTTTCTTCTCAATTTTATATTGTACGAATTGCTACTATAGTATATTTATTTATTTAATGCAAGTTTAGGAGGATAGAAGAATTTTGGACTTGCATTGTCTTTATTTGTTTTACATCACAACGTTTCAACTGGTAAGTATCTCCAGTCGTCTTCAGGTGAATACTAAATAAGTAAAGTAACTATAGCTCTATTTATACTAGCTAGATGCACTGAAGTATGACTGAGATGGGTGCAGTCATGCGTTTAGTTCGTGTGCGGTATTTTAAGTTTACATCTATTTAACAAAGGTTTCCAGATATTTCTTATATCTAATGATGGCTTACTAAAACAATCTGGGTTTTGGTATATGGTAGCAGCTTCCTTGAACTTCCTTTTTCTCCAATGTGGTTCTTTATGCAGGATTTGACCTTCTGTCCACTTGATGTATTTGTTCTTACTTTTTCACAAGTGGCGTTAATCTCCCGGAAAATTGGTTCGTGATCTTCTTCCAGTGTGTATTCTTTGATTTCCTCAAACCTCTGTTGGAATGGACAGAAGCTCAAATCCTGCATAAAGAACCACATTGGAGAAAAAGAAAGTTCAAGGAAGCTGCTACCATATACCAAAACCCAGATTGTTTTAGTAAGCCATCATTAGATATAAGAAATATCTGGAAACCTTTGTTAAGTAGATGTAAACTTAAAATACCGCACACGAACTAAACGCATGACTGCACCCATCTCGGTCATGCTCCAGTGCATCTAGCTAGTATAAATAGAGCTGTAGTTACTTTACTTATTTAGTATTCACCTGAAGATTACTGGAGATACTTACCAGTTGAAACGTTGTGATGTAAAACGAATAAAGACAATGCTAGTCCAAAGCTCTTCTATCGTTCAAGAAACATCATTGTCTTCAACCTTTAAACAGACACTACAAGTTTAGGAGGCTACAGAACTGAGTTCCAGAATAGGCTTCTGCTTTTTACAATATATTAATATTGGGTTTTTTGGCTAATCCTAAATAAACCAAAAAAAAAATAAATGACAAAGATACAATTTAGATAAAAGTCAGTTAATTATATTAGTAAAAACATGTGCGAAAAACGCTTGTTTTAATTTCGACTTGAATGTTGTCAATGTGATAGAAAATGCTTCAATGTCGTTACAATATTTATTGGAAGTAATCTGCATTCTAATTAAAGGGATATTGCGTCCCAAATTTGTTCTTCTGAACGGCACATGAAATAATTCCTGATTTCTAAGGTCCCTTGCAGGGACACTAAAATTTAAAAAGAATAGCATAGTTGGCGAATCAATTTTATTGTTAATAAGTTTGTGTATAAAACATAGGTCTGAAATGCTTCGCCTTGCGCAAGAGGTAATATTTTAAATTTCAGAAAGGTGTAGAGTAATAAAAGTTAAATAGGTATGCAAAGGGACTACAGAGTGACCCAACGAATATTTAAGCCACTTTCATAATTTGCCATTGATTTCATTGCGAAATTCTTTATTTTTATCAATTACCGCAGGTAGTACCAGCCGGGTTTGGGTCAATTTATGGGTTTTGCCTATTGTTATCCATTCAAAAACACTGAAAATGGTGTTACAAAGGCGTGCATTATGTACATAGTATTGGCACACTTATTTTTTATTAAACATAAAAAAAAACATTATACAGAAATTAAATTATAAAATATCATAATATTCTTCGTCATCTGAGGAACTGTCATCTTCTCTTGACGTTATAATTAACGGTTCGACGGTCCGATCGATCAGGTGGTCAAAATTCCATATTTTCTCCTCTTCTTTAATGACACGATGGACTGCTTTTCGCCAGTTCTCTGGTGTCACTTTCTTAATGGATGATCAAACAGTAGCTTAATGTCTTTCATTTTGAATGTCGTTGTGTCTTGCTACAAATCCTTTCGCTTGCGCCCATATAAGTTCTATAAGATTTAGTTCGCAAAGATATGGCGGTGTGCGCAGCACAGTTACACTATGGCGACACAGATGGCGCTCCGTGCCACATCTTACTGGTGTGTCCCACCAAGTGCTGCCTTAAGTAGCTTCGAGATCCTTTTTCTTTTCATCGGATCCTAGCTCTACTGATGAGTCATGATATGACGAAACGCGTCTAGAGATGGATCTGGCGAAATGAAAGGGAAAATCTTTGTCTTTACTCATTGTTTTCGGTTAATAAACCGATTTGAGTTAGCGCTGCCTAGCGGGACTCCTGTAATTGTGACGAATGTCTTTACAGGCGATTTCCTCTTAACATTTACTTATTTCTATAAGTTTGTTAGAGGTGCTGGTATGCTCAAGAGTGTCTAACAACGACACAGATGGCGCTCCGTGCCACATCTTACTGGTGTGTCCCACCAAGTGCTGCCTTAAGTAGCTTCGAGATCCTTTTTCTTTTCATCGGATCCTAGCTCTACTGATGAGTCATGATATGACGAAACGCGTCTAGAGATGGATCTGGCGAAATGAAAGGGAACATCTTTGTCTTTACAGTTGCACTATGTTTTTCAGCTATATATCTTCCACGGCATATTTCATAAAACGATGTTTGTGCAAATTTGCTATAGCTAATAGTTCCTTCTTTATCAAAATTATCTTCAAATTCAATACTTTTGGTGGTTAACCCGTCGATAATTTCTTGTTTTCTCCAAGATAAAGTTGGAGTCTTCTCTGTGCGTCGTGAATGATGATAGCTTGCGTTATCCATAACTACTACTGAATCAGCTGGAAGATATTTATTCTATCATTTCACCATTATAGTCCTCAAAAACATTCGAATTCATGTCCTCGTGGTAATCTCCCGAATTGAATTACCCAATTACTTGAAATTTTAATATTACAAACAATACTATTTTATCTTAAATTTTTGGTTAGTTATCGTAAATAATTTAATGTCCAAAATTTACGTGCGCCTATGACCGACACCGAAATTGAGCCGCACTGGACGCAATTTCCCATTTTATTACTCTACACTACACCTTTCTGAAATAGACCATAGTTAACGCGGTTAGATAAATAATTGTTCTACTTTAAATATAAATTATTTAGTTGCAGTTTTAATTGTACGGTTTGCTCAGTGCTATTCAAGACCTATGAAGCGCTAAAAGAACACTCTATTGTACACCAACTCGACGATAACAAAGGCATGTACGAGTGCATGGAATGTAATAAGCGATTTGCCTCGTCGCTATTATTACGAAGGCACATGGACGTTCACTTCAAGCCTGTAAACTGTCAACATTGTAATAGATGGTAGGTAGAGATCAAGCGGCGACCGTTTAGTGTGAGTGAGATTGTGGAATAGGGTAACTGATCCAGTAATGGACATTGTACCAGTAATGGTCACTTGTTAGATTAATTACTAAAAATAAGCAAAATATTTGATGTAACCCTAAGTTGGAATTGGCTCAATGACCAGATGACTATTAGCCATCATATCGCAAAACAATAAGTGGCTAACTTCACTTTTATGCCGACTGCCAAATTAATTTTTAAATTTGGTCAGTGTAAAACAGATGTTCTAACGGGATTTGTTTAAAGTGCCTTGCTTTTTGATTTATGCCTGCAAATTGCAATTTTACTGATTTTTTGCACACCTGGGAAGTTTAGACATTAGGAATGTATATAATATTTACTGTAAATTGCATTAACCGAGATATTAATATACAATTGGAAATTTGGGCGGTGACCATTACTAATACACAAAAAAAAGGTTGCGCCAATAAGAATAAACTAAATAATAATATTTATTATTTACGGGACCAAAACGGCGGGGGCGTCAAGCGGCAGGGGGCGTCAAGCGGCAGGGGGGGGGGGGGGGCTTGGGCCTCCCTGCGCCCCCACCTGGCTACGCCACTGTAGATTGACCCTTGTTAGAAAATTATCCTTGCCCACCCCTTCTCGGAGAAAAATGGGTCAAGCAACAGAGCTAACTGAAGCAGAAGAAAATGTTGTTGAAAACTGGATAATAGCAATGGCTCGAAAAGGTTTTCCTGTTCACAAACAAAATCTTCTGTTTTCAGTAAAAAATATGCTTTATGAAACTAGTCGAGACACAAAATATTTAATAAATAAGATGGAAAAATATATTTAAAATAATTTTTGAACTTGGTGTCCATTACTAAATCATAACATGTCCATTACCTACGTTGGTGTGTCCATTACTAGCTCATGTGTCACTTTTTTTTATATATGCGTTTAAAAAAAAAGTTGTTTTTGTTTCTGAAACCTCTTATTATATTTGGAATGTACATAAAATATGCTTTTAAATTCATTACTTACAAATAACTATATGTTAAGCAATGCATCAGTAAAAGATCATCAAACATCAAATTTGCTTAAGAGTGCCCATTACTGGATCAGTTACCCTACTCCAAAGTTTCGTCCTCGGCCCTTTACTACTTTTATGCCCGTATTCTCCGTAACGCTTCAAGCCGGCTTGAAATTTAATACAGCTTAAATTGCTGATTTCTTATTTGCGGTCGCTATTTGGAGACTTAAGCTCAATTAACTTTAAGCCCTAAATATTGCAGGCTTAACCACGCGTCTGCGCCGTATTTGACTTTTCTTTGCTCTTGTTGTGTAATATATATTTTCCTACGACCAATTATGAAAATGAGAAAAAAAGCACGGTTAACTTGGCTCGAAAGCACCGAATATCACACGCGTGTTGAAAGAAAATATTTCAACTCTAGAGTGGAAATACAAGGCACACTATTTAATTTAGGCATATGATGCCAATTTGACAGACCACACCTATTTATTAAAAAGAACAAATTTTAGAAAGCAGTTTAGTTTATTTATCACGTATTTGTCGAGTGATTCGGAATTACAGTGTGAAAATACGCCATCTGAAATTATAAAAAAGTTAAGAATATACTGGAAAATTTATTACCAGTGAAAACAAGCCCCGCTGAAGAAAATGTCATATATTAAACTTAAGCAGAAAATGTTTATGGGTCGCCATAGCCTAGAGACTAGAGCCATGACCTACGAATCGAAAGATCACAGGTTCAAATCCCATCAGGAGCAATTGACTTTTTTTTATGAAAATATTAAATAGTTTATAGAATTATTTTGAATTGAAATCTTCCTCGTTGGGTGAATTTTTTAAATTTATTTTTAATGCATCTTTCCTTGATTAAATAAAAAAAATCATTCAAGAAGGAAGATTTCAATTCAAAATAATTTTATAACTTATTTAATGTTTTTATAAAAAAAAAGTCAAGTACTCCTGATGGAATTTGAACGTCTGACCTTTCGATCTGTTAAATTGGCATCATATGTTTAAATTAAATAGTGTGCCTTGTATTTCCACTCTAGAGTTGAAATATTTTTTTTCAGCTCTAGAGTTGAAATATTTTTTTTCAGCTCTAGAGTTGAAATATTTTTTTCACAAATCAAAGGTTTTTTTAATAATTCTTTGTGGTCGTAAAAAAAATAGTGTACATTACTCGTGTGAAAGTGATTATTCTAAAACTCGGAGAATTTCCGCACTCGGCTGACGCCTCTTGCTAAATATCTCCTCGCTTGAAAAGTATAACTTGTTATGTAATATACTAATTCGTATTTCGAAGTTAAATATGGAAATAGAAGATGAAATATTTATTGAGAACGATGGAGATATTTTGGATGTTATAGATCTTGGATTTCCCAAAAGAATCTACGAACGAGAAGTATATTAGCAACATCATCTTGTAAAATAATTTTTGTGGGCGGTCCACCGCCAGTCAAAAAATGTTCTTTTTGTCCTCTGCTACTTTTTTACGTAACTCTTTCTTCTTATTACAGTAAAGTTTTTTTAGCTGATTAGCATCCCGATAGTTATTTGAAGGATTTACCGCATTAAAGTCTTCCTCAATAAATTTCCACACTTCTTCCCATTTTTTTACGGCCGGTTTTTTTGTCCTCAAGAGTTATCGCATATTTGTCAGCGATTAATGTGAATAAGAATGATTTTTCTGAATATGTAAAATTACAGCACCTTTTTTTTCTCCATTTTAGCGGGAAAAGAAAAATTATGAAAGAAAGAAAATTTTACGTCAGTTGAAATTTGAAAATGTTTTGAAAGCTAAGGTTAAAAACCCACAACACAAAGTTAGTAACGATAACACAAAGTAGGCGTAGATTGTCGTGCGTTGCTGCAGCCATTAACTCTTAAAAAAAGAAGAGAATAACCGCATCGTTGCCAGCTCAAAATAAGGCTTAGTTAAGTAACCAAAAATTTTCTACGGTGCTTATCAAATTTAATTTAAGCCAGCTTTAAAATTTAACAGAGCTTTAATTCAGTCCGCTTTATGAAAAAATGGAGAATACGGGCATTAATCTACAATCTATAAAAAACCTTGCGTCGACTTTTATAAATGGTTAATAATTCAAATAAGATATTACGAGAAACACAACAAACACGAAATAACGTAGGTATGGAAATCAGAACTTACCCTCGAAAATTAAAATGTGGCAAATAAGATAAACTTTATAAACAATACAATATATACCGGGTGACACAAGAAAGTGCTCTCCCCCCCCCCCCCCCCCCCCCCCACCCCAATTTTTTTCGTAATTTTAGCAGTGTGGAGTTTCGTCCAATTTAAACCTTCGAAACCACTTTCGGTTTAACCGGACGTAAAGTCAACTTTTAAAATCAATTGAAAACCTCTTATCTTTATTCTATACAGGGTGGGGACTTTAACTGGAATAAATTCGATATTATTAAAACTGCTGAAGTTACGCCTACAAAATTTGGTATGTGGGGGTTTTGAAGCATGCGCAATTGGATTATGATGTCGGCGCAGTTGCCAGATTTCTCAGCTTTGCGCTACACGTAGTAATTTTGTTATTTTAAATAGAATGTCCAATTTATTTTTATTGCATTAAATTGGACGTGTCAAATTTAGTCACATCCTAAATTTACAAAATTTTATCCTTACTGGTTGCTGAGCTATGCCAACACTGTAGTTCCATTAAAAAGTACCGGGACGCTTATCTACGTTAAAGTAGCGTTACCTTGTTAACATCTCCATAGTTACTAAGTTATTGACAAGCTTCAAGAAAAGTTCTTGTCATGTCAAAATGACTTATTTAATTGAAATGGCAATACGGAGTGCGGGAATGTAGCTTGTTCTACGAGGCATACATACCATTTTTCCGTATATAGAAGATTATTAAAAGGACATAACTTATTACAAACAACTTGTTAAAATTTTGAAATAAATATTATTAACTTTGTTTACAAATAAAGGATGCCATTAAATATTTGTGTTGTAACTATGGAAACACAGTAATATTGAATTGTCAAGCTTAACAGATTTTAGTTTGCAAGTAGCCGTACAGAATAGTATATTACATAACAAGTGATGAAAGTGATACTTTTCAAACGAGGAGATATTTAGCAAGAGGCGTCAGCCGAGTGCGGAAATTCTCCGAGTTTTAGAATAATCACTTTCACACGAGTAATGTACACTATTTTTCCTACGACCACAAAGAATTATTAAAAAAACCTTTGATTTGTGAAAAAAATATTTCAACTCTAGAGCTGAAAAAAATATTTCAACCCTAGAGTGGAAATACAAAACACACTATATAATTTAAACATATGATGCCAATTTTAAAGAAAGGTCACAGGTTCAAATTCCATCAGGAGTACTTGACTTTTTTTTATAAAAACATTAAATAAATTATAAAATTATTTTTAATTGAAATCTTCCTTTTTGAATGATTTTTTTTATTTAATCAAGGAAAGATGCATTAAAAATAAATTTAAAAAATTCACCCAACAAGGAAGATTTCAATTTAAAATAATTCTATAAATTATTTAATGTTTTCATAAAAAAAGTCAAGTGCTCCTGATGGGATTTGAACCTGCGATTTTTCGATTCGTAGGTCATGGCTCTAGTCTCTAGGCTATGACGACCCATAAAAATTTTCTGCTTAAGTTTAATATATGACGTTTTCTTCAGCGGGGCTTGTTTTCACTGGTAATAAATTTTCCAGTATATTCTTAACTTTTTTATAATTTCAGATGGCGTATTTTCACACTCTAATTCTGAATCACTCGACAAATACGTGATAGATAAACTAAACTGCTTTTTAAAATTTGTTCTTTTTAATAAATAGGTGTGGTCTGTCAAATTGGCATCATATGCCTAAATTAAATAGTGTGCCTTGTATTTCCACTCTAGAGTTGAAATATTTTCTTTCAACACGCGTGTGATATTCGGCGTTTTCGAGCCAAGTTAACCGTGCTTTTTTTTTCATTTTCGTAGGTGGTCGTAGGAAAATAATATTTCCTTACAGTACAATAATAAATGTTTCCTAACAGTTATTTTCCGTTACCTAGCAACGACTAAGTGTAAGGAAATATTGATTTTTTCTTTCAGAAATGTCAATATTTCCGATCGATTTTCGGAAAAATTCTTTGTGCAACCCGACATTATAGTGGTTATAAAATTTGTGTTTTATTTTATTTATACGAATTGGCGTTAAAAGTGTTAAAAATAAAATTATTATTAAAAATTAAAGAACCATCTCATTGTTGTCAATGTGATTTTCCAACTGAAATTTTCATCTAAATACAATCCTAAAAACTAAATTCCTTTTCTACCCAAAGAGTACACGGGTAAGCAGTGTAGTTTCGTAAACTATTTTGCTCTTATGTTCCAGTTTTTCCAACGCGAGAGATTTGAAAAAACATATCCAGATCCACGAACCGGTGGTTCCCGAACCCCACACGGTTCCAGCCATTCTGAAAAAAGGCTCACCAGATACCGAACCGCCTACCACGATAACACAAGAGCTAAATAACTACCATTGTCACATATGCGGGAGACAATTCTCGAGGCCTTCAAATTTGCAGAGGCATATCGAGATTCATCAGGGAGAGGGTGCCATGTATAAGTAAGTTTTGACATCAGTGTATACAATCTATCCGATAACTTTTCAAAATAAGCTTCATATCGTCTGTTTGAAGGTTGGAGACGATGATTTTTCTTGAATGTAGAAGAGTTGTGGACTTGCAGTGTCTTTATTTGTTTCGAATCACAACGTTTCAACTGGTAAGTATCTCCACTAGTCGTCAGGTGAATACCAAATATATTTTTGCCAATTGCACCTGGCGAGTATAAATAGAGCATTTACCATATTTATTTAGTATTCACCTGAAGACGATTGATGATACTTAACAGTTGGAACGTGATTTAACCCAAATAAAGACAATGCAAGTCCAAAACTCTACTACTATTATTAATGATTAAAAACTACAATAATTCCACAACCCCACGAAAAAAAAAGTTGTTGAATCCGAATCCGACCTGCGTTTCACCCCATCAGGTATATTGAGGGTGAAACCAGGATGTTTTTCAGAATAACGACGGATAAAGGGTTTGTATACAGGGTGATTCCTAAGCTGAAACTTCTTTTTTAGCTGCGTAAAGAAGGCATTAAAATAAACAACATTTTCAAATACATTTTTTCAAAAAACTCAAAAATAACATTCATTTATTACACTATGGATCAAATACGATCCTGCCTAACATTAAGGAAACTTCTGGGTGTAGGATGAGCCCGCAAGGGAAAGCGTTCTGCGTATAATCTCGTAGCAGCAGTCACACTTTGACGACACTCAGCATAAATTAGCACCATATCTACTAGTTCATTGTTTTCAAATTTTACCATTTTCACGTGTCACCAATTTATAATTAATTTGCTTCAGAAAACACACCGCAGCAGATTGGTAGATAAATAACTAACCACCGACCCGTAAATTGCGTGACTAATAGACAAAACAACATAAAGTATAACAGGCTACGTTTTGATGACCAGGCCCGCACTTAGATTTTTTACTTCTGTATCTCGTCTAGTTTTAAGTTTTTTGAAAAAAGATATTTGAAAATGTTGTTTATTTTAATGCCTTCTATACACAGCTAAAAAGAAGTATCAACTTAGGAATCACCCTGTATATATACAAATCCCTTTCTTAATCGTCATTCTGACAAACATCCTTCGAAAACAAAAAAAACACCCCCCCCCCGAAAGGGTGGATACACGTTCCAATTGGTGGGGTGAAACGGGGGTCGGATTCAGCGATCTCGGCAATATATGATTGACATGTCGGTTTAGTCCAGTGATGGACATGACTTTCTCACAAAAATAGATTGGAAACATTTTTATTCTTATTTTAAAACGAATGACTTATCCAATTATAAATGAAAAAATTTAAAATAATGCAGAACAATGTACAATTAAAATTAAAAAGAGAAATGAATGGATTTTTTAAGGCATAACCTTATAAAAAATCACAAAAAATAAATTAAATCTACCAGTCTCCAGTCGTCTTCAGTATTCACCTGAAGACGACTGGAGATACTTACCAGTTAAAACGTTGTGATGTAAAACAAATTAAAGACAATGCAAGTCCAAAACTATTCTATCATTCAAGAATATTATTGCCTGCATGTCTCTGCGGCTCTGCAAACTTTCAATGTCAAATCTCTGTAACAAAAGGTCGTTATCCATTCCTCTTTGTGGATCTAGCGTCTTCTTTAAATGATAAAAACTTTAAAAATTTCCTTTGCACTCGTTCAATCATCATGATATATTTTGCATAAATTGGGGACCATATTAGCGATCCATACTCCAGTTTGCTTCTTACAAGCGTGAAGAAGGTCTTGAGTACATCAGTATTAGTAAAATACTTACAATTTTTTAATATAAATCATAACATTCGAGTAGCCTCTGAAGCCATATTTTCTATATGACTGCTAAAAGTTAGCCTGGAGTCCAAAATGATACCCAGGTCGCGAACCCTGTCAACTCGTAACAATTCGCTTTGATCAATTGAGTAGTCATACAGAGTAGGAAAGTGTTTCTTAGTCAATGTCATGACCGAGCATTTTGCAGCATTGAGTAGCAGTTTATTTTTTGCACACCATCCCTGAATGGCATTTACAGCGTGTTGCAACCTTAGACAGTCCTCAGAGCTCCTAATAGATTTATATATCTTTAAGTCATCTGCAAAAATTTCATACTCAACATCAATAGCTGTTGATATGTCATTAATAAAAATCAGGAAAAGCAGTGGTCCTAAATTGGAGCCCTGGGGAACGCCCGAGGAGGCTTTAAATGGCAGAGAGTCATATGCGTTGCACTAGACGTACTGTGTGCGATCTAGTATATGACTTAAAAAAAGAAATGAAGTTTTCGGTAAATCCAAAAACGCAAACGAAGCGATATCAAGTTTAGTTCCGACAAAATCCAAGGCGCGGTATGAGTTGGGGTATTAGAGGTTTGAAGATTGGTGCAAAGCTAACAAAATAAAGGAGGTGTCTGAGAAAATCCTTTTGGGTTATTTTTCCGTAAAGCAACGCTCCCAGAAACCATCTACACTATGGACTCACTACTCAACTATGATTTCAGTCAAGAAAAATCAAGATATAAGCAGATTTTCTCAACTAATCGCATTTTTGAAAAGAAGTTTAGAGGGTTACAAGTGTTATATTTTAATTAATAATTGGTAATTAATTTTATAATTGTTAATAATAAATCATTCTTCTAAAAGTGTGGTTTTATTTAACAGCAAATTTTAATAAAACCGTTTTTTCCATTACATCACTAGTGCTGTAAAGGCATCTATTACAGCACTAGTGCTGTAATAGATGCCCTTACAAAACGATTTACAAAACTGTAAAATTAATATTACTAAATGAAAGTAGATAAAATATTTTTTTTTAAATGTTTTTTTAATTGTGTATTTTCATTTCCAGATGTGCGATTTGTGGATGTTCCTATCATTACGTCTCTTCCTTAACCCGTCACGTGGTGACGTGTCACGTTGACACGACTAATAAGCGATCCCAACAAAATGTTCAAATTCAGGAGAGACAAGAAGTTGATACAAAACACAATGTTCAGTTTATGCAAAATGACCAGATTGTGGAAATGATACGTTTAGGAGATATGAGCGCCGAAAATATACAGTATATTACGGGAACTATAGACCATGTGACGCAATCGTTCAATATAGGTGAGGGTGTGGAGGTTCTACAGATTCCTGTAGATGATGTAGAAGACGACAGTATTGTTATAGAGGATTAAATGAATGAATGATAGCTACCAAAGTCCTCGTCGGTGGCGAAGACGACCGGGGACTATTTTACTTACCAAAAAGTTCCTTACAGCCGTTATTGTATCTTTTGTCGTTGTAATTTTTTATAAGTTCGGATAACCTGAAAATTATTTTCGGGTGTTTCGTCATCACAGATAAGGAAAATCAATTTTTATTTTATTAATAAAAGTCAAAAGTATAATTTACAGGGCGATTCGCGAAGAGCGTGTTAGAGCTTTTGAGAAAATACTGAAAATATTTTCTCCACGACCACATTACTGAATGGAATAATTCCAAAATCATTTTTGATAATAGAATGTAAAAATTCTCGCTCTTGAGTTGGAATTTTTATTCTGCTTCTTATGCGTTTTGCGTGTATTTTCATTTCATAACAAGATACGGAATGAATATTCTGTAATTGATCTAAACGACATAGGTTGCCATGAATTTCGAAACGGTCAATGTCAGCAGACAAATTTTAGTGCAAGTCAAAATATGTGTGAAAAATCGGATGAATCAGATATGGAACTGGATAATACTCCACCTGAAATTACAAATATTGCGAATAGTATTTTTGGTCGTGGAGAAAATATAGTCTGCTACTCGCTTAGAATGAAAATTCGATACTCGTGGTTCCTCACGATCGCTACGCTCGTGTTCGGAATCTTCCACTCGGATCAAATTTTAATTCCAACCTCGTTACAGAATCTACTATTCTTGAATTTTTGCGAGTTTATATTTTTTATTTGCCATCATTAACTAAAATATTGGCGCGTGAAGTAGCCGTCGACCTTGTTATACAGCGTGTTATGTATTTGCCCGGGTATATTTGAACCCGTAAATCTTGATATGATAACCTCCGAAGAAAAAATACTTTTAAATGTCGGTTTGCTTTAATAAGTAAGAAAATTCACCTTTTGTGTTTTTGATCTCGGACGCCTTCACTCCCTTACCCACGTGCGTTTGTTTTGATTTTGATCTGTCAAACTAAAATAGGAAGGTCAGTGATTTTACAATGTTGCATGACAGTGACCTACTAAATAAGAGTTCACTGACCCTATGTTGTTATTAGGTTATATTCAAACTTTTTGGAAATTAAAATTAAACATACTTCAGCAAGAATCCTTAAAAACTGGCATAAAAACCATAATGAAATAAACAAATTCTTTCAAATCCAAGCTGCGATTAAAACTTTAAAAATTAACCAGTATTTCACAACGAAAACAACACGTTATTTTATTAAAGCAAAATTCTTTGATTAATTAATCACTTCTTTTGGCGTCCTTGTGCAAACACTTGTTTTTCTTCATATTTCTATTTTTCCTCACTAAAATCTCTCAGTTTGTTATTAAAACAAAACGCCGCTCCGAAACACTGTACTCTTTTGTGGGAATCACATGGCGTGGTCCGTGGTATTCATGTGTCAGACTGTCATTACAATTAACGACTTAAATGGCGCCAAATTTAAATTAATATTCGTTGCAAAATCGTTTAATGTTGTTATCTGTTTTAAGTTTGTGAATTTTTTTAGTAGGCGCGAAACACATTTTACCTTTGAATGATAGAATGAAGAATTTTACCTTTGTTAATCTGCGCTAATAATAATTTTCTCTTTACTAAAATAATAGTTTTTTAATATTTGATTAATTGGTTAGGAATACACTATGATAGTACGAAGCAGAATAAATCACAAAAATGCTAGGACTCAACTGCAACAAGAAGGTTATTTGAATTAACTGTCACAACAGATTATATGAGAACGATCAAAATTCGCGCAAAAATCCTTTTTTTGGTTGTTATTTTTTAGCTTTTCCTCTCTCAGAATGTAAAACAAAAAAAAACTGGTAAGTAAGTACCTGCTATTTTTCATTAGGGCAACTTATAACCTAAAATTTGTGGACCTGGTTTGCTTTATGTTAGGCAAACTTAACGAAATACCAAGGCAGCTGACAAAAACTAATGATTGATTAATTATTTATTTTATTATTTTTATTCAGTTAAAAAGTGAACTGGTTAAAAAATAACTTCTTGTTTACTAAACACAAACAGCTGATGCTGTAAGTTCGCCTAAAAATCATAACCATATGTTTTCTTTATTGAACACCTGATTTTGATAGTGTGATATTTGGCAACGTTCTGACACCCATCTCTCTCCCTTGCGAGGCTATGATTCTCCCCGTATCTCTCACTCTATTACATTGAGAAGTTCCTGGCTTTTCTTCATTGGCGTCGGGCTGACTTTAGGGGTTCTTACCCTACTTTTTGGATGGTCGATTTAAAAAAAACAAACCATGGAGTGTTTTTCTAGGACACCCAAGGAGTCACCCATTTAAATATAACTTGGGCAATTCCATAACACCCTGTATAAAATGAGATATTGAGATAGCATTCGATACTATAAATCACAATTTTTTGTTGGAAAAAATTGAAAATATTGGATTTAGAGAAAAACAATTTGAATTAATTAAAAATTATCTTAAAGATAGACCAACTTATGCCGAAATAGATAAGGAAAAAAGCTATCCTAAAATAATTAAATATGGTGTTCCTCAGGGAACAATTTTGGGACCATTATTTTTTAATATCTATATTAATAATTTATTTAATGTAAATGGTGATGGAGAAATTCATAGTTTCGCAGATGATACTGCAATTTTTTATACAGATACAAATTGGGACAACTTAAATCACAAAATTAAAAAAGATTTTAAAATAATAAAAAATTGGTTTAATAAAAATTTATTAGCAATTAATTTTGATTAAACTAATTATCTTCCTTTTACTTTAAATCCAAATAACATACCACAAAATATGAATAGTATTAAAATAAATTATGATATTCAAATTTTGAAAGTTAATCAAGTGAAATATTTAGGAATAACCTTTGACAGTATTTGGAGTTTTCACATAGAATATTTGATTAAAAAATTATGAAGTTTACTACCAATTTTTAGAAACATTAAAACTCATTTAAATTACGAAATTTTAGGTTGGGGAGGAATAAATAAAACCTTAGTTAAAAAATTAGAAATACTAAAGAAAAGGTTTCTAAAAATTATATTCCGAAATTTAAAAAAAAAAGAATATTAGACAACTTTACATTTATAACATATTTAAAAACAAAATTCTTATACAATTTAAACACCATAATCATAAATACGGACAAAAAAAATTCAAAAAATTATGTTTTTATTTAAACGATTATTTATCAACAAAAATTAAAAAATATATTTCATTAAAAAATATAAAGTCGAAATAAAAGCATGAATATTGGAAACATAACTTTTGGAAATGTTTAAAAAAATATTGTTATAAATAATATAATTTTCAAAATTTTTATATCCTATATCTTCAAAAAAAAACTGCGTTTATATTTATATACAACGTTTTTTATTTCCAATTTAACTTTTACTTATATAATATTAACAAATATTTAAAAAAAAGATATTTTAATATTCCTATATATTTATAATTTAAAATACTAAGATATGCCCCTAACAAGCACGTCTTCGGGGGATCAAAGAAGAAATTTATTGAGGAAGATAAATAAACACATTTATTATATTATAAATATTGAAAATAAACTTATTATTATTTGCTGTCCCGTAATATAAAACTATATCGGTTAGTTCACCAGCCGTTCTTGTCATTTTGAAGTAGATTGATAAATTTACCTAAAAAATAACAATCAAAAAAAGCGTTCTCGCACATGAGAGATAGAGAATTTATGCACGTTATCATACCGGTGTTAGTGTATCGTATAATAAAGATAAGTTTAAAAAATATATATATTTAGACGTTTTCTCAAATGTTCTAACGAATGCTCGTCGAGAGGGTTATTTATTCTCTGTGTATGGTACGTAAGATGAAACATGTGTCTCGTGCGTCATAAACAAGCCGTACGTTGCTAGTCTTATTAGTAAAGTTCCCAAATCGCAAAACCCGACCAGAGGCGCAGGCGGCGAAATTATACAGGGTGCCCCAAATAGGACATGTTAAACGTGCTTTTTTTAAAGGAATACCTTATGTATTATTTTTTGATTTTGTATAAAATTTCACGTATATTTTATATAAAATGTATTGTAATTATAATAATAGTAATAATTATTATAATTATATTAATAATATTTCAATTATAAAATTTTTTTTTTTTACGGTTCGCCGACTACGTAGGCCATCTTGAACCGGTCATCGACCACAAATGTGATCTACCGACTGGGGAGTGTGAAACGACACCTTCATCCTACGAGATATCCGATCTCATCCGGCCTGTCCGGCGTGAATAGGATGACTAGGTGTCGATTCATTTTACACTCTTCTCTGAGGCAAGAGCACGCCGTGTTCCCAAGCGGTCACCCGCCCAAGTACTAACCGCGCTCGACACAGCTTAACTTCGGTGATCTGCGGGAACCGGTGCTTAATATGTCGACAGGCCCTTGCCCATTATAATTATTATAATATAACAATTGAACACATTTTATATAAAATATACGTGGAATTTTCTATTTTAGGAATAATTATAATTATATAATGATTGGTTAAGGCAAACCAGAGTTTTGAGTATTTCTTTCAAAAGGGGGTTCTCCTCCCCTCCTTTGTGCGTGAGATCAAAATGTATTTAAACAAAGGAATACCGATTTTTTTTTTCTTTTAAAACGTTTTGATAAACGGTTCCTGAGATATGGCCGGCGTCCATTCTTATTTGGTCACCCGGTACATTACCCCTTATTTTTCACAAATTAATTTACGATCCCGGCGGCCATGGTTGGGCCACGTATTTACGAACTTTACTTTTTAGTTATTTTAGGGAAAAAAATGTATATTAGAAAAATAGATGTATATTTTATGATTCTATGTTTTAAATACCTATATATATACCGTTTATAAAATACAATACAAAAACATGAGTATGTTAATGTATAGTCAGATCTGGTCTTAACGTGCGGGTCCAAATATTAGTTTTGTAAAAATTATGTACAGGGGAGTTGAAAAAGTTACAAAAAAATTTAATTTTAAAAACGACAATAATAAACAGTGCAATTTATTTTAACAATTTTACTACTAAAACCTAAAAATACAATGGCATTTAGTCTGATAAACTATTTCGATAATGAAAGAAAAAGTGGAAATTCGCAAACCAATATGCAGGAAACCGTAATGAAAACACTGGGAATTAGTTTAAGAACTATGCAGAACAATGTGCATGAAAAAAAAGCATAATATAATACCCAAGAATACTAAAAAATGTAAACGAAAAACACCGTTTATAATTATAGCCTAAAAACTCTCATCGTCACTTATAAAATCTGAAAAGTCCTCGTCGTCTTCGAATGGAGCAATTATCATTGGCGCTACTTCGACATCTAGTACTTGTTCTCGATCCCACCAATCCCTTATTAATATTTCTGTATGTTCCTCCGATTTCTTCCAGTACTCTTGTGTAATATGATCTTACGAATCTTGCCAAACTATTTGTACTTGGTCGGATTTAAGACCATCACCTACATGTTTTTCATAATAAGACTTTGCACCAGCCCATATTAATTCTATTGCGTTAAACTGGCAATGATATGGTGGCAGTCGTAGAACCTCATGACCATATTCACGCAGTATTTCATCTACCGCGTATACTTTGGGTTTTTTAAGAGACTTTGCTATTGATAGGAGTTCGGATTTAAGCATATTTGGTAAAGGATTTTGGTTGTGTTGTTCCAACCGCTCATAAATATCACTTTTCCTCCAAAATGAAGTAGGCTGTTTATTTAAAATTCTTGAATGATATGATGCATTATCTAATACAATTAAAGACGGAGCATCCAAATTTGGTATCAATTGAACTTTTAACCACTTTTCAAACATTTCGCAATTCATATTATCATGATAGTCAGCACTTTTTGATGTTGAAGAAAAAATTAAACTCGCACCTGCAACATATCCTGTTGCAGAACCGGCATGCAAAATAATAAAACGCTTTCCCGTACCGCACCCCTTTTTCCTTTTAACACTTTTTACACAGACTCATCTTGCTAAGATTTTGAACCACTTCCATTCGAAAATATCCACGTTTCGTCTAAAAATACCACTTTTCTAAATTTCGATTTGTAATTGTCCGTATATTTTTTTAAAAACTGAACACGCTGACTCACTATCTGTGGCTGCTCACATAAAAATCTTCGGTTACAGTCGTTTTTATAGCGAAAACCTAAATTTTTTATTAATTTTGATAACGCTTCAAGTCCAATTTCCAAAACACCCCGAATTTTTAATGTTTTTTGTAAAACTGGAAGAGTTACATTGGTTTTTGATTTGTATAAATCGTAAATCACATTTCGAACTCCAATTTTAATATTTTCGCTTACATCCTCAGTCTTTGGCTTTCTTCGTTTACACTTTTTAGTATTCTTGGGTATTATGTTATGTTTTGTTTCATGCACAATTTTCTGAACAGTCCTTTAACTAATTCCCAGTGCTTTGGCTACTGTTTCCTGAATATTAGTTGGAGAATTTCCACTTTTTCTTTCATTTTCGAAATAGTTTATCAGATTAAGTACCATTTTTTTTTGATTGGGGATGCAAAAACCCAGAAAATTGTTTCATTTTGTCACAAACTGTCAAAGTCACAAAACTGGCATATTTAAAATAAAACGTAGCTGGTGCTATTATAAGCTTTTTAGAATCGCTGGAATTATATATCCTTTTTTTCATGTCAAAATGGAATAAGTCTGTCTCATTTATCTTACGTATTTTATTTAGAGGGTAAAATTAAACGCAAGTAAAGAAAACAAAAACTGAGAGTATGTCTTTCTTGAATCGTATGACCCGCACGATAAGACCAGATCCGACTATTTATAAAGCAACACTTTTCTAATGGGACAAATGCGCTAATTAATCCTTTATACAACATTAACCTTCTTGTTCACTAAAAAGTTTTATATTTAGATCAGTGATATTGTCACGATAGGGAATCATAAGATCATAACATTTCATAAATCAATATATTTTCCATTTTAATATTTTAATCATTATTCGCGTTTACCGCCGGCCATTCAAGGCAACATGAAACCGGCGACGAGTTTATCAAACAAATCTAAAAAGTTGCAATTATGAAATGCTATACATATATCCCGATCTAGCAATTATGGTGGCGTCATCAAGTCGGTAGAAACAAGGTGTACGACCTAAACCCGTGGTCTTACAAAAGGGGGAAAAATCGCTGACTTGACGAAACTACACATGGTTGCTAGAGAAACGATCGGCGGGCACTAGTGCTCGAGTCCGTGACGCATCCACGTTGAAATATGTGAATTTTTGTTGGTCCCAAATCTCAGCGATGAGTCCAAATTTAAGTAAGTATAATTTATTGCCAACTGTTTTATAAAGGTCTAAATCCAAGCTTATTATTTGATTTTCTTGTAAGCCCTTCAGGAATTTATTATTTTATATTTTCAATAAACTTGTTTTCAAAACCGCTTTGTTTTTCTGATAGTCGCCAAGGTCTCGCGCTACCTTACGTCCCTCGTCATACCCTAAAATCTGGGCGTGACATATGGTGGAGGCGCCGCTTTTTTCTCGGTATTTTCTTTTTTAACCATTGACATATGGTGGAGGCGCCGTCCTTTTTTTTTTACGAAATTGTATTCTTTTTTTAACCATATTTTCTCTTTTAACCATTGACATATAGTGGACGCGCCGCTTTTCTCTTTTTTTACGAAATTTTATTTTCTTTTTTAACCATTGACATATGATAATCGCGCCGGTCTTCTTTTTTTTACGAAATTTTATTTCTTTTTTAATCATAGACATATAGTGGAGGTGTTACGAAATTTTATCTGCCTTTTTAACCATTGAAAGATAGAGGCGCAGCACTCTTTATCTTAAAAAATAAATTCATTTTTGTTTTTTAACATTTTGCGATAAACACAATTTTTTCATAGGTCAATGTTCATTTTTTCCCCAAAATTTTAGCAAATTTATTTTTATACAATAAGCCAGGACCTTACACTATTATTAAACATAATATAAGAGCATAACAAGGATTTAGGCCTTTGAAATATTTATTTGTGGTTCAGATTTTTTTTTACAGGAAAACATTTATTTTGATAATTTTTTTGCATATTCACCGACTTATTTACTTTCATTTTAAAATTTTTTTTTACGTCATAAAACCTACAAATATGCGGAAGGGCAAAAAGTATTTAGGAATCATTTTGAATATTACTTAATGTCTTATTAAAAAATCCTTGGTCTAGAAATTAAGCAAAATCAACAACAATTTTTTAATTTAATGTTAAAACAATTTGATTTCAATAAGTTTTAAATAAAATAATAATGACATACGTATCGTTAGGCTATCATGAAACTAAAAAGATATGAAAAATACTTTTATTATAATCATAGCAGCATCATAAACAATACCATTATAATTAGGTATAGAATACAGAGAAAAGATACAAATAATCTCAATATTATCTCAAATAAAAATATTTTCTTCAACAGATGTGTGTTACCAATAGTTTCAGGTATACAATTAAACCAAGAAAGGAAGAAATAAGAAACTCTGGTCAGGAGCTAGCTATCCCTGTCACAGAAATTTTGAAATATTTTAAACTCCCATTTGCAGATTGCTCTTTTGCACATTCCAAACTCTTTTTTCACATAAAAATTTCTATAATTCAGCAGACAGCAATGGAAACTTTACGAACTAGTAACCACGCCAATTGCATGGTATAACCAGACCTATCCATACCTCATCAAACATTACTCCTAGCAGCAACAATACCCTCTGCACGCGCAGAATCGCCAAGTTCCTTTGTGAGTCATGATGTTTTTTTTTCGGTATCTTGTGCACATGTCCAATAATCTTCTTGTCCTATTTAACCTATCGAACCTTCCTCTGCTACCTCGGAAAACCTACAATTAATAGAAAAATCAACCTCGACAATCAAACCGAACATGTAGAAAAATTGAACTCTCAACAATGTCATCTACTCATCCTTCGACAACCTCAAAACCAAATTATAATAAAACGATATACACTGGAAATACTTGAGCATAAAAACCTTCTACTACTGTCTTCCGAAAATAAAGTTATGGCACAGATTTAGTGCATCGAAATATAAAATATTTCAATTAAATTTTTCCAATAAGGGTTAGTAGGCCCGACCCATATTGCAAATATTTAATACATTAGTCGGTGTTTCACCTTGTTATTTACGCCAAAACCAAGGCCAAACAAAGTGTTTTGGATAAATATCATCGTAATTCACAATGACTTAGTCTCGGGGACATCAAAATTTCACAAGAAGAAATTTTGACATTATGAAAAGTTGATAATCGATATAGATTGAATATGAAATAATGATTTTAAATATGGCAGCTAAACAAAGCAAGCAATTATAAAATATATGTGAAAAGCTGAAATAAGCTATTCTTATAAATAGGTACTTTAATTATGTATGTTTATATTATATAAAGAAAATATGAATCCTGCAAAAGGCAGAAGTAAGATTATTGCGTAGGTGGAAAATAGGGGTTTACAAATCGGTAGAAGGCTTTTTCAAGTATTATCCAAAATCCTACGCAGGGAAAAATAAAATACCAATGCAAAAAATAAATGCATTTATAAATAGTAATTTCAGAAAATGATACAATCGAGGATACAATTTTATAGGTAGATCAATCTAACCTCAAATCTTTAGGTATAAGTACCAAAACTTTGACATTTCAATTTTACAGCAACTCAAAATGCAATGCTAATAAATAATATTATTTCTACAAAAATTCAGTAGCAGACGAGATAGAATACAAAAGAATTTATCAATCAAAGATTTAATTAACAAATTATCAATTTAAGTACTTGATTTAATAATCTAAATACAATAAATAAACCTCAAACTCTGCATTGCCTGCTATTTCTTTATTTTTCTATTGATAGCTGAATTAAGATAGTCTAATGTAAATTTTCAAATAATAAAGTCATTCAACTAATGCTATAAATTTTAATTCTGAATTTTCTTTTAACAAAAGTATAGGATATTCAAAATATCAAAAACCCAAATGCAAATGTAAATAAGATTTTAATTATCTAAGCATTTTAGCGCTAGAAAGTGCAATATTCTGGCATTAATAAATAAAAAATATATAAAAAATAATTGAAAACATTCAGAGATTTTAGATAAAATATTAAGCAAAAAATAGGAGCATATACTTACTCTTTGTTTCATTCTTTTCATGTAAACACTGCTGCACTACCACGAAGCCACCTGGTCGGACACCTGTTCCATCCTCAATCAGTATTGCTGTCGGCCCCAACACTAGAGACAGCACAGCCATTGTACAGCAAGCATGACTCAGTATTGTTGGTATCCAGCCTTTACTGCCAAGACACATCGATGCCTGCTGACTAAGCTACACTATCCCAATCCAATCATAGAAGTCTCCATCAATGCATGCCCAAGTAGATGAAACACTAAAACCGCCATTCATCGACACTAACCATGCATTACGACCGAGAGGAAAAAGCAAGGCTACTAACAACGAAACAATTGGCAAATCAAGAAGCTGTACACTGCATCACTTGAACTATCACTATAACACTTCACAAACACTAGTGATTGCCAATTTAGACGATTTTCTTCAAGAAAAGCCATTAATCCCGCCGTTTCCCGAAGCCTTGCATCGAAACACTGGAATTTGCAACATTTGCAAATTTCAAATAAACCGAAATCATCCAGCAAGTATCCAATTTGAGGTTAGCTTACAAAAACGACTCTTGTAGCAACAAAACAGACGTCCAGCACAGAGGAATGATAGGTGATCGCTGTCGCGTCTAGCAACAACTAAGGATCACAGAAGAAAAAAGGGCTTTATAGGACAACAACCACAGAGGAAGGACCCTATGATACGGAACTAAAGTTAGCGTCCCAAGCAGCAGGTCAGAAAATAAAGGGATACCAAAAATAAGTATGGCATCGGCTGTCTACGCAGTAGGCCTTGGCACCAACATCGACGATGCATTCCGTCGATAGAGCACCCACAGCTACGGCGTGCTTCAACCATTCGGCCAATGGACCCAACCGCGCGTTGGCCCACCATCTAACCACTGACGACACGACAGGACCGTACCCAGGCATGGCAGACATTTTGGTGTAGTGACCAAGTGCAAGCGAAAAGTGTTTAGGGACAATTAAGATATTTCCTTTTATAAAAAGTTTGTTTGTTTTGTTGTTGTTTGATATTCAATGATATTTTTTCTTTATAAATTTAATACATTTACTCATAAAAGAAGGGAAGTGGAGCCAACTTTTGAGTTAATATTAAAATTTTTTTTTCATACACTTCAATTTTTTAAAGTAAATAATGTAACCTCTACTTCCTTTCTGCCATCGCTGGGGGCCAGCTCTTTTAAGACCGGGGGATGTGTCACGATAGGGAATCATAAGATCATAACATTTCATAAATCAATATATTTTCCATTTTAATATTTTAATCATTATTCGCGTTTACCGCCGGCCATTCAAGGCAACATGAAACCGGCGACGAGTTTATCAAACAAATCTAAAAAGTTGCAATTATGAAATGCTATACATATATCCCGATCTAGCAATTATGGTGGCGTCATCAAGTCGGTAGAAACAAGGTGTACGACCTAAACCCGTGGTCTTACAAAAGGGGGAAAAATCGCTGACTTGACGAAACTACACATGGTTGCTAGAGAAACGATCGGCGGGCACTAGTGCTCGAGTCCGTGACGCATCCACGTTGAAATATGTGAATTTTTGTTGGTCCCAAATCTCAGCGATGAGTCCAAATTTAAGTAAGTATAATTTATTGCCAACTGTTTTATAAAGGTCTAAATCCAAGCTTATTATTTGATTTTCTTGTAAGCCCTTCAGGAATTTATTATTTTATATTTTCAATAAACTTGTTTTCAAAACCGCTTTGTTTTTCTGATAGTCGCCAAGGTCTCGCGCTACCTTACGTCCCTCGTCATACCCTAAAATCTGGGCGTGACAATATATTTAGATTTTAATGTCGGATCTCATAAATATTTTTATAGTCTATTTCAGAAAGGTGTAGATAAAAAAGATAAAAGCTCGTTAGGTATGCAAAGGGCCTACAGAGTGACCCAACGAATATTTTGGCCCCTTTTATAATTTGGCATTGATTTCATTGCAAAATTCTTTATTTTCATCAAGTGCAGATGGTACCACCCGGGTTTAGGTCAATTTATGGGGTTTGTCTATTGTTATTCATTCACAAACACTGAAAATGGTGTGACAAAGGCGTGTATTATGTACATAGTATTAGGTATACGTTTTTTTTTATTAAACATAAAAAAATACAAAATATGTACAACAAACACATTATACAGAAATTAAATTATAAAAAATCATAATATTCTTCGTCATCTGAGGAACTGATCTCCTCTTAACGTTATAATTAACGGGTCGACGGTCCGATCGATCAGGTGATCAAGATCCCACATTTTCTCGTCTACTTTAATGACATGATTGACTGCTTTTCGCCAGTTCTCTGGTGTCACTTCCTTAATGGCTTGATCAAACACTAGCTTAACGTCTTTCATTTTGAATGTCGTGTTGGGTCTTGCTACAAATCCTTTTACTTGCGCCCATATAAGTTCTTTAGGATTTAGTTCGCAATGATATGGCGGTGTGCGCAACACAGTTAGACTATATCTTCCAAGGCATATTCCATTATACGATGTTTGTATAAATTTCCTATAGCTAAAATAGTTCCTTCTATATCAAATTATCTTCTTTTTTTCTTTGGTTAGTTATCATAAATAATTTGGTGCAAAAAATTTACCTACGCCTATGGCCGACACCGAAATTGAGCCGAACTGGACGGAATTTTTTGCAGCTTTCTGAAATAGACTAATATCGAATGGCGACACGGAACAAACCCGAATACCGGTTTTAAGAAATTTTATTTACTGGGGAAGCAACATTTTTCCTTCAGGACAAGTACATTTTATTTTAACTTTCTTCGTAAAATATTTATTATCTACAGCAAATAACTTATCAAGATCAATAACAGAACATCAGTAAACCTTATTTTACTGCTACGAAAAAGTAAATTTGCAACTTCGGCAAATATTTTACTTGGAATAGCCAAAAATACATTAGTAAAAATGTTTTGCTTTAGAGACGACTGGAGATGCTTACCAGTTGCAGGCGCGGATCCAGAACTTTTTTTTGGGGGGGGGGGGGGTCAAATCATGTAAATGCAATGAAATTTTTTTTGCGGCCACGGCCACAGGCGAAAAATTATCTAATAAGAAAAATGGCCAAGTTCGTTGTCGACATTACTATATATTTTTTTAAATATATACATACATATATAATCGTTTGTTTACTTTTGATACCCATATTAAGAACACAAAAAAATATACCTACATAAACATTTTAGGGCAAAAAAGCATTGATTTTTAAATTACAAAGTCTAGTTTTCTTTGTTTAATATATTCAAATCTAGTTATAACTTCATCAAAGACGACGATAATGTTTTTATGTATACTTATTCATTAAAGCTAAGCTAGTTAGGCGTTCCTCTACCATCTTTGCTCTAAGCCAAGTTTTAACTCGACGTAGAGTCGAAAAGGACCTTTCCGCTGTTGCTGCACTTACAGGTATATAGTGTTGCAAGCATTTGAAGAAAAATCCTAATATATTGGGGATTAAATCAGGATCACAGTTATCAATTATATGTGGAGGTATTTTACTGCCGTTTTTTACTTCGCGTTTCCATTCAGTAATCCATAATTAAAATGCCTTACGGCCATTACTGTATTAACCGGTGGATATTTAAAAATCGAAGAAATCGTCCATATTTCTCAAAGAGACCGGATATAGATTAAAGAAAAAAAGGAAAGACAACAAAGTCTCGGTCTCAACAAATATAATTGTGTGGTTACACGTGTTTCACCCTTTCGGGCATCATCAGACCCAGAATTTAAAACAGAAAAGAAACAGTTACAACATATTAAAATTTTAACCACACAATTATATTTGTTGAGACCGAGACTTTGTTGTCTTTCCTTTTTTTCTTTAAGGATATTTAAAAGTTGGTTATAAGTTTTAACAGTTTCTTTTACAGCCAGTATGTCTGCTTCCATATAAGATGTTTTTGGCATGAAAAAATGTAACTTAAACAAATCCAGCACATCTGAAGAGAGTCTATTTGACTTTTCATTTGTTCTTCTCCCTCTCTCTTAATCAGCGGGGCCGGCGGCGACTCAAAAAAGTATTATTAAAATAATTCAATAAAGCAATTGTTATTTCTGAAAAATTTTTTTTTATGCTTATTTATTTATTTTTAAATTCAATGAATAGAAAAATATACCTTCATCTATTGGCAATGTTGCGATGAATCTCGTGACAAAGCTGCAGAGTTAGTCAAAACAGTAAATCTATATTTTGTGTTTGTCTGTTTTGAGGGGGGGTCATGACCCCTTCCCCCTGGATCCGCACTTGACCAGTCGAAACGTAGTGATTCAAAACAAATAAAGACAATGCAAGTCCAAAACTTTACTGCCGTTCAAGTGCAGTATTGTTGTATTTGGTATTTTTAGAGATCATTGTTCTATTATTTTGTGCGTAGACTTCCTAGTTGACAAAACTGTGTAAGTTTGGTTACAATACTTGAACAGCTAACAGATTTTTTTTATTAGCAACAAACTGCTTTCACCATGGATTTACTAAGGGTCTCAGTACCGAAATGGCCTTCTGTTAAGTCCATTTTGAATAATCTAGATCAGGGCTTGTTTATGTCAGGTTTATTTGTAGATTTTTGCCGGGCTTTTGATTGCGTTAACCATGTTCTATTATTGGTGAAATTGCATCGTTATGGTATTAGGGGTGTTCCGCTTAATCTAAAAAAATCTTACTTAGAAAACCGTTACCAATAAAAAAAATTAGTTAAAGAAAGTTAACGGGGTTAGAGGAAACACTAAACAGATGTCACAGAGGGTGTTCTCCATGGGTCAAACTTGGGCCCTTTTCTCTACATTGCTTATGCGAATGACTCAAGTCCATATATCACGACAGAAAAAGTATTTGATGTCTGCTATGCAGATGATACTAACATCCTAATAACTGCGGATGATCGGTTGATACTAAATGATGAATGTGAGTGTTAGTAAAATATCGTCAGGGTGTTTTGCATTGAGGGTGATATCGAGGGAATTACATGTAAATATAATCCGATCGGTATATTCAGCTCTTATCGAGTCTCATTTGAGATATGGTGTCTGTTTCTGGGGGAACTCCAGTCAGTATCTCTTAAATTCAGTATTTGTACTTCAGAAGAGAGCTGTGAGGTATGTGTGCAGGGCACGAGCAAGAGAACCGTGTAGGCCGTTATTTAGACAACATAAATTATTAACCCTTACTTGTATTTACATTTTGGAGACGGCCTGCTTAATGTATAAAAAACTTAGGAGCCAAGATAATTTAAGGGTACATTAATACGGCACGAGACAAGTGGAAGTTTTGCAGTTGCCCATACCCCATACTTCTCTGGTAAAAAATTTCATCTTTTATACTGGCAAAAAAGTGTTTAACCACTTACCAGCTCACATTAGATCTCTGAGAACCCCTAAAGAATTTAAATCGGCTGTGAAAGGGCTTTTGCTAGAGAAAGCCTACTATACCGTTTTAGAGTTTTTCGATGATCGTTTTTAATTGTTTTGTGTCGCTTGACTATGTAACTCTTAGTTCTGACTGAGATTCATTTTATTTTTTTTTAACCTTTAACTGTTGGGCCGGTTTTTGTGTTGTTAATTTTGTATAACTGTTGTATGTTATATAATATACATATATAGATATTTCGGACAAATGGTACAGCAATGGCCATTCGTATTAAGAATATATTATATGTATAAGTGAATATTATAGTATGTATATTAATTACTTTGTCAGCAAGATTATTTCTTTGGACAATAAAGGATTTTAAAGTAAAGTAAGTTTATAGTAAAGTAGATTCGTGGGCTAATAACTATTAATAATACAAATTATGTGCTATATTGTATTTTTGACAGAACTAATAAAAAAAATATTTATTTTTTTATAAGTATAAATATTTAACTATAAAACTTTTTTTTTTTACTTACTAAGACCTGCTTACTGTTATAAAACACAAAACACATTATTAGAAAAATAATAGAAATACTAAATTATATTTTTGACTATTTATTTCTTACCCTATTTACAACATATTACATTGCCTTAAAGTATAAAGTTTATTTTACTTAGATGATGGTGGTACCCATGCTTGAATTTTTGGGCTAGTGGTACTATAGGGCATAAACTGACCTGGGGTACCACTTAAATTTGGTGTATGGTCAAGCATCCATTTGTGGTTTGGCCTACCGGGGTCCTCACTGGGCAAGTAGTCTGTTTTATAATGAAGCCAACCAAACCATTCTGCTGGTACTTGGCTACCATCATAATCTAAACCTGAAAAAATATAAGTTACGATTATGCTGACTACTACTGAATAATGTGTTTATAACTGATTTTGTTCGAAACACTTTTAGTTTTTTAAGTTATTCCTTCTTATTGTGCCTATTCATTGAGGTTAGGTTTCTGATGCAAAATCGCACGGTTTAAGGATTTGGAAAAAATGATTAAAATAGACCTTGCAGTTTGGTACTTTTTTCTCCTATCTTCGTTTATTTGGGGCTTTTTGTTAACCAATGTAACCAATTTATTTTGAAAACTAAAAACAAATAAACAATCACTTCCTAAATGCAACAGTATGAAAGAATTTATTAACAATAACAAAATATAGCCTTTTTTTTTGATTGTTTAACTCTAAAGAAGTTTAATTATCAGTGTGTAATATAAAAAATAGTGATTATTTCCAATAAAGGACAATTCTGTCACAGCACTTTAAGAAGAAATATCTAAAAACAGATTCATAAAATAAAAAGTGGTTTTATAAATTTGTTCTTTCATTAACGCCAAGCAAGATGTGGCACATATAAGCTGCTCTAAACTCGATAGTCAAGAAATAAATTAATCTGATTAATACCCTGTTTTGGTGCATATTCCACCCATCGATTTCTACCATAGAAATAACTTGGGTTCTCATAGTATTTGTTTCCATACTTATCAGTTCCAACTACGGTGCCAGGCCTCAAAGAATCCATTCTAAAATAATGAATAACGATAGATTGTTCAGAAATTGTTACTATTGTAAGGAGCGACTGTTACATAATTAAATTCGTACCTGTAGATCTTATATAGAGACGCTTTTATACCGCCATATTCTTTGACAGTTTTTAGAAATTTAAAGATCTGGCTAATTCCAAAATAATTCATTATGAGCGATTTAGAAGCTCCAAATCAATATTATTTTTAATTCTCCAAATTTTTAAATCCTAACCTAAAAAAAAATGTATTTCTTTTCCAGCTGGTACAAATCTGTTTTATCAACTGAGTGTACTCAGTACTGTATCATTACTCTGCAATTCAAAATTCCGAGATGTCGAATCCTAAATTACATTTTTAGTTGGTTTTTGTGCAAGGTTATCTATCTAAAGAAACTTTTTGTGGTCTTATTGTCTTATTAAGAACCATATTAAGAAATCTAACACTTCTTGGTTGGATTGTTCGATATAAAAACTCATTTGTTACCTTTTTGGCGTTTTTTCAAGTCACTCCAGTATTTGAATATGAAATCTTAGAAACCGGTTTCTCGTTTGTGTCTGTGTCATAATAAGAATAAGTTGTGGTTGTGGCCATAAAATACTCAACTGCTAAGTGCTGTCATGTGTCAAAAACAAAAACTACCAATTTTGAATGTTGTGATTGAAAAGTGTTAGATTTTTTATGAGAATTTTTCGAAAATTAAGTGAAAGTCTACAACTAAAAGGTAATTAAAATTTATTTCCACCCTTTCAAATTAGATTTTTTTCGAATTTTTTAAGTTACCTACTAACTTACATGAAATTTATTTACCTACCAAGTAATAATTATTAATAGCTTTTTTTCATTATTTATTTATTTAATATGTAGCAATTAGCGAAAAACGAAAACTGAAATCAATAGATTACAAAATAGGGAAATACTTGTTGGCTTGAATGTTGGAGACAATGATGTTTTTGAACGGCAGTAGAGTTTTGGACTTGCATTGTCTTTATTTGTTTTAAAGAATCACTATATTTTAACTGGTATGTATCTCCATTCTCCAGTCGTCTTCATACATACAATACTGAATATTCACCTGAAGACGACTGGAGATACATAAGTACCAGTTAAAACGTAGTGATTCAAAACAAATAAAGACAATGCAAGTCCCAAACTCTACTACCGTTCAGGGAAATACTTGTTTAGGGAATGACTCTATGCGGTTGATCCAATTGTGTTTTTACATATTCATATTTATATTCATATTCATATTTATTCATAATAATATACATTTAGTACTTTTACACGTCAAGAAGATAAGATATTTTTTTTAAAAAGTATAAAAACAATTTTACATATAAAGATAAAACTTACAAGTAATAAAAAATAACACTTTAAAAACATTTGTATAACATAAGTACCTAAGTACTGTTTTTTATTCTCCCATAAAAAAGATGCTGATTGCCTGTGTTTTTCTGCATCTAAAATGGTTATTCAAAGTTATTAAAATATGTAAGATAATAAACAAGTTAGTGAAAACGGTAAATTCTTGTCTTATTAATAGTATGTACTTATTGTACTTAAGTACTGAAGCTATTTTATTTATTTATCTTTGAAAAAGCCGATTTCACATTTCTTCCTTACATTTTCATTTTCTATGTAAAAAATTAACTGTTCGGTTAAACCAGAAGTTTGAATTTTTAAAATAATTAGGTATGTGGAAAATTAAAAACCAATATCGGAAGTTGGAAGCTGTTTTTCTCTATAAAAGATGCTAGCTATTTATAGCCTATCAAAGTCCCATATTTAAGTGTCATTTTTCAAACACACCGAGAAGTTTCCTCAGGGAGGATTTTTCTCAACCCAAAAAAAATACATTTTGTAAAAGGAAGTAAAAAAAATTAATTTTTTCAAAAACTATGGATTTTGGGGAGTAGGTAGTTTAGAAATTTAAAAATGATTTCTTTATTGGAAACACTTAGTTTTCACAGTACTTATTCCTTCTTAAAGTGCTGTTTTTCTTAGGGGTTATGTCAGCATCGCAAAATTTTCCAATTTTCCTTGTTTATTGCAAATAAGTAATCACTGTTTTTATGTTACACATTGCTAATTAAACTAAAAAAAGGGCATAATTGGTTGATTTTTTAATAAAAACTAAAAAAACGGCTTCAAAACCTTCGCACTCAAAAGTGACTTCTAAAAAAATACTGACCTTTCATAGACCCTTCAATTTTTAAGGCCCAAAGTAAACAAACCACTTATTTTGTTAGGTTTAGAGAGGAGGGGGGGAGGGTCGAAACTACCTACCCTCCTCTGAATCTGCCACTGCTGGAGCTAGTCATTTTTTGAATGCTCTAATTAATGAGTGTAACAAAAGGATTTGGAATAGATAAAAATTAAGAAGATGCACTAGAACTTTATCACACTTTATTATTTCACAGTACAGCGGCACAAAAAATATGCATCAGTTATAATATAAAAAGAGAATGCAAAAACATTCTAAACTTTCTAAAAACTCTAGTAATGACTTGTACTTTGAATTAATTTTTTAACCGACTGACCATAAAAAACTGGTCTATATAGAGTCCTGCAATAGTGTGTAGGTTTTTCATAGTTCCTATACGAAAAAAGTTAGGAATTTCATTCATATGCCGACTTCTACTATATATCATAAGGTGCTTTTTGATAAAAATTTTCCTATATTTTTTTTAAATAGAACACCGAGTATTTTTTTGCATATTTAGGTTTGTATTAATGTCCTCCATAATTTCTTAAAAATTTTATTTAATTTGCTTTGGTAGTTTAGGAGCAATAAATTAAAAACTCAAAAATAGTTTTGCTGTCCTGAAAAAGAAAATCAGAACGATAATCTAAAACCATGGTTTTAGCCACTGCATTAGCTGAGCTTTATGATAAGGGATCTAGAAATACTATAAATCTAATAGTGTTTATCTATTTTATACAGGGTGTTCATATTAAGATTTCAAAAACGACACATTTTAGAATTATTTTTCTCAAGTTTTTCAAATAGAACACCCTCTATATTATTTGGTTATTTGATGTAGAATTCATAAGCATTTTTTTGTAATACAAGCATAAAAGTTATTTTCAGCTGTTTACGAAATAATTGCAAATATCATAAATTTAAATTAAGTATTATTGTAAAAGGGCGAATAAATTATAAGATTTTAAAATGAGTTTTATTAAAAATAATTGATGTGATCTTTATATTTTACTTTAAAATAATTTAAGAACTTGGCAAACTATAATAAATAAATGATCGTCATTATTGTTACTATAAAAACCATTTTACTTGTAAACTGCTGAACAATTGCTTTTGAGCAAGGAAAATTTCGCCTAAATTTAACAGTTGATATTTTGTGAACCAGATATGATATCGACCTACGGTTTTGAATGGTTGATAGATTCATCCCTTGAGAAACAATTTTCAATGTTGGATTTTCTTTAACTGTCAGAAAATTTTATATACAGGGTGTTAAAGAAGATGATGATGATTTTTGCTCCAATTTTAATGGCGTGTAACTTTCACAATAATATTTTTAAATTTTATCACTCTACGTCAATTGAATCACTGGTTCATAGCAAAGAAAGTAATTTGTCAAATTTTTGATATCTGCTATATTTTAAGAAATACCGATTTTTTTGGAAAACCTTGCTTTATTTCAACTTATTGGTAGCTAGATCTCACTGTGCGTTATATCGTGCAAACTTTGCGAGTGATTCTTATACCTTATGAAAAGCTTCATTATGTTCCATAACAATAGTTGTACCTTCCTAAATGTTATGATGTACAGTGGCGTACTTATAAACACCTATATGTTATATGTCTATGGTTTATAAGTATAGTGTTAGAAAGTTAGAAATCAATAAACAAATTTTTTCCAAAAATTAAATTAAAAAATTTATCTTTGTTAAAATTTTGTAAACGCACTGTATAATATACCTGTAGTGCGATATGAAAAACTAAGAAATAAGAAAAAATTGACCTAATATCTAGGGGCGAGTACTTTCCAATATAAAACAATCGTGAAAAATTGTGAGATACTTATAAACCGTAGACATATAGGTGTTTATAAGTACGCCACTGTACATCATAACATTTAGGTAGGTACAACTATTGTTACTGAAAATAATCAAGCTTATCATAAGGTATAATAATCACTCGCAAAGTTTGCACGATACAACGCACAGTGAGATCTAGCTACCAATAAGTTAAAATAAAGCAAGGTTTTCAAAAAAAAATCGGTATTTGTTAAAATATAGCAGATATCAAAAATTTGTCAAATTACTTTCTTTGCTATGAACCAGTGATTCAATTGACGTAGAGTGATAAAATTTAATAATATTATTGTGAAAGTTACACGTCATTAAAATTGGAGCAAAAATAATCGTCTTCTTTAACACCCTGTATATAAAATTTTCTGACAGTTAAAGAAAATCCAACATTGAAAATTGTTTCTCAAGGGATGAATCTATCAACCATTCAAAACCGTAGGTCGATATCATATCTGGTTCAGAAAATATTAATTGTTAAATTTAGGCGAAATTTTTCTTGCTCAAAAGCAATTGTCCAGCAGTTTATTTCACCAATGCAATGTTAAGGGATGTAAACAGACCTTTCAAAAACGTGTTGAATTATGCAAGGATCAAATAGAAGGCAGTTTGAACATTTACTACTTAACCTAGTCGAAAAATCCATTTAGAAAACAATTTATGAAGATTGTAACTATTTTAAAAACGGCTGGAAATAACTTGTAGGCTTGTATTACAAGAAAAAAGTTTATTATGAATTCTACATCAAATAGCCAAATAATATACAGGGTGTTCCATTTGAGAAAAATAATTTTAAAATTTGTCGTTTTTAAAATTTTAATATGAACACCCTGTAAAAAATAGATAAATACTATTAGATTTATAGTATTTCTAGACCCCTTGTCATAAATCTCACCCACTGCGTTTGTTTAAAAAATTATTTTAGATAATTTTTTTTGGTTTTTTTTCCAGGACTTTTTTATTTCAGTTTTTAATTTATTGCTCTAAACTAAAACCACTAAAGCAAATAAATAAATTTTCGGAAAATTATAAAGCACATTAATTACTAACCTAAATATGCAATAAAATACTGGATGTTTCATTCAAAAATAACTTTTTTGGGCTACCCTGTATATGACACTAAAATGTAGTATAAGTCAGCTTATGAATGAAATTCCTAACTTATTTCGTATAGGAGCTATGAAAGCCTGACTTACTGTTGCAGGGTGATAACATTGCGCCACCATAAATTCGTAAGAAATCTTAGGCCCACTTTTTTTGGTTGTGACATTGACTGCGTCAAATAAGTTCATTATTTGAATTTTTGGAGGTTAAGTTTAGAATATTCTTATTAATTTGTATAAGTTTTTTTCAGGAAATACACTATAATTTACTACCTATACAATATTTATGATAATTATCAATATTTAATCTATTTTATACATGAACAAAGGTAGGTAACAATAAAATAAAAATGCATTTGTGTAAATTTTTTAAATCGTGTTCTGTTTAATAGAACCGAAATAGGTACAATATTAATGTGCTCATTATAATATGGGCTTAAGTCCCGATACTACCAAACTGACGATTTCATGTGCTAAATGTTCTGTATAATTTAATTTTCGAATATTTTACACTTATTTGTCAGGCCAACGACGTTTGTTCTGGCTACTTGTTAATATTGATAATACAGGATGTGCTACTTTTTCTATTTTTATTTTTAAAAGGTGTGTACAGAATTATAAGGATCTTGATTACTATAAAAACTGGAAGTATGGTTAATCTACGACAGTTTTTTGAAAATCATTATTATTATTTCAATTCTTATGACATTTTATTTATTATTTATTTTTGAGTCTGCTTAAAAAAAATAAAAATTTTCTATATTGTTTTTTGTAATAGCACAGAGGAATGATACACGTCGGTGGTGTCGCTATACCAGAGGAGGCGACACGACTTAGGGTTCTGGCCACATATATAGGTACATACACTATATTGCCAATACAAGCAGCCGCACGAAGCAAGAATACACCCATCGTGCGATTCAAAATAACCTGAGTTGGGGGCCGTCGCGCTTGCGCGGTAGGGAAAAAATTAGGCAACCCACACGATGTTTAGCAGAACGTAAATAGAACCCAAGGTCTCTTGAACAGAACCGGCTTGCCGTTATATTCTTATTACTCGCCATCTTTTGTTTTGTTCATTCGTGTGTTGTTATAATTTCCAAATTTTGGATGTTAATATTTATTAAACTTTACTTTAGACATTTTTTTTTGTTAGTTTGTAAGTTATAGTCGTTTCCATCTTTTTTACGTTGTATTCGTTCGGATGTTCCGTGTGTGATTGTGGATATTATTTTTAAGTTTTGGGTGCGAATTTAGGTATAAAACTTTACCAGACATTTTGTTATTGTTAGCGACTTGTGTCTCAAGATGGGTAGAAAAAAGTGCATGATCCTTTTTTGCACGAATCGCAGTTCTAAATAAGGTATTTCAGGTATGTAAAATATTGGTTACTTAGTTTTATTTGACCATAAACTGTACACACCCGAACTAACGGGTGAATTAAAATAAAACCTTGTAAAAATATTTTGAAAGTCGGCCCTGTCAAATGTTTACATCAAGAAGCAAATTTCCGATCTGCGCAAACTCAACGGCCCCTGATCATCTGCCTTCAGTGGTGTCATCATTAAATTATGGTAGGTATTAGCATAATTTAATGATATAAGCACTATATAAGCATTAGTATAGTGTATGTGGTATGGTAGTATATGTGGTTCTGGCCATAACTTTTACGTTATTTTTCCAACATGGTGGAAATCTTAGAATTAGGGCGGTTTGGCGCTTTTTTTTTAAATGCCTGACCTCAACGTTTGACTTTTACGACTTTTATGGGCATTTTTTTCTACCCTACTAATTTTTTAAGTAGCAACACTAAAACGGTTTTAAAATCATTTAAATTAAGAGTGAGGTCTAGTTATGCATTCGCCATTTCGTTTTTTGATCAATATTTCGTTACTTTTTCCTTTTATTCAAAAATCGGCCAAACACCGACATTTTTCATGACAGTAACTTACTTTGTTTTTCATGAGGACTGAGTTCGATCTGAATATTTTTTACCCTATTACATTCCAAGGCGTTTTCATTGCAGTTTTCAAATCGAATTGAAATCGATTTCAATTCGGATTTGAATTTTCGACATTTGTCAGCTGTCAATGCGTGAAACCTGTGGTTATAACCGCTCTTTTTTCGTACTTGTCTATGTTTTTGCTTTTAGATTTTGTTTCTATTGCTTTTTTAGTCGGTTATTTTTACAACGTTTATAAGAGAACCGCGAAAACCAAACATAACATAAAAACTATTTGTAGGTTATGAGAATCATATTCCGTTCCGATCTCGAACCGTTTTCATGATTAAAAATTTCGGTACGATCCCAAAAATTGGCGAATCGATCTTGAACTGAAAACGAACTCAATACGGTAAAAATACCTGTTTTCATGTGTTCAATTCGGATTCAAATCGAACTGAATCCTCATGAAAACGTAGTAAGAGTATTGGATTAGGTAGATATTTGCACTTTATTTAAGAAAATTTCTTTACAGTACCTATAATATTTTGTAAATCTTGCAAAATAATATATTTTTTAAATACAGGGTGTTACAAATATGTGTGTGTACAAGGGGATCTCGAAAACGGTAAGAAATACGAAGATGGTTAAATTGAGGCTAAGTTGCGTATTTTGGGGCTTAATAATTTGGTGAACGAAAATTGTAAATTTTCCGAATACCTTCGAGAAAAAAATATCGACATGTTTAGTTATGCTTTTTAATTTTTTGTGCCTTCATTTTTGACTTGGCAAAAAACAAAAAACAGTTTTTTGTGTTCGATAACATCGCGTTTTAAAAACCATTCTATTAAATTTCCAAAGCTTAGAAGTCCATAAAACTGTATTTAAAATTCCAGGTCCGTATTTAAAAAAATTGACTTGAGGTTGGTATCTAAAGAACGAAACGTCGAATTTGAAAACTTATAACGACATCTTGTAGAACTTGTAGAAACGGCTGTAAAGAAGTATTTTTTGTTTTTTTTTGTTAAGTCAAAAATTAAAAACCGAAAATAGAAATTTCGTTTTTTTTCGGATATATTCGAAATATTTACAATTTTCTTTCACCAAATTATTAAGCCGAAAAATACGCAACTTTGCCTCAATTTAACCATCTTCGTATCTCTTACCGATTTCGAGATCCCCTTGTACGCACACGAATTTTTAACACCCTGTATGTCAATGTGACTAAAATAACGTACCCTTAGTTTTGTTTTAATTTTCTCTTATTTTAAATAGATTTTGGTATTACAAAAATAAACAAAATTGGTAAATAAAATTATATTATCCTAACTTGTCTAAGTATCTAATTTTCGGTGGTGTTCTAGCCCAATTCTGACAGTACCGAATCCAGATCTTCCTGTAAACTCGCTGTCATTTCTTTCTGTTTGTTGAGATCATCTTGTAACCTGGAAAAAATGAAAAGATTAGAATGAAGCAAATTTCGACCTTGCTTCTTTCGTATACAGGGTCCTGCGCCTCACCTCCCGTTTTCTGTAGCTCACTTATTAATTAAGTTAGGATTTTGATATTTTGCAGACTTTACCTGTATCCTAGGGCGCATTTCAGGAAAATATTTTTGTTTATAAAGGGTGTTTCAAAACTTACTTTACTTTTTCGAGTCCGGAAAACTACAATTTCTGAGCCCAATGTCGGGCTATGTTGATTGTTTGTCCATAAAGCATCGAGGGTACATCTATGTGGGCAGTTGGGACAGATGAGTAGGTGTTCCATATCCTGTATAGCTCCGCAGTCGCACTTGTCGTCATTACTATCCAGCAGGCCCCACCTAATGAGATTGGTCTTGACGGGGGCAACACCAGTTCTGATACGATTCAGCATTCTCCAGGTTGTCCAGTCGCTTGATGCGCCGCTCGGTGGGAGTTCTGTTATTGGATAACAGGCGGGTGGTTCATCCAGTGGCGTGCCCAGGAAGCGCCTTCTTGATTTTAGTCTGCCCAGTTGCGCCTCGTGTCCGAATAGTGAGTGACGTTCGTCGAAGGTCTGTTTGATTCTCTCGGTGTGTTCGTAGGCTGTTCTACGCGAGTCAGGGTCCGAGAGGCCCGAGGCTTTGTATAGTTTGTCCAGTGGCGTGGGTTTCATGCAGCCGGTTATAAGCCTGCATGTTTCGTTCAGACTGGCATTTACTTTTTTGGCGTGAGTGGATCTGCTCCACACTGGGCAGGCATATTCCGCTGTCGAAAAGCATAACGCCTGCGCAGATGTCCTTAGTACTGTTGGTCTTGCACCCCACTTGCTGTATCTGAGCTTCCTCAGAAGGCCATTTCGCGCCTCCACCTTCTTCCGCGTTTTTTCACAGTGGAACCTGTATGTTAGGGAGCGGTCTAGTATGACTCCAAGATAGGTAGGTTTATCTGTGTGCTCTAGGTTGTTGTTATCCCAGGTAACGTTGAGCTTTCTATTTGCCTGTCGGGAGTGGAGGTGGAAGGCGCTGACTTGGGTTTTGGAGGGATTCGGTCTTAGAGAGTTGTCCTGATAGTAAGTGGACATCATGCTCAAAGCAGCTTCCAGTTTTTGCTCTACCTCTCCAAAATTTGAACCTTGCGCTGTGATGCCCAGGTCATCGGCATACACGAAGTTTCTGGTAAAAACTGGTGTTGGTTGGTCATTGGTGTAGAGATTGAAGAGGATTGGTGCTAGTACGCTGCCCTGAGCCAAGCCGTTTTTCTGGGTTCGCCAACGGCTTTTTTTGCCTTCAAGACTAACGTAGAATTGCCTGTTTTGTAGTAAGGATTCTATTATTTGAACAAGTTGGTAGTCTTTCAGTGTGTCATAGACTTTATACAACAAGTTTCTGTGATTGACGGTGTCGTACGCAGAGCTTAGATCGACGAGTGCCAGGCCTGTTATTTGTTTTTTCTCGAAGCCATCTTCGATGTGCTCCGTCAGAGCTAGTATTTGACTGGTGCAAGACTTCCCAGGTCTAAAACCGGCTTGCTGTGGGATGATTTTTGAGTCGACAGCCCTTTCTAGTCGTTGGAGGATTAGCCTTTCGTATAGCTTGTATAGGTGACAGAGGAGCGATATGGGGCGGTAGCTTTTTGGAGATTCAGGGTCTTTCCCGGGTTTAAGTAGTGCTACGACTTTCGATTTCCTCCAGACTTTTGGGATCTGTAGTGTGGCTCGGCAGGTATTAAAAAGTTTCAGGATCCAGTTTTTTGTTTTTGTTCCGAAGTTTTTGATTTGCTCTACACAGATGTCGTCTTCTCCTGCTGCTTTACCATTTTTCAGTGAGTTTATCCCTTTTTTTAGCTCTTTAATGGTAAAGGGCGTGTTGAAGTGGTTTTCCTCGGTTGTAGGAGTCCGATTGATGCGTTTTTTCTGGCATTTTTTGTCCGGTTTGCCGTTGAGGAGCAGTTGGTGAGCTACTTGGTTAGCAGTTACATTTGACGGCGCTTTGTTTTGCTTTGGATCTCCATTTAGCTTTTTGATTAAGTTCCAAGCCATCTTGCTGCTGTGCGTCATATCCATTCGCTCAAGAGTGTCTATCCACTTTTTTTCTCGAGCTTCGCTCAGTGCTATCATGAGCGCGTTGCCGCAGGCTATAGTTTCTTCGCTAAACGGGTCTTTATTAAAAAGTTCTTCGTACTTGTATAAGGTCCCTTTAGAGGCTTCTGACAGCCCTGGAATGAAATGTTGCCTGCAGCCTCTTGGTATGTGGCGCTTTGATACCCTTCGTAGGATTTGCAGAAAGGTTTGGTAGTTTTCTGGTGATGGGTCTAGGTTTTCGAGTTCGGCATCTAGATTAGCCGAGTATTCGGGCCAGTTTGCTTTTTTGAAATTAAAACGTCTTCGAAAGGGTATCTCAGCTGTTTTGATGACTGAATAAACTTGAACTCCGATAGGTCTGTGTTTCAAAAAAGTGTGATGTCATAAGGATATGTTTTTTTAGATTACATGCCATATATTTTCTTACTTATTTGGATACATCTTGTAGTTGCCTACATACCCTTAAAATTTTAATGAAATCGGTTCAGTATTATAGGCGAAAAAAAATAAAAACTAAAAAAAATCAGTTTTGCACCACTGGTTTTAAAAACTAATAAAAATTAAAAATAATGTCTCGTTAATAAAATTATACAAAGATACTTAATAAATAAGGTCTCACAGTTTCGTAAACCAAGTTTTATTAATACGAATTATACAGGGTGTCCAAATTTTAGTGTCAAACTTTGAAAAATTTAAAGCAATTTATTTTTCTTATTTCAAATTGGAACCCCTGTATATTATCATATCATTCGATGCAGAATTAAAATTCAAACATTGGTTCTAATTACAACCCTATCGCAATTTCTAACGCATTAAGACTTATTTGCAGAAAACTCATTTTATCAACTATTCCACCAGTCATTATTATATAATAAATATTAAAGGTGACTTTGAAAAACAATTTATTGATATTAAAGTTTACTAAAAGGACAAATAAAAAGTCTTTTAGCATGCTCCTAATATGAAAATCATATCTACGAGCTCTTCTTGGTTGTATTCCATCACAAAAAATAATATAGCTTAAATAATTAATACTAATCTAACAATATTTAAAACTATAAAATAACTAAAGTCAAAATAGACTTTTGTCACTTCAATAAACTTTAATATCAATAAATTGTTTTTCAAAGCCACCTTTGATATTTATTATATAATAATGACTGGTGGAAAGGTTGATAAAACGAGTTTTCTGTAAATAAGTCTTAAGGCGTTAGAAATTATTGCGATAGGGTTGTAATTAGAACAAATGTTTGAATTTTAATTCTGCATCGAATGATAATATAGAGGGGTTCCAATTTGAAATAAGAAAAATAAATTGCTTTAAAGTTTGCAAAGTTTGACACTAAATTTTGGACACTCTGTAAAATTCGTATTAATCAAACTTGGTTAACGAGATTTTAGGACCTTATTTATTAAGTACCTTTGTAGAATTTTAATAACGAGGCATTATTTTTATTTTTTATTAATTTTTAAAACCAGTGGTGCAAAACTGATTTTTTTTAGTTTTTATTTTTTTTCGCCTATAATACTGAACCGATTTCTTTAAAATTTTGGGGGTATGTAGGCAACTACAAGATGCATCCAAATAAGTAAGAAAATATATGGCATGTAATCTAAAAAACATATCCTTATGACGTCACACTTTTTTGGAAGACCCTGTATAAACAAAAATATTTTCCTGAAATGCGCCCTAGGATACAGATAAAGTCTGCAAAATATCAAAATCCTTACTTAATTAATAAGTGAGCTAGAGAAGACGGGAGGTGAGGCGCAGGACCCTGTAGAGATAATTATTTGTCTCAGGTGTTAATATGTTGCATAGTCCATTTCTAAAAGGTGTAGAGTAACAAAAGCTTATTAGGTATGCAAAGGGACTACAGAGTGACCCAACGAATATTTAAGCCACCTTCCTAATTTGACATTGATTTAGTAGTAGTACCACCTGAGTTTGGGTCAATTTATGGGTTTTGCCTATTGTTATCCATTCACAAACACTGAAAATGGTGTGATAAAGGCCTGCATTATGTACTACATAGTATTAGGTACACTTATTTTTATTAAACATTATAAAAAAAATACAAAAATAAATTATACAGAAATTAAATTATAAAAAATCATAATATTCTTCGTCATCTGAGAAACTGTCATCTCCTCTTGACGTTTAAATTAACGGGTCGACGGTTCGATCGATAAGGTGGTCAAGATCCCACATTTTCTCCTCTTCTTTAACGACATGATGGACTGCTTTTCGCCAGTTTTCTGGTGTCACTTCCTTAATGGCTTAATCAAACAGTAGTTTAACGCCTTTCATTTTGAATGTCGTTTTGTGTCTTGCTACAAATCATTTCACTTGCGCCCCTATAAGTTCTATAGGATTTAGTTTGCAATGATAGATAGATAAATATTTTTTATTCAAAAAAACCAAAAGGCATAGAACAATGTTATAAAAAAAGATATTCTACATAGTACTTATACAAAAAATAATATCTGGTTAAAAACAATAATTTGACATAAGGAACAGTTTTATGGTAAAATATTCTTAAGTATAAAACAAGAAATATTTAGAATTAAAAATATGTATAACAGACATCTACTTCACAAACATAGTAGCGGCAGTTGACGCAATGATAATCCAATACAATGATACACAAATAGGCGATAGTATTTTTACAGAAGCATATCAGATCTATCTGCATCATTATAAAACTCACTTATATTATAGTATGCTTTTTTAATTAAATAGTTTTTTTATAATACTTTTAACTTTACACTTTGGGAGATTTCGAACACTATCCGGAAAACTATTATAAATCTTTATTATAGCACTAGGAGCATTTTTCTGAATATAGCTAAAATTACATTTTTTTCTGTGTAAGTTAGTCCTTTGTCTAGTTGGATAACAATGTTTAGAATCTTCAAACAGATCTCTATTACCATGCACAAACATAAAGGAATCCATTATATACATACAAACCAATGTTAAAATTTTTTTACCAATGAACACATTTTTACAACTGTCTCGTTGTTTCATTCCGAAAATACACCTGACACATCTTTTTTGCAATCTTAAAATCCTGTCCATATCTGTAGAATTCCCCCAAAAAATAATCATCATAGAATCAGAGTGATATTTGTGTAAATTTGCTATAGCTAATAGTTCCTTCTTTATTAAATGATCTTCTTTTTTTTTCTTTGGTTAGTTATTATAAATAATTGAATGCACAAAATTTACCTACGCCTATGGCCGACACCGAAATTGAGCCGAACTGGACGAAATTTCCCATTTTATTACTCTACACCTTTCTGAAATAGACTATAAAGGTTATTTAATATATCGAGTTACAACGAAACTAATGTCCAGGCCACCATTTTAAAATTACTCTGAATAAAAAAATTTAAATTGTGGTTAAGGAACACAACATTTTAAGTAAAAATCAATTAATAATCATGTTTGGGTTTACTGGAAACGCCCTAAATTTTTTATTTTAAATCTGAACCCCTGTATATTTTTCAATATAGATTCTGATCATTTTTCATGTAATACGCTACGTAAAACATGCAAATCATTCCTTTGTTTAACTTACCTTTCCGCATTTGTTTTGAGCAAGAAGTTGCCTTTCTTCAGCGAACTCAACCGAGCCTCATGCCTCTTTCCCCTACTTTGCAAGTTGACTTTTTTCTTTTCAACTGGCGCGTCTTCTGGCTCGCTCAAACTCTTCTCCGAGTCGCTGTCGCCACTGTCGCTCTCGCTCTCAGTCTCCTCCTCGCTGCTTTCTTCCTCTTCTTCGGTGTCTTCCTCTTCTTCGTCTTTTTCTTCATCGTCCTCGTCGTCGTCTTCGCTTAGAAGGGATGTCATTTTGTCAACCTAGAGTTAAAAATTATATAATTTTTAAATATCATCACAATAAGGACTAATATATTTTTTTCTAGTATTATTGAATGTTGACGTGTATAATGTATATTGTGTACATTATCATAATCTATATAACATAATCTTCTATTCCTTAGAGGCCTTTCCAAAATTTGATTTACTTACTTCTTTCTTTATCTTATTATATCTCTTTTTCTCTTCCTTAATTGCAGCTTGATTCTTTTTGATGATTTCTTTTAGAGCGATTCTTTCCTTCTTTGCATTGTCTTCTTTATTTTTGAAGTTTCTTAATTTGTTTCCTAATAGTTTAACCTAAAAAGATTTCTCTTTTTTTAATCATAATCAGACATAAAGGAACTTTTTTAGTATTAACGCTAAAATAGGTTTTGTACCAGTGTCTCTTATTTCATGTATTGTATTTAGATATTTCAAAAAATGTACCGGTCCCCTTACGTTAATTCTCTATAGACCTTTTTCTAAATCATCATCTAACATGAAGAGGTCATACTTACAATGGAGTGAAAATTTAAATGGAAAAACATGAGACACTTTAAGATCCGGTTGTCCAATTACAGCTTAAACTTAGTTCTACGTTGAACCAAGCTCAAACTTAATTTTGACAACCAACAAGAATTTAAAGTAGTCAGAATGAGCTTGGGTCAACTTTGAACTAAGTTACAGCCGTAATTGTACAACCGGGCTTAAGACTTCCTCCATTAGTATATTATTAAGGAAAATTTAAAAAAAAATAGTTCTTTACATGTTAAGAATGTTCATCATCGGGGAAAATCCGTACATAATTTAATAAAATCAAGAAAGGAGGTTAACTATCGTCTTAATGGACCTTTGACGAAAGTATTGTTAAGAAAAAACATATATTCCATTGGTCATTTTAATATTCGTTTTCGGTTCGGTTTCTTCGTTAAACCCTACTTTAACATAAATACTTTTGTCAAAGCTCCATTAAGATGATAGTCAACGTTCTTTCTTAATTTTGTTTTTCTAGTTTAAAGTAAATCCTATGGTCTATTTCTTTTCGATTGCGAACGATGACAGAAAAAAAAATTGAACAAAAATTCACCTAATTGGTTACATCATGGACCAATTTACACTACATAAATGCATAGCCAACTTATTAAAGGTCTTTTTTTTAAATCACAGAAGAAGAATAAGAAATTTCCGTTCGATTGATTTCTAGCAAATATATGCTAATTATAAACCTTTTAGCAATTAAAAATAACTTTTAGCTCTAGTTATATTACGAAACAAACAATCTATTAACTTTCTGTACATAAAATCGGTTAATTTTACGTTTTTCTGCAACATAAAATAGTAAACCTATTCCTACTTTGTGTTGAAGCAAAAAGGATGCCCGATTTATCGACAAAATATAGAAGGCCATGCCAAACGCCAAACATTGTGACATAACCTAAAAATTCATCTTCTTAAAGGCCGCTTTACAGTTTGCAATTTTTCTTTAACGTAAGTTGTCTTGCAGCAATTAATATTGCGGCAATAAAAATTTCACTTCGTTTTACAGCGTGCAATGACTTGCCAAGATCGTAGGTGATGTACCACTTGCCAACCATTAAAATAAAATTACATTTGGTTGGCGCTTTTTGTGCATTCATTTTAACAAAACATCATTACAGGACATGAAAGCAAATCAACAAAAACAAAACGTACCCGCTATAGGTTAGAAAAAACATAAATAAATGTCAGGGATTTTTATATTTAGTTTGGTGTCTCATAAATCACCAGAAAATCCTCAGAATTGCGCTTGCAATGGCAATAAAAATACGGTCCGAGTTATATTTCTTGCAAGCAATACAAATTGCGGCAGCTGATCATTAGCCTCGTTCTGCGCATACTCCCGGGCAATCTTTTCTTGCGTGAAAGAAAAATTGCAAACTGTAAAGCGGCCTTAACAAGTGTTAATTTAAAATTCTAACCGCTATTAGGCAATCCAACGATGTGTCCAAATGGCGGCTGGCTGGCAAATACTGCGTTGTAATTGGTGCACGTGACCATTAAAATAATGTTGCTGGTGGCATTTAACTGGTGACTCAATGCTTTTTGCCATCCAACCGCCATATTGAATCACGTGGTTTGGATTCCCTAATAAACAGTAAACAACAAAATGTCAGTTATGACGTAAATCCCCAACCTTACTTTTTCAACTTGTCAAAAGTGAAAACTCTTGCATTTTTTTTGTTGTAAAACGGGTTTCTGTCATCGTTCGCAATCGAAAAGAAATAGACCATAAATACAGAGTGATTCCTAAGTTGATACTTCTTTTTTAGCTGCGTATAGAAGGTGTTAAAATAAACAACATTTTCAAATACCTTTTTCAAGAAACTTAAAAATAGGCGAGATACAGAAGTAAAAATCTAAGTGCAAGCCTGGTCATCAAAACGTAGCCTGCTATACTTTATGTTGTTTGTCTTATTAGACATGCAATTTACGGGTAGGTGGTCAGTTATTTGACAATTCGCTGCGATGTGTTTTTCTGAAGCAAGTTAATTTTAAACTGGTAAAACGTGAAAATGGTAAAATTTGAAAACAATGAAGTAGTAGATATGGTGCTAATTTACGGTGAGTGTCGTCAAAATGCGGCTGCTGCTTCGAGATTATGTTTAAGTTAAGCAGGACCGTATTTGATTCATAGTGTATATTAATGCATGTAAGTACCTAATTTTTTAGTTTCTTGAAAAAAGGTATTTGAAAAGGTTGTTTATTTTAATGGCTTCTATACACAGCTAAAACAGAAGTATCAACTTAGGAATCACCTTGTATACTAATGGAGGCCAGGAAGACTTGAAGTGTCTCATTTCTTGGTTTTTAGTTATTTGTTCATTATTACCTCCTTTTGCATTTTCTTTTCCTTTTTCTCCGGAGTATCTTCGCCATCACTTTCTTCTTCGGTATCTTCGTCATCGAGTTCGTCATCTCCATCTCCGTTGGCGATGCTGTTTTGACGGGAATGACTGATGGATACTCGTTTGCCTAATACAAATGTATTTTTGACATTGGTGCTTGCTATATATACAGGGTGTCAAAAAAGTCCGGAATAAAGCGAGTATTTCAATTTTTTTTTTGAAAATTTTTATTATAGCCATAGAGGTAAAAGCATTTAGAAAGGACGCAACCGTTTCTGGAATAGGGAACTTTCCCGTATGTTTTTATTGATTAAAGATTTTCAGGCACATGAAAAAATAACATATTATTATGCAAAATAATATTGCTTCTTAATGTTTTATAAATAATTAAAGTTCGCCGTGTGACGTCAGGTGGTATGAATAGCCTGCTCTCGCGCTATTTATTGTAGTACGCTTTGACGTTACAACCGCAAATTTTAATTGCTTCTATTTCATCCAGAGGATAAAAAAACATTTCTTTGTGAATTGTGGGTCTTTTCATGATATTAGCTTACGCTTAAGAGTATTATTTTTCATATTTAATTTTCGTGCAAGTTCCCTATCATGATACAACTATACATACATGTAGTTGTATCATGGTTCCCTATTGTAGAGGGTTAGTCATAAAAAAATTCTAACTTTATTTTTGTAAGTGTATATTTTTAAAGAATCAGTCCCTTAAAAGACAAATGCAACGACATTGGGTTTGATGAATTTTATTCTTAAAAATAACATGCAGTGTGTCCACGGCTCGAGTTTGGAAGAGGAAAAACTTTTCTATTATTAGGCATAGAAGAAAAAGTCATTCTTTATAGAAACGTCTGCTTGAGCTGAAACTACAATTTCGAATATCAGATATACTATCCAGGGCGGCTCGTCAGAATTTTTTTTTGATTTGTGGATTGCTATTGTTGCCTTCTTACTTAGAATATGATTTTATATCTGGCTGAATAAAGATTTTGTTGGAAGAAAACTATTTTTCTTTGTCTAATTTTGAAGTATTTTTATTATTACATATCATATTTCTTTAATTTATTCAATCATAAATTATAAAAAATTATAAATATTTTTTCTATATATATAGTTATCGCAAATCTGATATTCGAAATTTTAGTTTCAGAACAAGCAAAATTGATTTAATAAATCAAGGAATTAAAAATTAGAATTGAAAAAAAATCCAAAAAACTAAAAATATTGTTTCCGACGAACCCTGTATAGTAATCGCAAATCTGATATTCGAAATTTTAGTTTTAGAACAAGCAAAATTGATTTAATAAATCAAGGAATTGAAAATCCAAAAAACTAAAAATGTTGTTTTTGACGAACCCTGTGTAGTAATCGTAAATCTGATAAGTATTCGAAATTGTAGTTTTAGCACAAGCAGACGTTTTTATAAGGAATGACTTTTTCTTCTATACCTACTAATAAAAAAGTGTTTCCTCTTTCAAACTCTATCCGTGGACACACTATATGGATGTGTCAATCCTCATAAACCTGTATTGAGACTTTTTTAACACTCTGTATAGTGCAAAGAACTAAAATAAATCAGTTACCAGGCACGATATTTTGATCGGTTTGACCAAATCATGTACAGAACATATTTCTGTTGATATGCATAACCTTATTCACTAGAGTTTTTAGTCTAAAGTAGCCTACTCACTTTCAGTCCGCCGGCCGGTATTTGCCGGAGAGATAATGGCCGGCCGGCCGATTCCGCTACACACACAGTTAAATGACGGGCCAGGGCCGGCCGGCGGCTGTCGGTAAATAAAATCGAACGGGTGTAGTCATTGGTCGGCCGGCATTGGACTGCAGGCCTACTTTTACTTCAGACGAAAATGTTGCTATTAAATATGGCTGAAAGGTTACAATATCAAAGGTTTTATTGATTTGTACTGCAAACATAAATGTTTTTGGCAAATAATGCGGACGAAGGCTTATAAACAATACTTTTACTAATAAAGTAGAGTTTAGCATCCGTATAAGTAAAAAGAAAAAAGTTTTTTAGCGGCAGGCGGACAAACAAGTGGTGCATCTATCTTTTGCATGCAGTACACAGGGACGCCAAAGGTAATGGGTTCCCTGAGGCACAGGTAGACATGACAGGCTGTTTCGTCCTTGTTAGGACTCATCAGAAAGCCATAACCTGTAACCAACTCCAAGTACAGCGAGACTGTTCTTTCAAGGCATTTTTAAGAAATAAAAACGCGATGAAAACCCAGTAACGCCATCAGTAGAAATCAACTCAATGCAAAATATATAGCCATCTAACGTGAAAACATAGAACTAATAAACCAAAGTACGGTGGCCAACAAACACCAGTATAGGAAACTTTTACGCTTCACTAAATTTTTTCTACGGGTTTGTAGATTCAAATATAGATCGCGCCGTGTAGCCCACTGGCGGTGCCGATCCATTCCGTACACAATGTCGTGTTTTTAAAAATAAAGTAGAGTTTAGCGTCCGTATAAGTAAATAGATTTGAGAATGCCTTGAAAGAACAGTCTCGCTGTACTTGGAGTTGCTTACAGGTTATGGCTTTCTGATGAGTTCTAACAAGAACGAAACAGCCTGTCATTGTCTACCTGTGCCCCAGGGAACCCATTACCTTTGGCATCCCTGTGTACTTTAATGCAAAAGATAGATGCACCACTTTGTCCTCCTGCCGCTAAAAAACTTTTTTCTAAATACTTTTACTGTATTAAACACTAGAGCTACTGTCTGTGGAACATAAGATACGTAAGTGCATTCAAAAAGCAACTTAAAAACTTTAAAATATCAAAAAAAAAGCAGAATTTAATAAATAGTCGAAACAATCATCATTCACCGTAAGTATTTGTTTTACTTTTCTCTACTCGTGTGATATAATAACAATTGCCGCTGCGCTCTCTTCTTGTAACATGTTTGAACTGACATTAAAAGACTGTGCGTGTATAGTAAAATGAAGGCAGCAATCGAATCCGGTCCAGATCTGCTGGCCATTATCGATGAACAATACCGAAGGTGTAGTGTGACTATCAATAATTGCCAGCCGGTAAACGGACAGTCCGCGGACTGACGACCGCCGGCCGGCCGACTGAACGTGGGTAGGCTACTTTAACTGGTCTAACTTGAAAGGTGTTAAAAATGAAACCGATAAGCATTAAGTTAGTTTTGTATTGTTAACGATTTTCTATGGATAAATAAATTATACCGGATGTTGCATCGTCGAGCGGGACATAGGAAATCCCATGTAATTTTAAATGGGGTCAATTATTGGCTTCTCTAATTATTTTAGAGAAAAATTCTATTTAGGTTTATTAAAGAGCACTAAAACCCACATTCAAAAGAATAACTTTAGATATTTTTGATGGGCCCGTTTACGGGTTATCGCCGATTTCTTTTTAACTATTTCTCCTTTTTACGGCCCCGTATTTGCGGGCACCAGTCAAGGTAAAAGATGACTGTCAAATAAAGTTGTCATTTTGAAATGTGTGCTTTATTGTTATAAAAACTCGTACGTCGAAAATATTAGCCATGAATTACACTTCTGAAGAAAAAATATTGATGATTAAATGGTATTATCAAGGAAATAGTTATCAAAATGTGTCAGACATGTTTGCTGCTCTGTATCCGAATAGACCGATACCTGCAAAATCTACAGTCGAAAGGACTATCAAGAAATTTGAGATAAAAGGCACTGTTTTAAAAAACTGCAGATGTGAAGAAAGGCAGGAACAAAGAAGAGATGCAAGAAATGATAGGGACTTGCAAAGGCAGGAACAAAGAAGAGATGCAAGAAATAATAGGGACTTGCAAGTTTTATTGTGCGTGGAAGAAAATGATAGGAAGATCAGCACAAGGGAACTTGAGGATGACATGGGATTAGATCACACCACAGCGTTACGAGTTTTGAAACGACATAAATATTATTCATACAAATATGAAAAGCACCAAGAGCTAAGAGATAGGGACGAAATACGACGACAGAAGTTTTGTTTAGGTATGATTGAAAGAACAAACATGGATAGGGAATTTTTTAAAAACATTTGTTTCACTGACGAATGCACATTTACCTTAAACAATGAACCCAATGTTCAAAATTATCGATATTGGAGCAAAGAAAACCAACACAGGTTTGTCGAAACAAGGACGCAACATCCCCAAAAAGTTAATGTTTGGGCTGGGATTTTCGGAGAAAATATTATCGGGCCATTATTTCTTACACGAAGTTTAAATGTAGAATATTTTTTGGAACTACTTGAAGATCATATTTTACCTACTTTACACAATCAGGAAGTTTGGTACCAAATGGATTGCTGCCCGGCACATAGTACCCTGGCTGTCCGGGAATATTTAAACCGTGCTTTTAATGGAAATGTCATTGACTTAAATCATACAGTAAATTGGCCAGCCAGGTCTCCTGATTTATCGCCAAATGATTTCTTTCTTTGGGGCCATTTAAAAAACAGGATATACAAAGATAAAAAATACCCAAATCTAGACGAGTTAAAAAATACTATTTCTGCCGAATGCAATAGAATTTCAGTTGATCAACTAGCGAATGTAAGAAGAGAATTTTATGATCGCCTCGGTTATTGTCTAGCAGTCAATGGAGGAATATTTGAACATCTTAAATCCTAAAGTTCTAACAATTTAATAGTACCTACCTATTAATTAGTAAAATATTGAAACATGTAAAATGTCATAATTAACCTTGTAATTGGATACTTTATTTTAGTTTTATTCAGATTAATTTGTACTCATAAATACACCTTTAATATTTTCGATGTACGAGTTTTTATAACAATAAAGCACACATTTCAAACTGACAACTTTATTTGACAGTCATCTTTTACCTTGACTGGTGCCCGCAAATACGGATAAATAAGAATAAAAAGGAGAAATAGTTGAAAAGAAATCGGCGATAACCCGTAAACGGGCTCATCAAAAATATCTAAAGTTATTCTTTTGAATGTGGGTTTTAGTGCTCTTTAATAAACCTAAATAGAATTTTTCTCTAAAATAATTAGCGAAGCCCCAATAATTGACCCCCTTTAAAATTACATGGGATTTTCTATGTCCCGCTTGACGATGCAACACCCGGTATAATTTTTGTACTGTTCTCAAATACTCTTTATAGATTAACTTATCGCAAGGATAGCAAATTATAACTAACGTTTTCTAGAAACTCTTTAATGAACAAGGCTGAAAGGATCTTACCAATTCGAACACAGACGGGAACGATCACACCAAGCAATTAGATTAGTACGAGTAGCATCGGGTTTGGTTAAAACAGGAATAATATAAAACTCTTTTTCTAAAAACGGTTGCTTTTTAATACCAGAGGCATAGGCAGCTTGCGTTTCAGTTGCGGTTAGTGCAGCTTGTGCGGTTATGTTTATCCAAGCGTATGATTGAGTTGCTGCTGGTGCTCGATAGGCTATAAATGCATAAAATAGTTTAAAATCTAGTAATGGACCTGTAATATTAAAAAAAATTGTACTTCGTTGATATTTTTAATAAGTTTTTTTTAAATAAAAGGATCAAGGCAATTGCTGCGTTAGCCTAATCTAACATAACCTGTATTTTTTGGTTACTTGACTTATTGAAGTACTTTTAGACAGTGGCGGCTCGCGGACTTAAAAAAGGGTGAAGAGCTAGGTATAGTGCGGGTACTTAAACAAACATTGACTAAAAACCCGTGTAACAAAACGTCTCTCTTATCCTCATCTGTTTAACGACTGAATGGTGTTTCCAACAAATTATATCATTAATTGGGTTCATTTTTAAAACACATAACTAAGTAGGTAGTACGTACACTACCGAATTAACTGAAAAATAAAAACAAAATTTTTTAATCACACAGTAAATCACGTAAAACGATATCTATAACCGTAAGTTTCGTGAAGCCTCAAAATAAATACCTTAAAGTTAGGCGAATCAATGCAATTGCCCTTCATCATAAGGCAACTTGTTGATTGCTGTTTGCGTGACTGACGTCACGTAACCATAGCAATGGTGAATATCAAAGCCATGTGGGTCTTTACTTGCTTAAGCTAACGGACACGGTCGGCTGGGGCGCGACAAAATGCACGAGTGTTTATAATTATTAGTAAAGTTAACCGTGGCCCTATTATGCATAGCTACATTCGGATTAAATTAATTTTATTAATTCGAACATAATTATTTTTTAAGGGCTAAAATGGTAGCTGTATTGGTACATTAATATTTAATATTGTCCAAAAACTGACTAGTCGCCACTGCTTTTAGAATGATTTGATAATTTAGCGTTTTAAGAGATAACAAACATTAGAAATTTTAAGCAAACAAAATGTTATTTTGCATTTACCTCCAAGCGCGTCCATCAATTTTTTTTCTAGTTCAATGTTCTTCCTCTTAAAATCGTCCAATTGTAGTTTCGTCGTGTCTAATTGTTTAACAGCTTCGGTGTATTTCTTCTCGACTTGTATTGAGTTTTTCCTTGTTTGTTCGTTTTCCTTTTTGAGCGACTGAATTACCTATAAAGTTTAACGTGATTAGAACGTATCCACACCAAAATATCTCCTTAAAAAATATTACCTTATCATCAGCTGCATTACCCGGCTTGCCCTGGCCTCCTCCAGCCTTTGCCTTCTCTACCTCAGCCTCCAAATTGGCTATTCTCGCCAGCAACCTCTTGTTCTCCATTTCTTGTGCTTCTTTGTTCCTTAATTCCAAGGCCAGCATTTGTTTGGTGCTCTGTAGGTCGTCGCGGACCTTGTCTATGTCATCTAGCTCATCTATTTCTTCTGGGGCTATGTCCACGTCCTGAAGCGGAGAAAAGGTTTTGTGAATTACACTGTACTGAGGTTAGAGGTTCGAGATGTAATTGCAATTAAGCAAGAATGCAAGATAGTACAAAAAATAGTAAAATTAACTATATACAATGTTAAGAATAATAATTACACAATTTATCGTTGGTAATTTATTACTACAATTGATCCGGTCAAATTACATATTCGAAGATACATAAATTTACAACAAGCCGAAAATCAGCGAAAATGTTCAAAATACAATTATAAATAAAATTTAAAAGTTCCCCAACATTCCCGTGTATGGAAAAAATTTGACTCGAGGTCAAAGGTCAAAAAAATTAGTTTTTCGCAATTTTTAGCAAAACGGTAAGTTTTATCATAAAAATACTTTAAACAAAAATTGCAGATCATAAAATCTATAAAAAATGTATAAATACTTTTTTTTCTACGAGCCACCGTTTCTGAGATATAGGTAACGATTCAAAAAGTTGTAATCGTCATAATATGCATGAGTACGCCACGTATATACATCTCTAGAGTTGTAATATACAAAAAAAATTTCTTAAGTCAATTTTAATAATTTTAAAAGCAAAACTTTTTATAAGGAATAACTTTTTTTCGATTCGACGATTACAACTTTTTGAATCGTTATATCTCAGAAACGATGGCTCGTAGGAAAAAAAATGTTAATACATTTTTTTATAGATAATTTTATGATCTAAAGTATTTTTATGATAAAACTTACCGTTTTGCTAAAAATCGCGAAAAAGTAATTTTTTTGACCTTTGACCTCGAGTCAAATTTTTTCCATACACGGAAATGTTGGAGAACTTTCAAATTTTATTTATATTTGTATTTTGAACATTTTTACTGATTTTCAGCTTGTTGTAAATTTATGTACCTTCACTATCATTTTTTGGTCTAATTTGACCGGACTAAATATTGTAAAAATGTTACACTATTAGTTGTGTAAGAAATGTTCGTCGATTTTATGTCATTTTATTATATTTATATAGTAATAATACACAAGTTCTTTGTAAAAGTCCACTTTATATAGGGTAAATATTAGTTCTAAAATTAACTCATTTTGTAAGAACTACATGAAGTGAAACTTTACTATTGGTAGCATGTCACCTGCAACCTGCAGACCGGTTTCGAACTCTATTGGTCTCGTCATTACAGGGTAGTTATTCATGCGACACCAAACGAAAGTTGTGTTTGGGTTGTATATAGCCCTTAGCGCCATCTCTTGGTAGTCCCACGCCAAAAACCCAAAAAATTATTAGTTCAAAAAATATTTTCATTATAAATACTTTAAAATAGGTATAAATAGCTGTAATTTTGGTTAACAAATAGCACGGTCCTTATTAAATCAGACTATTCAGAATGTAAGATGACCTAATTGGTTTCCTTTTGGTTAATTTAGCGTTTGCCATAAGCAGCCAATTTTTAGCCAATTGTTTGGGTATACTTACACTTACCGGTGGTATACTAGCCATTGACATGGATTTCTGAATTTGTTCCTCGATTGTCATTTGTCTTCTGAATTTTCTGAGGCCGTCTAACATTGGTTTACTTCTGTCGTTGGTTTTGACACTTTTGAGTTTGAAACCTGTTTCAATCTAAAATATAATATTAGAGATTCAAGATTGGGTAAAACGGACTATGTCTAGAGAATAGAATATCATATGGAGTCAGGTCAGAGGTTAAGGTTTCACACGAGCAATCGTCTTTATGAAAATTGAAGTTCACGGAAGTTGTTTTTACAAATTTCTGGAAACCACTTGTTGCCTACAGTTATAAACATAAAGGCGAAGTAATCAAATTTAATGCATGGGAATTAGTGGGCAGTTTAAAGGAGTCCACTCACGTTCAGTCGGCCGGAGGACATCAGTCCGTGGACTGTCCTGTCCGTCGGCCGGCAATAATCAATAGTCACAGTACACCTTTAGTTTTGTTAACCGATAATGGCCGGCAGTTGTGGGCTGGGTTCGATTGCGGCCTCCATTTCACTACACAAGCACAGTTTTTATCGTCAGTTCAAACATGTCACAAAAAGAGAGCGTGGCGGCAGTTGTTATTATATTACACGAGCAGAGAAAAAGGAAAGGAAATACAATGTGAATGAAATAGTGGTTTAACAGACGTTGCACTTTTTCCTACATGGAGCTTATCCGAGAAATCAGACAATCGAGTGCAAGTAATTTTAAGAAATTTCTTAGGCTGAATGATAATTATTGTTTTGAGTATTTATTAAATTCTGCTTCTTTTTGATATCTTTTTAAGTTCCTTTCTGAATGCACTTCTCATATTATGTATCTTACGTTTCACGGACAGTAGCTTCAACATATACTGTTTTATACAGTAAAAGTAATTCTACATAAGCCTTCGTTCGCAAAAGCTCTGTTGGTATAATAAAGTCTTTTATTTTCCATAATCATTTTTATTTACGGTACAAATCAATAAAATATTTCAAATTAACCTTTTTAAGTTCTTTCAGCCATTTTCAATTACAGCATTTTCGTCTGAAGTAAAAGTAGGCCTGCAGTCCAATGCCGACATACGTTCAGTTTTTACTGCAGACAATCGTCGGCCGGTCGGCCGACTGAACATGAGTACTATGAGGAGGCTACTTAATGTAGGTGCCAACCGCTGATGATCAGTAGATTAAATCAATCTTTACGTTAAAAAAAAATATTGCTGAATGTTATTGATAACAATTACCTATATGAATTTTTATTTTTGATGATGCGTGGTTCTCAACAATAATCTTACCTGTTTGAGAAGTTCATTATGTACATTAGGTTTTTCACTCGCATACAAGAAGTGTTCTTGTGCTTTTGCTTCTGGAAGTAGCGGTTGGGATCGATCATTGCACTCCACATGACGAAGCTTTTTGCCCCCTTCGATTTCTTTCAGTGTTTGTGACCAGTCTGGTCGAACCTTTGGTCGTGCTCTAAAATAATAAAATAAATAATCGTTTAAACATGAAATGATGGTAGAAATTGTTTAAACATGAACAGGCAAATGATTATATGGTGCTAATTTGCGGTGAGTGTTGTCAAAGTGCGGCTGCTGCTTCGAGATTATACGCAGAACGCTTTTCCTTGCGGGCTCATCCTACACCCAGAAGTTTTCTTAATGTTATTCAACGGACAAGTTAGGCAGGACCGTATTTGATCCATAGTATAATAAATGAATGTAAATACCTTATTTTTAAGTTTTTTGAAAAAGGCTTTTGAAAATGTTGTTTACTTTAATGCCTTCTATACACAGCTTAAAAAGAAGTATCAACTTAGGAATCACCCTGTATACGTCTACCGTACCATTCACCGTAAATCACCTTGTATAGTAAGTAGTCGTACGTACTTTAACAAATCTAGCTTTTTCGCCTGTTTGTCAGTGAGGGGTTTTACGTCTCCCGGCATCTTGGGCGGCGGTGGTGGCATGCCTGGTGGCGGTGGGGGCATAGGTGGGGCTGCGGGTCCTTGTGACAGTCTGCGCACGGATTCTCCACGAACCAGGGAATTTCTTTTGGCCGGTAGTTCCTAAATGGTGAGATCGTTATTAAATCCAGTATTCCTTATTTTTTTGTCGTGGAAAACGAATTTTTTAAATACATTTTTAAATTTTTGTCACTTATCGCCATTTTTTTTAAAAGTGATCCTAAAAGGTTATAATGTTGTGTAAAATTTTCCTTAAAATGGTATTAAAAATATTTCTAATAACACATGGAGGTTGTGACCCGGTTCAATTTACATGTTCATTTAATCTCAAGGTTGGTTTGCAAACCATTTCGACTTCGCCAAAGTGTCTGTTGATTTTGTATATTTACGGGGTCTGCCAGAGTATCAAGAAAGATCGCAAAAACCAAAATATTTCTTATTTCGAAGCCTTTATTACGTTTAAATTTTGAAAAAATATTTAAATTTAATATCATGCACACAATTTAAAAATAAGCAATATTCAATTAGAAACAGGTAATAGGAAATAGAGAATACATTACAAATTTTATTACCGTTGCTTGCTGCTTAAAGCTTAATTGTGTCGTGATTGATTTGCTTCTATGTATCAAAACTATTTTTTGTTACTTATTGCTTATCGCCTAATGTTTATTTTTTAATCGTGTCCCAGCCTTAATGAAGATACAGATACTAGCAATAATATTAGTGGAGTTATGGGATTGCTTTTTTGGATGGCCGTGCTACAGCTCTGAAACCTATTTCCCCCTGAACGACAGAAAAGTTTTGGACTTGCATTGTTTTTATTTGTTTTGAATCATAACGTTTCAACCGGTAAGTATCTCTAGTCGTCTTCAGGTGAATACGTGAAGACACCTGAAGACAACTGGAGATACTTGGCAGTTGAAACGTTGCGATTCAAAACAAATAAAGACAATGCAAGTCCAAAACTCTTCTGTCGTTCAAGAAACATCATTGCCTCCAAGCTTTAAACATACACTATTTTCCCGTGTTTCCAGGGTGGAGAATACGAAAACATGTTCATAGTTCTCCAGCCCCGCAAATGATCAAACCCCACCCATTGTTCTTATTTTATCGGGATAAGTCGCATTGGAATAGAGGAAAATGTAAAAATGGAGTTTTCTTGGGTTTTATTGTATTGGGACGGAGAAAGTGGAAAATTGAAGGGAGTTAGGAGGTGACGGCCGGGAAATGTTGGTAATAATTCCTAGGAGTTAAAACCATCCTCCCAAGAGGTAAACAATTATTATTTTAGTAATTCTTTCAAGTCCCAAGTATGAATAGCAACATCCCCTTCCGCGACCCACTAATTACTCATATATCCCCCCCCCCCCATACAGCTCAACCCGTGGAAACAGGTTTTTGGCCTCTTATCCCTTTTAAATTTTACATTTTCCTTCGCCTCAATGCGACTTATCCCAAGAAAACACAAAAGGGGTCGTTTTTAGCTATTTGTGGGAGTAGGGCGTGGAGTACTTTAATCTTTGTTTTGAATTCTCTACTCTCAAACACGAGGAAGGAAGTAGGTTTCATAGCTGCAGTATGGCCATCCTTCTTTCACTTAATAATATTTTCACCTAATTAATATGACAAAACCGGCTTGATTACGTCGGCAATAAAATGGGAAAAAGGCGCTTAAACTGTCTGTCGATATACATAACTAAACAATATATACATTTCACATACCGTCACAGAGTAATACCATCCCTCATTTGACTATTAATAGAACCACACCCAAAATCACTGAACACCAAACCAAACGAATCAATGCAAAGTCTCCACTAAACCTATCGAATTGGCACAAATCTAAACCGACTTGTTTATAAATAGAAAGGGATAACAATGATCGAACGAATTGAAGTTCTTTAAGTGCTCGGTGTGCACTTGACCTCGCGACTCTGGATGGTTGGAATTCGGCTTAAGTGTCAATATACGCTGGAAATTTTGCGAAAGTTGAACTGATTTGTTGAAAAATAGAACCACTCCACTGGCAGCTGCGTTTGGTTTTGGCCGTGGTGAGGGACGAAGCGGTTTCCAGATCCTATGGAGGGAGTTTTTCATAAATCCGAATAAAAAAAACAGTAGAGCATCGTGTTTTTGAGGTTAGAAGTAAAATGCAATTTTTTTTGCAATTTTGTTCATGGGATTTTAAAAAAGCACAAATTTATTCCTTACAAGTACCGACTAGAAGACTATTTTTTTGCCATTGGTATCTTAACTTCTGTTGCCAAAATGTAAATAATTTTCGTTATATTTATGGACAGATGAATCTCAAATTCTATAATGTACAATAGAAAAAAATCATCATTACTTGGTACATCCACGAGTTCCACAAGTCTGTTTTAGTTTTAACGTGTAGTGCGGTTTAATTGGTTCAAGAATTGTTGGTCCGTTTTTTTATGATGGTGAAAGACGTGGAATTTATGACTGAAATTTTGAATAATTTCTTAGACGAACTGGATCTTATTAGTAGACAAAATCTTTATTTTCAACAAGATGGCGAGGCAGAGGTACTTATCAACTTCTAAGAACTATTTTTAATAACAAATGGCCCTATTCAGTGGCCTACCCGATCACCAGACCTAACCCCTCTGGATTTTTTTGTGGGGTATTTTAAAGAACCAAATTTACAAGCGAAGATACAATAACGTTGACGATTTAAAGACTACAGTTAGAGAAACGATAAACAAGATAGATGGTAGGACCATACTTAAGACAGTTCAAAAACGTTATAAGTTCATGTGTTGGTAAATCTATCTTTATTGTTTGAATTGGGCTTTATAACTTCTTTCGTTTTTATCCTAGGAGAATTCATTATAAGCTTTTTTGTTTAAAATTTATTGCAACAGATAAAAATATGATATACAGGGGCTTTCATTTATAAAAAATGCATTCTACTTCTAACCTCAATAACACGATGCTCTATTGTTTTTTTAAAATTCTTGTATCCTAATGAGCTGAAAAAATACTACTAGTTTGCTAATTTAAACAATTTTGCATCTTTAATAATGACAAAGTTACCAATGATGGACACTTAATTTGGATAACCCTGTATAGGGTTGCGGGGATTTAAGTGCAAGACCGGTTGGGAAGCAGTCAAACCGTTCAATTTGATGGGGAGCAATAACTTTTTTTTTATGATAAAACACCTGCACTGTAGGAAAAATCCTTTAAGGCGCTCTGGGAGCGGTGCGAGTGCGAAAAAAGCGACTAACGTTGGTCTTGAAACGTTGAAGATTGTATTCATTGGGAAACACGACCTCAGGAAGATCATTCCACAAAGATGACGTTCTCCAGATGAAAGAATTCTTGAACAATGAAGTTCGAGGAGTACTAAGCTGAACAACATATGGATGAGCGGCAGTGGTTTGCCGTGTATTTCTGTTTTGAATTGCTCTAGGTGGAATCAAGTGGGCAATGTCAGTCGAACACCTGCCATGGAAATATCTGTAAAAGAGAGCCAAATCACCAACCTGTCTTCGATGCTCCAGGCTATCGAGGGTCTTGGTCAGCTCGGGGTCGCCGATCAGACGAACGGCTCTCCTTTGAATGGAATCCAGTAGCCGAAGGGTGTGCTTGGGTGCAGAGCTCCAGACATGAGAGCAATATTCTAATGATGGTCGAATCTGGGCTTTGTAGAGTGTCAAAAGTTGATGAGGTGTGTACAACCTTTTGGTGCGGAAAAGTACACCAAGTTTCTGTGCAGCTGCCTTGGCAATTGCGGCAACGTGATCATGCCAAGACATATTACCTCCCAGATTGACCCCCAGCAAATTAATAGACAGTGCCAGGGGAATTGCTTGTCCTGCCATGACTATATCCGGTTCTGCAATGTTAACCTTTTTGGAGAAGACTGCTGCCTGGGTTTTCTTAGCATTAAATTCGACTTGGTTACTGTCACCCCAAGCCAAAATTTCTTCCAGGTCTTTGTTGAGGCGCAATACTTCATGCTGCCTGCGAAGATGTGCGTCGGCAGCGGATGTTTGGGAAAGTCAAGGTAAAAGATGAGACAAGTGTGCTGTCATCAGCAAAGCTATAAATTGGATTTTGGGTTTTCACTAGAAGGTCGTTAATATACAGTAAAAAGAGGGTAGGCGACAATATGGACCCTTGAGGAACACCGGCATTGATGGTGAAGGTGTCTGAGAGAAACCCGTCAATCGCCACTTGCAGAGAACGGTTCTTAAGGAAGCTGGTTAACCATAAACAGAATCTATTAGGCATAACAACATAAACACGCATCCATTTGATTGGCCGAAGATTTAGAAATCCTAGTAGAGAATAGCCACCTCCATGTGTTTTTCTGTTATTTTTTAATATGTGATCTTTTCGATGTTATTAGTTTTAATCTTGGAGGCACTATTTGTTGTTCGCTACAGATGGTTATTTATTACTAGTTATAGAACGCCCTATATAAACTCTGTTGGTAATGACAATAACTTTTAATTCAATAAAAAAAAATAAAACACATTAAAAAAAAAGTGTTATTCAAGAACCACTTTTGGTGAATGTTTTAAAAAATCCCCTAGAGATTTTTTCTTTTGTTAGTGTTCCGGGTGGTCAATTAAGCGAGGACGCCGGTTTTGTTTTGGATTAATTGTACACTTGTATAGCTTTCGGATTTTTCTATAAAGAAAGTAGCCAAGAGAAAACGATGAAAATTATTTTACAGTTTTCCATGAAGCCGCTAGAGGGCGTAATACTAATGCTAAATTAAGGAAATGAGAGCTTTTTCTTGTATTTACACTCGTGACAATTATAGATATAATTTTCGTTGTACCTAACCGAGTTATAACTTTTTCCAAAAAAAAAATGTTTCTTTTTCGCTCGTCCCTTTATTTGAGAAGCTGGAGCAATAAGGGCTGAACTAAAGCTGCTCGTAGGTTTTTGAAGATAACAACACATACATTTTCAATGAGGCGCATATTAAGGAGAACCACCCGGTACTTTTTATAGTTTGAAAGTAAATGAACATTTTTGTAAATTATTACGTTATACAGGGTCACCCAACCTAGACTGAACAAAGGCCTATTTTTTGAGTTTCCATGTATTTTTAATAAAACCAATATAGCCATTTTGTTTATGCTTGACAGTAGAATTTAAAATTGTCATTTAAAACGCGACTTGGCTTAAAACAAAGGAACTGAAGAGTAAAGTTGTGGTTTTTTCAATGGAACACCCTGTTTATTTTTTTATTTTTATGAAAGGTCTTTCTGCCCTGATTTCAAATACATATAGTTTGTCTAAATTAGCTCAAACCGTTTTTAAGATATGAGCGATGACATTTTTGAAAAAGCTGTCAATTTTAGTTTAATATGTCTAGAATGCCTTGGAAGAGAAAAAACAGCCCCGCAATGGCGATGCATTAAAATAACGTCATAGGAGGTATTTGGAACAGGTCCGGACTGGGACCATTTGGGGCCCTCAGCTAAGACCTGTAAAGGGGTCCTCTACCGGGGGGTCTGGGTGTTGAAAATTGGGTGCTATTTTGGCACTTATAAAGAAGAATGAATTCAGCTAGGTTTTTATACGAATATTATGATTTTCGAATTTTGTTAACTTTATTATTCAATAAAATAAGAAATTCACAGTATTTTTAGGATACCACAACACTACAAAACACATGCTGTAGAACTGCTAATAATTACAACGGAGATCAAAATAAAGTGCAGTATTTTATTCACCCCAAAGTATTAATGAATTATGTCAAAATTATTTGTGTAATAAAAATAATGACAAACGGATTTTAGGGATTAGAAAAATAATACTAACGTTTAAAACAAAATCCTGTGTATTTAACAGTTTACAATGTTGTTATACTAGAATAGAAGGGGCTTAAATTAACTGAGATGATTCAAAATTTTACTCCCCTAGGCCTAAAGTAACAGCTTCTTTGTAAGCAACTCACTTGTTAAAGCTACTTCATCTATTATTTTATTTTTGTCAAAATCATAAAATAAATCCCTCTCAACATTAAGAAAAAGCAGACTGGACATAAGGTCTTGGCCTAAAGACGACCGAAGTCGATTTTTAACTGTTTTAAGTTTAGAAAAAACTCATTCCTATGTGACTTGGGTAGAAGGTATGGTAAGAACAAATTTATATGCAATATACAGGTTGGTAAATAGTCCAGATTGAGTAAGTTCAAACAGAACAGAAAAAGCACATTTCAAACACTAGAAACATTGTCTATTTTCAGAGCAGTAAATGTGAGTATTTTTTTTTCGCTTCTTCGGGTGGGTCAAATTCGTCTTCTTCGTCACTGCATCTGTCTCCGTAGTTCTTAGTGGACTCTGACGCTATTGCTGTATTGTTGTGCAAACTGTCGCAGCTCTATCAACAGCCGACTTCTTTCAATTTTACACAGTTTAGAAACACTGTGCAGGGCCCCTCGGGCCCGGGGCCCTCCGCGATCGCGGACCTGCGGACCTGACCAGTCCGGGCCTGTATTGGAAAATAAAGTCGAAATGTCTAGAGTGCATTGGAAAACAAAACCATGTAAATATTAATAGGATAGCGTTATGGGGACCATATTGAAAATTTTAACGCATTCTAGATGTCTAAACTAGAATGAACACAGCTTTTTAAAAATTTGATCGCTCATATCTTAAAAACGGTTTAAGCTAATATAGACAAACTATATATTTTTGGAATCAGGAAAGAAAGATCTTTCATAAAAATAAAAAATATACAGGGTTTTCCATTGAAAAAAAAACACAACTCTACTCCTCAGTTCCTTTGTTTTAAGCTAGTAAAGTCGTGTTTTAAATGGCAATTTTAGATTTGATGGCATAAAGCATAAACAAGATGGCTATATTGGTTTTAATAAAAATACAGGGAAATTCATGCAGTTTTTGTTTTAAGTAAGAGGTAGGCTCAAAATATCGATATTATCGATTATATCGACGTTTTTTCTATATCGATATTCGATATTAGATTTTCAAATTTGCTTAACCTTTATTTTAAGTTTCGAGGACAATGTTCTTTGGGTATTTTAGTTCCCAATTCCAAGATAGGGAATTTGTGGTATTAAAACCCATTTATGATTTGAAAATTTAGACCTACCTTCGAAAGGTTGTCATCCATCTGAAAATAACAAAACTTTAAATTATTACTTTTTATTTTTTTGCAACAATTTTTGCACATAGATCTAGAAATAAGAGTGGAAATAAGACCAAATTAAAGAATATAAAAAGGTTAGATACGTAGTTGAAGAGTGATTGCCAGTTCAATCGGTCCTTACAATTTGGCAACCCTGCAAAAAGCTAAAAAGCGACCACCCCAAACCGTGACGTACAGTATATTGTTGTTAGTTACCAAGTAAGCGATAAATTTACCAAACAAATTTTTGCCAAAAAAAAAATAAAAACAAACTCACACTCCTAAAACACTAGTCGTAAATTAATTCTGGATCATTTTCTAATTATTTGTAAAAATTGATACCAAAACAAGCTCAATAAAAAATTCAAAATTTTTAAAATCTACTGTATTTATACAAAATTTCAGATTTTCTAATCTTTTAAATAAAGGAAAATATCCTTAAAAATTAAGTCTTTAGAATTAGCCAAATGGTGTGCTTAATGTACTTCAGAAAATCTCAATTGTATTTCCAATTTATTGTCAGTTTAATTTCAGATTTTGTCATTTAAATTTCAGATTTTTTTACCTAAATTTCAAAAAGAGTCAATCGTATAGTCAGATCTGGTCTTAACGTGCGGTTCCAAAGGTCACTGATCATATGCGTAAAATCAGACAACACAGAGGCTATCAAAATGTGAGATTATTTACAAAAAATATACCGAAGGAAGGAAAAATAGTTTCATTATTTTAGCTATCGGGAAGATAGCCACATATACCTAATATTATTAGTTTTGTAAAAATGATGTACAGGGGAGTTGAAAAAGTTACAAAAAAATTATATAATCGTTAATTATATACCTACTGTACCCTTTAAATAAAAACGACAATAATAAACAGTGCAATTTATTTTAACAATTTTACTACTAAAACCTAAAAATACAATGGCATTTTAGTCTGATAAACTATTTTGATAATATAATCCACGTTTCGTCTAAAAATACCACTTTTCTAAATTTCGATTTGTAATTGTCCGTATATTTTTTTACAAACTGAACGGGCTGACTCACTATCTGTGGCTGCTCACATAAAAATCTTCGGTTACAGTCTTTTTTTATAGCGAAAACCTAAATTTTTTAATAATTTTGATAACGCTTCAATTCCAATTTCCAAAACACCCCGAATTTTTAATGTTTTTTGTAAAACTGGAAGAGTTACATTGGTTTTTGATTTGTATAAATCGTAAATCACATTTCAAACTCCAATTTTAATATTTTCGCTTACATCCTCAGTCTTTTGCTTTCTTCGTTTACACTTTTTAGTATTCTTGGGTATTATGTTATGTTTTGTTTCATGCATAATTTTCTGCACAGTCCTTAAACTAATTCCCAGTGCTTTGGCTACTGTTTCCTGAATATTGGTTGGCGAATTTCCACTTTTTCTTTCATTTTCGAAATAGTTTATCAGATTAAGTACCATTTTTTTTGATTGGGGATGCAAAAACCCAGAAAATTGTTTCATTTTGTCACAAACTGTCAAAGTCACAAAACTGGCATATTTAAAATAAAACGTAGCTGGTGTTATTGTAAGCTTTTTAGAATCGCTGGAATTATATATCTTTTTTTTCATGTCAAAATGGAATAAGTCTGTCTCATTTATCTTACGTATTTTATTTAGAGGGTAAAATTAAACGCAAGTAAAGAAAACAAAAACTGAGAGTATGTCTTTCTTGAATCGTATGACCCGCACGATAAGACCAGATCCGACTATATATTCAAAATTTGCCACTTGTATTTCAGAAAACGCCATAATTATGTAATTCATATTTCATAAGATGTACTTCAGATGAATTTCGGATTATTTAAATTACATTCAAAATAAACCAAGCCAGGTTATGGGTTTCCGGTATATGATTGTATAAACTTAGCCACATTTATGCATATTTAACTTTATAAATCAAAATGCAACTAGACAATCATGTCTTGTATTTGACAGTTTTTTCTTTGACGTATAAAACAATAAAATTATCTACATGCGTCGATATAAACTTTAACCTTTACTATCATTTCTATTATTCTGCTCTTTATTCACCGCCCTTGAATTCAAATATTAGGGTAAGCAATAAATTTTTTAAAAAATTTCTTTACCGAATTTTTTTTGTAGCTTGGAATTCAGTGAATGAGTGAGTAAGATCCTGTGTACATTTTAAGATACAATAGATTTGACTCCTGAGGCTGAATTTGGGAAAAAGGTAAACATTTTTATTATTAAAATTAAGGATGCTTTGACCTCCTTCATTCTAAATTTATTAAAATAAACTGCTGGACAATTGCTTTAGAGCAAGAAAAATTTCGCCTAAATTTAACAGTTAATATTTTCTGAACCAGATATGATATCGACTAACGGTTTTGAATGATTGATAGATTCATCCCTTGGGAAACAATTGTCAATGTTGGATTTTCTTTAACTGTCAGAAAATTTTATATACAGGGTGTTAAAGAAGACGATGATTCTTGCTTCAATTTTAATGGCGTGTAACTTTCACAATAACATTTTTAAATTTTATCACTCTACGTCAATTGAATCACTGGTTTATAGCAAAGAAAGTAATTTGTCAAATTTTTGATATCTGCTATATTTCCAGAAATACCGATTTATTTGGAAAACCTTGCTTTATTTCAACTTATTGGTAGCTGGATCTCACTTCTCACTGTGCGTTGTATCGTGCAAACTTTGTGAGTGATTATTATACCTTATGAAAAGCTTGATTATGTTCAGTATCTAACAATAGTTGTACCTAAATGTTATGATGTACAGTGGCGTACTTATAAACACCTCTATGTCTATGGTTGATAAGTGTCTCACAATAATTTTTCACGATTGTTTTATATTGGAATGTACTCGCCCCTAGATTAGGTGAATTTTTTCTTATTTTTTAGTTTTTCATATCGCACTACAAGTATATTATACAGTGTGTTTACAAAATTTGAACAAAGATAATTTTTTTAATTTAATATTTGGAAAAAATGTATTTATTAATTTCTAACTTTCTAACACTATACTCATAAACCATAGACATATAGGTGTTTATAAGTACGCCACTGTACATCATAACATTTAGGTACACTTATTGTTACTGAACATAAATAAGCTTTTCATAAGGTATAATAATCACTCACAAAGTTTGCACGATACAACGCACAGTGAGAAGTGAGATCCAGCTACCAATAAGTTGAAATAAAGCAAGGTTTTCCAAATAAATCGGTATTTCTGGAAATATAGCAGATATCAAAAATTTGACAAATTACTTTCTTTGCTATGAACCAGTGATTCAATTGACGTAGAGTGATAAAATTTAAAAATATTATTGTGAAAGTTACACGCCATTAAAATTGGAGCAAAAATCATCGTCTTCTTTAACACCCTGTATATAAAATTTTCTGACAGTTAAAGAAAATCCAACATTGACAATTGTTTCCCAAGGGATGAATCTATCAATCATTCAAAACCGTTAGTCGATATGATATCTGGTTCAGAAAATATAAACTGTTAAATTTGGGCGAAATTTTTCTTGCTCGAAAGAATTGTCCAGCAGTTTAGATTCAGCCAGCAAATGATAAATTACATTTTAATCAAACACTAGTTGAAAGTTGGTTAGCATTTTCTATAGAGTGTGTTTAGAACATCACAATTTTAAAATGTTGGTACTCGTAAGATGGAAGTTTTGATGCATTTTAGATAATATGTAATCGACAAGCAATTATCTTATTTAAATTTTACTTAAAATTTTCAAATAAAATTTTCAACTAATAAATCCTCATATTTTATGCGACACTTTCATTGCAGTGAACTTTTTATAAATTTTAGTATTGCAGTTTCTGTGAAATTTAAAGTTTTGTTGAAAGTTAAATAAATTTCACCAAAATTTCATAGAATTCGAAAGTTTTTCGGAAATTTCAAAAACTTATATAAATCTTCATTTTAAATTTAAAATTCTTGCAGAATTTTTTTTACCCTGTCTATCTCGTCCATTTCGTCGTAAGTGTTTTTTGAAGGTCGCCTGTCTGAAAGTTTCCGTTCTGCTACGCTGTTTAGTTTGGGCAAGTCGTGTAAAAGGTGATCCTGAAAAAAAAAAACAATAGTAGTTGGTACAACAAGAGTGAATATTGACTGATAGAAGAGTTTTGGACTTGCATTGTCTATTTGTTTTATATCACAACGTTTCAACTCGTAAGTATCTCCAGTCGTCTTCAGGTGAATACTAAATAGGTAAAGTAACTACAGCTGTATTTATACTAGCTAGACGCACTGGAGCATAACTGAGTTGGGTGCAGTCATGCGTTTAGTTCGTGTGCGGTATATTAAGTTTACATCTACTTAACAATGGTTTCCAGATATTTCTTATGATAGCTTACTAAAGCAATCTGGGTTCTGGTATATGGTAGTATCTTCCTTAAACCATCTCAGTTATGCTCCAGTGCATCTATTCTAGCTAGTATAAATAGAGCTGTAGTTACTTTACCTATTTAGCATTCACCTGAAGATTACTGGAGATACTTACCAGTTAAAACGTTGTGATATAAAACAAATAAAGACAATTCAAGTCCAAAACTCTTCTATCAGTCAAGAAATATATGTCTCCAACCTTCAAACAGACATGAATATGTCTGTTTAAAGGTTGGACACAATGAAGTTTCTTATATGATGGAAGACTTTTGGACTTGCATTTTCTTTATTTATTTTTTAAAACACAACGTTTCAACTGGTCGTCTTCAAGGGTCTATTTCTTAAAGTCGATTAACAGTCTTCTCGTGAGATAAATGGGCGGAGTTCGTTTGGAACCTTCAAAATTGTATTCTTGAAGTAGGGTGGTCGTTCCTATCACCAAATAGTTGGGCGAAGCGGGTTTTCCTACTATTAGGAGAAAGAACGTGTCTGTCACCTCACATTTTATACTCATATATAGTTAGAGTAGTATGTGACGTTTGTCCCCATCACTTCCCTTGTTATCGATAATACCGGAATTAGACCCCTGATGAATATTAAATAAGCATATAGTAACTACAGATCTATTTATATTAATTAGGTGCACTAAACCATAACTTGGATGAGTTATATAGTTTTGTTAATCAACTTAAGAGAAACTTGAAGAAGGCCCCCTGACGAAGAGGAAACCAACAAGCCAAAAAGACTTATATATACACTCTTGAATATGAGATACTATATCCACTCGAGTAAGGATCAACGAACACAGAAACAATACGCTAAAATGAGAGACCGAAAAATCAGGTGCAGCTGACCATGCCTGGACACACGGCCATCATATCAGGTGGACAGAAGCCGACATTCTGTGTAAAGAACCACACTGCAGGAAGTTCAAGGAAGCCACTACTACACACCAGGACCCAGGTTGTTTTAGTAAGCCGTCATTAGATATAAGAAATATCTGGAAACCTTTGTTAATCTAAACGCATGACTGCACCCATCCCAGTTAATTAGTATTAATAGAGCTGTAGTTACCATGCTTATTTAGATCCGGTTGTATAATTACGGCTTAATCTTAGTTCAATGTTGAACCAAGCCCAAACTTCATTTTATTAACTTACAAGGACGATGGTTTGACGTTAAACTAAGCTTAAGTCGTAATTGTATAACCGGGCCTTAGTATTTACCATATAAACATAAAAACAATGCAAGTCCAATGTCGGGTCGTACAAAGATTTTTAATGATAATTAACTAATCAGCATCTTTGACGCTGACATAACTGAACTTGGCAGTAATATTTTTCTCGCAATCACAGTGGCCCAGTTACTACAGGCTTGGATGACAGAGGAACAAGCACTTAGCACGTCAATCCGCCCTTACAATCTAGCAACTATATATTGCAGAACGAAAAGCATTCATGGTGGGGCAGCTATATTTTGCAATGATGAACTAAGCTGGAAAGTACTCAATCTGAAAAGTTTCTCTTCCGAATATGTGTGCGAATGTGTCGGCATTTCTTTTATCTTTTGTAACAAGAAAGTAGCACTTATTACAATTTACCACTTTTGCAATAGCAATATTCCTAACTCTTTTAATTTATTTATAAATTCATTGAACTCAATGCTTTGCAGGGTCTCAAGAGAGTTTGAGATACTAATTATTTGCGGGGATCTAAATATAAACTGCCTAGTCGCTTCTCAAGAAAAGAAAATTCTAATTGATCTGCTAAATGGCTTTAATCTGTTATCAATATTGCCACTTGAACCAACTCGTGAAGTTGAATTTCAAACTCCCTCGGCAATTGACTACGTCATTTCTAATTCTAAAAATATTATAGCAAGGAATGTCGAACCCAACATTGCCGATCACAAAGCTCAAATTATAGAGTACACCTATTTTGCTGTCGATTCCGACACCAAAGTGTGTGACTCGTTTTTTTATAAACGATCATTTTCAGCAAACAATTTATTTCATCTTAAATTACAACTTGCGGTGTTGGACCTTAGTGATCTCTATAACCAGAGCGATGTGAATAAAGCCTGGGGTTATTTCTGGCAAAATTTCAAATACTGTCTGGATCTCACTTGTCCTATTAACAAAATTAAAATAAAAACTAATTCGAAAAGTATGAATTGGGTAAACACAGATATACTAAATGAAAGCGAAAACCTTAGAAATTTGCATTGGCTTCATAAAACATTAAAGATAAAGACAAATGAGACTCAGGAACAATACAAGCTCGCTAAGAAATTATTTACGGAAAAAATTAAGCTAGAAAGAAGTAACTTCTTTAAACAAAAAATAATAAATTCTTCCTTTAATACAAAGACAATATGGCAAGTTGTAAATAACAATTTAGGTCGCGTAAAAAACCATAAAAACATTAAAAACATAAATATTAATGATAACTACATAACTGATTCCAAGGAAATTAGCAATCACTTTGGCTCTTTTTTTGTATCCAGTTTAGAAAGACTAATTAATCAGACTTATCCTGATTCACACCAAGCTAATGATTGCACTACAGGTGATGTTCACTTGAACTTAATGTACATGAGATCTATAGGCACAGATGATATGCTTTCTATTCTACATACATTTAAAAATAAAAGAACCTGTTGCAGCACAAATGATATTCCTATTTTCGTAATGACTGCCATTTGGGAATACCTTAAATATCCCCTCTCTTATATTTTCAATCTTTCCATAACTGCAGGTATTTTTCCTGATGCTCTCAAACTTGGTGAAACAATTCCGCTACTCAAAAGAGGTGATTCAGAGTGTGTCGAAAATTATCGGGCTATAACTGGCCTAACCTCTTTTTCCAAACTTTTTGAGAAGATTATTGCCGATCGTATTGAATCTTTTCTGTCCAGAGAGAGGTTAATGAGTACTTCACAGCACGGTTTTCGAAAAAACTTCTCAACAAGCACGGCTGCTTTCGACCTACTTGAATGCATCCACAAAGGCATTAATTCTAATCATTACACATTAGCTCTTTTCTTTGATTTAACTCGAGCTTTCGACTGTGTTGATGCTGCCTTTTTGCTAAGAAAACTGCACGCGTTGGGTGTGCGTGGCAATGTTGCTCGGTGGCTAAATTCTTTTCTTTCTAATCGTCGAATAAGAGTCAAAGTTCAAAATTCCTATTCTGATCAATTTAATGTTAATTATGGTGTAACCCAAGGGGGCGTAATATCGCCTTTGCTCTTTGCACTTTTCATAAATGATCTTGAAAAATATCTCATATCGAAAGGTATGCCTGCCAAACTAATTTTATATGCAGATGATGCAACTGTGATTATATCTGCTGGAACATTGGATCAACTGATTGCAATCGCGAAGCATATCTTGATTAGATTTTCATTATGGTGCAAGAAAAATCACTTAATTATCAACGTAAACAAGACACCCTATATGGTTTTTTATAAAAGGAGGCAGGTTCCTGATTTAAATTTAAAACTAAACGAGAATCCCATTCAGAGAGTTGAGCAATGCAAATTTCTTGGCCTTCATGTAGACTCACAGTTAAGTGGACAGCTCATGTTGATTTTGTTGCTAGTAAACTTAATTCGACATATTTTGCTATAGTCAACTTAAAAAATTGTATGGATAGCAAACAATTACTTAATATTTACTATGCATTAGCCTATAGTCACCTAAGTTATCTAATACTTTACTGGGGCCAATCAATAGAACTACAAAGATTATTCATTTTGCAAAAAAGAATAATTCGTAAAATTTACTCTTTAAGCCCACTGGAATCTTGCAAGGAAACATTTCGGCGATATAAAATTCTTACGCTGCCTAGTATTTTGATTCTTAGTGCAGTAATGTTTGTAAAAAAATACTCTTCCAAATTTCCCAATACCTCAACAATTCATAATCGTGATACTAGAAACTCGGATAAAATTTACATTTCTGGCTACAAAACATCCTCTTATCGAAAAAGTCCATATTGTGTCTGCAGTTCTCTTTATAATGCGCTCCCGGAAACTGTCAGAAGCATAACTCAATTCAGAAAGTTCAAGAACAAAGTAAAGTGCTACCTTCTTGACAAAAATTTTTATGATATTCGGGAATACCATGATATTATCACATAAAACTTAAAACATCTTTTCTTTTTCTTACTTTGACAATGTCACTATTTACTTTGTAAATGTATATGGCAATGAATGAATAAATAAAATAAATAAATAAATACTTAATTTTTATTTTACTAATCGGGCAGCTTCTATTGGGAGTACATATTGTAATTTATGTCGCAATGAAATTTGCTGGTTATTTAATTACTACGCAAGTCTTATATCATTCAATATTAAATATGATGTTCATATCGCAGGAGGAAAAAAAACAGTTAATAACAATGTTTGATATCCATATTTCAATTAATTTAGAAAATGTTTTTGCAAGGATGCGCAACTGATTTACCGGAAAAAGTAGGCAATTTTGAAATACCATCCCGGTCTCTAGGAGGTTGTTGCCGTATTATTTTCGTTCAGTTTTTTATTCTTATTTCTTAAAACAATAATTATGCAAACTAGGTATATTTTTAAAGTTTATCTTTAAAGGATTCCCCAGACCGACGCGGTGCTGCGGTAACGGTTCCGCCGCGGTGCCATAAAACACACAGCGATAAATGGCGCTAGTCAGCTCGCTGCAGTGTCGAACTAGCGTTTTTCGCTATGTCAGCGTTTTACTTTGACAACGCCGTCTGCACTGTTTTCACCGCTCGCCGGTGAACGATGTCCAGGCGATCACGAGGATGATTATGCTTTATAAATTAAACGCAATACCGATTTATTTACATATTTACAGATTTATTTAAAATAAATTTACATTAAGATACCGCGAAGGTAGAACTTATTGGAAACGGTATGTACGGGACCGATTCCCTACTACCGACTTCACCGTTGCGCGCTATATTTTTCACTTTTTCGTTTGTACCCTCTTCGGGTAAAAGGTCATAAAATCTTCACTTTTGTTGGCGCGTTACCAAACATATCTTTTGTTGGGTTTGGTATCCAACAAGCGGCACATCAGCCACGTGTTTTGTGTTACTTTTTCGATTGTTCAGCTGACTTCGACTGTCGTTTTGACATATTTTTGCAAGTTATATTCACTGAACAATAAAAATCGCACCGCGCCGGTTTGAATAGCCAAAAAAAGAAGAAACGCGTACCGCTCGGTGTCTACCGGCACCGTCACCGCTACCACCGCACCGCGTTGGTCTGGGGGGATCCTTAATACTAACAGACAACGCTTACCTTGGCAGGTGGAGTTTTTTCCCTTTGCGGCACAGGTTTAAGTTGCGGTTTGACAAAGAACTTTTCTTTTTCTTCGCCATTTTGTTGTGGTTCTTTCGTTTGGACGGAGGTTTTTCTTAATTTAACACCAGCTAAAAATTGCAATCAAAAATAGAAGGAGGCAAATGCAACAATATAACCAAATTGATGTGCAATAATGCAGGTATTATATAAGTAACAACGAAGTTCCGTTAATTACCGGGTAAGTCGTTACTCTATTGGACTTACCTCTTTATTCGCGGAAGCCAAGAGTTTAAAGTTGAAGCGGTCGCTCATTGCCAAGCTATAAGGGTCACTTTTACCCTAACAATGTTTTTTTTTATATATTCAACTGCATCAACCAAATTGAACAAACTTGGTCTCGTTTGAAATAGTTTAACATTTAAAATTATTTATGACTATTTTTTGTTATATCCATCGCCTCTAGAAGGCGCTATCACCATATTTTTCAGTTTTTTTTCGAAATTTTTCAAATGAAATCATAGACAGGGTGGCTCGCTCTCAAAATTGTTTTACGGATTTACATCTTAAACTGGAAGTTGTAACTTTTACTCTAATGCCCGTATTCTCCATTTTTTCATAAAGCGAAGTTAATTAAAGCTTTGTTAAATTTTAAAGCTGGCTTAAATTAAATTTGATAAGCACCGTAGAAAATTTTTGGCTACTTAACTAAGCCTTATTTTGAGCTGGCAACTATGCGCTTATTCTCTTCTTTTTTTTAAGAGTTAATGGCTGCAGCAACGAACGACAATCTACGCCTACTTTGTGTTATCGTTACTAACTTTGTGCTGTGGGTTTTTTAACTTTAGCTTTCAAAACATTTTCAAATTTCAACTGACATAAAATTTTCTTTCTTTCATAATTTTCCTTTTCCTGCTAAAATGGAGGAAAAAAAGGTGCTGTAATTTTACATATTCAGAAAAATCATTCCTATTCAGATTAATCGTTGACAAATATGCGATATTCTTGAGGACAAAAAAACCGACCGTGCTTCCGTAAAAAAACGGAAAGTAGTGTGGAAATTCGTTAACGAAGACTTTAATGCGGTAATCCTTCGAATAACTATCGGGATGCTAATCAGCTTAAAAAAACTATACTGTAATAAGAAGAAAGAGCTTCGTAAAAAAGTAGCAGAGAAGAAAAATAACATTTTTTTGACTGGCGGTGGACCGCCCACAAAAACTACTTTTACAAGATGATGTTGATAATATACTTCTCGTTCGTAGATTTTTTTGGAAAATCCAAGATCTATAAAATCCAAAATATCTCCATCGTTCTCAATAAATATTTCATCTTCTATATCCATATTTAACTTCGAAAAATACGAATATGTATTACAAGACAGGAGCAAAGAAACGTCAAATAAGGCGCAGACGCGTTGTTAAGCCTGCAATATTTAGGGCTTAAAGTTAATTGAGCTTAAGTCTCCAAGTAGCGACCGCGAATACAAAATCAGCAATTTAAGCTGTATTAAATTTTAAGCCGGCTTGAAGCGTTACGGAGAATACGGGCATAAGATGCGCTGTTCTAATGCTACAGCCTGTCAGTGTCTGAAAATGCCATATTTTAAACGTCAATGGGGGAAGCATACACTTTTGATTTAAGAGTACCCCACAGAAGATAGTCCAGAGGCGTTAGTACTGGGGATCTTGGTGGCCAATTTAAGGGTGCATCGTTACCTTTTCCGATCCATCTATTAGGATATCTTTCATTTAATAATCTTCGTACGTTGATACTAAAATGGGGTGGCGCCCCGTCGTGCATAAACTCCAGATCTAACACCTCTGGACTATTTTCCGTGGGTGCTCTTAAATCAATCTCACATGGCTACGGAAGAGAGTAATTGCAAAGAATTATCAATGCTGCAGATTATTTTAAAAACAAGCCCGACACGATGCCCAAAGTACAGTTTAATTTTCTGAAAAGAATTAATTTATGTATTTAGGAACACAGTAAACATTTTGAACAATTGTTATAAAGTTAAATTAGTTGGTAGTTATTTAGAATTAAACATTTTTTCATGTTTTCTCGTTTTAAATAAACAGGAATGATTGAGAACACAAGGTACCGTAAATATTTTTTTTGTAGAAAGACTGCATGTCTAGCTAAAATTTTATAAGAAACAAAAAAGTTTCAACATGAAGTCAGCTAGTGTCAGAGAAATACTTAAAGTCATTTATACAGGGGGTAACAAAAAGACAAACTTTTATTTACCAATCACACTTTTTAAATTTGCACATATTAAAAAATGATGGCGCATACGTCAAAATACGCTATTAATAGTGGTCATTCTTAGTCCCAAAATTAGTGGAAATCGCTACAGGCATTTAGAAATTATTCCGGAAAAACGATATTAATTTGAAAACTTTAGCGCCCTGTAGCGGCAAAACGAAGCAACATTGCATAAAGATAAGTTTGCCTAGATTGCCTTATTTTTGGTTAAAGAATTTGTGGTGGAGCGTTGTACAGTCATTTCAAGGACATCCTGTTTATATTTTTTATAATTCTATACTAATATTTTATAAAGTCGAGGAAATGCCAAGAATGGTAATTTTATAAAACGGGATTGAAAGCAAAGTTCGAGTTAAGAGTAATTTACCTAGTCATAACTTAATATAATGTAACATAGCATATTAATAGAATTTAGTGTCCGTTAAAATATATAAAGAAAAGAAGCTTAGCGGCAAGCGGACAGAGTAGTGCGTCTATCTTTTGCATTAAAGTACACAGGGACGCCAAAGGTAATGAAATCCCTGGGGCACAGGTAGACAATGATTGGCTGTTTCGTTCTTGTTAGAACTCATCAGAAAGTCATAACCCGTAAGCGACCCCCCAGTACAGCGAGCCTGTTCTTTCATGGCGTTTTTAAGAAATAAAAACGCGATGAAAACCCAGTCACGCCATCAGAAGGAATCAACTCAATGCAAAAGATAGCCATCTAACGTGAAAACGTAGGAATATAAATAAATCTAATTAAATCAAGCACGGAATGGCCACTTCACCAGTATAGGAAACATTTTTTCGCTTCTCTAGACATCTCCATGCTTTGTGGATTCAGATCTAGATCGCGCTGCAGTCGACCACTGGTTTGCAGCACTATTCCGTAAATGCCGTGTGTAAGTATAAATAAAATAGTGGAATTTAGTGTCCGTTAAATATATTTTAACGTAACGTAATAGTGCTGCAAACCAATGGGCGACTGCAGCGCGATCTAGATCTGAATCCACAAAGCGTGGAGATGTATAGAGAAGCGAAAAAATGTTTCCTATACTGGTGAGGTGGCCGTTCCGTGCTTGATTTAATTAGATTTATTTATATTTCTACGTTTTCACGTTAGATGGCTATCTTTTGCAGTGAGTTGATTCCTTCTGATGGCGTTACTGGGTTTTCATCGCGTTTTTATTTCTTAACAACGCCTTGAAAGAACAGGCTCGCTGTACTGGGGGTCGCTTACGGGTTATGACTTTTTGATGAGTTCTAACAAGAACGAAACAGCCTGTCATTGTCTACCTGTGCCCCAGGGATTCCATTACCTTTGGCGTCCCTGTGTACTTTAATGCAAAAGATAGACGCACTACTCTGTCCGCTTGCCGCTAAGCTTCTTTTCTTTATAGCATATTAAGTTATGATCAGATGGATCACTCTTAACTCGAACTTTGTTTTCAATCCAACATTAGAAAATTACCATTTTTGATATTTATTTGATTTAAACTGGACCTCGGTTTTAATCGACTTTATAGAATTAGGCCGGGTAGTATGCAGAATCGCTCGAGGACACCTTAAGGCCATCCTCAATTATGCTTCTATAAGTCAAGAAAGAATTCAAGGCTGAGACAATTCTGCGGACTACTCTATAATTTCAAAAATTTAGCAGAAAATATTAATCAGGCATTAATACAATAATTTCTTTTTATGCAAATTTCTATAGTAAATTGCTCGGTAAGCTCTACTACCTAACTACGGAACATGTACGGAGTACCTTGAATTGATGAAACCATGATTACTTAGACGACAGTGGAGTTTTTGACTTGCATTACCTTTATATGTTTTGACTCACAACGTTTTAAATGGTGAGTATCTTCAGTCGACATCAGGTGAATACTGATACTGAATACTCAATATTCACCTGAGTATGCCTGGAGATACATACTTATCAGTTTAAACGTGTTTCAAAACAAATAAAGACAATGCAAATCCAAAACTCTTCTGCCGCTCAAGAAACATCATTGTCTCCAACGTTCAAACAGACACTATGCATGATTATGTTGAAGGCTCTAAGCCCAACAACTAAGGTGGTCGTGTCTATTTGAAGGTTGGAGACCTTAATGTGTCTTGAATGACCGAAGAGTTTTGGACTTGCATTGTCTTTATTTGTTTTGAATCACAACGTTCCAACTGGAGATACTTACCAGTTGAGACGTTGTGATTTAAAACAAATAAAAGTCCAAAACTCTTCTGTCATTTAAGGCGGTCGTGTCACAGTTGGACAGCCATAAACGATTGAAATTGATTGTTTATGTGTATCATGTGTTTTTTGGTAACTTATTTTCACTTTTTGGCAGAACGATATTATACTTAATCAATTTTATTACATTACATTTATGATGTTTCTTGTTAATTTCTACTATAACCTAATGAATAATTTTAACTTGTGTTACATCGTTAGAATGAAAATTAAATGAACAATATTATTATATTGAAACAAAGATGAGTTGCAATTTAAAGAAATGGAGAAATTCCACTTTTTAAAAAACACGTAAATAAAATAGCCCTCACTGGTATATTTTTTTAATCAAGTCATTTTTACCATGTTGTATACAGAGTGCAACAAATGCGTGTGCGTACAAGGGAATCTCGAAAAAAGAAAGAGATAGGAAGATGGTTAAATTGAGACAAAGTTGCTAATTTTGGGGCTTAAAATTTCTTGTGTTATCCGGTATAATCTGTCACATTCCGTAGTTGGGATTGTCTTTTGTGAAAGCATTGCTAGCTATACTTTATTAATTTTCTGTTAGCACAGTTTTTAACAGTTATATTAAAATTGTGTTTACCAATTACCTAATGGATTGTTTTCTTTCTCTTTCCTAAAACTTTCACGTTCAAACGGCTCTTTCTTTTTCACCTTTCGTAATTGTACTCCGTCTGTAAAAATGATTGCCAATTTAAAGTTTAATAATAATAATAATAACAGCATTTAAAGCAAAGCAGAAAATGACTGCATACATTACTGCTGCATTTAAACCATGTGTAATTTTAAAGTTATACTTCGTGTTGTAATCCTTTACTCGACCAATATCACTGTGTTACTCTCAATACTGACAAATCAATAATAACATTATTGTTACCTATTTAGTATGTTATGTTAGAGTGGCAGACCTTTGGAACCATCAAAACAGTATCACGTAGTCCTATGGGGTCCGTTATTATACTATACAGATTTCACAGGACCTACATTCATCAGATTTCTAATGACGAGCGCGCGCAAGGTATTTCGCACAAGTATCCTGGCAACTCATTAAAACCAGCAACTACCGTTGATAAACTTGGTGAGTCCACCTAGTGGTAAGTTGCTTATTTCCTCCAGACTCTCGAAGAAATGTTCGTCTAAGACGTTAAATCTTCTTGCGAGGCCCGGACTTTCATATAAAAATGTTAAATTCTTTCTTCATCTCCTTCATCTCTACACCTTCTATGGAAGTCGTTAGTTACCATTATTCGATATGTCTACCGAAAATAATTTTTTGTAACTACGGTAGCATAATACAAAGATTACAAGGTGTGATATCTGACGTCATGTTGAGAGTAAAATTGTTATCATATCCATGGAAACACAATGTATTTTCTTTGCATTTCCATGGTTAGGATTGCAATTTTACTCACAATATGACGTCAGATATCATATCTGTATTCTTTACGGCAGTGATGTCTGAATGTTGGAGAGTGGAGACAATGACGTTTCTTGAATGGCAGTAGAGTTTTGGACTTGCATTGTTCACCTAAAGACGACTGGAGTTACTTACCAGTTTAAACGTTGTGACTTAAAACAAATAAAGACAATGCAAGTCCAAAACTCTACTGCCGTTCAAGAAACGTCATTGTCTTCAATCTTCAAACAGACATAATTGCCGTAGTTACAAAAAATGTCCTTTTCGGTAGACACGTCCAACATACTAATGTCCATTTGTTTTATGTAAGTTGTTCAGCTATACAATCTATCGCCTATTTGACCTATTTCAGTGGTCTAGCTCTGCTACATCGGCTGCCGTGCCTGCGCCTTTTGAATGAATGTAAGTTTTCACGATTATTGTTCACTCGATGTAACCTAAAGGCCTTTTTATATTGGGTGCAATTGCAAGAAAAAATTGCCTGGAAGCACGCGCTTTGTCGACGTTTTAAACAGCTGATGCAGGTTTTAAATGGAGAAACGTGCATCAGCTGATTAAAACGTCGTCGAAGCGCATGCTTCCAGGCCATTTTTCTTGCAATTGCACCCAATGTAAAAAGGCCTTAAAAGATGTCTCTTTTTCAGGTTTTCATCTGGTGTTAACATCATAAAATTACAAAATATTTAAAATTGTTATCTTTCTTACACACTCACATTTATATGCACTTCGTTTTCCATAGTTTTTGATACCAATCTTTGTTTTCTTGAATGCATTTTTACATTTCCATCCATATTGCTCTTCATTTCTCTTAATAATTCTCCTCATGTTGTTAAACCTTTTATTCTACACTTAAATTCTTATCGTGCCCAAAGCCACAAACCTACATATGTTTTCTTTTTCACAGTGTGACGAGCGTGTTGATTTTCTCACTGTTCTACTCATTAAACCTTTATTTCGACTAATATTTTAATCTTAAGGCCCCGTTAAGACGATATCTACCCTTTTCTTCTTATGTTAATTTGTTCTCCTGAAGATGAATGTGTCTGCATTCAAAATATGTAGAGAATTTCTATCTTAGAATAAGCTTTTCATTAATATAACAGTGGAGGAAGACTTTGAGTTCTTATTTCTTTCCTTCTAAATAATTTTATGTTTATTTCTCAGTAGTTCAATGACATGCCAGCTCTAGTGCCATATTTTAGTTCGATTTTTTGATCCCTCGAGACGTATGGAATTCTTTAATATACCTATATTTATTTATTTATTTATTTATTTACGGTATACACCATTAACAAAAGGAAATAACAATGTATCTACATATACAATAAAGTAAAATCTAATAACACAATAGATTAAGGATAGATATTTTAGAATAATAACAATTAGTATGAGTCAGTTAATAAATGACTACGAATTTTTCTCTTAAGATCTAATTTAAACTTAGAATGAGTGGTATAAATATCAAGGGCATGCCTATCGAAGTTACGCTGCAGTCTAGTTAAAGGGCGAAACATGCCATAATTGGTAGAATGGAAAGGTAAACAGAAGAGATTTCTGCTGCGAGTTTTGTGTCTGGTATTAAAATATAATTCAGATATATAGAGATAGTCACAATCAATGTCCCCCCTAATAAGCTTAAATAAAAAACACATATCTAAAAGGAAACGTCTAGCTTGTAGAGAACATAGATTTATATTATTAAGAATAAGTTGATAATCAATATGATAATTTTGGAAACGAATTTGCAGTTTGTGCGCACAAACACGCAGAAATCTCCTCTGCACACCCTCAATTGCCTGAATATGAACCTGATAATAAGGTGACCACAACACACTGGCATACTCCAGGCCGGATCTCACCATCTAGCAGTACAATAATTTAAAGGTCCCACATGAGAATTCCCTACAGTTCCTAGATACAAATCCAAGGTTTCTATAACCAGCACTTGTAATAGAATTAATATGGTTAACAAATGTGAGGGTTTTATCAAGTATAACGCCAAGATCACGGATATTATCTAATTTATCTAAGACAACACCAGCTATATTATAAATACAATCAATAGGTTGACGGGATATATAGAAGGATATACTGTAACATTTTTTATTATTCAGATCAAGGCCATTCATCTGAGACCAACCAAGTAAAGGCCATCTACATCACCTTGAAGCAGATCACAGTCCTCACTGAAGTAAATTAATCTATAGATTTTAAGGTCATCGGCAAATAACAAGTATAGCGAGTGTGTGATAAAATCACCAATATCATTTATGAAAAGTATAAAAATAAGGTCCCAATATGGGAACCTTGAGGTACACCAGAATGCACCGCAATCTCTTTAGATACATAATTATTTATTCTTACTCTTTGAACCCTTCCAGTGAGGAAACTGAGAATCCACCGAAGAATGCCCGAGCCAAAGCCCCAGGCCTCCAGCTTAGCCACAAGCAATCTATGATCCACTATAGAACGTATTGTCATAATTTTATTCATATTTCATATATGTCCCTGGTGACTAATATTTTTACGTGGCTGAAGCTTAACATGAGTAACGTTGATTAATTATACCTTCCTTTACAAAAAAATAATGATGAAAAGTTTTTGAGAGCTGAAATGTTTTGATAATTACATGTATTTCAATTTCAATGCAATTGTACACCTAGATTGTTTATATGTTTACATTCCTTGAAGCAATAAAATAAAACTACGAAATTCCACATTGTTTTAAAAACTTATTTAAGTTTGTTGACGTTCTTGAGTTATTTACTTTTGGGCTTCTGCCAAGTTTTGTTAGTTACGAATGATTTGAAAGTGTTAAAAGGTATTATAGAATAAAAGTGAATATATTGGTTATAACTTAGATAGCAATGTATTATTAGGAAAACTGTAGCGCCCACTAATTTAAGAAGAATATTCGTACATCTGGTATAACGACAATGGAAATATATGATTAAATTCTTTATTTACTATTCTCATTTAATATATTTTACATTAGCGGTGGCAGTTAACTGGTTATCCCGGGGGGGACCTCATGAAATTTTAATAGAAAAATGTATTCCACGTAGTTCCCTCACGTCATCAGTATTAAATTTAACTGCTTGGCAAAAATATGAATTAACAAAACAAAATCTTCTTTATGAATGGATAGCTATTTTTAGTTCCTTTATCTACTGTTTTTGTTTTGGCAGTACTAGCATAGTACCAACAGCAATATAAAACATTGAGGTCTGGGTTTAGATGACTGGCCTACAGCCGTATTCACCATCGCTAACTTAACAGTCTGATAGCTAACAGCGGTATAAGGATTTACAGTCTGTTAATAAAATATCGTATTCGCCAAATATTAGGGACGCTCTATTAACAAACAGAGAGTTAGGTTGATGCGCGTACGTCTAAGCTGACAATTTTAGTTTACAACTAACTTCAGAGTAAAATATTCGAACCTCATATATGTTAAAAGATCGTTATATCCATAGCCTTCTCGATGTAAGAAGAGTGAATGAGACAGAATCTCTAGCCGATTCATTTGGGGACTTTGAGTTATCTCGGTGCGGGGGCGTCTTTAAGGGGGGTCTAACGTTGAGTGGAGACCTCCATGTCCGTGGCCAGAACTAAATAATTTGAGGTTAGTTTTGTCTGTCAAATCATGACAAGACCTCGAGGCGTTGACTTATCAAATGAATTTTGAGGTTAGTTTTGCTTGTCAATTCATAAGACGTTGATATCGGTTTGTTTACTTAAGAATGTGTAGCAGCAGGCCACGACTTATGTCATCTACGTGGTAAACGTCAAAATGTCCCCCAATCTTCTTTAATGAACTGGTCTGTATAGTTTCTCAATCTCTCCTTAAATTCTAGAAGGCAATGGTTGTATCAATCAATTTCGTTCTTTACGTCACTGCGCGGTCATAAATTAAATTTGACGGACCCAGTAATAAAATTTAATGATGGACCAAACAGGAGATAGAAAGAGATCCAGTAATTATACTATATTAATTATAATAAAATTATATATATAATAATTGAAAATAAAAGAACTAACGCAGTTTTTAACAAGCAAAATTCCAGTCCCGCCATGTTTTATAATTTAAGGACAGTATCCCTTTAATCTTCTGCTGTATTAGGCATATGTATTCTGCTCTTAAGGCGGTAATATGTCTTGTAACCTTTTCTACTATCCGAGATACTGTGGTTTGGAAAATGTTAAAATTATCCCCGATATTTTTTTGAAATCCTGTAGCATAATATCTTAAACAAATTAGTATTTTATTTATTCTTAAAATACGTTGATTTCTGTCATTTTACTGGTTCAATTACTGCATCTAGGCCCAGTTTTTTTCCTGCTTGTTAGGGTGACTGTTTCTAGACAGCCAGATAAATTTAAACTGGTTGGTAAACACGAAGTCCGTATTTTATCCATTTTTCAACCTTTCGGTAGGCAACCAACAGTTACCGTTAACAGCTAACTTCACGCGGTATACAGCTAAATCAAAACTTGTCTCTTTTCAATATTTTTGTGAGGTTATTTTGTTATTTGTTGGTTGTTGGGTTTCAATCAAACGACGACGGTTTGTTTTCAGTTTTTGTGAATTTCAATATCATCATCATCACTATCGGAATCGAAAACGTTAACGTTTATTTCTATCATGGTTTAAATTAAAACTTTACTATTGTTTGATAAGACGAAGAAAAAAAATCAAAAATGTAAATGAATTCGCAAGAAAAATGACAGGTTAGGTATAGGTACTAATAATCGTTTCCGGTCGGTTTGTGTTCGTTTCGGTTCGTCTCCTTGTTAGCGAATTAACAGCTGGACACACTTCTTGGCAATTGATCCCTTTGTTAAACAGCTTTTATCTCGTTGGAAAGACAAACAATTGGTTAAAAAACCGAACTTTTCTTCTAACAATCGGGTTACCTTAACAGTCACCCTAACAAGCAGGAAAAAAACTGGGCCCTAACCGATTCGCTAATTGCTCAAATCAGTGGCGGCGCCAGGATTTTTGGGATGGGTGGGCACAAGTGGGCCCGATAATTTTTAAGTGGGCAAAAGTGACTTCTAAAAAAAAAAAGTCGCTGCCTCTTCACGCTCTATAACGCCATAAGCAGGGACAAACAAAACTTCCCTCTTGTCCAAAGTGACGTATAAAAAAAAGTCATCGTTCTCTTGAAAATAACACCACCCCTTTCTTTCAAAGCTTTCCTAGCCAAGTCTCTCTTCCCCCGGAAATTCCATTACAAAACCGAATTCGTCAATTTTGGGGGCACCAGGGTGGGCACATGAGTGCTCCCCCCCCCCTGGCGCCGCCGCCGGCTCAAATGTATTTTTATTTATTCTAAACCGTTTTTTAAATGTAATATCACATAATTCTTCAAATAAATTCTTACGTATTTTTACGTTCTTTTCTCGTACGATTTCCTCATCATCTGAGTCTGACGAGTCTAGCAAAAGTGCACGATCTATTTTGTCTACATCGGCTGGATGGCAAATATTGCTTTGTGATTGGTACACGTGACCATAAAAATAATTTTTCTGGTGGCATTTAACGGGTGACTCAATGCCTTTTGCCATCCATCCGCCATATTGAATCACGTGGTTTAGATTCCCTAATTTATCATTTAGGTTGACAAGTTGTCATAAATATAACCACCGTTTTAAAACATAATAGCAGTGGAACCACAGACAATCGTAATCGACAGTTTGTCGACAATTTCCCCTCCCCATCATTGGTATATTACTATAAGGGTGGTTAGTATTCCAATCAATATTAAATTGGTTTCCTCTTCGTCTCACCCTGACTCAAGGTTAATCTACAAAATCGCTACCACCGACAATCGTTTTACGGAAATATATCGATTTAATCGAATCGCCACAAAGCGACTGACAAGTGAATCCCGCTAAAGCTTGTCGATGAGTAATCTAACCTCGAAATTAGTTTTGTTTGGGTTTGTTTATGTTGTTTTTTTCGGCAAAATTTTTTAAAAATTATTTGCCATTTTTTCACACACGGTAAGTAGAAATATTGGTATGATGAATAAATCTCTGACCCAAATTATTTGTTATGATGGAAGAAATTTCATTAATGCAGTTTGACATCGAATGTTGGCTTTGTACTGAAATATCTCCGCTGAGCCTCTGGTAACTGCCAGTAGCGAAAAATTGCAGTGCCGCAAATATTCTTGTCCGTGGGGACAATGCACCTCTTCGCGGAATATTCCTCATGTGGGGCAATAGCATATCCACCAGCATTTGTGCCTGTGGCTTAGTCAGTCGGTATCTTCGTCTAAATTCCACGTCATCCACAGTAAAAGAATTAAATGAGTCCCACATTCGCATCCTCTGCAAATTAAAACGTCGTAGACGGTAACCTACGTCTCTCGCGGTCCATTAAAATATTTACTGGTAACATTTTGATCAATAAACTATAATAACTCACAAAATAATAAACGATTGAAACTCTCCAAATATTTAAAAACGACCATAAACGCGCGAAAACAAACAAAAATATAACCTATTTTATTATTATTTTTTTCTGTAAATTATTAGCCTTTAATCATAACCTAGGAAACATAGGGAATGTTTTTAGAATGGATTATAAGTCTTTATCGACAGAGCGGAAACACCCGAATAGATGACGATTTTGGTAAAGCGATTGACTGTGGTACGAATTTTTAATCGCTTCGACAAGAGAGTCGTCGACTTCTCCTTATCGATCCGACTTAAAAGCAATTGTTCGTGGTTCCGCTACAGCTTATTATGTCTTATCAGCTCAAAATTGCACTGTTAATTTTAACTCTCTGATGAAGCTTAAAATCCAATGGCGAATACGAGAATAGAATTTAAAAGACTGACAACTATCTTAACCGACTGATAGTGAAAAAATACTTGGTGAATACGGGTGTTAGAACCAGGTCAGTGAAACTAGGACTGATGGCTAACTTTCTTATGTCCTACTGCAATTATTACATTACATTACATTTAAAACACTAAAGTTTAGCCATCAACCACCAAGTTCTTCGAATTAAAGTTTAAGGCAGCAATCTAAAGATATAAAAAACAATTCATAACCCGGTACGCTTACGTAGTTTTTATAGATTTTAGATCATAGATACACATTGTCCTTATGACACAGCATATTAGTGCAATATTAAATGAGTTATTGTTATTAAGATTATACTTTTTTCAAGAAACACATTTTGGGCACCCTTTTCTCAAAGAAAAAACAATTTGTAAGCGGCAATGATTCTATTCAATACAATGTAACACTCAACGATCGCGTCAGGTAATACATGCGCGCGCTAACATTGTTATTACATGATTTTGTTATAATGGGAGGGGTCAAAGAAAATACTTGTTTTGGAGAGTGTTGGGAGTAGTCCCAAGTGGACCTACTACTACTAGATTAAGACGTACATTTTATTTAATCTGTTCAAGGGCGTAGATAGCTTTTGTTTCCATTAGGAGGATGGATGTTTATTTATTGGTAAAAAATTTGACTTATATTGATAAACATCATGGGTAAGGGGGGGGGGGGGCGGTCCTTGTCTAAGCTCTTCGGCCTGTTAGTGTTAACTTTTTGCAAAGATACATGTTGTGTTTTTCCAAGTATAATAAAATATTTTTTATTTACAACCTGCATTACCTTAGATTTACCTTTATTACCCCTATACGTGACCGTGATAATTCAATACGAGGGTTAATCACGGTCAATGCTTCAAATTTACTTTTTTGGATTTCCTTCAAGTATTTTATTTTTATTTTTAGAAGCTAAGATAGATCTAGAAGTACGATAATAGTTATGAATAACGTCTAAGTAACCCCCCCCCCCCCCCCCTAGTCCCAATTAAACAGATTTTATTTGTTTAACGTTACGTTTTGCGACACTAACATCTTTTTGCCGAAATATTTTGTTTAGAAAACGTCCCCACGTGTTAAAAATATATTAAAGTTATATATGAAATGTAGATAATTAATGTTGATTATTCTGAAAATTTCCCTCATGTATAAAAAATGCCATAAGAGGTGTGCAATTGCACTGTAGCGACCATAGCAACAAGTAATAAAGAAGTCAACTTTGACGTTTCTATTTTAATAATAAAATTATTTGTATGTTTAAATAAAAATGCCCCAAAACCATAGCAACAAATAATAAAAAAGTCAACTTTGACGTTTCTTCTTTATTAATAATTATTTAAAAGCCGATCGTTTGAAAAATAAGTCGTTTTGGTGAATTTAGTGAAGATGCGATTGATGTAAATATAGAAAAAACTATCCCGCCCAATACAAAGAAAAGCCGATCGTTCGTATGTTCGTATTCATGGAGTTTTGTGGTGTTAGAAACTATAAACTAGAGCGGGAAACATCAGTGCATGAGATTGCTAAAGTACTTAAAGATTGGGGCTACAACATGCGAAAAAATAATGGCGATGAATATAAAGAAAGCACAATAAAAGTAATGTGGAATTTAACTGCAAAAATGGTGATGGAGGAATACTTTGAAAAATATGGTATTAAAATATACCCATTTGAAGATCAAGAGTTTAAAGTTGCCAGGGATGCAAAAAATACTAAAAGAAAGGAATTGCAAAAGCACGAGGATAAAAGAAAGGTCAGTTCAATTGCCCTAAAAATTAATGAAATGAAAATGTTAATTGACATTTGCAACGAATGTACCCCAGAAGGTCTGCAAAAAAAGTTGTTTTTATATTCTCCTATGAATTGGCATGGAGAGGGGGAGAAGGCAGCAAAACCTTATTGGAATTTTTTAAAAATGAATTTGACAATAGGGGGCAAACAACAGGTGGAATAGAATACAATCCCATATTCAGCAAAACGACAAAAGGTGGCACCAAACCGTGTGCTCCATCTAAATGGCTAGTCGCTAATAAGAAATATCCCGATCTTTGTACAATCAGATTGTTTAACTTGCTAAAATCAAAACGAAAAGGTATTGAAAATGATCGTTTATTTTTAACGGTCAATCCATTTTGGAAAACTGGAAGTCGATGGTATAAAAACAGTCCTGTTGGGCGAAATGAAATAGCAAAAACAGTGGGACTAGACGTTAAAAAAACAAAAATTACTAATCACTCACTTAGGGCCGTGTCAAAACTTGCAAATAGCGGTATTGCAGAACAGGAACTTATAAAAATGACTGGCCATGCTAGTTTCAAATCAATTGCAGCTACCTTCAAATGGATCAAGAACATCATGAAGCCATTGTAGAAAAAATGAGAACAGATAGCACCCCAAAATCCAGTGAAAAAACATCAAGCACTCAAGAGAACCTATGTATTATGGACTCAAATAAGACCACACAATATATAATAAATTACAATAATTGTACTTTTACTTTTAATAAATAAAAAACTAAGATAAAATGTTAACGTGTTAGCTATTTATTCTGTAAATTTTCTACCAAATACCATTCGTGCATAAAAATTTCCAGAAAATTCTGAAAAATGAAATGTTTTTTGGAAACCGCATTCGTTTATTTTCATCGTTGTTTCAAAAAATAACCCTCCTCCTTCGGAGTCGGGCAATTTATAGTTTGAAACAACGATAAAATTAAACTCATGCAGTTATCTAAAAAATATTTAATTTTCCAAAATTTTCGGAAATTTTTATGCACTTTGTTATCCCCAAAAATTTCGCACCCACTTTTTCTAATCAATCAGAAGATTCCATTTTGAATCATTACCACCACAACGAATAGAAAATTTCCGGAAATACTTAACTATGCTCTTTGAACTTCCGGCGGCCAAATTTCCCTGTCACTTTCGTCAAAATAATGACACGAAATGACAGAATTAAATTATTTGTCAAGGCAAAAAGGCATATTTTTGGTTGCGAAATTTGTTTACCGAATCTCCCTCGAGCTTGATTTATAAATCCGGAAATTTTTCCTCAGTCTCAAATTTTTTAAGAAAATTTTCCTCGGCTGCCGCCTCGTGAAATTTATAAATATTCGACTTTGAAAAAATTTCCGGAAATAATTCATTCTCTAGGGAGATTATAAGTGAAAATCTGCGGCCCAAAATGTGTGTTTTGGATGGGGAATTTTTTTTTAGCTTCTGATTTTTTACCTCTAATAGGATTTTCTTTTTCTGGTATTGTGAAGTCATCATCATCCTCTTCTTCCACATCATTCATTGCGCTTTCTTTTGTTGGAACTTTTCTTAATTGCACTTTAGCTGTAAAATGTAGACAACATTGTGGAGTATTATGTTATGTAGTAGGATCATATGGCATTATAAAATGTCTTCCGTCGACCGTGTATTTACATCCGATATTAACGTTCCCAAAATCTATCTTTAATGACCCCTATTAATCCATGATTTTCTGTAAATGCACGATTTCCCAAAATCAATAATTAATGACCCCTATTAATGCATGATTTTCTGTAAATGCACGATTTCCCAAAATCAATAATTAATGACCCCTATTAATCCATGATTTTCTGTAAATGCACGATTTCCCAAAATCAATAATTAATGACCCCTATTAATCCATGATTTTCTGTAAATGCACGATTTTCCAAAATCATTCATTAATGACCCCTATTAATGCATGATTTTCTGTAAATGCACGATTTCCCAAAATCATTCATTAATGACCCCTATTAATGCATGATTTTCTGTAAATGCACGATTTCCCAAAATCAATAATTAATGACCCCTATTAATGCATGATTTTCTGTAAATGCACGATTTCCCAAAATCATTCATTAATGACCCCTATTAATGCATGATTTTCTGTAAATGCACGATTTCCCAAAATCATTCATTAATGACCCCTATTAATGCATGATTTTCTGTAAATGCACGATTTCCCAAAATCATTCATTAATGACCCCTATTAATGCATGATTTTCTGTAAATGCACGATTTCCCAAAATCATTCATTAATGACCCCTATTAATGCATGATTTTCTGTAAATGTACGATTTCCCAAAATCAATAATTAATGACCCCTATAAATGCATGATTTTCTGTAAATGCACGATTTCCCAAAATCATTCATTAATGAGGGCAAGGGCCTGTCGACATATTAAGCACCGGTTCCCGCAGATCACCGAAGTTAAGCGGTGTCGAGCGCGGTTAGTACTTGGGCGGGTGACCGCTTGGGAACACGGCGTGCTCTTGCCTCAGGGAAGAGTGTAAAATGAATCGACACCTAGCCATCCTATTCACGCCGGACAGGCCGGATGAGATCGGATATCTCGTAGGATGAAGGTGCCGTTTCACACTCCCCAGTCGGTAGATCACATTTGTGGTCGATGACCGGTTCAAGATGGCCTACGTAGTCGGCGAACCGTAAAAAAAAAAAAAAAAAAAAAAAAAAAATTCATTAATGACCCCTATTAATGCATGATTTTCTGTAAATGCACGATTTCCCAAAATCATTCATTAATGACCCCTATTAATGCATGATTTTCTGTAAATGCACGATTTCCCAAAATCATTCATTAATGACCCCTATTAATGCATGATTTTCTGTAAATGCACGATTTCCCAAAATCATTCATTAATGACCCCTATTAATGCATGATTTTCTGTAAATGCACGATTTTGGTAATTAAAATTAAAGGCAGCCATGCAAACAAATCAACAAAATAATAAAACGTCAATCCAAAACGTCGTCCGCTGTCATTAGTATTTGTAGAATTGTGAAATCTGGATTGTAAAATAAAAGTTGTTAACTGTTTTTCTTCACTTTAGTAAAAAATACGGTCGACGAAAAAACATTGTAACCAACTCTTACATTAAAATGCGATTAATGATCTCGAACATTAACGCGTTCGCTACGCTCACGCGTTAAAATATTTCGTTCATTAATCGCCATTATTAATGTGCTTGTTGGTTAAATTACTATAAACCCAAATGGACTAATGAAACAATAAATAATGAACGTAACACAATACTTTAAATCACATGGAACATAGATAATTCAAATCTTTGTCAATTTAATGCCATAAAAATATTGTAAATCTTTATAAAATATAAAAATCATTGTGCCATTTTTTGCAGGCCTTTAATAATTTATTCATCTTATGTGGGGTTACACAAAGAATTCTAATAACATTTAACTAACCAGAAAGTTTGACTGTGACATACATGACATCGGCAGAAATAATTTTCTCACAATCATACTGACCCGGTTACCTTTGATTGTGTGTCAGTTATGTCACAGTCAAACTTGCTGGTTAGTGTGCTAACAGATTCATGGGGCACATTTTTAACAATTGCTGTGCTAAATAAGTGACATTACAGTTTTAAAGTTATTGTTAATGTAATAATTGTTCCTTAAATTAGTTTTTATTAAATTTCTGACACATGCTTTGACAGATGTAAAAAAAATATATGGATAAGCTCCTTTTTCGATAAGCTTTCTAAAAGATGCCACAAGTGGTAACCCTTAATTTGAAAAAAAAAGTTGGTTAGTGCTGCGCCTTCTCTTTGGGGTCCAAATTTTTTTTTACATGGCAGGCGAAACCCATAAAAAATCTATAAGGACGTATTTTTGGATTTTATGGAAATCTTATTCCCAGAGCCGCTATAGGCAGCGTTTAATTGAAAATTCCCACTCTATACAGGGTGTTATGGAATTGCCCAAGTTATATTTAAATGGGTGACTCCTTGGGTGTCCTAGAAAAACACTCCATGTTTTTTTTTTTAAATCGACCATCTAAAAAGTGGGGTAAGGACCCCTAAAATCAGCCCGACGCCGACGCCAATAAATAAAAGTCATGAACTTCTCAATGTAAAAGAGAGAGATACGGGGAGAAGCATAGCCTGCAAGAGAGAGAGATGGGTGTCACAACGTTGCCAAATACCAAACTGTCAAAATCAGGTGTTCAATAAAGAAAACATGGTTTTTGGGCTGTTTGTTGTTAGTAAACAAGAAATTGTTTTTTAACCAGTTCACTTTTTAGCTAAATGAAAATAATAAAATAAGGAAATAAATACGGCATCATCATCAGCTTTGTCTCTTTTGACTTTTTACGATCGCATTTTTTCTCAAAAGAAGATGTTATTCTACGGGGAAAATTACAACCCCGCGTTTCACGGAGACAACTAAACGAAATAAAAACACGTTTTTACATAATACAAGACACGAAAAGGCTATTTTTTGTTTCAAGATGACATTTTTGGTGCATTCGCATTGCTGGGTGACTCAATGCTTTTGACCATGCAATTAACATAGCAAAGTTAGTGATGAGCGAAGTTCATCGATGTTTTGTTCCGCCAGTCCCTGGCGTGCTGAAACTCCGCCTTACCAAAGTAATTTCTAAATAAAAAGGTGGCGTCAAATATTAAAACGCAGTGTCAAACATCGAAGGTTGAAAATCGATGCTTTCATCGTTGTTTGTGACTCTTATTATCGATGGCAAAATATCGAACATCAGTATAAAACACCGATGTTTAGAAAACCATCGATACACATCGCCCATCACTAACTAACTAAATCGACGCCAGCGCTATAGCGGCGTCCTTTGTAACTGTAGGTAATTGACAGCTTAAACGTGTTTGCGTTGTGGGAATAACGAAAGGTTTTGTCGGTTTTATTGCAGAGAAAAGAGAAATATGAACAAAAACAAGTGTTTGCGTAAGGACGCCATATGAAGTAAATAGTTTAACAAAGAATTTTCAATGTGGACTTGCTTAAATAACGTGTTTTGTTATGAAATAAGGGTTAGTTTTTGAAGTGTGAATCGCAGACTCGATTTAAAAGAATTTGTTTATTTTATTATGGGTTTTTTGCCAGTTTTTAAGGATTCTTGCTGAGGTATGTTTAATTTTAATTTTTAAAAAGTTATCTAATAACATAAGGTCAGTGAACCCTTCTTTTTTTTATTATTATTAATTAGGTCACTGTTATGCAACATTGTAAAATCACTGACCTTCCTATTTTAATTTGACAGTTCATAATCAAAACAAACGCACGTGGGTAAGGCAGTGAAGGCGTCCGAGATCAAAAACACAAAAGGTGAAGTTTTTCACTTATTAAAACAAAGCGACATTTAAGAATATTTTTTCTTCGAAGGTTATCATATTATCAAGATTTACAGGTTCAAATATACCCGGGAAAATACATAACACCCTGTATAATATCTAAGTCTACCTTCTTCAATGTTTGACATGTCCAGGCTGGCCCCATAAACGATTTTTGGATTTTTTTTGATCTGGGAGAGAAAGCCAGGGTACTTGGACCCGGCATATACAGGGTGCTACAAATTCGTGTGCGTACAAGGGGATCTCAGAAACAGTAAGAGATACGAAGATGGTTAAATTGAGGCAAAGTTGCGTATTTTGGGGCTTAATAATTTGGTAAAAGAAAATTGTAAATATTCCAAATGCCTTCGGAGATATCCAAAAAAAAAACGAAATTTCTATTTGTAGTTTTTAATTTTTTGCTTCTTCATTTTTGACTTGGGAAAAAAGCAAAATACACTTTTTCATAGCCGTCTTCTATGTTCTACAAGATGGCGTTATTAGTTTTCAAAGTAGACGTTTCGTTCTTTAAATACCCAACTCCATTTTTTTAAATACGGACCTGGAATTTTAAGTACAGTTTTAGGGACTTCTAAACTTTGAGGTTGGTATCTAAAGAACGAAAAGTCGAATTTGGAAACTAATAACGCTATCTTGTATAACATAAAGAGCGGCTATGAGAAAGTGTTTTTTGTTTTTTTCTCAAGTCAAAAATGAAAGTGCAAAAAACTAAAACCCAAAACTAAAAATGCCTGTTTTTTTCGGATATCTCCGAAGGTATTCGGAATATGTACAATTTTCTTTCACCAAATTATTAGGCCCCAAAATACGCAACTTTGCTTTAATTTAACAATCTTCGTATCTCTTACCGTTTTCGGATCCCCTTGTACGGACACGAATTTATAGCACCCTGTATAGAGGACATTTGGAGAAATCGATCTCTAATGTGAGATGTTCTTACAAAATTACGTATGACCACTGCTCTATTTAATTTAATTTGACCATTTTATTGCATGTAAAACAGGTAATGAAATATATTTGTATAATTTTAAATAAATTTACCTTACGGAAAAAATGTAAGAAATTTGTTTATAAAACTTTTGATGGCACGATATACCGGGTCCGCCAACGTGGCGGGGATGGAAGATTAAATCATTATCGAGGAGCTTATCAAAAATACTAAACCAGCATAAGGTATCGACTTAAAAGCGGCACATTTTAAAAATATTTTACATTATACAGGGTGGCTCAAAAAAGTGTGGCGGACTAAACTTGCATTTTTTTAAATGGAACACCCTATATATTATATAGTTTTTTAATTCCCTATACAATTCCACGTATATTTTGTATAAAATGTCATATGTCTAAATTCAATTGTTTTTGAGTAATTGACGTTTAAAATATGGCATTTTTTGACTTTGACAGGCTGTAACATTGGAACGGTTCATCTTAGAGAAAAATGGTTTTCACCTCCCTATCTTGGTTTCTCTATCCAAGGAAACCAACCTCTGATTTACCATATTAAACCAAAAAAACGGTTTAACATAGTAAATCGGAGGTTGGTTTCCTTGGATAGAGAATGAAAAACTAAGATAGGGAGGTGAAAACCATTTTTCTCTAAGATGAACCGTTTCAATGTTACAGCCTGTCAAAGTCAAAAAATGCCATATTTTAAACGTCAATTACTCAAAAACAATTGAATTTAGACATATGACATTTTATACAAAATATACGTGGAATTGTATAGGGAATTAGAAAATAATATAATATATAGGGTGTTCCATTTAAAAAAATGCAAGTTTAGTCCGCCACACTTTTTTGAGCCACCCTGTATAATGTAAAATATTTTTAAAATATGCCGCTTTTAAGTCGATACCTTATGCTGGTTTAGTATTTTTGATAAGCTCCTCGATAATGATTTAATCTTCCATCCCTGCCACGTTGGCGGACCCGGTATACTCGCATCTATTTCTCAACATTATTGCAGGCACACAGCGCATGCCAGGCGGATAATTTGTTGGCGGGATATTTAAAATGTAGGTAGAAATGGGTTTAATCATTTTTTGGTTATTTTTTAAGTCACGGTGTGGTTCATAGTCGAGGTTCTAGACCCAATTAAGTTTTTTTTACAAGAATATATTTTTGTTATTCGCAGTTTGTTAATTTGTGGGCCATAATTATAAAATAGCAGGCTATTACTCATTAATCAGTAAGTTTTGTCGTCGAGGCTGTAAAGCACCTGTAAAGTAAAAACCTAATCTCCACTTATTTAAATTGTAGAACAATTTATTTGTGCAACGAATATATTTTTAGTGTCTGTTTAAAGGTTGGAGACAATGACGTTTCTTGAACGGTAGTAGAGTTTTGGACTTGCATTGTCTTTATTTGTTTAGAATCACTACGTTTCAACTGGTAAGCATCTCCGGTCGTCTTCAGGTGAATATTCTATCTATACTATTCACCTGAAGACGACTGGAGATGCTTACCAGTTGAAACGTAGTGATTCTAAACAAATAAAGACATGCAAGTCCAAAATTCTACTACCGTTCAAATATATTTTTGTACCGCATACAATTCATCTCACAGTTTGTACATACATAAATTGTTTTACAGTTGAAAAATAGGAGGTTAGGTTTTTACTTTACAGGTGCTTTACGGCCTCAACAATAACCGAAAATTTGGCAAGCTACGAATAACAATATTCTTGCAAAAATATTTAATAAAGACTATAACGTAAATTATGACTCGCACCATGACGTAATAAAACATTAAAACATAATTAAACCCATTTCTACATATATTTTAATTATCCCGCCATTAGGTTATTCGCCTGACATGCGCAGTGTGTCTGTAACAATGCTGGGAAATAGACGCGAGTCGATATATTGGAAAAAGGTGATACAATAATGATTAATTAAATGGGCATTACCTATTGGATTATTATTTCCATCCCCCGAATCTGATGGAGGACTGCTACTCTTTCGTGGAACGGTTTTGAGATTGAAGGGGTTCAAGGGATCGGGGGCTTCGGCACCTTCCTTTACCCATGGAGGTCTGAAAGTCGTTCTGGCTGATGCCTTGGAAGTTTTCGCTTTATCTCCTGCCGGCATTGTGGGCTAGCTTGGGACGTGTTTCTTTAATCTGGAATAGAAGAAAATGGAACATATTATGAACCACATTTTATAAAATAGGATGAATGTAGTGGGAACGAGGCCCTCATTCCCACTACATTCATCCTATATCATTTGTAAGGACGCTATACTTACAAATATATATTTTATAATTTAAAATTTGTATAACAAATATAGAATGTTTGAAATAAGGATCAGGATCAGGAACCTTGTTTGTGTTAATAAATGTTAAAATACTGTTTCAGTTTCATTTAGGAGCGAAATTATCAGCTTACTTAATCAGCAACTTAAAATTTTGTTTTTTCCTTTACCTCTCGTTTACCTCTGTATAGCCGCTGTTGAAATTGCTATATCGACGAAAAGTATAGAGCTTAGAGATGCGTCATTCGTTCATTTTAGAAGGATTCTGTCAATCGACGATTGAAACTAAAAATAATCGATCGTTTCAATCAAAAAAACTACCGCAAACCATTTTTCTGTACTTGTCGGCTATCTACCTGTTGTTTTATACCTATGGTTCAGTTATACCTGATAACATAATTTGAGTATTGTTTACATTACTGTAATTTTTTTTTAAGGAAACCCCAAGTTGATGTTTTGAAAATTTAGAGAATACAGAGGTTGTCCGTTGTGGAAGAAATTGGTTATAACAAATCTGTTTCACCGAGGTGTTTTCCACTAAAAAGGTAATGTACCTAACTTTTTTTTCTTGGTGAAGGAAAATAAAGAAAATCTTTTGAGTTTGATTTTTGAAAACCTAATACTGTCTATTTTCGTGGAGATGAGTCGCCTATCTTTGTAGTATTTGTAGAAAAAGAGGACATTATGTAGATTCACGAAATATATGCCGGTCGTAGGGTTGCCAAGTGTCCTGTATTAGAAAGGACGTTCCAGTTCTGCGTTCTTCCAAAAGGTCTAGAAGTAGGTACGAATATTGTCCCTTTTTCGGAACTTTTTGTGTTTTTAAGGAAATATTTTTTTATACTTTGACAAATGAAATTTTTTTTCTTTTATTTAGGTTTAAGAATTTTTATTTCGTTTTTTATTTAACTAGTTTCTATTACTTCCTAAATATTTTTTTTAGGTTAGGTTTTGAAATGTTTGTACAGGGCGAGTCATACAGTAAAGTTCATTGTCTTCCTTATCATGAGAATTAGACAAAAATTCGAAATACAAAAGTTGTAGAGATCATTTAGGTGCACATTTTAAAATTATATTTGAGTTTACGGAGTGGCCCAAAAAACGTGTCGAATATAACTTAGGTTTTTTTTATGGAACATCCTATATTATATTATTTTCTAATTCCTCATTAAATTCTACGCTTATTTTGTATAAAATGTTATACGTCTAAATTTAATAGTTATTGACGTTTAAAATATGGCATCTTTAGATTTTGACAGGTTGTAACATTGGAACGGCTCATCTTAGAGGAAAATGGTTTTCACTTCTATCCATCTTAATTTTTTATTCTCTATCTAAAAGTTACAACTTCCGGTTAAACATGTTAAACCGTTAAAACAGGTTTTTTGGTTTAACATGGTAAATCTGAAGTTAGTTTTTTTGGAGAGAGAATAAAAAACTAAGATAGGGAGATGAACGCCATTTTTCTCTAAGATAAAACGTTCCAATGTTACAGCCTGTCAAAGTCAAAAAATGCCATATTTTAAACGACAATATCTCAAAAACTATTCAATTTAGACGTAGGACATTTACAAAATGCGCGTAGAATTTTGTTAAATCAGAAAATAATACAATATATAGGGTGTTCCATTTAAAAAAACCCAAGTTATATTCGCCACGTTTTTTTGGGCCACCCCATAAACTCCAGCATAATTTTAAAATGTGCACTCAGCAACTCTTAAGATAAAAGCAAAAAAGAACTTTACTCTATTGTTGACTCACCCCAATAACGTTATATATAAGTTTATTTTGAAATGTCCTGATATTGTGGTATGTATATTGAAACATTGTCAAGCCTAACCGGGCGCCTTCAAAAACAGGACATTTTTGGTAAAAAGAAGACCCTATAAAAAAATGTAGGAAAACAAAATACACGGTAACAGTTTGGGGTCTACTCACAATACATATGATAAATCTACGACAACATGCCTCAATCTATTAAGGCATTTATGCCGTAAATTTAAAAAAATGTGGGTATAAGGCAGTTTTCACACTGGGAAACTTTAAAAGAAACTGTAGTCGCGTGGAGACTGGTGCGACTAGACTATTCGAGTTGCCTCTCATCCTCACACGGCCAATAATATAGTCATGCAGTCGCGAGCTAAAGCTCGCACATTCATGAATCGCTCAGGAGCCTGGAGTAGCGTGGCGACCAGCATGCCGAGTCTCGGATACTCGGGTTGCCCGCTTTCCCAGTCGCCGCAACTGAGGTAGCGCCGTGTGCCATTCAAATCAACATGCTGGATGACCTAGTCGCGCAGTCTCCTAGTATTCAAGCTACTGCAGTTTCTTTTAAGTTTCCCCGTGTCATGACTGCCTAAGAGACATCTTTAGTCAATCGGTGCTAGTCTCCTTCCACTAAGCTAAAGCTAAAAATTATCCCAGTAGCCGGTCCCCTGTGGAGAAGTCTAAAATTCTATTATTAAAAAAAATCACTGGGAATCACTTTGTACGGTCTACAAGACATGAAATTGTAGTTCTAATTTCTAATATTATCATTAACTTCTTTATACTTCGTTAATGATGTTAATTCCCAAATGCAGGTCAAATGAATACATAAATATTGTTATTGCCGCTCAAATTTTAAATTTAAAAGTCCAACTGACTCACATGTAAAAATACATAGTATTTAAAATTTTGGGGTCCATTCAAAATATTTACTCTTTTTCATCTGCCCACGCGTAACGACGCGCGATGTTGTCAAACTGCCAATAATATGTCGCGTCGGCGTCCACACCCGATACAAATACAATTTTTTACGAACAAAATTAGGCAATTTATGTATTTTTTGGACGATTCTAGTGCAACTTTTGCCAACATTTTTAATTTTAATTGTGACGTTCGGGTATTTTTAGGTTTTTGATTAATACTGTATATATAAAAATGTGTATGTGATAGTGTTTAAATGAATAGAGGCTGACAGAACACATGGCTGTCAAGTATCACCTGCCCAGAATGCAACTGTATGTGGTGTGGATGTGACAATCAAACAGGGTGAGCACAATGGACTTAACCAGGGCTAAGTGCGCATCCGTTATATGGACGGGCGATCAAAAAAAATGTCTCGTTACAATTTGAAAGTCTAATTCTATACTATATCGGCGTATAATACCACTAATTATTTTTATGAATACTATTTGACAAAGACAAATCACAGGTTGACAAGTCCAATCAATGCTGGTGTCCGCAACATCACCTGTTGAATTCCAATAAAAACCAACCGCAATCCTATTCAAATAAGTTAAGATCTGGTTGTCCAAAATTGTTCAAACTCATCTCATCTTGACGTTATAATTAACGGGTCGACAGTCCAATTGATCAGGTGGTCAAGTTCCCACATTTTCTTCTCTTCTTTAATGACATGATGGACTGCTTTTCGCCAGTTCTCTGGCGTCACTTCCTTAATGGCTTGATCAAGCAGTAGCTTAACGTCTTTCATATTGAATGTTGTGTTGTGTCTTGCTACAAATCCTTTCACTTGCGCCCATATAAGTTCTAAGGATTTAGTTCGCAAAGATACGGCGCGCGGATACATTTCTCAGGTAAATTGTTGTATAACTATGTAGGACTGCTTCTTTGTTAAAATGTTGTTTTAAAACAGTAAGCCACCAGCAAAGGATGTCTTGCGAATGTTTGCGTGAATTTCTGAGCTATTTTACTGATCATTTCCCAACTATTTCTACCCCTAAATATTAGTCAGTGTGGTCACTTAAGGCCGAGACACAATTAAAAAATATGCATTAGGCGATAAGCACTAAGGAAAGAAATAAATTTTGACACGTACAAATAAATCAATCACGACACAATCAGGTTTTAAGCAACAAGCAACAGGAGTTAATATTTATATTATATTTTTTATTTCCTATTACCTGTTTCTTGTTGCATATTGCTCATTTTTTAGCTGTGTCTCGGCCTTAATTATACCAATTTATAATTATTATTTTGGAAACACACAAATTTAAAATAAAAATATTAATTGAAAACACACAGGAAATGAGACGTTTTTTGTCTTTTTAATGAAGAAGGGCGAATCTGATCATGTTAAATAAAAAATAGTCATCGAGAAATAGTATATTACATAACAAGTGATGAAACTGATACTTTTCAAACGAGGAGATTTAGAATAGTCACTTTTACACGATTAATGTTCACTATTTTTCCTACGACCACAGAAAATTATTAAAAAAGCCTTTGATTTGTAAAAAAAATATTTCAACACTAATGTTGACAAAAAAAATATCAACAATAGTATTGAAATTAGCATACTTAGGATTATGTTCCACTTAATATCTGGTTTCATAGTTTGTCAATAAGCTTTTCCTTTATTTGTAGTTTAACTTTTTCATTTTTTCATATTTTATATATCATAGGAAGAACTTATCCTGGATTAACTTCTGGATTAATCAGAATGAAAAATTTTAAATTTAATCAAGGAAAAATGCATTAGTCATAAATTAAAAAAATCCACCCGACAAGGAAAATTTAAAATAATTCTATAAATGATTTAATGTTTTTATACAAAAAAGTCAAATACTCCTGTTGGGATTTGAACCTGTGACCTTGCGATCTGTAGGCTAGAGCTCTATTCTTTACGCTATCGCTACGGATAAACATTTGTTGTTTAATATATGACACTCTCTTTAGCGCGATTTGTTTTTTCTGGTAATAGATTTTCCAGTACTATATTATTAACATTTTTTATAATTTCAGATGGCGTATTTTAACACTCTAATTCTGAATCACTCGACAAATACATGATAAAAAAGTTAAACACTTTACAATTACTGCTTTCTAAAATGTGTTATTTTTAATAAATAGGGGTGGTCTGTCAAATTGGACTAGGATCTTCATTGATTAAAATTTTAAGCGAGGCTAGGCCTATAACTCCTCTTAATTATTGATAAAACATTAGCTAAAAACTAGTACATTAAGTTCGTGTTGTGTGAGGGGTTTGAACCTGGGTCCCTCATTGTCGTGGTAGCCTGTATGGACCTGCCTGGTGTTGTGGTTGGTGGGAATGGCGGATTAACGGGTTCTGGCTTTGGTCTGCTATGTTGAAGTAATTGTTGCTGGTGTTCGTGATGTAGTCTTGGATCGTTTCCATTTTAAGGTCTCTGTGTAAAGTGGTATTACGTACAAACCATGGTGCCTTAGTTATTATTCGTAGCAATTTGTTTTGATATGTTTGTATTTTGCTTTTCCCCGTCATGCAGAGTGTTGACCATGATGGGGCGGCATACAGTAGTGCTGGTCTTATGCATAGTTTGTAGATGGTAACTTTGTTGCGGGTGTTTAGCTTGCTATTTCTATGTATAAGTGGATAGTACTGGTGTAGGAGCCTGTTTGCTTTGGTTAATGTTTGGGCCAGGTGTTCCTTCCAGATAAGCTTGGAGTCGAAGTGTAAACCCAGATATTTGGCTTTTTTGGACCATATCAGTTGGGTGTTATTTAATATGATTTGCCTGGGTAGCGGTTTCCTAGATTTGGTGAATATAATGGCCTGTGTTTTTTGTGGGTTTAGGGTGATTTTCCATTTAGTCATCCATTTGGCTATTTCGTTTATGTGTCTTTGGAGTCTTACTGCAATGGTGTTCATATATATTGCTGTTGTAACCATGGCTGTATCGTCGGCGAACAGAAACAGTTGGTTTTCGGGATCATGTGGGATGTCTGCCATGTAGATGTTAAACAGGTGGGGCGAGAGAGGGGAACCTTGGGGGACTCCTGCTAGAATATTTTGGGTGGCTGATTTGTGATTGTCTGCTTTTACAATGAAGGTTCTATCTGCTAGGAATGACCTGACCGTTTTGATCAGGTATGTCGGATATCCTGCCCTTATCATTTTTAGTATTATCGCTTCGTGCCATATCTTGTCGAAGGCTTTGGAGATGTCTAGCAGGAGTGCTCCAGTCTGTCTCTTCCTGTTAAATCCTGATATCATCAAATTGGCACCATATATTTAAATTAAATAGTGTGCCTTGTATTTCAACACTAGTGTTGAAATATTTTTTTTCAACACGCGTGTGATATTCGGCGCTTTCGAGCCAAGTTAACCGTGCTTTTTTTCTCATTTTCATAGGTGGCGTAGGAAAAACCAATATACTTCATTTATGCATCCAAAACCTAACCTTTACAAAACGGCACTTTTAGAAAGACTATGTAAGAAACTAAGCGTTCCTGACAAAAAAAGGGTTATATTCGTAATTTACGCCCCAAAATAAAAATTCAAAACTCTTCTATCATTCAATATTATTCAAATATTACCTGGCCTAAAAAACAACTCATTATTCTTTTGATTTGGCCTGTAGCCTTTAAAATCCCCTTAGCATACTTAAATTTATCAAAACTTACAAATTAGCTGGATTAAGTGAGCGGCATTCCGGGAATGAACACATTGCTGCGTTTACTTTCGAAATCCTGAAATAGATCTCCGCGATCGGACATAACACTTTATATTGTAAACATTCTAATAAATTGATTTAAACATGGACAGATTTTTTGAAACATATTTACGTTTTCTGCGCCTGTTTCCTTGTTGCTCGGGGTTTGGTTAAAAAAAAACGTCCAGCTGGATAAAGGTAAGTTTCACTGTAAGTAACTGAGAATGTATTTTTCCGGCATGCAGACAAGATTTTTTTAACTGAAAAGGGTTGGTTACTGCCAGGAATGGAATCAAAAATATCGTGTTTATCGAGTAAACGTGTTATTATAGTCTATTTTCGAAAGGTGTAGAGTAATAAAATGGGAAATTCCGTCCAGTTCGGCTCAGATTCGGTGTCGGCCATAGGTTAGGTAAGAGTGGCAGACCCTTGGTTCTGACCAAACAGTCTCACGTAGTCCTAATTAGGTCCGTTGTGATACCACACGTGTTCCGTAGAACCCACCTTCATCAGATCTCTGATGGTTAGTGCGACGTAACCGCGGAAGGATTTTAACAACTCATTCAAACCAGCCACTACTGTTCAGAAACCTGCTCAGCCGTCCAAGTTGTAAGTTGCTTAGTTCCTCCAGGCTATCGAAAGATGATTCACCCAGAGTAGTGAACCTCCTTCTTGCGAGGCCAGGGCATTCACACAGAAAATGTTGAATACTTTCTTCCTCTTCCTCATCTCTGCAACTTCTGCAGAAGTCGTTAGTGGGTATTTGCATACGTTCGGCATGTCTACCGAAGAGGCAATGTCCGGTAACAACCGCAGTAATATTTCTCACGTCTTTTCGACTGTCTCAATAGCTCTGCGGTTCTCTTTTTATCGAATGTGGGCCACAGTTGCCTGGATGTACTACAGGTTGTCAACCCTGTCCATCTGTTTTGTGCAAGCTGCTTGGCCGTGTAGTCAATCTCCTCTTTGACCAATCCCAGTGGTTTGTTCACTGTATTGTCTGCTAGATCAGCTGGCATGCCTGCGCCCTCTCTTGCGAGTGCATCTGCAGCAGGTGTCGGCCATAGGCGCACGTACATTTTGTGCATTAAATTATTTATAACTAAACAAAAATTTTAGAGAATTAGGTTAACGGGTATTAAGATAAAATAGTATTGTTTATAATATTAAAATTTTAAGTAATTGCGTTATTCAATTCGGGAGATTACCACGAGGACATAAATTTGAATGTTTTTGAGGACTATTTTGGTAAAATGATAAAATATCTTCCAGCTGATTCAGTAGTAGTTATGGAAAATGCCAGCTATCATTCACGACGCACAGAGAAGACTCCAACTTCATCTTGGAGAAAACAATAAATTATCGAGTGGTTAACCACCAAAAGTATTGAATTTGAAGATAATTTAATAAAGAAGGAACTATGAGCTATAGCAAACACAAACATTGTTTTATGAAATATGCCGTGGAAGATATAGCTGAAAAACATGGTGTAACTGTGCTGCGCACACCGCTACATCGTTGCGAACTAAATCCTATCGAGCTTATATGGGCGCAAGTGAAAGGATTTGTAACATGACACAACACGACATTCAAAATGAAAGACGTTAAGCTACTGCTTGATCAAGCCATTAAGGAAGTGACGCCAGAGAACTGGCGAAAAGCAGTCCATCATGTCATTAAAGCAGAGAAGAAAATGTGGGAACTTGACCACCTGATCAATCAGACCATCGACCCAATAATTATAAATCCACGAGGAGATGACAGTTCCTTAGATGACAAAGAATATTATAATTTTTTAAAATTTAATTTCTGTATAATGTATTTCTTATAGGTAACGGTGAATAAAAAATAGGTGTACCTAATACAATGTACATAATGCACGCCTTTGTCACACCATTGTCAGTGTTTGTGAATGGATAAAAATAGGCAAAACCCATAAATTGACCCAAACCCGGGTGGTACTACCTGCACTTAATGAAAATAAAGATTTTTGCAATGAAATCAATGCCAAATTATGAAAATGGCTTAAATATTCGTTGGCTCACTCTGTAGTCCCTTTGCATACTTAATAAGCTTTTATTACTCTACACATTTCTGAAATAGACTATAGTACCCATTGAGCGTTTAGGAGGTGACATCGTGTTGACAGACGCTTAAACAACCGTTGCTACCTCTATCTCTGTCTTTTCCTCATTGGTTACCCACATCAAAGAGATTGAAAACCACATGTTACCTACTTTAAAATAATCAATTAATTTTGATCCGTTGTTTATTAAAGCAAATAGTTTCTCAAATAAATTGCCAGATTTGTCATAGTTTACAAATGAAAACATCCTTTGCGTCAGCATCGTGTCTATATTTTTATTGTTTATTTGAACTACGATTACGCTGTAAACACGTTTCGGCAACATTGTTTGCTGAAGGCTAAGGGTAATGAATGACATTGCATTTTTTAAGTAATTTTTGAAAAATTTTTTCTGTTTACGAAAAAATATCAACACTGCAAATATGAATTCTTTATATCTCATTTTAACGCAGTTTCTAGGTATTGTATCAAATTCTCAAAATACTAAATTACTGACAGACAATTAAATAAAATATTAAGTCTAATCATAGACAAAAGATCGGTTAAATCAAGTATTATTTCAAAGTTTTTAGTTGTAATAGATACTAGTCCATCTTTACTGTTTAGAAATACTTCCCACGCAACCTCCAAAGCCGGAGTGGGTAATTAGCACATCAACCCAACTTTTTGTGTACAGTTTCTGTATAAGTTATTGATTAATAGTAGCTTATATCAGCTCTCTACTTATACAGGTTGTCCGGTAACTTATGGGCCATAGAGCAACTGGAGATAGTAGATATAAAAATATGTCTTGAGCCAAATTTGCCTAAGTAAAATGTTAGAGGTTAAAGAGATACAGGGTGTTGAAAGTGAAAATTAATTTTCGAAAAATGATGATAATTTTGAAACGGTTTAAGATATCGAATTCAAAATCGGTATAACTAGATTTTCGAGAGTGGGAAATTCGAATTTGGTGTTAATTTCAAGATACTCCCTAGAGGGCGCTTGCTACGTGCTTCATGTTGAACTAATTCATCCATATTTTTTTTAACCGTGCAGTTACTAGTATTCATACTTTAAACTATAAAAGAACCTACTTTTTTACGTGAAAAAGGTACTTTTGGTCGATCTCGATATCTCAAGCCGTTACCCAGATTCTAGGACTTGATGATAAAAAGGCAGAAAAAAAAACAAAATAAAAATATTGGAAACTATTAAGAATTTGTTTTAATTCACTTTAGTAAATGTTAAAAGTGTCCACCGTTTACTTCAATACATTTTTTAAAGCTTTTTAACAAATGACGTCTCACATTCAGGAAGATATTTTGATTATCTCCTATAACAATGGCGGCTTCTTGAATTTTTTTTTCCTGAATGTGAGACGTCATTTGTTAAAAAGCTTAAGAAAATGTATTGAAGTAAACGGTGGACACTTTCAACATTTACTAAAGTGAATTAAAACAAATTCTTAATAGTTTCCAATATTTTCATTTTGTTTTTTTTTCTGCCTTTTTATTATCAAGTCCTAGAATCTGGGTAACGGCTTGAGATATCTAGATCGACCAAGAGTATCTTTTTTACGTAAAAAGGTAGGTTCTTTTATAGTTTAAAGTATAAATACTGGTAACTGCACGGTTAAAAAAAATATGGATGAATTAGTTCAACATGAAGCACGTAGCAAGCGCCCTCTAGGGAGTATCTTGAAATTAACACCAAATTCGAATTTCTCACTCTCGAAAACCTAGTTATACCGATTTTGAATTCGATATCTTAAACCGTTTCAAAATTATCATCATTTTTCGAAAATTAATTTTTACTTTCAACACCCTGTATCTCTTTAACCTCTAACATTTTACTTGGGCAAATTTGGCTCAAAAGACATATTTTTATATCTACTATCTCCAGTTGCTCTATGGCCCATAAGTTACCGGACACCCTGTATAATTGACAAATATTTGGTCAGAATTGATTTTTTCAGTTCTATCGGTAATGTGTATAATGGTCAGTTTTGACACTGGACTGTTCCGTGGTGACACTTGGCAATTGTTAAGTAACGGGTCAGTTTCATAAGGACGCTCAATACCAACTTACTAGCAGTAAGCAAAGCGTGGAATGAATATTAATGGCTTTATAATATGCATTTTAAAAATAAACAGTTACAGTTGAGTATTATTTTTTCATTGTCATGGTGACAATGTTATGGTCAGTTTTTAGACTACAGTGACCAACTCCGTAGTGACACACGACAGTTTCAACTTGGTCGTTTCTAGGCTACAGTTGTATTGTAATATTGTTCGAGTATAACTTGTATATTAACATGATTTGAAGGTTCGGAAATCAAGGATAATAATGAATTGTCAAAAAATTCAAATTAAGGATTCGGATCTGTAGTATAATGGACACTACAAATTGTGACTCTAGAACCAGTACCACCTCAGGTCCTGTACATTTCGATGCTGCCCCTCTTTTAGCGAGTAGCTCGGCAGCCCTGTTACCATCAAGTTCCATGTGAATAATTTAACGATAAAATGTATATAAAACTAATTACGGGGTAAAGGAATGTTACGGCAATAATAGACAACTCCGTTAAAAAAAACTTAACAAATTTCACTGCGCAGACAGAGAAACTAATTAGTGCGTTGAAGAGGAGGAAACTGCTACGTAAACATCTGCAAAGTAAAAGATTCCCAACATTTATAGACACAGCGCAGTGACAGCTGTTGGCATAGGAAACTTGGGGGCGAGTTAATAGACTTGGTTAAAGGGACCTGGTCTATGCTATTTTTTAAAGTGTTTATGACTCAAGATATAGTAGTCAGGATATTGTCGAATTACGTCGAATTATTGTCGAATTAGGAAGAATTACTTAACTAAAACTTCACTGCAGTGTAAAGACACTTAAGAGGTGCAGATCTTAATAAAAATAGGTGTAAATGGAACATGGTGTAAGAACAAAGACATTTCTAGTTTCGTGTAAGAATGTTAAAGAAAGGGTTTCATTTTGAATACTATATCCAGAAACATTCTCTCTTAACAAGGATTATAAAATAATTCCTAATACAGCCAAGGAAACAACTTTTCTATTTTAGTAGCCTACACTATAAAAACTGAAAATAATACTTACTTAGCAAAGTTGTTAAAGTATTAAACTGTAAGGGTAACTTCTGCCCGTTTGGTAAGTCAAGTCTATTGTCGGATTGCACAAAGAATTTCAATAATAATTAATTAATCAGCAGGAAAAACTTTTATTGCAACTCGTATTACACTTCAGTTGTTAAAGGAGTATACATACCTATTTACTCAACGTTGACACGTTTTTCTACAGTTTTTATAACAAAATAAACCTTTAATATTAGCCTTGATAATTAGAAACGTCCATAAATCACCATATTATTTTACTTCCTACACAAACTTCAAACCCAAAGTCGGCCATTAATATGTCAGCACAACACATAATGGCTTTTTGTGTCGTCCGAGCGCATTTTGAATATAACCTATATTGTGGAAAAATTGTTTAATATTGGCAGATGATACAGCCGTAAAAATAGCCCAATCGGAGTGTGGTGTAGGAACTTGTAAATGTTATTTCATAAAATTGATTTTTTTTGGATAATATAATCTGCGTGGTGCGAATTAGAATCTTGGCAAGCAAAATGAACATACGAATCAACAATTAATGATGTGTTTTAGAATCATAAAAGACAAGAGTTAACAGCAGATCAATGTTAACATTTACGCAGTATAATAGTTTTGTTTTAGAAACTTTTCATTCTTTGAATGAATGACCATGATCTGTAGGAGTTCAATCTAGTTTCTGGCTGATATGTTCTGTATGCCCTTTATTTTACTTGTCCATGTAAAGCGATGAAAGATTAACGCTTTTAGAGCACCGTGACAAGCAGACAAAATTAATTCTAAGAAAACCTCTTATTCGGTCGCTTTTGACCTCTTGGGTCTCTCATCAGGGCCTCCATCCTTCAAGCGGTGGAATTTATTCCCTTGGGGAAATATTTTGGTCGCCACGGTAATCCCCCAAGACCCAATTCTTTTAAATTCTTAAGTTAAACTGCAGTGGGTACCAGGACGCAAAAGTATTACGGGAAGCGAAGCCGATAAGGAAAGAAAATATATTCTTTGGTCCAGCACCGGCACTCGGAGTACCAAGGTGCACAGTACGAGATGATGCCATAAAGCGATGGATCAGGAGTGAACACAAAATCCACTGGAGCAACATACAGGGATTACACCACAGCAAAAGCGTCATTGGTGATCCAGACCCAAGACTTACGAAACAGCTGCTTCAAATTAACAGGAACCAGCTGAAAACCATTACAGGAATTCTGACAAGCCACATGTCTGTCAAGAACCATCTACGCAGAATGCAACTGTACAATGGAGACCTTGACTGCAGATTATGCGGATAAGACCGGGAAACTGTACAGCACATAGTTTGCCATTGCTAGTCACTAGATCGGAAGAATCAACACATACTCGGGCAACCAAAACTGGAACCAGAAGACATCTTTACCCTCTCCCCAGTAGACCTACACAAACTAGTGCAAGGAACTGAGATCACGGAGTGGGTGTAACAACCAAACAGGGTGAGCACAATGAAACAAACTTGGCCTAAGTGCATCCGGCGCAGGGACGGGCCCTCGGATAAAAAAGTTAAACTGGAATTCCAGTGGCCTTTCCCTACGAAAAGTAGAGTTAAGGCCCAAGGGTTGAGTTCTCAAAATCGAGGAACGGCCTTCTTATGAGGTAAATAGGCGGAGTTCCTTTGAAATCTTCAAAATAATTATTATAAATCAAGCTTTCTCTTACTCCAATATCATTGGAGTTTAGAGCAATTTGAGTAGGAATTTTCTTTCTCCGGGGACCTCTTCTTTTTTTTAAGATAAACCTTGTGTTTCCCAAGAAGGTGGGTAGGAGTGAGGACCTCCAAATCATTAGGATCGGTAGACATGGAGGTTAAACTTAAAAATTAAGTAAGTTTGAATGGAAATATTCATAAACCCTGATCCAATACACGCAAACGATTCAATTTTTTTTAGGTTACTTATAGCGATTTCGGTTTAACACTCTGAGAGTGCTCCGGGAGCGATCTGTGACGTCATAGATTCGCCCGAGATTTGCTGTCACCCTGAATACGGTTGCCCTCGGACGGAGTGTAAATAGAATGTATGATTGCTCTTAAAATTATGACAGGTGGTTAAATAATTTTAACCTTTAAATTTAATATAAAGTTAAAACAATTCTTCTTTAAATTAAACAAAAATATTACTATGTTCAAAATATTCAAACAACAACACGCGAAATTTTAAAAGAACACCGTTCGCAGGCTTAAAGAAAAAGTGTAGCCATTGCGCAGGCGCAGCCTCTCTACTCCGTAAAAATTTGCAGATCGAAAAAGTGCGCTCGCTTACGGATTCAGCGTAACCAGATTTGTAAATCGAACGTACGACTCCTAGCGAGATCACCTGATTTTGATAACCGAACACGCAAATCTCGGAGAGAGCACTCTCAGAGTGCCCGAGAGCAGTAAATCGAAAACGCTATTAGTTTTTGTTAGTTGCGGATTCAGTGGGGAACTATGAGCATGGCGGGATTTTCAAATGAACATTGAATGACATCCCTCACCTGCGTGCGTTACTGCCTCCTATCTGTGTAATAATAGTATGAATGTTTTCATATATGAGAAGTATACGAGAAGCAATATGTTTATTAATATGGTGTTTTGCGGATTTAATCCACCTTCCTAGAGTCCACCTGGATGAGGGAAGTAGACGCCAATAAATTGTCAATTATTGCTATAAGTAGATTCAATCTTTTTTGTCAGAGATCGGAGGTTTACAGTTAGTTACCACTCCTTTAATTGTCACTGTTAGGTTGAAAGATCTCACTGTCCGAGGACTTCATTTATTCGTTGATGTGATTGTGTTATTTGACTAGAACGTGAATTGATATTTATGGTACATAACGTGGCCTTTTTGAATTATTGTAATACACTTATTTTAATTTTTTTTGGCAAGTGTCAATTTTTGAAAGGGGCAAATGAAACATAGGTAATAAAATGTTAGTAAAATAAATTAAGTTTTTTATTATAAAACCTCAGTAGAAAAAATATTGTATACAACTCGTTACGAAACAATGTCTTTTAGTCACTTGTTGTCCAACTCGGCTTCGCCTCGTTAGGGCTTTTGATCGTGTTTGGCACGATGGACTTCTAAGTAAATTGCGATCCTACGGTATGCCTAATGGATTTTGTTTATGGTTAACCAGCTTCCTTAAGAACCGTTCTCTGCAAGTGGCGGTTGACGGGTTTCTCTCAGACACCTTCACCATCAATGCCGGTGTTCCTCAAGGGTCCATATTGTCGCCTACCCTCTTTTTACTGTATATTAACGACCTTCTAGTGAAAACCCAAAATCCAATTTATAGCTTTGCTGATGACAGCACACTTGTCTCATCTTTTACCTTGACTCCCCAAACATCCGCTGCCGACACACATCTTCACAGGCAGCATGAAGTATTGCGCTTCAACAATTACCTGGAAGAAATTTTGGCTTGGGGTGACAGTAACCAAGTCGAATTTAATGCTAAGAAAACCCAGGCAGCAGTCTTCTCCAAAAAGGTTAACATTGCAGAACCGGATATAGTCATGGCAGGACACGCAATTCCCCTAGCACCGTCTATTAATTTGCTGGGGGTCAATCTGGGAGGTAATATGTCTTGGCATGATCACGTTGCCGCAATTGCCAAGACAGCTGCACAGAAACTTGGTGTACTTTTCCGCACCAAAAGGTTGTACACACCTCATCAACTTTTGACACTCTACAAAGCCCAGATTCGACCATCATTAGAATATTGCTCTCATGTCTGGAGCTCTGCACCCAAGCACACCCTTCGGCTACTGGATTCCATTCAAAGGAGAGCCGTTCGTCTGATCGTCGACCCCGAGCTGACCAAGACCCTCGATAGCCTGAAGCATCGAAGACAGGTTGGTGATTTGGCTCTCTTTTACAGATATTTCCATGGCAGGTGTTCGACTGACATTGCCCACTTGATTCTACCTAGAGCAATGCAAAACAGAAATACACGGCGAACCGCTGCCGCTCATCCATATGTTGTTCAGCTTAGTACTCCTCGAACTTCATTGTTCAAGAATTCTTTCATCTGGAGAACGTCATCTTTGTGGAATGATCTTCCTGAGGTCGTGTTTCCCAATGAATACAATCTTCAACGTTTCAAGACCAACGTTAATCGCTTTCTTCGCACACGCACCGCTCCCAGAGCGCCTTAAAGGATTTTTCCTACAGTGCAGGTGTTTCATCATAAAAAAAAAAACAACTTATTTTTGCCATATTGTCGGACATGGATTGGTATCCTTAAGGATGGATTACTTATCTAATACTTCGGTGTGAAGTTAAGACTTTTAATGGGTGATAAATAGGTGTAGTGGAAAGATAGTGCATAGAACAAGAGCAAGAACATTTCTAGTTTCGTAGGAGGAATCAGTAGACTAATGTTTAGAAAAATAACTGTTTGTAATTGGTTAAAAAAAGGGTTCCATTTTGAATAGTACATTTAGGAAGCTTTTCTCCTAATGTTAATAATTCCTCACAAAAAGGCACCCCTTCTCTATTTTGATAGAGGTTACAAAACATTATAAAAACTCAAAGAAACACTTACTCAGTGGAGTTGTTTAGCGTTTTCAAGTGTAAGGGTAACCTCTGCCCGTGTGGTCACTTATGTCAAGACGTAAAAACAATCTCAGAACCAGAGCAGTTTCCAGCCAGTGAGTAAGTGATCTTGGTAATGTTTATTTAATTATTAAATTGTTTATTTCTCTTTTGGCCTGAGTTCACTGTAAAGCGGAAATTGTTTCTCTTGAACTTACTTGAAATTGCGTCGTATGTGAGTTCTAAGGAAACAACTCTTCTTTAGAGAAAACTCTTTAAATGTAATGAAGTTAATAACTTTATTTTTATTTCTTAAGACTTGTATGTTATTCATCATAAAGTAATCGTCAATCGCTTTGCTTTGTTTCGCTTTAATAAAACTATTGTTGTTTCCGTAAATAAATAGCGCACAATAAATTAAATAAATTAAAACGTAGATTCAAATCTTCTAAGCTACACGTTCCCGTCGCCTACCATTTTGATGCGCGACATTATTTAGAATTTAATTGTTTAATCTGGTTTGTTTTAATAAATGATTTATGGTCGACTTACCTTTTTAAAAATATTTTATTTAAAATCGGTTAAGGGAGATAGAGACAATACCGTGGATTTGCTTCTATTGCTCAATAGCGGTCAAAGATTATTATCGCTATTCTCTGATTATATTTTTATATACAATGTGGATGCAAATCAACATCCGGTCAGAACTTGAATAAATACTTCTATGGACTATCATCATTCATATACCGACGACTATATAATAGCTATTTATACAATTAGTTGCGAAATGAGTGTCTTTTAGGCACGCGACGTGAATTGTCCTACGAGGCGAAGCCGAGTTGGACAACACGTCAAAGTGACTAAAAGACATTGTTTCGTAACGAGTTGTATACAATATTTTTTCTACTGAGGTTTTATAATAAAAAACTTAATTTTACTAACATTTTATTACCTATGTTTCATTTACACCTTTCATGTCAAAAAAATCGACAGTTGTCAAAAAAAAATTCGATTTTTTTGTCAAAAACTGCGACAAATATAAAAGTAAAAATGAGTGATTTAGAGGACTCAGACATTGAAAATGCCGCAAATGACGCAATGGTGTACCTTGTTCCCCAAAAATCAAGAAGTTTGTATGAGGGCACATACGAAAAATCCAAAAAATGGTGTGAAGAAAAAAAGGTAAAAAACTTATCAGAAAAAGTCTTTTTGGCATATTTTTCACTATTATCCGATGCCTATAAGCCATCAACTTTGTGGAGTACTTACTCAATGCTTCGAACGATGGTTTATTTGAATAAAAATGTTGAGATGAAGACATTTACAAACCTAATCGCATTTTTGAAAAGAAAATCTACGGGGTATAAGCCCAAAAAGTCGAAAGTTTTTTCTAAAGAACAAATAGAAAGGTTTGTCAAAGAAGCAGACGATAAGAACTATTTATTGGACAAAGTCATACTTATTGTGGGAATCTCTGAAGCATGTCGTAGAGAAGAACTCACATATTTAAATATGAATAATATTGAAATTTCGGAGTCTTTAATTAAAATATCCATTCCAAACACTAAAACAAATATTGCAAGAAGCTTTGTAATTAGCGAAGGCTCTATTGACGGCATCAACTTCTTGAATATTTTTCGAAAGTACGCGCAGTTACGTCCAGCACACATAACCCATGAAAGATTTTTTATCGCATACAGAAACTCCAAATGTTCCAGACTTCCAGTGGGTATTAATACCATTGGAGCAACACCAAAGAAAATAGCTGAGTTCTTGGAGCTTCCAAACGCTAAAGAATATACAGGCCACTGCTTTCGAAGATCTTCAGCAACTTTTTTAGTTGACTCTGGAGCGGATATATTGATGCTAAAGCGATATGGAGGTTGGCAGTCAAATACCGTGGCTGAGGGGTATATAGAAGATTCTTTAGAAAATAAAAGAAAAATTTCCGAAAAAATTCTTGGTCAAAAATCTTTGGACGCTAACAACAAACGTGTTAAATGTAATGAATGCGAGTGTTCTACCAGCTCTACTAGTGGCATGGGTTTAATTGATATTGCTGTTGCAGATTCTATTACTATTCAAAGTTCAAATTCCTCATCAATTTTACAAAGAGAAATATCTCAACGAACTGTTTTAGGTTACCCCAGCATTAATTTTAATAATATAAGTAACTGTACTGTTAATATTTATAATAAATAGGTAAAACTATAGTCTGTGTTTATACTTGTTACTTTTAAGCACGTTGTTCCTGGTAACGTGCTTAAAAATTTTTTAAGCACGCTGCGCCTAAAAGGAGGCTATTCAAAAATCATAATGACAATCAAAAAGAGGTTATTATAAAACGTCAGTAGAAAAACTATAATTACACAACATTAATACAGAAAAAAAAGGTTAATAGACATATAACGTTAAAAATTAAATATTGTTTTCAAATAAACTTCTCCAAGTGTTTGTCGGCTACAGCTTTCCAAAACCGTGGTAAAATTAGCACAGAGAATAAACCGAATAACAAAAATAGATGCATGTGGCAGGAAATTAACAATATTTCGCGGTGTTTTGGGGAATTTAAATTTAATGTTTCTATTAAGAAACTTGTCAGTCACAAATAAACTCTTTTATGTCGGCCTAGATTTAGTATTTTTAGTATTTATTAAATGTTACTAAGTAATTAGAAATAAGCTTTCTTGAGGGCCTCTATTCCTCCAAAAAGCTATCAACTGGAATGTTGCTTCTAACGCGCACCCAGCTAAAACAAGTGGTTGGTGTACTAACAGGCCACTACCACTTAAGAAAACACCTACGCCGAATAGGAATTTAAAATGGCCCCATCGAATGCAGACTTTGCGGCGAAGAGGACGATACCGCGTCACATATAACATATAACTGCGAAGCATTGACCCGAAGAAGATTCAAAATCTTCGGAGGAATCCAATGTGGGGATAACCTCCCGCATGACAAACTTGGTAGGAATTTACTGGACCTTATAAATGGAATAAATCTTTTCTAGCAAAATAGGGGAGCACAATAAGCCACTAGGCTGCAGTGCAGGAAGCTTGGGCCGAACCCCCGACCCTCGCCTTAAACAAACCAATCAACCAAGGGCCTGTATATTGTTTTTGTTAAATTATGTCAACAGTTGGTTGTCGTTTGTGTCGTCAGTTTAAACAGTTGGCATTTAATCATGACGAAACTGACTATAGTCGGATCTGGTCTTATCGTGCGGGTCATACGATTCAAGAAAGACATACTCTTAGTTTTTGTTTTCTTTACTTGCGTTTAATTTTACCCTCTAAATAAAATACCTAAGATAAATGAGACAGACTTATTCCATTTTGACATGAAAAAAAGGATATATAATTCCAGCGATTCTAAAAAGCTTATAATAGCACTAGCTACGTTTTATTTTAAATATGCCAGTTTTGTGACTTTGACAGTTTGTGACAAAATGAAACAATTTTCTGGGTTTTTGCATCTCCATCAAAAAAAAATGGTACTTAATCTGATAAACTATTTCGAAAATGAAAGAAAAAGTGGAAATTCGCCAACCAATATTCAGGAAACAGTGGCCAAAGCACTGGGAATTAGTTTAAGGACTATGCAGAAAATTGTGCATGAAACAAAACATAACATAATACCCAAGAATACTAAAAAATGTAAACGAAGAAAGCCAAAGACTGAGGATGTAAGCGAAAATATTAAAATTGGAGTTCGAAATGTGATTTACGATTTATACAAATCAAAAACCAATGTAACTCTTCCAGTTTTACAAAAAACATAAAAAATTCGGGGTGTTTTGGAAATTGGACTTGAAGCGTTATCAAAATTATTAAAAAATTTAGGTTTTCGCTATAAAAAAGACTGTAACCAAAGATTTTTATGTGAGCAGCCACAGATAGTGAGGATAGTCCGGACAATTACAAATCGAAATTTAGAAAAGTGGTATTTTTAGACGAAACGTGGATATTTTCGAATGGAAGTGGTTCAAAATCTTGGCAAGATGAGTCTGTAAAAAGTGTTAAAAGGAAAAAGGGGTGCGGTACGGGAAAGCGTTCCTGCATATATTTTTTGCGAATTTCCACTTTTTCTTTCATTATTGAAATAGTTTATCAGACTAAATGCCATTGTATTTTTAGGTTTTAGTAGTAAAATTGTTAAAATAAATTGCACTGTTTATTATTGTCGTTTTTAATTAAAGGGTACAGTAGGTATATAATTAACGATTATATAATTTTTTTGTAACTTTTTCAACTCCCCTGTACATAATTTTTAAAAAACTAATAATATTTGGACCCGCACGTTAAGACCAGATCTGACTATAATCAGAATCTATATTATTTGGTTACAATGAAATTTGTCCTGTTAGCTGGTTCTTGATTAACTAACTAAGTAACTAAGACCGAATTCTCAGGCCATAGCAATAAGGCAATTAGCGGGGGGTGAGTGACGTCGGGGATTCGTTAATCAATGTCAAATTGCCGACATCGGTTTATCAATAAATGATTGTTTTCAAACTCGTGAAAAATTTTAACTCATGATGGTAGGAAAAGAAACATTCAGATTTATTTTAAACAATTTCATTTTAAGATCATTTTTAAAAATAAACAAACTGTTATGAGACTAGCGAACCTCGGGCATCACTTAGCCTCTCCAACTCGTCAATTCGGGATTCGCCAAAACACCATTTTGGAGGGGCCAGATATCTGTCTTTTTCCATTCTTAAATGCCCTAAAAGGCCAAGTGCTATATATTTTTTTCTTCCGAAGGCCCGTCCATATGTAGAATGGCCTGGTTTGGCCCATTGTGCTTACCCTTTTTGATTTTCACACTCACTCAGTGATCCCAGTCTTTTGCACTAGTTTGTGTAGGTCAACTGGGGAGTGGGTCAGGATGTCCCCTAGTTCCAATTTGGGTTGTCCGAGTATTTGTTGCTTCTTCCGATCTAGTAACTCGCAATGGCAAACTATGTGCTATACTGTTTCCCTGACAATCTGTAGCCAACGTCAAGTGGTATATACTACAAGCATTGGTAGAAATATTATTATATATACTTGTCTATGTAAAGCGATGAAATATTAACGCTTTTAGAGCACCGTGGCAAAGAGACAAAGTTAATTCTAAGGAAACCTCTTGTCCGCTTTTGACCTCTTAGGTCTCTCATCAGGGACTCAATTCTTCAAGGGGTGGAATTTATTCCCTTGGCGAAATATTCCGGTCGCCACGGTAATCCCCCAAGACCCTTTTATTTTAAACTCTTAAGTTAAAGTGCAGTGGGTACCAGGACACGAAAGTATTGCAGTAAATAAAAAAACCGATAAACTGGAAGGAAAGGCTCAGAAAATACATTCATTGGTCCAGAACCGGCACTCGGAGTACCAAGGTGTTCAGTACGAAATGCCATAAAGCGATGGATCAGTAGTGAACACAATATCCACTGTTTTTTTTATGATAAAACACCTGCACTGTAGGAAAAATCCTTTAAGGCGCTCTGGGAGCGGTGCGTGTGCGAAGAAAGCGATTAACGTTGGTCTTGAAACGTTGAAGATTGTATTCATTGGGAAACACGACCTCAGAAAGATCATTCCACAAAGATGACGTTCTCCAGATGAAAGGATTCTTGAACAATGAAGTTCGAGGAGTACTAAGCTGAACAACATATGGATGAGCGGCAGCGGTTCGCCGTGTATTTCTGTTTTGCGTTGCTCTAGGTGGAATCAAGTCGGCAATGTCAGTCGAACACCTGCCATGGAAATATCTGTAACAGAGACCCAAAGCACCAACCTGTCTTCGATGCTCCAGGCTATCGAGAGTCTTGGTCAGCTCGGAGTCGCCGATCAGACGAACGGCTCTCCTTTCAATGGAATCCAGTAGCCGAAGGGTGTGCTCTGGGCTCTGGAATCTGGGCTTTGTAGAGTGTCAAAAGTTGATGAGGTGTGTACAACCTCTGTAGCAACAGACAGGAATTACACCACAGCAAAAACTTCATTGGGGATCCAGACCCAAGACTTACGAAACAGTTGCTTCAAATGAACAGGAACCAGCTGAAAACTATTACAGGAATTATGACAAGACACAAGGCTGTCAAGAACCATCTGCACAGAATGCAACTGTATAATGAAGACCTTGACTGCAGTATTTGTTGCCTCTTCCGATCTAGTAACTCGCAATGGCAAACTATGTGCTGTACTGTTTCTCTGACTCGTCCGCATAATCTTTAGCCAAGGTCAAGTGGTATATACTACTGGTGCTGGTAGAAATATTATTGTCATATACAAAGTTAGCTACCTAATTATTTCAAATGCCACTGAGTAGCGTAAATAAAACTAGCCCTGAAGGTTCTTTTTATAATTTTATGTATTGCAAACGAGTTATAAATAAGAATTATTAGCACAGAAATAACTTCTGCCCATTTAAATATGTCATGGACAGTGTGACATACATACACACGCATGTATGTCTTGTGTACTCGTATTGTTATCTAACAGACACATCAATACGTTGAATACGTTTGACCTAAGCCTATGTATATATTTAAAAGTCTGCCATGCTGATAAAAATAAACTATCTGACAAAAATAAAAAGGTGCTAAATCAAGAGCCAAAACATTTATATATTGCGCAGCTGAGTCACTAATGATACCAGTTGCCCTGGTTTTTTAAAATGAAGATTATGATTGAGTTCAATTAAAATTTGAATCGTTATCAAAGTTATTATCACACCCTAAAGAATCATCGGGCTACTTACATTCGTAAAAATGAACACGATAGTGTTTTGATAGTTTACCGTTAAATCCGAGTTTTTCACAAAACATTTTACTTCTTACTAAATCACTTAAATAATAAAAAGCCATCTTTGGATACACTACCAGTTATTGCCACCTGTTGAACAACCTTAGTTGTTAGTACGAACAGTATGAAACTCTGAGCACGAACGGGCACTGTTTCCTCCCTCGCGATAGTGGACTCAATAATTTTTTTAATTTAAGATTTATAATGAAAGAATTGTGTTTCTTCTTTATATTTTCTTCTTTATTTTATTTATTGTTTTTTTTTCGTACTGTTTAGTTTTGGAATCCTTTGAACTTTATATTTAGGTTTCTAAGTGTATTCTGCATTCAATGCAATGAGAGTTTTTATTGTGTGTTTTATTATACAGAAGGAAGTGTTAAAAGTTTTTGTTTTAGTGTTTGGTACGTACAGGGCCGTAGTCAGAAATATTTTTCGGGGGGGGGGGGGGGGGGGTTCGGCGCTATTTTGCGCCACAGGCGAAAATTTTTTGGGTGCCACGCCCTTTTTTGGGTAAAATACCCATAGATAGAGAACTAAAAACAAGTATTTTTATGTCTGCCACTTTAATTTCTTGTAAAAGTTTTTTTTATTTACCGACCTTTGTCCAATTTTCATCGCCTCCACATATTAAACAAACAAAACAAAAAAAGTATTGGTATTTTGGTATGACATATAATTTATGATTTATGTATAACTTATTAACATGCACGGGAAAAGTTAAAGCGTGACAACTGTAAACTGTAATTAATTACAAGAAATGTATTGGATTTTAAGATACTAAATTTAAGCGTCGCGCTTTCTCAGTAAACAAATTAAGAACTTCTTCGTTGTCAATATTAATATTTCTATAAATGCTCATAAGTGCTAAATCGGACATTCTTTCTTGTCCAGTGATGTTTCTTATATAACTTTTCACTCTCTTCATAGTTGAAAAAGTTCGCTCCGGTGTAGCGGTCGTCACAGGAAGGGTACATAAAATTTGAATTAAAATATATATGTTGGGAAAAAAGGTCTTGTCACACGAATCTAGAGTTTTTAGCGGATTCTGTGGAACCCGGATCACTGGTTCTTTTTTCCATTTATTTTGCCATATTTTAATTTCAGCTATAGTAGTATCCTTATCCAAAAACTGGCTGTAAAATTCAAGTGTGCTGTACAGGTCCTCGTCCAAAACGTCCGTGCCTTTTTTAAAATTCTTTGGTAATAATTTGCTTAATGTTTTAAATGTTTGTTTGTGGTTAAGGAACCTACTGTTTAGCTGAGATATAAAATCATCGATAAAAGGTATAGCTATTGCAACTCTATAGTACTCTTCCGGAGTTTTAGTGTTTATATTTACACGATTAATCTGCCTCTTATTGATTCTTGGCATGGTTACGACTTCATTTACTGCAAAAAGCATACTTTCGGCGTTTTGAAATATTCGATGAAAATATATATCTATATCTTCCCGGTTTTTTTCCATTAAAGCTTTTATGTTTTCTATAAATTCGAGAGCAGATGGCAAATCGATATCAACAGTTTGAAGTATTTTGCTAAGGTTTATTGTATAGCCAAACAAGGATTCTGCTAAGCATAGGCTTATTACAAAATCACTTGAAACTATGCTTTTTAAAAATGCAGAGGCTTTTGAAGATGTTTCCATATCTCTGCTTTCGGAAAGGTCTTCTAAAGTTTCTACAATAGCTATATAAATCTCCTTGAACCTTATAAAAGCTGTGTGTTTTGAATGTTGGATGTTATACTGTAAAAATAATGTAGTTGGTGTTCAAATATTTATTAAAACTTTTTAGGTATTAAGCGAGCAAGTAGTAAATTATTTTAGATTTGTTAACATTTCGGGGGGGGGGGGGGGGGGGGGGGGGGGGGTTACAACCCCCCTAATCCCCCCCCCCTGGCTACGGCCCTGGGTAGGTAGTATTTAATATTATTTTAAATTATGTTTAAACAATACTAATAAATACATGTGTTAAGATACTATTATTATATTTTTTCAAAAGACCGCTTTACAGTTTGCAATTTTTCTTTCATGCAAGGTGTCTTGCAGCAATTAATATTGTGGCAATAAAAATTTCACTTCGTTTTACAGCGTACAATGACTTGCTGAGATCGTAGGTGATGTACCACTTGTCAACCTTTAACATAAAAGGACATTAGGTTATGACGCTTTTTTGTTCATTCATTTTAACGTTACAGGTCACAAAAACAAACCAACAAAAACAAAACGTACCCACTATAGGTTAGAAAGAACATAAAAAAATGTCAGGGATTTTCATATTTAGGTTGGTGTTTCATAAATCACCAGAATATCCCCAGAATTGCTCTTGCAATAAAAGTAGGGTCGGAGTCAGTGGCAGCTAGTCAGGTGAAGGGGCTCTTCACCAAAAAAAAAATAAAACCAGGAGGAAAGTTTTTTGACAATATTAAATATTAATGTACCAATACAGCTACCATTTTAGCCCTTAAAAAATAATTATGTTCGAATTAATAATATTAATTTAATCCGAATGTAGCTATGCATAATAGGGCCACGGTTAACTCAATAATTATAAACACTCGTGTATTTTGGCGCGCCCCAACCAACCGTGTCCGTTAGCTCAAAGCAAGTGCATACCCAACGACCAACATGGCTTTGATATTCACCGTTGCTATAGTTACGTGACGTCAGTCACGCAAACAGCATGTAACAATTTGCATTATGATGAAGGGCAATTTAAAAATATATTAGTCGTATGCACCATTGTTTTAGCATTAGTTTGCCTAACCTTAAGGTGTTTATTTTGAGGCTTCGCGAAACTTAGAAATATATGAGAATACATTAATACCATGAATACAGCCGTATTCACTAAATGATTCGAACGAACTTTAAAACACTCCTAAATTCACAGTTCTGGGTTTAAAATGACAAGTGTCAGAATAAGTCAACTAAGTTTTGTATTGTAATAGTATATTACATAACAAGTGATGAAAGTGATACTTTTCAAACGAGGGGATATTTAGCACGAGGCGTCAGCCGAGTTCCGAAATTCTCCGAGTTTTAGAATAATCACTTTCACACGAGTAATGTACACTATTTTTCCTACAATCACAAAGAATTTATAAAAAAGCCTTTGATTTGTAAAAAAAATATTTCAACACTACTGTTGAAAAAAAAATATCAACACTTGTGTTGAAATTAGCATACTTAGGATTATGTTCCACTTAATATCTGGTTTCAAAGTTTGTCAATAAGCTTTTCCTTCATTTGTAGTTTAACTGTTTAATTTTTTTCATATTTTATATATCATAGGAAGAACTAATCCTGGATTGACTTCTAGATTAACCAGAATGAAAAACTGTAAATTTAATCAAGGAAAAATGCATTAAACATAAATTTAAAACATCCACCCAACAAGGAAGATTTCATTTCAAAATAATTCTATAAATTATTTAATGTTTTTATAAAAAAAGTCAAATACTCCTGATGGGATTTGAACCTGTGACCTTGCGATCCGTAGGCTAGAGCTCTATTATCTACGCTATGGCTACCGATAAACATTTGTTGTTTAATTCATGACACTCTATTCAGCGCAATTTGTTTTTTTTCGTCCAGTATATTATTAACATTTTTTTTTAATTTCAGATGGCGTATTTTCACACTCTAATTCTGAATCACTCGACAAATACATGATAAATAAGTTAAACACTGTATAATTATTGCTATCTAAAATTTGTTCTTTTTAATAATAAGGGGTTGTTTGTCTAATTGGCACCATATGTTTAAATTAAATAGCGTGCATTGTATTTGAACTCTAGAGTTGAAATATTTTTTTTCAACACGCGTGTGATATTCGGCGCTTTCGAGCCAAGTTAACTGTGCTTTTTTTCTCTTTTTCATAGGTGGTCGTAGGAAAATGTATTTTTTTAAATCGAGAAAAGAGAACCTTTTGTATCAAGACTTACCAAGTTAATTTAGAAGTCAGGTTACCCAAATATTCGACTGCTGTTGCTGTTAATAATCAGCCTACACTCTCATGCGCACTTTTTATCCGAGAGAAAGCTGCGTCAAATATATAAAACCAATTAAATTCACACTTAGTACAACTAAATCGCCGATTCGGATCAAAATCGCGTCAAATTCGTCGCTATTTTTTCGATATTCGCAAATTTTAGCAAAATTTGTCGTCTTTTCGCAAATTTAACCGAGTTAATCGTTACGCGCTGGTATTTTGATCGTCGGATCTCGCTCACATTTTAAGAATGCTGCGAACCACAGAAATAGCTGACGGCTATTTTGGGCCAGCGTCGTTGGCGTCGTGACGTCGCACTTGGCTCGACGTTCCTTTGCACTGATTTTTGTGATTTTTTGGATTGTGTTTGGTAATTGAGGCGATTTTGCAACATTACGTTTTTCGTTTTTTTTGGAAATTATTTGCAAATATTAATTTTTAGTTATTGATTAATCAATACATCATAATCCTCGTTCTACTTTCCGTTCTCTGCAAGTGGCGATTGACGGGTTTCTCTCAGACACCTTCACCATCAATGCCGGTGTTCCTCAAGGGTCCATATTGTCGCCTACCCTCTTTTTACTGTATATTAACGACCTTCTAGTGAAAACCCAAAATCCAATTTATAGCTTTGCTGATGAGAGCACACTTGTCTCATCTTTTACCTTGACTCCCCAAACATCCGCTGCCGACGCACATCTTCGCAGGCAGCATGAAGTATTGCGCCTCAACAATGACCTGGAAGAAATCTTGGCTTGGGGTGACAGTAACCAAGTCGAATTTAATGCTAAGAAAACCCAGGCAGCAGTCTTCTCCAAAAAGGTTAACATTGCAGAACCGGATATAGTCATGGCAGGACACGCAATTCCCCTGGCACCGTCTATTAATTTGCTGGGGGTCAATCTGGGAGGTAATATGTCTTGGCATGATCACGTTGCCGCAATTGCCAAGGCATCTGCACAGAAACTTGGTGTACTTTTTCGCACCAAAAGGTTGTACACACCTTATCAACTTTTGACACTCTACAAAGCCCAGATTCGACCATCATTAGAATATTGCTCTCATGTCTGGAGCTCTGCACCCAAGCACACCCTTCGGCTACTGGATTCCATTCAAAGGAGAGCCGTTCGTCTGATCGGCGACCCCGAGCTGACCAAGACCCTCGATAGCCTGGAGCATCGAAGATAGGTTGGTGATTTGGCTCTCTTTTACAGATATTTCCATGGCAGGTGTTCGACTGACATTGCCCACTTGATTCCACCTAGAGCAATGCAAAACAGAAATACACGGCGAACCGATGCCGCTCATCCATATGTTGTTCAGCTTAGTACTCCTCGAACTTTATTGTTCAAGAATTCTTTCATCTGGAGAACGTCATCTTTGTGGAATGATCTTCCTGAGGTCGTGTTTCCCAATGAATACAATCTTCAACGTTTTAAGACCAACGTTAATCGCTTTTTTTCGCACTCGCACTGCTCCCAGAGCGCCTTAAAGGATTTTTCCTACAGTGCAGGTGTTTTATCATAAAAAAAAAAAATTATATCGAGCCAAATGATTTGGTTTTGTTTCATCAAAATTTAATCAATCCGTTCCATTTTCAGTAGTCTCTTGGACCACTAAGTACAATGTGTGTGACTTCACTTTATGTTTTTTTATGGCTAACATGTCAAACTGTGTAAAATCAGCTGATTTTAAAATTTATGTTTTTAAAATACGAAGCTATGAAAATTGAATTTTGATATTCCAGTCCCTTGAACCAGTTTGTGCAGGTCAACTGGAAAGAGGGTCAGGATGTCCTCTGGTTCCAGTTTTGGTTGCCCGAGTATTCGTTGCCTCTTCCGATCTAGTGACTCGCAATGGCAAACTATGTGCTTTACAGTTTCCCCATCTTGTCTGCATAATCTGCAGTTAAGGTTTCCATTGTACAGTTGCATTATGTGCAGATGGTTCTTGACATCCATGTGTCCTGTCAGAATTCCTGTAATAGTTCTCAGCTGATTGCTGTTTATTTAAAGCAGCTGTTTCGTTAGTCTCGGGTCTGGATCCCAATGAACCATTTACAATGGAAAAGCACGCGGTAGCGGTCGAGCTGAAATAAAAAATTTTATTTCTAAAAAGTCTAAAATGAAAGAATTTTTATATTTCTACTTTCACTATGTTTATTCGTAAACCAATGAAGTAAGATTTTTCTATATTTGGCTACTTGATGTATCCTAAAAAGATGTGTTTTTCTTTTTCAGGTTTACATCCATTTAAAAAAAAAATTAATTTCTAATTAATTTTTTAATAGTCTTCTTCCTCACACTTACATTCACTTCTTCTCCATATTTTTTCTCTAATGACTAGCTAATAGTTTTTTTTTGCTTAATGATCATTCCCTTTCACTTCATTCTTATCTTTCGACAGTTCTTTCACACAAAGATGTTAAATCTTTCATTCTACCTTTAAAGTTTTCACAGTGCCTTAAGCCTCAAACCCATATACTTTTCTTATTCACAATGCAATGTGTGTATCGGTTTCCTCATCGTTCCACTCATTTTATACCGAACCTATAATTGTGTTGCTCAGTTAGGGTGATATCTACTGGTCTTTTCTTCTTTTAATTTTTCTCTTGAAGATGAATGCGTCTGCATTCGAAACATGTAGAGAAGTTGATTAAAATATTTCTATAATATATCAGTGGAGGAAGACTTTGTGTTCTTATTTTTACCTTCTATTTACAATGGTGTAATTCCTGTCTGTTATTCCAGTGGATTTTGTGTTCACTCCTGATCCATCGCTTTATAGCATCTCGTGCCGTGCATCTTGGCACTCCGAGTGCCGGTTCTGGACCAATGAATGTGTTTTCGGAGCCATTTTTCGCAAGTTTGTCGCTTTTTCGTTTCCTGTAATACCCCGGTACCCACTGCAATATTACTTTGTTTACTTTTTCCAGGGCATCCAGTTCCTCCTGACATTTCCATACCAGTCTTGAGGTTACCTTGCATATTAGCGATCTAAGGGCTGCCTGACTGTCAGAATATATATGGATTCGCTTATTGAGCTAAGCCCTCCTATTGTTTTCGCACACACATTGCAATATGGCGTAGATTTCTGCAATGGTATGGTATATTTTGAATTTTTACCTTAAAAACTTTTTAACAATGAATTTATTTTTGATAATTCGATTTCTTTTTAGAGTTAGGAATTTTATCTTAGGAAGAAATGCATACGCATTTATTCCAAACGATTCGTACTTTTAAATAGGTTTAAAAGCGATAGCTCTAGGCTCAATGCCGTAATTTCCTGGTCATAAATTTCCTATATACTTTTTCTCTTCGCTGAAAGGCATTATATCTTAAAGTAGAAGTGGTTACCCAAGAGTGTTTATTCTTGTCCCAAAAGAGTTTTTTATTGAGATCGGATTTCGCAAAATCAGTTTAAATTGTAGGAAAAATCCTTTAAGGCGCTCTGGGAGCGGTGCGAGTGCGAAAAAAGCGATTAACGTTGGTCTTGAAACGTTGAAGATTGTATTCATTGGGAAACACGACCTCAGGAAGATCATTCCACAAAGATGACGTTCTCCAGATGAAAGAATTCTTGAACAATGAAGTTCGAGGAGTACTAAGCTGAACAACATATGGATGAGCGGCAGTGGTTCGCCGTGTATTTCTGTTTTGCATTGCTCTAGGTGGAATCAAGTGGGCAATGTCAGTCGAACACCTGCCATGGAAATATCTGTAAAAGAGAGCCAAATCACCAACCTGTCTTCGATGCTCCAGGCTATCGAGGGTCTTGGTCAGCTCGGGGTCGCCGATCAGACGAACGGCTCTCCTTTGAATGGAATCCAGTAGCCGAAGGGTGTGCTTGGGTGCAGAGCTCCAGACATGAGAGCAATATTCTAATGATGGTCGAATCTGGGCTTTGTAGAGTGTCAAAAGTTGATGGGGTGTGTACAACCTTTTGGTGCGGAAAAGTACACCATTATTACATTACTAAACATTGTTTTCCGTACAGTTCACTCTATAAGTAAATCCATTCTTACGCACAACTGTGCGTTATTATGCCTAGTATAACAATTAAGTTAGCCTTGAATCACTCAAATCGTGCCATTTATCTAAGTTGCGATTTGACATTAACTTCCTGTAGTTCGAAAGTTGATAGGTTAAGGATATATGTTAGATTGAACTTTTCTTCTTAAAATCACCTAAGGATTCACACCGTTAAGGATCAACATCTTATTCTGAAACACCCGATATACTTAATTTAGACTATAACTATTTGGTAAAATTTGTTAGGTAACTGACATCAGAGCCGTATTTATTTAAAAGTAATTATCAAATTCCTGATGGTGTAAAGATAATATCAAAATGCCTAAGAATATTAAGTGTATCATAATACACGGTTGAATTTAGGGCTTAAAGAAATTTCAAAAAATAAAATAAAAATTGCTGCTCCGGATTTAAAAATTTAAAGTTGATAACAGTTTCACAAAAACGAAACGTTGTACCCGAATTCTAAAAACATGGTAGTATAAAGCTAAATAAGTTGCTTTACCAACGTTCTTTTTTTCTGTAGCGATTAAAGTAAGTCAAATAAAGTTAAAAAACAAAAACTCAAAATTTGTTTTTTTTTCGAATTTTTTTAAAAATAAAAAAAGAAAGCTCAAATTTTTTTACAATATTACGCAGCTCAAAATTCCGAAGTTTTGCCACCTTTTAACCCATGCTGTATCTCCTATAGTTTCCCAGATATCCATTATGAGCATCGAATTTGGGAGACCCTGTCCACACACGAGTTTCCCATTTTAGTACAAAATACCTAAAGATTTCACCAAATTAAACTAAAGAATCTGTAAAAATAAATATTACCATTTAATTTATTATAAAATATGTTCTCAAAATTAAATTGAGAGGTTCAAATTGAACCCTTCAAATTGTTTGTTACTGATAAAATGTACCAGTGACAAATAATTTGACAATATAATTTCATTTAAATTTTGATTACTCACATTTTATCTCATTTGTAACTTGACAACGCCTGGAACATATGAATTAAACTATAAGAATCTAAACACCCAAAGCTTCCATACCATGCAGATTTTGAATCTGTCCTGAGATATGGCATATTGTTCTGTAGCTCCAAGCTACAGAGGCTTTTAGTAATACAAAAAAGGACAAAAAGGTTAATTAATAAAATTTATCGTATCATTGAAGATTAAGTAATTTTTATATGATATCTTTATTAATAATTATTAACATCATAAACGTACTAAAACCTACATAACACCTTAGTTACTCATAATACATTAGTTACCATAATTTAATACGTTAGTTACGAAAGCATAATACATTAGATACCAAATAATATTAGAACTATTTTTCATGAACATGTAAAACAATATTTTGACAGTTTTCAAATTTGATGGATACACCTTTGTCTTTAACGTCCACGATCTTAGGTATGCCCTCTGAAGACTGATTAATGACCGAGCAAGCACTCCTTTCGATTTCGTGCGGTTCCCCAGTGCTTAATCCACTGCCGGAAACATCGCCGATTTGAATTTTGCGAGCAATGGAAACTTTCTTGGTCACACTTTCTTCTAAATACCCTCTAGCAACCTTCGTCGATTCCCATCCACCAAGTTCTTGTAGGTCTAATATATCTTCTCCAGCATTAACAAGAAGATTTGCCGAAGATCTTCTAACGCAATGACCAGTAAACAAATTAGGATTTTAAAGTGAGAGATACTTAGCTATTTTTTGAGGTATTTTAGAGAAGAAGTGAATGCCGCAGGGCTGTACCGTACATTTCCCTTTTCTATATGATACAAACAATCTTTGGTTTACGTTTCTTGTGGGTTTTTGAGTCGGGAATAGTAACAATCAGCTTGTCCTCTAAAACGTCAACATCTTCTGTGGTCATCTTCGCTAATTCATTAGTTCGACAGGCTCCTCCAATTCCAAATAAAAAAATCCACTTTCATCATTAAAAACTTCTCGTCTGAGGCAGAACACACAAATTCGTTGACTTGTTCTCTTGTAAATACTTTTGATTTTTTTGCTCTATATCCAACATTTTTCTTCTTGATGAAACGTATTAAGGCGCCGTATTTGTCGATTTCCACTCTTTCCTTCAGTTCTAAAGTCGCTCGTAACATGGAATATTTCGGCCGTAAGGATGAAGCAGAGTATTCCTCAGAGAGTTTTGCGAAATACGCCAGCAATACCGTTTCTTCTGCACCTTGAAGGTGTACTTTGTTTCGCCACTCACAAAACTGCCGATATTCTTTTTCATAATGGATTTTAGATTTGTCCGGAAGCAAGTTCAACCCTTTAATGTTGGCTGCAGCTAATATATCGTCAGGAATATCAAAATTGCATGATTTTAATGTTGACTTTTTGAAATGCCAAAATGAAATGACATAAAACCTTGTTTTTATTTTCGCATCGCCGTTGTCAATGATACGATAAAGCTTTGAATACAACTCGATTATTAGCGATTTAACACCGTCTCGGACATTGCGGGTGACTCGGCTATTGCCTCGTCTCGATTTCTGAACATTGTCCATATAAAAGTCCTGTTCGATTTACATTAAAGCTGGCTTGATTTAGACGTTGCGGGTGACTCGGCTATTGCCTCGTCACCTAGTAATGTCCTCGACTACTATAAATCGCATAATAATCTCGTTATATTAATAGCTATAACTTTTTGGATTATTGTAGGGGAATATTTAAACAAAGTAATATATTGACAGTGTATGGTCTTTATATTTTTGAATGGTTTAATGTTATTCTTTAAAAATAAGAACAAGTTAGAAGAATAATCCTCGTCACCGCTCAACTATCACAGAAAAATAGTAATTTGTACAACAAGAACAAGTCCATGTGATGTCCATATCGCAAGAGGAAGTAAACTTTTGGCACAATATGGACAATCCACTCGAGTTGTACAGTATATTTTTTCTACGACTCCGACTTCCGAACTGTCTTTTTAGTTGGCCGTGAACTTGTGATAAAGATAATAAATAACAATTAAAGAAGAATTTAATTCATTGGAAAATCCATGCACCAAATTACACTGTAACATATTCATCGATTTGGGTCATTTCTTATATTTACACAAAACCACTTGGAATATAATAATATTTATAATTCTCACATTCAGCCTTTTGCAGAATAATAGACAAAAAGCGAACTCCGAAAGTACAACAAAATAGCTGTAAAATTCGTTTGAAATAGTTTCAAACGGTTTTTAATTGTACGCGGTGTCGCAAATAGTTAGGGCATATCTAACACTTAAATGGAACACCCTATATATATATTAAATTTTTTTAAATTCCCTATACAATTTCACGTACGTTTTGTATAAAACGTCATTAGTCTAAATTCAATTGTTTTTGAGATATTGACGTTTAAAGTATGGAATTTTCAGGCTTTGACAGGCTGTTGCATTGGAAAGATGCAGCTTAAGTTTCACCTTCTTATCTTGCAGCGGCGGCGCCAGGGAGGGGGGGGGGCAGTGTGGGCGCCGGCTCATGAGTGCCCACCCTGGTTTTGTAAAGGAATTTGGGGGGGGGGGGGGGGGGCTTGGATAGAAAATAAGAAATTCATATTTTAAACGTAAATATCTCCGAAATAATTTAATTTAGATACATGGATGACATTTTATACAATATATACGTGGATATTTATGGGGCATTTTAAAATAATATATAAGGTGTTCTATTTAAAAAGAAAGTATATTGGATACGCCTGATTATTTGGGACACCCTGTATCCTTTAAAAAATTTTAAATTGTAGATGTCTTCTTATATTTCTGTTTTTCAAAAATATTAAAAAAATTCAATAGTTTACATGCTATGGAATCCTGCGTTGAGAGCAGGCCACCCCTTAAAATATTTTAGCATTTCGATCTTGCAATAAATTAGTAGTAGAGTATGATTAAATATGCCACTTAAAAAAAGAACTGACACTGTAAGTTGATCTCTACTCAAATATTAAAGCGTAAGTAATGATAATGGAAATTTTTTACGTGTTTCGATGTAGTAACATCCATCATCAGTAACATAAGCACATAATATGGTGGTGAATATTACTTTAACGGTTTACTCACCATTTTTTCTTTTTAATGCTGTTCGCATGATAGTATATGTCCTGATGAGGGTTGTTATAATAACCAAAACATGGAGATAATTCCCAATTTAATTCCTTAACCTTTAGTATATTAGTCGATAAGGACTAAATATCGCATACATTTCCATAAAATAATAGTTATTAAATTTTGTTGCATAGTCGCATATTTGTTGATTATTTTTATATTACGTGCAATCATGCGGTTCTAAACTATGTCTCTTCAGTTTATTTTGTTCGTTTGGTATGTCGATTTCTTTGTCTTCCCGTGGGTCAAGTTTCAAGCCTTCCTTTAACATTTCTGGTATAGTTTTGACGATTGCCACGTCAGATAGACTTGGATCTGGCACCCAGTGAGGCCATGTTTGAATTTCCTTGTAGAGGGCGTCACCAGGACATTCAGTGTCTAAAACATATAATATAGTGAAATATACTTTTCGTTTACAAAATAATATCATGACAGTGAAATTGAAATAGCAAAGCTTAGGACCGAGCGGGGAAGGAAAAGCGGCATACGAATCTTTCGAACTGCTGCGAACGGCCGCGTTGCAACTTACCGACGGAACAGTATCGCGCGGCAGACAACGTTCAATATAGAACGTTCCTTTTCAAAATAGAGGTTTGCACTGCATCATAAGATCTTAGAGAAAAATGGTTGTCACTTCCTTGTCTTAGAATTTTATTCTTTATCTAAAAGTTACAACCTTCGGTTTAACATGTTGATGTACAATAGCCTGTGTTGGCCGCCATATTTATTTTTTTTTACTCTTCTTCTTTTTTTATCTTATGTCACTCTGGACTATGGACTATGAAATTGGTTCATCCATCCCATATTATATACAGGGGGGATATTTTAAATGGGACGCTGCTTATAGCGGCTCTGGGAATAAGATCTTTCTAAAAACAAAAATACGTCCATTTTTGTGGGCCTCACTTTTGTCAATTAAAAAAAAATTAAAACATAAAGAGGGGGCGCAGACCTAACCTTTTTTCAAATTAGAGAATACTACTTGTAGTGCCTTTTTGAAAAGCTTATCGAAAAAGGAATTTGTCCATATATTTTTTTTACATCTGTCAAACCATGTGTCAGAAATTTAATAAAAACTAATTTAAGGAACAATTACATTAACAATAACGAAAAGAAGCTTAGCGGCAAGCGGACAGAGTAGTGCGTCTATCTTTTGCATTAAAGTACACAGGGACGCCAAAGGTAATGGGTTCCCTGGGGCACAGGTAGACAATGATAGGCTGTTTCGTTCTTGTTAGGACTCATCAAAAAGTCATAACCCGTAAGCGACCCACAGTACAGCGAGCCTGTTCTTTCAAGGCGTTTTTAAGAAATAAAAACGCGATGAAAACCCAGTAACGCCATCAGCAGGAATCAACCCAATGCAAAAGATAGCCATCTAACGTGAAAACGTAGAAATAAATAAATCTAAATCAATCAAGCACGGAACGGCCACTTCACCAGTATAGGAAACATTTCTCGCTTCTCTAATACCATCGCCACGGTTTTGTGGATTCAGATCGCGCTGCAGTCGCCCACCGGTTTGCAGCACTATTCCGTAAATGCCGTGTGTAAGTATAAATAAAATAGTACACTAAATTCCACTATTTTATTAACAATAACTTTAAAACTGTAATGTCACTTTTTTAGCATGGCCATTGTTGAAAATGTGCCACATTAATCGGTTAGCACAGACCAAACCGATGGTATAACTCTTCCCTTACCCTTTCCAAAACTTCTCGCGTGGTTAACCGTATCTTTGCCTTCAACTCATCCATATTTCTAGGTCTGGTAAGATAAACCCTTCTTTTTAAATCGCCTCATAAATAAAAAATCTAAGGGTGTAATATCCGGAGATTTGGGCGGCCACTCTATAAATCCCCACAGTCCTATCCACGTATTTGGAAATGTAACTTTTAATAATTCTCTTACATTTATTGCAAAGTTTTTTTATACCAGAACTTCAAAGAATATTCCCTAATTATGGAAATCTATACCAAAGGATATTTTTCCAGCAGGATGAAGCCTCTTCTTACTTCTACTCTACTAATTTCGAGAACCGTTACTCGCAGCGCCATTTACAAAATGCACCTTTTTTGCTTAAATAGTATATTACATAACAAGTGATGAAAGTGATACTTTTCAAACGAGGAGATATTTAGCACGAGGCGTCAGCCGAGTGCGGAAATTCTCCGAGTTTAAGAATAATTACTTTCACACGAGTAATGTACACTATTTTTCCTACGACCACAAAAAATTATTAAAAAAGCCTTTGATTTGTAAAAAAAAATATTTCAACTCTAGAGTTGAAATTAGCATACTTAGGATTATGTTCCACTTAATTTCTGGTTTCATAGTTTGTCAATAGGCGTATCCTTTGTTTGGTTTAACTTTTTCATTTTTTCATATTTTATAATAATATAACATAGAGGAAAAACTAATCCTGTATTGACTTCTAGATTAACCAGAATGAAAAATTTTAAATTTCAAGGAAATATGCATTAAACATAAACTTAAAAAATCCACCCAACAAGGAAGATTTCAATTCAAAATAATTCTATAAATTATTTAATGTTTTTATAAAAAAAAGTCAAATACTCCTGACGGGATTTGAACCTGTGACCTTCCTATCTGTAGACCGAAGCTATAGTCTAAATAAGTTAAACACTTACAATGACTGCTTTCTAAAATTTGTTCTTTTTAATAAATAGGGGTTGTCTGCCAAATTGGCATGACATGTTTAAATTAAATAGTTTGCCTTGTATTACCACTCTAGAGTTGAAATATTTTCTTTCAACACGCGTGTGATATTCGGCGCTTTCGAGTCAAGTTAACCGTGCTTTTTTTCTCATTTTCATAGGTGGTCGTAGAAAAATATTTTTATCCAAGAAATCTGCAGTTTTACTGTGTACCAATAATTATGATACACCCTGTATATGCATTACTTAGATATACGCGAAAAATACAAGTCTACGTTGTATTAAGTGTGGTAATTATATGAGTGCGTAATTGTTTTACAACACTCAATACGTACTATACTTTTTCTACGAGTCATACTAATAAATTAATGATCGGTTTATAATTTCTAAAGTATCGATTTGATCTTCAAATCTGAAATAATAACAATGTCACTGTCAAATATTCAAAACGCAAGATAGATAAATATCACAATTTGAGTGGTTCAAGGCTAACTTAATTGTTATATTAGGCATCATAACGCACAGTTGTGCGTTTTTATTCCTTACGCATAGTTGTGCGTAAGAATAGATTTACTTATAGAGTGAACTGTACAGGAACATTATTTTAAGTGTCTCACCCGATTGGCGACTTTACTATCGACCACAATAAAAAAACAATTATGTATTCCCTAACAGCTTTTAGTGAAGAAGCCAAATTTGATGTCAAAAAATCTATGTTTACAAATTTGACAGATACGACGCCATATTGGATTTTCTTAAATGGCAACCCTACCTTATAGTAAGCCAGGTGCATTCGCCTATTTGTTCCAACATTAAAAATGTATAATTGTCAATATTTATTTTCAGCCGTTCCGGAGATACGAGGCTTCGAAGTTGGTGATATTGTTATCATCGAATTAACAGAAGCTTTGAGATTAGAAACTCAATTTTTTCTGGAGATACGTAATTTTTTATATCGGAGCCACCCCTGCTATTGTCATATATGTCAGATGTCAGAAAATGACAGTTACGACGCCATTTTGATTTTTTTTAACCCACATTTATAACTACACCAATGTATTGCATTTTGCGATCTGATTTTTTAATCACAAAGCTTCTATTTTTTAATGGGGTGAGATACTTAAAACACATAATCATCCGATGCAGTTTTTGATACGGTCGTATTTCGGTAAGTGTTGGGAATAAATATCGACAACTATATATTTTTTAAATCACACCTCGAAATGCAATACACTGACATAGTTATAAATGTGTGTTGATATTTAAAAAAATTCAAAATGGCGTCGTAACTGTCATTTTCTGACATCTGACATATATGACAATAGCATAGGTAGCTAGCCGAAATTACGTATCTTCAGAAAAAATTGAGTTTCTAATCTCAAAGCTTCTGTTAATTCGATGATAACAAAATCACCAACTTTGAAGCCTCGTATCTCCGGAACGGCTGAAAATAAATATTGATAATTATACATTTTTATTGTTGGAACAAATAGGCGCATGCAGCTGGCTTACTATAAGGTAGGGTTGCCATTTAAGAAAATCCAATGTGGCGTCGTATTTGTCAAATTTGTAAACATAGATTTTTTTTTGAAATCAAATTTGGCTTTTTCACTTAAAGCTGTTAGGGAATACATAATTGTTTTTTTATGGTGGTCGATAGCAAAGTCGCCAATCGGGTGAGACACTTAAAATAATGTCCCTGTACTTAAAAAAATGTTTACTAATATACGAGTAGAAAAAAATACAATAAAGATTAGGTTAGTATTGTATTTATATTTTATTTTGTCTATGTGATGCGGTATACTTTGGTAACGCCACTGGATAAGCTCAAAAGGAACCAACTCTAATTCGTAATAACAGCGCAACCGTGTAAATTTTAATCATAGAAAAACGGCTTCATTTCCTTCAGAAAAAGTGAGAATAAATATTATAAATTAATGTAACAATACCCGCGTTATATAAGTGCCATTTTTGTGTAAAAAAATATTTTAAATACAGTAATTATACGATTTTGTTATTATCTGGTAAATAATGCCAATTCATTAATGCATTTTAAAAGGTCAAAATAAAAGATTAACCAGATTCCACTGCTTCAAACCATCGCACAAATACTATGTGAAGCCCCTTCTGGGTGTTATATTTCAAGAATTTAATAGATTATTGCAATACACTGTGGTTTATAATAAAATGTAAGTTTAGGAACTTTTCATGATCTTCTGCAGAGCTGGGCAGTAAGTGCCGAAAGTGCTTGAAAATAGTGCCTCAAGCACAATAGTACTTCAAGCACAGTGCTTGCAAGTACTTTTTACAGTGCTCGATAATTGACAAGCCATTTAAAGTACTTGGAATCATTAGTTTGCTAGTCACGGGGAGCGAAGTGACTACATTTATGGATTCGGTCAATTGACCTTTGATACCAACCAAAAATCATTGTTATGAAAAGGAGTCAAACTTATTATACAGGGTGATTCCTAAGTTAATACTTCTTTTTTAGCTGTATACCGGGTCCGCCAACGTGGCGGGAATGGAAGATTAAATCATTATCGAGGAACTTATCAAAAATACTAAACCAGCATAAGGTATCGACTTAAAAGCGGCATATTTTAAAAATATTTTACATTATACAGGGTGGCTCAAAAAAGTGTGGCGGACTAAACTTGCATTTTTTTAAATGGAACACCCTATATATTATATTATTTTCTAATTCCCTATACAATTCCACGTATATTTTGTATAAAATGTCATATGTCTAAATTCAATTGTTTTTGAGTAATTAACGTTTAAAATATGGCATTTTTGACTTTGACAGGCTGTAACATTGGAACGGTTCATCTTAAAGAAAAATGGTTTTCACCTCCCTATCTTAGTTTTTCATTCTCTATCCAAAAATACCAACTTCCGGTTTAACATGTTAAACCAAAAAAACGGTTTTAACGGTTTAACATAGTAAATGGGAGGTTGGTTTCCTTGGATAGAGAATAAAAAACTAAGATAGGGAGGTGAAAACCGAGATGAACCGTTCCAATGTTACAGCCTGTTAAAGTCAAAAAATGCCATATTTTAAACGTCAATTACTCAAAAACAATTGAATTTAGACATATGACATTTTATACAAAATATACGTGGAAGTGTATAGGGAATTAGAAAATAATGTTCCATTTAAAAAAATGCAAGTTTAGTCCGCCACACTTTTTTGAGCCACCCTGTATAATGTAAAATATTTTTAAAATATGCCGCTTTTAAGTCGATACCTTATGCTGGTTTAGTATTTTTGATAAGCTCCTCGATAATGATTTAATCTTCCATCCCCGCCACGTTGGCGGACCCGGTATAGAAGGCATTAAAATAAACAACATTTTCAAATACTATTTTTCAAAAAACTTTCAAATTAGGCGATATACAGAAGTAAAAAATCTAAGTGCGGGTCTGGTCATCAAAACGTAGCTAGCGTGCTCTACGTTTTGTTGTTTTTGTCTTATTAGTCATGCAATTTACGGTACGGTGGTGAGTTATTTGGCAATCCGCTGCGGTGTGTTTTTCTGAAGCAAGTTAATTTTAAATTGGTGACACGTGAAAATGGTAAAATTTGAAAACAAGAACTAGTAGATATGGTGCTAATTTATGGAGAGTGTCGTCAAAGTGCGGCTGCTTCTTCGAGATTATACGCAGAACGCTTTCCCTTGCGGGCTTATCCTACACCCAGACGTTTTCTTAATGTTATTCAACGGGCAAGTTGGGCAGGACCGTATTTAATCCATAGTGTAATAAATGAATTTAAGTACCTTGTTTTTGAATTTTTTGAAAATATTGTTTATTTTAATGTCTTCTATACACAGCTAAAAAAGAACTATCAACTTAGGAATCACCCTGTATAAAATAAATGTCATTGTTATTTTTATTTTAGTGCATCGACACGTCTCTCTAGAAATTCGTACTCACGTTTTTCTATACTAATTTTACTATCGTATTATTATTCAACAGATCGAGACCATAAATTAAGTTGTTTTTATCTAATTATGACTTTTAATGCAAAAACAACGTATAACGTAACAAAAAACAAGTAATTTTAGATATTATAATATGAAGTTTCCCGCTAGCACATCTTACCTTAATCTGCAATGATGCTTTACATTCCTGAATTACTGTTAACATTAAATAGAAAAAGGTTATCATAATAAAAATGTCTTTTGTTTACCTCTAACTTGTCTATGTCCGATCAGTTTATAGTTTTTTTGGATGTATCCATCTTTTATGCCTTTTGCAATTAGCTGGTTGACTGCACTTAGTTGACCTTCTGGTGGCAATTCCACTAAAATTAAAAATCCCTAGTTTTAAATTCTGATCTATAATTTTTAAGTTAAAAATAGTTTTAATTACAGTAAAAAAAGAAGTTCGTTTGCCAACAAATTATTTATTGTTAGGGCACAATATGTGTATCGTATTGAATAACAAACTGAAAGGAAGGGGCTTAAAAATGCTATTTTCATATCACTACGACTATAGCGGAAATGATGCCATAGCAACCATTTTGAAATACCACTTTCAAATGTCATTGTTAACAAGTTAAGTAAAAAGTTGACATTTAAGAAAGGTGTGAACTAATAAAATGGAAAATGAAAGACGTTAAGCTACTGTTTGATCAAGCGATTAAGGAAGTGACACGAGAGAACTGGCGAAAAGCAGTCCATCATGTCATTAAAGAAGAGGAGAAAATGTGGAATCTTGACCACCTGATCGATCGGACCGTCGACCCGTTAATTATAACGTCAAGAGGAGATGACAGTTCCTTAGATGACGAAGATTAATATGATTTTTATAATTTAATTTTCTGTATAATGTATTTTATTATAATATCTAATAAAAAATAAGTGTAAGTACCCAATACTAAGTACATAATGCACGTCTTTGTCACGCCATTTTCAATATTTGTGAATGGATAACAACAGGCAAAACCCATAAATTGACCCAAATCCGGGTGGTACTACCTGCACTGGATGAAAATATAGAATTTTGCAATGAAATCATCGCCAAATTATGAAAGTGGCTTAAATATTCGTTGGGTCACTCTGTAGTCCCTTTGCATACCTAATGAGCTTTTATTACTCTACACCTTTCTGAAATAGACTATGGTATCATAAATTTGTAAAAAGCGGCTGCGAGAATAATTAGATGGGTAGCTTGCGGTCGGTCCCGGACCAAAAAACACGTAAGAGTAGGTAATAAATTTTCACCCGAAAGTCCGAAAGCAATTTTGTAACTTATGCATATGGTAATAGATCAGTTAATTACTCCATGAAGTAAAAGACGAAGATAGGAACTGGCAGACCGTTTTGCTTTCTAGTGTGTTTCACGTAAGCTTTTAATGGTCGTCGATGACACACTTTTTCATAAAAAGAACACCTCACAGTTTAAAATCAGAAAGTCTACGCACAAAATAATAGCAAAATGTTCTCTAATATACCACATATAACAACAATACTGCACTTATTATTTAACACGTAAAGGAATGAATGACGGCAATGTGATACTAAAAGAACGCAGAGAAGACACGCGGATTGATAAAATACGGAAAGAGATATGCGACGGCAAGGGCGTTAGAAAAAAATACACATACTAACAGCATCGATGTCAGGTTTTGTAACAGTAATCTTTTGATGGGTTTTAGCTGATTTGTCGTGTACATGCAAATATACAGTCAGTTATATATCCATCTCTAATGAATCTAGCTAATGTTCGTGAGGAAAAGCACTTTTCGGAATTAAGGAATTTTTAAATCACATGTTGGCCAACGCGTTTGACAAAAGAAATGTCAAAGCATTAAAAACGTACGTGCAATTTACTATAAAACCCAGGCAATAATGTTCACCAAGACAAGACAAATTCCGTATCAAAACGTAAAAATAAACAATACAGACATCCAATGGGGAAACAATGTCAAATACTTGGGAGTCAAGTTTGACACAAGACTCACATGGACCCCTCAGCTGCAAACAACTCTAGCAAAGTCAAATGTAATGATATCCAAACTGTACCCGTTACTAAAAAGTCGAAAAATGTCTATGAAAAATAAACTAACAATTTATAAATCAATAATAAGACCAACGCTGACGTATGCTTGTCCAGCATGGGCACATATGAGTAAAGTTAAGAGGACAAGACTGCAGGCAGCCCAAAATAAAGTGCTCAGAATAATAACAGGAGCCCCTTGGTTCATGAGAAACACTCAAATACACAGAGACACCCAAATGGAAAAGTTATCAACACATATACATAAACTATCGAACAGTTTCTTTCAAAACTTGCAAGATAATAACAATCAAGAAATAAAACACGCGTTTAGAGAAATTCCAAACCCCAGACAAAAGTATCAAAGGCCAAGAGATCCACCACCAAGAAATAGAATCAAGAAATAGACTAAGAAAGCAGAAAACAAAAACGTTTAAAATAAAAATAAAAAACCGAAATCAAAAGAAAACAAAATAAGCAAAAAGCAAAGTAAGCAGAAAAACAAAAAAGGCAAAAGGTAAAACAAGCAGAAAATAAAATAAAATAGGCAGAAAGCAAGCCAACCAAAATAAAACAAAAAATGCAAAAAGCAAAATAAGCAGAAAAGGCGAAAAGCACATGAACAACACCAAAAAACAGTAGAAAAAGAGAAAATAATCCAAGAAAATGAAAAGACAAGAAAAACAGAACAGATTAAAGTAAACAAAACAATCCAAAAACCAAGAAAAAGAAGAAAAATCAAAAAACCAAAAAATCAGCCAGAAACAGAAATTCAAAAAAACACGCCATCTAGTGGGAAAAACAAAATACAAAACAGTTAATACAATGAAGTAAAAATAGTAAGAGGTCTTCGACCTAACTAAAAATGCTAAATAAAATATAAGAAGAAGTATATCTGTCTGCGTTCGTATATTTTTGTCAAAGCGAAAAATAAATGTCAATTTTCAAACGTCAATAAAAAGATGGGACATTCTACAGGGTGTTATGGAATTGATGCATTGTATTTAAATGGGTGACTCCTCGAGTATAATAAACAAACACTTCTTACTTAATTTGTTTTAAAACGACCGTCTAAAAAGATGGATAAGTACCCCTCAAACCCGACTGATTTTCCGGACGTCCAGAAGAAATATTTAGACGAGTTAGATTACGTTCGCATCGCTGAAAGCCGCTTCGCAGAACGAGAACAAATGAGGGTGCAGTCTGAATAAAATAATGGTATTGATCGTTTCTTCTTCGTTCGGTTTGTTATTTACCTTTGCACTATTTAAATGTTTGTGGTTAGCAAATAATTTTCAATGTCGAATTGCTTGTTGTGTTTATTTGTTGTGATGTAGTAAATTACGGCAAAAGTTTTATAGCCGCTATTTTTATTATGGTTATGGGGGAGGTAGGTTAAATTTTTCTTTGCCTAACGTAGAACAGCTAAGGTTAGGTAAAAATATTAAATTTTGCCTTAAGTTTATTTGTGCCTGTGGCCATCCCCTCTCCCCCCCCCCCTTTTACCCGACTAACCAAACCAGCGTCAACCTTCATATATTGAAAATGAAATTTTGTTGACAGGGAGGACTTTTTTTGAGATTATTGGGAAAGTAACTTTGGGCCGGAACACGAGGGAGACACATTTGTTTTTAGAAGTCACTTTCGATCAAGGAAAACCTGGGTGCGCTACCAATTAGTATATTTTTAAAACATTTACGTGCATCGATGCGATTTAATTATATATTTTTGCTTTTATATCTATTTTTAATTTTGATCCGAGATATCAAAGTTTATTTTGTCTATATTCGATGAGCTGTTTATTAATCCATTTTACAAATTATTTGCTAATCATTTTTTTTGTAGAACTAAACAAAAATGTATTTTTAGAATTTAGAGAGAAATTTAAGATACGCATGATTTTCAAAGAACGGACAAAGCAAGTTAACCTATATTTTTTACTGATAACTGATAACACTCAGACTTTAGAAATATATCTCCATTTTTTTTTATTACAATACTTTCTGTCATGTGGAAAATAAAAAAAATACCGTCTATGATGTAGGTAAAGACAAAGACAGAAATTATCAAGCGTAGGCAAAGGGTATCAGCGAGGTGGTTGTGCGGATCAGCGACTCCCATGACGGACAAATCTTAGTCATATTGAAAGAAAAGGCTTAGAAAATACATTCATTGGTCCAGAACCGGCACTCTGAGTACCAAGGTGCATAACGAGATGCCATAAAGCGATGGATCAGGACTGAACACAAAATCCACTGAAGAAACAGACAGGAATTACACCACAGCAAAAGCTTCATTCGGGATCCAGACCCAAGACTTACGAAACAGTTGCTTCAAATGAACAGGAACCAGCTGAAAACTATTACAGGAATTATGACAAGACACAAGGCTGTCAAGAACCATCTGCACAGAATGCAACTGTATAATGATGACCTTGACTGCAGATTATGCGGACAAGTCAGGGAAACTGTACAGCACATAGTTTGCCATTACGAGTCACTAGATCGGAAGAGGCAACAAGTACTCGGGCAACCAAAACTGGAACCAGAGGACATCCTTACCCTCTCCCCAGTAGACCTACACAAACTAGTGCAAGGAACTGGGTTCACGAAGTGGCTGTAAAAACCAAACAGGGTAAGCACAATGGGCCAAACCTGGCCTAATTGCAACCGGCGCATGGACGGGCCCTTGCAAAAAAAGTCATATTGAGAAGACATTGACACTGTTTATCAATAAAATATTTGTAAAAGTTTTAGGGTTGTAATAGTTTGGGAAAAGAAAACATTCAGCCTTAACAAGTTCGTTTTAAAATACATTTTTAACTACTAAACATTTTTTTAAAGGAAACAAATTGTTTTCACTTTCATAAGTGCGCCTTGCATCCCCACCGATCCCGGATCCTTTAAAACGCCATTTTGCAAGGGGCCAGATTTCTGTCTTTCTACTTTTAAACGTCCTATGGTCTATTTCTTTTCGATTCCAAACGATGACAGAAAAAAAAATTGAACAAAAATTCACCTAATTGGTTAAATCGTGGACCCATTTACACTACATAAATGCATAGCCAACTTATTAAAAAGGTCTTTTTTTTTAAATCACAGAAGAAGAATAAGAAATTTCCGTTCGATTGATTTCTAGCGAATATATGCTAATTATAAACCTTTTAGCAATTAAAAATAACTTTTAGCTCGAACAACTAGAACGAAACAAACAATCTATTAACTTTCTGTACATAAAATCGGTTAATTCACGTTTTTCTGCAACATAAAATAGTAAACCTATGCCTACTTTGTGTTGAAGCAAAAAGGATGCCCGATTTATCGACAAAATATAGAAGGCCATGCCAAACGCCAAACATTGTGATATAACCTAAAAATGTATCTTCTTAAAGGCCGCTTTACAGTTTGCAATTTTTCTTTCCCGCAAGTTGTCTTGCAGCAATTAATATTGCGGCAATAAAAATTTCACTTCGTTTTACAGCGTGCAATGACTTGCCAAGATCGTAGGTGATGCACCACTTGCCAACCATTAAAATAAAAATACATTTGGTTAGGACTTACCGGCGCTTTTTGTGCATTCATTTTAACAAAACATCATTACATGACATGAAAGCAAACCAACAAAAACAAAACGTACCCGGTATAGGATAGAAAAAACATAAATAAACGTCAGGGATTTTTATATTTAGTTTGGTGTCTCATAAATCACCAGAAAATCCTCAAAATTGCGCTTGCAATGGTAATAAAAATACGGTCCGAGTTATATTTCTTGCAAGCAATACAAATTGCGCCAGCTGATCATTAGCCTCGTTCTGCGCATACTCCCGGGCAATCTTTTCTTGCGAGAAAGAAAAATTGCAAACTGTAAAGCGGCCTTAACAAGCGTTAATTTAAAATTCTAACCGCTTAAACAACAAAATGTCAATTATGACGTAAATCCCTAACCTTACTTTTTCAACTTGTCAAAAATGAAAATTCTTGCATTTTTTTATTGTAAAACGGGTTTCTATCATCGTTCGCAATCGAAAAGAAATATACCATAGAAGCCCATGCTTTTCTATTGAGAGCGATGACAGGTGGGCATGCACCTTTGGTTTGAAAGTGAGCCACTAGTTGGATCGTGAGAAAAATATACTGTACAACTGAAGTGGATTGTCTATATCCACTCTTGCACAAACTACTGTTTTTGTTATTTTGTAAGAAAAAACACATATTAGGTCTCTTTGAGTAAAAAATGCACGAATTCTCTAATTACTATTTTCGTATAAATGTGTTGAATTTTTTACCTCTCCAATCGCCTATAAGACAAATCCCAATGCTTCTATTATTGTAACCGGGTGCATGTGCGCCCACAGCTGACCATCCTCGTCCAACGTATATCCTGCTGTCACTGCCTGCAGCAAAACTGTAGCCTATATCGTTCCATGAATGGTTAAACTAAAATATTGTATAGTAAGTAGTGAGAAAGTGGTAATTCTCGCCCGATATGGAAATTAAAATACATAATATATCAACTGAAGGCGGGAAAGTTATTTTTGGTATGTATAATTAATGTTTTTTAATTTGAAGATAGTTATTGGGAATTTGGACACACTTACAACACTGGTTTTCTTTGTTTTTTTATTGCAACGGTCCGCAAAATTTGTCTGCTCTTCAGGCTTCAAAACGGAGTCGCATTTTATTTATTTTTACATTATTATAATAATTATTTTTTTTTATTATAACACACGCGAAATTATTTAGTGAGATCAAACGTCCAGGGATTTATTCGAAATCCCTGGAGGCCTATTCTCGGGCATGCATATATATTACGGCCTCTATTACATGAATCAGCAATGTGAACGTCACCTCTTATCTAAGGGTTGGTTCCCACAGAAGTCACGGACAGTCCATGACAATCAGGATTCTGCGCAATAGACTTAGACGCGGATTTCTGGGTGTTTGGATTGATTAGAGAACTGTCAAACTGTCGATAACTTGTCCGTGATTGCTTGTGGGAACATACCTTTATTAGATGACTCTCTCGAAACTAGTATTTGTCCAAGAAAATCTAATTACCTTTCTTACAAGAGAAGCTATGCTACAAAAATTGTATTCATCATACAAAAATTAAGGTTTTAAACGGTCATCAGGTCAGGTTATTATTAGCGCAGATTAACAAAGGTAAAATTCTTCATTCTATCATTCAAAGGTAAAATGTGTTTCGCGCCTACTAAAAAAATTCACAAACTTAAAACAGACAACAACATTAAACGATTTTGCAACGAATATTAATTTAAATTTGGCGCCATTTAAGTAGTTAATTGTAATGACAGTCTGACACATGAATACCACGGACCACGCCATGTGATTCCCACAAAAGAGTACAGTGCTTCGGAGCGGCGTTTTGTTTTAATAACAAACTGAGAGATTTTAGTGAGGAAAAATAGAAATATGAAGAAAAATAAGTGTTTGCACAAGGACGCCAAAAGAAGTGATTAATTAATCAAAGAATTTTGCTTAAATAAAATAACGTGTTGTTTTCGTTGTGAAATACTGGTTAATTTAGTTTGAATCGCAGAATGGATTTAAAAGAATTGGTTTATTTCATTATGGGTTTTATGCCAGTTTTTAAGGATTCTTGCTGAGGTATGTTTAATTTTAATTTCCAAAAAGTTTGAATATAACCTAATAACAACGTAAGGTCAGTGAACTCTTATTTAGTAGGTCACTGTCATGCAACATTGTAAAATCACTGACCTTCCTATTTTAGTTTGACAGTTCAAAATCAAAACAAACGCACGTGGGTAAGGCAGTGAAGGCGTCCGAGATCAAAAACACAAAAGGTGAATTTTCTTACTTATTAAAGCAAACCGACATTTAAAAATATTTTTTCTTCGGAGGTTATCATATCAAGATTTACGGGTTCAAATATACCCGGGTAAATACATAACACGCTGTATATATATTTTTCATATTATCAGAACAGGTGCTGAAGCTCTGCAACTCTTATACACTAGCCGCCACTGGCTTTACCTGTAAACTTTCCCCAAGGGTTCTAGCTAAATTCCAGATCGGGTGGTGATTTGCTCAATCTTCCTAGTCGATAAGGGACATCAACGAACACGAAAACCAAGACAATGTAAAACTGTTCGAAAATGAATTTATTGTTCAATCAGAAAGATTTGTTGTGACACTAGTTTAGTATAGAAAATGAAAGGAATAAGGCGAAAAAAGGACCGTTTTAAGGATACTTTAAGATTTCAGTAAATAACCTTTGGTACAACACACATCCATTTTTATTAGATTATATTAGTCTTTCAATACTAGGAGTTTTTTTTACCTGATGGTAATCCTGCATCCATTGCATCGCGTTTATACAGTCCTCCTTGGTATAACAAGCTGCTGGTATGTAGCTATGGTGGATCACTACGTAAGGTACTGGGTTGGTCATGTTTTCCACCAAAGTTGGAGGGCGCGCTCCCCATTCATCTCGTGTCACGATGTCGGGTTCTTGCCAAAGTAGGGAGTTAATTCCTAAAATATTTATTGGTATTTTCGAATTGTAATCATACTAATTATAGCGATATTTTACCACTCAAGTTTTCGACAGATCTTTAAGTAACTTATCTCATGGTCTGTATAAATGTTTCTGTGTAATGAATTGAGCGCGCTAGGCTATCTTCACTTTCATTCTTGCCCTATCTATGCACATACAATGAACAAATAGAAAGCAAAACACTTTTTGGTCAGATACGAATATATAAAGACTAATTTCTTTTGCTCACTACGTCTGCTTCTCGTTGCCCGTGTTTTGTTTACATGACGGACGCCGTCAATAACGATGCGAGAGACGAACCTGCTTTATTTACAAAAATTAGGAAATGACATACCGGGTGTTGCATCGTCGAGCGGGACATAGGAAATCCCATGTAATTTTAAATGGGGTCAATTATAGGCTTCCCTAATTATTTTAGAGAAAAATTCTATTTAGGTTTATTAAAGAGCACTAAAACCCACATTCAAAAGAATAACTTTAGATATTTTTGATGAGCCCGTTCACGGGTTATCGCCGATTTATTTTTAACTATTTCTCCTTTTTATGGCCCCGTATTTGCGGGCACCAGTCAAGGTAAAAGATGACTGTCAAATAAAGTTGTCATTTTGAAATGTGTGACTTTCGGAGAAAATATTATCGGGCCATTATGTCTTACACGAAATTTAAATGCAGAATATTTTTTGGAACTACTTGAAGATCAAATTTTACCTACTTGACATGATGCCGCCAAGGAAAATCAGGAAGTTTGGTACCAAATGGATGGCTGCCCGGCACATAGTACCCTGGCTGTCCGGGAATATTTAAACCGTGCTTTAATGGAAATGTTATTGGCTTAAATCATACAGTAAACTGGCCAGCCAGGTCTCCTGATTTATCGCCAAATGATTTCTTTCTCTGGGGCCATTTAAAAAACAGGATATACAAAGATAAAAAATACCCAAATCTAGACGAGTTAAAAAATGCTATTTCTGCCGAATGCAATAGAATTTCAGTTTACAACTAGCGAATGTAAGAATAGAATTTTATTATCGCCTCGGTTATTGTCTAGCAGTCAATGGAGGAATATTTGAACATCTTCTTAAATCCTAAAGTTCTAACAATTTAATAGTACCTACCTATTAATTAGTAAAATATTGAAACATGTAAAATGTCATAATTAACCTTGTAATTGGATACTTTATTTTAGTTTTATTTAGATTAATTTGTACTCATAAATACACCTTTAATATTTTCGATGTACGAGTTTTTATAACAATAAAGCACACATTTCAAAATGACAACTTTATTTGACAGTCATCTTTTACCTTGACTGGTGCCCGCAAATACGGGGCCATAAAAAGGAGAAATAGTTAAAAAGAAATCGGCGATAACCCGTAAACCGGCTCATTAAAAATATCTAAAGTTATTCTTTTGAATGTGGGTTTTAGTGCTCTTTAATAAACCTAAATAGAATTTTTCTCTAAAATAATTAGGGAAGCCAATAGTTGACCCCATTTAAAATTACATGGGATTTTCTATGTCCCGCTCGACTATGCAACACCCGGTATACTTCGCGTCCATTAGTCGGCCGCCCGGGTACATCTGCAGGCAAACTTGTACATTATATGTTCATTGGTCGCTACAATGACACATTTTGAAGTAGGATTTTGGCGGATGCGTATAGTGTATTGTTATTGTTCTTATTCATTACCAATTTTGAGCTTACATTTTTCATATTTTTTTACTGCATATATCCAAAAGTCGTGCATTTCTATTTATAACAAAAATAGAGACACGAAAAAGTGGGGTAGACATTTTTTAATTTTAACTTTTTTAAAAAGTTTTAAATTTTGGTTCATTTTTGTCACATTGATGGCAAATTGTTCAACAACCGACCGATAGAAATATCTACCGTTACAGTACAGTACTAAACAAAACACGCCGAAATAAATATTTTATGCTAAGTTTGGTTGATTTGTAGAATGTAAAAATATTTAATATGTTGACCGCGGCAGTGCCGCAGAAATGATGTACTGGCATTCGACCGTGACGGTCTGGGTTCGATCCCCGGAGTGGTCATACGCATAATAAAAAAAGTATGGCCGAAATTTAGTAGGTTTATTTAAATTATATTTTTTCTGTCATAACATGAGAAAATGGTGACATTTTGCAAACCAACAAAATTCCTCTAAACGCTATTTCAAACGTAATTTTCTCGGAATCCACACAAACAATTTTGTAAAAACCTGTTTCATATTCAGCGGCATTTATAATTATTTCCAGCGAATCGAGAATCCGGTTTCAGATATCAGCCAGTGCGAAGATTTTACGGCCTGAAAAATTAATTAGCGGGATTTTGTTGGCTTGCAAAATGTTATCAATATATGGATTAGTACGGTAGTTTTTTTTTTCGTTTAGTCGCAGTATCTATTATTAAATTTTATATGACTTTTAATATAAACTGCTTTTAAAGAAGTTCGCTTCAAGGAATTCTTACTTACATATTGTGTGCTTTAATATTGACGTATTGGTAAGATAAAAGTTTACTAATTGCCCATATTTGAACAGTGGCGACCGGGAGGAGGAGGAGGGGGGGGGGCACTTTTGGTTAAACAACATTAAAAAATGTATTCAAGTGTTCCTAAAAAATCTGTAAATTATAAAAAAAATTACCTTATTTTGTTTATTTTTTTGGAAAACTTACCCAATAGAAAATAGAAAGAAAACACTAAAAATTTGAGCTGTAACATAGTGTCACTTTTAATATATTATTATTCTCAAAATTTGTATAACCTTTTTAACAAAGCGCTATAGTTCACAGCCTATTGTTCCGAAATGACTACTTACAATAAATAATTTTAGATTAACAATAATCAAGTTAAAATTTGCTATTATCTCAACTCATTAATAGTTGAAGTAGGTACTTTACTTGACAATTTTTTCTTTAAATCGTGTAAAACACAAATTAAGAGGGTCGAAGTGGCAGTGGCGGCTCGTACAGTAGGGCCACAGTGCCATGGCCCTACCTACCTGTACACCAAGTTATTTTTTTACTCACACTCATAATCATTGCTTTGCATCTTTACGCTTCATTCTTTTTGTAACTGTGAATAATTTAAAATTCAAGACGTTGCGTTCATTTAATATCTCATAACGCCTAACGGTGCAAAAACTCCTCGACGCCGCGAAAATTCCTTTGTGCTACCCAGCGCCGGCGATTTCTAAGTATGGCCATACTGTTTATCGAAGGTTCATCGCTTACGAAAGAGATATTGATATATCGCCCTCTCTTACTGACGCATAAGGAATTCAGAAATGTTGTGGCGGGCCAGATCCTCAGACCGTCCGTGATTTATTTTGTCGTTCCAATCGGATCACGCCTTCGTCTTTGTTACCACTACTTGACACTAGATGGCAGCTGTTTTAAATACGGTTTGCCCTGTCGAGATATTAATTTTAAAATAGTTTTATTTTAAACAGTTTTTACTGTTTAACATAAATTATTCTTGTAGGTTAGGTTTAGGTCAGTCCGTCGGTGGATTATAGTAATATTCCTGATTCCGGTTTATCAATTTAAAAATGAATAAAATAAAAGAGGAAAGACTTAGCGCTTTAGGTATGTAGCCTGCCGAAAAACATTTTGTAAACAATATTGATGACTTCAAGAACAAAAGTGATTGAATCATTTTCAAACAACAAAAAGACGTACGTACCTATAGAGTTTTCTTATAAGATAATTTGAGTGTTTTGTGAACATTTCTTGTTACAACTATTGCAAATGCTCCATTTAATTAGTCGGTAAGTTTTTCGATTTTTTTTATATACAGGGTTGTAAAAATTCGATGCACTAGCATTGCTATTTCCGTAACTACAAGAGATAGAGAGTTTGGTAAATGGAGGAAAAGTTGCATATTTTAATGCTGAACAATTTGTTAAAAAGAAATTTAATCAAATTTCGATGATTTCCAGAGATATCCGAAAAAATGTACGAAAAACTTGTTTTTATTTTTTTATAACGAAAGTAGGTACTTATTAATTTTTTAAACCAAGGGCACTTTCTTAAGTATTTCACAAGATAATAATTTTAAGAGGTCAAAAGCTACTCAAAAATTTAAAAAAAATTCAGGTCCGAATTTGAAAAAATTGAGTTGACGTAGGTATCTAAAAAACGAACGTCGTATCTGAAAAATAAGATTATTTTGTTGAAGAGCATAAAAATTGTCTTAAGTAAGTGCTCTTGGTTTGTCCAAAAAATCAATATTTGTCGTAAAGACAATAAAAACATAAATTAATTTTTTCTTGTGTTTGCTTCGGATGCTCCGGAAGTCATCGGATTTTTTTAACAAATAATTCATCATTAAAATGTGCAGCTTTGCCTCCATTTAACCAAATTTATATCTCTTATAGTTACTGAGATAGCAATATCAATGTATCGAATTTGTAACACCCTGTACTCTCATCAAAGATTTTTGACTTGATATTTTGGCCCCACCTGTATCGACTATCACGAGCCGCCACTGCGAAGTGGGCCAAAAAGAAAGGCCTGCAAATATTTCGAATACCTTCGAAGATATCCGAAAAAAACGACATTTTTAGTTTTGGGTTTTAATTTTTTGCGCCTACATTTTTGAGTTGAGTGTTTTTATGTTCTACAAGATGGCATTATTAGTTTTTAAAATCGACGTTTTGTTTTTTAGATACCATCCTCAAGTCGATTTTTTTAATTACGGAGCTGAAATGTTAAATACTGTTTTAGGAACTTCTAAGCTAGAAATTTAACACAATTTAAAGGTTTTTGAAACTTTACCGTTTTGTCACACATTTTTTCAAATTATCTTTTTATATCATTGTGGTCCTGGACATTTAGAGCCCAACTAAAAAAAAATTGTGATTTGAAGAATTAGTTCATTTTTGCTCAGAGACCTGAGATTTGATATTTTGTAAGAAAAAAGAGGCAAAATCTCGACTTCCATTGTTTTCTGTCTGTTTATTTTTGTAACATGTTTCGCCTGAAAACTGGCATCATCAGACTTAATAAACATAAGCACATCTCATAACATAACTACTAATGTTTTACAGTATTTCGAGGAATTAATGTCATATTAATAAGATGAATAAAAACACTAATAAAAAAATATAATTACTTTTGATGCCTTAAAAACTTACTTAGTATTGTTAAGGAAATCTTATTGACATATTAAACAGCCTAAAAACCTTAGGTTTCTGTAATGTATTTTTTATACTCCTATATTAGTAAACATTGTTTTACGTACTCTATAAGTAAATCCATTCTTATGCACAACTGTGCGTAATAGTATATTACATAACAAGTGATGAAAGTGATACATTTTAAACGAGGAGATATTTAGCACGAGGCGTCAGCCAAGTGCGGAAATTCGCCGAATTTTAGAATAATCACTTTCACACGAGTAATGTACATAGTAATGTATTTTTCCTACGACCACAATAGTAGTTTGTACAACAAGAGTGGATATGATGTCCATATCGCACGAGGAAGTAAATTGAGCACGACGCCGTAGGCAAAGTGCTCATACTTCCGAGCGCAATATGGACAATCCACTCGAGTTGTACAGTATATTTTTTCTACGACCTTATGCTAAAAAATGTAAAAAAAAGTTTGTAGGTTGCCGGGCTCGAACTCACGACCATTGGTTCCATAGTCCAACGTTCTAACGTCTGGACTATCGAAGCGTTTGGTTAATTATCGGAAAACCAACTGATAAATGATGCCACATGAAATTAATTTTCTATGCATATTCAGCAGGTTGCATTATTGATAAATCTATTATAAATGCGCCTAGATTTTCTTATATTGAACAAATAACAATTGTACCATATGCATTTAAATTATATAATTTAATGTCTTGAAAAAGAAAGCAGAGCGTCAGTAAAAATAATATACTGTGATTGGTCAGTACTTTTAAGGCTTCTCTGTAATTGACTACTGTGATTGGTCAGTTTCATTACCTATCTAGGATGGATATGATATATTCCCGCACAGTTAACTGGAATAACCTACTTTACTCGCCACTTAAGTGTAAAGGAAACAGCAAATTTCCATGTGGGAGTAGAAAAAAAATTACTAAGAAAGCCTTTAATTTGTGAAAAAAATATATCAACACTAGTGTTGAAATTAGCATACTTAGGATTATGTTCCATTTAATATCTGGTTTCATAGTTTGTCAATATATTTTATATATCCATAGGAAGAACTAATTCTGGATTGACTTCTAGATTAACCAGAATGAACATTTTTTATTTTAATCAAAGAAAGATGCATTAAACATAAATTTAAAAAATCCACCCAACAAGGAAGATTTTAATTCAAAATTATTCTATAAATTATTTAATGTTTTTATAAAAAAAAAGAAAGTACTCCTGATGGGATTTGAACTTTTGACCTGATCTGTAGGCTAGAGCTCTATTCTATACGCTATCGCTACCGATAAAGATTTGTTATTTAATACATGACACTCTCTTCAATGCGATTTTTTTCTGGTAATAGATTTTCCAGTATATTATTAACATTTTTTATAATTTCAGATGGTGAAAATACGCTACTCTAATTCTGAATCACTCGACAAATATATGATAAATAAGTTAAACACTTTACAATTACTGCTTTTTAAAATTTGTTCTTTTTAATAAATAGGGGTGGTCTGTTAAATTGGCACCATATGTTTAAATTAAATAGTGTGCCTTGTATTTCAACACGCGTGTGATATTCGGCGCTTTCGAGCCAAGTAATCGTGCTTTTTTTCTTATTTTCATGGGTGGTCGTAAGAAAAGAGTAAAAACGCACAACTGGGCGTTATGATAGACAAAAATAAACAACTGTGCGTTATGATTCCTAGTAATGATCAAGTCAGCCTTGAACCACTCAAATCGTGACATTTATCTATCTTGCGTTTTGAATATTTGACAGTGACATTTTCATTATTTGAGATTTGAAGTTCAAATCAATACTTAATAAATTATAAACCGATTATTAATATGTAATTACCGCACTCGCCGCTACGCCACTCGTTCGCAATTCTTCCATTATACGTAATATGCTTTTTACCACACTTAATACGTACTGTCTGTTTGAAGGTTGGAGACAATGATGTTTCTTGACTGATATAGAAGAGTTTTGGACTTACATTGTCTTTATTTGTTTTATATCACAACGTTTCAACTGGTAAGTATCTCCAGTCGTCTTCAGGTGAATACTGTACAGTATACATATACTGTATACAAATAAAGACAATGCAAGTCCAAAACTCTTCTATCAGTCACGTAATATACTATAGTAATCTTAAATATAATTTCAAGGGCCGTAGTATTAAAGAAAGGATAATTTGAAATACTGATGATGTGTTATTTGGTGACAAAAAGTTATAATTTTGAAAATCTTGATATTAAATTTTTAAAGCTTTTAAAGTCCCTAAAACTGTATTTAAAATTCCAGGTACGTATTTAAAAAAATTGACTTGCAATTGATTAGTATCTAAAGGACGAAACGTCGAATTTAAAAAATAATAGCGTTATCTTGTAGAACCCAAAAAACAACTATGAAGAGGTGTTGTTGTGATTTCTAAGTTGATACTTCATTTTTACCTGTGTCTAGAAGAGGCATTAAAATAAACAACACTTTTAAATACCTTTTTTCAAAATACTCAAAAATAAAGGTACAAAAAAATTAAAACCTAAACTGAAAATTTCGGTTTTTTTCGGATATCTCACGAAGTTATTCTGTAATTTACAATTTTCTTTAACCAAATCATTAAGCCCCAAAACATGCAACTTGAATACAATTTAAGAATGCCTACGAATTTGTATTACCTTGTATGAATGTAAGATGAGATCATTGTAAATTTCATTAAACAATTTTTTTTAATAAAATCATAAATGCATATTGCCTGAAAATATTACGAGCCCCCAGGGTGGTTTTAAAATAAGGACCCTTTGGTGAATAACGCTGAATGTATGTAGTTTTGGAGAAAATGAAACGTCAACTTACCATAAATACTGGTTAGAATGAAGATAAAACAATACACTAAAACTGAAAAACCATCCATTTTAACACTATTTTTCTAAACTATATTAATACTACTACAAGATATCACAGACCCGTAACTTTAGAATTAACTATAAAATGTTAGTTGTTCAAATTTTTTACATATATTAATAAATAGATAATTCTTTCTTTAGTTAATATAATTTTAGATTTATTTTATAAAAACATCATTTTTATTATGTATCGAATTAAGCGTATATTATTATATTGATAACTTTTTATTATTTTGCGCGAAACATGACCGAGGACCGAATTAAATATATTAACGGAAATATCGAAAAAAGGAGGGGAAGCGGTACTTGAATGGGTTTTACAGGGTGATGCACGAAATCGGATCAATTGGAATAGATAAGAATTGTAAATAAATACTTTGTCAATAAAGCTATTTTTGTATGGTGTCACTTCTCAATTTAATATCTACGGATATTTGGTCCAAATCTACTCTGAGATAATGGATGCAAAGATAATATAATTAAGAGGTACAGTGGCGCACCGAGAAGTTTACACTGGGAGGTGTTTTGTCAATACATTCACTAACACAAAAAAACGAGATGTTATAGTTGTCAAACGAGGCGTCAGCCGAGTTTAATAAAACATCGAGTGTAGTAATATGAATTTACAACAAGAATATTGTACAAAATTTTATCTACTTTCATCTATGTATAAAAATATTTGGCAAAAGGCATTTTTTTAAATAAAAATGCACCTGTAAAAATGCACCTGCTATTAAGTCTAGTAATCAAGTTTTTTATGTTACCTTTCGCATAGTTACTGTGTCGCATGGTTACTGTCGAAACTTTGTCAAACAAATTCAAAAATATAAAAAGCGTTTTTCAAAATGAGCGATTCTGATGGAAGTTTACCCTCTAATATAGAAGCAGCGGCAAACGAAGCGATCTCAAGTTTAGTTCCGATAAAATCCAAGGCGCGGTATGAGTTGGAGTATCAGAAGTTTGAAGATTGGTGCAAAAGCTAACAAAATAAAGGAGGTGTCTGAGAAAATTCTTTTGGGTTAATTTTCCGGAAAGCAACGCTCCCAGAAACCATCTACACTATGGACTCACTACTCAATGTTGAGAACTATGATTTCAGTCAAGAAAAATCAAGATATAAGCAGATTTTCTCAACTAATGGCATTTTTGAAAAGATGTTAAGAGGGTTACAAGGCCAAAAAGTCCAAAGTTTTCACAAAGGAAGACGTATGTAAGTTTCTTAGTACTGCACATGATGAAACATATTTACTTATGAAGGTTGTTATGATAATCGGCATTTTTGGGGCTTGTCGGCGCGATGAACTAGCTAAGTTAATGTTGGATCATATTGAACACAATGATTTGTATATAAAAATTGTGATTCCATTCTTGAAAACCAAAATTATGCGAGAATTTGTTATAACAGAAGGAAATGTGACAGGTGTCAACTGTTTAAGTATTTTTCGAAAGTATGCTAAATTTCGTAATTTCGTCCTCTTAATGCAACTCACAGGCGGTTTTTTGTATTCTATGGAAAAGGAAAATGCACCTCCCAGCCTGTCGGAATTAATAGTTTTGGAAGTATACCAAAAAAGATTGCAACAAAACTTGGATTGAATAATCCCGAAGGATACAGTGGACATTGTTTTAGGAGGTCCTCAGCCACCATTTTAGTTGATGGTGGTGCAGATATGCAGATGTTAAAGCGTCATGGGGGCTGGAAATCCTCTTCTACGGCAGAAGGCTATGTTGAAAATTCTTTAGAAAATAAGAAACAAATAGCAAAGAAGATCATGGGGTCAGACACCGAACGTAAAGGGCTCCATCACATCCACTTCTGGTATACAAATTTCTAACTGTAAAAAGTGTATTATTAATGTTTATAATAAACCTTAAGTGTTATATTTTAATTATTAATTGGTAATTAATTTTATAATAATTGTTAATAATAAATCATTCTTTTAAAAAGTGTGGTTTTATTTAACAGCAAAATTTTAATAAAACCGGTTTTTTTCCATTACAGCACTAGTGCTGTAAAGGCATCTATTACATCACTAGTGCTGTAATAGATGCCCATACAAAACGATTTACAGAACTGTAAAATTCATATTACTAAATGAAAGTAGATAAATATATTTTATACACTCACCAAGCTACATCCGGGGCTCTTTTGTGACCGGGTCCTTCATATTTTGTGAATATTTTCTTGTATTTTTGTGGAATTGTTAAGCGTAAATCATATGAAACGCGCCAAACTCTGTATCCCCTTTTAGTCCTCCATGGAATCACAAATCTTATACATGCTCTTGGCAATATACGTATTATTGGTTATATACAGGGTCCTGCACCTCACTTCCTGTCTTCTATAGCTCACTTATAAATTTAGTTAGAATTTTGATATTTTGCGGACTTTACCTGTATCCTAGGGCGCATTTCAGGAAAATATTTTTGTTTATACAGGATGTTCCAAAAAAGGATATATTTTTGTAGATTACATGCCATAAATATTCTAACTTATTTGAATGCTTCCTATAGTTGCCTACATACCCCCAAAATTTTATTGAAATGGGTGCACTATAATTGGCTAAAAAAATAAACGCTAAGAAAAATCACTTTTGCACCACTGGTTTTAAAAATTAATAAAAAATAAAAATAATGCCTCGTTTGTAAAATTATACAAAGGTACTTAATAAATAAGCTCGAACAGTCTCAACCAAGTTTGATTAATACGAATTGTACAGGATGTCCAAAGTTTAGTGTCAAACTTTGTAAACTTTAAATAAATTTATTTTTCTTATTTCAAATTGGAACCACTGTATATTATTATGTCATTTGATGCAGAATTAAAAATCAAACATTTGTCCTAATTGCAACCCTGTCGCAATTTCTAACGCATCAAAACTTATTTGCAGAAAACTCATTTTGTCAACTATTCCAAGTGATTATTATGAATAAATATCAAAGGCGGCTTTGATTACTAAAGTGACAAAAAATAATTCTTTTCGCATGCTCCCAATATGACAATTATATCTACAAGCTCTTCTTGGTTGTATTCCATCACAACTATATAATAACTAAAGTCAAAATCATATTTCGATTACTGTACACAGTAATTTTGATAGTTTCTCTCGTCATTTTTTTTATATTGAGAAGATTATGGCTTTCCCTCTTGACGTCAATCTGATTTTAGGGGCGCCTTACCACACTTCATAGACGGTCGAATAAAAAAAAGGGTATGGAGTGCTTCAGTGGCGGATCCAGAATTTTGCTGAGGGGAGCGGGCGACTAAAAAAATGACATCTAAAAAAATACTAACCCTTCACACTTCATTCTTCAATTTTCAAGTAAACACAACACCCATTTTGTAAGACTAGGGGAAGGATCCGCCACTGGAATGTTTCGCTAGGACACTCAAGGAGTCGTCCATTTAAATAGAATGCGTCATTTCCGTAACACTTTGTAGAATCTTCCTTTGAAATATACGAACACGAACAGTTTCCAGGCACCCGATATAACTTACTATACAGTGTGTCCACGGATAGATTTTGGAAGGGGAAAAACTTTTTTATTAGTAGGCATAGAAGAAAAAGTCATTCTTTATAAAAACGTCTGCTTCTGCTAAAACTACAATTTCGAATATCAGATTTGCGATTACTATCAGAAACAACAATTTTAGTTTTTTGAATATCGTTTAAAATAAATTTGCGTAAAAACAAACAGCTATTGTTGCCTTCTTACTTAGAATATGATTTTATATCTGGAAAACTATTTTTCTTTGTCTACTTTTGAAGCATTTTTATTAATACATATCATATTTCTTTAATTTATTCAATCATAAATTATAAAAAATTAAAAATGTGTTTTTCTGTCCAACTCTGTATAGTTATCGCAAATCTGATATTCGAAATCGTAGTTTCAGAACAAGCAAGATTAATTTAATAAATCAAGGAATGGAAAATTAGAATTAGAAAAAAAATCTAAAAAACTAAAAATGTTGTTTCCGACGAACCCTGTATAGTAATCGCAAATCTGATATTCGATATTGTAGTTTTAACACAAACAGATGTTTTTATAAAGAATTACTTTTTCTTCTAGACCTACTAATAAAAGTTTTCCTTTTCCAAACCAGAGGCGGCGCTAGGGGGGGCAGGGGGGCACCAGCCCACCCTAAGAACATGGGTGCCCACCCAAAATTGAGGGATTCGGTTTTGTAATGGAATTTCCGTGGGGAAAGGGGGATTTGACTATGAAATTTTTGATGAGAAAGGAGTGGTATAGATGAAGGAGGATGTAATAAGAGATAAAGAGAACGATAATGACCTTTTTTTTAGACGTCAGTTTGGACAAGAGGAGAGTTTTGTTTACCCCGCTTATGGCGTTATAGAGCGTGGGGAAGGCGGCGACCGAAGTCATTTTTGTTTTGGGTACTGCCCATCCTAAAAAAATTCGGGCCTACTTGTGCCCACCCATCCCAAATATCCTGGCACCGTCACTATTTCAAACTCTATCCAGGGACACACTGTATACTATTTATTTCAAGAAGCATAGTAATACCGGTCCTTTTAATTTTTTTTTATTATAAAAGTGTATAAAACCGATATTAAAACTGGTCTGCATAGATCATCCATTATTATTGTTCTAATAAATTTTAATTAAGATAAATGGTCTGCCATGTCCGGTAACATTTGTAGTTCCTTATAGGTACTTACGTGATACTTAACAGCATCAGTAAAATATTCACATCTATTAAGTTTTTCCATATTAATGTTTTCAAAAACTAGCTGTAAGTTAAAAAAACACAATAAAAACTACCCGTTTATGCGTAAATACTGTTCGAAGAAATTAAAAACAGTTTTAAATTGCTTACATGCCTTCATTCACAGTATACACCTTTTCTGTATGAATATTCGTTGTTATGAGAGCCACGAAACAAGCGTTGTTTTAAGATATAGGACTATATACAGTGTCCGCGGACAAGTTTGCGCCATATGGGAAAATTTGTATGCATTTGTTTTTTGAAAATATGTTGTCGGCATTACGTTCTGCATGACCCAGAACAAAAAAAAAGTTTAACACTTTTGACATGTGTCATTTGAATATTTCATACTGACGAAAGTGTAATTTATATCATGGCTCATCAGTAGAGCTAGGATCCGATGAAAGAAAGAAGCAACTCAAAACTCCTTGAATGGCAGTAGAGTTTTGGACTTGCATTGTCTTTATTTGTTTAGAATCACTACGTTTCAACTGGTAAGCATCTTCAGTCGTCTGCAGGTGAATAGTATCAGTATTCACCTGAAGACGACTGGATCTATTACAGCACTAGTGCTGTAATAGATGCCTTTACAGCACTAGTGCTGTAATGCAAAAAAACGGGTTTATTAAAATTTTGCTGTTAAATAAAACCTCACTTTTTGGAAGAATGATTTATTATTAACAATTATAAAATTAATTACCAATTATTAATTAAAATATAATACTTTAACTTCGGACTTTTTGGCCTTGTAACCCTCCGAACTTCTTTTCAAAAATGCGATTAGTTAAGAAAATCTGCTTATATCTTGATTTTTCTTGACTGAAATCATAGTTCTCAACATTGAGTAGTGAGTCCATAGTGTAGATGGTTTCTGGGAGCGTTGCTTTACGGAAAAATAACCCAAAAGGATTTTCTTAGACACCTTTATTTTGTTAGCTTTGCACCAATCTTCAAACCTCTGATACTCCAACTAATACCGCGCCTTGGATTTTGTCGGAACTAAACTTGAGATCGCTTCGTTTGCCGCTGCTTCTCTATCAGAGGGTAAACTTCCATCAGAATCGCTCATTTTGAAAAACGCTTTTTATATTTTTGAATTTGTTTGACAAAGTTTCGATAGTAACAATGCGAAAGGTAACATAAAAAACTTGATTAGTAAACTTAATAGCAGGTGCATTTTTACAGGTACATTTTTATTTTTAAGGATGCCTTTTGCCAAATATTTTTATTCATAGATAAAAGTAGATAAAATTTTGTACAATATTCTTGTTGTAAATTCATATTACTACACTCGTTGTTTTATTAAACTCGGCTTACGCCTCGTTTGACAACTTTAACATCTCGTGTTGTAATATGAATCTTTACAACACTTATATCGTAAATAACTATTATCTAGTACATAGTTTTTGTAAAAAAAAATCAAAAATTTGCACTAGAAAAGTTCCTTAAGTTACCTAGATTTATTTACATTTATTTTATTATGTTATTAACGAAGACATTATTTTTTTCCAATCATATCCTTCACGATTCGAAAGGAGCGAGTGAGACATAATTACTAGCCCTTTCATTTCTGTACTCTGTACCCTTTATCAACCATTCTTTCATCTTTATCTGTAGAACTTGGTAGTATGTTTTTCTCCCGCACTTCTATGGAAGTTCTTCATCACTTTTCTTTAATAAATTAACGTCCTCAAAAGCTCTATGAGGGTGTCACTCAAAATTTCCTAATATCTATTCTAATATAAGCTATACTTCTCCTGAAGATAAACGTTTATACGTTCGAAACATGTTGAGTACACTAAAATAAAGATTTCTTATCAAATATATCTTAGCGAAGGTTGACTTAGAGTATTAGTTCTCCTCATTTAACTTGCTACTTCATTTCAAGTATGGACTACTTCTTCAAATAACGCTTTTGTTTGCGCACTCAAACGACTGCCCAAAAAATCGTGTCATACCTGTATAATAAAAAGTAAAGCGCATAGTACGAGAAACGCACGCTTGACCGATGTTTTAATTTTGTTTTTTGTTTGATGATCGCGTCATAACAGATAACATCATGATCCAGAAATTATTGTAAATAAATGGTGATATCATCATAATACATTTCATCAATCAAGCATCATTTTTGTGATTGTGTTATAATTTAAAAAAAAAATAATATAAAAATTTAATTTAATAACGCCATATATTTTAATCTCGATTGTGGCCTTGTAAACTGATGGTTTATTCTGCCAAATAATTTTATTAAAGGTATTTATTATATCATTATTAACTTTATTTTAAAAAAATCCCCAATGATCACTTATATTTACATCCTGAACGAACAAGTGAATGACATTCATTTCGTTGTTTTTTTTTGCTTTCTTTTGGCAGGTACTTTACCTATTTTTTTTTAGTTACAGGTTAAGTATGCGTTTATTATAATAGTATCTCGGACCCAGGCGTGGCCCTTGTGTTTTTTACGGTGGGGCAAAGGAAAGGAAAGAAAAGGAAGTTTATTTACAACCATGTATGTAATAATGACATTTCACCTATCTTTGAAAGGTGGAAAGTTGACGTTTCTTGACTTTTACTTTCCACCCGGGTGGAAAGTGCTCACTTTCCACCCGGGTGGAAAGTAAAATTGTTATTTTTTGTAATTTTATTAAAAATCGATATCTCAAAATAGTAAATTTTTTTTTTTTTAAATTTTAATAAAAATCGATATCTCAAAATAATATACAAACACACCAACACACAACTCATTACACAAATTCAACAACAATAATTTTATTTTTTATTTCTTTAAATGAATTATACCTAAATGACATTTATAAAAAACAAAAAATTAACATGGTTTATGTTTTACTTATTTACATTAAATATTACATTGGCATTATTGTAGGCAGTCACAGATATGTTTAAACCTTGCTGAAATTCTTCTTTTGAAAGGTTTATTTCATGATTATTTGAAGTTAAAGTAGTGTTAGTAAAACTTGAACTTGGCTTTGAAATCAATTTTGCCGTATTAACCTGAGTAGAAACCGAACTGTCTATGTATCCCTCAGCTACTGTGCTAGATTTCCAGCCTCCTAACCGCTTTATTTGCATAAGATCGCCACCGTTATTTGCGAGCAAAGTAGCCGCTGTTCTTCTGAAACAGTGACCAGTAAAACCTTCAGTATTCAGCTTCAGAAAAGCTCCTAAAGCTTTTTTTGGTGTTTTGTAAAAACTTTGACACTAACGTTTTAAAAAAATAATATATTGTTTAGTGACATGGAAACCATATTCCAAAAATGATATTTGCCATCTTGATGTGTATTATTACCTACGTTATTTTATCACCTGCGGTTATTTGAAATTCTAAATGTCTGTCTACTTTTGCAATGGAAAAGTCAAAATGACATTTACCTTTTAATAATTATTTGAACTCAAAATAATAAGAAGTGGATGTTGGATGTGGTTGTAAATAAAATAGTATACAAACCTCGGTGAAAAGTTTCATTACTGTCTCTGAGATATAGTTTACCTCGACGCTTCGCGTCTCGGTAAACTATCTAATCTCTCGACAGTAATGAAACACTTTCCACCTCGGTACGTAATATACTATTTTCTGACTTTTTGGTATTTTGTAGATCTTGACATCCTAATTAAAAGTGTCCCTGGCCGTAATCCAATCCTATGACTAGTTTTTGAGGTATGGCCTTTTAAAGTTGGCAACTTCGTACTTTAAGATTTTCTGCCGTGTCTGGAGTTTTCACTTGTTTCTTAAAAACTATTATTTTTTTATATTTATTTGTGGAAAATTAGGCCTTAAGTTGTCTTTTACTTATATTATGTAAATAAAATATATACAGAATGTTAAATAACATAGGCCTGCATTTTTTAACACTTGTAAAGTTGATTTAAAAATTTTAACTGGTTTCTGGTAATTGGGTAGCACTGAATTCAAATCTGCTTTTAGTTTTTTTGTATTACGTAGGTTATTTATTAACCCAGCAAAATCAAGAAATTAAGAAAAACACGATTTATTTCATTTATAAGCTAGTTTTATAGTATATAAAGAGAAAAATACAAAAACATACAAGATATAGACATTGAAACTATTTGGAATGGCTGTTTATTCTTTACGCTTCTTGAAAAACCGTTTTATTTTTTCAGAAAAGCTTATTTTTGTTGTTTTTCTGTCATATTCAGCTAAAGGAAGATCTCTCCTCAATGTCCAACAGTAATCGGCCATCATTTTTGTGTTTCAGCGCCCTTGGTATCTTTTTTCCATCTCTTTAATATCTTGATGAAATGTTTCACTCATGTCCCCAAGATTTTCCGGGAAATAGTCCAAATGGGAATGTAAAAAGTGAATTTTTATGCTCATATTGCAACCAAGAATCCTGAATTTTTCCAGCATATTTTCAACGATCTCAACATAGTTTGTGTCTTTATAGTTCCCTAGAAATTTATGTACAACTTCTTTAAAAGCATTCCATGCATGTACTGGTACTGTTTTTATTGACCTTACAGCAGCATATGACACTGTTAATCACAGAAAGCTGTTGACGAAAATCTATGAAGTAACACGGGACTTCCACCTCACCCGCATAATTGGTACTCTACTTCAGAACAGACGGTTCCATGTTAGTCTGAGGGGAAAAAACAGCAGGTGTAGAAACCAGAAGAACGGACTGCCTCAGGGAAGTGTGCTGGCGCCAACACTATATAATATATATACTAATGACCAACCTCTCCCGGATAATACCAGACAGTTCATTTACGCGGACGATACAGCCGTAGCCGCTCAAGGCAAAAGCTTTGAGGAGGTGGAGGTCAAACTGTCGGAAGCCTTGGAGGAGCTGTCTGCTTACTACGACTCCAACCACCTTAGACCAAACCCTAGTAAGACACAGATTTGTGCTTTTCACCTCAATAACAAACAGGCAGGGCGAGAGTTGAACATTGCTTGGCGTGGGACCCAACTGCAACATTTTCAAGCACCAAAATACCTAGGCGTCACGCTGGACCGTACACTAAGCTTTAAGCAGCACTGCATAAATACAAAGGCCAAAGTAAGTGCGCGCAACAACATCCTTAGGAAACTCACAAATAGATATTGGGGAGCCGATCCACAAACCTTAAGAACATCCGCGTTGGCCCTATGTGTATCAGTCTCTGAATATGCAGCTCCGGTCTGGAGCGCTTCAAAACATGCAAAACACGTCGACACAGCCGTCAATGAGACTGCTCGGATAGTGACTGGATGCCTAAAACCCACCCCTATCCAAAAACTCTACCCTCCAATTGGAATCGCCCCACCACATATTCGACGTGAGGTTGCGGCCGATGTTGAAAGGAAAAAACAACAAAACGATCCAAGACACCCTCTGCATGGCCATCAACCACCAAATAAACGTCTCAAGTCTAGAAAAAGTTTTCTTTTTCGAACAAAAGCACTGGAGGGTTCGGCGAAGAAAAATCGCGTGGAGAGGTGGAAGGAGGAGTTGGGTCAAAACAATGCACAGAATGTTAAAGAGGAACTTGCTTCCGGTAGCCAGTGCCCCTTTCCTGTATGGAGGACCCTAAATCGAATGAGAACTGGGGTTCCGAGATGCAAGACGAACATGGCTAGATGGGGACTACTTCCGGCCAACGAAGACACAAGATGCGACTGTGATGAAATCCAGGACCCGAATCACCTTTTGGTCTGCCCAAGGCTTGAACAGCCCTGCAGGATGGAGGACTTAGTTGTTGGAAATGACAAGGCCATAGCGGCTGCTAATTATTGGAAAATGAGTGTCTGAACCGGACACGAAAAGTAAAGTAAAGTAAGTGCATGTTTTTACTTATCTTCCATTACATTTTCAAATTCTCTATCTTTCATCAAGCTCCTAATCTGTGGCCCTACAAATATTCCCTTCTTTAAATTTGCCTCTGACAGAGCCGTAAATGTATTACACAAATATTTAAAACAATTTCCTTTTTTGTTTAATCCTTAACAAATTGTTTCATAAGTCAGAGTTTTATGTGAAGTGGTGGAAGTAAAACTTTTTCAGGGTCAATAAGACTTTCGGGAATTACATTTTTGGTTCCAGGTGTTAAAGTCTCTCTTTGTAGCCAGTCTCTTTTTATTCAATGCTGTTCTCGGTTCCTGCTATCCCACTCGCACAGGAGATATGAACATTTAGTAAATCCAGACTGCTGGCCCAAGAGAAGGCCTAAAATTTTTAGATCTCCACACAATTCCCAGTTGTGATCTTTGTATTGTATTGTATTCTTAAAAGTAATTCCTCCAAATTTTCATAGTTTTCCTTTAAATGAACTGAATGGCCGACAGGAACAGAAGCAAAAACATTGCCATTATTAATTATTAAGAACAGCTTTAAGGCTCCTGGATTTTAGGAATTTTTAGCACTAAATTTATTTTAAAATGTATTACGTCTATTATAAGATTTTTTAAATATTTTTTCTTTTTTTTTGGGAAAAAAAATTCTGTGGGTGATGGAGCCCAATGGTATTTTAATTAGTTATTTCTATATAAAAACTGAGTTTAACAAACAAAAATCACGTCATCACAAATTTCGTGCAGGCCTGTGTAATTTATAGGCGGCTTAATTAATAATATTTATTTAAATTATGGAAAACCAAAAAAAAAAAGATTACCCATTTTTTTAATTTCGAAAACAAACGGCTAGATATTGTTCATATTTTAATATCTTGTGCTACCAAGCTATACAGGGTGATTCAAGTTGAGTGGCCTATTAGAAGATCTCGGAAACGAGTAAACTTATCTTTCTAAAAATTGGATAGCAGGCATAAATGGCTTTGAGCTTTTAAAACATTATATTTTGACGTATTATTACTTCCGGTTATACCGGAAGTTAATGTCAACTTTGCTATTTCAAATTGAACACCCTGTATATTTTAGTATTTTTGATTACCTTATCAAAATCTAAATAACTTTTGTTAATAATAAGCTATTCCTATCTCTAACCGTTTTTGAGATATGAATTATTAAAGGATTTTTTTGTCTAAAAACGCTCCGAGAAGAAAGTTTAGTAACTCTGAAACTAATAAAGGTAAACATTTAAAATTTTGCACGCTTTCAAGTAATACATAGATCTTTAGTTTAAATTACTTAGGTTTCACGTTTTTTATACAGGGAGTTCTTAACATTGTGGCAATATTTTCATTTAAATAATTGTGCATAAATTAATTTTTGCAAATGAAACACCCCATTTTTTAGCTTTTTAACGTGTAGATAATTAAATTTCCTATCTAAATGCCTGAAATGTTATAATCCACATTTTTAGTCGTTTTGGAATTATGAGCTTTAGTATGACCAAACTTTAAAAAATTAGTCTCAATTCTTCTAAATTGTTTATTGCTTAATGCTGGTAAATGTGGATATCGTTCATTAAACACTCGCATGTTCGGTTTATGATACGTAGACACCATGAATATATTTAAAATATCGTTATTAGAATAATTATTATTATTCCCAATTCTCAGATTACCAAGAATGAACGTAATTTTAAATAAGTTAACTAGAATATGACAACAGGGCTAAGATAAGTGTCAACTTTAAAATCATTTTGGTCAAAGCCTACTTTAAAAATTGGGAACAAAGATCAAAGGAAAATCCCAGTCGAAGCCTTCTTTTCAAAAATAATGTCGCATTAACACAAACAGAAATTTTAAGATTTTTATTTAAATTGCTCATAATTCCAAAACGACTAAAAATGTGGATTGTAACATATTAAGCATTTGGAGAGAAAATTTATTTCTCTACACGTTTGTAAGCTAAAAAATAGGGTGTGTTCCATTTGCAAAAATTGACTTATGCACATTTATTTAAATGGAAACATTGGCACAATTTTAAGAACTCCCTGTATAAAAAACGTGAAACTTAAGTAATTTAAACTAAAGATCTATGTATTACTTGAAAGCTTACAAAATTTTAAATGTTTACCTTTATTAGTTTTAGAGTTACTAAACTTTCTTCTCGGAGCGTTTTTATACAAAAAAATCTTTTATAATTAATATCTCAAAAACGGTTAGAGATAGGAATAGATTATTATTAACAAAAGTTATTTAGATTTTAATAAGGTAGGTAATCAAAAATACTAAAATATACAGGGTGTTCTATTTGGAATAGCAAAGTTGGCATTAACTTCCGGTATAACTGGAAGCAATAAAAACGTCAAAATATAATGCTTTAAAAGCTTAAAGCCAATTATGCCTGCTATCAAATTTTTAGAAAGATAAGTTTACTCGTTTCCGAGATCTTCTAATAGGCCACTCAACGTGAATCACCCTGTATAGAAAAATAAATGGGTATAGGTTGATGTAGAGCTGGATATTGTATTTCTCAAAAAAAGTTAAAATTCACCTGACAACGTTATAAACGACTTTGACTTCTATGGTATATATTAATTATTATCCAAGCTGTGAACTGTTGTATGACTGAGGATCGTGGTTCGTAACTCACGTTAAGCTGTATGTCAAAGGCAAGAAATGTCAAGTATACAGGGTTCTTCAAATTCGTGTGCGTACAAGGGGATCTCGAAAACGGTAAGAGATACGAAGATGGTTAAATTGAAGCAAATTTGCGTATTTTGGGACTTAATAATTTGGCGAAAAAAAATTGTAATTATTCCGAATGCAAAACAGAAATTTCCATTTTTGGTTTTTAATTTTTTGCGCTTTCATTTTTGACTTGGGAAAAAATAAAAAACACTTTTTATAGCCGTTTTTTATGTTCTACAAGGTGGCATTAGTTTTCACATTCAACGTTTCGTTCTTTAGTTACCAACCGCAAGTCAATTTTTTTAAATACGGACCTGAAATTTTAAATACAGTTTTAGTGTTTTCTAAGCCTTAGAAATCTAATACAATGTACAAGTTTTTGAAATTTTAACGTTTTGTCATCTAATAACACATTTTTCAAATTATCTTTTTCATTTCATTACGGTCCTGAACATTTAGAGCCAAACCAAAAAACAAAAGATTTCTGATTTGAAAAATCCGTCCATTTTTACTCAAAGAGGCCTGATAATTGATATTTTGTAAGAAAAGAGACCCAAAGTCTCGGCCTCAAATATTTTTGTGTCTGCTTTTTTTTGTTACATGTTTCGCCTCAAACTAGCATCATCAGATTTTCAAAACAGTAAAAAATTTTATAATTGTTTCTGAAATAAACATAAGCGCATCACAGTAACATAACTAGACTAACACTTCAGTTACTTTTTCTTCATTCGGAAGCATTTTTTTTTGTTTTACAGTATTTCGGTCTAGGTCTAAGACAAAAAACCATAAGACTTAAGATATACGTTATAGTAATAAAATAAATAAAATACTAATAGAAAATAGACTTACTTCTCATGCCCTAAAAACTTGCTTACTTCCTAGAGTATTGTGACGGTAAATCTTATTGAATAAATTAACGGCCTAAACACCATAACTTCATGTAATGTAATTTATTAAAGTAATTCTAAAAATAATTTCCAGGGCCGTAATAGTAAAGAGAGGATAATTTGAAATACTAATGATGTGTTATTTGATGACAAAACGTCAAAATTTTAAAAACCTTTAAATTTTATTACTCTTCCAAAGCTTCTTAAAACTGTTGTAAAAATCCAGGTCCGTATTAAAAAAAAATAATTGAAGTTAGTATCTAAAGAACGAAACGTCCAAAATGAAGGCGCAAAAAATTAAAAACGAAAACTAAAAATTTCGTTTCCGTAGGTAGTCGGAATATTTACAAATTTCTTTTACCAAATTATTAAGCCCCAAAATACGCAACTTTGCCTCAATTTAGCCATCTTCGTATCTCTTGCCGTTTTCGAAATCCCCTTGTACGCACACGAATTTGTAGCACCCTGTTTAAGCAAATAAAAATATCCGTAATGCGAACTTTATTGGTAACACTGTATAATCATGAAAAAAAAAGTGTTTGATCCTTTTTACCTACTAGTTTTACGCAACAGTGAAATAAAGCGATTAGATAATTTAACTTCGTTACAGTATAATTAGAGGAAAACTAATGCATAGTATCTTTATGGGGAATTACCGAGAAGGTAGTTTACACTAAAGTAGCATGGTTGCGTGGTTTTAACGGGTTTCTTCGGGTCAAGAATGAGATTGCTTTTAACTTTGTTTTTATTACGTAACACCTTTGTTTATTTTGGTTTATACAGGATGGTCTTGTTTTTTATTATTAATAGTTATCAACATTTATAAAAAATCTATTAAAGCAGGTCCTTTATAACAAGGAATCCCACTTAAATTAAATAAATAAGGCTTCTTTATAGAAAAAATTGATAATTATTCTAAGGCTTGCAAACGTCATTTTTGACATAAAAATTCAAATATGTCAAAAATGTTTAGACATAGGTATAGGACATGGTATACAAAATCTGCCTAGAATCTTGCGTAGAATGCAAAAATGTAATAATATATCCCCCATTTAAAATAAGCAAGTTGACACTTACTTCCGGTATAACCGGAAGTGCCACTATTATGAAAATATTTTAGCCCGGTCGCCCCCATCAGCATCAGCATATTGTCAAATTTTCAAAATTTTCCTATGTACATATAGTTTTCTATATATAGATCGATTCGGTTCCCGGTGGGACACCCTGTATAGTTTGTCTATATTAGCTCAAACCGTTGGTAAGATGTGACCGATAAAATTTTTAAAAAGGTGTATTAATTCTAGTTTACTCATTTCATTTCAAAATATCTTTATTCATGCTGTATATATTTTTACATGCCATTTTGGCCTACTTCTAGTGTTATTTCATATATTTTACAATAATACATATTATAATTACATAAAACGCACTTTTTATTTGAATACTCTGGCAACTGGCCAGGATATACGTTGGGGCAACGCTCCAACTGGGTTGTTGTTAACGTTAACACTGTGGTGGACAAAGCTGACTTTAATTAAGTCGTTTCGGACAGTTCTAGTAACTCATACTCTGCAATGAAATAATTTTGTTTTTAGCATGAGCTTTAAAATTCATTACGATACGATTGTTAGTTTGTGATAAAATTTTGCCTTTTGGTGTTTGCTGGAAAAGCGGTTTGAAAAAACCAGCATGAATCTATTCAGGTACAAAGTAGCGACGAATCGTTTGTAGAAATAGTTATTACTTTACTACGACTTGAATGCAAAATCGAACATTGACCCAACATCGAAAGTTAATCGCCGATGTTTGTGTCTTAATATCGTTGGCAAAATATCGGACATGGGTGACAAAACTGCGATGTTTTAAAACATCGATTAACATCTCCCAAGTTAAAATACACGTACAGTGTTGTCAATCTGTTGCGTTTTAAAAGGATTTGTTACGCTACCGTGATTTTAGGGACGTCAGCCTTTAAAGAGGACAAGGACTTTTTTTAGAAGTCAGTTTGGATAAGAGGGGGAGTTACATCGGCGACCCTTTTTTTTTAGAAGTCATTTTTGATTTGGATACCCATCCGAAAAAAATCCTGCCAAAATGCTGTTACTATTTTAATAAATCTGTTACTTATCTATGGAATGCCGGAAGACGATATAAGACGCAAACAAATCTAGAGCCACACCCCTAATGCCATAATGTTCAAGCTTTGCTATCAATATCTTGTGGTTAACGCAGTCAAATGCTTTGGAAACATCACAAAAAACAACCGCTGCCACATCCCCATTATTAAAAGTGAAAAAAAGCGTCATTGGTGCTTGTCGAACTTCAACAAGTCTCTTTTTCACTAATTTTTCAATTATCTTTATTAGCGTAGGAAGCAAGGATATAGGCCGATAGTTAGCCGCGTCATCGTCATCCAAATCCTCTCCCTTAGGCAAAGGAAGTAACTCCTATATTAGTAAACATTGTTTTAACTACAATTCACAGTAAATCCATTCTTACGCACAACTGTGCGTAAAGAATAAAAACGCACAACTGTGCATTATGACGCCTAATATAACTATCAAGTTAGCCTTGAACCACTCAAATCGTGACATTTATCTATCTTGCGTTTTGAATATTTGACAGTGACATTGTCATTATTTGAGATTTAAGTTCAAATTGATACTTTATAAATTATAAACCGATCTTTAATTTATTAGTAAGAGCCATAGAAAAAGTATAGTATGTATTGCGTGTTGTAAAGCAATTACGCAATCATGTAATTACCGTACTCGCCGCTACGCGACTCATTCACAATTTTTCCATTCGTGCGTATTATGCTTTTTATCACACTTAATACATAATATACTATTTTCTACTCCCACATGGAAATTTGCTGTTTCCTTTACACTTTAGTGTCGGGTAAAGTAGTCTCTTCCAGTTAACTGTGCGGCAAAATTTTATATCCATCCCAGTTAGGTAATGAAACTGACCAATCACAGTAGTCAATTACAGAGTAGCCAAATTTACATGTTGTAAATTCGTTTTCTGACAGTTGAGAGTTAGGTTAACAATATACTTCAAAAATATGCAAATCTGTCAGATGAAATTTGTTCTTTTTAATTTAAATCAAAACATTTATCCGAGAGTCTATGTGTATACACAATATTTTCCTAAAGACTATACGAAATGGTGCGAAAATTGAAGGTATAATAACAAAATTAATACCAAAATATATTTCTACCAAATTATTGTTATTTTCTGCCGAACTAAAGATTTGCACACAGACGCACTTTCTTATTTCAAAAATATCTTTATTTCCACTCATTTCTAGACAATTACTACAAGCTTTGCATAAAATGTACTATATACCTACCAAATGAACGCTTTCTTACTAACCTTGGTAATTTTTTTCCATATAAATAATATATATTATTATAAATATTTGTGCACGGAGATATTTTTCGATATATTTTGAACGGGGATCGAACCCCAAAACTTTTATTATACGCAACAAACATAGAAAATTAACTGGTAATTCTTCCTTAAATGGTGGAACATAAAGATAACCCGATAAAACAGACGAAATTATAAGATTTCTAGAAAAAGAAACATTTTTTACTAACATTTTTAAGGTTATGTTAATTCTACTTACACTATTACCACTTCTCGTCTTCTCTTTCCACGTTAACAGTGTTGCTAGTTTGTAAATTGGCGATTATTTTGAAAAATTTGACCATAGCGAACGTTAAAAATTCATATTAATGCACAAAATCCATTTTTAACTGTTTGAAACGAATTCTACAGCTATTTTGTTGCACTTTCGGAGTTATAATTCTTTACGCAAGCAGAAATAAACCCGAAAAACCTTTTTTTTTTCTGTGCAATTCAGTAAAACAATATTGATCAAATTACCTGGTTGAGAAAATAAATTGTTCGTTTTTATTATTACATATATCGCTTTTTGTCTGTTATTCTGCAAAAAGCCGAATGTGAGAAAGATAGATATATTCAAAAGTAAGTTTGTTTAAATATAAGAACGTACCCAAATCGATTAATATGTTACAGTGTAATTTGGTCCATGGGTTTGCTATCAAAATTAATCTTTGTTCAATTGTTTTTTTATTACCGTTCTCACAAGTTCATGGCCAACTTAAAAGACAAGTTATAATGCCTAATTTAAATAATAATTTTTTAAAATTCTTAGCATGAAGTTCGGAAGTTAAGTCGTAGAAAAAATATACTGTACAACTCGAGTGGATTGTCCATATTGCCCTCGGAAGTTTCTTCAATTTATTTCCTCGTGGTATATGGACATCATATCCACTCTTTGTTGCACAAATTACTATTTCTTACAGCAGTGGCGTATGTTATTTCTGGGGGGGATTCCCAAATGGGTAGGGAAACCGACGAGCCAGTGCCGCAGGCAAATCGCCGAGGGCGAAAATTTTTTTGGGGTGCCACGCCCAAAAAACACTTTTTTTGGACAATCAAAAAAATTTCAAAATAAAAAATACATACATTTAAAGAAACTTGTAGTGAGTTATACAAATACACTAATATAGGTAATATAAAACAGATAATATACTTGTTAATTAAACCGTGATTCGTCGCCTTTTTTGACAAAATATATTGATTATTTTATATATCAATGTGGATTTTTTTATGAATACTTAATAAAGCTGAACTTGTTGTACGCTCTTCACCTGAATGATTTCTCAGATATGTTTTTAATCTTTTTAAAGTGGAAAAACGTCCTTCTGCTGAAGCTTTACTTACTGGGAGGATGATTTGTTATTTTATTTGGCGCGTTATTGATATCGTTGTCGTCAAAGATTTTTTATGTTGTCCAATTATATTTATATCTTCTTTTTTTTTTATTTCGCCCCCCCCCCCCCCCTCCCCCCCGGCTACGCCACTACCCTACAGTACAATTATAAATATTTCCTTACAGTTATTTTCCGTTGCCTAGCAACGACTAAGTCAGGAAATATTGACTTTTTCTTTCAGAAATGTTATTAAAAATGTCAATATTTCCGATCGATTTTCGGAAAAAAATATTTTCCCCAATTTTTTTTTTTAAACTGCGGTTATAATAAAAGAATATTATAATAGAAAATAGAATAAAATAAATAATGCGTGCTTGTTCAAGGCCAAATCAATCAAAGTTTGCCCAAAATTACCGCCGTAAAATTGTTAAATTTAGCACAGTTACTTTCCGGTATATATACACATAAAGCAAACAAACATACGCCTAAATATTATCGCGATTTTTCGCAGTTTTTTTTTATGTCGCCTCATTAGGGAAAGTTTATGATTAATTTAGTAAAAACTATCTGGCTCTTATAAACAATCTGTTTGTTTTGGTTGGATTTATTTAGGGCAAAAAAGCGTGCAAGTGCGAGTTGACGTTTCGTGATAAGTATTCTTTAATGATCATAATTTACATATTTATTTTCATTTATACAGGGTTGCCCAGAAGTCCGGAATAAAATTAATATGGCCTTAACCTGTAACCTTTTGGGGAAAACGCTCGGACACGTCAACTTAGTTTTATACCGGGTGTTGCATCGTCGAGCGGGACATAGGAAATCCCATGTAATTTTAAATGGGGTCAATTATTGGCTTCCCTAATTATTTTAGAGAAAAATTCTATTTAGGTTTATTAAAGAGCACTAAAACCCAAATTCAAAAGAATAACTTTAGATATTTTTGTGGAGCCCGTTTACGGGTTATCGCCGATTTCTTTTTAATTATTTCTCCTTTTTATGGCCCCGTATTTGCGGGCACCAGTCAAGGTAAAAGATGACTGTCAAATAAAGTTGTCATTTTGAAATGTGTGCTTTATTGTTATAAAAACTCGTACATCGAAAATATTAGCCATGAATTACACTTCTGAAGAAAAAATATTGACGATTAAAGGGTATTATCAAGGAAATAGTTATCAAAATGAGTCAGACATGTTTGCTGTTCTGTATCCGAATAGACCGATACCTGCAAAATCTACAGTCGAAAGGACTATCAAGAAATTTGAGACAAAAGGTACTGTAATGAATAACTGCAGATGTGAAGAAAGGCAGGAATAAAGAAGAGATGCAAGAAATGATAGGGACTTGCAAAGGCAGGAACAAAGAAGAGATGCAAGAAATGATAGGGACTTGCAAAGGCAGAAACAAAGAAGAGATGCAAGAAATGATAGGGACTTGCAAGTTTTATTGTGCGTGGAAGAAAATGATGGGATGATCAGCACAAGGAAACTTGAGGATGACATAGGATTAGATCACACCACAGCGTTACGAGCTTTGAAACGACATAAATATTATTCATACAAATATGAAAAGCACCAAGAGCTAAGAGATAGGGACGAAATACGACGACAGGAGTTTTGTTTTGGTATGATTGAAAGAGCAAACATGGATAGGGAATTTTTTTAAAACATTTGTTTTACTGACGAATGCACATTTACCTTAAACAATAAACCCAATGTTCAAAATTATCGATATTGGAGCAAAGAAAACCTTTTGTCGAAACAAGGACGCAATATCTACAAAAAGTTAATGTTTGGGCTGGGATTTTCGGAGAAAATATTATCGGGCCATTATTTCTTACACGAAATTTAAATGCAGAATATTTTTTGGAACTACTTGAAGATCATATTTTACCTACTTTACATGATGCCGCCAGGGAAAATCAGGAAGTTTGGTACCAAATGGATGGCTGCCCGGCACAGTACCCTGGCTGTCTAATGGAAATGTTATTGGCTTAAATGATACAGTAAATTGGCCAGCCAGGTCTCCTGATTTTTCGCCAAATGATTTCTTTCTCTGGGGCCATTTAAAAAACAGGATATACAAAGATAAAAAATAGCCAAATCTAGACGAGAAAATTCGTTGTGGCTGTGTACACGTAGGGTAAAATTGAAGAAAAGAAGAGAGTCGGGTTTGTATTACGTGTAAAAATTTTATTTTTTAAAATCTTAGCAGAGCGCTTTCGGCTTTCGCCATCTTCAGTGCTATTCGTCAGTATACAATGATATCCTCAAGGTGGAATGGCATTTCGTCGACTTGTTCGTTACCTTTACCATTGTCAACATGTCTTTTTAAATCAAATATGTTTTATGTTTTGTTTCGTGTTGTCTTTTTACAGTTTTAATATTGTTTTTGAAACATTGTGTGGACGAAATGCCATTCCACCTTGAGGATATCATTGTATACTGACGAATAGCACTGAAGATGGCGAAAGCCGAAAGCGCTCTGCTAAGATTTTAAAAAATAAAATTTTTACACGTAATACAAACCCGACTCTCTTCTTTTCTTCAAATCTAGACGAGTTAAAAAATGCTATTTCTGCTGAATGCAATAGAATTTCAGTTTACCAACTAGCGAATGTAAGAAGAGAATTTTATGATCGCCTCGGTTATTGTCTAGCAGTTAATGGAGGAATATTTGAACATCTTCTTAAATCCTAAAGTTCTAACAATTTAATAGTACCTACCTATTAGTAAAATATTGAAACATGTTAAATATCATAATTAACCTTGTAATTGGATACTTTATTTTAGTTTTATTCAGATTAATTTGTACTCATAAATACACCTTTAATATTTTCGATGTACGAGTTTTTATAACAATAAAGCACACATTTTAAAATGACAACTTTATTTGACAGTCATCTCTTACCTTGACTGGTGCCTGCAAATACGAGGCCATAAAAAGGAGAAATAGTTAAAAAGAAATCGGCGATAACCCGTAAACGGGCTCATCAAAAATATCTAAAGTTATTCTTTTGAATGTGGGTTTTAGTGCTCTTTAATAAACCTAAATAGAATTTTTCTCTAAAATAATTAGGGAAGCCAATAATTGACCCCATTTAAAATTACATGGGATTTCCTATGTCCCGCTCGACGATGCAACATCCGGTATAGGTAAAACTAAGTTGACGTGTCCGAGCGTTTTCCCCAAAAGTGACAGGTTAAGGCTATATTAACTTTATTCCGGACTTCTGAGCAACCCTGTATATATTTATGTATGGAAACCTGTAAAATACAAAGAAACTCTAACAAGAATTATATTAGTTTGGTGGCAATAGATATCTAGGTACTTGTTATGTATAGGATATATCTGTGTTTGTCATAAAGATACATTTTTGTTTATATTTTTTATTTCTAGAAAATAATTTAAGAGATAAACAACATGATGAGTTCTGACCATTTAGTAGGAAATGTCGTCCTTGTATGGTCCTGTAGTAGTAATCTATAAAAGCATGTCAACGAAGCACAATGACTGAAGAATATTTTGCACATTTATTATTTTGTTTTACCTCAATATTATATTTTTATTTTATTTTGTTCCTATTCCATATTATTACGCCTGTATCAGTGAAAAGTATACCATAATGTTCCATTACAATAGTGCATTTTAGAGGGCTGTAAAAGGTGTTATAATAGATACTTAAGCAGATTTAACATGAAAATATGTTTCTACTTGATGATGATTTTTAAATACTCTTAAATGTGTGCGCAATACGTATTTGAAAAATTGAAGTAAATAAAATGCCAAAAATATTATTTTGAGTTAGTTGTAAAATATAACACATTTTATTTAGAAATATTTTTTAATTTTTTATATAAACTTAATCACGATAAAATCAATATTTTGGATTTATGTAGGTCTTTTTATTTAAGAGAGAAAAAATAAAAATTCCTAGAAGGTGCTAAGTGCCCTTATACTTTTCGCTTATAGTGGGCTAAGTGCCATACTTACTGATTTTAATCTTAAAATGAGTTAAGCGCTAATACTTTGAAAGATTTGAAAAAATAAAATAAAAATGTTTTTAAAAAAATGTTATTTATAAATACACAACATATAAAATGTTTAATGTTTTTACAAATGACCAATTATTTCTTCAAAAAATTGACGGTTTTCTTTCTTCACATACGAAATAATTTTTTTTTTGTTTTTTTCAATGCCCTTTTTACTTTGACATTCCAATAGTGGTAAAGTCATATTCTGAATAACTTCTGGTGAAATATTTTTTTTGGAAACTAGTCAAGTTCCAAGCTTTCGTATCGCTCAAAGTTTCACTGGTTAGAAAGTGTCCAAGTGAATTATTTTTTACACTAATCCATTTAGCCTTAGAAATTTGCAAATTTTTAGTAATCAGATTTCTTTCTGCTGCTTTTTTAAAGTCAAAAAAATCTTGACCATAAAAGGGTTTCTTGGAATAGCAGTGACCATAATTCTTATCCAGTCTATTGGGACTTCACATTTTTCTAAACGTTTTTGTTTCTCTATTGAGCTAAGTCCCCATCATAACTCAGAACTGAATGACCTGAAATGCATGTATTATACATGAGGCACTTAGCCCGTAATTTACTGATTGAAACCTGAAACTTGACACATGAGGCACCTTACAGGTAAAATTAAAGCATTTCCTGTTGCATAGCCCATTATTTACATTAAATGCAACGGCACATAGTCCGGTTTAAAGGTGTAAAATGAATTTTGTAATTTTTGACACTTGGCCCGTTTTTTACTTCAGGTCTTCATATAGTTTTAAATAAGGTCCAAAGTTTAATGTACCAGGTGATTCATTAAGGGTGACAAGCGGCCATATCTCGGAAACTACTGGGCATAAAAATTCAGGAAAAAAAAATTATAACTAAAGTGGCCATGAGAAAATCCTGGAAATAATTTTTAAGTTTCGCATTTTAAAATTTTACATATCCGAAAATTCCACATTAAGGTATATCTTTGATAACACCATTAAAAAGCTTGGACAATTATGCATCATTTTGGTCCTATGCTCAATGGCATACCTGCTGTTGAAAGTGTTATCAGTTAAATCGCTGTAACTTATAAACGACTTATCTGATTTTAGCAAACTAAAGACTGTTTAAAAGAGAAATGTATGCACTTTCACAAATTGTATTTAGTTGTCCATAATAGTTCTCAAAAAAAATGCTAGAGGGCGCAATTCGTAAAAATATTCGGCTTAATTTATATCTACTTAGGGCTGGCTTATGTGCCGGTTTAGCGACTGTGCAACGGAAAAGTTTTAGTTAAGTGACACCTTAAGTTAAGCCCCACCTAAAACGTCTTAAGTGGAACCCGTGCAAACAGCCCTTAGGACCACTTGTACAGGTTCAGTTTAAACTACAAATGAAAGGTAAACTTAAGTCTATTTCAGAAAGGTGTAGAGTAATAAAAGCTCATTAGTTATGCAAAGGAACTACAGAGTGACCCAAATAATATTTAAGCCACTTTCATAATTTGGCATTGATTTCATTGTAAAATTCTTTATTTTCATCAAGTGTACCACCCGGGTTTGGGTCAATTTATGTGTTTTTCCTATTGTTATCCATTCACAAACACTGAAAATGGTGTGACATATTATTAGGTACACTTATTACTTAACATTATAAAAAAAATACAAAATATAGAAAATACATTATACAGAAATTAAATTATAAAAAATCATAATATTCTTCGTCATCTGAGGAACTGTCATCTCCTCTTGACGTTATAATTAACGGGTCGACGGTCCGATCGATCAGATGGTCAAGATCCCACATTTTCTCCTCTTCTTTAATGACATGATGTACCTACTGCTTTTCGCCAGTTCTCTGATGTCACTTTCTTAATGGCTTGATCCAACAGTAGCCCAACGTCTTTCATTTTGAATGTCGTGTTGTGTCTAGCTACAAATCCTTTTACTTGCGCCCATATAAGTTCTATAGGATTATAGTTTGCAATGATATGGCGGTGTGCGCAGCACAGTTACACTATGTTTTTCAGCTCTATCTTCCACGGCATATTTCATAAAACGATGTTTGTGTAAATTTGGTATAGCTAATAGTTCCTTCTTTATCAAATTATCTTCTTTTTTTTCTTTGGTTAGTTACCATACATAATTAAATGCACACAACTAACCGGAACCTATGGCCGACACCGAAATTGAGCCGAACTGGACGGAATTTCCCATTTTATTACCCTACACCTTTCTAAAATAGACTATAATGTAGTACTGTTATGGAAAATCTTTTTGCTACCTTATTTGGGTTTTGTTGATTTTTGGATAAACATCCGATAAAAGTAAAAACTAAATACGTTGTGTTAGACTCATAATTTTTTTGATCAAGGAACGAAGTGTCAAAAATATCAGAACTTACTGTTCGTTTTGCTAACTTCTTAATTTGTTCCTTAAAAGCGTTCATATTATACATATAATTTTTGTTTAAAGATATGTCAAAGCTGAGTGAAAGTCAGTTTTTTGTTTGTTTGATTTGTAAAACTAAAGGCGGTTTACTTTTAACCATACAACAAACCAACTTTTAGTATACAAACAACCCCAATAAATGTGCAAAATATTTTCAGATGATGTTAATGGGCGACGGACCCCCAAAAGAACGAGGCAGGCACCGGACCAAGGTCGAAAACGAAATAATACGCAGGCGCGAACGCGAGTTTAAACACCAGCAAATGTGGTCAAACGCCGAGGATTACTACAAAAGGTGGGACAAGAATAATGCGAAGTATGAAGAGTGGACGTCGCCCAGATATTACCAGGATAATAACAAATTGATTTCAGGTAAGAGAGTTTTTTAATTCTTAGTTTTGTGGCAGGACACCTTCGCCATCAATGCAGGTGTTCCTCAAGGGTCCATATTGTCGCCTACCCTCTTTTTACTGTATATTAACGACCTTCTAGTGAAAACCCAAAATCCAATTTATAGCTTTGCTGATGACAGCACACTTGCCTCATCTTTTACCTTGACTCCCCAAACATCCGCTGCCGACGCACATCTTCGCAGGCAGCATGAAGTATTGCGCCTCAACAATGACCTGGAAGAAATTTTGGCTTGGGGTGACAGTAACCAAGTCGAATTTAATGCTAAGAAAACCCAGGCAGCAGTCTTCTCCAAAAAGGTTAACATTGCAGAACCGGATATAGTCATGACAGGACACGCAATTCCCCTAGCACCGTCTATTAATTTGCTGGGGGTCAATCTGGGAGGTAATATGTCTTGGCATGATCACGTTGCCGCAATTGCCAAGGCAGCTGCTCAGAAACTTGGTGTACTTTTCCGCACCAAAAGGTTGTACACACCTCATCAACTTTTGACACTCTACAAAGCCCAGATTCGACCATCATTAGAATATTGCTCTCATGTCTGGAGCTCTGCACCCAAGCACACCCTTCGGCTACTGGATTCCATTCAAAGCAGAGCCGTTCGTCTGATCGGCGGCCCCGAGCTGACCAAGACCCTCGATAGCCTGGAGCATCGAAGACAGGTTGGTGATTTGGCTCTCTTTTACAGATATTTCCATGACAGGTGTTCGACTGACATTGCCCACTTGATTCCACCTAGAGCAATGCAAAACAGAAATACACGGCAAACCACTACCGCTCATCCATATGTTGTTCAGCTTAGTACTCCTCGAACTTCATTGTTCAAGAATTCTTTCATCTGGAGAACGTCATCTTTGTGGAATGATCTTCCTGAGGTCGTGTTTCCCAATGAATACAATCTTCAGCGTTTCAAGACCAACGTTAATCGCTTTTTTCGCACTCGCACCGCTCCCAGAGCGCCTTAAAGGATTTTTCCTACAGTGCAGGTGTTTTATCATAAAAAAAAAATCTGGATCTGGGTTTTTTTTTCTTTTTTGCTGAAGTAAGCGGAAGAGCCAGTATACTTAGGCCTATAAGGCCCATTATATACCCTGTCGTCTGGGTAATGTCAGTCAGGCGGAACCTACAGCTTAGCATAGAATCCGATCCACGTGTATGCACTAGTTTATCCTTTTTACTCCCCCAGAGGTCCATGACGCCCTTCTCGGTCCCGATATTAGGAATCACTAGCAACATACTGCATTATTTTATCCACTAAATTTCGGACATACTTTTTTTATTATGCGTACCTATGCCCACCCCGGGGATCGATGACCAAATGTCTAGTTTTCTATAGTGTATTCCACGTAAGCTTTTAATTGCCATGGATGACACACGTCATTTCTAGTAACATTTATTTTACACAATTTCAAGTTTGGTTAGGACCGGACTGGTGTTTCTGTAATAGTTATTAACCAATTAAACAATATATTTACTTGCTTTTTCATAAAAAGAACACTTCACAGATACACACAGTTCAACAGTTTATGACTAGAAAGTCCATGCATAAAATAATCGCAAAATGATTTCTAAAAATACCAAATATAAAACAATGCTTCACTTATTGTTCAACTCGTGAACAGATGAATGCCGGCTCTGTGATATTGAAAGAAAGCAGAGAAGACATGCGGATTGATGAAGTCCGGAAAGAGATATGCGAAGGCAAAAAAGAGATACACATGCTATAGTATATTTCACACAGGTGTAGAGTAATAAAAGCTCATTGGGTATGCAAAGGGACTACAAAGTGACCCAATGAATGTTTAAGCCACCTTCAAAATTTGGCATTGACTTCATTGCAAAATTCTTTATTTTCATCAAGTGCAGGTAGTACCACCCGGGTTTGGGTCAATTTATGGGTTTTGTCTATTGTTATCCATTCACAAACACTGAAAACGGTGTGACAAACGCGTGTATTATGTACATAGTATTAGGTACAACTTTTTTTTTAAACATAAAAAAAATACAAAATACAAAAAATACATTATTCAGAAATTAAATTATAAAAAAATCATAATGTTCTTCGTCATCTGAGGAACTGTCATCTTCTCTTGACGTTATATTTAACGGGTCGACGGTCCGATCGATCAGGTGGTCAAGATCCCACATTTTCTCCTCTTCTTTAATGACATGATGGACTGCTTTTCGCCAGTTCTCTAGTGTCACTTCCTTAATGGCTGGATCAAACAGTAGCTAAACGTCTTTCATTTTGAATGTCATGTTGTGTCTTGCTACAAATCCTTTCACTTGCGCCCAGATAAGTTATATAGGTTTTAGTTCACAACAAAATTGAGGTGTGCGCATCACAGTTACACTATGTTTTTCAGCTGTATCTTCCACGGCATATTTCATAAAACGATGTTTGTGTAAATTTGCTATAGCTAATGGTTTTTTCTTTATCAAATTATCTTCTTTTTTTCTATGGCCGATATCGAAATTGAGCCGAACTGGACGGATTTTCCCATTTTATTACTCTACATCTTTCTGAAATAAACTATAACGGCATCGATGTCAGGTTCTATAACAATATTCTCTTGACGGGTTTTAGCTGATTAACGGGCAAGAGATTGGAGTTTTCAGTGTGTATCTTTGTCGTGTATGTACATGTTCACTGGACTAGATTCCCGGATCTATATGTTTTCAAAGTCGCTGAATCTGACCTCTGATTTTTTCGATCAGGTCTATGGAGGGGGGGGGGGGGGGGTTAACCATCTTTTTAGGGGGTGAAACCTGTATATATACAAACCTTTCCTCCGTCGTGAATCTCAAAACAAAAGACATGTTTTATCCCCTGAAAGGGCGGTTTCACGACTCAATTGACCTGACAGGGTGAAACAGAGATCAGATTCGGAATCAGCGACTTTGAAAACATATAATTATGTGGGTCTAGTTTAGTGGACATGATTTTTTTTTCATGGGGCTGTGTTATTGTGTACCTACAAGTACACGTTATAATAAAATATTTAATCATAGACATGGACATTTATTATTTAAACGAGAAAAAAAAAATCCGAGCCACTTATTATCTGAGCTAAGGTACAGTCTAAGTTAACGCGGATAATCGGGCTTCTATTCTACTTAAACCCTTCTTGGTTATGGATATTACAATCATTTTGGCTTCTTCAGAGCTTCTAGATCGGGCCAAGATTATTTTTACTTAAGTATTTTTGGGCTTCTTCTTGTTTCTTTCATCCGAGTTTAAAATCATTTTATTTATTTCAAAGCATCAACAGTAAAAAGCCAATTATAGACACTTAACTTAAACTAATAGTCAAGCAACAATCCAAAGTCATAGAAACAATAACAAATAGCTTAGCACAGTATGTATAACACAGAAATGATAAAATACGACATCATACAACAATTGGTTTAAAAGTAATTTATCCTGTATAAGTTTTTTAAAGCTTCTCAGATTAACAAGGGCAATATCAGAAGCATACAAATTAAATAAATGACATAATCTATACAGGGGGGAACTTCTGTAGAGATTCGTTCGCAGAAAGGCCAGATAAAAAATCATTATGATTTCTAGAATTAACACGATTGAAGGTAAACGGAAGCTGTTCAAGAATATCAGGATAGTCAATATCACCCTTAAGGATTTTAAACCCTGTTCATAAGAAGATCCTTATTCTTCTTTTACTTAAAGATAAACTATTAAAAATTTCTAAAAGATGCTCATTATCACAACACTGAAGAGGATAAATCCCAAACTTTCTGTAATGCATGCATTTCAAGAAATGTCTTTGTACTCCCTCGATCATCTTTTTCCAAATGTTATACTGAGGAGACCAAAATATTATGCCATATTCCAAAATTGGTCATCACCAAGCTGTCAAACAAATAAAGGCTGACATCAACATTGAAGTCTTTAGTACTTCTTACAATCAATCCTGCAATTCTTTGGGCACTCTCAATCTTAGAAATTATATGACTGGAAAAAGAGGAGGTAGTATCAAATAATATTCCCAGATCCTTCCGGTCATTAACCCTCCTAAGTTCCGCATCATTCAATGTATAATCATGGACAACAATATTTTTATTAAGTGTAAACGACAGACAGGCACACTTATCTACATTTAAGTTAAAACCATTTAAATATTAATAATAATTTATTCCATTGTGCCAACCTGCGACTAAGCAAAAACAGCATGTTCTATGGTCTATTTCTTTTCGATTGCGAACGATGACAGAAACCCGTTTTACAATAAAAAAATGCAAGAATTTTCATTTTTGACAAGTTGAAAAAGTAAGTTTAGGGATTTACGTCCTAACTGACATTTTGTTGTTTACTGTTTATAGCGGTTAGAATTTTAAATTAACACTTGTTAAGGCCGCTTTACAGTTTGCAATTTTTCTTTCACGCAAGAAAAGATTGCCCGGGAGTATGCGCAGAACGAGGCTAATGATCAGCTGGCGCAATTTGTATTGCTTGCAAAAAATATCACTCGAACTGTATTTCTATTGCCATTGCAAGCGCAATTCTGAGGATTTTCTGGTGATTTATGAGACACCAAACTAAATATAAAAATCCCTGACATTTATTTATGTTTTTTCTAACCTATAGCGGGTACGTTTTGTTTTTGTTGGTTTGCTTTCATGTCCGGTAATGATAAGTGGTACATCACCTACGATCTTGGCAAGTCATTGCACGCTGTAAAACGAAGTGAAATTTTTATTGCCGCAATATTAATTGCTGCAAGACAACTTGCGTGAAAGAAAAATTGCAAACTGTAAAGCGGCCTTTAAGAAGATGAATTTTTAGGTTGTCACAATGTTTGGCATGGCCTTTTACAAGGCCTTCTATATTTTGTCGATCAATCGGGCATCCTTTTTGCTTCAACACAAAGTAGGCATAGGTTTACTATTTTATGTTGCAGAAAAACGTGAAATTAACCGATTTTATGTACAGAAAGTTAATAGATTGTTTGTTTCGTAATATAACTAGAGCTAAAAGTTATTTTTATTTGCTAAAAGGTTTATAATTAGCATATATTTGCTAGAAATCAATCGAACGGAAATTTCTTATTCTTCTTCTGTGATTTAAAAAAAAGACCTTTAATAAGTTGGCTATGCATTTATGTAGTGTAAATTGGTCCATTAGGTGAATTTTTGTTCAATTTTTTTTTCTGTCATCGTTCGCAATCGCAAAGAAATAGACCATAGTAACAATACTAGATTTTGAAAACTGAATATCTACAAGAGGTTTTTATGATAAATTTTCACTCTCTTATTAAACTTTGAATAATAGGTGGATGAATAACAAATATAAATTATTTTGGCTATCTACATTGCATTTTGTATACTTCACCAAATAATAATTATGATAACAATTAACGTTTGTACATTTTTTCAGACACAAGAAAAAAACGAGACAAAGAGGAACTCCTAGAAAAGCGAAAGGAAAAACTAAAGAAACTCTTAGAGCAAGAAGAAAATAGTTATAAAATAGAGTTAATGGTCAAAAGAAAATTAAATATTACCGAACCACCAATCAGAAGTAAGATGGACGATATACCAACTGAAACATTAAAAGACGTTAATCAAGAATTAAAGCTTAGAGAAAAAGAGAAACAAAAAAGAGAAGCAGAATTAAAACTGTATCACCAATGGAGAATAAATAACCCTATCGTCAGACAATTTGAAAGTAAATATAGGTTTAAAGATTTAAAACTTTCCTGGTTGGATCAACAAATTGAAAAGAAAATGCACAAGGAAAATGAAGAAAAGGTCTGCAAGAAGTATATAAAAGAGCAGGAAGCACGAATGAAAACAGAGAAAGAAAAGGAAGAACACACTAGAAGGGAAATTGAGGAAAAAAGACTTAAATTAAAAGAAGGTTTAGATAGACAAATGGAGCAATTACATGAGAAACAAAAAATCAGTGATGAATTAAAGAAAACTGAGCAAGAAGAGGTAAAATATAAACTAAAAATACAGGAATTAGAAGAAAAAACAAGTGAAGAAGAAAAACGGAGATTAGCTAAAGAGTGTGCTTTGTTTAACATTAAACAACACAAGCAGAAATTAAAGCAGAAAGCTTTAAACATTCAAGAAGATCTCGCAAAGGACAAAGAACTTATTCTTGGTATTAAGAAACTAGAGCTAGAAGATCTTATTCAAGACCAAAATAAGAAGAAAGAAATAAAAGATGGACTTAGAGAATTTTTATTAATAGTTAAAGAACAGCAAGAGTTAGAAAAGCAAAGGGAGAGACAGTTAGGTTTACTTTTTGACTCTGAAGCTAAAGCTGTTTACGATAAACAGCTGGAAATGTGGCGCTCTGAAGAAGTCGCAAGAAAGAAACTATTAAAAGTTGTTTTAGATACTGTAAAAAAGCAGATAGAACATAATATTGAAAAGAATAAGGAAAAGCAGAAAGAAATTTTGAGCGAGCGAGAGGGAATGATGTTAAAGATCGAGCAGTATGACAAAGATTTGCAATCGTTGAAAGTAGAAGAAGCTAAGCGGAAACAACAAAGAAGGAAGACAATTGACGAAGATGTTAAGTTAAAAAATGCTAGGAAAAAACATGAAGAAAATTTAAAGCTTAAGGAAATTGACGAAGAATTAGAACGAGTTAGGAAGGAAGAGGAGAGGTTACACAAAGAAATATTGGAAATTCAAAAAAGACAAGGGCCTATTAGGCCATCGGGAAGAACGAGATTTTTTTATTAAACTAATAATGATATATTGTGATTTTAAAATAATTATATTGTGCTATTGTTATTTCACATTAATTATGATGTTATATTTTAACAGATTTTAAAATAAACTTAATTACATAATTTATTATCACTGAATTTTATTTTTACGGAAACAATATTTATTTATTTATTTATTTATTTAGGATACAAACAGGAAATCCCATAGACAGTATCCACTAATTTTATAATAAGTAAATTATATCTATCCTACAACAATATCAGTACTTATAAGCTAATAATATTAATGATTGGATAACAATACAAAAAGAAGTATTTGCCATTATGGCAAATGCCTATGATAGGCAATAATAACAACATGAAAAAACGAAGCATTATGATACTTATTTAATTATTCTAAAAGCCTTCGTTTTAGAGCTTTTTTAATTATATTCAAAGATGTTGAAAAGAAATCTAGATCTAGGTCCGAAAAATAGCGATTCGAGTTTCTCATCATTCGACTGATTGGTGAGTTTTGAGAACTATTTGTATGATGAAATGGAGTATAAAAAATGTAATTATTTCTTAGTTGTCGCGGTGCAACATTGAACGCCATCCTTGAGACCAGATATGGAGAGTCAACCCTATTCGAGGATATTTTAAACATATAAACCAAGTCCGATAAAATTCTTCGATTCCGCAGAGACAATATACAAAAATGCAATCTTACAGTATTTATGTCGTGAAGTATATAATTTTGCTTAAATAGTAGACATCTCAAGAATCTGTTTTGCACCCTTTCCAATCTATCTATATATACAGCATACATTGGATTCCATACAACAGATGCAAAATTTAACTTGCTATACACATACGCATAATACAAGCACATCAAAGATTTAGTGTTCTTAAAGTATTTAGCCTGCCTAGTAATAAAGCCCAAAATCTGACAACAACTGGACGCCAAGGAGTTTATATGTTTATCAAATAAAAGCTTCTCATCAAGAACTACGCCAAGGTCCCTTATTTGATTCACTTTTTTAAGAACGCTTCCATTAATTAGATAGTCTTGGTTAATTAAATTTTTATTTCTAGAAAATGAGATCACGCAGCATTTATCTATATTGATAAACAAATAATTTTTTTTGCAATATGTGATAAAACGCAGGAGATCTTCTTGTACGAGGTCACAATCGACCAGTGAACGAATCTGCTCATACATTTTCAAATCGTCCGCATAAATTACAAAGTCACAATTCAAGAAGCAGCTTTTAATGTCATTTATGTAAATAATAAATAATAACGGCCCTAAATGCGATCCTTGTGGCACCCCGGAGGAAACTGGAAGAATATCAGAATTGACTCCATTTATACATACTCTGAACTGTCGATCTGACATATAAGATCTAAACCATTCCAATAGGCTACCACTTACACCGATCAATTTTAGTTTATTTAGCATGAGAACCTGATCAACTTTATCGAATGCCTTACTAAAGTCGGTGTAAATGGCATCAACCTGAACACGTTTATCCATACTTTCTTTTATGAAGTCCGTATAGATTAAAAGATTGCTTTCAATGGACCTATTAGCCATAAATCCGTGTTGCTCCAAGATGATTTGATTGATATTATACAAAGAAATCAGACATTGTAAGCTTATCTGTATTTAACTGACAAAAATTAAACAATATTTTACATAGTACCTACCTAATCAATATAAAATTTTTCTTCGATGTTCCTTATATACACAGGGTGTCCCACCGGGAACCGAATCGATCTATACAGGGTGGGGATAAATTAAGGAAACAATTCAATATCTCGAAAATTGAAAAAGCAACCTTAAAACCCTCGGACACGTCGATTTAATTTTACTTTTGCGCAGACTGTAAAATTATTTTGAATTATACAGGACCACTCACAAAAGCTCTACAACTGTCAACTTTGGTTTTTTTAATGGAACACCCTAGTTTTTTTGGCTGTTTTGGATTTTACGCACAATTCTAGCCAAATTTCGTATAACATAACATATGACTAAAATTGACAGTTTTCGAGATATTTATAGATGAAATGAAATGATACCTCCTAATTATTGCGTAAAGGTATGTGTTTATAATCAAATTATTAAGGCGATATGGCAAAGGTTATTATGTCTTATAATTTAAATATCTCGAAAACTGTCAATTTTAGTCATATGTTATGTTATACGAAATTTGGCTAGAATTGTGCGTAAAATCCAAAACAGCCAAAAAAACTAGGGTGTTCCATTAAAAAAACCAAAGTTGACAGTTGTAGAGCTTTTGTGAGTGGTCCTGTATAATTCAAAATAATTTTACAGTCTGCGCTAAAGTAAAATTAAATCGACGTGTCCGAGGGTTTTAAGGTTGCTTTTTCAATTTTCGAGATATTGAATTGTTTCCTTAATTTATCCCCACCCTGTATATAGAAAACTACACATAGAAAATTTTTGAAAATTTGACAGTATGCTGATGGGGGCGACCGGGCTAAAATATTTCATAATGGTGGCACTTCCGGTTATACCGGAAGTAAGTGTCAACTTGCTTATTTTAAATGGGGCACCCTATATATTATTACATTTTTGCATTCTACGCAAGATTCTAGGCAGATTTTGTATACCATGTCCTATACCTATGTCTAAACGTTTTTGACATATTTGAATTTTTATGTCAAAAATGACGTTTGCAAGCCTTAGAATAAGTATCAATTTTTTCTATAAAGAAGCCTTATTTATTTAATGTAAGTGGGATTCCTTGTTACAAAGAACCTGCTTTAATAGATTTTTTATAATATTTTGACAACTATTAATACAGGGTGTTTAAAAAATAAGATTAAAAATGAAATTGAAAAACTGCAAAAAGTCTAGATTTTTAAATGGAAACATCCAAATTTTATAATTATTTCTTATTTAGCATTGAAAATAAGGGTAAGTTTGTGTAAGGTTGTATATCTCAAAATTTTTAGTTTTCGAAATATTGCCAATTTAGTATTTTTATATGGCGATCTTGCAGCGGATTTTAAGTTCAGTTACTCCTAGTTGGCTTTGACTCTGTACAATTTAAGCGTCCCGGCATAGTTATTTATTATTGTCAAATGGCAAATGACAGCTTTAATGCCGTCATAGCCAACTAGGAGCAACTGAACTTAAAATCTGCTGCAAGATCGCCATATAAAAATACTAAATTGGCAATATTTTGAAAACTAAAAATTTTTGAGATATACAATTTTACACAAACTTACCCTTATTTTTAATGCTAAAAATAAGAAATAATTATAAAATTTGGATGTTTCCATTTAAAAATCTAGACTTTTTCCAGTTTTTTCAATTTCATTTATAATCTTATTTTTTAAACACCCTGTATTAATAGTAATCAAAATATTATAAAAAATCCACTAAAGCAGGTCCTTTATAACAAGAATTCCCACTTAAATTAAATAAATAAGGCTTCTTTATGAAAAAAATTGATAATTATTCTAATGATTGCAAACGTCATTTTTGACATAAAAATTCAAATATGTCAAAAACGTTTAGATATAGGTATAGGACATGGTATACAAAATCTGCCTAGAATCTTGCGTAGAATGCAAAAATGTAATAATATATAGGGTGTCCCATTTAAAATAAGCAAGTTGACATTTACTTCCGGTATAACCGGAAGTGCCACCATTATGAAAATATTTTAGCCCGGTCGCCCCCATCAGCAATACTGTCAAATTTTCCTATGTATAGTTTTCTATATATGCAGTTTACTAGGAATGCTTTACCATCCGAATTACTCAGGTATTTATTTAGGTTTTCAAAATAATTTCTACAACGGGTAAAATCACTTTCCCATAAAAACCAACTTTTCCGTTGCAAAATTCTTTACTTTCATCAAGTGCAGGTAGTACCACCCTGGTTTGGGTCAATTAATGGGTTTTGCCTGTTGTAATCCGTTCACAAACACTGAAAATGGTGTGACAAAGGCATGCATAATGTACATAGTTTTAGGTACACTTATGTTTATTAAACATTATAAGAAAAATACAAAATACATTATACAGTTAAATTACAAAAAATCATAATATTCTTTGTCATCTCCTCTTGACGTTATTAACGGGTCGATGGTCCGATCGATCAGGTGGTCAAGATACCACATTTTCTCCTCTTCTTTAATGAGATGATGGACTGCTTTTCGCCAGTTCTTTGGTGTCACTTCCTTAATGGCTTGATCAAACATAGCTTAACGTCTTTCATTTTGAATGTCGTGTTGTGTCTTGCTGCAAATCCTTTCACTTACGCCCATATAAGTTTTATAGGATTTTTTTTATGATAAAACACCTGCACTGTAGGAAAAATCTTTTAGGGCGCTCTGGGAGCGGTGCGAATGCGAAAGGATTATTAGTTCGCAATGATATGGCGGCATACGCAGCACAGTTCATTATATTTTTTTAGCTATATCTTTCACGGCATTTTTCATAAAACGATGTTTGTGTAAATTTGCTATAGCTAATAGTTCCTTCTTTATCAAAATTATCTTCAAATTCAATACTTTTGGTGGTTAACCAGTCGATAATTTCTTGTTTTCTCCAAGATGAAGTTGGAGTCGTCTCTGTGTGAATAATAGCTTGCGTTATCCATAACTACTACTGAATCAGCTGGAAGATATTTTATCATTTCACCAAAATAGTCCTCAAACACATTCGAATTCATGTCCTCGTGCTAATCTCCCGAATTGAATTACGCAATTACTTGAAATTTTAATACAAACAATACTATTTTATCTTAATACCCGTTAACCTAATTCCCTAAAATTTTGAGTTAGTTATCACAACATTTACGTGCGCCTAAGGTCGACACCGAAACTGAGCCGAACTGGGCGGTATTTCCCATTTTATTACTCCTACACCTTTCTGAAATAGACTATTATATTTCCTTATGACAAGATTTTTTAAATTTTATTTTATTATATGGTGGGCACGTGTCCTTGGTCCCTTTACGACCAGGCGCCACTGCCTCTTTAATTTGGCCTGCTTTCACCAGAGGGGGTAAAGCCACTACCCTCTATCCGAGGGTAGTGGTAAAGCAGAATATTATTTTACACATCCTACGTATATGCAACCAGCAAAACTCGAACACGGTATCTTGCATTGACGTCAACTACCACTATACTTGTACTACGGAATACAGATCAGCTGGCTATATTGTCAATTGTCGGCAAATATTTTAGGAATACGATTTTAATAAAATGTACCTAGATATTTTATATGTTAGTTTTAATTTATAAACCACCATGTTAGAAAGAACGTTTTCTACTTTAAAAAGTATTAATTATTGTGTTTTGTGATATAAGTTAAAGGACACCGCGCACTTTTACAGGTAAACATGAAATATTTCATTTTGGAGGTTATGTTAGTTTTTATTATGCCTGGAATGTCATGGTTTTTATCAATAGATAAGGATATTACTATATAGATAAAAATGCAAACTGCATATTTACTAGGCAATGTTTTCTACTTACCGTGATGCCAATTCTCGTATGGGTTACCCATATCACCCTGTAATTGCATTATTCAAATACAATAAATATTAGCACAAGCTATAATATATTCTGTGATATTAGGCAGGTAGGGGAAGTCGGGGTATAGTGAAATGGCGAGGCAAAGTGAAAAATGTAATTAAAACAAAACCTTATAGATCGATATTTAAAATTCGTGCTTTATAATCTCCGGGACACAGCGTTGCCACATCTAGTAGATTTCTACTTTTTTGGTAGATTTTCACTCTTTTTTAGAAAATTTTAGTAGGCATATTTTCTTTAGTAGATTTTAATATCAATTTCAATAATGTAAATATGCCATTAACAATATAATTATTCTAAAAATTATTTTAATTAAGTACTTATTTACTTTAATTTCTATGTTGGTAGACGTGTAACTAATTTGCTATTTTTATTCATTTGGTTGCTTCACCTCTTTTTTTGTCGGTGATTCCCCTTTATGCCTTATGGGGGTTCACCGTTGTTCCCCAATAACTGAATTTATTCTAATCGCAACACGGTTTTCGCTTTATACTAAATAGTGAAAACAAATGCGCAGTGTTAAATTGCTTTTAATGTGAAAATTATGAAGCGAGCTTATGAGCAATCGTATTGAGCAGAATGGGAAATAGGAACAGAACCACTTGGCTTTGTACTGGGTCTTGCACAAATTTCGACACGATGTAACAATGATTAAGTTAATGGATGATAATTAAATAATAAATAATCTATATTATAAAGCTGACGAAATTCAAGATCTTTTTTCTTTTAATTATTCTAGTATTAAGATTTATAATATGTTTAGGTTTCGTCAATAAATAAAAAAATTATACCAATTCATTATTTTCAGCTTTTTTTTGTAAAGTAGATTTTTAGTATTTTTTTAAAAATATTTTAGTAGATTCAAGCAAAAATAATGGTAGATTCGCCAAAATAAATGTGCCGGGACATTGCGGCCGACCGTCAGTTACAACCTTAACGTCGTGGAGTACGGATCGCCGCGAGTATTCAGCGAAATGTGTTAAGGCCTTTTTACATTGGGTGCAATTGCAAGAAAAATTGCCTGAGAGCATGCGCTTTGTCGACGTTTTAAACAGCTGATGCCGGTTTTAAATGGGAAAACGTGCATGCCATTTTTCTTGCAATTGCACCCAATGTAAAAAGGCCTTTAGAGCCTGTGCCCAGTATAATATTATGAGGTAAGATATATTATGTGCTGGAATAATTGTGAAATTTAATTAAAATTTTAGTTTTAGTAGTGGATAGCTACCGGCATTAGGTATATTATACTGTATTCATTTATTTATTACTTTTATTTTTTCTAATGACTCCATTTTGTTTGCTGATTTGCACGTTAGGGCAAAGTGAAAATTGCACGTTCGGGGCAAAGTTAATAGATATTTCACTTTGCCCCTTCACTTTAAGGATAGGGGCAAAGTGAATTAATTTTTTTAAATTGCAGGAACGATGGTCAGAAAGTATAAAAGGAAAACAAATAAACACCATTGGACCGAAGTAAATATGATTGCAGCCATAACAGCAGTCAAGCAAGAAAATATGAGTATCAATAAGGCTAACAAAACTTTCAGAGTTCCACTTGCGACATTGTTTCGCAGATGTAAGGAAGCTGGTAATGTTAAGAATCTGGCCAAGAAGCAGTTAGGTAGATTTAGGTGTAATGTGTTTCAAAACCTTTTTTAAAACATTATTTCGTTTATGTTTATTTTGCCATTTATTAAAAATAAAGTTAATTTTGCAATACATATTTGCTATTTTCTTTTTTGAATAAATTTATTCCTAATTCTTAACTTTATTAATATATTGTTATATTTTCCACTATGCCGTTCGCTTTACCCCATATGATTTAGAAAATGCATATCTCCGTATTCAAAACTTCCAAAAATAATGTAGGATGTGTTTACCTCTAGTAAGTTGCCCTTTAAAAATGTGAAGTTTATTTTTTTAAAGTTGCAAAGATTTCACATATTTTTTAGATACTGAAATTTGATTTTTTATATTTCTGTGGAATATTTCGTTGCAATGAAAAATGTTATTAAATTTGTGTGATAAGTAGTATATGAGGTATGTAGATCTATACTAAAGGTCAGTTTTTTACTATTGTTACATTTTAAATGAAAAAAAAAAATTATTTGACGCCCATAGCTATTTCACCCTACCCCTACTGTGGGCAAAGTAAAAAAAAAAATGCATGTTTTTAAGTTTTAAGTTGCAAAATTTTGTCAAAAAAAAAATATTACCACCTAACATAATGGTTCGCAATGCAACGATATTTTTTTAATTGTTAACCAAACGTTAGCTATACCGCTTTGCCCCGACTTTACTTTTATCTTTAAGTTGTATACCATATTTTTTATAATAATGATTGTTGGAGTATCTTTGGTTACAGTTACATACCAATGCCAATCATTTTTTTTTATCATCTAAGGCTTGTTTTGTGATTTAAGAAATATATCGATAGCCGAGCCAGGGCACGTAAGCACGAAAGTCTTTCTACGATGCCACGCATAATAAAATAAACTGCTCAAAAAATCAATAAATTAATTTTTAGGTCAGAAGCGGTTTAAGAGACAAGAGCTTACCGGGCGCCTGCTTCAATGCCTTCAATCGTATTGTCATTTTTGTAACGTATCCATTTTCTTTCTTTCTTGAGTTGACTGTTAGGTTGTCGTTTTTCAGTATATCTTCATTTAATGAAAGTTTGTTTTATGTTCAAAGGTGGTCAGAGATTTTGTTGGTTAGATTAGAAATAGTTATTTTTTGTAAAAGTGTGTCTTACTTACTTATTAGGTTTACCACTTTATCATCAAATCTATTATATTTTTATTAATTCTACTCGTTTTAGTTTTTATAAAAAAATTGTTATTGACGTTCACCTTTTTCTCAAGATATATATTTTGTTGTTGTTGCTGGGGTTGTCGGAAGAGCCAGTATAGTATACTATGCAGCGGCAGTACCGGCCCACCCTAGAAACATTAGTGCCCACCCAAAATTGATGGATTCTGTGTTGTAATGGAATTTCCGGGGGGAAGAGGGATTTGGCTATGAAAGGTTTGAAGAAGTGTATGTTATTTTCAAGAGAAGGATGCCCTTTTTTTTTAGACGTCACTTGGACAAGAGGGCAGTTTTATGACGTTTTGCAGGCTATACCTGTATCCTAGTGCGCATTTCAGGAAAATATTTTTGTTTATACAGGGTGTTTCAAAAAAGTGTGACGTCATAAAGATATGTTTTTTTAGATTACATGCCATATATTTTCTTACTTATTTGGATGCATCTTGTAGTTGCCTACATACCCCTAAAATTTTAATAAAATCGGTTCAGTATTATAGGCGAAAAAAACTAAAAAAAATCAGTTTTGCACCACTGGTTTTAAAAATTAATAAAAATTAAAAATAATGTCTCGTTAATAAAATTATACAAAGGTACTTAATAAATAAGGTCTCACAGTTTCGTTAACCAAGTTTGATTAATACGAATTGTACAGGGTGTCCAAAGTTTAGTGTCAAACTTTGCAAACTTTAAAGCAATTTATTTTTCTTATTTCAAATTGGAACCCCTCTATATTATTATGTCATTCGATGCAGAATTAAAATTCAAACATTTGTTCTAATTACAACCCTATCGCAATAATTTCTAACGCCTTAAGACTTATTTACAGAAAACTCGTTTTATCAACCTTTCCACCAGTTATTATTATATAATAAATATCAAAGGTGGCTTTTTAAAACAATTTATTGATATTAAAGTTTACTAAACGGACAAATAAAAATTCTTTTAGCATGCTCCTAATATGAAAATCATATCTACGAGCTCTTCTTGGTTGTATTCCATCACAAAAAATAATATAGCTTAAATAATTAATACTAATCTAATAATATTTGAAACTATAAAATAACTAAAGTCAAAATGGGCTTTTGTCACTTTATTAAACTTTAATATCAATAAATTGTTTTTCAAAGCCACCTTTGATATTTAATAATGACTGGTGGAAAGGTTGATAAAACGAGTTTTCTGTAAATAAGTCTTAATGCGTTAGAAATTGCAATAGGGTTGTAATTAGAACAAATGTTTGAATTGTAATTCTGCATCGAGTGACATAATAATATAGAGAAGTTCCAATTTGAAATAAGAAAAATAAATTGCTTTAAAGTTTGCAAAGTTTGACACTAAACTTTGGACACACTGTACAATTCGTATTAATCAAACTTGGTTAACGAGACTTTAGGACCTTATTTATTAAGTACCTTTGTAGAATTTTAATAACGAGGCATTATTTTTATTTTTTATTAATTTTTAAAACCAGTGGTGCAAAACTGATTTTTTTTAGTTTTTATTTTTTTTCGCCTATAATACTGAACCGATTTCATTAAAATTTTAGGGGTATGTAGGCAACTATGAGATGCATCCAAATAAGTAAGAAAATATATGACATGTAATCTAAAAAAAAATATCATTATGACGTCACACTTTTTTGGAACACCCTGTATAAACAAAAATATTTTCCTGAAATGCGCCCTAGGATACAGGTAAAGTCTGCAAAATATCAAAATCCTAACTTAATTAATAAGTGAGCTACAGAAGACGGGAGGTGAGGCGCAGGACCCTGTAGAGCGTGGGGGAGGCGGCGACCTTTTTTAGAAGCCACTTTTTATTTTACAGTGCCTACTCAAAAATCAGCGGGCCCGCTTGAGTCCACCGATTCCAAAAATTCTGGCGCCGCCACTGATACTAAGGCAAGTATTCACGCTTCAGCCCTGCTTCTCATCGAATCGCGTACTCTTTGGAAAATTCCTGGATTATTTCTTATAGCAGGATACTATTATGCGTTTTCGCAATTATTTTTCGGTTTGAATTGGCTGCCTGTAAACCAAGGTCTTAAGAGGTCCCCCCAAAAAAATCGAAACTGTTTAGGTCTGGGTATCTAGCTGGCCATAATTTTTTTCATTAAAAGTATTTCAGGGCATGTTAACCGGGACGCCACCGATGAAAGTTTAAAAAGCCTATTTTCTGGAAAAAATGAATTATTATGCTGACTTGGCATGTAATAAAATTGAAAAAAATACAAAGCGGTTTTAGAGATATTTACAAAAAAATGTTTTTTGTACAACTGTCAAAAAAAGTTGACATTTTTTCATCGCTATCGATACGTAAACCTTTTGTTTTTTTAACAGTGAAAAAAAGACTTTTTTTCACGGTGAAAAAAAGACTTTTTTTAACTGGAAAAATTATTTACAAAAAAAACGATAAAACATTACTTTTTAAAAAATGTATTGAATTTTTTTGTACAAATTTACTAATTAATTACCAACTACCAAAAAATCTCCTTTGTTACAATAATAATTGATGGTGAAGTTCAAACAGTTGCTTCCAATATTAATTCCCGAAGCTGGTCCACCTTGCTGCTGATCAGAAACGCTAGATATTCCTTGAAACGTTGAGTCCACAATTGTATCAGTTATATTGATTTGTTTGGAAGTAGAGGAACAATTTAATTTATTAGAAATATTAATTTTATTACTCAAACTATCTTCTATATATCCTTCTGCTATGGCAGCAGATTTCCAACCACCGTGGCGTTTTATAGATGTCATGTTACCCCCTGCATTGGCTAAGAGAGTTGCAGAACTTCTCCTAAAACAGTGACCTGTGTAGCTCTTATGCAATTCTTTTCCCAGCCATTTTGCAATCAAGCTAGGAATTTCCCCTATTTTATTTATTCCCACATGTTGGTCAACACATTTTCCTCTTGAATATTTTAAAAATAATCTCTTTGTGTGTATGGGACTGCCTTAGTGCTCTATACTTGCGATATATCGATATATCTCAATATAATCAGAATTTGAAACGGTAAACATTCTTGGGTAATAGGTCTTTGTATCCGGTATTTTAACAATCAATATAGACCCGGTATCTTCAATGTCATCAATAGTTACCTTCAATAATTCTTCACGGCGACAAGCACCGCTGATTCCCAAAATTAACGCAACCTACAATTAAAAAAATATTGAAATTACTGAAATAATACAAAATTTTGATCATCTGTACCAGTAAATTTGTTTCATCATCAGCTTCTTGAATGAATTTATTAATATCGTCTCTCGATAAAACTTTAGATTTCTTCCCTCGGTATCCGACGTTTTTGTTCTTAATAAAAGGCACCAATTTTGAAAACTTTATATCAATATTTTCTTTAACATTCAATGTACTCTTCAACATTGAGTAGACACTCCATAAAGTAGAAGGTTTTACAGTTTTTGATTTCTCCTCAAAATAGCATATAAGTACCTTTTCAGACACTTTTTGTATATTTTTCTTGCCGCACCATTCACGGAATTGGTTATAATTTTTCTCGTATTGATTTCGCCGGTAACATGTTAGCTATAGCCGAATTTGCTATATCGGCTATATCTGAAGGAATCTCGCTATCACCATCGTAATCTACATCCATTTTAAGTACTTATACTATTTATTTAAAAAATTGCAATAAATATGAACAGCTATCAACGTATGACCACAAAACAAGCAACGTGCCAACAAACCATTTCTATAGTAACGACAGGGCTGTTAACTTGATTATGTGAAATTATATGGTAAAATTTTTTTATAATATACAATTTAACCGATTAATTCAAACTTTCAGTTGTACAAAAAATGTTGTTTGTATTTCGTTTGTGAAATTCGTGTTTTAATGGCACATTCGAGAGAATTTTTCGCCTCGACCTGCGGTCTCGGCAAAAAATTGACACTCTCATATGCCATTAAAAAAACACTCACTTCACGCACTTAATACAAAAATAACTATTTTTTTTAAATTTCGGAAATAAAGCGGCTCGTAAAGCGGTTGCGGACCTATATTCATTTATATATTTTTTTTCCTAAAATCGTCCAAATATTGTCGCCTTTTCGGATTAGCAATCAAATATGAAACACCCTGTATATAAATTTATAAGAAATGTGACGCGAACTGAATTTGTATTTATTTAAAAAAATTTGACAATATTTATTTTCCCAGCTGGCTCTCTAAATAAGTTAGAAAATAGTTATTCCCCATTACATGACCTCATTCAAAATTAAAAAGGGGTTTAACAATAATTGTGTGACTTTTTCTTGTTTATTTTCGTCATAAAGTTTTTAATATTCATTTGTTTATGGTTAATAATCAAAATAATTTGATTACATTATAATTCTTGGATATTTGATTTGTGATTTCACTTAAATGTCGTTTATAATACTACTATAGTGTAATTTTCGTGTGATAGACCTCACGAAATTTTTTGGGTAAAAGTTTATACGTTTTGGGCAAGGTTAATGCTTAATCCACATACAAAATGTCGTCATTTCCATCAAATTGTTTTTAAGGTTTTGAGTCAACGGGGACAGACCGACGAAAATGGGAAACATGATTTTTGTATACTAGGAATCCCTTGCATTTCTTCTCTTCACCCTAAGAAGTTCGATGAAAAATAAAAATACAGATTTAAAGATTAGAAATTTATTAACACGCAAGCAATTAAATAAATTAATACAAATCACACAATAATCGTTTCACGTTAGAAATTATTGGTATTATTAGCGGTCTATTTCAGAAAGGTGTAGAGTAATAAAATTGGAAATTCCGTCCAGTTCGGCTCAATTTCGGTGTCGGCCATAGGCGCACATGGAAGCGAAGAGGGATTTTTAAAAGAAGGTTTGCTAACCTTTTAGTCGTTACTGGTTAGCCTGGTTAGCCACCAAAAGTATTGAGTTTGAAGATAATTTGATAAAGAAAGAACTATTAGCTATAGCAAATTTATACAGACATCGCTTTATGAAATATGCCGCGGAAGATATAGCTGAAAAACATAGTATAACTGTGCTGCGCACACCGCCATATCATTGGGAACTAAATCCTATAAAACTTATATGGGCGTAAGTGAAAGGAATTGTAGCAACACAAAACACTACATTCAAAATGAGAGACGTTAAGCTACTGTTTAATCAAGCCATTAAGTGACACCAGAGAACTGGCGAGAAGCAGTCCATCATGTCATTAAAGAAGAGGAGAAAATGTGGGATTTTGACCACCTGATCGATCGGACCGTCGACCCGTTAATTATAACGTCAGATGACAAAGAATATTATAACTTTTATAATTTAATTTCTGTATAATATATTTTGTATTTTTATATAATGTTTAATAAAAAATTGGTGTACCTATAATACTATGTACATAATGCACGCGTTTGTCACACCATTTTCAGTGTTTGTGAATGGATAACAATAGGCAAAACCCATAAATTGACCCAAACCCGGGTGGTACTACCTGAACTTGATAAAAATAAAGAATTTTGTAATGAAATCAATGCCAAATTATAAAAGTGACCTAAATATCGTTGGGTCGTTCTGTAGTCCTTTTGCATAACTAATGAGATTTTATTACTCTACACATTTCTGAAATAGACTATAGGAACCCGTTCTCTTTGCCTAAGAAGTTCGATTAAAAATAAAAATACAGGTTTAAATTTAGAAATTTATTAACACACAAGCAATTAAATAAATTAATACAAATAACACAATAATCGTTTCACGTTAGAAATAATTGGTAATAGCGGTTTTTACACGTAGACTCTTAACCGCGTGACATGAACACGCGATTGTGTTCGCGATAGATTGCGCAGTTATTCGCACGCGTAAGACTGTGGTATTAAAATTGTACTAAACTGCTGGACAATTGCTTTCGAGCAAGAAAAATTTCGCCTAAATTTAACAACTAATATTTTCTGAACCAGATATAATATGGACCTACGGTTTTGAATGGTTGATAGATTCATCCCTTTGGAAACAATTGTCAATGTTGGATTTTATTTAACTGTCAGAAAATTTTATATACAGGGTGTTAAAGAAGACGATGATTTTTGCTATAATTTTAATGGCGCGGCGTGTAACTGTCACAATAATATTTTTAAATTACACTACAGGTTTATTATACAGTGTGTTTACAAAATTTTAACAAAGATCATTTTTTAAAATTTAATATTTTTGGAAAAAATGTATTTATTAATTTCTAACTTTCTAACACTATACTCATAAACCATAGACATATAGGTGTTTATAAGTACGCCACTGTACATCATAACATTTAGGTACAACTATTGTTACCGAACATAATCAAGCTTTTCATAAGGTATAAGAATCACTCGCTAAGTTTGCACGATACAACGCACAGTGAGATCTAGCTACCAATAAGTTTAAATAAAGCAAGGTTTTCCAAAAAAATTGGTATTTCTTAAAATATAGCAGATATCAAAAATTTGACAAATTACTTTCTTTGCTATGAACCAGTGATTCAATTGACGTAGAGTGATAAAATTTAAAAATATTATTGTGACAGTTACACGCCGCGCCATTAAAATTGGAGCAAAAATCATCGTCTTCTTTAACACCCTGTATATAAAATTTTCTGACAGTTAAAGAAAATCCAACATTGACAACTGTTTCCCAAGGGATGAATCTATCAACTATTCAAAACCGTAGGTCGATATCATATCTGGTTCAGAAAATATTAACTGTTAAATTTGGGCGAAGTTTTTCTTGCTCGAAAGCAATTGTCCAGCAGTTTATTTGGGGTAAATTTTTACGATTTGAAACGGTTTATCAGGCGTTTCTTGCTTGTAAAAGAATGTCAGATTTTATAGAAAATAAAAAAATACTTGCAATTATAACAGCAGGATTAACCAATATGCCAAAAAGAAGTAAAAAATATAAAAGAGACATTTGGATTAACGACGGCGCCAGGGAGAGGCCAGGGTGGGCACCGGCCTACCCTAAAAACATGGGTGCCCACCCAAAAATGAGGGATTCGGTTATGTAATGAAGTTTCCGCAGGGAAGGGGGGATTTGACTATGAACTGTTTGATGAGAAAGGAGTGGTATTATAGGAGAAAGATGTAATAAGAGGTAAAGAGAACGATGATGGCATTTTTTTTAGACGTCAGTTTGGATAAGACGGGAGTTTTGTTTACCCCGCTTATGGCGTTAAGTAATTTTTGATTTGGGTGTTGCATGGGGATCGAGCCCACTTGTGCCCACCCATCCCAAAAATCCTGGGACCGCCACTGATTTGGATGAAGAACGTGCGTGTCTAAATTCTCGCGGTTAATACCTTCCGTCTAATAAAAGATAGTCTTACACGTGGGAATAATCTACTCAATTGCTTTTGTAAAATCGCGCGTTCAAAACTTTTTAGCACAACTAGAAACAAACGTTTACGCTTGGGAATGACCGTGCGCGTCTAAATTCGCGCGGTTAAAACCTTCCGTGTAAGGGCCGCTATTGTTGGTAATTTAAAAGGATTTTTTTGGTTATAATACTAAACTAATAAACATTTTAACAATTTTTTTTAAAGAAATTTGTATACCTAAATCTCTGACAGGTAATGACATCATTACTTGTATAAATAATATAAAAATATTTACTACCTACTCATTTTTATATTTTCTACCCAATATATTTTTCTACAAATACTATTAAAAGTAGGCTTTTTAATAAAGTTTATTGTCAGTGTCAAAAGAATACCAATTAAAACAGTCACCACTTTTATTACTTTTCAAGGGTATGATATAGTATTACATACCAAGTGATGAAAGTAATACTTTTCAATCGGGGAGATATTTAGCACGAGGCGTCAGCCGAGTGCGGAAATTCTCCGAGTTTTAGAATAATCACTTTCACACGCGTAATGTACACTATTTTTCCTACGGCCACAAAGAATTATTAAAAAAACCTTTGATTTGTAAAAAAAATATTTCAACACTCCTGTTGAAAAAAAATATCAACACTAGTGTTGAAATTAGCATACTTAGTATTGTGTCTCACTTAATATCTGGTTTCATAGTTTGTCAATAGGCTTTTCCTTTATTTGTAGTTTAACTTTTTCATATTTTATATATCATAGGAAGAACTAATTATGGATTGACTTCTAAAGATTAACCAGAATGAAAAATTTTAAATTTAATCAAGGAAAGATGCATTAAACATAAATTTAAAAAATCCACCCAACAAGGAAGATTTCAATTCAAAATAATTTAATGTCTTTATAAAAAAATATCAAATACACCTGACGGGATTTGAACCTGTGACCTTGCGATCTGTAGGCTAGAGCTCTATTCTCTACGCTATCGCTACCGATAAAGATTTGTTGTTTAATACATGATACTCTGTTTAGCGCGATTTATTGTTTCTGGTACATAATAGATTTTCCAGTATATTATTAACATTTTTTATAATTTCAGATGGCGTATTTTTACGCTCTAATTCTGAATCACTCGACAAACACATGATAAATAAGTTTAACACTTTACAATTACTGCTTTCTAAAATTTGTTCTTTTTAATAAATAGAGGTTGTCTGTCAAATTGGCACCATATGTTTAAATTAAATAGTGTGCCTTGATATTTGAACACTAGTGTTGAAATATGTTTTTTCAACACGTGTGTGATAAACGGCGCTTTCTAGCCAAATTAACCGTGTTTTTTTTCTCTTTTTCATAGGTGGTCGTAGGAAAAATACAAAAGAAACATTGAAAAATACGATATAAATCAAAAGTAGCTCTTCAATCATTTACTTATTATTACTTACTTCCAAATTTAGATAATTTTTTTTAGATTATCTATCGAAAGTTATACGAATTCAGAACGTACTTTGACACTCTATTGATAGCAAGGTTTTCAGTATGTTAAATTGGTTGCCGAGCCACTAACAACAAAAAAAAAAACAAGATAAATTACTTAATTTATGATTTTTTGACTAAACTAATAAAATATTATCCGCCTATTTTCGGCCCCACTTTAACAGTGTTTGTAGAAAAAATAGTGTATGATGTGTGCATTAAGTGCTTTTTTATTTTGTTCGAAGGAATGTAACACTCGCTGAATTCGTGTCCAAAACATTTCCTCTCACAAAATGAAATGGTACTTTAACACTAACATCATAAATTATCACTCATATGTTAAATTGTTGATATAATTTTATCAAAAAACAAAAACTATCTATCTCAGGAATACTGCTTGGTATCACAACTTAAATATGGTTGTTTTCCTAAAAAAAATTATTTGAAATATATTTGACTGTGGTATCTATTTCTTTTTAAGAATATTTTTGGTAAAATTATAAAAAATAAGATATAGAAGCAGAAGACCCAGAAGCGTGGTTTAGAGCTGCCAGACTTAGCTCTTTAGATCATCTCTTTTGCGTCACACAAGCAGGGCCCGCTCTAGGGGGGAAAAACCTGGGCCCCTGCCCAGGGCGGCAAGTTAGAAGAGCGGCATGATAATTCTAAAAAACATCATAAATCCCCGTTTTGCCTACTTACGTTCCTACGTATATTTGAAGTTTGAACCATTCCAATTCTCAGTTAACAACATTAATTTCCTTTGTTTTGCTGTTTTATTTTTTAAACAGTGACCGATCCCTTTTCTTTTTAGTATTATTAAAATAGCAAACAATTCCGCGACAAAGCATGCCGAACAACGCCGGCACCGGTGCTTTTTTCGGTCATGACGGCGTCGCAGCAAAGGGCTTAATTTTTTTAAACCTGTTTATAATGTGCAATTAGAATGCCTAAAAATTTTTATGTTTTTTTGTTAATTTTCACTTTGTTAGTATTTAGAATTTATTTATGTGCAATAAATACGCAATAAAAAAAAATTCAATATTTTTTTTTAATTAAAAATACCTGGCAAGTATTTTATTTTTTTTAAATTAGAAAAAACATTTTCGAAATTATGTGCGAGACTAGGAAAAAGGCGGCAATTTTTTGTTTTGCCCAGGGCGGCGTTATTGCTAGAGCGGGCCCTGCACACAAGTAATCGGAAAATAGAGCATTCGGATAAGAATTATGTTAAAATCAGTTTGGTATGGTCACATACAACGGATGGAAGAAAGAATACTATACCAAAGCAAATACTAACATGGAACCCAGCGGGAAGAAAACGTCGAGGAAAGCTTAGAATGAGTTGGAGAGACGCAATATATAGGGTTATGATCAGCCTCAGTGGCCTTAGACGATCTGACGGACTGACAGTCTTGAATTATGTCAAACTTTCGTCATTCTAGCATCAGTATTTTTTCTAATGAGAATGTACATCAGTCCGGCCATAAATACGTGAAATTTACCCTTACACGATCATTATTACCGTCATTCATTTATCAAAACTGTTACGCTGAATGGTAGTGTATGGTCTGCTATTGATTTTTGAATCCCTTTTCCGTAATTTATATATTATATATGCTTCTTATTCCACAAGGCAGCCATTTTTTGCTGGGGCTTTTATACAGAAGACAGAAATGTAAACAATAATGTTATATTTGTGACTCTTACTTTGCGTGTCGATATTATCGAATAGTATTAAAAGGTAGGAAAAAATGCCAGAAGGGTGTGTGGAACATAAAGGCCGCCAAGAGGTTAACCAAAACTAGAATCAGAGGATATCCCGACCCTCTCCCCGGTTGACCTACACAAGTTAGTGGAAGGAATTAATTTGAAACTCTTTTGCCTGTAATTTCATTTTATATGTTGCCTTCCCTATGTGATTATAATTTATTTTTCAATTCATGTGATTTATTTACTTTTTAATTCAATACATTTTTATCGTATATACAGGGTGTCCCGAAATTAGGTGACAATATTTTAAGGGGATAAAGTACATCCAAAAATAGGACTAAAATCCTCTATTAATATACCTTCAAAAACGCTTCGTTATGGGGCTAGAGCCCCCCGAATGGAAGCTATGATAAGCGGTTTTTTCACAATATCTCAGAAACTGATTGAAGTATCAAAACAAAATTTGATACATGTTTTACCCATAATAAGACGCAATAAACTGTTTGTTTAGCTTAGGTGTATTTCTTACAGTGGCGTCCCACTGGGTAGGTAGTGAGGAGAATATTGCCCTAACTTTTTTATTTGTAGAATTTTTCAACGCCAGGTGCAATTTTTAAAAGCACTAAAGTCTTCTATTGAAAAAAGATACTCTTGCTTCATTTCGGTAGGATTCACCATTTTTCAGTAAAATCGATTTAAAAATTTTCGGTTTTTAACAAGCCGTTGAAAAGGCTAAGGTGTTTTTTGCATATCTCAGCAAACACTTGAAATTTATTAGAAGTTTTACTAGCGACAAGGCATATTTATTAAAGGATGTAACATTAAAATATTTTTCCAGTGGTGTCGCACGGGGTGGAGCCTAAAGTAAATATTACCATTTTTTTTTTAATTTGAGGGGCTTTCATACTTTTAATGTAATTTTTTTAAATTTTTAAATATTTTGTTAATAAAACCTTTCATTATTGTAATTTGACAGAATATAAGGTTTTCAACAGATTTTTAGACCTTGTTTTTTAAATATTTATTTGTATAAGAGACTTAAAATAAAACAAAAAAGAATAACAAATTGCAAATCAAATTTAATTGTAAAACCACACGGGAAACTAATTCTTAAGCAAATGTTCGAAATGATTTCCATTTTGTTGGATGCAAAATTTAGATCTGCGTGTTATGTTTTGTGAGGCACGGAGAATTTGAAAATGGTATAAAAGGAAAGCTCCTCAAATTAAAAAAAAAATTGTAATATTTACTTTAGGCTCCACCCCGTGCGACGCCACTGGAAAAATATTTTAATGTTATATCCTTTATTAAATATGCCTTGTCGCTAGTAGAACTTCTAATAAATTTCATGTTTTAATATCAAGTGTTTGTAGAGATATGCAAAAAACACCTTAGCCTTTTCAACTGCTTGTAAAAAACCGAAAATTTTTAAATCGATTTTATTGAAAAATGGTGAATCCTACCGAAATGAAGCAAGAGTATCTTTTTTCAATAGAAGACTTTAGTGCTTTTAAAAATTGCATCTGGCGTTGAAAAATTCTACAAATAAAAAAGTTAGGGCAATATTCTCCTCACTACCTACCCAGTGGGACGCCACTGTAAGAAATACACCTAAGCTAAACAAACCGTTTATTGCGTCTTGTCATGGGTAAAACATGTATCAAATTTTGTTTTGATACTTCAATCAGTTTCTGAGATATTGTGAAAAAACCGCTTATCATAGCTTCCATTCGGGGGGCTCTAGCCCCATAACGAAGCGTTTTTCAAGGTATATTAATAGAGGATTTTAGTCCTATTTTTGGATGTACTTTATCCCCTTAAAATATTGTCACCTAATTTCGGGACACCCTGTATACAGGGTGTCCCGTAACTTATGGGCCGTAGAGTAACTCGAGATAATAGACATCAAACTAAGCCGATTATGTCATATAAGTTTTTTCGGATTGTTACTCGTTCTAGAGATACAGGGTGTTGAAAGTAAAAGTTTATTCTCGAAAATAAGCCATAATTTTAAAACGGTTTAATGAATGAATGAATTGAAAGCTGGCAATATTATGTTTTTATGAGCAAGAAATAAGAATTTGTAGAAATTTTTAAGTTTCAAACTAGAGGGCGCTAGTTGCATACACTGAGCTTCATAAATCTATGATTTTTTTTTACCTGTGATATTAGGTGTTTTTCAATTATAGTTTCTTAAAAAGGGCATTTTCTGAGTCAAAAAGGTGTACTTGATTGATCTTAATATCTTTAACGGTTTTCGAGATATTTCCCTTTAAACATCCCAAAGCATAAAAAAAACATAGTAAATAATTAAATTAACAAAAAAAAAAGTGACAATCCGAAAAAACTTATATGACATAATCGGCTTAGTTTGATGTCTAGTATCTCCAGTTACTCTACGGCCCATAAGTTACCGGACACCCTGTATACTATAATTTTCGAATAAAATGGCAATTTATGGGCTGGAAATTTCGCGACTTATAAGAAACATATTTGAGATAAATATACATTAAATCTGCTTTACATAATAAATGTGAAAATGTCGGAGTAAATAAGTATAAAACTTAAATTTTTCACAAATTTTCTTAAAATTGTCTTATTTTTGTTTCAAATTATATTTTTTTAATTTACCTCTCTGATAAAGTATGAATTTTTCATCGATTTATCTAAACAAAGATTTTTTTATTACAAATTTATAAGCAACAACATTTTTTTTAATTGTGAAAAATGTATTTTGCATAAATTCCATAAATTGCCATTTTATTATTTGAAAAATATAGTATATACCATAAAAGTGTATTGAATTAAAAAAAAAATATTTTGACGAGATCTACAAGTTAGTTTTCTATACTTTTTTTGTATCTCTGAAAGTTTTTGAGATATTGATTGAAATATAATTTTTTCTAATATCTAGCTGATTAACTTAAAACTGACTTTTTTTCTACAGAAATCGTTATATTTGAGTTCCTGCTTTCTGGTACTTAAAGTATCGACATTTATGTTGGACAAAATACCTATATGTTTCGAAAGTTAAGTAAAATCTAAAAATGCAATATCTCCCATCATAACCAAAAATAACAGAAATGTTAAAACAGATTTTTATAAAGTTCAGAACTAATTACGATTATGTGGAAAATAAAAATCACTACTTGTTATGTTTTGACAATTTAATCAGTTTCCTGACACGTGTTTTGACCTTCTCAGGTCATTATCGAAGGAGTACAAGAAGATACTAAATTCTACGTGCTTTAACAATGGTATTTATATCTTAGATTATGGTAAATCTAAACATGTAATAAAATTAAAATAAGGGTTACAAAATTTGATGGTCAACGGTGGGTTTTTACAAATTTTAAGGTACCAATGAATATTAATATCTTAAATTAGTGTGCTATTAAGAATGGGGTGGACACCTGAAGGAATTTCAATATGATTATTGACAACATTACATTTGTTTTTTATAGCTTTTTTGATTGCTAATGTTTCTAATAGATTTAATTTTTTGCTTTTGTTGTGTACCTATGTATATAGGTTTTATTTTATTAGAAATAGTGTGATTTTGATTTATGCAATGCTCTGATATTCCTGTTTTGTTTTGATTTTTAAAAATAGATGTTATGTGTTCTTTAAGTCTGGTGTTAAAATTTCGTCCTGTTTGTCCGATATAGATGACATTGCAGTTGTCACATTGTATTTGGTAAACTCCACATTGTGAGAGTTTGTCTTTAGTTACTATTTTTGGATTAGATATGTGTTTGTTTAAGTTGTTTTTGTTAACTTGTATAGGAATGATATTATGGATTTTAAGTTTTTTACAGATTTTTTGGCTAGTGTTTCCAGTGTATGTGATTGAGCTGTATATTCGGTCTTTGAGAATGGGGTGGCCCCGGTAGATAAGTTTTTGTGTTTTTTGTCTCAGTTTTTTCTTTAATATTTTGTCTATCATTTCTGTTGAATATCCGTTGTTGTTGAAACATAACAAGTAGTGATTTTTATTTTCCACACAATGGAAATTCCGTTTCACCAAGAATGTAGCCCAACTCAAATAAGTTAATTACGATTAGCTCAAAGTTTTAGTATGATAAGTCAACCAGTTTACGAGATTAATTAATATTAATTGACTCCCTGCAAATCACCCTGTACTTATAGTATTATAAATAATATTTTAAAGTAGTAAATAAAAAATCACACATGTTGTTGACTAATTTCATCCAAATTCTTTTTCATTTCTTCCAACTTTTTCATATCGCCAATGGAAGAATTGCACTTATCCACAACTAAGCTATGATAAAAGTGAGCGGCAAATAATACAAACGTTATAAGTACTGGTACTACGATAATGGTAGCGGCTACCGCTGCGGTAAAGCTGTAGTCCCAAAATTTAACCCAACATAGGATAGCTACTTCGAGCATAAAGAGGAACAGACCTGAAAACAAAAATAAAATATTGTTAATAAAATAAGTTAGCGTCATTTGGGCCAAAAATAATTTTTCAAATATATTACGTTTTACTTGCAGTCTACTATGTAGTCAACATTTTTTTTATGATAAAACACCTGCACTGTAGGAAAAATCCTTTAAGGCGCTCTGGGAGCGGTGCGTGTGCGAAAAAAGCGATTAACGTTGGTCTTGAAACGTTGAAGATTGTATTCATTGGGAAACACGACCTCAGGAAGATCATTCCACAAAGATGACGTTCTCCAGATGAAAGAATTCTTGAACAATGAAGTTCGGGGAGTACTAAGCTGAACAACATATGGATGAGCGGCAGTGGTTCGCCGTGTATTTCTGTTTTGCATTGCTCTAGGTGGAATCAAGTGGGCAATGTCAGTCGAACACCTGCCATGGAAATATCTGTAAAAGAGAGCCAAATCACCAACCTGTCTTCGATGCTCCAGGCTATCGAGGGTCTTGGTCAGCTCGGGGTCGCCGATCAGACGAACGGCTCTCCTTTGAATGGAATCCAGTAGCCGAAGGGTGTGCTTGGGTGCAGAGCTCCAGACATGAGAGCAATATTCTAATGATGGTCGAATCTGGGCTTTGTAGAGTGTCAAAAGTTGATGAGGTGTGTACAACCTTTTGGTGCGGAAAAGTACACCAAGTTTCTGTGCAGCTGCCTTGGCAATTGCGGCAACGTGATCATGCCAAGACAGATTACCTCCCAGATTGACCCCCAGCAAATTAATAGACGGTGCCAGGGGAATTGCGTGTCCTGCCATGACTATATCCGGTTCTGCAATGTTAACCTTTTTGGAGAAGACTGCTGCCTGGGTTTTCTTAGCATTAAATTCGACTTGGTTACTGTCACCCCAAGCCAAGATTTCTTCCAGGTCATTGTTGAGGCGCAATACTTCATGCTGCCTGCGAAGATGTGCGTCGGCAGCGGATGTTTGGGGAGTCAAGGTAAAAGATGAGACAAGTGTGCTGTCATCAGCAAAGCTATAAATTGGATTTTGGGTTTTCACTAGAAGGTCGTTAATATACAGTAAAAAGAGGGTAGGCGACAATATGGACCCTTGAGGAACACCGGCATTGATGGTGAAGGTGTCTGAGAGAAACTCGTCAATCGCCACTTGCAGAGAACGGTTCTTAAGGAAGCTGGTTAACCATAAACAAAATCCATTAGGCATCCCGTAGGATCGCAATTTACTTAGAAGCCCATCGTGCCAAACACGATCAAAAGCCCTAGAGATGACCAGTGCAACAGCCCGGGATTCTCCATGATGTTCGATGGTGTTGCTCCAAAGATGGGTGACATATGCCAGAAGGTCACCTGTTGATCTGGACTTACGAAAACCGTATTGATGGTCGCTGATAATGTTAAGCCCTTCCAGATACTTTAGGAGTAACACATAACATAAGTAACATACTAAACTTTTAAAACAGTGCTGGTCAGTGGCATGCTGGCTCTTTATTAAAAAAAAACCAACATTTTTTATATTTGTGAAAAATATGAATATTGGTGTCAATCCAAATTTTAACATAAAACGTATTTATGACTATCCAGCGGTTTTCGGGCTCGGTTTTTCATGATTAAAAATAAAGTAAATATCGCTCACCACGCCAAAATTGACGATTTTTTCAGAAATCATGGGTTTTAGGAGCGTAGATCTAAGAGCAGTTTTTGGTGTAAATGCTTAGGTTTTAAAATACTCCTTCTTAAGTGTCGTTTTGTATATCATAATAAAGCATTCTCGTTTCTTCCCGCACTATTTTTTTTTATTATAAATTATCACACTTTTAAATAAATACCTAATTGTTTTCTGTTTTTGTTGTAAAATTTTTTTATTGCATTGGGTTATATTTTTCTTAATTTAAAATAGCTCTAAGAAAGGGAAAATTCAACACATCGATTTGACCTACAATATTACCTAATTTTAAAACCTGTTTATTAACGACATATTTTTACTAGAGTACGTTAATCCCTATAATAAGAACTTTCCTAAAATTATTGTGCTTTTAGTTTTTAATGGTATCTTTTACTTTACTATAGCGGTTTTATGGTTTAGTTTGTTTCATTTGATTATCATGTCATGTGTTTAGCATACGAGTACTACTACTGTCAGTCAGTTTAGCCTTCCTAAGATCCAAAGCGACAAAGTAATATTCTTCGAGCATAGAATTATATGGCAATTCATTGAAGTCCATATATTCTTAACGTTGGTATTGCTGTTCTTGAAAGGTTCAAGATCAACGACGTTCATGGTCAATGTGAAAGTTGATCGCATGATAAGTTTGTTTGTGTATGTTTAGATCTGAACCCCACCGCGACCACGTTGGTGTTTAAATTTTAAACTTTGTAGACTTCCTGGGTGATATTCTTATACCTTTATTGGAACAATTTAAAGGCAAACATATAATCGGTAGAGGAAATTACCCTCAAGGATTAACGACTGAAATAGCAATAAATTTAAAAATCTCGCTTTCTCGTTATAATATAGGAAATCTAAATTATTATAGCAAATTTCTTACCTAAAATGGTCGAAAATGCCCAAGCCAACTCTATGAACCCCCGCATCCTTTCATGCGGACTTTCCGTTACCAACTCACATATTTCCAATTTCGCTATTGACTCTATATTTGGTAAGATATACGTTGATATCATGAGAGCAAAGATATGTACTGCTACTAGGACGGTAGTACACACAGCGAACATTACGAACAGCCACTCGGGTACGTTCGTAGGGGTGTTAATTTGAAGTTCTACCTGTAAACAAATAATTATATATTGGCTTTTTTGAGAACATTTTTAACTGTGGGATAAGTTGATTGCAATGGCCGCTCGTCAAAAAAATAAAACCAGGAGGAAAGTTTATCGACAATATTAAATATTAATGTACCAATACAGCTACCATTTTAGCCCGTAAAAAATAATTATGTTCGAATTAATAATATTAATTTAATCCGAATGTACTGTGCATAATAGGGCCACGCTTAACTCCAATGGACAATAATTATAAACACTCGTGCATGTTGGCGCGCCCCGGCCGACCGTGTATGTTAGCTCAAAGCAAGTGAAGACCCAACGCCTAGCATGGCTTTGATATTCACCGTGGCTATGGTTACGTGACGTCAGTCATGCAAGCAGCATGTAACAATTTGCATTATGATGAAGGGCAATTTAAAAATAGATCAGTCGTATGCACCATTGTTTTAGTATTGGTTCGCCTAACCTTAAGGTATTTATTTTGAGGCTTCGCGAAACTTACGGTTATAGATATCGTTTTTACGTGATTTACTGTGGAATTAAAAAGTTTTGTTTTTATTTTTTAGTTAATTCAGTAGTGTTCGTACCTACTTAGTATTGTGTTTTAAAAATTAACCCAATTAATGACATAGTTTGTAATTTGTTGGAAACTCCATTCAGTCGTTGGACAGATGAGGATAAGAGAGACGTTTTATTACACGGGTTTGTTATATATCGTTTTTCTATTCCCACATTAAGTGACGAGAAAAGTAGGCTATTCCGGTTAACTGTGCGGGGATATTTCATTTCCATCCTAGATAGGTAATAAAACTGACCAATCACAGTGGTCAATTACAAGGAAACCAAATTTACATGTTACAATAGGATGTACAGTGTTGCAACCTTTAAAAATATTTTCCATTTTTATAGAAAACTTTCACGAATGCAAACAATACTGAAAAAGTATTTTATTAGCAGATTACAACCACAAGTGATCCTAAAGAATATTCTACAAATATAACACTGTGCGTAAAAATTTCCCTTCTCCCTTTGGGGACAGCGCCGACCTATTATTCCTCTGTGCTTTGTTCTCACGAACCCAGACATTTTCCATTAGTTGACAAACACTGTTATGGAAATTACATTTCTTTATTTTCTTTGTGGTGTATTTAAAAGCACTGACCAATCATAGTATATTATATTTACTGAGGCTCAGCCTTCTTTTTCAAGACACTAAATTATATAATTTAAATGCGTATGGTACAATTTGTTATTAATTTGTTCAATATAATAAAATCTAGACGCATTTATAATAGATTTATTAATAATGCAACCGACTGCATGAGCATAAAAAATTAATTTCATGTAGCATCATTTATCAGTTGGCTTTCCCACAATTAGCTTAAGGTCTCGATAGTCGAGAGAGTTAAGGCGTTGTACTATGGATCCAAAGGTCGTGAGCTCGAGCCCGGCAACCGGAAACTTTTTTTTACATTTTTTAGCATAAGGTTTGTGAGTTTTGTCGTAAAAAAATATACTGTTCAACTCAAGTGGATTGTCCATATTGCCCTCGGAATTTACTTCCTTGTGCGATATGGACATCATATCCACTCTTGTTGTACAAACTACTATTACAATAATGTTATTTTCATATAGTGACTGGTATTATTTTCGGTAAAATAAATTTTTCTATTATTTTGTAATCTTCATTATAGTTTCTATTAAAATTTATTTAAAAACTTATTAAATGTTACGATATTTTCTAATAAGACATTTATAATTTTTTTATTTACTTTTACTATATTTTATTGTAACATTTACTAGATTTTATTGTAAGTTTTACTAGATTTTATAGTAAGATTTACTAGATTTTATTATAAGATTTAATATATTTTATTGTAAGTTTTACTAGATTTTATTAGATTTACTATATTTTATTGTAAGATTTAATATATTTTATTGTAAGTTTTACTAGATTTTATTATTAGATTTACTAGACTTTATTGTAAGATTTAATACATTTTATTGTGGGCTTTACTAAATTTTATTATTAGATTTACTTACTAGATTTTATTGTCAGAAATCTAAATTATCCTTATAGCTATGATTAAATAATTTCTTATATGGTATTATATCGTTTCTTAACGTTTATTATCTGGGATAAAGTGGTTCTATTATAATTTATTATAGGATGTTGTTTGGATATTATACAGCGTAAGTCAGTATAGTGTCTGTAATAAAGCGATGCGCAAACCAGATACCGCGACCGCCACCGAACCGCCAATGTAAAAGACAAACCCACCGGTTAAAAGAAAATATATCTTATTTTTTACAGTAAAATATAATAATTTCCTATTGGTGGTTATTAAAACTATTAATATAATTAATAATAACTATAAGAATATTTGATAATTCTTGCAATAAATATAGTAAAAGCAAATAAAAACATTATATTTCTTATTAAAAAATATCGTAATTTAATAATATAAGAAATCATTGTACCTTTCTAGTAAATTATATTTAACGTAATTTTATATTACCAGGTAATAAAATGTAATTCTGTATTTTATGATAATAATTATTATACAGAAAATTTAAAAACATGACAATCAGTTATAATAAAACCAGTTTGCTCCGTGTATACACATACAAAATCATTTGGGCGCAGAACTGTTACCTACTTAATGCAAAGTTTAGGTTAACTTACCATGGCTATCATAGCGAACCCAGACAGTAGCTCCGAAGTGGTTGTTGTTGCTTTTAATTTTGCCCTAGATTTGTGTAACCGTCTCCATGAGAGTCCTTCTGGAGTATTCGACATGATTTTGGAACCATTCCGACTAGTCTCAATGTCATAACACCTACAGTAACATTTCGAACTACTTGAGCTGTCTTCGTCTTGAAGAGATTGTAACTAAAATAAATAGATATTTTACAATGAGAAGTCTTTTATCCGATCTATCTTGAACCTTGGGCAAATGTCTTAGACATCGTCTTCGTATATATCTAACCTTTCCAGAATGAATATTTACGTTACTATTGTATACATATTTATATACCGGGTGATTTAATAAGAAAGGTAGCCGGCTATATCTCGGAAACTACTAGGCATAGAAACTCAGGAAAAAAATGATAACTAAAGTGGCCAAGAGAATATCCTGGAAATAATTTTTATTTTAATTTTTTTGCGCATTTTGCCGCAAGACGGCGTAATTGAAAAGTAAATTTTAAAATTTTACATATCTCCGAAAATTCCACATTAAGGTATATCTTTGGTAACACCGTTAAAAAGCTTGGACAATTATGCATCATTTTGGTCTTATGCTCATTGGCGCACCGACTTTAATAAGAGGGGGGGAAGCTGTTGAAAGTGTATAAATCGCTGTAACTTATAAACGACTTATCCGATTTTGGCAAACTAAAGACTGTTTGGAAGAGAAATATATGCACTTCCACCAATCGTATTTAGTTGTCCATAATAGTTCTCAAAAAAATGCTAGAGGGCGCAATTGTAATAATAACACATTTTTTTGATTTTACTCCGAAAAAATAAATCATACGGTATAATTATGATACCATAATCGAAAAGTAGATGAAATTTGCTAGAAAAAATATTAAAACCGCAGCTCAATATCTCCGTTCGTTTCAGCGTTATCGCTAATAGAATAATTTTTAAAACTTTAAATGAAAAAGCGGTTATATATACATTATATTTTTCCATGTGGATATTATTTCGGATTAGCCTGGTTAATTCTGCATAAAAATGGTCTCTTGCGTTTGTCTCCTCAGGCACACCGTTCTTAATTGAAATAATTAAATTAAATTAGCTCGACTATTTATTATTATTATTATAATTAACATTGATAATGAAAAATTTTGTTTTATAAAAATTGTTGGAAATGACCACCTTGACTTAATAGGAAAACTTCCAATCCAAATTCAATTTAGTACAGCAAATGAGTGTTTGACGTTTGAAGAGTAAAAAGTATTCTTATTTTATTTTTTATGATCTTCACTTACAGCTTTTACTTGAATCAAGTAGGTACATTGCCAAAGGGATCATATACTAAAAATGGCAACACAATAAGTTGAAAAATCTACACTTTAAGATTATACCTACTATCAGTTTAAATATAGGTGGCGCAAATTAGTGCAAACCTAACCTTAAACCGACAAAAACGGTTTAAATTTACAACAGATTTAAAACCTTATGTCCGTAAAAGAAGTACCCGGGAGAGGGAACAACACAACCTTAAAAATTCGAAAGTTGTATTCGGCAATTTAACTGTTGTTATTTTTTATAACTTTAAAACTAACTTTAATAGGATGGCGTACTGTATTGACCTCCAACGAAAGGTGATTTAGTTGGTCTTTACAACGTTCTTGTACGTTGGATATATCTCCGTCGCAACAAGCAACGTCTCGTAACGTTGAAGTAAACGCCGTTTACTAATCTTAGGAATTTTAACATCGCGAATGGTCTTTCTAAGGAGACGTTTTAAGCGAGAACTTAAATTGCCGATATTTAACGTCGTGGTGCCAAACTAAAATACATTACCGTAAATACGACGTTTATACAACGTCGGGTAGTGTAGGTTATTTTGGGCAACCATTTTTTGGCGGCAGAACATTACATTTTGCCAAATATTAGTCGGAAGTTGTAGAATTACTAAAAAAATGTTACTTGGCGGTTGTGTATACAGTACTACTATTAGTAGTGCATCAATGATTCGTCATTGAAAAGCATTGTGGTAATGATGGGCTCAAATAAAAATATGGGTTTTAGTCCACATTTCTTGGCTCAAAAAAACGATTGGTGGAAAACCGACCCCACGGTAAAGAGACAACATCGGAACAATAACAATCATACAAAAACTCTTAATAACAGAACTTACTCTAGGAGGTGGAGGTGGTGGTATATATAGAGGAGGTGACTTGTAGCCTCCCATGGATATCGTACTGGAATTGCACGAAAACGGAGGCGTCCTCTCTCTAGATATCGATCCCAAAGGAGTATCCATTCCTTGTGTTGATAATAGTGGACTGTCCGACGAGAGGATCTTGGGTCTATTGAAAGCTTCGACTATATTCAGGGATCTGGGACGTGATGACAAGGGCCTAAGTTGTGTCTGAAATTAAAAGAAAAGTTGAGTTGCTAGCAGTGGCGGCTCGCGGTCTTAAAAAATGGTACAGAACCAGGTATAGTGCAAGTACTTAAACAAACATTGACTAAAAGCCCGTGTAACAAAACGTCTCTCTTATCCTCATCTGTCCAATGACTGAATAGAGTTTCCAACAAATTACAAACTATGTCATTAATTGGATTCATTTTTAAAAGACACAACTAAGTAGGTATGTACAATACTGAATTAACTAAAAAATAAAAACAAAACTTTTTAATCACACAGTAATTCACGTAGAAACGATATCTAAAATAAATACCATAAGGCGAACCAATGCTAAAACAATGGTGCATACGACTGATTTATTTTTAAATTGCCCTTCATCATAATGCAAATTGTTACATGCTGTTTGCGTGACTGACGTCACGTAACCATATTAACGGTGAATATCAAAGCCATGTTAGGCGTTGGGCTTTACTTGCTTTGAGCTAACGGACACGGTCGCTGAGGCGCGCCAAATTGCACGAGTGTTTATAATTTGTCCATCGGAGTTAACCGTGGCCCTATTATGCATAGCTACATTCGGATTAAATTGATATTACAGTTTCCGGAATCAAGTAGGCTAGTGTTGTGGTTGTTGGTATTAGTTTTTGTTTAAAAAGCACAACAACTTTCTTTTGTGATATTGATTTCTTTTATAAATATATTTCTAAACAAGAATCAATTTGAAAGCAGAGGTCAAAAAAGAGATTCATTTCGCACGCATTCTGCTTAGCTATGGTAATTAAATTATAAAAAAAAAGTAAACCTAAATTGTTAATTTTAATTAAATAATTATCTAAGAAGAGCATGTGCAAAAAAGGGACAAACATTACGCATTAAGAAGGACAACATCATTTTTTTAAAGAACTTACCAAGGAATTACTAAGTGTTCTAATGTGTTGTGCGTAAACTAGATCTCCTGACGTGTTGTGTCGTTTCATCTTTCGATGTTGGTTTTTCGATATCGTCGAGAAATTTACTTGCGTTGATTGATCCATTATCTGTAAAAAACAAGGATGGAAATTATAAATTTAAAAACCTTAGAATCGAAAGAGGGCCACCAACAGGGAGGGTTGTTAGTCGTGCATGAGGAAGAAATTGGCAAAAAAACAACACGATTTAATACAGATTTGAAAGGGGGAGTTTTTAACTACTGTTCCGGAAGATGTAAAACACACTGTAAACTACCATTATTTTAATTACACATTTCATACCGAGAGTGTTTTACAAAATATAGTCCTACAGCGAAAGTAGATACGTACTTAGCTCAAATTCTGATATAACAAAGTAATTATTTTTTGAAAAATGTTAAACTAATAAAATTATAGAAGTATACAGGGTGCTACAAATTCGTGAGCGTACAAGGGGATCTCGAAAACGGTAAGACATACGAAGATGGTTAAATTGAGGCAAAGTTGCGTATTTTGGGGCTTACTAATTTAGTGAAAGAAAATTCTAAATATTCCGAATACCTTCGGAGATATCCGAAAAAAAAAGAAATTTTTACTTTTGGGTTTTAATTTTTTGCGCCTTTACTTTTGACTTGGGAAAAAAACAAAAAACACTTTCTCATGGCCGTTCTTTATGTTCTACAAAATGGCCTTATTAGTTTTCAAATTTGACGTTTCGTTCTTTAGATACCAACCTCAAGTCAATATTTTTAAATGCGGAGCTGGAATTTTAAAGACATTTTTAGAGATATGTAAAATTTTAAAATTTACTTTTCAATTAAGCCCTCTTGTGGCAAAATGCGGAACTTAAAAATTATTTCCAGGATTTTCTCATGGCCACTTTAGTTATCATTTTTTTTCCCGAGTTTCTATGCCCAGTAGTTTCCGAGATATAGCCGGCTACCTTTCTTATTGATTCACCCGGTACATTAGAAGTACTGACCTATGTTAGAAAAAAATTTAATAGTTTTGTGTCCATGGGGGATACACCATACTAGGATACAATCACAATTTAGTTATTTCGGAACACAACCTATCCCTCTTTGAAAAAAGCTATGTAATTGTCATTAAATATTAGAAGTATGAACCCAATGTTATTTTAAAAATATGTGTCAGATATTGATAAACAGTGTTCCCTACAGCAGATGGACAATTTTATACAGTGATTTTTATTACCACAATTGATTGGACTATATTTATCGGATTTTGCTTAGTCACCGGTGTTTTGTTCTTTGTTGATTACCTACGTTTTCCATACCATGTAATTTTGTCTATAAACTAAAAGTATTTATTTATTTAACCATAACTATTCCTAATGATAATGAACCGTTTTGTTGGTATTTCACATCTTTTCAAGAACACATCAATGCACAGATCAATATATTATCCGAAACAGCGTTGCCACATTTATTTTGGCGAATCTACTTTTATTTTATTTTGAATCTACTAAAATCTACTAAATTAGGGGAGGGCACAAATGGGCTCGGTGATTTTTGAGTGAGCACTAAAAATAATAGTGAAAAAAGGGTCGCGGTCTCGACATAGGCAGCAATAACCATAACCTTCCTCTCGTTTTCTAAGTGGTGTCTAAAAAAAAAAAAACAAAAAAAAAGGTCGCCGTCCGATATTAAAATAAATAAGTACTTAATTAAAATAATGCCTCGACATAGGCAGCAATAACCATAACCTTCCTCTTGTTTTCTAAGTGGTGTCTAAAAAAAAAAAAAAAAAAAAAAAAGGTCGTCGTCCGATATTAAAATAAATAAGTACTTAATTAAAATAATTTTTACAATAATTATATTGTTAATGGCATATTTACATTATTGAAATTGATATTAAAATCTACCAAAATCTACTAAAGAAAATATGCCTACTAACATTTTCTGAAAAGGAGTGAAAATCTACCAAAAAAGTAGAAATCTACTAGATGTGGCAACGCTGATCCGAAACGACCCATGAACCGGATTATCCGAAATGATTCTTGCTATGCCTCTGCATTATCCGAAATTTCTAAGAAATTGATCAAATCGACATAATGTACTTTAAAATTAAAACAAGTACCAATTACCTCTTTCATGAATTTATAAATATAAATACATACTAATGTACATACATAAGTATTAGAATTTATAATGTATGTACAAATAGAGGAAAGTCGCCTATTTTCGGATAGTTTCCCAATTTCGGATAGCAAGGTATTTCAGATGTTAGACTGTATTAAAAAACAAAAACCTTTCCCTGTCTAGGGTAAGTGGCAAAGGAACCTGTATAGCTGAAAAGTTTTGTATTTCGGTACTTCTGCGTAAGATGGTAGCACAGTAGTTATAAAACGTTTTGGCGAGTTTTTAATTGTCTGTCTTAGCTAGTGATTTTTTAATGCAAAAAAACATTTTTGACTTCTGATTGTTGGACCTGGGTAAGTTAAAATGTTACTTATTATGACTGGCTAGTCAAGATTAATCAAATATTCAAATGCAAAAATTATTAAGCGTCTAACCTAAAAAGTGTGAAGTTGCCTAATTTCGGACAGTCGGGGGTTCCCAATTTCGGATATCCGAAATTAGGCTCCCATCTCTATCGTTACTCTATCTGATACTCGATGGTCACTATAGCCACACACGAAATATTGACGTTATAGAAATAGCACGAACAAACTACGTCATAATACTCATAATATTGAGGATACCACCCCATACCTTGCACAAGATACAGCCTTTGGACCTATCATTTATGTCACCTTCTAGTGAAAACCCAAAATCCAATTTATAGCTTTGCTAATGACAGCACACTTGTCTCATCTTTTACCTTGACTCCCCAAACATTCGCTGCCAACGCACATCTTCGCAGGCAGCATGAAGTATTGCGCCTCAACAATGACCTTGAAGAAATTTTGGCTTGGGGTGACAGTAACCAAGTCGAATTTAATGCTAAGAAAACCCAGGCAGCAGTCTTCTCCAAAAAGGTTAACATTGCAGAACCGGATATAGTCATGGCAGGACACGCAATTCCCCTGGCACCGTCTATTAATTTGCTGGGGGTCAATCTGGGAGGTAATATGTCTTGACATGATCACGTTGCCGTAATTGCCAGGGCAGCTGCACAGAAACTTGGTGTACTTTTTCGCACCAAAAGGTTGTACACACCACATCAACTTTTGACACTCTACAAAGCCCAGATTCGACCATCATTAGAATATTGCTCTCATGTCTTGAGTTCTGCACCCAAGCACACCCTTCGGCTACTGGATTCCATTCAAAGGAGAGCCGTTCGTCTGATCGGCGACCCCGAGCTGACCAAGACCCTTGATAGCCTGGAGCATCGAAGACAGGTTGGTAATTTGGCTCTCTTTTACAGATATTTCCATGGCAGGTGTTCGACTGACATTGCCCACTTGATTCCACCTAGAGCAATGCAAAACAGAAATACACGGCGAACCACAGCCGCTCATCCATATGTTGTTCAGCTTAGTACTCCTCGAACTTCGTTGTTCAAGAATTCTTTCATCTGGAGAACGTCATCTTTGTGGAATGATCTTCCTGAGGTCGTGTTTCCCAATGAATACAATCTTCAACGTTTCAAGACCAACGTTAATCGCTTTTTTCGCACTCGCACCGCTCCCAGAGCGCCTTAAAGGATTTTTCCTACAGTGCAGGTGTTTTATCATAAAAAAAAATACGCTGCGGTGTGTTTTTCTGAAGCAAGTTAATTTTAAATTGGTGACACGTGGAAATGGTAAAATTTGAAAACAATGAACTAGTAGATATTGTGCTAATTTACGGTGAGTCTCGTCAAAGTCCTACACCCAGAGAATTTCTTAATGTTATTCAACAAGCAAGTTAGGCAGAACCGTATTTGATCCATAGTGTAATAAATGAATGTACCTTATTCTTGAGTTTTTTGAAAAAAAGGTATTTGAAAATGTTGTTTATTTTAATGCCTTCTATACACAGCTAACAAAGAAGTATCGACTTAGGAATCACCCTGAATATAATGGGTTTTTTTAGTACCCTCGCAATATGAAGTCAAATACACGTGAACTCTGATCTATTTACTTTCCATAACACAATTGACAACGTGATGTGTGGGCTAATTACGGCACATTAAAAATCTGCGGAAATTATGAGGTCGTCCCAATATCAGCTGATCGATGACAAATTACTGCTGTCGTCTGTCGGAAAATAAGAGAATTGGTTGCGCAGACTATACTTGGTCAAGGATATGTTTTTTTTCCGTGATAGGATATTGGAAACTCGCGCTCACTGTCAATCATTTCTTTAAGAAAAATACATGTTTATATTTGCAGGGATTTTCTGGTGAAGTGGAAATTTATTCACTCACCTGAATAACCGTTACTTACTTTGTACCAAGCACTATTTTACTGTTCCAACTAATCACCAAACAAAACGAGTGTGATATGTAAGGAAACTCGCTAACGTCTACTTCATGGAGCAACATTTTTAACGTCAAACAGTTTTTTATTATTTTTTGTCTTCATTATTGTGTGTTTAATTCACAAAGATTACTTTAGATAGGTAATAGTACCTAACAAAAAAAGAAATTACGTATTTTATATACAATTTTAATAATTATAGTTTTAATAACAATAAACTAACGCAAACTAGACAATTTTTATAAACAATAAAAAACATAGGAATAAATGTAGAAATTACACTTACCACGAAATTATAATGATTGAGGTGTCATTATACAGGGTGTTTCACGGTGAATGGAGTATTAGACGTTTATGGAAAAAACGAGGTATACGTTCATTTTAAAAATTTGGTTGCTCAGATTAATAACCATGGTCTATGCAGCGTTTCTCAAACTAGGGTCCGCGGACCCCTTGGGGGTCCGCGATCATCCCGTTAGGGGTCCGCGAGTTATGTAACCACTGAAAAAAAAAATCATGGAAAATTGGATAAGGCCGCAACGCCACTGCAATTAAATTACGTATTTATCGTTTAAGCGCCAATGACAGGCCTAGACTTGTTTGGCAGCACGATATAATAGTTTTATATTTTAGTCATTAGAAGTAACCGGTTGCAGTTATTTTAAGTTAATACAAGTTAGAATATTTGGTTAAATACGATATTGTGTGGGTTCGAATAGGTTGTGAAGGCATTTTTTTTATATGTAACATGGATATGTGGCTAAAACGGCCATCCAAGTCCCCTGCTAAGGAATTGGATCAAATATCCGAAGGTCCAAGGTAAGTATCTTAAAAAGTGTATATTATTTTTTATTTACGTTGATTTATTTTCAGCATTAAAACAGTTTTGGGAAGAAGAATTAGAGAGGAACATACCCGATCAACTTTTTAATGAAATCTATCAACATTTAAATGACGTGCTTTATTCAGTAAAAGAGTAGTACTTTCCAGAGAGCCAGGAGAAAAACCTTCAAGAATATAAATGGGTTCAAAATCCCTTTGAAGTACAACAACCCTCCTAGCAGCTCAGTATGAATCGTTGATCGATTTAACGTCTGATTCAGTTTTAAAGACGAGATTTATAAAGGAGCAATTGGTAGATTTTTGGTGCAATATTGAAGGTGAATACCCAGATCTGACTCAACAAGCAATTTCAGTCCTACTGCCATTTGTGACAACATACTTATGTGAAGCCGGATTTTCGACATATGTTGCAACAAAAAAAATATCGTAATCGACTTAATGCAGAACCAGACATAAGGCTGCAGCTTTCTTCAATCAAACCCAACATAAGGAAATTATGTGGAAGTAGAAAGCAGATCCATCCATCTCACTAAAAACATTTGCTGCAACCAGCTTACTGCTTACTGATGTTTTTTGCTTTGTTAAAAAAAATAACCTTTGAATAAAAATGTGTAGATTAACTACTAACTGTAAATTATTGGGAATATCATTCTGTACTATGTCATTTTATACTAATGTAGCAAGCGCGGGATGGGGGTCCACTACGAAATTCCGAATTCAAAAGGGGTCCGTGGTCAAAAAAGTTTGAGAAACGCTGGTCTATCGTTTTAAAATATTTTCAGCAATGCGCGGTTGCCGCTAATGCCCGAAACAGGTGAAAACATCGTTATTTTAAATGGAACACCCTATATATTATATTATTATTTTCTAATTTTCTATACAATTCCACGTATATTTTACATAACATGTCATATGTCTAAATTCAATTGTTAACGTTTAAAATATGCCATTTTCAGACTTTGACAAGCTGTAGCTTTGGATAAGTGCATTTAAGAAAAAAATGGTTTTCACCTCCTTATCTTAGTTTTTAATTTTCTATCCAAAAATACCGTTTTAAGATGTTAAACCAAAAAAATGGTTTTACGGTTTAACATGTTAAACCGGAAGTTGTGACTTTTAGATAGAGAATAAAAAACTGAGATAGGGAGGTGAAAACCATTTTTCTCTAAGATGCGCCATTCCAGTGCTACAGCCTGTCAAATTCTGAAAATGGCATATTTTAAACGTCAATGTTTCAAAAACAATTGAATTTATACGTATGACAGTTTATACAAAATATATGTGGAATTAGAAAATAATATAATATATAGGTTGTCCCATTTAAAATAACGATGTTGCCACCTGTTTCGGGCATAAGCGGCGACGTCGCCTAGCTGAAAATATTTTAAAACGATACACTATGGTTGTTTATTTAAGCAACCAAATTTTTGAAGAAAACCCATCACCCGTTTTCCATAAACGTCTAACCGTTCACCGTAATACACCCTGTATAATATAATATATAAAAATATATAAAAGTCCACATTTTTCCCACGCCTCATACTATTTAAGACTAATTTAAAAGTATTTTAGTTTTTATAGGGTTTAAATTATTATACTTGTTTAATAATATTAATAAATGAGAACCACATAGTAGATGTTTGATTATTATCCATTGTTCCCGACCAAAAAAAATTGTCAAAATAATTATGCACAGAAAGACATAATAATTTTGATAAATTTAACTAAGGTGTAAAGTCACTCAGCTTAAGTTAAATTGTTTGGTAATAATAATAATAATAATAATAATAATAATAATAATTATAATAATAACAATAATAATAATACGGGTTACTTAACACCTATGTACCCTACTACAAGTACCAGCCTAAATCAGTGCTTGAGAGTAATTCCTTTACACTGTACTACGACCGGGCAATTATCACCGATAGACGGGTGGCGAATAATCGGCCTGATGTAGTGCTGGTAAACAAGGGAATGAAAACAGCCGACTTGATAGATGTCGCCATACCCAACAATAACAACTTATTGGACAAATACCAAGAGAAGAAGGCCAAATACTCTGATCTGGCCATCGAGATACAACAAATGTGGCAACTTGATAAGGTTCACGTGATACCGATTATCGTATCATCAACCGGACTGATACCGAGCACTTTGGAACAGAACCTTAAAGCACTAGGTCTGCACTACAACACCTTTATCGACATCCAAAAGGTAGTCCTACTCAGCACCTGCCACATAGTTAGAAAATTCCTACTGGACAGTCTATGACACCGACTACAACTAGTCTACTCCTTTTGATGCATAATCCGGGATAGGCTATAAACCAACTTTTGTTGGGAAATTGCATGTCACTTCTAAATAATAATAATAATAATAATAATAATAATAATAATAATAATAATAATAATAATAATAATAATAATAATAATAATAATAATAATAATAATAATAATAATAATAATAATAATAATAATAATAATAATAATAATAATAATAATAATAATAATAATAATAATAATAATAATAATAATAATAATAATAATAATAATAATAATAATAATAAGGTTAAAGATATGCTGAAAGCAGAGAGTATTCCTTTAGACAGTCCCGATATAAAACGGCTGCTAACAATCGTAAGAGACAACATTAGACAAAAATGTAAGGCTAAAGGTGCCCGTCTAAGGCGATACAATAAAGCCACAAAGAGGAAGGTACAAAACCAACAGTTCACCACGAACCAAAAAACCTTCTATAGGACACTGAACCAAGAAGAAAATGACCTTACTCCAGCTAATGACATAAATAAAGACCAATTTAATGCATTTTGGAGTAATATTTGGTCTGACGCGTCCCATTTCAATGAAGAAGCAAGCTGGCTCGAAAAAGTTGAAGCCGAGGCTGAAACTTTGCAAGAAATGCCTGAGCCGCAAGTAACAGCGATCGACATAAGGGATGCCACTAAGAACTTGGCTAACTGGAAATCACCGGGACCTGACCAAATTCATAATTTCTGGCTCAAAACTTTCACCACCCTACACCCTGTTATCGCAAACTGCTTTAGCAAGGCTCTCCTAAACCCCGAGCACTTCCCAGCTCATCTTGCCAGTGGCAATACCTTCCTTTTATTTAAAAAAGGGCAGGTAAACGACCCAAAAAATTACAGACCGATCACCTGTCTGTCAGTGGTGTATAAACTTTTAACATCAGTCATGTATTCAAAAATATACACACACTGCATAAACAACAACCTGGTAGCTGATGAGCAAAAGGGCTGTATTAGGAAAGCTTTGGGTTGCAAGGAACAGCTTACAATCGATGCCGTTATTATAAAACAGGCAGAAGTTAAAAGGCGAAATCTAAATATGTGCTACATAGATTATAGTAAAGCATTCGATTCTGTTCCTCACGACTGGCTAAAGAAGATATTGCAAATATACAAAGTACACCCCCTAATACGCAACATGTTAGGTACCCTAATGGAGCAATGGAATACCAATCTCCATATTGGACAAGAGAAGCTTGGCAATATAAGTATATCAAAAGGTATATTTCAAGGCGACTCTTTAAGCCCCCTCTGGTTCATTTTGGCCATGAACCCACTGTCCTCACTACTAAAATCAACATCCTACGGATATCGTCCCAACTTAACTGAGAATTTTAGAATAAACCACCTTCTATTTATGGACGATATCAAACTCTACGCTGAAAGCAAAACCCACCTTCAGTCCCTAATTCAAATAACCAAGACATTTAGCGATGACATCAAAATGTCGTTTGGCTTAGACAAGTGCGCAATCTTGAATGTCGTACGCGGAAAGACTGAACAAAATCGTGGACTGCTTGAAGGCATAGATATATTAGATGAGGACAAAACATATAAATACTTAGGCATCTCCCAAAACCAACAAATAAACCACACAAGCCTAAAAAGGGAGTTTAAAAACAAATACAAAAGCAGACTAACAAAGCTTTTTAATACTCATCTGAATGCTGGTAACCTTACTACTGCCATCAACACCTGGGCAATACCAATACTTACCTACTCATTCGGAATCCTTAAGTATTCAGACACGGATTTGCACGAACTAGATAGGCTTACGCGCAGGCTGCTAACAAAATTCAGATTCCACCACCCACGCTCTGCACTTGAAAGAATCTACCTAAAACGAAAGGAGGGAGGAAGAGGTCTCATTAATATATATAACTTGTGCAAGTCGCAAGAGACCTCTATGAGAAAATACTTCCAAGAATCGAATGGGGAAATTCTTAAAAAAGTGGTAGCAGCAGACACTGGATATACAGCCCTTAACTTAAAGCAAAACGGATTACCTAACATCATCCGCGCGCTGCCAAGTCAACAGCTTGTAACTTGGCAAGAAAAAGCCCTACACGGCAAATACCCTACTGCACTCCAAAATCCACTCATAGATAGAGAAATGTCATTGAATTGGTTAGAGAAAAGGCAGCTCCACGCTGAAACAGAAGGTTTTATAATATCTATCCAAGACCGTGTCATTAGAACTCGAAACTATGAAAAGGTCATCTTGAAGAGAAATGTGGAAGATGTGTGCAGAAAATGTAATTGTCCCGGAGAAACGATAGAACATATCACGGCGGGCTGTGGTGCTATGGCCCCCAACGCTTACCTGGGGAGACATAATCAGGTGGCTAAGATCATCCACAAGGAACTGGCCCATAAACTAGGGCTAAGGGAAAACCTTCCACCATACTACCAATACTCACCCGAGCCAGTCCTTGAATCCCCTGAATATCTCTTATACTGGGACAGGCCAATAATAACGGATAGAACAGTAGACCACAACCGTCCGGATATTCTTCTCATCGAAAAAACCACCAAGAAAGCTTTCATAATCGATATAGGTTGCCCACTAACACACAACCTCTCTAAAACCGAATCGGAGAAGAAGACCAAGTACTCGAATTTGGCTATAGAGATAAAAAATATATGGAAGCTAGATAAAATCGACATAATTCCGATCATAATATCGGTGGAGGGAGCTATGACGAAAAATTTCAAGCCCAACTTGGAAAAACTGGGCCTATCAGGTTATTTATACCAACTAATCCAGAAAAGCGTCATCCTCCAAACATGCCATATAGTACGGAAGTTTCTAAACAGTACAGGTTAAGATGAATTTCTTCTCTGTACTGTAAATAATACCAGCAATACCAACAAAAAGCTGTGAAAACTAACATTGAGAAAAATAATAATAATAATCTTTATTTAGCACTTGGCTAGTTATTTCTTCAAAATATTACAACAGTTTTATAATTATGTTAGTTACAAATTATATACCTAACACTAATAACAAAAATAAACCCTAATCTACGTGTCCCTCAAATAATGAAACACCTCTCTGCCAAAATCACTTAAACTATCTGCTCTTTTAATCCTCTCCGGGAGGGCATTAAAAAGACATACTTTCTCAAAAAATAAAGAATTCTGTAAGGATGTAGTCTTAACCATCTCAATATTATAATTTGCGAACGAATGTTGTAATCATGAAAATGTGATATTTTTTTAAGAAAAACATTAAAATATTTTGGCAACTACCCATGTATGTTCTATTTTATAGGTCTATTAGAACTAAAAAAAAACTGCGCAAGAAGGAGCAAGTCAAACGTGTGAGAAATCTTACGAATCCTTATTTATGTTCAATACGTTTATTTTTTTTATCGTATCATTGAAGATTAAGTCATTTTTATATGATATCTTTATTAATAATTATTAACATCATAAATGTACTAAAACCTACATAACAGCTTAGTTACTCATAATACATTAGTTACCATCATTTAATACGTTAGTTACGAAAGCATAATACGTTAGATACCAAATAATATTAGAACTATTTTTCATGAACATGTAAAACAATATTTTGACAGTTTTCAAATTTGATGGATACACCTTTGTCTTTAACGTCCACGATCTTAGGTATGCCCTCTGAAGACTGATTAATGACCGAGCAAGCACTCCTTCCCCAGTGCTTAATCCACTGCCGGAAACATCGCCGATTTGAATTTTGCGAGCAATGGAAACTTTCTTGGTCACACTTTCTTCTAAATACCCTCTAGCAACCTTCGCCGATTTCCATCCACCAAGTTCTTGTAGGTCTAATATATCTCCTCCAGCATTAACAAGAAAATTTGCCGAAGATCTTCTAACGCAGTGACCAGTATACAAATTAGGATTTTCAAGTGAGAGATACTTAGCTATTTTTTGAGGTATTTTAGAGAAGAAGAGAATGGTGCAGGGCTGTACCGTACATTTCCCTTTTCTATATGATACAAACAATCTTTGGTCTGGCCTTAACATTGCGTACTTTTTATATAAAAGCACAGGATTAACTTCGCCGTCAAATATCACAGCGAAAATACGTTTCTTGTGGGTTTCTGAGTCGAGAATAGTAACAATCAGCTTGTCCTCTAAAACGTCAACATCGTCCGTGGTCATCTTCGCTAATTCATTAGTTCGACAGGCTCCTCCAATTCCAATTAAAAAAGCCACTTTCATCATTAAAAACTTCTCGTCTGAGGCAGAACACACAAATTCGTTGACTTGTTCTCTTGTAAATACTTTTGATTTTTTTGCTCTATATCCAACATTTTTCTTCTTGATGAAACGTATTAAGGCGCCGTATTTGTCGATTTCTACTCTTTCCTTCAGTTATTAAGTCGCTCGTAACATGGAATATTTCGGCCATAAGGATGAAGCAGAGTATTCCTCAGAGAGTTTTGCGAAATACGCCAGCAATACCGTTTCTTCTGCACCTTAAACATGTACTTTGTTTCGCCACTCATAAAACTGCCGATATTCTTTTTCATAATGGATTTTAGATTTGTCGGGAAGCAAGTTCAACCTTATAATGTTGGCTGCAGCTAATATATCGTCAGGAATATCAAAATCTTGCATGATTTTAATGATGACTTTTTGAAATGCCAAAATGAAATGACATAAAACATTGTTTTTGGTTTCGCATCGCCGTTGTCAATGATACGATAAAGCTTTGAATACAACTCGATTATTAGCGATTTAACACCGTCTCGGACATTGCGGGTGACTCGGCTGTTGCCTCGTCACCTAGTAATGTCCTCGACTATTATAAATCGCATAATAGAGCTAATAAGAGAGAAAAATATTAAAACAAACCGATTCTTTTTGATAGTAAATCAGAACTGGAAACAAAATGATCAATCCGTATGGTTTAAAAATTGTTCAGTCGCTATAAACATTATAAGAATATGGACAGATATGAGAGAAATGAACATCAGCATAGTTACTGAAAGTAAAAAGATCACGAAACGCTCTCATAGAGCTTCAACAGTAAGTAATCTTAGCCATTCAGGCGCTCATCTCCGAGAGGTTATCAAAATAACTGGGTTTAGTTCCATCAATTCTGTAGCACCCGATCTTCAGCTCAGTGAGCAGCATCATTATGAAGATATTGTCGAAAATGAGAGCTAAAAGTTAATAATAATATAATAATAATTGCAATTTTGTCATTAATAATAATTATTATAATAAAAATGTATGTATAAGGCAAAAATAATAAATTATATTTCAATGTATTTTTTCAATACAACTCGATGTTTTAGGATTACTTAATACTTTTTTTGGGTCTCAACGTGTTTAAAAAATGAAAGTTTTATCCGGCAATCCTGAAATATCCTGCGGCATTACGTTCGATAAGTTCAATTTTCTTTTATCGTACTATCAGAGCGAGATTCGATCTCTAATAATGGTGCAAACAAACAAAATCCCTCTAAACGCTGTTTCAAACGTGATTTTCTCGAAATCCACACAAACAGTTTTGTAAAAACCTGTTTCATATTCAGAGGCAAATATAATTATTTCCAGCGAATCGAGAATCCGGTTTCAGGTATCAGGAAAATCTATTAGCGGGATTTTGTTGGCTTGCAAAATGTCACCAATTTGTATAACCAAAATGTAAAAATAAAACAAGGGTAATTTTTATTGTGACTATTTAACTAGAGTGTTTTACACTGGCAAAATGTCATAGCAACGGCCGGTTTTCTACTGGCAAAATTACTATCTGCACCTACCTGGACAAAATTCACATGTGATTTTTGCCGCGGCAAAATTTTAATTTTTGATTGAAAGAAGTTTTGTTACCATGGTTCTGTTAATTATTTAAAATGTCATTGTATTATTTCTTGTTAACAAACGTCAAATTATTTTAGTTCAAAAATGAGTGTTTCTGAAGAAAAAAACAGATTTGGAATACAATCCATTACAGAAATTAAAAAGGCAGTGTCGGAGAATATACCTCCAAATACGCGTATCTCCAAAACTTCCATTTGGCGACAGTTTTCGCAGTTCTTATTGATAAGAGATTATAAGCTTGAAAAGCATACTCCAGCTGAAGAATTAGCAAAAATTATGGAAGATTATGCTTACAACATGAAAAAACTAAATGGAGAGGACTACTAAGAGTCAAGTATCAAAAGCATATGGAATACCACGGCGCAGATGCTACAAGAAAAGTATTATCAAGAATTTAATATAAAAATAGACCCATTTACCGACATTCTTTTTAAATCAGCCCGTTTGGCAAAGGACTTAAAACGAAAACAACTTCAAGGTAACCAAGAAAAAAGAAAAACAAGTTCGAAAGCCCTTACAACACAAGAATTATTGGAAATGATAAAAATTCATGACGAAGACACCCCAGACGGCCTACAGAAAAAAATATTTCACTTATTTTCTTTTGAACTTGCGTGGCGAGGCAACGAAGCAGTGAACTGCAAAGTACATTATTTCCACCAAGAATTAGACCTAAATGAAGAATTTACGGGACGTATCGAATACAATCCCATATTTTCAAAGACTACACAAGGAGGTGCAAAAGCCTTGGCCAGTAGCAAATGGTTGGTAAAAAACAACACTAACAAAGATCTTTGTCCTATTCGTCTATTTTTAAAATTATTTGAAAAAAGAAATACCAATCCAGAAATTACAAGTGACAGGCTCTTTTTGACAGTTCATCCAAATTGGAAGAAAGGAATTTGGTACAAAAACATGCCTATTGGAATAAACAGCATGTCGAAATGGACCAAAATCTCAGCAGAAAAAATCGGCGTAAATACCAAAAAATTTAAAGTAACAAACCATTCACATCGCTCTTCCACTATTTCTGCCCTTGCAAAAAATGGCGTTGGTGAGCAAGAAATTATCAAATTAACAGGACATCCCACGCCAATTCTTTGAAGCCTTATTTGCAGTTAGACTCTGAACATCATTTAAAATTAATTGCAAACTTAAGAGAAAAAGCACCAGATCAAGTAATATCATCAAATCAAAATCAATCAAATAATGCACAAACGTTTAATTATCACAACTGTAACTTTTACATCAATAAATAAGTAATTTTTTTGTTTTATTCTTAAATAAAAGTTTTCTAATTTTATTGTTCTTTGTCTTTTTTCTAGTTAAATAGTCATGTCGAATACCACTCGAGAAAAAATTGTGTAAGCAAAATTGTTCTCAAGGATTTATTTAAGTTTGTTGCTTTTAAGCAAACTTTCATACCTTTCGAAAATTTTGCCGACAAAATTTTATCTCTTGTGATATTATATATGAAAAAAATTAGACAGTTTAAATTATAGTTGTAAAACAGCTAAACTCAGTGACGTAACTGGAAGTCATAGGGCCCCAGGGCAAAAACTGTTTGGGCCCCTCTTGATCTCAACTCAAAAAATAATATACAGGTCGTCCCACCGGGAACCGCTTCGATTTATATATGTAAACCTATACATAGGAAAATTTTAAAAATTTGACAGTAAGCTAATGTTGATAGGGGCAACCCTGCTAAAATAGTTCAAATACTGTGGCACTTCCGGTTATACCAAAAATAGGTGTCAACTGGCTTATTTTAAATGGAGTACCCTAGACATTTTTAGATTCTACGTAAGATTTTAGGCCGATTTCGTATATATACAGGGTGTCCCGAAATTAGGTGACAATATTTTAAGGGGATAAAGTACATCCAAAAATAGGACTAAAATCCTCTATTAATATACCTTCAAAAACGCTTCGTTATGGGGCTAGAGCCCCCCGAATGGAAGCTATGATAAGCGGTTTTTTCACAATATCTCAGAAACTGATTGAAGTATCAAAACAAAATTTGATACATGTTTTACTTATGACAAGACGCAATAAACGGTTTGTTTAGCTTAGGTGTATTTCTTCCAGTGGCGTCCCACTGGGTAGGTAGTGAGGAGAATATTGCCCTAACTTTTTTATTTGTAGGATTTTTTAACGCCAGGTGCCATTTTTAAAAGCACTAAAGTATTCCATTGAAAAAAGATACTCTTGCTTCATTTCGGTAGGATTCACCATTTTTCAGTAAAATCGATTTAAAAATTTTCGGTTTTTTACAAGCTAAGGTGTTTTTTTGCATATATCAGCAAACACTTGATATTAAAACATGAAATTTATTAAAAGTTCTACTAGCGACAAGGCATATTTATTAAAGGATGTAACATTAAAATATTTTTCCAGTGGCGTCGCACGAGGTGGAGCCTAAAGTAAATATTACATTTTTTTTTAATTTGAGGGGCTTTCATACTTTTAATGTAATTTTTTAAAATTTTTAAATTTTTTGGTAATAAAACCTTCCATTATTGTAATTTGACAGAATATAAAGTTTTCAACAGATTTTTAGACCTTGTTTTTCAAAATATTTATTTGTATAAGAGACTTAAAATAAAACAAAAAAGAATGACAAATTGCAAATCAAATTAATTGTAAAACCACATGTGAAACTAATTCTTAAGCAAATGTTCGAAATGATTTCCATTTTGTTGGGTGCAAAATCTAGACCTGCGTGTTATGTTTTGTGAGGAACGGAGAATTTGAAAATGGTATAAAAGGAAAGCCCCTCAAATAAAAAAAAATAGTAATATTTACTTTAGGCTCCAATTCGTGCGACACCACTGGAAAAATATTTTAATGTTACATCCTTTAATAAATATGCCTTGTAGCTAGTAGAACTTCTAATAAATTTCATGTTTTAATATCAAGTGTTTGCCGAGATATGCAAAAAAAACACCTTAGCCTTTTCAACAGCTTGTAAAAAACCGAAACTTTTTAAATCGATTTTACTGAAAATTGGTAAGTCCTACCAAAATGAAGCAAGAGTATCTTTTTTCAATAGAAGACTTTAGTGCTTTTAAAAATTGCACCTGGCGTTAAAAAATCCTACAAAAAAAAAGTTTGGGCAATATTCTCCTCACTACCTACCCAGTGGGACGCCACTGGAAGAAATACACATAAGCTAAACAAACCGTTTATTGCGTCTTGTCATGGGTAAAACATGTATCAAATTTTGTTTTGATACTTCAATCAGTTTCTGAGATATTGTGAAAAAACCGTTCATCATAGCTTCCATTCTTACTTACTTCATCCCCTTAAAATATTGTCACCTAATTTCGGGACACCCTGTATAAAGGTCTTTTTACATTAGTTGATTAAAATCATTTTTAATCAGCTGATGCAAGTTTTCCCATTGAAAACGACCCCTTGCAACTTGCATGTAATGTAAAAATTCCTTAACTCTACGCGTTTTTGACATATTTAAGCTTTTATTATGAATTATATGAATTTTATGTGAAAAATAACATTTGCAAGCCTTAAAATATTTATCAATGTTTCTTATAAAAAGGCCTTAGTTATCTAATTCCTGGTTAACTATTAATACAGAGTATTTAAACCATTATGTGTACCGGAATTTCCTTGATATTCCAAATTTGTCACCACTTCAGTTTCAACTGTTTGCAAACCAAATAGAATATCTACATTTTTCTTTCTATTTCAGGTAAAATTATAGCGAACCAACTACCTCATATTAAAAAATGACCAAAAAACCAAACGACGAGCGTCTTACATTAAGCAGATTTTTTCACAAGAACATAAATACCGTAAAAAGTACAAATGTTTTCGAAAATTTCGACAACGCAGCAAATTTCTGCAGTATAATCGTTGAAAGTAAAAGAATCGATAAAAGAAAAAAAAGGAAAAGTAGAATATTCGGTCCTCAGTTTAAGGGATTCACAAATGAAGATCAAAATCGATCGGACATAGAAAAAGAAAAAGTGGATCGAATAGCTAACAAATTTCAAAGCGAACTTGAAAAAGAAAAGGCTTTTTTTGGTTTTTTTAAAGAATACACGAATTTTACAAATAGATATAGGATACGACCAAAGGTAGGAAAATACCCAGCCGACCCTTCAATTGCTCAATCTATAAACACTATTAAGGAAGAATGTTTTTTTGGATTTTCTGAAAAAGAAAGGAATACTGCAAATGGATATACGAAAAAGACAAAAAAAGAAATCCCCCCTGATTCTCTAGTGAGTAAAATTCTAAATACTAGTGGGGAACAAAGTGATTTTTTTGGATTTTCCAAAGAAGAAATCAATAATTCAAAATATGCACAAGGAATAGACCATGAGATCATCGATAATTGTAAAGAAAGCAATAATTTTCTCGGATTTCCCGAGGAAGAAATAGAACGCGCAGATTTGTTGAGTTTGAAAATTCAAACTGAACTAGAATGTCTTAAAAACAATACGTCTCGTTGTTGTCGAGGCTTCTCACAACGAGAACAACATGAATCCATATCAGACTTGTCAAATATCTTAGAACAGTGTATGTCAATACGTCATGAAATTTATAAAAATATCGATCGGAGAATTTTGACGTGTCATTTGAAACAAGAAAAATCTCGAAAGAAAGTGATTTGTTCAAAGTATTGGCTGAAAAAAGAAGAATGGGCTGTGAAAGAGGAAGATGCTAGTAGCATTAAAGAGAATGGGATGAAAAGTGAGATTAGCGGTTTAGGTTCGTTTAAAGTAGGAAAAAATCTCCCCAAAATGAATGAATTAATAAAGAAGACTGAAAATAGTGAATCCAAGGATGGAACTGGTAGGTATTTAGAGCAGATGCCAGTTTAAGCATATGTACAGGGTGTCCCACATGCGATGCTCATCATGGGTATTTCGGAAACTATTAGAGATACAGCATCGGTCAAATGGGGGCAAAGTTGCGGAATTTTGTGCTCAGTAATATTGTAAAAAAATTAGAGCTTTATTTTTACTTTTTTAAATATTCGAAAAAAGGTAAATTTTGAGTTTTTTTTTTTTAATTTATTTGACTTATTTTAATCGCTACAGAAAAACAAATACAATATCGTTAAAGCAACTTTTTTAGCTTTATACTACCTACCGTGTAAATAAATTAGGCACAAAATGAACAATACAATATTAACGAATAAAGCAATTTTGAAATAAAAAATCATAGAATTTCGGTACAATGTTTCGTTTATGTGGAACTGTAATTTTTTTAAATGCGGGCCTGCATTTTTTATTTTATTTTTTGAGAGCCCTTTGAGGTCTAAATTCAACCATGTAGAATACATAATAATTTTTAGACGTTTTGATGTCATATTTACATCATCAGGAATTTAATAATTACTTTTAAATAAATACGGCTCTGGTGTCAATTACTTAACAATTTTTATCAAATATAACATGCAAATGAATGCGGAACAAACAGTTAAAGAATGAAGTAACTATCTAATATCTATTTATATGTGGTTCGGGCAAATTTTATTACTAAGATTATCGACGCGTAGCAGGCACGTAGCCAGGGAGGGGGCCCAGGGCCCCCCTTCCCCCGAAACCATACTTATAAAGCACCTCAATTATTACCGGGTTTGTTTTTGTGCTTTTCTTGAAGATTTTGTGTTGTGTTTTTTATATTTCCCATTTGAAAACCAAGCAGCATGATTTAAAAAAGGGCGTGGCACCCAAAAAATTTTCGTCTGTGCTGCTTTTTCTTATGCCTTCGGCGCGATTTCAATGGGCCTCTGACGCGTAGATTAAGAGGCTATCGAACTATTAACCAAAACTTACATCTTAATTCTAGTTTTTAATAATAATATATTTAAAGCAGATAATTAGAAAAGAAACAAAAATTTTAAAAACTCAAATTTAGGATTTAATACAAATTATAACAAAGCATGAAAGAAAGTTAAGCAAACCAAAGGCTATGACGGAAACTTTATATTTGATTGTTTGGATTAATTATGTCAACATACGTAGTGAATTTGAGTTATGGTTATGTTCAATAGGCGACATTTAAATTGCGGAGGCTTACTCCAAAATGCATTCCATAAAAAAGAACAACTAATATAAATATATACCGGGTGTTGCATCGTCGAGCGGGACATAGAAAATCCCATGTAATTTTAAATGGGGTCAATTATCGGCTTCCCTAATTATTTTAGAGAAAAATTCTATTTAGGTTTATTAAAGAGCACTAAAACCCACATTCAAAAGAATAACTTTAGATATTTTTGATGAGCCCGTTTACGGGTTATCGCCGATTTCTTTTTAACTATTTCTCCTTTTTATGGCCCCGTATTTGCGGGCACCAGTCAAGGTAAAAGATGACTGTCAAATAAAGTTGTCATTTTGAAATGTGTGCTTTATTGTTATTAAAACTCGTACATCGAAAATATTAAAGGTGTATTTATGAGTACAAATTAATCTGAATAAAACTAAAATAAAGTATCCAATTACAAGGTTAATTATGACAGTTTACATGTTTCAATATTTTACTAATTAATAGGTAGGTACTATTAAATTGTTAGAACTTTAGGATTTAAAAAGATGTTCAAATATTCCTCCATTGACTGCTAGACAATAACCGAGGCGATCATAAAATTCTCTTCTTACATTCGCCAGTTGGTAAACTGAAATTCTATTGCATTCGGCAGAAATAGCATTTTTTAACTCGTCTAGATTTGGGTATTTTTTATCTTTGTATATCCTGTTTTTTAAATGGCCCCAGAGAAAGAAATCATTTGGCGATAAATCAGGAGACCTGGCTGGCCAATTTACTGTATGATTTAAGCCAATAACATTTCCATTAAAAGCACGGTTTAAATATTCCCGGACATCCAGGGTACTATGTGCCGGGCAGCCATCCATTTGGTACCAAACTTCCTGATTTTCCCTGGCGGCATCATGTAAAGTAGGTAAAATATGATCTTCAAGTAGTTCCAAAAAATATTCTGCATTTAAATTTCGTGTAAGAAATAATGGCCCGATAATATTTTCTCCGAAAATCCCAGCCCAAACATTAACTTTTTGTGGATATTGCGTCCTTGTTTCGACAAACCTGTGTTGGTTTTCTTTGCTCCAATATCGATAATTTTAAACATTGGGTTCATTGTTTAAGGTAAATGTGCATTCGTCAGTGAAACAAATGTTTTTAAAAAATTCCCTATCCATGTTTGCTCTTTCAATCATACCAAAACAAAACTCCCGTCGTCGTATTTCGTCCCTATCTCTTAGCTCTTGGTGCTTTTCATATTTGTATGAATAATATTTATGTCGTTTCAAAGCTCGTAACGCTGTGGTGTGATCTAATCCTATGTCATCCTCAAGTTTCCTTGTGCTGATCTTTCCATCATTTTCTTCCACACACAATAAAACTTGCAAGTCCCTATCATTTCTTGCATCTCTTCTTTGTTCCTGCCTTTGCAAGTCCCTATCATTTCTTGCATCTCTTCTTTGTTCCTGCCTTTCTTCACATCTGCAGTTATTTATTACAGTGCCTTTTGTCTCAAATTTCTTGATAGTCCTTTCGACTGTAGATTTTGCAGGTATCGGTCTATTCGGATACAGAGCAGCAACCATGTCTGATACAGTTTGATAACTATTTCCTTGATAATACCATTTAATCATCAATATTTTTTCTTTAGAAGTGTAATTCATGGCTAATATTTTCGATGTACGATTTTTTATAACAAGAAAGCACACATTTCAAAATGACAACTTTATTTGACAGTCATACCTTGACTGGTGCCCGCAAATACGGGGCCATAAAAAGGAGAAATAGTTAAAAATAAATCGGCGATAACCCGTAAACGGGCTCATCAAAAATATCTAAAGTTATTCTTTTGAATGTGGGTTTTAGTGCTCTTTAATAAACCTAAATAGAATTTTTTTCTAAAATAATTAGGGAAGCCAATAATTGACCCCATTTAAAATTACATGGGATTTCCTATGTCCCGCTCGACGATGCAACACCCGGTATAATAAAAGTGCCGAAGAAGAATTTTTTTCATTTCGTCAGATCCATCCCTAGACGCGTTTTACCATATCATGGCTCATCAGTGGATCAGTGGAGCTAGGATCCGACGAAAGAAAGGAGAACTCAAAGCTGCTTATGCAGCACTTGGTGGGACACACCGGTAAGATGTGGCACGGAGCGCCATCTGTGTCGTTGTTAGACACTCTTAAGAAGTTTTTTTTACTGTTTGTTTTTGTTGCTGGTCTTTTCCCGTTTAATTTGTTTCCTCGTAATATATTACTCATATCTGACTGTATGCAAATATACTCAAATAAATGTCACGGTCATATTTATTTAAAGGTAATTATCGAATTCCTGATGATGTAAAGATGACATCAAAACGTCTAAAAATTATAAAGTGCGATTCATGGTTGAATTACTGAGCTTAAAAAATTTAAAATGCAGGTCCGTATTTAAAAAATTTAAGTTGATACCAGTTCCACAAAAACGAAACGTTGTACCGCAATTCCAAAACACGGTAGTATAAAGATAGAAAGATGTTTTAATAATGTTGTATTAGTTTTTCTGTAGCGATTAATTTAAGTCAGATAAATTTAAAAAACAAAAACTAAAAATTTTAGTTTTTTTTCGAATATTCCGAAAATTAAAAAAGAAAGCTCAAACTTTTCCCCCATTTGACCGATACTGTATCTCTTATAGTCTCCGAGATGCCCATAATGAGCTTCGAATTTTGGACACCCTGTACGTCATCACTCTTAATTTTGACGTTTTTAAACCTACCTACTTGCTAATTGGTCCAATTATTCCTTTCACTTAAATTCTTTAATATTTTTGTCATGGCTATTAATTCTTATTTAAGGTGAAGTGGGGTAAGTGGGGATTTGGGACAAGTGGTTTTTTTTTGTAATAATTGTAAAAAAAATTACTTTTAAAAACTAAAACTACAATAAAATGGGTTTTTGGACTTTTATAGACCACAACATATTGTTAAAAATATTTTTTTAAAGTAACACAGCTTATGTCAAATGAATCTAAACTTCGCCTTTTTTTTTACGGTTTGCCGACTACGTAGGCCAACTTGAACCGGTCATCGACCACAAATGTGATCTACCGACTGGGGAGTGTGAAACGGCACCTTCATCCTACGAGATATCCGATTTCATCCGGCCTGTCCGGCGTGAATAGGATGGCTAGGTGTCGATTCATTTTACACTCTTCCCTGAGGCAAGAGCACGCCGTGTTCCCAAGCGGTCACCCGCCCAAGTACTAACCGCGCTCGACACAGCTTAACTTCGGTGATCTGCGGGAACCGGTGCTTAATATGTCGACAGGCCCTTGCCCTTAAACTTCGTCTATAGTAACAAGTTACGGCAAAAATGTTTAAATTTTTTATCTGTACTAATTTAAAACTTAGGTTCAAAGTTTTTACATCCTCAAAGCTGTAATCACTAACGTTATCTCTTGTATTTTTTTAATATTTCAATTTTTCAGGTTTTCAGTTTTAGGTCCATAGTTCCCACTTGCCCTGCTTTTTTTGTTAGTGGGGATTAGTTCCCACTTGTCCCATTACAATTTTTTATATTAATAAAATTCAAAGTGAAAGGTTTTAAGAAGTTGAAAAGTGAGATTGTGCGTAATCTGCAAAAACTATAAGTAAATAAAAACTGAAAAACGGTATTACGTAGTTTTTAAAAAAAAGTTATAGAAGAAGAAATCTCTAACATATAAACTTCTTTATTATTAGGAATTTTTTAAATCTGAAAAAAGCCTGTTGTTGGTGAAGGCGCAATAGATTAACCCACTTGCTCCAGTTGAATATAACATTACTCAAATGCGATTTATAAGTTGAAAACCCATTTACCCCAGTACCTGGGGCAAGTGCGTTCTATGGGTACATTTTCATAACAATTTTTTGTTTAAATGAAATTCTTGGGTAAATAATGAAACAAATTCTGTTGTAATTGTAAATATCACTAATTACTTCCTGTCTAAAGCGCATCTCTGTAACTCGATTTAAAAAAAGTTATGTAGTTTCAAAGGCGACCTTTTATATTTTTAATCCCCACTTCACCTTACTTATTTTTTCGAATAACGTTATTTTCTATGATAATTAGCTTCATTTATTTTAAATAAGTTAGCGAGCATTTTTAACACCGTTAAATTATTACCAATTGTGATAACTTCTTAAGGCGGAACTTTGTGCAGCAAGAAATTTATTTGCAAGAGAGTCTCACCCGAAGTGGGCATACTAGCGAGCTTATGACGTGGTGAAAAATATTCCGTAAACATCGACACACACTGAAACCACGAGACGAGGCGGCAGGTTCTTTCTTATGCTAATGAGTTTCGGTTGATTTTATTTCGAAGATGAGAAATTTGTTTTGAGGAAAATAAGTATTTTACTTGTTATTGTATTAGTTAAAATAATGTATCTAATCGTTATACGGATATATCTTTTAAATTTTGTCTTATTTTATTATTAAAGCTATAGAATATTTACAAAAAATAAAGTTAGGTAGAGCAGAAAGTTTGAAGAAACAGGGTGTTCATGTTCCACCGGGATCCGCTTCGAACTATATATGGAAAACTATACATAGGAAAATTTTCAAAATTTGCCATCGTGGTAATGCTGATGGGGACGACCGGACTAAAAAAATTTCATAATGGTGGTACTTCCGGTTATACCGAAAGTTAGTGTCGGCTAGGGTAGTCATGTTTTAAAAATTGAAAAGCGGGAGGTGGACAGTGCCTGGAGGACAAGTTTTTTTTGAGGTGCTTAAAATAATTATTGATTGATGATTTCTAAACAAAAAGTCGATACCCCGTTGACCTTACGCTGTGGCGTGCCTTTTATATTTCTTCCTCCTCTCATCAAACGTGCTTTCTAAAAAAAAAGGTTGCCCCTCTCTAAGGCAGCTGTACAGTTATTAGGCGTCCGTCGTGTTATCGGAAAAGCGGGAGTTTTGTTTAAGTGCGTGGGCGGCGGGAGGTTTAGTAAAAAGCGGGAGCCTCCCGACTAAATCGGGAGGGTTGGCAACCCTAGTATCAGCGTGTTTATTTTAAATAGAACATCCTATATATTACATTTTTGCATTCTACGTAAGATTCTAGGCAGATTTTGTACAGGGTGGGGACTTTAATTGGAATAAATTCGATATTATTAAAACTGCTGAAGTTACGCCTACAAAATTTGGTATGTGGGGTTTTGAAGCATGCGGAATTGAATTATAATGTCGGCGCAGTTGCCAGATTTCTTAGCTTCGCGCTACACGTAGTAATTTTAATATTTTAAATGGAATGCCCAATTTATTTTTATTGCAGTGCATTGGGCGTGTCCAATTTAATAAGATGCCAAATTTACAAAATTCTATCTTCACTAATTGCTGAGCTCTGGCAACACTGCAGTTCCATTAAAAAGTATCATGAGAATTTCTATTTTTAAAGTTTAAATTAAATTGGCCATTTTGAAAAGACAAGAACTTTTCTTGAAGCTTGTCAATAACTTAGTAACTATGGAGGTAGACAAGCGTCCCGGTACTTTTTAAGGGAACTACAGTGTTGCCATAGCTCAGAAACTAGTGAAGATAGAATTTTGTAATTTTGAGATCTTACTAAATTTGACACTACCAATTCACTGCAATAAAAATAAATAGTGCATTCCATTTAAAATAACAAAATTACTACGTGTAGCGCAAAACTGAGAAATCTGGCAACTGCGCCGACTTCATAATCCAATTCCGCATGCTTCAAAATTCCCACATACTAAATTTTGTAGGCGCAACTTCAGCAGCATTAATAAAATGGAATTTATTCCAGTTAAAGTCCCCACCCTGTATACCTCTACCTATAAATATCTAAGCGTTTTTGACATATTTGAATTTTTCTGTTAAGAATGACATTTGCAAGCCTTAAAATAATTATCAATTTTTTCTATAAAGAAGCCTTATATTTATTTAATTTATGCGGAATTCCTTGTTATAAAGGACCTGCTTTATTAGATTTTTTATAATATTTTGATAACTATTAATTCAGGGTGTTTAAACAATAAGATTGAAAAAACTGCAAAAAGTCTAAATTTTATAATTACTTTTAGTTAAGCATTAAAAAGGGTAAGTTTGTATATTCCAAAAATGTTTAGTTTTCGAAATATTGCTAATTTAATATTTTTATATGGCAATTTTGCTGCATATTTTTAGTTCAGTGACTCTTAGTTGTCTATGACGGCGTTGAAAACCAGCAAAATCTAATTTTACCATTTGAATATTATTAATAAGCACATTGTGATGGCTTCTGTTTTGAAGATATCGATTGGCAAATGTGTCCCATGTTCTTAATATAACTTTAACACATTCTCCATAAATAATAAATAAATTTAAATAATCTTCGTTTGTACAATTTAAGCGCACAGACATGATAATTAATGATGTTTAAATGGTAAGTGACAGCTTCATAAATTTTTCTCGCATTTGATTGTTTTTCAACGCCGTTATAGCCAACTAAAAGTAACTAAACTTAAAATCTGCAGCAAAATCGCCATATAAAAATATTAAATTGGCAATGTTTCTAAAACTAAAATTTTTTGGGATATACAAACTTACCCTTATTTTTAATGTTAAATAAGGAATAATTATAAAATTTGTGTATTTCCATTTGAAAAACTAGTCTTTTTGCAGTTTTTCAATTTAATTTTTAATCGTATTGTTTAAACACCCTGTATTAATAGTTATTAAAATATTATAAAAAATCTATTAAAAATATCTAAAACGCTTAGACATAGGTATAGGACATGGTATACAAGATATGCCTAAATTCTTGCGTAGAATGCAAAAATGTAGTAATATATAGAGTATTCTATTTAAAATAAGCAAGTTGACACTTACTTCCGGTATAACGGGAAGTGCCACCATTATAAAAATATTTTAGCCCGATCGCCCCCATCAGCATTAGCATATACTGTCAAATTTTCAAAATTGGGAGGCACAGGCCTACCCTGAAACTAAAGGTTTTCAGCATTGGTTATCAAATACTTCGTAAAGTCAATAGTTTTTCAATCAAAATTTTCTTATATTACAAATTTTTCACCGTGTTTATTTAAAAAACAAAAGATAAGTCCCGCTGGTTCCAGGATTTATTGACTGTGGTTACTAACTCGCGCAGTATTTTGTCCGTCGCATTCCGTGCCATTATAATTATTTTTTTTTAAAGTGGTATGTTTTTGACGATTAGTTGCGCTGCACCCTCAAAAGAGGAAAAAGTTAGTACCTAGACTTTTTTTTAGTAACACAGAAACAACAGGAGGTAGTACCGTATCGTCGCGCCAATCCGATACAAATCACGGTATTAATGTTTTTTATAAACATAAAGTGATAGGGGGGTAGCCAAAAAAACGTGTAAGTTCTCAAAAGTGACTTCTATAAAATAAAATACTTCGCAGCCTTTTCTACACTTTCTCCACTGTTCAAAAGTGGCTACAAAAAAACAAAACTTTGCGTTTTCAAGAACTTCTATCAAAAGTGATTCCTACAAAAAAAAATGTCGCAGTCGTTTCATAAACTCCCCCTAACAAAAGTTAGTAAAAAGTATATCTACCCCCCCCCCCGGCCCCCCTTGGTCAAGAGACGGGGGCAACAGCCCTCTCTATGGACGCCCATGCCTAACAAAAAATTGTATTTTATTACTCTGCGTGGCATACTGTCCAATTTTTATTTAATACCTACCTAGCTTCTTAGAAGCATTGTCACTATACAGTAGTCTCGCTGCACCAAATTGTAGCTGCGAGCCAATAACATGGACAGATAAATATCATGTGACCAACGCCAAATTCGTGCCTGACAACTACTTTTAAATCGTTAAACCATGGATAAAATAATAAACACATTTTACCTTTAAGATGAATTCATATTTTAACAGGTTTAGACAGACTATATAAACAATATATAGAGCCTGTATAATAAGCATAAAATATAAAAACAATCGAATAGAAATAGATTCATTATGCAACAGTTGGTTTCCTTACTCACTAAGAACCTTCATAAATGGCTTTATTTTATTGCACCTATCACCCTTTACCAAGACAAATTAAACTTTAATTTTAGATCTAAGAGTTAATATACCAGGGTTACCATACATCCTGGGATTTGTCATAAGTTTCCGGTGACCCAGTTTGAGCCTCTAATACCAATAAGCTATTTACCTTAGTATATTTTGTTCACTATCAAGACAATGGCCCATTTCGATAAAAAAACGAAACAAAAAAAATTCAATATAGCCCATTTTTGATTGCAATACATCAACAAATCCACTGCATTTCGTTCAATTCTTATATTTACCTAACATGAATAAAAAATGTTGAAAGCCCAAACACCCGTTTTGACAAAATAGTGAAAGCGCCTTGAACATTTTGCCTTCCGGCGCATTATAAACCATCTCGGTCTAAGCCGAAACATTTATGGCAACCCAGAGTATATAGCACAACTACTAGTTACGTCTTTTTAAAATTGACGCTTATATATTCTGTTATTGGCATTGACAATCCAAAAAGAAGAACATAAAATTTAGCCCAAAATTACCCCCGAAATTACTTCTTGTTCGACCACCTATAATTTTTTTCAGTGTATCATTATTCTCTCTGGATGTAAATTGTTTCACGTCAGCCGAGAATAAATTCAGCTGTATATAGGCAACTTCTATAACATGACAACAAAATTTACCTAAAACATGAGTTGCGCGCTGCAAGATAACGGACTTATTACGACATTGTTTTGTCTCAATTTTTGAAGTCTTAAAGATAAGACATGGAAGTTCTAAGGTACATGGCTATTTTTTTGAAAAAAAAATTCTAGCTACGATATTAACCTTGGAAAAGTGCCTAAAAATACGCACCTTTAGTGGGCATTTTCTTATACATATTCTTATTTTTTTCAAAAAAGGGCTTTGTACCTTAGAAATACAAACATTCCTTTATTAAATTTTAAATTGTCCCGACAAATATCTCAAATAGCCTTTGCAGAATCCTGCAGTAGCGAAACGGTGTTTTTCATCCTCTAAATTTGCGCGTGGTAGAGCCTTAAATTCAGAATCATTTCATATCGCTTAAATGTAAACAACACTTTTTTTTACAAAAACATTTTAAGTTTTCATGAAATATTCAAAATACCATATGTTTTAGCTTTTTTTTTAGAAATGCAAAAAATCCATCTGGAGGTTAAAGCTTTGCGAAACAATAATAATGCACCGCCTACGGAAGACAATAAACCAGAAGTTCCACCATTTATAAAAATTAAAAATGAACTGTTTTTCCCCCCGTTTGTACCCCCCAAGTCCCCTCACATGCTTATCGAGGAGGAATTGTCCCATGACCCATGGGCTTTACTGGTGGCTACGATATTTTTAAATAAGACCTCAGGTAGATCAGCTAGACCTTATGTGTTTTGGTTTTTGGAAGAAAATCCCGATCCGCTTGTCGTATTGGGGAAGAAAGTCGAGCAGTTGGAGACGTACTTTGGAGCGTTGGGGTTGCAGAAGACTAGGGCTAATCAGGTAATAAATAACAATTATCCAAAAAATGTGAAAATACTTTGCCAGAGCGGTTTACCGTCTGAATTTTTTACTTTAAACTGTATTTTTGAAAAAACGTATTTATATTTTCTCACTTTCGGCATATATTAAATAATAATTAACTAAGCAACAACTTAGACGGAACATACAGGGTGTCCCAAAGTCGATGCTCATCATGGGTATCTCGGAAATTTGTGCCTAGTAATATCGTAAATAAAAAATTGAGCTTTCTTTTTACTTTTTAAATTATTCGAAAAAGGCTAAAATTTTTGTTTGGTTTTTGTGTTTTAAATTTATCTGGCTTATTTTAGTCGCTACAAAAAAAACACAACATTGTTAAAGTAACTTTTTTGGCTTTATACTACCGCGTTCTTAGAATTTTCGGTATAACGTTTCGTTTCTTATGGAACTGTTATCAACTTTATTTTTAAAATACGGACCTGCATTTTTTATTTTATTTTTTGAAATCTCTTAAAGCCCTAAATTCAACCACGTATTACACTTAATAATTTTTAGACATTTTGATGATCTTTACATCATCAGGAATTTAATGAATTAGTTCCTCATAAATACGGCCCTGGTGTCAGTTACTTAACAATTTTAACCAAATACAACATGTAAATAAATGCGGAATTTAACAGTAATAGAATGAATTAACTATATCTATATCTACTCTATCTAAAAACTATAATCTATTTATATCTGTTTCGAGAAATTTTATTACGTAGATTGCCGATATTAAAGGGCTTTCGAACTATTAACTAAAACACATATTTAATTGTAGTTTTTGATAAAAATATATCTAAACCAGACAATTTTAAATAAAAAATGAATAAAGAAAATGTTATATCCACCCACACAAGCCACACAACTTTATACTAGATTGTTTGGCTTAATTATGTTGACAGATGTAGTGAGTAGTCACCTTTTTATGTTCAACCGGTGATATTTAAATTGCGGAGGCTTACTCAAAAATGCATTTGAGGGGAAGGACACCTATTTGAATACTTTATATAAAGAAGTTTTTTACTTTTTGTTTTTGTTGCTGCTTTTTCCTTTTTTAATTTGATTCCTACATAATATTCATATCCTGCTATATGCAATTATACTTAAAATAAATGCCAGGGCCGTATTTATTTAAAAGTAATTATCAAATTCCTGACGATGTAAAATGAAATCAAATGGTTAAATTTAGGGCTTAAAGAGCTTTCAAAAAATAAAATGAAACATACAGGTCCGTATTTAAAAAATTAAAGTTGATAACAGTTCGACAAAAACGAAACGATCTACCGAAATTCTAAAAACACGTTAGTATAGAGTTAAAAAAGTTGCTTTAACAATGTTGTATTTATTTTTTTGTAGCGGTTAAAATAAGTCCGATAAATTAAAAAAACAAAAACACAAAATTAAAATTTTTTTTTACGATATTATTGGCCGCAAAATCCCGCAACTTTGCCACTATTCGACCGATGCTATATCTCTTATAGTTTCCGTGATACTCATGATGAGTGCCATTGTACAGGACACCCTGTGCCAGTAGCGTACAGCGGCGGCGCCAGGGGGGGGGGGGGGGCAGGGTGGGCACCGGCCCTCCCTAGAAACATGAGTGCCCACCCTGGTGCCCCCCCAAAATTGATGGATCCGGTTTTGTAATGGAATTTTCGGGGGAAGAGGGACTTGACTATAATGGCTTTTTTTTTTTTTGAAGTCACTTTTATTTTGGGTAGTGCCCACTCAAGCGTAGCCAGAAAATATGCTCGGGGGGGTGTCAGTGGGCATAAGTAGGACATTTTTTTCTGGAGAGAGGGACAGTCGGGGCAAAAAGCGCTGCAGGCGAAAAATTTTCGTTGACACGCCCAAATATCGTTTAAAATTCACCTAACTACTATCAAATTTCGAAAATTAAATAAAAAATAACATTTTTTATATTTTTGAAAAATATGAATATTGGTGTCAATCCAAAATTTTAACATAAGACGTATGTAAGTATGACTCTAACCAGCGTTTTTCGGGCTCGGTTTTTCAATATGAAAAATAAAGTAAAGCCAAAATTGATGATTTTTTCAGAAATCATGTATTTTAGGAGCGTAGATCTAAGAACAGTTTTTGGTGCAAATGCTTAGGTTTTTAAATACTCGTTCTGTGACGTTTTGTATACTATTCATAATAAAGCATTCTCGTTTCTTCCAGTACTATTTTTTGTATTATAAATTATCACACTTTTTCCATAAAAAATGTTTTATTTAAAATGTTACCTTTAATTTTTCTCTTTAAAAATAAATACCTAATTGTTTTTTGTTATAAAAATATTTTATTGCATTGAGTTATATTTTTGTTGATTTAAGATAGCTCTAAAAAAGGGAAAACGGAACAGACAAGTGTATAATAGAAAAATACTTTAAAACATTATTTTATTCTGTTTACTAATTTTTCCTTTAAAATTGCAGCATAAATCAACTAAAACGATATGCGTCCGAAACCTTAATCTCTAAATAAAACAGGACTTTTAGAAGGAAAAGTTTAAAAACTAAACGTTTCCTACAAGACTTTTAGACCTGAGTTCCTAGGCTCGGGGGGCCCTGTACAATGGCACTTTTCTCATAATCAAAGTGTCTCTTAATTTTTAATTTACTGATCAATCAGGCAACTATAATTGTGAGTCATTAATTCCATTATTATTTATGTCACAGTCAAAGTTGCTGGTTAGTTAATTACTATTAAAAATCTTTATTCAACCCATCCAACATTTATATAACTGAAAAATATTAGCCTTTGATATTAAAATTTCAATTATGAATCTTTTAGAGTTATATTTAATAGACAAAAAGTGAATCTTGCTTATTTTCTTTAAGGTATGGAGAATGTCACATGACTTTATCTACAAAAAATGGCAGAAAGTTAGCGAATTATATGGAATCGGCAGATACGGGGAAGAGGCGTTTAGAATGTTCTGTTTAGGAGATTTTTCCTTTGTTCCACATGACAGATACTTAAGAATTTACAGCGCGTGGTACGAAATTCAAGAAAAAAATGCACGACTTGCCGAGATGAATAGTTAGTTGTTGTAGTTATTTATACTTTTTATTTATATACAGTGTTTTAAATGTACATGAAAACAAGTGAAAGAGTATAAGATGTGGGGTCATTACTCAACAGGTTAGCAGGGTTGCAGCTTGTTGTTGTTAATTTTTTGAGGTATTTGGGCCCTAGTTTAAAAAAAAATGTTTGGATTACAGTTTGTTTTATGCCGAGATGTGACAGGATGCACCTGTTAATAGAGTATAATGCACGTTTAACTTTCTTAAAAAGGTCTAGGTGGTCTACTGAAAATATATTTTATCTTGCAAAGGACCCCGCACAAAACCTATGGGAAATGGCTTTCGGCTAATTTTTCTGAACTTTCAGTATTATGTAGATTTTGACGTCCTGATTAAAAGTGTCCATGGCCGTAATCCAATCCTATAACTAGTTTTTGAGTTATGGCCTTTTAAAGTGGGCAACTTCTTACTTTGAGATTTTATGCATTGTCTGGAGTTTTCACTTGTTTCTTAAAAACTATCAACTTTTTTATATTTGTTTATTGATGGAAAAGTAGGCCTTAAGGTTTCTTTCACTTATATAGAATCTAAATATGTACAGGATGTTGAATAATTTTTAGGCGAATTAAATAAATACCGAGGGGTAAACACCTGTGGATTTCTGGTGTACACCAATGTGGATGTCCGTGGATTTCTATGGATGTCCACGGATGTCCGTGGATTTCTATGGATGTCCACGGATGTCCGTGGATTTCAATGGATGTCGATGAATTTAATGTATGTCCACGTGGCAACCGCGCTTCTTTTCACAGATATAACGCTTTGCCCGTGATGCCAGATTGACGAAATTCTTAATCACTTTAGATATTTTTATACATTTAGGAATTTTTGCGTATGTTTTAGGCATTTTTTCGCGCATTTTTCTGTGAGCTATTCAAGAGAAGAAAAATAACTGTCACTTAGAAATCAAGATGTTCCTGTAATTTAATGTTTTAGATATCATCCGGTGGCGTACAGTTTATTTCTATATTCTCGATAAACTTGAAAAATTTTAGTAAGTATACTTGGCATCACTGCGCTCCGCTTTAATCTGTGCCCAATTCACTGTCCGAGTTGCATATTTCGTTCTTTACAGTACTGTTTGTATACAAACTACAATAGCAAGTGCTGAAGTATGTGTGAACTTACCTAAATTAAACAGTAGGTAAGTACGGCTGTTTCTTCAGCTAAGTTTTGTTTAAAAGTGCTTTGAGTGACTGCGATATGAATTCTGTACGATTTGGCTGTACCGAAGCTCAGGATTGTGACATTTTTAAGGTGTTATCACCGATCCAACGTCAGCTAAACGAAAACTCTGATCCCCTTGCTGACACTTAATCCGAAATACACACTGATATGTGCAATTTAAGTGTAACAGGTATTGTTAAAAGATTTTTCTCTAAAGTTGCAGTCAGAAGAGCGATATACTGTGTATGAAAAGGGACCACTAATCCGAGTAACAGTAGCAGATGGAAAGTCCACTGTTATCAAGAAATCTTCATTATGCTGGCTGTTAGAAGAAACAATACAAAGAGTGAGTACTGATAGGTTGCGAAGATTTTTTACCAGCAAATCGACAACCTCTAATAACAGTTCTGTTAAATTAAAAAGAAAGATTTTACCGAAGGGTAAGAAGGCCGTAAAGAAACGACTATGCACATCCATTCATAAAGGAAAGTCAAGGAAAAATTTAATCATTAGAGGAATCGTCAGACAACGGATTTAGTATCAAATACGCTGATAGCACAGACACTGAAACCTTTTCTGATGAAACCCAAAAAAATATGGATTGCTCCGACAATAATTCGCTCGGTAATTTTTCAAATGATCCATTTACAAAAAAGACTTCTGCGAATACTGACACTTCGACTTTTTATCAAAACACAGATTCTATTCAACCAGAATGTGGAAAATATTATGCTATTTATTAAGAGCAACGATGGTATTTGGGCCTAATTACAACAATTGTCAAAATGGAATATGTCGTCAGGTTTTTAAAAACTAAACAAAAGAGCAACAGAGAATTTATATGGTCAAAACCAGATGATATTTGCAAAGTTTTGAAAGAGTTCATTTTTTACGAACCTATAGAGATCGCCGATGATAAATTACACCTAATCCGCATATTTTCGCGGTTTATGCGATATACAAATTTATAAATTTTCACGGATGTCCGTGGATTTCCGAAGATGTCTATGGATCTCTATGGATTTCCATGGATGTCTGTGGATGTCCGTAAATTTCAGTGGATGTCTCAGGATTTCTGTGGATGTCTTTGGATTTCTGTGGATGTCTTTGGATTTCTGTGGATTTCCGTGGATATCTGTGGATTTCTATCACAAAACTGGATTTCTGGTGTACACATTTTAGTCAGGTATTTACCCCTCGATAAATACTAATATTAAAAAATTACGACAATACAAAAAAAAATTACTCCTTTCTTTAATTTTGGAAATAAACGGCTAGATTTTGTTTATATTTCACTATCTTGTAGCACCAAGCTGTGGATAAAAAAAATGGGTATAGGTTGACGTAGAATATATTGCCGGGTATTTTATTTAAAAAAAAAAATTGAAAATTCACGTGAAAACGTAATAAACGGCTTTTAATTGATTCACTTAATTATTATGCCAATTTGTAACAATTTTGTTTTACCATAATTATTTTCTAACACATTCTTATCTTAGATATACAGGGTGAACCAGTTACAATTGAAAACTTTTATATAGGAAAATATAAATTATGAAAAAAAACATTTTGGTATGACTCTAAAATAATCTAAACGTATCATGTACAAAAGCCAAGGTATTTTACGAAAAAAATATTTTATAATTTAACAATAATATTTTGTCATTTGATAAAAAAAAATATTTTTTGATTTTCCTATTAAAAGTTTTCACTTGTGTAAATCATTGTAACTGGTTCACCCTATATATTTAATATAAAAATGTGTTAGAAAATAATGATTGTAAAAGAAAATTGTTACAGATTGGCATAATAATTAAATGAATCAAGTCGTTTATTACTTTTTCAGGTGAATTTTCAATTTTTTTAGGAAAAATAAAATACCCGGCAATATATTCTACGTCAACCTATATCCATTTTTTTTTCATCCACATCTTGGTGCTACAAGATATTAATATATGAACAAATCCTAGCCGTTTGTTTTCAAAATTCAAAAAATGAGTAAATTTTTTTTTTGGATTTTCATAATTTTTTAATATTAGTACTTATTTAATCCGCCTATAAATTATTCAACATCCTGTACATATTTTATTTCTATATAAGTGAAAGAAACCTAAGGCCTAATTTTCCACCAATAAAAAAATATAAAACAGATTATAGTTTTTAAGAAACAAGTGAAAACTCCACGCAATGCAGAAAATCTTAAAGTAAGAAGTTGCTAACTTTAAAAGGACATAACTAAAAAACTAGTCATAGGATTGGATTACGGCCATAGACACTATTAATCAGGACGTCAAGGTTTAGAAAATACTAAAAATTCAGAAAAATCAGCCGAAAGCCATTTCCCATAAGCTTTGTGCGGGGTCCTTTATTGGCTTTGAGACATTTACCTCAGCCTAAATATTAACATTTCTCTAATACTTCACTTGATATCAGGAGTATTCATTTTTACAGTGAAATATACTTAAGTTTAAAAAATATGTTTTGATTTTATTTGTGACTCTATACCAGGGGTTCCCAAACTTCTTTTGTCTACTGCCCACTTTGAGAATAAATTATTTTTTAGCGCCCCCATTTTTTCACCTACTTAAACTTAAAAACCACTATAACTTCAAATTAAATTAATTAATTATTGTGAGCTATATTAGAGATTAAACATTCATTCTAAACGAGACTTTTACCATAACCCGCAAGAGTTAACTTGAGACCTGAGCGCAGTAGGTAGTACACAACGGCGCTCAGATCTCAAGTTAACTCTTGCGGACTACACCTGCCAATGAGAATGATTATTGAAACGCAACTTTATAGTATTCAGGCAGAGTATCTTTTATTCAAAATAAAACAAACATAATCGATTCTTATATAAAAATTAATGTGAAGGATGAATCTGATGCTGTTTAATAAGTTTGTTGATATCAGGTTCCAATTTACTCAAGAACAGTCGCATTGATACAGGAATGCACAAATCGGGTTATTTAACAAAAACTTGTTAAAACATGATTGCCCTCTGTCTATTATCTACGAGAATTACCTATCTAGGAATATTAATAACTATTAAAATGCGAAAGTGTGTCTGTTGCCTTTTTATTTGTTTGTTTCTATCTACTTTCATTTCAAAACGGAGCGACCGATTGACATGATCTTTATTTTATTTATTCAATAAAACAGGACAGATATGAACTACGCGGAGAGAAATATCGAACCTAGTTTGAGCAATCTCTTAATTAATATTAGTTGATGTTCACAAGTTGTAGTCGAGAGCTCAGTCGGTGTCTAAGAGTCCTTTTAGCTAGATGAAATTACAAATCGCCCCCAAGCCTCTACACAACCCCCCCCCCCCTTTTGTTTCTGGGTCTCTTACCGCCCCCCTTTAGGCCTGTAGCGCCAACAAGGGGGCGTTATCGCCCACTTTGGGAAACACTGCTCTATACCATCGAGATAGAAGAAGGAGGCGCTAAAAGTTGTAAATGTTTTAATAAATAAACTTTAACCCATAAGATTTGACTTACATGCAACAGCAGCAAAAATGAAAATTTTTGTTACACTTTTTTATGAACCATGTGACTTGTCAGACGAAGACGGGTAGTGGCATAATGGTCCGGGCATAGTTCGATTGTAAGTAAATAACCCCTGCCAATGTCATTTATGTCACAGTCAATGTTGCTGGTTAAAAATCTTTGTGGAGCCCAACACACAACTGTGTTTATTTCGCACGTAGAAAATAATGACCTGTATCAATAAACAAATGGTGAATATGTGGTTATGCAACTAAACAAACCATAGGAAATAATTTGCACCAAAAGTTTATAAATACGGACCTGCCCTTTATTTATACTAACTTCTGAACTGTAATTTTCACCGTTTTCTTCTTATCCACAACATTTCTGCTAGAACAACTTCGTACGGCAAAAGAAATAATTAATATCTATCACACAGTACCAATAATTTTACACAAATATTGAAAAACTTTTTATAAAATGTGTTGGTGTCATACCAATATGGCGCAGGGAGGGTCTCAATGGTCTATACAATATATTGTATAGGCATTTTAAGCGTATATTATTCAAAAAAGATGTTTTATTTTAGGGATGTTCTAACGTTACATTTTAAAAGTTTTTTATTGGCAATTTGGTTAAAACCTAATACTGTGTGGTATCAAATTGATCGTAACAAAGTGCTATTTGTTTCTAATCTGACGAGCTACCATATTGCCATTTAGAAAAAATGAGTAAAAAAAGTTTAAATTTTAAATTTCACAGAGCAGATAGATTTTGACCGAGGGGTAAACACCTGTGGATTTCTGGTGTACACCAATGTGGATTTCCGTGGATTTCTATGGATGTCCACGGATGTCCGTGAAATTCTATGGATGTCCACGGATGTCCGTGGATTTCAATAGATGTTGATGAATTTAATGTATGTCCACGTGGCAACCGCGCTTCTTTTCACAGATATAACGCTTTGCCCGTGATGCCAGATTGACGAAATTCTTAATAATTTCAGATATTTTTATACATTTAGGAATTTTTGCGTATGTTTTAGGCATTTTTTCGCGCATTTTTCTGTGAGCTATTCAAGAGAAGAGAAATAACTGTCACTTAGAAATCAAGATGTTCCTGTAATTTAATGTTTTAGATATCATCCGGTGGCGTACAGTTTATTTCTATATTCTTGATAAACTTGAAAAATTTTAGTAAGTATACTTGGCATCACTGCGCTCCGGTTTAATCTGTGCCCAATTCACTGTCCGAGTTGCATATTTCGTTCTTTACAGTACTGTTTGTATATAAAATAGTAAGTGCTGAAGTATGTGTGAACTTACCTAAATTAAACAGTAGGTAAGTACGGCTGTTTCTTCAGCTAAGTTTTGTTTAAAAGTGCTTTGAGTGACTGCGATATGAATTCTGTACGATTTGGCTGTACCGAAGCTCAGGATTGTGACATTTTCAAGGTGTTATCACCGATCCAATGTCAGCTAAATGAAAACTCTGATCCCTTGCTGACACTCAATCCGAAATACACACTGATATGTGCAATTTAAGTGTAACAGGTATTGTTAAAAGATGTTTCTCTAAAGGTGCAGTCAGAAGAGCGATATATTGTTTATGAAAAGGGACCACTAATACGAGTAACAGTAGCAGATGGAAAGTCCACTGTTATCAAGAAATCTTCATTATGCTGGATGTTAGAAGAAACAATACAAAGAGTGAGTACTGATAGGTTGCGAAGATTTTTTACCAGCAAATCGACAACCTCTAATAACAGTTCTGTTAAATCAAAAAAAAAGATTTTACCGAAGGGTAAGAAGATCGTAAAGAAACGACTATGCACATCCATTCATAAAGGAAAGTCAAGGAAAAATTTAATCATCCGAGGAATCGTCAGGCAACGGATTTAGTATCAAATACGCTGATAGCACAGACACTGAAACCTTTTCTGATGAAACCCAAAAAAATATGGATTGCTCCGACAATAATTCGCTCGGTAATTTTTTAAATGATCCATTTACAAAAAAGACTTCTGCGAATACTGACACGTCGACTTTTTATCAAAACACAGATTCTATTCAACCAGAATGTGGAAAATATTATGCTATTTATTAAGAGCAACGATGGTATTTGGGCCTAATTACAACAATTGTCAAAATGGAATATGTCGTCAGGTTTTTAAAAACTAAACAAAAGAGCAACAGAGAATTTATATGGTCAAAACCAGATGATATTTGCAAAGTTTTGAAAGAGTACATTTTTTACGAACCAATAGAGATCGCCGATGATAAATTACACCTAATCCGCATATTTTCGCGGTTTATGCGATATACAAATTTATAAATTTTCACGGATGTCCGTGGATTTCCGAAGATGTCTATGGATCTCTAAGGATTTCCGTGGATGTCTGTGGATATCCGTAAATTTCAGTGGATGTCTCAGGATTTTTGTGGATGTCTTTGGATTTCTGTGGATGTCTTTGGATTTCTGTGGATTTCCCTGGATATCTGTGGATTTCTATCACAAAACTGGATTTCTGGTGTACACATTTTAGTCAGGTATTTACCCCTCGATTTTGACCAAAAACAGTCAAGTTGTATTTTTCCCAAGATTTTAGGACTGAAATAAGTAATTTAAACATATTCATAGCCTTCTAGATAAGAGACTATATTATCTAAAAAAAAAAGGTGACAAAAAGTGACAAATGACACATGGTTGTATTTAGAACGTCATATAGAGTTAAAAAAAGGAAAAATATACCAAGTGTCCCATTTAAAAATAAAAAGTTTTTGTCACTTCCGGTTAAACCGGAAGTTTCATAAAGTTAAATCACTTGTCAAAAAATGCAATTTTACGTTATATATAAATTCTCCAATTTTTATTTCACTAACTTTAAAAATCAAAAAGTTATAGGAGCGAGCCACCTTCCGTGGGCACCCGGTATAGTAAGCCTGCTGCATCAGATTTTTTGTTTCAAGATTAAAATTATGTAGTCAATATTTATTTTCAGCCGTTCCGGAGATACAAGGCTCCGAAATTGGTGATTTTGTTCTCATACAATTAACAAATAAAAGCTTTGAGATTAGAGAATTAATTTTTTTTTTGGGGATACGTAATTTTTTGTAGCCGAGCTAACAATGCTATTGCCTAATATGTGATAAGTCAAAAAATAACAGATACGACGCTATTCTAAATTTTTTTAAAAGGGCAACCCACATTTATAATCACATCAGTATATTGCATGTCGCGATCTGATTTTAAAAATATATAGTTGTTAATATTTATTTCCAACCGTTACGGAAATACGCAAACTTTAAAAACTGCATCAGCTACAAGAAATTACGTATTCTCAAAAAGAATTAGGTTTGTTATCTTAAAGGTTCTATTTTTTAATGGGGCGGAAGCAGTGGCGGCGCCCGGATTTTTGGTATGGGTGGGCACAAGTGATGATTTTTGAGTGGGCACTACCCAAATCTAAAATGATGTCTAAAAAAAAGATCGCCGCCTCCCCCACGCTCTATAACGCAAAGGGCAGGGGCATACAAAACTCCTCTCTTGTCCAAATGACGTGAAATAGCGTAGTTAAGAAATTTACAAGTCTATTCAGTTCAAATTATATTAAAAACAATTTAATACAAAAATGCAAAAAATTATATATTTTTTTTTTTACTTTTATGCAAATAACTTTTTTTTTAGCAGAGAGCATAGGTATAGGCATTGCTTCATAGAAAAGACAGGATATTAAATTTCCTATAGAATGACGTATTAAAAAAATTTTTGATAAAGTTTCAATGAGATATGACCGTTTAAATTTTGTCATATTTTTCGAATTTTATTGAATTTATAACAATATCATTTTGTTACTTAGTTTTCAATGTTATATGCAATATTCATCGTATGAGGCCTTTATTATGATATTGCCCATATATTGTCAATATAAGATTAATTCTAAGATTAATTAAGATTCTTTAAATGTACTAACCCGCAGAGTGATATCTACAGTATTAATGGCGTTAATTTGGAAGTTGTATCGCAATTTAATGATCTTGGAGTAATTTTTGATAGTGATTTATCATTTAATGTACATATAGACAACATCATCCTCAAAAGTTTTAGGCTGCTGGGTTTCATAAAACGACACACAAAGCATATTTTTGACATCAAGGCGCTGACAGCCCTCTACAACTGTTTGGTGCGCAGTATTTGGGAATATTGTTCTGTAATATGGAGCCCACATTATCAATGTCACATTGACAGACTGGAGAGGGTGCAGAATAAATTTACAAAATATCTGCTTTTTAAATTGCACTTTCCATATCAAGGCGTTCCTTATGAAACTAGACTCCTCCTATGTGACCTACAATCACTTAAACATCGGAGAAATAAAGCACTTTTGGTCTTTTTATACAAAGTACTCAATAGCCAGATAAACTGCGAGTGGTTACTTCAATCAATTTCATTCCGTGTCCCAGTCCGGAGAACCAGGCAGCTCCAGTTATTTTTTGAACAGACACACAGAACAAATTATGGTCGAAGTGCTTTCATCAACAGGATGTTAAGTAACTACAATAGACATTTTCCAAACTGTGATATTTTTAGAATTGGTCTTGTGGCATTGAAGAGACAGTGATCTGTTTTATGGTGTATAGTTATATATGTTGTTATTTTAGATACCATTTAGAATCTATGATTCTGTAGTGTACTTTATTGTAAATAAAAAAAAATATATAAAACATTGACAATATTATTCACCGTCTGAGGCCGCTTTAGTTTATGTGAAAATATTTGAATATACTGTGAATAACTATAAAGTACAAAATTTTTTTATATTTCTTCAATAATATTGTCAAACTGGATTTCAATGTCTTCGTCGACTTCTTGAAGAACATCGTCTTCAGATACCTCTGGTACTTAAGCATTGTCACAATTAACTCCTAGAAATTCTTTACAGAATATAGAGCAGGTAATTCCTAATTTTTTGCAACCACAACTTCCATGACAATCTGTCGTGCATCCGCAAGCTACTTTTTTCAGCAAACACTCTGGCGCAGGAGGTTCGGTCATGCAAATAGGAATTAACCCATATTTTGACTGTTTCCAACCCCAGTCAAGAGGGTTTAAATTTGTACCATTCCACTGCTGCATTTAAAAATATGTAATTTTATCGCTTTTACCAATAGAATATCAAAATATTTATTTAAACCAAGTATAGGCAAAATAACAGCGAAGTTATATGATAGGAACAGCTTCATTTTTCCGGAACAAAAAAATATCTTGGTCTCATACACGCATTTAGTGGCTACGATACAACTTCCGCATTTTTTAACATTGACAAGAAAAAATTTACAATTAATGTCACTCATGGACTTGTTTTTACGCGACAGAACAACTGAAGAAGAAATATCAGCAGCATCAGAAAATATTATAGCCATGCTTTATGGGCCAACGTTAAGTGGGTAAATTATCAAAAAATGTAAAATTTTCTTTGGCACAATTACCACCAACAGGCGATGTCGCAAAACAGCATGGTTTAAGGACATATTTTCAAATGCAGCAGTGGAATGGTAAAAATTTAAACCCTCTTGACTGGGGTTGGAAACAGTCAAAATATGGGTTAAATCCTATTTGCATGACTGAACCTCCTGCGCCAGAATGTTTGCTGAAAAAAGTAGCTTGCGGATGCACCACAGATTGTCATGGAAGTTGTGGTTGCAGAAAATTAGGAATTTCCTGCTCTATATTCTGTAAAGAATGTGTAGGACTTAATTGTGACAATGCATAAGTACCAGAGGTATCTGAAGACGATGTTCTTCAAGAAGTCGACGAAGAAATTGAAATCCAGTTTGACAATATTATTGAAGAATTATAAAATTTGTTTGTACTTTATAGTTATTCAAAGTATATTCAAATATTTTCACATAAACTAAAGCGGCCATCAGACGGTGAATAATGTTGTCAATGTTTTATATTGACAATATATGGGCAATATCATAATAAAGGCCTCATACGATCAATATTGCATATAACATTCAAAACTAAGTAACAAAATGATATTGTTATAAATTCAATAAAATTCGAAAAATATGACAAAGTTTAAACGGTCATATTTCATTGAAACTTCTTGAAAATTTTTTTTTAATATGTCATTCTGTAGAAAATTTAATATCCTGTCTTTTCTATGAAGCAATGCAATTATAATGTAACATAACATAACAAGTTATGACCACGTTGATCACTATTAAATTGACCTTTGCTGTCAATCCCACATTATAAATCAACCATTTCTGATATTTCTACGATTTTAAAATTATTATTCGGTTTGAATCTAGGTTTAACCTTAGGTTTAAGAGGACTTAAATTGGGCTTTAAGGGCTGGAAATTGATAGCTTTCGCCAAGAGCTGCCACAAATAAAAATAATATTATGTCTTATGTCGAATAAAATATTGGTCATGAACAACTGCCCTTCTGAGTTAAGTCAACATTACCGAATCTACACTCAATTTACAAAATATTAATAATCGATCTTCTGTTATTATTATTATTAATAGAAAATAATTTAATTTTTCATTATTATTACTATGTAAATTGTTGTAATTCTTTTAAGGTTTATTGAAAATTCTTCAAAAAGTAATCATTTGTTTTTTTGTGGGAGTGGAATTCCCCTAATCTTTCTTAAGATATATTCCACATATTACTGCGTTTTCCTTTTTATTTGGATACGGTTGGAATGGCATTTTAAAATCGAGAATCTACAATCCAGGCACGTAGCTAGGGGGGGGGCCCAGGGGGCCCGGGCCCCCCCCGAAACTCAAGATAAAATTAATTTTATGCGAAATATAGATTATAATATATTATTAGTATTATTAGATTTATTAGTTATTACAGTTCTGATTTCGACAATATAGGCATAGGCAACACATTAAACAATTCCTATACTATTAAATTTTCCCCGTGACAGTTTGGCAACTCTGCAAATAGCTTAAATACAGCCAGGCGCACTTCTCCGGATCCGGCCTCCCTTCCCTACCCCCAGTAATACGGAAAACCATGTTATTTTACACGCAGGGTTGTCCTGTCTCACGATTTTGTCTTTAATCCCACGATATGCTAAGTAATTCCCACGATTTTTATATTATTTGTTACAAAAGTTATACTTATATTGTTTTTTTTACTTAATAACTCGTTGCCAATAAATTGGCATTAGAGAAAGTTCTTATTTTTTCTTATAACTAGGGTTTCTCATCAGTTTACTTGTTTGTGAGAAACTGTTTAGTCTTACTCTACCATTGTCTTTAAATCTTCAAGAAAAATCTCTTGATTTGTCATCGGCAATAAAACATAGTAAAAAGATTTTAGAAGTTTTAAAAGATCACAGAGAGAATGCTGCAACAGTTTTTAGAGGAATATTTAACTCCGTTTCAGATCTTGCACGAGAAACGTTCCAAACCGAACTTCAAGTTCCAAGAATTGCGTCAAGACAAACATCTCGTGCAAATCCGCAAACCGCAACTGTGGAAGAGTACTACAGAGTAACGGTATTTATCCCTTGTGTGGAAAATCTAATTCAAAATTTATCTGACCGATTTACTTCAAACGAAGATATACTCCCAAGTTTTCAAATACTCCTTCCAGGCTTTGCTTCAATTGATGAACTACAAAAATTGGAAAATCTATATCAATATTTGGATGTTAATATGTCAATTTCTGCAGTTAAGGCTGAGTACGAAATTTGGTGGAGAGAAGTTGCCAACATTGATCCTAATACCGAAGTCCTTAAAGTGTTAGAAAAATGTAATACTATTTATTATCCTACAATAAACCATTTACTGTCAGTTTTGGCAACGTTACCAGTAACAACTGCCAGTGTCGAAAGATCTTTTTCGACAATGAAAAGAGTGAAAACTTTGCCTCGTAATCTAATGGGAGATAAAAGACTGAGTGCCCTCGCCATGGTTTCTATTAACTGGGACATTAGGTACTGTTAATCCCAACCGAGTAATTGATATCATGGCAGCAAAAACCAACAGAAGATTGTTATTATAATAATTATTATTGTCATAGTAGATACCTATAGTATTTAATATTTATAGTACCTATGTAATATTAAAAATACATATTTGTTTAACATTTTAAGATACCATAAACCCAATACGAAAAAAATAAGATTTTTGTTGATACAGTTGAAAACCAAAACCACTATAATTCAAAAAAGGGCGTGGCACCCAAAAATTTTCGTGGGCCCCCCCCGAGAAGAAATCCTGGCTACGTGCCTGACAATAACTCCTCGTGATATCAAACTACAGTAAATATTACGAATTTTTTTACAGCTAATTGCATCAAAGATTACGTTATTATGTTGTTATTGCCGATAATTTCATTGCTTGTTATACCTTTAAAAAATAATTATTGTTCATTATTTTCAACAGAAAATTGTTGAGGTAGGACCTCCTAAATTCATTGGTAGATTTATTTTGATACCACATGATATGTTTACTATAAAAGTCATTAATTTATTGTAATTTATTTAGTGACCGGATTTCAACCTTACTATCAGGGATAGAATCGGGAGCGTTATGCAACCGCTTACATGGTACCTGAAAATATACAGTGGGATTCAAATGTACTTAAATAAACCATGTTCTTTATCGGCTTCGTTTCGGAAATACAAAGTGTCCAAACATTTTTAAATAATTAATAAAGGAATGTAGAATAACATATCTTAACTTAATATTTTAGATGGAAAAATACCACTTGTGGTACCTTTTTAAAGCTCTTCTAAAGAGGGAATTGACGGTGTTACCTACATATAATAATTGAGAAATTCCAATACATCGTACAGAAAAAAATTAAACCCTGTTTAAATATATTAGTTTAATAATATATAATAATCTGATTAAAAAAAATAAATTATTTTACTTTTAAACATCATTTTAAAAATCATTTTCTCGGATTGGAAGACTTTATTAATTACGTACAGTTCACTCTATAAGTAAATAGTATATTATATAACAAGTGATGAAAGTAATACTTTTCAAATGCGAGGAGATATTTAGCACGTGGCGTCAGCCGAGTGCGGAAATTCTCCGAGTTTTAGAATAATCACTTTCACACGAGTAATGTATAGGTACTATTTTTCCTACGACCACAAAGAACTATTGATTGATTTGTGAAAAAAATATTTTAACATTAGTGTTGAAAAAAAAATATCAACACTGGTGTTGAAATTGGCATACCTACTTAGGATTATGTTCCACTTAATATCTGGCTTGATAGTTTGTCAGGCTTTTCCTTTATTTGTAGTTTAACTTTTTTATTTTTCCATATTTTATATATTATAGGAAGAACTATAATCCTGAATTGACTTCTAGATTAACCAGAATGAAAAATTTTAAATATAATCAAGAAAAGATGCATTAAACATAAATTTAAAAAATGCACCCAACAAGGAAGATTTAAAATCAAAATAATTCTATAAATTATTTAATGTTTTTATAAAAAAAAGTCAAATACTCCTGATGGGATTTGAACCTGTCACCGTGCGATCTGTAGGCAAGAGTTATATTCTCTACGCTATCGCTACCGATAAAGATTTGTTGTTTGATACATGACACTCTCTTCAGCGCGATTTGTTTTTTCTAGTAATAGATTTTCCAGTATATTATTTATAATTTCCGATGGCGTATTTTCACACTACAATTCTGAATCACTCGACAAATATATGATAAATAAGTTAAAGACTTTACAATTACTGCTTTCTAAAATGTATTCTTTTCAATAAATAGGGGTGGTCTGTCAAATTGGACTAGGATCTTTATTGATCCAAATTTTAAGCAAGGCTAGGCGTATAACTCCTCTTAATTGTTGATAAAACATTAGCTAAAAACTAGTACATTATGTTCGTGTTGTGTGAGGGGTTTGAACCTGGGTCCCTCATTGTCGTGGTAGCCTGTATGGACCTGCCTGGTGTTGTGGTTGGTGGGAATGGCGGATTAGGGTTCTGGCTTTGTTCTGCTATGTTGAAGTAATTGTTGCTGGTGTTCGTGATGTAGTCTTGGATCGTTTCCATTTTAAGGTCTCTGTGTAATGTAGTATTACGTACAAACCATGGTGCGTTAGTTATTATTCGTAGCAATTTGTTTTGATATGTTTGTATTTTGCTTTTCCCCGTCATGCAGAGTGTTGACCATGATGGGGCGGCATACAGTAGTGCTGGTCTTATGCATAGTTTGTAGATGGTAACTTTGTTGCGGGTGTTTAGCTTGCTATTTCTATGTATTAGTGGATAGTACTGGTGCAGGAGCCTGTTTGCTTTGGTTAATGTTTGGGCCAGGTGTTCCTTTCAGATAAGCTTGGAGTCTAAGTGTAAACCCAGATATTTGGCTTTTTTGGACCATGTCAGTTGGGTGTTATTTAATATGATTTGCCTGGGTAGCGGTTTCCTAGATTTGGTGAATATAATTTCCTGTGTTTTTTGTGGGTTTAGGGTGATTTTCCATTTAGTCATCCATTTGGCTATTTCGTTTATGTGTCTTTGGAGTGTTACTGCAATGGTGTTCATATATATTACTGTTGTAACCATGGCTGTATCGTCGGCGAACAAAAACAGTTGGTTTTCGGGATCATGTTGGATGTCTGCCATGTAGATGTTAAATAGGTGGGGTGAGAGAGGGGAACCTTCGGGGACTCCTGCTATATTCTCTACGCTATCGCTACCGACAAAGATTTGTTGTTTGAAACATGACACTCTCTTCAGAGTGATTTGTTTTTTCTAGTAATAGATTTTCCAGTATATTATTTATAATTTCCGATGGCGTATTTTCACACTACAATTCTGAACCACTCGACAAATATATGATAAATAAGTTAAAGACTTTACAATTACTGCTTTCTAAAATGTATTCTTTTCAATAAATAGGGGTGGTCTGTCAAATTGGCACCATATGTTTAAATTAAATAGTGTGCCTTGTATTTCAACTCTAGAGTTGAAATATTTTTTTTTCAACACGCGTGTGATATTCGGCGCTCTCGAGCCAAGTTAACCGTGCTTTTTTTCTCATTTTCATAGGTAGTCGTAGAAAAAGAATAAAAATGCACAACTTATGATGCCTAGTATAACAATCAAGTTAGCCTTGTACCACTCAAATCGTGACATTTATCTATCTTGACATTGTCATTATTTGAGATTTGAAGTTCAAATTGATACTTTATAAATTATAAACCGATCTTTAATTTATTAGTAAGGCTCGTAGAAACAGTATTGCCGTACTCACCGCTACGCGTCTCGTGCGTAATATGCTTTTTACCACACTTAATACGTAATTTATGATATACAACCAAAATAGAAATAGTTATTTATTATACAAGGGAAAAAAGCATTAGATTTTAGCTCGAGAGCTAAAATCTAATATTTTTCCCGTGTATAATACACTATTTTTTTCTGTGACGGGAAGAACGACGATATTATTACAATATATTAAAGTCAAAAAAGTATCGATGTGAAATTTGACTTTTTAAACTAGTAGGTAGGCTGTTTTACTTATAACGACAATTGGACCTGCGTTTCTAAGGAAACCTTTAAAATAATCAAATATCTGTCATATTAATTCCGTGATTTAATATAATACGAGTTCGTTATAAAAAGTAAGACCTTTAGTGGTTATTTAGTAGTTATTTTAAATAATATAAAGTTTAAAATGTCTGATTCTGAGTTTTCTCTGACTCCACCGGAATTAGTAGAAGTAGCAAAAGTAGCGCCACAAAAATTATTGCCAGCTAAATCGCGCCAAATTTACGAAAACGCGTTTTCAAGATTTATGTAATGGAAGATTAAAAAGGCATGCAGTTCTTTGTTTTTGGCCTATTTTTCGGAACTGACACAACAACAAAAGCCATCAACAGTGTGGTCGAATTATTCAATGATTTTAAGTATGTTACAATCCAATAATAATGTAGACATTTCAAAATATTTCAAACTAATTACATTTCTAAAACAAAATGGGAAATGTTACACGCCCAAGAAAGCTGCGATTTTTACGAGTACAAATATTAGTGATTTTTTAAATAATGCTCCCGATGAAGTTTATTTAATGGCCAAGGTTGTTGTTTTACTTCGATTGCAGGAGCTTGTCGAATTTGCGAAATCAGCCAGGTAACATTGGATGATATTGAAGATTCGGGAACGTTATTAATTGTGAAAATTAAGCAAACAAAGAATGATGTCAACAGGAGATTTGTAGTTACTGAAAAATATATTAAATTTTACCGAATGTACTTACATAGACCTTCGTCCAACAGCAGCAAAGGATCGCCGCCTATTTTATGCATATCACAATGGAAAATGTATCAATCAAGTTGTGGGTAAAAATCAGTTTTATAAGGTACCCCAAACAGTAGCTAATTTTCTTCAACTTAAAAATGTTACCTTACCGACCCTTACGGTCGCTGAAGGGTATGTTGATGAATCGGTAGCACACAGGACAGAAATAGCTAATAAAGTGTTTAGATAGAACCTGTGGCAGTGCTGAAAGAACACCCGATTTGCGACTAGGTACAATTTCAACACGAGAAAATTCGACTGTACCGAATAGTAAAATGAACATGTCATGCATGCAATGCACATTTAATAATTGTACTTTTTGATTTAAAGAAAATGTAACTTTTTGTATAATAAAATATTCTAAAATTAAATATCTACCTTCACTTATGTGTGTATATTATATCGGGGAAAAAAGTAATCACTTTTTCCCGGGGACAAAAGTAATTTCACAAAAAGTGACATTTTATTACCTGTCAACAGAGATAAAATGTCAAACTTTTTTCCCGTCGCAGAAAAAACAATTATTTGAGCATTGAACAAAATATACTTATTTGAATTGATCTAAAGTAGGAAAGTGGCACAAAAATATGTCACGAGCACAGTCTGATATATAATAAATATGTTTTTCTTTAAGAATTTATTTGGTAAAGGTGGGTACCTTATACAAACGAAACCACAGTTATAAACCTAACGCTATTATTAATAAAGAGCTCGTCATCAGCACCTGCTTTGCCAAATACGCGGGGAAGTAAATCCCCGAATAAAACCACTTGGAAGTTTGGTAGTAACTAGTTTCTCTGGTATTAACCGCCTTGAAATAAATATACTGTAAAAGATATAATCGTCATCAATAATATAATAATTAATTCCATATAGAATCCCAAAATGTTTGGTATTTTACACCCACTAACTTTGGAATTTATTTTTCAGTGAATAACCAACTATTTCCTAATATACTTAAGAGCATCCGACGAATATTTCTAAATTCTTCTCCAAGGTTGGCCAGTGGCGGCTCGCGGTCTTAAAAAATGGCGAAGAGCTAGCTATAGTGCGGGTACTTAAATAAACATTGACTAAAAACCCGTGTAACAAAACGTCTCTTATCCTCATCTGTCCAACGATTGAATGGAGTTTCCAACAAATTACAAACTATGCCATTAATAGGGTTTATTTTTAAAACACACAACTAAGTAGGTACCATTGCGCCCAAAAAAAACTGGGACAGCAAAATTGTTGTTGTAGAGTAGCTCCTTGACTATAAGGAATATGTAAAATCTATTAAGGAAAGGTTATTGTTGTTATAATAGTTGTCATGGAAGTGAAAAGGTTTAACACCACAACAACAATGCTACATTTTTAGAAATATGAGGAAAAATGAAAATACGCGTATTTAGTGTTTTAAAATGTCCCAAAAATAAAACAAGATTTTTTAATATTATGTTCCTATAAATTTTAATTTCAATCATATTTAAACCTTAAAAAATAACATATTTTTTAATATTAATAGTTACACCGTTATTATCGATAAAGGCTTAAACACGCCGTGCATACTTAACACTAGGTTTCTTGTATACTCTTGCGCTATTGCATCCCATGCTAACATTATCCTTTGGCTTAATACATCCCGAGTTCTAGGCTAGAAGTTGTGTTATACATAATTATTGTCATCTCACCCCAAACGTTTTTAATTGGGTTGGTATCCGGACTTTTCGAAGGCCACGACAACATGAATTTGATTTTATTCTAAATAATTTTGAACTATGCGGGCTTTATGTATAGGAGCATTATCTTGTTGAAATATAAAATCTTGGCCATATACTGCGTCGACAGATGGTATCATAACTTGGTTTAGTATGTTGCAATATAATGGTGCATTGAGCCTCCTTGCACTATTTGGCAAACTCCTGCGCCCCTTGCACTAATCCAGCCCCAAACGTTTATAGAAAAGCGTCCACTTTGATTAGTCTTAGTTGTATATCTTTCATCGTATCTCGTACCAGAAGGCCTATAAACGCGGATTTTCGCATTATTGCATAATTGAAAGGTTTTTTCATCGGAAAATATTACGGTTTCCCATATATATTCATAAGAAAATTCTACTCTTCTGTTTGTTGTTTGCTTCGGTCAAAAATATTTTATTGGCAGCACAACAACTTTTTATACCTGAACTACGCGCTATATTAGCCGAACCCTGCAGGAAAATGTGTTTCTTCTTTAGCTTTTATTGCTGTTTCGAAGGGATGATCTTTTAGAAAATTAATTAATTCTAAATCTTGGCCGTCATTCGAAATTTTGGGACGACCAGAACCTGTTTTTCTTACAATACTTCCATATTCTGTAATGTTGTGCTTAGCCAACAAGACGGTATTTTTGCTAATCCCTAATTCATCTGCGATATTTCTTATTGGATGCCCATCTTTCAATCGAGTGTAAATGATGGCCTTTTGCTCAGTGGTTAACGCGGGCATTTCAAAAAATATTTCTTTTAACACGCACTGTCAGTCACAAAATTAAATTAAATTGACAACTTCAAAACAAGCTAATAGTCTGGGAGATTAAACTACATTTAGCTGTCCCAGGTTTTTTTGGGCGCAATGGTACGTACACTACTAAATTAACTGAAAAATAAATACAAAACTTTTTAATCACACAGTAAATCACGTTAAAACGATATCTATAACCGTAAGTTTCGCGAAACCTCAACAAGTACCTTAAGGTTAGGCGAACCAACGCTAAAATAATGGTGCATACGACTGATCTATTTTTAAATTGCCCTTCATCACCATATGCAAATTGTTACATATGCTATAGTTACGTCACGTAACTATAGCAACAGTGAATATCAAAGCCATGTTGGGCGTTGGGTCTTCACTAGCTTTGAGCTAAGGGACACGGTCGGCTGGGACGCACCAAAAGGCACGAGTGTTTATGTATAAAGAAAATCTATAACTAAAACAATAACAAATATCATAAACCGATAATTACAGTACGTTTAGGTACTAATATATTCAAATTTATCTTAGAGTTCGTTGCATAAATGCGTTTGTATCAATTCGAAGGTCGGTACACAGAACTACTCAAAAAGTTCGCGTCAAAATTGAAAAATGTATAAATAAAAATTGAAATCTTTTTAAGCATCTGAGATAAATATTTGTCATTAGTTTCTACCTCTTCTGGGTTAAAACAATTTTAATTTATAAAAAATGTAAATAATAGATAATTTTGAATATTTTAGTACCTAAACGTACTGTAATTATCGTTTTGTGATATTTGTTATTATTTTAGTTATAGATTTTTTTGTGTTTCCGAAAATACTGTTAAAAAAAAATGATCTTTCATACCTAATCCAAAAGTTTTTTAAATAAAATATTCCTGAAAATGTTTTTATAGGGTAGAAACGTTGATATTCAATCAAAGTAATTTTGTATTAAGATAACATCACATATAAAGTTTAGATAAATGCAATAAAAAATACAGGTCCGTATTTAAAAAAACAAACCTGACGATGGCATCCGAAAAACAAAACGTCGGACATGAAATCTAATAACACTGCTTTATAGAAGATGAAAAGTGGCAATGAAAGTGTGAAATTTATTTTCCATTATCTCTTTAAATAAAGCCAGGAAAAATTAAAAACCAAAACGGCGATTTTCGGTTTTTTACGTATATCTTCGGAAGTACTCGGAATTTTCCTAATTTCTTCTTGGCATATTGGTCGGCTATGAATTGCGCAACTTTGCCCTAATTTAAACTTTCTCGTATCTCTTACCGTTTATGAGATCCCAATGGTGAACACCGAATTTGTAACACCCTGTATATTCTGACAGTCAAGCAGCCCTTAGATCACTAATATGCAACAAGGTAACCTCAAGACTGGTATGGCAATGTCAAGAGAAACTGGAGGCCGTGGCAAAAGTAAACAAAGAAATACTTCAGTGGGTACCAGGACACGAAGGTATTACAGAAAATAAAAAAGCCGATAAACTTGCAAGAAAATGCTCAGAAAATACATTCATTGGTCCAGAACCGGCACTCGGAGTATCCCAGGTGCACAGTACAAGATGCTATAAAGCGATGGATCAGGAGTGAACACAAAATCCACTGGAGCAACAGACAGAGATTACACCACAGCAAAAGCTTCATTGGGGATTCAGACTCAAGACTTACGAAACAGCTGCTTCAAGTGAACAGGAACCAACTGATAAACATTACAGAAATTCTGACAGGACACATGTCTGTCAAGAACCATCTACACAGAATGCAACTGTACTATGGAGACCTTGACTGCAAATTATGCGGACAAGACAGGGAAACTGTACAGCACATAGTTTGCCATTACGAGTCACTAGACCGGAAGAGACAACAAATATACGGGCAACTAAAACTGGAACCAGAGGACATCCTTACCCTCTCCCTAATTGACCTACACAAACTAGTGCAAGAAACTTTGATCACGGAGTGGATATAACAACCAAACAGGGTAAGTACAATGGGCCAAACCTGGCCTAAGTGCATCCGGTGCACGGAAGGGCCCACGGACAAAACATGTTAATAAACAAACATACATTTTTTATTGTTGGATAGCCAAACTAAACCTATTGACGATGACAAAATATCACCAGTAAAATGTAACTAAAGAAGTATAAATTTTTTATCGCTGGATAGCCAAACTAAACCTATTGACAGTCACAAAATATCATCAGTTAAATGTTATTAAACATGTGTAAATTTAAGGTTAAAACGTTGTTTGTAATGATTATAAAATAAATATGTAATTTAGGACTTCATTGGGAGAAAATTATTTTTATTTATTTTCATATTATGCAAGCAAAAGTTATAATATGAAAGTTAAACCTAAAAATTCGTTAGGTACCTACATGAGAAACACAGTGTAACAATGAATTTTTAAATATTTTCAAGCCATCTACCAATTTTTCGAAATTTAGTGAAGAGTTCTCTTTGGTCCAGCGACCGACCAATTAATCATGTGTAATTTAGTATCCCTTATGTCTTATGTCTGAACTGTTTAACCTAAACTTTTATGACTTTGACATCTTCAATGTGATTTAACAAAAAATTATATTTCGTATCATATTAACTTTTTTTATTTTTGTAAGTGTTTGCTATTAACCACAATGCATCCCCAATTTACATATCATTAATTTAATTTTAGTTTTTAAGTGATCAAAATGAGTGGTAATGGAGATGAGACACATTTAGATAGTATTATTATCCAGATGCGTGAGGAAGTTACAAGGAAATTCATGACAGGAAAACAGGGCATTCTTTCTTGGTAAATTTTCGCACGTAAGCAAAATTGCATTTTTTTTTTTTAAATTTAAAAACGACGTTTCTGTTATAGTTACACCACGTGCCTATAAATATAAGACTTGACAAAGTCCAAAAGTTTGTGTATGTTTTGTCAATAACAACACACCAGTATAGGCAAAAGTGTATAATGAACATGTAATACTAATTCTCAAGGCCTTCTGCGATTTGAGAAGAAGACTCGATACTTTTAAAAATAAAAAATTGTGTCTTTGTAATAGCTTTGATCGATTGCCAAATACTCGTGTTTTGTAGTATAAATATATTAAATCTATAGGTATGATTCTCATCAATTTTCAAATATGTGATTTAAAAAAAAACATAAAAACATACAGTATAACAACAAATAGGAATAGATCATCACGTATTAAATTAATCAATGACAATCTTAATTTGTTTCCAATTTAAAATACCAAAGTGTGCAGAGTAAACATGACTAAACACAATTTGTTTACTCTATACAATCTAAGAAGCAGAATACTAATTTTATATTATTTTTATAAAATAAGTGTCTGTTAAAATGAAAAAAAGAAATATGAATTAAAAAGAAATAAGAATAAACATTGCTTTCGTGTCTCAACTTTCAGTCCTGTGATCCCCAACCTAACAGAATTAAAACTCGATAGATAATACAATAGAAATGGGCTTCGGATCGAAAGTTCTTTCTGAATGGCTTCCCAACAACAAATGAAATAAAACATTAATACGCCATCTCTCCGACGTACATACGCCGTCGGTCGCCCGACGAGGTAAAAACAAAATCTGCAGCGTATTGCCAAATAACTTACCACCGACCCGTAAATTGCATGACTAATAAAAGATAAGACAAACAACATAAAGTGTAGCAGGCTACGTTTTGATGACCAGGCCAGCACTTAGATTTTTTACTTCTGTGTCTCGCCTATTTTTAAGTTTTTTGAAAAAAGGTATTTGAAAATATTGTTTATTTTAATGTCTTCTATACACAGCTAAAAAGAAGTATCAACTTAGGAATCACCCTGTATATATAAGTGCACACAAATAAATAATGAGTAATACCCGATATACAAAACAAAAACAAGTATTGTATTCAACACAGCATAATAAATGTATAAACAGTAATAAGAACAATCACAGTTATAGGGCAATAAAATTACATTAAAATATATTTTTTAAAAACTCATTAAAAATTACACAACATACATCACAGATACCAACTTTATTATAATAATCTGTCAAGCTATAGTAGGCTTTTTGTTTGAGAAATGATGACACTGACCTTTTAAATCTCACTAGTAAGAGTCTTAATTTCATCTGGAAGATGGTTAAGGCTCTACCACGCGCAAATTTAGAGGATGAAAAACACCGTTTCGCTACTGCAGGATTCTGCAAAGGCTATTTGAAATATTTGTCGGGACAATTTAAAATTTAATAAAGGAATGTTTGTATTTCTAAGGTACAAAGCCCTTTTTTGAAAAAAATAAGAATATGTATAAGAAAATGCCCACTAAAGGTGCGTATTTTAGGCACTTTTCCAAGGTTAATATCGTAGCTAAGAATTTTTTTTTCAAAAAAATAGCCATGTACCTTAGAACTTCCATGTCTTATCTTTAAGAATTCAAAAATTGAGACAAAACAATGTCGTAATAAGTCCGTTATCTTGCAGCGCGCAACTCATGTTTTAGGTAAATTTTGTTGTCATGTTATAGAAGTTGCCTATATACAGCAGAATTTATTCTAGGCTGACGTGAAACAATTTACATCCAGAGAGAATAATGATACACTGAAAAAAATTATAGGTGGTCGAACAAGAAGTTATTTCGGGGGTAATTTTGGGCTAAATTTTATGTTTTCCTTTTTGTATTGTCTGTGCCAATAACAGAATATCTAAGCGTTAATATTAAAAAGACGTAACTAGTAGTTGTGCTATTAACTTCGGGTTACCATACATTTTTCGGCTTAGACCGGGATGGTTTATAATGCGCCGCAGGGCAAAATGTTCAAGGCGCGTTCACCATTTTGTCAAAACTGGTGTTTGGGCTTTCAAAATTTCTTATTCATGTTAGGTAAGGATAAGAATTGAACGAAATCCGGTCGATTTGTTGCAATCAAAAATGGGCTATATTGAATTTTTTGTTTCGTTTCTTAGTGAGTAACCAACTGTTGCATATTCGATTGTTTTTATATTTTATGCTTATTATACGGGATCTATATATTGCTTATGTAGTGAGCTTCTGTCTGAACCTGTTAAAATATGAATTCATCTTAAAGGTGAAATGTGTTTATTATTTTATCCATGGTTTACCGATTTAAAAGTAGTATTCAGGCACGAATTTGGCGTTGGTCACATGAGATTTCTCTGTCCATCTTGTTGGCTGGCAGCTATAATTTGGTGCAGCCTGACTCCTGTATAGTGACAATGCTTCTAAGAAGCTAAGTACTAAATAAAAATTGGACAGTATGCCAGGCAGAGTAATAAAATACAATATTTTGTTAGGCTTGGGCGCCCATAGAGAGGGCGGCAGTGGCCCCCGTCTCTTGACCAAGGGCGTAGATAAGGTTTTTACTTTTTGTTAGGGTGAGTTTATGAAACGAATGCGGCATTTTTTTTGTAGGAATCACTTTTGATAGAAGTTCTTGAAAACGAACGTTTTGTTTTCTTTTGTAGCCACTTTTGAACGGTGGAGGAAGTGTTGAAAAGGCTGCTACATATTTTATTTAAGTCACTTTTAAGAACTTACACGCTTTTTTTGGCTACCCCCCTTCCACTCTATGTGTGCCTATGTTGGTAGGTTTTATTATTAGGTAGTATACCCTAAATAAAAACATTCATAATATTGTAAATTTTTATTAAAAATACAGGTAGGCAATAAAGTTGGTCCTTTCATGGTACAAATTAAAAATACTTATTAAAATAAAAAATACTACAATAACTATATTATTAGCTACCAGAAATATTTAAAAATTGCGATCTTAAGTCTTTAATTTTTCTCTTGTTGGGGTATTGAGGATTTATCATTTCGGGAAGAAGGCAACTAAAAAAAAAAGTTTTTAACTGCTGTTCCATCTTTTCTTGCCAAAATTGGTCATCTCTGTATATCTGAAACAAAATTATTATTGTTAAAATTACATTAATTATTATTTCATAAAATTTGTAAATCATAGATACTTATACGATCAAATATTATATGAAATGAATGTATTAAATATTTTAAAAAGTGTTCTTATTTACTTTTTGTTTCGTAAATTGATGAAGTTATGCCCAGCCATTAAATTTTTAAAGAAAATATTGAGAAGAGTATTTTTTTTATCTTTGAAGGCTAAATAGGATAAACTAGTTTTATCCCCATTTAATACTTCTGGAATAAGAATCTCATATTTTCCAATAGAAAATAATTGCACTGTGAGGAAAACTTTACACGGTTTGTAAAAATTTGAAAATTTGTTGGTTTTACCTTTCTGGCTATATTATTCCTGAGTATCTATGTATTTAAAAAAAAAATTTTTGTTCTGTTTTTGAGATAGAGACATAATATTTATAAACACATCGTTTCCTAGAAAATAACTATTTTAAAAGTGGTTTTCATTACCTTTTCATACTCTAGTTGTAGAGGTGTCCATACAATAAAATAACAGTACTGCCTTGACGTTATTTGTAACTGTCCCTGTACCTGATAGTAATAGTGGTGATTTCGTTTTAATGTAAAATTTCCATTTTCAATTGTAGCAAATTTTATTGTTTTAGTCTCGATGCCTTGACGAGGAGTTTTGGTACTACAGGATCTGGGGCACTTAACTTCTATAATTCCATTTTGTCCAATTAGACCATCTGGAGATGCCCCAAGGTAGCATTGCTTTGTGCTGACAAAAAGTCCACAGTCCTCAACTATTAGGTCGGTGGTTCGTTCAAACTGGGTTATAGCGATTTTTTCATGCTCTTTGCCCCAATTTGTAGCACTGTTGCTGGTAAAACTGCTATATAAGATGGCTTTTACCGTGTTTGCACAATGTGTACTTTTACGTAATTTACAAATTTTTCCAAAATTACTTGCTGTTAGTCTTTTTCCACGTTCTTCCATCCATAACAGTGTGTCTGCTTGTCCGACTGTATCACGTTCTAATTTATGTGCAGTTTCTTTATCTACCGTAATGGAAGTTATGAAGAAAGATTGTTGCAGTTTGTACTCATCCTCGTCCATATCTATGGCTGGTAAGCCGTAATCCTCGTCGGGAGGAGCATCTTCGTGTTTTTTTTTGTGAGTTTGTGGAAATAATTGTCTACGGCATTTAGTCCAACTCCGTTTGTGTTTTTTTTCTTTAATAAATTTTGTATGTATATTTCCTGGACTTCGACCACAAAGTTTCTTTTGAATAAGTCGAGATGACTCAGCTCCAACATTGTACGAAATTGCAGCTTTCTCGCAACGCATTTCGTAGGATCTTCTTAAAGAAAAGTTAATTCTTTTGCCACCAACTGTTTTGGCTAATAAGGCATTATAAAGTTCAGCAGCGTTATTATCCATGTTTAATAATAAACTTTCGGAATTTCTAACTATTCTCTCAATGATTACTAAAATATCTGAAAATAAGCCTGAACTTCTCATAATATTGGTAAAATCTATCTCATTTTCTTTTGGTCCCTGGCAAAAGTAGTTAGCACATTTTGAATGATCTCCAAAGACGTGACTAGAAGTATTTGTAATATCACGCTTTAAATGAATAATTTTTTGAGCGTAGCTTAGATCCTCTTTTTCAATGTAGTAATTGACTGCTGCTACAATTCCATATCTTATTCTTTTAACATTATTAGAAAGCATGTTTCTTTCCTTTATAGAAACTACTTTGTTCTTCGAACTGGTTCTTTTTTGGGCTAACTCTCGAAGGCGTGTACATAAATTTCTTAGCAAATGATTTCTACATTCAATTTTCTGAACTGATCTATTCTGGTATGGTCTTGCCTCTGCCAACTTTTTTGTCACACTGCTATCTCCATCTCCAACCAAATAACCGTATTTTATTCCGTGCAGTTCGTTACTTTGTAAAAATCCTTGTACAATAATTTCGGATTCCATAGCTGTTGATGCTTTGTCCCAGTTTTTGTAGCAAATGTGGTCTTTTGCGGCAATATTCTTGCTCTGTGCTCTTGTACATATGCAACAGTATTTATTTTTAACTCCCAGGAATAGGATTTTCTTTGTCTCTTGTCCAACAATTATTGCCTAAAATAAAAATGTTATTTATAATTTACCTTCCACCAGAACGTTAATGTTGTTTACCTTTTACATGCTTTATGATAGGTTGGACTACAATTGGTCTAGTTTTTAAATTATATAAAACCATCACCATTAAACGAAACTTAAAAGAATATGTAAACTTACCACTCCAGAAAGTGCATTATAGTTAACTTTATATGATCGTTTACTCCATGCGCCATCTGCGATAACGGTTATATATGGAATACCATCAGGATCAACTTTTCCCTTTTCGATGGCAATTGCTTTCTCTTCTTCGCCAGCTTTCTTTATTTCTTCCCAAGCGGTTGCATGAATTGCATCAGCTATTTCACTTTGAATTTTCAAAAACGTATAATTTGACATAATCGGTATATCGCAGTAGCTGAAAATTTCTTGCATTTGGCTGTAGCCTCCGCCGGTTGAAATCATACCCAAAACGATTAATTTGTTTAAGTCTGCAGTGTCAGGGTTCTCTGTACATATTCTTTTTTCTTCGTGGCATATGGAACATTTAATTACAAACGTGCTTTGCAATCCAACAGATATTTCTTTTGTTATTTTTAAACTTGTACTCTCGCAACCAAAAATGCCCAAATGTTTAAAATTAGTTACTTCGTTAAAGAAGAAATTAATATCAATTATTCTTCTTCCGGAAATATCACATATGGTCTGACATCTTTGGGATACCTTTTCAGAATATTCGGTTGAAATTTCTGTTTCGGGTTGTGAACTAGAAACTTGTTCTGGACTAATCGATTTGGTATTACTATCATCACTGTCATAATCTATCAAGTTTAGTTTTTTCATATCTCTACTGCTCTCAACCCTATCATGAGATGGTCCTGCAACTTCCGAAGTAGGTAAATCCATGGCAAAATTAGAAATACTGACAACTTTTTTACTTGGGGTGGCGGTGTCCTGAGTTGTCAGTTTTTTGCGTTGCCTAAAGAAATATTAGGTAAGATAAAACCAGTATTTTTTACAGGAGAATTCTGTTTATCACCAAATGGGGAGCATAAATTTACACCAATATTAATATATTTCTAAAACAAGCATTTGATTCTTTTTCAGCTGTATTATTTGTTTAAACAAATTGTTGAAAATTGTGAGTAAGTTTCTCGACCCTTATATAAAAATAATTTATATCCCTCTTTAGTATTTAAGCTTATTATAACAGCACTGTTCACACTTTATAAAACGTAGAGATAAATCCCAGTATTTTAATTTAGAAGAAACTGAATTTACCAAAAAACTACTTAGTATATAGAAAAGGGATTCTGGAAATCGGTTGACTGGCTGGTATCAATGGAAATGTCTCATAACTCATCATAATGTTCGACAAATTTTTTTTAACACTTTTAGGTGTGTAGTTTGGAAAACAACATCACAAATCAATATTTCAGGATAATTTCGTTTTTTTTTGTTTTATATCCTAGGGCAAGAATTATCTAATTTGAAAGAACAGCTGGTCTGAACACAACTAGTGACAGCAGCTTGTTTACACTGTGTTTTTTTTTCAAATAAACTAATTTTTTTTTTCATAAAAAATAAATAAGAAAATAAATATATTCGTTACATATTATACTCAAATTACAAAGAGTAAGAAAAAGTTAAGATAATTGCGTTATTAAAATTTAAAAAAGATAGCTATGAAAGGTTTATGTTTTTGTAAAAACGTTGTTTTTATGCTTTAGGATCTCTTGATACATTTTTGGATAATACCTATCCTAGGAGTTTAATCGAGATATCAATTACCTCTTTTTGTAATAGAAAACAAACAGCGTACATAAGCATCATAGGGCTGATGTCAGTAGTTGTGTCCAAAACGGATGCTTTTTTAAAATAATTAGGATAATTCTTGGCCTAGGGCCTAAAAAAAATTCGAATACTCCCGAAATATTGTAGGTCATAAAACAACGTTACAACGTAACATGACAAAAACAACTAACAAAATGTCACTTACTAACAATTTTAAACTTTCTGTACGGCTTTACTTGTACTTTTTTAAAACTGAGCGTATGAAACGGTTATGCACGTTATGTTCTATTTTATTTCTACAGCATATGAAAAGGAGCAAAATCAATAATCTTGAGAATTTCATTCAGCTGTCAAATTTCATATTTTAACAATTAAATACCATAATTTTATTTTGTGTTACCATGGTTATTCTATTGTTGCAAAAAATTATCGTGATAATTTTTTGACATATTTTCTTTTTGTCAGTCATAACAAACAAAAAGCAACATCAGTCCATGAAATTCCCTTACAAATATAACGCGGGCATTGATAATTTACCGGTAATTTTAGCCAAATATGCCGTCATGCAATTTGGAGCAAGCAAAAGCATTCGTGCACTACGTGCACTCATGCTTTTTTTGGCTCCAAATTGTATTCAAGCATATTTTCCTAAAATTACCGATAATTTTCAATGCACTTGTTATATTATATATGATAATAAAAATTATACAACTTTGCAATTATTTCTAAAATGATTGCAAGTACTCACCTGAGTAATTTAAGTTTTTGTTGAATACTTCGTCGACGGCCACACGGAGTACGATTTGTGCTAGTATACTTTTGCGGCATATTGATAATATAAAATAGAAACACACTGTAGATACAACTTCACAATAGATTCACAACGAACAGTTCAAATCACAAATGAATAAAAATCTATGTAGTTCTTAGTTTTTATATTCAATTATACTCCAATTACCAAAATAAAAACCTTCTTTCACAAAAATAGGCTAAGTACTTAGGTAGCAGATATCAGTGGCGTGGAGGTGCTAGAAAAATGTAAATGGATCCGATTTTTTTGAGGTAGGCATATAAGATCCTGGTATCTAGCTATTGTTTAGTTTTTACTGTAGATATATTTTTATCGCTTTTCTAGACGAAAAGTTAAACCTTTGAGCTTAAAAAGTAAGTACACGACTTTTCGTCGATTGGTACTGTTTGCTGACGCTTTCCGTGTGATGCGATATACAATATCTATCGGTTCTACTCGTGTCGCATTATCTTTGCGTTAGCTCCAGAGAATAACATGATTTTTTATTATTATTATTAATATTATTATTATTATTATTATTATTATTATTATTATTATTATTATTATTATTATTATTATTATTTAGCAATAGTAAGCGGTAAAACCGATGAGACCATTGCATCTATTCTATTATCACATGTATATTCTGTATCGGATTGGCGCTGAAATTCAATTATTTTATTCCATTCTCGTATAGGTGCGACGATACGGTACTGTGTTTCTAAAAAAAAGGACTAGGTACTTCGTTTGTTCTCTTGTTTAATAAATAAGCATGGTGAACAATTATTCATATGAGAGAATTTTAATTCAAAAACTATTGACCTTACAAAATATTTCAACACCAATGCTGAAAAATTCACAATAAAACAGTTTGTACATTGTGTTATGTATAAACTACCTAAGTACCTAAACTTAATTTGGATGGGCAACTTTAATTTAAGGGTATGCCTGTGCCTTCTTCCCCCCTGACGCCGCCACTGGCATATATGCAGGTGTTCTTATACCTACTATTAATTAATTAACACTTTAGTCGGTAGGTAATAATAAGATTAACAGACATGTATCTTGGTACCTATATTAAAAATTAGAATACGATTTCAGAAGTTTTATTACCTTTTTTAAATCATTAAAATCATTATAATAAGCTTTTCCAAGGAATTTATAAAATTAACAGATTTTATTTTCCAAAATTTTTTGCTCTCCTTAATTTTATTTTTTGTACATATTAATAAAATAAGAATCCGTATAACGATTAGATGCATTATTTTAACTTAGAATACAATAACAAGTAAAATACTTATTTCCCACAAAACAAATTTCTGGTCTCCGAAATAAAATCAACCAAAACTCATTAGCATAATAAAGAACCTACCGCCTTGCATCGTGCTTTCAGTGTGTGTCGATGTTTACGGAATATTTTTCACCACGTCATAAGCTCGCTAGTATGCCCACTTCGGGTGAGACTCTCTTGCAAATATATTTCTTGCTGCACAAAGTTCCGCCTTAAGAATTTTATATTTTCATATATTAGGTAGTTCTTGGTAAGTGTGCTTTTTGGAATACTTAGGCACTGAAATATTATTCGTTTGTCTGGCATTACAACAATTCGCGGTAGCGTGATCACGATGTTTTATTTTTTTTTAAACCCAACAGACCTTTACCAGAATAAATAAGCATGGTAATGTCAATATTCCCAGCTGTATAAACAGTGGCCTACCGTGCTCACATGGATCCGCCCTATATTGCACTTTTCTGCAGTATATCTGCATGCATGCATCTCTTGCCAGTTGCGGATCCAAGGAAGGGGGTGATTTGAGCAAATGAAAGGGCTCACAACTTTTCTCCAACATAGTATTTTATAATAGGTTAGTCTCTTTTTTAAACCATTGTGTTAAGGCAAATCTGTTTGTTTCAAGCATAATTTCAAATTGTGTTTACTGTTTATAAGGTCTGATGATGCTAGTTTCAGTCGAAACATGTAGGTTAGGTTAGGTTAGGTAAGAGTGGCAGACCCTTGGTTCTGACCAAACAGTCTCACATAGTCCTGATTAGGTCCGTTGTGATACCACACGTGTTCCGTAGAACCCCCCTTCATCAGATCTCTGATGGTTTGTGCGACGTAACCGCGGAAGGATTTTAACAACTCATTCAAACCAGCCACTACTGTTCAGAAATCTGCTCAGCCGTCCAAGTTGTAAGTTGCTTAGTTCCTCCAGGCTATCGAAAGATGATTCACCCAGAGTAGTGAACCTCCTTCTTGCAAGGCCAGGGCATTCACACAGAAAATGTTGAATACTTTCTTCCTCTTCCTCATCTCTGCAACTTCTGCAGAAGTCGTTAGTGGGTATTTGCATACGTTCGGCATGTCTACCGAAGAGGCAATGTCCGGTAACAACCGCAGTAATATTTCTCACGTCTTTTCGACTGTGTCTCAATAGCTCTGCGGTTCTCTTTTTATCGAATGTGGGCCACAGTTGCTTGGATGTACTACAGGTTGTCAACCCTGTCCATCTGTTCTGTGCAAGCTGCTTGGCCGTGTAGTCAATCTCCTCTTTGACCAATCCCAGTGGTTTGTTCACTGTATTGTCTGCTAGATCAGCTGGCATGCCTGCGCCCTCTCTTGCGAGCGCATCGGCAGCCTCGTTGCCATCTATTTTGGAGTGTCCAGGAACCCAGCACAGAATAACCCGATGTTGGTTGCCAAGTGTGCATAGATTGTTGCGGCATCGCTTTACGAGCTTTGATTTAACGCTGCTGGAACAGATTGCCTTAATCGCCGCCTGACTATCACTGAAGATGGTGATTGACGAGGCTACTCCCAAGCCAAGGTGTTCTTGCAGGATATTGACCGCCTTCTCTACTGCCAGTACTTCCGCTTGAAAAATACTACAATAGTTGGGGAGTCTATACGATTTCTGTATTTGTAAACTTTCGGAAAAGACCCCGGCTCCCACACCAACGTCCATCTTTGAACCGTCTGTGAAGATTGCGTGATCTGTTTTCGTTATATTCTGATTGCCTTCCCACTCTTCCCTACTCGGAATGAGTATAGAATGCCTTCTATCGAAGCATGTTATTGGGACAGAGTAATCAGTCGGGTCTCGTAGATTATTCCCCGGGTTGATCTTTAGTATACTGCTGTGCCCGTAGTTGGTTTCCTTCCAGAATTTCGTCTCTTTCAGTCGCAGGGCACTTTTTGCAGCTATACTTTTTCCATAGATATCCAAGGGGGGTATATATAACATGACCTCTAGCGCCGCTATCGGGGTTGACTTAAGGGCTCCGTCGAAACATGTAACAAAAATAAACATACAGGAAAATATTTCAGGTCTAGACTTTGGGTCTTTTTACTTACAAAACATCAAATATGAGGCCTCTTTGAGTAAAAACAGACGGATTCTTCAAATCATAATTTTTTTTTTCACTTTTGCTCTAAATGTTCAGGATCGTAATGATATAAAAAGATAATTTGAAAAAATGTGTTATTAGATGACAAAACGTTAAAATTAAAAAAAAAACATTTAAGTAAATTGTATTAAATTTCTAAAGCTTAGAAGTCCCTAAAACTGTATTTAAAATTATGGGTCCGTATTTCAAAAAATGTAATTGAGGTTGGTATCTAAAGAACGAAACGTCAAATTTGAAAACTAGTAATGCCATCTTGTAAAACATAAAGAACGGCTACAAAAAAGTGTTTTTTGTTTTTTTCACAAGTCATAAACGACGGCGCAAAAAATTAAAAACCAAAAGTAAAAATTTCCTGTTTTTTTTCTAATATCTCCGAAAGTATTTAGAATATTTGCAATTTTCTTTCACTAAATGATTAAGCCCCAAAAACGCAACTTTGCCTCAATTTTACCATCTTCGTATCTCTTCCTGTTTTCGAGATCCCCTTGTACGCACACGATTTTGTATAAGATTAAAATTAAGTAGGTAATGATTTTAATAATTTTTATAAGTTACCTCGATTTTTACAAATACTTTAAATTCTAACCTGTAATTATAACATACCAAATTTATATGACATTTCGCTTCGGTCTCGTGAACAAGGTAAAACTTATCGGTGTGTGAAATCCCGCCTACGGAAAATATTCAGCGTGTCGGAATTTCGGTGCAAAGATGACCAGGAATTATCGAAAATGACCACTGATGTCGAAGCACTCAAACAACGATTGGGAAAAATTGATTACTGTCTAGAAGAATTGTCAAATGATATTCAAAAATTGACGGACAAACGGACGTTTCTCATTAAACAGGCGCAGTAAGTATTTCATGTACAGAGGGTGTTAAAAAAACGCATTTTTTTTTATCATATAAACTGCCTTGGTAAATCGTTTATTTTTCATAATATGTGCGCATGTTGACTTTTAAATATACAGGGTGTCCCACCGGGAACCGCCTCGTTATATACAGGGTGCTACAAATTCGTGTGCGTACAAGGGGATCTCGAGAACGGTAGTTGCGTCTTTTGGGGTTTAATGATTTGACGAAAGAAAATTTTAAATATTTCAAATACCTTCAGATATATCCGAACAATTTTTGTTTTTAATTTTTTGCGCCTTCACTTTTGACTTGGGAAAAAACAACATACACTTTCTTATAGCCGTTCTTTATGTTCTACAATATTGCGTTTTTAGTTTTTAAATTTGACGTTTCCTTCTTTAGGTACCAGCCTCAAGTCAATTTTTTTAAATACGGACCTGGAATTTTAAAAACAGTTTTAGGGACCTCTACGCGTTGGAAATTTAATACAATTTAAATGTTTTTAAAATTTTAACGTTCTGTCATCAAATATCACATCATTAGTATTTCAAATTATTATTTCTTTACTATTACGTCCCTGGGAATTATTTTTAGGATAACTTAAATATTAAAATTACATTACAGGAAGTTATCGTGTTTAAGCCGTTTATTATTTCAATAATATTTACCGTAACAATACAAGTAAGCAAGTTTTTAAGGCATGAAAAGTAATTCTATTTTTTATTAGTATTTTATTTATTTTAATAAAATAAAACATATCTTAAGTCTTAAGTTATTTGGTTTTTACCCTAGACCTAGACTGAAATACTATAAAACAGAAAAAAATGAATGCTCCCAAGTAAAAAAAAGGTAACTGGAGTGTTAGTCTAGTTATGTTACTGTGATGCGCTTATGTTTGTTTAAAAAACAATTTCAATTTTTTTTTATGTTTATACGGTCTTAGGATGCCAGTTTCAGGTAAAACATGTTGTTGGGGATTGCCCAACAGGAATTTCTTCGATATTGAAGGACCAGCAACTACTTCGTTGCGAATAAATAATTATATCTCCATAGGTCTTGGGGTGGTGAAAAACACTTTATTTTTGATAACAGGAACATATATTTACTAAGTTTTAACAATGCGACGGTAAATGGAAAAATAGTAAATGACACACAGTATATTAATAAACTAAAACTGACTATATTATTATTATTATATTATCGAGTTAGGTAACAAAAGTATCTACCGAAAATGACCGAAAGGAAAATTAGCGGCTTTAATTGTACAGTGAGTATACACGAAAATCTAACCCGTAGTACAGGGTGACAAAGGTAAACTAATGGTTTAAATTGTACAGTGAGTACACACAAAAATCTAACCCGTAGTACAGGGTGACAAGTGACAATCGAAAAGCTGTGTGCTTTTCTTGTAAAGTTAAAAACCGACCGTCTTTGGCCAAGGAAAAAGTTGCACTCCCAACCGTTTTTATGAAATTTTGTGTCCTCTCTTGTACCTACTTTATGATTAACCCTCTGGTCTTAGGGAATTCCAACCTACCATAAACAAATAAACATCCCATACCGAAGGCAGTTAAATTTTATTATTAAGGAGAATATTTATTTTATGTTTATGGTATGACAGGGTTCTTAATATTTTAATTTGTAATTTTTATAACAGTATGTAGGTACCCTACAAACTAATTGGAAAAAATGTAATTTTGAACACATGTAATAAAAATAAACAAACCGAAAATATTTGAGTCCGAGACTTTAGGTCTTTTTTCTTACAAAATATCAAATATCAGGAGTAAAAATGGACGAAATTTTCAAATCAGAAATCTTTTTTTTTGGTTTGGTTCTCAATGTTCAGGACCGTAATGATATAAAAATATAACTTGAAAAAATGTATTATTAGATGACAAAACGTTAAAATACTTTATATTACATTAAATTTCTACAGCTTAGAAGTCCCTAAAACTGTATTTAAAATTCCAGTTCCGTATTTAAAAAATTGACTTAAGGTTGGTATTTAAAGAACAAAACGTCAAATTTAAAAACTAATAACGCTATCTTGTACAACATAAAAGACGTGTTTTTTATTTTTTTCCCAAGTCAAAAATAAAGGCGAAAAAAATTAAAAATCAAAAATAGAAATTTCGGATATCTCCGAAAGCATTCAGAATATTTACAATTTTCTTCCACCAAATTAATAAGCCCCAAAATGCTTCTATTTAACCGTCATCGTATGTCTTATTGTTTTCGAGATCCCCTTGCACGCACAGGAATTTGTAGCACCCTGTATATGAAAAACTGTACATAAGAAAAATTTTAAAATTAGAGAGTATGGTAATGTTGATGAGAACAACCGGGCTAAAATAATTTTAGTATGATCTCAAGTGTCAACTTGCTGATTTTAAATAGCCTATATACTATTATATTTTTAGATTTCACTTAAAATTTGGGGCAGATTTTGAATAACATATCATACACCTAAGTCTAAGCGCTTTTGACATATTTTAGGTTTTTTTTTCAAAAATGACGTTTGCAAGCCTTAAAATAATTATCAAATTTTCTTATAAAGAAGCCCTAATATATGCGGGATTCTTTGTTTAAAGGGACCTGCTTTAGTAGATTTTCATAATATTTTGGTAACTATTAATACAGGGTGTTCAAACAGTAAAATTAAAAATGAAATACAAAAAACTGAAAAAAATCTAGATTTTCGAATGGAAATCCACCAAACTTTATATTTATTTCCTGTTTAGCATTAAAAATATAGGTAAGTTTGTATAAAAATGGTAAAGCGTTAGGTATAGACGTCTCTCTTATCCTCATCTATCCAACGACTGAATGGAGTTTCCGACAAATTGAAAACTGTGTCATTAATTGGGTTCATTTTTAAAACACACAACTAAGTAGGCACGTACACTACTGAATTAACTGAAAAATAAAAACAAAACTTTTTAATCACACAGTAAATCACGTAAAAACGATATCTATAACCGTAAGTTTCGCGAAGCCTCAACATAAGTACCTTAAGGTTAGGCGAACCACCGCTAAAATAATGGTGCATACGACTGATCTATTTTTAAATTGCCCTTCATCGCCATATGCAAATTGTTACATGCTCTCGCGTGACTGACGTCACGTAACTATATCAACAGTAAATATCAAAGCCATGTTGGGCGTTAGGTCTTCACTTGCTTTGAGCGGGAACGGACACGGTCGGCTGGGGCGTGCCAAAATGCTCGAGTGTTTATAATTATTAAGGAGTTAACCGTGGCCTTAATATGCATAATAGCTGTATTGGCACATACAATATTTAATATTGTCGAAAAACTTTCCTCCTCTGGCTATGTCACTTGTTTGTTGTTTAGCATCATTTAAAAATATTTTTATTATTTTATCCTAAAAATACATCCAAAATTTTTCCATAAAAGAAGCTCATGAAACTTCTAATACAAAGCAAATAAACATATTTATTATTTATAGCGAAAAAGGAAATTCATATTAATAATACAAACATCAGGTATCGTTATTTTTAACTAAATATACAAACATTTTCCCACATACCGAATAAAAACCTGATGCATGTCAGTTGTTCCCTATTAGCCTTTTAATTTGCACTTGTTAAAGTTGTCATAGTCACACTATGCTGTTATTTTATTTTAGTTAGAAAAAAGTGTTTAAAACATTCAATTTGCGCCTTTAAGTTTGGTTTTTCATTTAAGTATATTTGAATATGTTCGGCTAGTTACCAAACATTTAGAACGGAATAATTATGATGTGAGTGTCATATGTCTATAAAAGGCATGTTCAGCTGATCATTACTAACTTATTAATTTAATTATAAGATTTTTTGTATTTTTAATATCTTAATCGACAATTTTTTTTAAATTCGGGTTATTTAGGTCTTCCTGTATTTTTAACTTAATTATTTGATCCAAACTATGAGAGTTTCCAGTATAATACCTTTACACGTAGATGGGACATTTTGCACTAAAAAGGATAAAATAGGATTTATATTAACAATAATGTAGTAAAGTAAGAAGTAAAAAGAAAGTTTTTTAGCGGCAGGTGGATAAAGTAGTGCATCTATCTTTTGCATTAAAGTACACAGGGACGCCAAAGGTAATGGGTTCCCTGGGGCACAGGTAGACAATGACGTGCGGTTTCATCCTTATTGGGACTCATCAGAAAGCCATAACCTGTAAGCAGTAGGGATGCGCAAAAACGTTTCCTATATTGGTGTGTTGGCCTGACGAACTTGTTGTATTATTGTTTTCACGTCAACGACTATCATTTCCATTGATTTGATTCCTATAGATGGCGATACTAGGTTTTCATCACATTTTTCTTCTTAAAAAAAATCTTGAAAATATATTTTCGCTGTACTGGGAATTGCATAAGGACAATGACAGTCAAATTTTTGACGGTATTAACCAATATAACACACTAAAATTAACCAGCATATCATTCATGTCACGTGATTGGGCCACGATCTAGCGAGATCTATTAAAATTATTACTATATAAGTAGCTGTGTGCACGTTTCGTTCTTTCGTCGGATCCTGTAGCGTCACTAAGGAGCCATGAGATGGCGAAACACGTCTGGGGTGAATCTGACGAAACGTTAGTGTTGAGTAGTTATCAGTTAACAGAAACTAGTTATACAGATAAGTCTGGTCTTGTCCATTTTTTAAATCGGGAAAATTATTTGGTTATTTACATAAATACACAACAAACAACAAATTTTCGTTACTTCGTACCAGTGGCGTTCAGTAGCATAAGAAGCAAGGTAGGCAAAGAGGATAAAGTAAAATAGTAAAGTTTTACCAACCAGTATTAGGTAGTCAAAAAAAAATTATTAGAAAAAAACACGCGACCAACAACATTTTATTCACATCAATCACAGGTTGACAAGTACGATCAATTCTTGTTTCCGCATCATCACCTGTTGAATTCCAATGAAAAACCGCAATCTTATTAATTAAGTTAAGATCGGGTTGTCCAAAATTGTTCAAACTCCGCAAGTGCACTCACCACACAGAGACCCTAAAAAGTCTCCCTACAACCCCGCTCTAAAGTCAACAGGGGAGCAAATATTTGGACAGTCTAAAACTTACTTGGGATTTCCTATGTTTCCAACCACGATATAGAAAAAAACGCATAATAATGTAAATTTCTGTAAAAATTACTTTGGGACATTTTATAATTTTTTCTTGTTTTTTACGATTTTACTAAGGTAGGCAATGCCTTTTTGTCTATATTGTCTGCAGGTCACTGTTTCCTAAATACAACTGTGCCAAAAAACAACTAAAACCGACTGAACGACTTATTAAAGTCTTGGGTCACGCGTACTGTGTTCTCGTTCGAATTGGGTTCCGGCGTGGCGGCCTGCCAACAATCTAATCTAGCAAATAAAGTATGCAACTCAAAAATCAAAGGTTGGTCATTTTATATTGAGAAGGTCATGATTTTTTTATGGGTATACCGTAAATTAGGTCTGATTTTTGGGGTCCTTACCCAACTTTGTAAACGGTTGATATTAATGTCGTATGGCATGTGGAGTCATTTAAGGACGCCTTAAAGGCATTCTTCGCTTACACAAAAGCATAAATAATAGTATATTATTGACCAAGGTTTAGACAGATATTTTTATTGACCGAGCGTCGATTCTAAATCCCGAGGAGCGCAGCGACACTGTACACTGGTGTAGTTATGAATGTGGAATGCCATTTAATAAAATTTAAAATGGCGTCGTATCTGTCATTTTTTGACATCTGACAATAGCATAGTTGGCTCCGCTATAAAAAATTACGTATCTTTAACAAATATTGAGTTTCTAATCTAAAAGCTTCTGTTAATTGGATGAGAATAAAATCACCAACTTCGAACCATCACCATCTCCGGAACGACTAAAAATAAATGTTGACAATTATACGTTTTTAAAGTTGGAACAAATAAGTAAATGCAGCTGGCTTATTATAAAGTAGGGTTGCCATTTAAGAAAATCCAATATGGCGTGTTATCTGTCAAATTTGTAAACATATATTTTTTTACCTCAAATTTGACTTCTTCACCAAAAACTATTAGGGAATACGTAATTGTTTTTTTTATTGTGGTCGATAGAAAAGTCGCCAATCGGGTTTATTCGTCGTTGTCCCTGTACAATTTTTAAAATTTAATAGGGTCTTATTATTAGCAAATACGATTAGACCGTAATTATTTATAAACACAATACATAATTTGTAAATATACACAACACAATATTAGGTAATTTTTATCATCGTATTGTAACCTTAATTTTTTCTAAATGTATGAACTAACTATCATAAGCGACAACTAATTAAAAAACAAGTTTTTATCATTAACCACTTACAAGTTCCTATAAAGTAATACTATTGCTAGTAATTAATTGATAACATTTGCTAACAATAAAAAGTACTTTAAAATTACATTTAGCTCACTTTAAAAAATTATATTTTAAAAAATTTTCAAAATAATACTTGAAGGATTTAATAATTTTAAAAGTTAATATCGGTGTGTAAATTGCCATTTTTCGGATGGTTCAAAACCAACGTAAACTTTTTAAAATTAAATGGAAACATTATTCGATGTTTAAATTCTATAAAAAATTATCATTTGTTTTAAATGTGGCCGCCTAGATTATTCCCCTTGGTTTCCTAAAAAAGAGAAAATGTGTGTGTAATAGATTAAGAACACTCCCCGCAGGGGAAATTCTCGGTGCGCCACTGAATGTGCAGTCTGCGCAAGCAATACTCTCGTTTTCCGACATTTGAAACGCTTTATTTTGAATTTCTATTTGGGCAATATCTAATTTTCATCATAATTTTCCATGGAATATTAAATTACAAATTATTTAAACATAACCTTGAACTGCAGGTTATAGATCTACATAAGAAACACGGAGGAATGTCTTCTGGTGTAATATGATTGCCTAGTTTTGTTTACAAACATTAACTTTCTCTGCAAGGAAATAAACAATTAATAATGACAATAATAGAATATTTAAATTTATTCATTCATCGAGTCGTGACATTAACTTTAATATCGATTTAAGGTTAACGGCACTGATTAATCGTGGATAATAAAGCCAAATAATAAATAAACTAAGAATAGGCTATTCTGACAACTGGGGAGTGGGAGGGGGGGGGGCATCCAGGGGGCCAAAAAATCCAATGCTATCCACAATATTTAATTTTCACCATTTTATTTTTAGCTTTTCACTACGCTCTGAGAAGGAAAAAATGCTTTAATTTAATTGAACATCATTTTTGACCAGTGACTCACATACAATACAGGGTGCTACAAATTCGCGTGCGTGCATGGGGATCTCGAAAACGGTAAGAGATACGAAGATGGTTAAATTGAGGCAAAGTTGCGTATTTTGGGGCTTAATAATTTGTTAAAAAAAAAATCTAAATATTTTGAGTGCCTTCGGAGATATCCGAAAAAAACCGAAATTTTCAGTTTTGGTTTTTAATTTTTTGCGCCTTTATTTTTGACTGTGGAAAAAACAAGAAACACTTTTTCATAGCCGTTTTTTATGAGCTACAACATGGTCTTTTAATTTTTGAATGCGACGTTTTGTTTTTTGGATACCACCATCAAGTAAATTTTTTTAAATACGGACCTGGATTTTTTATTACGGTTTTAGGGACTTATAGGCTTTAGAAACCTAATACAATTAAAACATTTTAAAAATTTTATTGTTTCGTCTTCAAATAATAGGTACATTTAAAAATATCACTTTATTTCCTTACGGCCCTGTAAATTATTTAAAAAAATCTTAGTCCTTTTTAAAGTTTTCAGATTTTTTAGTTAGACACCTATAAATAAAATACAATACAATTATTATTACAAGAAAAAGCAATATTAATGTTGATTAGTGATGTATTAGTATGTATTAAATTAACATGTTACTAAATGTTTTCATTTTTCTTTATGATTTTACTATTTTTTTAGATGTATTATCCAGTAAGAAAAAAATGTTATAGATAGCGATTACTTTTATCTGTCTTAAAGTTTTGCCCTAGAACCTTCAAATTTTTACTTGAAGAAATAGTCCATACTTAAAGTGGAGTGGGAATATAGAAGGTAAAAATAAGAACACAAAGTCTTCCTCCACTGATATATTATAGAAATATTTTAGTCAACTTCTCTACATGTTTCGAATGCAGAAGCATTCATCTTCAAATTTTTCTACTGAAGATGAATGCTTCTGCATTCGAAACATGTAGAGAAATTGACTAAAATATTTCTATAATATATCAGTGGAGGAAGACTTTGTGTTCTTATTTTTACCTTCTTCAAATTTTTGTTTCAACCTCATTCTACCGCTATGTACCTCTTTTTCAATCATGACTCTCCCTTTTTCTATTTTAAAATATTTTGAGGTCTCAGGACAAAATTATACGAATTAAAGCAAGTATTATGATTAGATATAATATAAAAACATTAATAAAAAATATAATTACTTCCCATGCTTTAAAAACTATGCGTTTTATTGACCTGCTCAAAAATATTAGACCTTGACTGTGTGACTAATTTTATTAAAATAATTAATGGCTTAAACCATACGTCTCACTTCCTGTAATGCAATTTTAATATTTAATCCTGAAAATAATTGCCAGGACCGTAATGGGTAAAAAAAGGATAATTATGAATATTGATGCGTTATTTGATGACGAAACCTTAAAATTTTTAAAAATGTTTTAATTGTATTAGGTTTCTAAAGCCTATAAGTCCCTAAAACCGTAATAAAAAATCCAGGTCCGTATTTAAAAAAAATGACTTAAAGTTTTACTGCAAGTTTTACCGTAGTTTGGAAAATACTTCGCTTTCTCAATATAAAATATGAAACACGCCTCTATAAGTTTTATTATTAATTATTTAGTTAGGATATTTTTAAAGGAATAACGGATAAGGTATCGTAAAATAAGAAGCACTTTTGTTACAATTAAAATAGTTTTTGCTGATAAGTTCCTAATATATTATAATCAGTTAGCTTATCATCATATTTCACATAATAATTGACTTCGTTTTTGGCAACATTCATTCAATCAGGTGGATGATAGATTTTTAATTTATAATTAGTGTTTTCGCCCTTTTGCTAGACTTCGCGCCATCGGCATCGGGTTGAATAATTGAACGTTAAATTATTATAATAAATATTTAATAATGAGTGGGACATACATATAATATTATATAATTTTAGTAATGTGCCTATAATAAACAAAATAATGTCGAAACTTCAATGAAAAATCATTAAAAAATTTCCATATCATTTTAGATATAATTACTTCCGCATATTCTAATAGTTTCCACATAGTAACGATCACCTTCAATAAAAGTAAGATAACTGTTTATTCTTTTTCGCACCTTTAACATTTTTTTTTAGACGGGTGTTTTATTAAATAAATGTTATAATGTCATAACTGACCTGATTCAAAAAGCGTGTTCGGTTTTACAATCAGATTACTCCGCGCCCATTCGTTTAATATTTAAAAGGACAAAAATAAATCTGAATGTCGTTCGTTTATCATATCGACGAGCAATCGATAAGTATTCGGTAAGTACGAAGTAGTCTGAATCCTCTGTGATTACATGATTTAAAAATGTCATCGCTCTCGTCTCATCTGCGAAATTTTGAGCGGGACATAGGAAATCCCATGTAATTTTAAATGGTGTCAATTAATGGCTTCCCTATTCTATTATTTAGGTTTATTAAAGAGCACTAAAACCCACATTCAAAAGAATAACTTTAGATATTTTTGATGAGCCCGTTTACGGGTTATCGCCGATTTCTTTTTAACTATTTCTCCTTTTTATGGCCCCGTATTTGCGGGCACCAGTCAAGGTAAAAGATGACTGTCAAATAAAGTTGTCATTTTGAAATGTGTGCTTTATTGTTATAAAAACTCGTACATCGAAAATATTAGCCATGAATTACACTTCTGAAGAAAAAATATTGATGATTAATTAGTATTATCAAGGAATTAGTTATCAAAATGTGTCAGACATGTTTGCTGCTCTGTATCCGAATAGACCGATACCTGCAAAATCTACAGTCGAAAGGACTATCAAGAAATTTGAGACAAAAGGCACTGTAATAAATAACTGCAGATGTGAAGAAAGGCAGGAACAAAGAAGAGATGCAAGAAATGATAGGGACTTGCAAAGGCAGGAACAAAGAAGAGATGAGAAATGATAGGGAAAGTTTTATTGTGCGTGGAAGAAAATGTTGGGATGATCAGCACAAGGAAACTTGAGGATGACATAGGATTAGATCACACCACAGCGTTACGAGCTTTGAAACGACATAAATATTATTCATACAAATATGAAAAGCACCAAGAGCTAAGAGATAGGGACGAAATACGACGACAGGAGTTTTGTTTTGGTATGATTGAAAGAGCAAACATGAATAGGGAATTTTTTTAAAACATTTGTTTCACTGACGAATGCACAACAATGAACCCAATGTTCAAAATTATCGATATTGGAGCAAAGAAAACCAACACAGGTTTGTCGAAACAAGGACGCAATATTTACAAAAGGGTAATGTTTGGGCTGGGATTTTCGGAGAAAATATTATCGGGCCATTATTTCTTACACGAAGTTTAAATGCAGAATATTTTTTGGAACTACTTGAAGATCATAGTTTACCTACTTTACATGATGCCGCCACGGAAAATCAGGAAGTTTGGTACCAAATGGATGGCTGCCCGGCACATAGTACCCTGGCTGTCCGGGAATATTTAAACCGTGCTTTTAATGGAAATGTTATTGGCTTAAATCATACAGTAAATTGGCCAGCCAGGTCTCCTGATTTATCGCCAAATGATTTCTTTCTCTGGGGCCATTTAAAAAACAGAATATACAAAGATAAAAAATACCCAAATCTAGACGAGTTAAAAAATGCTATTTCTGCCAAATGCAATAGAATTTCAGTTTACCAACTAGCGAATGTAAGAAGAGAATTTTATGATCGCCTCGGTTATTGTCTAGCAGTCAATGGAGGAATATTTAAACATCTTCTTAAATCCTAAAGTTCTAACAATTTAATAGTACCTACCTATTAATTAATAAAATATTGAAACATGTAAAATGTCATAATTAACCTTGTAATTGGATACTTTATTTTAGTTTTATTCAGATTAATTTGTACTCATAAATACACCTTTAATATTTTCGATGTACGAGTTTTTATAATAATAAAGCACACATTTCAAAATGACAACTTTATTTGACAGTCATCTTTTACCTTGACTGGTGCCCGCAAATACGGGGCCATAAAAAGGAGAAATAGTTAAAAAGAAATCGGCGATAACCCGTAAACGGGCTTATCAAAAATATCGAAAGTTATTCTTTTGAATGTGGGTTTTAGTGCTCTTTAATAAACCTAAATAGAATTTTTCTCTAAAATAATTAGGGAAGCCGATAATTGACCCCATTTAAAATTATATGGGATTTTCTATGTCCCGCTCGACGATGCAACACCCGGTATACATACCTGCAAAATGAACGTTTTTTGCTAACCTTGGTTGGTTTTTTTGCTATAAAAATATTTGTCCACCGCGATATTTTCTAATATATTTTGAACGGGGATAAATCGACCTTAAAACTTTTATTATAAGCAATAGAGAGAGCAATACAGAAAAATAACTGATAAATCTTCCTTAAATAGTGGAAAGTGAAGTTAAGTGCATAAAACCAGATAAAACAGACGAAATTATAACATTTTTAGGAAAAAAATAATTCCAACTAATATTTTTAACCTTAGGTACGTTTTTCGTTTTGTTTTGCACAGAAAAAAAAGGGTTCGTTCGGGTTTATAACGCAAGCCGCCAAAGGCCATGGTTTAGAAAAAGAAATTGTCAATTTTTATTAATAAATATATCGCTCTTTGTCCGGTATTCTGCAAAAGGCCGAATGTGAGAAAGATAGATATATTCAAAGTGATTTTGTGTAAATATAAGAAATGACCCAAACCGACAAATACGTTACAGTATAATAATTTGGTCCATGGATTTGCCAACGAAATTAATTCTTCTTTAATTTGAAGAAATAGAAATAGTCCATAATTTTTGGAAAAACACGCGGTAGCGGTCGAGCTGAAATAAATTTTATTTCTAAATTTTTGAATTTTTTAAAATTCAATTTTTCTATTCTATTTCTCTTTATTTTCACTATGTTTATTCGTAAACCAATGAGGTTGACATCCAGTCAATTTTAATTTTTAATAGTCTTCTTCCTCACAGTTACATCCACTTCTCCATATTTTTTTCTCTAATGACTAGCTAACAGCTTTTTTTTCTGCTTAAATGTTCATTCCCTTTCACTTCAATCTCATCTCTCGACAGTTCTTTCACACAAAGATGTTAAATTTTTCATTCTACCTTTAAAGTTTTCACAGTGCCTTAAGCCTCAAGCCCATATACTTTTCTTATTCACAATGCAATGTGTGTATCGGTTTCCTCACCGTTCCACTCATTTTATACCGAACCTATATTTGTGTTGCTCAGTTAGGGTGATATCGACTGGTATTTTCTTCTTTTAATTTTTCTTCTGCATTCGAAACATGTAGAGAAGTTGATTAAAATATTTCTATAATATAACAGTGGAGGAAGACTTTGTGTTCTTATTTTTACCTTCTTCTTTAATTGTTTTTTATTATCTTTCTCACAAGTTCCCTGCAAGTGGCGATTGACGGGTTTCTCTCAGACACCTTCACCATCAATGCCGGTGTTCCTCAAGGGTCCATATTGTCGCCTACCCTCTTTTTACTGTATATTAACGACCTTTTAGTGAAAACCCAAAATCCAATTTATAGCTTTGCTGATGACAGCACACTTGTCTCATCTTTTACCTTGACTCCCCAAACATCCGCTGCCGACGCACATCTTCGCAGGCAGCATGAAGTATTGCGCCTCAACAAGGACCTGGAAGAAATTTTGGCTTGGGGTGACAGTAACCAAGTCGAATTTAATGCTAAGAAAACCCAGGCAGCAGTCTTCTCCAAAAAGGTTAACATTGCAGAACCGGATATAGTCATGGCAGGACACGCAATTCCCCTGGCACCGTCTATTAATTTGCTGGGGGTCAATCTGGGAGGTAATATGTCTTGGCATGATCACGTTGCCGCAATTGCCAAAACAGCTGCACAGAAACTTGGTGTACTTTTCCGCACCAAAAGGTTGTACATACCTCATCAACTTTTGACACTCTACAAAGCCCAGATTCGACCATCATTAGAATATTGCTCTCATGTCTGGAGCTCTGCACCCAAGCACACCCTTCGGCTACTGGATTCCATTCAAAGGAGAGCCGTTCGTCTGATCGGCGACCCCGAGCTGACCAAGACCCTCGATAGCCTGGAGCATCGAAGACAGGTTGGTGATTTGGCTCTCTTTTACAGATATTTCCATGGCAGGTGTTCGACTGACATTGCCCACTTGATTCCACCTAGAGCAATGCAAAACAGAAATACACGGCGAACCACTGCCGCTCATCTATATGTTGTTCAGCTTAGTACTCCTCGAACTTCATTGTTCAAGAATTCTTTCATCTGGAGAACGTCATCTTTGTGGAATGATCTTCCTGAGGTCGTGTTTCCCAATGAATACAATCTTCAACGTTTCAAGACCAACTTTAATCGCTTTTTTCGCACTCGCACCGCTCCCAGAGCGCCTTAAAGGATTTTTCCTACAGTGCAGGTGTTTTATCATAAAAAAAAAAAAAAAAAAAAAAGTTCACGCCCAACTAAAAGTATAATTTATAATTCCTGATTTAAATAATTTTTAAAAATTTTTAGTATGAAAGTCGGAAGTTGAGTCGTAGAAAAACTACTGTTTAACTCAAATGGATTGTCCATATCGCGCTAGGAAGTTTGGGCACTCCGCCTACGGCGTCGTGCTCGGTTTATTACCTCGTGCGATATAGACCATTCTTGTTGTACCAACCCTAAAACTTTTCTATTTAATATTTTTCGTATTATGTAAACCTTAAAAATTATAAGCTTTCAAAACGGTAAGAGTTTTTTTTTTAATTCATAGGGTAAATCTCAAACGGTGAGTTAACAATAACACTTTATAGAGTAGGATAGAGCTTATACAGCAGAGCAGAAAAACTGTTAACTGCATAATGTCCAATTTTACTCCTATTTCTTCTTAACCGATTACATTTCAGTGCAAAAATTAATATTGAAAATTGAGTTGTCATTGAACAATAATAAATTAAAAAGCAATATATCAAAAATTTTATTATTAACTTTTTAATTCTCGGAATTTATAAATACGTAGGTATCTACATAATTAAAAAATCGTTAGTTTCACTTTGGCTTTGTATACATTTCATTTTAGTTAAATACATTCAGCAATGGCGGCTAGTATAGCTGCAGCACCTGTTCTGATAGCATGGAATTATTTATACAGGGTGATTCACGTTGAGTGGCCTATTAGAAGATCTGGAAAACGAGTAAACTTACCTTTCTAAAAATTTGATAGCAGGCATAATTGGCTTTGAGCGTTTAAAACGTTATATTTTGACGTTTTTATTACTTCCGGTTATACCGGAAGTTAAAGCCAACTTTGCTATTTCAAATGGAACACCCTGTATATTTTAGCATTTTTCATTACCTTATTAAAATCTAAATAACTTTTGTTAATAATAATATATTTTTATCTCTAACCGTTTTTGAGACATGAATTATAAAAGGATTTTTTTGTGTAAAAACGCTTCGAGAAGAAAGTTTAGTAACTCTGAAAATAATAAAGGTAAACATTAAAAATTTTGTAAGCTTTTAAGTAATACATAGATCTTTAGTTTAAATTTCTTAGGTTTCACGCTTTTCATACAGGGAGTTCTTAAAATTGTGCCAATGTTTCCATTTAAATAATGTGCATAAGTCAATTTTTGCAAATGGAACATCATATTTTTTAGCTTACCAACGCGTAGAGAATTAAATTTCCTATCTAAATGCCTAATATGTTACACTCCACATTTTTAGTCGTTTTGGAATTATGAGCGATTTAATTAAAAACTCCTAAAATTTCTTTTTGTGTTAATGCGATATTTTTTTTTTTGAAAAGAAGGCTTCGACTGGGATTTGTGTTTTAAAATCATTTTGGTCAAAGCCTACTTTACAAAATGGCAACAAAGCTCAAAGTCAAACGAAAATCTCAGTCGAAGCCTTCTTTTCATAAAAAAAAATGTCGCATTAAACAAACAGAAATTTTAAGATTTTTAATTAAATTGCTCATAATTCCAAAACGACTAAAAATGTGGGTTGTAACATATTAGGCATTTAGATCGGAAATTTAATTTTCTACACGTTGGTAATCTAAAAAATAGGGTGTTCCATTTGCAAAAATTGACTTATGCACATTTATTTAAATGGAAACATTGGTACAATTTTAAGAACTTCCTGTATGAAAAACGTGAAACCTAAGTAATTTAAACTAAAGATCTATGTATTACTTAAAAGCTTAGAAAATTTTAAATGTTTATCTTTATTATTTTCAGAGTTACTAAACTTTCTTCTCGAAGCGTTTTTACACAAAAAAAACTTTGTATAATTCATATCTCAAAAACGGTTAGAGATAGGAATAGATTATTATTATTAACAAAAGTTATTTAGATTTTAATAAGGTAATCAAAAATGCTAAAATATACAGGGTGTTTCATTTAAAATAGCAAAGTTGGCAATAGCTTTCGGTGTAACCGGAAGTAATTGTTTTATATTTGCAAAACCAATTTTTTTTATTTAGTATAATTTTCATCGATGTGGTTTGTCTTATCCGCAGACAATCGCGGATGCATAACATCAATCGAATGAATTTAAGGTAAAATGTGACGTATGCTGCTCATTGCAATGCCGGCACCAATAAGTAGTCGAGCTTGAACCGACCAATGGCAAATGAGAATTGTTTCTAGCCCGGGATTAGAGCATTATAACGTATGCATATAGAGGAATAAAACTTTCAGTCTAGTATTCTAGTCTAGCCATGGCTCGTAGATTTAAAATGTTTGCCGGGTCTTTCTTTTGTGTTTTAAGTTATTGAGTTTACTGTTTTGCTTTTGATAATTGAAAAATGGATTTAATTTCGAAATATAAAAACGTTTTAAGCTTAAACAAATATCTTAGTTGGAAAATACCATTTCACAGATGAGAACGAAATCGGCCATGTTCTTAACCTGACGCACTATGACCGAAGCACTTTACAAATAGTATCTTCTCCTCCGCGAGTCCCATTTGATTACCCCTCTTAAGGTAGGAGATTTTACTCGTATCGCAACATACATATCGTCGTGACTGATGAAAAGTTTTGGACTTTCATTGTCTTTATTTGTTTTATATCACAACGTTTCAACTGGTAAGTATCTCCAGTCGTCTTCAGGTAAATACTAAATAAGTAAAGTAACTACAGCTCTATTTATACTAGCTAGATGCACTGAAGCATGACTGAGATGGGTGCAGTCATGCGTTTAGTTCATGTGCGGTATTTTAAGTTTACATCTACCGAACAAAGGTTTCCAGATATTTCTTATATCTAATGATGGCTTACTAAAACAATCTGGGTTCTGGTATATGGTAGCAGCTTCCTTGAAGTTCCTCTTCCTCCAATGTGGTTCTTTATGCAGGATTTGAGATTCTTTCCAATTGAGGTGATGACCGTGTGTCCAGGCATGGTCAGCTGCACCTGATTTTTCGGTTTCTCCTTTAAGCGTGTTGTTTATATGTTCCTTGACCCTAGTTTCTCGTACTGTGCACCTTGGTATCCCGAGCCTTTTTTCGCAATTCATTGGCTTTTACGTTCCATGTAATACCTTCGTGTCCTGGTACCCACTACAGTATTACTTTGTTACTTTCGCCAGGACCTTCAATTCCCCTTGACATTCCCTAACCAGTCTTGAGATTACCTTGTTGCATATTTTTTATACGCACACTGTAATATGGCGTAGATTATGCTTGGGGAAAAATAGGTTTTTCTCCAGTCTTACTGCGTATATCCTCGCTCCGTTACCTTCTTTGGTACATATACATACCGCGGACATTTATCTCTCTATCTTTTTCTGTCTATAGGTACCCTTTATTTGATATTGATTGATGACAACTAAGTACCGATTCGTTTGCATAGAACATAGTCAAGTGTGTCTGCGGTTTCGTATTTATAAAGCTTTTAAGACATAAAAAAAATGGCAAATGCACAGAATTCTAAATATTCTTGCAAATGATACTTAAATATTTAAAAGTATAACGGCTTTATTGCTAGGTAAATAGTCAGTTTTTACCAACCACCATGATCCCGCTATACGATATTTCATACGCAAATTTCTCTGAAATTAAACATACACAATTTGGTTTATGTTTAATTTTTAAGTTTCATATTCAGGTACAAATATTCTTTCTGGCGAACTGAAAATTACCCAACTAGCATTTTCGGGACTTATGACTACATATGAACTAAATCTGACGTCAGGTTTGGTGCAACTTTGGGTAATACAGTTACCTAAGATGTCAAATTAGCATTTATCGGCTAAACTACGTCGTATAAATGTCACTGAGTTTCTTTCGGATTGAGGTCACGAATAGTGCCAAAATATTAGCGTTTGAGAATTCGAATAGCGGTGTTTTGTCGGTTTGCAAAAACTGGACATAAAATGCTAGACAAAACATTCAACGACTTTTTTAAAATGCTTCAGGCACTTTTTTTTTGTTTGAAACTTCACTATTTATTTCGGACGTAGACTTAGGTGTCTGCAAATAAATATGAATATGATTTGAATTGGGTTTTCCACCGTTTAAAGTTTAATAATAAATCAGACGTAACTTAGTTATGATCATACAGAAAAGACAGAGATTTTAAATATACACTGAAAAAAGAGGCGCTTTTGGCCCAAAGTAGTCAGAGCTTTTAAAGGTTAATTCTTTGAGGTCAGAGCAATTATTTCTGTATAAAAGAATTTCTCTTATCAAGTGTTTTTTATTTTTTTCCCAAGTCAAAAATGAAGACGCGATAAATTAAAAACCAAAAATAGAAATTTCGTTTTTTTCGGATATCTACAATTTTCATTCATTCGGAATATTTACAATTTTCCCAACCTATTGCCGGCACACTGCGCATGTCAGGCGGATAGCGTGACGCACATTTAAAATCTAGAAAGAAATGGATTTAATTATTTTTTATGTCACGGTGTTGAGTGATAGTCGAGGTTTTCTTACAAGAACAGTTTGCCAGTTTGTTAATTTGTGGTCTTGTGGGGCATAATTAAAATGGAGGGGCAGGTTATTAATCAAAATTGTTATGGCTGCGGCTGTCACAAAATATATTTTGTGGCGGCTGTCGTCAAGCACCTGTAAAGTAAAAACCTAACCGTCATTTTTTAAATTGTTAAACAGTTTATGTGTGCACAGACTGTGAGATGAAATGTAGTACAAAAACAAATATTAATGTTCACATGAAAAGAAAACATAAAGCCTTCAAACGATCATCTTTAAAGACCATTACATGCCATGCATGCATTTCTGGTATTAATGCATTAAAAACAACAATAAGCCCTATGATTTCTTCTAACTATGAACCCCATAACAAAAAGTCGGGATTACAAAATCGTAGACTGTCAACACCGGTAACCACTTCTTTGAATTTTTTAAAACGTAAAACAAGAAAAAATAAAGTGTTTGATTTAAAAATATAAATAGAATACCGTAATATTAAAAATTTTATCGTATCATTGAAGATTAAGTCATTTTTATATATCTTTATTAAAAATTATTAACATCATAAACATACTAAAATCTACATAATACCTTAGTTACTCATAATACATTAGTTACCATAATTTAATACGTTAGTTACGAAAGCATAATACGTTAGATACCAAATAATATTAGAGCTATTTTTCATGAACATGTAAAACAATATTTTGACAGTTTTCAAATTTGATGGATACCTACACCTTTGTCTTTAACGTCCACGATCCCTCTGAAGACTGATTAATGACCGAGCAAGCACTCCTTTCGATTTCGTGCGGTTCCCCAATGCTTAATCCACTGCCGGAAACATCGCCGATTTGAATTTTGCGAGCAATGGAAACTTTCTTGGTCACACTTTCTTCTAAATACCCTCTAGCAACCTTCGCCGATTCCCATCCACCAATTTCTTGTAGGTCTAATATATCTCCTCCAGCATTAACAAGAAAATTTGCCGAAGATCTTCTAACGCAGTGACCAGTATACAAATTAGGATTTTCAAGTAAGAGATACTTAGCTATTTTTTGAGGTATTTTAGAGAAGAAGTGAATGCCGCAGGGCTGTACCGTACATTTCCTTTTTCTATATGATACAAACAATCTTTGGTGAGTGACATGGTCTGGCCTTAACATTGCGTACTTTTTAAATAAAAGCACAGGATTGACTTCGCCGTCAAATATCACAGCGAAAATATACGTTTCTTGTGGGTTTTTGAGTCGGGATAAGTAACAAACAGCTTGTCCTCTAAAACGTCAACATCTTCCGTGGTCAAGCAAGTTCAACCTTATAATGTTGGCTGCAGCTAATATATCGTCAGGAATATCAAAATCTTACATGATTTTAATGATGAATTTTTGAAATGCCAAAATGAAATGACATAAAACCTTGTTTTTATTTTCGCATCGCCGTTGTCAATGATACGATAAAGCTTTGAATACAACTCGATTATTAGCGATTTAACACCGTCTCGGACATTGCGGGTGACTCGGCTGTTGCCTTGTCATCTAGTAATGTCCTCGACTATTATAAATCGCATAATAATCTCGTTATATTAATAGCTATAATTAATTAATCGCTATATCAATAATATTTTACATGTAATAATTGAACTCATTTCTACCTATGTAAATTTCAAATATCCCGCCATCACGCTATCCGCCTGACATGCGCAGTGTGCCGGCAATAGGTTGAGATGTAGACGCGAGTCAAATAATTAAGCCCCAAATAGGCAACTTTGCCTCAATTTAATCATCTTCGTATCTTTTATCGTTTTCGAGTTCCCCCTGTACGCACACGAATTTGTAGCACCCTGTATAAATACATAATTTCGCATGGAACACTGATAACTTGGGAGAAGTTAGAAATATTGTTCGAATCCACTTAATAAACTTTTCAATAGCGGAATTTGGGTGATAATTTACCTCACATCTATAGAACCAATCAGAACGCAAATTTTCATAGCAACCACCTTGGTAACGTGGTCTTACCCGATAAGGCCTACCGCTAGCTCTGTAAGACCACAGTAGCTTTTTGTCAAACAAACAGTAATTTATTTTAAGAAATCAAGTTTAATAAATAAATATTATAACCCCTACAAAATAAAAGTGACACGCAACACTATTTGAGGTGATTTTAGGGCATAAACTTAACTTAATTTTGACATTTTCAAAGAAATGTTTATGACAAAATGTAGGCAATATTAAACCCACAGAACTCGAACAAAGAGAAAAGTTATTAACGTGTTAAATGATAGATGCCGCTGTGACTTTTAAATGACGTTGCTAACGCCAAAGTGTAGTGGATTTGAACTAACGTTGGCGGAAGGGGGGTAGGGGAAGCCACCATATGTTTTTATTTTTTTGAAGGTCAAAATTAATATTTTGAAATTTAAAATTTGTAGTAAATATTTTTATTAATTACGTTTTTGTTACTAATAAATACAATTTCCACTGCACGATTTGTAACAACAACGCATTTTTAATAAAAATATTTACTACAAATTTAAATTTCAAAATATTAATTTACCTTGATGACAAATATATTTGGTTTATCTTTAGTAAAACAATCAATAATACAACTTTTTTATTGCATAAAATCATTTAATTTATATAAAATAAAGTCTTGAAGGATTCCTTAACCCATACAAAAGCAGAGGCCAAGGCTTAACCCTCCTTAAAAGTGTTCTCAAACTACTACATACCACCCTCTACAAACACCGGCAGCATAAATAATCTTATTAAGAAAATAAATAACTGAGATCACACATCTTCTATGTACACAAATAAGTTTAGGGTCATAATCATATATCGAGATCCAGTACGAGTAGAGATCAATAAATCAGGTCGAGGTCTTATTACAGTGAAGGTCAGTATCGGTGAAGGGCATCATCAAGTTCAGGTCTAAATCCAGTGGCAGTTGGTTAACATCATGTTCATCAAAATTCTGAAGGATTTATCATGAAACAAGAGAACAGCGACAAAAATCTTATATTGGCAAATTATTTCTCTTACGACTAGTTATCACACATATCAAATACAAAGACAAAAAAGGGGCAAAGAAAGAACAATTTAAGTAACTTTAAGATTTTATTGTTTATTTTGCTTTTACTAAAACTTTTGTATATTTAAAGTTAAAGTGACCAGAACTTAATTAACTTGGTTAATTCACTTAAATTCTTGTAAACCCTTAAATAGACAGTCAACTTGATAATATCAGTAGTTATATCTTATATCATGTTGCAAAGCAAAAATTAGGTAATGTACTACCTACCCGGAATATGTTCAATAACATCGAGCCTTTATTTTTAAACAACCTCGATAAGAAAACTGACTTGAAGTTTTTATTAAAAAATATTATTTTGTGAAAATAGAGACGTTTTTTAAATCGCTTAATCAACAAATACATACCAAGATACTTAAATTATTTCTGGCAGAAAAGTAAAAAATTGTTTAAAAATTTAGGGTCATCGACCTTTGCCGCTATAAAATAGTTTGAACTCTGTTTTCAGATTTTTTTCTTAAATATATTAATATAACATCTTACCCAGACATGCAATAAGACTTTCTTTTGCATTTTAAAATCACGATCTTGAGATATTTGCGATAAAAACATAAATAATTTCTAAACAAAGAGCCATATCATGAAAAACACCTTCAAAGCCGAACACAAGAAAAAACATCAACGGTTGGTTTTAAAAAATGGAGCAACGTGATTGGTCGAAAGATGACAGCAATAGTAGTGGAAGACAAGTGACACTTGATGCGCCTTTTCCTATCCAAGTTTCATACCCCTGATTAAACCCAGTGTGCTTTGCTTTGACGTGAGCTTAAGAAATCTTGGCGTTTTCATGGCAACCGTGATGACAATACGCGAATTTGATTTTTGACGTTCCACGCGTCTGATTTAGTCTTGGATTTTTAATTAATTGTTAGTTGTGGCACGTTTATAAACTTAAAAGTAAATCATAATGATGTGTTTGCATATTTTCCTTTATCACAAACGGCTTTTATTTCGGGTTCAGTAAATTATCCAATAAAATACACCTCTAGAAGCGGCGTCTTATCTTCATACCGTTGTTTTTCACTCGAAACTAGATTTTCTAAGAAAATTTTTACTCAATATAATTTTTACTTATAATCAAAGATAAGACCCTCGAGCTAAAGCTCTCGGGATCTTATTAGATTATAAGTAAAAATTATATTTCGTGAAAATTATCAGAAAATCGATTTCTTGTAAAAAACAGCGGTATTACCGATAAGGCGCCTCCTCTATTGGTATATTACTGTTGACAACCACCTTCTTCTTCTTCTTCTTCTTCTTCTTCTTCTTCTTCTTCAGAAGTATACAACTGATTGACACCCTTAGATCTAGATAAGAGTTATTGCTTTTATTGCTAATAATACAATAATATGTTAATATTAATGTTTATTCGTGAAGGTTTACCTAATAAAATTCATATTATGGATTGTAAATTTTTATCTTCTTTGAAATAGCTTCAATTATATTAATCGATTTAATTTAACAGTCATAATTAACATACAATCAAAGTTGTACTGGGTACTTCTCAGGAAAAGTGATTTTTCTACGACCATCCACTAACTGACATCTTTCTTGCGTGTTTCGACGCCCCAGACGTCATTGTTTCAGCAGTGGCGGAGCTAGGGCCACAGGGCAACAAATGTTTGGAGTCCCCCTATACCTCAACTCAAAAAATAATATATCGGGCGTCTCACCGGAAACCGCCTCGATCTATACTTAGGAAAATTTGATAGTTGATGAGGGCAACCCGGCTAAAATACTTGTATTATGGTGGTACTTCCGGTTAGACCGGAAGTAGTTGTCAACTTGCTTATTTTAAATAGAATACCCTATATGTTATTACATGTTTAGATTCTACGTTAGCTAGGCAGATTTTGTATATAACATGTCCTATACCTAACTCTAAGCGTTTTTGACATATTTAAGTGTTTATGTCAAAAATGACATTAGCAAACCTTAAAATAATTTTCAATGTTTCTTATAAAGAAGCCTTAATTATCCAATTTAAGTGGAAGCCATAATTATCTAATTTAAATAACGTAACAAAAAGATTAAAAATTAAATAAAACAAACTGCAAAAAGTCTAGTCTCTAGGTGGCCCATTTGTCTGACAAAGTAATATACCGTCTCTACTATTAAAGATATCAAAAAAAAGTTTTCATAAAAGTTGTGAGGTATGAAAAAATATATGTTCTAAAATTATTTTTAAACATATAGGATGGTCCAGAAAAGTAGGACAATAAAAAGTTATATTTTTTTAAATAGGACACTTTATATATTTTAGCATTTTTTGTTTCCTTACAAAATTAGCTTTATGACGCCATATTTAGTTTTTTAATTTTTTGCAAGGTTGCCAAACAAAATGCAAAATTCTTAAAATTTTGGAAAAAACATGATAGTAAAAAATTACCTGTATTTCTCAATAAGAGTATCGAAAATCGAAAATTTCCTGTAAGCTCTTAAGTTCAGGGATAGAAAAACTGTCCTTAATCTTTAAGTACCCAAAATTTTGTACAGGGTGTTTTCTGCTGACATACAAATATACAAAACTTTAAAATACAATAACTCTGTTTTTTCAAACAAAACACCCTATATTTATTAGGCTCATCTGATAGATATTGTAAGTATCTTTTATTAATGTTAAGTCATACTTATACCTAAATTTACTAGTTTTTTTGGCAATATTTCGATTTTTATTTAAATTTTGGTGAAAAAAACTATAGTTTTTATTTTTCTAGTAAGCCATGACCAGCAAAGTCAAAACAAATGTAAGTGAACATAATGTCATATTTATAATTATTATTATATTTATATTTATAATATTTGTGAACTTATTTTCAATATCAAGATGCATAATAAAAAAGAAATTTTATTTAATTAAATAAATACGTAACTAACTATGGTTATCAATTTATTTTAATATAACATTATATTCAATTACATTTGTTTTTACTTTGCTGGTCATGGCTTACTAGAAAAATAAAAACTATAGTTTTTTTCACCAAAATTTAAATAAAAATCGAAATATTGCCAAAACTAGTAAATTTAGGTATAGGTATGACTTAATAATAAAAGATACTTACAATATCTATCAGATGAGCCTAATAAATATAGGGTATTTCGTTTGAAAAAACAGAGTTATTGTATTTTAAAGTTTTGTATATTTGGATGACAACAGAAAACACCCTGAACAAAATTTTCGGTACTTAAAGATTTAAGATAGTTTTTCTATCCCTAAACTTAAAAGCTTACAAAAAATTTTCGATTTTCGATACTCTTATTGAGAAATACAGGTAATTTTTTACTATCATGTTTTTTCCAAAATTTTAAGAATTTTGCATTTTGTTTGGCAACGTTGCAAAAAATTAAAAAACTAAATATGACGTCATATGGATAATTTTGTAAGAAAACAAAAAATGATAAAATATATAGGGTGTTCCATTTAAAATAATGTAAGTATATTTTTATTGTCCTACTTTTCTGGACCATCCTGTATGTTTAAAAATAATTTCAGAACATATATTTTTTTATACCTCAGAACTTTTATAAAAACTTTTTTTTGATATCTTTTATAGTAAAGACGGTATATTACTTTGTCAGACAAATGGGCCACCCTGTAGATAAGCGCCCCAGCATGCTTATCTATAATTGTCAGAAGAGAAGTGACCGCTTCATCGATTTCTTTAGAATTTGACTGATTTTCAACTCCGTCATAGTCAACTAGTAGTAATAGTAACTGAACAGTAAAATCGCCATATAAAAATATTAAATTGGCAATATCTCGAAAATTAAAAATTTTCAGAATAGACAACCTTGCACAAACTTACACTTATTTTTAATGCTGAATGCGAAATAATTATAAAAATTTTGCAGTTTTTTCAATTAAATTTTTAATCTTATTATTTGAACACCGCAATTTATTAAAATATTGTAAAAAATTCATTAAATCAGGTCCATTTCAACAAGGAATCCAACCCAAATTAATAAATTAAATAATAAAGAAATACAGTATTAGTATACATTACAGTATCAGATACTGTAATATGGGTTGCCCCTAGCAACAATGGTATGATTTTAGAAACAATGACTGGTTACTTTCGATCTTTGACAAGTTGTCACTTAAAAGGTAATATGACCTATTTGTTTATTCTTTTTAAAAAGGATTATAAAGACAGGATGAAATAAAATATCATACGATACACGTCTGTTAGGTGTTATTACAGCACTCATTTATATTCCAGACTCAACTCGTACGTCGCCTCGTCCGTAAACCAACTCGTACTGTAATAAGTCACCTACCGGCCTTGTAACGTAAAATACTATTTTGACATACAAACTTTAATATGTCAAAAACGCTTAGACTTAGGTATAGGACATAATAAACGAAATATGTTTAAAATCTTACGTAGAATCTAAAAATGTAATAATATATAGGGTGTTCCATTTAAAATAAGCAATATTCCGGGCCTAAGGAATATGTGGTAGGTTTATGTACCGACCTAATACAAATACCTTGTATAAATAGAACTGTCCATTTATCAAGCCTTTAGTAAATCTTGTATTTGGCTCTGTTTATTATAGAATTTAATTTAAATATGTAAATTAGCGACTTTCTAACAAGTGAGGAAAGTTATAGTTTTCCGCATATGACTGTTGACTGAATGACGTACAAAAAATTAATTTTTCCAAAACTTGTAGGGTACCTAGATATTGAAATAATGTTTAAACCATTTTCTTTGTAACAACGGCTGTTGCACTGGACATCTCTAGGGCTTTTGATCGTGTTTGGCACGATGGGCTTCTAAGTAAATTGCGATCCTACGGTATGCCTAATGGATTCTGTTTATGGTTAACCAGCTTCCTTAAGAACCGTTCTCTGCAAGTGGCGATTGACGGGTTCACCATCAATGCCGGTGTTCCTCAAGGGTCCATATTGTCGCCTACCCTCTTTTTACTGTATATTAACGACCTTCTAGTAAAAACCCAAAATCCAATTTATAGCTTTGCTGATGACAGCACACTTGTCTCATCTTTTACCTTGACTCCCCAAACATCCGCTGCCGACGCACATCTTCGCAGGCAGCATGAAGTATTGCGCCTCAACAAAGACCTGGAAGAAATTTTGGCTTGGGGTGACAGTAACCAAGTCGAATTTAATGCTAAGAAAACCCAGGCAGCAGTCTTCTCCAAAAAGGTTAACGTTGCAGAACCGGATATAGTCATGGCAGGACACGCAATTCCCCTGGCACCGTCTATTAATTTGCTGGGGGTCAATCTGGGAGGTAATATGTCTTGGCATGATCACGTTGCCGCAATTGCCAAGGCAGCTGCACAGAAACTTGGTGTACTTTTCCGCACCAAAAGGTTGTACACACCTCATCAACTTTTGACACTCTACAAAGCCCAGATTCGACCATCATTAGAATATTGCTCTCATGTCTGGAGCTCTGCACCCAAGCACACCTTTCGGCTACTGGATTCCATTCAAAGGAGAGCCATTCGTCTGATCGGCGACCCCGAGCTGACCAAGACCCTCGATAGCCTGGAGCATCGAAGACAGGTTGGTGATTTGGCTCTCTTTTACAGATATTTCCATGGCAGGTGTTCGACTGACATTGCCCACTTGATTCCGCCTAGAGCAATTCAAAACAGAAATACACGGCAAACCACTGCCGCTCATCCATATGTTGTTCAGCTTAGTACTCCTCGAACTTCATTGTTCAAGAATTCTTTCATCTGGAGAACGTCATCTTTGTGGAATGATCTTCCTGAGGTCGTGTTTCCCAATGAATACAATCTTCAACGTTTCAAGACCAACGTTAATCATTTTTTTCGCACTCTCACCGCTCCCAGAGCGCCTTAAAGGATTTTTCCTACAGTGCAGGTGTTTTATCATAAAAAAAAAAAACCTTTCAATGGTTGTCCAGTTTATTTATACAATTTTTTTATTAAAACAAAGTTCTGAACACAAAATCATCAGGAAAAACTATAAAAATTGAAGAATGACCCCAGTTCCTAAGTACTTACTATATTAAAAATAAAAATTAGATTCAATGTCTCTACAAAACCCGTTATGGTATCAAAGCCACACGCATTTAAATTATTTTTTATTTTTATCATAGATTTCCTAAGACATTGACTGAAATATAATTAATAACAAGAGAATAAAGGTCTACTCAAACCAATGTGGAACTGCGGGAGCGGGAACGAAACCATTGCGGGAAATTATTCTACGATGGGATATGCACGCGAACCACCGCACGTGTGCAGTTGCATGTTGCATATTCCGCTGTAGAATAATATTCTGCAATAATTCAAATAATGGAAAATTATAACAGGGCCTTTCTTTGTTGTAACCTATTTCTTGTAATTTTTTTGGTAGATAAAATCTTAAGTTTTTTTTATATTTAATACAAGAAGGACCTCTCATGGAAGGGGGGGGGGGGAAGTGTACAGACCCCTGGACTCCCCCTTAAATAAACCACTGGAGCCACCTAATTGATTTATTTTTCAAAACAAATAAAAATTATTATTCTCAAAAAAAATCAAATATTCCAAAATATGTCATTCGAAAACTCCGCAATACAGAATGACTATACCTGATGATGATTAAAATATTACATAAATAAATTGGAAACTAAGGGTGAAACAGACAAACGCGCTCTCGGAAGTAAAAAAGAGACCAGAAAACGCCAAATTGGGTGGTATAATATTCACCTGAAGACGACTGGAGATGCTTACCAGTTGAAACGTTGCGATTTCTATCAGGATTTATGGGTTTTAAAATAATAAGTACTTTGCATATTATCCTGCAGAGAAAAATTGCACCGATTTTCTTAAAGTGGCAAGTCTTGAGGTCTTTTATCGATTGCGGAAGTATAAATATAATAATGGGTTATTTTGGTCTGTCCTCTGGGTGAATATGTCATTCATTACTCATTATGAATCTATGGGTTTCCTTTATATCTATGTATATCTTTTTATCTGATTTCTTTGTCCATATATGTATTTAATTATTATTGTTCTATATGTATGTCGTTAATCGCACAAAGCCGGAAACTTTATGTTAAAATTCAATATTTATTGGCACCGACTTTATGCTTATTAAAAATATGTAGGTATAGAAAAATTTCTTTAAAAATTATAAAAATACTTTTTTTCTACTCCCACATGGAAATTTGCTGTTTCCTTTACACTTAAGTGGCGAGTAAAGTAGGCTATTCCAGTTAACTGTGCGGGAAAATCTCATATCCATCCTAGTTAGGTTATGAAACTGACCAATCACAGTAGCCAATTACAGGGAAGCCTTTGTTGTTTATAAAAGTACTGACCAATCACAGTATATTATTTTTACTGAGGCTCCGCCTTCTTTTTCAAGACATTAAATTATATAATTTAAATGCATAGGTACAATTTCTTATTAATTTGTTCAATATAATAAAATCTAGACACATTTATAATATATTTATCAATAATGCAACCTGCTGAATGTGCATAGAAAATTAATTTCATGTAGCATCATTTATCAGTTGGTTTTCCGATAATTAACTAAACGCTTTAATAGTCCAGACGTTAGAGCGTTGGACTATGGAACCAATCGTCGTGAGTTCGAGCCCGGCAACCTACAAACTTTTTTTTAACATTTTTTAGCATAAAGTCGTAGAAAAAATATACTGTTCAACTCGAGTGGATTGTCCATATTGCCCTCGGAAGTTTTTACTTCCTCGTGCGATATGGACATCATATCCACTCTTGTTGTACAAACTACTATTGTTGTCCTTTCTTTTTCTTTCGACTTAGGCTTTATACCTCTTCGCTGTCAGAGCCATTCCCGACGGGACCTACAAATTAACCACGATCCTCAGTCATGCGACACCTCCAAGGGCTATCAACCCTTGGTTTATTGCCATTGCATGACCTACCGATTGGGGTGTGTGTACCTTCTTCCGCACCCCACGAGATGTCCGATCTCATCCGGCCTGGTTACCGGCGTGAATGGGGTGGGTTGGGAGATGATACTTTTTACACTCTGTCCTGCATTTTTAAATCTACTTAAGTGGATCCGAACAATATTTCTAAATTCTTCACCAAAGTTACCAGATCCATGCGAAATTAAATCTATATATACATACAGGGTGGCCCATTAGTGCGAGGAAGTAAAATATATCAGTTGTCAATAGAAATAGTGACAAATATTACATATAAAAGCTATATGATCCGTTGACATGCATATTTTAAAAATATTTTCAGATATACAGGGTGACCTAAAAAAGCAGCGGGGCAAAAAGGTAAGTTTTTTTAAATGGCTGCCCCTATTTTTTTATTAGGGAATTGAATTCCGCATGAAATTCAGCATATATTAGAATATTTTAATTTGGTGTTCGTTGCGACGTTGCCACGCTATTTATAAATTACTAAAAAATCCAAGAAAAACCACTTATCTAAAAGTCCTTAAAAAAATGGCTGATTTAAATTTTCTAAAATATGGTTACGGTTTTGGATATATATTATATTTCTTATAAAACAACATATAACGGAAGTTTTTATAAACATTGATTATAATATACTATAAGAAGTCAGTCGATCTCTCGAAGAACGTATACAAGCATGTTTAAATAACAATGGTGGATATTTCGAACATTTATTATAGTTTTTATTTTAAGTATCCACGTGTGTGTCTATTTTTTTTGTGTTTTTAACATTTTTCTGTTTTTTTTTTATTTGTCTTTTGTTATGTTGTCATAATGTTTATAAATGATATAAAATGGTAGGTATTTGGTCATTTTCTACTTTTGAAACTGAAAACATATTAAAATTAGTGTCAAAAAGTATTTGAAACATTATTTTGACATGTGATAATATCCGCTTTTGTTTGAGTCACGGCCTACCAAAAAAAAATAATGTTTTTTTTGCATTTACAAATAAAATCCAAAATTGTGACAAAACGGTAGATTTTGGGACATGAGTTATAATTTCAAATATAGAGGGCATGAAATACTTAATAACATGACCCATTAATATACAGAGTGTCCCATTTAAAAAAATGAAGATTTAATACTTTAAATATAGCAATATTGGCACCCCGTATAAATTATGGTCAGGTTTCTTTAATAATATCATTCTATCATCTCTCGGGTATCCAAAACCGTAACCATATTTTAGAAAATTTAAATCAGCCATTTTTTTAAAGGAGTTTTAGATAGGTGGTTTTTCTTGGATTTTTTAGTAAATTATATATAGCGTGGCAAAACCGCAACGAACAATAAATTAAAATATTTTAATATATGCTGAATTTCATGCGGAATTCAATTCCCTAATAAAAAATAGGGGTAGCCATATAAAAAAAATTACCTTTTTGCCCCTCTGCTTTTTTGGGTCACCCTGTATATCTGAAAATATTTTTAAAATATGCATCTCAACGGATCCTATAGCTTTTATGTGTAATATTTGTCACTATTTCTGTTGACAACTGATATATTGGACTTCCTCGCACTAATGGGCCACCGTACACACGTAATCTTATACCCATACAATAATACCAATTCTTTGAAATAGTAAAATAAAATCTATTTTTACAAAAATCAAAGTTTTTTATCAAAAATGTTGCAAATGTATTTTTGCAGTAGATTTTTTGGCCAGCCATGGGGCAAGCGTCCCTCTTTGAACGTCCATGTGCAATTCTGCAAGAGATCGTTGGACTTTGTAATCAACCTATGTATAAATGTGGCCACTCACTCTCAGCGCCTACCTAGAAAAAATATTAAACTTATATGATGACTAATAAACATTAAATTACTTGTTTTTTATTAGCATACGAATACATTGTCATTATCACTGTTTATTATTTGTTAAAATTCGCAGCGAGAAATAAATTCAATAGTGTTACCATCTATGCATGGGATCTGTTTGAATTTTTATACAGTGTTTATTTTATAAATTATATTCATTCTAAGTATGTCTTCCAATTCACCTGCATCTAATCCAGCTGCAGTTTCTACTCTATAATTATTGTGTCTTTGGTCAGTAGCTAAGATATTTCCGAGAGCCCATCCGGTTGAACTACGTGATCCCAGTTCCTTGCACTAGTTTGTGTAGGTCAACTGGGGAGAGGGTAAGTATGTCCTCTGGTTCAAGTTTTGGTTGCCAGTGTATTTGTTGCCTCTTCCAATCTAGTGACTCGCAATGGCAAACTATGTGCTGTACAGTTTCCCTGTCTTATCCGCATAATCTGCAGTCAAGGTCTCCATTGTCCAGTTGCATTCTGTGCAGATGGTTCTTGATAGCCATGTGTCCTGTTAGAATTAATGTAATGGTTCTCAGCTGGTACCCGTTCGAAGCAACTATTTCGTAAGTCTTGGGTCTGGATACCCAATGAAGCTTTTGCTGTGGTGTAAACTCTGTCTGTTGCTCTAGTGGATTTTGTATTCACTCTTAATCCATCACTTGATGAGAAAGATATGCCTGTTATTATTAGGGTTGATTTTTAAACGTGGTAGCCGATTTTATTAGCTTCTGAACAAGATGATAATATAATGACACTTGTGCGTTTATAGTGCCTCGGAGTGTTTTTTATTGTATTTTCTTCTGTGTGATTCGTATTATTTAACTAATGCGTTAGCAGCTTAACCTCTATATACTATTTAGTCTAGTTAATATCTTTATCGTATCATTGAAGATTAAGTCATTGTTATATGATATCTTTATTAATAATTATTAACATCATAAACGTACTAAAACCTACATAATACCTTAGTTACTCATAATACATTAGTTACCATAATTTAATACGTTAGTTACGAAAGCATAATACGTTAGATACCAAATAATATTAGAACTACCTATTTTTCATGAACATGTAAAACAATATTTTGACAGTTTTCAAATTTGATGGATACACCTTTGTCTTTAACGTCCACGATCTTAGGTATGCCCTCTGAAGACTGATTAATGACCGAGCAAGCACTCCTTTCTATTTCGTGCGGTTCCCCAGTGCTTAATCCACTGCCGGAAACATCGCCGATTTGAATTCACGAGCAATGGAAACTTTCTTGGTCACACTTTCTTCTAAATACCCTCTAGCAACCTTCGCCGATTCTCATCCACCAAGTTCTTGTAGGTCTAATATATCTCCTCCAGCATTAACAAGAAAATTTGCCGAAGATTTTCTAACGCAGTGACCCGTATACAAATTAGGATTTTCAAGTGAGAGATACTTAGCTATTTTTTGAGGTACTTTAGAGAAGAAGTGAATGCCGCAGGGCTGTACCGTACATTTCCCTTTTCTATATGATACAAACAATCTTTGGTGAGTGACATGGTCTGGCCTTAACATTGAGTACTTTTTAAATAAAAGCACAGGATTGACTTCGCCGTCAAATATCACAGCGAAAATACGTTTCTTGTGCGTTTTTAAGTCGGGAATAGTAACAATCAGCTTGTTTTCTAACACACAAATTCGTTGACTTGTTCTCTTGTAAATACTTTTGATTTTTTTGCTCTATATCCAACATTTTTCTTCTTGATGAAATGTATTAAGGCGCCGTATTTGTCGATTTCCACTATTTCCGTCAGTTCTAAAGTCGCTCGTAATATGGAATATTTCGGCCATAAGGATAAAGCAGAGTATTCCTCAGAGAGTTTTGCGAAATACGCCAGCAATACCGTTTCTTCTGCACCTTGAACATGTACTTTGTTTCGCCACTCACAAAACTGCCGATATTCTTTTTCATAATGGATTTTAGATTTGTCCGGAAGCAAGTTCAACCTTATAATGTTGGCTGCAGCTAATATATCGTCAGGAATATCAAAATCTTGCACGATTTTAATGATGAATATTTGAAATGACATAAAACCTTGTTTTTATTTTCGCATCGCCGTTGTCAATGATACGATAAAGCTTTGAATACAACTCGATTATTAGCGATTTAACACCGTCTCGGACATTGCGGGTGACTCGGCTGTTGCCTCGTCACCTAGTAATGTCCTCGACTATTATAAATCGCATAATTATCTCGTTATATTAATAGCTATAATTCGCCGTTTCTTTATACATCATATTACAACCTGTGATAGTTCTAAAAACTTTGACGTTTGTGGTCACAAGCCTCTGAGTTATACCCCAACACCGTATTTCTAGTTGACTTGGCGTTTAAGAAAGTTTAGGTATTTTACCTTGTGAATATTTTTGTATTTGTTCTCCAAACATTAAAGTTGTTGTAGTTTGGTAGTATGATATTATTAGTAGCGAATTTATATCTAAGTGGTATCCATGATAGATGATATTCCATATACATATTTCTTTAAGTGAACTAAACTCTTTTTTTATGGGAGCTGCTATCAGATGGCGTTAAAGGTTCTATACACGGTCCTTCACCTCACCTCCCGTCTTCTATAGCTCACTTAATAAATAAGTTAGGAAAATATTTTTGTTTATACCGGGTGTTCCGAAAAAGTGTTTTTTTTTTGTTTTTTTTTTATGATAAAACACCTTCACTGTAGAAAAAATCCTTTAAGGCGCTCTGGGAGCGGTGCGAGTGCGAAAAAAGCGATTAAGGTTGGTCTTGAAACGTTGAAGATTGTATTCATTGGGAGACACGACCTCAGGAAGATCATTCCACAAAGATGACGTTCTCCAGATGAAAGAATTCTTGAACAATGAAGTTCGAGGAGTACTAAGCTGAACAACATATGGATGAGCGGCAGTGGTTCGCCGTGTATTTCTGTTTTGCATTGCTCTAGGTGAAATCAAGTGGGCAATGTCAGTCGAACACCTGCCATGGAAAAATCTGTAAAAGAGAGCCAAATCACCAACCTGTCTTCGATGCTCCAGGCTATCGAGGGTTTTGGTTAGCTCGGTGTCGCCGATCAGACGAACGGCTCTCCTTTGAATGGAATCCAGTAGCCGAAGGGTGTGCTTGGGTGCAAAGCTCCAGACATGAGAGCGATATTCTAATGATGGTCGAATCTGGGCTTTGTAGAGTGTCAAAAGTTGATGAGGTGTGTACAATCTTTTGGTGCGGAAAAGTACACCAAGTTTCTGTGCAGCTGCCTTGTCAATTGCAGCAACGTGATCATGCCAAGACATATTACCTCCCAGATTGACCCCCAGCAAATTAATAGACGGTGCCAGGGGAATTGCGTGTCCTGCCATGACTATATCCGGTTCTGCAATGTTAACCTTTTTGGAGAAGACTGCTGCCTGGGTTTTCTTAGCATTAAATTCGACTTGGTTACTGTCACCCCAAGCCAAGATTTCTTCCAGGTCATTGTTGAGGCGCAATACTTCATGCTGCCTGCGAAGATGTGCGTCGGCAGCGGATGTTTGGGGACTCAAGGTAAAAGATGAGACAAGTGTGCTGTCATCAGCAAAGCTATAAATTGGATTTTGGGTTTTCACTAGGAGGTCGTTAATATACAGTAAAAAGAGGGTAGGCGACAATATGGACCCTTGAGGAACACCGGCATTGATGGTGACGTTATAAAGATCTATTTTTTTAGATTACATGCTATATAACTTATTTGGATGCATCTTATAGTTACCTTCATACCCCTAAAATTTTAATGAAATCGGTTCAGTGTTATAGACGAAAAAAAATAAAAACCAAGAAAAGTCAGTTTTGCACCGCTGGTTTTAAAAATTATAAAAAAAGGAAAAATAATGCCTCGTTGTTAAAATTATACAAAGGCACTTCATAAATAAGGTCGAACAGTCTCGTTAACCAAGTTTGATTAATACGACTCGCACAGGGTGTCCAAAGTTTCGTGTCAAACTTTGCAAACTTCAAATCACTTTATTTCTCTTATTTCAAATTGGAACCCCCCGTATGTTATTACGTCATTCGATGCAGAATTAAAAATCAAACATTTGTCCTAATTACAACCCTATCGCGATCTCTAACGCATCAGAAGTTATTTGCAGGAAACTCATTTTATTGACTATCCCAACAGTCAGTATTATGAATAAATATCAAAGGTGGCTTTGAAAACCAATTTATTGGTCGAATATACATGGAATTGTATAGGGAATTAAAAAATAATATAATATATAGGGTGTTCCATTTAACATAAAGATGTTGCCACTTGTATCGGGCAAAAGCGTTCCTGAAAATAGTTTGAAACGATAGACCATGGTTGTTTATCTGAGCGACAAAATTTTTGAAGAAAACATACCACCCGTTTTCCATAAACGTTAGAACGTACCATGCACCGTGAAACACCCTATATTTTGTTCATTATGGGTATGAGCGCTAAATCAATTTTCCAAACTCTCACGAAATTACCCCACAAAAAATAAATTTCATTTAAATATAGGTACTTATTATTAAACCTTATGTATGAAACTTCTGAATAAAGATTTTATTTATTTATTTATTACAAATGGAAAGTTTGTTTTCTAGTGGATAGAATCACACTTTTGAAAAATATATAAAGAATATCGTGAATCACGATTGAGGTATTCTATGGTAGGAAACTCGCGACCCAGCAACGCGACGCCGACCTACCGCGACAATACGGACGTACATACCTTGCAAAATAACAGTAATTGTTTTTTAACCAGTAAAAAATAATCTGTGTATTTACTTCATTTGGTTATCATTTTTTTTAATAATGCAACATAATACATATCTAGTAATATTGCGAATGCAAATTAAAAAGTAAATTAGGGATTATCTATTGTAATTTTTGCCGTTGCGTCATTGCATTTTAATGGTAAAGCATTTTGAAAGTTAAAAAAATACTTTCTGTCATAAAAATTACTAATTCGGAGGGTCAGACGATTTGTGCCGTCCACCATTCCATAATATTTTAAAATTAAAAGAGATAATTAAAAATGATTTTGACTGTGACATAAGGCTCATTGTCAGACAATGATTTTTTCACAATCAAAGTGACCGGGGTATTAAGGGGGGGGGGGGGGGCGGGGCTGCCGGGCTGCAGAATGCAATTTTATAGGAAAACGAGTAAAAAGAATAATATTTTATAGTATTTTTATATTATATACTTGTCTGTTCCTTTTTCCCTGTTTTAGAGCTATTTTAAGAGCTATTTTAAATCAACAAAAATATAACCCAATGCAATAAAATATTTTTGCAACAAAAACAATTAGGTATTTATTTTTAAAGAGGAAAATTAAAGTAAACATTTTAATTGAAACATTTTTATGGAAGAAGTATGATAATTTATTATAAAAAAATAGTGTGGGAAGAAACGAGATTGCTGTAATATACAAAACAACACTGAAGAAGGAGTATTTAAAAACCTAAGCATTTGCACCAAAAACTTCCCTTAGATCTACGCTCCTAAAATACATGATTTCTGAAAAAATCATCAATTTTGGCGGGGTGAGCGATATTTACTTTATTTTTAATCATGAAAAATCTAGACCGAAAAACGCTGGTTAAAGTCATACATACGTCTTATGTTATAATTTTGGATTGACACCAATATTTAATATGCATATTTTTCATAAATATAAAAAATGTTTTTTATTTAATAAAGAGCCAGCTAGGAATATCAAAAAAAAAGTAAAAAAACAAAAACAATGCAGAGGGGGAGAGATACCTAATAATTTAATTTTCCAAATTTGATAGTACGCTGGTCGAGTGTGATAATGTTCTATCAATACTTTTGGCGGGAAACGAGTTAAATACAAAATATAGTTTTTCGGAGGCATATTGTTCTATACAAATAGACTTTTGCTGTTATATGTGCCAGCGTTTCCGTCTAAACTTAATACTATATTGTTCCATGTAAATAATTTTAAAATCCGCATAATATTATAATGTTTTATCAGCTTCAGCCAATAGGAAGGAAGGTTTCTTGTTGTTGAAACTTTATAATACTAACAAAGTTAACTATCACATTCTGGAACTTCTACCTTAGCAACTCTTCTATCTATAAAGGTATGCAGTTCTCCCAAAGAATCATTGTTACCTTTCGATAAAATTGTCCATTTAAAGAAGCTTTTTAAGTTTATTCCGCCTGTAGACTCCCAGTTAATATCTACCGTTTTTAAGCAATACAATGATGCTAAAATTTGTGCATCCGCTTTATCTAAAGAAAAGAAAAATGCACCCACAAACGAAATTTTTTACACACAAATTATACCATCGATATCACATGGGCCATCGACATCGTGTGGGCCATCGACATCACGTGGGCTATCGACATTACGTGAACCATTGACATCACGTGGGCCATTGACATCACGGGGACCATCGAAATAATGGGAATATTTTCCAGCATTCTCGGCAGTTAAAACAATATTGTTCAATTTTAATTCAAAAAAATTTTTAGGAGCCATTTTGTTCCATTAGCACTTTTAGATTTTGTATAATACTCATTATTTTTTATGTTGAGAAATAAATAATTAGAAATTACGTAAAAATGTCTTTATTAGGTAGTACCTAATTCATATAAAAATTAATCATTTACAGACTCATTGTGTTTTAGAAATAAGATACGGTGACCAATTTTTTAATACCGTTTTTATGGCAAAGTGTAAAATATAATAATAATAATAATAATGATGTCTTTATTTCTGTATTAAGTAATAGTATTACAATTATATTAAAATAAAAGTTACAACAACAGAAAAGGCGAAGTCCAGATGTGGATAACACTTACAGATATTATCCACCCTGATCGACTTAACCTTAGAATCAACAATATAATAACAATGAAAATTAAACGTCCAAGAGTAGTACGCTAGTATTTCAAAAATAAAAAAGATAAAAACATTTAAATAAAAAGAAACATATTATATTTTTTCCTATCCTATAGCTTGCTTAGCGAAGAGGTATTTAAAGATATTTTTTCTAAATTTTTCTGGAGTAAGAGTTTTAAAGCAGTCGGGCAGTGCGTTATATAACTTTGCAATATTAAAAGTAAAGGATCGTTCAAACATAGTATATTTATGCAGGGGTGGGGTTATCATACCCCGAGCTCGAATATTTATGTCATGTATATGAGATCTAAAAACCACTTTGGCATATAAATATGGGGGACTCTGATTGGATAAAATTTTATGATAAAAACAGGCCTCGTGTAACTTTCTCCTTCCCTCCATATTCAACCACTTTGCATCATACTGCATGCACTGCTAGAACATTACAATACTCGACCAGCGAGTAGGTAGGTGAATTTTAAACGACCTTTAAGCATGACCACGAAAATTTTTCGCCTGCGGCGCTTTTCCGCCCTTTCACTAGGTACAATATTATGAAATACATGTAGTCCTGACTGTCCCAGAAAAAAAAGTCCCCCCCCCCCCCCCCGAACATATTCTCTGGACACACCACTGGCCGGCTTACATTATTTTTATTATTGATTAACTAACCTAACAGCTTGGTTAGTAACTCAATACTACTAATAAAGCTAATTTTAAATTAAGTGTAACAATTCGCCCCTTTAACAACCAAGTCCTGTCTAACCATCGACATGTTTAAACATCTCAAAGCGCACAAAAATAACAATCATTAAAATAGTTGAAAAATGCGAATTTTTGGTTATGAATAGAGTAGTTCTTTTTAGGCCATCTAGTGGCGTTACCAAACTCTGCCGCATCACATAGACAAAATAAATAATAACATACTAACCTATTTTTTTTTTGTATTTTAAATTACCTGCGCGCCACTTAAGGTAGAGTTAGTAAAAGTAGACTAGTTTTTCGCGCATATCCATGTAATGCATAGCGCAATGTATATAAAAGGAGAGTGTATGCACAATTGCGCAATAATGTGTAATTGAAGTGAATCATTTTCACAAAATGAATCGCCGGTTAATTATTTTCATCCCAAGAGTGATAAGATAGGTGAAGTGTAAGAAAAACAACTATGGTGGCCGACAACAACCATTGTTTCTTCTCACCTTGCAATATGAATTTACCTTCCAAAGTAATGGTTGTGCACGAATGGGACTCTACAGTCTGCGGAGTTCGACGCCGCTCTTAGGCAGGCAGAGAACTGGGCACGACTTTTAAGCGAGACTATAGGTTGACCTGAGTTAGAAATGAGATCAGACCACATAAATCCAATGCAATGACATACCATATGAAATCGTAATTGATGAACGAAACGTATGGAAAAACAAAATACCAGAAACTACTCCTGGGGCAATAATCTGGTACACAGACGGCTCTAAAACCAAGGAGGGTACCGGAGCGAGGATACACGGAGTAAGACCGGAGAAAAATGCGGTTTTCTCTCTGGGAAAGTTTTCCACAGTGTTCCAAGCAGAAATCTACGCAATATTGCAATGTGTGTACGAAAACAATAGGAGGGCTTACCTCAATTAGCGGATCTATATATATTCTGACAGTCAAGCAGCCCTTTATATCGCTAATATGCAACAAGGTAACCTCAAGACTGGTATGGAAATTCTTAGAGAAACTGGAGGCCCTGGCAAAAGTAAACCAAGAAATACTTCAGTGGGTACCAGGACACGCAGCTATTACAGAAAATGAAAAAGCCGATAAACTTGCAAGAAAAGGCTCAGAAAATACATTCATTGGTCCAGAACCGGCACTCGGAGTATCCCAGGTGCACAGTACAAGATGCTATAAAGCGATGGATCAGGAGTGAACACAAAATCCACTGGAGCAACAGACAGGGATTACACCACCGCAAAAGCTTCATTGGGGATTCAGACTCAAGACTTACGAAACAGCTGCTTCAAGTGAACAGGAACCAACTGAGAAACATTACAGAAATTCTGACAGGACACATGTCTGTCAAGAACCATCTGCACAGAATGCAACTGTACAAGGGAGACCTTGACTGCAAATTATGCGGACAAGACAGGGAAACTGTACAGCACTTAGTTTGTCATTGCAAGTCACTAGATCGGAAGAGGCCACAAATACTCGGGCAACCAAAACTGGAACCAGAAGACATCCTTACCCCTCCCCAGTTGACATACACAAACTAGTGCAAGGAACTGGGATCACGAAGTGGGTGTAACAACCAAACGTGTAAGCACAATGGGCCATACCTGGCCTAAGTGCATCCGGCGCAAGGACGGGCCTTTGGAAAAAAAATTCCTGCAGCAGCAAATTAGCAGGAGTGATAGATAACTTTCTTTCTCACGTAGTTATATATATATTTTGGCAAATTCGTTTTTTTATACCTACATAATATTTACGTAACCTTTGCATTTAATTAATAATCATAATTTTAAAATATACGTTATGTAAAAAATACTCAAATAACTTTAATCCACAAACAACAACTCATTTACAAAAAATGTATTCCCCATTTTGTCATCATTAAAAGTTAATGATGTAAGCACAATATTTCTATAATTTATTTCGTAGTTTTGTATGGGTAATGGGTAGTAATGTTATGCTTTCGTTTTTGCTTATACTATTGTTATATTATTGTTATTATATTGAAATAATTTTAATAATTTATAGGTACGTGTATAATCATGAGGCATCAGTAGGGTTTTTTCAATGTGTGCAGGAGTATAATTTTTCCAGTGAGTCTCAAATTATAAATAGAGCGTGCTCATTGCGAAATGTAGATATAAAATAAGTTCAACAGGAGTAAAAAATTAGGCCATACATGCCCTTTTTGTTGTGAAATATATTTTTTCTACTCCCACATGGAAATTTGCTGTTTCCATTACCCTTAAGTGGCGGGTACAGTAGGCTATTCCAGTTAACTGTGCGGCAAAATTTCATATCCATCCTAGTTAGGTAATGAAACTGACCAATCACAGTAGTCTATTACAGAGAAGCCAATTTTACATGTTGTAAATTCGTTTTCTGATAGTTGAGAGAAGTAACAATATGCTTCAAAAATATGCAAATCTGTCAGATGAAATTTGTTCTTTTTAAATTTAAATCAAAACATTTATCCCAGAGTCTATTTATACACAATCTTTTCCTAAAGAGTACACAAAATGGTGCAAAAATTGAAGGTATAATAACAAAATTAATACCAAAATATATTTTTACCAAATTATTGTTATTTTCTGACCGAACTAAAGATTTGCGCACAGACGCACTTTCTTATTTCAAAAATATCTTTATTTTTACTCATTTCTAGACAATTACTACAAGCTTTGCATAAAATGTATTATATATCTACCAATTAAACGTTTTCTTACTAACCTTGGTTATTTTTTCCATATAAATAATATATTATTATAAATATTTGTGCACGGGGATATTTTCCGATATATTTTGAACGGGGATCGAACCCCAATTGATCTTAAAACTTTTATTATACGCAACAAACATAGAAAATTAACTGGTAGTTCTTCCTTAAATGGTGGAATATAAATATAACCCAATAAAACAGACGAAATTATAAGATTTCTAGAAAAAACTCCATTTTTTACTAAAATTTTTAAGGTTATGTTAGTTCTACTTTATTGCCACTTCTTTTTCCACTTTAACAGTGTTGCTAGTTTGTAAATTGGCGATTATTTTGAAAAATTTGACCATAGCGAACGTTAAAAATTCATATTAATGCACAAAATCCATTTTTAACTGTTTAAAACGAATTCTACAGCTATTTTGTTGTACTTTCGGAGTTATAATTCTTACGCAAGCAGAAATAAACGCGCCAAACCTATTTTTCTTCTGTGCATTTCAGTAAAACAATAATTATTAATCAAAATACCTGGTTGAGAAAATAAATTGTTCGTTTTTATTAATACATTTATCGCTTTTTGTCTGTCATTCAGTAAAAAGCCGAATGTGAGAAAGATAGACATATTCAAAAGTGAGTTTGTTTAAATATAAGAACTTACCCAAATCGATAAATATGTTACAGTGTAATTTGGTCAATGGGTTTGCCATCAAAATTAATTTTTGTTTGTTTGTTTGTTAAAATTGTTTTTTATTACCGTTCTCACAAGTTCATGGCCAACTTAAAAGACAAGTTATGATGCCTAATTTAAATAATAAGAATTTTTTAAAAGTCTTAGCATAAAGTTCGGAAGTTAAGTCGTAGAAAAAATATACTGTTCAACTCGAGTGGATTGTCCATATTGCCCTCGGAAGTTTGGGCACTCCGCATACGGCGCCGTGCTCAGTTTACTTCCTCGTGCGATATGGACATCATATCCACTCTTGTTGTACAAACTACTATATCCTACTCCTATATTAGTAAACATTGTTTTACGTACAGTTCCTCTATAAGTAAATCCGTTCTTACGCACAATCGTGCGTAATAGTAGTTTGTACAACAAGAGTGGATAAGAAAACACCGGTTGTAGAAAAAATCATGTGTGTAGTTCGAGCGCTGGAAAAAATGTATTTATATGCGCACTTGGCATGTACCAAAATTTAAAAAAATACAAAGGTGTTTTAGACATTATGGGAATTTCAACACCCTCAGAAATAAAGCGGTTGTGGACCTATGCTCATGTTATAAAGAATTTTTCCTAAAATTGTCCAAGTATTATATTATCGCGTTTTCGGATTAGCATGTACTATTAAAAATGATGGTAAAATTTTATAATTACTTTTTATTGTACTTGTATATATAACTAGGATTTTTTAGCTGCGTATAGAAGGCATTAAAATAAACAACATTTTCAAATACCTTTTTTCAAAAAACTCAAAAATAATGTACTTACATTCTTTTATTACACTACGAATCAAATACGGTTCTGCCTAACTTGCCCGTTGAATAACATTAAGAAAACGTCTGGATGAGCCCGCAAGGGAAAGCGTTTTGCGAAGAAACATCCGCATTTTTACGACACCATATCTATTAGTTCATTGTTTTCAAATTTTACTTAACTTAACTTAACTACTTAATTTTGCTTAACACTAGCCGTATGACTAATACTAATAAGAGATAAGAAAAACAACACGCTTCCAAAGCTACCTTTGATATTTATTTATAATAATGACTGGTGGAATAGTTGATAAAATAAGTTTTCTACAAAAGGGTCTTGATGCGTTAGAAATGGCGATAGGGTTGTAATTAGGGCAAATGTTTGATTTTTAATTCTGCATCGAATGACATAATAATATACAGTGGTTCCAATTTGAAATAAGAAAAATAAATTTATTTAAAGTTTACAAAGTTTGACACTAAACTTTGGACACCCTGTACAATTCGTATTAATCAAACTTGGTTAACGAGACTGTTCGAGCTTATTTATTTAGTACCTTTGTATAATTTTATTAACGAGGCATTATTTTTATTTTTTATTAATTTTTAAAACCAGTGGTGCCAAAGTGATTTTTCTTAGGGTTTTTTTTTTCGCCAATTATAGCGCACCGATTTCAATAAAATTTTGGGGGTATGTAGGTAACTATAAGAGGCATTCAAATAAGTGAGAATATTTATGGCATGTAATCTACAAAAATATATCCTTATGACAACACACTTTTTTGGAACATCCTGTATAAGCAAAAAAAATTATCCTGAAATGCGCCCTAGGATACAGGTAAAGTCTGCAAAATATCAAAATCCTAACTTAATTAATAAGTGAGCTATAGAAGACGGGAGGTGAGGTGCACGACCCTGTATATTGTAATAAATTGTCAACGATAAATTAATAGTGTAATTACAGAAAAAGAATTTTCTTTCGTTTTGTCATATCCATCTCTAGACGCGTTTCGTCATATCATGACTCATCAGTAGAGCTAGGATCCGACAAAATGAAGGGAGAACTCAAAGCTACTTATGCAGAACTTGGTGGGGTGTAATTGTTTTTAAAAGTATGTAATTATAAAACACCCTGTATATATAGATATAATTTCACATGTAGCTGGTAAACTTATGACAGCATTTAAAAATATTGATGGGATGCTCTTAATCAGTTAATTCAAATACAGCTTGAATATTGACGTAACTAAAGCTTCTTCTGGAAATTCCCGTTTACCCGTAGTAGGTAATCATGAGACTATATCTTTTTATTAAATTGCATAACTTTTGTTTAAACTATTGTAACGTTTATAGCATAAATTTAAAAAAAGTTTAGGATTAGAAGTAAAAGTGTCGATTATGAGTGATGTGACATAACGCCTGCAAGGAGATTTTTTTACGTCATCAAGTACGTCATTAGAAGTAATGATTTACATAGAGTCCAAATCAATTATGTAAAGTACGATGACGTAGACGATCGTGGCAAGAAAACTTTAAAAAGCTGCTACATAACTTAAAATAATTAATATTTTATTTGTTAGTAACGTCTATAGTCTATTTCAGAAAGGTGTAGAGTAATAAAATGGGAAATTCCGTCCAGTTTGGCTAAATTTCGGTGTTGGCCATAGGCGCGGGTAAATTTTGTTCATTAAATTATTTATGATAACTAACCAAAGAAAAAAAAGAAGATAATTTGATAAAGAGATAATTTACACAGACAGACATCGTTTTATGAAATATGCCGTGGAAGATATAGCTGAACAACACAGTGTAACTGTGCTGCGCACATCGTCATATTATTTTGAACTGAAACATATAGAACTTATATGGGCGCAAGTGAAAGGATTTGTAGCAAGACACAACACGACATTTAAAATGAAAGACGTTAAGCTACTGTTTGATCAAGCCATTAAGGAAGTGACACCAGAGAACTGGCGAAAAGAAGTCCATCATGTCATTAAAAAAGAGGAGAAAATGTGGGATCTTGACCACTTGATTGATCGGACCGGCGCCCCGTCAACACGAGATGACAGTTCCTCAGATGACGAAGAATATTATGATTTTTTATAATTTAATTTCTGTATAATGTATTTTTTGTATTTTTTATAATGTTTAATAAAAAATAAGTGTACCTAATACCGTGCGAGCAAAAATTATTTGCATCAAAGAAGGCCTTGCATCTAAGGACGTAATGCTTAGCCTTTGAGCTTAATACCTGTTGGGTGTCAGTAACCATAGTCCCCATATCATTGTGATCTAAACCAAGCCCTACGTTTTTTAATCCAAGCCCTCTCTGATGCAAATAATTTTTACTCGCACGGTACTATGTACATAACGCACGCCTTTGTCACGCCATTTTCATCGTTCATTCATCTTCAGAAGAATAAATGAAAAAAGAAGAAATTAGTATTTAGGGTCAAAGAAAAATGGTTCAATAAGTACTTATTGAACCATCTCATTTTAAGGCTAACTTTATTATAATATTAGTCATCATAACGCACAGGTATGTGTTTTTACGTATCATACCGCACAGTTGTGTGGTTTTATTCTTAACGAACGGTTGGTCGTAAGAATGGATTGGCTTATAGAGTGAACTGTACGTAATAGTAGTTTGTACAATAAGAGTGGATATGATATCCATATCGCACGAGGAAGTAAATTGAGCACGACGCCGTGGTGGAGTGCTCAAACTTCCGAGTGCAATATGGACAATCCACTCGAGTTGTACAGTATATTTTTTCTACGACTTAACTTCCGAACTTCATGCCAAAAATTTTAAAAAATTATTATTTAAATTAGGCATTATAACTTGTCTTTTAAGTTGGCCATGAACTTGTGAGAACGGTAATACCCTCTTTTTACTGTATATTAACGACCTTCTAGTGAAAACCCAAAATCCAAATTATAGCTTTACTGATGACAGCACACTTGTCTCATCTTTTACCTTGACTCCCCAAACATCCGCTGCCGACGCACATCTTCGCAGGCAGCATGAAGTATTGCGCCTCAACAATGACCTGGAAGAAATTTTGGCTTGGGGTGACAGTAACCAAGTCGAATTTAATGCTAAGAAAACCCAGGCAGCAGTCTTCTCCAAAAAGGTTAACATTGCAGAACCGGATATAGTCATGGCAGGACACAAATTCCCCTGGCACCGTCTATTAATTTGCTGGGGGTCAATCTGGGAGGTAATATGTCTTGGCATGATCACGTTGCCGCAATTGCCAGGGCAGCTGCACAGAAACTTGGTGTACTTTTCCGCACCAAAAGGTTGTACATACCTCATCAACTTTTGACACTCTACAAAGCCCAGATTCGACCATCATTAGAATATTGCTCTCATGTCTGGAGCTCTGCACCCAAGCACACCCTTCGGCTACTGGATTCCATTCAAAGGAGAGCCGTTCGTCTGATCGGCGACCCCGAGCTGACCAAGACCCTCGATAGCCTGGAGCATCGAAGACAGGTTGGTGATTTGGCTCTCTTTTACAGATATTTCCATGGCAGGTGTTCGACTGACATTGCCCACTTGATTCCACCTAGAGTCCTAGAGCAATGCAAAACAGAAATACACGGCGAACCGCTGCCGCTCATCCATATGTTGTTCAGCTTAGTACTCCTCGAACTTCATTGTTCAAGAATTCTTTCATCTGGAGAACGTCATCTTTGTGGAATGATCTTCCTGAGGTCGTGTTTCCCAATGAATACAATCTTTAACGTTTCAAGACCAACGTTAATCGCTTTTTTCGCACTCGCACCGCTCCCAGAGCGCCTTAAAGGATTTTTCCTACAGTGCAGGTGTTTTATCATAAAAAAAAAAAAAAAAAATTGAACAAAAATTAATTTTGATGGCAAACCCATGGATCAAATTACACTGTAACATATTTATCGATTTGGGTAAGTTCTTATATTTAAACAAACTCATTTTTGAATATATCTATCTTTCTCACATTCGGCTTTTTGCTGAATAACAGACAAAAAGTGATATATGTATTAATAAAAACAAACAATTTATTCTCTCAACCAGGTATTTTGATTAATAATTGTTTTACAGAAATGCACAGAAGAAAAATAGGTTTGTCGGGTTTATTTCTGCTTGCGTAAGAATTATAACTCCGAAAGTACAACAAAATAGCTGTAGAATTCGTTTTAAACAGTTAAAAATGGATTTTGTGCATTAATATGAATTTTTAACGTTCGCTATGGTCAAATTTTTCAAAATAATCGCCAATTTACAAACTAGCAACACTGTTAACGTGGAAAGAGGTGGCAATACTGTAAGTAGAAATAACATAACCTTAAAAATTTTAGTAAATTTATTTTTCTATGTTTGTTGCGTATAATGAAAGTTTTAAGATCAATTGAGGTTCAAAATATATTATTTATATGGACAAAAATAACCAAGATTAGTAAGAAACCGTTCATTGGGTAGGTATATAGTACATTTTATGCAAAGCTTGTAGTAATTGTCTAGAAATGAGTGCAAATAAAGATATTTTTGAAATAAGAAAGTGCGTCTGTGCGCAAATCTTTAGTTCGGTCAGAAAATAACAATAATTTGGTAGAAATATATTTTGGTATTAATTTTGTTATTATACCTTCAATTTTTGCACCACTTCGTGTACTCTTTAGGAAGATATTGTGTATACATAGACAAGAACAAATTTCATTTGACAGATTTGCATATTTTTGAAGCATATCTATTGTTAACCTAACTTCTCTCAACTGTCAGAAAACGAATTTACAACATGTAAATTTGGCTTCTCTGTAATTGACTACTGTGATTGGTCAGTTTTATAACCTAACTAGGATGGATATGAAATATTGCCGCACAGCTAACTGGAATAGCCTTATTTCCCCGCCACTTAAGTGTAAAGGAAACAGCAAATTTCCATATGGGAGTAGAAAAAACAATGTTTACTACAATATATCCGTACACCTACGTTATTCTACTTTACGTGATTGATTTTGACTCTACAGAAATGTAAGAGAAACAAATGAAAAAATCCTATTTCAGTTAATTTAGGGATATGAAATATTGTAAACACGCGTGGTTAAATAGTAGCCAATGGAATACGCTAACTTGTAAAACCGGTGTTAATACGTTAAAAAAATATTAATCTTTTTTTAATTTAAAATGTTTCTTGGGAAGTACTATTATCCTGTAAATTTAAAAATGTGAGTATTTGATACAGGATGAACCGCCAAATAAATAATGAGGGAAAAAGTGAACATGAGCGCATAATAAAATTATAATGTTCATATCGCACGAGAAAGTGAATCAACAATCCACGACGAGATTGACACGAAATATCTTTAAAAATTTAATTTAATTTTTCTCTCCAAATCTTATAATTTTATCTGGTTTTATGCATACTCTGTTAATTTTTTTTCTTTTTGGGTGCTCAGTGTGCGTAAGTAGGACATTTTTTTCCTGAATAAAGGACCAGTCGAGACAACATTTATTTTATAATATTGTTCCTAGTGAAGAAGACGGAAAAGCGCCGTGGGCGAAATATTTTTGGAGCCAAGTTCGTTTAAAATTCACCTAACTACAATCAAATTTCGAAAATTAAGTTATTACCTCTCCCCCTCTGCATGGTTGGGTTAAATTTGTTTTTGTAAATGTTTTTTCCCTTTTTTCTTGATATAGCTGGCTCTTTATTTAAAAAAAAACATTTTTTATATTTGTAAAAAATATGAATATTGGTGTCAATCCAAAACTTTAACATAATACGTATGTATGACTCTAACCAGCGTTTTTCGGGCTCAGTTTTTCATAATTAAAAATAAAGTAAACATCGCTCACTACACCAAAATTGATGGTTTTTTCAGAAATCATGTATTTTAGGAGCGTAGATCTAAGAGCAGTTCTTGGTGCAAATGTTTAGGTTTTGAAATACTCCCGCTTAAATGCCATGTTGTATGTTCATAATAAAGCATTGCCGTTTCTTCCCGCACTATTTTTTATATTATAAATAAGCACACTTCTTCCATAAAAAATGTTTCAATTAAAATTTTTTACTTTAATTTTTCTCTTTAAAATAAATACCTAATTGTTTTTTGTTTTTGTTGGCATTCTTTTTCCAAAAGTATTTTTATTGCAATTTGACAAAACAACTGATGCAACTAAACTACATTTTTATTCATTATTATGGTGCTGGGGGGGGGGGGGGGTAATTACCCCCTTTACCCTCCCCATATCTACGCCCTTGTTTGTAGGAGACATATTTTATTGCATTTGATTTGATTTAAAATAGCTCTCGGGAAAACGGAACAGACAAGTATATAATAGAAAAATATTATAAAATATTACTCTTTTTACTCGTTCTCCTATAACTAAAACGATATGCGTCCGAACCCTTAATCTCTATATAAAACAGGACTTTTAGAAGGAAAACTTTAATAACCAAACGTTTCCTACAAGACCTTTGTAATCTAAGCCAAGAATACATTATTTAAAGATTTAAATTAAGAGTCCAAGCGTGACACGAAAAATTAGGTTGAAATTAGACTTTTAGATCCGAGCTTCTAGGCTGGGGGGGGGGGGGGGGGGCTGTAGCCCGGTAGCCCCCCCCATAAATACGCGACTGATTGGTTGGTCATACTATATTTCGTAAATACAAAAATACATCAAACTTGTTTATTCAATAAAATTTCAGTTCGGAGTTTAAATTTTACACAGAAGACCGAGCTTTTTATAATTTATAATAATACTTTGTAAAAATGAATTTTGAATGCCTATATGTGGATTGTGGAACCCATTCACCAATTTATATATAAAAAATACCTTAAAAATTCTTGCTCTCAATAATCCATATAAGTAAGTCAAAACCGTAACAATAATCCGCTATTCGAGACGAAGAAGAACCATGAACCATGTACCGTTTCCGCGTCAATATATCGTGGTACCCGGCCGTCTGGCGAAAGACACCGATTACACTGATCGAGTCGCGTGGGTACCACACCGGGTTCACGTAAAAATTTGCTATGGTAAGTACGTTCTGGGTTATGGTTTATTATCGGAACCATAATTCTTATTTGCTTGTACAGGGTGTCCAAAATTCGCGCCTTATAATGAGCAACTTTCAAACTATAAGAGATACAGCATCGGTTAAATCGTGGCAAAGTTGCGGAATTTAATGCTTACAAAAAAAAATTGAAGCTTTCTTTTTTACTTTTTGAAATATTCGAAAAACATTAATATTTTGGGTTTTTTTTTATTTATCTTACTTATTTCAACTGCTACAGAAAGACAAATACAAAATTGTTAAAGCAACTTTTTAGCTTTATACTAGCGTGTTTTTAGAATCCGGTACAACGTTTCGTTTTTATAAAACTGGTATCAACTTTAATTTTTAAATACGGATCTGCATTTTTTATTTTACGTTTTAAAACTCTTTAAGCTCTAAATTCAACCATGTATCCACTTAATAATTCTTAGACGTTTCGATGTTATCTTTACATCAGGAGTTTGAAAATTATTTTTAAATAAGTACGGAAGTTTACCCTCTGATATAGAAGCAGCGGCAAACGAAGCGATCTCAAGTTTAGTTCCGACAAAATCCAAGGCGCGGTATGAGTTGGAGTATCAGAAGATTGGTGCAAAGCTAACAAAATAAAGGAGGTGTCTGAGAAAATACTTTTGGGTTATTTTTCCGTAAAGCAACGCTCCCAGAAACCATCTAACCTATGGAGTCACTACTCCATATTGAGAACTATGATTTCAGTCAAGAAAAATCAAGATATAAGCAGATTTTCTCAATTAATCGCATTTTTGAAAAGGAGTTCATAGGGTTACAAGGCCAATTTTTACCTAATACATTATGCAATTGAAAGTGGAATTTAACAGTTATAGAATGAATTAACTATACAAGGTGATTCCTAAGTTGATACTTCTTTTTTAGCTGTGTATAGAAGGCATTAAAATAAACAACATTTTTAAAAACTTTTTTCAAAAAACTTAAAAATAGGCGAGATACAGAAGTAAAAAATCTAAGTGCGGGCCTGGTCATCAAAACGTAGCCTGCTATACTTTATGTTGTTTTTGTCTTATTAGTCATGCAATGTGGTCGGTGGTCAGTTATTTGGTAATCCGCTGCGGAGTGTTTTTCTGAATCAAGTAAATTTTAAATTGGTGACACGTGAAAATGGTAAAATTTGAAAACAAGGAACTAGTAGATATGGTGCTAATTTACGGTGAGTGTCGTCAAAGTGTGGCTGCTGCTCCGAGATTATACGCAGAACGCTTTTCCTTGCGAACTCATCCTACACCCAGAACTTTGAAAACATTAAGTTAGGCAGGACCGTATTTGATCCATAGTGTAATAAATGAATATATGTAAGTACCTTATTTTTAAATTTTTTGAAAAAAGGTATTTATTTTAATGCCTTCTATACACCGCTAAAAAAAGTGTCAACTTAGGAATCACCCTGTATACTTAGATTATCGATGCGTAGATTAAAGAACTGTCAATTATTAACCAAAAATTACGTAAAAAACTTAAATCTAAGATTTAATATACATTATAACAAAGTATGGAATAAAACTAAACAAGACAAAGATGGCTAGGACGGAAACTTTAAACTTGATTGTTTGGCTTAAGTATGTTGGCAGATGTAGTGAGTATAGTAACCTTTTTATGTTCAACGGGCGATATTTAAATTGCGGACGCTTACTCCATGCTTACTCTGTACAATTTAAGCGTCCCGGCATGGTTATTTATTATTGCCAAATGGCAAGTGACAGCTTCAATGCCGTCATAGCCAATTAGGAGCAACTGAACTTAAAATCCGCTGCAAGATCGCCATATAAAAATACTAAATTGGCAATATTTCGAAAACTAAAAATTTTTGAGATATACAATTTTACACAAACCTACTTTTATTTTTAATGCTAAATAAGAAATAATTATAAAATTTGGGTGTTTCTATTTGAAAATCTAGACTTTTTGCAGTTTTTCAATTTCATTTTTAATCTTATTTTTTAAACACCCTGTATTATTAGTTATCAAAATATTATAAAAAAATCTATTAAAGCAGGTCCTTTATAACAAGGAATCCCACTTAAATTAAATAAATAAGGCTTCTTTATAGAAAAAATTGATAATTATTCCAAGGCTTGCAAACATCATTTTTGACATAAAAATTCAAATATGTCAAGAACGTTTAGACATAGGTATAGGACATGGTATACAAAATCTGCCTAGAATCTTGCGTAGAATGCCAAAATGTAATAATATATAGGGTGTCCCATTTAAAATAAGCAAGTTGACACTTACTTCCGGTATAACCGGAAGTGCCACCATTATAAAAATATTTTAGCCCGGTCGCCCCCATCAGCATACTATCAAATTTTCAAAATTTTCCTATGTATAGTTTTCTATATATAGATCGATTCGGTTCCCGGTGGGACACCCTGTATATTCTGCTGTATGCAATTATACCTTAAGTAAATGCCAAGGGCGTATTAACTTAGGAATAATTTTCAAATTCCTGATGGTGTAACGATGACATCGAAACGTCTAAAAATTATTAAGCGTAATACATGGTTGAATTTAGGACTTAGAGATTTCAAAATATAAAATAAAAAATGCAGGTCCGTATTTAAAAAATTTAAGTTGATAACGGTTTGACATAAACAAAAGTAGTATAAAGATAAAAAAAAAGTTGCTTTAACATTATTGTATGTGTTTTCGGTACCTAGCGGTTCAAATACTTAAGTCAGATAAATTGAAAAAACAAAAACTCAAAATTTTAGTTTTTTTCGAATATTTCAAAAAGTAGAAAAGAAAGCTTAATTTTTTTACGATATTAGTGGGCATAAAATTTCGCAGCTTAGTAGGGTCGTTATTAAACTCGCCTACAGATAAGAAAGGTGCTTTGAAAATAAATTACCCATTGAAAGGTCAACTATTAAAGTCGCCTCCAACGCTTCGTCCCTAATAAAATCCCACAATTAAACCCGCCGCAAAATTTTAATGATCATATTACCTGATTTTATGCATTACTTTATTTATCCAACATATTATGACGGTTATGACTGCCATTATCAATGTCATTTTAGACAAATAAACTATCAAATAACACACTAGTGATGGTTCATATACTACCGTTTGCTCTTAAAATTTAATCAACAAAATTTCGTTCTAAGATAAATTTTCAAGCTCTAAACATACTTTTAAAAGTAAACAAGTGGCTCAGAGGTGAGTTACTGACATTCGACCGAGTTCGATCCTCGGAGTGGGCATACGCACAATAAAAAAAGTATGTCCGAAATTTAGCAGGTTTAAGAATGCAGGGAAGAGTGTAAAATGTATCATTATCCAACCCCATTCACGCTGATAACCAGGCCGGATGAGATCGGACATGCCCAATACAGGAAGGTATTAAAATAAAAAAGTTAAATAAAATTGAATTGCAGTATGAACTTTTTATGTTGTAAAAATGTTGCTGCTTTTTAATATTATACTACTTTACATAATTTTCACTTGTTTCGAGAGCGATAATTCCGTAAATGTGAAAAAAATACAATTTTGGACACACTGTATCAACCCTTCCATCACTTGTGGTTTGCAATTTATTTTTTATTGCGAACAATAAATTTGCAATGAATCGTGATTTGCGGTTCTCGGTTCTTATAGTAGGTTAAGTTCAGGTTGGTACCATTGATTTATTTGTGTTAAAGGAAAAAATCTTATATTGAATAAATGCTTCTGGTTTTATTTTACATACCTACTATAAAGCGGGACAGTGGCGTATTTAGGGGGAGGAGGAGCCTGGCAGCCCCTTCCCCCACCCCCGAGCTCGGATCTAATAGTCTAATTACAAACTAATTTTTCGTCTAACCCCTTTAACTAATATTTTATATTCGGCCACATTCCGCTACAATTTAACAAATTTTTAAAATTCACTATTATCAATAGTTAAATTTTGCTATGTCTGGCAACACTATTTCTCGATCGTCATTGTGGCACTTACAACTCAGCCCAAGCTGTTTGCCAAGCCAGCTATGCAAAAAGACGTTTCTACTCACTCGCTAAGTAGGTAGTGAGTTGTGTGACGAAAAAATAATCCTAGTTGCCGTAAATAAAAATGTGAATTTTACAGCTTTTAAATGTAGGATATACATAGTACCTATATTTATTTTCAACTGGTAGCGATAGTAAACATTTATGAACTTAACCACCAAATCGGGATGGTCACTCCTCACTAGTCTACTTGGTCTAGCAGCAACGCCAACGATGCAGGTATAGAAGAGATTATCGAAAATTAATTTTTATTGATGAAGCCGCATAAAAACAAAAAAGCAAAAACATTTTCGTCGAAATATCTACACCTATTACCTCGGCGTCATCATGTGTGAGTCATATGGAGAGCGAGTCCATCAATAAAAAAATAATTTTTTGGAGAGAGACAGTTTTTTCTGGATTTTCGATCAGTAAAACAGAATTTCTTTTAGAATAATCCATTTTTGGGCCAGGTAGATGCCGGCTAAGCTGTGTGATGTCGGCAACCTCTATAAATGACAGTAGAGTTTTGGACTTGAATTGTCTTTATTTGTTTATAATCACTACGTTTCAACTGGTGAGCATCTCCAGTCGTCTTCAGGTGAATACTAAATAAGTACGGTAACTACAGCTCTATTTATACTAGGCAACACCTTCCTAACTTCAGTGTACAGAAAACCTACACATACAGGTCAATATCTCAATTATACATCGAACCACTCAAACAACACAAAACATGGCATAGTAAGAAACCTTGTGGATAGAGCAATTACTCTTTGTAATCCGAACGAAGCTTTCAAAAGAGAAACTAACCACATCAAGACCGACCTCAACAAGAATGGCTACCCCATGAGATTGATTGACACAATATTGGAAAATCGCAAGAATCGGCCAAACACACGTAAAGCAGAGAAAGAGATACAACCAATACTCAACATTCCGTATGTCAAAGGAGTATCCGAGAAAATAAGAAGACTAGGACAACGATACAACATCAACACAGTATTCAGCTCGAGAGACACTTTAAGAAGCCACTTAACGAAGACAAAACCAGCAAGCCAGAAAGACAAGAAAAATTGTGTCTACCAGATCCTCTGCGAATGCGGCCAATCTTATATTGGTGAGACACTAAGACCACTAGAAGTAAGGATTAAAGAACATAAGACCAACACCCAAAAAGGAGAGACCGAAAAATCAGGTGCAGCTGACCACGCCTGGACGCACGGCCATCATATCATGTGGACAAAAGCGGAAATCCTGCAAAAAGAACCGCACTGAAGGAAGAGGAAGTTTAAGGAAGCTGCGACCATACATCAAAATCCAGGTCGCTTTAGTAAGCCTTCACTAGATATGAGAAACGTCTGGAAACCCTTGTTAAGTAAATGTAATCTTAACCTTTAAACAGACCCTATAAATGAGTTTTCAACATCCCTGCATTCAGCTTGCCTTGAAAGTTGTAAAAGTGCTATAAAATTCTGTTAATTCGGTGGATAAATAAGTAGGTATTATAACGATTTTTAACAATAATTAACTAACCAGCAACTTTGACTGTAGCATTAATGACATTGGCGGCATTATTTTCTTGAAATCAAAGTTGTCCGATTAGTAAATTAAGAATTAAGCTAACCGGGCTACCTGGATTGTAAGAAAACTATTTCTGCCAATATGTCATTTATGCCACAGTCTAAGTTGCTGGTTAGTTAATTAGGTATTGGTAAAAATCTTTATGAAATTCGACATTATTATATTATGTATAAACATATCAATATGGTTTTATTTTTAACTTAAAACCTCGAACCCTAAAAAAACCTGGTTAGAAAATATGAGCCCCCCCCCCCCCTCCCCGAACATAATTTCTAGCTATGGCACTGAAGCGAGATATAAAAAAATGGTGTATACAAAAAAATTAGAAATTTCACTTAATTTGGAATAAAACAAAGAATTAAAAAAATAATCAACTAACCAGACAACGTTATTGATGTGACATCAATGAACACTAAATTTGGCATAAATGGTTTACGTACAGTCAAGGATGTAGATCATTTTTTTGTTCTGGGTAAAACATTTTTTATGAAAAAAATTTTTATAAAAAAAATCAACACAATACACAAGAGTATAGGTCGAAATATGTTTTTATGAATAATTGAAAAAGTTTATTATCTATTTTGAAATGTTTGTGATTTATTGGCATTTAAAACAAATTACTCATTTGCCTTGACAATGACCTTGTAACATCCCGCTTCGTTCAGTAAAAAAAATAGTTTTTTTTAAGTTAAACCCATAATTCTAAATAAATTTCATATATTTCAAAAATGGTCATGGTTAACACAAAAATTCGATATACATAACTAGGTTTAAGAACGATTTATCGATATTTTAAAACGTCGATAGATATACATAGATTGCTATGTATGAGCCCAATGTGATTTGTCCCCCGCGAGAACTGCGGCGGTGATTCCGCGGTGAGTCACTGGCATACAACCAGAGCTGTGAGTAACTTAAGTAACTAGATAATTTTTAGTAACTAGTTACTTAAAGTAATTAGATACTTAGTAACTTAGTTCTTTTTGAATCATGCCAAAAGTAACTGTAACTTCGTTACTTTTGAAAAGTAACTTGTATCTAGTTACTTTTTAGGAGTAACTAAGTTACTTTTAAAGTATCTAGTTACTTTTTAAGTGTATAGTTACTCCTAAAAAGTAACTAGATACAAGTTACTTTTCAAAAGTAACAAATAATGCACACCATCAGATGATGACCAAGGGACGATCGGCGGCCGTTAATCAGATTTTCACGAAGGGACGAGCGGCGAGTCGCGAGCGTTAAACAGCAAACTGGTTGGAACGCGAAATTTCTTGGAAAGCATTTTATTCTACTTATTCGTTGTTCGAATTAACACTTCTTAGTTTAGTTTTCTGATGGTAATAGTGGTGGTGTGTACAGGAAAATGAATTATCACTAACTGGTAAATTTATGGTATCTAGTTCAAAAACATCTTAGTAACTTTTAGAGTTTCGTAGTTACAATTAAAATAACTAGTTAGTCAAAAGTATCTTAGTTACTTTTAGTAACTAGTTACAATCAAAGTAACTAGTTACTTTAAAAGTATCTTAGTTACTTTAAAATTATCGTAGTTACAATCAATGTAACTAGTTACTGTAAAATTATCTTAGTTACTATAACTAGTTACTTTTACTAAGTAACTAAGAACTAAGTTACTTTTAGGTAAAAGTAACTATTCTTTATAAGTATCTAGATACATTTGGGTAAAAGTATCGAAAAAGTAACTACTTACTTTTCTGAAGTAACTTTCACAGCTCTGCATACAACCGTGGCGTTCCGAGTTCGATTCTCGGAGTGGACATACGCACAATAAAAAAAAGTATGTCCGAAATTTGATAAATTTAAGAATGCAGGGAAGAGTCTAAAATGTATCGTCTCCTAACCCACCCCATTTACGCCGGTAACCAGGTCGGATGAGATCGGATATCTCATGGGGTGCGGAAGAAGGTACACACTCCCCAATCGGTAGGTCATGCAATGGCCCAATAAACCGAGGGTTAGCCTTTGGGGAGTGTCGCATGACTGAGGATCGTAGTTCTGAACCCACGTTAAGCTGTAGGTCCCCTCGGTAATAGCCCTGACAGCGAACGAAGCGGTAAAAAGCTTAATTCGAAAGAATGGCAAAAAAATGACAATGACTATTTTGTCTCCCGCCTTACTCAACTTTTCGTTTATTTTTTATAATGTGATATGAAATATATTTATTCTACTCCCACATGGAAATTTGCTGTTTCCTTTACACTTAAGTGGCGAGTAAAGTAGGCTATTCCAGGTAACTGTGCGGGAATATATCATATCCATCCTAGATAGGTAATGAAACTGACCAATCACAGTATAGTCAATTACAGAGAAGCCTTTGTTGTTTATAAAAGTACTGACCAATCACAGTATATTATTTTTACTGTGGCTCCGCCTTCTTTTTCTAGACATTAAATTATATAATTCAAATGCATATGGTACAATTTGTTATTAATTTGTTCAATATAATAAAATCAAGACGCATTTATAATAAATTTATCAATAATGCCACCTGATGAATGTGCATAGAAAATTAATTTCATGTAGCACCATTTATCAGTTGGTTTTTCGGTAATTAACTAAACGCTTCGATAGTCCAGACGTTAGAGCGTTAGACTATGAAACCAAGGGTCGTGAGTTCGAGCCTGGCAAACTACAAACTTTTTTTTTTCACATTTTTTAGCATAAAGTCGTATAAAAAAATGTACTGTTCAACTCGAGTGGATTGTCCATATTTCCTCGTGCGATATGGATATCATATCCACTTTTGTTGTGCAAACTACTATTAAAATATCCGTTATAAACAGAAACAGCACAAGAGGCGTATATCGGACACAAATAAAAATATTACCCCCTCCCCCCTTAAATTCGCCCGTGCACAACCCTGCTGTCAAGCGGCGTAGCCAGGGGAGGGGGCAGGGTGGGCACTGGCCCACCCTAGAAACATTAGTGCCCACCCAAAATTAATGAATTCGCCCTTTCCCCCCGAAATTCCGGGGGGGAAGGAGGAGTTTTGATGAGAAAAGAGTGGAATTGTATGTTATTTTTAAGAGAACGACGACTTTTATTTTTAGACGTCACTTTGGACAAGAGGCATTTTCTTTAGAAATCATTTTAATTTGGGTAGTGCCCTCTCAAAAATCATTGGGTCCACTTGTGCCTACCCATCCCAAAAGTCCTGGCGCTGCTGTCTGCCTACGGTCCGAGGAAGCATCTCCCATTATAATTTTCTACAGGGACAAAGACTTGTTTTATTCTTATCCACCGTGTCTAGTTACCCCAAATGACTCTATTACATAAATAGTAAAAAAATACAAGTCGTTAAGGATTTCCATGCTGTCAGAAACTTGAGGTTTAATAAATATATTGTTCCGCAATGATTTTATGGTACCTATTGTATTGCAATAGTCATGCATTATTTAATTTTATTTCTGCTGAACAATTATTAAAACACTTTGTATTAAAAATTAAAATTATATTGTTTTCATACAGAATATATCGTCATTCTGTACTGTACTCGATAATTAACAATCGTTGGTACATGGTATCTCCATGAATTTATATATTGTGTGTATTTATAGACCACAGTCCTGCAGTCAGAGCTGTGAAAGTTACTTCAGAAAAGTAACTAGTTACTTTTTCGATACTTTTGCCCAAATGTATCTAGATACTTATAAGGAATAGTTACTTTTACCTAAAAGTAACTTAGTTCTTAGTTACTTAGTAAAAGTAACTAGTTATAGTAACTAAGATACTTTTACAGTAACTAGTTACATTGATTGTAACTACGATAATTTTAAAGTAACTAAGATACTTTTTAAGTAACTAGTTACTTTGATTGTAATTAGTTACTAAAAGTAACTAAGATACTTTTGACTAACTAGTTATTTTAATTGTAACTACGAAACTCTAAAAGTTACTAAGATGCTTTTGAACTAGATACCATAAATTTACCAGTTAGTGATAATTCATTTTCCTGTACACACTACCACTATTACCATCAGAAAACTAAACTAAGAAGTGTTAATTTGAACAACGAATAAGTAGAATAAAATGCTTTCCAAGAAATTTCGCGTTCAAACCAGTTTGCTGTTTAACGATTGCGACTCGCCGCTCGTCCCTTCGTGAAAATCTGATTAACGGCCGCCGATCGTCCCTTGGTCATCATCTGATGGTGTGCATTATTTGTTACTTTTGAAAAGTAACTTTTTAGGAGTAACTGTACACTTAAAAAGTAAGTACTTTAAAACTAACTTAGTTACTCCTAAAAAGTAACTAGATACAAGTTACTTTTCAAAAGTAACGAAGTTACAGTTACTTTTGGCATGATTCAAAAAAGAACTAAGTTACTAAGTATCTAGTTACTTTAAGTAACTATAGTTACTAAAAAGTATCTAGTTACTTAAGTTACTCACAGCTCTGCCTGCAGTACTGCGGTATTTATTGAAATACTTGAAGATCTCTTAAGCAGACTGCCAAATAAAGCTCACATTATTGTAACGGTGATTTTAATGTTAATTATTATAATAGATCAGTATGTACATCAACAATCCAATCCATGCATGTTGATGCTGCAACGCGCAAAACTTACTATTCTACAACTTTTATTGTTTACTTATGCCCAAATTATTGATCTGTTGTTTATAAGAGTAGGTACATCAGGGGTGCCACAAGGCTCTAATCTGGGACCGCTGCTCTTCACAGTGGCTTTTATCAGAGTTATGACTAAGGTTAAGAATTTAAAGGGCTTAGTATTTGCGGATGATTTTAAGATTTTTCTCGAAATTTATTCGAGGAATGATTGTGAGACACTTCAACAGGATTTTTGTGATGTTGCTAGTTGGTGTAATGTAAATGGTTTTAACTTAAATGTAGCTGAGTGTGCCTGTCTGTCGTTTACACTTAATAAAAATATTGTTGTCCATAATTATACATTGAATGATCCTGAACTTAAGAGGGTTGATGAGCGGAAGGATCTGGGACTCTTATTTAATACTACCTACATTATCTACCTTTTTTTACAGTCATATAATTTCTAAAATTGAGAATGTCCAAGGAATTGCAGGATTAATTGCAAGAACTACTAAAAACTTTAATGTTGATGTCAGCCTTTATTGGTTGACAGCTTGGTGATCTGAGAAGCTTTAAGAAATTTATACAGAATACATTTTTTATATAAACTAATTGTTGTATAATGTCGTATTTTATAATTTCTGTGTTTATATATGAACTTTGCTGAGCTAACTGTTATTGTTTTTATGATTTTGTATTGTTGCCTGACTATTCGTTTAAGTTGAATATCTGTAATTGGCTTTTTGCTGTTGATGCTTTGAATAAATAAATAAATAAATGAAATTATGACCCAGTGAATGTTGAATGCAATGTCACCCCCTTCAGAACTATCAGATCACGAGGCAGTTTTAAGTAGTTTTTTAATTGATACTAAAAAACGTAACTCTGAAAAAGTACATCAGTACGGGCGAATTTATAGTGACAAAAACTACTATCCATTTGCTGGCTAGAAAAATTTTTACGCGAGCGCCAAAAAAAACCTTTTTACGTTTTTTCTAGCAGTAAAAGCGAATTTTGTGTAGAACAACCGATTTTTTTTAACTTGTCTGGCCAAGTAGCCAGGCTGGCTAAGGTGTTTGATGTCGGCAGTCTTTATAAATTAATTTTCAATGGTCCCTTCTATACCAGCAAAATTAAAAGTACTTTATGTTTTCCAAAAATAGAATTAATGCGTAGAAAAATTTCTAAAATCTAACAAAACCTGCTGCGGAACCGTGGAAAGGATAGAAGAGAAATTTCTTGTCTATTTTCCTTTCTGTTCTTGTTTAGCACTTTGTAAGATCGCCCGATAGACATAGGAAGAGTTCATGACTCTTTCCAATTGTCTTTCTTGCCTTTTTATATCATATTTTTCGTAATTCTATTTCATTCTAAAAATGTCTACTCGTTCTGTGGTTTTTATGTTGTGTTTATAATTAAATATAGTTTTCAATTATGATCAACTTCTTTTTATGTTTCATTTGAGGTTGTAGACAATGCAGAACTTTTTATGAAGATTAACTTTTTTTCTTAAATTTAATTAAATTTAATAAGAGTTTAAGCACTGTATTCATAAAAAGGTTGTGATCGGTAACATAGTGTTACCGACCGAAAATAGTTAGATTTTTGCAATATTTTGTATAATAAGTTTTTTTGAGGCGCGTTTTTTTATGTAAAACTGACATAAAACACAATATTTTTACTATTTGAAGCATGTTATCAAATTTTTAGATTTCTGTAAATATTAAAATAACTTCTAAAACTTCAGTGTCATTTTCAGGTTTTACAATAAATTTTCCGATTGTCCGAAATTCAAAGGATTTAAGAATGCAGGGAAGAGTGTAAAATGTATCATCTCCCAACCCACCCCACTCACGCCGGTAACCAGGCCGGATGAGATCGGACATCTCGTGGGGTGCGGAAGAAGATACACACTCTCCAATCGGTAGGCAGGGCCCGCTCTAAGGGGGCGGCAACCTGGCCCAGGGCGGCAAGTTGGAAGAGCGGCATGAAAAATCCAAAAAAACACCGTAAATCCCCGTTTTGCCTACCTATATACGTTCCTAGGTATATATTATGAAGTTTGAACCATTCCAATTCCCAGTTAACAAATTTAATTTCCTTTGTTTTGCCGTGCCGTCCTATTTTTAAAACAGTGACAATTTCGACGGATCCCTTTTCTTTTTAATATTATAATAATATCAAGCAATTCCGCGACAAAGCAAGCCGAACAACGCCGGCACCGGCACCGGTACTTTTTTTGGTCATGGCGGCGTCGCAGCAAAGGACAAGCCGGCGAGCGGCGAGGAATAGACAGACAATTTGCTGTTGTGGTAGGTATAAAACGAAAAAGGGATGAAAAAGGCGGCAATTTCTTGTTTTGCCCAGGGCGGCGTTATTGCTAGAGCGGGCCCTGTCGGTAGGTCATGCAATGACAAGAAACTAAGGGTAGCCCTTAATTTAAAATGAGCTTAAATTATTCATTATTTTTCCGTTCCTGTGAGGGTACAGGAATTACCCACACTACTACCTTTACCTACACTCTTAAAAGTAAAAACAAAAACTAAAGTAAGTATTATTTCAAGTTCAGATTTATTTCATACACTTTAAATACAGGGTGTCCTTGAAATGATTGTACAACGCTTCACCACAAATTATTTTCCAAAAATAAGGCAATCTAGGCAAACTTACCTATAATCAATGTTGCTTCGTTTTGCCGCTACAAGGCGCTAAAGTTTTCAAATGAATATCGTTTTTCCGGAATAATTTCTAATCGCCTTTAGCGATTCCCACTAATTTTGGAACTAAGAATTGATCACTATTAATAGCTTGTTTTGACGTATGCGCCATCTTTTTTTAATACCTGTAAATTTGAAAATGGCCTGTGATTGGTAAATAAAAGTTTGTATTTTTATTTTCCCCCATATAAATGACTTTAATTGTATGTCTGACACTAGCTGACTTCATGTTAAAAATTTTTTGTCTTTCGTAAAATTTTAGCCAGACATGCAGTTTCTCTACAAAAATAGTTATTTACGATATAAGTGTTGTAAAGATTCAGATTACAACACGAGATGTTAAAGTTGTCAAAAAAGGCGTCAGCAGAGTTTAATAAAATATCGAGTGTAGTAATATGAATTTACAACAAGAATATTGTACAAAATTTTATCTACTTTCATCTATGAATAAAAACATTTGGCAAAAGGCATTTTTAAAAATAAAAATGCACCTGCTATTAAGTTTACTAATCAAGTTTTTTAAGTTACCTTTCGCATAGTTACTGTTTCGCATGGTTAGTGTCGAAACTTTGTCAAACAAATTCAAAAATATAAAAAGTGTTTTTCAAAATGAGCGATTCTGATGGAAGTTTACCCTCTGATATAGAAGCAGCGGCAAACGAAGCGATCTCAAGTTTAGTTCCGACAAAATCCAAGGCGCGGTATGAGTTGGAGTAACAGAAGTTTGAAGATTGGTGCAAAGCTTAGAAAATAAAGGAGGTGTCTGAGAAAATCCCTTTGGGTTATTTTTCGGTAAAGCAACGCTCCCAGAAACCATCTACACTATGGACTCACTACTTAATGTTGAGAACTATGATTTCAGTCAAGAAAAATCAAGATATAAGCAGATTTTCTCAACTAATCGCATTTTTGAAAAGAAGTTCAGAGGGTTACAAGGCCAAAAAGTCCAAAGTTTTCACAAAGTAAGTTTCTTAGTACTGCAGATGATGAAACATATTTACTTATGAAGGTTATGATAATCGGCATTTTTGGGGCTTGTCGGCGCAAAGAACTAGCTAAGTTAATGTTGGATCTTATTGAACACAATGATTTGTTATAACAGAAGAAAAGGTGTCAACTGTTTAAGTATTTTTCGAAAGTATGCTAAACTTCGTCCTCTTAATGCAACTCACAGGCGGTTTTTTGTATTCTATGGAAAAGGAAAATGCACCTCCCAGCCTGTCGGAATTAATAGTTTTGGAAGTATACCAAAAAAGATTGCAACAAAACTTGGATTGAATAATCCCGAAGGATACAGTGGACATTGTTTTACGAGGTCCTCAGCCACCATTCTAGTTGATGGTGGTGCAGATATGCAGATGTTAAAGCGTCATGGGGGCTGGAAATCCTCTTCTACGGTAGAAGGCTACGTTGAGAATTATTTAGAAAATAAGAAACAAATAGCAAAGAAGTTCATGGTGTCAGACACGGACTTAATGATTGGAAATTCGAACGTAAAGGGCTCCATCACATCCACTTCTGGTATACAAATTTCTGATTATAAAAAGTGTATTATTAATGTTTATAATAAACCTTAAGTGTTATATTTTAATTAATAATTGGTAATTAATTTTATAATTGTTAATAATAAATCATTTTTCCAAAAAGTGTGGTTTTATTTAACAGCAATTCCCCTGGCACCGTCTATTAATTTGCTGGGGGTCAATCTGGGAGGTAATATGTCTTGGCATGATCACGTTGCCGCAATTGCCAAGGCAGCTGCACAGAAACTTGGTGTACTTTTCCGCACCAAAAGGTTGTACACACCTCATCAACTTTTGACACTCTACAAAGCCCAGATTCGACCATCATTAGAATATTGCTCTCATGTCTGGAGCTTTGCACCCAAGCACACCCTTCGATTACTGGATTCCATTCAAAGGAGAGCCGTTCGTCTGATCGGCGACCCCGAGCTGACCAAGACCCTCGATAGCCTGGAGCATCGAAGACAGGTTGGTGATTTGGCTCTCTTTTACAGATATTTCCATGGCAGGTGTTCGACTGACATTGCCCACTTGATTCCACCTAGAGCAATGCAAAACAGAAATACACGGCGAACCACTGCCGCTCATCCATATGTTGTTCAGCTTAGTACTCCTCGAACTTCATTGTTCAAGAATTCTTTCATCTGGAGAACGTCATCTTTGTGGAATGATCTTCCTGAGGTCGTGTTTCCCAATGAATACAATCTTCAACGTTTCAAAACCAACGTTAATCGCTTTTTTCGCACTCGCACCGCTCCCAGAGCGCCTTAAAGGATTTTTCCTACAGTGCAGGTGTTTTATCATAAAAAAAAAAGCAAAATTTTAATAAAACAGTTTTTTTTTCATTACAGTACTAGTGCTAGATGCCTTTACAAAACGATTTACAGAACTGTAAAATTCTTATTACTAAATGAAAGTAGATAAAAAGTATTTACGATACCTTGTAATTATTCATCATTGTTTATTCAGAACGAGAAAACATGAAATTCTTTTAAATTTTAAATAACCACCAACTAATTTGATTTGTATAACAATTGTTCGAAATGTTCACCGTGTTTCTAAATACATAAATTAATTATTTTCAAAAAAAAACTGTACCTATACTTTGGACATCGTGTTAGGCTTGTTTTTAAAATAATTTACAGCATGGATAATTTTTTGCAATTATTCTCTTCTATAGCGATGGGGGAAGCATATTCGATTTAAGAGCGCCAACAGAAAATAGTCCAGAGGCGTTAGATCTGGGGTTTTTGTACAATGGGGCGCCACCCCATTTTAGTATCAAGGCACGAAGATTTTTAAATGAAAGATATCCTAATAGATGGATCGCAGAGGTAACGGTGCACCAGTAAATTGGCCACCAAGATCCCCAGATCCATCGCTGAGGAAGATGAGTTATTGCAAAGAATTAGATTATTTTAAAAACAAGCCCGACACGATGCCCAAAGTACAGTTTAATTTTTTGAAAAGAATTACCGTATGGATTCAGGAACACGGTGAACATTTCGTACAATTATTATAAAAATCAAACTAGTTGGTAGTCATTTAGAATTTTAAAAATTTTCATGTTTTCTCGTTCTGAATTAACAGCAATGATGAATTCCAAGGTATCGGAAACATTTTTTTTGTAGAAAAACTGCCTCTCTGGCTAACATTTTATAAGAGACAAAAAAGTTTTAGCATGAAGTCAGCTAGTGTTAGAGAAATAATTTAAGTCATTTATACGGGGGGTATACCAAAAATACAAACTTTTATTTATCAATCACACACCATTTTTAAATTTGCCGGTATTAAAAAAAGATGGCGTATATGTCAAAATATGCTATTAATAATGGCCAGTCTTAGTCCCAAAATTAGTGGAAATCAATAAAGGTGTTTAGAAATTATTCCAAAAAAACTACATTAATTTGAAAACTTTAGCTCCCTGTAGCGTCAAAACGAACCAACATTGCATATAGGTAAGTTTGTCTAGATCGCCTTATTTTTGGTTAAGGAATTTGTGGTGAAGAGTGTGTATATAACTAAATATGTATATTTTTTATCTGCCTATAAGTATACAGGGTGATTCACGTGAAGTAGCCTAGAAGATCTCAGTGTAATCGGAAGTGATACAAACGTCAACATACCATTTTTTTAATGTTTAAAGTTAATTATATTTGCTACCAAATTTTTAAGAAAATAACTCTACTCGTTTCCGAGATATTCTAATACATCACTCAACGTGAATCACCCTGTATAGTACCTACTGACCTTATTTGTGCAGCAATTAAAATTAATAAAAAATATTTTTGCGGCTGGGTATTTTCCACTTTTAGTCTTTCCGATAAGAAAAAAAATTACCAGGATGTCCCTTTATTTACAATAAGAATTAACACGCGTTTTTCCGGGTATACACATGTTATAAAAACCATAAATTACAAGAAAAGTAAATAATTTTGCATTGCGCACTCACATTTTCACTTGTTTAATTACGGGACGGTCGCCCACTACTAATTATTGGCAGTGAACCTTTAAAGGTTGCCAAAAGCAAGATTAAAGGTATTTGTCTATGCAGTTTAAACATTCGTTTAGATAATTAATTGTTAATAAGGCGATATATCGCATTTGAAATTTGTACAAATCAAATATCGTACAAAACAATGGGTGTAGTAAATAGCGAATAGTTAGTGGCGTGTTATTATCCCAAAAAATTAGGAATAATAAATAACAACAACAACAATAATAAATATCTCCTAACAGTTATTTTCCGTTGCCTAGCAACGACTAAGTGTAAGGAAATATTGAGTTTTTTTTTTCAGAAATGTTATCAAAAATCAGTGGCGGCTCGTCAGGTGAAGTAGGTGAGGGGCACTTCACAAAAAAAAAATAAAACCAGGAAGAAAGTTTTTCGACAATATTAATGTACCAGTACAGCTACCATTTTAGACCTTAAAAAAATATGTTCGAATTTTTTTTTTTTTTTTTTTTTTTTTTGTTTTGACTTGAGTTGTTCAGCTATTCAGCCAGTCGCTTTTGCTTTTTAACCTAAAAAATTTCTAAAGCAAGTGTTTCTCCTAAGCTAACGACCATTTGTAAAAACAGAAACGAAAGGGAAGTAGACAGGGTCACACTCTTCTCGTTCTGGGCCGATCAGAACATTGTATAACAAACAGGTAGGCCATTGGGGATACTAAAACATAGGGATTACAAAGGGAGCTCATTCTAACTAAAATTTATAATTAAATTTTTTCAATGGCGGCGTGTGTACTATAATAAGGTGGTCACAACTTAATGTTGTTCTTTTTGAGAAAGCGCATAATCATGTATATTGCATCCTTATTTTCTATAGTTAAAACATACAATAAATTTATCGGTGAATCGATTTTTCCTGTTTCCTGGAGAGAGGAGTACAGACAGTTGCTATATTTTTCACATTTAAAGAAAATGTGGTCTAGGTCGGCGACTTCATAGCAGTGGTCACATATATTGGTCGGTAATACCTTAATTCTTTGAAGGTGGTAGGGGTAACTTGCATGTCCAAATCTTATTCTAGTTATTGTAGTTATAAATTTTCTGGAAACATTAAAGCTATCATGCCATAGTACTGTCGGTATTTGAGGGCTTATTTGAAATAATCTTGTGTTGGTGGATTTGCCATGGTTGCACCAACGCTGTTGCCATTTTTGTCATATGTTCGAATTAAATATATTAATTTAATCCGAATGTAGCTATGCATAATAGGGGCACAGTTAACTCCGATGGACAATAATTATAAACACTCGTGCATTTTGGCGCGCCCCAGCCGACAATGTCGGTTAGCTCAAAGCAACGCTCATGGTTACGTGACGTCAGTCGCGCGATGTCAGTCACGCAAACAGCCTGACTATCAGTCAAGAAACATCATTATCTCCAACCTTCAAACAGAAAATTTACATTATGATGAATAGCAATTTAAAAATAGATCATTCGTATGCACCATTGTTTTAGCATTGGTTCGCCTAACCTTAAGGTATTTATTTTGAGGCTTCACGAAACTTACGGTTATAGATATCGTTTTTACGTGATTTACTGTGTGATTAAAAAGCTTTGTTTTTATTTTTCAGTTAATTTGGTAGTCTAAGTACCTACTTAGTTGTGTATTTAAAAAATGAACCCAATTAATGACATAGTTTGTAATTCAATGGAAACTCCATTCCGTTGTTGGACAGATGAGGATAAGATGAGACGTTTTGTTACACGTATTTTTAGTCAATGTTTGTTTAAGTACCCGCACTATACCTAGCTCTTCACCATTAATACCGCGAGCCGCCACTGACGGTGCCGCAATTGAAAATATATATACTAGGTATAACCTACATTTAGAAGCTGTTAAATTCACATCTTTACTTACTGCAAGTATAGTATTATTTTTTTATCACACAACTCACAAACTACCTAGCAACGTGTAAACGGAAATTCTATACAAAACCAGCTAAGACAATAATTCACAATGATTCGGCGTTCAAGTCAGTGAGTAGAAACGTCGTTTTTAACAAACTAACGTTGCAACTCGAGTACGGTGCATAGCCGGCTTGGCGGGCAAGTCGAGAGCTTAGTTGTTAATGCATGACGATCGCGAAACACTGTTGCCAGAGACGTAACAAAATTTGACTATTGATAATAGTGAAATTTGAAAATTTGTTAAAATGTAGCTTAATGTGTGGCCGAATATAAAATATTAGTAAAAGGTTTAAGACGAAAAATTAGTTTGCAATTAGACTATTAGACCCCGAGCATCTGAGCTAAATACTGAAGAGTTTTGGACTTGCATTGTCTTTATTTGTTTTGAATCACAACGTAATGTTTCAACTACAAAAATACTCCCCCCCCTTCCAAGTTAAAATACCTTTCTATAAAAATTATTACCTCCATGACATACATTTTTCTCAGAAGCGGTGCCCCCGCCAGAGGCGCGGATCCGGGGGGGAGGTAGTCCCCGCCCCCTGAGCCTCACAAAATAGGTGTTTTTTTACCTTGAGCATTGAAAATTGTAGAACGTGTGAAGGTCAGAAGTTTTTCTAGAAGTCACGCTTGAGAGTAGGAAGATTCTCGGAGCCGGGATACTCTTTTTTTAGAAGTAATTTTTTTTAAAGTCGCCCCCCCCCCCTAACAAAATCTTGGATCCTCTACTGCCCCCACACGCTACCTATACCTACGTGGTGTTTGATAAACGAGACGTTTTCCTTGGCGACAATGGCGACCCCCGATAAAATGCGCTTCGTTTACCCAGCCCAGTTGTCAATTTTTAGCAGTTTACTAGCCTATATTTGTTGCAAAATTTTGGTTTGCGATACTATATGCACCTAAAGCTAGCTACGCCACTGGTACACGCCGCATCTTAAATTGAAGCATTCTACCAACAAGCTCTTGTATCTGTTCCGGGGTAAATTTAAAAAAAGTCGAGTTGTTTTAAATACATATACAGGGTGTCCCGAAATTAGGTGACACTATTTTAAGGGGTTAAAGTACATCTAAAAATAGAACTAAAACCCTCTATTAATATACCTTGAAAAACGCTTCGTTATGGGGCTAAAGCCCCCCGAATGGAAGCTATGATAAGCGGTTATTTCAAAATATCTCAGAAACTGATTGAAGTATCAAAACAAAATTTGATACATGTTTTACCCATGACAAGACGCAATAAACGGTTTGTTTAGCTTAGGTGTATTTCTTCCAGTGGCGTCCCACTGGGTAGGTAGTCAGGAGAATATTGCCCCAACCTTTTTATTTATTGTATTTTTTAACGCCAGGTGCAATTTTTAAAAGCACTGAAGTCTTCTATTGAAAAAAGGTACTCCTGCTTCATTTCGGTAGGATTCACCATTTTTCAGTAAAATCGATTTTAAAATTTTTGGTTTGATACAAGCAAGCCGTTGAAAAGGCTAAGGTGTTTTTTTGCATATCTCAACAAACACTTAATATTAAAACATGAAATTTATTAGAAATTCTACTAGCGACAAGGCATATTTATTTTAGGATGTGACATTAAAATATTTTTCCAGTGGCGTCGCACGGGGTGGAGCTTAAAGTAAATATTACTATTTTTTTTTAAGTTGAGGGGCTTTCATACTTTTAATGTAATTTTTTAAAAATTTTCATTTTTTTGTTAATAAAACCTTCCATTATTGTAATTTGACAGAATATAAGGTTTTCAACAGATTTTTAGACCTTGTTTTTTAAATATTTATTTTTATAAGAGACTTAAAATAAAACAAAAACGAATAACAAATTGCAAATCAAATTTAATTGTAAAACCACACGGGAAACTAATTCTTAAGCAAATGTTCGAAATAATTTCCATTTTGTTGGAAGCAAAATCTAGACCTGCGTGTTATGTTTTATGGGGCACAGAGAATTTGAAAAAATTATGAAAGGAAAGCCCCTCAAATTAAAAAAAAATTGTAATATTTACTTTAGGCTCCTCCCCGTGCGACGCCACTGGAAAAATATTTTAATGTTACATCCTTTAATAAATATACCTTGTCGCTAGTAGAACTTTTAATAAATTTCATATTTTAATATCAAGTGTTTGCTGAGATATGCAAAAAACACCTTAGCCTTTTCAACGGCTTGTAAAAAACCGAAAATTTTAAAATCGATTTTACTGAAAAATTGTGAATCCTACCGAAATGAAGCAAGAGTACCTTTTTTCAATAGAAGACTTCAGTGCTTTTAAAAATTGTATCCGGCGTTAAAAAATCCTACAAATAAAAAAGTTAGGGCAATATTATCCTCACTACCTACCCAGTAGGACGCCACTGGAAGAAATACACCTAAGCTAAATGAACCGTTTATTGCGTCTTGTCATGGGTAAAACATGTATCAAATTTTGTTTTGATACTTCAATCAGTTTCTGAGATATTTTGAAATAACCGCTTATCATAGCTTCCATTCGGGGGGCTCTAGCCCCATAACGAAGCGTTTTTCAAGGTATATTAATAGATGATTTTAGTCCTATTTTTGGATGTACTTTATCCCCTTGAAATATTGTCACCTAATTTCGGGACACCCTGTATATTTAGTGTATTTATTAGATAAATTTGTAGATGTATGACAAGAGTCTCGGGATCAACGCTGAGCTCCCCCCGAAAGAAGCCGAACTCCGATACCCATTTTGTGCGTTTACATGTCGTCCAAAAACAATAATAAGATGTAGGTGTATTTACAAGTTTACATGTCGTTTTAAAAATTTTTTAAATTTTCTTAATAATTTAATCTTTGAAGAGCTCAAATAAATGAGGGATGCAAAATCTAAAATTATAAAACGCTACTTCAGTTTTTATCTGGTTACTGCCTAGAGTCCTGCACGGGTCGTACTTTTACGACCCGTCCACCATGCAAGACCTTCATGCAAAACCGAAGAAATTATTATCTAAAAGCAATAAAGCCCGGCCGTCCCGGAACAAATTATTTTGTAGGGCCCAAAACGCGAACATTTATTGATCAAGCCCGAACCCGACAATCGGGTCGAACCATGTAAAGGCATTAGGTGCAAGTTGCAAGTGCAAGTAAAATGGTAGTTCTTAAATGGGAAAACTTGCATCAGCTAATTTAAATGCCATCAAAGCGCTTGCATGCAATTTTGCTTGAATTTGCACCTAATGTAAAAAGGCCTTTAGACATTTAAGTCAAGTGGTATATAGGTAAGTATTAAATGACTTTTTATAAAATAAACTTTTCAAGCTATAACAAAATCAATAAATATCTGGGCACATTATAATAATTTAGCAACTCCGTAGGTACGGTGGTGAACTTTAATTATTTTACAAAAAATACTGAATGGTATAATATAATTAATTTAAAAAAATGTAATATATTTCTTGACAAAATGGTGAAGCTAAATCACAATTTTTTACAAACACTGAATCGTATAAAATTAATAATAGGTAGATCCCATACAATGACATGATAATATATAGAGGTTCCAATTTCGAATAAGAAAAATAAATTGCTTTAAAGTTTGCAAAGTTTGACACTAAACTTTGGACACCCTGTACAATTCGTATGAATTAAACTTGGTTAACGAGACGGTTCGACATTATTTATTAAGTACCTACCGTTCTATTATTCTTTATTATTATTTATTAAGTACCGTTCTAATTCTATTATCTAGGCATTATTATTATTATTTTTTATTAATTTTTAAAACCAGTGATGCAAAACTGATTTTTCTTAGAATTTATTTTTTTTCACCTATAATACTGAACCGATTTCATTCAAATTCTAGGGGTATGAAGGCAACTATAAGAGGCATCCAAATAAGTAAGAATATATATATAGCATATTATGTAATCTAAAAAAATTGATCCTTAAGAAGTCACATTTATTTTGAACACCCTGTATAAAAATATTTTCCTGAAATGCCCCCTAGGCTGGGATACAGGTAAAGTTTGCAAAATATCAAAATCCTAACTTAATTAATAAGTGAGCACCCTCCCGCACGGGAGGTGTGAGGTGCAGGACCCTGTAGAATAAATTTGTTTTCAAAAATGATAGATTGATATAAACATTATTCTAACTACAAAATAATTCTTACCAATCCACCAGTCAAATTAAAGAAAAAACGAGACTCTTGACTCTTGTGATGTATGTATCCTTAAAAGAATGACTAACAGAATTCTGTAAATGAGATTCTTTAATGTGAAATTTCGGTCCGTTTCTAAAAGGTGGCGCCACGTAATACGGTTTGTAGCATTCACATACTAATAAAAATAAATATTAGGAACAGTAGAAAGGATTTTCAAAATTGGAAACATACTTTTAAATCGAAATTTACAAAAGAAAATTATGGTGCAGGTTTCTTTACACTATTATTTTTAAACTTTCAAGTCCTACTCGAAAGATGTCCGTCATTCCACGGTAATCTTATGCAATTTTGTGAAAGACTCAAGTTTCGACCTTATGATAATTAAACACAAAGGTTATTTTCGCTTACTTTTCAATTTCTATTCGGTATAACGTGACTATTTAAACGTACTTTACTGGAAATTCCTTTCACAAAATTGTACGTATAAAAAGAAGAGAAGAAATCGAGCGCATGTCTATTCACATTTAAATGTCTTTTTGACTGAATTGTCCTCTAAACGTCCTTTGAACTTTTTAATTCAAGTTTCACCCCAATAGTAGTGAACGGGATAGATTTTGCGGAGATTTTTTAAATACACGTAAGTTTTTGCTATTTTGTGATTAAAATTTATGTGATATTGATAAGTTCAATATGGTAACTTTAAGTTTTGATATTTCTCTAGCGATTTTTTTATGATAAGAAAATATATTTGTAATTATTGAGATCTGTAGTGGGAATTGGGGGGATTTTGAGTTTCTAAACCAACAGTCTAGTTAACAAGACCAAAATAATATTTTATAATATTGCCCAACACGTAAGCATGCTAACCTCTAGGCACACATAATATATTGACCCAGCCCTTGGCCCTATTTGTAATTTAAATTTCATGTCTTGCACAACAATAATTTTCTATGTTTTATAATATACCTAATCTGAGTTGGTTATTATTTCATTTTAAATAAAAAGAAAAATATTTGAGGTGACCATAGTATAATAATAGAAAAAGTAGGAGGAAAAGGTACCTGCTCTTTATTCTACTACTAACATGATTTTCTAATGTGTTTTTAAGTATGTATAAGGTTTGTTTAAGTTAAGAATATAATGGTAATTTTCTGCTATAAAGCAGACAATCGTGTATATTGATGCATAGATTTTGAACACAATTTTTGGTCGATTTTTGGTAACACCCTTGATTTTTGAGATAATATTCCTTTTAAAGTGCAGTTTTGCAAATCTCAATTTTTTTAGGAAAAGATAGTGAAGGGGCAGGGAGCAATGTTTGAAGCAACAAATAAACAACTAACCTCCCAAATGCTTAAATTATTATGGATTATGGATTGGTAATTCTTGAAGACTAAAACTTAAAATTAAAATCAATAAATGTACATAAGTACCTTTTTCTCTATTTTCAATAAAAAAAAATCGAATATCATTGTATAATAAAAAATGGTGGTCAAGCACAACAAAAATGCCAAAGATTCTAAACTTTTAACCGGAAAGGAATATCTCAAAAACCAAGTTTTCCCATTCAGAGCCACAAAAAAATACATACTATCATTCCTGAAAAGATTTTGCTACTATAGTTACTAACTAAAATTTACTAATTAATTTAGATGTCAGCCATTATAAACTCCTCATTTATCTATGACTGGGACTAAGTAAATAAGACAAAATAAAATATTTTGATAAACTTTTATCTGTCGAGGTCTGATCAATTTTAAAATATAGAAGAGTAATGTCAGGTTGCACAAAGATTTTTATTACTAATTAACTAACCAGTAACTTTGACGATGATATGACAGACATACTTTACTCACAATAAAAGTGCTCCGGTTACATTAATATTTTAATTTACTAATCACTTTAATTTTTAGTAAATAATGTCTGCCCATATCATTTATGTCACAGTCAAAGTTGCTGATTTGTGCATCCTGACATAATAACTTACCTAATAAGTGTAATATTTTATGCTTATATCTTAACACCATCCAGTTTTAGACCTATTACCTCATAGAATTACACAATTACTTACACAATCTTTTTAATACTGAGCAAGATTCAAAAATGTAATAAAAACTCCCAATATATTTAAAAAATTAGTATTGACCCCTACTTTCAATACCAGAAACATTTACACGTATTTCTACAAAAATTTAATAGTACCGTGAAATGGGGTGACTTTGCCCAATCCTGAATTTTAAATCATTCTTGTTTTATAGAATATTGTTTTTTTGAAAAAGCGTATGAGCTGTGCTGCAAGTGACAATAAGGGCAACAAAACAACAATGTTGTTTTTTGCTCATTAAAAAAAATAATTAAAAAAAATTAAAAAACTGCTGTGGTACAGTGGCTAGAGGTACATTCAGCATAGTTTTGGCCGTAATTGGGCAAGGACCCCTCCTAAGGCAAAGTCACCCCATTTCACGGTACTTATATTACGTATTAACTGTGGTAACAAGAATTTTACGCACGGGGTAATTACATGAGTGCGTAATTACTTTACAACACGCAATACATACTATACTTTTCTATGACTTACTAATAAATTACAGATCAGTTTATAATTTCGAAAGTATCAATTTGAACTTCAAATCTCAAATAATGATAATGTCACTGTCAAATATTCAAAACGCAAGATAGATAAATGTCACGATTTGAGTGGTTCAAGGCTAACTTGATTGTTATACTAGGCATCATAACGCGCAGTTGTGCGTTTTTATTCTTTACGCACAATTGTGCGTAAGAATGGATTTACTTATAGAGTGAACTGTACATAAAACAATGTTTACTAATATATGAGTAGAAAAAGATAGTAACTCCCAATGCGAATCTTAAAGATTCAATACGGTAAGTCTTCTACATTCCAAGATATTCTAATAGGAAAATTAACATTAATCACCCTGTAAAATAATTCATCAAAATATTTTTGTCAAAGTCTCAAATGTAAATTTTAATGCACATTATTTAAAAACATACAAGTCACACAATCGTTTCTAAACAATTAAGTTTTAATTAGGTGTTCAGACTTGTAGCTACAATTATACAGGATGTTACCTAGTGATAAGTGCTTATTTTGATACATAATCATAATCAATTTAAACCTTTGGTTTTTGATATACAGGATGCTAAAAAAAATTTGTTCCACGTTTTTTTTTCAAAAATCCTATTTTGGCCTACATTTTTTTTTACTTAAACCAGTGACTTTCATAAGGCTGCGTCTCGATACTATTTTAATCAAAAAATACTATGTAAGTATGTCACTCCACTGATATATCCAAAACGATTGTGTAATTAACAATTGTCATATTAGGTATGAGTTTATTTCACACGCGTTAATGAACCCGTAATTTTTTAAGTTAATATGCTTTTATGATAAAGATTTCTATGTTATTTTTAATTTTGGCTGCTATTCAAACTACATGTCACATCATTTAATTCTATTTTCGTGTTTCACGCGGTTTAGCCGCGTATATCGTATAACAATAATAATTTGAATTTCATATTATTTGCTTATACATATTGGCAAATTTTAAATAATGCGTTTTTCGCTAACCTTTAACTTGATACCATGGTTTTAATGTCATATCGAGAGTTCTCCAATGTGTTTAATTTCCTATAAAAATACTTCCTGTGGTTGTTGTTATTTCTTGCCATTTTTTTTTGATTTAGGCTTTTTTCCTCTTTGTTCACTGTCAGGACCATTCCCGCTTAACGTGGGTTTCGAACCATGATGATTCTCAGTCATGCGACACTCCCCCTAAGGGCGAACGCCACCTACCGATTGGGCATCCAACGAGATATCCGATCTCATCCGGCCTGGTTACCGGCGTGAATGGGGTGGGTTAGGAGATGATACATTTTAGACTCTTCCCTGCATTCTTAAACCTATTAAAACTCGGACTTACTTTTTTTTTTAATTGTGCGTATGCCCACTCCGAGGATCGAACCCACTGCCGTAGTTCCTGGGGTTATTAGTCTTTTTGATAAACATTCTTTTATTATATAAATGCATTTACCCATCAAACAAAGTTTTGTTACCTCAACATTGCAGTCATATAATATTGTAACAGTGTGGCATTCGGAGGTATGTGGATGTTATGGTGATTGTAATATGTATATGCAATAGAATATGTCTCAGGTTTTAATATAACAAAGTTATATTCAATGTCGCGCAATACTACAAAATATTGCAGCAACATCCATGCAAGGGGTTTTTTGTTATATTGTAATATTAATTCAAAAATATCGTGGAGTGATGTCATGTGTGACGCCATCAGTACTTGGTTACTTTACTTGGTTTATTAGTTCTATGTTTTTACATTTGATGGCTATCTTTTGTATTGAGTTAATTCCTACTAATGTATTTACTAGGTTTTCATCACATTTTTATTCTTAAAGATATCTTGAAAGAATATTCTCACTGTATTGGGAGTTGCTTATGCTTACGGGTTTTGGCTTTTTGATGAGTTCCAATAAGGACGAAACAGCCTGTCATTGTCTACCTGTGCCCCAGGGAACCCATTACCTTTGGCGTCCCTGTATACTTTAATGCAAAAGATAGATGCACTACTTTGTCTGCCGGCCGCTAAAAACACTCGCGTCTATATTCTAGTCTGCTGCGAAGGTCAGGCGGATGGCGGGACATTTAAAATTAAGGTTGAAATGGATTTCATTATTTTTTACGTCGCGCTTCATTACAATTCTTGCTGGACAGTTGCATCCAATTTTATTGGAACCCTTAACTTTCGGTTGTCGCGCTTTTTGTGCGTTTTTAATATTTTCAGTGTACCTTCCTGAACGGTGAGTGACAGGCATATCTTTTTATTTGTGATTTGTTAGGAAGAGTTCTTGATTGTACAATAACAAATGATGACTGACTATTTGCCTCTATTGTAAGCTTCCACTTTTTAAAATCTTCAACGGAATTAAATTGCAGGTCTTCTTGTTTTATTGTTATATCATGGACATCAACAAAATGAAGATCCAGTTCAGCCAAGGATGAAAACAAAGTTCTACATAGAGGGCATGTAATTGTCTTTAAAGGTGATTGTATGAAGACTTTGTGTTTTAATTTCATGTGAGCACTAATATTTGATTTTGTACTGCATTCCCTTCCACATTCTGTGCACACATAAACTGTCCTACAATTTAAAAAATGACGGTTAGGTTTTTATTTTCAAAATATTTAATATTTTGTGTCAGCCGCATGCCATAACAAAACTTACTGATTAATTAATAACTTGCCCCTCCATTTTAATTATGCCCCACAAGGCTACAAATAAACAAACCGGCAAACTGTTCTTGTAAGAAAATATAATACCTCGACTATAACTCATCGCCGTGAAGTAAAAAAATAATTAAATCCATTGCAACCAATAGTTTAAATGTCCCGCCATCCGCCTGACCTTGGCAGCAGACTAGAATATAGACGCGAGTCTAAAAACTTCCTTTCCATTTAAAAAGTATGTCAAATCTCAGGGCAGTGGCTAAAGTCTTCTAAATATAAATATATTTAAAAATTGCATATTCATATATACATACTTAGTTGATAAAAATATTGTACAAAGTGCTTTCGAATGATCTGATAAAATATCGGTACTATAATTAAATTATTGATTCGGAACTTTCAAACAACGTTAAGGAATCCGTACAATTGAACACCAGCTCTACTCCTCGTATTATAATGTTTATCAAATTGGACTTTGTTTTAACCATTTTCCTTCGATTTGATTCATACCATTTTAATGACGTATTAATGATAACGCACGGGCAGGATGACTGTATTATGTTGGGTTGCACAAAGATTTTAAACAACAATTAACTAACCTGGTCATTTTTATTGTGTGAACAATGACGTTGACAGAACTGATTTGATGACAATCAAAGTTGTCTGGTTAGTAAACCAAGAGCTAACCTAACTGAGACAATTTGATGATGAGAAAATCATTCCTCCGAATGTCATTTATATCGCTATAAAAGTTGTTTGGTTAGTTAATTCTTGATTAAAATTTTTGTGCAACTCAATTAACCTTTCAACTCCTGAATAATCTAACCCATATTACTGATTGGGGAATCTACATAGGTATATAGAAACTTTACCATTTTAAATTTTTTTTGGTGTTAAATTATACTTATACTTATAGATAATTAATAAAAAATTATTATTTTTGTATGTATCTAGTTAACAAGATAATACAGCGCTTGATAATTATCACAATTTAAACTTCCACTTGATGTATCTTACGTCAGGAGAATCCTTTTTGAACTGTTGACACACAGCTGAACTTGAAACTTTTATCATAAGATACAACTTTTAGAAAACAAAAAAACAGTTTTTAATTTTATCATCAGTCCGTATTATTTAATTTCAAAAATAGAAAAATTGGTAATACATATAAATTGTTGTTTTCGTAAACATATTATTACTTTATTTTCGTAACTGTGTATTCCAAGAACGGCCATAATATTGTTAGAACCAATCATATCTTCAGAACAAGACAATGGCTGATCAAAAAGTAAAAATTGCTGCAATTTTGACATAAAGTATCTTGGTGAGAAGCTGACGTTAGAGTCAGGGCTAGTACCATATTCACACTTTATTTTTTTTGTCAATATTTCGTTACTATTTCGTTGTTTCATAAAAAAAGGGCTTACGAATATTTATGACATTAAAAACGAAATCTTGTCAAATTGACCCATTATTTTGGGTTTTAATAATTCTATTATGTAAATACATTTTTTAACTTGAAATTGTAGGTAACCTTGCTCCGAAGATCGAAATTTGGTTGATTTTTGCATAAAATAAAAAGTAACCAAATTTTAAATAAAAAAAGGGGTGAAATTTCTGACCGTGTTGTTATAAAAGCGTTTTTTGCATGCAATAACTCAGACAAAGTGATTTACGGTCACCATATGGAAAACTTTTTTGGGTTTTCCTTAAATGTGCATCTTGCAAAAATAAAATTTTAATCTATTACAAGCCTAATCTTACAATTATTTTTATTTGCACATGGTGGTCTTGGACAAACGAATTTAGAACATCACTATCTTGTGCCCTTTGAGATTTGGCGCTGAAACAACAGAATAATCTTGCTCTCTGAGATTTGACGCTACAACCGGATAATATTGCGCCCTTTCAGATTTGGCGCTGCTATAACAGAATAATCTTGCGCTCGCTAAGATTTGGCGCTACAACAGGATGATCTTGCGCCCTCTGAGATTTGGAGCTACATCAAAAATTATCTTGCACCCTCTGATATTTAACACTACAACAGAATAATCTTGCTCTCTAAGATTTGGCGCTACAACAAGATCATCTTGCGCCCTCTGAGATGTGGAGCTACATCAAAATTATCTTGCACCCTCTGATATTTAACACTACAACAGAATAATCTTGCTCTCTAAGATTTGGCGCTACAACAAGATCATCTTGCGCCCTCTGAGATTTGGAGCTACATCAAAATTATCTTGCACCCTCTGATATTTAACACTACAACAAAATAATCTTGCTCTCTGAGATTTGGCGCTACAACCGGATAATATTGCGCCCTTTCAGATTTGGCGCTGCTATAACAGAATAATCTTGCGCTCGCTAAGATTTGGCGCTACAACAGGATGGTCTTGCACCCTCTGATATTTAACACTACAACAGAATAATCTTGCTCTCTAAGATTCGGCACTACAACAAGATCATCTTGCGCCCTCTGAGATTTGGAGCTACATCAAAATTATCTTGCACCCTCTGATATTTAACACTACAACAAAATAATCTTGCTCTCTGAGATTTGGCGCTACAACCGGATAATATTGCGCCCTTTCAGATTTGGCGCTGCTATAACAGAATAATCTTGCGCTCGCTAAGATTTGGCGCTACAACAGGATGGTCTTGCACCCTCTGATATTTAACACTACAACAGAATAATCTTGCTCTCTAAGATTCGGCACTACAACAAGATCATCTTGCGCCCTCTGAGATTTGGAGCTACATCAAAATTATCTTGCACCCTCTGATATTTAACACTACAACAAAATAATCTTGCTCTCTGAGATTTGGCGCTACAACCGGATAATATTGCGCCCTTTCAGATTTGGCGCTGCTATAACAGAATAATCTTGCGCTCGCTAAGATTTGGCGCTACAACAGGATGGTCTTGCACCCTCTGATATTTAACACTACAACAGAATAATCTTGCTCTCTAAGATTCGGCACTACAACAAGATCATCTTGCGCCCTCTGAGATTTGGAGCTACATCAAAATTATCTTGCACCCTCTGATATTTAACACTACAACAAAATAATCTTGCTCTCTGAGATTTGGCGCTACAACAGGATCACCTTGCACCCTCTGAGATTTGGAACTACATACATCAAAATTATCTTGTGCCCTCTGATATTTAACACTACGACAGAATTATCTTGCGCTCTCTGAGATTTGGCACTAAAAAAGAATTATCTTGCGCCCTCTGACATTTACCGCTACAACAAAAATATCTTGCGGCCTCTGACATATGGCGTTATAACAGAATTACCTTGCGCCCTCTGAGATTTAACGTTACAAGCCCAGGCTTTGGGGCCTTGTGCTTTAATACACCTCTCATCAGAACCTTCCGTATCATGTGCGAATATTTGGTTTGTAACTACGCCTCTGGTTATAGATAATTGCAACTTTTAGTTCTCACAACGAATAAAATAACTTTTCTGACAGTGATAGCGTTTAAGCTATGAACATGAACGAGAAGTAAATCATAATGTTGCTTATTGTATAAGTGAATTCTTTAAAATTTTATTAAAGTTTCAACTGAGTTTATTTTCATACAACTATAGCAGCAACATGTTAATGTTAATTAGTTTTCAATTTAGACTGTTTTGGTCTCTTACTGTATTTTTTAAAAGAGAACGTGCGCCTATGACCTAAAGATAAGATAGGTATGCAATCTTTATAAATATTATATAAATAATTCCTAAACCTTTCTTAACTTTAGTCAGTGAACTTTGGTTTTAGGTTCGTGGCGAGATAGTGCTTAGTAAGTATTTTTGTTTTTCCAAACGATAGGAATCTCTTGGCTAATAATATATTTATTATCTTTATAAAGGTAACGCTCTGTAATGTATTGTACCTATTTATGATAAAAAAATACCCCACCAGGACTTGTGGAAACATATGGGTTTTGATCAAAAACATCCAACGCGAATACGATTTTTGCCTCTGGGTGGATTACACAGGCCTGCATTTTTAACACTTTGAAAGTTGATTTAAAAATTTTAACTGTTTTTTTGGTAATTGGGTAGCACTGATTTCAAATCTGCTTTTAGTTTTTTTGTATCACCTAAGGTTATTTATCAAACCAGCAAAATCAAGAAATTAAGAAAAACACGATTTATTTCATTTATAAGCTAGTTTTATAACATATCAAAGAGAAAAATACAAAACATACAAGATATAGACATTGAAACTATTTGGAATAGTTGTCTATTCTTTACGCTTCTTAAAAAACTGTTTTCTTTTTTCGGATAAGCTTATTTTTGTTGCTTTTCTGTCATATTCAGCTAAAGGAAGATCTCTCCTCGATGTTCAACAGTAATCGTCCATCATTTTTGGGTCCCAGCGCCCCTGTTATCTTTTGTCCATCGCTTTAATAACTCGATGAAATCCTTCACCTTGCTCTTCACTCACGTCCCCAAGATTTTCCGGGAAATAGTCCAAATGGGAATGTAAAAAGTAAATTTTTATGCTCATATTGCAACCAAGAATCCTGAATTTTTCCAGCATATTTTCAACGATCTCAACATACTTTGTGTCTTTATAATTCCCTAGAAATTTATGTACAACTTCTTTAAAAGCATTCCATGCATGTTTTTCCTTATCTTCCATTACATTTTTAAATTCTCTATCTTTTCTCAAGCTCCTAATTTGTGGTCCTACAAAGATTCCCTTCTTTAATTTTGCCCCTGACAGAGCCGTAAATGTGTTACACAAATATTCACTTTCCTTTTTTGTTTAATGCTTTAACAAATTGTTTCATAAGTCCAAGTTTTATGTGAAGTGGTGGAAGTAAAACTTTTTCAGGGTCAATAAGACTTTCGCGAATTAAATTTTGGGTTCCAGGTGTTAAAGTCTCTCTTTGTGGCCAGTCTCTTTTTATTCAATGCTGTTCTCGGTTCCTGCTATCCCACTCGCACAGGAAACATGGACATTTAGTAAATCCAGACTGCTGACCCAAGAGAAAGCCTAAAATTTTTAGATCTCCACACAATTCCCAGTTGTGATCTTTATATTGTATTCTTAAAAGTAATTTCTCTAAATTTTTATAGTTTTTCTTTAAATGAACTGAATGGCCGACAGGAACAGAAGCAAGAACATTGCCATTAAGTAAAAGAACAGTTTTAAGGCTCCTGGCTTTAAGAAATTTGAAGCACTGAATTTATTTTAAAATGTATTACGCCTATTATAGGATTTTTTAAATATTTTTTCTTTTTTTTTGGAAAAAAAAATTCTGTGGGTAATGGAGCCCAATGGTATTTTAATAAGTTATTTCTATATAAAAACTGAGCTTAATAAACAAAAATCACGTCATCACAAATTTCATGCAGGCCTGTGTTATGTCTAATTCTCATTAATCGAAATGCGAAAGTTCAATAATTCATAATAATCGTTGTGTTACTAACATAAAATTTTTTAAAAAATTCTGGGGGCTAATAAGGGCCATGAAACAATAGATTAAAATATAATATGTAGGATTGCATAAAGATTTTTAACCACAATTAACTAACCAGCAAGTTTAACTGTGACATAAATGACGTTGACAGGCATTATTTACTCACAATCAAAGATGTTTGATTAGTAAATTAAAAATTAAGGAACCGGGCCAGTATGATTGTAAGAGAATTTCTTCCAATGTCATGTATGTCACAGTCAAAGTTGCTGGTTAGTTAATTGTGGTTAAAAATCTTTACACAACCCGACAATAGAGTCATAAAAAGGGCAAAAAATGACAATTGACCTGAATAATTTCTCTATTTCTTATACAGGGTGATTCTAAAAGTTAATACTTTTTCTTAGCTGTGTATAGAAAGCATTAAAATAAACAACAATTTCAAATACCTTTTTTCAAAAAACTCAAAAATAAGGTACTTACTTACATTCATTTATTACACTATGGATCAAATACGGTTCTGCGTAACTTGCCCGTTGAATAACATTCAGAAAACTTCTGGGTGTAGGATGAGCCCGCAAGAGAAAGCGTTCTGCGTATATTCTCGAAGCAGCAGCCGCACTTTGACGACACTCACCGTAAATTAACACCATATCTACTAGTTCATTGTTTTAAAATTTTACCATTTTCACGTGTCACCAATTTAAAATTAACTTGCTTTAGAAAAACACCGCAGCGAATTGCCAGATACCTGACGACCGACCCGTAAATTGCATGACTAATAAGACAACATAAAGTATAGCAGGCTACGGTTTGATGACCCGGCCCGCACTTACATTTTTTACTTCTGTATCTCGCCTATTTTTAAGTTTTTTGAAAAAAGGTATTTGAAAATGTTGTTTATTTTAATGCCTTCTATACACAGCTAAAAAAGAAGTATCAACTTAGAAATCACCCTGTATAATGCAAATTTTTATACTTCTTCCGATTTATAATACAGCGTTAATACATCAAAACTATAATTTCGATACATCTAATTAATATATTATAGTCTGTCTCAAAAATCTCATATTATTAGTGTCAATATATAAAAATGTACAATTATTTCGAAAATTTTAACAATAATTAACTCATCAGCTACTTTAACTGTAACATAAATGATATTGGCAGGCATTATTTAATCACGATCAAAGTTGCCTCATTAGTAAATCAAGAATTAGGGTACTGGTTAGTTAATTAATAGTAAGTCTTATGAAATTACGCGTTACATGAAGCTATAATATACAGTGAATGCCAGTACGCTGCCGGGCAATGGCATTGGCCGATTTTTATCTAGTCTTTTTCGAAATTTGTAAAATGTTTTTCTTTTCAGCTTACCACAAAAACTTATCAAGATGACCACCCACTGGAATTACCCCGACCCCGCTCTCCAAGATGAGCTCCGCAAAATCGCCAACGCCATCGTGGCCCCTGGAAAGGGTATTCTTGCCGCCGACGAGTCGGTAAGCACCATGGGCAAGAGGTTGTCCGACATCGGGGTCGAGAACTCTGACGAGCACAGGCGCAAATACAGGTAGAGTACAGCTTGTTATAGTTCTATACCTACAGAACAACAGAAATGCTAAATGTTGTCGCGGCGTCATTTCATGACCTACCGATTGGGGATGTGTGCACCCCACGAAATATCTCATCCGGCCTGGTTACCGGCGTGGGTTGGGAGATGGTACATTTTTCACTCTTCCCCTTAAACCTACTTGATCACTTTTTATTGTAATTGTTCTGCTTTATCTTAATATGGCCATCCCATCAATTTAATTTAATTTTCACATCTCCCAACATTCATGTTCCTCACACTTCATTTCCATAGTTTTTATTATGCCGAGCCCATAGTATTTTTCAAAATGTACTATTAAATTTCTACCCAGTTTACAATTCTCTTCTTTACACCTGTTTGTTAAACCTTTTATTCTGCACTTAAATTCTGATAGTACTCTAAGCTACTGTAATTTCCATTTTCACTTTGACAATGATTCTCCCTTTTTTACTCATTGAACCTTTATTTCATCTAATATTTAATCTCAAAGCTCCGTTGGTGTCATATCTACCCTTTTCTTCTTAATTCCATTTGTTCTCCTGACGATGAATGCTTGTGCATTCGAAACATGTAGATAATTTCTATCTTAAAATAAGCTTTTCATTAGTGGAGGAAGACTTTGAGTTCTTATTTGTTTCCTTCTAATAAATACTAATTTCGTTCCAGACAACTCTTGTTCACTACATGCCCTACCATCGGCGACTACATTTCTGGAGTAATCATCAATCCTTTTCTTCTTAATTTCATTTGTTCTCCCGAAGATGAATGCTTCCGCATTCGAAACATGTAGATAATTTCTATCTTAAAATAAGCTTTTCATTAGTGGAGGAAGACTTTGAGTTTTTATTTGTTTCCTTCTAATAAATACTAATTTCGTTCCAAACAACTCTTGTTCACTACATGCCCTACCATCGGCGACTACATTTCTGAAGTAATCATCAATCCTTTTCTTCTTAATTTCATTTGTTCTCCCGAAGATGAATGCTTCCGCATTCGAAACATGTAGATAATTTCTATCTTAAAATAAGCTTTTCATTAGTGGAGGAAGACTTTGAGTTTTTATTTGTTTCCTTCTAATAAATACTAATTTCGTTCCAGACAACTCTTGTTCACTACATGCCCTACCATCGGCGACTACATTTCTGGAGTAATCATCAATCCTTTTCTTCTTAATTTCATTTGTTCTCCCGAAGATGAATGCTTCCGCATTCGAAACATGTAGATAATTTCTATCTTAAAATAAGCTTTTCATTAGTGGAGGAAGACTTTTAGTTTTTATTTGTTTTCTTCTAATAAATAATAATTTCGTTCCAGACAACTCTTGTTCACTACATGCCCTACCATCGGCGACTACATTTCTGGAGTAATCATCAATCCTTTTCTTCTTAATTTCATTTGTTCTCCCGAAGATGAATGCTTCCGCATTCGAAACATGTAGATAATTTCTATCTTAAAATAAGCTTTTCATTAGTGGAGGAAGACTTTGAGTTTTTATTTGTTTCCTTCTAATAAATACTAATTTCGTTCCAGACAACTCTTGTTCACTACATGCCCTACCATCGGCGACTACATTTCCGGAGTAATCCTCTTTCACGAAACCCTCTACCAAAAAGCTGACGATGGCACACCCTTCGTTGAATTGTTGAAACAGAGAGGAATCATTCCCGGAATCAAGGTCGACACTGGAGTCGTTCCATTGTTCGGCAGCAATGATGAATGTACAACACAAGGTGAGTACTGAGAACTTCCTTAATGTAAGATTTTAAAAAAGTCCTTAAAGTGTGCCTTGGAATCGATCTACTATCGAATAGATCTATATTCTTTTATTTCTATATACTATCTTCTATCGACCAAATATGACTGAATCAGTTTAATTAGAAATGGAGAAACATTTAAATCAGACAAAAAATTTAGAATAACACAATGCCTCACTTTGTCACAGGCTTTCTCCATATCAGTATAAATAACGTCTCCTTGACTTTTCCGGCGTAAAGAATCATGCACCTCAATACGTGCATGATGCTTTTTTCAATAAAAAAAAAGGTAGTCCAGTTAGTAAAACTAGATCTTTTTAGTAAAAAACCTCGCTGACACGAGGATATAAATATGTCACATTGGTTTTTACCACTGACGTTGTAGCCGTGTAGCGACTCTTATGTCGGGTTGTATAAATATTTTTAACCACAATTAATTAACCAGCAAGTTTGACTGTGACATAAATGGCATTGGCAGAAATAATTTTCTCACAATCATACTGACCCGGTAACCCTAATTTTTAATTTACTAATCGGGCACCTTTGATTGTGAGTAAATAATGTGTCAATGTAATTTATGTCACAGTCAAACTTGCTGGTTAATTAATTGTGGTTAAAAACTCTATGCAACCCAACATTAATATGCCAAAAATTATATTTAAATCTTTTTTAATATTATTTTATTATAGTATATTACATAACAAGTCATGAAAATGATACTTTTCAAACGAGGAGATATTTAGCACGAGGCGTTAGCCGAGTGCGGAAATCCTCCGAGTTTCAGAATAATCACTTCCATACGAGTAATGTACACTATTTTTCCTACGACCACAAAGAATTATTAAAAAAGCCTTTGATTTGTGAAAAAAAATATTTCAACACTAGTTTTAAATTAGTTATTTTCCTAACGAGTGCGGAAAAGTGATACTTTCCCGCACGCGACTGCAGTTGACCCGAACGACGCGGAGCGGAGTTCGGGCATGCGGTCAAGGGCGGGAAAGACACTTTACGCATGAGTTAGGAACATTATTTTTTCTACGACCGTATATACAAAAAGTATACCAACCCATTTTTCAAAAATTATTTTAATTCATCATACATATACAAAACTTTAACTAAAAACTACTAATTATTATAAATATTAATATTATTTATATATAATATTTCTCCTTACACCATGTAACAAAATGGTCGTATTGCTTTTCATATCTTAGTCTGGATTTGGCAGGTAACAGCTCGGAATTAGCTTTATCTGCAGCCTTCAAAATGGCTTCGGGAAGTTCTTCGTCGGATGAATCCATTAATATTATTGCTTCAGATTCGGTTTAATGTGGTTTAATTTAGAAGAAGATTGTATTCGGTCACTTTGAAGACGCTTTGAACAACTTTGACGTTTTAGTAACAATTACACGCCTGGGTTATCATAGCAACTGATATCAAACCCGGTGGTTTGATAGTTGTTTTGTGACATTACTTTAAAAAATGTACAGGGTTATATAAAAATTTCTTCATTATTTTATATTTTCAAAAAATTAGAAATGCAACAAAAAGCTAGAAAAGATGTAGATTTTATTTGATGGACTATTTCGTAAATATTTATTTACCTGTTGTAACAATAGTTATAACTTCTGAAGTAAAAAACTATCTAATAAGGTCAAAATTTGCATTATTTTACTTTCCCGCACTAGTGCGGGAAAGTGACACTTTCAAAACTAAAATGCGTGTGGGAAAATGGGTTAAAACACACGGTCGTAGAAAAAAATATATCAATACTAGTGTTGAAATCAGCATCCTTAGGATTATGTTCCACTTAATATCTGGTTTCATAGTTTGTCAAGAGGTTTTTCCTTTATTTGTAGTTAAACTTTTTTATTTTTTCATATTTAATATATTATCATAGGAAGAACTAATCCTGGATTGACTTCTAGATTAACCAGAATGATAAATTTTAAAATTAATTAAGGAAAGATGCATTAAACATAAATTTAAAAAATCCACCCAACAAGGAAGATTTCATTTCAAAATAATTCTATAAATTATTTAATGTTTTTATAAAAAAAATACAAATTATCCTGATGGCATTTGAACCTGTGATCTTGCAATCTGCAGGCTAGAGCTCTATTTTCTACGCTAGCGCTACCGATAAAGATTTGTTGTTTAATAGATGACACTCTCTTCAGCGCAATTCGTTTTTTCTGGTAATAGATTTTCCAGTATATTATTTATAATTTCCGATGTCGTATTTTCACACTACAATTCTGAATCACTCGACACATATTTGATAAATAAGTTAAAGACTTTACAATTACTGCTTTCTAAAATTTGTTCTTTTTAATAAATAGGGGTTGCCTGTCAAATTGACACCATATATTTAAATTAAATAGTGTGCCTTGATATTTCAACACTAGTGTTAAAATAATTTTTTTCCTACGACCACCTATGAAAAAGAGAAAAAAAGCACGGTTAACCTGGCTCGAAAGCGCCGAATATCACACGCGTGTTGAAAGAAAATATCTCAACTCTAGAGTGGTAATACAAGGCACACTATTTAATTTAAACATATGATGTCAATTTGACAGACCACCCCTATTTATTAAAAATAATAAATTTTAGAAATCAGTAATTGTAAAGTGTTTTAACTTATTCTTCATGTATTTGTCGAGTGATTTAGGATTAGAGTGTGAAAATATGCCATGTAAAATTATAAAAATTGTTAATAAAAGAAAAAACAAGTCGCGCTGAAGAAAATGTCATATATTTAAACAACAAATGTTAACTGGTAGCCATGGACGCCATAGCGTAAACACTAAAGCTCTTGTCTACAGAACGGGAGGTCACAGGTTCAAATCCCATCAGGAGTATTTGACTTTTTTTTATAAAAACATTAAATAATTTAAAGAATTATTTTGAATTGAAATCTTCCTTGTTGGGTGGATTTTTTAAATTTTGGTTTAATGTATATTTCCTTGAAATTTAAAATTTTTCATTCTGGTTAATCTAGAAGTCAATCGAGGATTAGGTCTTCCTATAGTAATATATAAAATATGAAAATGTTAAACTACAAATAAAGGAAAAGCCTATTGACAAACTATATGAAACCAGATATTAAGTGGAACATAATCCTAGGTATGCTAATTTCAACTCTAGAGTTGAAATATTTTCTTTTAAAAATCAAAGGCTTTTTTAATAATTCTTTGTGGTCGTAGGAAAAATAGTGTACATTACTCGTGTGAAAGTGATTATTCTAAAACTCGGAGAATTTCCGAATCTCCTCGTTTGAAAAGTATCACTTTCATCACTTGTTATGTAATATACTAATTCAACACGCCAAACTAGCCAAAGTAACCCCGCTTTTTTTCTCATTTTCATAGGTGGTCGTAGGAAAAATCTAAATATAGTTAGTTAAGTTGAAAATGCAGCTATAGAGAGATATGTCCCCACGTCGCGTCACTAATAGCTTAGAATCCATTTCAGGATAATACTTAAAACCTCGCCATTTTGGTTGATTTTACCCTTCGTTTCGATTCCTCCTTTCAGGCCTGGACGACCTCGCCAAACGTTGCGCTCAATACAAGAAGGACGGTTGTCATTTCGCCAAGTGGCGTTGTGTCCTCAAGATCAACGAGCACACTCCCTCCTACCAGTCCCTAGTAGAAAACGCCAATGTCCTAGCCCGCTATGCATCTGTCTGTCAGGCAAACAGAATCGTACCCATCGTTGAACCTGAAGTTCTCCCAGACGGTCCCCACGATTTGGAGAGGGCGCAGAAGGTCACAGAGACTGTGCTCGCTTTCGTTTACAAGGTGAGTTGTCAATGGTGACATTTTGTAAACCAAAATTATTTCCAGGGAATCGAGAATCCGGTTTTAGGATCAGCCAGCGCGAAAATTTTAGGGTCTAAAAAATCGATTAGTGGATTTTTGTTGGTATGCAAAATGTCACCAATATTTATTCGAAAATTCTGTAAAATATTTTTTTGAATTTTAGCTTTTTTCCATGCCTTATTTTAATTTAATGCGGTTTTAATGGATTGATAAATGAGCATGATAAATATGTCTGGCTTAAAAAAATTAATTTTTTGAATAATTTATATAATTATACTTAGTCTATTTCAGAAAGGTGTAGAGTATTAAAAGCTTTTTAAGTATGCAAAGGGACTACAGAGTGACCCAACGAATATTTAAGCCACTTTCATAATTTGGCATTGATTTCATTGCAAAATTCTTTATTTTCATCAAGTGCAGGTAGTACCACCCGGGTTTGGGTCAATTTATGGGTTTTGCCCATTGTTATCCATTCTAAACACTAAAAATGGTGTGACAATGGCGTGCATTATTGTACATAGTATTAGGTACACTTATTTTTTATTAAACATTGAACAAAAAATACATTATACAGAAATTAAATTATAAAAAATCATAATATTCCTCGTCATGTGAGGAAATGTCATCTCCTCTTGACGTTATAATTAACGGGTCGACGGTCCGAACGATCAGGTGGTCAAGATCCCACATTTTCTCCTCTTCTTTAATGACATGATGAACTGCTTTTCACCAGTTCTCTGGTGTGACTTCCTTAATGGCTTTATCAAATAGTAGCTTAACGTCTTTCATTTTAAATGTCGTGTTGTGTTTTGCTACAAGTCCTTTCACTTGCGCCCATATAAGTTCTATAGGATTTAGGCCGCAATTACATGGCGGTGTGCGCAGCACAGTTACACCATTTTCAGCTATATCTTCCACGGCATATTTCATAAAACGATGTTTGTGTAAATTTGATATAGCGTTCCTTCTTTATCAAATTATCTTCAAATTCAATACTTTTGATGGCTAACCAGTCGATAATTTCTTATTTTCTCCCAGATGAAGTTGGAGTCTTCTCTGTGCGTCGTGAATGATAAGCTGAAAAATATTTTATCATTTCACCAAAATATTCCCCAAAACATTCGAATTCGTATCATCGTGGTAATATCTCGTATTGAACGACTGAAAGGTTAGCAAACCTTCTTTTAAAAATCCCTCGTCGCTTCCATGTGCACCTATGGCCGACACCGAAATTGAGCCGATCTGGACGGAATTTCCCATTTCCTTACTCTACTCCACAACTTTCTGAAATAGACTGTAGTAATATTTTTCAAATTTTTTTATATCTAATTTTTAAAAAAATTTATAGGATCGCATTTATCTATGAAAACGATAAATTATTTCTCAAAGTTAAATAGCTAGCGAAAAATGTTTAATAGAAAAGTTTTAAGGTTTTTAAAAATCTATTATACTGCAAAAAAAAATATGTATACAATATCAGTCATAAAGTCATGGAAGAAAAGAACAAAGTTACTTTATTTTAAACGAAGCAACTTTTATATTATTTGATATTTCAATTATTTGTAAAGTTCTAAAAAAAATTGTTAAGAGCCTTCCTTACCAGCGTGAAACGCGGCATCATTTCCTGGTTTGTCTAATTGAAAATTTAACACAAAAAGGTTACTAAGGGGGGAGTTCACAAAAACTTCTAGTTTGGCGGGTTATTTTTTGTCAGAAAAAAATTGAAAATTTTCAATTGTATTTCAAATTATATCATCCACCATAGACAATATTGCGGCTATTCATTATCTTGTTAGTTTTCATAATATTTTGTATAAAAAAAAGTTTTATTGCCATCGCCGCAGGTACGATACGGCCGCTTTTAAGAGCAAACAGTATTCGAAGAGTCATCCCAAACAAATACTGAATTTCCACCACATCGTAAACACTGTAACTGCGTCTGGCGATGGCAATAAAATTTATTTTCCGAAAATCGATCAAAATATTGACATTTTTGAAAGAAAAAGTCAATATTTCCTTACATTTAATCGTTGCTAGGTAACGGAAAATAACTGTTAGGAAATATTTATTATTGTACTGTAAGGAAATATTATTTCTGTACTGCTACTTGTAAACTAAAACGTGTTTAGCTTGACAATTCAATATTGCTGTGTTTCCATAGTTACAACACAAATATTTAATGGCATCCTTTATTTGTGAACAAAGTTAATAATATTTATTTCAAAATTTTAACAAGTTGATTGTAATAAGTTAAGTCCTTTTAATAATTTTCAATTTACAAAAAAATATATATATATCTCTTAGAAAAAGCCACATTTCCGGACTCCGTATTGTCAGTCTCGGCTTGCGTCTCGACATACAATCTTTACGGTCGTCCGGGATGTTCAGCTATTCCTACTAGGTATACAATATACTATTTTTTATATACAAAATATTATATAAACGAATTTCACTAGAATTAAGGGTCGCGGCGTCAGTGGAGATGTTGAAAATGACATCGGGGCATCGTTTGTAAATTTAAAGAAATAATTATTTTCCGATCAAGTGCGGAAAGTGATACTTTCCCGCACGCGATTGCAGTTGACCCGAACGACGCGGAGCGGAGTTCGGGCAAGCGGTCAAGGGCGGGAAAGACACTTTACGCATGAGTTAGGAACATTATTTTTTCTACGACCGTATATACAAAAAAGTATAACAACCCATTTTTCAAAAATTGTTTTATTTCAACATACATATACAAAACTTTAACTAAAAACTACTAATTATTATAAATATTAATATTATTTATATATAATATTTCTCCTTACACCGTGTAACAAAATGGTAGTATTGCTTTTCATATCTTAGTCTGGATTTGGCAGGTAACAGCTCGGAATTAGCTTTATCTGCAGCCTTCAAAATGGCTTCGGGAAGTTCTTCGTCGGATGAATCCATTAATATTATTGCTTCGGATTCGGTTTAATGTGGTTTAATTTAGAAAAAGATTGTATTTGGTCACTTCGAAGACGCTTTGAACAACTTTGACGTTTTAGTAACAATTACACGCCTGGGTTATTATAGCAACTGATATCAAACCCGGTGGTTTGATAGTTGTTTTGTAACATTACTTTAAAGAATGTACAGGGTTATATAAAAATATCTTATATTTTCAAAAAATTAAAAATGCAACAAAGCTAGAAAAGATGTAGATTTTATTTGATGGACTATTTCCTAAATATTTATTTACCTGTTGTAACAATAGTTATAACTTCCGAAGTAAAAAACTATCTAATAAGGTCAAAATTTGCATTATTTTACTTTCCCGCACTAGTGCGGGAAAGTGACACTTTAAAAACTAAAATGCGTGCGGGAAAATGGGTTAAAACGCACGGTCGTAGAAAAAATAAGAAATTAACATGAATAGCCGTAATATTTCTATTTTTATGTTCTGTATGGCGACTGATATACTTAAAAATTATGTTAATTTTAAACTATTCGTTTATAAGATACCTGAACGAAAACGTAAGGCCCGTTTACTTTGACTTTTCGGATTTTATCTTGACCTAACGAATTTTATTTTTTGACAGTTTTATCATCTTTTAACCTAATTATCTTTTTTTAACCAGAATACAGTTCATATTTCTTATTAATTATTTCAGGCCCTCGCCGATCACAACGTCTTCCTGGAAGGCACCCTCCTCAAGCCCAACATGGTCACCGCAGGTCAAGCCCACAGCGTTAAATTCAGCGCCGAAGACATCGCCAAGGCCACCGTGACCGCTTTACAACGTAACGTACCCGCTGCCGTGCCCGGTATCACCTTCTTGTCCGGCGGACAGTCGGAGGAAGAGGCCAGTGTTAACTTGAACGCCATCAACCAGTAAGTAATGCGATAGTTTGTGTTTCAATGGAAAAGTTTAACTGTGAAAAAGAGGTCTAGTCTGTATGTACCGTGCGAGCAAAAATTATTTGCATCAAAGAGGGCTTGGATTAAAAAACGTAGGGCTTGGTTTAGATCACAATGATATGGGGACGATATATCTAAACAAATCTAGGTTAAAATTTTGTCAAATTCATATTATGGGATGATATACCAAACTAATTATGAATAAAATAAGTAGACAAATACAAATTTATTTTTGTTGTTTAAAAAATTAACAAAGTGTAGCGTTTATAAATTTTATCGTATCATTGAAGATTAAGTCATTTTTATATGATATCTTTATTAATAATTATTAACATCATAAACATACTAAAACCTACATAACACCTTAGTTACTCATAATACATTAGTTACCATAATTTAATACGTTAGTTACGAAAGCATAATACGTTAGATACCAAATAATATTAGAACTATTTTTCATGAACATGTAAAACAATATTTTGACAGTTTTCAAATTTGATGAATACAACTTTGTCTTTAACGTCCACGATCTTAGGTATGCCCTCTGAAGACTGATTAATGACCGAGCAAGCACTCCTTTCGATTTCGTGCGGTTCCCCAGTTCCACTGACGGAAACATCGCCGATTTGAATCCAACATTTTTCTTCTTGATGAAACGTATTAAGGCGCCGTATTTGTCGATTTCTACTCTTTCCTTCAGTTCTAAAGTCGCTCGTAACATGGAATATTTCGGCCATAAGGATGAAGCAGAGTATTCCTCAGAGAGTTTTGCGAAATACGCCAGCAATATCGTTTCTTCTGCACCTTGAACATGTACTTTGTTTCGCCAATCACAAAACTGCCGATATTCTTTTTCATAATGGATTTTAGATTTGTCCGGAAGCAAGTTCAACCTTAGAATGTTGGCTGCAGCTAATATATCGTCAGGAATATCAAAATTTTGCATGATTTTAATGATGACTTTTTGAAATGCCAAAATGAAATGACATAAAACCTTGTTTTTATTTTCGCATCGCCGTTGTCAATGATACGATAAAGCTTTGAATACAACTCGATTATTAGCGATTTAACACCGTCTCGGACATTGCGGGTGACTCGGCTGTTGCCTCGTCACCTAGTAATGTCCTCGATTATTATAAATCGCATAATAATCTCGTTATATTAATACGGTTTCTTATATTTTTCTGTAAATTTTGTTATTATTCTGGCGCATTCGCCACCACACAATATTTTGACCACCAGCTGTATAACGTCGGTCAGGTACGATTATGGTTCGATGCGTGGAATTGATTCTCTCTGGCTGAAACTCCTGAGCCGAGCGGTCACTTGCTTAAAACCCACCAAAAGTTTACTTTCGTTGTTTTTCCCTTATTTAATACGTGGGATAACTCCCTATCTGTTTGCAACAGAGCCATGTGCTTCTAGATTGTGTTTCCCTCAGACAAGAGGGTCGTATTAAGGGGCCCATTCCCACGTAATTTGTACGTTCATCACTTTTCATGCCTGAAAACGCACGTTACCTTTTCTCTGGATTTTGGCCCGTATGCAATAACTAATCAGAACGGACGAACAACTGTTCGGAGATCCAGTAACCATAGTACATCCCCCATTGACCATTGGAGGGCTATCGTCAATTCAACAACCACAACTAGTTAAATCTGTACGTGGAACGACCTCCTACACCTGGATCTAAGGCCAGTTCATTCCTTTTTATTATCTAAACCTCTGGACAATTTCATACATAATTTACAGATAACATTTTTATTCTTTTTCAATATTTAATGTTTTCTAGGGCTTATAATTATTGTAAGCATGTTTTCTGGCTAATATTTCCTGCGTAATTCAGCCGGTTTAACATACAGGTGGTCAACTAAGAAAGATCGCCGGCCATATCTCAGAAACTAGTAATCGTACAGCATCCGGGTAAATTTTTTTATGACAAACGTGTCCAAGAGAAAATGCTGGAAATTATTTTTAAGTTCCGCATTTTGCCGCAACAGGGCGTAATTGAAAAGTAAATTTTAAAATTTTACATATCTCCGAAAATTCCACATTAAGGTATATCTTTGATAACACCATTAAAAAGCCTGGATAGTTATGCATCATTTTGGTCTTATGCTCATTGGCGTACCAACTTGAATAAGAGGGGGGGGGGAAGCTGTTGAAAGTGTAATCAGTAAAATCGCTGTAACTTTTAAACGACTTATCCGATTTTAGCAAACTACAGACTGTTTGGAAGAGAAATGTATGCACTTTCACCAATCGTATTTAGTTGTCCATAATAGTTCTAAAAAAAATGCTAGAGGGCGCAATTTGCAATAATAACACATTTTTTGATTTTACTCCGAAAAAATAAATCATACGGTATAATTATGATACCATAATCGAAAAGTAGATGAAATTTGCTAGAAAAAATATTAAAACCGCAGCTCGATATCTCCGTTCGTTTCAGCGACAATGATGCATAATTGTCCAAGCTTTTTAACGGTGTTACCAAAGATATACCTTAATGTGGAATTTTCGGAGATATGTAAAATTTTAAAATTGACTTTTCCATTACGCCCTTTTGCGGCAAATTGCGGAACTTAAAAATAATTTCCAGCATTTTCTCTTGGACACTTTTGTCATTAAAAAATTTACCCGGATGCTGTACGATTACTAGTTACTGAGATATAGCCGGCGGGCATTCTTAGTTGACTACCCGGTAAATACTGTACATAACAAGGGGTAGGTATCTTTGGCCAAAGAAGGGTTATGTGTATTTAGATATATAAAGCGTTTCGGGTTGATTTAAGCTCTGAGGTATTCTTGACCTCAATTTCAGTGACAGAACACAGGCGTTCTACTTTTTATTTTCATTTTAAATAAGAATGACGTAAGTCATATTTAATTGCATATTCAAAATTGGATTACTACTTATTTTTATTAAACTTTATTGAAACTTGTCTCAGCCCTTTTATTATTTGTATTACCAGCTTTTTTTAAAACATAGTCTACTTCTCAGTTGAAAGACTCAAAAAATACTATACTAAACTGGAACTGAGTGGCGCCCTCTTAAGAAAGATAAGCTACGCTTGCATACGACCATCTGCTCACCGATGAAGAGATGCCGTAAGCCGTAAGTACCTTTTGAAGGTGAATTTAATTTACCCCTAAAAAGTACGCGGCAAAAGTAAGAATATAGAGAAAGAAAAATAATTACATAAATTGCTGAAATTGGCCACCGTTATGCTCCAAGCATAAATTCACACGTCTCTTCATATTTTCGAAAGTGTTGACCAGCATCTAGTAGTAGTAGTAATTAAGAAAAAACGAAGTAATCCATAACCGTTAAACAAGGTGATCTAGGTAGGAATTCAATGTCTGATCGAAAACTGATCAATCTGTCGTCGAAAAAATTGCGTAAGTAATTAATAGTTTCGGCGGCTGTATGGGCGGTTGTACCGCCCTGTTAAAAATATCCAAAACGTAGTTCGTCGTCAAGTAATTGCTCCACAAATGGATTCAAAATACTGTCTCTATACCGTTGTGCTGTAACTGTGTCATGGAAAAAAATTGGACCAACAATTCTTCTTCGGGAAACAGCTAATCAGACACCAATTTTTTGAGGGTGCAATGTGGACTTTACTACTCTACATGCGTGTATTCTGAGAATTCACATAACCGGAGAGGTGGAACCAGGCTTCATCCGAAAAAAATTTCAGGTCTAATAAATCATTTCTTTCCAATAAATTTTGAGTAAATCACAGAGTAATTCCTGTGCCTTTCAAAATCTGCGGCTTGTATTTCTTGGAATACTTGCACTTTATAAGGAAATAACTTTAGCTGCTTCTTAAGAATAGTCCTGCATGTTCCATAAGATCTTCCCACTTCTTGGGACATGCGTCTTATACAATTTCTTGGCGTATTTTGCATTATTTCACGAACGTTTGCAACAAGTTCTTCTGTTTTTACAGATGGTCTTCCTGCTTTCTTTTGTGTTGTATAGAACCGGTTTCCCTAAACGCAGCCACGGTTCTTTTCAGGCAATGATAAAAATCTTCAGCAATAAAAGCAACGTTAGGAAAATGTTCGTGAAAATCGTCCATGCACAAACCCGGATTGTATTGCCACTCACCATTTACTCTAACCCCGTTTCGAAAATACGCTCCAACCATGAATGTTTTGTGCTGTTCCGTAAAGCCCATTGTGTGAATTGTTCAAGACATTGGAAAAATTAGCGATGAATCAAATTACTTGTAACGACTGTCAAAGATGACGGAATAACTGATCGATTGTTAATTCAGGTAGTTACTGACACCCAATAGGTATGAAGCTCTACGGCTAAGCATTACGTTCTTAGATGCAAGGCCTTCTTTGATGCAAATCATTTTTGCTCGCACGGTACTATTCGACCATTGTTTAAAAACACTGATGATAGAGGGAGAGTTGGCAACATTTACGTTAAATAAAACAACCGTTATAATTTCTTCTCGTTTTCAGATACCAAGGAAAGAAACCGTGGGCCCTCACTTTCAGCTACGGTCGTGCCCTTCAAGCTTCTGTGCTCCGCGCATGGGCAGGCAAGGACGAAAACATCAAGGCTGGCCAAGATGAATTATTGAAACGTTGCAAGGTATGGACATTTTTTTTGTTGGTTTCAAAGACCCTTTATACGATCTTACTGTCAATATTAACAAAATAATGACACGCATAACGTCTTATGTGCAAAAACGGTTGTTGGTATTACAATTCTCTTAGTTATTTTTTTATAACAAAAATGCCGTAAGTAGCACCTAAAAGTGTCTTTGATCTATTTATAGCCTATTTCAGAAAAATGTAGAGTAATAAAAGCTTATTAGGTATGCAAAGGGACTACAGAGTGACCCAACGAATGTTTAAACCACTTTTATAATTTGACATTGATTTAAATAACCATAAAACCTAAAATAAATAAGTCCATAGGACAAAAAAATTTCAAATATTTATGTTTTTATTTAAACGATTATTTATCAACAAAAATTTAAAAAATATATTTTATTAAAAAAATATAAAGTCGAAATAAAAGCATGGATATTGGAAATGTTTTAATAAAAAATTGTTATGAATAATATATTTTTCAAAATTTTACTTGTTATGACCACGTCGTAAAGACTTGCGTCCAATTGACCCCACGTCCATTTGTTGATGCGTGCTTTTGTTTTGCGTCCAAATATCCGCGTCCTTTTGTCGTAGATTCGGTGCAACTATGTTCAATAACGAAAGTAATCGATTTCTAGCGACATCGCTATCGATAATTATGAATATTTGTATTATGTTCAAGTGTCGATAAAAAAAACTCTGGTGTCATCGGTAGAATAGTTTCTGTCAAAAATCGGTTGGGATTTTATACTTGTTATATTGGTGGCAAACAATAAATTTTTTTTGTTATAACCTCAAATGTATTAAAAATTTAGCGTTGTGGTCTAGTGGTCAGTGCAGCGGCCTCACAGATCGAAGGTCCCGGGTACGATCCCCGGGGCCGGCAACGTCGATGTTAAATTTGGTTTAAGAGGTGCACCGTCTTTCGGAAGAGACGTTAAACTGTGGGTCCCGTGTCATGGATGATGGCACGTTAAAGAACCCTACCCTTGACAAAGAGGGATTCGGCAAAATTACCAGATAGTGTGTGACAAATTCCCTGGCGTCGGTGATTGGCCTCGCTGCGGAAATAGGCCGACGTTAAAAAATAAAAAAGCAGTTAACATTTTTTCAATTATATTTGAGCTGGTTTTTAACATTTCTTGTATATTGTACATAAGACTGAAAGACTGTGTACCTTAGATTAGGTGTGTACCGACCATCACGAGATGATATTGGGATTAGCAGAAAAACACCCAGATCGCATCTTTCGCTTTTCTCCTTTCTTGGTTTTGGTTTGGTGGCCTTTATAATTTCTTTTCTCTCCTTCTCCCTCGGTAACATTTGATTAAAATCCTTAATGGACAACATTATTTTTGTTCTTAAACTTTTGCAGAAGAGGTTTACGATTCATAAACAAATTTTATTTGTTATGAGACCAATTTAAAAAGTTGAGTTAGATGTTAAACAAGTGAGTTACCGGTTCAAATTATATCTATCTTTGTGTCTGTTTGAAGGTTGGAGACAATGATGTTTCTTGAACGATAGAATAGTTTTGGACTTGCATTGTCTTTATTTGTTTTATATCACAACGTTTCAACTGGTAAGTATCTTCAGTCGTCTTCAGGTGAATACTAAATAAGTAAAGTAACTATAGCTTTATTTATACTAGCTAGATGCACTGGAGCATGACCGAGGTGGGGGCAGTCATGCGTTTAGTTCGGGTGAGAAATTTTAAGTTTACATCTACTTAACAAAGGTTTCCAGATATTTCTTATATCTAATGATGGCTTATTAAAACAATCTGGGTTTTGGTATATGGTAGCAGCTTCCTTGAACTTCCTTTTTCTCCAATGTGGTTCTTTATGCAGGATTTAAGCTTCTTTCCACTTGATGTGATGACCGTGTGTCCAGGCAGGATCAGCTGCACCTGATTTTCCGGTTTCTCCTTTAAGCGTGTTGTTTCTGTGTTCCTTGACCCTAGTTTCAAGTGGTCGTAGAGTCTCACCAATGTAAGATCGACCACATTCGCAGGGGATCTGGTAGACACAGTTCTTCCTGTTTTTTTGACTTGTTGGTTTTGTCTTCGTCAGGTGGCTTCTTAAAGTATCTTTCGAGCTGAATACCGTATTGATGTTGTATCGTTGTCCTAGTCTTCCAATTCTCTCAGATACTCCTTTGAAATACGAAAAAGAAGCAAATGTAGTCACAATCAACACTCAACATTCCGTATGTCAAAGGAGTATCTGAGAGAATTAGGAGACTAGGACAACGATACAACATCAATACGGTATTCAGCTCAAAAGACACTTTAAGAAGCCACCTAACGAAGACGAAACCAACAAGTCAAAAAGACAGGAAGAACTGTGTCTACCAGATCCCCTGCGAATGTGGCCGATCTTACATTGGTGAGACTCTACGACCACTTGAAACTAGGGTCAAGGAACACAGAAACAACACGCTTAAAGGAGAAACCGGAAAATCAGGTGCAGCTGATCTTGCCTGGACACACGGTCATCACATCAAGTGGACAGAAGCTCAAATCCTACATAAAGAACCACATTGGAGAAAAATGAAGTTCAAGGAAGCTGCTACCATATACCAAAACAAAGATTGTTTTAGTAAGCCATCATTAGATATAAGAAATATCTGGAAACCTTTGTTAAGTAGATGTAAACTTAAAATATCGCACACGAACTAAACGCATGACCACCCATCTCGGTCATGCTCCAGTGCATCTAGCTAGTATAAATAGAGCTGTAGTTACTTTACTTATTTAGTATTCAACTGAAGGCGACTGTAGATACTTACCAGTTGAAACATTGTGATGTAAAACAAATAAAGACAATGCAAGTCTAAAACTTTTCTATCGTTCAAAATATCTATCTTTATCGCACTCACATAAGCGACTTGAAAACGACACACGGTGTTGCCGAAAGAAATCGACATAGGTGGCGCGTAGAATATCGCTTAGAAGCGAGTATTTTTATGAAGGCACTATCTTCATAAATTCGAACCGACATTGCCTCGAAAGATGAACATAGTTGCACCCCAGTATTGCTCCCAGATTTTACCAATTATTGAAAATTATACTGTGATTAAATCTATACTCTTATTTTTTTTAGGCCAATAGTGACGCCTCCTTGGGCAAGTACGAAGCTGGCTCCATCGTAGGAAAAGCTGGAGACGCTGGACTTTTCGTCAAGAACCATGCTTATTAGATGATTTCTCTCAAAGATTGTATTTTAGCCCGACAAAGGCATGGGGAAACAATATCCTCATTGGTAGGGCAAGTACTGTAAAAATTCTAAGTCGTACTAGTCGTTGCACATTTTTAAATTTTGGGAAACCATTGTAATAACTGACTATATATAATATGTGAAATTTTAGTGAATAATCCAAGGTTTTTTTTTGGAAGACAAATATCTTAACTTACTAAGTAAACATTTTCGTGGATTTTATTTAAATTTAGGAACATTTTATGACGGTTTTATCTGGAGACGAAAATTTATTTATGTTTATCTTTATACTATGTATTTATATTTTTTAAATGTATACAGATGATGGATAGTTGGTTTTATTATTAAACTGTTATAAAAATATAAAATAAATGTATTTAAAAGTATATACGCGTCTTTCTTTTCTAAAATTTAACTAAAATGTCCCCAGTACCGAACCTAAACATTTTTAAAGAAATATTTCAGCATTATATTTATAACCGACTCACAGCCGTATTCACCATCTTTAACTTAACAGTCTGATAGTTAACATCGGTATAAGGATTAACAGTCTGTTAATGAAATAACGTATTCACCATAAATCAGGGACGCTCTATTAACAAACAAAGAGTTAGGTTGATGTACCATTGCGCCCAAAAAAAACTGGGACAGCAAAATGTAGTTTAATCTCCCAGACTATTAGCTTTTTTTTGAAGTTGTCAATTTAATTTAATTTTGTGACTGATAGTGACGTGTCAAAAGAAATATTTTTTGAAATCGTTAACCACCGAGCAAAAAGAGATCATTTACACTTGATTGAGAGATGGGTATCAAATAAGAAACATCGCAGATGAATTAGGGATTAGCAAAAATACCATACCGTGTTGTTGGCTAAGCACAAAATTGCAGAATATTGAAGTATTGTAAGGAGAGCAGGTTCTAGTTGCCCCATAATTTCGAATGACGGCCAAGATATAGAGTTAATTAATTTTCTAAAAGATCATCCATTCGAAACAGCAATAAAAGCTAAAGAAGAAACACATTCTTCCTGGTCTGGCTAATACAGCGCGTAGAAGAATTCGTAGTTTAGATATAAAAAGTTGTGTTGCCAATAAAATATTTTTGACCGAAGCAAACAAACAGAGAATTTGCTTATGAATATATAAATCAATGTAATATATGGGAAACCATAATATTTTCCGATGAAAAAACCTTTCAATCATGCAATAATGGGAAAATCCGCGTTAATAGGCCTTCTGGTACGAGATACGATGGAAGATATACAAATAAGACTAATCAAAGTGGACGCTTTCCTATAAACGTTTGGGGCTGGATTAGTGCCAGGGGCCCAGGAGTTTGCCAAATAGTGCATGGGAGGTTCAATGCACCATTATTACAACATACTAAACCAAGGTATGATACCATCTGTCGACGCAGTATATGGCCACGATTTTATATTTCAACAAGATAATGCTCCTATACATAAAGGCCGCATGGTTCAAAATTATGTAGAAGAAAATCAAATTCGTGTTCTGCCTTGGCCCTCGAAAAGTCCGGATATCAACCCAATTGAAAACGTTTGGGGTGAGATGACAAAATGTATGTATAAACACAACTTCCAACCTAGAACTCGGGATGAATTAAGCCAAAGGATAATGCAAGCATGGGATGCAATAACGCAAGAGTATACGAGAAACCTAGTATTAAGTATATGGCACGATGTTTACAAGCGTTAATCAATAATAATGGTGCAACTACTAAATATTAAAAACATGTTATTATATTAAGGTTTAAATATGATTAAAATGAATTAAAATTTATTGGAACATAATATTAAAAAATTTTATTTTATTTTTGTTACATTTTAAAACACAATATTTTATGCTCATTTTAATTTTTCCTCGTATTTCTAAAAATGTGGTATTATTGTTAAACCTTTTCACTTCCATGACAACTATTATAACAACAATGATAACCTTTCCTCAATAGATTTTATATATTCCTTATAGTCCAGGAGCTACTCTACAACAATTTTGCTGTCCCAGTTTTCTTTGGGCGCAATGGTACTATTGTGCCGATAAAAAACTGGGACAAGAGATTTACAAAAACAATGTAAGAAATACATATCCCCTAGACTATAAAAGGTGTCTAGAGCTAAAAAGGAAAAACATTCAAAATTTAAAAAGTAACCTAGGTTACATAATGGAATGTTTTGTATTTTTCGATACGGGGTGGTTAAATTTGAGAGACATCATATAATATGGATAAAGTAAATTTATTAGATTTTTTTAAAGTCAAATATTTTATAAATTATTATATTTACCATTACCACAAAATAATAAATAAAGCTAATACAGGTAATAAAATACATTTAATAAAAAGAAAAAAATTGCGAACACAAAGTTTGTCAAAACAACACAAAATTAATATTTGGTCATAGAACCATTTCTGTTTATTACTTTTTGGAGCCTTTGTGGCATACTTAAAACTATTTCTACATAATTCGACAGTTATTTCATCCCAAGCTTGATTTATCCTATGACGTAATTCATCCCTGTTTCTAGGTTGAAAATCATGTTTATACATAGATTTGACCATGGCACCCCAAATGTTTTCTATCGGGTTCAAATCGGGACTCTTCGAAGCCCAGGGAAGAACTGCTATGTTATTTTCTTGGAGAAAATTTTGTACAATGCGCGCTTTGTGTATTGGAGTATTATCATGCTGAAATGTGTAATTTTGACCGTATACAGCGTTTACCGATGGTATCATCACTTCGTTTAGTATATTAACGTATACTGCTGCAGTTAGTCTTCCTTCGACGATTTGGCAAAGTCCTGGTCCTCTAGCGCTAATCCAGCCCCAAACATTTATGGAGAAACGCCCACTTTGGTTGGTTTTGTGGGTGTATCTCTCATCATACCGCATGCCGGAAGGCCTATACACCCGAATTCTCCCATTATTGCATGACTGAAAAGTTTTCTCGTCAGAAAATATAACTGTTTCCCATAAATGTATTTGATTAATATATTCATGTGCAAATTATAACCTGCCCTGTTTATTTATTTCCGTTAAAAATTTTTTATTGGCAGCACAACGGCTTCGTATATCGGAATTTCGAACCCTGTCTCTAGCGGTATTTGCAGAACCTGGAAAATTCGTCTCTTCTTTTGCCTTGATTGCAGTTTCGAAGGGATGATCCCTTAGATAATTAACCAGTCTTCTATCATGATCATCAGTAGAAATTTTAGGGGGACCAGAACCTGCATTCCTAATAATAGTCCCATGTCTTGCTATTTTTTGTTTTGCCAATAGCACGGTATTCTTGCTTACTCCCAGTTCTGCAATATCCCTAATAGCAACACTATCTCGCAACCGACTATAAATAATTGCCTTTTGCTGGGGGGTTAATTGTGGCATATTTACAAATAATATATGATTGTATGTTTGACGAGTCAATCATAAAGTGACAATCTTTATTGACATGCAAATTTTCATGACATTTTACTGGTACCAGGCTTGATGTAAAATTATTCTTAATAGTCTAGGAGAAAATAGAAAAATTTCCTGTCCCAGTTTTTTATCGGCGCGATGGTACGTACGTCTGAGCTGACAATTCTAGTTTATAACTAACTTCAGAGTAAAATATTCCAACCTCATATCTTCTGAAATATCGTTTTATCAATCAAATCCGTTATTTACGTCACTTTACGCTAATAAATTAAATTTTACTGATCCAGTAGTAAAATTTAATGATTGACAAAACAGGATATAGGAAGACATCCAGTATCCAGTAATTATACTATGCGGGAAAAGAACTCTAATTTCATTGGAACAAAAGTACATTAAAATCGGACATCACCGATATTTATTTGAAATGATCCTGTAACATAATATCTTAAACAAATAATTATTTAATATATTCTTGAAATAGGTTGATTCCTATAATTTATTGGTTCAACTACTCAATCTAACCGATTCGCCAATTGCTCAAATGTGTTTTTATTTCTTCTAAACCGTTTTTGAATTCAGTATCGTCTATTTCTTCAAATACATTGTTACGCACTTTCACGTTCCTTTCTCGTACGTTTTCCTCATCATCGGAGTCTGACGAGTCCATAGTAAACGTGGAAAATGTATTCGATAGTCTAAATAAATTGTTAAACGAAAAACCTATTAATAATTGTTATCATTTGTCATGTGTTTGTCAAGTTGTTATAAATCTAACAACAATTTTAAAACTTAACAGCTTGTTATTTCTTATCAGCTCAAAATTTCGCTGTTAATGTTAACTCTCTGATAAGGCTTAAAATCCAATGGTGAATACAAGAATAGAATTTAACAGACTGACAAGAATCTTAACTGACTGATAGTAAAAAAATAGTTGTTGGTGAATACGGGTCTCATATAGAAGAATACAAATTCTGTAGGTTCCAGCCGATGCCGTATCGGAAAATGTTCTCGAAGGGACAACGGACATGGCAACAGTGGCAAGATTTACTGAGGGGGGGGGGGCGACTACAAAATAGTGACTTAAAAAAAAAAGAGCGTATCGGAAAATGTTACTCTCAAAAGTGGCTTCTAAAAAAAATTCTGACCCTTCTCACACGCCTTACAATTTTCAAAGCTCACAGTAAAAAACACCCATTCGGTAAGGCTTAGGGGAGATGGGCGAAATTGTCTTCGCCTCCTCCCCACACCACCTTGGACCCGCGCCTGAATGGCAACGTTGCAAATCTGAAGTGAGAAACAAATGAACCTTAAGAGGATTCCACAGCTACCCGCATTTACAGTTTTCATTATGTTTGGGCCACGGAAGCCAGCGGTCAGCAGACGCGCGTCGCGTTTCTGAGAGTAGGGTTTGCCACTGATCTTAGAAAGAGAGCATCAGTGGGCGACTGAGATAGATTATAATTAAGATTAGAAATAGACTAAAAGTTGAACTTTTGGTTTAAAAAAAAAACTGTAGTAATTGTTCTTGAAATTTGTTTTTAGAATTAACTACAGAATAAGGGAAAATCAATATAGTGTTGCTAAATTAAAAAATAAATGATTTAAATATACAGGGTGATTCCTAAGTTGATTCTTCTGTTTTAGCTGTGTATAGACTATAGAGGGCATTAAAATAAACATTTTTAAATACCTTTCAAAACAAAAAATAAATAAAGTACTTACATTCATTTATTACACTATGGATCAAATATGGTTCTGCCTAACTTGCCCGTTGAATAACATTAAGAAAACTTCTGGGTGTAGGATGAGCCCGCAAGGGAAAGCGTTCTGCGTATAATCCCGAAGCACTTTGCCACCCTCACAGTAAATTAGCACCTCATATCTATTAGTTCATTGTTTTCAAATGTTACCATCACGTGTCACAAACTTAAAATTAACTTCCTTCAGAAAAACAAACCGCAGCACGACGCCAAATAATTAGCTGACCACCTACCCGTAAACAGCATGACTGACATTACTAATAAGACAAAAACAGCATAAAGTATGTTTTCTGTTTCTCGTCTATTTTTAAGTTTTTTGAAAAAAGGTATTTGCAAATGTTGCTTATTTTAATGTCTTCTATACATAGCTAAAACATAAGTATCAACTTAGAAATCACCCTATATATACATATATAATACGCACATGACAAACTAAAAGAATTTTTCAATATTCTTTGTTTAATTTCTAAAAACTTTTATATAAAATATATTTTTCCTAATGGACACAAACCCGCGGGAAGAAATCTCGTTTTGAAGGTGTACGGGGTCGCCTTGGAGGATTTTTGACATGGTAGCTTAGGCCACAAAGGAACAAAAATACAACATTTATATAATGGTAATAATACCCATAACACGGCCAACAATATAACGTTAGAATTAGTACCAGCCAGAGCTTGAAAAAGGGCTTCAAGCCCTTTTAGGAAATGTCCATGAGTTGGAAGCTCTATTTAAAACAAGAACTTGGGGCTTAAAATCCTTTATAAAAGGGCTTTGGAATTCTGAATAAAAAAAAGAACCATTTCCTTTTGACGGCTCTTTGGTGGCTTGAAATACTAAAAGGGCTTTCCAAGCCATCAAAAGGCAAACTCTCTATTTAATACAGTGAATACAGTATTGAATACTGAGTATTCACCTGAAGACGACCGGAGATGCTTACCAGTTGAAACGTAGTGACTTTAAAACAAATAAAGACAATGCAAGTCCAAAACTACTGCTGTATTTAACTGTTGAACAAAATTGAGTTCTCGCGCGCGAGACATCAAACAAGTGTTTTTCCGGCAGTGTTGAGGCGCACTTTTTCTTAAGCGGTATTGCCGGCGTTGCCATTTTTAATAAAATTAATTTGTCACTTCGATATTTGCTTTGAAAGTCTGAACACCCCATCTCTCAAACAGTGGAGTGAAAAGTTAAAAATGTATACAACATTAAAAAAACTCACCATTTATAATCCGAAATCTTATATTGAACCAAATTTTTTAACTAAAAAAAATATTTTTCTTAAAGTTACAAGGTTAGTTCCTTCAGAGAGAGTCTAAATATATACGGAATAAGTTAAATTTAAAAACTGAGTCATCTATTCAGTCCATCGATGGGCACAGTGTGGATTGGTGCAGACATAGTACAGTCTCATTTCTTCTTCAGCTCTTCGGGTTTGTGCTTGGAAAAATACAGCTTCTCTAAAATTAAAAATATATTTACAGGGTGGTAAGGGAAAACTATTGGTATCTTCTAAACCGGTATGGTATAAGAAAAACGCTTAATATACCTGTGTTGGCATACTGGACAGTGGTGGTCTTCAGTTCTTGGCAGTGTTGGGTCCGAAATTACATCTGATACAATATGAGTTAATTCACTGAAAAACAAGTTATTTATTTTAAATCAAAGAAAGAAATAATTTAAATAGTAAATATGCTAATTTACTTCAATAGGTAGGCGTCAATCTTGGGTTATATCTATAAAATGTATTCAATTACTTAAGTTATTATTTATAATTAGTGATGCGAAGTTGCGCATGAGGGAATGTTTCCTTATTTCTTTACGCCGATGATACTTCCATAGTAATATCTGGGACGTTGCTTGATACTCTTATACAACGCGCGAATCAAATCCTCAATAAATTTAATTACTGGTGTTCTATTGATGGTTAATGAAAACAAAACACAGTATATCGTTTTTTATAAAAAACGAATTATTCCGGACTTTGTTCTTGAGATGGATGGAGTGGAGAGTGCGAGAGCGACAGAGGCTTAGTTTTTGGGTTTGCATGTGGATAGCCAACTGACATGGGACACTTATGTTGAACATGTAGCCAGTAAATTAAAATCTGCATACTTTGCAAACATCAACTTAAAAAATATTCTGTCAAGAAAACAACTTTTAAATGTTTACTATACCCTGGTTTACTGCCACCTAAAGTATAATGGTTTTATGTTGGGATCAGGCCACTGACCTAAACAGAATTTTCGTCTTACAAAAAATAATTATAAAAAAAGTATTTTCTCTAAAACCGTTAGAAACATATAGACCAACTTTTAAAAATAATAAAATACTAACTCTACCTTCCATTTTAATCATGGAATCGGCTATCTACGTTAAGAAGCATTTATCAGACTTTCCACCTGTTTCTAATGTACCGGGTGGTCAACTAAACAGAAACTAGTAATCGTACAGCATCCGGATAAATTTTTTTATGACAAAAGTGCCCAAGAGAAAATGCTGTAAATTATTTTTAAGTTCCGCATTTTGCCGCAAGAAGGCGTAATTGAAAAGTAAATTTTAAAATTTTACATATCTCCGAAAATTCCACATTAAGGTATATCTTTGATAACACCATTAAAAAGCTTGGACAATTATGCATCATTTTGATCTTATGCTCATTGGCTGTTAAAAGTGTAATCAGTTAAATCGCTGTAACTTTTAAACGACTTAGCCGATTTTAGCAAACTAAAGACTGTTTGGAAGAGAAATCTATGCACTTTCACCAATGATTTATTTTTTCGGAGTAAAATCAAAAAATGTGTTATTGCAAATTGCGCCCTCTAGCATTTTTTTTGAGAACTATTATGGACAACTAAATACGAGTGGTGAAAGTGCATACATTTCTCTTCCAAACAGTCTTTAGTTTGCTAAAATCGGATAATTCGTTTAAAAGTTACAGCGATTTAACTGATTACACTTTCAACAGCTTCCCCCCATCTCATTAAAGTCGGTACGCCTATGAGCAGAAAACCAAAATAATGCATAATTGTACAAGCTTTTTAATGGTGTTATCAAAGATATACCTTAATGTGGAATTTTCGGAAATATGTAAAATTTTAAAATTTACATTTTAATTACACCCTCTTGCGGCAAAATGCGGAACCTAAAAATAATTTTCAGCGTTTTCTCTTGGACACTTTGGTCATAAAAAAATTTACCCGGATGCTGTACGATTACTAGTTTCTGAGATATGGCCGGCGGTCATTCTTAGTTGACCACCCGGTACATAACTATGAGACAAGACAAAATTACATTTTAATTACAAACTATAAACTATCCACCTACAAGAAAAGTCCACATTGCTTTAGTAGTTATGTTTTTAATAAACTTCCAAATAATATTAAATCAGAACCCTATTTTCGTGCCTTTAAAGAGTCCCTTAGGTGCTATCTTCTTGAAAACTCATTTTACAGTATTAATGAATATCTTGGTGGTTAATATTTGTAATTCTACATTGTAGTGTCCACCGACAATATTTTAAATATTTTTATTTTTGTCTTGTGTAAGTTTATTTATAGATTCTATTCTAGATTCTATTCTTGTGCTACTGAATATCTTTTAATGTTTTTAAATTTGAAAATCAATTTTTATACTTACTCTATAGATTTACATTTAAGACGTTGTTAATACTTGTAAAAGTCTTATTACAAATAAAGGACAAATAAATATGGGACTGGGGAATGTTCTCCTTATGCCCGAAAGTTCCTAGAGAGTAGGAAACATTCCTTTTTTGAAAATTAACAGAATCGAACATGTTCCCGAGAACGCTCTCTGAACACAGTCTTTTAGAAAGAAGAATATTGTTTTACCTAAATAGCCCAGATAAATAAAAAGAAAAATAAATTCTTAAAGATGCAAAATTACTTTTAGTATTATATATAAATGTAGAAAAATTCGACACACTTGCAATATCGCAGAAGCTGTCTTTTTACAAGCCGGGGACTAGAGATGGGGCATACTGTTACCGATATGAAAGGCTTCGTATCATACCGCGACTAAATAACCGTTACTTGGGAACGACTAGAGTGCAAGGTTTGCAAGAAAAAAGTAAAAAATTTATCGAAATAAAAAATAATATATGATTCCTATCTGTGACCTTGAAATCTCAATAAATGATAAAATTCCCATTGTCTGTCAATTTAGTTAATCGATTTTTGAGAGTAATTTTCGGTGCGATTTCCGTCATATTGGAAAAGATACCGCGAAAATTCCTCTGATCGATCAAAACCATTTTTTTGATTAAAGAGACTGATAAAAACTACCAGTCCTCTATTTTGGTAGAAATTCCCATGCACAAAACTACTTTAAGTTTTTAATAATTTAAAAATATTTATAGTCAAATTGATAACAACGCTTTTCAACTCCTTGAGTGATTTCTTTCATCATCGATACACGCCAAAATATTATACCACCGTGGCTACTGCGCCAGCAAAACACCGGCACCGTAACTACGATTCGCAGCGTCAAAATCAAACGGTCCCACGACATATACATGCCCGCGAACGGCGGCCGCAACAGTTTCCTCCGCAACCTTTCGTCCCCGGACAGAAAAAATATCTTCAACGACAAAATACTGTCAACCACGAGACTTACTGTTCTTCAGATACCGTTTGCCGTTGTACGGGATACTTATACAGCGATCCAATTTACGATTAATCGGCAATGAATGTGAACGCTTTCGCAAAGGACAACAAGCCCGACAAAAGTAATGGGACTAGAAAACAAAAAGGTCCTCTGTCCTACCCAAAAAATCACAGCTCACGGAAACGTAACAGATTGTTTAAAGCAGGGTTGGCAAATATCATGACATTTATATAAATATCGGATATATATCAAATAATTTTTTTCAGCCAAAACAGAAAAAATCATACTTAGGTATAGCAGAGCCAAGTAAAATCAAGGAAGTAGATATTTGAGTAAATATTTTTATTAAAACATAAATATTAATTCTAAACAGAACAAGCCTTGGAACAAGCATAAAAGCTAACAAAATAATAATAACAGATATTCACCTATATAGACAACAGTTTAGGGACCTAAACTGAATGCGTACAACAAAAAAAAATCCCGAAAAAAAAATTATATAAATTATTAAGTTATCAATGGTAAGTCATCGTCAGATTCGTCAGAATCGATGGAACGTCCCGGTAATTCTTCTGGTACAGTTCCTGCCCAAATCCAATCAATATTATCTTTTTTATTTGTTTCTATTTGATTAGAGTATTTAAATAAAAACGTTAATTTTCCAGCTTTTTCATTTCCAAGCCAAGATATAGTTTTTACTGTTATTTACTGTGGGATTAAAAAGTATTGTTTTTGGTTTTTAGTTAATTCAATAGTGTGGAAGTACCTACTTGGTTCAATTGTTATTGTGTGTTTTAAAAATGAACCTAATTAATGACATAGTTTGTAATTTGTCGAAAACTCCATTCAGTCGTTGGACAGATGAGGATAAGAGAGACGTTTTGTTACACGGAAGACCTAATGGAATCTTAAACATAGATTTTAAAAAAGTATTAAAAAAAGTGGCAGATCCTATAAGATTAATTTTAAGAGTTCCTGGTTTCCAGAATATAATTGGCTATGTAGTAGTGTCGGCTTACAAAAATTATTTTGTTGGTTGTGTTTACTCTTTTCGAATAAATATTGCGTCTGGAATAAGGACGGATTTACATATTTTTTAAACATCACTAGATCGTTGCATAACCACAGGGATTCTGGAGAACACTTAAAATGTCAGTTAATGTTAAGAAATTTTGAACAATTCCTCAATCGCAGCACGGTTTTTTGCCTGGACGATCAACATTTACCAACCTGTTGGCAAGAATCGACGACTGGACGAATGCAGATGACAACGTAGAACCTATAGATGTTTTCTATTTAGATTTTGAAAAAGCTTTTGACAAGGTACCCCTTACTAAACTTATACACAAACTTAATCATTATGGTGTGAGAGGACATTTGCTAAGGTTAATAGAGGACTTCTTAAAAGATAGACACTTCCATGTCAGGATAGGCCTGTCAACACCAAGACTGCGCGAGGTATCCAGTGGTGTGCCCCAGGGATCAGAGCTGGGTCCCTTGCTTTTTTTAGTCTACATTAGCGATTTGCCAAAAAATTTAAAAACTAAAAAATTCTCTTTTGCTGATGACACTAACTGCTACTGCAATCCTACAACAGAATCTGAAGACCTACAGCAAGACATACAAACTATAAAAACCTGGACAGTTACTTGGCAGATGCCTCTGAACGACTCAAAGTGCTCCGTACTCCACTTGGGAAAAAACAACCCCAAAGTTCCATATACCCTGGAACCCATTCAGATATCTAAAGTGAAGGAACATAAAGACCTAGGAGTCATTATTTACCAAGACTTCAAATGGGAAACACATATAAATAGCATAATTAAGAAAACCAACAGCCTTATATACCTGGTGTCCAAATCCTTTAAGAACCTTACTCCTGAAATGTTTCTAAAACTGTATAAATTACATATAAGGTCAAGACTTGAGTATGCTCAGAGTATTTGGAACCCATATTATGTAAAGGATATCGAATCTTTGGAAAGAGTTCAACGTAGAGCCACCAAGCTAGCCATGGAATTAAAAAATCTACCCTATCCAGAAAGACTGCAAAGACTAAAAAACCTACCAACCCTTCACCAAAGAAGGCTTCGAGGCGACCTAATTGAGACCTTTAAATTAATCACCGGTCATTATTCCTGCAACCTAGAAATCTTCCAGCCATCAGAAAACCAACAACTCAGGGGCCATAATAAGAAATTATCAAAGGAAAGATGTGCCAAACTTCTAAGAAGAAACTTTCTCTCAAACCGTGTGGTGTACAACTGGAATCGACTAAGTCAAGACACAGTCAATGCAACCCCTATAAACCAATTTAAGAATAGACTGGACAAAGACATTAAACAATGAAACAATTCATTCGTCCATTATAGGCTGTGATATTTTGTGATTTTTACATGTGATGTGTCATATTGTTGTTGTTGTTGTCACGCGTGTAAACGGGAGTAGTTTTTGCAAGTTTTTTCACAGATGTTATTTTAATATGTTAAACTTTTGAACTGTTTAAGAAAATTAACGAACGAGTGACTATTTTCGTAGGAATTTACCAAGATTTCGATATTATTACAATTCTTCAAATATTATAACCTCAAAATGAGTGATGAACACGTTTGTTTTCGTTGTGGCGAATTTTGTGCCCCCAAGGAGGATAGATCGGTGCTGTTTGGCTTCTCATGCGATATTTGTCACAAAATAATCTGTAGAAACTGTTCCGGGATAAGGTCCTCTGAGATTAGAGTGCTCGTGATGAAGGAGAGATGCCTTCGACATTTTTGCTCTGACTGTGCTAATTGCTTCGTTATGTTCCCAGATATGAAGAAAAGGATCTCTGATCTAGAAAACGAGGTACAAAATCTTAAATCTAAACCTGTGAGTGCCCATGACTTAGTTCTAAATGGAGACTCGAACAGTGCTGATGGAATAGAGCACAATACTTTGCAGGAAAGCAGCATCGACAAGATTCTTTCCTCTATCTCTCGGGATTTAAAAAACCATTCAGAATCAATTTCCAACCTTTTGTCCGTAACGGTAGAGGCCATAAAAGGTGCCAACAAGGAGTTAGTCCGATTACTCACTTCCTCTCGAGTTGATAACTCACTGATTCATCAAAGTTATCTCGACAATCCAAAATCCAAACCTGGTTCTGCTCTGAGGGCCGCTACAAGTGTCCAGCAAGAAGCGAGAGCCCACTCTTCGGCAAATAAGCAGAATCCTACTATAATGGGTAACTCTTCAGATCTTACCAGAAATGATAACAAAAAATTTGTTGTCACAGGTACAAATGGTAATCCCGCAGCAATATCTGTGGCTCCAGAGCGTAAATGGGTTTATGTGGGCAATCTTAGTTCGGACTGTTCTGTGGAATTAATTAGATCTCACCTGGAAACGAACCATATTCAGACATTAAGCTTGGAAAAACTAGTATCTAAACAGGAACACATTGCCTCTTTCAAGATATCCGTACCTCCTCACCTCGAGGAAACTATCTTTAATAGTGATAATTGGCCCACTGGTGTAATGGTTAAACCCTTTAATTTCTTGGGCCCCCGTGGGCGCTATGGCAGACGTAATTTTCGGGGGAAGTCCCGACAGCAACAGATCAAATAAATCTTCATGTTAATAATTTTGAACAAACAGCAGCACGGCGAGGCTCAGATCATCTAGTCTACTATCAAAATGTGGGAGGCCTCAAAACAAAATTACGTGAATTCCAACAGGCAGTATTAAGTGGAGTCTATGATATTCTAGCCTTTAGCGAGACCTGGCTCGATGGTCAAGTAACGGATGCTGAGCTCGGCTTGACTGGTTTTGATGTATTTCGGGTAGATCGAGAGACAACTGACTCTGTGAAGAGGCGCGGCGGAGGTGTAATGATAGCCATTAGGAAACTCTTTAAAGCACGTATAATTGAGGTTCCTCAAAAGGAAGTAGAGCAAGTTTTTGCTATTATTAAACATGGTTGTGATAGTGTTATTCTTGGCTGTTTGTATATTCCCCCCGCATCTGATGCAGAAGTATATCAGATACACTGCGACTCACTCGAGTTTATTATGGAACAGTACCCTAATTCAGAGCTGGTCATCGTTGGTGATTACAATTTGCCAGAGGCTGTGTGGAGTAAGGATGAACTGGGACTTACCGTGCAGTGCCCCAATGTTTCCAGTGCGATTACCGTAGCGGGAGTTTATGGATTTTTAAACTTATGTCAATTTAATTCTATACTGAATAGTAGAAATGTTTCCCTAGACTTGGTGTTCTGTAATTTTCATGTAGTTGTAGAACGTGCGGATGATTTAATTCTTCAGAACTCAATGCATCATACTGCAATTTATTTTAAGCTTAACTTGGTAAAGAAATTTGAGTCAATTCAGTATGAGGAATTTTACTATGATTTCAGAAACGCTAATTATATTGCAATTAACGATTGTCTTGCTAGCATTGACTGGGTGGCTATTTTTATGGATAAGGATGCCAATGACGCAACCTCTATATTTTATGATATATTGTATAATGTTATTAATCTGTTTGTACCATGTAAACGTTTTAAAACGTCCAACTTCCCTAGGTGGTTTGATGCACACTTGAGAAGGCTCATCATTGAGAAAAAAATAGCTCACTCTAACTTCAAGAAAAGTCACAGTGCATACCATTATGAAGTGTTTTCTCATTTGAGGGAACAGTGTCGTGAGCAGCGTCGAGTTTGTCATCAAAACTACCTGAATAGAATTGAAAATAATATAAGAATTGACCCTAGGTGTTTTTGGTCTTATGTAAGGGAACAGAAAAATGATTATAATCTTCCGTTATCAATGTCTTATAACAACCAAACAAGTAGTAACTTAAGAGAGACTGTGGACCTGTTCGCATCATTTTTTGCCTCAGTCTATGTTCATAGCAATGAGCCTATTGACATTCCAACATATTCATTTCGGCGTGGTGTTAGCATCGATCATTATCATACCGAGATCACTGAGGTTTACGATGCCCTGGCTAATTTGCCTTTGAGGACGGCTTCTGGTCCAGATGGGATCCCATCGTTATTTCTTAAACAGTGTGTTAGCACACTTGCAATACCTTTGAGTGTACTGTTTAATATTTCCTTGAGTACAGGTATTTTTCCCGAAGCCTGGAAGTCCAGTTACCTAAAGCCCATTTTTAAATCAGGAAACCGTAATTTGGTGGAAAACTATAGAGCGGTCTGTATCCAGTCTGATATGCCCAAGATGCTGGACCGTTTGGTGAGCCAGAGGTTGTCTTGGGATCTCCGGAACGTTATTAATCGGGAACAGCATGGGTTCATTAGGGGGCGGTCAACCAGCACTAACTTGTTTGTTTACCAGAACTTTATTATTAACAGCCTGGAGCGTCGAACTCAGGTTGACTCTGTATATACTGACTTTTCTAAGGCCTTTGACAGGGTTAATCATTGCTTATTATTTGGTAAATTGCGAGCTCTCGGTGTCGGTGGTGCTGCCCTTGAGTGGATTCAAAGCTACATTTCTGGTAGAACACTGTGTGTTAAGTATGGGGGTTGTGTCTCGAGACAGTTGTCGGTTCCCTCTGGGGTTCCACAAGGGTCTCATTGTGGCCCGGTGCTGTTTGATTCTTACTTGATAGATTTGGATCCTTGTATTTTATACGGCTGTCTTTTGATGTTTGCGGATGATATTAAAATGTTTCGCACAATATCCTCTGTGCAGGATTCTTTAATGTTACAGGAAGATATTAATAGTTTCTACAAATGGTGTAATGATAATAAAATGAATTTAAATATAAAAAAGTGCAATATAGTAACATTTTCAAGATCTTGCTTACCCTATCTCCACGAATATACACTTGATGGTTTAGTTTTGCCTAGACAGAGTAATATACAGGACCTTGGCGTTGCGCTTGATTCTAGTTTTTCTTTTGGTCGTCATATTTTAGGTGTTTCAGTAAGGGCCATGAAGATCCTGGGATTTGTACAGCGTCTAAGTGTTGGCCTCTCCATTGACACTTTTAGGAATCTTTATTGCTCCCTTGTTAGACCGATACTGGAGTATTGCTCGGTAATCTGGTCTCCTAATTACAGAATCTATATAGAGACTATTGAGAGAGTTCAACGCAAATTCCTGAGATCTGCGGCCTTCAGATTGGGTCTCTTTCGTGATGAATATACCTATGATGATATTTTAACTCTGTTGAGATTAGGAACTTTGGAGTCTAGGCGTATTGTTATTGATCTTTGTTTTTTACATAATATTATCAGTGGTCGTATTGACTGTCCTGTGATTCTGGGTCTTATAAACTTCAACATCGTTGAAAGGCGTGGTCGCCATACTCATACTTTTAGAATACCCTTCCACTCCACTAATTATGGGAAGAATGAATCAATGACCAGAATTGTCAGGCAGGCAAACGAACTATTGGAAGAGCATAATATATGCATTTTTGGCTCTTCTTTGGCTGGTTTTAGGAGGATGTTAAGGTCGAGAGTCTAGGGACCTGCACTGGGCTGTTACGTGTTGTAAATATTGTACAATTACTCTATCTATTGTTTTAAGCATTTATGTTATACATTATTTTTTATATATATATTATGCATCTTTTTTTTTTTTATTTATGTAAAATGTATATTGTTTCGTAAAGTGGATTTACCGTAAATAAATAAATAAATAAATAAATAAATGTGACAATAGAATAGATGCAATAGTCTCATCGGTTTTACCGCTCACTATTGCTAAGTAATAATAATAATAAAATCAAAATACTATTGTCGATGCTTTAAAATAAAACGCTAGACGTCAACCGAAGAATCGATCTGATTCTGATTTACAAAAACTTGCTATGTAAGTACGTAATTAAAATATAAATTAGTCAATGTTTGTTTAAGTACCCGCACTATACCTAGCTCTTCACCATTTTTTAAGACCGCGAGCCGCCACTGGCCACTGCTGTACTGCTGAAATGTCCCTACCTATATGGTGTGACAATTTACAGATGCAGTAAAAATACTGCATAAGTCCCGAAAAAGGATTTGTGCCCTAACCATTTTGAGAATATATTAAAATAAGTCAAAGTAATAATTTCTATGGCTGTATTATAGAATTCGTGGTGGAGTTCTGAGTATAAATTTCTGGAAATGTTTTATTTAGGCTTGTCTCTTCTCATGTTCCTCAAAATAAATGCTTGAGCATTTTACATCACTAAATTATTATTATCAAATAATTGTATAATAAAATAATGACCTGGTAGAATATCCTGTATTACTTAATATAAAGTTGAAGTATGGTATCTATAAAATAAAGTAGGTATTTTCTGTTTAATTTTAATTTGACTTACTCAATTTCGTGCATAATTTTATTCACATAGATACATTTCGAGTCAGCGTGCTGTTTGTAGTCACAATTTCTACAGGCATATAACAAGATTTTATTTTCTTTATCTTCTTTTGGATATAACATATTATTGCTAAAAAATAAAATAAAATTGTGAATATCCTAGCATCTAACACTAAACTTTAGGAAGGGCTTTAGTATAACAATCATAGAATATAGAAAATTTGCAACTTATTTTACAGCTGCAAGTTGACCTGCAGGTAGGGTTGCCAGCTTTTTATTGTTGTTGACCTGGAGTATATGCAGTGGGCACTACCCAAATAAAAAATTACTTCTAAAAAAAAAGGTCGCCACCTCCCTCACTCTCTATAACGCAATGAGCTGGTGCAAACAAAACTGCCCTCTTGTCCAAGTGACGTCTAAAAAAAAGGTCACTGGGTGGGCACTCATGTTTCTTGGGTGGGCACTCATGTTGCTAGGGTGGGCCAGCGCCCGTAGTAACCTGTAACCTGGAGTCAGAGGGTATCAACCTGGAGAGAGGGTTTCCACCTGGAGGCTGAAAGCCAAACCTGAAGACTCCAGGTCAAACCTGGAGAGGTGGCAACCCTACCTGCAGGCCTTTTGTCAACTCCATTTACAATACAGGTAAAAAATAAGATAAAGGTGCATTACCATTCTTGACAGAATCTAATACCAACGAAACCTGGCCCTTCACTATGGGAATCATATCCACTTGGTTTGGACATATTTTCGTTCGATTTTAAATCCAGAAAATAAGTAAACGATTAAGCACTTATACTCTATTTACAAATATTTTAATTTTGACTGCTGAATTCTAACCACACAAAAACTGAGTGAGTAGTGAGTCAGATTACGTAGGTGTGTATTAGTAAGCTAGCAAATGCTTATCTAAATTTATTTCTTTTTAATATAACGGAACGTTTCAAGAACGTTTGTCTGTTATTGTTATATCATTACCTAAACGAACGTAGCGATAATTTTGTCCACAGGACTCGGACAAATATTATTACTTTACAAAAGATGGCGCTAGAGTTCAACGCAGACATAATTTAACATCCGTATAACAAAATCGACAATGATCTTTGTCGAAAAAATAAAATTGACTGGTGCTATCGATGAAACAGTTACCGTGATTTTAGAGGTATAGCGAAAAGGGTAACCCTTAGGGGAAACCCCACTACTTAGAAATAAAATAACTGTTCAGCGAATTTGCGCCATTCTAATATAACTTTAATCTTTTTGATAATTTATATAATTATGATTTTTTAACGTAAAATGTACGAAAAAATGTACGTTCACAGTAAAGAAGGCAATGGGTATGCTATCTGGATAAAATTTAATTGTTGGGGTTCTTCTCTGAAAAAAAGATTTTTATGGGCCTTCTAAATTAATTCGGTTATTTGCTATTGAATTATAATACTTTATCATTTATTTTAGGTAAAATAAAAATGGTTTTTAATAAAACATCCATATTTATTCTGGTTATCTCCAACCTTATATTTTCAAAATTAAACATAATGTTTTCAATAGATTAACAGGCAATGACTCCCATTTGAATAAATTACTTTAAATATATTATTTTATTTTTATATAATTTTTATATTGAATTCTTAATTGCTGATTGTTCAAAATTGATTTAGGTCTTACTTTATACATTGTATTTCCAAAAGTTTGCTTGAATTTGAAAAATAGAGATTGAAAATTAAATATCCAAGGAATCATCAAATACAAGCATTTTTACTCGAACACAATTTTATACAATCCTAAAAAAGAAAATATGACTTCAACTGAAATTGGCCTATACTTGCAAACATAAAAATAATGAATAAATAATGATCAAGCTGGATTCGATATAATTCGTTATTCACTACAGTCAATTGAGAAAAAATAAATGTATTTTTGTATAACTCGAAATTCCAATTGCATAGTACCACTAAAAAAGTCGATAGTTCATCCACCATCTAGAAAAAAGAGAGTAAAATGTGTTTCCTTGTTATTTCGAGTTTTATCAACTTTATGCAAAAAGTATAAAAATAGCTTTTAGCCGCAAAATAAAGATAAACACTTTGTATAGAACTTTTCCGGGATATTCCAATTTAAAAAGTTATTAATAAATATACCAGAGCTGGGCACAGCTTCAAGCAACCAGGGCCGTAGCCAGGAGGGGGGGGGGGGGGGGGGGGGTTAGGGGGGTTGTACCCCCCCCCCTCCGAAATGTTAACAAATCTAAAATAATTTACTACTTGCTCGCTTAATACCTAAAAAGTTTTAATAAATATTTGAACACCGATTACAGTATTTTTACAGTAAAACATCCAACATTCTAAAGTTAACACCCGTAGCCGCGTGGTAGGTACTTCACTCACAAAATAAATTGATGAAGTTTGGCATCATCGGCATCAACGCATTTATGCCACTTGCCACGCTGCGGACCGGCGCTAGAGTCGCGACCCGTGACGAGGACCTGTACAGCACACTTGAATTTTACAGCCAGTTTTTGGATAAGGATACTACTATAGCTGAAATTAAAATATGGCAAAATAAATGGAAAAAAGAACCAGCGATCCGGGTTCCACAGAATCCGCTACAAACTCTAGATTCGTGTGACAAGACCTTTTTTCCCAACATATATATTTTAATTCAAATTTTATGTACTCTTCCTGTGACGACCGCTACACCGGAGCGAACTTTTTCAACTATGAAGAGAGTGAAAAGTTATATAAGAAACAGCACTGGACAAGAAAGAATGTCCGATTTAGCACTTATGAGCATTTATAGAAATATTAATATTGACAACGAAGAAGTTCTTAATTTGTTTACTGAGAAAGCGCGACGCTTAAATTTAGTATCTTAAAATCCAATACATTTCTTGTAATTAATTACAGTTTACAGTTGTCACGCTTTAACTTTTCCCGTGTATGTTAATAAGTTATACATAAATCATAAATTATATGTCATACCAAAATACCAATACTTTTTTTTGTTTTGTTTGTTTAATATGTGGAGGCGATGAAAATTGGACAAAGGTCGGTAAATAGAAAAAACTTTTACAAGAAATTAAAGTGGCAGACATAAAAATACTTGTTTTTAGTTCTCTATCTATGGGTATTTTACCCAAAAAAGGGCGTGGCACCCAAAAAATAGCAAGATAGCGCGCCGCGTCTTTGGCGCGGCAGAATAACCCCCCCCCCCCCCCGAAAAATATTTCTGGCTACGGCCCTGCAAGCAACAACCACTTTGAAAATGTGCTTGCAAGCACATTAAAACTGCTTGCAATGACATTTCACCAGTGTTTGGTTTTTTGAAGCTTTGCTTAGCTCTGACAAATACGTTACAAAAATTAGGGGTAGGGTTTCTTTGACGGTCGATCTTTCGTTAGGGTTGCCAACTTTTTAAAGTTGTTGACCTGAAGTTTTATATTTCCTCCAATCAATTCAAAATCAAAAAAGTGATTTCTAAAAAAAAAAAAGGTCGCGTCCTCCCAATTCTTATAATCAAAGGTGACTTCTAGAAAAAATGGTAATATACACGTGTAACCCTTCTCCCCGATACCCATACCCTGGAGTCAAAGGTATTCGACCTGGAGACACCGTTTCAACCTGGAACAAACCAAACCTGGAGGGTTGGCAACCCTATCTTTCACATATATGTAGTTGATTTCACGGAAAAACTACAATATAATTACTTTTAGTAGATAAGTTTTCGACGAAGAAGCAGTGGGGGCGCCAGGATTTTTGGGATGGGTAAGCCTGATGATTTTAGGGTGGGCACTACCCAAATCAGAAATGACATTAAAAAAAAAGTCGATGCCTCCTCACGCTCTATAACGCCATGAGCGGGGCAAACAAAACTTCCCTCTTGTCCCCAAACTGACGTCTAAAAAAGAAAAAAATTATCATCGTTCGCTTTATCTCTTATTACATTATTACATCCTTTTATAATACTACTCCTTTCTTATCAAAAATTTAATAGTCAAATCCCCCTTTGAGTGAGCACCCATGTTTTTAGGGTAAACCGGTGCCCCTTGCAACCCCCCCCCCCCTGGCGCCGCCGGTGCAAAGAAAGTGTATGACATTAACCATTTTTATAATTATGAGGTTTGAACTGACTCCGCTCCAAGTCAGGTGCGAATCTAAGGGGGGGGGGGGCAGTTTCGCCCCTCCCTGAGCCTTACAAAATGGGTGTATTGTTTATTTTGACCCTTGAAAATGTAGGGCGAATGAAGGGTCAGCATTTTTTTCAGAATATTTTTTTGAGAGTAGGAAGTTTTTTAGAGCCGGAATACGTTATTTTTTAAAGACACTTTTTTTTAGTCGCCCCTTTAGCAAAATCCTGGATACACCACTGCTCTAAGTGCAGATATGTCAAGATTTCAACATAACAAATTCATTTTTTAAATTGGCGTCGCTTCTCCTTTCTAGGCCACGTATAAATCTGGTATTATTTGATATAATAGTACCAATAAACTCAAGAAAGTTGTATTAACACAAATAGTCGTTCTGAAGAATTTATCCTTTTTTGGAAAAATCTCCTTACTTTTGTCGGTGTAATTAAAATTTTCAAAATTAAGCAAACCTTTGTGGCATCCTAATAACATCTTACCATATAACCTTAATAATATTAATAATTTTTTTATCATTGTTACCTATCTAAAAATATGTTTTAAATATTTTTCTGGAGTTTTATTTTTACAGCCCTTAATTTATATTAATTTTAAATTATATTATATTTATATACATAAACGATTCCAAAAACTTAACTAGTAATAATTTTAACAATATTGTTTTACTAAATAAAACCCCAAAAAATTAAATACCCGTATTGGTGCGCGTTTGTGAGTGCAATTTTTTTTAACAATTTTTAATACTATAAAATTTATTTTAATATCGACTAATTTGGATTTAAATTTTAAAATGTGTTTTTCCTAGTATACTGCGTCCTGCTGCACCTCACCTGCCGTCTTCTATAGCCACTTATTAATTAAGTTAGGATTTTGATATTTTGAAGACTTTACCTATATCGTAGGGCGCATTTCAGGAAAATATTTTTGTTTATACAAGGTGTGTTCCAAAATGGTGTGACGTCATAAGGATCTATTTTCTTAGATTACATGCCATACATATTCTTACTTATTTGTATGCGTCTTATAGTTGCCTACATATAACCAACATAATTAAATCGGTTCAGTATTATAGGCGAACAAAAATAAACACTAAGAAAAATCAGTTTTGCACCACTGGTTTTCAAAATTATTCAAAAATAAAAATAGTACCTAGTTATTAAAATTATACAAAGGTACTTAATAAGTAAGGTCGAACAGTCTCGTTAACCAAGTTTGATTAATACGAATTGTACAGGGTGTCCAAAGTTTAGTGTCAAACTTTAAATACATTTATTTTTCTTATTTCAAATTGGAACCTCTGTATATTATTATGTTATTTGACTAAGAATTTAAAATCAAACATTTGTCCTCATTATAACCCTATCGCAATTTCTAACGCATCAAAACTTATTTGCAGAAAACTCATTTTATCAACTTTGAAAAACAATTTATTGGTATTAACGTTTACTTAAGTGAGAAAAAAGAATTCTTTTCTCATGCTCCTAATATGAAAATCATATCTACGAGCTCTTTTGGTTGAATTCCATCACAAAAAATAATATAGCTTAAATAATTAATAATAATCTAACACTATTTAAAACTATATAATTACTAAAGTAAAAATGGGCTTTTGTCACTTTAATAAGCTTTAATACCAATAAATTGTTTTGCAAAGCAACCTTCGATATTTATTTATAATAATGACTGGTGGAATACTTGATAAAATGAGTTTCCTGCAAATAAGTCTTGATGCGTTAGAAATTACGATAGGATTGTAATTAGGACAAATGTTTGATTTTTAATTCTGCATCGAATGACATAATAATATACAGGGGTTCCAATTTGAAATAGGAAAAATAAATTGCTTTAAAGTTTGCATAGTTTGACCCTAAACTTTGATATAATTCGTATTAATCAAACTTGGTTAACGAGACTTTTTGATTTTATTTATTAAGTACCTTTGTATAATTTTATTAACAAGGTATTATTTTTATTTTTTATTAATCTTTAAAACCAGTGATGCAAAACTGATTTTTCTTAGTTTTTATTTTTTCCCGCCTATAATACTGAACCGATTTCATTAAAATTTTAGGGGTATGAAGGCAACTATAAAAGGCATCCAAATAAGTAAAAATATATATAGCATATAATCTAAAAAAGGAGATCCTTATGACGTCACACATTTTTGGAACACCCTATATAAACAAAAATATTTTCCTGAAATGCGCCCTAGGATACAGGTCAAGTGTAAAAAATATCAAACTCCTAACTTAATTAATAAGTGAGCTATAGAAGACGGGAGGTGAGGTGCAGGACCCTGTATAATAGTGTGTCCCATATTCGATGCTCACCATTGGGATATGGTTTTTTATTGACATTGGAGAGATGGTAATATAAATGCGTTAGATAACTTTATGCTAATTTCAAATGCCCTATTAGAATTCATTGAGATATTTAAAAAAAAATTGAAAATGTTTTATATTACAACAACGTAAACTAAACTGCTGGACAATTGCTTTCGAGCAAGAAAAATTTCGCCTAAATTTAACAGTTAATATTTTCTGAACCAGATATGATATCGACCTACGGTTTTGAATGGTTGATAGACTCATCCATTGGGAAACAATTGTCAATGTTGAATTTTCTTTAGCTGTCAGAAAATTTTATATACAGGGTGTTAAAGAAGATTTACGATGATTTTTGCTCCAATTTTAATGGCGTGTAACTTTTACAATAATATTTTTAAATTTTATTACTCTACGTCAATTGAATCACTGGTTTATAGCAAAGAAAGTAATTTGTCAAATTTTTGATATCTGCTATATTTTAAGAAATACCGATTTTTTTGGAAAACCTTGCTTTATTTCAACTTATTATTAGCTAGATCTCACTATGCGTTGTATCGTGCAAACTTAGCGAGTGATTCTTATACCTTATGAAAAGCTTGATTATATTCAGTAACAATAGTTGTACCTAAATATTATGACGTACAGTGGCGTGCTTATAAACGCCTATATGTGTATGGTTTATGAGTATCTCACAATTTTTCACGATTGTTTTATATTGGAAGGTACTCGCCCCTAGATTAGGTCAATTTTTTCTTATTTTTTAGTTTTTCATATCGCACTACAGGTATTATACAGTGTGTTTACAAAATTTTAACAAAGATAGTTTTTTTAATTTAATTTTTGAAAAAAATGTATTTATTTAACTTCTAACTTTCTAACACTATACTCATAAACCATAGCCATATAATAGGTGTTTATAAGTACCCCACTGTATATCATAACATTTAGGTACAACTATTGTTACTGAACATAATCAAGCTTTCCATAAGGTATAAGAATCACTCGCAAAGTTTGCACGATACAACGCATAGAAAGATCTAGCTACCAATAACTTGAAATAAAGCAAGGTTTTCTAAAAAAAATCGGTATTTCTTAAAATATAGCAGATATCAAAAATTTGATAAATTACTTTCTTTGCTATGAACCAGTGATTCAATTGAAGTAGAGTGATAACATTTAAAAATATTATTGTGAATGTTACACGCCATTAAAATTGGAGCAACAATCATCGTCTTCTTTAACACCCTGTATATAAAATTTACACACAGTTAAAGAAAATCCAATATTGGCAATTGTTTCTCAAGGGATGAATCTATTAACTATTCAAAACCGTAGGTCGATGTCATATCTGGTTCAGAAAATATTAACTGTTAAATTTAGGCGAAATTTTTCTTGCTCGAAAGCAATTGTCCAGCAGTTTATTTATTTGACAGCTCGCTAACTATGACAATATTAAGACACTTTTCTCATGATGAATATTTTATACGCCAAGCCCAAAATTACCGTCAGTAGACTCATCCTTTTCATTTGTTGTACACATTCAGAAGAATAAAATTCCATAAAAATAAATAATCTGCTCTATTAGAATTATACAGAATACATAAGAATTGTTTTCTCCAAGTTCGTACAACGCGCTGCACTCTATCTAAGAAAGCGATGAATTACTAACATTAATTGTGAACTTTGGGTATAGTCCTCACGAAAGTTGTCATTTGTCTTTTGTTTTTAACTTAACGACAAGAACTTTTTAACTAATTAAAAGACTACAAAGAGCCTAGGAAATAGAAAAACAATGGTTAATGAAGCTTTATATTACTTAAATAAAAGTTTTTAATAAGTATCTATTTCTTTTTTATATCTTAATTTTTAATAAATAATCACTTATTTTTGGGGGGTTCTTGCAATGTAGGCATATATACATACAACTGAAATCTGAAACGAAAATGCTATCACAGTGCAATTACGAAAGAAAAAGCAACAGTTGAAAAAAAATTATCGAAATCGATTTATCGGTTCGCGAGAAAAACAACTTTAAAATTGAGCATAGTTTGTATGTAAATAAGTGTTAGTTTATAACTTGTTAGAACGCCAATTATTCAATGGATTTTAAAGAAGTGTATATGTTTAACATGTAATACATTCTTAAATGTATTGTAAGGGCTACAAAAGCAGGATGGGTAACTAACTATAAGAAAGACACTTAAAATCAGCATAAAATTTTTTACAATCATTTTTCTAACTTTAATAACAACCGAGATCCCGACCATGACATCGATTTTGGGACACACTTTATAATACTACAGAAGCTGGAAGTCCATTCTGATTAAAGACCCACTTTGTCTGCCTTTGTAAATATTTCTAATTCCATTTTTTATGGTGGTGGCATACATACGATGTTTTATTTTTTTCTGGTGATTCTTGGGTATATTAGGTTACTCCAATACAAATCTCATTGTTATGTTACAACGTTTCGTACGTCTGTATCGTACTTTTTCAAGTTTTTATTAAGATATCTTGTTGTTGTTGTATTATTGTGAACAGTTCACCATTGAAACATTGATTATATTAAATTAATTCAATATATACAGTGTCACGAATTACTCAATATACCTTGACTCATTTACGAGTGGACACCCAGCTTCTAATTATTTTTAATTGTAACAACTTATTACAAATCAAAATCTAAGAAAAGGTTAAAATAATTTTGATAAATGGCGGTTATATGCTAAACTATTATATTTGAAAACCAGGCAGCAATATTATGGAAGTCGATTTTACTTTCAGTGAATATAACTCTAATAATAGCGACATTTTTCCAACAAACAAAATCCCGCTAAAAGATATTTCAAACGTGATTTTCTGAGAATCCACACTAACAATTTTGTAAAAACCTGTTGCATATTCAGCCGCAAATATAATTATTTTCAGAGAATCGACAATTCGGTTTCATGCATCAGCCAATGCTGAGATTTTAGCGCCTGAAAAATCGTTTAGCGGGATTTTGTTGGTTGGCAAAATGTGACCAATATAACATACATACGGGAACGTAACAACAACGGGAACAAAGTTTTCAACATTTTTCCTTTAAGACCCAATTTTATAAAGTTTTCTTAAACCTAAGTTTAAACATAGGTTTAAACCAAAGAATAATTCTAAAATCGTAGAAATGGTCTATCTATAATGTGGGATTGGCAGCAAAGTTCAAATTAAGAGTACCTAATCAACCTAGTCATAAGACTTGTTATGTTATGAATGACGGAAGAGTTTTGAAGTTACATTGTCTTTATTTGTTTAGAATTACAACGTTTCAACTGGTAAGTATCTCCAGTCGTCCTTAGGTGAATACTATTGTTATGCTATATTATATTAAGTTATAACATTATAAAATGATCATTCATATTTCTTCTGTTGCCCACTTTTATTAAGTCGATTTAAACCGAGGTCCAGTTTAAATCGAAGAAATGTCAAAATGGTAATTTTATAATGTGAGATTGACAGCAAAGTTCGAGTTAAAAGTGATTTACCTGTTCATAACTTAATATAATGTAGCATAACAACAATATATACCTGAAGACGACTGGAGATACTAACCAGTTGAAACGTTGTGATTCAAAACAAATAAAGACAATGCAAGTCCAAAACTCTTCTGTCATTCATAACATAACAAGTCATTACCAGGTTGATTCTTCTGATTGCTGTCAATCCCACATTATAAGTAGACAATTTTAAACAATTCTACGTATTTAGAATTATTCTTCGGTTTAAACCTAGGTTTAAATTTAGGTTTTAAAGGAATTTATAAAATTGGCTCTAAGGGGTATAAAATTTCAGTTTTTTAGGGATATTTCTGTTCTAAAATAAAAATTTGGCCACCATCGAGACCATCGATCTCTGGAGCTATTAGTTGTCCATCATAAAAAAAAATTATGGGTTTAGTAAAAGCATGTGAAATTCCTATAATTTTTTTAGTGGTTTTCAAAAAAAAATATTTGGTTACCTCCAAAGATGAACACCTAGTAGCCGCAAAGATAGATGGTATCCAAATTTTATATTTCTATTTTAGAAAAGAAATGTCGTTAAATAATTGAATTTTTATGCCCTGAAGTAATTAAGTATTAAAACACTCTTAAGAACCTAATTCTAATTATTTTATAAAAGGAATTAGACCCCAATATATTGCTGAATATTTTTCGAATATCTTTGCATCTTTCTATAATAATCATTATAACATTCCAAAATAGTTCTAGTTGCTAAAGAAAGATATAACTTAAATTTCATGCCATTTTTACAAAACACTACTGAGCACTCTAAATTAGTATGACTTTATAAAAACTACTTATTGGTTAAACGAAACTACAATTAATTATTAATTAATTAATTTCACTAAAATTAAATGATTGCCTAACGTTTGACAAAATTGGAAGACAGCCCACTAATTATAATTATTGAAGCAAAAAGCTAACGAGTTAAAAAAATGTACAGTATTTTTTTAAAATTCTACAAGTCAAAAAACGTAATAATATATTATCGTATGAATCATTACGGTGTGCGTTTAATAAATGTCAAATTTACACTCAAAATACCTACTTAGACTGTTCCTACACCATTTTATTGGTTTGCCGATTATTTCATTTATTATATAGGTAAACTTATTTTTAAATGACAAAAATACGCTACCGTAGAGTGACTTAACTTTGACCAAAATTTAACTTCAAATATAAATATCTTTGATTTGGCTTTATTTTATTTAATCTTTTAGTGACTCAAATTGAGGCTTTTTATTTACGAATTGCATTAGGTACGTCATTTCTAAAAAAAAACTCAGGTGGTCAAAGTTATATACGATGGATCCAACTTTGACCGGGCCTTTAAAAACTGCATTATTTTAAAGTCCCTGTTCTATAACATTGACCAACATGTTAATTTTAAAAGCATTTTTTGGTTAACTTGTACTGATTTTAACCCCAAAAAATTTTTAAAAAATCCAAAAATAAACTTTAATCTGCCATTAGAAAAATAGTAAAAAGGATAAAAAAATAAACACTAGGAAAAATTTGTTTCTTGCTAAAAAAACACAAAAAGTAAAACTCTATAGAATCCAAAAAAAAAACAATCTATAAAAGTATTATATTTTTTTTGTCACAAAGAATTATTCTATTTTTATTTCTAGGTTATCAACATCTTGAAATATTAACCCTCGTTTTGTATCACTGGGTTTATTTAATTTATAAATAATAGCATTTTTAGGGACAAATGATTTATCCTCTACTAGGGGCCAAACAAATTTTTTTAAAAATTTTCACATTCATTTTATTTCGTATTCTTGGCCCACAAATATTATTTTACCAACATAATCTTTTGGTTTGTTATTTCAGATCGTATCATATTTAAAGCTCGTTCTAGATTTACATGGTTTTCACCCTTATCATAACAACTGTATTTTCTTTTTGGCATTTCTGAAACAAATTGTTATAGATTTTTAGAAAAAATACCTAGCTTTGACCACTACCCTCACTTTGACCGGCGGTCAAAGTTATCGGCAAGAATAAAAATTTTAGGTTATAATCACATTTTTTTAAAAACAAAAAAAAGGACGAGATAATTAACGTTTATAACTATCACAATCACCTTACAAACGTTTTTAGACGGCTTTTACCTTAACGCACGTGCGAAAGCGTCTTGTAGGTCCATCTATTATATATTGCCATACTTAGGGTAAGGTTGCCTATATCGTACCACTTTTTGGTTTTAATTTTTTTCCTTATAAACTGATAAATTAAATGTATATTTTTTGGTTTAAAACAATAGATCGGTCTATTAGACACCTAACTGCAGTTTTCAAAATATTATTTTTTATTTAATTTATAAAAAACAGCTGTTTTTGTAAGGAATAGCAAATGGTACGATTTAAGAAACTGGTTTCCTAAATCGTACTAGTGGGTTCCTAAATCGTACCACAGTGTTCTTTTGGGGTATATTAAACAAAAAGGAGTACAGTTTGTTGTAAAGACAACAAATTACACAAAATTATTGTTTATATTAAGTATTTTACACAAAAAAACATTAAAAAAATCTATCACACCTTTGAAAATAATTTTAAATGTACCTACAAACAAAAGTTGCACACGTAGTCCTTATTAAGACTTGTCACGTTGGAACCCTATTCATGTGCGTGTGTGGTACGATTTAGGAAACTGTCAATCAAAATAATAAATTATACAATTCTAACCCCAATATAGATCTAAAATTAAATTCAATTTTTGCAAAATTACAAGAACTTTCCAGGCTATGCTACTAAAAAAAAAATATCTTATAAATACTACTTACCAATGAGATATAGCCTTGCAAAAAATCAACAAAATTAACATATAAATAGCCGAATTCTTTTAACTTGCTTTTCCCGCTTAGCGAAACACAACCGGTGCAAAACGATTATAGTATGCAACTGGCACTAGTTAGACACTATAACAACGTCCGATAGATGTCGTATAATTTATCGTCTAATATGAAAATTTGTAGTGGTACGATTTAGGCAATGGTACGATTTTGGCGATTTTACCCTACCAGCATAATAAATGCACCGGTTGCTATAGCTTTTCCTTTATAGATTCCTTAAATATCTTTTTATTTAACACGTTCGTTACCGACTACCACTATGGTGGCGATCGGTGTCTAATGTATGAAACCGATTACCACTTTAGTGGCAAAATTTATCATGTATTTAAAGCGAGTCTAAACCTGAGTCGGTTCGTTTCTATTGCATCGTTTGTATACAGCGGGTGTTAGGGAACATTATAAGTCACCTATATGCCATTATAGTGGTAGTTGGTTCCGGAAATGCACTAATTTTTGGCTTCTTCTGAATGTTTGTTTTCAGTTCATAAAAACCATTTGTCTAAAAGTTACAGCTTTGGTTCAAAACGTACAACGCAGTAAAAGCTTACGGTAACGGACGTGTTAATTATGGTCAATTTTACATACCCGGTCATAGTTAGGTTATTTTACGGTACTGAAAATAAGTACCCGTCAAAATGGATTACCCCACATCATCCGCGCGCCGCCCAGTCAAATACTTGTAACTTGGCAAGAGAAATATCTACATGGCAAATTCCACACTTCAAAATCCAGTTATAGATAAAGAAATGTCACTGAATTGGTTAGAAAAATAATAATAAAATAATCTCTATCAAAGACCGTGTCATTCGAACTCGAAACTTCAAAAAGGTCATCTTGAAAAGAAATGTGGAAGATGTGTGCAGTAAATGCAATTGCCCCGGAGAAACGATAGAACATATTACGGTGGATTGTGGTACTATGGCATCCAAAACTTACCTTGGCAAACATAATTACGTGGCAAACATCATCCACAAGGAACTGGTCCATAAACTAGGTTTAAGGGAAAACCTCCCAATATTACCAATACTCACCCGAGCCAGTCCTTGAATGCCCTGAATATCTCTTATACTGGGACAGGCCAATTAATAATAACGGATAGAGCAGTAGACCACAACCGTCCGGATATTCTTCTTATCGAAAAGACGACCATATACAGGGTGTCCCGAAATTAGGTGACAATATTTTAAAGGGATAAAGTACATCCAAAAATAGGACTAAAATCCTCTATTAATATACCTACAAAAACGCTTCGTTATGGGGCTAGAGCCCCCCGAATGGAAGCTATGATAAGCGGTTTTTTCACAATATCTCAGAAACTGATTGAAGTATCAAAACAAAATTTAATACATGTTTTACCCATGACAAGACGCAATAAACGGTTTGTTTAGCTTAGGTGTATTTCTTCCAGTGACGTCCCACTGGGTAGGTAGTGAGGAGAATATTGTCCTAACTTTTTTATTTGTAGGATTTTTTAACGCCAGGTGCAATTTTTAAAAGCACTAAAGTCTTCTAAAAAAAAAGATACTCTTGCTTCATTTCGGTAGGATTCACCATTTTTCGGTAAAATCGATTTAAAAATTTTCGGTTTTTTACAAGCTAAGGTGTTTTTTTGCATATCTCAGCAAACACTTGATATTAAAACATGAAATTTATTAGAAGTTCTACTAGCGACAAGGCATTTTTATTAAAGGATGTAACATTAAAATATTTTTCCATATATACCTTCAAAAACGCTTCGTTATGGGGCTAGAGCCCCCCGAATGGAAGCTATGATAAGCGGTTTTTTCACAATATCTCAGAAACTGATTGAAGTATCAAAACAAAATTTGATACATGTTTTACCCATGACAAGACGCAATAAATATATATAGAGGATTTTAGTCCTATTTTTGGATGTACTTTATCCCCTTAAAATATTGTCACCTAATTTCGGGACACCCTGTATATCATATCATAATAGATATAGATTGCCAACTAACACACAACCTCTCTAAAACCGAATCGGAGAAGAAGACCAAGTACTCGAATTTGGCGATAGAGATAAAAAATATATGGAAGCTAGACAAAATAGACATCATTCCGATAATAATATCGGTGGAGCGAGCAATGACGAAAAATTTCAAGCTCAACTTGGAAAAACTTGGCCTTTCAGGTTATTGATACCAACAAATCCAGAAAAGCGTCATCCTCCAAACTTGCCATTTAGTACGGAAGTTTCTAAACAGTACAGGTTAAAATGAATTTCTTCTCTGCACTGTAAATAACACCAGCAATACAAAAAAAAAAGCTGAGAAACATAAAATTGAAAACATAATAATAATTTTGAAACTAATAATTTTTATAGGCTTCATTTCTGAACAATTTTTTTTAAAGACGAAGATTTTCCTTTTCATTTCGCCAGATCCATCTCTAGACACACCAGTAAGATGTGGCACGGAGCGCCATCTGTGTCGTTGTTAGACACTCTTGAGCATACCAGCAATTTTTTTTTGATTAAATATGCTCTATATCAATAAATGTACGAAACTACTAACATTTAGACTTACTAAACAAAGATAGAACCTTTTTGTGGATAGCCTAAGATATAGAGTTTTCAAAGACAATTGACCTAAATCAAAAACCTCTTAACCAAAATGACTCCAGCCTTATTGACCAGCTGCAAACAAGAAAGCTAATAATAATATCTCGTCTTTTTATCTGTTCTAAAATAAAATTTTACGTTTATAATTTTATTAATATTTTTTAATTTTTAATTTTTGTTCAATTGACTTTAAATGACTTCACCTAGATGTTTTTTGATATCTTTCCCAGATAATTTTACCTCGACAACTTGGGGAGAAATAATACTCTAAGTCAACCTACACTAAGATATATTCAATTAGAAACCTTTATTTTTTTTGTACTCTACATGTTTCGAACGTATAAACCTTCATCTTCAGGAGAAGTATAGCTTACGTTGGAGTAAATAATAGGAAATTGTGAGTGACCCCCTCATAGAGGTTAGAGGGTTAATTTATTAAAGAAAAGTGATGAAGAACTTCCATAGAAGTAGGGGAGGAAACATACTACCACAACAGCAACTTCAGTGGTGAAGTATATTATTGAATTTTTTTTTGCCGATTTTTTTTTTTTATGATAAAACACTTGCACTGTAGGAAAAATCCTTTAAGGCGCTCTGGGAGGTCTTGAAACGTTGAAGATTGTATTCATTGGGAAACACGACCTCAGGAAGATCATTCCACAAAGATGACGTTCTCCAGATGAAAGAATTCTTGAACAATAAAGTTCGAGGAGTACTAAGCTGAACAATATATTGGATGAGTGGCAGTGGTTCGCCGTGTATTTCTGTTTTGCATTGCTCTAGGTGGAATCAAGTGGGCAATGTCAGTCGAACACCTGCCATGGAAATATCTGTAAAAGAGAGCCAAATCACCAACCTGTCTTCGATGCTCCAGGCTATCGAGGGTCTTGGTCAGCTCGGGGTCGCCGATCAGACGAACGGCTCTCCTTTGAATGGAATCCAGTAACCGAAGGGTGTGCTTGGGTGCAAAGCTCCAGACATAAGAGCAATATTCTAATGATGGTCGAATCTGGGCTTTGTAAAGTGTCAAAAGTTGATGAGGTGTGTACAACCTTTTGGTGCGGAAAAGTACACCAAGTTTCTGTGCAGCTGCCTTGGCAATTGCGGCAACGTGATCATGCCAAGACATATTACCTCCCAGATTGACCCCCAGCAAATTAATAGACGGTGCCAGGGGAATTGCGTGTCCTGCCATGACTATATCCGGTTCTGCAATGTTAACCTTTTTGGAGAAGACTGCTACCTGGGTTTTCTTAGCATTAAATTCGACTTAGTTACTGTCACCCCAAGCCAAGATTTCTTCCAGGTCATTGTTGAGGCGCAATACTTCATGCTGCCTGCGAAGATGTGCGTCGGCAGCGGATGTTTGGGGAGTCAAGGTAAAAGATGAGACAAGTGTGCTGTCATCAGCAAAGCTATAAATTGGATTTTGGGTTTTCACTAGAAGGTCGTTAATATACAGTAAAAAGAGGGTAGGCGACAATATGGACCCTTGAGGAACACCGGCATTGATGGTGAAGGTGTCTGAGAGAAACCCGTCAATCGCCACTTGCAGAGAACGGTTCTTAAGGAAGCTGGTTAACCATAAACAAAATCCATTAGGCATACCGTAGGATCGCAATTTACTTAGAAGCCCATCGTGCCCATCGTGTGAATGGTGCAAAATGCCAACTAGATGTGCTGGTAGGACAAATGTACTTTCAGTGGTCGCGTTATGTGGGTATTACGACGTCTGTTAACGATAGATATGTGAAAAATCATGTATATATATGATGTTCCGAGACATCCTAAGGTATGGTTCCTAGAAGTGACATGGATTGTTCTAGGAACATCATATATATAACAGACATCGTAATACCCACATAACGCGACCACTGATAGTACATCTGTCCTACCAGCACATATAATTTTCATTTTGCACCATCTGGTAAAAATAAATTTCAATAATATATACCTCACCACTGAAGTTTCTGTTCAGTTTCAATATCATTCTTACCTAACGTTTCTCATTTCGTTAATTTAACCACTTATCAACCATTCGCACATCTTTATCTACATAATTTGGTAGTATGTTTTGCTCCCCTACTTCTATAGAAGATCTTCATCACTTTTCTTTAATAAATTAACTTCCTCAGCTCTATGAGGGTGTCACTTACAATTTGCTAATATGTATTTCAACATAAGCTATACCTACTTCTTCTGAAGATGAACGTTTATACGTTCGAAACATGTAGAGTACAATAAAATAAAGGTTTCTTATTGAATATATCTTTGAGGTTGACTTAGAGTACTATTTTTCCCCATTTAACTTGGCACTTCACTTCAAGTATGGACTACTTCTTCAAATTAAAAAAAAAAACTTTCATTCAAATAACAAAAGTTATGTCCTCTTTTTGAGATTCAGAAATAATTGGCAAATATCGATTAGTTCTAAATTTAGTAATATATTTTTCTTTCGTATGTTGCACTTTCCAGCCACTAAAAAATTGTATAAGGAAACTTAATATGTGCATAACAAACACTAATAATGTTTATGCAGGTTGAATCGGTAAGAGGCCAGTAAAAGATATCGCAAACAAAAGGGTAAACCTATTAAAATTTTAACACTTAACTTTTAAATAGCTATTTATGCTATCAGTTACGAAATGCCTAATTTTGTGTAACGCGTGAGATTTTTGCGGAACGAACGAAGTGAGTTTCGCAAAAACTCACAAGTTACACAAAATTTCATTTCGTAACGTATTGCATACAAGATTTTTTCTAATTTTGAAGAAAGTAATAAAAAAATAAAATTTAATATAATTGAGTAAAATTTTCGAAAACATAAATTTAGTTTTTCTAATTTTGACATATAACTGATGGCATAAATAGCTATTGTTGCTGTTACTTCATGTTAGTTGTCAGTTTGACATTTTGTAAAAAAGTCTAGACGGAAGGTTTTTTGCGAGATTAATATATTTTTAGTTTTTATTTTTAAAAAATGAGTCATTCAAGTTCTGAAGAGCTACCAAGCGATATTGAAGAGGCAGCAGGTAATGCTCTATTATCAGTAATTCTCAAAAAGTCAAAGGCAGTTTATGATTTGGCATACGAAAAATTTGTTACGTGGTGTGATGAGAAGAAAATTAAACATGTTAATGAGAAAGTTTTACTTGCATATTTCGAGGGTAAGAAAGATCTAAAAGTTTCCACATTATGGACACTTTACTCAATGTTAAGGTCTGAACTAATACTGAAAAGGAATATTGATATTAAAAAATATACAAATTTGGTAGCATATATTAAAAGGCAAGCGGACGGGTACAGTGCTAAAAAGTCAAAAGTTTTTATTAAAAAAGATTTGGCCAAATTTTTATTGGAAGCTGATGACAAAGAATACTTAATGGCTAAGGTTGCAATGATAATTGGAATGGCAGGAGCATGCAGAAAAGCAGAATTAACTTTTCTTCCAGTTGAAAATGTTATAGACGAAGGAAGCCATTTTCGTGTTGATATCCCACCTTCAAAAACAAAAGTTATACGGCAGTGTGCAATTACCACTGGAGACATTGAAAATACGAAATGCGAATGGAAAATGTACCAGAAATCCTGTGGGAATTAACACATTTAGCAGTCTGCCAAAAGTTATTGCACAATTTCTTGGTCTTTCAAATCCTGTTCTATATACTGGCCACTGCTTCAGAAGAAGCTCTGCCACTTTCCTAGCAGACAGTGGCGCTGATCTTTTAAAATTAAAGAGGCACGGAGGTTGGAAATCTAGCTCTGTTGCGGAGGGATATGTTGAAAATTCCATGAATAATAAAAAACTTATAGCGCAAGAAATATTTGGTGAAACATCTAATGCAATGTGCGTCGCTTCCCAAATAACAGCAAGTTCGAGCAATGAAAAAAATATGTCGTCGGGAATTAATTTGAATAATTGCAATAATTGTGTTATCAATATTTATAATAATTAATTAATTTATAATTTGTTTTTAACTTGTATTATAACAGTTTAATAAATAGAATAATTCTTTTTGTCACTAATTTTGAAATACATTTTTCGTCACCAATTGCATAAAATTTTACTTTATGCAACTAGTTACAAAAAGTAAGACGTTTCATAATGTCAATCAGTTTTAAAAAGTGTCACTTTATATGTCAAAATTAGAAAAAAAATATATTTTTTTTTTTTATAAATTTAGGTAACTTTTTAAAATTGACATTTGCATATTTTGCTCAAATTTCTCAGCTAGTTTTGTAAACTAGGTCATATAGATTTAATATTAACTTTCATTATCGAAATATACACCAATTTATGTTGGTATAAATTGTCCTTATTTAAGAAGAAAAGTCCTTGTGATTAATTCTAAACATATTAGTGGATTAGATCAAATTTTAAGGTGTCGGAATTCTCTGTCAAGAAGTTTAGAATTATTCTTATATTTTCAAAAATACTGATTTCTAGTTACGATGCCAAAGATTCAATAAGTTAGTTCCCGATATCTTTTAATATGCCACTTACTTACTATAAGTCAACACTGTATTTTCGTTTCGGGAAGTGCCATAAAAACCTAATTACCATTACCATTAACCATAACCGAAATTCATAGTAAAGGACCCCTCACAAAGCTGATGGGAAATGGCTTTCGGCTAATTTTTCTGAATTTTTCGTGTTTTGTGGATCTTGATGTCCTGATTAAGAGTGTCCAAGGCCGTAATCCAATCCTATGACTAGTTTTTGAGTTGGCAATTTTTTTTTATCTACTTTGAGATTTTCTGCATTGTCGAGAGTTTTCACTTGTTTCTTATTAACTTTTTTATTTTTCTTTATTGGTAAAAATTTGGCCTTAAGTTTCTTTCACTTATATAGAAATAAAATATGTCGAATAATTTATAGGCGGATTAAATAATTACTAATATTTATAAATAATTAAAATCCAAAAAAAAATGAACCAATTTTTGGAACTTCGAAAACAAACGGCTAGATTTTGTTCATATTTTAATATCTTGTACAATCGCCGGTCATCATGGGTTGCACAACATTTTTTAACCAGAATTAACTAACCAGCAAGTTTGACTGTGACATAACTGACATTGAGGGGCATTATGAACTCAATCAATTGATTGAACAATCAAACGAACAGACCCGACGAGGGAGCGCCGCAGGCAAATCGCAGAAGGCGAACATTTTTTTGGGTGCCACGCCCAAAAAACCCTTTTTTTTTGGACAATCAAAAAAAATTTCAAAATAAAAAATACATATATTTAAAGAAACTTGTAGTGAGTTATACAAATACACTAATATGGGTAATATAAAACAGATATTATACTTGTTAAATAAAAACTTCTTCATGAAATAAGCATAATTGAGCAAAAAAATACTAAAAATAAGGTATATTTTTTATTTATTGAAAAAACCAAAAATTAACCATAAACTTAAAGCACAACATATTTTTTTGCCAAAAAATAAACCGTGATTCGTTCCCTTTTTTGACAAAATATATTGATTATTTCATATACAGGGTGATTCACGTTGAGTGGCCTATTAGAAGAGCTCGGAAACGAGTAACCTTATCTTTCTAAAAACTTGATAGCAGGCATAGTTGGCTGTGAGCTTTTAAAACATTATATTTTGACGTTTTTATTACTTCCGGTTATACCGGAAGTTAATGCCAACTTTGTATTTCAAATGAAACACCCTGTATATTTTAGCATTTTTGATTACCTTATTAAAATCTAAATAACTTTTGTTAATAATAATCTATTCCTATCTCTAACCGTTTTTGAGATATGAATTATAAACGGAGTTTTTTGTGTAAAAACGCTCCGAGAAGAAAGTTTGGTAACTCTGAAACTAATAAAGGTAAACATTAAAAATTTGGAAAGCTTTCAAGTAATACATAGATCTTTAGTTTAAATTACTTAGGTTTCACGTTTTTTATACAGGGAGTTCTTAAAATTGTGCCAATGTTTCCATTTAAATAAATGTGCATAAGTCAATTTTTGCAAATGGAACACCCTATTTTTTAGCTTACTAACGCGAAGATAATTAAATTTCCTATGTAAATGCTTAATAATATGTTACAATCCACATTTTTAGTGGTTTTGGAATTATGAGCAATTAAAATAAAAAATTTCTGTTTGTTTTAATGCGACATCATTTTTGAAAAGAAGGCTTCGACTGGGATTTTCGTTTGACTTTGATCTTTGTTACCAGTTGTTATTAGGTGCCTGTGTTCGTTGCTTAGCTATTTCTGTTTTTTTTTAAATAAAATTATTTTAATAATTGTTATTCGCCATTCTCAGATTATCAAGAATGAACGTAATTTTAAATAAGTTAACTAGAATATGACAACAGGGCTAAGATAAGTGTCAACTTCAAAATCATTTTGGTCAAAGCCTACTTTTTAAATTGGCAACAAAGCTCAAAGTTAAACGAAAATCCCAGTCGACGCCTTCTTTTCAAAAATAATGTCGCATTAACACAAACAGAAATTTTAATATTTTTTATTTAAATTGCTCATAATTCCAAAACGACTAAAAATTTGGATTGTAACATATTAGGCATTTACATAGGAAAGTTAATTCTCTACGCGTTAGTAAGCTAAAAAATAGGGTGTTCCATTTGTAAAAATTGACTTATGCACATTTATTTAAATGGAAACATTGGCACAATTTTAAGAACTCCCTGTATAAAAAACGTGAAACCTAAGTAATTTAAACTAAAGATCTATGTATTACTTGAAAGCTTACCAAATTTTAAATGTTTACCTTTATTAGTTTCAGAGTTACTAAACTTTCTTCTCGGAGCGTTTTTACACACAAAAATCCTTTTATAATTCATATCTCAAAAACGGTTAGAGATAGTAATAGATGATTATTAACAAAAGTTATTTAGATTTTAATAAGGTAATCAAAAATGCTAAAATATACAGGGTGTTCCATTTGAAATAGCAAAGTTGGCTTTAGCTTCCGGTATAACCGGAAGTAATAAAAACGTCAAAATATAATGTTTTAAAAGCTCTAAGCCAATTATGCCTGCTATCAAATTTTCAGAAAGATCAGTTTACTCGTTTCCGAGATCTTCTAATAGGCCACTCAACGTGAATCATCCTATATCAATGTGGATTTTTTGATGAATACTTATTAAAGCTGAACTTGTTGTTCGCTCTTCACCTGAATGATTTTTCAGATGTGTTTTTAATCTTTTTAAAGTGGAAAAACGTCTTTCTGCTGAAGCTTTAGTTACTGGGAGGAAGATTTGTTATTTTATTTGGCGCGTTATTGATAGCGTTGCCGTCAAAGATTTTTTAGGTTGCCCAATTATAGTTTATATCTTCTTTTTTTTGGATTTCGGGAGGGGCCCGGGCCCCCTGCCCCCTGCCCCTCCCCTGGCTACGCCACTGACCTGATTAGTAAATTACAAATTAAAGTAAGCGGGTCAGTATGATTGTAAGAAAATTATTTCTGTCAAAGTCATGTATGGCACAGTCAAATTTGCTGGTTAGTAAATTATTATTAAAATTCTTTGTGCAACCTGACATATAACTCAAAAACATGGATGGACACTTTTAATCAGAACGTCAAGATCTATGAAATAATAAAAATTCAGAAAAATAGCCGAAAACCATTTTCCATAAGCTTTGCGAGGGGTCCCTTGACCCTCAACCGTTTGAATTTCGTTAACATTGCTAGAATCAACGAAAAATAATTTTAATTCCTATTTATTTTTTTACTTAATTCGTTAAACTGAACTAGTTGCTTGATGAGAAGTACAGTGGCTGTCTGACGAACATACAGACAAAGGTACAGGGCTATATTGCATTGTGTTATAGTCGTTACAATTCAAGTATAGTCGGGAGCTGGTTCGGTCACATTCGGGGCATGATCGTTTTTTCTTTTTATTACGTCGGAATAGGTCATAGGCGCATCTGTAAAAAAAATTGTGTATTATATAATTTAAGTGAAGCGTTACAGTAAAATTTTATACAGGGTGTTCCAAGTTAAGTGCGCACTATTGCTAACTCTTTTATTATTATAGATACAAAGTTGGTTAAATTAGCAAAGTAGTAACATTTTTTCTGCTGATTAAGATAGTAAAAACAAAAAAACAATTGAATACAGCATTTCCGATTAAATGAGAAAAATGCATTTTTTTTAAACGGAACACCCTGTATATTTTTGACACAAATGTTTGCAAAGCGTCTACAGAATAAAAAAGTTCATATGCAAAACAAAAGCTTTATTCGGTGCGTCAGTAGATTATTCTGCTGTCAACAAAAGTAAGCATTTATGTTATTGTAAGTGATTGAACTGGTCTGTGATTTTAGATTTTTTGGTAAAAATATTACAAAATAGTGTTCACACATTTAGAAAAATGCGATATGTTAGAAGCGTATTTTGTATGCAGAAAAAATAGTTTCCGGGTACAGGAACAATATTTCCAAATGTATCCTGAACGTGATCATCCAAACAGAAGGAATTTTTTAACGCTGAATAGAAAATTTAGAAGTAACGAAGGAGTCTTTTCAAAGGCTAGAACTAAACGCCAGTTTATAATAAGTGAACAAGTAGAAGTAAATGTGTTGGCATATATTGAAGCATACAACATTAATTCAACCAGAGATTTGGCAAGGGACAGTGGTTTAAGCTCAGTTACAATATGGAGAGTTTTAAAAAAATATAAGGTTGTACCCCATAAGTACCGACCAGTGTAAACATTATCACCTGGGGACTCTGAAAGGAGACTACATTTCTGTCAATTGTTTGTTAAAATGTGCATGCAAAATCCTAACTTTTTAAGGCACATTTTTTGGAGCGATGAAGCCAATTTTTCAAACAGGGGTATGTTTAATCGTAAAAACATGTATTGTTGGTCTAGAGAAAATTTGTTTCTTGCACAGCCACCTTGTGTAAAAAGTAAATATGGCAATAATTAGATTATTCTTAGTTTTAGGCCAATATTGCATATGAACTTTTTTATTCTGTAGACGATTTGCAAACATTTGTGTCAAAAATATACCGTTTAAAAAAAATACATTTTTCTCGTTTAATCGGAAATGCTGTATTCAATTGTTTTTTTTTGTTTTTACTATCTTAATCAGCAGAAAAAATGTTACTACTTTGCTAATTTAACCGACTTTGTATCTATAATAATAAAAGAGTTAGCAATAGTGCGGACTTAACTTGGAACACCCTGTATAGGGTGATTCCTAAGTTGATACTTCTTTTTTAGCTGTGTATAGAAAGCATTAAAATAAACAACATTTTCAAATACTGTTTTTCAAAAAACTTAAAAATAAGCGAGATACAGAAGTAAAAAAAAGTGCGGGCCTGGTTATCAAAACGTAGCCTGTTATACTTTTAGTACAGTCATTTGGTGAGAAATATAGTGGTTACCTGGAAAGTTTTCCGGGAGTTTTAAAAATTGGCAATTTTATAGATTTTGAGGTGCTCTTTCCGAATTTTGACTTTGCCACCTCGTATTTTTGCCGCTCGCGCCGCTATATTGAAAAAATGGCGCCTAAAAGCAGTTTTTTACCAATATCTCCTTTCCGACTCATTTTAAGATAAAAACAGTTATATACAAAATGAAACTAGAGACAATTGCCTTTAATTTATGTATCTACCTTTTACGTTTTAATTTACGCGTACGAGAGCCGCAAAGTGTACTACAACGCGCATTTTGGCCCACCATACCACCTTCAGGTAGAGTAAATGGCGCGTTTTTTTTTTAATGTGGTATCCCCAATAGGCCTAATCCACATGCAATTTAATGTGCTAAAATTTAGCGTATTCTCCTTCGCTTTATTGCTCTCGATGGACCAGGTGTTGCAAATTCATCGTCTGTAGTACCAATCGAAACGTCACAGACCGGTATTTCATCTACATCATCCGCAATGGGAGTATCAATTTCATCGCAATCCTCTTCGTTCTCGACTTGATCATATGTTTGCTCAATTATAGTCTCCGTTTCTTCTTCATCATCGCTATCTGGTGATGGAACTTGCGAGTTACCACAGGTACCGCTACAATTCGTTTATATAACAGAGCACTTTAACTCAGCCTTTCTGCATCCACAAGCTTTCTGACATCCTTTTTTGCATTTGCAAGAAATAAGTTTTAAGAAGCTTTCTGGAGCTGGGGGCTCGAGTATGGTGACAGGAATTAGCCCATTCTTGTTTTTTTCCACCCCCATTGCTCTGAATTTTGTTCATTCCCATACCACTGCTGAACCTGGTGGTAAGTTCGGAACGAATGTTGTCGTGCTGCTGCTGCTGCTTCTGTTGGTGGTAGCGACGCAATATTAAATTTACTTTTATATGCTGATGTTGTGAAGCATGCATATCTATAGTTGTTTAAAGATATAATTTTTTTACTTATTGAATTACTGTAGCTGTATAATTCAAGAAGAAAGCGTTCTCCAGCTTTAGAAATGATCTCTGGATCCGCCTGTGGATTTTTTAATACTTGATTAATCTTGTTTAAATCTGGATTTTTTCGGAGCACATTAATAAATCTTATTTTTCCTTGATCAAACAATGGCGATGTTGTATCGCAGCCACTGAAGGCATGCAAGAATAAAATATGATCTGCGGCTGCTTTATCTATAATACTTTTAGTAGAATATATTTGTTGACAATTTTTTTTCCCCTGGTTTGAGAAAATATATGTTTGAGCGCCTAGAAAGAGCCGTCAAAAGAATAAGAAGATTTACACTCACAAATATAATAAGTTATAATTAAATGCCACAGGTTGCATGAATAATGAGTAATGACCAAAGCGCGCGTTGGAGTATACTTTGCGGCGCTCGTACGCCAAAACTATTGACTTTATGAAAAAAAGGTAATTGTCTCTAGTTTCATTTTGTATATAACAGTTTTTATCGTAAAATGAGTCGGAAAGGAGATATTGTCAAAAAACTGCTTTTTGACGCCATTTTTCCAATATCCATTTTTTTCCATCACTAGAATATTGCTCTCATGTCTGGAGCTCTGCACCCAAGCACACCCTTCGGCTACTGGATTCCATTCAAAGGAGAGCCGTTCGTCTGATCGGCGACCCCGAGCTGACCAAGACCCTCGATAGCCTGGAGCATCGAAGACAGGTTGGTGATTTGGCTCTCTTTTACAGATATTTCCATGGCAGGTGTTCGACTGACATTGCCCACTTGATTCCACCTAGAGCAATTCAAAACAAAAATACACGGCAAACCACTGCCGCTCATCCATATGTTGTTCAGCTTAGTACTCCTCGAACTTTATTATTCAAGAATTCTTTCATCTGGAGAACGTCATTTTTGTGGAATGATCTTCCTGAGGTCGTGTCCCAATGAATACAATCTTCAACGTTTCAAGACCAACGTTAATCGCTTTTTCCTACAGTGCAGGTGTTTTATCATAAAAAAAAAAAAAAAATGGCGGCGCGAGCGGCAAAAATACGAGGTGGCAAAGTCAAAATTCGGAAAGAGCACCTCAAAATCTATAGAATTACCAAAAACTCCCGGAAAACTTTCCAGGTAAAACTACCAAATGACTGCTGTACTATTTATGTTGTTTGTCTTATTAGTCATGCAGTTTACGGGTCGGTGGTCAGTTATTTGGCAATCCACTGCGGTGTGTTTTTCTAAAGTAAGTGAATTACGGTGAATGTCGTCACAAAAACATTGTTTAAGTTGGGCAGGTCCATATTTGATCCATAGTGTAATAAATAAATGTAAGTACCTTATTTTTGAGTTTTTTGAAAAAGGTATTTGAAAATGTTATTTATTTTAATGCCTTCTATACACGGTTCAAAAACAATTATCAACTTAGGAATCACCCTGTGTGTGTATTAAAAACATTGGGTTCTTTCTTGACCCGAAACCTAGCTAATGTTGATGAATAAACTGACCCCAAAAAAGGACTATTTTGTAAATAAATGTTACCGCGTTTGCGATGTAATGCACCGACAAACTTAGTGAATTATCTATAATACTAGACACACAACTGCCAGTTGTATATATATTTTTTTATTGTAAATTAAATGTGCGCTTTAAACCAAAATATTAATAATGAATAAAAAATAAAATTAAAAAGTTTTTCTAAAATTTTATCCTATTCCAATTCCCAGAAATTTTGTTAATGTAATTCTTGTTTAGGAATCGTTTATTTAGAACTACGAATAAATTATCCTATTTTTACCAATACTTTTTATTAAAAATTTAAGTCCGGCCCTGACCAAACTTTAAGTTCTATAAAATTAATGTTACTAGAAATGACGTGTGTCATCATCGGCCATTAAAAGCTTGCATGAAATAGTAGTATATAAGCTTAAGGTTTAATTTTTAAGTAAGGTAATGATAAGAAGCTTTCTTACAGCACACATAATATTATGTTATTACCTGGCGTGCAGGATATGGGCACAAGGTAGAGCTTCCAGAGAATCAGCTTCCAAACCATAGGGGGAGCCACAACCGGCGCAGTTTAAATCTAAATCGTGTTGCAATCGGAAAGCTACTCTTTCGTGGTGCAGTTTGTTGTTTTCGTCGCCTAATGCGTGGTATATTTTGGAGAGGCGTATTCTAACTGCTCGTACCAGCAGCTGAAATAAGTAATAAAAAGCATTTATCGATAGTATCAGTAGTAAATTATTTTATTATTTTTCAGAATTTTTTGAATAACATAACGAACTTTTTAAATAAATTATCTTCATTACAAAGTCGACCTGCAGTGGAACCACCGACAATCGTTTTACGGAAATATATCGATTTAATCGAATCGCCACAAAGCGACTGACAAGTAAATCACGCTAAAGCTTGTCGATGAGTAATTTAACCTCAAAATTAGTTTTGTTTGGGTTTGTTTATGTTGTTTTTCGGCAAAATTTTTTTTAAATTGTTTGCCATTCTTTCACACACGGTAAGTAGAAATATTGGTATGATGAATAAATCTCTGACCCAAATTATTTGTAATGATGGAAGAAATTTCATTAATGCAGTTCGACATCGAATATTGGCTTTGTACTGAAATATCTACGCTTTGCCCCATGAGCCTCTGGTAACTGCCAGTAGCGAAAAATTGCAGTGCCGCAAATATTCTTGTCCGTGGGGACAATGCACCTCTTCGCGGAATATTCCTCATGTGGGGCAATAGCATATCCACCAGCATTTGTGCCTGTGTCTTAGTCAGTCGGTATCTTCGTCTAAATTCCACGTCGTCCACAGTAAAAAGATTAAATGAGTCCCACATTCGCATACTCTGCAAATTAAAACGTCGTAGACGTAACCTACGTCTCTCGCGGTCCATTAAAATATTTACTGGTAACATTTGTTGTTAATAAACTATAATAACTCACAAAATAATAAACGATCGAAACTCTTCAAATATTTAAAAACGACCATAAACGCGTGAAAACAAACAAAAATATAACCTATTTTATTATTCTTTTTTTCTGTAAATTATTGGCCTTTAATCATAACCTAGGAAACATAGGGAATGTTTTTAGAATGGATTATAAGTCTTTATCGACAGAGCGGAAACACCCGAATAGATGACGATTTCGGTAAAGCGATTGACTGTGGTACGAATTTTCGATCGCTTCGACAAGAGAGTCGTCGACTTCTCCTTGTCGATCCGATTTAAAAGCGATTGTTCGTGGTTCCGCCACAGGTAGGTTAAATCTATGATTTTGTGGTGATATAGATTCCCAAATTTAATTTGCATTTAAAATAAACAAGTTTATTATTACTATATATATAGCCGGTTCTATAACGTTCTACGCCTTCCGGTTCCCACTTTCCATGCTTGTCGGTTTTCCCATTCTCTTGGCTGTAAGTTTTGTTCTGACATGGCTCTGCGTATTCCATCGATCCAGGTTGACCTCGGTCTCCCCTATTTCGTCTCTCAGTTGGAGTCCAGTTTAGTATTTGTTTGGGGAGCCGCTCATCGCCCATCCTCTCTACGTGTCCGTACCAAATCAGTTGTCGCTGGTCTATGTCATCCAGTATTGTCTTCTGTACGTCCATCATCTCTCGAATTTGTCTATTGTTTATTCGATCCATTCTAGATTTTCCAGCAGCTCTGCGCCAGAAATCCATCTCCAAAACAAGCAGTCTATGTTCTAAGCTTTTGTTCAACTGCCAGGTCTCGCATCCATATAATACGACACTCTTAAAAATAGCGTCATACAGCATTTTTTTCTTTCTTTGGAGATTAGGTTTGACCACAGTATTGAGTTGAGACAGCCAATTACTTTCTTTCCTTTCATTATTCGATCTTCTACTTCTTTTAGTGTCCGGCTCGTCTTTTCAATTTTAGTTCCTATAGATACGTGTATTCGTCACATGGCGCTATAAAGTTGCTGTGATCGATTTTAAGGTCTTGTGTTTCTCCACCAACGCATAGGTATTGTGTTTTACTAAAATTTACCATCAGACCCCATTCACCATACTCTTTAAGTAACCTTCTAGTCATAAATTCCAGATCTTCTTTGCCTTGTGCTACTACAACCTGGTCATCTGCAAAATGAAGCGTGTACAAGTTTTTGTCATTCCCAAGTTCAATTCCCATTCTGTGGCATGATCTTCGCCATTTTATCAGCACTTGGTTAAGATATATCTTAAAAAGAGTTGGAGACAGACCAAGGTCCTTAGATAGATAGGTTGTCTGGTAACATGGGGGCGGAAGCGACGATGAGCGGGGTGTCCGCGTCATCACGAGGAACTAATACATTTGTTTACATCTGATTTGTATGTGTTTTAAGCTAGATACAACGCAAAAAAGCGGTTTTCAGTGTTATTTGTGTGTTTAACGTTAAATTCTAAAGTGTGAATATATTTGTTTTTAAACTGATAATAACATTTAGTGGAAAAACTATTAAAAATACTGAATTTTCATCAAAGTTTTCTTCTTCTTCTTTTTCTATTTCGTTTGGGTGGCCTTAGTGGTCAAAGTTTTAATTTTGTGTATTTTAAGGTTAGTTTATTAAACTAGATTCTCACGCTAAATCGTTAGTTTCAAACGAATTCTGTGATTATTTATTTAGATAATGGGTGGTGGCAATGTTTGTAGCATAGCTACATGCAAAAGTAACTCCAAGGGGCCAGATCCAGATGAAAAAGATAATTTTTTTTACATTTCCAAAAAACCCCAATATTTTGAAAGATTGGATTAGAAAATGTTGCCGAAAAGACAATTGGACGCCTCAACACAAACGATTATGCAGTAAGCATTTTCTTTTAACCGATTACGATGACGAAGTTCAAGCTAGGATAATGAATTTCCAACCAATGCATTTAAAAAAATATATTTTTCAAATATCAAACAATCGATTAAACCATATTTTCAGAAATATTTTTATACCACCAATACATTTTGATAGTGATTTAAAATGAAAGTGTGGTGGGGTGTGGTTGGTTAACTTAGTATAGTTATCTCTAAGTTAACCTAAACTAGAAATACCCAACAAACAGGTATTAAAATAAAATAAACAATATTATTACTTGCAAATCCATGCCTTCACAAACAATTTAAAAGAGAATAAATTCAGTTCTTAAAGATCACTCTGGTGTATCATTACTACATCCCCTTTACACCCTTTGCATGGAGTACATCACTAAAAGTATTTTTAAATTTATGGTATAAGTGTAGTTTTATTTCTCGCAATTTCCACAATTCCTATATATGATAAAACGTGTTTTTTTAAATATACATTTTTTGACACTATCAAGTCCAATTCTTTTAATAATTTTAGCACTTGGACCTATAATGTTTCTGGGGCTATTTTCTGATAGACCTATTTAATCACAATATTAATATAATAAGGTATTTATTAAAAGATTTTTTTATATATTACCGCAATCATAAATTCTTCAATAAAAGAAAATCAAACAGAAAAATATTTTGTTACGATAATAGTAATGATTTGTAAAAAGCGTTTTAAGGGCTAGATTCAGTTTATTTCCCCTCTTAAATAGGGTTCGTCCATCGGGACTATATTTCTTCATTTCTATATATGTATGATTTACACTTGCCTCTTTAAAGTTGCGGTAACTACGTGATTCGTGATCATGTACCAGAAGTTATATTTTTTAAATTTAAGCTATGTAAAAGAGTCACAATATCTCAATATTGGCTGAGAGATTTATGGCACACCTACACACAATTTGTCGACAAATGATATTTAAAAAAACACGTTTTAAATTACATTTCCAAACTCCTTAGCTTGCATTCGTATATCAAGAGATTTTAAAAAGTTCCTCTAAATGACGCATTCCCGCGCATTAAATGCGAACATCTGATTGGTCCAAAGTTACCAGACAACCTATCTATCTAAGGACCTTGGAGACAGACAGCATCCCTGTCGAAGACCCTTTGACACTTGAAAAGGCTGCGACAAGTTATTACCCGTCTTTATCCGAGAGCCGGCTTGACGGTAGAATTGTTTTATGGCCGATATTATTTTTTCGTTTATCGTGAAATGCTCTAGTACCTGCCATAATTTCTTTATAGGGACTGTATCATATGCCTTCGTTAGGTCGACAAATAATAGATAGACCTCTCTCTATTACTATATTGCATTATTATAATAAGATTGGCAAATAAATATTAGGCCATGTTAGTTCTAGAACAATCTATGATAAAACTCATCTGCAACATATTTGAAGACCACATACCACAGATATAGCATAAACAGCTGATACTGATTCCATTAAAAAGTTCTGAATTAAGTATAGTGGACCGTAGCAAGCTCAAGCAATATTATTACATCACTGATGAGGATATGGCAATCAGTGGCGTATCCAGAAAATATGTTCGAGGGGGCTCATATTTTTTAACCAGGTTTTTTAGGGTTTACCATATTGATATGTTTATACATAATATAATAATGTCGGGTTGCATAAGGATTTTTAACAATAATTAACTAACCAGCAACTTTGACTGTGGCATAAATGACATTGGCAGAAATAGTTTTCTTACAACCAAGGTGGCCTGGTTAACTAAATTCTTGATTTACTGTTAAGACAACTTTGATTTTGACAAAATAAGGCCTGCCAATGTCATTAATGCCACAATAAAAGTTGCTGGTTAGTTAATTATTGTTAAAAACCTTTACAATATTTATCCTTCAAATTAACCGAATTTTATAGCAACAACTTTCAAGGTGCGTAATCAGATGAAAGTAAAAACTATTTTATTGTAATTTTTTATAAACTTTTTCAATTTAATAAAAATATTTTTCCTTGCTACATTTCTGCTAAGCCTGTTTTTAAAATAAAAATATCCAGGTTTTTGTAATGTATTTTTACTATATTTATTATTTATAAAATTAATTAAGCGAAAGGCAAAAGCAAAACATATACAGGGTGATTCACGTTGAGTGGCCTATTAGAAGATCTCGGAAACGAGTAACCCTATCTTTCTAAAAATTTGACAGCAGGCATAATTGTTCTTGGGCTTCTAAAACATTATAATTCGACGTTTTTATTACTTCCGGTTATACCAGAAGTTAATGCCAACTTTGCTATTTCAAATGGAATACTCTGTATATTTTAGCATTTTTGATTACCTTCTTAAAATCTAAATAACTTTTGTTAATAATAATCTATTCCTATCTCTAACCGTTTTTGAGATATGAATTATAAATGGATTTTTTTGTGTAAAAACGCTCCGAGAAGAAAGTTTAGTAACTCTGAAACTAATAAAGGTAAACATTTAAAATTTTGTAAGCTTTCAAATAATACATAAATCTTTAGTTTAAATTACTTAGGTTTCACGTTTTTTATACAGGGAGTTCTTAAAATTATGCCAATATTTCCATTTAAATAAATGTGCATAAGTCAATTTTTGCAAATGGAACACCTTTTTTTTAGCTTACTAACGTGTAGAGAATTAAATTTCCTATCCAAGTGCCTAACATGTTACAATCCACATTTTTAATGGTTTTGGAATTATGAGCAATTTAAATAAAAAAATTTTAAAATTTCTGTTTGTGTTAATGCGACATTATTTTTGAAAAGAATATTTCGACTGGGACTTTTGTTCGGCTTTGAATGAGAAATAGCTAAGCAACGAACATAGGCAGTTAATAACAAATGGTAACAAAGCTCAAAGTCAAACGAAAATCCCAGTCGAAGCGTTCTTTTCAAAAATAATGTCGCATTAACACAAAAAGGAAATTTTAAGATTTTTTATTTAAATTGCTCATAATTCCAAAACGACTAAAAATGTGGACTATAACATATTAGGCATTTAGATAGGAAATTTAATTCTCTACACGTTAGTAAGCTAAAAAATAGGGTGTTCCACTTGCAAAAATTGACTTATGCACATTTATTTAAATGGAAACATTGGCATAATTTTAAGAACTCCCTGTATAAAAAACGTGAAACCTAAGTAATTTTAACTAAAGATCTATGTATGACTTGAAAGCTTACAAAATTTTAAATGTTTACCTTTATTAGTTTCAGAGTTACTAAACTTTCTTCTCGGAGCGTTTTTACACAAAAAAATCCTTTTATAATTCATATCTCAAAAACCATTAGAGATAGGAATAGATTAATATTAACAAAAATTATTTAGATTCTAATAAGGTAATCAAAAATGCTAAAATATACAGGGTGTTCCATTTGAAATAGCAAAGTTGGCATTAACTTCCGGTATAACTGGAAGTAACAAAAACCTTAAAAGATAATGTTTTAAAAGCTCAAAGCCAATTATGCCTGCTATCAAATTTTTAGAAAAATAAGTTTACTCGTTTCCGAGATCTTCTAATAGGCCACTTAACGTGAATCAACCTGTATATTATATCCAACTGACAGAAAATTAAAACAAATAAGCTAAAATATAATGGGAAGACGTGTTTATTTAAATGCAGGCTGAGTGAAGTCCTATTAGTATATGTAGAATGGACCATCGGAAAATTCATTCTTAGAGGTTGTCGACATCAAACAGCTTGACCGGCATCTACCTGGCCCGACAAGACAAAAAAAATGTAGCCCCCCCTATAAATTGATGGCAATCCATAAGTAGTTTTCTTGCACCTTACACCTTATCCAGAAATTTTTTTAAATGCAGTTTTAATAATAAGAAGGTTTTGCAATAGTTATTATACTCTACCAAATTGTAAATAAATCTTCTAAAAAAACCATGGCATACAACTCTTACCTTAGCACCAATAGAACTTGCCACCTCCAGTAATCTAGTGTTAAATTCTAACGGTCTACAATTACAAATTTTATGTTGAAGCCTCAGAGCTTCTAAGCACCTCGCTGCTCCGTCCATGGACTCCATTTGTATAACTCTGTCGCCCATCGCGGCGGCCGAACCCATGGCAGCTTCGTATTGACGAAAGGCTTTCTGCCAACATTTAATAAATTAATATAATAATACAATGGATGGTATCTTAGAAAATTAAATTTATAGAATTAGCATTATTTGTTCATTACACATTTTTTCTATTCCCACATGGAAATTTGTCCTTTCCTTTACACTTAAGTTACGAGTAAAGTAGGCTATTCCAGTTAACTGTTCGGGAATATATCATATTCATCCTAGATAGGTAATGAAACTGACCAATCACAGTAGTCAATTACAGAGAAGTCTTTGTGGTTTATAAAAGTACTGACCAATCACAGTATATTATTTTTACTGAGGCTCCGCCTTCTTTTTCAAGACATTAAATTATATAATTTAAATGCTTATGGTACAATTTGTTATTAATTTGTGTCTGTTATTAATTTGTTCAATATAATAAAATCTAGACGCATTTATAATAGATTTATCAATAATGCAATCTGATGAATGTGCATAGAAAATTAATTTCATGTAGCATCATTTATCAGTTGGTTTTTCGATAATTAACTTAACGCTTCGATAGTCCAGACGTTAGAGCGTACGACTATGAAACCAAGGGTCGTGAGTTCGAGTCTGGCAACCTACAAACTTTTTTTTACATTTTTTAGCATAAGGTCGTAGAAAACATATACTGTTATATATTGCCCTCGGAAGTTTGAGCACTCCGCCTATGGCGTCATGTTCAATTTACTTCCTCGTGCGATATGGACATTATATCCACTCTTGTAACAACCACTATTGCGTTTGGCGGTGTGTAGTAGTAACCTTTATGCCCCTTTATGGGATAGCAAAGAGAGAGCATATATAAGACGCATAAGTATTACTAAAAATCACGGTATGGTATGGCAGCTCAGTGGTAGAGCTGTCGCATTAGACCGCAAGTGACCCAAGTTCGATCCTCGGGACGGGTGTACGCCTAATAAAAAAAGTATACCCAAGATTTATTTATTTATTTATTTATTTCATACACTGTTTTACAGTTTTCCAGTTACAAAACAGGTAGAAAACAGAATTTAATTAAGTAAAAATTAAAATAAATTATTTAACAATTAACATAAAGATTAGCAATATTTAAATTTATAAAACTACTAACAATACGGTAGTAATAAGAGAAGAAATAATAAAAAAAAGTAATTACATACGTAGTATAGGTACTAGTGATAAAAATGTCTTTTGACAGCGCTTAAGCTACAATTAAAGACATCATAGGCATGGACATTGTCATTGTAACATGTACACATCCTATTGATGGGAGAATATTTGAAGACATTGGTTCGTGAAGGTGGTAAGTAGAAGGTATATAAGTTTTGGGCATTTAGAGAAGGAATTCTAAAGTTCAGTTTGTGCGGCAGCTTTTCAAAATAATATTGTTATTGAGCAGTTTATGTAAAAATAACTGCGTAGAACATGTGCGTCTATCATGTAATCTAACAAACGAGAATCTTTGCAGCAGCTGGTCATGAGGAAAACCTCTGTCGGGATAAACTCCATCAGATCTATACCACAAAGCTTTCAAAAAACGTCTCTGAACGCTCTCAATATTGTCAATGTCGACTTTATAAAACGGAGACCAAATGATTGAAGAGTATTCCAATTTAGATACAACAAGAGAACAATACAAAGTTACTACTTTAAGAGGTAAGAATGCAGTATGATACTGCTTAACTCCCGAAAACGACCCATTGAGGGCCTTACGGATAAACCAGTGCATACGCGTGGTCCGGATTTCACGTAAAAAACTTTAGGTCCCGTCTGGCTCACATCATCCAGACAACCCAGACGTTCAGCAAAATGGATACAATAAGCCATTCGGCTTCAGTATACTGACAGCCGCCTTGAACCAACCAACCAACTACTAAAAAAGTAAATGAATTTGATTTTTAATTTTAAAATGCTTCGTAAATTTAAAACTGCTCTTGTGATAATATTACTGTATTTGATTTTATTGATATACTTACATTAATATCAGACTTTTTTCTATAAATATCACCCATAATTCTTATACTCCTCGCATAGGTAGCTTGATCACCAGAGACTAAGGCAAGTCGTGTGGCTTCCTTAAAATAATAAAAAAAAAAATTATCTGGACATTGATAAACAAACTCAGTCCAAAATATTCTGGAGCGGCTCGATATCTTGAAAACTGTATGATTCAGAAAAAACAAAAAGTTTTATTCCCATGAAAACTGTTGCATTTTTCCATTATATAAAATAACCCTAATTGACTAGACCCGATTTTTTTTTACACAACAAACCCGGCCCCCTTCTCTAAATCGTTACTACTACGCCACTGTATATGAAAGAATCCAATGCAAGGTTTGATAGTTGATTCGCCTTATTTTTCTTAAGGGTACAACAATCTCAAAAACAACAAAAATTGAGATGCGGCGTTTTTACTTTACGATATAATACAGGGTGATTCCTAAGTTGATACTTCTTTTTTAGCTGTGAATACAAGGCATTAAAATAAACAACATTTTCATATACATATGCTATATCTTTTGCATTGAGTTGATTCCTACTGATGGCGTTACTGAGTTTTCATCGCGGTTTTTATTTCTTAAAAATGCCTTGGAAGAACAGTCTTGCTGTACTTGGAGTTGCTTACAGGTTATGGCTTTCTGATGAGTTCTAACAAGAACGAAACAGCCTGTCATTGTCTACCTGTGCCACAGGGAACTCATTACCTTTGGCGTCACTGTGTACTTTAATGCAAAAGATAGATGCACCACTTGTCCGCCTGCCGCTAAAAAACTTTTTTCTATTTACTTATACGGACGCTAAACTCTCTACTTTATTTTCAAATACCTTTTTTTAAAACAATTCAAAAATAAAGTAGGTACTTACATTCATTTAATACACTACGAATCAAATACGGTTCTGCCTAACTTAAGAAAACATTAAGAAAACGTATGGGTGTTGGATGAGCCCGCAAGGGAAAGCGTTCTTCGTATAATCTCGAAGCACTTGGCCACATTCACAGTAAATTACCACCTTATCTACTAATTCATTTTAAAATTTTACCATTTTCACGTATCATAACTTAAAATTAACTTGCTTCAAAAAAACCCACCGCACCGGATTGTTCAACACTACCCGTATGACTGAAGAGATAAGAAAAACAACAGAAACTATAGCGGGGTATATTTTGATGCCAGACCCGCACTTAGATTTTTTTCTTCTCTATCTCGCCTATTTTTGAGTTTTTTGAAAAAAGGTATTTGAAAAAGTTGTTTATTTTAATGTCTTCTATACACAGCTAAAAAAGAAGTATCAACTTCGGAATGACCCTGTATACATTGACATTAAGCAAATTAAGAATAAAAAGAAATTAAATGTTTATCGCATAAAAAATTGCTTAAATTTCAATAAGAAATTCGGAAAATATTTTCATTTTAAATTTAATTTAATACTTACAGAACAGTAATCGTGTGCGTCACCCAGTTCACCCTGTTTTCGAAGTGCTGATGCCATTTGAAGAAGGGCAGCTCTGAAAACATATACCTTTGCATTAGCGCTAATACCCTAAGGCCATTATCACAATTATATCATAATTTATCATAAGTATCATAACCATTTATTATGAGGAACAATTAAAGGTTTTTTCAACGTTATGAATTTATTGCGGAGTGGGTCAATTACGCTGTTCGTTTCGTCAAATACATATTTGGCGAATGAAATAATTGTGTTATAATATTTTTCGACTCGCGCGCGGTAAAGTACATTTTACCGCGCTCTTGTAATAATATGTTTATATTTTATTTTACAGGGTGTCCTTGAAATGACTGTACAACGCTTCACCACAAATTATTTAACCAAAAATAAGGCAATCTAGGCAACCTTACCTATAGGCGATGTTACTTCGCTTTTCCGCTACAGGGCGCTAACGTTTTGAATTGAATATCGTTTTTCCGGAATAATTTGTAAACTCCTTTATCGATTTCCACTAATTTTGGGAATAAGAATGGCCACTATTAACAGCGTGTTTTGATGTATGCGTCATCTTTCTTTAATACCTGCAAATTTAAAAATGTCGTGTGATTGGTAAATAAAGGTTTGTTTTTTTGTTACCCCCCATAAATGACTTTTTGTCTCTTGTAGAATTTTAGCCAGGCAGTTTCTCTACAAAAAAATTATTTACGGTAGGTACCTTGTAATTCATCATTGCTCTTTATTCAGAACGAGAAAATTTGAAAATTTTTTAAATTCTAAATAACTAACAACTAATTTGATTTTTATAACAATTGTTCGAAATGTTCATCGTGTTCCTGAAAACATAAATTAATTCTTTTGAAAAAATTAAACAGTACTTTGGGCATCGTGTCAGGCTTGTTTTTAAAATAATCTGCTGCCATAATAATTCTTTACAATTACTCGCTTCCATAGCGATGGGGGAAGCATACTTGATTTAAGAGCGCCCGCAGAAAATAGTCAAGAGGTGTTAGACGGAGCGCCACCTTATTTTAGTATTAACGTACGAAAACTTGTAAATAAAAGAACAAAGAGAACAAACCCGTAATTCGGCCACCCAGATATCCCAAAATTAGTGGAAATCGATAAAGACGTTTAGAAATTTTTTTTTAAAAAAACGATATTAATTTGTAAAGTTTAGCGCTTTGTAGCGTCAAAATGAAGTAATATTGCATATAGGTAAGTTTACCTAGATCGCCTTATTTTTGGTTAAGGAATTTGCGGTGAAGCGTCGTACGTCATTTCAAAGATACCCTGTATATAAAATTTCCTTTTTAATTTACTATATAATGTAGCAGACTCGTACAAAGAAGATTCTTTGCAAAATAAAAAACTGAATGCTCAGAACATTCTAAAAAGCTCTAGTACCCCATATAGTAGTACTGAGCAATCACCAATCTGAGGTCTCTGAAAACCATATCTTAGTAATATTTGCACCATGAGTTAACAATTTTTTTTGTCATTAAGTGATAAATGAAGAAAATACCTGTTATTAATTATTTAATTTTTTAAGTTACATCTATACAAGTAATTTCAGGAGGAAAATATTTGTCCATCAATAATTAATTGTCTTTTCTTTTTCTATGGTAATAATATTGCTTTCTGTGATTATGTGTATATAAAATAGGAAGGAGCATGCGCAATATGTAGTATAAACAAATAATTTTTATCAGCTGATACCATGACGCATCATGATGTGAGCAGGGCCAAGTTCACAAAAGAGCCCCCATTCCTTTGTGCCCCGTGCTCTTTCGTTCATGTTTTGTGATTATTTTCGTGTATTTTTGTGGAATTTTGAAGTGTGGTGTTGTTTTTATGCAAAGAAACTATTTAGGACAATTTACGTGTTCTTATAAACTGCACCTGTGGTTAATACAGTGTTTTTTACGTGCCGTCTACATCATAACCCTCATTTACGGGCCCTGTTCACTATTTATATGCACTACAAAATGATGTGAAATACGAAAACTCTTTATCCCCTTAGAGTTATCCATGAAATCACAAATCTTCTACATGTTATACACAATATAAGTATTGGTATATGACTAGGTACCGTTAAAGTGGTCCATATTATTCTTTTATTTTAAATATTCTTATTCGTATTATCAAAATACCTGTGATGTCTTGAATTCAGATCACCCAGCTGAAGGGATCGTGATAAATCATAAGCCTTAGAAGCATATTTGGCACTTTTGTCGGCATCCTGAAGGCGACTAAACAATTCCGATAAACCAACGTATACCTAAAAAGAATTAAAAATAATAATTAGTAAGTTGAATAAAAATAACAACCAATTTTTTCTGATATAGGAATTACAATTTGGCATATGTTGACATTCTTTTAGCAATAAGACGAGAAAGAATCTATATTGCCTTTTAGGGACTTCTCCCTTGCCGTTAGTGTAGGTTTAAGCAAGGCAACTCTGATACTTGTTCTGTACGATAGATCTATACTGTGTTTTATAAGTTTCACCGCTTTCATGAGGAATGAGTTGGTTTTCCGACTGAAGTCTCTCCGCCTACATTAAAGACATTCGTCACATATACAGGAGTCCCGCTAGGTAGCGCTGACTCGTAGGTATCGGTTTAGAGTCGAATAAAGATTTTCGTTTTATTTCGTCAGATCCATCCCTAGATGCGTTTCGCCATATCATGGTTCATCGGTAGAGCTAGGATTCGACGAAAGATACTATTAAAAGATTATCAATCTCATATATTTACGTGTCATGATTATTTATTTAAATGAATGAAAACATTACCTGTAGTTCCAACGCTGGATCGTGTACAGCCTGCGCTATTCTATGCGCATGCTGAAAACTATCCAAGGCCTTATTAAAACCAGCTAATTCTAGGTAGACAGATCCTACAGTCAAATGAACGTGGCCAGCTGTGGTACAGAGCTCGCATTCATTGTACAGCGAGTGTCGAGCATAGGCCAAGGCCCTGGAAATATACAAGCAGTAATAACTAATGTATAAGGAATATAAGAAATTATAGAAAATTGTTTAAATTATTGGAAGGCAGCTTTGTAACGAGTTCTTATGCCGCAGAATTCCTTTAAAATTAACTTTCAAGGTCCCTCTTCTGGTCATCGGGGGGTTGCGTATAATTAATTAACTACGCCCAAACAATTACTATAAAAAAAACACCAACCTATGTTTAAATTTTGGCGGAAAAAAGTGATCTGGTAACCTAATGTTTTCCCCCCCCCCCCCCTCTACTATTAAATTGCGTAGGGGTAGCTCATTAGATATACACAACCCCCATCATGAACAAAGGGCACTGGGTCATTAAATAACCTTAAAAGGAATTCTTCAGCGTGGCTACAAAAAGTAGTTACAAAAGCTGAAATGTCTTTTAATATAGGTTGCGCATGCGTGGCTGCAGAAAAGTTTCACAGAATCCCGGTTGTTTACCTACTTGCCACATCTTCATGCCAAATATGGAAAAATTATTGAAAGAATGGGGACTTGAGACGCAAATTATAGTGATTGTACGTAAGTACAAATTGTTTTTATTCTAGTATTGTTTTATTATAGTTTAACTACTCTAGGTATTGCTAGTTTTTTAATGTTACGGTTTGTGGTATCCATTTGCTAACAAATGAATCCCTAGAACTAGTTTTTTTACCCTAAATATTTCTGATTTGTTCAATTCTCTAAATCGAAGAGGTTATAAACTTATTTCTAAACTTAAATTGATAATTTTTTAAGGTATTTTGGGTCGTAGATTACGAATCTAAAAGCCACTCTCCTCGGAAATGCTTAGTTTTTAAAATAATCCTTCTTAAAGTGCCGTTTTGTAAAGTTTAGGTTTCGGAACCATATTTATTTAATAATCTGTGTGCAATTTTAAAACAGTAATTATTAATTATGCAATATTTCACATTGCCTATAGTCTATTTCAGAAAGGTGTACAGTACAAAAAGCTCATCATCATCAGGTATCCAAATGGACTACAAAGTGACCCAACGATAATTTAAGCCATTTTCATAATTTGGCATTGATGTCATTGCAAAATTCTTTATTTTCATCAAGTACAGATAGCACCACCCGGGTTTGGGTCGATTTATGGGTTTTGCCTATTGTTATCCATTCACAAACACTAAAAATGGTATGACAAAGGCGTGCATTATGTATTAGGTACACTAATTTTTTTTTAACATTATAAAAAAATACAGAATACAAGAAATACATTATACAGAAATTAAATTATAAAAATTCATAATATTCTACGTCATCTGATGAACTGTCATCTCCTCTTGGCGTTATAATTAACGCGTCGACGGTCCGATCGATCGGGTGGTCAAGATCCCACATATTCTCCTCTGCTTTAAAGACATGATGAACTACTTTTCGCCAGTTCTCTGGTGTCACTTCCCTAATGGCTTGATCAAGCAGTAACTTAACGTATTTTATTTTGATTGTCGTGTTGTGTCTTGCTACAAATCCTTTTACTTGCGTTATATAAGTTCTATAGGATTTAGTTCGTAATGATATGGCGGTGTGCGTAGCACAGTATACTATGTTTTTCAGCTATATCTTCCACGGCATATTTCATAAAACCATGTTTGTGTAAATTTGTTATAGCTAATAGTGCCTTCCTTAATCAAATTATCTTCTTTTTTTTTCTTTGGTTAGTTATCATAAATAATTTAATACACAAAATTTACCTGCGCCTATGGCCGACACCGAAATTGAGCCGAACTGGACGGAATTTCTAATTTTATTACTCTACACCATTCTGGAATAGACTATAGTTTTCTCGGAAACGGCCCTGGCAGCGAATGAAAAGATAAAAAGCCGAATTCGAAAGAAAGAGTATTTGACCGTTCCATTGTCATTATTTAAGATTTTAAGTTAAAATCGATAATTTATAAATTATTAACCAATCTTTAATTTATTAGTAAGAGTCGTAGATAAAGTATAGTAAGTATTACCTGTTGTAAAGCAATTACGCCAGTGGCGTAGCCAGAATTTTATTTCGGAGGGGGGCCCAAATGGGTAGAGAAAGCGACGAGCCAGCGCCGCAGGCAAATCGAAAATTTTTTTGGGTGCCACGCCCAAAAAACCTTTTTTTTGGACAATCAAAAAATGTCAAAATAAAAAAATACATACATTTAAAGAAACTTGTAGTGAGTTATACAAATACACTAATATAGGTAATATAACACAGATAATATACTTGTTAAACAAAAACTTCTTCATGAAATAAGCATAATTGAGAAAAAAAAATTAAAAATAAGGTATATTTTTATTTATTGAAAAAACAAAAATTAACCATAAACTTAAAGCACAACATATTTTTTTAACTAAAACTAAACCGTAATTCGTCGCCTTTTTTGACAAAATATATTGATTATTTACATATTAATGTGGATTTTTTGATGAATACTTATTAAAGCTAAACTTGTTGTACGCTCTTCGCCTGTATGATTTCTCAGATATGTTTTTAATCTTTTTAAAGTGGAAAAACATCTTTCTGCTGAAGCTGTAGTTACTGGGAGGATGATTTGTTATTTTATTTGACGCGTTATTGATAGCGTTGCTGTCAAAGATTTTTTATGTTGCCCAATTATAGCTTATATCTTCTCTTTTTTTGGATTTCGGGGGGGGGGGGGGGGGGGCGCCCCCTGGCTATGCCACTGAATTACGCACTCATGCAACTTCCGTTCCGCGGCTCGTTAGCAATTTTTTCCAATCGTGCGTAATATCCTTTTTACCACACTTAATACCTAATATACAGGGTGCGCCAAACTCAGTGGCCTATTAGAAATATTTAGAAAACGACAAAAGATATGTTTTTGAAAATTTAGGTGTGTTCATAAGAGCTAGTGTTCTAGCGTTTAAAAATATTTTGAGAGGGGCGGTGTTGCCAGATCATCTTGAAACTCCTAGCAACTTTGGAATTTTAAATGAGACACCCTGTATATTATTTTACTTTTTGTTTCTGCTTAATAACACAAACATTTTTTGTAAATAATAATCTATGCCTATCTCTTATAGTTTTTGAGATATTAATTAATTAGTAATTTCTTGGGGCCAAAACATGCTAACCAGAAAATCAAATATTTTTGTGATTAAGGCACCTAGAAAGTTAAAATTTTTACAGACGGTTCTTATAGCATTGCCATCTAGGAATTTTGATGATATATGAAAATATTTTTACACAGAGCGTCACAAAAAAACGTAATCTTCGTAATATAAATAAATGCAAAATTCTCAACTTTTTTAAATGGAACACCCTGTATTTTATTTTCTTAACAAAATCTAGTTTATTTCTTCTACCAATAAGTATAACATGTTCCTATACCTACCTCTAACCATTTCGAACTTACAAGGGGTTTAAAAAAATTAATAACTTAATAAAAAGGTTTAAACACATTTAATAGTAGGCTTTGGCAGACTTTGTTCGGAAACAAATGAAAGAGAAAAAATGTCAACCGAGATGTCAACTTAATTTCCTATATTATCTTATATTTAAAAAAATTATTCGTTCTATGGATTTATACGTCACACATTCACATTATTATACTGCAACATATTTCGTTCTATTTTTCTTGCTGTCATTGGAGATGAATTGGGATACCATTCATTAAATCGTCTACATGTTCTTGATACAATTTTATTACACTCTCCATGTATAAAAAGTAAATTCAAAATTTCTGCGTTTGAATAAGAAATATTGGCCATTTAAGTCAATAATTTAAAAACACAGATTATAGACAAAACCAATTAAGTTGACATTTTTTCTTTTTCATTTGTTTCCGAACAAATTCTGCCAAAGCCTACTATTAAATGTGTTTAAACCTTTTTATTAAGTTATTAATTTTTTTAAACCCCTTGTAAGTTCGAATTGGTTAGAGATAGGTATAGGAACATGTTATACTTATTGGTAGGAAATATAAACTAGATTTTGTTAAGAAAATAAAATACAGGGTGTTCCATTTAAAAAAGTTGAGAATTTTGCATTTATTTATATTACGAAGATTACTTTTTTTGTGACGCTCTGTGTAAAAATATTTTCATATATCAAAAAAATTCCTAGATGGCCATGCTATAGGAACCGTCTGTAAAAATTTTAACTTTCTAGGTGCCTTAATCACAAAAATATTTGATTTTCTGGTTAGCACGTTTTGGCCCCAAGAAATGACTAATTAATTAATATCTCAAAAACTATAAGAGATAGGCATAGATTATTATATACAAAAAATGTTTGTGTTATTAAGCAGAAACAAAAAGTAAAATAATATACAGGGTGTCTCATTTAAAATTCCAAAGTTGCTAGGAGTTTCAAGATGATCTGGCAACACCGCCCCTTTCAAAATATTTTTAAACGCTAGAACAGTAGCTCTTATGAACACACTTAAATTTTCAAAAACATATCTTTTGTCGTTTTCTAAATATTTCTAATAGGCCACTGAGTTTGACGCACCCTGTATACCATTATAATGTATAAAATTGAGCATGTCAATAAATAAATAAATATGTCATTAAAAATTATATTTTAACATTTTATGAATTTCGGTAATGCTAATAGTAAATTGTATATATTTAGTATTACAAAATGTTGTAACTTTACCTGATTATTTTACAGTGTACTATATCCATACCTCTCTAAACCACCTAGTCTTTGATGAGCCCTCGACAGGTTTAAATATGACTCTGCCCTCATGTTGGGGTTGTCTAGCTCTTCTGATATGAATAGTTGACGATGAGCAAATTCTAACGCATCCCTGAAACAAAATGGAATATCATAACATATACAGGGTATTTCAATAGTGCAACAAATAATGTCAGAAAGTAATCAACCTTTAGGTGTTAGCTCACGGAGCTATTTTTTCATTCTATTTTATTTTTTTAATAATTTTTGAACGTTTTTGAAAGTTTTTTTGAAAAAGTTTCACAAAAAACTGCTTCATAGTCAGTTGTCTGTAAAGTTACTTGTTAATTAAAGGTGACATATTGCAAACCAACAAAATTCCTCTAAACCCTATTTCAAACGTGATTTTCTCGGAAAGTACACAAACAATTTTGTGAAAACCTGTTTCATATTCAGCGGCAAATATAATTATTTCCAGCAAATCGAGAATTCGGTTTCAGGCATCAGCCAGTGCGAAGATTTTAGCGTCTGAAAAATTTATTAGCGGGATTTTGTTAGTTGGCAAAATGTCACCAAAATCTTCGTCCAACCCGAAAATAGAGGCGTCCTTTTAAAAAAAAATACACTTAAATAGAGGTTAGTTACTGACACCTTAAACACAAAAAATCCATACAAACATTTCAGCCTTGACCGTTAGTGGGCTATTTGTTACGTTGCGTTATAAGGACAGCTTGAAGATAAGGCAAAAGTTTCTTAAAAAATACCTTGACCGTTTTTTTATGAAAAGATGTCTCGAGAAATTGCATACATTTTTTATGTGTTGCGGAAAGATATTATGATGAAAAATTTAACCAAATCTAAAAATAGGGTTTAAAAAGGTTTGTTGTTTTTTTAGAGCGCAATATTTTAGGCTGCGACATTTTCGACACAGAATACAGTTTGAACTAAGCTTTTTGCTTATGGCACTAAAAAAACTACGAGAAACTATACAGGGTAATTATCGCTGTGTGAGATAATATAGTCTATTTCAGGAAGGTGTAGAGTAATGAAATGGTAAACTCCGTCCAGTTCGGCTCAATTTTGGTATCGGCCATAGGCGCAGGTAAATTTTGTGCAATAAATTATTTATGATAACTAAACAAAAAAAAAGAAGATAATTTGATAAAAAAGGAACTATTAACTATAATAAATTTACACAAACATTGTTTTATGAAATATGCCTTGGAAGATATAGCTGAAAAACATACCTAATGTAACTGTGCTGCGCACACCGCCATATCATTGCGAACTAAATTCTATACTTAAAACTTATATGGGCGCAAGTGAAAGGATTTGGGACACAACACGACATTCAAAATGAAAGAAGTTAAGCTACTGTTTAATCAAGCCATTAAGGAAGTGACACCAGAGAACTGGCGAAAAGCAGTCCATCATGTCATTAAAGAAGAGGGGAAAATGCGGATTCTTGACCACTTGATCGATCGGACCGTCGACCTGTTAATTATAACGTTAAGAGGAGATGACGGTTTCTCAGATGACGAAGAATATTATGATGTTTTATAATTTAATTTCTGTACAATGTATTTTTTGTATTTTATATTTTTTTTATAATGTTTAATAAAAAATAAGTGTTCTGTACATAATGCACGCCTTTGTCACACCATTTTCAGTGTTTGTGAATGGATAACAATAGACAAAACCCATAAATTGACCTGGTTGTTACTTCATGCACTTGATGAAAATAAAGAATTTTTCAATGAAATCAATGCCAAATTATGAAAGTGGCTTAAATATTTGCTGGGTCACTCTGTAGTCCCTTTGCATACCTAATTAGCTTTTAATACTTTACACCTTTCTGAAATAGACTATAGAAAATCTAAGAAACAACTAAAGGTATCTATTTAAAAATTTGGTAGCAGTAAATTTTTAATTAGACAAAGCAGGAAACGATGCCTCGTTTCACGCTGGCATTGAAGGCTCTTAACTTTTTAATTTCTTTCAGTCATTTTAAACTTGTGTGTGTGCGTAGCGAAATCAGCCGGCCGGCCGTTATCTCTCCGGTATATTCCGGCCGGCCGGCTGAACGTGAGTTTAGTTTCATTCTTAACACTAATGTCGGGTTGCACAAAGAATTTTAATAATAATTAACTAACCAACAAGTTTGACTGTGACACATATGACATTGGCAGAAATAATTCTCTCTTCTTTTTAATTTACTAATCAGGTATGTGTGATTGTAAGTAAATAATGCATGTCAATTTAATTTTTTTTCATTTTAAAACATACTTTATTCATTTCAAAATATTTTTACATGTCAGCTTTCCTACTACCATAATATGTTACATAATATTTCTTAAGAACTAGTTCCTGCTGAATTAGCAGTGCTAACCAGGCACAACAACGAGGCTGATTTTAGCTCAGGTAGGAAAAATCTGGCTCTTATTTTGTGTTAGAGCGGCAGGTTCCTGTAATCTATAACCGCCATGAATGAGTTTAATTTGATGCACTTTATAAACTGTTGTTAGTTATTTATTGATTTAGAAAAGTTTATAATTGTTTTACTGGAATAACGGTACGAAAAAACCAGCTTTAGTTACTCAGGTACATCGTAGCATGTTATGTCATATTGACTTGTATAAAAGTTAGGAACCATTTACTCCACGCGGTACGAGAGGTGAGGTTACTTTCTTGTCCGTTTAGTGTCATTGCCAATTTATATGCAATTCGGCAAGTTTGGCGGGGTGTCAACTATTGTAGTATCTATGTAAAGTAGTGTTTTAAATTTTTGGAAGTATCTATGTATTTTGTATCATTGAATTGCATGTTAATGTAATTTGTGTTACAGTCAAATTTGCTGGTTATTTAATTTATGGTTAAAAATCTTTGTGCAACCCAACATTTAACTGGTTTCGTACAACAGAAATTTATTTAAATGTAGAAGAGTTTTGTACCTGAGACGACTGGAAATACTTACCAGTTGAAACGTTGTTATTCAAAATAAATAAAGACGATGCAAATCCAAAACTTTTCTACATTGAATCAACATTATTGTCTTCAACCTTCAAACAGACACTAGAACCTCGGTATACGTAATAAGTTCCGTAATTACGAGAAATCTAAAGTAAAATTAACAAAATCCCATGAGAGCCAAAACGCACGACTCATCAGGTATGACTCATTTTATTTGTGCGAGCTGTAGTTCAGTCGCGGCTCGTCAGGTGAAGTAGGTGAAGGGGCTCTTCACCAAAAAAAAAAAATCCAGGAAGTTTTTCAACAATATTAAATATTAATGTACCAATACAGCTACCGTTTTAGCCCTAAAAAAATAATTATGTTCGAATTAATAATAATAATAATTTAATCCGAATGTATTGTAGCTATCCATAATAGGGCCACGGTTAACTCCGATGGACAATAGTTTATAAACACTTATGCATTTTTGGTTCGCCCCAGCCGACCGTGTCCGTTAGCTCAAAGCAAGTGATGACCCAACGCCCAACATGTCTTTGATATTCACCATTGCTATGGTTACGTGACGTCGACGTCAGTCACGCAAACAGCATGTAATAATTTCCATTATGATAAAGGGCAATTAAAAAATAGATCAGTCGTATGCACCATTGTTTTAGCATTGGTTCGCCTAACCTTAAGGTATGTATTTTAAGGCTTCGCGAAACTTACGGTATAGATATCGTTTTTACGTGATTTACTGTGTAATTAAAAAGTTTTGTTTTTATTTTTCAGTTAATTCAGTAGTGTACGTATGTACCTATTTAGTTGTGTGTTTTAAAAATGAACCCAATTAATGACATATTTTGTAATTTCATTCAGTCGTTCGACAGATGAGGATAAGAGAGACGTTTTGTTACACGGGTTTTGAGTCAATGTTTGTTTAAGTACCCGCACTATACCTAGCTCTTCACCATTTTTTAAGACCGCGAGCTGCCATTGCTGTAGTTACCTTTAATTAGTTTTACCTGAAGACAACTGAAGATACTTACCAGTTGAAACGTAGTGATTCAAAACAAATAAAGACAATGCAAGTCCAAAACTCTACTGCCGTTCAAGAAACATCATTGTCTCCAACCTTCAAACAGACAACAATTTGTTTAATGAGAATTAATATAAATTATATCCTATTAATTCCTCCTCCTCGAGAAACGATGATTTTCAAAGGTACGATTGAAATGAGTCGACATTCAAAGTTTTCAGTGGTGATAAAATGATCTCCAATTAGTATTCGGAATCATGCCCAAACTTTCCAAAAACTTTTATCTTAAACGAGCGACGCAAAGACGTGACTGTTACACTATAACAACGTATCGATACTTTTTAACGTAGTTTTAATTTTACATGAGGAAAACACGTCTGTTCTGTTTTAAAACTTAATAGAATGGGGAATATAAAATAAATTTAGAATTCCCAAGAATTGTTTTGTTCGGGATTAAACTTTCCAAAGTTATTTACAAAGAAACTTGGTATTAAGTAACGTGTAAGCTATAGTCATTGCTGATAAAGCAAATGATACAAGTAACGATTTTTTATTTATTTCATCAAATCCATCCCTAGACGCGTTTCGCCATATCATGGCTCATCAGTAGACCTAGGATCCGACGAAAGAAAGGAATAACACTACACTGCTTATGCAATATATGGTGGAACACACCAGCAGGATGTTGCACGGAGCGGCATCTGTGTCGTTGTTAGACACCCTTGAGCATACCAACACCTCTAACAAACATGTAAATAAATAAGTAAAGATGAATGCTTCTGCATTCGAAAGATGTAGAGAAGTTGACTAAAATATTTCTATAATATATCAGTGGAGGAAGACTTTGTGTTCTTATTTTTACCTTCTAAATAAGTAAATGTTAAGAGGAAATCACCTGCATACATACATGTTTCAAACGATATCACTTAATAAACAATTGATTAACTTGTCCATTACTCTGTGACAATACATTTTATAACCAGGGCAGGATTGGGCCCAAGTAGCTTGGTTGCATTATGACTTTAAAGGCTTACCGCTCGCTTAGGAATAAAGCAAATGATACCGTTTTATTTTTTAAAGTATTTGTTGGTATGCTCCACGGAGAGAATTGCAAAATAAAAATTGTAGTCCAGTCAATATGCTTTAAAATTTGCAGTCTAGCTTTCAATAATTTGTTTTGAAATGAAGAGCTTGGATGATATGCAAAATTTTATTTGCTGCAATTAATATCATTTAAAAAAATAGTTTTTAGAATGTTTCAATTTTTATTAAAAAAATGTATATCTTTGTAGAGTTTGTTGGATACTGTTTAATAATAAACCTCAGACGATCCAATTATTTATTAGTCGACGTTTCGATCTATGTTAGGTCATCCTCAGGACTATAAATTTAGATCCTCCATGTTAACCCCCATATCGGGCCTGCCGGGATGTTCGGTTTTGGTTGCCAGGCCGAACTGGACTAGGATCTTCATTGTTTAAAATTTTAAGCGAGGCTAGGCCTATAACTCCTCTTAATTATTGACAAAACATTAGCTTAAAACTAGTACATTATGTTCGTGTTGTGTGAGGGGTTTGAACCTGGGTCCCTCATTGTCGTGGTAGCCTGTATGGACCTGCCTGGTGTTGTGGTTGGTGGAAATGGTGGATTGGCGGGTTCTGGCTTTGTTCTGCTATGTTGAAGTAATTGTTGCTGGTGTTCGTGATGTAGTCTTGGATCGTTTCCATTTTAAGGTACTCTGTGTAATGTGGTATTACGTACGAACCATGGTGCGTTAGTTATTATTCTTTTTTTTTTTATGATAAAACACCTGTACTGTAGGAAAAATCCTTTAAGGCGCTCTGGGAGCGGTGCGAGTGCGAAAAAAGCGATTAACGTTGGTCTTGAAACGTTGAAGATTGTATTTATTGAGAAACACGACCTCAGGAAGATCATTCCACAAAGATGACGTTCTCCAGATGAAAGAATTCTTGAACAATGAAGTTCGAGGAGTACTAAGCTGAACAACATGTGGATGAGCGGCAGTGGTTCGCCGTGTATTTCTGTTTTGCATTGCTCTAGGTGGAATCAAGGGGGCAATGTCAGTCGAACACCTGCCATGGAAATATCTGTAAAAGAGAGCCAAATCACCAACCTGTCTTCGATGCTCCAGGCTATAGAGGGTCTTGGTCAGCTCGGGGTCGCCGATCAGACGAACGGCTTTCCTTTCCTTCGTAGCAATTTGTTTTGATATATTTGTATTTTGCTTTTCCCCGTCATGCAGAGTGTTGACCATGATGGGGTGGCATACAGTAGTGCTGGTCTTATGCATAGCTTGTAGATGGTAACTTTGTTGCGGATGTTCAGCTGTTATTTCTATGTATTAGTGGATAGTACTGGTGTAGGAGCCTGTTTGCTTTGGTTAATGGTTGGGAAAAATTCCGGCTCGTGCCTGAAATTCCGGTCCGTGCAGAGCTCTAGTGACAAATAAAAATACGTTGCTTTATTATTCCTTAGCTGTAAGCTCTAGTAGTATTATGAACATCTTTTTTCTCAATTTCACACGCGCTACTAATTAAATGTGTTTCAATTTTGGCATAACTTACGCGCTATATAACATATTTTCTTATTACGTATTAAATTTGGTGGTTAATGAAGTTTCCCAGTATAATTTAAACTTCCAGAATACGAAAACGTTTCCAGCATATAAAACTTAAGACTCAAGAAGTTTTGTGTTTTAATTAAAACCACTGATAGGTACGCAAAATAGTTCATACGCAGAGTTAAATGAAACAAAAAATTATAAAGCCAGTCTATAGACAATAACTTTTCTGCATATTAGTCTCTTATCATTAATCTTTTATTATAATGTATTTATTTAAGTATTTAGTTATTATTAATATCAACAAGTTTTTTTATTTCATTTTGTCCAGTAAATCAACTTACCATGTACTTATTTGCGGGCGGTAAGTGGAACATTACAGTGTCAGGTACTGTAATGCAGGGGTTCCCAAAGTTTTTTCTATGGCGCCCCCTTTTGGTAATCAAGAAATGGTCGCGCCTCCCTCCCCCTCCATTATACAGATACAAGTTGTATTAATTTTGCAGTTTTTCAGAGCTCTCGTGCCACCTCTAATGCTGCTTAGCGCCCCCCAGGGGGGCGCGCCCCCCAGTTTGGGAACCCCTGCTGTAATGTATTGCCTAGCAACCATCTTTTGTTTTTAGAAATAATGACTTTTTACTTCGGATTTTTGACAAGTTGTCACTTAAAATTATAGGAAACAAAATGTTCAAGTACACATATTGTACCAACTACCAACTTTAGTAAATGAAAAATATTACGCAACTACACAATAGACTCTCTTTTACAATTTTTTAAATATTTTGCTTAACTAAAGTTAGTAATTTTTATTTTGTTTTGACTATATATTTATCGATCCCAAGTAACTCTGTTTAAATGCTTTAACTTATAAAATTATCTTTTCTACCAACTTTAGTAAATGAAAAATATTACGCAACTACAGAATAGACTCTCTTTTACAATTTTTATTTTATTTAAACTATATTTATATTCTTTACTCAAATATTATAATTTTATCTATTTGACAGTGACAAGCAAAAGACAGTTACAATTTAAGGTCATGTGATTTAATATTGCCAATAATATTTTAAAATTTGTAATAAACATTTCTATTAAATCTTTTTTAAAAGGATTATAATTACAAAATGAAATAAAATATCATACGATACACGTCCGTTAGTGTTATTACAGCACTCGCTTATATTCCAGACTCGGCTCAAGTAACCTACCGGCCTTGTAACGTAAAATACTATTTACGTACTCTTAATATAGTGTCGCAGCATCTAAAGTGACCCTTGCTTCTTTAATAAATTTAAATTATATTATTTTGCCACCTTGTTGGCCTATTTTTCCTCCAAAAGATCTAAATTTTCCACCCTGAAAGTGGTTCGTTTCACACCTTTTTTGCAAGATAGTCATTATATATTTTTTTAATGATTTTTCCCACCATTTTAGTAACCTGAATAAATATAAAAAATCAAAACTGGAAGGGCCCTAGACTATAGTCTAACTAGTCAAACTTCTATTTTCTAATAACGCTTCTACACGTTATTTATGTCGTCAGGGATGATAACAATAATTCATGCCTTTTTAACAAACTGACAGAGCTCATGTTGGTCCTGCATTTTTGTTACTAATTACTTTACGCCATAAAAAACCTATAAGTTTACATGATAAAATTATCCCTATTTTAAATCACAATTTAATCTCCACTAAGAGAATGTCAAAACGCCTAATATTTGTGCGAACTGAGTTCCTAAAATATTTTTTTAAAGATATTTTATTTAAATTTACAATAAAATATTTTAAACCAGAAATGACTACGCGATCGAACAATATCGATAAGCTTAAATATCGCTCAGTCTACCTAAGCTAAAAGACTACGGCGAAGTATATCTTTAAGATTTGCATAAGCTAAAAGACTACGGCGAAGTATATCTTTATGTTTTGCATAAGCTAAAAGACTACGGCGAAGTATATCTTTATGTTTTGCATAAGCTAAAAGACTACGGCGAAGTATATCTTTATGTTTTGCATGTAACAATTCATGATTTAGAGAGTCTAAGGCTTTTACCAGATCTAGAAAAACAATAATAGTAACAAAATTTAAATCCCAGTTTTCTAAAATATCATCTTTAAGTTTACATAATAATGTCCTGGTGCTAAAATTAGCTCTGAAACCAGATTGGTTATTAGGTATAACATTGAATTTATCTAAATAAGGAATAACTTGATTGAAAATTATTCTTTCAAGAATTTTAGATATTAAAGATAGTTAAGCTATTGGTCGAAAATCTTTAACGTTTTGTGCCCTATTTATTTTAGGGGATAATAATACCAGTTTTCCAAATAACAGAATAAAGAGTATTTGAAACTGAATGATTAAATAGTCGCCATTTATATTTATAGTGAACCTAAACCAAGTTATCTCACGAGGAATTTTGAATATGTTATTTTGCCGATTTTTTTTTCATTTGAATCAAAAATGTTTTTAAGGCAGTACACTCTTAGAAATAACATGGTATGGATTACTAAAATTTGGTTCTGACAACTATTTATTTTCGTGAAATCGGACACAACCCAAAAATTAGTTGGTACACCAAAAAAAATTGTCGTTATTGAACTGTTGAACTAATTAATAACATTAATCAACCCAACCTACAAATAGTTGTCACAACGAAATTTTATATACGAATAACTAAATTTATAAGGTACTCCCGCTGTTAAAATTAGTTGTCACAACTAATGTGTACATATGGAAAACGGAAATTTTTCTTTTAAGCAAAAATTGTTGGTTGTTAATGATGCAATCTACAAATATTGTCAAAGCAATCATTTATTTGGGCCAAACTTGTAATTTTCATAGAGTAACAATTACGTATGTAGTCACAACATTGTGTTTATCATCTTTTTTCTGTACTTTCTAATTGTAAGAAAGAAGTTGAATCATAAATAAGTAAAAATTTTATATTTTTGTCATTGCAATTGCACATTAGAAAGTTTGAATGAACTGCTTAGAACGCATGGCAAAATTAGCAAGTTGATTTGATAGAAATAACTTTAAAAAAAATATTTTTCATTTCTAAAAAAAATGTCATATGTAATTTATACTTAGTAACGAAAAATATTCCTTCCTAGGTCCCCATTTGAATAAAAAAATGCCTTGGTATTACTACTCTATTAGGTATGCGTAAACTAATTTGAATAAATTACCAGGGATATTATGGTTTCTTTAAAAAAAATATTTCCAATGTCCTTGTTCTCTCATGTTTTTTAGAATACCTACATACGTATGCAATACAAATCAGAAACGCTAATTAAATTTTTAACTTATTTTACTCAACCTCTGGGTTGTTCAATTGCTTATAGAACTGAATTGTTCTTATTTAAATTTTCTTATCTGCAACTGCGATTATTAAAAAACAAAAAATATCCCCTGGACTTTCTATTTAAAATATACAGCTATATGAAATTTGTTGTACTTGGTCAGATTAAAAAGTCATCAATATGACGTTCTTTTATAGAAATGAAACATAGAACAAAAACAAAACAAAAAAAATATTTTAAAGATATTTCCCATTGGGTCACCTGCCATGCTTTATAAAAATCTCATTTAAACTTTCTAATGTACAACTTACTTATGATTTAACTTCCTTCTGCCAATAAGAACGTACACAAGAAAGACAATAAACACAAATAAATTACACCAAAAAATATTGTCACATCCATTGTCCACACGGCCATGAAAATGGACATGGAACCGCAAAAGCACCCTAACATAAACATAACCTCCTGACAGTCCTGGTTAGAATGATGTCACCCAATGGTCAAGGGCGTCAAGTATCTGTTGTAAAGTGCGTACAGCGATGCCGTAAGTTATAAATATGAAAAATAGTATTACTTGAAAAGAAAGTTCTGGTAACTAAGAATGTATCTTAATCAAAATTAACAAAATGATAGGGACTACATATTTATAATGTGTTATTACAAAAAGCTTAATTGATAAATACAATACCTTGATGTAACATTTAGATAAGATATATACAGAGTAAAATTCAGCTAAACCAAATATTTTATTTCTGCCAAATAATATGAAAACAAGATATTTTCTTTGTTCTGATGGCATCATTTTTTGGTAAATAAAACCAAGAAATAAATCTTTTTTGTTTTCCTAACTAAAAATAGTTATTTTTGGTAACGTAAACACGAGATCAAATAAAAATTAGTACCAAATACCAAGTCATTTTGAAGAGTGTATGTAAAGCAGTAATTCCGTCGGCCTATTAATTTATATTTCGAGAAAAAAGACAAAAATCTATAAAGATTTATTACATTTAGAACACAATATCAAGTGCGGTCTTTGAATTTCTTAATTGTGGATGTTAATCGTAAATTTGAACAAATTTGGTAATAGCGCGGAAAAATAGCCGTTTTGAACACTTTATAAAAGAAAACAAACATTACCGAATTCAGTGGTTAATAGACTCTTAACAACGTAGAACTTCTCGGGTAATTTTCTTCGAATATGAAAACTTTCCCAGTATAAAACTTCGAACTTATAAGAAGTTCTCTGCTGCTCTAATAAATACAAATGATGGCAATTCAAGGGAAGTTTTCCAGTAGGAGTTTTGTTTGGTGCTCTGCTGTTTTGATAAGGACTTACGTGGAAATGCATTTATGTGATGTGCTTAAAAAAACAAGTTAAGCAACCGTGAATCGATCTGACATTTAAATAAAAATTGAACACTAACGGCACTTTAAAAGAGCTTTTATCTAAAATAAGAATGTTTTTGAGTGTTATTTAAATGCATTATTTTTAAGTGTTTTTCTTTGGTGTAGTTTTATTTGGGCAGTACGAGTTGAATTTGCGGGTAAACGATTATTTACCTACTGCAAGGAGCAAACTGGCTTTATTATAAATAATTGTAATTTTTTTTTGGTTTTCTGTATAATAATTATAATAAAATAATGGTAACATAATAGTTATTTATACTACAAGGGATGTAAGTAACATTTACTAGTCGAGAACGGTTTTGCGCCAGAGCGATAGCGAGGGCTGGCAATAAAGTTCGAGACTAGTAAATATACTTACATCCCATATTTCCAAGTATCCTAAACTAAAGATGTAAATATATTCCTGTTTGAAGCCCCCGATGATATTTATTTAATGATAAAGGTTGTAATGATAATGGGAATTGCTGGAGCGTGCCTTTCTAGGGAACTCTGTGCAATGAAATAGAACAATGTTGAATTAAGGCATGAAATCATATTTGTTACTATTCCTGATTCCAAAAATGGAATGCCACGTAAATTTATAATGACTAAAAGTGACGACGAGATGGTTTGTCATTTCCAAATATTTAGTTTAAATTACATTGATATAAGATCCCACATGGCGAATTTTAATCCTCGCTTCTTCAAGCGATATCAAAATGGAGTGCTTAAACCAGCCTTTCGGGAATTTTTTTTTATTCCAAGTAAATTTCTGAACTTTCAGAACTTTAAGGAGTATACTGGACACTCTTTGCATCCTGTTTAAACCGAAAACTGAAATCTGAATAAAAAATTCACAGTCACAATGCAATTACAAAAAAACTACAGTTAAAAAAAAATGATCGAAATCGATCTATCCGTTCGCGAGAAAAACAACATTAGAATTGAGCATAATTATTGATTGTGCATTATTTTTGCGGCTAAGTGTATAATAAATCTACAAATTATGATGGTTATTCTTGCAACATACAAACATAATTGCGCAAAAAGTCAATTATTTTTTTATCTTCTTTGTAAATCTTCAATAATGGAGCTCCCTCTCTATATTCAAAACTTATTACATTTGAATTAAAATAAATTATAGTTTATTTCAGAAAGGTGTAGAGTAATTCAATGGGAAATTCCGTCCAGTTCGGCTTAATTTCGGTGTCGGCCATAGGCGCACTATCAGTAAGTGAAAAAATTATTATTTTAAATGTACATGATTGCATAAAATATGATTACCCAAATTTTACTGTACAATAAATTGTCGACCGATGTTCCCGAATGACTGGAGTTGAAAAGTCCACCGATTTTAAATTATTGCGGGATCGAAAGATAGCAGGTCAAATGGAACCTCCCTAGAAAAGTCCAGGCAGACCAGTAAAATTCCTTGATGAAGACACCAAAAGTGTAGTTCAAAGAAAAGTTCACTCTCTCACTTTATTTTAAATTTTATTCTAATAGAGCTTGGCCTGGATGACATATTTCGTTGAAAACTTTAAAACTCTTATGGACGCAAGCTATCATTCACGACGCACAGAGAAGACTCTAACTTCATCTTGGAGAAAACAAGAAACTATCGATTGGTTAACCACCAAAAGTATTGAATTTGAAGATAATTTGATAAAGAAGGAACTATTAGCTATAGCAAATTTACACGAACATTGTTTTATGAAATATGCCGTAAAAGATATAGCTGAAAAACGTAGTGTAACTGTGCTGCACAGACCGTCATATCATTGCGAACTAAATACTATAGAACTTATATGCAAAACAACATTCAAAATGAAAAACGTTAAACTACTGTTTGATCAAGCCATTAAGGAAGTGACACCAGAGAACTGGCGAAAAGCCATCATGTCATTAAAGAAGAGGAGAAAATGTGGGATCTTGACCACCTAATCGATCGGACCGTCGACCCGTTAATGATGACGTCAAAAGGAGATGACAGTTCCTCAGATGAGGAAGAATATAATGATTTTTTATAATTTAATTCCTGTATAATGTATTTTGTATTTTTTTTTAAATGTTTAATAAAAAATAAATGTACCAAATACTATGTACATTATGCACGCCTTTGTCACACCATTTTCAGTGTTTGTGAATGAATAACAATAGGCAAAACCCATAAATTGACCCAAACCCGGGTGGTACTACCTGCACTTGATGAAAATAAAGAATTTTGCAATAAAATCAATGCCAAATTATGAAAGTGGCTTAAATATTCGTTGGGTCACTCTGTAGTCCCTTTGCATTAACAATGAGCTTTTAATACTTTACAGCTTTCTGAAATATACTATAGCGGCTAGGGTTAAATAATGGTTTAATTTAATGGTACAGTTTATAACATAAGGGTTTTTGGCTTATTATTATAAATTATTTTATTAAATGTATAAAGTAACATTATTATGGTTTCCGCCCATAATATATCTCTAATTCAGCTAATTTATGTCCTTATCTTTGGCACACATCGCACGTTCTCTCCATCCTTATGTCATAAAGACCTGCCTTACCCCATTTCTAATTATCTTATCCGTTACGTCAGTTTTTGGCGCTTTATCTTCGTATACCCATGAGATTAGGGGTGTTTTATAAAAGTAAATTAGATAATGTAGATTTTAAAAGAGGATGTTACGGCTTATTTTCTTTAAATTTGATGATTACTGGATATTATGTGCTCAAAGGATTTAAATTACCATATCGTAAAATGGATACTATTTTTGTCGAAATATGTAGGTATTACGTTAAAATGATATTCACAGTCGGTGACATTCTTATAAAATTAAACCTATTTCATTAGCATTACTTGCCCATTATACACTTTTACCCGTACCGATGTATTATAAAGAAATATTCACGAGAGAACTGGTTTTTCGACATTTGACATCCAGATATATGACCTCGGCCGGCTGATTAGGACTTTCAAAATTTCCCCAGATTTTGACAGAGACGTATTTAGCCAATGTTTGATTCATAAACGTATGATATTCTGTTTTAGACTATAACTAACAATTAATTATGAATCATAACTATTGTTTGCCTAGTACCGCAGCTGATGCCATTGCTGAGAAAGTATTTTTAAACAGTTTAAATTTATTTTTAAAATAATTTCTTGTATTTAGTCTTATAATGCATTTGTACCTGCTTTTTAGAAGGCGCCTTCTTGGCGTAGGGGTATAGGCTCTTCACTTTGGAACTAAGAGTCGAGGTTTCGAACCCCGCTTCGGACAAAACTTTTTTCTATTTATTTTTTTGTTTTTCAGTTATTATTTATTTGTTTAAATCGATTTCAACTAAAAAAAATTCAAGACTATTTTTAACCTTAAATCTTTAAAATAAAAAAACATTTCGCAATTATTATGAATGTCCCACTTATAATGGAAACAAGCTTATATTTTCGGTATTTCTGAATTGAATGTTTTGAATTTTAGTGTGGTTTCGTGTGATGTTAAGAAGCATTTTTTTATTGCTAAAAATGTTAGTTAACTTATTGGCGTACGGATTTATAGGAGTTGTAAAATAATAATTCACCTTTAGCGATTATTAGTTTTCATTTTCGTACAACTAAAAGTTTCGGTATTCAACAAATTCTGAAGTTCCTATCTTATTATTGTGGTCTGTTAAACTATCCTTTAAAATTAACATTTCAACCTTTTTTTTGTCAATAGATTGTGTTTTTTTGAGGGTGCTAGATTTAGGGGCTTAGCACCACAAAGTATCCCCCGAACTACGCCTATGTCAATATTAAATATACTATATAATAACACATTAGTTAATAATTTTTCTATAAATAAAGCAAACAGACATTTCTATTGTATGTTTTACTCAAATAGCTTATACGACTTTTTTTTAGCTGTATATTCTATTTAATTTCAATTAAAAGTTAATTATTAAAAATAATAGTCTGTGCATAATAATAGTAAAACCAAAATCAGTTATAATCATACATAAATAAATAGTGAAAGTAATAAAAATGTGAATCGTACTTTAGAAAATTATAGAAATCATAAGTGGATATGTGTGTATACAAGTGATTCAAACAAAGCTGTATATTATATTTAATTTCAATTAAAAGTTAATTATTAAAAATAATAGTTTGCACATAATAATAGTAAAACCAAATTTAGTTGGTAGTCATACATAAATAAATAGTGCAAATAATAAAAATGTGAATCGTACTTTAGAAAATTATAGAAATCATAAGTGGATATGTGTGTATACAAGTGATTCAAACAAAGCTGTATATTATATTTAATTTCAATTAAAAGTTAATTATTAAAAATAATAGTTTGCACATAATAATAGTAAAACCAAATTTAGTTGGTAGTCATACATAAATAAATAGTGCAAATAATAAAAATGTGAATCGTACTTTAGAAAATTATAGAAATCATAAGTGGATATGTGTGTATACAAGTGATTCAAACAAAGCTGTATATAATATTTAATTTCAATTAAAAGTTAATTATTAAAAATAATAGTCTGTACATAATAATATTAAAACCAAAATCAGTTAGAATCATACATAAATAAATAGTGAAAATAATAAAAATGTGAATCGTACTTTATAAAATTATAGAAATCATAAGTGGATATGTGTGTATACAAGTGATTCAAACAAAGCTGTATATTATATTTAATTTCAATTAAAAGTTAATTATTAAAAATAATAGTTTGCACATAATAATAGTAAAACCAAATTTAGTTGGTAGTCATACATAAATAAATAGTGCAAATAATAAAAATGTGAATCGTACTTTAGAAAATTATAGAAATCATAAGTGGATATGTGTGTATACAAGTGATTCAAACAAAGCTGTATATAATATTTAATTTCAATTAAAAGTTAATTATTAAAAATAATAGTCTGTACATAATAATATTAAAACCAAAATCAGTTAGAATCATACATAAATAAATAGTGAAAATAATAAAAATGTGAATCGTACTTTATAAAATTATAGAAATCATAAGTGGATATGTGTGTATACAAGTGATTCAAACAAAGCTGTATATTATATTTAATTTCAATTAAAAGTTAATTATTAAAAATAATAGTTTGCACATAATAATAGTAAAACCAAATTTAGTTGGTAGTCATACATAAATAAATAGTGCAAATAATAAAAATGTGAATCGTACTTTAGAAAATTATGGAAATCATAAGTGGATATGTGTGTATACAAGTGATTCAAACAAAGCTGTATATTATATTTAATTTCAATTAAAAGTTAATTATTAAAAATAATAGTTTGCACATAATAATAGTAAAACCAAATTTAGTTGGTAGTCATACATAAATAAATAGTGCAAATAATAAAAATGTGAATCGTACTTTAGAAAATTATGGAAATCATAAGTGGATATGTGTGTATACAAGTGATTCAAACAAAGCTGTATATTATATTTAATTTCAATTAAAAGTTAATTATTAAAAATAATAGTCTGTACATAATAATATTAAAACCAAAATCAGTTAGAATCATACGTAAATAAATAGTGCAAATAATAAAAATGTGAATCGTACTTTATAAAATTATAGAAATCATAAGTGGATATGTGTGTATACAAGTGATTCAAACAAAGCTGTATATTATATTTAATTTCAATTAAAAGTTAATTATTAAAAATAATAGTCTGTACATAATAATATTAAAACCAAAATCAGTTATAATCATACATAAATAAATGATGAAAATAATAAAAATGTGAATCGTACTTTAGAAAATTATAGAAATCATAAGTGGATATGTGTGTATACAAGTGATTCAAACAAAGCTGTATATTATATTTAATTTCAATTAAAAGTTAATTATTAAAAATAATAGTCTGTACATAATAATATTAAAACCAAAATCAGTTGGAATCATACATAAATAAATAGTGCAAATAATAAAAATGTGAATCGTACTTTAGAAAATTATAGAAATCATAAGTGGATATGTGTGTATACAAGTGATTCAAACAAAGCTGTATATTATATTTAATTTCAATTAAAAGTTAATTATTAAAAATAATAGTCTGTACATAATAATATTAAAACCAAAATCAGTTGGAATCATACATAAATAAATAGTGCAAATAATAAAAATGTGAATCGTACTTTAGAAAATTATAGAAATCATAAGTGGATATGTGTGTATACAAGTGATTCAAACAAAGCTGTATATTATATTTAATTTCAATTAAAAGTTAATTATTAAAAATAATAGTCTGTACATAATAATATTAAAACCAAAATCAGTTATAATCATACATAAATAAATGATGAAAATAATAAAAATGTGAATCGTACTTTAGAAAATTATAGAAATCATAAGTGGATATGTGTGTATACAAGTGATTCAAACAAAGCTGTATATTATATTTAATTTCAATTAAAAGTTAATTATTAAAAATAATAGTCTGTACATAATAATATTAAAACCAAAATCAGTTGGAATCATACATAAATAAATAGTGCAAATAATAAAAATGTGAATCGTACTTTAGAAAATTATAGAAATCATAAGTGGATATGTGTGTATACAAGTGATTCAAACAAAGCTGTATATTATATTTAATTTCAATTAAAAGGTAATTATTAAAAATAATAGTCTGCACCTAATATTCTTATATTAGAAATTAGGACAAAACTTACTAAATTTAAATAAAATTAATTTTCTATGCACAATCAGCACATTGGATTATTAATAAAACTATTATAAAAGCGTATATATTTTGGTATATTGAACAAATTAATAACATATTGTACCATATACATATAAATTATATAATTTACTGTCTTGAAAAAGAAGGCAGAACCTCAGTAACTACAAGAAACTGTGATGGGTCAGTACTTTATAAGAATGCCAGAGAAATTAAATTTTTATAACAATGTTATCAACTAATGGAAATATCCCGGATTCGTGAGAACAAAGCACAGAGGAATAATAGGTCGGCGCTGTCTCCAAAAAGAAAAGATACATTTTGAAACACAGTATTATATTCGTAGGATATTCTTTAGGATCACTTGATACTTTTCCAGTATTGTGTGCATTCGAGGAAAATTTCTTTAAAAACGGGAAATTTTATTTGTAAAGGTCGCAACTCTGTACAGCACACAATAAGAATATGAAAATTTGCCATCCAGTCGACTTTTTTTTCTCGTCAATTAAGTGTGAAGGAAACAGCAAATTTCCACGTGGGAATAGAAAAATTCGATTATAGTGAAAGTATAGTCAGATCTGGTCTTAATGTGCGGGTCCAAAGGTCACTGATCATATGCGTCAAACCAGACAACACAGAGGCTATCAAAATGTTGTGAGATTATTTACAAATATTTGTAAAAATTATGTACTGGGGAGTTGAAAAAGTTACAAAAAAAAATATATAATCGTTAATTATATACCTACTGTACCCTTTAATTAAAAACGACAATAATAAACAGTGCAATTTATTTTAACAATTTTACTACTAAAACCTAAAAATACAATGGCATTTAGTCTGATAAACTATTTCGATAATGAAAGAAAAAGTGGAAATTTACAAACCAATATGCAGGAAACCGTAATGAAAACACTGGGAATTAGTTTAAGGACTATGCAGAATAATGTGCATGAAAAAAAGCATAATATAATACCCAAGAATACTAAAAAATGTAAACGAAAAACACCGTTTATAATTGTAGCCTAAAAACTCTCATCGTCACTTATAAAATCTGAAAAGTCGTCGTCTGAGTCGTCTTCGAATGGAGCAACTATCATTGGCGCTAGTTCGACATCTAGTACGTGTTCTCGATCCCACCAATCCCTTATTAATATTTCTGTATGTTCCACCGATTTCTTCCAGTACTCTTGTGTAATATGATCTAACGAATCTTGCCAAACTATTTGTACTTGTTTGGATTTAAGACCATCACCTACATGTTTTTCATAATAAGACTGCACCAGCCCGTATTAATTCTATTGCGTTAAACTGGCAATGATATGGTGGCAGTCGTAGAACCTCATGACCATATTCACGCAGTATTTCATCTACCGCGTATATTTTGGGTTTTTTAAGAGACTTTGCTATTGATAGGAGTTCCGGTTTAAGCATATTTAGTAAAGGATTCTGGTTATGTTTTTCCAGCCACTCATAAATATCACTTTTCCTCCAAGATGAAGTAGGCTGTTTATTTAAAATTCTTGAATGATATGATGCATAATACAATTAAAGATGGAGCATCCAAATTTGGTATCAAATAAACTTTTAACCATTTTTCAAACATTTCGCAATTCATATTATCATGATAGTCAGCACTTTTTAATGTTGAAGAAAAAATTAAACTCGCACCTGCAACATATCCTGTTGCAAAACCGGCATGCAAAATAATAAAACGCCTTCCCGTACCGCACCCCTTTTTTCTTTTAACACTTTTTACAGATTCATCTTGCTAAGATTTTAAACCACTTCCATTCGAAAATATCCACGTTTCGTCTAAAAATACCACTTTTCTAAATTTCAATTTGTAATTGTCCGTATATTTTTTTAAAAACTGAACACACTGACTTACTATCTGTGGCTGCTCACATAAAAATCTTCGGTTACAGTCTTTTTTATAGCGAAAACCTAAATTTTTTTATAATTTTGATAACGCTTCAAGTCCAATTTCCAAAACACCCCGAATTTTTAATGTTTTTTGTAAAACTGGAAGAGTTACATTGGTTTTTGATTTGTATAAATCGTAAATCACATTTCGAACTCCAATTTTAATATTTTCGCTTACATCCTCAGTCTTTGGCTTTCTTCGTTTACACTTTTTAGTATTCTTGGGTATTATGTTGTTTTGTTTCATGCACAATTTTCTGCACAGTCCTTAAACTAATTTCCAGTGCTTTGGCTACTGTTTCCTGAAGATTGGTTGGCGAATCTCCACTTTTTCTTTCATTTTCGAAATAGTTTATAAGATTAAGTACCATTTTTTTTTGATTGGGGATGCAAAAACCCAAAAATTTGTTTCATTTTGTCACAAACTGTCAAAGTCACAAAACTGGCATATTTAAAATAAAACGTAGCTGGTGCTATTATAAGCTTTTTTAGAATCGCTGGAAAGTAAATACATATCCTTTTTTTTTCATGTCAAAATGGAATAAGTCTGTCTCATTTATCTTACGTATTTTATTTAGAGGGTAAAATTAAACGCAAGTAAAGAAAACAAAAACTGAGAGTATGTCTTTCTTGAATCGTATGACCCGCACGATAAGACCAGATCCGACTATACCGTTTATTGATCCTTTAAAATATTAATTTCTAAGCACTAATTTGCCTTTCAATAGGCCTCAACTTATTCCGGCAAGTGTTCTCCGCAATTAGACCTATTAGCTTTTTAACTCGACGTCCTAGCTCGGAAAATAACTAAATACAAATCGAGAACAGAATTATTAATTAAAATTCTGAAAACGTACAAATGGAACGCCAAGATTTGATTAAGGGGGGAAGATAATTAGAAATGTCAAGTAAATGCTAAGCCCATACGGAGGGAGGAACAGGACACGTATTATGGTATATACGCAAAGCAAATCTCCCTTGGTCTAACGCTAAATAGAGCAAGATTTCCGGAGTTGCACAGGGCCGTAATCAGTGGGGGTGATTTCTTTTCTATACTTTAAAGAGGCGAAGAATATAAATGTAAAAAAAACGCCTATGGTAAAAATAATGGTACATTTTATTATATTTTTAAATTGAAAAATGTTTGTCGGCGTGCAGACAAGATTAAAATTGAAAAAAGTTTTATGCTTCCGCTTGGAATCGAACTCGGAACCTCTCGATTAAGCTTCAAGCGTGCTGCCAATTGCGCTACGGAGGACCTGATATTCTCTTACCAACTTCGGTCACATAACTTATTCCATTTTATGTTAGTAGTCGTAGGGGAGGGTGTTCCACAATGAGACACTTTTTGTTAAATGATTCATAGTTTGAAATGATTTTATATTTAAACGCGATGAATATGCTTATATGTTAGTTTGATATGTGGTACAAGTACTAATGGAGCATACAACATTTTAAAATAAAAAATTTTATATTTAGTTTATTTTTTTTTTAAACCCTGAATTGTCTCATTGTGGACCAAAGCATGTTCCACATTGAGACTATGAATTTCTACAATGGGACAAGTTTGTTGTTTGTTTGGGTTGATTGTAATGAAAAGAATGATGTATAAAAGTATAACCTTTGTTATATAATACATCAACTGGAACTTAGAAACGAATACAAATGTGAATCTGTGGCATATTTGGTAGCAAAACTTTTGGCCAAAAATAAAAGTAAACAATCTACAAACAATACAAAAACTTCTAACGTCTCTAACGAATATCGAGTTTACCAAATTGAACGTCAAATTGTAAAAAATTCTGTTGCCATTTTGTTCCTGATAATCGTGGCTTAGAAAGAAGGTGTGCAACATCCGAATTTTTTACAATAGAAATATCTTCGTGTTGGGAAACAAAAAATTTATTTCGCACTTTGTTGCTTTTTCTTGAAAAAGTTACCTGATACTCTTTCTCTTCAACTGTTAATATTTTTCCAACATAGAAAAAATCTTTTTTATTTGCTTGGAACCTGACCAATACAAAATCTTCAACTTTAAGTACTTTTTCTTCAAAATCCTCTTAAAATAACTAAATTTCCATCAACGTCATATTCTGAGCTAGAATCGTCGTAAGTATCGTTATTGTCATGTTCGCTGTCCGAATAGCTAGAATCTAATTTTAAAATGTAATTCTTTAACGAGTTCTCTTGTTGATTATTAAAAATTTGGCGACATGAATAGTTAGGAGTCATTCTAACATAATCATCTGGTTCCGCTTCTCTTTTGCTTTCTAACATATCGGTCCAAAGTTTGAAACAACACCAAAGTTTTTAGCCGCTGCTCTAAGTTTAAGACCGCCTGTAATCACGGCGGCCACAGCAATTCTCATTTGCTCATCTGTAAAGCTACCTTTATCACTTTTTCTCTTTCGCCCACGAGCCATATTTTACTATAAAAAATTCAAAATGAACAAAATGTTCCACAATGGGTCTAATTGCGGACCATCGCTGTTTGTCTCATTGTAGAACAAGGTACGTTGCAGACAAATTTTCTTTAAAAAAATAGTGACAACACCGCATATTCAAAAACGCGCCAGTAAAACATAACCCCACTACCCACTAATATTTACGATGAAGTCAAATTTAGCGAGAATTAGATATATTTTTCAGTACAAACTTTTTTTAAAACCAGTTTTATATAATACACAGTCTCAATTTTTAAAGAAATGCCGTAAATTTTCTAAAAAAGCTAGAAACTTACCAGCTTTAAAGCAACGTGTCACATCTAACTTAAGAACTCTGTTATTGATAGAAACGATGCCAAATTTCCTAAGAGTAAGTTTTAATTGGGAATTCTCATTATGGAACATGTCTTATTGTGGAACACCCTCCCCTAACAGTCTGGAATCTCCTGCGATTCACAGACCGGGGTGGGTGTTATAAGGGGAAGGGGAACTCATTCACAACCACTGAACATTAAGATTCCGGCAGATGTCGTTACATGTCGATGAGAATATCAAGTCCTCCGTAGCGCAATTGGCAGCGCGCTTGAGGCATAATCTAGAGGTTTTAGGTTTGATTTCCAGCGGAGGCATAAAACTGTTTCAATATTAATCTTGTCTGTACGCCGGCAAACATTTTTCAATTTAAAAATTATTTACAGACGCCAACACACCTACATTTTACCAAATTATCGTATGCTTTAAAAAAATGTTGCGTTTTATGTAATCATGGCCGTTTGCAGGATCAGCGTGTGAAGGGTCAGAATTTTTTTTAGAAGTCATCTTTGAGGTTAAGAAGATTTTTAGAGCAGGGATACGCTCTTTTTTTAGCGTCACTTTTTTAAGTCCCCTTCTCTCAGCAAAATCCTGGATCCGCCACTGATATGGTTATTGGATCTAGTAACTTATTTTCTTTCCCTATAATGTCATTTATTGCCAAAAAAAAAATGTAAATTTCTTTTGCGTGAAATTAATCTTTGTTTTTGTATAATTTGGATTTAAGTGCTAATTTTTTACAAAGTGAATAAAATATATTGACACCTATAATTGTAAATTTTAAGAATATAATTTTAAAAAAAACGGACACATTAACATGATGGGAAAATACAACGCATGGCAGAAAATTACTGATATTTTTAATTCCCATCGTCCTGAAAGTTTTTTCCGTAGAAAATTATACGATAATATGAAAAAAATCCCATATATGGCCCAATAAATTGAAATAACCATTTCGCCCAATTCGGATAACTTTCCGGAAGTGCTAATTAAAAGCCGTTTCAATTCCTCAACAAAATTCCAAATCAAATACCTTAAAAGTTTTTAAATTTATTCAAGCCTATAACTTTGCCAGCGAAAAACTTTACGAATCATAAAAATATTATTTGACTTTCCGAATGGTCGATTACCGTCACTTTTGATATTCGTGCAAGTGGAAACTTTTGTGCTGTAAAACCGGGCAGCGGGCTGTAAAACCGGTTTAATCGTAATGATTTTACGGACTTTTGTAGAAGCAGGGATTTATTTAAAGCTTAAACTTCTGTTTTGTGTGCTATGTATGCGATAGCTCTTTTGGTTTTGAAGTTTTAGCCTAATATTAGCAAAAGAACCTTTAACAATATTTTTTCTTTTCCCACATGGATATTTGCTATTGCCTTTATACTAAAGTAATTGGATGATGTGGGCTATTTCGGTTAACCGACTTAAGAGACAGTAGATTTTTCGAAATTTTTTTTTTTTTGTAATATAACGTGGACATATAAAATATCGAGTATTTTTGGTAGAAAAAATATTTTACCTACGACCAACATTAAGCCACAAAATATTTCAATATTAAGCTTTTTTTCTCCAAATGACATTAAATGTAGCTTTTTAATGATACTGAATAGGCCTAAAAGGGACACTTTTACTGCCTACAGTAAAAGTTGTTGCTATGCAAGATACAAATTTCTCAACTTCTTCTCTTTCAAAAACTCGGGATTTTCTTGCATGGAAACCATCTGACTGCCGTTTCAAAAAAGCTCGTAACTTTAGATATTTTGACAAATCAACGTTGTTTTTTATGTTTAGGGTAGCTTTCAACATTGAATAGGTAGACCATAATGTTGAGGGCTTCATTTGCTTCGAAAGATCGGAAAAATAGGCAATCAGCACATTTTCAGAGAAAGATCCTACATTGTTCTTCTGCCTATATTCCATGAATCTGCGGTATGTGAGTTCATATACAGTTCTCGACTTCTCCGGTAGTAGATTCAATTCCACGTCTCGCGCTTGGTCTCTTATCTCAGGTGGTGTTAGTGGCAATAACTCATCTTCACTTTCAATTTGGTCCATTTCGAACAAATTTGAACTTTTAAAATGACAATGACACTGAAGTAAACAAAACAATCCACCAAACGTTATCAGCGGTAAACATAGTAACGAAAAGCCAGTTACCTTTAATGAAACGCAATAATTATTAAAATAAATATAAAAAAGACGATTTTTCGTGAAATTGGAGCAAATTTGGAGAAAAAATTATGTTTCACACGGCACAAAAGCAGATTTAATGCCGCGGCTGGTGTTTCATAGCCGAGGCGTAGCCGAGGCTAGGGAACACCAGCTTTTGTGCCTAATAAAACAAATAACTATTATAATTTTAATCGTAAAAACTACCTGGTGTCATGTTTATTAAATAATAGATGACAGCAACGTTGTCAGATTGTTTACGAAATATGTTAAGTCAGGATAATAGTCAATAGTAACATGAACAAAAAAATTGCCCTGTTGAACAAGTTCCAACCCGCCCCAATATACCGTTTGGAGCTGAACTGAGGATTCGGTAATCTGCTCTAATAGGTTTTTTATTTAGATTATGGATAGAGGTTCTGAATTTTAGTTTTTTAAACAGATAAGCAGGTATTTAAATGGTGATGATTTTATGATAGAATATTAAACAGTGTAGAAGTCTCCTCTTCTCCACGCCATCCTATATCTATGATGGAAAAAGTAACATGGTCTCTTCTTTTAAAACTGCTACAGCTTCCGTGCATCTACATTGAGAAAGTTTGGACTAAAGACTATATCTCCATAATTATTTTATTAAGTTTTGTTTTGTAAAGACTATTATTTGTTCGGGTTTATTACGTAAGCAGCAGGATATGGTTTAGAAAAAGAAATTATCCCTTTTTATTAATAAATATATCGCTTTTGCCTGTTATTCTGTAAAATACTGAATATGAGATAGATCGATATATTCACAGTGATTATTTGTAAACATAAGAAATCATCCAAATCGATAATTACACTCTTAAAAATGACTTGGTATTTGATACTAATTTTTATTTGTTCTCGTGTTTACATTAACAAAATTAACAGTTTTTAGTTAGAAAAACAAAAAAGATTTTTTTTTTTTGGTTATATTTACCAAAAAATGATGCCATCAGAACAAAGAAAATATCTTGTTTTCATATTAGTTGACAGAAATAAAATACTTAATTTAGCTGAATTTTACTCTGTATATATCTTATTTAAATGTTACATCAAGGTTCCTACAAACTTGTATTTATCAATTAAGCTTGTTGTAATAACACATTATGAATTTGTAGTCCCTATCATTTTGCAGATAAGAAAATTTAAATAAGAACAATTCCGTTCTATAAGCAATTGAACAACCCAAAAGGTTGAGTAAAATAAGTTAAAAATCTAGTGTTTCTCTTTTGTATTGCATAAGTATGTATTATAAAGAACATGAGAGAACAAGGACATATTTTTTTTTAAAGAAACCATAATATCCCTGACAATTTATTCTAATTAGTTTACGCATACCTAATAGAGTCGTAATACCAAGGCATTTTTTTATTTAAATAAGGACCTAGGAAGGAATATTTTTCGTTACTAAGTATAAATTACATATGACATTTTTTTTAGAAATGAAACAGACTTTTTTTAAAGTTATTTCTATCAAATCAACTAGCTAATTTTGCCACGCGTTATAAGCAGTTTATTCAAACTTTCTAATGTGTAGCTGCAATGACAAAAATATATAATTTTTACTTATTTATGATTCAACTTCTTTCTTACAATTAGAAAGTACAGAAAAAAGATAATAAACACAATGTTGTGACTACATACGTAATTGTTACTCTATGAGAATTTCAAGTTTGTCCCAAATAAATGATTGCTTTGGCAATATTTATAGATTGCATCAATAACAAAAACAATATTTCCTTGAAAAAAAATTTTCAATTTTCCATATTTACACATTAGTTGTGACAACTAATTTTAAAAGCGGGAGTACCATATAAATTTAGTTATCTGTATATAAAATTTCGTTGTGACAACTAAAATTTGTAGGTTGGGTTGGTTAATGTTATTAAATAGTTCAACAGTTCAATAACGACATTTTTTTTTGGTTGTACAAACTAATTTTTGGGTTGAGTCCGATTTCACAAAAATAAATAGTTGTCAGAACCAAATTTTAGTAATCCATACCATGTTATTTTTAAAAGTGTAACAGTGTAATTTGGTCCATGAATTGGCCAACGAAATGAATTTTTCTTTAATTGTTTCTTATTACCTTTCTCACAAGTTCACGGCCAACTAAAAAGGCATGTTATAATAATTTTATATTATAATATGACATGCCATAAAAAAAACTCTTAAATTAAAAATCACTAAAACATTTTATAGAAAACAGGAGTCAAACAAGAAATAAGAGTAAATAAGTAATTAATTGTGAACATAACAGAAATCTTTACATAAAAGTTTAAAGTATTTGACTGCTTCAATGATTACAAAGTTATACATTTACCAAAACTTTTGAAAATTAAAGAACGGTTAACAGAGATTAAATATTTAAAATCTAGTTATAACATTAAATTATCCTTTTAATCTGTTTGTTTTGAACTTTGAGGAATTGTGAATAAATTTTTAATACCTTTGAATCTTAAATAAATAAAATATATAAATTATAAAAAAAACATTTTGGTATGATTCTTAGATAATCTGAACGTATCATGCCAAGGTATTTTACAAAAAATAATATTTTCTAATTTACCAATAATTTTTTAAAATTTTCCTATATTTATAAATGTTCACTTGTGTAAATCATTGTAACTGGTTCACCCTATATATCTTAGACAAGACTGTGTTAGAGAATAATTATTGTAAAAAAAATTGTTACAGATTGCCCAGATTGGCACAATAATTAAATAAATCAATTAAAAGTCGTTAATTACGTTTTCAGGTGAATTTTCAATTTTTTTTTGAAAAATAAAATATCCGGCAATATATTCTACGTCAACCTATATCCAGTTTTTTTCATCCACAGCTTGGTACTACAAGATATTAAAATATGAACAAAATCTAGCCGTTTATTATGAAACCTTAAAAAATGAGTAAAATTTTTTTTTGGATTTTCATAATTTTTTAATAGTAGTATTTATTTAATCTGCCTATAAATTATTCAACATCCTGTACATATTTAGATTATATACAAGTGAAAGAAAACTTAAGGCCTACTTTTCTATCCATAAACAAATATAAAAAAGTTGATAGTTTTTAAGAAACAAGTGAAAACTCCAGACAATGCATAAAATCTCAAAGTAAGAAATTGCCAACTTTAAAAAGCCATAACTCAAAAATTAGTTATAGGATTGGATTACGGCCACGGACACTTTTAATCAGGGCGTCAAGATCTAGAAAATACTAAAAATTCAGAAAAATTAGCCGAAAGCCATTTCCCATAAGCTTTGTGCGGGGTCCTTTGTCAATTTTTATGTTTTTGCTTTTATAACTTGATCAATTTAGACTTGTTTAACTTTAAATTGTAGGTAATTATGCTTGAAATGTCGGTATTCGGCCCATTTTTGAAAAAGTAACGAAATATTGATCAAAAAATGAAATGGCAAATGCTTCACTAGACCTCACTCTTAACAGATGGAAAAATTTGAGATTTTAGTTTTAAAACTTTTTGGGAAAATTCTTTATTTACTAACCGGATAAATTCGATTGCAAAAATCATTTATACTACAGTCAAAGTTGTGTGGTTAATTAATTATTGATATCAAAATCTATCTGCAAGCCGCCATTATTCTTACATTTGTCTTTGTCATTTTAAATGCTGAGGTTCAAGTTTAGCTGTTGAAATAATTACAAACTTGTAAAGATACTACAATTTTGGAGCGATGACAAAAGGATATTAAATTAATATTGTTTGAATGGTAGAGGCGTTTGCTTGATGGAAATTCATTATACATTTAATGCAAGATAGAATATTTGTCAAATTTTCACTTTATTTCAAAACTGTTTTTACGTGACACGGGTTTACAAAAGAACAAAATTCATTAGACAAAGATTTTGCACATAATGTCAAAAATTTATTCAATTTAAAATGATCACAAATGTAGGGTATAAAAGCAGAAACCATAAATTGTAAATATAGGGTGATTCTCGTTAGGTGGCCTATTAAAAGATCTTGGAAACGAGTACCCTTATCTTCCTAAAAATTTGATAGCAGGCATAATTGGCTTTGAGCTTTAAAAACATTATATTTTGACGTTTTTATTACTTCCGGTTATACCGGAAGTTAATGCCAACTTAGCTATTTCAAATGGAATACTCTGTATATTTTAGCATTTTTGATTACCTTATTAAAATCTAAATAACTTTTGTTAATAATAATCTATTCCTATCTCTAACCGTTTTTGAGATATGAATTATAAAAGGATTTTTTTGTATAACAACGCTCCGAGAAGAAAGTTCAGTAACTCTGGAACTAATAAAGGTAAACATTTAAAATTTTGTAAGTTTTCAAGTAATACATAGATCTTTAGTTTAAATTACTTAGGTTTCACGTTTTTTATACAGGGAGTTCTTAAAATTGTGCCAATGTTTCCATTTAAATAAATGTGCATACGTCAATTTTTGCAAATGGAACACCCTATTTTTTAGCTTACTAACGTGAAGAGAATTAAATTTTCTATCTAAATGCCTAATATGTTACAATCTACATTTTTAGTCGTCTTGGAATTATGAGCAATTTAAATAAAATATCTTAAAATTTTTAATGCGACATTATTTTTGAAAAGAAGACTTCGACTGGGATTTTCGTTTGACTTTGAGCTTTGTTACCATTTGTTATTAAGTGCCTATGTTCGTTGCTTAGCTATTTCTAATTTTCAAAGTCAAACGAAACTCCCAGTCGAAGTCTTCTTTTCAAAAATAATGTCGCATTAAAAATTTTAAGATATTTTATTTAAATTGCTCATAATTCCAAAACGACGAAAAATGTAGATTGAAACATATTAGGCATTCAGATAGGAAATTTAATTCTGTACGCGTTAGTAAGCTAAAAAATAGGGTGTTCCATTTGCAAAAATTGACTTATGCACATTTATTTAAATGGAAACATTGGCACAATTTTAAGAACTTAGTGTATAAAAAACGTGAAACCTAAGTAATTTAAACTAAAGATCTCTGTATTACTTGAAAGCCCAGAAAATTTTAAATGTTTACCTTTATTAGTTTCAGAGTTACTAAACTTTTTTCTCGGAGGGTTTTTACACAAAAAAGTCCCTTTATAATTCATATCTCAAAAACGGTTAGAGATAGGAATAGATTATTATTAACAAAAGTTATTTAGATTTTAATAAGGTAATCAAAAATGCTAAAATATACATGGTGTTCCATTTGAAATAGCAAAGTTGGCATTATCTTTCGGTATAACCGGAAGTAATAAAAACTTCAAAATATAATGTTTTAAAAGCTCAAAGCCAATTATGCCTGCTGTCAAATTTTTAGAAAGATAGGGTTACTCGTTTCCGAGATCTTCTAATAGGCCACTCAACGAGAATCACCCTGTATATTATTATTACTTTTTTATGTTCTTTTTTACAGATTTTTGTTGGTATTGCTGGTATTACAGCACATAGCTTAAGATGCATCGGTAAGAACAGTGGCGTAGCCAGAAAATATGTTGGGGAAGGCAGTGGCGGCTCGTACAGTAAGGCCATAGTGCCATGGCCCTACCTACCTGTACACCAAGCTTTTTATTTCTGAGAATAATTTTTAATTTAAGACGTTGATATCTATTAACGCCTAACTATGCAAAAACTCCCTAATGTGTGGGTGACGCCACGAAAATTCCCTGCCGCCACGCTGCTCCGGCCAACTCTGTATTTGGCACGATGTTAAACGCGTACAAGAAAGATACTAACACCAATGAACTATCGCGCTCTCTTACTGACGCGTAGAGAAATCGACCTGGCCTGGCCAGATCCTCATATTATGATGTTTTATTTTATCGAAAGTGAAGAGTCCTAGGCTATATAGTTATACTTTCGGCTTTGCTACCGCCACTAGCTACTAGATGGCAGCTGTTTTTAAAAAGGTTTTGCCTGTCGAGATAATAATTTTAAAATATTTTTCTTTTAAACAGTTTTTACTTTTTAACATACATTATTCTTGTAGGCGAGTTCTGACCTTGTAGGTTAGGTTTAGGTTAATCCATTAGTGGATTATATTCCTGATTCCGGGTTTAGGTGTATCAGTTTTAAAATTAAAAAAATGAAAGACTTTAGCGCTGCCGAAAAACATTTTGTAAAGAATATTGGCAACTTCAAGAACAAAAGTGATTGAATCATTTTTAAATAAAAAACAAAGACGTGTGGAATTTTCTTTTAAGAAAATTTGAGTGTTTTACGAACATTTTTTGTTAGAACAACTTTATTAAATGCTTCGTTTAATTAGTTGTAAGTCTTTTTCGATTTTTTAATACAGGGTTCCCTGTAACTATATGTATAAGAGATAGAGAGTTGGTTAAATAGATGCATAGTTACATATTTCAATCCTGAACAATTTGTTAAAAATACATTTAATCAAATTTCGATGACTTGTGAAGATATTCGAAAAAAGACACGAAAAACTTGTTTTTATTTTTTTTATGACAAAATACATCGTACTTCGCAGGCAGCATGAAGTATTGCGCCTCAACAATGACCTGGAAGAAATTTTGGCTTGGGGTGACAGTAACCAAGTCGAATTTAACGCTAAGAAAACCCAGGCAGCAGTCTTCTCCAAAAAGGTTAACATTGCAGAACCGGATATAGTCATGGCAGGACACGCAATTCCCCTGGCGCCATCTATTAATTTGCTGGGGGTCAATCTGGGAGGTAATATGTCTTGGCATGATCACGTTGCCGCAATTGCCAAGGCAGCTGCACAGAAACTTGGTGTACTTTTCCGCACCAAAAGGTTGTACACACCTCATCAACTTTTGACACTCTACAAAGCCCAGATTGGACCATCATTAGAATATTGCTCTCATGTCTGGAGCTCTGCACCCAAGCACACCCTTCGGCTACTGGATTCCATTCAAAGGAGAGCCGTTCGTCTGATCGGCGACCCCGAGCTGACCAAGACCCTCGATAGCCTGGAGCATCGAAGACAGGTTGGTGATTTGGCTCTCTTTTACAGATATTTCCATGGCAGGTGTTCGACTGACATTGCCCACTTGATTCCACCTAGAGCAATGCAAAACAGAAATACACGGCGAACCGCTGCCGCTCATCCATATGTTGTTCAGCTTAGTACTCCTCGAACTTCATTGTTCAAGAATTCTTTCATCTGGAGAACGTCATCTTTGTGGAATGATCTTCCTGAGGTCGTGTTTCCCAATGAATACAATCTTCAACGTTTCAAGACCAACGTTAATCGCTTTTTTCGCACTCGCACCGCTCCCAGAGCGCCTTAAAGGATTTTTCCTATAGTGCAGGTGTTTTATCATAAAAAAAAAATTATTTTAAAAAACCAAGAGAACTTTCTTAAGGCACTTTTCTAGATAATAATTTTAAGAGGTCAAAAACTAACCAAAAATTTTTAAAAAATACAGGTCTGTATTTAAAAAAATTAAGTTGATATAGGCATCTAAAAAACGAACGTCGTATCTAAAAAATAAGATTATTTTCTTGAAGAGCATAAAAAATTGTCTTAGGCAAGTGCTCTTGGTGGTTTTTCAAAATAATCAATATTTTGTCATAAAGAAAATAAAAACAAAAATTCATTTTTTCGTTTTTTTTTCGAATGCTCCGGAAGTCATCGGATTTTTTTTTAACACATAATAGCATTAAATTATGCAACTTTACCTCCATTTAACCAAATCTCTATCTCTTATAGTTACCGAGATAATGCATCGAATTTGTAACACGCTGTATTCTCAGCTCTATTCTCAGAGCCCTTTCTTATCCGATTCGGTTTTAGAGAGGTTATGTGTTAGTGGACAACCTATATCGATTATATAAACTTTCTTGGTATTCTTTTCGATAAGAAGAATATCCGGACGGTTGTAGTTTACCGTTCTATCGGTTATTATTGGCCTGTCTCAGTACTATAAGAGATATATTTAGGGATTCAAAAATTATATATAACTGTTATTTAGTCGCGGTATTTTTCTGTCGCACTATATAGTGGAACGTTCCATATTGGTGACAGTATTTTCCACTTCTATCCGAAAGATGCTTGCAAGAAAAAATCTAACCTAAAATTAATCCTCGTGATTAACACATCTAAACGCTGGAATCATAAGACCAATTACTGCTCCGAATAACATATAAGGGTATGTAAAAATATAACTTTTTGGTAAGTACCAACGTAAGTATGTTTATTTCAATTTGCCAGAAAGTTATAACAAAAGAGAGCAGAAACTGTGCGGTTCAATTATGGCCATTACAATGGGTGATCACAGCGAAACCACGTGCTTTTAATTTTGACCGTCAATTAATTGTTAGATGACTGTACGATCATAAACAACAGTAAATTTACCTATTAATATTTCAAGTGACCGAAATTGCTCAGTTGACTGGGATTCCCCCGTAATACTAATTCAAAATAGATAGACCAAAAGGTTGTACACACCTCATCAACTTTTGACACTCTACAAAGCCCAGATTTGACCATCATTAGAATATTGCTCTCATGTCTGGAGCTCTGCACCCAAGCACACCCTTCGGCTACTGGATTCCATTCAAAGGAGAGCCGTTCGTCTGATCGGCGACCCCGAGCTGACCAAGACCCTCGATAGCCTGGAGCATCGAAGACAGGTTGGTGATTTGGCTCTCTTTTACAGATATTTCCATGGCAGGTGTTCGACTGACATTACCCACTTGATTCCACCTAGAGCAATGCAAAACAGAAATACACGGCGAACAACTGCCGCTCATCCATATGTTGTTCAGCCTAGTACTCCTCGAACTTCATTGTTCAAGAATTCTTTCATCTGGAGAACGTCATCTTTGTGGAATGATCTTCCTGAGGTCGTGTTTCCCAATGAATACAATCTTCAACGTTTCAAGACCAACGTTAATCGCTTTCTTCGCACACGCACCGCTCCCAGAGCGCCTTAAAGGATTTTTCCTACAGTGCAGGTGTTTTTATCATAAAAAAAAAAGATTTAAATTTCTAAGCAGCAATCGATATTAAATAATATAATTTTCAATCGACTAATATTTGCCAGTGTCTAAATTATTACAAAGTTGTCAAGATACTAAAACTGTAACGACGATAAATGGATATTAAATATTGATTTAAAATTTGATTCCAGAATATTAAAATATCCATTTAACTTTGTTTGTTTTGTGGAATCATGAATAAATTTGAATTTTTCAAGATCTGGGTTATTATTTTTAAATCTTCTTGAGAAAACTTGAAAGAAATATGAACGCTGTCAATAGAAAAGTAATTTTTCAAATGGAATATTGAAATTAATTAATGTTGGATAAATGGATTCGCCTAAATTTAAATAATAAAATAGCTACTTGTGTATTATGAGGGTAAATGATACTTTCTTGATCTAAGAAATTAGTTGTCTATTTCTTTTTTGTATTATACAGAGTGGCCCATTTGTGTGACAACCAAGTAATATAATGTCTCTACTATTAAAGATATCAAAAAAAAAGTTTTTATAAAAGTTGTGAGGTATAAAAAAATATATGTTTAAGAATTATTTTAAATATACCCGATGGTCCTGAAAAGTAGGGCAGTAAAAAGATATATTTTTTAAACGGAACACTCTATATATTTTAGTATTCTTTGTAGCACCCTGTATTGCTCATATAGGAAGCTTCATAGAAATATTGTCGGATATAGATTGGTATCCTTAAGGATGGATTATTCATCTAATACTTCGCTTTAAAGTTAAGACTCTTAATGGATGATAAATGGGTGTAGTGGAAAAATAGTGCATAGAACAAGGACAAGAACATTTCTAGTTTCGTAGGAGGAGTCAGTAGACAAATGTTTAGAAAATGAACTGTTTGTAATTGGTTAAAGAAAGAGTTCCATTTTGAATAGTACATTTAAGAAGCTTTTTTCCTAATGTTAATAATTCTTGACACAGCAAAAAGGAACCCCTTCTCTATTCTGGTAGGGGTTACAAAACATTATAAAAACTCAAAGAAACACTTACTCAGTGGAGTTGTTTAACGTATTCAAGTGTAGGGGGAACCTCTGCCAGTTTGGTTACTCAAGTCCCTCTAAATGATGTAAAAATACAATCTCAGAACCAGAGCTTTTTCCAGCCAGTAAGTGATCTTTGTAATGTTTATTAACTCCTCAGTTGTTTTTTTCTCTTTTGGCCTGAGTTGACTGTAAAGCGGAAATTGTTCCTCTTAAACTTACTTGAAATAGCGTCGTATGTGAGTTTTTAGGGAACAACTCTTCTTTAGAGAAAACTCTTTAAATTTACTGATTTAATAACTTTATTTTTATTTCTTAAGCATTGTAGTTATTCACTGTAATGTAATCGTAAATTGTTTTGCTTTGCTTTAAAAAAAACTATTAAAAATCTTTGGTATTTCAGTAAACAAATAGCGCACAATAAATTAAATGGCAATTATAGATCATCTAAACTACATGTTCTAAACTGCTGGACAATTCAAGCGGACCGAGCTAATTGTTAGGTGAACTTTGGAGTAAAATATTTTACGAACGAATAAAGCTATCGATGCGCGGTTTGCAAAATTTAAAAAAGAATTTAATTTTTAATATGAACATTTTTTCCGATTTTTTTTTACTTCTAACCTTAAAATGTCTACAGGGTTCAAAGAGAAGTATGTTTTTTTTACCAAAGTTTCTAAGTACCGGATTTCCACAAAAATAATTTTAAATTATTTTGGATGGCATTTTCTTTATCTCCGATTTATAGAGAACAAAATAAATTCTTAAATTTTTGATATCCCTCTTTGTTGTAGGCTTGGGTAATCCAATTATAGATGCATCAAAAACTTATAATAAGCTACCTGAACCTATTAAAAATATAAAAATTTTGGATTGTTTGTAAAAAGGTTGAGAAATCATCTAGATTTGTGTTAAAGCAAAATAGTATGTATATTCCGCTATTTATAATATTTAGGTACTCTCGAGGCCAGAGCTAATAAGCACTGATTTGAGAGCTGTAATGGAAAAATTGTATTGTATAATGTATAAGAATAAATAAATAAATAAATAAATAAATAAATAAATAAATAAATAAATAAATAAATAAATAAATAAATAAATAAATAAATAAATAAATAAATAAATAAATAAATAAATAAATAAATAAATAAATAAATAAATAAATAAATAAATAAATAAATAAAAAATATCCCTCTTTGTTCATGAAATTTCGATTTTTTTCTCAACACCTGTAAATTTCAGGTATTTTTGTCATTAGGCCTTACAATGTTTTGTAAGAACGGGTTTTGGTAAGTGATTATAACTTCTTAGAACCACCTGTTTTGCAACGAGTATATTTTAATTTCTTGCGTTTCGTCGTGACGAGCGGCGTAACCATAATCGGTTTTATTTAAACTTAAAATATGTCTCTTCAAGAAGCTTTTGACGGAGGGGGTATTACCGTATGGGCAGGAGTAATGCACAATGGAAAAACGGATCTTTTTATTTTGCAAAGAACCGTAAATGCCGAAATTTATATGAATGAAATTTTAAGAAACATTGTGCTCCCGTTTACGGAAAACTTTGGGCCCGGTTTTCTCTTCGTTGATGACAACGCCACACAGGGCACGGATTGTTCAAGAGTTTTTGGAGGAAAGCAATATTAATCAATTAAACTTGCCTTCAAAATCTCCCGATCTAAATATTATTAAGCATGTGTGATATTCTTTAAAGTTGCGTGTACGATCAAGGGAAAATGCACCTCAAACATTGGCAGAGCTTGCCGTAGCAATACAGGAGGAATGGGAAAACATACCACAACAACTTATCATTAACCTGGCCAGAAGTATGCCTCGGCGGTTTTTTGGAAAAGTGTATCGGATAAATCTTGTTTCATTTTGCCTCCGCGTATTAAAATGTACTCGTTGCAAAAGAGGTGGTCCTAAGAAGTTATAATCACTTACCAAAACCCGTTCTTACAAAACATTGTAAGGCCTAATGACAAAAATACCTGAAATTTACAGGGGTTGAGAAAAATATCGAAATATAATGAACAAAGAGGGATATCAAAAATTTGGGAATTTATTTTGTTTTCTATAAATAGGAGAAAAAGAAAATGCCATCCAAAATAATTTAAAATTATTTTTGTGGAAATCCGGTACTTAGAAACTTTGGTAAAAAAACTTACTTCTCTTTGTACCCTGTAGACAGTTAAAGGTTAGAAGTAAAAAAAAATCGGAAAAAATAAGCATATTAAGAATTAAATTCTCTTTTAAATTTTGCAAACCGCGCATCGATAGCTTTATTCGTTCGTAAAATATTTTACTCCAAAGTTCACCCAACAATTAGCTCGGTCCGCTTGAATTGTCCAGCAGTTTAGTTGCCTACCATTTTCTTACGCGACATTACCTAGACATCATCGGGCAAAAAAAGGGGGTCGATAAGCAATATTAGCATAACTCAAAAATGTAATCCTAAAGGAAGAATTTAGGCTTATAAAGTGTTGTTAAAACTCGAGCCGAGGGTAAATTAAAATTTCTGTTATCAGGATAAATCCACTTTACATGACAAAGCTGAGAGACGCTTCAAGGTGGACAAGTATGCAAATGCATAGTCGCTGATTTCCTTAATTACTTAACTTTAAACAAGATACAGGGAAAGACCTTTCATTATGGGAAGTTTAAATAATTACAAATCACGTTATTGGTAAAAAAAAAAATGTTCGTATTCAAATAAAAGTATACGGCGGCAGAAAACATAAGTATGAATTGTAGAAGAGCTTTGGACTTGCATTATCTTTTTTTGTTTTAAATCACAACGTTTCAACTGGTAAGTATCTCCAGTCGTTTTCAGGTGAATACTAAATAAGTACGGTAACAACAGCTCTATTTATATAGTCAAATTTTTTTAAGAAAACGCCAAGTCACTTGTCATTTATGGCACCCTGTTGACGTCTGGTCTATTTTACGTTTAGAGGTTGGCTAAAAAGACAGGACCGGACTATTTTTATGTTCCATTTACAAACTAAAAAAATGTTTAAATATTAAGTTCCTTATCTCCCATTTTAATTTATCAAAGAAGACTTTACAAATTTTTCTATTTAAATCATCGTTCTTAACTAAAGTTGTCAAGAAACTTTTGGATATGTTATCCAAATTGGAACAAAAGTCAAGAACCTATTAGGTATCCACTGAATACTACCTAGATATTGTGATAGGAATTATTTACAATAAAGTAATGTACTAGTAACATTAATATTATTGACAAAGCTTTTAAAAAATTTAACTTATCGACACACTACTCTCCTTTGCTCGTAAATATTAAAGAATTTAATAAATGCCGGTAATACTGCACCAGCTAGGTAGAATACGTAAAACATTGTATATATGGTTAAAATATTGGTATACAAAACAATCACTATGCTTCATTTTAGTTATGACTCTAACTTTCAATCAGAAAACTCTATTTCACAAACTACTAAAATAGTATAATGACTTAACAAAAGACATTACAAACTCTGATTCTTTAAATGCATTAGACGAACTCCAAGAAAATTGCAATGTAAAAGTCTAAAAATGTTTTTAAACACACACTATATAAAAAACAGCCACAAAAATACTAAAAAACACCAAAAAACAACGAAAATAAAAGGACGCGAACTGACATGTGAACTTGTTACGGTCCACACTAAATCTAGTAACTTTTCGGCGGAACTAGAATCAGCTGTGAATGTCATCTGTGGCTTTCAACTGTCGAAACGCCGTTTTCTATCGCGATATGAACTCTACTAGCTAGACGCACTGGAGTGTTTTCATCACTTATTTCTGTTATGGTGACCAGCCAAAGTGGACGTCGCCGTCACTGCATAGTAAATACCCAGCTGCCGGACTTACCCGGAAATTCCCGAGTCAATTGTACGAATCTGGTACATTTCGAACGCATCTGTACAGAAGTACATTTACACCATTTTCTGGTACATTTTCACCCAAAATTGATGGATTCGGTTTTGTAATGGAAGAGGGGAAAAAGAGAGCAATAACCTTTTTTTTTTAGAAGTCACTTTCGATTTGATCCCAAAATCTTGGCGCCCGTTCAAAATTCTTCTTTTGGAACGAGGTTAACAAATAAGTAATTCTTGATGGCTGTACAAAAGTTTAAAATCTGGTACATTTTATGTTTGTGATTTGTACAATATCTTGATTGATACCCTCTGGCAGCACTGCTTGGCAGAACAGTCTGCATACCATACCGCAAGAAGCAAGTCGCGTCCTTAAAACCCACGAAGCTTCCTTAGTCTATAAACGCTATAAAGTAGTCATAGTGTTACCCGATTGTTACTCATATAATAAATGACCGTAAGATAAACGCCGTAACCAGTATTACCTATTTCTCCCTCGCCCCAAACATCACAATTTCTTTCGTAAATAAATCTGGAAAACGCATTTTCGCTATGTACGTCTGGAATAACTTGCGGGTTTTGTCTTTCTGATGAGCCCTAATAAGGACGAAACAGCTATTATTCTTTACCTGAACCCCAGGGACCCCATTATTTTGGCGTCCCTGTGTACTTTAATGCCTAAGATATAGCACCACCTTGTCTGTTTGCATTTAACTTTTCTTTCTATAAATGATAGAAGAGTTTTGGATTTGCATTGTCTATATTTGTTTTAAATCACAACGTTTCAACTGGTAAGTATCCCCAGTCATCTTTAGGTGAGTACTAAATAAGTAAAGTAACTACAGCTCTATTTATATTCTATCTATATATATCATTCAAGAAACATAATTTTCAGATTCCTTTTCTTTTCGTCGGATCCTAGCTCTACTGATGAGTCATGATATGACGATACGCGTCTAGATATGGATCTGGCGAAATGAAAAGGAAAATCTTCTTCTTTACTCATTGTTTTCGGTTAATAAACCGATGTGAGTTAGCGCTGCCTAGCTGGACTCCTGTAATTGTGACGAATGTCTTTACAGGCGATTTCCTCTTAACATTTACTTATTTCTATAAGTTTGTTAAAAGTGCTGGTATGCTCAAGAGTGTCTAACAACGACACAGATGGCGCTCTGTGCCACATCTTACTGGTGTGTCCTACCAAGTGCTGCCTTAAGTAGCTTCGAGATTCCTTTTCTTTTCGTCAGATCCTAGCTCTACTGATGAGTCATGATATGACGAAACGCGTCTAGAGATGGATCTGGCGAAATGAAAAGGAAAATTGTCGTCTTTACTCATTGTTTTCGGTTAATAAACCGATGTGAGTGAGCGCTGCCTAGCGGGACTCCTGTAATTGTGACGAATGTCTTTACAGGCGATTTCCTCTTAACATTTACTTATTTCTATAAGTTTGTTAGAGGTACTGGTATGCTCAAGAGTGTCTAACAACGACACAGATGGCGCTCCGTGCCACATCTTACGGGTGTGTCCCACCAAGTGCTGCCTTAAGTAGCTTCGAGATCCCTTTTCTTTTCGTCGGATCCTAGCTCTACTGATGAGTCATGATATGACGAAACGCGTCTAGAGATGGATCTGGCGAAATGAAAAGGAAAATCTTCTTCTTTATAATACAAATGCTACATGAAATTAATTTTTACACTCATTCAGCAGATTGCATTATTGATGAAACTATTATAGATGCGTATATATTTTGTTATAACGCCACAGAGGAATAAATGTTTATAACAATATTGTAAACGAATGGAAAATTTTCGGATTCATGAGAAAAAAGCACAGGGGAATGATAGGTCGACGCTGTCTTAAAAGGGAAAAGAGACATTTTTACCACAGTGTTATATCCGTAGGAAATTCTTTAGAATCACTTGTGGTAGTGATCTGCTAAAAAATACTTTTTCACTAATGTGTAGTAAATAGAAAACTTTATTTTTAAAGGTTACAACACTATTCAGCACTGACAGTAAGAATATAACATTTTGCCGTACAGTTAACTGTAATAGCCTACGTTTCTCGTCGCAAGTGTAAAGGAAACAGAAAATCTATTATGTAAATAAATAGTAGTTTGTACAACAAGAGTGGATATGATGTCCATATCGCACGAGGAAGTAAATTGAGCACGACGCCGTAGGCGGAGTGCTCAAACTTCCGAGGGCAATATGGACAATCCACTCGAGTTGTACAGTATATTTTTTCTACGACTTAACTTCCGAACTTCATGCTAAGAATTTTAAAAAATTATTTAAATTAGACATCATAACTTGTCTTTTAGGTTGGCCATGAACTTGTGAGAACGGTAATAAGAAACAATTGAACAAAACTTCATTTTGATGGCAAACCCATTGACAAAATTACACTGTAACATATTTATCGATTTGGGTAAGTTCTTATATTTATACATACTCACTTTTGAATATATCTATCCTTCTCACATTCGGCTTTTTGCAGAATAACCGACAAAAAGCGATATATGTATTAATAAACACGAACAGTTTATTTTCTCAACCGTAGGTATTTTGATTTTACTGAATTGCACAGAAGAAAAAAAGGTTTGTCGGTTTATTTCTGCTTGCGTATAAATTATAACTCCGAAAGTACAACAAAATATCTGTAGAATTTGTTTTAAACAGTTAAAAATGGATTTTACACTGTTAACGTGGAAAGAAAAGTGGCAATAGTGTAAGTAGAAATAACATAACCTTAAAAATGTTAGTAAAAAATGTTTTTTTTTCTAGAAATCTTATAATTTCGTCTGTTTTATCGGGTTATCTTTACGTTCCACCATTTAAGGAAGAATTACCAGTTAATTTTCTATGTTTGTTGCGTATAATAAAAGTTTTAAGATCAATTAGGGTTGGATCCCCGTTCAAAATATATCGGAAAATATCCCGGTGCACAATTATTTATAATAATATATATTATTTGAATGGAAAAAAATTACCAAGGTTAGTAAGAAAACGTTCATTTGGTAGGTATATAGTACATTTTATGTAAAGCTTGTTGTAATTGTCTAGAAATAAGTGGAAATAAAGATATTTTTGAAATAAGAAAGTGCGTCTGTGTGCGAATCATTAGTTCGGTCAGAAAATATCAATAATTTGGTAGAAATATATTTTGGTATTAATTTTGTTATTATACCTTCAATTTTTGCACCGTTTCGTGTACTCTTTAGGAACATATTGTATATACATAGACTCTGGGATAAATGTTTTGATTTCAATTTAAAAAAAAACAAACTCCATCTGCCAGATTTGCATATTTTTGAAGTATATTATTAACCTAACTTCTCTCAACTGTCAGAAAACGAATTTACGACATGTAAATTTGGCTTCTCTGTAATTGACTACTGTGATTGGTCAGTTTCATAACCTAACTAGGATGGATATGAAATTTTGCCGCACAGTTAACTGGAATAGCCTACTTTACCCGCCACTTAAATGTAAAGGAAAAAAAATTTCCATGTGGAAGTAGAAAAAATCTATTATGTAAAAAAAATGTACATTTAAGAGCAAACAGTAGTTGATGAGTCATTACGACCAAATAATGCATTTCCACCACATCGCTCATTTTGTACCTGTGTCTGTCGATGTCAATAAAATGTCTTTTTTTATATACAAGATATTATAAAAACAAATTTCAGGAGAATATAGTGGTGCGGCGTCAGTGGAGATTTTGAGGATATTATCGGGGCACAGTTTATATTTTTATATTTAATTGAATAGCCGAAATTTTTCCATTTTTATGATCTGCATGGCCGATGATATAAGTTGAACCTATATAATTAAAACTTAAAATAATTTTCCATTTTTTTTTTTTGAAAAAAAAAATCCGCTAAACTAGAAGTTCTTGGGAACCCCTTAGTAAAATTTTTGTATTAAATTTTCAATTAGACAAGCCAGAAAACGATTCCGCGTTTCACGCTGGTATGAAAGGCTCTTAACCTAATTTTAAATTTTCTTTACCGAGCATCAAAACCACTTTACATGCCAAAGCAGATAGAATCATTTCCAAGCGCGCAAGTATGCAAATTCATGTTCCCTGATTCCCCTAAATGATTTAACTTTTAACAAAACCTAGGAAAATACGTCCTATTAACTGAAGTTTAAATATTATTCCCGTGCCTTGTAGGAACGAAAACTAAACGGGTTTCGGAACAATTTTAGCAACAGAAATGTACGAAATATGCATTTTAATTAAGTAATAATTTGGTTGTATTTTAATAAACTTTACGGAAAACGCTATAGAACTTTAGTTTAAAAGAGCTTAACGTTTTATACGTATTAAGTTTAAGATCATGTAGTTGAGTACATAGAACAAGTTTACTAAAATTGCCCAGAAATGGCAGAAGCGAGTAAAACTTAGTAACAATTAAGCAAGTCCTTATAAAGGATTTTAAAAGCTTTTAAAATTAACCTTAAGGTCAGGTTTCTGACTTACAATTATTGTTACGTAACCCATCAGATAACAAATCCCTAATAACCCAAAACATCCGTAAATTACTTGACAACGATAACACTTTCTTTTAAAATAAAAATCTTGGTAGAGTTAATTAAAAACATCAGTATTTTTCTGTAACAGAGACGTTACGTTCCAGTTTCAATTTTCTACCTGTTACAAATACCTGGTATTTTTACCTAGTATTCAGAGTTTGCAATTTTTAAATATAAATGTCAGGGACACATTTTTAGAAAAACTTCATGTCTTATCAAAAGTGAGAAATAAGGTCGTCCTTGTCATCATAAAACCCCATATCCTGTTGCTTTTAAAGGACATTTACTAAAAGGCAAAGGACTTTCTTTTGAAATAAAGAGATATTCTTTGAAATAAAGGAAATTTATTGGCAACCCTACAAATTTTTTTCATATATTGATATCATATAAAAAACATACTTAATATCTAACTTATAAAACTAATATTAAGTAACAAACTTCCTAAATAATTTTTTGTTCTAAATTAATTAAATATTAACTGTTATGTTCAAGCTTTTTTCCAGCTATAATTTAATACAAACCAAAAAATAAATAAAACCATGAGGAGGAAAGTTTTTCGACAATATTTAATATTAATGTATCAATACAGCTACCATTTTAGCCCTTAAAAAATAATTATATTCGAATTAATAATATTAATTTAATCCGAATGTAGCTATGCATAATAGGGCCACCGTTAACTCCGATGGACAATAATTATAAACACTCGTGCATTTTGGCGCGCCCCAGCCGAGCTTGTCCGTTAGCTTAAAGCAAGTGAAGATCCAACGCCCAACATGCATGGCTTTGATTTTCACCGTTGCTATGGTTAGGTCACGTCAGTCACAAACCGAATATAACGATTTGCATTATGATGAAGGGCAATTTAAAAATAGATCAGTCGTATGCACCATTGTTTTAGCATTGGTTCGCCCAACATTAAGATATTTATTTTGAGGCTTCGCGAAACTTACGGGTATAGATATCGTTTTTACGTGATTTACTGTGGAATTAAAAAGTTTTGTTTTTATTTTTCAGTTAATTCGGTAGTGTACGTACCTACTTAGTTGTGTGTTTTAAATATGAACCCAATTAATTATATAGTTTGTAATTTGTTGGAAACTCTATTCAATCGTTGGACAGATGAGGATAAGAGAGACGTTTTGTTACACGGGTTTTTAGTCAATGTTTGTTTAAGTACTCGCACTATACCTAGCTCTTCACCATTTTTTAACACCGCGAGCCGCCACTGGTCATAAACATATTATTAATACTAGGTGTGATACGTCATTTAAAAAATCAAAGTTGATGATGGTTTTGAAAACACGAAACGTTGGATTAAAAATCTAATTACGCCAATTTTTAAAGAAGAAAAATGGCAATGAGAATCTAAACTTTATTTTACCATATCTCTTCAAATCGCAAAAATTCGGTTTTGCCCAAATATCTTCGGAAGGATTCTTAGTTTTTTAAATTTGAAAACATAGTATTGCAGAATTTAGTAGTACGCTACTTTTTTATAATTTAACTCTTCTTAAACTAACCATGATTTGGGACACCCTGTATGTATAAGTAAAGAGCAGAACAAAATAAAATAATGAAAATGAGGTAGAAATATAAGTATACAATATTATTTACTGTAGAAAAAGGAAAAGCGGGAGTTTTGAAATATTAGTCGGGAGGCGGGAGATTTATTGAAAAACCTGAAGTCTCCCGCCGAAATCGGGAGGTCTGGTAACCCTAGTTTATAGTCTTCGATGCTAGTAATTTTTACCGTTAACAATTTTCAAAATTTTCTTTTTATTTGTTCGGTTTGGTAGATATAAACATAATTTAAATTTTTCCTTCCCGCTTAAACCATTTTTTCTACGACTACCCATGAAAATGAGAAAAAAAGCAAGGTTAACTTGGCTCGAAAGCGCCGAATATCACACGCAATATGTGTTTGTCGAGTGATTTCGAATTAGAGTGTGAAAATACGCCATCTGAAATTATAAAAAATGTTAATAATATACTGGAAAATCTTATACCAGACAAAAAAATCGCGCTGAAGAAAATGTCATGTATTAAACAACAAATGTCACAGGTTTAAATCCCATCAGGAGTATTTGACTTTTTTTTATAAAAACATTAAATAATTTATAGAATTATTTTGAATTAAAATATTCCTTGTTGGGTGGATTTTTTAAATTTATGATTAATGCATCTTTCCCTCATTAAATTTATCATTCTGGTTAATCTAGAAGTCAATCCAGGTTTAGTTCTTCCTATATTAAATATATAAAATATGAAAAAGTTAAACTAAAAACTATGAAGCCAGATATTAAGTGGAACATAATCCTAAGTATGCTCATTTCCACACTAGTGTTGATATTTTTGTTTTCAACACTAGTGTTGTAATATTTTTTCACAAATTAAAGGCTTTTTTAATAATTATTTGTGGTCGTATAGGAAAAATAGTGTATATTACTCGTGTGAAAGTGATTATTCTAAAACTCGGAGAATTTCCGCACTCGGCTGACGCCTCGTGCTAAATATCTCCTCGTTTGAAAAGTATCACTTTCATCACTTGTTATGTGTTATACTATTGATGCTAGTATTTTTTACCGTTAAATTTTCTTTGTATTTGTTCGGTTTGGTAGATATAAACATAATTTAAATTTTTCCTTCCCGCTTAAACCATTTTACATGCCAACGTAAATTGTCACTTTAAACTTTAAAGTTGGCAAATATGCAAATGCGTATTCCCCGGCTCCCTTAATGATAAAACTTTTTAACAAAAACGGAGGAAAACACATATCATTAACGCGTGTTAAATTACAATTCGCATAGAATGTGGCAATATCCTGGTTTTTGGGGGAAATATTTCATTTAGCAGAGATTGAAAAACTGAATTTATTTAGGCAATGTTATCGTTACGGAATTTACATTTAAAAAAAAGTATTTTACTTTAAAAGCTGGTTGTACTGGTTTAATAGCTATACCGGAAACTCAATTTTTAAAACCCCATCAAAAAAATCATAATATTATAATCAATACACACAAAAAAAAATTTCCTACGATCGTGGGGAAAAGTTACTTTTCGGCACGATTTATCGTGTGGAAAGTACCACTTTTCCGCACAATTTTTCTTTCCCGCACAATTTTTACTTTACCACACTTTCTTTGTAATATTTATATGTAAATATGTGTTTATATGTAAATGTAACTTTTCCGCACGATTTGTTAAATTAATGAATACCTTATCTAAAACACTCAATAAAGTGAAATACTTGCAAAATAAATATATTTTTTTGCCAGGAGCTCAATAATTTTTGTAATTACAGTATATTATTACGAACCTAATTGACGTTTATCTGAGAACTATATCGATCGTAGGAAAACTTTTGTACCTAACACATGCGGAAAGTGTATTTTCCGCCCTTGAAAAAAATACAACGTAGGGCGGCGTGGCGGCAACGAGTAGCACCCACATATATACATACACTATATTGGCAATACAAGCAGCCGCACGAAGCACGAATACACCCATCGTGCGATTCAAAATAACCTGAGTTGGGGGCCGTGGTGCTTGCGCAGTAGGGAAAAAATTAGGCAACCCACACGATTTCTAACAGAACGTAAACAGAACCCAAGGTCTCTTGAACAGAACCGGCTTGCCGTTATACTTTTATTAGTCGCCATCTTTTGTTTCGTTCATTCGTGTGTTGTTATAATTTCCAAGTTTTGGGTGTTAATATTTATAAATCTTTACTTTAGCCATTTTTTTTTGTAAGTTATAATCGTTTCCATCTTTTTTTACGTTGTATTCGTTCGGATGCTCCGTGTGTGATTATTATTTTTAAGTTTTGGGTGCGAATTTAGGTTTAAAACTTTACCGGACATTTTGTTATTGTTAGCGACTTGTGTTTCAAGATAAGTAGAAAAAAGTGCATGATCCTTTTTTGTACGAATCGCGGTTCAATACCAGGAATAAGGTATTTCAGGTATGTAAAATATTGGTTACTTAGTTTTATTTGACCATAAACTGTACACACCCGAACTAAACGGGTGAATTCAAATAAAAGCTTGTAAAAATATTTTGAAAAGCGGCCCTGTCAAATGTTTACATCAAGAAGCAAATTTCCGATCTGCGCGCAAACTTAACGGCCCCTGATCATCTGCTTACAGTGGTGTCATCATTGAATTATGGTATTAGCAATATAGTGTATGTATATATGTGGTAGCACCCGGCGCTAAATACTCTAAGCCAGTACAATTTCTGCACTTGAATTTGTTTGTGACACCCTATATGTCTTTGAAGGAATTCTTAAAATAAGGACAAAGTCGTTATGCATAGCGACGTTACGTATACAGAAAATTGGACTTTTCCTTGACAAAAAATAATTTTCCTAAAATAATGAAATTTAAAAAAACCGTTACGTACGAATCCTGCCGCAAAAAGGTTAAAGATAAGAAACGTCTTTTCATTTTATCTTCCGGAAGGTGTAGATAATTTAGGATATAATCTAACCTTTCCCCGAGGATCGGGCTCACTGATTTATTTGCCGAATTTCCCTTAAAATCAGGATAAGCGGATTTTCGGATAAAGCCGAAAGAGGAAGTTACGGACGTTTATTAAATCCCAGTTGTGTATATGAAGAAATATGATTTTAATAGCGGTATAGCGATAAACGCGGCGATAACTATAAATTTGAGGACGTGTAATTATTAAACCTCGGCCCAACGAAAGGAGACAGAGACATTTATTTTTGAGATGGATAATAGAAGACATGAATTAAAAATTTTCTAGATTAATCTATACAGGGTGTCCGGGAACCACCTCGAACTATATACAGGGTGCTACAAATTCATGTGCTTACAAGGGGATCTCAAAAACGGTAAGAGATACGAAGATGGTTAAATTGAGGGCTTACAACAGTTTGTACAACAAGAGTGGATATGATGTCTATATCTCACGAGGAAGTAAATTGAGCACTACGCCGTAGGCATAGTGCTCAAATTTCTGACAATCCATTCGAGTTGAACAGTATATTTTTTCTACGACCAAAATTACGAAACTTATGTTAAAAAATGTTTTTAAAAAAGCTTGCATCCAAAGTTCGACGCTTTACCGTCTCGACCACAGAAGGATATAGGAAAAACCAACTCAATATTAATGTTATATGAAATTAATTTTCTATACACAATCAGCAGGTTGCATTCTTAATTAAACTATTATAGATGCGTAGATATATATTTTGTTGGCTGTTTGAAGGTTGGAGACAATGATGTTTCTTGACTGATGGAAGAGTTTTGGACTTGCATTGTCTTTATTTGTTTTATATCACAACGTTTCAACTGGTAAGTATCTCCAGTCGTCTTCAGGCGAATACTAAATAAGTAAAGTAACTACAGCTCTATTTATACTAGCTAGATGCACTGAAGCATGACTGAGATGGGTGCAGTCATGCGTTTAGTTCATGTGCGGTATTTTAAGTTTACATCTACTTAGCACAGGTTTCCAGATATTTCTTATATCTAATGATGGCTTACTAAAACAATCTGGGTTCTCGTATATGGCAGCATCCTCCTTGAACTTCCTCCTCCAATGTGGTTCTTTATGCAGGATTTGAGCTTCTTTCCACTTAATGTGATGACCGTGTGTCCAGACATGGTCAGCTGCACCTGGTTTTTCGGATTCCCCTTTAAGCGTGTTGTTTCTATGTTCCTTGACCCTAGTTTCAAGCGGCCTTAGAGTCTCACCAATGTAAGATCGGCCACATTCGCAGGGTATCTGGTAGACACAGTTTTTCCTATCTTTTTGACTTGTTGGTTTCGTCTTCGTCAGGTGGCTTTTTAAAGTGCCTTTCGAGCTGAATACCGTATTGATATTGTATCGTTGTCCTAGTCTCCTAATTCTCTCAGATACTCATTTGACATGCGGAATGTTGAGTGTTGATTGAGTCTCTATTTGCTTCTTTCGTGTATTTGGCCGATTCTTGCGTTTTTCCAATAGTTTATCAACTAAATGCATGGGGTAGCCATTTTTGTTGAGGTCGGTCTTGATGGAGTGGGTTTCTTCTTAAAAAGCTTCATTTGAATTACAGATGGTAATTGCTCTCTCCACCAGCGTTCTTACTATGCCATGTTTTGTGTTGTTTGAGTGATTTGAAGCGTAATTCAGATATTGACCTGTATGCGTTGGTGCGTTGGTACACTGAAGTATGGATGGTGTTGCCATTTTTCTTTACGTTCACATCTAGGAAAGGTAATTGACTGTTTTCTTCTCTCTCCATAGTAAATTTGATTGTCGGCGTTAGGCTATTAATGTGGTGTAGGAATTTCCTGAGTTCGTCATCGTTTCCATTGGACAATAGAAGTAAAAATGTCAACTATAGTAAACCTTAATGAAAATTACTTTTATTTTGATCGTAGAAATCTAAAATAAATAATATACAGGGCATTCCATTTAAAAAAATATAACTTTGATCATTTTCATATTTTTGGAATAACCTGTTCATTATGAAAATAATTTAAAAATGTACATCCAACAGGCCCCTATCCCCCCCGAAAAGAAAATGTTTGCCAACACAAACAATTTAGCTATAATATCGTGTCGAATAGCGTGGATGACCCTGTATATGGTCCAAAATAAACATCTACGCTGTGCTTAAATTAGTTTAATAAAAAGTTATACCACGAGATCGCCTAACAACCAAAAGTGGTTTCAATTTAAGAAAATTCAGTAAAAGGAAAATAAACATATTAAAATAAGCGAACCTCTTTGGTTTCAATTTGTTTGAGTGCACGACTCCGACGTTTACATTCTGCGATATTATGTCTTCAGAATATAATAAAAGAAAAAACACTTACTTAGGTCCCTTCTATACTGTTATCATATTTCTTATACTTTATTACCTGTACGTCGCCATTGCATTAGTAAAAAAAATGGTGAAAAGTACTAAAATATATTTTTTCTACTCCCACATGGAAATTTTCTGTTTCCTTCTGCACTTAAGTGACGAGAAAAGTAGGATATTTCAGTTAACTGTACGGGAAAATTTCATATTCTTACTGTCAGTGCTGAACAGTGTTGCAATCTTTAAAAATAAAATTTTCCATTTTTAAAGAAAAATTTCACAGATAGAGACAATCTACTCATTTCAACAGTATACGGGTGTCCCATCGGGAACCGAATCGATCTATATATAGAAAACTATACATAGGAAAATTTTGAAAATTTGACAGTATGCTGATGCTGATGGGGGCGACCGGGCTAAAATATTTTCATTGGCACTTCTGGTTATACCGGAAGTAAGTGTCAACTTGCTTATTTTAAATGGGACACCCTATATATTATTACATTTTTGCATTCTACGCAAGATTCTAGGCATATTTTGTATACCATGTCCTATACCTATGTATAAGCGTTTTTGACATATTTGAATTTTTATGTCAAAAATGACGTTTGCAAGCCTTAAAATAATTATCAATTTTTTCTATAAAGAAGCCTTATTTATTTAATTTAAGTGGGATTCCTTGTTATAAAGGACCTGCTTTAATAGATTTTTTATAATATTTTGATAACTATTAATACAGGGTGTTTAAAAAATAAGATTAAAAATGAAAATGAAAAACATTTTATAATTATTTCTTATTTAGCATTAAAAATAAGGGTAAGTTTGTATAAGGTTGTATATCCCAAAAATTCTTAGTTTTCAAAATATTGCCAATTTAATATTTGTATATGGGGATTTTGCTGCAGATCAGTTACTCTTAGTTGGCTATGGCGGCGTTGAAAAACAATCAAATGCTAAAAAAATCTATGACGCTGTCACTTCACACTATTAATAATCATTCCCGGGCGCTTAAATTATACAAACGAAGATTATTTAAACTTATTTATTATTTATGGAGAATGTGATAAAGTTATATCATGTCACATTTGCCATTCGATATCCGCAAAAACAGAAGCCATCACAATGTGCTTATTAATAATGTTTAAATGGTAAGTGACAGCTTTATAGATTATTTAGCATTTGATTGTTTTTTAACGCCGTCATAGCCAACTAAGAGTAACTGAACCTAAAATCTGCAGCAAAATCCCCATATAAAGATATTAAATTGGCAATACCTCGAAAACTAAGAATTTTTGGATATACAACCTTAAACAAACTTACCCTTATTTTTAATGCTAAATAAGAAATAATTATAAAATTTGGGTGTTTCCATTTGAAAATCTGGACTTTATGCAGTTTTTTCATTTTAATTTTTAATCTTATTTTTTAAACACCCTGTATTAATAGTTATCAAAATATTATAAAAAATCTATTAAACCAGGTTCTTTATAACAAAGAATTCCACTTAAATTAAAAAAATAAGGCTTATTTATAGAAAAAATTGATAATTATTCTAAGGCTTGCAAACGTCATTTTTGACATAAAAATTCAAATATTAGACATAGGTATAGGACATGGTATACAAAATCTGCCTAGAATCTTGCGTAGAATGCAAAATGTAATAATATATAGGGTGTCCCATTTAAAATAAGCAAGTTGACACTTACTTTTGGTATAACCGGAAGTGCCAATGAAAATACCGGTCGCCCCCATCAGCATCAGCATACTGTCAAATTTTCAAAATGTTCTTATGTATAGTTTTCTATATATAGATCGATTCGGTTCCCGGTGGGACACCCTGTATATTTTTTATTTATTTTACCTTATGCTAAAAATGTTTTAAAAAAAGCTAGCTCGAACCCACGACCATTGGATCTAAAGGTGAACGCTCTACTGTCTCGACTACAGAAGAAACAGAATTTAAGAAATTATGGTAAAACTGACTCAATTAATTTTCTATGCACCTTCAGCAGGTTGCATTATTGATAAATCTATTATAGATGCGTATAGATTTTGTTATATTAAACAAATTAATAACATATGGTACCATATAATATACATATAAATTAGTGTCTTGAAAAAGGCGGAGGCACAGTAAATATAAGAAACTGTGATTGGTCAGTACCTTTCAGAATGCCACAGTGAATTATAATTTTTATAACAATGTTGTCAACTAATAAATTTCCGGATTCGTGGGAGCAAAGTACAAAGAAATGATAGGTCGGCGCTGTTTCCCAAGGGAAAAGGGAAATTTTTACGCACAGTGTTATATTCGTCGGATGTTCTTTAGGATCACTTGTGGTTGTAATACAATACAATCTTTACGGTCGTCCGGGAATGTTCCGCTTTTCCTATTAGGTATATAATGTACTATTTATCGAACTATTGTTAAGTAATTTCTAACCGATCTAAATATTTGTGCATAAATGTTCAGTTAATTCAAAAATCCTAAATAGAAAAATGTTTTTGCCGGCGTACAGACTCAATTAAAATTGAAAAAGTTTTATGCCTCCGCTGGGAATCGAACCCAGAACCTCTCGATTACATGTCAAGCGCGCTGCCAATTGCGCTACGGGGGACCTGAAATTCCCTCACCAACTTCGGTCATATAACTTATTCAATTTTATGTTAGTAGTAACAGTCTGGAATCTCCTGTGATTCACAGACCGGGGAGGGTGTTATAAGGGGAAAGGGAACTCACTCACTACCACTGAACATTAAGATCTATTTTTCTTTTATCCGTACATCGACGACATATAGCGTTATTAGCCGGAATCAGAAAGATATCTCTGAACAGTGACATCTAGTCGTAAATAATTTTTAAAGTAGTTATATTGGCGTTTGTAAATAATTTTTAAATAGAAAATTTTTTGCCGGCGTGCAGACTCGATTAAAACCTCAACAAACAACCCGAATACCCTCCTCGGTCTGTGAATCATAGGAGATTCCAGACTATTACTACTAACATAAAATTGAATAAGTTGTATGACCGAAGTTGGTGAGAGAATTTCAGGTCCCCCGTAGCGCAATTGGCAGCGCGCTTGACATGTAATCGAGAGGTTCTGGGTTCGATACGCAGCGGAAGCATAAAACTTTTTCAATTTTATTCGAGTCTGTACGCCGGCAAAAACATTTTTCTATTTAAAAATTATTTACAGACGCCAACATAACTACTTCAAAAATCTTAAGTTTAACACTTAAAGCATACATTTCATATACAGAGCTGGAGAATGTCTAGCAGCGTGAATCAGAGCGTTTGCCGGTCTGTCTTTTGTGTTCAAGTTATTAAATTTACTGTTGTGTTTTGGCTTTTGATAAATAAAAAATGGATTTAATACAAGGAACTTTTCAATTAAACTTTGACGAAATACGTGAAATTAAATGAAACGGATGACCTATGACTAACTTCAATATTGAAGTGTCTCACAAACCGGGGAAAAAGTTATACCTGAAAATGTAATAAAAATATATACGGAAAATACGGGTGTATTTGTGGCTGTGAGATAAAAAAATAGTGTGATGATTTATTAAGTGCTTCTCGCTGAAAAGGCCAAACTGTATGGAAATTCCAAACAGCACCTTACAAATCAAATGCTTCTAACTTATATATCTAACTAACGACCAATATTAATTATCTGTAATTTTTGTAAAGTGTTTGAGTTCCTACTTCACGAGTCTGTCTTTCCGTTCATCCGGGGGCAAATAACTCAGCAGCAACATGGATTCGTTGGATGAGGGTATACAAACTGATGTAATATATTTAGATTTCTCAAAAGCTTTCGATCGGTATTTTGATTTCAAAATTAGAAAAATTTAGATTTTCAGAGTCTTTGTTGGCACTAATTAAGTCATATCTCTCCAACCGCTGCCAGTATGTTTCCCTTCATGGGCTCAGCTCTAATAAATATACCGCTGGGTCCGGTGTCCACCAGGGATCGGTGCTTGGTCCGTTACTTTTTATTCTTTTTATAAATGAAATTGGTGATGATCTGGATATTGACCATTTGATATACGCTGATGATATTCAACTATATAAAAGAATTAGAAACATCAATGATTGTATTGTTATTCAACGGAATTTGGATCTAATTAATAATAATTGGTGTCTTAAAAATAATTTAAAGCTTAACATTGAGAAGTGTAAAGTTGTTTCATTTACAAATAAACTTTCTGTAATTAATTTTGATTAATGGAATTGTTTCAGCCTTTACTTGATGAAAATCCATAATAATATTATGAAATAAAACACTCGTTGTTTGTAATTTTCACTCGTATACGAGTGATTTCTTAATATAATTTTGATTATGTTCTTGAAAATAAAATTATTTCTCGCTCTGACTCATTTTGCGACATGGGAGTCGTTTTTGATTCAAAGCTTTCTTTTATACCCCATATAAATAAAATTATTAGTGAAGCTCTTCAGAGTTATGGATTTATTGTGCGCTGCACTAGGGATTTTAACAGCGTTGATGTCTTAACAAGCTTATGTAATGCCTATATAAGATCGAAACTAGAATATGCAGCAGTGATCTGGACACCTGAGTATAATGTTCACATTGATAATCTTAAGAGGGTGCAGCGAAAATTCTTAAAGTACCTAAGCTTTAGGGTCGACGGAATATATCCCATGCAGGGTTTTTCCCAGACTCTACTTCTTCAGAGATTGCCACGATTGAATTCACGATAAAATATGACTTTCTACCTGCCTAATACAAAGACAAATATTTTAAAGTTTTCTCCTGTCTTTCAAATGTGTGAGATATACAACAAGCTGTTTGATTTCGATTTTTTCAGTTCTTCTGTCAGTACAGTTAAGACGTTAGTGCGGCATTAATACTTTAAACTGAGAATGTGCGGCTGGTATTATTTTTTGTCCAATGATATGAATTTCTGTGTTCAGCCTCTCTTTTTCTTTTTTTTTACTGTTACTTTTGTTATATTAAAATTTAATTTCGAATAGTTAGTTTAGGTTTACGTATAGACTAGCTTACTTTTGTTAGTATTTTAACTTCACTTTTAGTATATTTATTTTTTGTGTAAACTTTTTCATGGTCCTGCCTTGTAGTTGGGTTATTTAACCTGTAGGGTAGGTAATGTAAATAAATAAACTTATTAGAATAAAGAAATTGTATAAGTATACCAATTTGTAAGTATTTGTGTTTCATGTTGTACAAAGTAAAGTGTTCGCAAAATTTTATACTTTAAATTTATTTTATCAGGTAGATAACACGATATTATAGAGCGCAGTTTCTATGTTTTTACATTTTTATTGTTGTCACGAGCAGCTACTATTACTATCACCGCCACCCGTGAACTATTTTGTAGGTATTTGTGAAAATTCCATTTTCATTTTTCATGCCATAACTTGTGAATTCAATTAAAGCAAAACACATTCCACGCAAAAGCTTCTCTTTTTACACCTCTTCTACTCCCTCATTTTCAAAAGTTTATTTTCTCACCTGTACTTTCCCCAATCCATGTAAGCCTGATACAGATACCCCAAAACGTTGAATTTGTCATCCCTTTTCCTTAGGGCTTTCAGGGCGCTCTTCCATTTCCGCACTGCCTGTTGTTGCTTGTGCTGGTTGTATAGCTTTAAGCCTTGTTCGACCTGAAACAAAGATGTGTAATTTATATGGAGGAATTCCGACCGAATAGGGGATGGAATGTGGGAAAATTGACATAGTTTTGATGTGTTAAAAATTAATTTGTATATATCCGGCAGAGAAACGTGTTCAGCAACAAAAAATGTTCAACTAATACAATTTAACACAGCGGATTTACGTCTTCGACTAGGAATGGTGATTTCCAAAGTATTGGTGATCTTAAAAAAATTGTCTGAAATAATTATTGTAGCATTTCTACTATAGGATAAGCTCTTTCAAATGAGACCAAGTTTGTTAAATTTGGTTAAGACAAACCAAAGTTATGAGTATTTCTTTCAAAAGAAGTTCACCTTTCTCCCCTGAGTTTATTTTGAGAGTTAGATCAAAACGTATTTAAACAATGTTATACCGTATATTCCAAAGAATAAAATACTTTATCGTATCATTGAAGATTAAGTAATTTTTATATGATATCTTTATTAATAATTATTAACATCATAAACGTACTAAAACCTACATAACACCTTAGTTACTCAATACATTAGTTACCATAATTCAATACGTTAGTTACGAAAGCATAATACGTTAGATACCAAATAATATTAGAACTATTTTTCATGAACATGTAAAACAATATTTTGACAGTTTTCAAATTTGATGGATACTTACATCTTTGTCTTTAACGTCCACGATCTTAGGTATGCCCTCTGAAGACTGATTAATGACCGAGCAAGCACTCCTTTCGATTTCGTGCGGTTCCCCAGTGCTTAATCCACTGCCGGAAACATCGCCGATTTGAATTTTGCGAGTAATGGAAATTTTCTTGGTCACATTTTCTTCTAAATACCCTCTAGCAACCTTCACCGATTCCCATCCACCAAGTTCTTGTAGGTCTAATATATCTCCTCCAGCAGTAACAAGAAAATTTGCCGAAGATCTTTTAACGCAGTGACCAATATACAAATTAGGATTTTCAATTTTCAAATACTTAGCTATTTTTTGAGGTATTTTAGAGAAGAAGTGAATGCCGCAGGGCTGTACCGTACATTTCCCTTTTCTATATGATACAAACAATCTTTGGTGAGTGACATGGTCTGGCCTTAACATTACGTACTTTTTAAATAAAAGCACAAGATTGACTTCGCCGTCAAATATCACAGCGAAAATACGTTTATTGTGGGTTTTTGAGTCGGGAATAGTAACAATCAGCTTGTCCTCTAAAACGTCAATATCTTCCGTGGTCATCTTCGCTAAATCATTAGTTCGACAGGCTCCTCCAATTCCAATTAAAAAGGCCACTTTTATCATTAAAAACTTCTCGTCTGAGGCAGAAGACACAAATTCGTTGACTTGTTCTCTTGTAAATACTTTTGATTTTTTTGCTCTATATCCAACATATTTCTTCTTGATGAAACGTATTAAGGCGCCGTATTTGTCGATTTTCACTCTTTCCTTCAGTTCTAAAGTCGCTCGTAACATGGAATATTTCGGCCATAAGGATGAAGCAGAGTATTCCTCAGAGAGTTTTGCGAAATACGCCAGCAATACGTTTCTTCTGCACCTTGAACATCTACTTTGTTTCGCCACTCACAAAACTGCCGATATTCTTTTTCATAATGGATTTTAGATTTGTCCGGAAGCAAGTTCAACCTTATAATGTTGGCTGCAGCTAATATATCGTCAGGAATATCAAAATCTTGCATGATTTTAATTTTAATAATCTCGTTATATTAATAGCTATAATTTGGCATTTTATCGATGAAAATCCTATAATATTATTAGTCATATGTTGAACGCCCTCTAGCGGAAAATTTAGGAACTTTAAAATAATTTCCAGCTATTTCTCTTGGTCGATTTTGTAATGCATTTTTTTCATTCAAAACATTGTGATAAATTGTTCCTGAGATACGACCGGCGTCCATTCTTATTTGGCCAATTCGGAAAATTTCATGGAAATTCTTAATATTGAAACATATCCTCCTATTGCTATTAGCGATTTATTATTTTCAGAAAGTGATTTAAAGGACATATGTCAAAGCTAGTGTTACAAAATACTTACAGCAAAAAATAAGAAACGAACTAAACTGCTGGACAATTGCTTTCGAGCAAGAAAAATTTCGCCTAAATTTAACAATTAATATTTTCTGAACCAGATATGATATCGACTTACGGTTTTGAATGGTTGATAGATTCATCCCTTGGGAATTAGTTGTTAATGTTGGATTTTCTTTAACTGTCAGAAAATTTTATATACAGGGTATTAAAGAAGACGATGATTTTTGCTCCAATTTTAATGGCGTGTAACTTTCACAATAATATTTTTAAATTTGATCACTCTACATCAATTGAATCACTGGTTCATAGCAAAGAAAGTAATTTGTCAAATTTTTGATATCTGCTATATTTTAAGAATTATCGATTTTTTTTAGAAAACCTTGCTTTATTTCAACTTATTGGTAGCTAGATCTTTCTATGCGTTGTATCGTGCAAACTTTGCGAGTGATTCTTATACCTTATGAAAAGCTTGATTATGTTCAGTAACAATAGTTGTACCTAAATGTTGTGATGTACAGTGGCGTACTTATAAACACCTATATGTCTATGGTTTATGAGTATCTCACAATTTTTCACGATTGCTTTATATTGGAAAGTTCTTGCCCCTAGATAAGGTAAGTTTTTTTCTTATTTTCTAGTTTTTCATATCGCACTACAGGTATATTTTACAGTGTGTTTACAAAATTTTAAAAAAGATAATTTTTTTAATTTAATATTTTTGAAAAAAATGTATTTATTAATTTCTAACTTTCTTACACTATTCCTAAAATTAAACTTACATTGAAAGAGACTTTGATATTAAATATCACTAGATACCGTCAAACCAAAGCCCGTCCATCCGAGGAGGGCCTACAAGGTATTAATCCCATCAAAATCAAACTAGCGTTACTTAATTTTAAGGATCCCTAATTTTAGGAATAGTGTTCTGAAATAGACTATAGTATGACCTAATGTACCACTAGATAGATCAGATAAATGATGATAGATAATATAAAATGTATATTGGAAAATATGTAATAAAGCAATTTCAAAACTTTGAAATCTTTATTTTTAAAACCTCCGATCACAAATTGAAATATGTTAAATTATAATTTACTCTTTACCAAAGCAAAGAACACGTAAGCACATATTTTGGATATCCGTCCGGTTTCGCATACATTATTATCTTTTCCGTCGACCGCGTATTTACATCCGATATTAACGTTCCCAAAATCATTCATTAATGATCCCTATTAATGCATGATTTTCTGTAAATGCACGATTTCCCAAAATCATTCATTAATGACCCCTATTAATGCATGATTTTCTGTAAATGCACGATTTTGGTAATTAAAATTAAAGGCAGCCATGCAAACAAATCAACAAAATAATAAAACGTCAATCGAAAACGTCGTCCGCTGTCATTAGTATTTGTAGAATTGTGAAATCTGGATTGTAAAATAAAAGTTGTTAACTGTTTTTCTCTTCACTTTAGTAAAAAATACGGTCGACGAAAAAACATTGTAACCAACTCTTACATTAAAATGCGATTAATGATCTCGAACATTAACGCGTGAGCGTAGCGAACCAAAATCGTGCATTTACAGAAAATTATGCATTAATAGGGGTCATTAATGAATGATTTTGGGAAATCGTGCATTTACAGAAAATCATGCATTAATAGGGGTCATTAATGAATGATTTTGGGAACGTTAATATCGGATGTAAATACACGGTCGACGGAAAATTACTATTAGACGTCTTTTTACCCTTATTAGACGTATATTAGTGTAAACAACCCTTAATTAACCTACTTTACAAAGCAAGAAAAAAATGACACATGCCATTATTGTCTTAACATCCCAACAACTTTATTTTAGGGGTAATAGCGGAAATATCCGAATAAAGACACAAGAGAGAGGTTAAAATTAAGGAATGTAAGTTACGAGATTCCTCCTTTGTAACTTGATAATAATGAAAAAAAGAACAAAATTTTACATAAGGTTTTAAGCTTGTTTCGACCCAATTTACCTAATGCCTAATTATCGACCAAACCTTTTTGAACACCTCGTATACGAAAGTAACAAAAACTTTTCCATCGGAAATTATAGAGGTTTTTAAAGTTGTAAACACGGCGTAACTAACTCATCAAAATGTTCTCAGTTTCTAGATAGTTGAATGCGTCAAACAACTTTTTTCATCAGAAAGGTCGATTTTCAAAAGTGTCCGTCGATAAACCTAAAATTGATGTGTCCACCAGTCTTTTCGAAGCTGACTTTTTTGTGACCTAAACAATAAAATTTCTGTTTTTCTTTCGTTATTGTAACAACCATAGCGTTGTGACCTTTTCAGTTTCTGCTGAACAAATGCTTTGCTGTTATCATATTTCCTGAAATTTTATTATCCAGTTTTGATGCTATTACCGTCCCCTAAGATAAAACTTGATCTTACTGCCTTATTTCTAACTTTTTTATTATCCACGATAAGAAAACGGCGACGACTTTTTATTACCTATAATCGCGTATATAGAAATATATTGCAAATTCCAATGTGTCGATTTGCGACTTGACCGAAGTGTAGGATTTTGCAAAGAACTCTTAAACAGGTTTAGTTTGGTTTATTCTGACGTTTTTTTTTGTTTTTTTTTGTTTTTTTTTACGGTTCGCCGACTACGTAGGCCATCTTGAACCGGTCATCGACCACAAATTAGTGTGATCTACCGACTGGGAAGTGTGAAACGGCACCTTCATCCTACGAGATATCCGATCTCATCCGGCCTGTCCGGCGTGAATAGGATGGCTAGGTGTCGATTCATTTTACACTCTTCCCTGAGGCAAGAGCACGCCGTGTTCCCAAGCGGTCACCCGCCCAAGTACTAACCGCGCTCGACACAGCTTAACTTCGGTGATCTGCGGGAACCGGTGCTTAATATGTCGACAGGCCCTTGCCATTCTGACGTTTCGCAGTCGACTAATCCCAACTAGCATTTTCGGGACTTCTGACTAAATCTGACGTCAGGGTTGGTGCAACTTTGGGTAATACAGTTACTCAAGATGTCTGGTTAGTATTTACCGGCTAAACTACGTCGTGTAGATGTCACTGAGTTTCTTTTGGATTGAGGTCGCGAATAGTCCCTACTGTTACGTCGTTTAAACGTAGTAATCTGACTTTAAATGCCAAAATAGTATGTGCAATTCTAAAGTAGTCAGACAGGCGTCGCACTATGACTCATTTCTGAAGGTCCTTAAGACTACATTTATGGTCGGCCAGACGTGAAAATATTACTGAGGGTCTACAGAAAGGAAATTTTTTGATTTGAAGTAATAATGAGTTGAAAGTTTTGCACTTTCATTACCTATATGCACGATTTAAGTAGATATACTTATTTTAACTAAATCTATATAAATAAAAATAAGCGTAAGTAGAACATTTTTTTTTCTAAAGAGAGGGATAGTTGGGACTATATGTATTCCATGGTATTGTACCTAGCGAAAAAGGCGGAAAAGCGCCGCAGGCGAAGAATTTTCGGGGCCACGCCCAAAGTTCGTTTAAAATTCACCTAACTACTATCAAATTTCGAAAATTAAATTATTACCTCTCCCCCTTTGCATGGTTGGATTAAATTTTTTTTAATGTTTTTTTTTATATTCCTAGCTGGCTCTTTATTTAAAAAAAATATTTTTTATAATTGTGAAAAATATGAATATTGGTGTCAATCCAAAATTTTAACATAAGACGTATGTATGACTCTAACCAGCGTTTTCCGAGCGCGGTTTTTCATGATTAAAAAAAAAGTAAATATCGCTCACCACGCCAAAATTGATGATATTTTCAGAAATCATGTATTTTAGGAGCGTAGATCTAAGAGCAGTTTTTGGTGCAAATGCTTAGATTTGGAAATACTCCTTCTTAAGTGCAGTTTATTTATATTCCTAATAAAGCATTCTCATTTCATCCCGCACTATTTTTTTTATTATAAATTATCACACTTCTTCCATAAAAAATGTTTCAATTGAATTGTTTACCTTAATTTTTCTCTTAAGAAATAAATACCTAATTGTTTTTGTTGTAAAAATATTTTATTGCATTGGGTTATATTTTTGTTGATTTAAAATGGTTTTAAAAAAGGGAAAACGTATGTAATAGAAAAATTCTATAAAATATTATTCTTTTTACTCGTTTTCCTTTAAAATTGCATCAAAAATCAATAACTAAAGCGATATGCGATCTCTTTATAAAACAGGACTTTTAGAAGGAAAAGTTTAAAAGCTAAACGTTTCCTACAAGACCTTTGTAATCTAAGCCAAGAATACATTATTTAAATATTTAAAAGTGACGAAAAAGACGTTAAGCTACTGTATGATCAAGCCATTAGGGAAGTGACACCAGAGAACTGGCGAAAAGCAGTCCCTCGTGTCATTAAAAAAGAAGTGTAACTAATACTATGTACATAATGCATGCCTTTGTCACACCATTTTCAGTGTTTGTGAATGGATAACAATAGGCAAAACCCATAAATAGATCCAAACCCGGGTGGTACTACCTGCACTTGATGAAAATAAAGAATTTTGCAATAAATCAATGCCAAAGATGAAAGTGGCTTAAATACTCGTTGGGGTACTCTGTAGTTTCTTTTCATACCTTGTAGCGTTTATAAATTTAACGCCACGTTTGGTAATAATTTTCAGTATATATTTCATTATTCTGGCGCATTCGCCACCACTCATTTTTCTGTACACCAGATGCAGGAGGTCGGAGAGAGACGTGGTTCGTTCGATACGTGGAGGCCGTTCTCTCGAGCTCCGGAATCCGGGCTGAGCGGTCACTTTTGGTGATTGAATTCCAATTTTGATATCGTGCAAGTTAACGCACAATTTTGTTAAAAATTAAAATATGCAGTATGTGTAAAACCTGCTAAAAGTTTATTTTCTATTTGCTTTTCGTATAATACGTGGGATAAACCCCTAATTGTTTGGAACGGAGCCATGTGCTGTCGGTGTGTGAATTCCCTCAGATAAGAGGTAAGCTAGTTAAATTTCCTTCTTAAATTTGGGTATTTGGTTATTTTTTGTGTGATTTACAGGGTCGTATTATGGGGCTCATTTCCACGTAAATTTGCACTCATCTCTTGTTATCGCCTGAAGAGCTGTGTCGTACATCTCACCAAGTCGTTGAGCTTTGACCTTCGGTGATCCAGTAGCCTCAGTTCAACACCCCACTGAAGGGCTAATGTACTTCACCCACCACTACCCGCTGTAGCTGTACCTGAGAGTCTACTTGCCCTGGATCTAAGGCCAGTTTATTCCTTTATATTATTTTTACCAATGTAACTTCCGGTCAAGTTGAATCATTTATTAACAGTAAGATTATAATATCGTATCAGTTTTTGGAATTTTCCTATAACGTATTAACCATCTTGTAAGCGTGTTTTCTGACTCCCTTTTTATTTTATTCGCCTAAAAGTCGGTATAAATTACAGGTGGTTTATTGTAAATAATGTACATAGCAGGGGGTATCTTTGGCCAAAGAATAGTTATGTATATATTGATATAAACGAGGTTTCGGTAAACTTAAGTAAATAAGCCTTGAGGCAATTTTTAATTTACAGGTTCAGAATACAGGCATTCTATAGTTTTTTTATTTTTAATATGATTGGCATAATATACATATATATCTGCGTGTCAAGAAGAGAATGACAGTTTTCATTAAAATTACTGGAATTTATCTCAGTTTTTTTTTATTATTAACTCTAATACCATCCTTTCGCAAAAAGTGAGTCTACTTCTCAGTGGAAAGGCTCTATAAACCCTTTTCGTAAAGGAAACTGAGTGGCGCCCTCCAAAAAGCATAAGCGTCGCTTGCAGACGACCATTTGTTCATCCGACGAAGAGCTGCCGTAAGCCGTTAGTGCCTTTTGAGGGTGAATTTAATTTACCCCTAAAAGGTACGCGACAACCTAATGGGCTTTTATTACTCTACACCTTTCTGAAATGGACTATAACTAAAGTGCGACTACTGGAGGTCTACACTCTTTAAATTCGAATTTAATTAAGAGAGAGCAGTAATCGTGGTGTGCGCTATTCCCTCGCGCGCGGTATTCCCCCCCTTTCCCCTACTATGAATATTTCGCAAAATAGTGCCTATATTAAATTATTATCTTACCTTTCTTTTCGCTATACTATTTCTAAATTTCACTCTACACGCATGGAAGCATCCGAAAGTGCATACAGGTGTTCTTGGGGTTCGAACCTCGGTGTAGGTGTCTCTGTGTAAGCTCGAATATGAACCGTTCCAGGGCCAGGCGTGATCGAGACCGTCCAATGGATGCCTGGATCCATCTGGAGATGACAACAGTCTTGTTGCTGAGAGTTGGTGACTGACGCCCACGCCGGTGCTGTGGTAGATGTTGTTAAAATTACTGAAAAAGAAGAAATTTGGGTTTAGATAGCTTTTCGAAAGACGCAACCAGAGGTCTAATTCTCAAAATCGAAAAAGGACCTTCTCATGAGATAGTTCGCTTCCTCGTCAGTATCAGGTACGATACGATTTTGAAGGTTTTAAAGTTACTCCGCCCATTTATCTCATGAAAAGGCTGTTCCTCGATTTCGCGTATTAGGCCTCAGGGGCAGCCGGATGCTTTTCGCTACACACACGCGTCGGCTGGTTGCCGATTGTGAAAACTCAACATGTGTAGTAGTTTGCTGGCCGGCATTGGCCTGTCGGTGCCAGCCGGCTCAATTTCATTCCAGACAAAAATGTTATAGTTTTTATTCGATGACGCCGAAGAAAATGACAAACTAACCTAGCTTTATTAAAAATTTTATTCGCAGCTCTTTGGGAAATTCTTATGTCGCTTATCTTTGCCCGTCCGCTTTTCTAGATATAGTGAAATACCTAAAAACGAGAGGCTGCTATCGAAACCGGCCATAAACCGCCAGCAGTAATCGGTGAACAAAACTCCAGGTGTCTGTAAATAATTTTTAAATTGAAAAATGTTTTTGCCGGCGTACAGACACGTGTGTAGTTTGACTATCGATAACGGCCAGCCGGCCAGGGCGGACAATCCACGGACTGGCGGCCGACTGAACGTGAATAGGTACCTTTACATCGTCATCATTTCATTCGCGTTCCAGTAATAATTCACAATTCCTCAACGTTTAAAAATTCATTATTGTTTGGAATACAATTTAACCCACGGAAAGTCGCAAAACAACTGATAATAAATCAAAATTGGATAAGTCGCAGCTATCACAAAGGGGGCACAGATGCGTTGACAGTCGCAGCATTCAACGGAATTCTATTTTTAAGGTATTTTTACATTATTAGGTGCAAGTAAATGATCATATAAAATGTGAAAACTTGCATCAGCTGATTAAAACGTATAATTGCATGCGTTCAGGCAATTTGGCGTTAATTTATACCTAAAGTAAAAAGGCCTTTAGAAAGTACCAAAAGCCCAGATTAACCTTTCATTACCAATTACGAGAGTAAAGCCGTATTTTTTACTCCTTCTGGCTTGCATAAATTAAATCATATGTCAACGACTTTGGAATTATTCTCTGTTTATTATCTCTATTGGAGCAAATAGTAGTCGATGAGTCATTACGAACAAATAGTGTATTTCCACCATTTCCCGACGGCTTAACGACCGAAAAATGATTGACCATATTGGTGCAACTGGGAGTCGTAATAAGGTTGTAACTATGTTGGTGCCGAAGTCAGGTCGCATAGGCCAACGTCAGGCCGTCGTAATATTGCTGCTTGGGCAGTATCTGGTGATGCCAATAAAATGTCTTTAAAAAAAAATGAGAACGAATCTTACGAGAATTAAGTGACGCGGCGTCAGTGGACATTTTTAAGATAATATCGGGGCATATTTTCAGGAGGTTTATGTTCCCGACCAGGGTGGTAATCAACTCATATTTCCTGTGACTGACGGCAATAATCATGTTTTGATAACAGAAAAACAAATATGCGATACCATTGCTGCTCTAGATCATAAAAAGTGCCCTGGTCCAGATAACATTCCTGGAATGTTTATCAAAAAATGCAGTACCTATCTTGTTAAGCCTCTCTTACATATATATAACCTCTCATTAAAACAAGGTATTTTTTCTACTATGTGAAAAACATCTCATATAACTCCTTTACCCAAGGGAGGAGACAAACATAACGTAAAAAACTATAGACCCATAAGTAAATTATGTATTTTTGGAAAAATTTTGGAAAAAATTATTTACAACATCATTCTGGAACAAGTTAAAGATATTATTTTAAAACAACACGGATTTTTTCCACGTAGGTCAGTTAAAAGTAATCTAGTAGAATTCACAGATTTTGTTTTGGGTAGTATGGATAATCGCGAGTAGGTCGACGTGGTGTATACAGACTTTAGCAAGGCGTTTGACAAAATTAGTCATTCCATACTGATGAAGCGTCTTGCTGATGTCGGTGTGCATAACAGTTTGTTCAAATGGATCTGGTTCTAACTAAGCAGATGGTTTCTGTTGGGGGATTTTACTCTGAGCCTTTTAGCGTGCCGTCTGGTGTGCCACAGGGTAGTCACCTTGGCCCCCTGTTTTTTATTATATATATTAATAACATACAACCATGCTTCAATTTTTTTAAATTTCTGCTGTACGCAGATGACCTAAAATTTTTTAGAATAATCAGGGTGCCAAGGGACTGCGATAGGTTGCAAGATGATCCTAATGCTTTGGTAAGATTCTGCGAAAGTCGGAGTTTATTTCTTAATCTAGATAAGTGTGTGTCGATTACGTTCACCAAAAACAAGAATGCGCATAATTTTCGTTATTCGATTAATAATAGCGATCTTAAGTCGGTAAGTGAAATACGTGATTTGGGTGTTATAATGGACCCTAAGTTAATTTTTAGCTCTCACATTGAGCAGGTTGTTAATAAGTGTAACCGATTATTAGGATTTATTATAAGAACTCGGTTTAAATTTTCAAAATCCTCAATCAGTTCTAAACTTGTACTACGCGTTTATATTTAGTAAACTTAATTTTGCATCAGTTGTTTGAAGTCCTCAGTACGCGATTTATCTGCGGAGGCTGAAAAGTATTAAAAATAAATGTTTACGGTTCTTATCACGTAAGACGGATGTACTTATAGTAAATAGCAATTATAAACCTATTATCGAAAAGTTTTCAGTAGTAACGCTTGCTGGAAGACGGACAATTTCTGATCTTGTTATGATTTATAAGCTGATTAATAGTCTTATTGATTCGCCAATACTTAGATCAAAGCTAAGCTTTAATGTACCGGTTAGGGACCTAAGGCTTTAAAATACATTTAACACTCCACTTCGAAATAGGAATTCAGGTCAAAATTCTCCTATCTATAGAGCGACACGTACCTATAATGGTCTTTCCTTGTGTATGGAAATGGTCGATATGTCTATAGTTAGATTTAAAAAACATGTCAGATCATTGTTGTATATTTTTTTTTTGTTTTTAATTTTAATTTTTGTAAGGTTTTATATTTATATTTTTGTTTGTATAATTAAAACATTTAATTCCCACTAGCTAATACCACAACGTGGATGCTTTATTGGACTTAGTGTCTGTCATAGGCGCCGGAACTTCAGAATTGCTCTGGGGGCTTGGAGCCCGGATCTCAACGAATAAAAAAAAATTCCTTTATTAAATATACACATAATATAATGTAATAGTTAATAAGGCTCCCTCCACAGTAACTTCTAAAAAAAAAAGGCCATCGGTCCAAATTTTGTGGCCCCCCTCCACAGTAACTTCTAAAAAAAAAGGTAATCGATTTAAATTGTGGGCCCCAAGACGCGCGGGGCCATTCTTCCATCCAAAGTGACTTCTAAAAAAATATACCGGGCCCGTACAAAAAGACGACTCTGGCCAGTTAGTGCCGAATGATCCAATGTTTTTGTGTACATTTGTGAATTATGTAGCTTAATTACCTCTTTGGTATTAAAAAATTTTCAACAGGAGATTTGAGGGTGAAAACAGTAGAACAGTAGTTTAAGAGTGAAAACAGTAGATATTCTGTTAAAACAGGAGATCTGGTAACACTGGCTCCAACTTGACCGCGCCGATGCTTGACCTCGCTGACTAGGCCGTGATGTCAGATCTGCTGCATGATGCGCAGATCTGACATCACGGCTGCCAACGTGTAGAAAATATAGATCGAGCGGATAATTAAAAATAGCCGTGATTTTGAAAAAAATATTTTTAAAATATTGCATTTTTGTATTGTATTTTAGACGACTTTGTCTTATTTGCTACAAAATCCGAAAAATCACTAAAACTGGGGTATTTAACGAAAGTTATCACTTTGGATTGGTTTCGAAATCATTAAATCTAGTGAAATTTCACCAGACCTGGCAACCTTGAGACTTTGAGACCAGGGACTTTCCAAATTCTCTACGTGCTCTAAGCAAAGTGGCAGACCAGGGTTGCCAGATCTAGCATAATTTAATTTTCAAAGCCAAAATAATTTTTTCCTAAATATGATAACTTGCTAAATTAAAAATTATAAAATCTCAAGTAACGTACGTTCGCAAACGAATTGCTATTAGTATCATTATTATGTAAACGTACTGTGAGGGTTAGGCTATGGGGGCTACGCCCCCAAAGAAATATAGCTCTGGGGGTCCAAGCCCCCAGAGGCCCCACGGAATCGGCGCCTATGGTGTCTGTTGTATCCCTACTTGTTAATAAATAAATAAATAAATAAATAGTTTGCAATTTTAATGAAAAATAAGAAATTACCATGAATTTCCGCAATATTTCTATTTTTATGTTCTGCAAGGCGAATAATATAATTTGAACCTATTTTAAAATAAATTTTCAATGTTTTTTTTAATTTGCCAAACTAGAAGTTTTTATATTAATTATATAATTATATTATATTATTTTATATTAATTATAGAATTATTAGACGAGCCAGGAAACGATGCCGCGTTTCACGATAGTAAGAAGGCTCTTTTCGGTACGTACATTGTACAATTTATCTTTAAATTACAAACCACAGGCCCTTCCGGGTTTATTACAGCTCTATTTCTTTCATCAACCTTCTTTACGCTTCTGGAGATTAATGCCCTTTGTAAAAGGGCCTAGGGTTCCTAATTCAAAAGCAGTAATTTAATCCCAAGTACGGCTTTCTCTATAAAAAAAAGATACCATTTTTTTTGTTCTTTAAAAAAAAATAATAGAAAAAGCCGGTTCATACTTTCGGACCCTTTAATTAAGTTGCAGTCTGTTAAAGGTCAAAGGGTTGCTTGTTTTTTTTTTCCAAAAAAAAAATATTTGATGTTAAAAATACCGGACGATACAACATTTTTAAGATTTAAAAGTTATTGCTATTTTTCGGCCAAATCAAACCTTTAAAACCGTTCACCAGAGAGTGAGGTCAGCTTTTAAATTTTAAATAGGAACCAGTCCATTTTTAATCGATGTTTTCATTTAAAATTTCAAAGTTGACTTCACTTCCGGTTAAACCGGAAGTGATTTCGAAAGGTTAAATTGGCACTTTCTTGTGTCACTCGGTATAATAGAGAGTTTTGGACTTGCATTGTCTTTCTTTGTTTAGAATCACTACATTTCAACTGGCAAGCATCTCCAGTCGTCTTCAGGTGAATACTAAATAAGTACGGTAACTACAGCTCTATTTATACTAGGCAGGTGCGGTGACGCATGACTAGTGGGCGGAGTCTTGCGTGTTGCTAGGTGATGACGCTAACTGGATGAGTTATGCTCGTTTTTTTGTTTTTTTTTTTAATTTTTTTTTTACGGTTCGCCGACTACGGGGGCCATCTTGAACCGGTCATCGACCACAAATGTGATCTACCGACTGGGGAGTGTGAAACGGCACCTTCATCCTACGAGATATCCGATCTCATCCGGCCTGTCCGGCGTGAATAGGATGGCTAGGTGTCGATTCATTTTACACTCTTCCCTTAGGCAAGAGCACGCCGTGTTCCCAAGCGGTCATCCGCCCAAGTACTAACCGCGCTCGACACAGCTTAACTTCGGTGATCTGCGGGAACCGGTGCTTAATATGTCGACAGGCCCTTGACCGAGTTATGCTCGATGAATCATGCTTTTAACTCTTGGGTGGTCTTATTCTAAGATTACATTTACTTAACAAGGGTTTCCAGACGTTTCTCATATCTAATGAAGGCTTATTAAAGCAATCTGGATTTTGGGGTATGGTCGCAGCTTCCTTAAACTTCCTCTTCCTTCAGTGCGGTTCTTTTTGCAGGATTTCCGCTTTTGTCCACATGATATGATGGCCGTGCGTCCAGGCTTGGTCAGCTGCACCTGATTTTTCGGTCTCTCCTTTTTGGGTGTTGTTCCTATGTTCTTTAATCCGTACTTCTAGTGGTCTTAGTGTCTCACCAAGGTAAGATTGGCCGCATTCGCAGGGGATCTGGTAGACACAATTTTTCTTGTCTTTCTGGCTTGCTGGTTTCGTCTTTGTTAGGTGGCTTCTTAAAGTGTCTCTGGAGCTGAATACTGTGTTGATGTTGTATCGTTGTCCTAGTCTTCTTATTTTATCGGATACTCCGTTGACATACGGATGTTGAGTATTGGTTGTATCTCTTTCTCTGCTTTACGTATGTTTGGCCGATTCTTGCGATTTTCCAATACTGTCAATCTCATGGGGTAGCCATTCTTGTTGAGGTCGGTCTTGATGTGGCTAGTTTCTCTTTTGAGAGCTTCGTTCGAGTTACAAAGAGTAATTGCTCTATCCACAAGGTTTCTTACTATGCCATGTTTTGTGTTGTTTGAGTGATTTGATGTATAATTAAGATATTGACCTGTATGTGTACTTTTTCTGTACACTGAGGTTAGGAAGGTGTTGCCATTTTTCTCCACGTTGACGTCTAGAAAAGGTTGTTTTTTTCTTGCTCCATGGTGAATTTAATTGTCGGTCGGTGCAAAGTTATTAATGTGATGTAGGAATTTTTTAAGTTCATCCTCGTTTCCGTTCCAAATAATGAAGGTGTCATCCACATATCTTAGCCATATTTTTGGTTTCTTCTTTGCTTGTTTTATTGCTTCGGATTCAAACCATTCTATATAAATGTTGGCGATTATGGGCGAGAGAGATGAGCCCATTGGTAGTCCGTCCTCTTGGCTAAAGAATCTTTCTTTTTCTTGAAAATAAGAATTGTTAATTACAAGCTCCCGTAACTCCCCTACATATGAACTAGGTACATTTTTACTTTTCCTACTCCAACCACTCCAAGGAAACAGCACGTCATTTGTAAAGAACTCGCAACACTTTGCACAAATAATAGGAGAAAAGGAAGTACAACCAGGAGACCACATGACTCATCGAGCATGACTTATCCAGTTAGGGTCATCATATAGCAACACGCAAGAATCCGCCCACTAGTCATGCGTCACCGCACCTGCCTAGTATAAATAAAGCTGTAGTTACCGTACTTATTTAGTATTCACCTGAAGACGACTGGAGATGCTTCCCAGTTGAAACGTAGTGATTCTAAACAAATAAAAACAATGCAAGTCCAAAACTCTACTGCCGTTCATAAAAATTGAAGATAAGAATTTTATTGTTTATTTTTATAAAAAAAAAGTAATTCTGAAATTTAGGTGTGTCATTAAGATTTTAAATAAAACTCATCATAAGCATGAAAATATTTCCTATTCGTCCCTTTTAAGGATCTGTTTGCAATATGGAAAATAAAAACAAATTCCATAAATCATCCGAATTCTATTTTAGTCATTTTAGTATTCAAGCCCTAGTTCGTATTTGCTGACTAAAAATATTTTATTTTGTTTAACGTCACTGATTTATTCTATTGATATAATATATCTTACAATATTTATATGCATGACACACATCTTATTATATCTCAAAACATTTATGGATATAATATTTTTAGGATACATTTTTTTAATGTTATAGTTGTTTATGCATTAAGAGCGTTATAAATATGTTTATGCCTCCGAGGGCAACAATCTTACAAAACCGAGGGCCGTTGGCCTGAGGGTTAAGTTGCCCGAGGGTATAGACATCAAGAAATGCCCGTGGTACATACAATATTTTATGTCCTACTTCAAATAATTCCAAGTTAAATTAAAAGAAAATTCAAAATCACAATAGTTATTTACGATATAAGTGTTGTAAAGATTCATATTACAACACGAGATGCTAAAGTTGTCAAACGAGGCGTCAGCCGAGTTTAATAAAACACCGAGTGTAGTAATATGAATTTACAACAAGAATATTGTACAAAATTTCATCTACTTTCATCTATGAATAAAAATATTTGGCAAAAGACATTTTTAAAAATAAAAATGCACCTGCTGTTAAGTTTACTAATCAAGTTTTTTTATGTTACCTTTCGCATAGTTACTGTTTCGCATGGTTACTGTCGAAACTTTGTCAAACAAAATTCAAAAATATAAAAGCGTTTTTCAAAATTAGCGATTCTGATGGAAGTTTACCCTCTGATATAGAAGCAGCGGCAAACGAAGCGATCTCAAGTTTAGTTCCGACAAAATCCAAGGCGCGGTATGAGTTGGAGTATCAGAAGTTTGAAGATTGGTGCAAAGCTAACAAAATAAAGGAGGTGTCTGAGAAAATTCTTTTGGGTTTTTTTTCCGTAAAGCAACGCTCCTAGAAACCATCTACACTATGGACTCACTACTCAATGTTGAGAACTATGATTTCAGTCAAGAAAATAAATCATTCTTCTAAAAAGTGTGGTTTTATACAGCAAAATTTTAATAAAACAGTTTTTTTATTACAGCACTAGTGCTGTAAAGGCATCTATTACAGCACTAGTGCTGTAATAGACGCCCTTACAAAACGATTAACAAAACTTTAAAATTCGTATTACTAAATGAAAAGTAGATAAAAGGTTTTTACCTACATATTATAGTTGATAAATAAACAAAAGTAATAAGTGTTCATTGTTGTGTTGTGTCGAAGTCAAAACTGAAATTGATATAAAATAATGGATTTTCCGTTGATTCTGGATAGAATTGCTGTGAATGCTGCCAAAGCTTTGGATTATCTTGTCCCCAAAGAAGTCTAAATATGCCTATGATAAGGAATATAAAAGGTTTGGGGATTGGATGAAAAATAATGCTGTAAAAATTATCAACGAATTCGTGCTACTCGGACATTTCCAGGAATTGGTATGTTAAAATTGCTAGTTTGAAGGTTAGAGACAATGATGTTTCTTGAACGGCAGTAGAGTTTTGGACTTGCATTGTCTTTATTTGTTTTACATCACAACGTTTCAACTGGTAAGTATCTCCAGTCGTCTTCATTATACTAGCTAGATGCACTGGAGCATGACTGAGATGGGTGCAGTCATGCGTTAAGTTCGAGTGCGGTATTTTAGGTTTACATCTACTTAGCAAAAGTTTCCAGATATTTCTTATATCTAATGATGGCTTACTAAAACAATCTGGGTTTTGGTATATGGTAGCAGCTTCCTTGAACTTCCTCCAATGTGGTCTCTTTATGCAGGATTTGAGCTTCTGTCCACTTGATGTGATGACCGTGTGTCCAGGCATGGTCAGCTGCACCTGATTTTTCGGTTTCCCCTTTAAGCGTGTTGTTTCTATGTTCCTTGACCCTAGTTTCAAGTGGCCTTAGAGTCTCACCAATGTAAGATCGGCCACATTCGCAGAGTATCTGGTAGACACAGTTTCTCCTATCTTTGTGACTTGTTGGTTTCGTCTTCGTCAGGTGGCTTCTTAAAGTGTCTTTCGAGCTGAATACCGTATTGATGTTGTATCGTTGTCCTAGTCTCCTAATTCTCTCAGATACTCCTTTGACATACGGAATGTTGAGTGTTGATTGAGTCTTTATTTGCTTCTTTTGTGTATTTGGCCGATTTTTGCGATTTTCCAATAGTTTATCAACTAGATGCCCGGGGTAGCCATTTTTGTTGAGGTCGGTCTTGATGTAGTTAGTTTCCTGTTTGAGGGCTTCATTTGAATTACAGATGGTAATTGCTCTATCCACCAGCGTTCTTACTATGTCATGTTTTGTGTTGTTTGGGTGATTTGAAGCGTAATTCAGATATTGACCTGTATGCGTTGGTTTCCTGTACACTGAAGTATGGATCGTGTTGCCACTTTTCTTTACGTTCACATCTAGGAAAGGTAATTGATTGTTTTCTTCTCTCTCCACAGTAAATTTGATTGTCGGCATCAGGCTATTAATGTGGTGTAGGAATTCCCTGAGTTCGTCATCGTTTCCATTTCAAATAATGAAGGTATCGTCCACATATCTTAGCCACATTTTTGGTTTCTTTTTTGCTTGTTTTATTACTTCAGATTCAAACCATTTCATGTAAATGTGACTATTGGTGAGAGAGATGAACCCATCGGTGTCCCTCCACCTGCCTGAAAAAGCTATCTTTTTCCTGGAAGTAAGAATTATCGAGGCAACATTCTAATAATTCCATGATGCCCTTGATAGGTAGCGGCGTTCTTTAATTTGCTGTTGTAAATAACTATAAAATACTAATTATATATATCGAATCTGAAGTAATTCACTCCTACCACGAAATATCCAATGTTTAAGAAGACATTAATATTTAATTAAAATATAGATATTGCAAAATATTGCAAGTCTGGTCAGTATCTAAAGCAAGCATCCAAAGGATATGAAGCGAAGAAATCGAAAATTTTAACTAGAGAAGATGAGCTGAAATTCACCCGTGAAGATAAATAAGTTTTTTCTACGATCATTCAAAAAATGTCGTTTTGTGTATGCATTTCTAATGACAAAAGTAGGTCTTTATTGCATACTATGCAATAAAGTACTTTTTGCCCTAGTGCAATAAAGTAAATTGCCTAGGAAACGAATGAAAAGTTAAAACGAGAATCACAAAACAATATGGCGGAATGACGGACGTGTTCCTTCCAAACAATTAAAGTCAAAGGTATCTATGATCCATTGTTAAATTTGAATTACAACTTTTGCACACAAAGGAGAGGTAATACAGAGCAATTTTAAACTTTTTTGTTAAATAAGAAAGCGATCGTAGAAAAAATTGTGTATGTAACATGTGCAAAAAGTGTGTTTATTGCAAATGGCATATTATAACTTCTATGCCGTGTGCAATAAACATACACTTTTTACACTTGTTGCATAAATAACTATTTTGGTTTATAAAAAGTTGTTACTTTGATTTTTTTCTATTTATTTCTCTTTATGCCCGGGGGCATTAGAAACTTCCATACCCTAGGGTATGATATACCATTTAAAATGTCTGGTAACTATGGTATTATAAAACAATAATATTCAAGTAGAACATATATATTTTATGTCATACCAGTACATTATTGTGTTTTTATACCTTAGATATCATCTACATAATGGATTACTTTATGCCCGTGCGGGCATAAAGTACACATTATGGCCCGCGCGGGCATTAAGACGCAAAAAACAGTTTTTGATTAACTTATTCTTTATTACCAAAATAACAAAATATAAATTTACGTTAATGTCGCAGATAAAAATAAAAAATTGGTAAATCAAATTAAATTTTAAAAAAATATTTATTATTTAAAACGAACTGGTATGGCATAAAAGTTTGTATGTACCACGGGTACTAATAGTGCGGGCGACTTACGAACCCTCGGGCCAGAGTCACCCTCAGGGCATAATCATCTATGTGGATAATTTTGTAAGGAAACAAAAAACGCTAAAATATAATATAAGGTGTTCTATTTAAAAAAAAATAATATTTTTATTGTCCTACTTTTCTAGACTATCCTGTATATTTAAAACAATTTTAGAACATATATTTTTTTATACCTCACAACTTTTATTAATACTTTTTTTTGATATCGTTAATAGCAGAGACGGTATATTACTTTGTCACGCAAATGGGTCACCATGTATGTGAAATATTTATAGAAAAAATTACTGACCTAAAAATACGGCATGCAACAGTTTGCAAAAACAAAAAGTAAAATACCTAAACTCCCTGGAATAGAGCGATTCCCAAGACATTTTTCTAATGTGTCACTTCAACCATCAGTCATTATCACACAGTCGAAAGTCAATTTTCTGTTTGCTCCTTCTTTAAATTTTAAACGTTTTTTAATATTAAATTCTTTGACCTTTTTAATTAGTCTATGATTACCACACATCTTTTAATTATTAACAGAACAATTTGTTCGCTACTTAATTTATCTTAAAACGTTACAAAAATTTTTAAACTGACATTTTTGACACGGTCAAAACAAGTGTTGAATTTCGGATCAACAATTTGTTAAATATTATTCACATTTTTGTTTAAATGTATTATTGTAAAATCTATTTCATTTTAATTTGAGATAGCCTAAGAATTCTTAACATAATTCACAGTATACCATCTTCTTCACTGTTAAATTAAACCGTTCCCGAAAAAATTCCACGAGCTTTCTTATTTTTTGTATGAGGTACACAGCCATTTTATGCTCACTTTTTTTTACATACCATGTCCCATCTGTATTTTTACGTATTTTTGTTTTTTCCCTTTCCCGGATAACCCGCAACCTGTCCTACTCTACCGCACACACCCCTTTTTGCCAGAATCCAGCATCCTATCCCTACATATTTTATCTGGACCGAAGCAAAGGGGATCAAGCTTTCGCGGATGCTCGGTGATCGTCGGAGATGCACGAAGGGTGTCTTTCAAGGATGAGATTCGATTTCGTCGTTCGAATTCGGGATTTTGCAGGGTTTTTAGGGCGCTGGTATAAACAGTTTTGAAACAGCAGGCTTGCAACTATTGCTCTCTTTGTAAAATGCCATTATAGCCTACCCAAAAAATGTGTTCCAAATTCGAAGTCTACTATTGAGATCTTTGTGTTAAAGTTAAACTCTCTTGTATACAATTTTAAGCCAATTCTAAATATTTTTATCTTAAACGTTTTTCTTTGTCAAATAAATATACCGGGAGGTGCGTCCGAACAGGACACATAAGATTTCATTTTGAATCATTACCATGACATCAAAAAAAAATTTCCGGAAAAATTCATGCTCTATGAGCTTCCGGCGGCCGAAATAATGACACGAAATGACAGAATTAAATTATTTGTCAAGGCGAAAAGGCATATTTTTAGTTGTGAAATTTTCTTATCGAATCTTCCTCGAGCTTGAATTATAAATCCGGAAATTTCTCCTCGGTCGCAAATTTTTTAATTTTCAAATAATTCGCGACCTCAAAAAAATTTTCGAAAATAATTCATGCTCTAGGGAGATTATAAATGAAAATGTCCTTCATGTATAAAAAATGCCATAAGAGGTGTGCAATTTCCACTGAATTACAGTGGAAATTGCATCACTGGAAATTGCACTGTAGCAAGCATAGCAACAAGTAATAATAAAAAGTTGTTTTTTATATTCTCCTATGAATTGGCATGGAGAGGGGGAGAAGGCAGCAAAACCTTATTGAAATTTAAAAAAAAATAATTTGACAATGGGGGGCAAACAACAGGTAGAATAGAATACAATCCCATAGTATAGTGATTTTCTGGATAGATAAATTTTCTGTCGTTAAAAAAATATACTGTTCAACTCAAGTGGATTGTCCATATCGCACTTCTTATTTACTTCCTCGTGAGATATATACATTATATCTACTCTGGCTGTACAAACTACTATAGTGCACATCAGCAACATAATGTTGGGATCTCAACCTTCCTATTACCACAGTTCGTAATAGTATTATTACATAGCAAGTGATGAAAATGATACTTTTCAAACGAGGAGATATTTAGCACGAGGCGTCGGCCGAGTGCGGAAATTCTCCGAGTTTTGGAATTATCACTTTCACACGAGTAATGTACATTATTTTTCCTACGACCACAAAGAATTATTAAAAAAGCCTTTGATTTGTGAAAAAAATATTTCAACACTAGTGTTGAAATTAGCATACTTAGGATTATGTTCCAGTTAATATCTGGTTTAATAGTTTGTCAATAGGGTTTTCCTTTATTTGTAATTTAACTTTTTCTTTTTTTCGTATTTTATATATCATAGGAATAACTTATCCTGGATTGACTTCTAGACTAACCAGAATAATTTTTTTAAAATTTAATCAAGAAGAGATGCATCAAACATAAATTTAAAAATTCCACCCAACAAGGAATATTTCAATTCAAAATAATTCTATAAATTATTTAATGTTTTTATAAAAAAAAGTCAAATGCTCCTGATGGGATTTGAACCTGTAACCTTGCGATCTGTAGGCTAGAGCTCTATTCTCCTTGCTATCGATACCAATAAAGATTTGTTGTTTAATACATGACACTATCTTCCGCGCTATTTGTTTTTTCTGGTGATAGATTTCCAGTATATTATTAACATAAGTATTTTATAATTTTAGATGGCGTATTTTCACACTCTAACTCTGAATCACTCGACAACAAATGATAAATAAGTTAAACACTTTACAATTACTGCATTCTAAAATTTGTTCTTTTTAATAAATAGGGGTGGTCTGTCAAACTGGCACCATATGTTTAAATTAAATAGTGTGCCTTGATATTTCAACACTAGTGTTGAAATATTTTTTTCAACACGCGTGTGATATACGGCGCTTTCCAGCGTTTTTTTAACCCATTTTCATCGGTGGTCGTAGGAAAATTTATATTCCGTGTATCTCGGACATCCTTATGACTTTTTGGTCTTGGTATGAAAAATATGGAAAATAAACAGTTTACTTAAATAATAAAATGAAATGATCGAAATAAAAATACTTCCTTAGAACACTGTAAAATAAGTTACAAAATAACACCTGGTGCATTAAAAAAAAACACCTGCAGTAGATTCTCTTCTATAGCCCTTAACTTTAGTGGCGTTTACGAAAAGGCGTTATCCCGATCAGGGACGCTCCAAACCCGCGTTCGCTAAAGTGTGTCACACAGGGTGTAAAATGTCGAAAAACCAGGTCAGATCAAGGGGTTAATGTTTACCCTTTTCATAGCCTTTCGCTCGTTTTCTCTTATGGTCACTTTTTCCGAAGCTTTAAATTTATAAAAATGATTTTACCGGAATTTATTTTTACATTTTTTTTTTCGTTCGGTAACTAGCATAGTTCTGGAAAAGTTTATAAAATAAATTCTGTAAACGTTGGTTATGGCAGTGGCGTATTTAAGGGGAGGGGGGGGCTGCCAGGCTGCTGCCCCCCTATCCCCGAGCTAGGGTCTAAAAGCCTAATTGTAACCTAATTTTTCGTCTCAAGCTTGGACTCTTAATTTAAATTTTTAAATAATGTATTCTTGGCTTAGGTTACAAAGGTCTTGTAGGAAATGTTTAGTTTTTCAACTTTTTCTTCTAAAAATGCCGTTTTATATAGAGATTAAGGTTTCAGACGCATATCGTTTTGGTTATTGATTTATGATGCAATTTTATAGGAAAACGAGTAAAAAAAATATTTTCTAGTATTTTCTATTATATACTTGTCTGTTCCGTTTTCCCTTTTTTAGAGCTATTTTAAATCAACAAAAATATAACCCAGTGCAATAAAATATTTTTACAACAAAAACAAAAAACAATTAGGTATTTATGTTTCAAGAGAAAAATTAAAGTAAAAATTTTGATTAAAACATTTTTTATGGAAGAAGTGTGATAATTTATAATAAAAAAAATAGTGCGGCAAGAAACGAGAATGCTTCATTATGGATATACAAAACGGCTCTTAAGAAAGAGTATTTCAAAACCTAAGCATTTGCACCAAAAACTGCTCTTAGATCTACGCTTCTAAAATACATGATTTCTGAAAAAATCATCAATTTTGGCGTGGTATATTTACTTTATTTTTAATCATGAAAATTTGAGCCCGAAAAAAGCTGGTTAGATACATACATACGTCTTATGTTAAAATTTTGGATTAACACCAGTACCTACTCATATTTTTCACAAATATAAAAAATGTTTTTTTTAATAAAGAGTCAGCTAAGAATTAAAAAAAAACATTTACAGAAACAAATTTAATCTAACCGTGCAGTGGGGGAGAGATAATAATTTAATTTTCGCAATTTGATGTTAGGTGAATTTTAATCGAACCTTGGGCGTAGCCCGGAAATTTTTCACCTGCGGTGCTTTTGAAGAATTTAATATTAAATGTTTTTCACTCGAAACTAGATTTTCTAAGAAAATTATCACTCAATATAATTTTTACTTATAATCAAAGATAAGACCCTTGAGCTAAAGCTCTCGGGATCATATCAAATTATAAGTAAAAATTACATTTCGTGAAAATTTGTCAGAAAATCGATTTCTTGTAAAAAACAGCGGTATTATCGATAAGACGCCTCTCTATCGGTATATTACTGTTGACAATCCTTTCGAGTTGAACAGTATATTTTTTCTAAGACCAAAATTACGAACCTTATGTTAAAATTAAAAAAAAAAATTTTGCAGGTTACCGGGCTAGAACTCACGACCCATGATCATTCAAAACTCGACGCTTTATCGTCTTGGCAACGGGATCATTATTAGAAATTATTGTAAAATGAACTCAATAATAATGCTACATGAAATTAATTTTCTATGTACATTCAGCAGGTTGAATTATTGATAATCTATTATAGATGCATATATATTTGGTTATATTGAACAAATTAATGACATATTGTACGATCTATATATAAATTATATCATTTATCAGCCAAAACTTTACAAAGGCAACTATTCCACCTCTAACACGCTCCGCCGGCACAATAGCAACCACAGCCGATGATAAAGCAAACCTACTTGCTGAACTGTTTTCCTCGCATTCCACTGTAGACTTTCAGGGAAAACCACCACCCAACATTCCCTCAGTTCAATCGCAAATGTCTGAAATCGTGTTCCGGCAGCGTCTTGTTAAACGGATTCTTAAAGGACTCGACGTCAATAAAGCTTCTGGTCCAGACGAAATTCCTATCATTGTTCTCAAGACATGCGCCGATAAACTTACACCAGTATTTTGTAGACTTTTCAACTTATCCTACAAAAAAGGAATATTTCCATCCTGCTGGAAGTCGGCGCGTGTCCAGCCTATTCCAAAGAAAGGTAAAAAGACCCTGCCAAGCAACTACCGACCCGTCGCATTGCTTTCAGTAATTTCAAAAGTAATGGAGAAAGCTATTAACCAACAACTCCTAAAGTATCTAGAAGGGCTTAACATTATCAGCGACCATCAATACGGTTTTCGTAAGTCCAGATCAACAGGTGACCTTCTGGCATATGTCACCCATCTTTGCAACCAACACCATCGAACATCATGGAGAATCCCGGGCTGTTGCACTGGACATCTCTAGGGCTTTTGATCGTGTTTGGCACGATGGGCTTCTAAGTAAATTGCGATCCTACGGTATGCCTAATGGATTTTGTTTATGGTTAACCAGCTTCCTTAAGAACCGTTCTCTGCAAGTGGCGATTGCCGGGTTTCTCTCAGATACCTTCACCATCAATGCCGGTTTTCCTCAAGGGTGCATATTGTCGCCTACCCTCTTTTTACTGTATATTAACGACCTTCTAGTGAAAACCCAAAATCCAAATTATAGCTTTGCTGATGACAGCACACTTGTCTCATCTTTTACCTTGACTCCCCAAACATCCGCTGCCGACGCACATCTTCGCAGGCAGCATGAAGTATTGCGCCTCAACAATGACCTGGAAGAAATTTTGGCTTGGGGTGATAGTAACCAAGTCGAATTTAATGCTAAGAAAACCCAGGCAGCAGTCTTCTCCAAAAAGATTAACATTACAGAACCGGATATAGTCATGGCAGGACACGCAATTCCCCTGGCACCGTCTATTAATTTACTGGGGGTCAATCTGGGAGGTAATATGTTTTGGCATGATCACGTTGCCGCAATTGCGAAGGCAGCTGCACAGAAACTTGGTGTACTTTTCCGCACCAAAAGGTTGTACACACCTCATCAACTTTTGACACTCTACAAAGCCCAGATTCGACCATCATTAGAATATTGCTCTCATGTCTGGAGCTCTGCACCCAAGCACACCCTTCGGCTACTGGATTCCATTCAAAGGAGAGCCGTTCGTCTGGTCGGCGATCCCGAGCTGACCAAGACCCTCGATAGCCTGGAGCATCGAAGACAGGTTGGTGATTTGGCTTTCTTTTACAGATATTTCCATGGCAGGTGTTCGACTGACATTGCCCACTTGATTCCACCTAGAGCAATGCAAAACAGAAATACACGGCGAACCACTGCCGATCATCCATATGTTGTTTAGCTTAGTACTCCTCGAACTTCATTGTTCAAGAATTCTTTCATCTGGAGACCGTCATCTTTGTGGAATGATCTTCCTGAGGTCGTATTTCCCAATGAATACAATCTTCAACGTTTCAAGACCAACGTTAATCGCTTTTTTCGCACTCGCACCGCTCCCAGAGCGCCTTAAAGGATTTTTCCTACAGTGCAGGTGTCTTATCATAAAAAAAAAAATAAAAATTTATCGTGTTGAAAAAGAAGACGGAGCCTCAGTAAATACAATGAACTGTGGTTAGTTAGTACTTTATAAGAATGCCACAGAGAAATATAATTTTTCTAACAATGTTGTCAAATAATGGGAAATTTTCGAATTCGTGTAATTTTTCTTAACAAATGAGACATTTTATTTTTAAAGGTTGTAATACTGTAGTATAGATCTGACAATAAAAATATGAAATTTGGCCGAACAGTTAACTGGAATAGCCTACTTTACCCGCCACTTAAGTGTAAAGGAAAGAGCAAATTTTCATGTGGGAGTAGAAAATAGTAGTTTGTACAACAAGAGTGGATACGATGTCCATATCGCACGAGGAAGTAAACTTCCGAGGGCAATATGGACAATCCACTCGAATTATGCAGTATATTTTTTCTACGACCTAACTTCCGAACTTCATACTTGTCTTTTAAGTTGGCCAAGAACTTGTGAGAACGGTAATAAGAAACAATTGAACAAAAATTCATTTTGATGGCAAACCCATTGACCAAATTACACTGTAACATATTTATCGATTTGGGTAAGTTCCTATTTTTATTTAAACTCACTTTTCAATATATCTATCTTTCTCACATTCAACTTTTTGCAGAATAACAGACAAAAGGCGATATAGGTATTAATAAAAACGAACAATTTATTTTCTCAACCAGGTAATTTGATCAATATTGTTTTACTGAAATGCACAGAGGAAAAATAGGTTTTTCGGGTTTATTTATGCTTGCGTAAAGAATTATAACCCCGAAAATACAACAAAACAGCTGTAGAATTCGTTTCAAACAGTTAAAAATGGATTTTGTGCATTAATATAAAGTTCGCTATGGCCAAATTTTTCAAAATAATCGCCAATTTACAAACTAGCAACACTGTTAACGTGGAAAGAGAAGACGAGAAGTGGCAATAGTGTAAGTAGAAATAACCTTAAACATGTTAGTAAAAAATGGAAAAAAATTACCAAAGTTTGTAAGAAAACGTTCATTTTGTAGGTATATAGTACACTTTATGTAAAGCTTGTAGTAATTGTCTAGAAATGAGTGGAAATAAAGATATTTTTGAAATAAGATAGTGGGTCTGTGTGCAAATCTTTAGTTCGGTCAGAAAGTAACAATAATTTGGTAGAAATATATTTTGGTGTTAATTTTTTTATTATACCTTCAATTTTTGCACCATTTCGTGTACTCTTTAGGAAAATATTGTGTATACACATAGACTCTGGGATAAATGTTTTGATTTAAATTTAAAAAGAACATATTTCATCTGACAGATTTGCATAATTGACCATTTTCACATGACGTCACAAGGCAGTCGCCATTTTGCCTGGAGGACAAACAATACAAAACTAGGTTAAGTGAAGTGTTGTGTTTTTATGTATTTTCGCGGTTATTTAAGTGGTTTTATGTACTATTTTCTTTAAATCATAAAATAATAAACTTAAATACTTTAGTAATACTATCATTTTGTGCAGTAGTCAGTTGTGGGATGAGAGGAAATCGAGACAATGTAAGGTGTTTCAGAATACCTGCTGCTTGAAAAATGCTGAAATAAACACATCCATCCAGACACAGGCAAGAGATATTAATAAAATCAATTAAAAGGGGACCATTAAGTGTAGTAGTCCATACTTGAAGTGAAGTGGCAAGTTAAATAGGGAGAAATAAGGTTGCCTTTGAGTATTATTGCTCCCTATTTAGTTTTAATTTGTTTTATTATATAGATGGCTCATGTGATCCTAATCTATGTATGTTTTGAGTTTGTAATTGGCTGAATCTGTTAATATTATTATTAATCTTTAATAAAACTTTGATACCAAATTTACTGATTTGTTTTATTTCGTAAAAACTATCTTCTGTACATTTTTTTAGTTTACAAAATATATAATTCAAATTCCTACTTTAAAGTATGCAAGGTGCATGCAAAAATATCAACATTAAGATCCGGTTGTACAATTACGACTTAAGCTTGGTTAAGCGTTGAACCAAGCGAAGCTTAAGCCCTAATTGTACAAATTTTCCTAAGTAAAATAAACAATATTTAAAACACAAATTGGTGTACGTATCTTTTAAGAATATTATCAATCAATAATAAACTTTTTTTGGCACTTGGTCCAAACGGCTAATGACTGAAGTCTTCCTACCATATACAAATAAAAAAATATGTAATAATGTTATACTACAAATGTCACTACTTTACATTTAAAAGTATGTTTATATACTATATGCACATAAATATTGAACAATAATAATTATAAAAAGTGCAAACAAAAATACACAAATGTGCACTTGGGGCAATACCACAATCCTTCAGGAATTTCTGTAATATAAACACATGAAAAGTGCTACCAAGCAATGTCACAGTTTTCATTATCACACTTTATCATGGGGCTACTGTCATCTACCTTTTCACACACACAACACAGAGACCTTTGCTGTTCCGGCTTTTTGTGTAAAATATTTTCCCAGTAGTTCAGGTTTATTAATATATTTAAAAAAGTCCAATGCTTTTGTTAAGTTTACAGTAATAAAATGTTCATCATACAAAATCCTTTCAATGAACAAATTTTGTTTTGACCATAGCACAGTCACAATATTTTGTTTCGGTTGCAAACATTTGACACTGAACTTGGTGGAAATACATGTGGTTTTTATTCAGTTTGTATTTACCATTTTCCACCATAAAACATAACGTTCCTTTTGCAGCAAACTCTTCAAAATTCAGGAAGCATAGAGAATATAGACATTTTACTTTCATTTTTCTTCATTTGTTGTCCAGTATAAAAACTATGTGTTAGGGATTAAATAATTTACCCTGTCAATCATAGTTATTTCAGGCAGGGAATGTAAATCTACACTAAAGTCTTTCAAAAGGTATGGATCTTTGTCATCGATGATTTTTAATTGTATGTCTTTCACACTTTGAGATAAATGTTCATACTAACCACTTCCCTCCATTGCTAAAAGTCGTTTCGATTTGCTTTTACTCGAGTTAAAACACTTATTTCCACTAAAATAGGTATACACAGATTAAGAATAAAATCAGTTAATCACAACAAATCAGCTAAAACGTCGTTTTAAACCACTTTTTAAACTAGTAAACTCAAAACTCAACTGGTTTGCATTGCTTTTGCATGTAACCTTTATACGGTGTTTGTCCTCCAGCCAAAATGGCCGACATGTCAAAGTCAGCTGTTTGAAAATGATCAATATTTTTGAAGCATATTGTTAACCTAACTTCTCTCAACTGTCAGAAAACGAATTTACAACATGTAAATTTGGCTTTTCTGTAATTGACTACTGTGATTGGTCAGTTTCATAACCTATAACTAGGATGGATATGAAATTTTACCGCACAGTTAACTGGAATAGCCTACTTTACCCGCCACTTAAGTGTAAAGGAAACAGAAAATTTCCATGTGGGAGTAGAAAAACGAATTTTTTCTGCCATTGAAACTAAGATTTTGGTATGATATACTAGGCCGTTATTTAGGGTGCAATACTAAAACAATAGTTTTCCTTATTGAAGATTATCATTGTTTCGTCGCAAATGAAAATACCATGCTCGTAAATAGGGGTTTGAGATATTTTATATCTTACATAGAGCAACTAAAAATCTGCATGTTTTTTTCTATATCCAAATTAGAGTGTTTACCCGGTATATATAATTTTATAAGGGCAATTTTTTCTTACTTCATAAATCTTTTCCGATCCTCGATCCTTTTTAAATCTAAACGTAAAATTTGACTAATTTTTATGGCCGAAAGGGTTCTAAGAAGTAAAAACAGCGGAGAAAAAACACAAAAAGCTTTTTTATCGAAAAGGTTTTTAAAACCAAGTTGAAATACATTTAAATAAATGTCCTTTTAATGTAGAGTTAAAGCGAAAATGCTGGAAAGGAAAAAGGGACTTGTTAAAAGCGTTTAGGAAAAAATTTATATTTATCAGCTTTTAAGCGTTTCCAATAGATTGCCAGAGAAACAAAGTGGAAAGTGGAATGAACTAATTGCCTATGGAAGAATCTAGATTTATCAAAAAAATATATAGGGATTAAATACAGGACCCTCTTGAGAATGACCGATTCTCAGCCATTATGTTGCTTTAATCTATGTTCTCTTATATAGGATGGTTAAAAAATGTAATAAAAGAGAAAACTCTTTTATAAACATTGCATACTTATTTTTAATTCACCAAGATTCCATTTTATAAAGTCCTCTTGAACCTAAGTTTAAACCGAAGCATATTTCTAAAATCGTAGAAATGATGTGGGATTAACAGCAAAGTTCAATTTAAGAATAATCAACCTGGTCATAACTTGTTATGTTATGTTACATTATATTATGTTAAATCATTTTTAACTCGAACTTTCCTGTCAATCCCACATTAGGTTTTGTTTACCATGTCAGTGAAATCTAAAGTGTTCCCGACTTTATGGGAAGAAGCATATAGGCGCCGGAACTTCAGAATTGCTCTGGGGGCTTGGGGCCCGGATCTCAACGAATAAAAAAAAATTCCTTTATTAAATATACACATAATATAATGTAATAGTTAATATATTTTAAATATAATAAGGCTCCCTCCACAGTAACTTCTAAAAAAAAAGGTCATTGATTTAAATTGTGGGCCCCAAGACGCGCGGGGCCATTCCTCCATCCAAAGTGACTTCTAAAAAAAATGTACCGAGCCCGTACGGAAAGACGGCTCTGGCCAGTTAGTTCCGAATGATCCAATATTTTTGTGTACATTTGTGAATTATGTAGCTTAATAACCTCTTTGGTATTAAAAAATTTTCAACAGGAGATTTGAGGGTGAAAACAGTAGAACAGTAGTTTAAGAGTGAAAACAGTAGATCTTCTGTTAAAACAGGAGATCTGGTAACACTGACTAGGCCTTGATGTCAGATCTGCATGATGTGCAGATCTGACATCACGGCTGCCAACGTGTAGAAAATATAGATCGAGCGAATAATTAAAAATAGCCGCATTTTTGAAAAAAATATTTTTAAAATATTGCATTTTTGTATTGTATTTTAGACGACTTTGTCTTATTTGCTACAAAATCCGAAAAATCACTAAAACTGGGGTATTTAACGAAAGTTTTCACTAAATCACTTTGGATTGGTTTCGAAATCATTAAATCTAGTGAAATTTCACCAGACCTGGCAACCTTGAGACTTTGAGACCAGGGACTTTCCAAATTCTCTACGTGCTCTAAGCAAAGTGGCAGACCAGGGTTGCCAGATCTAGCATAATTTAATTTTCAAAGCCAAAATAATTTTTTTCTAAATATGATAACCTGCTAAATTAAAAAAGGAAACGACAACTGTAGATAAATTTTATAGAAAAAAACTAAATTGTCAAATCTCAAGTAATGCACGTTCGCAAACGAATTGCTATTAGTATCATTATTATGTAAACGTACTGTGAGGGTTAGGCTATGGGGGCTACGCCCCCAAAGATATATGGCTCTGGGGGCCCAAGCCCCCAGAGCCCCCACGTAATCAGCGCCTATGGGAAGAAGCGAAGCTGTGTCCAGTGTTTAAAAACGGATATCGCGAATGTGTCACAAATTGTAGATCAATATCGATATTGTGTAATTTCTCGAAGGTCTGAGAGATAATATTGTACTCTCGTATTCACCATTCCGTTAGGAATTTCATTGCAGTCAAGCAACATGAATTTATGCAAAGTAGATCAACAGTTAGTAATTTAACTCTTTTAACTTAGTTTGCTGCAACTGAGATGGATAAGCAGGGACAAGTGAATGGAATTTACACAGACTTCTTAAAGACCTTCGATTGAATCGATCCTAGTGTCATTTTAAGGAAAATTACCTAACAGATCAGCAGCTATTTGTTTCATACAAGGAATTTAACTCTCATAGGTACACCGCTTCTTCTAGAGTTTCCAGAGTTTCAGTCTGGGGCCACTATTATTTATGATTTTTATAAATAAATCTATATTCTGATGGAGAATAAACTTTTTTTTGCTGGCGATTTAAAAATGTTTAGATCAATATCAAACATAAACGACTGTTATTCACTTCAGAATGATTTGGATCAGCTGGGGGTGTGGTGTGATCGTAATCGATTAAGTCTAAAGTTAAACAAATGCAAAGTAGTAACAAATTCACGAAAAAAAGACACGATCGACTTCGATTACACTATTTCTGCGGCGATACTTGATCGCTCGATTATTGCCGGGGATCTGAGTGTAAATTTTAAATCGAAACTAACCTTTAATTCGCACGTGTCAGATATTATATTTAAAGTCAGTAGGGCACTTGGTTTTATCGTGGGGAACTGCAGAGATTTAACTAATATAGGTGTCATAAAAAGCTGTATATTGCATTTGTTCGTTTAAAGCTGTAGTATGCTTCTGAAGTTTGGAGCCCTTACTATAAAATTCATAAAGGCAGTGTTGAAAAGGTACAGCATAAATTTTTAAAGTAATTAGCACTGAAGCCGTGTCTACTCTGCAAGAGGTATTGCATGACATACTACTTGATAGTTTTAATTTTTGTTCTCTAGAACTGCGAAGAAATATATCATCGATAATTCTATTATACAAAATCCTGCATGGTAGAATTGGTTGTCCTGACCTACTCGCACAAATTAATATTTTGATACCCAGATTAAACTCAAGGAATAGCAACATTTTATTGTTGTCGAACTAATATTAATATATATCATAATTCTCCAAATTATTTAATGTGTAATAATTTTAATAGAATATCGCATATCTGTGATAATATTTGTATGTACTATTAGTAAAGCAAGTAGAGTGGCTATGCAATATCCCTAAAATAGCTTTCTATCCATTGTTAATTGCAGTGGCGGCTCACGGTCTTAAAAAATAGTGAAGAGCTAGGTATAGTGCGGGTACTTAACCTTCCTAATACTAACTGAGGTAATTTTGTACCCCAACTATATTTTTTTCATGAAAAATCAAGATAATTTCGTTTTCGTTATTCATGCGTGAAAATCCTTTCAGAAATGCTAATAAGACTATATTTCTAACTTAGTTTTCGCAATAGAATTAGTTTTTAAACAAAACTAATATTTTTTCCAAGGTTTATAGTGTCTGGGGTACAAAAATACCCCTATCCATAAAACTTGTGGGCGTGCAAATATTATCGACTGAACATGCTTTAGACGAAGTAAGTGATGAGTCCAACTCATATAAACCTAAAATAGTTCTTCACTACAATATAACTAAAGGCGCCGTTGATACTGCGGACAAAATGGTCAAGGAATACACTACGCGAAGAGTGACAAACAGATGGCCAATGGTTATTTTTGGTCATCTCATTGATACCGCAGCTCCAAATTTATTTTATGGAGACGAAAGTATCCTGTTTGGAACAAGTCATACCTAGATGCTAGGCGCAAATTTTTCCTATGCCTTAAAAAAGAACTTGTAAAAAGGATCAAATACGTAAAAAATTTGGTAACAAGGACAGGATCCCGCAACTAATCCGCGATCACATGATCACTGTGGTTCCTGAGTCAGGCGGCCCTCAAGTACCACCTTTAGTGGAGAGATCATCTGGTCGTTGTGTTATTTGTCCTCGACATAAAGACAGAAAAACCCGCAATAAATGCGAATCCTGTAAAAATGTTGTTTGCCTAGAACATATTGAGAAAAAAGTTATTTGTGGACAGCGACTTATGTTACTTCAAAAAATGTTATGACTTTTTTTTTGGATACCGTTTCTTATTTGTAAACTTTGTAATAATAAATATTTTGTTCATATATTTTAATAATTGTGTTTGATTTAACATTAAATATAAGATATACCTTGAAAATTTAATAAAAAATCAATAAATTAGCCGGGGTACAAAATTACCTCAGTTAGTACTTTACGGGGTAGGAAGTCAGTCAGTATTAGGAAGGTTAAACAAATATTGACTAAAAACCCGTGTAACAAAACGTCTCTCTTACCCTCATCTGTCCAACAACTGAATGGAGTTTCCAACAAATTACAAACTATTAGGCTTGACCAAACTTAGATCGCGCCAAGAAAGTGATATTTCATATAGAGCTCTAGAAAGGAACACAGCTTTATCACAAGGTTCTATAGGTGTTACGAAACAAATCCATCTTAGATATCTTATTTAACTCATTTTTATTCTAGGTTATAAAAATTCCTAACTTTATGATTTACTTTAATAGGTGCAGTCTAAGAACGAAGCGGCGTTTTCTCTAAATTCGTTTGGTACCAGTTTGTTCGTCATAAAAGTAGTTTATTTTTATAAAAAAACGTGTAAAATGTGCTTTCCCGCGTTTTTTGAGACGAGACCAAAGACTACTAGCACCAGCTGCTCTCACGATTTAGGGTTAGTTAAAGGGTGGATGCTTTTACTTCCGTTTGCCGCTTATCGTTTGTTCGGTTTTCAATTTCAACCATTTTCTTGTGTTATAGTAAAAATATTGTGAATAAACCTAATCCAGATCCCAGGCATTTAATTTGCGTTGGACCGTTCTTGCCTCTTGAGTTTGCAGAATATAGAGACGTTGTAGGAACGTAGGAACTTAAGGAATTTTTATTACAGAAACCAATATGTTATATTGCTCGGTAAGTTTAAATTTTTTCTATGGTATTATTTACGCATAACCTTTTGACACGCAACATGTAGTTACCAAAGATTTTTTTTACCAATGTATAAATTTTTGTTTAAAGGTTGGAGACAATGACGTTTCTTGAACGGCAGTAGAGTTTTGGACTTGCATTGTCTTTATTTGTTTAGAATCACTACGTTTCAACTGGTAAGCATCTCCAGTCGTCTTCAGGTGAATACTGAATACAGCTCTATTTATACTAGGCAGGTGCTGTGACGCATGACTAGTGGGTGGAGTCGTGCGTGTTGCTAGGTGATGACGCATAACTGGATAAGTCCAAGTCCAAAACTCTACTGCCGAATAAATTTTTAAAGTGAAAAGAGTTTTGTTTCCCTTCCTTCATCGGACTTCATCCCTAGACGCGTTTTGTCATATCATGACTCATCAGTAGGGCTAGAAGTCGATGAGTGAAGGGAAACGGTCTACTGTATACAGTCTTCAAAGTATCAAAGAAGTGAAGTTTTACGAGTAGCGACATCTAGTCAATGTTCGATAAAGTACCTGCACCTCTAACAAAGCCTATAGAAATAAGCACAATTGCCAGAGAAGATCACTTGCAAAGACATTTGTCACAATTCCAAGTGTTACCGCTAGGTACGCGCTACCGTAGTCGTCGGTACAAAGCTCCGAAGCAATTTTAAAGTGAAAAGAGTTTTGTTTCCCTTCCTTCATCGGACTTCATCCCTAGACGCGTTTCGTCATATCATGACTCATCAGTAGGGCTAGAAGTCGATGAGTGAAGGGAAACGGTCTACTGTATACAGTCTTCAAAGTATCAAAGAAGTGAAGTTTTACGAGTAGCGACATCTAGTCAATGTTCGATAAAGTACCTGCACCTCTAACAAAGCCTATAGAAATAAGCACAATTGCCAGAGAAGATCACTTGCAAAGACATTCGTCGTCGTACCGACGACTACGGTAGCGCGTACCTAGCGGTAACACTTGGAATTTATTTATTTTATTTATTTATTTATTTATTTATATAACAACAACAATCTACAAATTACAAAACTTGGTTTCTTATATTCTAATTATTTCTTAAATCTAGACCTGTTTTGCACCTAGGTGATGTCACCTGTATGTGCAACTATTAACAGCTTGTTTGCTACTTGCGTAGCCATAACTAAACCAAACCAGACAATTTTGTGAAACTTATAGATGTAAAAAAAAAATATATATTAAAAATACATTTACTATTCACTACCTAAGATTAAAAAAAAAGAAGATGAAGAAAGGGGATAGATCAACGCACACCCTAATAATAAATCTCTACAGGAGATTATCAACAAGATGTTGGTTTTTATGTAAAAAACTTCTACATTTATTAACAAAGGATTTGTACCGAGATATTGTTCTCACCTCAAGGGGTAATAGATTGTATATTTTTGGTGCTAAAATTAAAGTGAATCTTTGATTTGCATCATGTCTTCTAAAGGGCACAGACATCATTTTATTAATGTTGTGCCTAGTTTGGTAACAGTGGTTTACAAAGTTCCTATTTTTGTCTTTAAAACAGTATACACAATTACTAAGATAGTATAAACATCGAACATTTAATATATGTTCATTGTACAGCAGGTCAGTTGAGTACAACCTTTCCCGGAAAAAAACAACCCTCAATATAAAATTCTGTACAATGTTCAATGGCTTTAAAGCGTTCTTATATAGTCCCCCCCAGACAATGATTCCATACCCAAGCAGTGACTCTACTAGTGACCTATAAATCTGGACAAGTAAAACTCTTGGTAATATCTTACGTATTAGATAGAATTTATGGATTAGACGTCTAATTTTGTTGGTCAAATCTTGAATGTGGTGAGTCCATTTTAAATTTTTATCTATAGTAATACCCAGATACTTTATTGTGTTAGTTTCCCTTATAATGAGATCAGACTTGACCAACACAATTGAGTCAAAGTTAGGCCTCCTTACATCAGTCAAAGAAAATGCGACGTAAAATGTTTTATCCGCATTTAAAGTTAGTTTATTTTGATCCAGCCAACATTTCACTTTTTCCAATCCCTTAATCACCTTACTCCTAGTATTCTCCCAAGTGTCTTCTTTAAAAAACAATACCGTATCATCAGCATATGAAATAGATACGCCATCTATATCCAAATTTAATAAGGAATTAATATAGGTGATAAAAAGGAGGGGTCCAAGGACTGTCCCCTGCGGGATGCCAATCTTGACCTCCAAAGGATCACTATAAACGTTTCTTATTTTTACTACCTGCCTCCTACCCTCAAGATAATCTCTAAAAACCTCTAACACCACACCCCTAATACCATAATGTTCAAGAGCATCAATTAGTAATTTGTGGGGTACCGTGTCAAAGGCCTTCGCCAAATCCAGAAAGACCGCAATACCCTTTTCGTTGTTGTCAAGACTACTTTTTATGTTATTTATAAGTTCAAACATGGCATCACTAGTACTTATTCCCTTCATAAACCCATACTGTTTATTACTCAAAATGTTAAATGAGGTTAGGTAATCAGACAATCTACATTTAAGACATTTTTCAAAGATTTTCGCAAAAGTAGAAATTAAACTAATTGGTCGGTAATTTGTAATATCATTTTTACAGCCCTTTTTATATATTGGTGTGACAATGGATATTTTAAATAGTGATGGCACTTTACCCGTTAAAAAAATGAGATTTATGATATGAGCTAATGGGTCTAAAAGAAAGTTGTGATATTTTTTAACTAATTTTGATGATATACGGTCCATTCCCGGGGAACTGTTATTTTTTAAGGTACTTATATGCTTAATAATTTCGTCATTAGTGACCGGATTTAAAGCCATGGAGTTTATTAGGTTAGGGTATTTGATATTAACGTGGGAAGCGGGCGTGGTTATTTTTGATGCCATATTGGTACCTATATTTATATAATAGTCATTACAATAATTTGCCATTTCAGTATCATTCAAAAATTGTTTTTTACTACTATCAAAAATATTTATAGCAGTATTAGATGTATTGCTATTTTCATTTGCAGCATCTGAAATTATTTGATAAATTTTTCTCAAGTTATTAGTATTTTCATTGATTTGATTTGCATAATAACTATGTTTTGTTTTTTGAATTACTTTGTTAAGTTGATTTCGATAAGTTCTATAGTCTCGAAGTAAATTAATATTGTCTTTGTCTTTTATTACTGATTTTTTAAGTCTATCTCTGTGTTTGATTGATTGTATTATACCGTTGGTAATCCATGGTTTAATCTTGTTGTATTTTTTAAATGATACTGTTTTGACAGTAGTACAATCATTAATTATTTTTAAAAAAATATCATTAAATTTTTCGTATGCTAATTCGGGGTCATTCAATAGTATAACCTCATCCCAGCGCACCGTAGAAATCACATTTTCAAAATTATTTTCGTCAAATTGGCTTGTAGTTCTTTTGTTAATATCTTTATTGATAATATTATGTTCATTAAGGCTAATATTTAAAGAAATAGGAAAATGGTCAGTAATGTCTGTGTCCATGACGAACGCATTGAACAACAGGTTATTCATTCCTATATTTTTTTTAATGAAAATATGATCCAAACAAGCACGGCTTTCGGCGGTTACCCTAGTGTATGAGTTTATGTGTGCTTTGTAGCCCAAACAGGAAAGCATCGATAAGTATTCATTAACTGAACCCTTTGTGGTATTGAGTATATCAAAGTTTATGTCACCTATAAATATTTCAACTTTATTGCCGCTTAGATTACTTAAATAAGTTTCCAGATCACTCAAAAACAAGTTATCATTAATGGAGGGAGATCTGTAACAAGGCATAATTATAAATTCTATATTATTAAGCTTAAAAGTTAAGTTGCTTATTGTGACATTAGTTAGTGGTAAGACCGAATGGTCAATATTAAAATTAATATAGTCCCTAATGAAAATGAGGACTCCATCATTTTGATTATTCCTGCTACCATTGTAACATGTTTGGAATCCAGGAATAGTAAAGTTTTGTATACTCTTAATATTTCGGGTTTCACCAAATATTATTACATCCAAATTATTTAACTTAAAAGTTTCTAGAAAGATTAAAAACGTATCGAAATTTTTTTGTGCACTACGTATATTAATATGAAGGATATTAAGCACTTCCTTTCTATTGCTTATGCCATCACATATTTTTTTGTATTGCTGTACATCATACCTTTGGTTAACTTTTTTTAGAATGACATTGTCTTCATATTCCAATTCATTTAGAATATTCAGCTCTATGTTATCCATTATGAAAATCGATAAACACAAATATAAAAAAAAAAAAAATACAAATATCCAAACAAAGTACTAGACAACAAAAGGGATTATCACTCTGCATATTTTATCTTGCTTTTCAGTATATCAATATGAAATTTCAGCGTTGGGCATTCCTGACTTTTGCATTGATGATCAGTGGCGTGGTTTGTATTATATTTTTCATTCGCTGTATGACAGTTATAACAGAACGTTTTTTGTTTAGGGCACATGTCTTCTCCATGCTCATCAGAACATATTGGGCATACTAATCTATTTTTACATTCACTTTTTTTATGATAAAAGCCTTGACAATTGAAGCATTTTGGTACTTGCAGATCTTCGTAAACCATGTACCTTTCCCAGCCAAAACAATTTTTTTTCAAATTCATAACCTGGTGGAAAGCATTCGGTGCACACTCACAGAATATTGTTCGGGTTCCCGATCTGTCTCTGCGTATGTACGTTACCTTAATCTCTCCTATCAGGCCATTCTGTTTTTTTATATAGTTCTCAGTCTCTTCATAAGTGTACTCTTGGTTCATTCTAACGTTCACTATCTTAATTTTAGGTTGTTTTAATCTGCTAAACTGTATGTCATAATCCTCTTTTAATTTATTTTCTAATGCATGTTTCAGAACCTCTGATTCATTTTTGCTTCGACATCCAATTATCATACTACCCGATTTGGTTGTTTTGACATTATTTACTCCAATTTTAAGTTCAGCGGGATCAATATTTGAGTCTATATCCCTTTTTGTCTGTTGCGGGGCTTGTTGTCTTTTTGGCTTAACTATTATTTTCGAGTATGTATCCTTTATTTTTTTGTTACCTGAGCTTTCATATTTGTCTTGTTGTAAGGTAGCGGCATACGACATTTTGGACTTTTCCATATTTTCAATTTTTTCCCTTAACAGTGTGATTATAGTTTCTTGATCATTTATGATTTTCTGCTTGTCAGTTATTGTATCTTTTAGTATCCCAACAAGTTCGTAGTTTCTGCATTTTTTACAATGGTATATTAATGATCGCTTTTGAAGGGGAATACATCTTAACTCGGACATACTCAAATCACTGCAATCTGAACAGACCAGGTTGCGACAAGAATCGCATGGAAAACAGGGATTCCGTATTGTGACGAATGTCTTTGCAAGTGATCTTCTCTGGCAATTGTGCTTATTTCTATAGGCTTTGTTAGAGGTGCAGGTACTTTATCGAACATTGACTAGATGTCGCTACTCGTAAAACTTCACTTCTTGAATAAATTTTTGTTGTTGCGGAGGCTGTTACTGGGCTTAATTATACCGAGAAAACGATTGAGGTGGCAGAGTAAGCGATTGGGTGAGGCAGGACAAACAAAGGGCTATGTAAAGAAAAAATAAATTCAGGTCATAACGGATAACTAGCTTTTACTTAATAAAAAAGGTGTTCTGAAATTTTAGTTTTATTTTCGAACCAGGTCTTTTTTTCAGATAACGCTATATCACTGCGATAGAGTTATGTTTCATCCCTGTGTGGTGAATTAGTTGAATTAGTTCTTTAAATACGCGGACATTAAGGCAAGTTGAGGGCGTCTCTGGGACATTTTTGATCCAAGCTCAGTGATAAAACATGTAACAGTGATATATAGCTGTGTCATTCCAGCGGCATGTTTTGGTCAGGCAGGATGTCATTAATTGGGTTCAATTTTAAAACACACAACTAAGTAGGTACGTACACTACTGAATTAACTTAAAAATAAAACTTTTAATCACACAGTAAATTAACTGATAGAAGAGTTTTGGACTTGCATTGTCTTTATTTGTTTTATATCACAACGTTTCAACTGGTAAGTATCTCCAGTCGTCTTCAGGTGAATACAGTATATGTAGCACTAAAGTTAATTTTTACAACAATAACGTCTTCAATATTAATAATAATAATATTATTATTATTATTATTATTATTATTATTATTTTTCTCAATGTTAGTTTTTACAGCTTTTTGTTGGTATTGCTGGTATTATTTACAGTACAGAGAAGAAATTCATCTTAACCTGTACTGTTTAGGAACTTCCGTACTATATGGCATGTTTGGAGGATGACTCTTTCCTGGATTAGTTGGTATAAATAACCTGATAGGCCCAGTTTTTCCAAGTTGGGCTTGAAATTTTTCGTCATAGCTCCCTCCACCGATATTATGATCGGAATTATGTCGATTTCATCTAGCTTCCATATATTTTTTATAGCCAAATTCGAGTACTTGGTCTTCTTCTCCGATTCGGTTTTAGAGAGGTTGTGTGTTAGTGGGCAACCTATATCGATTATGAAAGCTTTCTTGGTGGTTTTTTCGATGAGAAGAATATCCGGACGGTTGTGGTCTACTGTTCTATCCGTTATTATTGGCCTAGGATTGGCCAGGGGATTCAAGCACTGGCTCGGGTGAGTATTGGTAGTATGGTGGAAGGTTTTCCCTTAGCCCTAGTTTATGGGCCAGTTCCTTGTGGATGATCTTTGCCACCTGATTATGTCTCCCCAGGTAAGCGTTGGGGGCCATAGCACCACAACCCGCCGTGATATGTTCTATCGTCTCTCCGGGGCAGTTGCATTTTCTGCACACATCTTCCACATTCCTTTTCATGATGACCTTTTCATAGTTTCGAGTTCGAATGACACGGTCTTGGATAGAGATAATAAAACCTTCTGTTTCAGCGTGAAGCTGCCTTTTCTCTAACCAATTCAGTGACATTTCTCTATCTATGAGTGGATTTTGGAGTGCAGTAGGGTATTTGCCGTGTAGAGCTTTCTCTTGCCAAGTTACAAGCTGTTGACTTGGCGGCGCGCGGATGATGTTAGGTAGTTCGTTTCGCTTTAAGTTGAGGTTATTATTATTATTATTATTATTATTATTATTATTATTATTATTATTATTATTATTATTATTATTACTCGTTATTCGGCAAAACCATTATTCTTTGGTTTAAATCTAGGTTTGAGAGGACTTAAAAATTGGACCTTAAAATTCATTTTACTGTAAATATCTTGAGTGTTTATTGTATACCAATAGTAGGTATACATTTATTGTTTAAATAGATGATTTATGTGATAACTCATTTCTCAGTTTTGATTTTTTTCCCATTTCCCTAATTCTTCAAAGCATATTGCGAAATTATAAACGCACGAGTTTGTTTTGCGTGTAGTTGTGGACCCTTAATAGAGAATGCTCTTTGCTAGGTGCCAGTAGCCTGATAACTAGAATTGCATCCCCTTGTTCATCTTAATTGAATTATCCTTGACATGTTTTGAATAAGTACAACAAGCCAATTCGAGGAATGAAGGATATTACTCTATACACCTAGACATATATGGCTATAATCCTAAGGCATCAACATTAATTTTCAGGTATATTTAGAACACCAAAGACCTTTAGGCAATGTAATTATTATCTATTAGGTATAAATAGCGTTAGCTACACACGGTACATCCTATATATTTTATCTTGCTTTCTCTATGAGCAGCAGTACAGTAAGAAAGGGGACCCATATAATTTTGGAAACTACCAGGCAGTATCTTAATTATAAAAAGTTCTGACTAGAATAATCACGAATGATGTATGTTTGAAGGTTGAAGGCAATAATGTTTCTTGAACGGCAGTAAAGGTTAGACTTGCATTGTCTTTAGTTGTTTTGAATCACAACGTTTCAACTCGTAAGTATCTCCACTTTAGTCGTCTTTATTCTCCTGAAGCATGGTTTTGATGCCATTGGTCAGAAAATAGGGTGTGAATAACAGACTGGCACCATGTCATTCGGGGTTTACCGTTCATTCGAGGTTACTGTCATACTGTCCAGAGTGTCCAGCATTTTTTTTTCGCTTTTCTTAGTTTCGTGTGTAGTTTCGAGTATTTTACTGTGTTTTTTGGGATTATTGATTAACATTTTAAAACCTTAAAATGACTATTAAGTGTGTTGTGTGCGGCGTAAGGAACAAACCACAAGATTGTGTATCATTTCATCTATAAGTAAACAAAACCATATATAGGCGGTACCGGTAGGTGGGTGTGCAGTTTAAAAAAGCATTATGGTAAAAATCACCAATCACCAAGCTTATTTCTATTTAAACTTTGGTAATTTTTAGTTAAAGGTAGATACATCAAACCAGGAATTATAATTTTTTTGCGATTCCAGGATAAAAATGTGCATGAACATGGAACAGAAACAAACAGGAAAAATACAAAATCCAATATATTAATTCTTTCGTATGAAAAAATTTGGTTGTTGTGTTTAAGAAACAAAGAATGTTTTTGTTTGAAAATAGTTCCAGAGAGGGAAAATTAATATAAAAGAAGGAACACACCTAATTTTTAATAAAAATACGTCCGTCCGGCCCTGATCAAACTTTAAGTTCTATAAATATGAATGAAGGGTGATCGAGAACTTCAGACTCCCAATACTTAACAATAATGCTTTAGTGCTTAAGGAAAAAGCAAAGTATTTAGGATTGGTATTAAACTCCAAGCTCAACTGGGGCATAAGCTTGCAAGAACGAGTAAAAAAGGCGTCGGTTGCATTATATGCCTGCAAAAAAGCAATTGGGAAAAGATGGGGCTAAAACCCCACATAGTAGACTGGATCTATTCGACCATTATAAGACCTATATTAACATACGGGGTCCTGGTTTGGTGGACCGCTTTGGAAAAAGCAGTGCACACTAAGTCAATAACAAAGATACAAAGGGCAGCTTGTTTAGGAATAACCGGAGCCCTTAAGTCAACCCCGACAGCGGTGCTGGAGGTAATGTTATATATATACCCCCCTGGATATCTACGGAAAAAGTATGGCAGCAAAAAGTGCCCCGCGACTGAAAGAGTCGAAATTCTGGAATGAAACCAACCACGGACACATCAGTATACTAAAGATACACCCGGGAAATAATCTACGGGACTCGACTGATTACTCTGTCCCAATACCATGCTTTGATATCCATCCAGTCTACTGTGGCCCACATTCGATAAAAAGAGAACCGCAGAACTATTGAGACACAGTCGGAAAGACGTGAGAAATATTACTGGGGTTATTACCAGACATTGCCTCTTTGGTAGACATGCCGAACGTATGCAAATACCCACTAACAACTTCTGCACAAGTTGCAGAGATGAGGAAGAGGAAGAAAGTATTCAACATTTTCTGTGTGAATGCCTTGGCCTCGAAAGAAGAAGGTTCACTGCTGCTCTGGGTGAACCATTTTTCGATAGTCTGGAGGAACTAAGCAACTTAAAACTTGGACTGAGCAGGTTTTTGAATAGTAGTGGCTGGTTTAAATAAGTTGTTAAAATCCTTCTGCGGTGTATGCCGCACTAACCATCAGAGATCTGATGAAGGTGGATTCTACGGACCACGTGTGGTATCACGGACCTAATAGGACTACGTGAGACTGTTTGGTCAGAACCAAAGGTCTGCCACTCTTACCTAACCTAATATGAATGTTCCTAGAAATGACGTGTGTCATGGTCGGCCATTAAACGTATATTATGTGAAATATACTATATCAAAAGTATATTTTCTTTATTAAATTTAAGAACCCCGAAAAATTTAATGCGATACAATAGTAGTTTGTGCAACAAGAGTGAATATGATGTCCATATCGAACGAGGAAGTAAATTGAGTACGACGCCGTAGGCGGAGTGCTCAATTTTCCGAGCGCAATATGGACAATCCACTCGAGTTGTACAGTATATTTTTTCTACGACTTAACTTCCCAACTTCATGCTAAGAATTTTAAAAAATTATTTAAATAAGGCATTATAACTTGTCTTTTAAGTTGGCCATGAACGTGTAAGAGCGAAAATAAGAAACAATTATACAAAAATTCATTTTGATGGCCAACCCATTGACCAAATTACACTGTAACATATTTATCGATTTGGGTAAGTTGTTATATTTATACAAACTCACTTTTGAACATATATCTATCTTTCTAACATTCGGCTTTTTGCAGAATAACAGACAAAAAGCGATATATATTTATTAATAAACACGAACAATTTAATTTCTCAACAGTAGGTATTTTGATTATGTTTTACTGAATTGCACAGAAGAAAAAAAGGTTTGTTGGGTTTATTTCTGCTTGCGTAAGAATTATAACTCCGAAAGTACAAGAAAATAGCTGTAGAATTCGTTTTAAACAGTTAAAAATGGATTTTGTGCATTAATATGAATTCTTAACGTACGCTATGGTCAAATTTTTCAAAATAATCGCCAATTTACAAACTAGCAACACTGTTAACGTGGAAAGAGAAGTAGAACTAACATAACCTTAAAAATTTTAGTAAAAAATGGATTTTTTTCTAGAAATCTTATAATTTCGTCTGTTTTATCGGGTTATCTTTATGTTCCACCATTTATGGAAGAATTACCAGTTAATTTTCTATGTTTGTTGCGTATAATAAAAGTTTTAAGATCAATTGGGGTTCGATCCCCGTTCAAAATATATCGGAAAATATCCCCGTGCACAAATATTTATAATAATATATTATTTATATGGAAAAAATAACCAAGGTTAGTAAGAAAACGTTCATTTAGTAGGTATATAGTACATTTTATGTAAAGCTTGTAGTAATTGTTTAGAAATGAGTGAAAATAAAGATATTTTTTAAATAAGAAAGTGCGTCTGTGTGCAAATCTTTAGTTCGGTCAGAAAATAATAATAATTTGGTAGAAATATATTTTGTTATTAATTTTGTTATTATACCTTCAATTTTTGCACCATTTCGTGTACTCCCACTGAACACACTTTGTGAAAATCATATGGCAATAACATTAGAACACTAACGTTTTTTTACACAACATTTAATTTTGTAAAAAAAAAGTTAATAATTTCAACATTATTTTTTACAACCTATTAATAACAACTGTTGGGTCGAATATATTATTTTTAGAGGTATTTGTGCAATGTTTTATTTCCCAACGATATAATTATATTACTACTTATAACGTTACTTAAATCAACATGTTTTTCATTTGCAAAAATGTATTTTTAAATTTGGCGCCCGATTTAAACTACCTCGTGTTGACTTCGCTTATGTTCGGAACTGGTCGCAACCACCCCGCCCACGAGCAGCCTCCGGCTCCCGGCCCGGCGTCCATTCTACTACCTTTTTCGTTGTCTTATTCTTGTGGTCTTTCTTAGTTTTGTTTTGCGATTCTTAAGTAAAAATTAGTGGTGGTGTGTTTTGTGATATGTGCCTCTTTTATGTTTGATTTTAGAAACTGCTCAGCGGTCATATACTTCATCTGACTTTAGCATAGACAAAACGATAATGGAGTATGTTCGATATGCTAATGCCCGATTAAAAAAATTAAATGTATAAAAATAAAAAAAAATTAAATAAAAACAGTTGTGTTATTGGCTTGTTTTCCCTAAAACCCAATTTTTATCGACAAAAAAAGATCGCTGTGAATATATGTTGATGCTAATAGAACTATATATGGTTTTTGGATTCCAATTGTATCAAATTGGAGTTGATTTCAGACGTCGTTTACGATTGCACGTTTGTATCTTCAGGGATTTGAACCTTTTAAGATTAGAACACTGGAAAACAAGCTGAATATTGAACTTGTTTGTATCGGACTATGGATAGAACTCTAATTCATATACCTAAGTCTCGGGATGCATTTAGTGTTTCAATCTCAAAACGTCAAGATCCCAGAAGATGCTTCAAACAATCGTAGGCGAAAGGTAATCGGAAATTTGGTACGATTTGAGCCCATAAACCATTATAAGAATACGTTTATAAAGTAATACCAAAATATTATAATTCAAGAATATTCTAATAGGTAAAAAGTTGAAAATATAGAATATCTAATGATAAAATACCATTATAAATAAGATAAAATATAGTGCTTTATCACAAATTTTAAACGTTAAAATAATGTTAAACGTTTTTGTCCGCAACGTTATTCTACATTAGAATTAAGTAAATATAAAGATATTTTATGTATAAATGATAATACAAAAACAACGTTAAAATATCTTATGTTTTTTACCACAAACCACAATGTTATTTATCGGCCGATTAAATGTTATTTTCATATTGATAAACATGTGATTCGCCTAGTCAACGTTTTTTAATACCATATTAATCTAACATGGTTTTAATGTTATTTGGTTGACTGGGCTCTTTAGGAAAATATTGTGTATACATAGTCTCTGGAATAAATGTTTTGATTTAAATTTAAAAAGAGCAAATTTCATATGACAGATTTACATATTTTTGAAGCATATTGTTAACCTAACTTCCCTCAACTGTCAGAAAACGAATTTACAACATGTAAATTAGGCTTCTCTGTAATTGACTACTGTGATTGGTCAGTTTCATAACCTAACTAGGATGGATATGAAATGTTGCCGCACAGTTAACTGGAATAGCCTACTTTACCCGCCACTTAAGTGTAAAGGAAACAGCAAATTTCCAAGTGGGAGTAGAAAAAACCTATTTCTATCTACACTTGTCATCCTAAATAGGTACTCATTTTAGGACAGTTTTACATTAAAAATTATTTAGTTTATACGACTATTAAAATGTTATGCTGTTTTGGCCCAAATAACTCAATTTCTGTAATGTGTAGTCGCCAATAGCCAAAAAATGCCTTTTCATTTTTTTTCGCATGCATTAGTTACCAGGCTAATAATAAGAGAGCTCTAAATGTCAAAACGTCCAAACTATAACTCTCTAAATTACACCGAAACATAAAATACATTTTATCTTAAACCAAAATAAGAACAGCATCGCTCAAAATAAATTAATGTTTCTAAGTGGTCTATTTACTATAAAACATTGCATCGTTGGCCAAAACAAAATTTATCTCCCCAAAATATAAACGAAACTGATTCATATGACAGTTACAAATCTCCTCCAATTTTGATTTTTGCGGTTGTCTTTACATTGGTTTCTATATTAAGAATGGGTGGAGTTAAAATTAAATCAGCTCGGTGTTGTAAGTAATTAAAGTAATACCTATTTTTAATTTATTTGCTATAAGTAATATAATATTTTTTGATGGTGTTATAAAGCCCAATAATATGGTTCGTTGATTCGACTGGAGATACCCAAGCAGCAACATTAACATGGCCCGACGTTGGCCTATGCGATCTGACGTCGCCACCCAGCATAGTTACAACCTTACTACGACTTCCAGTTGTACCAATATGGTCATTTATTTTTGGGTCGTTAAGCCGTCGGGAACCAACTTAATTGTGTTTGAAACACCAGGTCAGTAGCGTGCATACAATATAGGCAAAAAAGCATTGCCTACCCTGGGTACAATAAAATAAACAGAATAGTTTTTTTTTGTATTTTGGTTAATATCTGTGTAATCCAACTTTGGCAATTTATCTCTGCAATAATATAATAAATAATATTTGACCGAAAAATTAATCCTATATCATTTCCCCGAACGCATTCTTTGCTTATTTATATCTTAAACAGATCCCTGTATAAGCATTCCGTAAGCCAGTTCTAAAAGCAAATATCTCGCTGTGCATTAGCGTCTTATGCAAAAGCAAAAGCACTGCTTGAGTAGAAGCAAACGAGAGAGCCGGTAAGCAGTAGGGTAGAAAGAGATGTAACAAATAAATCCGTCTTAACATTCGACTTTCCTTCATCTATCAGCTTGCGCCAAGAAAGCACGCGTTTGGTAAGTGCATTGGTGCCAATCTTCAAGTTTCACGGTATTTGGAAAGTACTTCGCTTTCTCAATATAAAATATGGCACACGCCTCTATAGGTTTTATTATTAATTAGTTTAGTTAGGATAGATATTTTTAAAGGGATAACAGATAAGGTATCGTAAAATAAGAAGTGTTTGCGACAATTAAAATAATTTTTGCTGATAACTTCATAATATTTAATAATCAGTAAGCTTATCATCATATTTCACATAATAATAATTGACCTCGTTTTTGGCAACATTGGTTCAATCAGGTGGATGAAAGATTTTTAATTTATAATATAACTAGTGTTGAATGATAGAATAGTTTTGGACTTGCATTGTCTTTAATTTGTTTTACATCACAACGTTTCAACTGGTAAGTATCTCCAGTCGTACTATACTTTTTAGTATTCACCTGAAGACGACTGGAGATACTTACCAGTTGAAACGTTGTGATGTAAAACAAATTAAAGACAATGCAAGTCCAAAACTATTCTATCATTCAAGAAACATCATTGTCTCCAACCTTCAAACAGACACCATAACTAGTGTTTTCGCCCATTTGCTAGACTTCGCGCCGACGCGACGGGTTTCGGGAAAAAAAAAATGGAGGCGTTAATTGTTACTATTCCGGCTAGCAGTGTGTCTGCACGACTATCCTTTTCTGGATTAAAAAGAATTCATATCTATTTACGAAACACACGCTTAAGTGAATTAACAATAGTAATCGTTTTGCAGGATTTAAAACGCAAAATCAATTTTATGTTTTAAAAGAATTTTTACGTAAAGACCGCCGTGTTGAACTTATTTACATGTCGTTTTATGCTTCTTCTGCCACAGTGTTTTTTCCAGAAACTCAAAAACAAGACATTTTGTGATACATTTTGAAATTTAGATAGGTACTTAAATGCTACGGAAGGTAAATTTTTGTCTTAAATGTAATGTTTGCCTACCCTGGTTAAAACAGCCTTGCACGCCACTGCACCAGGGCTACCAATATTTTCAAGTAAAAATGACAGATAAAGTAATACGAATAAACCAATTAGTTATATTGTCTGTACTTATACCGGGTCCGCCAACGAAGCGGGGACGGAAGTTTAAATCATTATCGAGGAACTTATCAAAATTACTAAAGCAGCATGAGGTATGGACTTAAAAGCGGCATATTTTAAAAATATTTTACATTATACAGGGTGGCTCAAAAAAGTGTGGCGGACTAAACTTGCATTTTATTAAATGGAACACCCTATATATTATATTATTTTCTAATTCCCTATACAATTCCACGTATATTTTGTATAAAATGTCATATGTCTAAATTCAATTGTTTTTGAGTAATTGACGTTTAAAATATCGCATTTTTTGACTTTGACAGGCTGTAACATTGGAACGGTTCATCTTAGAGAAAAATGGTTTTCACCTCCCTATCTTAGTTTTCCATTCTCTATCCAAGGAAACCAACTTCCGATTTACTATGTTAAACCGTTAAAACCGTTTTTTTGGTTTAACATAGTAAATCGGAAGTTGGTTTTCTTGGATAGAGAATAAAAAACTAAGATAGGGAGGTGAAAACCATTTTTCTCTAAGATGAACCGTTCCAATGTTACAGCCTGTCAAAGTCAAAAAATGCCATATTTTAAACGTCAATTACTCAAAAAAAATTGAGTTTATACATATGACATTTTATACAAAATATACGTGGAATTGTATAGGGAATTAGAAAATAATATAATATATAGGGTGTTCCATTTAAAAAAATGCAAGTTTAGTCCGCCACACTTTTTTGAGCCACCCTGTATAATGTAAAATATTTTTAAAATATGCCGCTTTTAAGTCGATACCTTATGCTGGTTTAGTATTTTTGATAAGCTCCTCGATAATGATTTAATCTTCCATCCCCGCCACGTTGGCGGACCCGGTATAAATATATATGACAGAAGAATAATATGAACTCGTAAAATAAATCATGTCGGTTTATTTTACTTCTAAAGGATGATATATTATAATATTTAAATACCTTTAGTTGATTCATGAACATGGTAAAAATTAAAACGCATGTCGCTTTCCCGATACATAACATAAGTATTGGTAAAAGACATAACAAGCGCGCCTGCAAATTTCGTTATTTTTCTTTTAAAGATATTTTTTTTTTGAAATATTTTTTTTTTTGAAAAAGTTAATAACTTGGTTTTAGACTATAACAGAATGCCTTGTTTGTTGGCATAAAAATATTTAATTTATTGCCAAATAATTTCAAAACTATGGGGCTTCCAACATTCAAAAGAAAACTAAAAATATGGATTATTCAAAATGATAACAATATAAGTCAAGTTGTAGATAGATAAGATAATTATATTAATATTAAAATAATTTGTTATTTGACCTTTAGAATTCTTAAAATATTAGAATATCATTAGGTAACACCCTGCATAAGCAAAAGCTCATTGTTGATTGAAAATTAAATTAAGTATAGAAACTAAACATTCACAAAGTTGACCTTACAAACAATAGGTAAAGATTAAAAACAACAGAAAGAGTTTTTATCGGCATGCGGACAAAGTAGTGCATCTATCTTTTGCATTAAAGTACACAGGGACGCCAAAGGTAATGGGTTCCCTGGGGCACAGGTAGACAATGACAGGCTGTTTCGTCCTTGTTAGGACTCATCAGAAAGCCAAAACCCGTAAGCGACTCCCAGTACAGCGAGAATATTCTTTCAAGACATTTTTAAGAATAAAAATGTGACGATAACCTAGTAACGCTACCAGTAGGAATCAACTCAATGCAAAAGATAGCCATTAAACGTGAAAACATAGAACCTAATAAACCAACGACGGTGGCCAACAAACACCAGTATAGGAAACATTTTACGCTTCACTAAACTTTTCTACGGATTTGTAGATTCAAATATAGATCGCGCTGCGGTAGCCCACTGAGTGCTGATCCATTTTGTATACAATGCCGTGTTTTTAATAACAAAGTAGAGAGTTTAGTGTTTGTATAAGTAAATAGAAAGAAAGTTTTTAGCGGCAGGCGGACAAAGTAGTGCATCTATCTTTTGCATTAAAGTACACAGGGACGCCAATGGTAATGGGTTCCCTGGGGCACAGGTAGACAATGACAGGCTGTTTCGTCCATGTTAGGACTTATTAAAAAGCCAACTAACAAGGACGAAACAGCCTGTCATTGTCTACCTGTGCCCCAGGGAACCCATTACCTTTGGCGTCCCTGTGTACTTTAATGCAAAAGATAGATGCACTACTTTGTCCGCCTGCCGCTAAAAACTTTCTATTTACGTATACGGACATTAAACTCGCTGCTTTATTAACAAAAAATAACTTTAAAAATCATCCTCAACCTCCCAATGGTGAAATAAATACTCTAGATTTTAAAATAATTTACATTTAAAAATACACTAAAAATATCAAAGTAACTCCAAACCCCTAAGGAATGGAAAATTAAACACAAAATCTTGGGTTGAGAAATAATGTAAAGAGTCAGATTAAAAAAAAAAGGTTAGGATTGGTGGTGACAGTGGGATTTATAGGTTATTGGGGTCAGAAAAAGTCAATAATTTCGAATTAATAAAGGACCCCTCACAAAGCTTACGGAAAATCGCTTTCGGCTAATTTTACTGAATTTTTAGTATTTTACAGATCTTGACATTCTGATTAAAAGTGTCCATGGTCTAGTAGCGCCAATTGGTCCTGCTGAAGAGCTAGGTATTGTACGGTTACTTAAACAAACATTGACTAAAAACCCGTGTAACAAAACGTCTCTCATCTGTCCAATGACTGAATGGAGTTTCCAACAAATTCCAAACTGTCATTAATTGGGTTCATTTTTAAAATACACAACTAAGTAGGTACGTACGCTACTGAATTAACTGAAAAATAAAAACAAAACTTTTTAATCACACAGTAAATCACGTAAAAACAATATACGGTTATAGTAACCGTAAGTTTCGCGAAGCCTCAAAATAAATACCTTAAGGTTAGGTGAAATAATGCACAATGGTGCATACGACTGATCTATTTTTAAATGGCCCTTCATCATTATATGCAAATTGTTACATGCTGTTTGCGTGACTGACGTTACGTAACCATAGTAACGGTAAATATCAAAGCCATGTTGGACGTTGGATCTTCACTTGCTGCTTTGAGCTAACGGACAAGTTCGACTGAGGCACCGACTTTGAGATTTTCTGCATTGTCTGGAGTTTTCACTGGTTTCTTAAAAACTAACAACTTTTTGTTTTTCTTTATTGGTGGAAAAGGGGGACTTAAGTTTTCTTTTAATTATATAGAAATAAAGTATGTACAGGATGTTGAATAATTTGTGGACAGATAAAAAATTAATATTATTTAAAAAATATGAAACTCCAAAAAAAAAATTGTTACCCAATTTTTGAATTTTGAAAACAAACCGCTAGATTTTGTTTATATTTTAATATCGTGTAGTATTAAGCTATAGAGGAAAATAAATGGACATAGTTGATGTAAAGTGTATTGCTTGGTAGTTTAAAAAATAATAATAAAAAATATTAAAATTGACCTGAAAACGTAATAAACGACTTTAATTTCTATGTTATAATTGATTTTTTAATTTAATATCCATTTTGTAATATTTCTTTACAATAATTATTTTTAAAGCCGAAAGCCATTTCCCATAAGCTTTGTGAGAGGTCCAGTTAAGGTTAATTAAATGAAAGGTGGGAGGGTAAGGTAAACTGCCTCTTGACATTCAAACACAAATTTCACCAATAATTTTATGGCACTCCTACAGCCCCGTTAAGAAAGTAGACAGTAAAGAAGGCAATGACACTCCCCCTTTTAATCTAATTTTCAAAAATTTTAATAGTCGTTCATTATGTTTTATAAGATGGCGTTATTAAATTCAACGTTTCGTTCTTTAGATACCAACCTCAAGTGCTTTTTTTTAAATACGGACCTGGAATTTTCAATACAGTTTTAGGGACAACTTTAGGAATATAATACAAATTAAAGGTTTTTGAAACATAACGTTTTGTAATATGATTCTAATAACACATTTTTTTAAATTTTATTTTTATATAATTACGGTCCTGAAGATTTAGAGCCAAACTAAAAAAATATTTCTTATTAAGGAATCTGTCTATTTTTACTTAAAGATGCTTGATATTTAATATTTTGTTTCTGTCTGCTTGTTTTTGTAACATGTTTCGCCTTGAAACAAACATAAGCGCATTACAGTAACATAAATAGACTACCATCCCCCCTTTTTTTACTTGAGAGCATTACTTTTTTTCTGTTTTACTGTGTTTCGATCTAGGTCTAAGGCAAAAACCATAGTAGGTAGGTATTAATAAAATAATAATAAAAAATTAAATTACTTCTTATGCCTTAAATCTTACTTAACGAAGTCGTAACTACTCTCCAGAAGTGACATTATAAATAAGGGGTTAGGAAACGTAACCCTATCTTCTTACATTTATTAAAAATAAAAACTAGTGCCTACGCGTTTTGGCCAAAAGGGCCATCATCAGGACATGCTGTAAGAAACTAGGTATATGATGTACAATATGAATACAATAAGACAAACTAAAAACGTACAGGCAATAAGGTCCAAAAACACAAAGACAAAGTAGTGCGCACTTTGGTCAATTAAAAATTTTAATTTTAAAAATATGTAACTTATATCATTGTTTTTTTTTGTAATAATTAATTTTTAATTGGCCAAAGTGCGCCCTACTTTGTCTTTGTATTTTTGGACCTTATTGCCTGTAAGTTTTTAGTTTGTTGTATTTATATTGTTCATATACCTTGTTTCTTACAGCATTTCCTGATGATGGCCCTCTTGGCCGAAATGCGTAGGCACTAATTTTTATTTTTAATAAATGTAAGAAGGAAGATAGGGTTTTCTTTCCTAACCCCTTATTTAAATCTTACTTACTTCCTAGAGTATTGTTGCGAAAATATACACCATAACTTCCTCAAATGTAATTTTAATATTTAAGTAATCTAAAAATAATTGTCGTCGTAAAGAAAGGATAATTTGAAATGCTAGTGATGTGTTATTTGTTGACGAAACGTTAAAATTTTGAAACACCTTTAAATTGTACTAAATATCTAATGCTTAGAAGTCCCTAAATCTGTTTTTAAAATTCTAGGTCCGTATTTTAAAAAATTGACTTGAGGTTTGTATCTAAAGAACGAAACGTCAAATTTAAAAACGAATAACGCCATCTTAAAGAACATAAGAAACGGCAATGAGTGTTTTTTGTTTTGTTTTTTTCAAAAATGAGGACTCAAAAAATTAAAAACCAAAACTAAAAATTTCTGTTTTTTTCGCATAATTATCTCCTAAAGTATTCGAAATATTAATAATTTTCTTTCACCAAATTATTAATCCCCAGAATACGCAATTTAACCATCTTGGTATCTCTTACCGTCTCGAGATCCCCTTGTACGAATACGAATTTGTAGCACCCTGTATATAGTAAATTTTTCGGAGTTGTTTTGCATTTAAAAAAAATATAAACTCAAATAAATATGAGGATGAATATGAAGAATAAAAATATATGATTCTTATTATTAGCAGCACTAGACAGCTTAACCGATCAAGATGCGATCCGTTCTAACCATCAGTTCTAGCACTGTCTATGGAACTCGTTTAGAATATGACTTACTGCCGCAGACCGCAAACAATGTTTTCTATAATAATTACTACCTATAATACAGGGTATCCCAAAACTTATGGGCCGTAAAATAACTGGAGATACTAGACATCAAACTAAGCCGATTAAGTCATATAAGTGTTATCGGATTGTTACTCGTTCTAGAGATACAGGGTGTTGAAAGTAAAAGTTTATTTTCGAAAATAAGCCATAATTTTAAAACGGTTTAATAAATCGAATTGTAAGTTGGCAATATTATGTTTTTATGAGCAAGAAATAAGAATTTTTTAAGTTTTAAACTAGAAGGGCGCTAGTTACAGACACTGGGCTTCATAAATCTATGATTTTTTTCTTACCTGTGATATTAGGTGTTTTTCAATTATAGTTTCTTAAAGAAGGGCATTTTCTGAGTCAAAAAGTGTACTTGATTAATCTTAATATCTTTAACGGTTTTCGAGATATTTCCCTTTAAACATCCCAAAGCATAAGAAACATAGTTCAGTTCTGTTCATAAAAAACCCGTACAAGTCTTATGATTAGTTTTTGTATTATTTAAGCAGTTTGAAACAGGCTTTTGTGATTATTTCTTTGAGGTTATCAGCGACGTATGTTTAAGGTTATATCATTGGCGTAGAGGAAGTAATTAAAAAAAATTATGTAAAATAGTAACTAATATTTTATATTTATAATAATTTTATAAAAATGCGAACAAATTGAATATTATATAAACAAGAACAATAAGATAGTAGGTATAAAAATTAATATTTGGTCATTGAACCTTGTTTCTCGATCACTTGAGCCAATCTATTAGACATTGAGTTAATCAAATTTCTTATAATAATTGGGTGAAGCTCCTCCCAGCATTCATGAATTATTTCCCACAATTCAGTAGAATTTTGAGGCAAGAAATTACGGTTATAAATTTTTTTTACAATTATAGCCCACACATTTTCTATTGGATTAATATCCGGACTGAATGAAGGCCACGGTAATACTTCTACATTATTATTTTGAAACCAGCCCTTAATAGCATTTGCAGTGTGCACGGGACAATTATCGTGTTGATAAATAAAATAATTATTGGGGTAAATGGACCTAACAGATGGGAGCATAATATGCTCCAGAACATTAAGATAATTTTCAGAATTAAATCTTCCCTCCAATCGTCAGCATACACCAAGCCCATGGGCACTTATCCAACCCCATATGTTGACAGAACAACGCCCAGATCTAAAAGAAAGGTCGCTAGTATAACGCTCTTCAAATCTTGTCCCATCTGGTCGATACACCCGAATTTGTCCGTTATAAGTAGATTGGAAAGTTTTTTCATCCGTAAATACTACCCTGTTCCAATATTCAGGTTCGCGATATATGTAATTTAATGCAAAAAGTAACCGACTGCCTTCGCTCTTCTGTTAATTTAATTTTTTTCGCCACACAGCGATTTTTTAACTCTGATTCATTAATTCTTCTACTAGCGGTAGGTCGAGAGCCAGGAAATTCTGTGATATTTATAGCTTCCCTCGCGACTTCAAAGGGATGATCTCTTAAGTGCTCCAGAAGCATAGCATCCTCTTCGGGACTGGTAACTCTAGGACGACCGAAACCCTCCTTTCTTTTCAAGGACCCTTCTTGCTCCCAACGCTTTTTAATTTTTAGAATTGTGCTCTTATTTCTGCCATAAAATTGTGCTAGGGCACGAATTGACCATCCTTCTTTAATTTTTGTCACTATTTGTGCCTTCTCAACTAATGTTAAAGGACGAGGCATTTTAAAATGTTTGACTTTTAGACGTCTATCAACACTTGCCACCATGCACTTTTAAAAACCTTTAAAATAAAAAAGAACTATTTACACCATGGCAAATTAAGTGTACGGGTTTTTTTAAGAACAGAACTGTACATAATTAAATTATTTTTTTAATTATCAAAAAAAAAACTTATATGACATTATGAGTTTGATGTCTAGTATCTCCAGTTACTCCACGGCCCATAAGTTATGGGACACCCTGTATTGTATAAAATCACTTAGGCGAAGCCGCGCTTCTCATTTGTTTGTAAAATAACACATATTTCCAATGTTTATTTAACATCGTGAATTCATCAAATTAAATGATTTTGGCATAAACACTTAGCCACAATTTGTGTCACATTCAAAACACCTTCAAAAATAATTTAACTTTGAATAACTCAACTTAGTGCATTTTTAATCAATTAAAATAATGACCCCTTTCAAAAATTTCGAAATCGGAATATATGGCCTTTCATATACATAAATAATAAGAAGTAGACGTGACTTAAGTAGGAGGAGTTAAAAGCAAACTTAAATCATAGAAACATGTGCTTTTAGAAAACCGAATCTGGGTGAGCTAAAACTGTCTAGGAATGAAATCTGTCTAATATAACGTGAAATTATTATATCGTGGCAGGCCCAAGTAAAAATAATTTTACCTTTAAGAGTGACTCATTCGCCATTCGTTTTTTGATGAATATTTCGTTACTTTTTTTTTATGATAAAACACCTGCACTGTAGGAAAAATCCTTTAAGGCGCTCTGGGAGCGGTGCGTGTGCGAAGAAAGCGATTAACGTTGGTCTTGAAACGTTGAAGATTGTATTCATTGGGAAACACGACCTCAGGAAGATCATTCCACAAAGATGACGTTCTCCAGATGAAAGAATTCTTGAACAATGAAGTTCGAGGAGTACTAAGCTGAACAACATATGGATGAGCGGCAGTGGTTCGCCGTGTATTTCTGTTTTGCATTGCTCTAGGTGGAATCAAGTGGGCAATGTCAGTCGAACACCTGCCATGGAAATATCTGTAAAAGAGAGCCAAATCACCAACTTGTCTTCGATGCTCCAGGCTATCGAGGGTCTTGGTCAGCTCGGGGTCGCCGATCAGACGAACGGCTCTCCTTTGAATGGAATCCAGTAGCCGAAGGGTGTGCTTGGGTGCAGAGCTCCAGACATGAGAGCAATATTCTAATGATGGTCGAATCTGGGCTTTATAGAGTGTCAAAAGTTGATGAGGTGTGTACAACCTTTTGGTGCGGAAAAGTACACCAAGTTTCTGTGCAGCTGCCTTGGCAATTGCGGCAACGTGATCATGCCAAGACATATTACCTCCCAGATTGACCCCCAGCAAATTAATAGACGGTGCCAGGGGAATTGCGTGTCCTGCCATGACTATATCCGGTTCTGCAATGTTAACCTTTTTGGAGAAGACTGCTGCCTGGGTTTTCTTAGCATTAAATTCGACTTGGTTACTGTCACCCCAAGCCAAGATTTCTTCCAGGTCATTGTTGAGGCGCAATACTTCATGCTGCCTGCGAAGATGTGCGTCGGCAGCGGATGTTTGGGGACTCAAGGTAAAAGATGAGACAAGTGTGCTGTCATCAGCAAAGCTATAAATTGGATTTTGGGTTTTCACTAGAAGGTCGTTAATATACAGTAAAAAGAGGGTAGGCGACAATATGGACCCTTGAGGAACACCGGAATTGATGGTGAAGGTGTCTGAGAGAAACCCGTCAATCGCCACTTGCAGAGAACGGTTCTTAAGGAAGCTGGTTAACCATAAACAAACTCCATTAGGCATACCGTAGGATCGCAATTTACTTAGAAGCCCATCGTGCCAAACACGATCAAAAGCCCTAGAGATGTCCAGTGTAACAGCCCGGGATTTTCCAAGATGTTCGATGGTGTTGCTCCAAAGATGGGTGACATATGCCAGAAGGTCACCTGTTGATCTGGACTTACGAAAACCGTATTGATGGTCGCTGATAATGTTAAGCCCTTCCAGATACTTTAGGAGTTGTTGGTTAATAGCTTTCTCCATTACTTTTGCAATTACTTTTTCCTTTTATCCAAAAATCGGCCAAATTTGAAGCATAATTACCTACAATTTAAAGTTAAACAAGTTTGAATTTATAAATTAATAAAAGCAGAAAAAGGGAAAAGGATAAGAAATGTTGATCAAAAAATGAAATCGCTAATGCATAACTAGACCTCAGTTCACATTCAGTAGGTCGGCCGGTGGTCGTCAGTCCAAGAATTGTCCGGCCGGCAATTATCTGTAGTCACACTACACCTTCAGTTTTGTTTACTGATAATGGCCGGCAGTTCTTGGCCGGATTTGATTGCAGCCTCCATTTCACTACACGCGGACAGCGTTTTATTGTCAGCTCGAACATGTCACAAGAAGAAAGCGCAGCGGCAATTGTTATTATATTACACGAGCAGAGAAAAAAGAAAGGAAAAACAATTTGGATAAAAGAGTGGTTAAAAAGACGTTGCACTTTCTCCTACATGGAGCTTATTCGAGAACTTCTGCTTCTTTTTGGTATATTAACCTTATTAAGTTGAAGTGAAGAAGTGGTCCATACTTGAAGTGGAGTGAATAATTAGAAGGAAAAAAATAAGAGCTCAAAGTCTTCCTCCACTGTTATATTAATGAAAAGCTTATTTTAAGATAGAAATTCTCTACATGTTTCGAATGCAGAAGCATTCATCTTCAGGAGAACAAATTAAAATAAGAAGAAAAGGGTACATATCATCTTAACGGAGCCTTAAGATTAAAATATTAGATGAAAATAAAGGTTTATCTACTTTCATTTAGTAATATGAATTTTACAGCTCTGTAAATCGTTTTGTAAGGGCATCTATTATAGCACTAGTGCTGTAATAGATGCATTTACAGCACTAGTGCTGTAATGGAAAAAAAACGGTTTTATCAAAATTTTGCTGTTAAATAAAACCACACTTTTTAGAGGAATGATTTATTATTAACAATTATAAAATTAATTACCAATTATTAATTAAAATATAACACTTAAGGTTTATTATAAACATTAATAATACGCTTTTTACAGTTAGAAATTTGTATACCAGAAGTGGATGTGATGGAGCCCTTTACGTTCGAATTTCCAATCATTAAATCCGTGCTTGACCCCATGATCTTCTTTGCTATTTGTTTCTTATTTCCTAAAGAATTCTCAACGTAGCCTTCTGCCGTAGAAGAGCATTTCCAGCCCCCATGACGCTTTAACATCTGCACCACCATCAACTAGAATGGTGGCTGAGGACCTCCTAAAACAATGTCCACTGTATCCTTCGGGATTATTCAATCCAAATTTTATTGCAATCTTTTTTGGTATACTTCCAAAACTATTTATTCCGACAGGCTGGGAGGTGCATTTTCCTTTTCCAAAGAATACAAAAAACTGCCTGTGAGTTGCATTAAGAGAACGAAGTTTAGCATACTTTCGAAAAATACTTACACAGTGGACACCTGTCACATTTCCTTCTGTTATAACAAATTCTCGCATAATTTTGGTTTTCGAGAATGGAATCACAATTTTTATATACAAATCATTGTGTTCAATACGATCCAACATTAACTTAGCTAGTTCTTCGCGCCGACAAGCCCCAAAAATGCCGATTATCATAATAACCTTCATAAGTAAATATGTTTCATCATCTGCAGTACTAAGAAACTTACATACGTCTTCCTTTGTGAAAACTTTGAACTTTTTGGCCTTGTAACCATCTGAACTTCTTTTCAAAAATGCGATTAGTTGAGAAAATCTGCTAATATCTTGATTTTTCTAGACTGAAATCATAGTTCTCAACATTGAGTAGTGAGTCCATAGTGTAGATGGTTTCTGGGAGCGTTGCTTTACCGAAAAATAACCCAAAAGGATTTTCTCAGACACCCCCTTTATTTTGTTAGCTTTGCACCAATCTTCAAACTTCTGATACTCCGACTCATACCGCGCCTTGGATTTTGTCGGAACTAAACTTGAGATCGCTTCGTTTGCCGCTGCTTCTATATCAGAGGGTAAACTTCCATCAGAATCGCCCATTTTGAAAAACGCTTTTTATATTTTTGAATTTGTTTGACAAAGTTTCCCCCGGCCCTGGCCCGTCATTTAACTTTCTGTGTGGCCAAATTGGTCGGCCATTATCACTCCGGTAAATTCCTGCCGGCCGACTGAACATGGGTAAGCTACTTTATGAAATTGAAAAAACATCCAATTTAATACATATATTTTTCAGAAGTAGAAAAAACAAGTTTTTTAGAAATTTCCAAGGCATACTTGATTTTTCGAAACTAAAATGTTGACACAAATTAGTTTCTATCCAAGCAGGGCTGAACACCAGAAGATAAAGTTTCGACTTAAAAAATTTTAGTCATTTTTCTCTATTCATCCGTCGATTTAGAGACACACTATATTAGCTTTTAATTTTGACTTGCTTTAATTGTAATTTAATAAAACGTATAGTCTATTTCAGAAAGGTGTAGAGTAATAAAAGCTCATTAGGTATGCAAAGGGACTACGGAGTGACCCAATGAATATTTAAGCCACTTTCATAATTTTCCATTGATTTCATTGCAAAATTCTTTATTTTCATCAAGTGCAGGTAGTACCACCCTGGTTTAGGTCTATTTATGGGTTTTGCCTATTGTTATCCATTCACAAACACTACAAATTTTGTGACAAAGGCGTGCAATATGTAGTATTAGGTACACTTATTTTTTATTAAACATTATAAAAAAAATACAAAATACATTATATAGAAATTAAATTATAAAAAATCATAATATTCTACGTCACCTGAGGAACTGTCATCTCCTTTTGACGTTATAATTACCGGGTCGACGGTCCGATCGATCAAGTGGTCAAGATCCCATATTTTCTCCTCTTCTTTAATGACATGATGGACTGCTTCTCGTCAGTTCTCTGGGGTCACTTTCTTAATGGTTTGATCAAACAGTAGCTTAACGTCTTTCATTTTGAATATCGTGTTGTGGCTTGCTACAAATCCTTTCACTTGCGCCCATATAAGTTCTATGGGATTTAGTTCGTAATGATATGGCGGTGTGCGCAGCACAGTTACACTATGTTTTTCAGCTACTTATATCTTTCACGGCATGTTTCATAAAACGATGTTTGTGTAAATTTGCTATAGCTAATAGTTCCTTCTTCATCAAATTATCTTCTTTTTTTTCTTAGTTATCATAAATAATTTATTGCACATATGTTACCTACGCCTATGGCCGACACCGAAATTGAGCCGAACTGGACGGAATTTCCCATTTTATTATTATATTATACAATCTTCAACGTTTCAAGACCAACGTTATTCGCTTTTTTCGCACTCGCACCGCTCCCAGAGCGCCTTAATAGCTATTTATACAACAAGTAACGAAATAAGTGTCTTTTAGGCACGCGACGTGAATTGTCCTACGAGGCGAAGCCGAGTTGGACAACACGTCAAAGTGACTAAAAGACATTGTTTCATAACGAGTTGTATACAATATTTTTTCTACTGAGGTTTTATAATAAAAAACTTAATTTATTTTACTAACATTTTATTACCTATATTTCATTTGCCCATTTCAAAAATTGACACTTGCCAAAAAAAATTAAATTATACCTAGTCTGTGGTTACGTTTTAATTGTAAATAATTACCTGCATTACTTTTAAGCACGTTGCTCCTGGTAACGCGCTTAAAAGTTTTTTAAGCACGCTGCCCCTAAAAAGAGGTTATTAAAAACACCATAATGACAATCAAAAAGACGTTATTATAAAATGTCAGTAGAAAAAAGTTTTTTCCTACAGTGCAGGTGTTTTATCATAAAAAAAAATTACTCTACACTTTTCAGAAATAGACTATAGTCAAATACAAAATTATATATTTCTTCTATTTTTATTTTTGTGTTTATTTCCTGTCCCTATTCATAAGCCGACAAAACAAAATATCACATGTTTCCACTCACCCGTCTAATATTTATGAATGAAACGTACCCCCGTTTGTTACCCTTAAGTCGTGCGACACGCGAAATAACTTAAGTCACTTTGCAAAGCAGAAAACAGATCCGAGAGATAAAAACACTCCGCCCATTTTACTTTTAAGACAGCCCCGAACGAAAATAGACAAGGATAGGAACGGGAATAAATTGGATATCTCGTTTTAATCAAGATTTACTAAATTTTAGTAGTACTCCAGAATGTCTCCGATAACAGTGCATGACAGGGTTCTGTTTGTCATGTTAGCGCCTTAATAAAAATACATTTTGTATTTCGTTCGTTGCCTCGTCAATATAAAATTTGTGAAAGTACTAACTCTCTTGGGGAGAGCAATTTTTGGACAAAATAGCGCAAAAAAAAGGTTATATTAACTTAAAGCGAAAATATTTTTTCCGTTGCTCAAAATGAACTATTATCAACATTTTTACCAACATTATCCCCAAAAACCGGTTTGTGATGATAGAAATCATGACTTGGAAAAATACGATGTTGGTCATTTAAAAAGTGTTTGTGATGCGCAATTGAAAAATTATAACGGTGACAGATTAGTAATTGACAAATGTGTTAGTGAATGTGATAAAAATTTGCTCAAAAAAGAGAGGTGTAGTGATAGTGAAGATAATAAAAATTCGGGGTAAGGATTTCCGATTAAATTATTTTACCATAAAATAATATTTTAAGTTTCATGACATTAAAAAAATACCAAAATTCTCTGGGCCCAGAAATATACGCATTAATAATGTAACCGTTTTTCTCTGCATTTTTTTATATGTCAAAAATGCGATCAGGGCCGGCGCTAGCAGGTTCGCCGCCCCGGGCAAAGAGTAAAATGCCCATTTATAATAAAAATTAAGAGATAACCTTCCCACACTTACTAGTAAAATAAAACGTGAGCAAAAAAAAAATGCTATCAATAATGTTAAAGTTTTGATGACTCTCATGTTGGCCCAATTATCGTAAGCCTGTCCACTCATATCCTGCACATCCCAATGTTTCAAGTCTTTTAAGTATTAGAGTTGAAAGTTCATAGCCATTCGATCTTTCAACCGGAAGAAAGCATAAAAAGCTTTCATTAATTTTAATGGAAACTTTCTTGGAATTGGATTTGTCAATGGATACATACCGTACTAAGACTGTCATCGATCTTGCTGATATCAGGAGTACGATCTAGAATTATTGAATAATATTTAGCTTTTTTAATCTCGCTAAGATGTTATATTTTCACTTAAAAGAATAATTAATTCATTTTGAATTTCTTTTCCGAGATAGTGGACTTTAACTTCCTCTTTTTTAAGCACTCTGCGGAGATGCTCTTGCATTACTGGATCAAACAGAGCAAGTAATTGAATAATTTGTAAAAAGTTACCGTTACCGAAATCTTAAAGTTTGTCACTTCTACCTCGGAGGGCCGAACAATTTTAAGCAAGGATTTTTATTGTTGATACAATTCGTAAAAGCACCTCGTACCAATGATTTATTTCTGCAGTAATGAGTCTTTGTGCGTGACTGTCAATCGTTTTAGAGTACTGTATTCCCTGACTTAATTCAATCCAATACTTTTGAGTTTGGATATAATATTTAGAGGTTTTATGTTGATTTAAACTCTCAGCGAGATGCTTCCAATCTTTAAAACCTCCAATAGAAAGGGAACTTAAAATAGAACCAAAAATTTTGCAACAAAAGCAAAAAACACAGTCTTCTGTAGTTGAATAAACTTACCAGTTACGCATGACTTTTTCACCATTTTTCATATTTCTCAAATAATGAAGAATGCTAAATCTTCGACCGTTATCATTATACGAAAAACTACGTCCCTTTAATGGATGAGGTGGTCCTTCTTTGAAATTATATAACAGCATTTTGTATGTGAGTTAATTTATTTCAATATTTAAATAATTATAATTTATTATGCTTGAATTTGAAATATTTTGACATTTCATTTAAAATACTTAAAAGTTTGTAAAACATACCTAATATTTATATAGGTAATAAAAGCAAATTTTATTAACATTCCACATATTAATTTTTTTTAAGTATTCAAGTGAATCTTGCTTTATTTTCTTTATAAACTAGTTAATTAGTTTACAGCCTGCCGGTGCCGCCCCCTAAGGTTGCCGCCCCGGGCAGGAGCCCGGCTTGCCCGGCCGTAGCTCCGGCCCTGATGCGATAATTTTATTTGATCATGTAATGCGCTCGGTTGTGGCTTGGTACCGAATTCTCTTCAACAGCTCCTTTCTGACGAATGCGTAAAATAAGTTACCTCGCACGGCTCTATTCCACCCACTGTGTAAAAAAAAAGAAGTCCTATCTATCTTCTTTATATAAGATAAGATAAAAAGCATTTATTTTAAAACAAGTTTGTACACTGACAAAGTTTAAAATACGTCAAATAAATAACAAAGAATTTAAAAAACACTATAAAAGACACACATACTATTTAGTTAAAAACTGATATGTTATAGGGCTCTATGTTGTACAAATAACTGTGAAAAATTCGTTTAAATATGTATATCCAATTATTCGAGACTTTTTATGTTGTTAGGTAATGCATTATAAAAAGTAATTGCAGAATATGTACAATTTTCTCACTTAAGGTTAGTCTATGTTCAGGAAAATTATAATCAATATTTTTACGTCTAGTTCTGTATGCATGGTTAATTTTAAAGTAAGAAAACTTTTGGGGAGGTTTCTTAATAAACATTATGCTGACAAATATAAATACTGCCGGAACGGTTAAGAAATTGTGCTTTTTAAACAATCCGCGACAAGATTGCTTACAGTCTAAATTTAAAACCAATCGGATATAGCGTTTTTGAATCACAAAGGTCTTTTCTAGATTAGATACCTGGTGGCCCCAAAATATTAGACCATACTTCAAAATCAACAAAAAGTTACTAAAATAAACCAATTTAGAGGAATTGACATCCAAGAACTTTGTTGTTACTCTAAGTATATAGCAAGTTCTAGACAGTCTTCTACATAGATCTTCAACATGATAACGCCACTTTAAAAATGAGTCAATATACACGCCTAAAAATTTACTCTGGCAACACTTATATCACTTTCACCGAGAGCAACAGTTTTAGGAAAATTTGATTTGTTCTGTTGCACTGAGACTTATCGGCATTCAGGATCAAACCATATAAATTTATTAATATCGCCTACGCGTTCCGGCTTTTCAATGCCATCATCAAGGCGTAGATGTGCGAGGTCCAGTCTTTTCCTAAGTTCAGAGCTGTCACTGTTTTGGTATGGTCCAAAGTATACTTTTTGAGCAAAAAACCACACTTTTCCTTACCTCTAAGTTTATTTCATCTTCTGCAACGTTCCCAAAACGATTTATTTTTTTCAAAAATTCGGAAGTTTCGCGAAAACTCAAACTGAAAGCGTTATTAGGTTTTTAAGGCATTGTTTTTTTCTGTCCTCAATGAATATTTTAAGCTAGGCACTATCTTTTACTTATTTTAATTGCACTGAATATGCAGTTAAACTGCTACATGGCTAGAAGTGTGTGTACGAACCTTGACCTGGCTGGTTCGAACTTTTATCTCGGCATTTTAAAGCTGTTATTGGCGTTTTGATTGGGTGCATGAGATGCGGTTATTAGTGGATTTGGGTTTCTGTCTGCTGATTCGAAAAATTTTGTTCCTAAGTCATTTATGAATGTTACTAAGTTTTCAACTTTTAAGTCCCTGTGTATGGCTACATTTCTGACAAACCATGGTGCATTTGTTATAATTCTTAGGATTTTGATTTGAAATATTTGTGACATATTTTTTCCTGCGTTGCATAATGTTGACCAGGTTGGTATTGCGTAAAGCAGAGCTGGATGTATGCATGTTTTGTATAATATTGTTTTGTTTCTTATATTAAGTTTACTACGTTTATTTAGGAATGGATAGTGTACATGAAGTAGCCGGTTTGCCTTGGTAAGAGTGCTGGAAAGGTGTTTTTGCCATATGAGTTTTTTATCCATAGTAAGACCTAGGTATTTGACTGATTGTTTTCAGGCGATATATGCGTTATTTAATTTTTATATTTCTGGGCGGCATTTTCCTAGACTTAGTGAAAATTATGGCCTGTGTCTTGTTTGGGTTCACATGGATTTTCCATCGCCTCATCCAGGCGCAGATGGCGTCCAGCTGTCTTTGGAGTCTTCTAAGTGAATAATCTAGGTTTTTAGGTGTGGCTAGCAGAGCAGTGTCGTCTGCAAAGAGAGCTAGTAACGTGAGTAGATCTGCCATAAAAATATTGAAGAAGTGTGGAGAACCTTGCGGTACCCCAGCTTTCATGTTGCCGACCCTGGAGAGAAAACCTTCTAATTTTACCCTGAAAGTTCTATTACTTATGAATGTCTGTATAGTTTTAATAATGGCAATTAGGTTACCCTGCCCTTATCATTTTAAAAATTAGAGGTTCGTGCCAGACACGGTCGAATGCTTTGGAAATGTCTAAGAATACGGCTGCTGTATGTTTTTTTCTATTAAAAGAACTTATTATATTGGTTACGATTCTTGTTGTTTGATTTTAAATATAGGAAAATTAAAATTTTTTTTTTATCAAAAATGACAAAATATTCTTGTTAAATTAAAAAGTACTTTTTTTCGTAAAATACCTTCGCTCTTATACATGATACGTTCAGATTATCTTAAAGTCATCCCAAAATGTATTTTTTTAAATTTATATATTTTATTTTCCTATACATATTTAAAAATCTTCACTTGTGTAAATCATTGTAACTGGTTCACCCTGTATATCTTAGATAAGAATGTGTTAGAGAATAATTATTATAAAAAAATTGTTACAAATTGCTCAGATTGGCATAATATTTAAATGAATCAATTAAAAGTCGTTTAATACGTTTTCAGGTGAATTTTCAATTTTTTTTTTTTAATAAAATACCCGGCAATATACATATTCTACGTCAACCTATATCCATTTTTTTTATCCACAGCTTCGTGCTACAAGATATTAAAATATGAACAAAATCAAACCGTTTGTTTTCAAAATTAAAAAAATGAGTAAAATTTTCTTCATGATTTCTTAATATTATTATTTATTTAATCCGCCTATAAATTATTCAACATCCTGTACATATTTTATTTCTATATAAGTAAAAGAAAACTTAAGGTCTACTTTTCCACCAATAAAAAAAAAGATGAAAACTCCAGACAAAAATTAATCTGACTTGTTTTAGTTTTTTTTCTTGCTCTTCTTTATAAATTACATTTAATCATTTTATATTTGTTAATATTAAGAATTAATTAATGTACTGTGGCTGAAGGACTTCGGTCGATGGCCATTTGGGAAACCAATAAAGAACATAATAATAAACTCCAGACAAAGCATAAAATCTCAAAGTAAGAAGTTGCCAACTTTAAAAGGCCATAACTCCAACACTAGTCATAGGCTTGAATTACGGCCATGGACACTTTTAATCAGGACGTCAAGACCTAGAAAATACTAAAAATTAAGAAAGATTAGCCGAAAGCCATTTCCCATAAGCTTTATGCGGGTCCTTTGTAATTCTATATATTTTTTAACATCAAATTTGGCTTCTTCACGAGAAACTATTAGAGAATACGTAATTGTTTTTGATCGTGGTCGGAGGAAAGTCGCCAATTGGGTAAGACACTACTGTACGTACAGTGAGTCGATTTAATTGTATAAGTTCTGTGTTTGACCATTTAATTATGCCGAAGTATTAGGATTGCATTGATATGGATTGTGGTTGTGATATTTTTAGAATTTAATTTAGTTTTTAATATACTTACATGTAAGTCTATCTATATTTTAATTTTGTTTTAGGTTGTTCTTTCATGAATGTATAATTTATACCGGTATTTATTATGTTTATATCCAAGGTATTTGTACGTTTCATGTCGCTTCCTTTTTCTGTATTATTATTATTATTATTATTATTATTATTATTATTATTATTATTATTATTATTATTATTATTATTATTATTATTATTATGTTTTCAGTGTTCTGTTTCTCAGCTTTTTGTTGGTAAGACTGGTGTTATTTACAGTACAGAGAAGAAATTTATCTTAACCTGTACTGTTTAGAAACTTCCGTACTATATGGCAAGTTTGGAGGATGACGCTTTTCTGAATAAGTTGGTATAAATAACCTGAAAGGCCCAGTTTTTCCAAGTTGGGTTTGAAATTTTTCGTCATAGCTCCCTCCACCGATATTATAATCGGAATTATGTCGATTTTATCTAGCTTCCATATATTTTTAATCTCTATAGCCAAATTCGAGTACTTGGTCTTCTTCTCCGATTCGGTTTTAGAGAGGTTGTGTGTTAGTGGGCAACCTATATCGATTATGAAAGCTTTCTTGGTGGTTTTTTCGATGAGAAGAATATCCGGTCGGTTGTGGTCTACTGTTCTATCCGTTATTATTGGCCTGTCCCAGTATAAGAGATATTCAGGGGATTCAAGGACTGGCTCAGGTGAGTATTGGTAGTATGGTGGGAGGTTTTCCCTTAGCCCTAGTTTATGGGCCAGTTCCTTGTGGATGATCTTAGCCACCTGATTATGTCTCCCCAGGTAAGCGTTGGGGGCCATAGCACCACAACCCGCCGTGATATGTTCTATCGTCTCTCCGGGGCAGTTGCATTTTCTGCACACATCTTCCACATTCCTTTTCATGATGACCTTTTCATAGTTTCGAGTTCGAATGACACGGTCTTGGATAGAGATAATAAAACCTTCTGTTTCAGCGTGAAGCTGCCTTTTCTCTAACCAATTCAGTGACATTTCTCTATCTATGAGTGGATTTTGGAGTGCAGTAGGGTATTTGCCGTGTAGGGCTTTTTCTTGCCAAGTTACAAGCTGTTGACTTGGCGGCGCGCGGATGATGTTAGGTAATCCGTTTTGCTTTAAGTTAAGGGCTGTATATCCAGCATCTGCTGCTACCACTTTTTTAAGAATTTCCCCATTCGATTCTTGGAAGTATTTTCTCATAGAGGTCTCTTGCGACTTGCACAAGTTATATATATTAATGAGACCTCTTCCTCCCTTCTTTCGTTTTAGGTAGATTCTTTCAAGTGCAGAGCGTGGGTGGTGGAATCTGAATTTTGTTAGCAGCCTGCGCGTAAGCCTATCTAGTTCGTGCAAATCCGTGTCTGAATACTTAAGGATTCCGAATGAGTAGGTAAGTATTGGTATTGTTGATGGCAGTAGTAAGGTTACCAGCATTCAGGTGAATATTAAAAAGCTTTGTTAGTCTGCTTTTGTATTTGTTTTTAAACTCCCTTTTTAGGCTTGTGTGGTTTATTTGTTGGTTTTGGGAGATGCCTAAGTATTTATATGTTTTGTCCTTATCTAGTATATCTATGCCTTCAAGCAGTCCACGATTTTGTTCAGTCTTTCCGCGTACGACATTCAAGATTGCGCACTTGTCTAAGCCAAACGACATTTTGATGTCATCGCTAAATGTCTTGGTTATTTGAATTAGGGACTGTAGGTGGGTTTTGCTTTCAGCGTAGAGTTTGATATCGTCCATAAATAGAAGGTGGTTTATTTTAAAATTCTCAGTTAAGTTGGGACGATATCCGTAGGATGTTGATTTTAGTAGTGAGGACAGTGGGTTCATGGCCAAAATGAACCAGAGGGGGCTTAAAGAGTCGCCTTGAAATATACCTTTTGATATATTTATATTGCCAAGCTTCTCTTGTCCAATATGGAGATTGGTATTCCATTGCTCCATTAGGGTGCCTAACATGTTACGTATTAGGGGGTGTACTTTGTATATTTGCAATATCTTCTTTAGCCAGTCGTGAGGAACAGAATCGAATGCTTTACTATAATCAATGTAGCACATATTTAGATTTCGCCTTTTAACTTCTGCCTGTTTTATAATAATGGCATCGATTGTAAGCTGTTCCTTGCAACCCAAAGCTTTCCTAATACAGCCCTTTTGCTCATCAGCTACCAGGTTGTTGTTTATGCAGTGTGTGTATATTTTTGAATACATGACTGATGTTAAAAGTTTATACACCACTGACAGACAGGTGATCGGTCTGTAATTTTTTGGGTCGTTTACCTGCCCTTTTTTAAATAAAAGGAAGGTATTGCCACTGGCAAGATGGGCTGGGAAGTGCTCGGGGTTTAGGAGAGCCTTGCTAAAGCAGTTTGCGATAACAGGGTGTAGGGTGGTGAAAGTTTTGAGCCAGAAATTATGAATTTGGTCAGGTCCCGGTGATTTCCAGTTAGCCAAGTTCTTAGTGGCATCCCTTATATCACTGGATGTTACTTGCGGCTCAGGCATTTCTTGCAAAGTTTCAGCCTCGGCTTCAACTTTTTCGAGCCAGCTTGCTTTTTCGTCGAAATGGGACGCGTCGGACCAAATATTACTCCAAAATGCATTAAATTGGTCTTTATTTATGTCATTAGTTGGAGTAACGTCGTTTTCTTCTTGGCTCAATGTCCTATAGAAGGTTTTTTGGTTACTGGTGAACTGTTGGTTTTGAACCTTCCTCTTTGTGGCTTTGTTGTATCGCCTTAGACGAGCTCCTTTAGCCTTAGATTTTTGTCTTGTATTGTCTCTTACGATTGTTAGCAACCGTTTTACATCGGGACTGTCTAAAGGAATGCTCTCTGCTTTCAGTATATCTTTAACCTTTTTAGCAACCTTGCTGCTAGAGTTTCCATTTAGATGTTCTCCAATGATATCACTTTGTGCTCGTAACTGGCTTTTATTATTATTATTATTATTATTATTTTTCTCAATGTTAGTTTTCACAGCTTTTTGTTGGTATTGCTGGTATTATTTACAGTACAGAGAAGAAATTCATCTTAACCTGTACTGTTTAGGAACTTCCGTACTATATGGCATGTTTGGAGGATGACGCTTTTCTGGATTAGTTGGTATAAATAACCTGATAGGCCCAGTTTTTCCAAGTTGTTCTTGAAATTTTTCGTCATAGCTCCCTCCACCGATATTATGATCGGAATTATGTCGATTTTATCTAGCTTCCATATATTTTTAATCTCTATAGCCAAATTCGAGTACTTGGTCTTCTTCTCCGATTCGGTTTTAGAGAGGTTGTGTGTTAGTGGGCAACCTATATCGATTATGAAAGCTTTCTTGGTGGTTTTTTCGATGAGAAGAATATCCGGACGGTTGTGGTCTACGGATCTATCCGTTATTATTGGCCTGTCCCAGTATAAGAGATATTCAGGGGATTCAAGGACTGGCTCGGGTGAGTATTGGTAGTATGGTGGAAGGTTTTCCCTTAGCCCTAGTTTATGGGCCAGTTCCTTGTGGATGATCTTTGCCACCTGATTATGTCTCCCCAGGTAAGCGTTGGGGGCCATAGCACCACAACCCGCCGTGATATGTTCTATCGTCTCTCCGGGGCAGTTGCATTTTCTGCACACATCTTCCACATTCCTTTTCATGATGATCTTTTCATAGTTTCGAGTTCGAATGAGACGGTCTTGGATAGAGATAATAAAACCTTCTGTTTCAGCGTGAAGCTGCCTTTTCTCTAACCAATTCAGTGACATTTCTCTATCTATGAGTGGGTTTTGGAGTGCAGTAGGGTATTTGCCGTGTAGAGCTTTCTCTTGCCAAGTTACAAGCTGTTGACTTGGCGGCGCGCGGATGATGTTAGGTAGTCCGTTTCGCTTTAAGTTGAGGGCTGTATATCCAGCGTCTGCTGCAACCACTTTTTTAAGAATTTCCCCATTCGATTCTTGGAAGTATTTTCTCATAGAGGTCTCTTGTGACATGCACAAGTTATATATATTAATGAGACCTCTTCCTCCCTCCTTTCGTTTTAGGTAGATTCTTTCAAGTGCAGAGCGTGGGTGGTGGAATCTGAATTTTGTTAGCAGCCTGCGCGTAAGCCTATCCAGTTCGTGCAAATCCGTGTCTGAATACTTAAGGATTCCGAATGAGTAGGTAAGTATTGGTATTGCCCAGGTGTTGATGGCAGTAGTAAGGTTACCAGCATTCAGATGAGTATTAAAAAGCTTTGTTAGTCTGCTTTTGTATTTGTTTTTAAACTCCCTTTTTAGGCTTGTGTGGTTTATTTGTTGGGTTTGGGAGATGCCTAAGTATTTATATGTTTTGTCCTCATCTAATATATCTATGCCTTCAAGCAGTCCACGATTTTGTTCAGTCTTTCCGCGTACGACATTCAAGGTTGCGCACTTGTCTAAGCCAAACGACATTTTGATGTCATCGCTAAATGTCTTGGTTATTTGAATTAGGGACTGTAGGTGGGTTTTGCTTTCAGCGTAGAGTTTGATATCGTCCATAAATAGAAGGTGGTTTATTCTAAAATTCTCAGTTAAGTTGGGACGATATCCGTAGGATGTTGATTTTAGTAGTGAGGACAGTGGGTTCATGGCCAAAATGAACCAGAGGGGGCTTAAAGAGTCGCCTTGAAATATACCTTTTGATATACTTATATTGCCAAGCTTCTCTTGTCCAATATGGAGATTGGTATTCCATTGTTCCATTAGGGTACCTAACATGTTGCGTATTAGGGGGTGTACTTTGTATATTTGCAATATCTTCTTTAGCCAGTCGTGAGGAACAGAATCGAATGCTTTACTATAATCTATGTAGCACATATTTAGATTTCGCCTTTTAACCTCTGCCTGTTTTATAATAACGGCATCGATTGTAAGCTGTTCCTTGCAACCCAAAGCTTTCCTAATACAGCCCTTTTGCTCATCAGCTACCAGGTTGTTGTTTATGCAGTGTGTGTATATTTTTGAATACATGACTGATGTTAAAAGTTTATACACCACTGACAGACAGGTGATCGGTCTGTAATTTTTTGGGTCGTTTACCTGCCCTTTTTTAAATAAAAGGAAGGTATTGCCACTGGCAAGATGAGCTGGGAAGTGTTCGGGGCTTAGGAGAGCCTTGCTAAAGCAGTTTGCGATTACAGGGTGTAGGCTGGTGAAAGTTTTGAGCCAAAAATTATGAATTTGGTCAGGTCCCGGTGATTTCCAATTAGCCAAGTTCTTAGTGGCATCCTTTATGTCGATGGATGTTACTTGCGGCTCAGGCATTTCTTGCAAAGTTTCAGCCTCGGCTTCAACTTTTTCGAGCCAGCTTGCTTCTTCATTGAAATGGGACGCGTCAGACCAAATATTACTCCAAAATGCATTAAATTGGTCTTTATTCATGTCATTAGTTGGAGTAAGGTCATTTTCTTCTTGGTTCAGAGTCCTATAGAAGGTTTTTTGGTTCGTGGTGAACTGTTGGTTTTGTACCTTCCTCTTTGTGGCTTTATTGTATCGCCTTAGACGGGCACCTTTAGCCTTACATTTTTGTCTAATAGTGTCTCTTACGACAGTTAGCAACCGTTTTACATCGGGACTATCTAAAGGAATATTCTCTGCTTTCAGTATATCTTTAACCTTTTTAGCAACCTTGCTGCTAGAGTTTCCATTTAGATGTTCTCCAATGATATCACTTTGTGCTCGTAACTGGCTTTTATTATTATTATTATTATTATTATTATTATTATTATTATTATTATTATTATTATTAATAATACTTTTTTTACTTTTACTTTTCCTAAAAACAAATAAACTAAAATAACATTCCTGTCAACTCCGTCAACGATAAAAAAGCAATCGGTTTCTTTTCTCTGGCGAATTTTCCATTTAATATAAAATCTATTGTTTTCAACTTTCGAATTTTTCTTATTAAAAAACTTGGCCTGGCGACTTATGTAAGCTGTTGAAAGAAAATAACGTTTTTTTTTTATAATTTACAGCATTAATGTATAGAGAATATATCGAAAAATACTAACCTAATAAAGGGTGTTATATATTTTCCCGGGTATATTTGAACCTGTAAATCTTGATATGATAACCTTCGAAAAAAAATTTTTTTTAAATGTCGCTTTACTTTAATAAGTGAGAAAATTCACCTTTTATGTTTTTGATCTCGGACGCCTTCATTGCCTTACCCACGTGCGTTTGTTTTGACTTTGAACTGTCAAACTAAAATAGAAATGTCAGTGATTTTACAATGTTGCATGACAGTGACCTACTACATAAGAGTTCACTGACCTTATGTTATTAGGTTATATTCGAACTTTTTAGAAATTAAAATTAAACATACCTCAGCAAGAATCCTTAAAAACGGGCAAAAAAACCATAATAAAATAAATAAATTCTTTTAAATCAAATCTGCGATTCACACTTCGATAACTAACCCTTATTTCATAACTTACTTACTTTTTCGTATCCAAAACAACAACTCATAGTTTTTGCGCCCAATATTGGGCGACGTCAATGGCGTTCTGTTCTGCATTCCATAAATCATTTAGAGAGCAGGTGTTGGGGCAGTTCCTGCAGTTCGTAAGATGTGCCATGTCCTGTACTTCTCCGCAGCCACAGAAGGCGTCTTGATGGTCTGTTTGGTTCCATCTAATTTTGTTGGTTTTCACAGCTGCAACTCCAGTTCTGATCCTATTTAATGTTTTCCACGTTTGCCAGTCTAGGTCCATTCCTCCAGGATCTTTTTGACATAGTGGGTAATTGTCGGGAGGTTCCTCACCAACCATTTTAAGGAAGCCTTTGCGTGATTTTAGCCTTCCATGTATCACGTATGTCCCGTATAGGGGGTGTCTCTCATCGAAGGTCTGCTTAAATTTTTCTGTGTATTCAGCAACCTGGCGGCGCATCGGGGGACTGGCAAAACCGGCCGCTCTGTAGAGTGCTGGTAAAGGTGTTGCTTTCATGCAGCCGGTGGTTATTCGACATGTCTCATTGAGGGCTATGTCGACCTGTTGGGCGTGGCTCGATCTATTCCATACTGGGCAGGCGTATTCTGCGGTGGAAAAATTTAACGCCTCTGCCGTTCTTTTAAGCACCAAAGGTCGAGCACCCCACTTACTAGAGGCGAGTTTTTTGAGAGCATTATTTCTTGATGTTACTTTTTGCCTCGTCTTAATACAGTGCTGTTTATAGGTAAGCGTTCGGTCCAAAGTAACACCAAGAAACCTGCTTGTTGCGGTATGAGTTTAGGCTCTATGGTTTTTCCCATACGATTTAAAACCAGGCGTTCATAAACCTTAAACAGATGACACAGAAGGGAGATTGGTCGATAGCTGCTGGCAGATTCCGGGTCTTTTCCTGGCTTAAGTAGGGCAATCACCTTAGCTTTTCTCCATGACTTTGGAATTTGAAGGTCTGAAACGCAGTTGTTAAAAAGAGTTAGCAACCAGTTTTTCGTCACCGGACCAAATTGCTTTATTTGTTCCGTACACATGTCGTCCACTCCAGCGGCCTTTCCATTTTTCATAACAAAAACACGTTATTTAAGTCCACATTAAAAATTCTTTGTTAAACTATTTACCTCATATGGATGTCAAAAAATGACAGTTACGACGCCATTTTAACTTTTTTTAAATGGCAACCCACATTAATAACTACACCAGTGTATTGCATTTCGCGGTCCGATTTCAAAAATATATAGTTGTCGATATTTATTACCAACCCTTACCGATATACGCCCGCTTCAAAAACTGCATCGTACGATTATGTGTTTTAAGTATCTAACCCCATTAAAAAATTGACATTTCACATATATGGCAATTGCATAGGTAGCTCCGCCATAAAAAATTACGTATCTGCAAAAAAAATTAAATTTTTAATCACGAAGCTTCTATTTTTTAATGGGGTGAGACACTTAAAAGACATAATCGTACGATGCAGTTTTTGATGCGGTCATATATCGGTAAGAGTTGGAAATAAATATCGACAACTATATATTTTTGAAATCGGATTGCGAAATGCAATACACTGACCTAGTTATAAATGTGAGTTGCCATTTTAAAAAATTCATAATGGCGTCAAAACTGTAATTTTTTGACATCTGACATATATGGGAATGGCATGGGTGGCTCCGCCATAAAAAATTACCTATCTCCAGAAAAAATTGAGTTTCTAGTCAAAGATTCTGTTAATTCAACGATAACAAAATCACCAACTTTGAAGCCTCGTATCTCAGGAGAACGGCTGAAAATAAATATTGACAATTATACATTTTTAATGTTGGAACAAATAGGCGAATGCAGCTGGCTTACTATAAGGTAGGGTTGCCATTTAAGAAAAAATCCAATATGGCGTCGTATCTGTCAAATTTGTAAACATAGATTTTTTTGACATTAAATTTGGCTTCTTCACTAAAAGCTGTTAGGGAATAAATAATTGTTTTTTTATTATGGTCGATAGTAAAGTCGCCAATCGGGTGAGACACTTAAAATAATGTCCCTGTACTATTGTGCCGATAAAAAACTGGGACAAGAGATTTACAAAAACAATGTAAGAAATACATATCCCCTAGACTATAAAAGGTGTCTAGAGCTAAAAAGGAAAAACATTCAAAATTTAAAAAGTAACCTAGGTTACATAATGGAATGTTTTGTATTTTTCGATACGGGGTGGTTAAATTTGAGAGACATCATATAATATGGATAAAGTAAATTTATTAGATTTTTTTAAAGTCAAATATTTTATAAATTATTATATTTACCATTACCACAAAATAATAAATAAAGCTAATACAGGTAATAAAATACATTTAATAAAAAGAAAAAAATTGCGAACACAAAGTTTGTCAAAACAACACAAAATTAATATTTGGTCATAGAACCATTTCTGTTTATTACTTTTTGGAGCCTTTGTGGCATACTTAAAACTAAGTTTCTACATAATTCGACAGTTATTTCATCCCAAGCTTGATTTATCCTATGACGTAATTCATCCCTGTTTCTAGGTTGAAAATAATGTTTATACATAGATTTGACCATGGCACCCCAAATGTTTTCTATCGGGTTCAAATCGGGACTCTTCGAAGCCCAGGGAAGAACTGCTTTGTTATTTTCTTGGAGAAAATTTTGTACAATGCGCGCTGTGTGTATTGGAGCATTATCATGCTGAAATGTGTAATTTTGACCGTATACAGCGTTTACCGATGGTGTCATCACTTCGTTTAGTATATTAACGTATACTGCTGCAGTTAGTCTTCCTTCGACGATTTGGCAAAGTCCTGGTCCTCTAGCGCTAATCCAGCCCCAAACATTTATGGAGAAACGCCCACTTTGGTTGGTTTTGTGGGTGTATCTCTCATCATACCGCATGCCGGAAGGCCTATACACCCGAATTCTCCCATTATTGCATGACTGAAAAGTTTTCTCTTCAGAAAATATAACTGTTTCCCATAAATTTATTTGATTAATATATTCATGTGCAAATTCTAACCTGCCCTGTTTATTTATTTCCGTTAAAAAATTTTTATTGGCAGCACAACGGCTTCGTATATCGGAATTTCGAACCCTGTCTCTAGCGGTATTTGCAGAACCTGGAAAATTCGTCTCTTCTTTTGCCTTGATTGCAGTTTCGAAGGGATGATCCCTTAGATAATTAACCAGTCTTCTATCATGATCATCAGTAGAAATTTTAGGGGGACCAGAACCTGCATTCCTAATAATAGTCCCATGTCTTGCTATTTTTTGTTTTGCCAATAGCACGGTATTCTTGCTTACTCCCAGTTTATCTGCAATATCCCTAATAGCAACACTATCTCGCAACCGACTATAAATAATTGCCTTTTGCTGGGGGGTTAATTGTGGCATATTTACAAATAATATATGATTGTATGTTTGACGAGTCAATCATAAAGTGACAATCTTTATTGACATGCAAATTTTCATGACATTTTACTGGTACCGGGCTTGATGTAAAATTATTCTTAATAGTCTAGGAGAAAATAGAAAAATTTCCTGTCCCAGTTTTTTATCAGCGCGATGGTACATGTCTGGCAAAATACCTTTACAATTAGGAGCCTAAACGACAGAAATGAAAACGTAATATACCAACTATCAATTAAATAAAGAGAAAATCGATTGTAATGCTGTGCTGGCTGTTTATCGACGGCTGCTTATACACCGACTGCGAGATGCTGGTAGGACGAAAACGCAAGGCGAAGTTGGTTTTCTCTTCATTTAATTTACAGCTGGTATATTAAGTTCTCTTGTCAGCCCGTTGGGCGCCTGAGGGCCAATTGCAAAAAAGGTTACCTATAAATGCGGTTATTTATAATCCATAATAGTTTTATAGTCAACTATGTTCATACTTAGTTTATTTTTTCAGATCAACAGGTGACACTGGATATGTAAGTGCCGAAAGTTCGATTGACAGCGAAGATGAGAAAGAATTAAATCACGTTCTGGAACCAAGGCACGCAGGTAAACCTAAAATTTTAAATCGGGTTGATTTACTTGTCGCGTTGCACAAAGAATTTTAATAATAATTAACTAAAGGTTAAAGGTCAAAAAGTTAGTTTTTCGCGTTTTTAGCAAAACGGTAAGTTTTATCATAAAAATGTATTAATACTTTTTTTCTACGAGCCACCGTTTCTGAGATATAACGATTCAAAAAGTTGTAATCGTCATAATATGCATAAGTACGCCACGTATATACATCTTTAGAGTTGTAATATTGTTAAAATATTTCTATCGGTCATTGTAATTTACACTTAAAATATAAAATATACATAAGCTATAACTATAAGAATATCAGGTAAAATGAAACCCAGTCCCTTCATTTATATGTCAGTGTAACCTCGAGACAACATAATAATATAATAAATACTCACAACAAGTCTCGGTTTATTTTAATGTTGAAGGAAAAGTTTACTGCTGAAAATATATTGGTAAAACAAGCTAATAATGATGCTGATGTACTGATTATTAAAACAGAAATAGAGCAATTCAATTGGACAAACACAACTATTGTTGTTGGTGAAGATGTAGACTTACTCGTATTACTCACTGCTCGAACTCTAACTGAAAAAACTATTTTCTTCTTAAAACCAGGAGAAGCTCAACATCAATCGGAAATATATTCATCAAAAAGTCTATCTACTTTTGCAAAGTGTCAAAATCATATACTATTTTTACACGCAATAACTGGCTGTGATACGACATCTGCATTTTACAGGAGGGGTAAAACGACAGTTTTCAAAATGTTTGAAAAACAAGGTTTAGTTCAATGTGCTGAAGTTTTTAAAAACAGTAATGCAACTCAACAAGAAGTTATCACTAATGGCATTCGCTTTTTTCTTTTAATGTACGAAGCTCCTAAAAAAACTACATGCTTAGATAAGCATCGATATGCATGTTTCGTTAAAAATACTAAAAATAAAAAACCGGTACAATTAGCTTGTCTTCCTCCAACCTCAGCTGCTGCTCATCAACATCTTCTTCGGGTATATTACCAAGTTCAAGTATAGCTTGGTTATCAGCAAGACCCTACAGACTGGGCTTAGAAGTTGGTCAACAATACATTAGAACCAGTTCAAACTTTACTCCCAGCTGCGCCGGTAAAATTGCTAAACACAATTTCTTGCAATTGCAAAAAGGGATGCAGTGCTAAATGCGGTTGTTGCAAAAAAGTGGGACTGTTTTGTTCTCTGGCATGTACAAATTGTCAAGGCCGGTCGTGCTCTAATGTTGAATCACCAACAATTGAGGATTCGTTTGATTCCAACGAGGTGACTTTCCATACATCGCTATTGACGCAATTTACTTGCCAGAATGAAGATGAAGAAGAACAAGGAGAAAATCAAGAAGAAGAACAAGAAGAATATTTTGAAAGTTACGAGTCAGACGAATAAACTTCACTATTTTTTTTTAATCAACGTCGCTTTTATCTTTTCCAATCTTTGCTAATTTCCGTTATTTTGCAATAATTTCAAATTAAACAGGATCACAACTGACTTGTAGGGCCTACGTTAAAACCACGTTAAAAAAAAAACGCTAAGTACACTACCTCATAGGTGACGAGGAAACGTATGCATAATATTATGACGATTACTACTTTTTGAATCGTTATATCTCAGAAATGGTGGCTCATAGAAAAAAAAGTATTTAAACATTTTTTATAGATCATTTTATGAGCTACAATTCTTCTCTGAAGTACTTTTATGATAAAACTTACCGTTTTGCTAGAAATCGCGAAAAACTAATTTTTTTGACCTTTGACCTTGAGTCAAATTTTTTCCATACACGGGAATGATGGGGAACTTACAAATTTTATTTATAATTGTATTTTGAACATTTTTACTGATTTTTAGCTTGTTGTAAATTTATGTACATTCACTTTAATTTTTTGGTGTAAATTGACCGGATAAAAACATATTTTTTCTTAGGAGGAGCCCTAAATTTCATCAAATGTTTCCTAGTAAAACAGCCCATTTCAATATGCTCTGTTGTGTCGTTTCAGAATAAGAATGATAAATATACAGGGCGAGTCAACGATAGAGTTAAGTTTATTTGCTCCTTTATCTTAAGAATTAAAAATTCGAAATACAAAAGTTGTAGAGCTGTACATTTTAAAATTATATGAGTATATGGGGTAGCGCAAAAAACGTGGCGAATATAACTTCGGTTTTTTTTTCATGGAACACCCCAAATAATGTATTATTTTCTGATTCCCGGCAAAATTCTTCGCTTATTTTGTAAATGCCAATGTCTGAATTCAATAGTTTTTAAGATATCGACTTTTAAAATATGGAATTTTCAGACTTTGACAGGTTGTAACATTGAAACGGTTCATCTTAGAGAAAAATGGGTTTCACCTTCCTATCTTAATTTTTTATTCTGTAATTATAAAAGTTACCACTTCCGGTTTAACATGTAACACCAAAAAGTCCGTTTTAACGATTTAACATGTTAAACCGGAAGTTGTAACTTTTAGATAGAGAATAAAAAATTAAGATAGGAAGGTGAAAACCATTTTTCTCTAAGATAAACCGTTCCAATGTTACAGCCTGTCAAAGTCTGAAAATTACATATTATAAACGTCGATATCTTAAAAACTATTGAATTCAGACATTGTCATTTACAAAATAAGCGTAGAATTTTGTGGGGAATCAGAAAATAATACAATATATAGGGTGTTTCATTAAAAAAAAAAATCAAGTTATATTCGCCACGTTTTTTGGACCACCACGTATACTTTAGCATAATTTTAAAATGTGCACCTCAATACAACTTTTGTATTTCGAATTTTTATCTGATTCTTAAGATAAAGACGAAAATAAACTTTACTCAATCGTTGACTCACCTCACCCTGTATATTAATAATTCTTATTCTGAAACGACACAACAGTGCATATTAAAATGGGCTGTTTTGCTATAATCATATTTATCATATTCAGCACCAGAGCCGGGAAATAATTGCCTCGGAAGTGCTTGAAAAAGTGCTTCAAGCACAATAGTCCATCAAGCATAGTGCTTGCAAGCACTTTTCAAAAACAGTACACGGTAATTAGTAATTGAAGCCATTTATAAAAATGCTTGGTGCTTCGTAATTGAATTTCGCATTTCAAGCCATTTAAAGTGCTTACAAGCACTGAAAATAACTTTCCTTGGTAATTGGTAATTGCAAGCATTTAGAATTTCCAAAGTGTTTAGTGCTTGATGGTGGCAATTACTTTTTTAAATGGCTTGGTGCTTAAAGCACTTTCTCGAGTGCTTTGCCCAGCTCTGTTTAGCACTATATATAATATTCCGATAAATAATAATAATAAACCGATTGTAAATATATCTCAATAATATAAATCTTCCTAGAGTATCAGAAACGTTTCCTAGAAACAATTAAAAACACGACGCGAAAGCTTAAACACATAAGATGAGAAGAGATGTACGTCATTCTATTAACCACGCAATAATTTTATTTGCCCGTCGTGCTACCAATTATATTATTATCTTTGTTTTGACAACTTAAACAAAGACAGGAAACCAGAACTCAGTCAGGTACAAGTATTTCGCTCACAGAGCGATCGGCTGTTGCCATTGCTTGGAGTTGTTGTGACGCCGGTAACTCGTTTCGCGTGTTTTTACTAGAGAACGTATTTTCCTTAAATATTTTCTTAGCAAATAATTAAAGAATTGAAAAACTATACCAGCAAACTCCCAAATTTTTTTACTTATAACGTAAGTGTATCGTGCTTACAACCACACTTCAAATAATTTACTGCAATTAGAAACTTTACATAAAGAACATATTGTTGAAAACCTGTATTTGATTTTCAGGATGTTCCTTAAATGGTCCCAGAAAATGTTTAGCATGGGCATGTAAAGCATGTAAGAAAAAAACGGTGGCGATCGATAGACGAAAAGCAGCGACATTAAGAGAAAGGAGGCGATTACGAAAAGTAAGAATAAAAAATATAGAATGTATTTTAATAAACAATCGCTTAAAAGGGGAGAAATAAGAAACTTTAAGCCTTTCTCCACTAATATATCCAGTAAATTATTCAAAAGTTAGAGTCTCTACATGTTTCGAATGCATAAGCATTCATCTTTAGAAGAATTACGTTTTTAAACTTGTGGGCTTTGAATTTTCGAATTTTTTTGAAAATCCTTGAATTATCTAAATGTCGAAGGAAATTATTTTAAACTTCAACTATGCCTACTCTTAACACCTAAGATATTTAACAACAAACAAAGGGTTTTTTGAACGGCAGTAGAGTTTTGGACTTGCATTGTCTTTACTTGTTTAGAATCACTACGTTTCAACTGGTAAGCATCTCCAGTCCTCTTCATGTGAATACTCAGTATACTACAGTCTTATTTCTTGCTCATAAAAACATAATATTGCCATTAAACCGTTTTAAAATTATGGCATATTTTCGAGAATAAACTTTTACTTTCAACACCCTGTATCTCCAGAACGAGTAACAATCCGAAAAAATATATAACATAATCGGCTTAGTTTGATGTCTAGTATCTCCAGTTACTCTACGGCCCATAAGTTATGGGACACCCTGTATACATTTTGAGTATTTGAAGAATTTGAAAAAAGAAACGTTATTTGATCACAGTAGAAATTTTGGGAAAGTGAGACTTTTTTAGATGTAACTTTTGATCTGAGAAGAAATTTTAGGGAAGTGGGACTTTTTTCAGTAGTAACTTTTGATGTGAGAGGAAATTTTAGGACATTTTATTTTTATTTATTTTTCTTGACAGTAACACTGTAACTTTAAGGTCCAATAATGTAATGTAGTGTAAAATCTCTATTTAAATCGCTTATTTCAGAAAGAACCCAACCCACTTTTTGCTATTTCATATGCGAACTGAAAAACTCTTGTCAATTTGAAGACACTTAAAAATATCTTTATCGCACAAAATACTCGAAATCAAAACGAATAAACGAATGTAAAATAAAAAACAACAAAATTAGTGGGCCACGTAAGATTTTAAAAAAAAACCCTTACTTTAAATATAGTTATTTATTTTTATATTTGTTATTAATTATTTTTTAATGTTATTATTTAACATTATTTATTTTTAGGTAAACGAAGCTTTTGAAATATTAAAACGTCGTACTTGTAACAATCCTGGACAACGATTACCCAAAGTAGAAATTTTAAGAAGCGCTATAGAATATATCGAATATTTGGAAGAGACTCTTCAAGGATCTAAAAATAATGTGGAAGCAAAAGGTGGCGCAAGTACTTCTACAAGAAATGAATACATGGTAAGTTCAAAACTTGCACAGATAGTAGTCTATCGATCCATTTCATAGAATAATAATTATTTTAGAGGATATTAAAAAAATTATTCGGCTAATAGCCATGTCCTGTAGCGTCGCGAATCAGTATTCAGTGATATTACTTCGATCTGTGTGGACAAGCCTACCGACGGGATTTGAAATGTTTTGTTAAATTACCAATGGTATTAGAATGTGACATGTACTACCAAAACTAAATTGTTCCTGAACGGCAGTAGAGTTTTGGACTTGCATTGTCCATATTAGTTTTAAATCATAACGTTTCAACTGGTAAATCTCCAGTCGTCTTCACGTGAATACTAAATAAGTACAGTAATTACGAGCTAGATGCACTGGAGTATAGCTGAGATGGGTGCAGTTATGCGTTCATTTCATGCGCGGTATTATTAAGATTTCATCTGTTTAATAAAGGTTTCTAGATATTCCTTATATCTAATGAGAACTCACTAAAACAACCTGGGTTCTGATGTACGGTAGCAGCTTCCTTGAATTTGCTCTTCCTCCAGTGTGGTTCCTTAAGCAAGATTTCAGCTTTTGTCCAGCTTATATGATGGCCGTGTGTCCAGGCATGGTTAGCCGTACCTGATTTTTCGGTCTCTTCTTTTAGTGTATTATTTCTGTGTTCCTTCATCCTTGTTTCAAGTGGTCTTAGTGTCTCACCGATGTAAGACCGGTCACATTCGCAGGGGATCAGGTTGACACAGTGTTCCTATCTTTTTGGCTTGTTGGTTTCGTCTGTGTTCGGTGGCTCCTTAAGGTGTCTCTCGAGCTGAGTAACGTATTGATTTTGTATCGTTATCCTAGTCTTTTAATTCTCTCAGATATTCCTGTAACAGACGGAATGTTTTTTTTTTTGCATCTGGCCGATTCTTACGAGTCTTTAATATTTCGTCCACTAATCTAATGGCTACCCAACTCGAGATACACCCTAAGAAGCCTTCTAACGAAGACGAAACCAACAAGCCAAAAAGACAGGAAAAACTATTCCTGAGTCGTTCTTGAAAAAAGCTGTATTTTCAAAGGGTGAATTTTTTTTATTCGAACATATAATCAGTGGGTTAAAAATTACCAAAAGTTATTAAAAATGTCTTACTTGTTGCAAAAGAGTAGCCTGTCAATCTTATTTTCTTCATAAAATGATTTTATGTTATCATTCAGATCATCACCGTTATCAAATTGATAACGGTAATGATATAACGGAGTTGATGACCATGCATGTTTTAAATTTTTTGTTATATTGTTTAAAAATAATGTTGTATCTTTTCTACATTCAGGCATAATCTCTGCTAAGACGCATAAAATAAATACAAAAGTTCAAAGAAAAATATATTACTTACCTCAATAAACTAATCACTGTAACGACGATTTAAGATCGAACAGACTACTGAGCACGTGTTTACATTGTATTTATCACGAAACACGCAGCAACCGTACCCTTACGTTGTTAGCTTTGTACTGTCCCATCGTTACGAAGAATCAACATGCATGCATGCGCCGACTTTCAGCGCCTCTAGTATTTGATACGAAGAACTATAATCTGATAACGGTAATGATGCCAGTAGGCGGTTACATGTAAAAAGATTTATATTTTTTCAGTTTCCAGAACTTAAGTTGATAGTAATTGATCGGAAATAAATAATTTAACCTATATGCAACAATTAGAAGTAGTAAAATTTAGAAATTTGCAGGTAAAATTATTTTTTCTTGTAAGTTATCTTCCACAAATATGGTTGGTTACGATAACGGAGTATGGCTTTTGGGAGAGTTTTATCCAAAAACAGAAACAACAAATTATATTTGGGTAAAAGTAATATAAGTGGAGTATAAACACCTATTGTATTAATTATGTTATTAGGAAAAAAAATGTAATATTTTTTTTTTAAGTAATTTTTTACTGGCTACCTCAAATTGCAGCTTTTTTGAAGAATGACCCGCCTATCGGATCCCCTGTAAATGTGGCCAATCTGATATTGTTGAGTCATTGAGATCACACGAAACACGGATTAATATTCTTAAAATTATTAAATATTCATATTGAATATCCCATTATTAGAATGTTCCAATTTAAATTAAAAAAAAAAACTGAAACACTTCAACAACTTAAATTTAAAAACAAATAAAAATGAAAAATAAAATCCTCAGCCAGGAAGTATAAATTCTCTGGGGCCAAATATTAAACAGGGAGATATGACTCAAACAGGAAAAATGACGAAACGGAATTCGAATTCCTGGAGGAAAAACAACTTTTCCATGTTTTCGGTGATTGTGAAATAATAAAATATCATGCTAAAAAACAGTGGTAAAACAGCAAGGCCGTATTCAGAAAATAAGATCGAGAGGGGCAACTTTTTATATGCCTCGAAATTAAAATTTTTCAACAAATAATTTAGATTTTTTTGCGAGGCAACTAAAATCTTGAATAGGTATTTTTTTAGTTACTTGGGTGTAGTTGAATCCAAAAAATAATTTTTTTTCAAGAAATAGAAATGTGTTTCCCAGAGTAATTAGTGGATATACAAAATGCACCTTCAATACTATTTATTTATTTATTTAATTTAATTAACGAATTACACCCAATTCAAACATAATTTACAATTGAGGCCTTCAGCGCAATAACGGACTAACCCCAGAATATTAATATTGAGAAAAATGAAGAAATAAAAGAGACGTTTTTTCTGAATAAGATTTTATTAAAATGAAAAACGTGGCGGTTTTCATTTTTTGCATATTATTTTGGGTAGTGGCAAATTTTTTAATGGTAAATTTTTTACTTCTAAAATCACGGCCATATTTGATTTTGATGTGGGTTAGTCCATTTTTACATCGTCTTTTTTTAAATGATTTGTGGATAGTCCCTTAAGACTACAAGGAGGTTGTGTTTTCTATAATGAGAAAATAAATAAAACTGCATTGACTGGAATATTCTGTTTCAAAATTATATTAACATTCTTCGTCGCTAGAAAAATCAACTAAGGGTACTACATTAACATCAGTTTGAGCATTAGTCTTAAGGCTATTATAGTATTCATGATAAATCGGTGGCACATAGTCTAGTAGACTTAACAGATCTTTCTTTTTGAGAGCATTTATAAGATTTCCATTAGGATAAAGTAAGTCCAAATGTAAAATTAGCGTGGTGCTTCGTTTTTCTACATTAAGTTCGGTAAACTGAGTGATGTCATGGTTAGAATATTTGTAAAATATTTGAAATGGCGCTTCAGAATGAAATCTGAGCCATTGAATTTTTAACCACTCCACCTTGGACTTCTTATCAACGTCAATTTTTCTATTTGTAATATTGTTTTCCAATTTTTTTATCGAAAAGAAATAGCTTTTATTCATACAGATAATTTTAAAGGTTTTTTTTGCGTGCCGCCAAAATTACATTATTCCAGTCAGCTGGAATAAAAATGTTTGGAAACAATTTTTTTTGTTTTTCAACAAGACCGAAGTCTTGAATGGCAGGTATGAATGCCCGCTTACTAAAAATTTATGATCTATTTTTTTCACCGTGTATTCAGGGTTCGAAACAATATACTGACACAAAAGAGATAACTAAATGTTTCTGTTCTGACCACCACACTGATCAGAATACATAATTAAGTGTTGTGTTGTGACAAAATAAATAAATCACAAATTGTTAATTTAACAGTTAGTTTTACACCAACTAAACACAATCTTTCCACCTTAGTTAGAATAATAAGTCTAATAAACATAGCCCCAAAAATAGCATATGTTTACTTTTAAAAGTGCAAAAACGGACTAACCCACTTTAATCCATTCTTGCTCTTAAGAATATTCAAACTTTTAAAATGCAATAACGGTTTAGGTGCTGCCATCTAGCGAATTTAATGTGAAGGTGGCTTAGACCATTTTTGCATTGTACTTTGTGGCGTATTAGATCTATTATTGCAATTAACTTAAAATATGATAAATTGTGGCTTAGTCCGTTATTGCGCTGAAGGCCTCAATTATGATATGGATATACCAATATTCAAAATGACAATTACAAAAATCATCATACACTACATCGAAGTTTTAAATGCATTTAAAGACGAAGCAAACACCTCAACTTTTGCACTGTTTGTATTTGCAAACATCCCATTGATTGAAGAATATTTACCATATAAAGTTCGATGTTTCTCGACAGAAAATATATTTACTTGTCTTAGAGGCCTAACAGGAATATGAAAGTTTCCAAGAGACAATATGTCAGGACAGTCAATATCACCATTAATTAGTTTAAAAATAAACACTTTATCGAAATTATTTTTTATTATTCAGACACACGTACTTTATTTAGTTGGCACCATTCCTGGAACCTCGAAAGATCACTCTGCCCTGCAACTTCTTCTATGAAGTAGTCGAGTTAATAATATTGAAAATCTTCAAGTTATCTGCGTTAATCAATACCTGACTATTTTAAAAGCCGACTATGACATCATTAATAAATATATTAAATAATAAAGATGTAAGATGACCCCCCTGAGGCACTCTAGAGATGACATCTATTGTTTTTGACAGGAAAGATTTAATTATAATAGTTTGCTTTCGATTTACAAGATATGACAACATCCAATCCTGCAATACACATCCCATTCCATACGCAGCCAATTTATCGATAAACAAAAAATGATTAACCCTATCAAACGCCTTGGAGAAGTCCGTATAAATAGAATCAACAACGGCACGCTCCCCCAAGGCCCTCGACATGGTATCTCTATAAACCAACAAATTTGTTGTAATTGAACGACTCTTACTAAAACCATGCTGCCTAATTGTTATGAGATTTTCCTACGGCCACCTATAAAAATGAGAAAAAAGGCACGGTTAATTTGGCTAGAAAGCGCCGTATATAACACGCGTGTTGAAAAAAATATTTCAACCCTAGTGTTGAAATATCAAGGCACAATATAGTGCCAATTTGACAGAAAATCTCTATTTATTAAAAAGAACAAATTTTAGAAAGCAGTAATTGTAAAGTGTTTTACTTATCATGTATTTTTTCTAGTGATTCAGAATTAGAGTGTGAAAATACGCTATCTGAAATTATAAAAAATGTTAATAATATACTGGAAAATCTATTACCAGAAAAAACAAATCGCGCTGAAGAGAGTGTCATGTATTAAACAACAAATCTTTATTGGTATCGATAGCGTAGAAAATAGAGCTCTAGCATACAGATCGGAAAGTCACAGATTGAAATCCCATCAGGAGTATTTGACTTTTTGTTATAAAAACATTAAATAATTTATAGAATTATTTTGAATTGAAATATTCCTTGTTGGGTGGATTTTTTAAATTTATGTTTATGTTTAAATAAAAAAGTTAAACTACAAATAAAGGAAAACCCTATTGACAAACTATGAAACCAGATATTAAGTGGAACATAATCCTAAGTATGCTAATTTCAATGCTAGGTTTTTTTCAACACCAGTGTTGAAATATTTTTTTTTTAAATCAAAGGTTTTTTAATAATTCTTTGTCGTCATTGGAAAAATAGTGTACATTACTCGTGTGAAAGTGATTATTCCAAAACTCGCAGAATTTCCGATATCTCCTCGTTTGAAAAGTATCACTTTCATCACTTGTTGTGTAACATACTAAACAGAGTTGTGAGAAAGTCATTAATTATGGATTCAAACACTTTGCGGCATAAAGGTCACTGGGCGATAATTGACTACGTCATCTTTTTTACCGCTTCTCTTGTAAATAGGTGACACATGTGACAGCTTCCAAAAGTCGGGAATGATACTATCTGACAATGATTGATTATAAATAAGCTAAAACGATTTGGAAAGTGCAAATGCACAATTCTTTATAAAGGAAGGTATTATTCCGTCCGGAATCAAATAATAATTTTTTTAATACACACAAAAATAAATACGTAGCTAAACTTACTCGAAACAATTAATAAAGGCTCAATTTCTCAATGAAACATATGCATCACATCTGTGAGCACGTCTCTAATGGTTCATCTTTCTTTATCAAGTCTAAATGTCAAGATTTTCTTATTAATTACTCTATAATACTCGTAGCGTAATTGTCTGATGCGTTTTTTTATACCTCCCACTGACAGACAATAAAAATGTATTTTATGCATGATATAAAATAAACTATAATAAAAAATATAAGTGGGTGGTGGAAAAAGATCATATTTTAGGCTTAAGTTTTAGAAATTCTACAGGGTGCTTTCTAAGTTGATACTTCTGTTTTAGCTGTGTATAAAAGGCATTAAAATAAACAACATTTTCAAATACCTTTTTTTTAAAAACTTAAAAATAAGGTACTTACATTCATTTATTCCACTTTGAATCAAATACGGTGCTGCCTAACTTGCCCGTTGAATAACGTTAAGAAAACTTCTGGGTGTAGGATGATCCCGCAAGGAAAAGCGTTCTGCATATAATCTCGAAGCAGCAGCCGCACTTTGACGACATTTACAGTAAACTAGCACCTCATATCTACTAGTTTATTGTTTACAAATTTTAATATTTTCACGTGTCACCAATTAAAAATTAACTTGCTTCAGAAAAAACAGACCGCAGAAGATCGCCAAATAAATAACCGACCATGCATGACTAATAAGACAAAAACAAAAAAAGGAATATATGAGACTACGTTTTGATGACAAGGCCCGCACTTAGATTTTTTACTTCTGTATCTCGCCTATTTTTAAGTTTTTTGAAAAAAAGTATTTGAAAATGTTTATTTTAATACCTTCTAGGTATACACAGCTAAAAAAGAAGAATCAACTTAGGAATCACCCTGTATAGAACAGCTGATTATGGAAAGAATATTGAAAGAAATAGTTGTTGATCTTTGAAGATAATTAAACTCTCTTCTAAAGCCCGACGAAGAAATATAAGAATTTACAAATAAAATCCTGTTACGTGTGTACAACTAAAATGGGACGCTTTTGTCGTATTTTGAGTAAGCTTTTAATTTGTAAGAACATTTCCATAAAAAATTTCGCTGCACTCTTAAAAATGACATGGTATGGATTACTAAAATTTGGTTCTGACAACTAATTATGATCGTGAAATCGGCCTCAACCCAAAAATTAGTTTGTACAACCAAAAAAAATAGTCGTTATTGAACTGTTGAACTCATTAATAACATTAACCAACCCAACCTACAAATCTTAGTTATCACCAAGAAATTTTATATACGGATAACTAAATTTATATGGTACTCCCGCTTTTAAAATTAGTTGACCCAACTAATGTGTGAATATGGAAAATTGAAAAAAATTTTTAAGGCAATATTATTTTTGTTAATGATGCAATCTACAAATATTGCCAAAACAATCATTTATTTGGGCCAAACTTGAAATTGTTATAGAGTAACAATTACGTATATAGTCACAACATTGTGTTTATTATCTTTTTTCTGTACTTTCTAATTGTAAGAAAGAAGTTGAATCATAAATAAGTAAAAATTTTATATTTTTGTCATTGCAGTTGCACATTAGAAAGTTTGAATGAACTGCTTATAACGCATGGCAAAATTAGCAAGTTGATTTGATAACTTTAAAAAAAGTCTGTTCCATTTCTAAAAAAAATGTCATATGTAACGACAAATATTCCTTCCTAGGTCCCCATTTAAATAAAAAAATGTCTTGGTATTACTACTATATTAGGTATGCGTAAACTAATTGGAATAAATTATCAGGGATATTATGGTTTCTTTAGAAAAAATTATTTCCAATGTCCTTGTTCTCTCATGTTCTTTATAATACATACTTATGCAATACAAAACAGAAACACTAGATTTTTAACTTATTTTACTCAACCTTTTGGGTTGTTCAATTGCTTATAGAACTGAATTGTCCTTATTTAAATTTTGTTATCTGCAACTGCGATTATGAAAAAACAAAAAATATCCCCTGGACTTTATATTTAAAATATACAGCTATATGAAATTTGTTGTACTTGGTCAGATTAAAATGTTATCAATTATGATGTTTTTTAATAGAAATGGAACATAGAACAAAAACAAAACAAAAAAAATATATTTTTAAGTTATTTCTCATCGGGCACACCGTTCTTAATTAAAATAATTAAATTAAATTAGCTCTACTATTTATTATTATTAACATTCATAATGAAAAATTTTGTTGTATAAAAATTGTTGGAAATGACCACCTTCATAAGAGTTAGGTCTAGTGATGCATTGGCCGTTTCGTTTTTTGAGCAATATTTCGTTACTTTGCCTTTTATCCAAAAATCGGCGAAATACCAAGATTTAAATCATATTTACATACAATCTAAAGTTAAACAAGTTTAAATTTGTATAGTAATAAAAGCAGAAAAAGAAAAATGGACGAATTTCACAAATTTTCGTTTTTTGCTTTTATTAATTCATTAATCAAAATTTCTTTAGTTCAAAACTGTAGGTAAATGCTACTCAAGGACGGGTATTTGACTTCTTTTTAAATAAACTGAAAATAATAAGAAATATTGATCGACAAAATGAAATGGCAAATGCGTCACTGGACTTCACTCTTATTAATAGAAAATTAGCCTCCCCTTTGCAGGAAAATAGAGTTTATGGTTATTTTTTCTACCTGGTCTACTAAGTGTGTGCATAGAAAGCAGGAGTCTGGTTTAAATTTCCGATTAAGACGAAACTTTTTCAATTAAATAAAACGAGTATTACTTTCAAGTTTCGGTGCATTTATTTCCATGATTTTACAGAAATCTTTTTCACTGTAAAATCCGGAACGAAACACCAATCTGCTTTCCGTGTTTACTTACAACGACAGGGAAATTAATCACCGGTGTTGATTTACCAAATAATTAACGGCTTCGAGAAAATTGCTGTCGCTACCGTTCGGTTATAAGACGCGTTCCTGCCGATGACAGCTTGTCTCAGCACGTACTATATGAATATTGTGTAAAAGTGTGAAATAAATCAGGGGAAAAATGATGATGTACTTAAATCTTAATTTATTTTCTTATAACCAGGAAAATGTTATCATTTGGTAACATATATCGGGGGAGCTTAACAAGGGTGGTATCACAAAAGGTGTGCTAGTAGAGGTGGTAATAGTCCTTTTCACTAAATTATTATTTTGATCCTAAATTAAATGATTTCATTTTTTAAATTTTTAAATACTTCACTGATAAAAAAGGCGAAAACTGTTACTTACGACACAACAAATCCAACCAATCGGCAGCCGGCGACAGTTCTTTATCCGACGCGCTATTACCTGAATAATGTCTCGAGTCTAGTTTCAAAGTAGCAGTTATGCAATGCAATATTTTTTATTAAACATTATAAAAAAAAATACAAAATACATTATACAGAAATTAAATTATAAAAATTCATAATATTCTTCGTCATCTGAGGAACTGTCATCTCCTCTTGACGTTATAATTAACGGGTCGATGGTCCGATCGATCAGGTGGTCAATTTTCTCCTCTTCTTTAATGACATGATAGACTGCTTTACGCTAGTTCGCTGGTGTCACTTCCTTAATGGCTTGTAGCTTAACGTCTTTCATTTTGAATGTAGTGTTGTGTCTTGTTACAAATCCTTTCACTTGCGCCCATATAAGTTCTATAGGATTTAGTTCGCAATGATTTGAGGGTGTGCGCAGAATAGTTATACTATGTTTTTCAGCTATATCTTTCACGGTATAAAACGATGTTTGTGCAAATTTGCTGTAGCTAAGAGTTTCTTCTTCATCAAATTATCTTCTTTTTTTCTTCTTTGGTTACACCGAAATTGAGCCAAACTCAATACTTAATACTCAAATATTTATTTTAGAAATTACAGATACAGTGTATTTTACAATTTATAAATGGAACACGCTAAATTTTTAGCAAAATTTGTGTTTTGCTCCGTTATCTCATAATAAAAATACTTTACAATACTTAGTAACTTATTCAGGTTAAGTATAAAAAAAAATTAATAACATATCTACAATACATGCATAAGATACGTTTATTATCATATATCCAGACCAAGACCTCAGCTGTAACCCAGTGAATATGTTTAGATATTTTATCATCTCTACTAAACATTTAGATTTTTATAAAAACAATATTTTATTTGTCATTATAAACTTTTTAGCCTGCTTAATAAATATATGTTTTTTGCTAAGATTTCGTATTCTCATGGATAATATGTTATAATATTTTGGACCTATAAAAGTAACAAATTTTTGGCATCACGTCTTTCGGTATAAACTTTGTATTATGTGCTGGTTTGAGATGGCCCTAGTTGAGCATTGATGACTGACTTTTTTCTCGACAAAAGAAATATGGGTGAAAATTATTGACTGTAAGACATAGAGAAGTTTAATATCAAACAATTTACTGTCTAAATATAACTGTTCAGTCGGAACCCTCTTGTTTTTTTTAGCATGACTTTTATGACATAATTTTGCGTGACTTGTAGTATTCTTAAATTTGTATTATTTAAGACATCCCAAAGAAAAACAGGAGGAACTGGACAGCAACCGACTATGGGAAAAAGTAAAAGTAACCTTAAATACGGTGGCACAAAATAAGTTAGGTTATAGAAAAGCAACTCCTAAGAAAAAATGGATAACAGATAATATTCTTCAACTAATGGAAAAAAGAAGACACTACAAAAATCTGAATATGCAAGAATATCGACGATTAAATAATGTTATAAGATCAGAAATTCAAAAAGCCAAAGCCAACTGGCTAAGGGAGGAATGCCAAACAATAGAAAATCTGCAAGCTTTACGTGACACCAAAGGAGAACACAGTAAACTAAAAGAGGCTGCTGGAATATATAAAACCAAAGCACCTACAGTACTTGTCAACAATAACGACGAACTTATTCTAGAAAAGGAGCAAAAAGCAAGACATTGGGAGAACTATGTTAAAGAACTCTTTCAAGATAATGAAAGAACAAATTTAGAAGAAGATAACGTAATAAATCGTACGGGTCCTGCAATAACAAGAGATGAAATTCATCATGCCTTAAAACAAGCCAAAAATAATAAGGCAGTTGGCCCTGATGATTTGCCAGCAGAGATTATCAAACTTATTGATGAAGACAATCTTTCTCTTCTGGAAGTAATTTTTAACAAAATTTATAATGAAGGTCGATATCCGGCAGACTGGCTTAAATCTACGTTTATTCCACTTCCCAAGAAGAACAAAGCAAAGAAATGCGGAGACCACCGTCTAATTAGTCTAATGAGTCATGCCCTTAAAATATTCCTTAAGGTCCTACACAACCGAATTTACCGCAAGTGTGAGACAAATATTGCAAATACTCAATTTGGATTTAGAAGTGGGATGGGAACCAGAGAAGCACTTTTCAGTGTGCGTGTGCTCATACAAAACTGCAGAGATGTTCAGAAAGATGTCTTCATATGTTTTGTGGACTTTGAAAAGGCCTTTGACAAAGTAAGGCATGATAGACTAATTGACATATTAAAAAAAGCAGACTTAGACGACAGAGACATCCGTTGTATACAGAATCTGTACTGGCATCAATCTGCTCATATAAAAACAAATGAATTTACAACTGAAGATATTGTCATATGTAGAGGCGTAAGACAAGGATGCATACTATCACCTCTTCTATTTAATCTTTATTCGGAAACCATATTTAAGGAAATCATGGAAGATAAAAATGTTGGAATTAAGGTAAATGGGGTATATATAAACAACATTAGATATGCAGATGACTCTATCTTAATTGCAGATAATATGGAAGATCTGCAACAAATGATCGATGAGCTGAATCGTATTGGTACGAATTATGGTCTTAAAATAAATAGCAATAAAACAAAGTTCATGATAGTAAGCAGACGCAAACTCCCATACAACAACGCAAGATTAATAGCAGATGGTCAAACCTTAGAACGTGTAGCACAATATAAATATCTAGGAAGCTGGTTGAATGAAGATTGGGATAATGACAAAGAAATTAAATGCAGAATTGAAACAGCTCGAAATAACTTTTTTAAATTCAAAAACGTGCTAACTAGTCGTGACATTAATTTAAAGCTGAGGTTACGTTATGCCAAATGCTATGTATGGTCGGTGTTGCTGTACGGTGCAGAGACCTGGACATTGAAGTCATCTTCCGTCAACAAAATAGAAGCATTTGAAATGTGGATGTATCGTAGAATGCTAAGGGTGCCATGGACAGACAGAGTAACCAACGATGAAATTCTAAGAAGGATCGGCAGAGACCGTGAGTTAATGCTTAACGTCAAAAAGAAGAAAACATCGTATTTTGGACATATAATGCGAAACTCAAAATATCAACTGCTGCAACTCATTGTCGAAGGAAAAATAGAGGGAAAGCGAGGGATAGGCAGAAAGCAAATGTCATGGTTAAGAAACATAAGAGATTGGACGGGGTTAAGAACGATAGGAGAGTTGGTCCATACAGCAACCGACAGAGAAATGTATGGAAATATGGTCGCCAACATCCAACAATAGTGGATAGGCAGTCGAAGAAGAAGAAGAAGACATCCCAAATTATTAGTCCGTATCTAAATATTGTTTCAAGTAATGATTTGTATAGTAATGCTATTAATTGTGGCTTGTATTAGTATATTACATAACAAGTGATGAAAGTGATACTTTTCAAACGAGGAGATATGTAGCACGAGGCGTCAGCCGAGTGCGGAAATTCCCCGAGTTTTAGAATTATCACTTTCACACGAGTAATGTACACTATTTTTCCTACGACCACAAAGGATTATTAAAAAAACCTTTGATTTGTGAAAAAAATATTTCAACTCTAGAGCTGAAAAAAAATATTTCAACTCTAGAGTGGAAATATAAGGCACACTATTTAATTTAAACATATGATGCCAATTTAATAGATCGAAAGGTCACAGGTTCAAATTCCATCAGGAGTACTTGACTTTTTTTTAAAAAAACATTAAATAAATTATAAAATTATTTTGAATTGAAATCTTCCTTCTTGAATGATTTTTTTTTATTTAATCAAGGAAAGATGCATTAAAAATAAATTTAAAAAATTTACCCAACAAGGAAGATTTCAATTCAAAATAATTCTATAAATTATTTAATGTTTTCATAAAAAAAAGTCAAGTGCTCCTGATGGGATTTGAACCTGTGATCTTTCGATTCGTAGGTCATGGCTCTAGTCTCTAGGCTATGGCGACCCATACACATTTTCTGCTTAAGGTTAATATATGACATTTTCTTCGGCGGGGCTTGTTTTGACTGGTAATAAATTTTCCAGTATATTCTTAACTTTTTTATAATTTCAGATGGCGTATTTTCACACTCTAATTCTGAATCACTCGACAAATACGTGATAAATAAACTAAACTTCTTTCTAAAATTTGTTCTTTTTAATAAATAGGTGTGGTCTGTCAAATTGGCATCATATGTTTAAATAAATAGTGTGCCTTGTATTTCCACTCTAGAGTTGAAATATTTTCTTTCAACACGCGTGTGATATTCGGTGCTTTCGAGCCAAGTTAACCGTGCCTTTTTTCACATTTTCATAGGTGGTCGTAGGAAAAAGGTATTTCTTATTTGGTAAAAAATTGTTATTATAGATCTTATTTTATTAATAATATATTGTGCCAATAGCCAGGACGGAATTTCCCATTTTATTACTCTACACCTTTCTGAAATAGACTATAGACTCCTTGGCTCAAAAAATAGAATATAACGAGTTCTAAAAACAATACAAACATGGCACAGATCTTTTTTCTGCAGATAAGAGTAATCAGTAAATAACATATTCTGCAGAACGTTCTGGCAACATTCCAGCAGACATCCTCAGCACAAATCCGGGATTAATCTACAGACGCGAACTAACTTCTCAAATTAAATTCCGCAACTCGAGATTTATAGCTGTATTAATAGTCACAAAATTTATGTGTTACTTTGCTTACAATAATTTCTTGTATCGTCCGTTCAGTTTCGTGTAAGGTTCTTTTTTTTTATTTTGCTGTCTGTGGTGCACTTACGCAGATGGTTAAAAGGCATAAATATTTCTACAAGTACCCAATAACAGCTAAAATGCATCTTAATGAAAATATTTAATACATACTTACTTTGTTAAATTATCTGGGAGTATGCGTTACTTCTTATTACTTTATTATTAAAAATCCACTTTATGCATAAATATCATCAGTTGTGGCTCGTGAGAGAGGACTTTGGGACTTCGCCCTCCCGGGAATTTTACAAATTCCGCCTAAAACAATTTCTTTACCCGCACACAGTGGTCCGAATTTACTTTAAAACGGAACTAATTAATTTTTTGTACTAGAATAGTTGTTAAACACCCAACTGTACTGTATCCCATAATATTATAATTATGGATTTCCACCATTTCTACCGGCTAGATCAATTAATTTATTTTAATAATATTTTGTTGTTGCAGAATGTTTCAACCAATCAGTACCTCTTCGAAAGACTTCAACAATTAAGTGAACCCAAATATTCTCCACATAATAGTAAGTATTGAATATTGAATCATTGTTCTATATAAATGACATATTTGATTATAAACATTGGCAGCCTCTTTCGTATTCCTTGGATGCATGCCATTTTTCACATACGGAAACCTTTATTATTAGTCTGAAATATGGTTTTATCAGATCGGTGCGAAATGATAACCAAGCGGAAACCGACGTCACAAAAAATTTGTTAGCTATACTACAAAAAATAGGGTGTAACGTTGGCTATTTGTGTTGTTAGTCAAAGTCAAAATAGGCTTTATCTACTTTCATTTAGTAATATGAATATTACAGTTTTGTAAATCGTTTTGTAAAGGCATATATTAAAGCACTAGTGCTGTAATAGATGCCTTTACAGCACTAGTGCTGTAATGGAAAAAAACGGTTTTATCGAAATTTTGCTGTTAAATAAAACCACACTTTTTAGAAGAATAATTTATTATTAACAATTATAAAATTAATTACCAATTATTAATTAAAATATAACACTTAAGGTTTATTATAAACATTAATAATACACTCTTTACAGTTAGAAATTTATATACCACAAGTGGATGTGATGGAACCCTTTACGTTCTAATTTCCAATCAATAAATCCGTGTCTGACCCCATGATCTTCTTTGCTATTTGTTTCTTATTTTCTAAAGAATTCTCAACGTAGCCTTCTGCCGTAGAAGAGGATTTCCAGCCCCATGACGCTTTAACATCTGCATATCTGCACCACCATCAACTAGAATGGTGGCTGAGGACCTCCTAAAACAATGTCCACTGTATCCTTCGGGATTATTCAATCCAAGTTTTTTTGCAATCTTCTTTGGTATACTTCCAAAATTATTAATTCCGACAGGCTGGGAGGTGCATTTTTCTTTTCCATAGAATACAAAAAACCGCCTGCAAGCATTAAGAGGACGAAGTTTAGCATACTTTCGAAAAATACTTAAACAGTTGACACCGGTCACATTTCCTTCTGTTATAACAAATTCTCGCATAATTTTGGTTTTCAAGAATGGAATCACAATTTTTATATACAAATCATTGTGTTCAATCTTGTCCAACATTAACTTAGCTAGTTCCTCGCGCCGACAAGCCCCAAAAATGCCGATTATAATAACAAGCTTCATAAGTAAATATGTTTCTCTCATCTGCAGTACTAAGAAACTTACATACGTCTTCCTTTGTGAAAACTTTGGACTTTTTGGCCTTGTAACCCTCTGAACTTCTTTTCAAAAATGCGATTAGTTGAGAAAATCTGCTTATATCTTGATTTTTCTTGACTGAAATCATAGTTCTCAACATTAAGTAGTGTAGATGGTTTCTGGAAGCGTTGCTTTACGGAAAAATAACCCAAAAGAATTTTCTCAGACACCTCCTTTATTTTGTTAGCTTTGCACCAATCTTCAAACTTCTGATACTCCAACTCATACCGCGCCTTGGATTTTGTCGGAACTAAACTTGAGATCGCTTGGTTTGCCGCTGCTTCTATATCAGAGGGTAAATTTCCATCAAAATCTCTCATTTTGAAAAACGCTTTTTATATTTTTGAATTTGTTTGACAAAGTTTCGACAGTAACCATGCGAAACAGTTACTATGCGAAAGGTAACATAAAAAACTTGATTAGTGAACTTAATAGCAGGTGCATTTTTATTTTTAAAAATGCCTTTTGCCAAATATTTTTATTCATAGATGAAAGTAGATAAAATGTTGTACAATATTATTGTAAATTCATATTACTACACTCGATGTTTTATTAAACTCGGCTGACGCCTCGTTTGACAACTTTAACATCTCGTGTTGTAATATGAATCTTTACAACACTTATATCGTAAATAACTATTATTGTCATAAGGAACCTCTTTATCGATAAAGCTTTTAGAAATTTAAACTTCTAACAAAATATCACAAAATTAAAATATTATAGTAAAAAATGTAAATAATTTATTAACAGATTATTATCATCAAAATATTTTCCAATAATACATTTTTTTAAATAAACTATTTTTAGGGTGTCCTAGATTAGGATGCATGCTACAGAAATCTCATAAACCATATAAAATATAGAGATATTTAAATTAGAAAAAAATTGCGCCCTAATAAATTTTGCAACATTTTTTTTTCAAATTTAAAAAACTTCGATTCCTTCTAAAGATATTAGGACAAAACCGAATTGTAGCGATTTCGTTTATATTTTTTTCTGATTCTATTTGAAGAGATAAAAAAAATTTTATACAATATGTTTTCTGATCTACAAGTTTATAAAACTAGATTTTTAATTCGACGTTTCATTTTTTTTAAACTATTATTAACTTTGCTTTTTTTAAATAGTCGAGAAAATAATATTCCCCTCCTCCTTTATAATTCAATGATGTATCACACTTGGTATTAATAACACGTTTCGGACTTAAAAACCCATGACAAGAGTACTGATATTTGAATAATTGACTGACCAAATGGACCTGGGTGTCTGTATGACATACGATCTTAAATGGGAGCAACACATAAATGAAATTATGAAGAAGGCCAACACTACAGTATGTTTGGTGTGACGATGTATCAAGGACACGACCCCAGAGGTGTTCTTGCGAGTCTACAATACATATGTAAGACCACCAACCTACTTTGTGGCTTGGTGTCTAAATTTTAAAAAGGATATTGACCTCTGGGAGCGAGTCCAATGAACAGCCACGAAGAGTCCTTTGACTTTTACGCCCTTAAAATCATCACGTTGGAAGAGCGAAGGTGCTGTGATATAAATTTCTTTCATACGGATGCCAACTATCACTTTCGTGGAAATTCTTTGAAATTGACCACTGAACTTACTCATAAACTAACCAGAAAGAAAGAAAAGTAAAATAAGCTGCCAGAAGAGAATGTTACCTCCTTTAGAGGAATCTAGACTTGAATATAAAATAATAACGGTGACAGATATTTTTTTTGTTTTGTTTTTGTTTCTATAAAAGAACGTCATATTGATGACTTTTTAATCTGACCAAGTACAACAAATTTCATATAGCTGTATATTTTAAATAGAAAGTCCAGGGTATTTTTTGTTTTTTAATAATCGCAGTTGCAGATAAGAAAATTTAAATAAGGACAATTCAGTTCTATAAGCAATTGAACAACCCAAAAGGTTGAGTAAAATAAGTTAAAAATCTAGTGTTTCTGTTTTGTATTGCATAAGTATGTATTATAAAGAACATGAGAGAACAAGGACATTGAAAATAATTTTTTTTAATAATGATAATGTATTCCAATTAGTTTACGCATACCCGAGCGCATACCTAATAGAGTAGTAATACCAAGGTATTTTTTATATTTAAATGGGGACCTAGGAAGGGATATTTTTCGTTACTAAGTATAAATTACATATGACATTTTTTTTAGAAATGAAACAGACTTTTTTTAAAGTTAATTATTTCTATTAAATCAACTTGCTAATTTTGCCATGCGTTATAAGCAGTTCATTCAAACTTTCTAATGTGCAACTGCAATGACAAAAATATAAAATTTTTACTTATTTATGATTCAACTTCTTTCTTACAATTAGAAAGTACAGAAAAAAGATAATAAACACAATGTTGTGACTACATACGTAATTGTTACTCTATGAAAATTTCAAGTTTGGCCCAAATAAATGATTGCTTTGGCAACATTTGTAGATTGCATCATTAATAAAAACCATATTTCCTTGAAAAAAAATGTTCAATTTTCCATATTTACACATTAGTTGTGACAACTAATTTTAAAAGCGAGGGTACCATATAAATTTAGTTATCCGTATATAAAATTTCGTTGTGACAACTAAAATTTGTAGGTTGGGTTGGTTAATGTTATTAATTAGTTCAACAGTTCAATAACGACATTTTTTTTTGGTTGTACAAACTAATTTTTGGGTTAAGTCTGATTTCACGAAAATAAATAGTTGTCAGAACCAAATTTTAGTAATCCATACCATGTTATTTTTAAGAGTGCAGGGACAGTTTAAGTTCGCGAATATAAATTTCGACAGTTGACCGGATATCCGCCTACTGCCAAAGCTATAATAATAAACTATGAAAAGGTTATCTTGAAAAGAAATATGAAAATTCAATTGCCCCGGAGAAACGATAGAACACATATGTGGTGCTATGGCACTCAAAGCTTATCTGGGAAGGCATAATCAGGTAGCAAGGATCATCCACACAGAACTTGCTCATAAACTAGGTCTAAAAGAAAACCTCTCACCATACTATCGATAATCACCTGAGCCAGTTCTTGAATCTCCTGAATATCTCTTATACTGGGACATGCCAATAATAACGGATAAAACAGTCCGGATATTTTTCTTATCGAAAAAAATACCAAGAAAGCTTTCATAACCGATATAGATTGCCCACTAACACACAACCTTTCTAAAACCGAATCGGATAAGAAAATTAAGTACTCGAATTTAGCGATAGAGATTTCAAATATATTAAATTCATCATTCCGATCATAATATGGATGGAGGGAGCTATGCCGAAAAATTTCAAGCTCAACTTGGACTTTCAGGTTATTTATACCAACCAATTTACAAAAGCGTCATTCTCCAAACTTGCCATATAGTACGGAAGTTTCTAAACAGTGCAGCCCATTAGTATATTTGTAATTCTCCTTAAATTACGCTTTTCAAATCCAAGTTGTTTCGTGACGAGCCGGAAACTCTGCTTAAAGCATATTTTACCCTTTCGGCTTAACAGCATCAGGAATTTGGATTTAATAAACCGTGTATATTTGATTTTCTGGGCGAACAATATTGTATTTGGAAGGACCAGCTTGGAGTTTACAATTGCGGATTGGCAACTAAACCATTGGACAAAATTAACCCAATTTGTCACATTGTCTATTGGATGCTAAATTTTTTCTAAATCTATTATCTGATATCAACGAATTTTTTTTGCATCGTAAGTTGGTTCGTATTTAAAACAAAATTAATTTTCGTTCTATACCGTATTAAAAATATTTTCTTTTTTGAGAATTGTTATTACCCTGTGGAATATACTAGCAACCATAGCATAGCAGTTGAAATTGGACTGTAACAGTTTATTATATGAACGGCAGTCGAATTTTGGACTTGCATTGTCTTTATTTGTTTATAATCACTACGTTTCAACTGGTAAACATTTCCAGTCGTCTTCCGGTTCTCTTCTTTCTCCATGGCGAATTTAATTGTCGGTGCAAAGTTATTAATGTGATGAAGGAATTCTCTGAGTTCGTCCTCGTTTCCGTTCCAAATAATGAAGGTATCATCCACATATCTTAGCCATATTTTTGGTTTCTTCTTTGCTTGTTTTATTGCTTCGGATTGAAACCATTCCATATAAATGTTGGCGATTATGGACGAGAGAGATAAGCCCATTGGTAGTCCGTCCTCTTGGCTAAAGAATCTGTCTTTTTCTTGAAAATAAGAATTGTTAAGGCAGCATTCCAATAGTTCCATGATGGCATTTGTAGGTAGCGGTGTTCTTTCTTGTAGAGTCAGGTCTTCCTCAAGTCTGCTCCTGATGACCTTAAGTGCATCTTTTATAGGGACGTTGGTGTAAAGACTCTCGACATTAAAGCTGACCAGTTGATCTCCTGGTTGTACTTCCTTTTCTCCTATTATTTGTGCAAAGTGTTGCGAGTTCTTTACAAATGACGTGCTGTTTCCTTGAAGTTTCTGGAGTAGGGGAAGTAAAAATTTACCAGTATTCACCTGAAGATGATTGGAGATGTTTACCAGTTGAAACGTAGTGATTCTAAACAAATAAAGACAATGCAAGTCCAAAATTCTACTGCCGTTCAAGAAACGTCCTTGTCTCCAACCTTTAAACAGACACTAGTTCCTTATATGTTATTAGAAAAATACACGGTTTATCTTAACGCCTATCTCAGCGTCTATCGCACGAGGAAGTAAATTGAGCACGACGCCGTAGGCGGAGTGCTCAAACCTCCGAGCGCAATATTGACAATCCACTCGAGTTGTACACATTTTTTGCAACGACTCAACTTCAGAACTAAAAAATACTAAAAATTAAAAATAATTTTTTAAATAGGCATTATAACTTGTAATTTTAGTTGGCCGCGAACTTGTGAGAAAGCTAATAAAAAACAATTGGACAAATATTCTCTTCGTTGGAAAAGACATGGACCAAATTACATTTTTATCAATTTGGGTCATTTTTATATTTACACAAAATCACTTTGTAGATCTATCTTTCTCTCAATCGACCTTTTGCAGAATAACAGACAAAAAGCGATATATTTAGTAATTAAAATGAACAATTTATTTTTCTTAACCATAGTTATTTTGAATAATTATTCTGCTGAAATGCATAGGAGAAAAAAGGGTTTGTGGTTTTTTTCTTCTTGCATAAGAATTATAACTCCAAAAGTACAACAAAAAAGATGTAGAATTCAATTTAAACAGTTAACAACAATAATATTTCACACTTTTTAAAATATTTTTCGTCAATATCTTTTATACAATAGCGACAAAAAAATTCGTGTTCTTTGGGCACGTCCGCGTTCAAATACCGCTTTTCAAATCTAAGTTGCCTTGTGCCAAGCCAGGAAAGCCATTTAAAGCATATTTGCCTTTTCGCCTTAACAAATCGCAACATCAAGAATTTCGATTTAATGAACCGTGTATATTTGATTTTCTAAGCGAACGATACGACGACGGTGCGGCGTTCGAGAGTTTGAAGTTTAGCAATTATTATTAATCCTCGGCTTCATAAAGTTAAATATCCTTATTTCCGTTAAAAAAGTTTTATTGCTTTAATCTATTTACAAAACTTAGTTTCCATTTTATGGACTTTAAAAACGATTAAATGAAACAGGTCGAAATTCTAACACACACTTAAGTAGGGGAAATGTGCCTGAGTTGGCATACATTTTATAATTATTTTTTAAAACATTGATTTTTGGGATTTGCAGGCTAAAATTTGGTATATGTATAGACGATATACTGCCAATGAAGCTAAAAATTCAAGGGACGTCTAACTCTAAAATATTTTTGGTTACACTATTTTTAAAACTCACCTTGCTATGCCATCTCAGACTGAACAGTTCGGGTGAGATGGCATGCTATGCCATCTCGTCCAAGGGGTAAAAAGGTACTTATTAGACAAAGGCAAATAAAGATATACAATTTACATATTTTTTCATATGCAGTTTAATACCTATTGATAAATACAAAAAATAAACATACCTAAACTTAAGAATACTGTAGCTACATATAGTACCCAAAATAAAAAATAAAGTCAAAAGTATGTTCAACAAGTTGACTTTCTATATTCTAGTCAAAAGTTGTTCTTTTTCCCCCAAATAGTCGTTTTTTGCTTCTACATCAAATTTATTTGTACCCTGGCAGCGTTGTCGTAAGGTTCCGAAAGGCACACTGTAAGTTTTTGATGCTAATAACCAGCCCATTGTGCCGGATTTGACAGCTGTAATTGCTGCTTTGCTCCCATTGGAAGCGATTTCCTTTTCTATGGTATTTCCCAACCATCTTTTACTTCAATCTATTCAATTTTATTATATCAGGGCGAGTTGGCATAATATGCCAACTGGCCCGGTATTATAATATGCCAACTCACCCGAAATCGCTATTTAAAAAATTATACTAATTTACACACAACCACACTAGAATATTAAAACGTTTGTTGCATGAAATTGTAAGGTTAGGTTTACCAATTAAGTTGTATTTGTTAAAATTAAAAATAAACATTAGGAGATATGTGTTTTATGGAAACTAGATAATCTACTTAAAATTTTCTTACCTTCAAAATCGGATTATGTCAATTAATGTTTTTGTTTTTTGTCACACAATACTACAAACAAACAAGTGGCTCTTTTAAACATAGATCAACAAAATGATAAAGTAAATTGCGTCACAAAATGTCCGATAGCCGAAAAAAGGCCAACTCAGCTGGTATGCCAACTCGGGCACATTTCCCCTATACCGATGTAGTAACAACTAAGAATAACCTTTAGGTAAAGTCCCTTTACGATAAATGGTTCTAATTTAATGTTTGCAATAAAATGGGCGCGAAGTGCGGTAGCAAATCCCTAGTATTTATTTTCAGGGATTATAATGATTTCAAGGTAAGATTAAATTAAAATAAGATAATTTTACATGTTTAGAAACCCCCCTATTACCTCGAAAGATTAAATGTCAGTCATTTTTTCTCACGGAAATACTTCTCTGACTTTAAATTATATTGATGTAATATTAATAAAAAAATGTGTTAATAATATTTCCCCAGGGCCTCAATTCTTCATGCAATGGAGCTTATTCCCTTGGGAAGATAATCCGATCGTAATGTCCACAAGGTAATCCCCAAGACCAATTTCTTTTAAATTCTTAAGTTAAACTGGAATTCCAATGGTCTTATGGAAAACATTTCCTACGAAATGTGTTTAAGAATACGAGATCACTATTTTCATGGGGAAAATGGCATATCCACATGGGAAATTTTACTCCCATGAACCAAGAAAAAATGTAATGTATCATGTAATTATTGTAGAAAATACATGTGTTACTGTGCGTGATACAATAAACCGAATATAATTTATATAAATCAGAATAGCGACCGCGAAACAGCACTTCAAAAAGGTGTAGAGTAAGTAAAATGGGAAATTCCGTCCAATTCGGCTCAATTTCGGTGTCGGCCATAGGCGTAGGTATTGTGCATTAAATTATTTATGATAACTAACCAAAGAAAAAAAAAGAAGATAATTTGATATAGAAGGAACTATTAGCTATAGCAAATTTACACAAACATCGTTTTATGAAATATGCCGTGGAAGATATAGTTGTTTGCGTAAGGGTTGAAGCATCTTGATCCGACACTATTTTGTCCGGAATTCCATATGCAGGATAAACGGGTACCAATAGATAATCAAACGGGTTATAAAAATCAAACAAATTATTTATTAAACAATAATATGCAATGCCAAGAATTCGTGCCAAATTCCAAGTATTAAGGAAATTATATATGCTGTTGCAAAAGTGATACAGCACCAAACGGTGGAACCTTTCCAGTTTGTTTATTTTTAATAATTCGTTTTGTGATGTGCCTTTTTAATTGTTTATTGTTGACTACCATCGCCGAGTTATTAAAACTGCTACTACACTAATGTTTATTTGAGCCCTGAAGAAGGTAGAAACCAAACTACCGAAACGTCGAGTTTGTTCACGCATTAATAATAAAGAGATGGTCCAATCTGTTCAAGAAATTTTCTTTCTCAAAAATGTTCTTGTTATCTCCAAAGATAAACAATTGGGCTAGTCACATTACAGAATGATGACAAAACATTTTTTTTCTTTTAGAAAAAAAATATCGCCAAAAATAGTATATTACATAACAAGTGATGAAAGTGATACTTTTCAAACGAGAAGATATGTACCACGAGGCGTCAGCCGAGTGCGGAAATTCTCCGAGTTTTAGAATAATCACTTTCACACGAGTAATGTACACTTTATATCCTACGACCACAAAGACTTATTAAAAGAGCCTTTGGTTTGTGAACAAAAAATTTCAAAAAAAATATCAACACTATTGTTGAAATTAGCATACTTGGGATTATGTTCCGCCTAATATCTGGTTTCATAGTTTGTCAACAGGCTTTTCCTTTATTTGTAGTTTAACTTTTTCATTTTTTCATATTATATATCATAGGAAAAACTAATCCTGGATAGAAGTCAATCTAGATTAATCAGAATGAGAATTTTTAAATTTATTCAAGGAAAAATGCATTAAACATAAATATAAAAAATCCACCCAACAAGAAATATTTCAATTCAAAATAATTCTATACATTATTTAATGTTTTTATAGAAAAAAATGAAATACTCCTGATGGGATTTGAACATGTGGCCTTGCGATCTGTAGGCTAGAGCTCTATTCTCTACGCTATCGATACCAATAAAGATTTGTTGTTTAATACATGACACTATCTTCAGCGCTATTTGTTTTTTCTGGTAATAGATTTCCAGTATATTATTAACATAAGTATTTTATAATTTTAGATGGCGTATTTTCACACTCTAACTCTCAACACACTCGACAAACAAATGATAAATAAGTTAAACACTTTACAATTACTGCTTTCTAGAATTTGTTCTTTTTAATAAAGGGGTGGTCTGTCAAATTGGCACCATATGTTTAAATTAAATAGTGTGAATTGTATTTCAACACTAGTGTTTATAAATCATTTTCTTCAACACGCGTGTGTATTTGGCGCTTTCGAGCCAAGTTAACCGTGCTTTTTTTCTCATTTTCATAGGTGGTCGTAGAAAACCTATATTTTCAAACCATAAAACACCTCTTCGGCAATACAAAAAATTCCTCATCTACATTGGAATTTAATTTTAACTTTAGGAAATTGCTTTAAAATTTACCCTGTCCCGATCTCGAGTCGCCAATTTGTCTATCTTGATCGTTAAATATACACGGTATTTGCATTAGGCGGGACGAGACACGTGTTCCGAAACCCTATTTTTGATTTATTCGATCCGGTTTATTTTAAAGTTTCGACTAGTTGAACGTCAATATGGATTTGTGGAAAGAGCTAGATTTACAAGGAAAGTTATTTTCGTAAACTTTAACAATTTAAAATTTGCTGAAAGTAAATTTTTTTAAAGTTTGAATCAGTAATTTTTTATATTTAAAATAAATAGATATTTATTTGTCGCAAATAATTTGTTATTTTACTAAAGAACCCTTATTGGTTGATCCAAATAATTATTTATTTTATTCAAAAAGGACATTTTTAGAGATGAGCGATACTTTTGTGCCGATGACTTATACCGACGACCTAACTGGTTACCGGTATTAAATTTCACTCTCTATCAAACAATTAAAACAGAAATAGCACTTTCCAAATAAAAAAATATTTTTGTTAATATCATGTGATATAATATAATATAATATAATATATACCACATAATAATATGCGGAGAAGACTTTGAGTTTCTTCATAATAATATTATGTGAAAAAGATTTTGAGCTACTACATAATAATAATGCTGATAAAATTCAGATTCCACCACTCACGCTCGAAATGCGAGAGGAAGAGGTCTCATTAATATATATAACTTGTGCAAGTCGCAAGAGACCTCTATAAGAAAATACTTCCAGAGTCAAATGGGAAAATTCTACAAAAAGTGGTAGCAGCAGATGCTGGATATACAACCCTTAATTTACAGAAAAACGGATTATCTAACATCATCCGCGCGCCTTCAAGTCAACAGCTTGTAACTTGGCAAGAAAAACTCTACATGGCAAATACCATAGGTACTGTACTTCAGAATCAATTCATAGAAAGAGAAATGTCAATAAATTGGTTAAAAAAAAGACAGCTACATGCTGAAACAAAAGGTTTTATAATTTCTATTCAATTGAACGTGTCATTCGAACTCGAAACTATAAAAGGGTCATCTTGAAAAGAAATGTGGAAGATGTGTGCAGAAAATGCAATTGCGCCGAAAAAACGATAGAACTAGTTACGGCGGGTTGTGGCAGCACCATTTTGATAAATGTCTAGGTGGTGCTGGTTGCGGTGCTATGGCACCCAACGCTTACCTGAGGAGACATTATCAAGTGGTCAAGATCATCCACAAAGAACTAGCTGATAAACTAGGTCTAAAAGAAAACCTCCTACCATATTATCAATACTCACCCGAGGCAGTCCTTGAATCCCCTGAATATCTCTTACACTGGGACAGGCTAATAAAAACAGATAGAACAGTACACCACAACAGTTCGGATATTCTTCTTATCGAAAAGACGAGCAAGAAAGCTTTCATAATAGATATAGATTACCCACTAATACACAACCTCTCTAAAACCGAATCGGAGAAAAAAACCAAGTACTCGAATTTGGAGAGAGCAATAAAAAATATGGAAGCTAGAAAAAATAGACATCATTCCGATCATAATATCGGTGGAGGGAGCTATGACGAAAAATGTTAAGGCCAACTTGAAAAAACTTGGCCTTTCAGGTTATTTATACCAACAAATTCAGGAAAACGTTATTCTTCAAACGTGCCATATAAACAGCTGGACAATTGCTTTCGAGCAAGAAAAATTTCGCCTAAATTTAACAGTTAATATTTTCTGAACCAGATATAATATCGACCTACGGTTTTGACTGGTTGATAGATTCATTCCTTGGAAAACATTTGTCAAAATACAGATTTTTTTTTTTGGAAAACCTTGTGAAACCTTATGAAAAGCTTGATTAGGTTCAGTAACAATAGTTGTACCTAAAGTGGCGTACTTATAAACACCTATATGTCTATGGTTTATGAGGATAGTGTTAGAAAGTTAGAAATCAATAAATACATTTTTTCCAAAAATTAAATTAAAAAATTTATCTTTGTTAAAATTTTGTAAACACACTCTATAATATTCCTGTAGTGCGATATGAAAAACTAAAAAATAAGAAAAAATTGACCTCATCTAGGGGCGAGTACTTTCCAATATAAAACAATCGTGAAAAATTGTGAGATACTCATAAACCATAGACATATAGATGTTTATAAGTACGCCACTGTACATCATAACATTTAGGTACAACTATTGTTACTGAACATAATCAAACTTTTCATAAGGTATAATAATCACTCGCAAAGTTTGCACGATACAACGTACAGTGAGATCTAGCTGCCAATAAGTTGAAATAAAGCAAGGTTTTCCAAAAAAATCGGTATTTCTTAAAATATAACAGATATCAAAACTTTGACAAATAACTTTCTTTGCTATGAACCAGTGATTCAATTGACGTAGAGTGAAAAAATTTAAAAATATTATTGTGAAAGTTACACGCCCTTAAGATTGGAGCAAAAATCATCGTCTTCTTTTACACCCTGTATATAAAATATTCTGACAGCTAAAGAAAATTCAACATTGACAAATGTTTTCCAAGGAATGAATCTATCAACCAGTCAAAACCGTAGGTCGATATCATATCTGGTTCAGAAAATATTAACTGTTAAATTTAATCGAAATTTTTCTTGCTCGAAAGCAATTGTCCAGCAGTTTAGTAGGTGTAGGTATAGTATTAGAAGAAGACTTTGAGTTTCCACATAATAATATAAGTTAAGAGACTTTGAGTTTCCATATAATAATTTTAGGTAGGTATGTGGAGAAGACATGAAATTTCTTTTTTCTACCTGTATAATTATTTTAAATATGCCTGAACTTACCAGCAGTGGGTATTTTAGGAGATCCGCCTGGCTAATTAATTTTTTAGATATTTCAATTAGATTTATCCAATTTGTTAATATGTCCATATTAACAATAAAAAAAGGAACCGTAAAAATTGAGCATGTTTCAGTAGTTATTATATTTCTCGTTAATTTTGGTCCCTTGGACTGAAATCCACCCTGTCAAAATATAAACCGACAATTTGTCTATTTTGATCGCCTCGACGTCGTTACACGTTATTTGCATCAGGCCGGCTGACATCCACTTTAAAACACCAAGTTTTGATTAATTCTCCTAATTATTTCGGATTGTCATTTTCATAACCAAGATATTTTCATAGATAAATAGAAATAATAAAATATCATAGTTCCAGACAGAAATACCTTTAATGCGTAGTATTTTTTTAAATGGTTATTGTTGTTTTTGAAACCAAAAATCGATTTCGACAAGGTTACAAAATATGCAGTTGTTAAATTAGTCTCTTATTTTTATTATACTAAACTGCTGGACAATTGCTCTCGAGCAAGAAAAATTTCGCCTAAATTTAACAGTTAATATTTTCTGAACCAGATATGATATCGACCTACGGTTTTGAATGGTTGATAGATTTATCCATTGGGAAACAATTGTCAATGTTGAATTTTCTTTAGCTGTCAGAAAATTTTATATACAGGGTGTTAAAGAAGACAATGATTTTTGCTCCAATTTTAATGGCGTGTAACTTTTACAATAATATTTTTAAATTTTATTACTCTACGTCAATTGAATCACTGGTTCATAGCAAAGAAAGTAATTTGTCAAATTTTTGATATCTGCCATATTTTAAGAAATACCGATTTTTTTGGAAAACCTTGCTTTATTTCAACTTATTAGTAGCAAGATCTCACTATGCGTTGTATCGTGCAAACTTAGCGAGTGATTCTTATACCTTATGAAAAGCTTGATTATGTTCAGTAACAATAGTTGTACCTAAATATTATGACGTACAGTGGCGTGCTTATAAACGCCTATATATCTATGGTTTATAAGTATAGTATTAGAAAGTTAGAAATTAATAAATACAATTTTTTTAAAAATTATATTTAAAAAATTATCTTTGTTAAAATTTTGTAAACACACTGTACAATATACCTGTACTGCGATATGAAAAACTAAAAAATAAGAAAAATATGACCTAATCTAGGGGCGAGTACTTTCCAATATAAAACAATCGTGAAAAATTGTGAGATACTCATAAAACATAGATATATAGGTGTTTAAAAGTACGCCACTGTACATCATAACATTTAGGTACAACTATTGTTACTGAACATAATCAAGCTTTTTATAAGGTATAATAATCACTCGCAAAGTTTGCACGATACAACGCACAGTGAGATCTAGCTACCAATAAGTTAAAATAAAACAAGGTTTTCCAAAAAAATCGGTATTTCTTAAAATATAGCAGATATCAAAAATTTGACCAATTACTTTCCTTGCTATGAACCAGTGATTCCATTGACGTAGAGTGATACAGTTTAAAAATATTATTGTGAAAGTTACACGCCATTAAAATTGGAGCAAAAATCATCGTCTTCTTTAACACCCTGTATATAAAATTTTCTGACAGTTAAAGAAAATCCAATATTGACAATTGTTTCCCAAGGGATGAGTCTAGAGATGACAGCCCGGCCCGTGCAGGCCTCTAGCTCCTAGTGACCTAGTGGAACCTTAAAGCCACGTGACCATGCTCACCCTTGCTGCATACCGAATAAACGATAAATTTTACCACATAAATAAATTATGTAGATCTATCGATAAATCGGAAGGATTGACACCACTGCATCTGGCTTTCTCTCCAACCCATCTAGGACCTTCGCGATAACTAACGATAATTGACGGGTCGTGAAATATTTGCGGCCTCGTTGGGATAACAATCGGGTAATATTAGCGATCAACCGAGGTCCGGTTTAAATCAAAGAAATGCCAAAAATAGTAAATTGATAATATGGGATTGACAACAAAGTTCGAGTTAAAAGTGATTTACCTGGTCATAACTTAATATAATGTATCATAACATAACAAATTTAAAGAAGTAGTCCATACTTGAAGTGAAGTGGCAAGTTTAATGGGGAGAAATAATACTCTAAGTCAACCTTGACTAAAATATATTTGATAAGAAACCTTTATTTTATTGTACTCTACATGTTTTGAACGTATAAACGTTCATCTTAAAGAGAAGTATCGCTTATGTTCAGTGGCGGAACTACCATACAGCAAAAGGTAGCAGTGCGGGGGGCCCTGGGCCCGGGGGCATTCTGCCCTTTTAAAAAACTGCAGCATTTTTTTCTTTAACAATAACAAAAAATTATTTTTTCTTTATTTACACTTATTCTGAATTTCGACATGCGTTCAGAGTTTGTAAGGCTTGTTAGCAAACTAATAAACTAAAACTGTGTAAATGCAAGTAATTTAAAACGGCGTAAACGTAGCCTAATATCACTTTGTCGCGCCGCGATGTTGGCAGGCCGAGTATCGTCTTTGCTGGCAGTAAAGTTGAGGTTCATGGACATTATAAAAGCACTGGATAAAATAATTTTGTGTAGTAATAAGAGAGACGAGCGAACAGAAGCTGATAATATTAAAACAAAAATGACTACATTTGAATTTATTTTTAAAACTATCATACTTGAAAAAATAATGTGTAACGTAAACTTTGCGTCAAAATTACTGCAAGCTCACGATATGGACATTTCAAGAGCTGTAGATGCATTAAAAAAAGTTCATGTTCATTTAAGCAAATTAAGAAATGACTATGACACTGTAAGAGATGAAGCTGTAGAAATGGCTAGAAAATGGAGCATTAGTAGTGAATTTAAGAAAAAAAGACGACCGGTCGCTAAGAGCCTTTATGATGAACTGGCTCTGGACCATCGTTTTGATAGCGACGCAGATGTCTTTCGAATCAATGTATCAAAGTGTTTGACGTAGTTTGTGGAGAACTAAACAATAGATTCATTGGCTTGTTATCATGTTTGTGAAATATTCGAATTTTTAAATCCGAAAACACTAGTTACACTGCCACAAGATCAACTTTTTAAATGCGCAGAAAATTTAATAACCCATTACAAAGATGATATTTCAGAAGAATTACCTATTCAAATAATAAACTTAGTGTCAATTCTTAAAGATGAACTTTCTAAACTTAAATCGGTAAAAGAACTAGCAGAACTATTAATTATTAAATATAGCTCATTAAGATCGAGTTTCAATAGCGTAATTAGTTCGTTACTGTTATATTTAACCATTCCGGAATTCCGGTTACTACAGCAACTGCGAAAAGATCATTTAGCAAACTAAAACTGATTAAAAATTATATGCGCACAACAACAATAGAAGAAAGATAGAGCGGTCTTGCAATTTTGGCTATTGAAGCTGATGAGGCCTCAAAATTGAATTTAAAAGAGGTCATTGGAAACTTTGCAAATGCTAAAAGTTGCCGTAAAGAATTTTAAAATCAGTTATTGTTATTAGTTGTTAGTGTTAAGTAGGTACCTAATAAAAACATACCTTTTTAAAATTTCTGGCGCATAATTTTTTATTTACAAGGGGCCTTTAATTTAATTTTGCGGAGAGGGCCCAATATTTGAAGTTCCGCCCAGTGGCGGCGCCAGGATTTTTGGGATGGGAGGGCACAAATGGGCTCGGTGATTTTTGAGTGGGCACTGCCCAAAATAAAAGTGACTTCTAAAAAAAAAAAAAGGTCGCGGCCTCCCGACGCTCTAGAACGCTATAGGCAGCGACAAACAAAACCTTTCTCTTGTTTTCTAAGTGATGTCTTAAAAAAAAAAGTCATCGTTCTCTTCAAAATACCATACAACCACTCATCAAAACTTTTATAGCCAAGTCCCTTCCAGAACGGATCCATCAATTTTGGGGGGGCACCAGGGTGGGCACTCATGTTTCTAGGGTGGGCCGGTGCTCACCCTGGCCCCCCCCTGGCGCCGCCGCTGGTTCCGTCACTGCTTATGTTGGAATAAATATCAGGAAATTGTGAGTGACACCCGCATAGAGCTTTTGAGAAAGTTAATTTATTAAAGAAAAGTGATGAAGAACGGTAAAAGTAAAAGTACGGGAGAAAAACATACTACCAAGTTCTATAGATAAAGAGTTTATTAACCATTCTCCCATATTTAATATTTGAACTTAAAACCAGGGCCGTAGCCAGAACCAAATTTTTGGTAGGGTTATTTGATTCCTTACCAGGGCCCATATTCTCACGTTGAAATATAATGATATTTGATTTTTAAGGGACGCTGTAGAATTTTTTACATTTTAGAACGACCGACATCCGACATGCTTCATTCATATGGCATGTATTATATTTATTATAAGCAGTGGCGTAGCGTAGCCAGAAAATATGCTCGGGGGGGGGGGGGGGGGACTGAATGGGCGTAAGTAGGACATTTTTTTTGAAGAAAGGAACAGTTGGGACAAATTTCATCAAAATTATTACAATTTGTTTTTGTAAATGATTTTTTTTCCTTTTTTTTTTATTTTCCTAGCTGGCTCTTTATTAAAAAAAAAACATTTTTTATAATTGTAAACAATATGAATATTAGTGTCAATCTAAAATTTTAACATTAGACGTATGTATGACTATAATACGCGATTTTCGGGCTCGATTTTTCATAATTAAAAATATGTAAATATCGCTCTCCACGCCAAAATTGATGATTTTTCAGAAATCATGTATTTTTGGAGCGTAAATCTAGGAGCAGTTTTTAGTGCAAATTCTTAGGTTTTGAAATACTTTTTCTTAAGTGCCGTTTTGTATATTCATAATAAAACATTCTCGTTTCTTCCCGCACTATTTTTTTTTATTATAAATCATTACACTTCTTCAATAAATATTGTTTCAATTAAAATGTTTACTATAATTTTTTTCTTTAAAAATAAATACCTAATTATTTTTTGTTTTTGTTGTAAAAATAATTTATTGCATTGGGTTATATTTTTATTGATTTAAAATAGCTCTAAAAGGGAAAACGGAACAGACAGGGGCAGGACAGGACTCTACCCGTAAGACGAAATTATTTAAATAATATTATTTTATTAAACTTATCAAATAACTTGCAGACATTTTTGACACTTTTTCTATTTCAAAATCTTTTTTACCAGGGCTCAATATTTTTTTACCAGGGCTTCGCCCTGGCCAACCTCCCTCTAGCTACGGCCCTGCTTGAAACTCCGAACTCTAAAAAAACCTGGTTAGGAAATATGAATATAACTTGGAAAAGAAAAGTTTAAGTATCCATTTAGAGTTTAATGGGTTCGTTAATTTATGCCGCTTCCTATTAAAGGCAAAAAACCTTAAACTTTTACATTTTGGAACAATGACACCCAACTTATTAAAAATATGTGCAGTATGTCATTTTAGGCTTATACTTACTAGGGTAAAATGACATAGGTAACCTTTCTATAGAAAAGGTTGAAAATAAAAAAGGAACAAGAGGTTTACTCCAAAAACAAAAGTAAAAGTAAAGTAAACAATAGAAAAATAGTTAGCATACCGAACTAGAACGTAAAAAAGCACTTTAGCCTAAAATGACATAGGTAGGATACATAGGTATGTCATTTTACTCCAAATAATGATTTCTTAGAAAATAGTTTAAAAAATTTAGTTAAAAAGTAAAACAAAAGTTTAATTACATTAAAATAAAGAAAAAAGTCTATTATTTGTTTACCTGCACTAAGCCAACTTAGGCTTATTGCACCTTATCAATTATTACAGCCAAATTAGGTGACCGCACAAATATTTTTTTGGATCGAGAAAAACGACTTTTTGTTATTTCGTCAAGACGCATGCTACCTGCCACGACGAATAACCTTGACTGAGGTGACGGATGAAAAACGATGGCAATTAGACATTTAGGATGGCATTGTCACGTCTTAAAGTAGCAAAGTGGTCGATATGTCATTTTACCCGAGTATGTCATTTTAGGCCAGTTTCCCCTATCTCTGTATCTTACATGGTTTAAGAGATCCCTGTAGAGTGCAGCCTTATCTGGGACACCCTATATCTAAAGATTGTCCATTATATCATAATGCAATTTTATCCTATATCAAAATTCTTTATTTGACCACACCCATTTGTTCATTCTCTTCCTACGAGATGAAGTGTCGACCTGTAACTTGACACCAAATTCGCTTTAGATCTCCGGAAGCGTCGGCATATGGTCTCAAGTGAATAATAAAGGCTCAACTATCCCAGTGTTGATTTATGGATATTACTGCATATTGAGTACCTTTAGAACAGGTAACGAAAAAATTATTGATTTCAAAGCAAATAAAACATAAAGCATAAATAAAATAGATATAAAGTCACGGTCTCATTAAAATTTCATTCAAGTAATTATAAGGTTACACATGTTTCGCTCTATCTGGGTTATTTTTCAAAAAAACTAAGACGTTTCTGGATTCTGGTATAACAAACACGTAATCAGTTTTTACAAACCATTTATTCGAATCAAAACATCAATTCTCGGCACCTGAAAACGTAAACATAAATCATGAATGTTATAAAAGCAAAAAGTTAGATTTACTGGAAAAATTACAGATTACCAAAGCTAAGAAGAGTCCCATCCTTACCTGTGTGAACAAAGCTTTTAATTTTGAGCCGTATTTCATCCTCAACCACATAAACAATTAATTCCATTCATAGACATAATCGCTTGTTTCCTGCCTTTTTTTTTGTGACATTTGACAGTCCTCTCTTTTATTTTTCTTTTCCAGGCACAAATTGACTAAAGCGGGCACTTGTCTCGTGGGTTTCGTTTAGATTAATTTTCGGAATGTTGGTATACTCCCACTACTTGCCATTATCATTTTAAGAATTTCAATATTCGGCCTTATTCAGGAGTCCCTTGTTTATTGGTTATTGAAAAATTTCTAAGAGAAATGGCGGATCCGTATTCTGGTGATCCCTTGGTTATTTCAGTTATCTGTTATTTTACCAAGGTTATTTGAAAATCTGATATCTGAAAATTATCCAATTGTTCCTATTCACAAGGACAAAATTATTCAATAACAGTTTTCTGTTTTTCAATATTTAAAATAGTTGAGGGAACCACTATTTTCGAACTTGGATATTGGTTTCTTTGGGTTTAAAATTTGAAAAATGGCCGATGTATTGAATTTTCCCTTATTAATTAATGCAATAAATAACAAAATCGAAACGTAAGTAGCATTACTTTTCTTTTGAAGAGAAATTTTAATGTAATTTATTTTATATCTTGTAGTATCTGGCACAATCGCCAGTGAAGGCAGACCCGAAATGCTTCAGATCCTATGGACTTACCAGATGGATTATTTCGAAAAATCTATCGGTTTAATAAAGATACATACAGGTACTTACTTAATAAAATCAATCCCCTCTTACCAGATGTGGAAAGGGAAGGACTATCAATCCCAAAACATCTAGTAGTTTTATGTGCACTGCACTTTTATACCCAAGGAAGTTACCAAAAGGGGGTCGGCCAAGATTTTAATTCAGCAATTAGCCAGCCCTCTGTAAGTAGGTGCATAGAGTTGGTAACAGATATTATTATCTCAAATTGTTTTTTCGACGTTCTCTTTTTTGTTACACTGGTAATATCCATGTTTCTTTACAAATACAAAACTCACAGAACAAAACTTTAAAAATTTAAAAGAGAAAGAAATAAGCAAGCAGTAAAGTTAGGTTAATTTGTCGACAGTTTGTACAAAACGAGCCGCAAAAATTAAAATTCCCTAGATAAACCACTGTTGCCAGATTTTTTCTTGTTTAGGTTTCAGATAACAGATTACCAATTTCAATGTGGACACATGAATACCAATAAAATTTAACATTGAAATATTTCAATAACAGATATTGGAACTTGGCAAATTACCAATGACCACCTGAATAAGGCCGAATGTCTGTACTATTTACAATTTTGTATTTTTTAAATGCTTCTTTATTTTTCAAGGTAATTAGGTAAGGTATTTCTTTATTTTCTGTATATACATACAGGGTCCTGCACCTCACCTCCCGTCTTCTATAGCTCACTTACTAATTGAGTTAGCATTTTGATATTTTGCAGACTTAACCTGTATCCTACGGCGCATTTTAGGAAATATTTTTGTTTATACAGGGTGTTCCAAAAAAGTGTGACATCATAAGGATATATTTTTTTGATTACATGCCATAAATATTATTACTTATTTGGATGTATCTTATAGTTGCCTACATACCCTCAAAATTTTAATGAAATCGGCTTAGTATAAAAAAAATAAGCATTTAGAAAAATCAGTTTTGAACCACTGGTTTTAAAAATTAATAAAAAATAAAAATGATGCATCGTTATTAAAATTATACAAAGGTACTTAATAAATAAGGTCGAACAGTCTCGTTAACCAAGTTACGAATACGAAAATACAAATTTTACAGGGTGTCCAAAGTTTAGTGTCAAACTCTGCAAACTTTAAATCAATTTATTTTTCTTATTTCAAATTGGAACCCCTGTATATTATTATATCACCGTTTTTCATCTAATCTACAATTTTAATGCTCCGTTAAGGTGATATCCACTAGTTTCTTCTTTTTTCATTTATTCTTTTGAAGATGAATGCTTCTGCATTCGAAACATGTAGTGAATTTTTTTAAATCAAAAATATTTCATTAATGTAACACTGGAGGAAGACTTTGTGTCCTTATTTCTTTCCATTATTTTGGGTGGTTGGCAAAGGTGACATTTTGCCAACCAAAAAAATCCCGCTAATCAATTTTTCATGGCCTAAAATCTCGGCACTGGCTGAAGCCTTTAATCGGATTTTCAATTCTCTGGAAAGAATTATATTTTTCTACTCCCACATGGAAATTTGCTGTTTCCTTTACACTTAGTTAGGTTATGAAACTGAACAATCACAGTAGTCAATTACAGAGAAGCCAAATTTACATGTTGTAAATTCGTTTTCTGACAGTTGAGAAAAGTTAGGTTAACAATATGCTTCAAAATATGCAAATCTGTTGTGGGATATGTTCTTTTTAAATTTAAATCAAAACATTTATCCCAGAGTCTATGTAGGACACAATATTTTCCTAAAGAGTACACTAAATGGTGCAAAAGTTGAAGGTATAATAACAAAATTAATACCAAAATATATTATTGTTATTTTCTGCCAAACTAAATATTTGCACACAGACGCACTTTCTTATTTCAAAAATATCTTTATTTCCACTCACTTCCAGACAATTACTACAAGCTTTGCATAAAATGTACTATATACCTACCAAATAAACGTTTTCTTACTAACCTTGGTTATTGTTTTCCATATAAATAATATATTTTTATAAATATTTGTGCACGGGGATATTTTCCGATATATTTTGAACGGGGATCCAACCCCAATTGATCTTAAAACTTTTATTATACGCAACAAACATAGAAAATTAACTGGTAATTCTTCCTTAAATGGTGGAACATAAAGATAACTCGACAAAACAGACGAAACTATAAGATTTCTAGAAAAAAAATCCCTTTTTTACTAAAATGTTTAAGGTTATGTTATTTCTGTTTACACTATGGCCACTTCTCTTTCCACGTTAACAGTGTTGCTAGTTTTTAAATTGGCGATTATTTTGAAAGATTTGACCATAACGAACGTTTAAAATTCATATTAATGCACAAAATCCTTTTTTAACTGTTTAAAACGAATTCTACAGCTATTTTGTTGTACTTTCGGAGTTATAATTACGCAAGCAGAAATAAACCCGAAAAACCTATTTTTCTTCTGTGCATTTCAGTAAAATTATTATTGATCAAATTACCTGGCTGAGAAAATAAATGGTTCGTTTTTATTAATACATAATATATCGCTTTTTGTCTGTTATTCTGCAAAAAGCCGAATGTGAGAAAGATAGATATATTCAAAAGTGAGTTTATATAAATATAAGAACTTACCCAAATCGATAAATATGTTACAGTGTAATTTGGTCCTTGGGTTTGCCATCAAAATTAATTTTTGTTCAATTGTTTCTTATTATTTTTCTCACAAGTTCATGGCCAACTTAAAAGACAAGTTATGATGCCTAATTTAAATAATTTTTTAAAATTCTTAGCATGAAGGTCGGCAATTAAGTCGTAGAAAAAATATACTGTACAACTCGAGTGGGGATTGTCCATATTGCGCTCGGAAGGTTGAGCACGCCGCCTACGGCATCGTGTTCAATTTCTTCCTCGTGCGATATGGACATCATATCCACTCTTGTTGCACAAACTGCTATTACCGTGCTGAATATGAAACAAATTTTTACAAAATTGCTTGTGTGGATTCCGAGAAAATCACGTTTGAAATATCGTTCAACGGGATTTTGTTGGTTGGCAAAATGTCACTAAAATCTGACCATTGCGAGGTCAATTTAACCCCTTAACGTGAATATGGGCTATTGAGAAAAATGCAGGGGACACGGGTCTCGTTTCAATAATGTCACTAAATTTATTTAAATTTAGAAATAAAATTAACAAAACTTTTTGGCATCACTTGTACAAATGCCGTTAATCACACGGTTACGCGTTGTGCGCTTCCGCGCTTTATTTATGACAGTTTTTTTTCTTTCCATGATTTTCTCGCCTCGCAAAATAAATGTTACATTTATGTTAATTTCATGTAATAAAGAAAAGCATGGAAATAAATATTAGTACAGAGAGGCTACTGTTTATTTTGGATGTACGATATAGAATTGTATAATACTCTTATAAGCAGAGTCAATATAGCGGAAATAGCAGTTTGTCTACTCTCCCACATGGAAATTTGTTGTTTTATCTACACTTAAGTGATGAGCAAAGTACGCTATTCCAGTTAACTGTACGGGAAAATTTCATATTCTTACTGTTAAGTACAGCGCAGTGTTGCCACCTTTAAAAATAAAATTTGTTAGGAAAAATTTCGCGAATGCACACAATACGGAAATAGTTATTTACGATATAAGTGTTGAAAAGATTCATATTACAACACGAGATGTTAAAGTTGTCAAAGAAGGCGTCAGCCGAGTTTAATAAAACATCGAGTGTAGTAATATGAATTTACAACAAGAATATTGTACAAAATTTTATCTACTTTCATCTATGAATAAAAATATTTGGCAAAAGGCATTTTTAAATAAAAATGCACCTGCTATTAAGTTTACTAATCAAGTTTTTTATGTTACCTTTCGCATAGTTACTGTTTCGCATGGTTACTGTCGAAACTTTGTCAACAAATACAAAAATATAAAAAGCGTTTTTCAAAATGAGCGATTCTGATGGAAGTTTACCCTCCGATATAGAAGCAGCGGCAAACGAAGCGATCTCAAGTTTAGTTCCGACAACATCCAAGGCGCGGTATGAATTGGATTATCAGAAGTTTAAAGATTGGTGCGAAGCTAACAAAATAAAGGAGGTGTCTGAGAAAATCCTTTTGGGTTATTTCTCTGTAAAGCAACGCTCCCAGAAACCATCTACACTATGGACTCACTACTCAATGTTGAGAACTATGATTTCAGTCAAGAAAAATCAAGATATAAGCAGATTTTCTCAACTAATCCCATTTTTGAAAGGAAGTTCAGAGGATTACAAGGCCAAAAAGTCCAAAGATTTCACAAAGGAAGACGTATGTAAGTTTGTTAGTACTGCAGATGATCAAACATATTTACTTATGAAGGTGTTTATGATAATCGGTATTTTTGGGGCTTGTCGGCGCGAAGAACTAGCTAAGTTAATGTTGGATAATATTGAACACAATAATTTGTATATAAAAATTGTGATTCCATTCTTGAAACCCAAAATTATGCGAGAATTTGTTATAACAGAAGGAAATGTGACAGGTGTCAACTGTTTAAGTATTTTTCGAAAGTATGCTAAACTTCGTCCTCTTAATGCAACTACAGGCGGTTTTTTGTATTCTATGGAAAAGGAAAATGCACCTCCCAGCCTGTCGGAATTAATAGTTTTGGAAGTATACCAAACAAGATTTCAACAAAACTTGGATTGAATAATCCCGAAGGATACAGTGGACATTGTTTTAGGAGGTCCTCAGCCACCATTCTAGTTGATGGTGGTGCAGATATGCAGATGTTAAAGCGTCATGGGGGCTGAAAATCCTCTTCTACGGCAGAAGGCTACGTTGAGAATTCTTTAGAAAATAAGAAACAAATAGCAAAGAAGATCATGTGGTCAGACACGGATTTAATGATTGAAAATTCGAACGTAAAGGGCTCCATCACATCCACTTCTGGTATACAAATTTCTAACTGTAAAAAGTGTATTATTAATGTTTATAATAAACCTTAAGTGTTATATTTTAATTAATAATTGGTAATTAATTTTATAATTGTTAATAATAAATCATTCTTCTAAAAAGTGTGGTTTTATTTAACAGCAAAATTTTAATAAAACTTTTTTTTCATTACAGCACTAGTGGTGTAAAATTAATTTCATGTAGCCCTATTATTAAGTTGGTTTTACTATAATTTGTAATAATGATCCCGTGGCCAAGACGGTAAAACGCCGAACTTTGGATTCAATGATCGTGACATAAGGTTCGTAAGTTTGGTCGTAGAAAAAACATACTGTTCAACTCGAGTGGATATGATGTCTATATCTCACGAGGAAGTAAATTGAGCACGACGCCATAGGCGGAGGGCTCGAACTTCCGAGTGTGTGTGTTGTAGAAACTACTATTGTACAATAAGAGTGAATATAATGTTCATATCATACAAGGAACCAGTGGCGCACCCTGGACTAAATCCTGGGAACAATATATCTAAAATACTAAAATTTACCTTAATAAAAGAGGGGGAGGGAAAAACCAAGCTGCTGAAAATTAAAAAAAAAATCATAGTATACAAATCACACTTATATAACCAAATCTTCTTCGTCATCCGTATCGCCAGGGTCTCTTATAATTTTGTCTGTTTTATCGGGTTATCTTTATGTTCCACCATTTAAGGAAGAATAACCAGTTAATTTTCTATGTTTGTTGCGTATAATAAACGTTTTAAGATCATTTGGGGTTCGATCCCCGTTCAAAATATATCGGAAAATATCCCCGTGCACAAATATTTATAATAATATATTATTTATATGGAAAAAATAACCAAGGTTAGTACGAAAACGTTCATTTGGTAGATATATAATACATTTTATGCAAAGCTTGTAGTCATTGTCTGGAAATGAGTGAAAATAAAGATATTTTTGAAATAAGAAAGTGCGTCTGTGCGCAAATCTTTAGTTCGGTCAGAAAATAACAATAATTTGGTATTAATTTTGTTATTATATACCTTCAATTTTTGCACCATTTCGTGTACTCTTTAGGAAAATATTGTGTATATATAGACTCTGGGATAAATGTTTTGATTTAAATTTAAAAAGAACAAATCATCTGACAGATTTTCATATTATTGATGAAGCATATTGTTAACCTAACTTCTCTCAACTGTCAGAAAACGAATTTACAACATGTAAATTTGGCTTCTCTGTAATTGGCTACTGTGATTGGTCAGTTTCATAACCTTACTAGTATAGATATAAAATTTTGCCGCACAGTTAAGTGGAATAGCCTACTTTACCCGCCACTTAAGTGTAAAGGAAACAACAAATTTCCATGTGGGAGTAGAAAAATGTATTTATCACATAAATTCCCTTAACAATTCCGTGCCCAAATTATTTTGTGGTGTGCCATTGATTCGCCATTCTTGGCCTAGATGTTACTCTACTACTAGAATTTTGCTGTTCCAGTTTTTTTTCAGTACGATGATACAGGAGGTTCCATTTAAGATATCGTTGGGTGGTGGGAGCAGACCGCACTATAGAAGTAAGTTGTTGGAGGGTTAGGAAGAGACTAAGATAGTCTAGAGTCTAGATAATTTGTACTATATTTAAGCTGTATTGAGAATTTGGTATCGAAACGCAAGAACTATAGATACAGACGGTATATCGGCATTAACTAAAGTTTAAATCATTTAATTTTTCTTCAAACGATATAAGTGATAATTTATGTGACGTATCTCAATGACATTAAATTTCATTTATATGGCAAGGAATTTAAGTACTTATACGTATAAATACATTATATTGAAATATTAATTTTGATAGATACCAAATAAGTACGTTTCCATGATAACGATACCAAAAAGGGAATATATCGTGAAATAAGTTAAAAATTCAATCTTGTTATTTATGTTCATTAAAAATTCGTTTTCTTTTATTTAATTTATAATATGACGCACGTTTGAAGAAAAAAAAGTATATGATATTCGGAGAATATCACTACGTTCGTCAGACAACTTTTCCACGCTCAGCACATAAAGTAACTCTTATTCTTCTAATATCATAATGTACTATTATTAATGGAATAATTGAAAATCCACATATCTGGAAATAGATTTCTTACTAAACATAGAATGACGTGTTTTTCAACCGATAGAAAAACCTCGGGGGTATCGCATGACTGAGGATCGTGGTTCGGAACCCACGTTAAGCTGTAGTTCCCTTCGCGAATGGCCCTGGCAGCGAACGAAGAGGAAAAAATTACACAAAAAAAATTAATTTCGACGACGGTAATTAGGCATTATTTTTTAAAATTAGCGTAAGCACTCGCAAGATTATTAGCAAAATTTCGCAGAACCGATAAATTTCCGAAATAAATTACGTCTATAAAACCGCTATAAACTAAAATTCGAAAATAGATAAATATCAAAAATTAAATCTTCTTTGACATGGTACAAAATCGCGTAACTTCAACATGCGGATTACACAAAGTCCGCCGCGTTATTTATAACCATTAAAACAGGGATTTCGCTGTTTTGATATCGTTTATTTTCGGAGATGCGACATTTATTTTGCCTTTTGCACCAGACGAAAGAAATAAAGAAAATCGTCGGTAATAAATATACACGTGGAGTATTATTTCCGAAATAGAACGGCCCCTTACGGACAATTTGCTCTTACTTTTTGCTGATCCAATCGCGACCAGCTGTATGAAAATATCCTATAAATTTGCATTTTTAAGTTACTTTTAATTTTTTCTTTCCACCAAATATTTAAAAGAAATTCTTACAAATGTTACAAAATTACAAGCCTTATAAAGTCTTCTAAAAACACATTATTGAACAAAATCTTAGAGTGTTGTGTGTGATGCAGTGCAGTTATAAAAGGAAATCTAAAATATCATTTGTGCAGTTTAAATTTATCACTGATGACAACATCTCAATTTTGAAGAAATTTGTTTCCAATTTTGATATAATGGCGCCATTTTTGTCTGTCTGAAATAGGGTTACTCTGCAGTGGCGTATATAGGGGGGGAGGGTGCCGGGCTGCAGCCGCCCCTCCCTCCCCCCCCCCCCCCCTCCCCTGAGCCTTGGAGCTCGGGTTTAAATGTCTTTCGTCTCACGGTTGGACTCTTAATTGAAATTTTTAAATAATGTATTCTTGGCTTAGATTACAAAGGTCTTGTAAGAAAACGTTTAGTTTTTAAACTTTTCCTTCAAAAAGGCCTGTTTTACATAGAGATTAAGGTTTCGGACGCATATCGTTTTAGTTAATGATTTATGATGCAATTTTAAAGGAAAATGAGTTAAAAAAATAATATTTTATAGTATTTTTCTATTATACTTGTCTGTTCTATTTTTCCTTTGTTAGAGCTATCTTAAATCAACAAAAATATAACCCAATGCAATAAAATATTTTTACAAAAAAAAAATTAGGTATTTATTTTTAAAAAGAAAAATTAAAGTAAATATTTTAATTGAAAGCTTTTTTATGGAAGAAGTGTGATAATTTATAATTAAAAAAAAATTGTTCGGGAAGAAACGAGAATGCTTTATTATAAATATACAAAACGGCACTTAAGAAGGAGTATTTCAAGACCTAATTATTTGCACCAAAAACTGCTCTTAGATGTACGCTCCTAAAATACATGATTTTTGAAAAAATCATCAATTTTGGCGTGGTGAGCGATATTTATTTAATTTTAATCATGAAAAACCGAGCCCGAAAAACGCTGGTTAGAGTCATACATACGTCTTATGTTAAAATTTTGGATTGACACCAATATTCATACTTTTCACAATTATAAAAAGCCAGCTAGGAATATCAAAAAAAAAAACATTTACAAAATAAATTTAATCCAAACATGCAGAGGGGGAGAGGTAATTATTTAACTTTCGAAATTTGGTAGCTGTTAACTGTTGGGAATTTTGGGCGTGGCCCCGAAAATTTTTCGTCTGCGGCGCTTTTCCACCTTCTTCACTATGTACAGTAACATAAAAACATGTAGTCCCAAATGTCCCTTTCTCCAGAAAAAAAAATGTCCTACTTACGCCCACTGAGCCTGCCCCCCTCACCTCCCCCCCCCCGGAGCATTTTTTTTGGCTACGCCACTGTTACTCTGTATTCAATATTTATTGTTATACCTCATGTTTATAAATAGATTTAAATGAATAAAACTTTAGTGAAATGCCGATATATCGATATTTCTTGCGTTTTGATATCAAATTTTCAATACTGCTGAGATGTAGTACGAACTATGACTCAAGACTACCTTACTTAGTTATTCAGTGCGGTCTGGTCCCACCGCCCAACTATATCTGAAATGAAGCCTCCTCTACCATCGGGCCCAAAAACAATGGAATAGACAAATTTTAGTAGTAGAGTAGCATCTAGGCTAGGGACAAGGGCGTCGATAAGGGGGGGGGGGGATGGGATAATCCCCCCCCCCCCCCCCCCAAGATTGACAAAAAGTGTTTTGCCTACACTTGACGAAAGAAAACAAAAGTGTATTATCACCAATTTTATTAATTAATTAAAAATACATAATTATATTTTATTAATTTAATTACAATATTTCGATAGCTAATACGCATATAATACTATGCAACCATCAATACGTGTGACGTAAATGAATAATGCAGAAATAAAGTATGTGTTGCGGAGAACCTCAATATGCCAAGGGGCAAAGGCATACAAACAATAAAAATGTTTTGAAAATTTATCTTGTTAATTTGTTACCCCCCCCCCCTCCCCAAAAAGAAAAAATTATCGACGCCCTTGGCTAGGGATGGTGAACCAATGGCACGCGTGCCATTGCAGGCACGCGGCAAAATAATTTTGACAAGACATTAATTAAGAAATTTATGTGATAAATACATATTTATTTATACTTTTACCACGACAAAATTAAATATTTTTTCAGAAATGATAGGGTAAGGTTGCTTATATCGTACCACTTTTTGGTTTTAATTTTTTATCTTATAAACTGATAAATGAAATGTATATTTTTTGGTTTAAAACAATAGATCGGTCTATTGGACACCTAACTGCAATTTTTAGAATATTATTTTTTATTTAATTTATAAAAAACAGCTGTTTTTGTAAGGAATAGCAAATGGTACGATTTAAGAAACTGGTTTCCTAAATCGTACCACAGTGTTCTTTTGGTGTATATTAAATAAGAATGAGTACAGTTTGTTGTAAAGACAACAAATTACACAAAATTATTGTTTATATTAAGTATTTTACAAAAAAAAAACATAAAAAAAATTTATTACACCTTTGAAAATAATTTTAAATGTACCTACAAACAAAAGTCGAACATGTAGTCCTTATTAAGACGTGTCACGTTGGAACACTATTCATGTGCGTGTGTGGTACGATTTAGGAAACTGTCAATCAAAATAATAAATAATACAATTCTAACCTCAATATAATATATCTAAGATTAAATTCAATTTTTGCAAAATTACAAGAACTTTCCAGGCTATGCTACTAAAAAAAAATATCTGTATAAATACTAATTACCAATGAGATATAGCCTTGCAAAAAATTAACATGAAAATAGCCGAATTATTTTAACTTGCTTTTCCCGCTTAGCGAGACACAATCGGTGCAAAACGATTATACTATGCAACTGGCACTAGTTAGACACTACAACAACGTCTGATAGATGTCGTATAATTTATCGTCTAATATGAAAACTTGTAGTGGTACGCTTTAGGCAACGGTACGATTTTGGCAACTTTACCCTACATTTTGGGGCGTAGATTACGAATCTGAACCCCGTTTTTCTCGAATACGCTCAGTTTTGCTTCCTATAGTACCATTTTGTAGAGGCCACGTTTTGGGTGCATAATGGCAGCAATTTGGTTCTTCTTGGTCACTATTTATTTTATTGTTAATAGTAACATTTACCCTTCATTTTTAAAAAAGCAGAAAATAACTAATTTTCTGGGTTCTTTAATTAAAATGTTTACTTAAAATAATCAATATTCTAGAATTAAAATAGGATAGTTGTCATTTGCTTTTGAACTGTCCCCAATCAGCGAACGAAGAGCTAAAAAGCCTAATATTTCGAAAGAGTGGCAAGAAATGACAACCTGACATGCATACATTTTGAAAGAACGCAGACACAAAGTCTCGGCCTCAAATAAATTTGTCGTGTGTTTATTTTTGTTACATGTTTCGCCTTAAACTGGCATCATCAGACCTTAGAAACAGTTATAAAAATTTAAATTAATTTCAAAAACAATATAAGTATATCACAATAACATAACACGGTGCTGCAAATTCGTGTGCGTACAAAGGGATCTCGAAAACGGTAACAGATATGAGGATGGTTAAAATGAGCCAAAGTTGCGTATTTTGCGGCCTAATAAATTGGTGAAAGCAAATTGCAAATATTCCGAATGTCTTGGGAGATATTGTTCGAATACCTTCGGAGATATCCAAAAAAAAAACGAAATTTTTTGTTTTTGGTTTTTAATTTTTTGCGCCTTCATTTTTGACTTTTGACTATGTTCTACAAGATGGCGTTATTAGCTTTCAAGCTCGATGTTTCGTCTTTAGATACGAACCTCAAGTCAATTTTTTTAATGCTAACCTGGGATTTTAAATACAGTTTTAGGCAGGGGCGGTTCTAGACCCAAAATATTGGGGGGGCACCACATTGGCGTAGCCAGAAAATATGCTCGAGTGGGGGGGGGGGGGGGTCTGGGTAGGCGTAAGTAGGACAATTTTTTTCTGAAGAGAGGGATAGTCGGGACTATATGTATTCCAGGGTATTGTACCTAACGAAGAGGGTGGAAAAGCGCCGCAGGCGAAAAATTTTCGGGGCCACGCTCAAAGTTCGTTTAAAATTCACCTAACTACTATCAAATTTTGAAAATTAAATTATTACCTCTCCCCCTTTGCATGGTTGGATAAAAAAAAATTTTTTTAATGTTTTTTTTTTGATATTCCTAGCTGACTCTTTATTTAAAAAAAATACGTATTTTATAATTTTAAAAAATATGAATATTGGTGTCAATTCAAAATTTTAACATAAGACGTATGTATGACTCTAACCAGCGTTTTCCGGGCTCGGTTTTTCATGATTAAAAAAAAAGTAAATAACGCTCACCACACCAAAATTGATGATTTTTTCAGAAATCATGTATTTTAGGAGCGTAGATCTAAGAGCAGTTTTTGGTGCAAATGCTTAGATTTGGAAATACTCCTTCTTAAGTGCGGTATATTTATATTCCTAATAAAGCATTCTCTTTTCATCCCGCACTATTTTTTTATTATAAATTATCACACTTCTTCCATAAAAAATGTTCCAATTGAAATTTAATTTTTCTCTTAAGAAATAAATACCTAATTGTTTTTGTTGTAAAAATATTTTATTGCATTGGGTTATATTTTTGTTTTTTTAATATAGCTCTAAAAAAGGGAAAACGAAACAGACAAGTATATAATAGAAAAATTCTATAAAATATTATTCTTTTTACTTTTTATTCGTTTTCCTTTAAAATTGCATCAAAAATCAATAACTAAAACGATATGCGTGTGAAACCTTAATCTCTATATAAAACAGGACTTTTAGAAGGAAAAGTTTAAAAGCTAAACGTTTCCTACAAGACCTTTGTAATCTAAGCCAAGAATACATTATTTAAAGATTTAAATTAAGAGTCCATGCGTGAGATGAAAATGCAGCCCGGTAGCCCCCCCCCCCCCCCCCCTATATACGCCACTGGGCGCAGCCACAATTTTTGGTAGCCTTCGCAAGCCCAAAATTTTTTAGGATCATGCTCAAATTGTATCAAATTATGTAAATAATAAAGCACCCGGAATTTTTTTTATCAGTGGCATAAATTTTATAGTTTTTTTCAGAAATATTGGGGGGTCCTGGGCCCCCTAGGCCCTCCCGTAGCCCCGCCCCTGGTTTTAAGGACTTCTAAGCTTTAAAAATGTATTACAATTTAAAGGTTCTTAAAATTTTTTAACGTTTTGTCATCCAATAGCAGATTTTTTTAAATTATATTTTTATATAGATATATACTGTCCTGAATATTTAGAACCTTACTAAAAATAAATTGTGATTAGAAAAATTCATCAATTTTTATTGAATGACTATGAATTACATATATTTAATACTTTATAGGAAAAAAGACCCGAAATATCGGCCACAAATATTTTTTTGTCTATTTATATGCGTTACGTTTCTCCTGAACCTGGCTTCATCAGACCTTATAAACAGTTTAAAAAATGAAAAATTGTCTTTGAAACAAACACGTCATAGTAACATAACTAGACTGATGTAACCACGAGCCGGCACTGAACTATAGTAAATCGTATGTCCCAATTTGAGGAAATTCAAAAACAGCCGAGGGCTAAAACAATGAATATATTTTACATGTGGGGATCAATTCGTTAGAAAACCCTGTATCAAAACAGAGAAACTCGATTTTTAAACATTACAAAACTAGATTTATCTTACAATTTATTGAAAATCAATCGGGCTTACATTAAAAAAGACAAAAGGATATTCCGATTCTTCTCAAACGATTAATTTTTATCGTGTTTGCAAGTCGATTTATTTTTATGTTAGATTATGCTGTTTTAAATAAATAAAATTGACGCCAATCAATAAAATAGGGCGTGGTATTTCAGAAAAAAATTATTATTTCATAAGCCGCATGCGGAACAAGATCACAATCTAGGTCACTATTACGTATGTACCATGATGTATAAATTTTATTTCGTAGTAAGTATTTACCACTGACCTATACTGTGGATTCGCAAAGGTTAAAACTAGAAGGGGCAAATTCATGGCCTCGCGCAGTGGCGTATTTAGCCCCCCCCCACCCCTCCCCCCCCCCTCCCCCCGCGGCGCTTTTCTACATTTGTGTTTTCACAAAGTTTTAGAAAATATAATTTTATTACAATTTTTTTCTACTCCCACATGGAAATTTGCTGCTTCCTTTACACTTAGGTGACGAGAAAAGTAGACTATTCCAGTTAACTGTACGATAAAATTTAACAAATATGCTGCACAATGTTGCAACCTTTAAAAATAAAATTTCCCATTTCTATAGAAACATTTCAAGAATGCAAACAATATGGAAATAGTAGTTTGTACAACAAGAGTGGATATGATATCTATATCATACGAGAAGGTAAATAAACTTTCGAGTGCGATATAGACAATCCACTCGAGTTGAACAGTATATTTTTTCTACGACCTTATGCTAAAAAATGTTAAAAAAAAGTTTGTAGGTTGCCGGGCTCGAACTCACGACCATTGGTTTCATAGTCAAACGCTCTAACGTCTGGACTTGAAGCGTTTAGTTAATTATCGTAAAACCAACTGATAAATGATGCAACATGAAATTATTTTCTATGCACATTCAGCAAGTTGCATTATTGATAAATCTATTATAAATGCGTCTAGATTTTATTATATTGAACAAATTAATAACAAATTGTACCATATGCATTTAAATTATATAATTTAGTGTCTTGAAAAAGAAGGTGCCTCAGTAAAAATAATATACTGTGATTGGTCAGTACTTTTAAGAACAACAATGGCTTCTCTGTAATGTAATTGACTACTGTGATTGGTCAGTTTCATTACCTATCTAGGATTGTTATAAAATTTTGCCGCACAGTTAACTGGAATAGCTTTTTACCCGCCACTTAAGTGTAAAGGAAACAGCAAATTTCCATGTGGAAGTAGAAAAAAATATTTTTTTAGCAGATCACAACCACAAGTGATTCTAAAGAATACTACTACTACTACTGTGCGTAAAGATTTCCCTTTTCCCTTTGGAGACAGCTCTGAACTATCATCCCTCAGTGCTTTGTTCACACGAATACAGAAATTTCTCATTAGTTGACAACATTGTAATAAAAATTATATTTCTCTGTGGCATTCTTAAAAGTACTGACCAATCACAGTTTATTATATTTACTGAGGCTCCGCCTCCTTTTTCAAGACACTAATTTATATGTATACGGTACAGTATATTAATAATTTGTTCAATATAACAAAATCTAAACGCATCCATAATAGATTTATCAATAATGCCCACTTGCTGAATATGCATAGAAAATTAATTTCATGTAGCATCATTATTGAGTTGGTTTTACCATAATTTCTTAAATGATTCCGTAGTCGAGGCCGTAGAGCGTTGAACTTTGGATTCAATGGTCGGGAGTTCGATCAAGCAAACTTTTTTTGATGATTTTTTAGCATAAGGTTCGTAAGTTTGGTCGTAGAAAAAATATACTGTTCAACTCGAGTGGATTGTCTATATCGCACTCGAAAATTTTATTTACTTATTCGTGAGTTATAGACATCATATCCACTCTTGTTGTAAATATATTTTTCTTTTATTTCAAGAGATTTATGAAATGATGCTTTCTTTGCCAGAAGTTTTAAGTAATAAATAAACACGTATAATTATTCCCGGAATAGAAAGGCACTTTACGGATAATTTACTCTTTCTCTTTGCTAAATTCGACGCAAAAACTACAAATGCCTTTATGGCCAGATTTATAATTCTTTCCCTCGCATTAAAAAAGTCTTTAATTATCTTTATTGCCATATAGATTTTTCAGTTTTTTGTTAAATTTAATGGTAATGTTAAGGTTCCCTTCAGAACAAGAGGAAGTAACATTAATTTAAAATTTTAATATGCATAGTATAAAAAAAATGTATTATAAAATTATTTATTTTTCCACTTTAAGTAGTATTTATTTAGTGTTCCGTCTTAACTTTAGAGAAACAGTATTTCTTTTAAACTAAGGCGGTAGAGGGTACACAATATATTTTTAATTGAATACACAAATTGAATCAAAAAAAAATAAGTCACAAGCTCCTTTAAGATACGGTAACTGCGTAGCCAAATTATTTCTGATCTAGCCTCTAAAATTGACTTCTGTAAGACGCCAAAAGATTTTAAATTTAGAAAAAATTTCTTTACATAAAGACTTCCTATTAATATTATGTAAAAAAATTGTTAAAAATGAATACAAATTTTGTTCAATATTTTCTTTAATAATAATTAAATAAATAAAATAAATAAATAAATAAAGCCTTTATTAAATACAACAATCATAAAAAAAAATGTTAGATGACGGCGAGATCTAGCACTGCTAACAGTCTTAAAAAAATAAATATTTAAGCAAATATAAAAATAAAATAACAATCATAAAAAAAGTGAAAATTAAAAGTTATTAACTTCTTACTAGGGCAAATACCAGCCCCGTACTGACATTGTCAGTGCGCACGTCCTAGCTAGTAAATAATTAGAGCAAAATGTAAATAAGTGAGAATTGTGACAATATGTAATTAACAAAAAGGCAAACAAATAAAGGAAATTTTTAAATAGATTAAAAAAAAATAACAACACTATGTATTTTAAAGAAAGGAAGTTATACAAGTTATAAGCATACAATTATAGTAATAGGAGTAGAGATAACATTATAAGGATCTTTTGACGGCCTTCTTAAAGCTCGCCACCGCGGTAAGCGACTTTACACCTGGTTGCAGAGAATTATTACGGCATTATAAGTAAAAGAACGCTGGAACTGTCCGGTTCTGTGCTTTGGAACACTAAACCTTTGGCAGTGACGTGTAAATCTATCGTCAATACCACTCCCACGAATTAGTTTTTTAAAGAGATATTCTGGATTATTAGTTAAAACAATTTTGTGCATTAAAGTGGCTAAATGCAAAGAAAATCTCTTTCCTAAATTCAGCCACCCTGAAGCATCAAATAGTGGAGTCACATGATCATATTTTCGAAAATTGTACGAGAACTTTAAGCAAGCATTTTGCAATTTTTGTAGGGTATTCTTTTCCCTAACAGTCAATGCAGGCCAGTTAACAACATCACAATATGACAAGAGAGATAAAATAAGTGAATCGCATAGTCTTAATTTGATTTCAGTAGTTCGAGCATCTTTATGCATATTTGGAACTTTTAATTTAAAATAAGATTTTTTTACCAATTCAAATACATGGCTTTCAAATCTCAACTTTGTATCAAGAACGAGACCCACATTTTTGGAACTCTCAGAAGAAAGAAGTGGTATATTATTAATATTTACATTAAAAACATCTTTCGTGGTCAACTGCTCGCTATCCTTACCAAAAAGCTAGAGCTTAGATTTTGAACCATTTAACAAGAGCGAATGGGCGCTTGAGATATTATAAATTATTGCAAGGTTATTATTTATGGTATCTAATGACGCGTAGTAAAAAGAATAATATATCTGGAAGTCATCGGCGTGTTAAACCCGCTGCTGCCTACTCGATAAATAATTATGAAAAAATTGAACGGTTTCATCACTAAAACCGAAGTACTTTAACTTTGTACACAAAGTAGAGTGGTCCAAAGTATCGAATACCTTACTGTAGTCCAAGAGAATCAGAGCGGTATTTTTTTCAACATCGCAAGCTCTATAGATGTAATAGAGCTGTTGAAGTGCTATGTTGGGGACGAAACCCAGACTGTGTCGAGGGCAAAATATTGTTTATAGTAACATATTTACTCACCTGATCATGTATTACCCTTTCGAAAATTTTGGACATTGTAGGCAATATACTATTACAATTATCGTGCATTATTATAAAATCATCGGGCATTATGAACTTTGTCGCCCGCTAATATTTCCTATGATATTATGATGATGTTTATAGGAACCGTTTCTAAGATATTATAAGTACCTAAATAATTGATAGATGAAAAATAAAAAGAATAAAACAGTAAGTTGTGTAAAATATAGCTACATTATAATCGGAAAACGTATTAATTTAAATGCAAAACCTGAATGCCCGCGATTTTTATTTTAAATGTAAACACGGACCTGGATTTTTATATTTTCTTTTTCACAGTACCTCTTACCCCAAAGACAAGGATTTATCATCCAATCCTAATAACTCACGCTTCGGCAATAATTATTACTTTATCAGAAAAAATTGGCATTGAACATTCAATAAAATGGCATTACTAAGTAATAGTAGTCTGTAGAACAAGCAATGTCATGTGATGTCATATGATGTCAATATCCTACGAAGTAAATTAAGCACGACGCCGTAAGCGGAGTGCTCAAACTTTCGAGTGCGATATGGACAATCCACTCGAGTTGAACAATATATTTTTTCTACGACCAAATTTACGAACCTTATATTAATAAAAAATTTAAAAAGTTTGAAGGGCTGCCGGACTTGAACTCACGACTCACGACCAGTGTATCTAAAGTTCCACGCTTTACCGTCTTGGCCACGGGATCATTATTAGAAATTATGGTAAAACCAACTCAATAATAATGCTACATGAAATTAATTTTCTATGCACATATTAAATTTATTATAGGTGCGTATATATTTTGTTATATTGAAAAAATTAATAACATATTCTACCATATACATATATTATATAATTAACGTGTTGCAAAGAAGGCGGAGCCTCAGTAAATACAATAAACTGTGATTGATCAGTACTTTATAAGAACGCCACAGAGAAATCTAATTTTTATAAAACTGTTGTCAACTAATGGAAAATGTCCGAATTCGTGAGAACAAAGCACAGAGGAATGATAGGTTGGCGCTGTCTCCAACGGGAAAAGAAAAATTTTTACGCACTGTGTTATAATCGTAGACTATTCTTTAGGATCACTTGTGGATGCGATCTGCTAAAAAATACTTTTCCGTATTGTATACGTTCGTGGAATGTTTTCTTAACAAATGGGCAATTTTATTTTTAAATGTCGCAACACTGTGCAGGTCTGACGGTAAGAATATGAAATTTTACCGTACAGCTAACTGGAATAGCCTACATTTCTCGTTACTTGTGTGTAAAGAAAGCAGCAAATTTCCATGTGGGAGTAGAAAAAATATATAAAAACGTATACAGATTTTGACAGTTTGGATTTGCATCGTGCAGTACTTGTCTTGGATAAAGAATTCTCAAAATGTGAGTAATTTTTATTGAGTTCTAATTTTAGCATAAACGCGGACGAAGTCGCGTATAAAAGTTTGTACCGATCTATACCTACTTTAAAGTAAATTTATTAATGGAATAATTGAGAATCCACACATCTGGAAAAAGATTCCATACTAAACATAGAATGACGTGTTTTTCAACCGACACAAAAACCTCTTTAAAGAACTTAATGGTGGATCCGTGCCTTTTTCGTAAACCTACGGCTTAGGCGTTTCCGCTTTTTGTTTTAAATACTTATTCATAGTAAATGTATCTGTTTTATAAGGGTGGTATAAATGTATTCCTAAATTTAAAGACTCAAGGAGACGAATATACTGCGTACAGGGTGTCAATTTGAAAACCTACCACACTTAATATTTGAGCCCTTCTTTAAAATATGGATATCTGCAAGAACACGTCCACTTTATTTCCAAGAAGGACATTTTTCAACTTAATTATATCAATCCTCCAGCAGGGATGGACACAACCCTTCTAAACATTAAAAAAAAATTAAATTGTTTTTGAAATAAACATAAGGGCATCACAGTAATATAACTAGACTAACACTCCAGTTACCTTTTCTTCACTCGGGAGCATACTTTTTTTCTGTTTTTGTATTTTGGTCTAGGTCTAAATCGGCGTTCAAGCGAGTGAGTAGAAACGTCGTTTTCAACAAACGAGTGCGATGCAAAGCCGGCTTGGCGGACAGCTCAAGCTTAGCTGTTAGTGCCACTATGACGATCGAGAAACACTGTTGCCAGACGTAACGAAAATGTGTTAAAATGTAGCAGAATGTGGCCGAATTTAAAATATTAGTAAAAGGTGTAAGGCGAAAAATTAGTTTGCAATTAGACCCCGAGCTTCTGAACTGGGGAAGGGGGGGGGGGGGGTGTAGCCCAGCAGTTCCCCCCCTTTAAATACGCCACTGACAGCGCTATATGGCATTTCAAAACAATGCGAAGGTGGAAGACTATAATATCTAAATATTTCGATGGTTTAAATTGAAAACTCCTGAATAAGAGTGTAAAACTTCTACTCCATTATTATTTATCTTTATTAACAAGATGGCAAAATACCTACTGCTTATTTCCGGCCGATTAGGTATAGTAGTTCTATTCAACCCACCAATCCTACCGGATGTTGTAAAAATCCCGGCTCCACCCCATATTTTGACATTTCGTTCCTCATTCTCTTGTAAGACCGTTGAAGGCAGACACGGCGACGTTTTAACTTTAAAGAGCCGCTTCCCGTTAATGTTAAGTGGTCTGTCAACGGCTATTTACGTTAAGATGCTATGCAGAGCTAATAAAATTAAAATACTGCTTTTGAAAGTAGATACTTAGGGCTCTTTTACACGCTTTTAGTTTTCAACGTCATTGTCAGTTTATGTTTTTGTTACTTTTTGTGTTCGACAGAGTGTCAATCGTGTTAAAAGTTCATTAACGCCACTGAAAATGAAACATTTAACCGGCCACCATTTCCCTGTGCTATATACAGGGTATTACAAATTCGATACATTAGCATTGTTATCTCGGTAACTTAAAACTAGAGAAAGTTGGCTAAATGGACGCACAGTTGCATATTTTAATGCTAAATAACTAAACTGCTGGACAATTATTGCTTTCGAGCAAGAAAAATTTCGCCTAAATTAAACAGTTAATATTTTCTAAACCAGATATGATATCAACCTACGGTTTTGAATGGTTGATAGACTCATCCCTTGGGAAACAGTTGTCAATGTTGGATTTTCGTTAACTGTCAGAAAATTTTATATACAGGGTGTTAAGAAGACGATGCTTTTTGCTCAAATTTTAATGGAGTGTAACTTTCACAATAATATTTTTAAATTTTATCACTCTACGTTAATTGAATCACTGGTTCACAGCAAAGAAAGTAATTTGTCAAATTTTTGATATCTGCTATATTTTAAGAAATACCGATTTTTCTGGAAAACCTTGCTTTATTTTAACTTATTGGTACTTATCTAGATCTTACTGTGCGTTGTATCGTGCAAAAATAGTATTGAGGACAATTGCTTTCGAGCAAGAAAAATTTCGCCTCAATTTAACAGTTAATATTTTCTGAACCAGATATGATATCGACTTACGGTTTTAAATGGTTGATAGATTCATCCCTTGAGAAACAATTGTCGATGTTGGATTTTCTTTAACTGTCAGAAAATTTTATATACAGGGTGTTAAAGAAGACCATGATTTTTGCTCCAATTGCAATGGCGTGTAATAATATTTTTAAATTTTATTACTCTACGTCAATTGAATCACTGGTTCATAGCAAAGAAAGTGATTAGTCAAACTTTTGATATCTTTTATATTTTAAGAAATACCGATTTTTTTGAAAAACCTTGCTTTATTTCAACTTATTGGTAGCTAGATCTCACTGTGCGTTGTATCATGAAAACTTTGCGAGTGATGAAAAGCTTAATTATGTTTAGTAATAATAGTTGTATCTAAATGTTATGGTGTACAGTGGCGTACTTATAAACACACATATGTTGTACACGAAAAACGATACGAAAAACTAAAAAATAAGAAAATATTTACCTAATCTAGGGGCGAGGACTTTTCAATACAAAACAATCGTGAACAATTGTGAGATACTCATAAACCATAGACATATTAGGTGTTTATAAGTACGCCACTCTACATCATAACATTTAGGTACAACTATTGTTACTGAACATAATAAAGCTTTTCATTAGGTATAATAATCACTCGCAAAGTTTGCACGATACAACGCACAGTGAGATCTAGCTACCAATAAGTTGAAGTAAAGGTTTTCCAAAAAAATCGGTATTTCTTAAAATATAGCAGATATCAAAAATTTGACAAATCTCTTTCTTTGCTATGAACCAGTGATTCAATTGACGTAGAGTGATAAAATTTAAAAATATTATTGTGAAAGTTACACGCCATTAAAATTGGAGCAAAAATCATCGTCTTCTTTAACACCCTGTATATAAAATTATCTGACAGTTAAATAAAATCCAACATTGACAATTGTTTCCCAAGGGATGAATCTATCAACCATTTAAAACCGTAGGTCCATATCATATCTGGTTCAGAAAATATTAACTGTTAAATTTAGGCGAAATTTTTCTTGCTCGAAAGCAATTGTCCAGCAGTTTAGTTGCGTGAACTTTGTAAGGAACTTTGAGCGTGGTCCCGAACATTTTTTACCTGTGCGCCTTTCCACCTTCTTAACTAAGTACAAAATCATGAAATACCTGTAGTCCCGACTACCCCTCTCTCCAGAAAAAAAAAATGTTTTAGTTACGCCCACTGAGCTCCTTCCCCCCCCCCCCCCCCCCCCCCCTCCCGAACATATGCTGGTTGTGCCACTGGTTAGTTATTGCCTAGAAATAATTGAAAAACTGGAGATTTTTGAAATAAGAAGTGCAGTTGTGCAAAAATTCTTTAGTTCGATTAGAAAATAACAATAGTTCAGTAAATAGTAGTTTGTACAACAAGAGTGGATATGATGGACATATCGCACGAAGAAGTAAATTGAGCACGATGCCGTAGGCCGAGTGCTCAAACTTCCGAGGGCAATATGGACAATCTACTCGAGTTGAACAGTATATTTTTTCTACGACCTTATGCTAAAAAATGTAAAAAAAAAGTTTGTAGATTGCCGGGCTCGAACTCACGACCATTGGTTCCATAGTCCAACGCTCTAACGTCTGGACTATGGAAGCGTTTAGTTAATTATCGGAAAACCAACTGATAAATGATGCTACATGAAATTAATTTTCTCTGCACATTCAGCAGGTTGCATTATTGATAAATCTATTATAAATGCGTCTAGATTTTATTATATTGAACAAATTAATAACAAATTGTACCATATGCATTTAAATTATATAATTTAATGCCTTGAAAAAGAAGGCGGAGCCTCAGTAAAAATAATTTACTGTGATTGGTCAGTACTTTTATAAACAACAAAGGCTTCTCTGTAATTGACTACTGTGATTGGTCAGTTTCATTACCTATCTAGGATGGATATGATATATTCCCGCACAGTTAACTGGAATATCCTACTTTACTCGCCACTTAAGTGTAAAGGAAACAGCAAATTTCCATGTGGGAGTAGAAAAAATATATTTTGGTTTTATATCTTCAATTTTCGCACCATTCCGTGCACTCTTTAGGAAAAATTGGTGAACCTATGCATCAGGGATGTTTTTACTCAAATTAAAAAATAACAAATTTTATATCACATATTTGCATATTTTTGATATATATTCTAACCTTACTTTTATTAAGTGTCATAAAAGGACTCGTAAAATTTACATCGTGTAAGTTTGGTTTCTTTGTAATTAAGTACTGTGGTTGGTCAGTTTCATATCCTAACAAGGATGGATGTGAAATTATATCCGTTCAGTTGATTAACCGAAATAGCCCACTTATTCAATCACTTTAGTGTAAAGCAACAGCAAATTTATCCATGGCGAAGTAGAAAAACTTTTATTATAATTTTATAAATTGGTAAGTACATTGATATTATTTCTATGTTTTCAATTTTTTTTTTAAACAAAGTGTTTCTAATATAAACATTAAAGTTATTAAAATAGTAGAATTTAGTGTCCGTTAAAATATATAAACAAAAGAAGCTTAGCGACAAGCGGACAGAGTATTGCGTCTATCTTGTGCAGTACATATTACTTTAATGCAAAAGATAGACGCACTACTCTGTCCGCTTGCCGCTAAGCTTCTTTTGTGTATTAAAGTTATTGTTAAATTTTTCTGTAAGATAAGCAAAAGTTTACAAGAATCCCTAAATCTTGTGTCACAAATAAACCTGATGCTAAATGAAAATAGAATGAAGAATATATTGACATGAATGATCCCCAGAAACAAATTCCATATATTACAGGACTACGGCCTGTCAGTTAGCAGAACAGGTCCCGTTAATTTAGGATACTATAAAAAGTATCTTTCTAGTTGTTAAGAGATCTGCATGTTTGAAAATAGCCTGTCACTTGACTTCCCAGATTTATCGTGTTTATAAGAAAGATATCGTGAAATATTTTGACGGAATTTTTAAAATAAAATTCCGCCCCTATTTGTTTACTTACCTACATTGTAAGCTTTTTATATTTTTAGCTTTATTAGAATTCTCTATATTGATATATCAAAGGTTTTTTAAAAACCATGATTATTTATTTTAATAACAAACTACGAACTGAACGGTTTGAAAGAAAACACGATTTTTGCAATAGATAGGTACAAGCAGTGGCGGCAGTAGGCAGCTCGTAGTAGGGCCACAGCAGGGCCCGCTCTAGCAATAACGCCGCCCTGGGCAAAACAAGAAATTGCCGCCTTTTTCATCCCTTCTTCGTTTTATACCTACCACAACAGCAAATTGTCTGTCTATTCCTCGCCGCTCGCCGGTTTGTCCTTTGCTGCGACGCCGCTATGACCAAAAAAAGTACCGGTGCCGGCGTTGTTCGGCTTGCTTTGTCGCGGAATTGCTTGATATTATTATAATATTAAAAAGAAAAGGGATCCGTCGAAATTGTCAGTTTTAAAAATAAGACGGCACGGCAAAACAAAGGAAATTAAATTTGTTAACTGGGAATTGGAATGGTTCAAACTTCATATATACCTAGGTAGAACTTAGGTAGGCAAAACGGGGATTTATGGTGTTTTTTTGGATTTTTCATGCCGCTCTTCCAACTTGCCGCCCTGGGCAGGGGCCCAGGTTGCCGCCCCCTAGAGCGGGCCCTGGGCCACAGTGCCAAGGCCCTACCTACCTGTACCGCAAGCTATTTAATCACGCGCACTCATAATCATTGCTTTGTATCTTTACGCTTCATCCTTTTAGTAAATGTAAATAATTTAAAACTCAAGACGTTGAGTTCATTTGATATCTGATTACGCCTAACAGTGCATAAACTCTACTACCCAACGCCGCGCGCCAGCCAATTCTATGTATGGCCAGACTGTTCATCGCTTACGCAAGAGATAATCCCTCTTTTACGGGCGCATAAGGAATCCGAAAATTTGGTGGCGGGCCAGATCCTCAGATCCGTCCGGGATTGGAGGATTTACACGTACTTTATTTTGTCAGGAGTGCAGAGTTCCAATCGGGTTAGGCTTTCGTCTTCGCTACCACTACCCGATACTAGATGGCAGCTGTTTTCAATACGGTTTGCTCGGTCGAAATATTGTCATATATAGACATTATATGAATATTCTATTTTATCCAAAATTCCCTTTTTCTTATTATTTAAAGTTAATATTAAATATACCTACTGACCCAATTATTTGTTATTAAAACAAGCACACTACAAGAATGCTATCTAAGCATATTGCCGAGCTTGCATTTTGTTACCAATCAATAACTGGGTTAGTTTATTAATACTGATTGGTATAAATAGCAGGCCGGTACTATGCAAAAGAGACCATTCGGGGGTCGGGACCATTCGGGTCTCGACCAGTTTGGTCAAGACCATTCAAGCCACGATCATTTGGGTTAGAAACCACTCGGTCGACACCATTCTGGGCAGATACGACTCGGTCCAGATAAGTAATATTGGGTCAGTAGCAGCGCAGAGTCCTGTTCCAATTATCAGCCTTTTGCCCTAGAGAGCTCGTCCCTAGTTAATAATGTTGTAAGTAAAACCTAATTTTGTGTAACCGTTCAACTGTCGTTTTATATTATATAATAAAGTAGGTGTTATGGAGACTTGTCGCCTTTAATTCTTCCCCACGTGACAATATTAACTTTTAACATATATTTCTTTTAAACAGTTTTTACTATGGGACATCAGTTACTTTTGTTTTGTAGGTTAGGTTTAGGTTAAATCAGTTAGTTCTGTGTCAGTTAGTCAGTGTGGGTTAATGCGTGTTGAAATGAATAAAAACCTTTTTAAGAAATACCATGAAAGAAGAAAGACGTTAGGACAATATTCCTAACGCGCTTATTGTCTGCGGAAACACATTTTATAAACAATATTGACAATTTTAATAACAAAGTGATCGAAACATTTTCTAATAAAAAAGAAAGACGAATATAGTTTTCCTATAGGAAAATATAAGTGTTTAGTGAACATTTTCTTTTCATTGTTTCTTTAGAACTACTGAAATATCGAGAAAAACACTGTTTAATATGTTGTGATTTTAGACAATGTTATTATATGCTCCATTTAATTACTGTAAGTTTTTTTTATCCTATTTTTCTTAATAATTTTTATTGATTTGGATATTTTGGCCCCACCTGTTTCAACTATCGCGAGTCGCCACTGGGTACAGGGATATTATTTTAAGTATCTCACCCGATTAGCGACTTTTTTACCGACCATAATAAAAAAACAATTACGAGGCTTCGAAGTTGGTGATTTTGTTTTTCATCCATTTAAAAAATAAAAGCTTTGTAAACCTATTTTTTTTGGGGAATACTACGTAATTTCTATTGCTAATGCTATTGTCAAATATGTCACATGTCAAAAAATGATACTGGGTTCCGTCGTCCTGACCAGGAAATGACAGTTAGTAAGTAAGGGCAAATTTTAAAGATTATTGACCAAACTGATATAAATTCTCATTAGAAAAAAAACTGATGCGAAAATGACGAATTGATTGGTATCATTCAGGACTATGAGGCAGACTGATCGTGTAGGGTCTGCAATAAAGGATTTGATCGCAAAAAGCAATTATAAATAATTGTTCGAATAAACAAATAGAACGCCACGAAATCTCTACAAAGTCCGAAATAAATAGCCGAGTAACTGTGAACTAGGTATTTTCCAAATTGAAACCGACAAACATTAATTTTGCCAGCGGCCAATTTAGGCGGTCGCGACGAGCATTAACTAAGTTAAACGACCAGCAACGTAATTAAAGGTAACGGTGATAAAACACCGACTAGAGATCGCGAAACATCTTTGGAATTATTGGAGTTAAGGGAGTCACAAAATAATTTTTCTGATCCCATATGGATTTTTGCTTCCTTAACACGAAAAAAAAGTGATTTTATAAGTTAGTGAGCTATTCCGGTTAACTGAACGGATGTACCTTCATATCCATCCTTGTTAGGATATAAAATAATATCATATAAAACCATATATAGAAAAACCCATATCGCCTGATCGTCACTGTCGTGACTCTAAAGGTAAAAGTCATTACATAAAAGAATTTGAAAAAATTTGAATTTTTAATTTTTTTAATTTTTTTTTCATTTTTTATAATTTTTTTTTTAAATATTGTGTTTTACTATATTATTTACTTTTGTATCACACTCCTTCGGACTGTGATGTGAAAACATATCGCCTAATTTGTCGATATAACACCTGTCAAGAAATATTTACAAATATTTCATTTGATATTTAAGTATTTCAATCTTAATATGAGAACTACACTAACACAACAAAATATTTTTTTATAAACGCGATTATTACACATAAAAAATGTCGAAATGACAGCTGTCAATATATAACTAATAATACTGTAACGCGTGTATTTTATTTTTATTCCTTTTATTTATGTTTCACAAAATTAACACTTAATATTAAATAGTTTAATTGAAATAGTTGAACTTTAAAATTGTCAAAATGACAGCTAGCAAGAAACAACCTTTTTTTTTAACACACAAAAGTTTTGTTCCACACAATAACTCATTTTTCATTCGTATGCCAAATTTTGTTCAGACCAGATAAGTAGTTTTCAATTCATGCTTTTACTTCTTCGGATATATTCGTTTTTCTAAGACCATAATAGCAGTCCATTTTAAATTTCACAACTATCATATTTTTTCGAATATGAAGATTGAAGATGTGTTTTAGTGTTGAAACGTTGATATTTGGTTAAAGCAATATTGCACGAATACGCTAGAAGAAGCAAGATTTACGAAACTGCAATAAAAATTACAAGTTTATATTTAAAAATAAAAACCTGATGATGGTATCTAGATGACGAAACGTTTTACTCGAAATCTGACGCCATCATATGATAGGAAACAAAATACGGCAATGCCAAAGTTAAATTATTTTTTCTTTATCTTATCAAATAAAGTCACAAATCCAAATATAAGAATATAAAGATTGAAGATGTTTTATAGGGTCGAAACTTCAATATTTGGTTAAAGCAATATTGCACAAATACGTTAGAAGAAGCAAGATTTACGAAACTGCAATAAAAATTACAAGTTTATTTTTAAAAATAAAAACCTGATGATGGTATCTAGATGACGAAACGTTTTATTCGAAATCTGACGCCATCATATGATAGGAAACAAAATACGGCAATGCCAAAGTTAAATTATTTTTTCTTTATCTTTTCAAATAAAGTCACAAATCCAAATATAAGAATATCAATATTGAAGATGATTTATAGTGTTGAAACGTTGATATTTGGTTGAAGCAATAGTGCACAAATACGCTAAAAGAGGCAAGATTTACGAAACTGCAATAAAAATTACAAGTTTATATTTAAAAATAAAAACCTGATGATGGTATCTAGATGACGAAACGTTTTACTCGAAATCTGACGTCTTCATATGATAGGAAACAAAATACGGCGATGCAAAAGTTAAATTATTTTTTCTTTATCTTTTCAAATAAAGTCACAAATTCAAATATAAGAATATAAAGATTGAAGATGTTTTATAGTGTCGAAACGTTGATATTTGGTTAAAGCAATATTGCACAAATACGTTAGAAGAAGCAATATTTACGAAACTGCAATAAAAATTACCAGTTTATATTTAAAAATGAAAACTTGATGATGGTATCTCGATGACGAAACGTTTTACTCGAAATCTGACGCCATCATATGATAGGAAACAAAATACGGCAATGTAAAAGTTAAATTATTTTTTCTTTATCTTTTCAAATAAAGTCACAAATCCAAATATAAGAATATAAAGATTGAAGATGTTTTATAGGATCGAAACTTCAATATTTGGTTAAAGCAATATTGCACAAATACGTTAGAAGAAGCAAGATTTACGAAACTGCAATAAAAATTACCAGTTTATATTTAAAAATGAAAACTTGATGATGGTATCTCGATGACGAAACGTTTTACTCGAAATCTGATGACATTATATGATAGCAAACAAAATACGGCAATGCAAAAGTTAAATTATCTTTTCTTTATCTTTTCAAATAAAGTCACAATGAAAAGAAATCTTGACGGCAATTTTCAGCTGTTCCAAATATACCCGATATTGAAAATATAGGGCTTGCAGACCGACATTAAAATGAAAAATGCATCTATAAATACTATATTTGGAGCTATCTGTTTTATAGCATTGTAATGTAGAAGTTTCGAGCTATCTCTTATCCCAAATTTTAAAGCGCGACCTGCTAGAATAACTTTAAAAACTTGCGATGAAATATGCCATTTTCGGCTATTTTTGGCCTTTTTTGACACTTCATATTTTTAATATCCACGATGACGTTTTATGCATCCAAAGCAATCTCTTCGAAAAGTCATAATTCTGTTAAAATGAAACTTTTACGGAAATTGCAGAGTCTTTTTAAAATTAAAAATTCGATAACTAATCGGACATATGAAGCTTTAATTTTGGTCTCATTAAATTGTAAAAGTCCCAAATAATCTATAACATTCAATTTTTAACGTCAAAACGTTGAAACAAGGTCACATTCTGAAGTCAAAAACACCCATTTTAGGCCAATTTTGACAGCTGTAATTATTTCAATATGGAAGCCTGTTTGAGATTTCATGGCAAGCTATTTAAAAAACGTTGAATTTTGATATTTGACAAATTTTTCTGTTCTCGCTCTAAATATATCAATTTTAATAAAAGTAAAAAAGATTAATTGGTATATCCAAGTACACATGCGTGTTTAGAAAAGATTGAGGAATAAAATAGGCCTAAAATGAACTCTCCAAGTATATTATAGTAGAATCTATAGTCGATTATAAAAAAAATTTGTTAAAAAAATCGTAAAAAAATTAAATTTTATTTTTTTTTAACCACTAAACGTCATACCGAAGAGCGCGCACGGTATGCGTTTTAAAGCCTATTTATCCCTCTAAACAACAGTCCAAAAAAAAGTTGAAAAAGTTAATTACAGTAGCTCACAGACGGGTTTAAGCGGACCAGTACCTAAAAAAAAAATTGTAAAAAATCAAAATTCATTCGTTTCGTCCTCTGTAAATTAAAATGATTAAAAATCGAAAAAATATAATTTAAACGTAAGTCGACGAGCTCTTTCCGATAGGGTATACGACATTTTAATAAAAAAATTATTTTTCGAGAAAAAAATTAAAAACCGTGAAAATTTTGGGTCTAAAATCGTAATTTTTAAATTTTCACAATTTTTCACCATTTCTAATCATTTTAGGTATAGAAAGATGTATTGTGAAAAGATAGTATTTGAGACGGCCCATCTGATCGTTTAAACCGGAAATATGTCCGACGTACCCAATTCGAGTTATTCGGTACCCAAGACGACGCTGCGATGGCCATTTTTCGACTTAAAAAAAATCAAAAAAATTACTTCTCAATTTCCGATATCCTCCATCTACGAACTTGCTCTTTATTTGACGGATCTCTTCAACCTCCAGAAATGAAAATCAAAAAAAAAAATTTTTGCGACCTGAAATGCGTTACAGCGGATTTCGCATATTTCCCGACTTTGACGTTTAATAACTTTTTTCCGGTACACCCTGTATATTTAAAATTTTTCACAAAATGTGCCCCCGTTATTCCTCTATAAAACCAAATAATCAAAATCGGTGAGAAATGTACCACTTTAGAGAAAAAAAATCGAAAATGTCAAAAATCGTGATTTCAAAAATCGGGTACGACGACGACGACGACAAGGTCGAACATTTTAAAAATTAAGAGGATATATACATATCGCTCGAAAGGGGCGATATGTAATAAAAAACTAAGATAGGTACTTCTGACTGCAATATGGACAATCCACTCGAATTGTACAGTATATTTTTTCTACGACTTAACTTCCGAACTTCATGCTAAGAAGTTTAAAAAATTATTTAAATTAGGCATCATAACTTGTCTTTTAAGTTGGCCATGAACTTGTGAGAACGGTAATAAGAAACAATTGAACAAAAATTAATTTTGATGGCAAACCCATTGACCAAATTACACTGTAACATATTTATCGATTTGGGTAAGTTCTTATTTTTATACAATCATCTTTTTGCAGAATAACAGACAAAAAGCGATATACACTGTACCGCAAAATTAACCGGATGGAAAAAAATTCGCTTCAATTCAATCTTAAATAACTTTTAAGTGTTTTGATTAAATTCGATAATTTTTTGACACGTTGCAGATGCAGTCGTCTTTACTATGTTCTGATATCGCTTTTACGAACAGTCAAAATGGATATGTTCACATACAGGGTAGCCAAAAAAATTGCATTTTACGCCTAATTTCTAAACATCCTGGGGAAAAATTGAAGAACTGATTGATGTTTTTTTGTGCGGTATTTTTAAGTCCCATCTTTTCTGAACAACTTGTTTTTTGATTCATACCGATATCTAAATTATTAAAGGAATAACACAGGTAGGTACATTTTATGTAAAGCTTGTAGTAGTTGTCTAGAAATGAGTGGAATTAAAGATATTTTTAAAATAAGAAAGTGCAAATCTTTAGTTCAGCAGAAAATAACAATAATTTGGTAGAAATATATTTTGGTATTAATTTTGTTATTATGCCTTCAATTTTTGCACCATTTCGTGTACTCTTTAGGAAAATATTGTGTATACACATAGACTTTGGGATAAATGTTTTGATTTAAATTTAAAAAGAACAAATTTCATCTGACAGATTTGCATATTTTTGAAGCATATTGTTAACCTAACTTCTCTCAACTGTCAGAAAACGAATTTACAACATGTAAATTTGGCTTCTCTGTAATTGAGTATTGTGATTGGTCAGTTTCATAACCTAACTAGGATGGATATGAGATTTTCCCGCACAGTTAACTGGAATAGCCTACTTTACCCGCCACTACAGTGTAAAGGAAACAGCAAATTTCCATGTGGGAGTAGAAAAACTACTATAATCTTCCGTCCCCGCTTCGTTGGCGGACCCGGTATGTGCGAATAGAACATCTTGCAGCCTTTTAATAGCGCGTACCTTGATTTTCTCATAAAGAGATATTGGTATAAAATCCCGACCAAAAACCGCGTCACGTTGATGTCAAATAAACCAAGGAAAGAGAAACAAATTAAAATTAATTTACCCAAATGTTATTTTCAGTTTCTACGCCTTATTGCCTTTCTGCCGGCTTTATTGCCACACTTAGTGCGGGGTTTATGATCGGTAGCTACATCTTTTATCTCTACTTATATGTGCTTTATTGTAAAAAAAGGCTAAACATCAGTTGTCGCGTGCTAGAACTGGGCATCAGTTATTGCCTTAAGGGCAAATTTTATAAAGTCAATTTAATCCGAATGGTAGTGTTAGAAATCTCAATTGAGGAGCAACTGTGCAAAACGCATTAAATCCATTTTTTATAATTTTCAATAGTAGTGCTTTTTAGTCAATCTTTCATTAGAACAACCCAGTTTGATCAAAGCTAGATAAATCAATTAGAAATAGCCATATTAAAAACACTCAGCTCAGCAAAACGGAATAATTCCAATGCACTTTTAAGCAAAGTAAAATAAATCCAAAAAAAGAATATTCATTTCTGTCTAAAGCGTTGGCATTCTTTTATTTCAATAATCTTATACCGGCCAAACCCGATTTCAGGATAAACTAGTTTGGCCTAGGCCAAACCAGTCTATCCGAATAACAATAGGATGAACTAGTTTGTCCTAGTCGAAACTAGTATGTCCTGAAATAAATGTGAGGCTTTTAGGAAAAACTAGTTTATCCTAGTCTAAGCTAGTTTGAACTCTAAAAAAATTGTACAGATGCTCTTTTTACGCACTAGAGCGCAAAAAATGCCAATTCGCACTAGTGCCTAAAGTAAATTGCGTATATTATTTATGATAAGAAGTACATTTCTCCAAGTTGGCCTTGATTTTGCTTGATGTTTTGCTAGCCTTGATAACATCTTAACATTTGCAATCATTGACCAAAGTAGGGTGTGCCTTTTAGACACTAGATCCTTAATAGTATATTACGTAATAAGTGTTGTAAAAAGCAATTTACGCACAAATAGAAAAGTTACGCACGACGCCGCGTAGCGGCGAGTGCGTAATTCTACGAGTGCGTAATTGCATTACAACACGTATTACGTACCATACTTTACCTACGACCTACTTATTCACACAACATCATTTAGTTTTAGTTTTTCATCTTAACTGGTAACAATATTATTAATTTAAGAACGTGATAACATCAACGAGAAGGTATATATTGTAATAATTCTACAGTATGATTATTTAAATTTACAAATGTTATTTTTTATAATATTATTTATTCTCATTATAATAATTATTTATAGTTACAGAACAATTATTGAAGACAAAAGGTATATCGTTTCTTTTGCTTGTTGAAGCATAAGTAAGATTTACATTATTAGTTGCCTCAATGAAATTTTCATTAATACTATTAGTACTACTACTAGTACTTGCTATTGCAGATGATATTTTAGACGAATTGTTAGTTTGATTATTTAGGGAATTATCCACATACCCTTCAGCTACGGCTGAGGACTGCCATTCGCCGTGTCTTTTTAAATCTAATAAGTCACCACCCGCGTCAACAAGAATAGTCGCGGACGAGCGTCGAAAACAGTGTCCTGTACACTGAGGGAAAAATTTGGCTGCCACAACTAAAATATGGGCTGCTCCAACAAAAATTATGCATTAAATAGAGGACAGCCTATGCCTCTAGTTGTGACAACCAAATTATATTTGTTGGACCGGCGCCATGACAGGTTGGTTGAGACAACTACACTTTTTAGTTACAGTAGCCAAGTAACAACAACAAATTCTTTGGTTGCCCTTACTAAACCCATTTGCTGCTAGAAACATTTTCTTTAGCTGTTGGAACTAAACGCAGTAGTTGTGATAACTACATTTTTAGTAATGGTAACCAAAATATTGGTTTGCTGCGACAAATGTAGACGACTGTGACAGCTAATATTTTGGGTTGAAAATTATTAACATTCTTGCGCCTTCGCCAATTGAAAGTACGTTTTTTTAAAGCGCTCTCGCCATTTATTCAAATTTTTTGTACTGGCAGTGAAAATACAGTGTGTCCACGGAGGGACTTAACTACCTATAGGTACTTACTTGGAAAAAAACTTTTTTTTCAATTTTTCGAAAAAAAGTCATTCTTCATCATTTCTTCTGCTTATTAAATAAATATAATTCACGTAAGAAAATTTTCATTTTTCTATACAGGGTGCACAAAAAATGTAATAATGTAGATTTGAAAAATTAAAAAATTTTTATCCAAATTTTTTGAATGATCAAAATAAAAAAATGGAAATTTTCTTACGTGAATTATATTTATTTAATAAGCAGAAGAAATGATGAATGACTTTTTTTCGAAAAATTGAAAAAAGTTTTTTACAAGTATCTACCTATAGTTAAGTCCATCCGTGGACACACTATATATTTACCAAAATAGTTTATAATTAAACACTTTTACTTACATTAATTAAAATCTCTAATTATTATATTTAAAAAAAGAAATATTAGTCATGTGATTTTGTTAAAACTATTTTAATTAGGTATCTACGTACCTAGGTACTAATAATTAAAAATTCTAACTGCTGTAGGTATCTAAGTGTTTAATTTTCCTCCATTTTATTTTACAGTTTTATCACTGTGGTTACCGATATATCCCTAATTTGGGATGTCCTAAATCAAATTTAAGCATCTAATATGCAAGATAAAAAGCCGGAAATTCCGTAGGTGCCTATATTATGTTATTAGCGTCACGCTGTAGATATACACCTGGAAGTAACTTCTAGAGTTCGTTAACTTAGGTTATCTTTAGGAAATGAAAAAAAAGTTTTGTCACAAAAATATATATATTTTCTGCTTATTCGTCATATAAACTACGGACAACTTCGTCACTTATATAATAGTGTGTTGCCAAACTTTTTAATGAAGAAAAACTAATTTACAAACCTATTATTAAAATATTATACAACAAAAATTTGCAAAAAAAAATACAAAATTGGTATCAAACTAAATTTAGCTACAAATTCAAAAATAGGTGTAGAGGGTGGTCCCCTATAAATGGACTGCTCCTTTAACTGTATTATCTGATGATATATGAAAAAATGGAAATTATTTCTGAAAGAGACTAGTTAATCTATACTGTTAATGTATGTTGCTATAATAAATATACAAACACATTGAAGGGAAAACTAAAAGCTCGACTAAAAGTAACATACCGAGCCACATACCAAACATTAAGAATAAATGTTTGTGGAAAATAAAACATCAGAGCTACTAAAATAAATATCAAATTACCATTCTTACCTCATGAAAGACAGTGTCAATGTTAGTTATGTCAATATTTGCCTTTTTTGGCAAATTTGTATCTGTCTGAGTCTGATCTAATGGTCTTTTCCCTTTATATTCTTCAATTTGGAAAGTATAATTTTCCAAAGCTGATTCAAGGTCGGAGTCAGTAACACTAACTCTACCTGTAGATATAGTGTCTGTCGAAACGGTGGATTGTGTTTCTGCTACCTGAAATTGAATATTTTTTACCAAATTTATTTTATTTTAAATAAATAAAATAAATTTAAAGTAGTAAAATATTATCTTCTTTTTTAAATAAAAAAAAATTTCTATTTTTTTTTTGTTTTTTGTAATAGGTAGGTACCTATAATTTTTAATATTTGATACAAAAAACACTTTCAAAAAAATATTGTTTTAAAAAAGTTTTAAACAGTTTAAATCATATCTGTTTAAAACGCTATACCTATTATGCTGTTTTCAACATGTTTAAAACAATTGTTTAAAACATAACAACCCTGTTTTACGTAATCCTCGACATATTCCGAGAAAATTTCTAAGCTATGCAAAGATGCTTGAAAAAAAGCAATTTGGGTGATGTACTCGGTGATGTAAGACACTAATTCAGATACGCAAATTGCCCTAGTGCTAATCATACGTATACAAATAAAGTCAACACATCTTCTAGCCCTTTAATATAGACCCTATTTTCAACATTCTACTGCTTATACCAGGCCTAAAGAACCCAAGGAATTCTTGCTATTTTTTTATGACTGTCGATCAGAGGTGCAGAAGATAGTGTATATTTTTTAACGAGTAGGTAATCGGTGAATCACTACCATGTCATTTTTTACAAAATTTCTACCCCTATACCAATAATGCTGCTAGTATCTTTGGAAACTAAAAATAATAAGGAAAAACTTACCAGTGTACTTGCTTCCTTGGAATTACTTTTCAAAAAGTATTCATAATATTTCTTAAATTTTAATCTGGGCCCAGACTTAACGAATATTTTTTTGACTGTTTCTTCATCTAGCAAATTAAAACTCTCGTCATCAATACCCTCCTCTACGGCAAAAAAATTAAGTGAGTTGAGTTGAGTAAATGATAGAAAAATATAAAAATTATGTAAGTAGCAACAAATGAGTTAGAGGTTAGGGTGTCTTTCTTCTCCATCATTCAGAGAAAACTTCTTTTTCGTTTACGACCATGAGGTCAACATTTTGAACGGTTTTACTTTCAATAAAACGAACAATAACTATACCAATGTGGGGCATTTGGGGACCCCCCCCCCCATCCTTTCCAAAAGGGTATAATTTTTATTATTACTTGCAATTATTTTATTATTATTATACTTATACCTACATTATTATACTTATACCTACATAATACAACAGCATGCTACCTACAAAAACAAAACTAACAAAATTTTAGATTACCTACCTACTTACCATCAAAAGCATCCACGTAGTCTGCAAAATTCCACTCAAGTAACATAAGCTTGAACGCCATTTTGAAATTTGTGCGCGCACTAAACACTGAAACTCATCGACCGCAGGGAGATAACACCAAAGATGAAATGACGAAATTCAGAAAATGACGCCGTACTCGTAATGCGATGGCGCGAAATTGGTTTCGCGACCAAACGACTAGTCGCGGAACAACCCGAATGATTTTTTAATCAATCACGTTCGCTACGGCAACCAACCTGTCGGTTGCATTAACAAATTTTTGGTTGTATCAATTAGAGATTTTGTTGTATCAACTTACGGCCCGCCTGGTAGAACCAGGAAAAGTTAGCCTCATGATCCTTCTGCACCAACTAGTTGGTGTAACTTAAATTTCTGGTTGGTGTCTACGTTTTAACCAAATTTTTAGTTGCTGGAATAGACATTTTGGCTGGAGCAGCCAGACAAGCCAGGAAAAATAAGTTGATTGTTGTAGCTATTCGTTAGTATTGCGGTAACAAAAAAATTGTTGCTAGAACCATAATTTTGAGTTACTGCAACCAAAAATCTTTAACTAATTTTCTTAGTAGCTCAATTTTCTCAGTGTATAATTCGCTGCTTCTGGTAGTCCCAGATATTTGGCTATTTCTTTTGGAACCTTTCCTAACTTGTTAATACCAACAGACTGTTTGGTACATTTTCCGTTTATATAGTTTAGAAAAAAAGGTAAATTTGGAGCTGTACTTACTGCAGAGCGAATGTTTATATATTTTTTAACCTTTGGGTAAAAATATTCTGACACCACAAAAGAACGTTGCCGTTTAGTTTTTGAATCGGGAATATTAATAATTAGATTCTTCCCTGTGTCTTGGATATCTGACGGTTTTATATTACGCAACTCTTGTTTCCTGCATGCACCGCTTATACCAATTATAAGAGCAACCTAAAAGACGATTTGAAATAAATTTACACATTTAACATTATATTGAGCTCAATATATTACCTTCATAAACAAATGTTTATCATCTGGTGCGTTTTCTATAAAATCGTTTATATTCTTGCTTGTCAAAATCTTGGATTTTTTGGATTTAAAGCCGTCCGATTTTCTCTTCAGAAGAGCTTGTAATTTGGAGTAGTTTGCAATATCGACATTGTGATTTATATTAATTGTGGCCTTTAACATTGAGTAAAATGACCAAAGTGAGGAAGGCTTCATCGTTTTTGATAGTTCTTGGAAATATGCCATCATTACATTCTCGGAAAATGATTTAACGTCGTTTTTTAATCTCCATTCCATAAATCTTTGGTAAGTAAATTTGTATCGATATTCAGATTTCGCCGGTAACAAGTTGTTTTTAGCAGCTTCTGCAATTTCGCTAATATTGGGTGGAGTTAAATTTTCTATTTCACTGTCACTCGACATTTTTTATGTACCTAATCAAACTAATTTCACTTTATAATATTCTCACATACAAATTTGATCTACGATTATGTCAGTTTTTGAATAAGTTTGTTTGTATTGACCGTTGCTAAGCGGTTGCTAGGAAAACTGTGCGATTTTTTTACCAAGCTGTGCGATTTTTTTACCGTGCGTAATGGGAATCTTACATTGATCGGAAACGGTGTGTTTTTAAGTATTTACAGTAGTGGTCGTAGGTAAAATCCTTTTTTTCACTCTTTTAAGTCTAAAATAAATCTACATCTATAAACACGTGCATAAAGTCGATTTTTCACTCATGGAATTGTCTCGCCTGCGGCTCCAGTGAATTTCTCCATTCGTAAAAAAAAGATCTACTTTACCCACTTGTTACTTCTAGAGAGTAAAGCGGCTCTCACACGTTCAATATTATTGTCAATATAATCAAATATTGACAAATATTATTGTCAATATAATCAAATATTGACAATATTATTGATCGTGTGAGGCAAAATATTGAAGGACTGTCAATATATTGATGTATTTTTGGCGATTCGAAAATATTTCTTTAATATTGTGGGCGGGGCGACTATATTGAAGAAGTATTGAACGTTTGAGGGCTATATTGACAATATTTTGCCAGTATAAACATAAATGCAATGGAAGTCACATTTCCGGCGGCTTCCAGCTCGATGAAAATGAGAGTAAAACTACCGTAAAATGCCAGAGTTATGGAATTCGTCTTCAAGAGACTATAGTAATAGAGATAAAAAGGCGGTTGGCTACAAGAAATTATTAAAAATTTATAAAATTATAAAAAAAGATTCGAAAATCGAAGATGTAAAAAAATGCTCTCAGAACAAATCACAGAAAAGAGTTAAAAAAAAATTAAAAACTCGAAACGGTCAGATTGTGCTGCCGAAGACGTTTATGAGCAATAGTTGTTCATATACATCGTTATTCCTTCGAAAATAGTTCCGATAATCTTTAGGGCCCGTTTCCAAAATGAAATGTAGCACGTGTAAATGGGTGTATTCCTTTCGTTTCGATAACATTTTTTTCCAGTTTTTCCCACAATCAGATAAATTTGATAAAATTATAGCTATACAAGATTTTTTTGTAACTCATCTTTTTAAATTTTCACCGATGCAAAATTTCGTAGCGGCTGAATATTGATGAATTTATTAATAATGTGAGGGAAAGATCAATATATTGACAATAAAAATATTGACAATAATATTGAACGTGTGAGGGCAGAGAAAAATCGCAGTTCAAACTAGTTTAGACTAGGATAAACTAGTTTTTCCTAAAAGCCTCACATTTATTTCAGGACATACTAGTTTCGACTAGGACAAACTAGTTCATCCTATTGTTATTAGGATAGACTGGTTTGGCCTAGGTCAAACTAGTTTATCCTGAAATCGGGTTTGGCCGGTAACATATATAATTAATAATTATTTCACTGAAGTCTTAAATTTTATTGGCCTTATAAAATAACTTAATTAATTCAAGCAAAACGCAATAAATCCAAACAAGAAGTAAGCAAAAAGGAATAAATCCATACTAACCTAGCAAAATGGCATAAATCCACATTCTGGTTAAACAAAATGCAGAAAATCCACTAAAAAATATACCATATTGTCATGAATATCGAAAATTTAGATTAAAAAAGGAAATATTCCTTTTTAATCCTTTTACATAAAACATGAAAATCTTAGTTTTTCTTCTAACTTACTTTGCTAGTTTTTTAAGTTTTATTCAAAACAACATATTATGGATTTAATGCGTTTTGCACAGTTGCTCCTCAATTTAAGAGTGATCAGTTATGTTATCTTATATACTAAGTTATGACCGAGTTGATCACTTGCAAATCGAATTTTGCTGTCAATCCCACATAAAACCACCATTTCTAACAATCTATCATTTATACCGGACTTTGCGGTTTAAATTGACTTAATAAAATCGCCCCTAAGAACAGGGGCTTGATATATAAAACTCTAAAAATTGACCTTTTTATAAGTGATTTTTTCAATTAAATTGATATACTTATAGAAGAGTTTTGGATTAGCATTGTTTCTATTTGTAAAAGTTGCACCAATCCTGACGTCAGATTTAGTTCATATTTAGTCATAAGTCACGAAAATGCTAGTTGGGCGTAAGCCGAAGCGACATCTATAGTATCAAGGTGGAAACTTATATTCATAGTCATCACTTTGTGATGTTGAGGAATCATAACTTAATAATGTTAATCTGAAATAAGACAAGTAATGTCGTCTTCAGTTATATAACAGTCATATACTTTTAAAAATGCATCCACAGTTACTTTCAAACAATATACCCAAATGTTGTTGTAATATAACATGTTTGTTGAGAAATTACCTCTTATTAATTCGGTGAAAATGGCATTGCTCTTATGCGACTAATAATTATGAGAAATATATAACGCGATAGGCATACCGAAAACTCCCCAATATTTTAAGCCAAATGTAAGAGACACTCTGACACCAGCAATAATTTTCCCCAAAGTGTCGTCATTTTACGAGCCCATCGGATCGTAAAATTTATAGTTATTTGATGTAGTTTGATACGCGACTATTAAATCTATTTTTGTATGTTATGTGGAGAGGGCCAGAATTTGTGTTTTCGATCAATAAACATGTTATATGCATTATTATACCATCCACTTTTATCCACGGCTTCGCTACTTTTGACAATAAGACTTGTGTGATATTAGGCAGATAATAAATCACTCTAAACTAACATAAATAGTACTTAAATTATGTATTAAGTGTGGTAAAAAGCATAATAATATTACGAAAGAATGTTAAAAAAATGTTAAAATTGCGAACGAACCTCGTAGCGGTGAGGGCGGTAATTACATGAGTGCGGAATTACCACATTTTGCCACACATTGCCAATACAAGCAGCCGCACGAAGCAAGAAGACACCCATCGTGCGATTCAAAATAACCTGAGTTGGGGGCCGTGGCGCTTGCGCAGTAGGGAAAAAATTAGGCAACCCATACAATTTATAACAGAACGTAAACAGAATCCAAGGTCTCTTGAACAGAACCGGCTCGCCGTTATATTCTTATTAGTCGCCATCTCTTGTTTCGTTCATTCCTCTGTTGTTATAATTTCCAAGTTTTGGGTGTTAATATTTATAAAACTTTACTTTAGACATTTTTTTTTGTTAGTTTGTAAGTTATAGTCGTTTCCATCTTGTTTTACGTGGTATTCGTTCGGATGTTCCGTGTGTGATTGTGGATATTATTTTTAAGTTTTGGGTGCGAATTTAGGTATAAAACTTTACCAGACACTTTGTTATTGTTAGCGACTTGTGTCTCAAGATGGGTAGAAAAAGTGCATGATCCTTTTTTGTACGAATCGCGGTTCAATACCAGGAATAAGGTATTTCAGGTATGTAAATTATTGATTACTTAGTTTTATTTGACCATAAACTGTACACACCCAAACTAACGGGTGAATTTAAATAAAAGCTTGTAAAAATATTTTGAAAGTCGGTCCTGTCAAATGTTTACATCAAGAAGCAAATTTCCGAGCTGCGCAAACTCAACGGCCCCTGATCATCTGCTTACAGTGGTATCCTCATTGAATTATGGTATTAGCAATATAGTGTATATATGTGGGAATTACTTTACAACATACAATGTGTCCACGGATAGAGTTTGGAAAAGGAAAAACTTTTTTATTAGTAGCTATAGAAGAAAAAGTTATTTTAAAAAAACATCTGCTTGTGTTGAAACTACAATTTTGAATATCAGATTGGCGATTACTACTTATACAGGGTTCGTCAAAAAAAACATTTTTAGTTTTATGGATTTTTTTTTCAATTCCTTGATTTATTAAATCTATTTTGCTTGTTCTGAAACTACAATTTCTAATATCAGCATAAAGGGTTGGACAGAAAAAACATTTATAATTTTTTATAATTTATGATTAAATAAATTAAAGAATTATGATATTTATTAATAAAAATATTTTAAAAGTAGACAAATAAAAATAGTTTTCTTACAACAAATCGTTATTCGTCCAGATATAAAATCATATTCTAAGTAAGAAGGCAACAATAATAGCTGTTTTTGTCTTCAAAGGATAAAGTGGATTTAAGTATGAAATACTCACTCCATAAACTTGAAGGAGACGTGAGAATCTTTGATTTCTCCACAAAGTAGGCCAGCATAAAATTCTCTGTAACTTTTTCAACGCTCACTATTTAACACCAAGTTTTGAAATTATTGTAGGCATTTTCCTATCTTTTTTTCGACTTTTTGGGCAATCAAGCAGCGCAAGTAGCCACCGCGGCTGCGTTGTTACCAATTTTACCGTTTATCTGACAAAACTCAGTCGACCAAATAAATTACACAACAAACCTTGTCTATTTCATTGAACGACACTGATAAAATGTTTAAATAAATAAATTTTATAGAAACCAGTCTTGTCACTAGAAATTTAATTATATTTCTCACTTGGATTACCTAAATTGTAAATTAAAAAAATTATTTTTTTTGAATATAAAACAATCGGGAGTAGAAAGAATATTATACACAACTCGGGAGATAGTGCTCTTGACCAGTCTCAGATTTTTTTGTCAGCCCTCGCTGTCGCTCGGGCGCAAATCACGTCTTCAGCTGGTAGGTTTACTTACCTCCCTTGTAGTGTAAATAATTATTTTTTCGAAAAATCATCATCGTAATCATACCGGGTGACACAAAAAAAATTTTCATAATTTTAGCCGTAAAGATTTAAAAATATGAGACATTAATACTAAGTACTTATGTAATTTCTTATTTTTCGACCAATTTGAATCTTCGAAACCGCTTCCGGTTTAACAGAAAGTGAAGTCAACTTTCAAATTTTAATTAAAAACCCTTTATTTTTATTCTATATTTAAATTATATTCTTCTAATATACCTTTTCAATGACATATCAACATTGTATCATTCGTTTTAAAAAAGGCAATATGCATTTTTAAAGGAAAACGAGTAAAAATTTATTTATTATAGTATTTTTCTATTATATACTTTTCTGTCCCGGTTCCCCCTTGTTAAAGTTATTTTAAACAAACAAAAAAATAACCAAATGCAATAAAATATTTTTGAAATAAAGACAAATGACAAGCATGAGACTCATTTATTTATTTTTAAAGATAAAAATTAAAGTAAACATTTTATTTAAGATACAGAAAAATTGCTTTTTTATTGATAAAGATGTGTGATAATTTACAATAAAAAAATAGTGGGGCGAGAATGCTTCATTATGAATCCAAAACATAACCTTTAGACAAAACGGCACTTTAAGAAGGAATATTTTAAAACCTAAGATATCATTTACAACCAAAACGGCTCTCAGATACGCAATCTGCGCTAAAAAATACCGAATTTCTGAAAATATCAATTTTGGTGTGGTGAGCGTATAATAGTAGATTCTGTAACGAGGTTGGAATGAAAATTCGTGGTTCCTCACGCTCGCTACGCTCGCGTTTGGAATCTTCCCCTCGGATCAAATTTTCATTCTAACCGAGTAGCAGACTATATTTTCTCCACGACCAAAAATACTATTCGCAATATTTGTAATTTCAGATGGAGTATTATCCAGTTCCATATCTGATTCATCCGATTTTTCACTCATATTTTGACTTGCACTAAAATTTGTCTACTGACATTGACAGTTTCGAAATTCATGGCAACCTATGTCGTTTAGATCAATTACAAAATATTCATTCCGTATCTTGTTATGGAATGAAAATATACGCAAAACGAATAAGAAGGAAGTGTTTCAGAATAAATATTCCAACTCAAGAGCGAGAATTTTTACATTCTATTATCAAAAATGATTTTGGAATTATTGCATTCAGTAATGGTCATGGAGAAAAGATATTTATTTGCTTTATTTTTAAGCATAAAAAAAACGTGCCCGAAAAACCCTGGTTAGAGTCGAGGTTTAAGTTACACACCCTATGTGAAAATTTTGGATTAAAACACAACATTCATATTTTTCATAAATTAAAACACAACATTCATATTTTTCATAAATGTAAAAAAAAATGTTCTCTTTTAATATTAAAGAGCCAGTTAGGAACATCAAAGAAAAAGTGCAAAAAAAACATTCACAAAGTCAATTTTAATCCAACCATGGGTGTCATGCCCCCCTGTCGTGTTATGGTAACCAATGATTGGAAAACAAATTCCATAGGTTCAAAATATGCGTTTACTTTTGATATTGACATATTTGATAGGAAAAATAACGTATACAGGGTGCTACAAATTCGTGTGCGTACAAGGGGATCTCGAAAACGGTAAGAGATAAGAAGATGGTTAAATTGAGGCAAAGCTGCATATTTTGGAGCTTAATAATTTGGTGAAAGGTGGGAGGAAATTGTAAATATTCTAAATACCTTCGGAGATATCCGAAAAAAAAAACAAAATTTTTACTTTTGGTTTTTAATTTTTTGCGCCTTTATTTTAGACTTAGGGAAGAAACAAAAAATACTTTCTTATAGCCGTTTTTATGTTCTACAATATGGCGTTATTAATTTTCAAATTGGACGTTTCGTTTTTTAGATACCAACCTCAATTAATTTTTTTTAAATACGGACCTGGAATTTTTAAAACAATTTTAAGGACTTCTAAGCTTTGGAAATTTAATACAATTTAAAGGTTTTTAAACTTTCAACGTTTTGTCATCAAATAACACATCACTAGTATTTCAAATTATCCTCTCTTTACTATTACGGCCCTGGCAATTATTTTTTGGATTACTTAAATATTAAAATTACATTACTTTGCCTCAATTTAACTTTCTTACCATTTTCCAGGTCCCCTTGTACGCACACGAATTTGTAGCACCCCGTATACCTTTGCTACAAATCCAGTTTTAATAAATTTAATTGTAATAGTACCAACAAGAAATAAGTTAAGACGTAATATTGCTAAACTATACAAAATTAATTTTCTTACAGTCGATCATATCGGAAATCAGTAGTTTCCGATGTCAGAATACAAGCTCAATTAGACGACATGGATGATCACAGGCCATATTTCACATACTGGGTGACCATAGTACAAATTCTAGTGTTACTGATATCCATAGCAAATGGTGTTTAAGCCGTTTATTTTTTCAAAAAGATTTACCGTCACAATATTGTTGGTTAGGAAGTAAGCAAGTTTTTACTGCATGAGAAGTAATTTAATTTTTTATTTGTATCTTATATATTTCATTAATAAGTTCTATGGTTTTTTGCCTTAGACCTAGACCAAAATACTGTAAAGCAGAAAAAATAATGATTCCGAGTGAAAAAAAGGTACCAACTGGAGTGTTAGTCTAGTTATGTTACTGGGATGCGCTTACGTTTGTTTCAAAAAAAATTTCAATTTTTTTTTACTGTTTATACGATCTCATGATTCTAGTTTTAGGCGAAACATGAAACAAAAACAAAGAGACAGAAAAATATTTGAGACTGAGATGTGGGTCTCTTTTCTTACAAAATATCAAATATTAGGCCACTTTGTGTACAAATGAACGGATTTCTCGAATCAGAAATCTTTTGTTTTTTTTAGTTTGGCTCTAAATGTTCCGGACCGTAATGAAAGAAAAAAGATAATTTGAAAAATGTGTTATTAGATGACAAAACGTTAAAATTTTAAAAACTTGTACATTGTATTAAATTTCTAAAGCTTATAAATCCACTCGCGTCTATATTCTAGTCTGCTGCGAAGGTCAGGCGGATGGCGGGACATTTAAAATTAAGGTTGAAATGGATTTTATTATTTTTTACGTCACGCTTTCATTACAATTCTTGCTGGACAGTTGCATCCAATTTTATTGGAACCCTTAACTTTCGGTTGTCGCGCTTTTTGTGCGTTTTTAATATTTTCAGTGTACCTTCCTGAACGGTGACAGACATATCTTTGTTTGAAAGAGTTCTTGATTGTACAATAACAAATGATGACTGACTATTTGCCTCTATTGTAAGCTTCCACTTTTTAAAATCTTCAACGGAATTAAATTGCAGGTCTTCTTATTATATCATGGACATCAACAAAATGAAGATCCAGTTCAGCCAAGGATGAAAACAAAGTTCTACATAGAGGGCATGTAATTGTCTTTAAATGTGATTGTATGAAGACTTTGTGTTTTAATTTCATGTGAGCACTAATATTTGATTTTGTACTGCATTCCCTTCCACATTCTGTGCACACATAAACTGTTCTACAATTTAAAAAATGACGGTTAGGTTTTTACTTTCAAAATATTTAATATTTTGTGTCAGCCGCATGCCCTAACAAAACTTACTGATTAATAACTTGCCCCTCCATTTTAATTATGCCCCACAAGGCCACAAATAAACAAACCGGCAAACTGTTCTTGTAAGAAAACATAATACCTCGACTATGACTCATCACCGTGAAGTAAAAAAATAATTAAATCCATTGCAACCACTCGTTTAAATGTCCCGCCATCCGCCTGACCTTGGCAGCAGACTAGAATATAGACGCGAGTATAAATCCCTAATACTGGATTTAAAATTCCAGGCCCGTATTTAAAAAAATTGACTTAAGGTTGGTAACTAAATAACGAAACTTCGAATTTGAAAACTTATAACGTAATCTTGTATAACATGAAAAACGGCAATGAAAAAGTGTTTTTTATTTTTTCCCCAAGTCAAAAATGAAAGTGCAAAAAATTAAAAACCAAAAATTAAAATTTCAGTTTTTTTCGGATATCTCCGAAAGCAATCGGAATAATTAGATTTTTTTTCACCAAATTATTGAGCCCTAAAATACGCAACTTTGCTGCATTTTCGTCTCACGCTTGGACTCTTAATTTAAATCTTTAAATAATGTATTCTTGGCTTAGATTACAAAGGTCTTGTAGGAAACGTTTAGCTTTTAAACTTTTCCTTCTAAAAGTCCTGTTTTATATAGAAATTAAGGTTTCACACGCATATCGTTTTAGTTATTGATTTTTGATGCAATTTTAAAGGAAAATGAGTAAAAAGAATAATATTTTATAGAATTTTTCTATTATATACTTGTCTGTTTCGTTTTCCCTTTTTTAGAGCTATTTTAAATTAACAAAAATATAACCCAATGCAATAAAATATTTTTACAACAAAAACAATTAGGTATTTATTTCTTAAGAGAAAAATTAAGGTAAACAATTCAATTGAAACATTTTTTATGGAAGAAGTGTGATAATTTATAATAAAAAAAATAGTGCGGGATGAAATGAGAATGCTTTATTAGGAATATAAATAAACTGCACTTAAGAAGGAGTATTTCCAAATCTAAGCATTTACACCAAAAACTGCTTTTAGGTCTACGCTCCTAAAATACATGATTTCTGAAAAAATCATCAACTTTGGTGTGGTGAGCGATATTTACTTTTTTTTAATCATGAAAACCCGAGCCCGGAAAACGCTGGTTAGAGTCATACATACGTCTTATGTTAAAATTTTGGATTGAAACCAATATTCATATTTTTCACAATTATAAAATACGTTTTTTTTAAATAAAGCGCCAGCTAGGAATATCAAAAAAAAACATTAAAAAAAATTTTTTTATCCAACCATGCAAAGGGGGAGAGGTAATAATTTAATTTTCGAATTTTAATAGTAGTTAGGTGATTTTAAACGAACTTTGGGCGTGGCCCCGAAAATTTTTCGCCTGCGGCGCTTTTCCACCTTCTTCTATTTCTCTTTTCAGAAAAAAAAATGTCCTACTTACGCCCACCCAGCCCCCCCCCCCCCCCCCCGAGCATATTTTTTGGCTACGCCAATGTGGTGCCCCCCCAATATTTTGGGTCTAGAACCGCCCCTGTACCTAATCATCTTTAATCTTAAGCAAGCTTTACAGTACTTTTCCTTTTTCAGGTTATGAATCATCTGGAATCTCAACCTCAAGCCTGGATTGCCTCAATCTGATTGTTCAGAATATCACCACCAAGAAGCTTAAATCAAATGGCAACACCAAAACCTGAATCTTTGCTCACATTTAAACGAACGTGATAAAATAAGTTGTCGGAAATTGTTGTAACAGTTATAGAGCACAATCATATTATAATTATAACATATTTGTGTCTGGTTGTGTAAACATTGTTAACCACAATAAATTAACCAGCAAGTTTGATTATGACATACATGACATTGGCAGAAATAATTTTCTTACAATTATTCTGTGCCCCGGTTACCTTAATTTTTAATTAACTAATCAGGCATCTTTGATTGTGAAATAATAATGTCATTCAACATCATTTATGTCACAGTCAAACTTGCTGGTTAGTTAATTGTGGTAAAAATTATTATGCAACCCAACATTAATTAAACGACTTTTTGATTCGTCCTCATAAAACATAAACGTTTGTCCACGATTACTGTATAACATGATCATTATATAATGATATCCATTATACACGAGTCTATAATATCCATTATTCACTAATGAATTCATATGATTGAAATACGTTTTTGTACGTACCATCGCGTAAAATGAAAACTAGGACAATAAACTTAAATTTCCTGGCCTATTAGGGAATCCAAACCACGTGATTCAATATGGCGGATGGATGGCAAAAGGCATTAAGTTACCCGTTAAATGCCACCAACAATGTATTTTTATGGTCACGTGTACCAATCACAAAGCAGTATTTGCCATCCAGTCGACAATTTGACACATCGTTGGATTGCCTATATTAGGGAATCCAAACCACATGATTCAATATGGCGACTGGCTGGTAAAAAGCATTAAGCCACCCGTTAAATGTCACAAGCAATATTATTTATATAGTCACGTGCACCAATTACAACGCAGTATTTGCCAGCCAGCCGCCATTTGGACACATCGTTGGATTGCCGAATTAGGGAATCCAAACCACGTGATTCAATATGGCGGTTTGATGGCAAAAAGCATTGTGTCACCAGTTAAATGCCACCAGCAACATTATTTTTATGGTCACGTGTACCAATCACAAAGCCGTATTTGCCATCCAACCGCCCTTTTGACACATCGTTGGATTGCCTAATAAGGACAGTGTAAAATTTAAAGGTTATATAGACTTTTGTATTGACGTATTGATTCCTGAACCATGAAATACTGTCAATTTTGACAATCTGCCAAGATGATAAAGTCAAATTTTTATAGACCAAGAGCTCAAATTAAAATTTTCATGTCCTAGTTTTCATTTTACGCGATGGTACAATAAAAAACAGAGGATGCCATGAACGTCAAGTAGCAGCGGTTGTTGCTATTACAACACCATGGCACTTTATTTTTATCTGTTTTGACAATTGCGCCTAGGTTTTTAATTAATTCAATGTTAGTCATTTAAAAATAAAGATATTGTAGGTAGTACTTAATTGTAGCTAAAATTATTTGGTAGTTCCGGACAATAGTACATTGTATACGTAGTAGGAAAACCTGAACATTCCCGGAAGAGCGTAAAGATTGTCAGTCGAGGCGCAAGCCGACACTGACAATACGGAGTCCGGGAATGTGGCTTTTTCTACGAGGTATACATACCTACTATTTTTCCGTATATCGAAAATTATTAAAAGGACAAAACTTATTAAAATCCACTTGTTAAAATTTTGAAATAAATATTATTAACTTTGTCACAAATAAAGGATGCCATTAAATATTTGTGTTGTAACTATGGAAACACAGTAATATAATAATTTTAGTTACAGAAATAATATTTCCTTACAATAATAAATATTTCCTAACAGTTATTTGCCGTTGCCTAGCAACGACTAAGTGTAAGGAAATATTGACTTTTTCTGTCAGAAATGTTATCAAAAATGTCAATATTTCCGATCGATTGTCGGAAAAGTATAATTCTACTCGCATAAAATGGCTGTTATTCACTTAGATGATTTATGAGACTCGCCTACGGCTCGTGTCATAAACATCATCAGCGTGAATAACAGCTATCATTACCTATATGATTGTTAAATAATGTACTATTAGTATACTATTCGCTTTAAAAACTCAATTTATTCTATTAAAGGAAAAGGAGTTCCCTTAAATACTTATTTACGAAATTTTTCTGTAGCAGGATGTTTTCTTTTATTTGTTTAGTTTGGTCAAAAATGGGATAATTTTTTTCGAATTTAGCCAACTTTTTTGTATCTGTAGATAATAAGTAAAAAAATTATAGCATTATATAAGTAAATCTAGTCACTTGTATAGGTTTTGGATCTCGATACCTCAAACCATCAGTGATGGAACTATAGAATCGATTCCTAAAAGTGCTCACACTTTATCAAAGTTATTTTTTTGGCTGACTGGATCAAGTTTCCTAAAATGTCCATAACTTTGGTAAAACAAGATAAGTTGTAAAGAGTAGACCATGAAAACGTTAAAATGGTTCATTTCAACCTACTTTATAATATAAAAATAACTAGTTGGAGTAAAATGTATCCGTTAGAACTATTGTATTAACAACCTGCTTTAAAAAACACACAGCGAATTTCCTGTTTTATTTTCCAAATAGCCACTCATCTTTGTATTGTTATCAGGGACGGATGGGCTCTGTGAGACGGCCCGGGAAAATTTCGGGTCAAGCGGCCCACTTGGCATTTCGTGTGTAAAAGGTATGCTCCTTATTAAAAGAGATCATTATGGTACGACCTAAATAAATGTGTTATTTAGTAATGACAAAACTAATCGTATATTAGAGAACATTAACAATATATAAGAATTCCAAGTTATTTATGCTAAAACTTAAGTGAACGCCTTTGAAATTTATAAATATTAAAAAATCAAAGAAAATGTAACACAAGCAAAGGTCTTCATATTTTGTAACCTGTAAAACTGTGAATCATAAACTTGGAAAGTCCTAAATTTAACAACTTTCAACAAAACATTTCGTGTGCGGTATTTTAAGTTTACATCTGCTTAACAAAGGTTTCCAGATATTTCTTATATCTAATGATGGCTTACTAAAACAATCTGGGTTCTGGTATATGGTAGCAGCTTCCTTGTTATAAATATCGCTTCTTTGATTGTTTTTAGCTTAAATCGAGTATTAAACTTCAAATGAGAATTTAACTTCTCTTCCTATCCCTCTCTTTCTCTGCCCCTCCTTTCCTTTTTCCTTTATGCATCCTAAAGCCCGGTATTGTTTTGCCTAAGTACAATATTCACACAGAAATTCGGGGAACTACAGACTCACAGAAGATAAACAATCCAATAAGACAAGGCCGACTGGGAATACTGGGGATACTGGGATTGACTGGCCGAATGTAGATCGATTACGGAAATGTGGATTGTCAAATCGACGCGACGTAGCCAAATGATTTTCGACGTTGTCAATATGCACCGACGGTAATTAAATATAATATAAAAAGTAGGTGAACACAAAAAAAAATATTTGGTTTTATCCAAAATATATTTTTACCAATTTTGTAGTAACTTTTTGCCAACTGGCCGACCGGCCCACCGGGAAATTTCCCGGTCTCCCTTATGGCCCATCCGTCCCTGATTGTTATAATAAAATTCATTTAATTTTTTTTTAACGGTGTATGACAAGTTAATAATTTAATCAAGTTATAGTAGAAATTAACAATAAAAATCATAAATATATTTTCTAGACCCGTATGAGCCACAGAAAGTTTTGTTAAGACCAGTTTAGTATGCTGTGGAAAACAAAAACATAATTTATGCTTTTATTAGACCAAAATGGCACGTGATGTTTAATAATAATTGCGAGGATTGAAATAATTGAACTATTTTCCACAGCATACTTGAGATAACTTCTTACTGCTACTTTTATACGGGTCCAAAAATTATTTTATTTATTATATTTATGATATTTCTTGTTAATTTCTACTATTACTTAATAAATAATTTATTAACTTATGATAGAACGTCGTTAAAAAGAAAATTAAATAAATAATTGTGTTATAATAAAACAAATAGTTGCTATTTGAAAACCCCGATAAATTTAGCTTTATTTTTATATGGTTGTAAACAAAATAGGGCTATTTTCAACAAGTTGATTTCATATTATCAAAAGCAGGTTAAAATGAACAATTTTAACGTTTCCATGACCGCTTACCTTGTTTTACCAAAGTTTTAGGAAACAAAGAACACTTCATCGAGGCAGCCATTTTTAAAATTAATGATAATGTGTCATTAAAAAGAAAACTTTCTATCGAATTTGGGCATAAAATAAAAATGGCGGGTATCCATTTAAAAGTTGACTTCACTTCTGGTTTTAAAGGTTTAATTTGGTCGAAAAATGGCAATTTACTAGAGGGGGAAATACTGTTACCGATATGGAACGTTCCATTTCATACCGCAACTAAATAACCGTTACTTGAGAACGAACTAGAGAGTTAGAGGTCCCACGGCAATTTTTCGTCCCCGGCCTGACAAAATACCTTCAACGACAAAATACCGTCCACCACGAGACTGTTAAGGTTCTCCTTATACCGGTTGCCATTGCGTGCTCCACAACGAACGGCTGAAGAGGCCAGCCGCTGTCGCTTTCTCTCGGTTCGCATCACAGCGGCGAAGGACGAAATCTTAATAGTTCCAGAGTAACTGCTTGTATGAGGTGGAGCGCGATATGGAGGTATTAAAAAAATACTGTTTCCAAGTAGCAGTTATATAAATTCGCTACCCACATCCCACGTAAATGGGCTAAAGCGTGACTCAAGGCCTTGACGTAAATTCCGAGAAGAGAAATGATGTTAGACGAATATTCGCGCTCGCTTAATGTTTATTACAGATAAACGTTTGGCGCAACCAGTTACCGTTTTGGACGTCGTGTCCACAATTTATGACTAGTAATAATAACATCTTTCATTGGATCGTCCCTTTTGGTTTCGTTTCTCTATCCTCAAAATAAGCATATTATAATTACGCACATTATAATATTGAAAAGAGATAACTGACTTTAGGATTGGGTTTAGGGTATATTTCTTATTTTATCACGTTCTGTCATACTTTATTTTATTATAGGACTGTAATATTGCTCAATAACACACGCTATCGAGCTCAATAAATTTATTAATGAAACTATGAAGTATTTGTTTTATTTTACACCAAATATTATAAAAGTGACGACACTTTCACTTAAGTAAGTAGGTACTTTCAATTTCATACAAGCAGAAAATAAAAAGTGATGTCCGGCTACTTGCCGTTGGCGGCGGTCGGTCTCCCCAAAGTTCCAAGCTTCACAAAATGGCAGTGGCGGCTATTCAGATTAAGTAGAGTGTTACTTCACCAGATCCAAATATAAAAATTTAATTTGTTTAAAGAAATCGATGGCGCAATTTTTTAACATCATCACGGTGGTTTTTAATGTCCGACCACTGCCGCACTATATCCTCTTTGATGTATCTTTGTATTGATCAAGATCCGGTGATCCAAATCTCAAGGATGTTCCGGTTTGCCCACCTTTACCTGATCCTTTAAAAAGTGTCCAAAGGAAAGGATGTGGCTAAAGTTAGAGACGGATTCTACCAACAAGTTCCCAACATTAATAGATAAAAGATATAATTGAAAAAGTACGATTTTCTTAAAAGTTGTTTATTTAGCTGGCCCAAACAGTGAAAATTACTTTTAAATATATATAGTACATGATGGCGGTATATGCTTTGACCATTATAGTTAGTGTCAGTGGCTGCAGGGGAGGGTAAATAATTAGGTCAAAGAAATAGTAAACGATATTTGTAGACCCCCGATTTTGGTATAAGCATCATTATTGACAAAGTTTTTATTTACTATAGAAACGGAAAAAGTCAGGGGCGGAGAGGATTAAATTAATTTATTATCTAAGGTAGAATCGTTTCTGAATGCGTTCCTAACTTCAGCCACACAAGAAGAGCTGGAAATTCTGTTTCAACTATTCCTTTTAAATTGAGAAGGATATATACCTATACTCTATATGAGAATAATTAAAAAATTATACCAAAACAAGGGAAGTTGGTGGTATTCCGGTATCCACGAATCTTAAAATCACTCAAAAAAAGCAATGTAGGTATTTCTCAAGAATATGTGTTTAACTTACCACTTATTTGCAAACTACAAGTTCTAATTTCCGGACAATCTGACATTACATACACGCTTGGTGTAACGTTGAAAATGGACGAAAAGTACGTGGGTAAACACAAACATTTACAGTGCGACGAATTTATCTGAATAAAAAAATGTTTCCAGGCGTCACACAGAATTCACAAAATTGGCCATTTTCGAAAAATAAAATAATAAACAATACAAACTATGTCGACACAACCCAAAAAAGGATAAAGGTATTCTTTTTAAAAAAATAATTTAGTTACTATATAGCCCGACTGGAAGTTGGGAAAAAAGTTTTAAATATAAAAAATTAGAGTTTTGCGGGCCGGGGATGCGGGGAATCACCGGGGAATAACTGGTTGGCTGGAAAATCTGTTGTCATCACTATTACAGACTATTACTATAAATTCGCTATCCTCACATCGAGGGTGGTTGCGACATCTTTCTTTCAACGACAAAACTAGAAAAATATTCGCTTTTTTTCATCCTTATATAAAATGATAAAAATCCCAGCAGTCGTCATAAAAATTAGTAAACATAACCCTACTTTCTGCTCTACTTCTATATTTACATTTGATTTACATTAATATCTAAAGTTGAATTTTAAACTATGTCCCACGAAATCGACGAAATTTTAATTAAAAGAGCACAATTCTTAACTCTTCTAAACAAAGATATACAGACTAATAATGAGGTTCGAGATAAAATTAAAAATGACCTAAAATCACTGGAAGAAACACGGAAGAATATCAATGAATTAGGAAAACAACCCGAACATAACTCACTGATACCTTTGTGTAAAAAATTGTACATTCCCGGAAAAATAGTACACACAGGAGAATATATGGTAAGGAAAAAAGCCCATCCTAATTCCTATTTTATGTTAAAAACTTTAGATCAAACATTTAAACATTTGGACGAGCAAATCGCTGAACAACAAAAACTGCTTGAGAAGGCGGAACTTTCCATTCCACAGTTAGAAGAGAGGAAGAAGCTACTTCTGGGACAAACTGATAACAACTCTTTAAATGAACAACAGTTTGTTGAAGATGAAAGTGATATTTCAACAGAAGTTGCAGTTATGCCAAACGAGATAAGATCTGACAAAGGAATTGCAGTAAAAGTAGGTGGTTTTTATGAGATATTTGAACATGAAAACTGATATAAAAGTATCAAACACGGGTAAATTTGATTGTAAAACTGATGCTGGAGAGTTACTACTTCAGAAAATGTTGTAAAATTATGAAAAGAAGTATACCCAACATATTTATCAACCTGGACAAATCTTAGGGACTGTTTTGCTACTAGAACAAAAGGAAGACGAAGAGTTTAATAATAATTAAAATATTTTCATGTTTTCGATAAAAACGTTTTTAAATAAATTCTCACTGAAACAGCCTTTTTTTATTTCACTTACCTTACTAGTTAAGGTACAGGGTCATCCAACCAGGACTGAACAGGGAGCTATAAAACTGCCATTTAAAAAGCGACTTGGTTTAAAACAAAGGAACTGAGGTGTGGTGTAGCTCAAACCATTTTTTAGACAGCAACCGTCAAATTTTTAAAAAGCTGTGTTCATTCTACATAGTTTAATACATTGAGAATGCCTTGGAAATTAAAATGTTTAATATGACCCCCAAAACGCTATTTTATTATAGTCTGACACATAGTAACTTAACTGGGGCAAAAAGGCGAGCAAACACAAAAAGTGAGGTAGAAAATTTGAGTTCAAAGCGGGCCTAATTTATTTTTGCCTACTTATACCAGGTGCTAAAAATTCGTGTGCATACAAAGAGATCTCGAAAACGGTAAGAGATACAAAGATGGTTAAATTGAGGCAAAGTTGCGTATCTTGGGGCTTAATAATTTGGTAAAAGAAAATTGTATATATTCCGAATGCTTTCGGAGATATCCGAAAAAAACCGAATTTTTATTTTTGGTTTTTAATTTTTTGCGCCTTCATGTTTGACTTGGGAAAAAAACAAAAAACACTTTTTCATAGCCGTCTTTTATGTTCTACAAGATGACGTGATTAGTTTTCAAATTCAACGTTTCATGCTTTAAATAGAAATAGAATTACTTTTCATGCCTTACTTACTTCCTAGAGTATTGTTACGGTAATTATTATTAAAATAAAACCGCCTAAACACCATCATTTCCTGTAATGTAATTTTAATATTTAAGTTATCCCGAGAGTTATCCTAAAAATAATTGCCAGGGCAGTAATATTAAAGAAAGAATAATTTGAAATACTAATAATGTGATATGTCAGCAAATATCACATTATTAGTATTGGATAGCTATTGGATGACAAAACGTTAAAATTTTATAAATCTTTAAATTGTATTAAATTTCCAAAGAGTAGAAGTCCCTAACAATGTTTTTAAAATTCCAGGTCCGTATTTAAAAAAATTGAATTTTGTATCTAAAAAGCGAAACGTCGAGTTTGAAAACTGATAACGCCATCTTGTAGAACAAAGAACGGCTATGGGAAAGTATGTTTTGTTTTTTTCCCAAGTCAAAAATGAAGGCGCAAAAAAATAAACACCAAAACTAAAAATTACAGTTTTTTTCGGATATCTCCGAAGGTATACGGAATATTTACAACTTTTTTTACCAATTTAACCATCTTCGTATCTCTTACCGTTTTCGAGATCCCCTTGTACGCACACGAATTTGTAGCACCCTGTATAAAGTTTAAATTAAAATAACATATATTTGTGTGTAATTTTTTTTATCTATAATTAGTAGTGAGCCAGCTGACAATATCGCAAACTTTTTTCTGCATTCGTTAGGTGGTTTCAGAACGGTGTGTCAGACAATACTATTTACGTGCTTTTTTTCCCAGGCATTAAGTATAAAACTAGAATTGATACAGCTCTTTAAAAATTTGATCGCTCATATCTTAAATTGAATTAATATAGACAAACTATATATTTTTTAAATCAGGAAAAAAAGACCTCCATGAAAATGAAAAATATACAGAGTGTTCCATTGAAAAAGCAACAACTTGACGCCACAATTCCTTTATTTTAAGCCAAGTCGCTTTTTAAATAGCAATTTTCGATTCTCCAGTCATATACACCTATATTAATTAATATTCGAATCTTTAAGTCATATTATTGAGCAACTAGACCAAAAATAAAATCGGTCACAGGAATCTACTTCGATCTTAGTAATGCATTTGATCTAATTGATAACGAAATTCTTCTTGAACAAGTTGGATAGGTTTGACATTCATGGCAATGCTAAAAATTTGTTCAGGTCTTGTCAAATATAAAATTAGCTGCGACGGTACCTTCGAGATCGGGCGCCTGTGCATCTTCGGGAATCAACGGCATTTTAAGAGGTGTACCCCAAGGCTCAATTCTGGGACTGATTCTTATCTTTGCAAATGACATGAATCAATACATTAACTTACACTTTTTGTATCAGTTTGCCGATGACACGTCCTGTATTGTTGCATGCTCTGGCACCTTTAATCTATCACGAATGTTAATGGAAGTTGCACAACGCATTGGTGTAAGCTTAATAATTTAATACTAAAGCAAAATAGTAATAATTAGAGTTAAGGACAGTGCTATGGAGGTCGCTTTATGCACCATTTAATGGTTCAAGTATAGAACAGGTAAGCTCTACAAGGTTCTTAGGAGTAATACTTGACGAGAATCTACAGTGGGACGAGCAGATTGATTTCATTATTTCGAGAGTTAGTTCGGTCACTTTTGCAATCAGGTATTTGAGGGACCAGGTTAATGTCAGCACTTTAGGGTTTTCTACTTTGTAGGTAGGTATACAGTCAATTATATCGTATAGTATAAAGTTCTGGTTTAGACGCTCAGTTCTGAATTCTCATAGAATATTTGTTTCGCAAAATAGAGCTATAAGGGCCATGTTGAGTATGGGCTATCGCGAATCTTGCCATGATCGGTTTAGACAGTTAACTATTCTCACCGTCCCATCTCTCTTTATTTATAATTGTGCCTTGTTTGTCAGAAACAACCCTTACTTACTTCGGTGAAATGCTTCTTTTTTTGACAACATGCAAACAAGGGAGGAAGTGACTTGGCTATCCCGGTTCATAATTCCTTCATTGTTCAGTAAGAGTCCATTGATGAATTGTATTAAAGTTTTTAATGCTTTGCCAGCTGACATAAGGAGGATGGATAATCGAACTTCCTTCAAGAATCAGCTTAAAAAGTTTTTTATTAAAAGTGTTTATTCGCTGGAGGAGTTTATGTAATAAATCCTCTTTATTATCGTCACTGAGGTATTATCACTAAGTTTGTTTTATATTTATTTTGTGCGATGTATTTATACTTACAGTGTGTCCACAGATAGAGTTTGGAAAAGGAATAACTTTTTTATTGTTAGCTATACAAGAAAAAGTTATTCTTTATAAAAACGTCTGCTTGTGTAATACCACAATTTCGAATTTTAGATTTGCGATTACTATACAGGGTTTGTCAGAAACAACATTTTTAGTTTTTTGGATTTTTTTTCAATTTCTTGATTTATTATAGCTATTAATATAACGAGATTATTATGCGATTTATAATAGTCGAGGACATTACTAGGTGACGAGGCAACAGCCGAGTCACCCGCAATGTCCGAGACGGTGTTAAATCGCTAATAATCGAGTTGTATTCAAAGCTTTATCGTATCATTGACAACGGCAATGCGAAAATAAAAACAAGGTTTTATGTCATTTCATTTTGGCATTTCAAAAAGTCATCATTAAAATCATGCAAAATTTTGATATATCTGACGATATATTAGCTGCAGCCAACATTATAAGGTTGAACTTGCTTCCGGACAAATCTAAAATCCATTATGAAAAAGAATATCGGCAGTTTTGTGAGTGGCGAAACAAAGTACATGTTCAAGGTGCAGAAGAAACGTATTGCTGGCGTATTTCGCAAAACTCTCTGAGGAATACTCTGCTTCATCCTTATGGCCGAAATATTACATGTTACGAGGGACTTTAGAACTGAAGGAAAGAGTGGAAATCGACAAATACGGCGCCTTAATACGTTTCATCAAGAAGAAAAATGTTGGATATAGAGCAAAAAAATCAAAAGTATTTACAAGAGACCAAGTCAACGAATTTGTGTTCTGCCTCAGACAAGAAGTTTTTAATGATGAACGTGGCTTTTTTAATTGGAATTGGAGGAGCCTGTCGAACTAATGAATTAGCGAAGATGACCACGGAAGATGTTGACGTTTTAGAGGACAAGCTGATTGTTACTATTCCCGACTCAAAAACCCACAAGAAACGTATTTTCGCTGTGATATTTGACGGCGAAGTCAATCCTGTGCTTTTATTTAAAAAGTACGCAATGATAAGGCCAGACCATGTCACTCACCAAAGATTGTTTGTATTATATAGAAAAGGGAAATGTACGGTACAGCCCTGCGGCATTCACTTCTTCTTTAAAATACCTCAAAAAAAGCTAAGTATCTCTCACTTGAAAATCCTAATTTGTATACTGGTCACTGCGTTAGATCTTCGGCAAATTTTCTTGTTAATGCTGGAGGAGATATATTAGACCTACAAGAACTTGGTGGATGGGAATCGGCGAAGGTTGCTAGAGGGTATTTAGAAGAAAGTGTGACCAAGAAAGTTTCCATTGCTCGCAAAATTCAAATCGGCGATGTTTCCGGCAGCGGATTAAGCACTGGGGAACCGCACGAAATCGAAAGGAGTGCTTGCTCGGTCATTAATCAGTCTTCAGAGGGCATACCTAAGATCGTGGACGTTAAAGACAAAGGTGTATCCGCATCAAATTTGAAAACTGTCAAAATATTGTTTTACATGTTCATGAAAAATAGTTCTAATATTATTTGGTATCTAACGTATTAAATTATGGTAACTAATGTATTATGAGTAACTAAGCTGTTATGTAGGTTTTAGTACGTTTATGATGTTAATAATTATTAATAAAGATATCATATAAAAATGACTTAATCTTGAATGATACGATAAAATCAATTTTGCTTGTTCTGAAACTACAATTTCGAATATAAGATTTGCGATAACTATACAGTGTTGGATAGAAAAACATTTTTAATTTTTTATAATTTATGATTGAATAAATTGAAGAAATATGACATGTAATAACAAAAATACTTTAAAAGTAGACAATAAAAAAATAGTTTTCTTACAGCAAAATTGTTATTTGGCCAGATATAAAATCATATTCTAAGCAAGAAAACAACAATAGCTGTTTGTTTTTACGTAAATTAATTTTAAACGAAATCCAAAAAACCAAAAACGTTGTTTCTGACGAACCCTGTAAAGTAATCGTAAATTTGATATTCGAAATTGTAGTTTCAGCAAAAGCAGACGTTTTTATAAAGAATGACTTTTTCTTCTATACCTACTAATAAAAAAGTTTTTCCCTTTCCAAACTCTATCCGTGTACACACTATACAGGGTGTCCGGTAACTTATGGGCCGTAGAGTAACTGGAGATACTAGACATCAAACTAAGCCGATTATGTCATATAAGTTTTTTCGGATTGTCACTTTTTTTTTTTTTTTTTTGTTAATTTAATTATGTACTATGTTTTTTTTATGCTTTGGGATGTTTAAAAGGAATTATCTCGAAAACCGTTAAAGATATTAAGATCAATCAAGTACACCTTTTTGACTCAGAAAATGCCCTTTTTAAGAAACTATAATTGAAAAACACCTAATTTTTTTTAATATCACAGGTAAGAAAAAAAATCCTAGATTTATGAAGCCCAGTGTATGCAACTAGCGCCCTCTAGTTTGAAACTTCTAAAAAATTCTAATTTCTTGCTCATAAAAACATAATATTAACTTTCAATTCGATTCATTAAACCGTTTTAAAATGATTGCTTATTTTCGAGAATGAACTTTTACTTTCAACACCCTGTATCTCTAGAACGAGTAACAATCCGAAAAAACGTATATGACATAATCGGCTTAGTTTGATGTCTAGTATCTCCATAGTTACTCTACGGCCCATAAGTTACCGGACACCCTGTATATATTATGAAGGTCTGCCTTTTTTTACTTTTTTCTTTGAAAAATAATGTTTATCTTTGTATATTTTAAATTGAAGTTGTCGATGTCCTATAGGATGTATGACAATAAATGCTCTTGAATTTGAAACATAAACAATATCGCTATTTTGGCTTTAATAAAAATACAGGGAAACTCAAAAAATATGTCTAATAAAACACCATTGTAAAAAATGTATATACTTAAGTATATTTGTGTAAAAATAATAAAAATATATTTTTTAAAATATAGTTGGACAGACGAGTCAAGACGAGATTCAAAAGTATGTCAAAAGTAAACTTATCAAATAAGAGATAGAACTATGAAATATATAAAAAAAATATACTAAATGTTTATATAAAAATGTACAGTAATTTTTTTCAAATGGCTTGTCAGCAATGTAATAAAGCGTATAACTCTTGACATAACCTACTGAAAAAACACTTTGCGGTGAAATTATATCTTTCATCGGAAAATTTCAATTATAAATTTACATTTTATTAAAAATATTCATTACAGGTCAACCAGACAAGCTTAAAAACAGAAAAGTTTCAGGTTGGAATGTAAAGTAAAATTAAAAAATATAATATTTGGAATGTTTAGTTTAAAATAAACTACCTAACGTGTTTAGAAATCATTAAAATATAAATAATTGCCTCTTCTTTACAGTATTGCTTTAGATTTACCATGAGCAAAGTCATTTTGTTTTGTACCTGTTGTCATCTTTTTATCACCTAAATAAACCCAGAACATAAAGTTTTAGTTACATATTAAAATAGTTTTAACTTAATTTTCTAACTATAGTATTTAAGAATAGTAGATTCTGTAACGAGGTTGGAATGAAAATTTGATCCAAGTGGAAGATTCCGAACCCAAGCGTAGCGAGCGTGAGGAACCACGAGTATCGAATTTTCATTCTAACCGAGTAGCAGACTATATTTTCTCCACGACCAAAAATACTATTCGCAATATTTGTAATTTCAGGTGGACTATTATCCAGTTCCATTTCTGATTCATCCGATTTTTCACTCATATTTTGACTTGCACTAAAATTTGTCTGCTGACATTGACAGTTTCGAAATTCATGGCAACCAATGTCGTTTAGATCAATTACAGAATATTCATTCCGTATCTTGTTATGGAATGAAAATACACGCAAAATGCATAAGAAGCAAGTGTTTCAGAATAAATATTCAAACTCAAGAGCGAGAATTTTTACATTCTATTATCAAAAATGATTTTGGAATTATTGCATTCAGTAATGGTCGTGAAGAAATGATTTTATATGACTGTCAAAAAAGGTGTTTTTTATGCTCTAAGGTTATACATAAGTATACCTATCTAAAAACAAAATGACGAACGCAATGATAAATCTTAACAGCCATTTTAATGGACGGATTTGTCATAACTAAATTTAATTATTAAACATATACATAAATAAGCACTCTTTAAGAGTTCATATTGGTATTGTAAGATACTTAAAAATGGTCTCAAAAATACTTTGCACAATGAGAAGTGTCTTTATACTAAGTAAGCCTATAAAGTTTGACATCGTATTGTAGGTATTGTTATTTTTTGAACAATACTTATATTTCCCTCTCACGATACACATAGCCACAAAAAACGTCTCTGCGCATTACTCACGGAACTCAAATCATACTTTATTGTTGTGTATGAGCCCAAGTTCGATTTAAAATGTATAAAGTGTGGTGTTTGTTTTTATTTTTCGTATAATTTCTGGCAGTGAGATTACTTATGTATTGTATAAAAACTGCAGAAAATAGCTAGGCATAAAATGTAAAGGTAAGTGGGTATATCTATTTATAAAGTAAAAAACTTATAACAGCGCTGCAAGTACTATTTTAGTAAAAATAGTGGAAACGTCCATGTGTATGATTAAAGAGTTATATTTACATACGGCCAAGATACAAACTAGAGTCTTTAAAACTTCATATAAAAATAATGTTTCGATTATTAAATATATATTTGCTATATCTTTGAATTTCAATATTTAAAGAACGACGGATCTGTGCAAAAATGTGGAAACCGTTTTTGCAGACGAATTAATGTTTGTCTCCATTTTCGATCGATTTTAGACACAACATATTGTATTATTTTATGCAATAAAAGACGGCGCGCTCCAAAGTCACGTCGGTTCTTACGTAGCGAAGGAATCATAGTGCGCCTATTTATTCGGCTTTCTTTAAATGTTGAAATTCAAAGGCTTTATTTATAATTTTTAAATAGTCGCAATATCCATTCAATGATGGAACTACTTTGATTTTCAATATACATATTTTGCTTTGTCAAAGCGTGTTTTAGAATCATGGGTGAGGTCAAATAGTAAGATCGTGCTTGGACATACACGCACAATGGTATATCACAATAATTCAAAACAGAATTGCCAGTTCTTTTTAAAATTTTCTCATTGTGTTAAATATTTACGAGTGTAAGTAGGTGTATTCAATAACATATATAATATATTAACCTCTTACAATAATATCCTTGTTAGTTTAGTCTGAAAACATTCTGATTAATAAATGCAACAAAGATCAAGCAAATTATGAGTTTTCCTTAGTTTATCTAAAAGATACACACACCAGCAAATTTGAGGAAAAATGGTAAACCAGTGGAACGCGTGGTAAATATCTATTATACGTCCACCATGACAAAATTGATTATTTTTCAGAAAACATGTATTTTGGGGCGTAGATTGCGAATTTGAACCCCGTTTCTTGAATTCCTTCTTAAATGGCCGGCCGTTTTATAGACATTACGTTTCGGATGCATATTGGCAGCAATTTGGTGCTGATCACTATTTTTTTATTGTAAATATGTAGTCATCATTTTCTGTGTTTTTTAATTAAAATTTTTAAATAATAATCAATATTTTAGTATTAAAAGAGGCTAGCTGTAATTTTCTTTTAAACTGTAACTGCAACAAACTGGCAGCAAACGAGGTACTTCCCTCTCCCCCTATTATTTAGAAGTCACGATTGAAAAGAACACCAAGGATTTTTTTTCTCTTTTTTACAAATCACATCTTTTTTTTAGTCACTCACTAAGAAAAAGAGACAGAGGGTTTTAGCACACCAGTCTCTATAAAAGACTGCTCTTCTGACCCGTTCTTCCTTTAAAATTGTGTCACAAACGAATGAATATGAAGTAATGCGTCGAAACCGAACCTATACAAAAAGGAACTTTAAGAAGAAATATTTGAAAAACTAAGCGTTTCCGAGAACAAGAGTTTTCAGATTCGTAATTTTCGCCACAAAATATTTCCTTCCTAAAAAAAATCATCAATTTTGGGGTGGTGAGCAATACCGTTATTTATTATTTAGGTTTTTGTTTGATGCTCGTGTAACAAAACATTTTTTTTTTTTCAGTCAAGATTGTTTGCTGGCAGATCATGGCCATATTAAACATTTCTTTGGGGAAAATGGCACGTAAATGTATAAAGGGTCGCCATCCCTGGCCTAGAGTAACCCTTTCAATGAAGACCAAGTGTGTTATTTTCATGTAATTTGTATAATTTATATGCAAGATATGTTTATTCTCGGGATTAATTTTTTTACTTCCTAAATTTAAAGAAAATCTCAAAAATGCATTCTTGGTAAAAACTCAAATCAAATTAAAATCGTTTTATACTAAAAAGTTCATCAAATCAAATAAAGTTATTTTATTTAAAATAAAATAAGAAGTTTATATGGGAAAGGATGAATCATATGCCCAACGCAGTAACAGAGCTATGTAAAGCCAGCCGCAAGCAATTTGGACATGTGCTTGCAACCATTTTAAAAGTGCTTGGTGTTTGGTAAGCTTGGCAGCTCTGGTACTTTAACACGATTAGTGCAAAGTATGCAGAAGGGGCGACAAGGATATTTCCAATAACCCAGTCTTTTTTATACCATGTAAAAACTTTTTCTGGCCTTTGAGACGATATCTAATTTACCTCTGGTCCTTTAAATTTGACGGTGTGTGTATTCTTAAGCCTAACTTAAAATAAACTAGTAAGTCAAACTGTATATAACTAAAATTTACAGGCCGTCTGTTACAGCCTTTTCACTATTGGTACATCGGAAACAGGTAAAGTTAAAGGTAAAATTGGAATGAATATGGGTGGATTTCGAGAATTCCGCCAAATTCTTTTGAAAATCTGGAATACTTTTCTATTCTTCAAAATTCATTCTTAATAACCTTATAGATCGGTAAATTTTAATATGTAAATAATTTTAACCGGATAGAGATAAATAAAACCTTAAGTTTAACCAAGGAGAGGTACAAAAATTTTGTTTTTTTTGCAGTCAAAGACTGTAATAAATATAATTTATAATCCTTTTGTTCTACATGTAGAATATAGAAATTGTTATTGAAAATATGTTTTTCTGATTTTAAATGATCTACATAAATAGAATGTTTGTTATTTTTGATGATCTTTAATTCTCGTAAAAAGAACGTCCTGTCTGGCCTATAAAGGAATTAGAACAAGAACCTCAATTTTATTTATAAACTCCACTTTTTTTATCCTCTCTGATTTTGTCCTTATTATTTTTAATGATATTGCCTAAGCTATTACTAGTTTTATATGCTATTTTTATTCCCTGTCTATTAAGATAACTTTTATTATTTTCACTAGCTTTATCTATGAATATTAAAGTTTTGTATTTAAATGTTTCTTTTGTTATAGGAAATATTTCTCTTTTTGCACTTTCTTCAAAAATTAATAATTTAAGAAGAACTAAGGTCTATTTCAGAAAGGTGTAGAGTAATAAAATGGAAAATTCCGTCCAGTTCGGCTTAATTTCGGTGTCGGCCATAGGCGCAGGTAAATGTGCATTAAATTATTTATGATAATTAACCAAAGAAAAAAAAGAAGATAATTTGATATAGAAGGAATTATTAGCTATAGCAAATTTACACAAACATCGTTTTATGAAATATGCCGTGGAAGATATAGCTGAAAAACATAGTGGAACTGTGCTGCGCACACCGCCGTGCGAACTAAATCCTACAGAACTTATTATATATAAGAAGAAGAGAAAATGTGGGATCTTGACCACCTGATCGATTGGACCGTCGACCCGTTATATAACGTCAAGAGGAGATGACTGTTCCTCAGATGAGGAAGAATATGATTTTTTATAACTTAATTTATGTATAATGTATTTTTTTATCTTTAATAAAAAATAAGTGTACCATCGCATTGAATGAAAACTAGGACAACAAACTTAAATCTCCTGTCCTATAAGGACAGTGTAAAATTTAAAGGTTAGACTTTTGTACTGACATAGTGGGTCTTGATCGTATTAGGGAATCCAAACCACGTGATTCAATATGGCGGTTGGATGGCAAAAAGCATTGAGTCACCAGTTAAATGCCACCAGCAATATTATTTTTATGGTCACGTGTACCAATCACAAAGCAGTATTTGCCAGCCAGCCGCCATTTGGACACATCGTTGGATTGCCTAATAATACAGTGCATTTTTTGACAATCTGTCAAGATGACAAAGTCAAATTCTTATAGACCAAGAGCTCAAATTAAAATGTTCATGTCCTAGTTTTCATTTAACGCGATGGTACATAATGCACGCCTTTGTCACACCATTTTCAGTGTTTGTGAATGGTATAACCCATAAATTGACACAAACCCGGGTGGTACTACCTGCACTTGATGAAAATAAAGAATTTTACAACGAAATTAATGCCAAATTATGAGTGGCTTAAATATTCGTTGGGTCACTCTGTAGTCTCTTTGCATACCTAATGAGGTTTTATTACTTTACACCTTTCTAAAATAGAATATAATAACTCTACATAGGTTTAATAACCTTATTTAATCTTTGTAAAGCATTCAAATTTTGACGCCACCTTAAAAAGTTTCGAAGATTATAAGCATATTATTTTTAATTAGCTCAAACGTTAGATATCCCAATAGTGGAACGACTTTAACAAACAGTCTAGTCTGTATGGATAAAAATAATTAAAATGTTTAAAATGGAAAAATACAACAACTATCAATAAAACTAGTCAAAAATGACTAGGAAACTAAAATTTTTTTGAGGATAAATATTTTATAGCATGAGACAGTGAGGGGGACCATTTCTCAAGAGTTGAAGAGCGAATTTAATATGATACTACTTTATTATTTCAAAGGCTCTATTATACAGGGTCGCAGTTGGTAGATGAGTGGTTGAGTTACTGGCGTTCGACTGTGACGGTCCGAGTTCGAGCCTCGGAGATGACATACGCTTAATAAAAAAAAGTATGCTCGGAAATTTAGTGGATAAAAAAATGCAGTATACTTTTAGTGTAGTGGAAAGGGAAGTAAAAAAGATAACCTAGTGCATGCATGCTAAACTGTAGGTCCCGTCTGGCTGACATTACCCAGACAAGAGGGTATACAATGAGTCTTTTAGGCCCCAACCCCTGCTACAACAACAAAAAAATTAAACAGTCTGTTTTTCCGAATTTTGTAGCACATCAAAAAATTCTGATATTTGCACTACTTACTAAAACACCCTGTATAGTACATAAACAAAAACTTTTTAAATAATAAATTAGAACCTTATCAAAGACGACAATATTCTCCATTTACCACTGAACGCGCAATCCCTCTCACTGATATTTATCCTCAAAAAGATGCAAACATTTTTAGTTCCCTATTTATTTTTGAGTTTATATATGTGCGCTTATATAGTAAACTTTTGGTGAATATGTAGGCACTTTCTAAGACTATACGTTATCTATTTATTACATTAAAATTTAAAATTCTAGAGTGTTAAGTCCCTTTTAATAGACATAATTGTTCAAATAATGCTTATATTTATGCTGTTTGTAGACCTAATTATTTCAGTTTGAAGATGTTTTATTATGTTTGTTTTATCAAAGTTATGAACATTTTAGAAAACAAAGGAAAATTAATCTAGGCGGCCATTTTTATAACAAATGCAAAAATGTGATATGTCATTGAAAAGAGAATTTTAAAATTTTAGAGAGGTTAAACCGGAAGTGGATTTGAAGGTTTGAATTCGAAAAATGGCAATTTACAGACTTATTAACTACTCAAATTTTTAAATATGTACTTTTAAAATTAAGGACATTTTTTTTTCTTGTGTCACCCGGTATATAAAAATTAAAATTATTTTGATTCATTTATACAGGGTGTTACAAATTCGACATACCAGCATTGGAATCTCGGAAACCATAGGAGTTGGAAAAACGGTTGAATGGGGGCAAAGTTGTGCAATTCGGTGCTGATTATAATGCCGCTTTAAAAGTTTTCAAATTCCGAATACTTCCGATTTTATTCGAAAAACCCGAAATTTTGCAAAATCGTTTTTATTTTTTTCTGAGCTCATTTGACTAGCTATTTAAAAATAAATGACACTTTGTCATTGCCACTTTTTCTCCTCTACAAAATGACGTTACTAAACTAAAGATCCGTTGTTTCGTCTCCGAGGGGCCATCACCAACTTTACTTTTTTTAATACGGACCTGGATTTTTTTTAAACCGATTTTTAAACCCTTCTACCCTCAAAATGTAATGGCGATATTACTTTCTCATAATGATGAATTGTCCTTGATTATTGTTTTAAATTCATGTTTTAGACGAAATTTGACTTTTCCATCGTGTTGGCCTCCTCGCGGCCGTCAATTAGAGTACAAACTTGACAGGTCTACCATCATTAATAAGAAAGTTAGTTTTAAAATGACATTAGACGAAATTTGACTTTTCCATCGTGTTGGCCTCCTCGCGGCCGTCAATTAGAGTACAAACTTGACAGGTCTACCATCATTAATAAGAAAGTTAGTTTTAAAATGACATTAGACGAAATTCTTTTCAGTCCGATCCTGGCAACGAATTACAATATTAATTAAAAACTTTATTTTATTTATAACCTTTACAAATAAGTTTAATGAAAAAGTTTGTCTAAAGTTCATGTTAGGTACTATTTACCTAAGTAATAATACATGTAATACCCAAAAAGAATTTTGACTATTTGAACATTTAGAAAGTGTGCCATGATTTATGAATCTAAGAAACGCGTTTAAGAAAATTTTAAAACATGGATGATTTCTACCTAGTGTCAAACTGTGGTGTCAAAAAGGCGATTATTTATTGGTCCTTTGCACAAAAATGTCTTTTTCAACGAAGAAAAAAGTGATATGATTCAAATGTTTTACTTGTGCAAAACGGCAATCTCTTTGAACATTTAGAAAATTAGGATTTTTAATTAGTAAATTTAGAATTATTAGAAGATTCTTATAAAATGAATTATATTACTTACGTATGAATGTTTTGAATGAAATAAAGTTTTTAATTAATATTGTAATTCGTTGCCAGGATCGGACTGACAAGAAGTGTAAAAAATATGAATTTAAAAAAATAATCAAGGACATTATTCATCATTATGAGAAAGTAATATCGCCATTATATTTTGAGGGTACGAGGGTTTAAAAATCGGTTAAAAAAAATCCAGGTCCCTATTAAAAAAAGTAAAGTTGGTGATGGCCGCTCGGAGACGAAACGGCGGATCTTTAGTTTAGTAACGTCATTTTATAGAGGAGAAAAAGTGGCAATGACAATTTCTTCGAATGACAAAGTGTAATTTATTTTTAAATAGCTAGTCTAATGAGCTCAGAATAAAATAAAAACAATTTTGCAAAATTTCGTTTTTTTTCGAATAAAATCGGATGTATTCGGAATTTGAAAACTTTTAAAGCAGCATTATAATCAGCACCGAATTGCACAACTTTGCCCCTATTTAACAGTTTCTCTAACTCCTATGGTTTCCGAGATTCCAATGCTGGTATGTCGAATTTGTAACACCCTGCATACAATGAATTACTTATTATTGTAGCTAACAAAAACTTATAAAAGCATTTTTAAATTGATAGTTTACTGACAAAAAAGGACCTTCTAACTCTAGTTTTAAATTTATTGGTAATGCTAATAAAAAATCAGTTCCCGAAAGTTACTTAATAAAAATACGTTAAACCGACATTTTGGTTTTCTCCTAACAATTTACCTGCTATTACAAATACACACAATACATCATTACAAAACAACATTTGTGCAAAATTTTGATGCAAGCGGTATCAACATTCATATAAAATGGGTCAGATCGCTCTCCACGCATGATTCCAAACGTTCCGAAAATTATTTTAAAAACATAATGTTTCAATCTTTCCACAGTTTAAGAACCCCAAAGGTAATTAAATCGACTGCCAAGGCACTAGTGAGGTTAATGAAGTCTTTATTTTCCTCTAGTAAAGGTAATCGTATACGTATCAGGTGCGGCTCGTGAGTTTCTTACAGGCGGGGCAAATTTTGATGGCAGTAACCTAACAAGCACAATGCAGTTAAGTGAATAGTTTAGCCAAGATTCCTAATTATTTACCTACCACTAAACACTGAAAAAACATAAAATCCTAAAATTGCATTTTGGATGTGACTTTTTTTTTATTACATTAAACAGATTTAAGGTGAAGTGGGGCAAGTGGGTTTTTTTGTAATAATTGTAAAAAAACTTACTTTTAAAAACTAAAACTATAATAATAGTATATTGTTTTATTAGGAGTAAAAGCGATACTTTTCTGACGAGTCTGTAGGTTTGCCGGACGAACAAAGTGAGTCCGGCAATTACGGACGAGTCATAAGAAGTTGCTTTTACTCCGAATAAAACATACTTTTTTTTCTTCAGACGTTGTTTAAATATGAAAACACAAAGATACAAAATGTTTTAATTGTTTTATTTAAAAATTTACTATAAGTTTACTATGGATTTATTATTATATTGTTTGATAGCGACGTGCCATTCGATTTGACAAGTGTCAGCATTCATTATTGCGTAACTTTATTTAATTTTTATCCTTTTAAAAATAGAATTTTTTAAAACTACATTTACTTCAAATTAAAATGTCAGACTCAGAATTTACCTGTACGCCCCCGGAGGTTGCCAAAATTGCAGCAATATCAGACAAGGAATAGACATAAGCAAGTATTTGAAGCTACGAGCTTTTTTAAAGAAGCAAAACGAAGGCTACATTCCCAAAAAAGCTAAAGTATTCTCCAGGGAACAGTTTGAAAAATTTCTATCTGAAGCTCCTAATCAGCAATATTTGGGAATTAAGGTAAATTTAGGTATTACCTCAAAGTATACAAATTTTTTATAAAGGTAATATATATAATTTTTAGATTGTTTTGGTTATTGGAATATCGGGTGCATGCCGATGTGAAGAAATGGTGAAAATGGTCGTTGATGACATACAAGACTTAGGATCTGCGATTCACATAAGAATTCCTAATAATAAAACTAGGAAACCGCGGTCGTTTACTATTGTTGGGGAGCAATATTTAAGCATTTATAAAAACTATGCATCATTACGCCCGGAAGGTATGCGCGAGAAGAGATTTTTTTTTAAATTTGTAAATGGTCGGTGTTGTCGCATGGTAATGGGAATTCATAAAATAAGTGCTGTTCCTAAGGAAGCAGCAGTGTTTTTAAAACTACCAGGTGCAATAGAGTACACCGGCCATTGTCTAAGGAGAACTTCAGCTACACTGCTTGTAGATGCAGGGGCAGACATTACGTGTTTAAAGCGGGTGGAAATCGAGTACTGTAGCTGAAGGGTACATCGACGAATCGATGACCAATAAGAAAGATATTGCAAAAAAAATTTTACAACCAAATAATAATAATAAATCAATTACTAATAATTTAAATACTGCAATAAATTCGACAGAAAGTGGTTTCACTGAGAGTTCAACACTAGAAAATACCGAAACAACCAACCAACAGGCCATCGTAACAAGCAGTCTTAATTTTTCTGGGGCTACAATTAATAATTGTACTTTTAATGTTGTATTTAAATAGTTATGTAGGGCCAATATGGGTAAACGCACCTCCTTAAACAAATTTAACTTTATTATTATTATTTATTATTATAGGGATTAACATAGTTTTTGAATGCTAGTGCTATTACCCTAAAAGTACATTTACCTTAAGTCACATTGCTGTACTTTATTTTTATTAAAATAAATAAAGTATGTTTATAACTTTCTGGTATTATTTAATATATATTTAGTCATGAGAACACAGTCATACTTTTACTTCCGCTGCAACCGCCTTCTGACGAAAAAGTAGAACTTTAACGTCAAAAAATTAGTAGAAAAACGTCAAGTTTATTGACGTTTGAAGAAAAAATGTTTTTTTTTGACTTTTATAGACCCCAACATATTGTTAAAAAAATTTTAATATTTTTTTTAAAGTAACACAGCTTATGTCAAATGTATCTAAACTTCGTCTATAGTTACAAGTTACGGCAAAAAATTTTTATCTGTACTAATTTGAAACTTAGGTTCAAAGTTTTTACACTAACGTTATCTCTTGTATTTTTTTAACACTTCAACTTTTTAAGTTTTCAGTTTTAGGTCCATAGTTCCCACTTGCCCCGCTTTTTTTGTTAGTGGAGTAAGTAAGGATTAGTTCCCACTTGTCCCATTTAAATTTGTAAAAGTTGTAAAGTGAGATTGTGCGTAATCTGCAAAAACTATAAAGTAAATAAAAACTTAAAAACCGTATTACGTAGTTTTAAAAAAAGTTATAGAAGGAGAAATATCTAACATATAAACTATATTTAGGAATTTTTTTAATCTGAAAAAGCCTGTTGTAGGTGAAGTCGCAATAGATTAACCCATTTGCTCCAGTTGAATATAACATTACTCAAACGCGAGTTATAAGTTGAAAACCCACTTACCCCAGTACCTGGGGCAAATGCGTTCTATGGGTATATTTTCGTAACAATTTTTTGTTTAAATGAAATTGTAAATATCACTAACTACTTCCTGTCTAAAGCGCATCTCTGTAACTCGATTTTTAAAAAAATTACATGGTTTCAAAGGCGACCTTTTATAATTTATTCCCCACTTACTCCACTTCACCTTACTTCATTATCATTTTGCGTATGCCAGTCACCCCAGTTTTAATCCGTAACGAATTATCGGTACAAAACAAAATATACGGAAAACAAAAAAAGGCATTTGTTACGTTACACCCATAAATACAGTTAGAAGTATTGTACATAGTTTGCTTAAAGTACCTGTTTATGTCTTTCCCTCTATCGTTCGTGATCTTTTTCAAGTCCCAAAAGGGTTTAAGACGTCATTTTTCTTTAATTTCTAAACGTTTTGCAAATGTTAACACACAGCTTGTTTTGAACTGTAATATTTTTTGAACTGTTGAAGTCATTGTTCTTTAATACAAGTCACAGAACACATAAGTACACGTAAAAAACATACATAAACGAACTAAATAAGGATTAGGGGCATACTACGGGCGATTCGGCATTCCTAATAAAACAAAAGTTTATGCAAATGTTGCAAATATAATCCGCATATTTTATAATAAGTTTTTCTTTATCTAACGCAAAGTTCTGATTGCAATACCATGATTCTCGGAGCTGTTCGACTGTGTTTCCATAAATGTCTATTGAACGTGATTGAACGCAAAGTCCACGGCCGGATTTGTCTTGTTTTAACTTCCGAGAGCGCGTATGTATGTTTTGCTCTTAGCCTCCAATTCATGCATGTAATCTTCTAATTTAATATAAACCCATCAGGTCAACCTTAAGCCAAACTAATCTAACGATCAATATTGGGGAGGTTTTGCGTAACACACTTTGGAATATTTGCTTTTTTTTGAAGGATACTAATTTTTATTTGTTTTGAAAAATAAATGAATTAGGTGGATCATTGACCAAAAAATGACCTTACGGAGAAGCCGCGCCTGATACGTATACCCGTTTCTGGCAACTAATTACCAACTGTTACCAAATGGCTTCTCGCTTGAACAAAAAAAACATGAATCGCGTATAAATTTTAGAGTTCTTCAAGTTTTATCTTTTATCGAGTTGGGGGAACTTAAACATCGTAATTTTACGCGAATTCAAAATAGTGTTAGAGTGCCGCCTTAACGTAAACTTATTTACCGAAAGAGTTATCTTATCACTAACTGCAAACTGTGTGTAAACGTTCATATAACCAATGAACTGTTACTGGCACTATCACTATCATCAAGTAATATCAAAGTTAAATTGTAGTACTGCAGTCTGACAAGCTTAATTTAGGACGTATTAAAGAAGTCAAGCCACACCAAACACCGTTTTTAAAATTAAATAATCAACTTAATCCATTATGTTATAAATCTGTGAATTACACATCCTACGTCCATTTTGTACAGTTTGCTGTATGTATGTATGTACAAATTATTGTACTCTTTCTAGAACCAATGGAAAATATATTTTAAAACAACAAGCATAGATTTTTGTTTCTCTCAAAAACACAAAAAAAAATTTGGGCGACCATTTACACTAGAGAAATAGATCACTGATACTGCTTGGCAGTTCGGCTATGTAGTATGGCGAACCTTGATTTTTTTCTGTACGGTTTTATGCAACCAAATGGCATAAATCCAAGCATACAACCATCCTAAGACACATTGATATGTACTGGCATTCGTTACCCGGAAGATCCCTTACAGAGAACTTGGTCTCATTCACGCTATCAGTGTGCAAACAGTTTGGTTACATTAAAAAAATGAGTACAGTTTCAGTCATTGCAAATAAACAAACCTACATTCTACAAGTAGTAAATACGTGTTGTGGTTACTTCATTATTTTAATTTCAACAAGAGTCACCGTCTTGATCAAGTTGTAAAAAAAACAAGTTCTATAGTAACAAAATTCTAGTACCGAGCTCTTTCCATAGAAACAGACCGCGACGGTCCAGCCTCAGAGGTAGTAGCTTGCGAATACTGAGCCCCACTTACACTAGACAAGTCTGTATGTTTACTGTCACTACCGGGAAGACCCCTTACATAATACCGAGCCTCACTCATACTAGACAAATCGGTATGCTTACTGATGCTGCTCGGTAGTTCGGTGACGTAGGAAGACGAATGACTCGGGCCTTCAGTAGTTGCCATCGGTGCAGTAGAGGGCGTTTGGGTCGTGATGGTGGATTTGGTCGTTACGCTAACCCTACGGGCATCGTCGATACTGTGCTGTGGGGCGTCGTAGGACGGGAGCCCGCTAGAGACGGTACTGTGGAGGCGTTGAGAGACTGCATGGTGCCCATCTGTAGCGATAAATAAAAAATATCCCTTACAGCTTTTAATCCATATTTAATCTATCCATCTTATACTAAAACTTTTATCGGTAAAAATAGTATATTACATAACAAATGATGAAAGTGATACTTTTTAAACCAGGATATATTTAGCACGAGGCGTCAGCCGAGTGTGGAAATTCTCCGAATTTTAGAATAGTCACACTATTTTTTCTACAACCACAAAAAATTATTAAAAAAGCCTTGGATTTCTGAAAAAAATATTTCAACACTAGTGTTGAAAAAAATGTATCAACACTAGTGTGGAAATTATCATACTTAGGATTATGTTCCACTTAATAATATCTGGTTTCATAGTTTGTCAATAGGCTTTTCCTTTATTTGTAGTTTAACTTTTTCATTTTTTCTAATTTTATATATTATAGGAAGAACTAATCCTGAATTGACTTTTAGATTAATCAGAATGAAAAATTTTAAATTTAATCAAGGAAAGATGCATCAAACATAAATTTAAAAAATCCACCCAACAAGGAAAATTTTAATTCAAAATCATTCTATAAATTATTTAATATTTTTATAAAAAAAAATCAAATACTCCTGAGGGGGGTTGAACCTGTGACCTTGCGATCTGTATGCTAGAGCTCTATTCTCTACGCTATCGACACTCTCTTCAGCGCGATTTACTTTTTTTGGTAATAGATTGTCCAGTTTATTATTAACATTTTTTATAATTTCAGATGGCGTATTTTCACACTCTAACTCTGAATCACTCGACAAATACATGCTAAATAAGTTAAACACTTTACAATTACTGCTTTCTAAAATTTTTTTTTTAATAAATAGGGGTGGTCTGTCAAATTGGCACCATATGTTTAAATTAAATAATGTGCCTTGCCCTTGATATTTCAACACTAGGTCAATCATCAAATCCTTATTAACAAGTATCGTGCCAATATTCTAAAAACTGCTAGAATTATCAAAAACAAATATTTGATATTAAACATTAACACCCTGTATCTTATTAATGAGCAATATTTCAATGAGACAGGTTATCCATTATTTTTACGCTCAGAAACTACAGTTACTCTATGGCACATTCCTTAGCGACCACCATGTATAACATATTTTATAAACATTTTTAAACAGTCCTCAAATTACGCCAGGGAATCGATTTCGCATGTCTTAAATTATTACTCTTGAAGGGTAACCGAGGTAAAAGGTAAAGGTGAATGAAAAATAGAATTGTCAAGTTTTAAAGTTTTTATACTTAAGAAATTACATTAATGTCACTGCATAACATAAAATTTATAAAAAAATATAGAACAAAGAACCTAAAATGCCTGTTTAAGCGTTGGAGACAATAATGTTTCTTAAATGATGAAAGAGTTTTGGACTTGGATTGTCTTTATTTATTTTTAAATCACAAAGTTTCAAACGGTAAGTATATCCATATTTTGTAAAGAACCCACAAAACTTCGTAAAAAATAATATGAGGGAAGACAGTACAACCAGGATATCAACTTGTTAGCTGTGCCATCGAAAGTCTTTAATACCAACGTCCCTGTAAGGACCAGACTCTACCGGAAGGATCACCGCTACCTATTAATGCCATCATGGAACTATTAGAATGTTGCCTCATCAATTCTTACTTACTTACTTAGAATAAATTCTTCAGCTAAATGGACGGACTACCAGGGGGGGGGGGGGGGGGTCACCTCTGTCGCCGTAATTGCCAATATTTATATGGAATGGTAAAACCGAGGCAGCAATAGAAAACCCAAAGAACAAACCAAAATGTGGCTGAGATATGTGGATGACACCTTAATTATTTGGAATGGAAACGATAACGATCTCGGGGAATTTTTACATCACATCAATCACACCGTCAATCAAATTCACCATGGACAAAGACGAAAACAACCAATTACCTTTCCTAGATACCAACGTAAATAAAAATGGCCACATCATCCTAACTACAGTGTAGAGGAAATTTACGCGTACAGATCAATATCACGCTTACACATCAAATCACTCAAATAATACAAAACATGGCATAGTAAAAACCCTCAAAAAAGAAACTAAAACCGATCTCCTCCAAAATGGCTACTCTATGAGATTAGTTGACGAAATATTGGAAAAATGTAAGAATATACCAAACGCACAAAAAACAAAAAAAGAACCAACATTCAATATTCCGTATGTCAAAGGACTATCTGAAAGAATTAGACTAGGACAAAGGTACAACATCAATACTATATTCACTTCGATACACTTTAAGATGCCACCTGAGGAAAACGAGACAAGCCAAAAAGACAGGAAAAACTGTGTCTACCGGATCCCCTGCGAACGTGGCCAATCTTATATTGGTGAGACCTCGGGTTAGGGTTACCATCTATCTAGAATATTTTTCAGGACAAACAGGTCCGAAATTCCGGACAGAGTCCGGATATTTTTCTTTGGAGGCGCAGCAAATGAAAAACGAAATTTATTTTTTTATATAAAATTTGTCATTTTTTACCATATATTATACAAATAATGACATATATAACTATATGTAACTATATGTAACCTAGGTATACTTAGCCTTTCCTTATACTTCTTTTAAAATATCTGAATTTTCAGGTAGTGACATAAATTCATAAAACTCGTTACAAGTCATTGCAAAATTAAAGCTCGTCATGATAATATGTTTTACAGAGTCCAGCAAAAGTATGTTTCGTTCTTTAGACCACTGGGCTGTAATTAGTGAAAAAACTCGTTCCACATTTGCATTATGCGCTGTTATAGAAAAAAAAATTGGCAAACCTTCAAAAGTTCTGAATACTGTTCTTCAGATAGATAGTTTGCAAAACACACCACCCATTTTTTGTGTGTAGGTAGATGTTGAAATTCTGATTTCTTTTCTTTAATTATTTTTTGCAAAAGACATATTTCAATTATGTCATTAAACATTTTAGTATCGTCTACATCGTTGCCCTTTTCAATCATATAAGAAATAGATGGTGACATTTTTTTTCCAGTCCAGATTATCAAGATTTTCTAAACTTACCCATTTAAAACAGGAAAATTCTTGAAAAGGCTCCAGCCAACGATTTAAGTAAGTTATTGATATTTCATAACATTGAAAAATATTATTTCTGAAAACTTGATTTTCTTGTGTGAACCATTCATCACTCATTTTTTTCAGTATGTCTTGAACTTTAAACGGAATAAATTTTTGCTGCAGTCTTTCATTTAGAATATTAATTACCTATTCTAGAATTTTTATGATTTCAATAATGGAGTTATCTTGTTTCTCCATTTTTTCTATATTACTATGAAAAACAGACATCAATGAATGTATGAAATATAGATATGGTTCAGAGAATCTATTCTCAAAAAAAGATTTTAATAAAAATGGAGGGTTAAATATGATTTTAAGGGCTGAAACATCTTTAAGATTCTTTCTATCGCGGGAAATAAGAACAACCATCTACTTTTAGAATGATACAAAAGCTGTTCATATTTGGTACCCACAAAATCGCAAAAGTATTTTAGAGTTGACACTTACTGTATAAATATTAATAATATGCTTTTACGGCCGTAACCGGCTAAATTCCGGACCCGGTTTGCTTTTCCGGCCGGACGCCCCTAAATTCCGGACATGTCCGGAAAAATCCGGACGAATGGTAACCCTACCTCGGGTAAGACACTAAGACCACTCGAATTAAAGATCGAAGAACACAGAAACAACACGCTAAAAGGAAAGAACGAAAAATCAGGTGCAGCTGACCATGCCAGAGGTCTAATTCTCGAAATCTCGGAACCGCCTCCTCATGAGATAATTCGCTTCCCCGTTAGTGTCACATACGATTTTGAAGGCTTCAAACACTCGCGTCTATATCTTAGTCTGCTGCCAAGGTCAGGCGGATGGCGGGACATTTAAAATATAGGTTGAAATGGATTTAATTATTTTTTACGTCACGGTGATGAGTCATAGTCGAGGTATTTAGTTTCCTTACAAGAACAGTTTGCCGGTTTGTTAATTTGTGGTCTTGTGGGGCATGATTAAAATGGAGGGGCAGGTTATTAATCAGTAAGTTTGGTTATGGCATACGGCTGACACAAAATATTAAATATTTTGAAAGTAAAAACCTAACCGTCATTTTTTAAAAAGTAGAACAGTTTATGTGTGCACAGAATGTGGAAGGGAATGCAGTACAAAATCAAATATTAATGTCTTCACATGAAATTTTTGAGAAGATTGGTGTCTACATCAAGAAACAGGTTGCCCTCTAAACTTAGTGCGTTAAGAAAACGTCATAAAATAGCTGAACAGATAGCCCACACTATTGAAATTTTTGAAGACAATTCTGAACAGTAATGGTTTATTGCTTCATCTAAGAACACGAATAGTACTTCAGCCCTTGAATATTATACAGTCGAACGTATTAGTGACACTCAAGATATATGCAATTAAAAGTGCATTGAATGTAAATGCTGTCTTCTTACACATATTCTTGCAGTTGTCATGATTATGCCATACAGTATAACATGTGCAAACATATACATATGGTTTGTATAAGATGAACCACAAAAAAAATATATGCATTGAAGAAAACAATGTAAAAAATTCTTTATTACATAATAATCAGCATACAAGTTTACATGATAATTATGAATATACATTTATATCCAGGCAACTTCATCAAACCACCAGAAGTACCCTTGAAACAGAAAAAAAGTCGGCTCTACAAAAATTCAACATTATAACAAGTTTAATATCAAGTAGCAATAATTTGGAAGAAATTTCTTATGTATCAAAAAACGCCACATCCATCATTTCTGGTATTAATGCACTAAAAACAACAATAATCCCTATGATTTCTTCTAACAATGACCCTCATAACAAAAAGTCGGAATTACAAAATCGAAGACTGTCGACACCGGCCACATCTTTGAATTCCTTAAAACGTAAAAGAAAAATGTAAATAGAATATTGTAATATAAAAAAAAATTTTATATGTAATAATTGAACTCATTTCTACCTATGTAAATTTTAAATATCCCGCCATCGCACTATTCGCCCTATTAGTATTAACACCTCGACTATGACTCAACACCGTGACGTAAAAAAATAATTAAATCGATTTCAACTTATATTTTAAATCCGCCTGACATTGGCAGCGGACTAGGATATAGATGCGAGTCTTCAAACTAACTTCGCTCATTTATCTCATGAAAAGGCTGTTCCTTGATTCGAGAATTAGGCCTCGCATGGCCCTCATATCGATAAGCATGTATCTGCAGGTAACATTACATGATTACAGTATTCACCTGAAGACGACTGGAGATGCTTACCAGTAGAAACGTAGCGATTCAATACAAATAAGACGAGGCAAGTCTAAAGCTCTAATGCCGTTCATTACATGATTGTATTGCAGGTTTCATAGGATACAGTTACTGGCTGGCTTAAGGGCCAAATATGTGTGTGATGGTGTGTGAGGGTGTGTTCGGGTCTGTTCGTCTGTGTCTGTTCGTCTGTGTGTGTGTGTGTATTCACACTTTCTGTTTCTCTAAATAAAGTCATAGCTCCCGTCAAAACCTGGCAAAACCGGTCGATATTCATGACATGTATGGACATTCTGCTTGAATTTTCTGAATGGCGTCCCATGTTAAATAAACTCACTGGCTATTATCCCTTTTACCATTTTTAAAGTTTATTTTTTATTACAAAAGTTTTTTGTGCAGCCGTAATTAGCATATTTAGTTTTCTTAAAAATTAAAACATGCAAGATCAATTCCACGGTATACTTTGAAAACGTCTTTTTAAATCTTACGTTAGGTGAGTAAACAAACATAAAATAATCGTGATCTTACCAAAATGATAATCTCCAAATGGCTAGTGAGCAAGAACAAATAATGACAAATAAACACAGATAAAATAACTAAACATCTATTAAAATGCTAATATAACAAATCATATAAAATATTGAGGAGAAGCAAAATGAACATATACTGAACGCCGACAATCTGAAAACTGAAACTGGTAACAAATTTTTAAACCAGAAAATTAAGATGTCAGCGTCCAATATATTAAATCTATGGTATAACAGGAATCTATGGATGAGTATCTAAATGATATGTTTAATAGAAAATACATACGCCTTTGCAATTCCTGTGTTGGTACCATAGAAAATATAAAAATCATTATTTTAGATATATTTTAAAATCATTTGGTTTTGATGAGTTTCCGAATAAAGTAGAACAAACGCAAAGAGAATAATAAGAATGGCGAAAATTTAAAAATCGACTTTTAAATTTTAAATAGAAACCTAAAATTTTTATTCGACGCTTAAATTCTATAGAAAATTCTCTTGTCAATGACATATCGCACATTATCATTTGCTATAAAAATGGCCACCAGGTCAATTTTCCTTTGTTTCCTAAAATGCCCATAACTTTGGTAAAAAAAGATAAGTGGTAAAGAATAGGCCAAAACTGTTCATTTGAACTACTTTATAATATGCAATCAATGTATATTTTATGTACAGGGACATTATTTTAAGTGTCACCCGATTGGCGACTTTGCTATCGACCACAATAAAAAAATAATTATATATTCCCTAACAGCTTTTAGTGAAGAAGCCAAATTGAATGTCAAAAAAAAACTATGTTTACAAATTTGACAGATACGACGCCATATTGGATTTTCTTAAATGGCAACCCTACCTGATAGTAAGTCAGCTGCATTCGCCTATTTGTTCCAACATTAAAAATGTATAATTGTCAATATTTTTTTTCAGCCATTCCGGAGATACGAGGCTTCGAAGTTGGTGATTTTGTTATCATCGAATTAACAGAAGTTTTGAGATTAGAAACACAATTTTTTCTGGAGATACGTAATTTCTTATATCGGAGCCACCCATGCTATTGTCATATATGCCAGATGTCAAAAAATGACAGTTACGAAGCCATTTTGAATATTTTTAAATGGCAACCCACATTTATAACTACGTCAGTGTATTGCATTTCACAAAGCTTCCATTTTTTAATAGGTAAATAAATATTGACAACTATATATTTTTGAAATCGGACCGCGAAATGCAATACACTGACGTAGTTATAAATATGGGTTGCCATTTAAAAAAAATCAAAATGGCGTCGTAACTGTAATTTTTTGACATCTGACATTATATGACAATAGCATGGGTGGCTCCGCCATAAGAAATTACGTATCTCCAGAAAAAATTGATTTTTTAATCACAAAGCTTCTATTGTTTAATGGGGTGAGATACTTAAAACACATAATCATACGATGCAGTTTTTGATACGGTCGTATTTCCGTAAGGGTTGGAAATAAATATCGACAACTATATATTTTTGAAATCGGACCGCGAAATGCAATACACTAACGTAGTTATAAATATGGGTTGCCATTTTAAAAAAATCAAAATTGCGTCGTAATTGTCATTTTTTGACATCTGACATATATGACAATAGCATGGGTGGCTCCGCCATAAAAAATTACGTATCTTCAGAAAAAATTGAGTTTCTAATCTCAAAGCTTCTGTTAATTCGATGATAACAAAATCACCAACTTCGAAGCCTCGTATCCTCGGAACGGCTGAAAGTAAATATTGACAACTATACATTTTTAATGTTGGAACAAATAGGCGAATGCAGCTGGCTTACTATAAGGTAGGGTTGCCATTTAAGAAAATCCAATATGGCGTCGTATCTGTCAAATTTGTAAACATAGATTTTTTTTGACATCAAATTTGGCTTCTTCGCTAAAAGCTGTTAGAGAATACATAATTGTTTTTTATTGTGGTCGATAGCAAAGTCGCCAATCGGATGAGACACTTAAAATAATGCCCCTGTACGTATGTTTTTTTTTAAATAAAGCGCAATTTCCGATTTTTTTACATAGCAACAACTTCTTATTAAAATAAAATTCTTCATTTTTAATTTTCTTTCTAACGGAGTATCACAAGTTAATAATTATTCAGTAAGTAACAATAGAAATTAACAACAAATATTATAAATGTGATTTCTAGACATGTACAAGCCATAAGGAGTTTTGTAAAGACAAGTCTAGTAACAAAAACATTATTCAATTTGTGCTTCTGAATTATTGTCAGCTAGCGTGTAATAATAATTGGAAAAGTTGAAATCAATGAATTGTTTTCCACGGCATACTTTGTCATGACAAAACTTCTGATGGTTTATAATGCGGGTCTAGAAATTAGATATACCGGGTGTTGCATCGTCGAGCGGGACATAGGAAATCCCATGTAATTTTAAATGGGGTCTATCAAGAAATTTGAGACAAAAGGCACTGTAATAAACAACTGCAGATGTGAAGAAAGGCAGGAACAAAGAAGAGATGCAAGAAATGACAGGGACTTGCAAAGGCAGGAACAAAGAAAAGATGCAAGAAATGATAGGGACTTGCAAGTTTTATTGTGCGTGGAAGAAAATGATGAGATCAGCACAAGGAAACTTAAGGATGACATAGGATTAGATCACACCCCAGCGTTACGAGCTTTGAAACGACATAAATATTATTCATACAAATATGAAAAGCACCAAGAGCTAAGAGATAGGGACGAAATACGACGACAGGAGTTTTGTTTTGGTATGATTGAAAGAGCAAACATGGATAGGGAATTTTTTAAAAACATTTGTTTCACTGACGAATGCACATTTACCTTAAACAATGAACCCAATGTTCAAAATTATCGGTATTGGAGCAAAGAAAACCGACACAGGTTTGTCGAAACAAGGACGCAATATCCACAAAAAGTTAATGTTTGGGCTGGGATTTTCGGAGAAAATATTATCGGGCCATTATTTCTTACACGAAATTTAAATGCAGAATATTTTTTGGAACTACTTGAAGATCATATTTTACCTACTTTACATGATGCCGCCAGGGAAAATCAGGAGGTTTGGTACCAAATGGATGGCTGCCCGGCACATAGTACCCTGGCTGTCCGGGAATATTTAAACCGTGCTTTTAATGGAAATGTTATTGGCTTAAATCATATAGTAAATTGGCAAGCCAGGTCTACTGATTTATCGCCAAATGATTTCTTTCTCTGGGGCCATTTAAAAAACAGGATATACAAAGATAAAAAACACCCAAATCTAGACGAGTTAAAAAATGCTATTTCTGTCGAATGCAATAGAATTTCAGTTTACCAACTAGCGAATGTAAGAAGAGAATTTTATGATCGCCTCGGTTATTGTCTAGCAGTCAATGGAGGAATATTTGAACATCTTCTTAAATCCTAAAGTTTTTACAATTTAATAGTACCTACCTATTAATTAGTAAAATATTGAAACATGTAAAATGTCATAATTAACCTTGTAATTGGATACTTTATTTTAGTTTTATTCAGATTAATTTGTACTCATAAATACACCTTTAATATTTTCGATGTACGAGTTTTTATAACAATAAAGCACAATTTCAAAATGACAACTTTATTTGACAGTCATCTTTTACCTTGACTGGTGCCCGCAAATACGGGGCCATAAAAAGGAGAAATAGTTAAAAAGAAATCGGCGATAACCCGTAAACGGGCTCATCAAAAATATCTAAAGTTATTCTTTTGAATGTGGGTTTTAGTGCTCTTTAATAAACCTAAATAGAATTTTTCTCTAAAATAATTAGGGAAGCCAATAATTGACCCCATTTAAAATTACATGGGATTTCCTATGTCCCGCTCGACGATGCAATACCCGGTATAATATATATTCTTTATTAATTTTTTACTATTCCCTAAATAATAATTATTTACTTGTAATACACCGTTAGAAAGAAAATTAAATGATAATTTTATTAAAATAATATAATAATGCGTTGCTATTTGAAAAGAGGAAGAGAAAGAAATTCCGCTTTGTTTTTTTAAAAAGCATGTTCTATAACGGATACATTTTTCTCGAACAAGTTGGTTTCACATTATGTAGTAGGTTAAAATGAACCATTTTAACGTTTCCATGACCTACTATTTACCACTTACCGTGTTTTACCAAAGTCATGAACATTTTAGGAAACAAAGGAAAATTGATCTAGTAGGCCATCTTTAAAACAAATAATAATGTGTGTTAGGTCACTGAAAGAAGAATTTTCTATAGTATTTAAGCATCGAATAAAAATGGCGGGTCCCCGTTGAAAGTTGAATTCACTTCCGGTTAAACCGGAAATGTCAATTTACACACTTTTGAACTCCTAAGAGTTTTTAAATCTCTACTTCTAGAATTACCTCGTGAATATAGAAAACTTTTGTATTATTTCGTGCTTTGATTTTTATTCATAAAACAAATTTGAATATCAGCACCATATTATGAAAATTTCTTGACAAAATTTAATGAAGTTCATGTTCACAATTCAAGAGGAATTTCAAATTTCAAAATTTTGTTAAATCTACTCAAAAATTAATATTTTTTAGAGGAATTATATATATAATAATAAATTAGGGAATGAAATTAAAAGATGTAACTTAAAATTATTTATAAAAAAATTTAAATAACATGAGTTTAATAAGATGATATAAGGACAATATAATTACTGGCTGGATGCACACGTCACAGCTTCTGACGTAATTTATGATTCGAGCCATGTCGTTGATTAAATCGTATAATTTTTAAATTCAGCCAGAATTTAAATAAACTTTAAAATGAGCATTTCTTCTGTTGCCGAATAATGAGAAATATTTTTAGAATGTTTCAAATAACTATTTTTCGCTTTCAAATAACTTTTAACAAGTAAGTAAAATGAAAGTTCTTCGAAATGACAAAAGTTGGCAAAAATATAACGCAGGAAACACAAGGCCCAGTTTTTAGCATGTAATAAAAATAACTAAACTGCTGGACAATTGCTTTCGAGCAAGAAAAATTTCGCCTAAATTTAACAGTTAATATTTTTTGAACCAGATACGATATCGACCCACGGTTTTGAATGGTTGATAGATTTATCCCTTGGAAAAAAATTGTCAATGTTGGATTTTCTTTAACTATCAGAAAATTTTATATACAGGGTGTTAAAGACGACGATAATTTTTGCTTCAATTTTAATGACGTGTAACTTTCACAATAATATTTTTAAATTTTATCACGCTACGTCAATTGAATCACTGATTCCTAGCAAAGAAAGTAATTTGTCAAATTTTTGATATCTGCTATATTTTAAAAAATACCGATTTTTTTGGAAAACCTTGCTTTATTTCAACTTATTGGTAGCTAAATCTTACTGTGCGTTGTATCGTGCAAACAAGCGAGTAATTATTATACCTTATGAAAAGCTTGATTATGTTCAGTAACAATAGTTGTACCTAAATGTTATGATGTACAGTGGCGTACTTATAAACACCAATATGTCTATGGTTTATGAGTATCTCACAAATTTTCAACGATTGTTTTGTATTGGAAAGTACTCGCCCCTAGATTTGGTAATTTTTTTCTTATTTGGTAGCACTTATAATTGAGTGAATTATTGACGAATTATGGGCGTGGCTCCGCATGGTCCGCGGCGCTTTTCCACCTTGTTGCTTAATTTTGCCTCCCCATTTTAATTTGCCACGAGCCGCCACTGCCATAGACATATAGGTGTTTATAAGTACGCCACTGTACATCATAACATTTAGGTACAACTATTGTTACTGAACATAATCAAGCTTTTCATAAGGTATAATACTCAATCGCAAAGTTTGCATGATATAACGCACAGTGAGATCTAGCTACCAATAAGTTAAAATAAAGCAAGGTTTTCCAAAAAAATCGGTATTTCTTAAAATATAGCAGATATCAAAAATTTTACAAATTACTTTCTTTGCTATGAATTATATTCAATTGACGTAGAGCGATAAAATTTAAAAATAATATTGTGAAAGTTACACGCCATTAAAATTGGAGCAAAAATCATCGTCTTCTGTAACACCCTGTATATGAAATTTTCTGACAGTTAAAGAAAATCCAATATTGACAATTGTTTCTCAAGGGATGAATCTATCAACCATTCAAAACCGTAGGTCGATATCATATCTGGTTCAGAAAATATTAATTGTAAAATTTTGACGATATTTTTCTTGCTCGAAAGCAATTGTCCAGCAGTTTAGTATTTAAAAAATTATTTTGGTAAACTTATAATAAAATTAAATATCTACTTACCCTTAAATGCGCTAAATCTTCAAGTTTTGTCAAATCCGACAACTCAATATACAGGGAGTACACCAGCACCCAACCATAGATTGAACAAATAAGAAAAATTGTCCAAAGAAGACACATAAGTATGTTGTAGCCGAAGATCATATCATTTACTATCGAGAAAAACAAGTAGGCCAGGAACCTGAAGATGGTGAATACGGCGAAGACATATATCCAGGGAAGCATCTTTTTTTCATACTCCTATAACGGATTATATGTTAATGTTAAGAGGACTCTGTATACCTTTAAAACGAGATTTCTTCTCACGGGTTGATTAATAGATTAAGAAAAAAATGTTGAATACTAATATAGGTAAAAGTTTTTAGATATTGAACAAAGAATATTGGAAAGTCCTTTTGGTTTATCATAATACGTATTATATCTTTATAAGACTTTATTTTAAGTGTTTAGTAGCAGAATAAAAACTGAACGCGATAAGGCTTGATTTTAAGTGTTATAAAAAATAATTTGGGCAAGGCATTAAATAAGGAATGTATGTGATGTATATCTATTATATGCTTACCACGACAAAATTAATTATTTTTTGCAGAAATGATATATTTTTGAGGTGTAACGAAGATTACAAACCTGAACCCCGTTTTTCTTAAAATATTCTTTTCCAAAGCGCCATTTTGTACAGGTTATATTTCGAATGCATACCGCCATATTATTGCGAACTGAATCCTATAGAATTAATATGGGCGCAAGTAAAAGGATTTGTAGCAAAGTGAAAGGATTTGAAGCAAGTGTCGTAATATCAACACTTTTCCGAGAAAAAATCGGTCAAGTAATAAGACAATTACAAGTATAAAACTGATAGCATTGTTAGAGCCTGACGTCTTCAAAGCGTCGCGACGCTTGCCTGTTGCTTGACGGGTGGCCTAACTAAAAAGGAATTCAGAATTAGCCCCGCCCCTCACCATGACAACGAAGCAACAAATAATTCGATTGGCCAAGATATTTGCGCGCCGAGAAGCATGTGCCAGCAACGACCAAAAACGGCAGTTGGTCTCGAGCAGCAGAGAGAGAGCTCACGGCGGTGTTTTGTCCACGAAAACGTCAATTACAACACCGATAATAACTGCTGCAAAAAACTTGGAACCAGGAACTTTGAAACAACAGGAAGCTGATGATCCAGTCAATCAGCTGAAGAACCTTCAGTGCGTACCCTGAAGCCCCCGCGTTCGACAACGTAATTATTTAAATTGGTTAGCTTTGCAAAATATCACCTATATATTTTTCAGCTTTCTAATTTATTTAAGTTGCGTGGCTTTTTTTATTGGTTTTCTTTGGGCACTACTTCATGATCTCTAGTAGGCTGTCGAGAATCCCTAGGATCAATAAAGAAAGTCGCTAGCCTTCACAAAAGTGCGTTATTTGTGAAGTGAAACAAAGAAACAAGGAAAAACGAACACATCGTTTCGAAGAAGTAAATAGATTATCGGGCGCGTGTCATGCTAGTTTATCACACCTACGCTCGTATAACTTTACAACGTTGGAAAAAAGTTAGGTAAAAAAGGTGTGTGTAACAGAATAGCAATATTTCGAAAACTACGGAAGCCACGTTGACTCTGCACTGAGAGCGACGGCGGGTGAAAGTAGTATAAAATAAACCTATCTATAGAAAACGCCCTTCTTATAAACTACATCTAGTTTTGTAAATTTTCTTCCGGTATCAAGAGTACATCTTCACCGGAATTTTTTAGTTTATGTAAATTGCGCGATATTTAAGTTTAGCGATATAGTTCGTGTATTAAGAAATAAGAACTTCGCATAATTAAGATTATTTTTCTGTTCGCGAATGTAATATCTTAAGTACTTAATTAATTTATAAACCTCGATTTTGATAATCCCTGTATTGGTGATATTTACATTGTATTCCATAAGTTAGGGAAGTTATGTTGTAAATACAGGTTATTTAAGGCGTTAAATAATTTTAGTGACAAAGGACAGGACAAACCCATAAGTAAAGTTAAAATAAAAATTAGCCCTCCTTGTTCACCACAAACATTTGCATTGTGTTTGTAGGTTAGTTGAACGTGCCCGAGTCAACGACGACAAGTTTATTTAAAGCAACGCTTATTTGAGGAAGCACTAGGTCTCGCCCTAGTCTCAAATACAGTCGTATTTTAATTTCAAAAATTTAAAATTATTTAAATAATTTAAATTCATCCCTTAAATTTTTTTTTTGTTTTACGAAAAAAGCCATTTTTTTTTCTCTTTGCGCCTGAGTGGACTGCTGACAATTCCGTCAGTGGGGAAAAGGTGGTGGGACTACTCCTAACAAACCGACAACAGCGCTGTTGCCGTTGTTAGTTTAATCTACGGCAAATAAACGATTTGCCTGGCATCCCTGGACAAATAAAAAACAGTTTTAAAACTATGGCTGACCGCAGCCTAAGCGGCGCGAGTATAGCGACTGACTCTGAAGTTAGTTTTCGTCAGCTTTCAAAAATCGATGGCCCTAGTGTACGGATCGCCAGAGGGCGCTCACTGACGCCCTCTTTACATTCTCGAGGTGGGGATTCTCATACCTCAGGGGCAGATAATCTAATAAGGGGCTATAATCAAATTAATATCGACCCGTATACTCGGCAAGGGGAAAATTGGGTTAGGCGATACAGCGACACAAGACACAACACGACATTTAAAATGATAGACGTCAAGCTACTGTTTAATCAAACCATTAAGGAAATGACACTATAGAACTGGCGAAAAGCAGTCCATCATGTCATTAATGAAGAGGAGAAATTGTGGGATCTTGACCACCTGATCGATCGGACCGGCGACCCGTTAATTACAACCTCAAGAACAGATGACAGTTCCTCAGGTGACAAAGAATTTTATAATTTAATTCCTGTATAATGTATTTTTGTATTTTTTTTTTATAATGTTACAGTGTTCATAATGCAGACCTTTGTCACACCATTTTCAGTGTTTGTGAATGGATAAAAATAGGCAAAACCCATAAATTGACCCTAACCCGGACGGTACTACCTGCACTTGATGAAAATAAAGAATTTTGCAATGAAATCAATGCCAAATTATGAAAGTGGTAAATATGATATATTTTTGAGGCGTAGCGTAGATTACAAATCTGAACCCCGTTTTTCTCAAAACCGCTCAGTTTGTTTCGAATGCATAATGGAAGCAATTCATTGATACTAGGCACCTCCTAGCCTGGCATATAATAATTGTTGGTGTTATAATATGGAGATCCCAAAAAAAGTTAGTTGTGTTTTTATTTAGAAGTCATGGTGGAGATAACGCAAGGGAATTTTTTTCTCTCTTTGAGAAGTCACACTGGAAGGCGAACAGGTATCAACACGCCATGGATCGTTTTTTTAGAAGTTACTAAAAAAGACGGAGGGGTTTTAGCACACCAGTCTCTATAAATAATTGCTCTCTTTACTTGTTTCTCCCCTACAAAACGGTACTTAAAGAAGACATATTTAAAAACTAAACGTTTCCGAGAAAAAGAGTTTTCAGATTAGTAATCTTCGCCCCAAAATATTTCCTTCCTAAAAAAATCATCAATTTTGGGGTCGTGAGCGTATATTTAGTTTTTTCTGTTGGCGTAACAAACAAATAGTTATAGAAAAGTGATTTTGTATTACGTGTAAAAAATATCTTTATTGATATCATAGCAGAGCGCTTTCAGCTTTCGCCATCCTCAGTGCTATTCGTCAAGATTACATGATGACATCCTCATATAGGCCGAACGGCACTACGTCCACTTAATATTTTAAATTGATTACAATTACAATTTTCAATCAATCTGATTTTTTTTTTAGATATGGCAAAAATAACCTGTAAAATCACTTATTTTCGTTATTTTGTGTTTATTTGCCCAAAAATATTTGTTGTCTAGATTTACAGTTAGAAAATCTCCTCGGCTACATACAAAATTGTATTGGCATGAAAACACAAACACAAACACAACACCCCCCGAACCTAGGAGCTCGGGTCTAAAAGTCTTGTAGGAAACGTTTAGTTTTCAAACTTTTCCTTCTAAAAGTCCTGTTTTATATAGAGATTTCGGACGCATATCGTTTAGTTATTGATTTATGATGCAATTTAAAGGAAAGCGAGTAAAAAGAATAATATTTTATAGTATTTTTTTATCATATAATTGTCTGTTCCGTTTTCCCTTCGTTAGAGCTATTTTAAATCAACAAAAATTTAATAACCCAATGCAATAAAATATTTTTACTAGGTACAAAAACAATTGGGTATTTATTTTAAAGAGAAAAATTAAAGTAAAAATTTTAACTGAAACATTTTTTATGGAATAGTGCGGGAAGAAACGAGAATGCTTTATTATAAATAGTATACAAAACGGCACTTAAGAAGGAGTATTTCCAAATCTAAGCATTTGCACCAAAAACTGCTCTTAGATCTACGCTCCTAAAATACATGATTTCTGAAAAAATCATCAATTTTGGTGTGGTGAGCGTTATTTACTTTTTTTTTAATCATGAAAAACCGAGCCCGGAAAACGCTGGTTAGAGTCATACATACGTCTTATGTTAAAATTTTGGATTGACACCAATATTCATATTTTTCACAAATTTAAACAGTGTTTTTTTAATAAAGAGACAGCTAGGAATATTAAAAAAAAAAGTAAAAAAACATTTACAAAAACAATGCAGAGGGGGAGAGGTAATAATTTAATTTCGAAATTGATAGTAGTTAGGTGAATTTTAAACGAACTTTGGGCGTGGCCCCGAAAATTTTTCGCCTACGACGCTTTTCCGCCTTCTTCACTAGGCACAATTTCATGAAATACATGATTGTAGTCCCGGCTGCCCCTTTTTCCAGAAAAAAAATTTCCTACTTAATCCCATGGAGCCCCCCCCCCCCCCCCCCAGCCTATTTTCTGGTTACGCCACTGCACTATACCTATTCAACATATGTTATAATAGAATAGTACAGAATTTATATATCTATAGCGTGATAATAAAGTTAAAACTTATTCAATATTTTACTTACTACATCTAAATGATTATGGAATGCTTACCTTTCTTAAAGATATAATTAACATGATACTTGTAACAAACACGCCTATGGCCAATAAAATTGAGAATACTGCAAACATAACTAGAGTGTTTCTTACTAAAAATACAAAATAAAGATTATTTACTAAAATAGTAGTTGATATTTCAAGTAAGCTACAGTGTCACCAGTAAAAAATGCTGTATTTTTTTATCAGGTGGTTTAGGTGTTCTTGTACTATTGTGATCAATAATTAAATGTGCAACCAAATAGGAATTCTTTCTATCATCCAATTGCAGGCAAGTTTACTATTTTCGCTGACGATACCACAATTCTTTGACACAACACGGACACTGATTGGCTCTAGTTAAGCATTAGTAATAATCTAAGTTTGATAAGGCATTAACCCTTAGGCCAGATTTTATAAAGCCCTCTAAAATCTAGGTTTAAAGCCATGCGCGGCTCGTGAGTTTTTTTACAGGTGGGGCAAATTTTGATGGCAGTAACCTAACAAGCAAAATGCAGTTTAGTGTATAGTCTTGCTCAAGCTCTTATACTATACAGGGTGCAATACAGTGGCGTAATTGGGGGGGGGGGGGTGCCGGGCAGCAGCCCCCCCCCCCCCCCGAGCCTTGGAGCTCGGATCTAAAAGTCTAATTGCAACCTAATTTTTCGTCTCACGCTTGGACTCTTAATTTAAATTTTTAAATAATGTATTTTTGGCTTAGGTAACAAAGGTCTTGTAGGAAATGTTTAGTGTTTAAACGTTTCCTTCTAAAAGTCATGTTTTATATAGAGATTAAGGTTTCGGACGCATATCATTTTAGTTATTGATTTATGATGCAATTTTATAGGAAAACGAGTAAAAAGAGTAATATTTTATAGTATTTTCTATTATATATTTGTCTGTTCCATTTTCCCTTTTTATTGAGCTATTTTAAATCAACAAAAATATAACCCATTGCAATAAAATATTTTTACAACAAAAACAAAAAAAAATAGGTAGGTATTTATTTTTAAAGAAAAAAATTAAAGTAAAAAATTTTAATTGAAACATTTTTTATTGAAGAAGTGTGATGATTTATAATAAAAAAAAATAGTATGAAAAGAAACGAGAATGCTTTATTATGAATATACAAAACGGCACTTAAGAAGGAGTATTTCAAACCCTAAGAATTTGCACCAAAAACTGCTCCTAGATCTACGCTCCTAAAATACATGATTTCTGAAAAAATCATTAATTTTGGCGTGGAGAGCGATATTTACTTTATTTTTAATCAAAATAAACCGAGTCCGAAAAGCGGTGGTTAGAGTCTTATGTTAAAAATATTTTTCACAAATATAAAAAATTTACAAGAACAGATTTAATTCACCCATGCAGAGGGGGAGAGGTAATAATTTAATTTTCGAAATTTGATAGTAGCTAGGTGAATTTTAAACAAACTTTGGGCGTGGCCCCGAAAATTTTTCGCCTTCGGCGCTTTTTTGCCTTCTTCACTAGGTACAATATCATGAAATTTGTGTAGTCCCGACTGTCCCTTTCTCCAAAAGAAAATAATGTCCTACTTACACCCCCGAGCATGTTTTCTGGCTACTCCACTGCTTTTTAGAATATGACCAATACAAATTTTTTAGATTAGACTTTGCATTTTTGTTAGGTCTCCACTAGTAAAACAAAACATTTTTTGAAAATCCTGCAATTTAGGATACAATATACCTTCTTGTGGACCCTGTATAATATAACTTGACTTTCTTAGTAGCATTATTATTATTATTAGGCCAAGCAAAACTTTCTATGAAGAATACATTGCGTTAAAATTGAAAATAAAAGTTTCCCATAATGTTAACTAAATCTGGGCACACAATGTGCCTTTCCATTTAAAACAAGTATGTTGGATATGCCCTGACTATTTGGGACACCTTGTATAATTCAAATAATTTCTCGTCTGTTTTTGAAAACAATTTAAAAGTTGAGTAAGTAGTTTAGATGGTAAGGAATCCTGCATTGAGAGCGGAACATCCAGTATGTAGTCAGATAATGCTTTGAAAAAACTACTTACCGTGTCTTGAGCCAACATAGACAAATTCATATGATATAACATAATACCCATAATGAGTACTTCCAGGTGCAGCCATGGTATAACAGTATAAATCAAAACATGCTGTGATAATTGTAAATATGGCCAGCAACTGTAAATAAAAATACTATAATAATTTTCAGTTAGGAAAAGAAGAATTACTAGTGGCTTGTAAGGGCATTTGCAAAGGAACCTTTACCACTGTAATAAAAGTAAAACTTGTGTAAAAGGACACCATATTAAAAATGTAAGCACCAATTAGGAATTAATGGGATAATTAGCACTTTAATCAGTATTATTAGTCATGAATACAGGTAGTCATACAAAAATTATAAAAAAACTAATAAAAAGACACTTACCAAAGCGAAAATCCCTGCAATCATTGAAGCTCTTTGAACATCAAGAAAAAAGGCATCCTGAACCAAAGGCTTTCTATACCAGGGGGTTTTTAAAGATTTTAAACTTCTTGTGCTTCTTAAATTTGCGCTACTTCTAGTCGTTACGTGAGAATAAACACTTGGGGTGCCTGTGATTGATCTGGTTCCAGCCATATCGCTTTTCTTGTACATCTGTTATATTAAAATTAGAAATACGATATTTCGGAAATTTTTGTAAATTAACCGAATAACCGAATTTTGACAAAGAATATGTAAACAAAAGTCAAAAATTAGGCGTGGACTGTGGTTGTCAGTTGTTAGTAACCCGGACAAACGTTCTTTTCTCACTCTGTGGTTGCACAGAGGATGTTGTTCAGTTCATTTCTCTGTGTCTTCAGCACAGAGGGATGATAGGCAGTACCGGCTCCCAGAAGAACTCATGGGAGACTCCTCAGTAATTCTTACCCTCCTTAACATTTTATTGGTATTAAATAATTACTTTCAGTTTACAGGAAGCAAATATATTTTCAAACAGAGTGTATTCCGTTTTTGCTATTTTCCAACTATTTAATATTTTCTTTACAATCGCGCATTAGGCTTCTGGCTGTTATGCCTCCATGGGTTTTCAGCAAGACGCTACAATTAGGACGAAATGAGAGAAAAAAAAACAGCTTCCCCCCTTTTTTGAGTACAATAATCGGCAACATATGACAACGTCAACAGTAAATGAATGAAGCATCCGACTAATCACGAGTGTGATTTATCTCATATGGTAAAATAATTGTATGAAAGAGAACACCGGTTTTTAACGTCAATCGTTAAAATCGCATGGCGTCTCGTGAACGAGTTTTTAGTTTTTATTTAGTTTAACCGTTAAGTGATACTTTGGATTGTCTATAATTTGAATATGAGTGCCTTCAGCTTTAATTTAAACTGTAATTTAGTAAAATATTTCCTGTCCACCTCGTTTAATTCCCTAAATTACAATGGGATCTCAATTACAATGACAAACTTATATAATGAAACAGACCATTATTAAAAGTAATTATAGTAAACTGGAATAGAGGTAAGACATAATATATATTGTTTTGCTGGATATTGTTTACTATTTCCTTCCAATAACACATCCTGATGCAGTGGCGGCTCGCGGTCTTAAAAAACGGTGAAGAGCTAGCTGGATATAGTGCGGGTACTTAAACAATCATTGACTAATTTACACTACTAAATTAATTGAAAACTAAAAACAAAACTTTTTAATTACACCACGTAAAAACGATATCTATAACCGTAAGTGTCACGAAGCCTCAAAATAAATACCTTAAGGTTAGGCGAACCAATGCTAAAACAATGGTGCATATACGACTAATCTATTTTTAAATTGCCCTTCATCACCATGCAAATTATTGCATGCTCTCGCGTGACTGATGTCACGTAACCATAGCAACGGTGAAAATCAAAGCCACATGACTGTATGCTGGGCGTTGGGTCTTCACTTGCTGCTTTGAACTCAAAGACATGGTCGGCTCTGAGGCGCGCCAAAATGCACGAGTGAATTATTGTCCAACGGAGTTAACCGTTAAGGCCTTGGCTAAAATGGTAGCTGTATTGGTACATTAATATTTAATATTGTCGAAAAAATTTCCTCCCGATTTTATTTTTTTTTTTGGTGGAGAGCCCCTTCACCTACTTCACCTGACGAGCCGCACCTGTCCTGATGGGGAAAATAAGGATACATTAATGATCTAAAAAAATTAATACGGGGGCTTGATTGAGGCACGAAAAATCACACAACTATCTACAAGTGTTAAAGTTAAGTTATTGGGAATGCAAATTATAATAAATGTTATTGAGTCCGCTCGATTACATTTATGTGAGACAGAAAATAATAATAATTTAATAAAGTTAGAGAAAATCGTCAAAACTTAACAATTAGCTAATTTTATTATAAATTTATATCATCTCAGGCCTACTTACATCGGGTTTCGAGGATATGACGAATCTGTGGGGTCTTTTAAATAAGGTTATAACTTAAAAGAATTAATAGTTTTATTTGACAAGTACATACAACAGCAAACGGGAGATTTCATGACTAGTATAGGCTAAACACTAAATTAATTTAACACAAATCACAAAGTGTGGATATAGAGACTTTAATTTAAAGAATAAAAATGCTCAATCAAACTTTATCTAATTTTAATTTACGAAATTAAATAGGAGTTGAGTGAATTTTTGACAAATTTTGGTTGTCGTCCCGCTTTTCCTGCTTGGTTACTCCACATTCTTTAACGTTATTACTTTCGATTTTAACCCCATTCATATCAACCACGAGCCGCCACTGATGATAACGACATGGCCAGAGAACTACAACCATAATATGTAGTTCTCTGACATGGCCCTCTCGATGTTTAAAAAGTAAAAAATAACAAGTAGTAGTGACTTCTTGCCCTTACCAGAGAACTACATATGGTTGTAGTTCTCTGGCCCTTACGTTCATCGAGAAGAATGTATACGATTTTGTTTAGAGACAGAGACAACCTATCATTTCTTTGTGGCACAGAAGGTAGCTTTTCAGCCTCACGCCAAATTTGTGTCCGGGGCCTCTGGTTTAGTCATTTATTCAAAATTTTAGCGTTTATCCGTTTTCTGATTTAAATAGCTTGGTCCCTTATTGACAGAACCAATATCAATCAACTGACTTTCGATCAATCACGTCTCACTTACTCTATTATATTTATCTCGTTTACGCTCCATGTGAACTCGGCATTAAGGAACTCGGGCTAATTTTTTGGACGTAGTACGTACGTCGGTGCTCATTTGATGAAACCCTGACGTGTCCAAAGTAACTCCATCTGATTTTGACAGTTTTGTGACAGTTAAAAAGTGATTTTCCTCAGAATTTTTTTAATGAAAATAGTAATGTCATGAGTGAAATTGTCCTGAATTTCTGATTAAAATTCGATAAAGGTGAGTGAAATAATTATTTATTTATAGCCTAGTTTACAGAGAAACTCGTACTTTTATTGCTTTTTTCTAGTCGCCTCAAAATTTTTATAATTTTAGGTTAAATTTATCCAATTAATTTTTCTTTGTAAGTTCAAATATTACGCATTTTTGTTGATTTATTTCTATATTTGCCTTTTGTTGACCGCGATTCAGCTTTCTTTGCGCTTTAATTTAATGTTTCGCATAACGTCGTAGTTACTTAGTTGTTTTTGTTTTTCTTTTGAAAGAGAACATGAACTTTCTGTTGTGATGGCATTAACAAAGGGATCGCCTGATTTTTATGTAACACCGTCGTTACAGTTAATTTTTAATTATTTCCGTGTGTATTATTTGTAGCTTAATGTTTATTGTTGTCTCCAATATTTCTACCAATTCAGACAGAGAAATCCTAAAAATTCAATAAAGTAAGAGCAACACCAAAGGATAAGTAGATAGGTATTTGATAATAAGTCAAGGTACTATGATTTCTTATCACCATTTTTAATAAAAATAGTCGCAATTTAAATTGCGTGTGTAGAAAATAAATTATACATTCATAATAATCATAATACTGATTAATTTAGGATAGCACAGAATCATAAAAATGTTAAATAATTCATACCTAACTTACATAAAATGTTGCAGTGTACTTAATGTTTCTTAAAAACCGAATTAAAAGCTTTTAAAAGATCAGTATACTAACAATTTAAATAAATATTTATATACAACAAATTATTCAATCCCAATTTAAGTAACACTTTTCCAATATTTTACACATGTTTAAAGCGTTTTTAACATTGTTTTTATATAACTAGTGTTAAATATCTACTTGGTTTAATGTTATTTTTACTAAAACCTTAAATAAAAACTATATAAATAATAAATACTTAGATTGCTCGGTGAGTAGGTATACTTAAAATATTAAATTGAACTCAAACTTAATTAGGGTGATTTATGGGAAGTGTGATAGAAGACCTTGGAAAGCAGAAAACTATTTTAGTAAAGACCTTGCAATTGGTAACTCTGAACTTTTTGGAAATATAGCAGACCATCATACAAAGTTGAACATAGGATGTGCCTTGTATTAAATGTCAAAGAAGCGAAAAACTGATTTTGCTAAACGTTGTCAAAATTTGAAACTTTGAGTTCTATACAGGGGTGCTCGAAAACTGTAAGAGATACGAAGATGGTTAAATTGAGACAATGTTGGGTATTTCGAGGCTTAATAATTTGGTGAAAAAAAAAAGTAATTATTCCGAATGCTTTTGGAGATATCCGAAAAAAACCCGTAATTTCCATTTTTGGTTTTTAATTTTTTGCGCTTTTATTTTTGACTTGGGAAAAAAATAAAAAACATTTTTTTATAGCCGTTTTTTATGTTCGACAAGATGGCGTTATTATTTTTCAAATTCGACGTTTCGTTCTTTAGTCACCAACCTCAAGTCAATTTTTTTAAATACGGATTTTAAATGGGGTTTTAAGGATTTCAAAGCTTTAGAAATTGAATACAATGTACAAGTTTTTAAAATTTCAACGGTTTGTCATCTAATAACACATTTTTCAAATTATCTTTTTCATTTCATTACGGTCCTGAACATTTAGAGCCTAAAGAACTAAACTAAAGAACAAAAGATTTCTGATTTGAAAAATCCGTCCATTTTTACTCAAAGAGGCCTGATAATTGATATTTTGTAAGAAAATAGACTTTATTTTTGTTTCATGTTTCGCCTGAAACTAGCATTATCAGATCTTCTAAACTTAAAAAAAAAATTTTAATTGTTTTTGAGACAAACAGTCCATGTTACCTTTTCTTCACTCGGGAGCATTATTTTCTTTTCTGTTTCACAGTATTTTGGTCTAGGTCTAAGGGAAAAACCATAGGACTTAAGATATACTTACGTTATATTAATAAAATACTAATAAAAAATAGAATTACTTCTCGTGTATTAAAAACTTGCCTACTTCCTAGAGTATTGTGACGGTAAATCTTATGGAAAAAATAAACGCCCTAAACACCATAACTTCCTGTAATGTAATTTTAATATTTAAGTAATCCAAAAAATAATTACCAGGGCCGTAATAGTAAAGAAAGAATAATTTGAAATGCCAGTGATTTGTTATTTGATGACAAAACGTTAATATTTTAAAAACCTTTAAATTGTAATAAATTTCCAAAGCTTAGATGTCCCTAAAACTGTTTTGAAAAATTCCAGGTCCGTATACTTTAAAAGAAATGAATAAAGGTTGGTATCCAATTAGAAAACTAATAACGCCATCTTGTAGAACCTAAAGAACGCTTATGAAAAAGTGTTTTTTGTTTTTTTCAAGTCAAAAATGAAGGCGCAAAAAATTAAAAACCAAAACTAAAAATTTCTTTTTGTTTTTCGTATATCTCCGAAGGTATTCGGAATATTTACAATTTTCTTTCACCAAATTATTAAGCCCCAAAATACGCGACTTTGCCCCAATTTACCCATCTTCGTATCTCTTACCGTTTTCGATGCGCTCATTAATATCGGCTAAACTATGAAAAAACCATAAATTAGAAATGTTAAAAGACAGGGATGTCAAGAAAAAGGCATCTACAACTTTACAATTTTCAAAGCTCAATGACCAACTAAAACATTCGCGCCAAAGTTAATTTTCTGCCAAGTCTGTAAGCATTAACAAAAAATATTTGGCGACACTGTTCCGTTAAAAATTTTAAATAACTTTTACGGATTGAAGGAAATGCGATATGTCAAATATTTAAATCTATTTTTCTTTTCTAATTAAACAAGCTGGAAAATTATTTTTTTGAAAACTTCACGAAAAATTTTTTTTTCCCTATGGTGCAGACTTTTCTGCGGGCACTGTATTGTTATTGTTATTTTTAAGCTTTTTTTGCGAGGGCCCATCTGTGCGCCGGATGCACTTAGGCCAGGTTTGGCCCATTATGCTCACCCTGTTTGGTTGTTACACCCACTCAGTGATTCCAGTTCCTTGCACTAGTTTGTGTAGGTCAACTGGGAAGAGGGTAGGAAGGACATCTGGTTCCAATTTTGGTTGCCCGAATATTTGTTGCCTTTTCCGATCTAGTGACTCGGAATGGTATGTGCTGTACAGTTTCCCTGACTTGCCGGCATAACTTGCAGTAAAGATTTCCTTTGTACCTACAGTTGGTTCTTGACAGCCATGTGTCCTCTCAAAATTGCTGTAATAGTTCTCAGCTGGTTCGTGTTCATTTGAAGCAGCTGTCTTGCTGTCTTGGGTCTGGATCCCGAATGAAGCTTTTGCTGTGGTGTAATTCCTGTCTGTTTCTCCAGTGGATTTTGTGTTCACTTCTGATCCATCACTTTATTTGATCTCGTACTGTGCACCTTGGTACTCCGAGTGCCGGTTCTGGGCCAATGAATATGTTTTCTGAACCTTTCCTCGCAAGTTTATCGGCTTTTCGTTTCCTCTAATACCTTCGTGTCCTGGTACCCACTGCAGTATTACTTTGTTCACTTTTGCCAGGGTCTCCAGTTCCTCTTGGCATTCCCATACCGTTTCCTTGTCGCATATTAGCGACTTAAGGGCTGCTTGACTGTCAGAATATATATATATATATATATATATATATATATATGGATGATCCGCTTATTGAGGTAAGCGCACCTATTGTTTTCATACGCACACTAATATGGTGTAGATTTCTGCTTGGAACACTGTGGGAGACTTTCCCTTGTATGAATATCAAACAAATGTTCGTTTAATAAATTGATACCAAAAATGTATTCACCTAAAACATAAACATATCGAAGTTTTAGCCCCCCCCCCCCCCTCTTCAAAAAGGCCTAACTACGCTTATGTTTAGGACGCTCAGACAAAATACAATAAACTTGGTCTTATCACTAATTTTTTATTGGCTTTCAAAATTTGAAAATAGGTTTTTTTTTGCTGTAAATAGTTTTTAAATTCATTTTGTTAAAACGAAGGTGTATTTTTTAAATTAGGTATTACTTTAATAATTTTAGTATTGACGTCAATAATACTATCAGAAATACTTATCACGTAAACTCCCCATTATAAACAGCATAAAAAATATTATGCTAATGACTGGCTCATATAGAATGGGATTCACAATTTGCTATAGATTATAGTAATCCATAATAATATCATGAGACGACCAGGGCCGGATTTGCCTTTTTGCCGCCCATAGGCCAAATTTACAGTGCCGCCCTTAACGAAAACAGCGGCGGCGCCTCAGAAATATCCAACTGGGGGGGGGGCACATGTGAGCCCCATGTTTTTAGGGGTGGACGCTACCCGAATTAAAAGTGACTTCTAACAAAAAAACGCATTTCTTCCGCAGTAACTTTCAGAAAAAATGTGAGTTCTCCCATGTGAATACGGTCCTAAACTGACTTCTAAAAAAAAGTTTTCCTGTTATAATTTATTGCAATAAAATTACCGAATATAGTTTTAAATTTTGCCACCCTTCAAAGATGTTATCGCTCTCCGAAAATTTTACCGCCCTCCGAAATTTTGCCGCCCATCAAAGATGTTGTCGCTCTCAGAAAATGTTGCCGCCCTCCGAAATTTTGCCGCCCTTCAAAGATGTTGTCGCTCTCCGAAAATTTTGCCGCCCTCCGAAATTTTGCCGCCCTCCGAAATTTTGCCGCCCTAGGCTAAAGCCTACTTAGCCTATTGGTAAAACCGGCCGTGAAGACTACCGAGAAACAATAATAATTGCGCAATATGCTTGTTGTGTTGCCCTATTCAAAAAATGGGCATTTTCACTATAATCTAATTTATCATATTCGGCAGTAACATCCTAAATCTGAACATATTAGAAATATAATTCAACAATGTGACCAACTTTTCCCAGAAATAATTAAAAGACGCCACGAAAGCAGTAAGCTTGAGAAGAGATGTACTTCCTATTAACCGAACTATTCTTTTTTTTGCCAGTCGTGCGACAGATTATAATAATATCTTTGTTTCGATAACTTAAATAGAAAGGAACAGATTAGAAACAGCACACCACACTCAATACATCAGTCAGGTAGGAACGCGTCGAATAAAGAACGGTTTTTTGATTAGAGAACGTACTTTGTTTAACAATTTTCTTAGTAAACAATTTAAGTATTAAATAATTGAAACAGCGGAAACTGTTGTTGTGTTCTTACACCAGTGGCGGCTAGCGGTCTTAAAAAATGGTGAAGAGCTAGGTATAGTGAGGGTACTTAAAAAAAAATTGACTAAATTATATTTTTATTACGTACAAACACACAATAAAAATTAAATTAAGTAGGTACGTACACTACTGAAATAACTGAAAAATAAAAACAAAACTTTTTAATCACACAGTAAATCACGTAAAAACGATATTTATAACCGTAAGTTTCGCAAAGCCTCAAAATAAATACGCAAACCAATGCTAAAACAATGGTGCATACGACTGATCTATTTTTAAATTGCCCTTCATCTAAATGCAAATTGTTACATGCTGTTTGCGTGACTAACGTCACGTAACCATAGCAACGGTGAATATCAAAGCCACGTGGGGCATTGGGTCTGTTCGGGTTTGTTCGGGCGTGCCAAAATGTAAGAGTGTTTATAATTATTGTCCATCTGAGTTAATCGTGGCCCTATCATGCATAGCTACATTCGGATTAAATTATTATTATTAATTCGAGCATAATTATTTTTTAGGGGCTAAAATAGTAGCTGTATTGGTACATTAATATTTAATATTGTCGAAAAACTTTCCTCCTGGCTTTTTTTTTTGGTGAAGAGCCTTCACTACTTAACCTGACGAGCCGCCACTGTCTTGCACTATGTGGTAGGGCTAAATTAAAATGTAATGAAACCATTTTAAGAAATTCTTACTTACTTTAGATGCAAAAATAAAAATATTTGACCTGTCCAAAAAGTGCCACATGGTGTATACCAGTATACCAAAAGGAAAAAGCAAGGGAGGTGAACATTTGAAATTTTTTTTTTGCTAGAATACACTAATTACCCTAGTATATCTACATAAAAATGGTGATAAGGAAAATAGTAGATAAAAACGACTCAAATTACCTTTTTTAAAACTACAACTAACAAAACCGAATTATTTAAGAAAAAGAAGAAAAGTCCAGTTCGTGTAATTTCGATAAGAAGTTATGTTCTTATTAAAAATATATTTCTTTTAGTTTATTTAAGAACAAGTGAGGTAGTATTGGAGGTTGGAGTTGGAAACAGGATCTAGGTATAATTTTTGCACAGAATTGGAAATTTCTTTTTAAACCAAACATTTTTAACTCCCCCGTTTATACAGTGACCGGCAAAAAGTTGGACCCATATGGGGGGAAACTTTTTTATTATTGAAATTGTAAAAAAAACTTTTCATGTTAATAGCCTCTGCATGATTGGTAACCTAAAAATTTGTTTTGACATTAGTCACGTGACTATTCGTTTGTCTGGAAAATTGAAAAGTATATATTTTGTCATGAAAATCTGTTATTAGAGTACAAGATATTGAAAAAAGTGTTTACATTTTAATTTTATGCTGGTGTGCAAAGTTAAAAAAAAATTCAAGAACAAATATTTAAAAAAATATTAAATGTTACTTTCATATTTCCATCAATTTAATGAAAATGTGTTAAATGATTAAAAACCAATATTTAAACATTTTATTTAAACATTTTTATTATTTTGAAAAGATGTTATTTGCTAAAATTTAAAATTTAGCTTTATATCATGTAACTGGGTGCGTCCAGGCCCTGTATCTAGCAACCATATTTATCAATTCTAGGTATTTCTGGAACAATATGCTTACGAAAGGCAGTTATTTCTAATTTTGAACAAGTTTTAACGTGTCTCCTAAAGTTACTCCTACCAAATTGAAAATTAGAAAAAAGAATACTTGGAATCAATTTATTTATTTTTAGAAATTGATTCCAAGAATTCTTTTTTCTAATTTTTAATTTGGTAGGAGCAATTTTAGGAGACACGTTAAAACTTATTCAAAATTAGAAAGAACTACCTTTCGTAAGCATATTGTTCCAGAAATACCTATAATTGGTAAATATAACATATTACTGTTCTCTTTGTTATATATGATACTATAATTATTGTATAATTTTGACTCTTAATCTTAATTTTTTTTTTGTTAATTAGAAATTTCCCTGTAATAAACTTTTGTAAAGTTGGTTGGGAAATTAAATAAATAAATAGATACAGAGCCTGGACGTACCCAGTTACATGATAAAAAGCTAAATTTTGAATGTTAGCAAATTTTTTCAAGATAATAAAAATGTTTAAATAAAATATTTAAATATTGGTTTTTAATCATTTAACACATTTTCATTAAATTGATGGAAATATGAAAGTAACATTTGATATTTTTTTAAATTAAAAAAAAAATTTCTTGAATTTTTGTTTTAAACTTTGCACACCAGCATAAAATTAAAATCTAAACACTTTTTTCAATATCTTGTACTCTGATACCAGATTTTCACGACAAAATATATACTTTTCAATTTTCCAGACAAACGAATAGTCACGTGACTAATGTCAAAACAAATTTTTAGGTTACCAATCATGCAGAGGCTATCAACGTAAAAAGTTTTTTTTAAATTTCAATAATAAAAAAGTTTCCCATATATGGGTCCAACTTTTTGCCGGTCACTGTATTGTGTATACGCGGTTTTTATTAATATCTTATTATTTATGGTTTTTCCCTTTTTGTAGATGAATAGATACTAACAAAATATAGGTAATTTCCTAGAACTAACTACACGGGTCTAACAGATTCTGTAAATAATAAATAGAAAACTGTAGAAGCAATTTAACATTATTTATTCGACCAAGTATGCCTGCCAAAAACCGCCACCGTACAAAGAATCAAAATTCACTCGACCCAGTGCCTCGAATTCACAAAGATAATAACTCGACACAAAAGTCGAAAAGTCTAGATGAATTGCTCAATTTGACGAAAGAGCAATTAAAGGCGGAATGTCGCAAAAGGGGCCAAAAGTCAACCGGAAATAAACAGGAGCTGGTAGGAAGTTAGATTTTGTGACGTTTTTAGAGCTTCTTTTAGACATTTTTTTTAATAGTATTCGTTAGCATCTTTTGTTCATTACTCTCCACTGTTGGTAGTGTTTTAAAGTAATTTTTGTGGTTTCTCTATATTAGAGACGCTCATAAATAAATAGTATATTACATAACACGTGATGAAAGTGATACTTTTCAAACGAGGAAATATTTAGCACGGGGCGTCAGCCGAGTTCGGAAATTCTCCGAGTTTTAGAATAATCACTTTCACACGAGTAATGTACACTATTTTTCCTACGACCACAAAGAATTATTTAAAAAACCTTTGATTTGTGAAGAAACTATTTTAACACTAGTGTTAAAAAATATATATCAACACTAGTGTTGAAATTAGCATACTTAGGATTATGTTCAACTTAATATCTGGTTTCATAATTTGCCAATAGGGTTTTCCTTTATTTGTTAAAAATCCACCCAACAAGGAAGATATCAATTCAAAATAATTTTATAAATTATATAATGTGTTTATAAAATAAAGTCGTATACTCCTGATGGGATTTAAACCTGTGACCTTGCGGTCTGTAGGCTAGAGCTCTATTCTCTACGCTATCGGTACCGATAAAGATTTGTTGTTTAATACAGGACACTCTCTTTAGCGCGATTTGTTTTTTATGCTAATAGATTTTCCAGTATATTATTAACATTTTTTATAATTTCAGATGGAGTATTTTCGCACTCGACTACATGATAAATAAGTTAAACACTTTACAATTACTGCTTTCTAAAATTTGTTCTTTTTAATAAATAGGGGTGGTCTATCAAATTGGCACCATATGTTTAAATTAAATAGTGTGCCTTGATATTTTAACACTAGTGTTGAAATATTTTTTTTCAACACGCGTGTGATATACGGCGCTTTTTAGCCAAATTAACCGTGCTTTTTTTCTCATTTTCATTAGTGGTGGTAGGAAAACATAATTTTTATAAATTTTATTTGCTTACTCTTGGGTAGCTTAACTTTTCAGAAACAATATTAGTCCACCACTGGTTTAACTCACTTATGTCGGGTTACATAAAGATTTTTAACAATAATTAAAGGTCCACTCAAACAAATGCGGGACTGCTGAAACGGGAGCGAAACGATTGCCAGACATTATTCTACAGCGGGATATGCAACTACACATACCAATGCGGCGTTTCGCATGCATATCCTCCTGTAGAATAATGCCCCGCAATCGTTTCGTTCCCGCAGTCCCGCGTTTGCGGTTTGAGTAGACCTTAAGAGCGTTTTCACACGGCACCATATATCGCACGCGACAAATGGTCGCAATATTGCTTTTACACCAAATTATGTGTTTTCTAATGAGCCATTTTCACACACAAGCGATATTAGAGAACACATAATTTGGTGTAAAGCAATATTGCGACCATTTATCGCGCGCGATATATGGTGCCGTGTGAAAACGCTCTAACTAATCAGTAACTTTGACGGGGATATACATGACTTTGGCAGAAATACTGTTCTCACAATTAAAGTGACTAGGTTACAGTAATTTTTAATTTACTAATCATGCGACTTTGAATGTATGTAAAAAATGTCTGCCAATGTCATTTAAGTCACAGTTAAAGTTCCTGGTTAGTTACTTATTGTTAAAAATTTTTGCACCCAACATTCATGTATCAACAGTTAACTAAACTGCTGGACAATTGCTTTCGAGCAAGAAAAATTTCGCCTAAATTTAACAGTTAATATTGTCTGAACCAGATATGATATCGACCTACAGTTTTAAATGGTTGATAGATTTATCCCTTGGGAAACAATTTTCGATATTGGATTTTCTTTAACTGTCAGAAAATTTTATATACAGGGTGTTAAAGAAGACGATGATTTTTGGTCCAATTTTAATGGCGTGCAACTTTCACAATAATATTTTTAAATTTTATCACTCCACGTCAATTGAATCACTGGTTCATAGCAAAGAAAGTAATTTGTCAAATTTTTGATATCTGCTATATTTTAAGAAATACCTATTTTTTTTTAAAACCTTGCTTTATTTTAACTTATTGGTAGCTAGATCTCACTGTGCGTTGTATCGTACAAACTTTGCGAGTGATTATTATACCTTATGAAAAGCTTGATTATGTTCAGTAACAATAGTTGTACCTAAATGTTATAATGTACAGTGGCGTACTTATAAACACCTGTATGTGTATGGTTTATGAGTATCTCACAATTTTTCACGATTGTTTTATATTGGAAAGTACTCGCCCCTAGATTAGGTAAATTTTTTCTTATTTTTTAGTTTTTCATATCGCACTATAGGTATATTATACAGTGTGTTTACAAAATTTAAACAAAGATAAATTTTTTAATTTAATTTTTGGAAAAAATATATTTATTAATTTCTAACTTTCTAACACTATACTTATTAACCATAGACATATACGTGTTTATAAGTACGCCACTGTACATCATAACATTTAGGTACAACTATTGTTACTAAACATAATCAAGCTTTTCATAAGGTATAATAATCACTCGCAAGGTTTGCACGATACAACGCACAGTGAGATCTAGCTACCAATAAGTTGAAATAAAGCAAGGTGTTCCAAAAAATCGGTATTTCTTAAAATATAGCAGATATCAAAAATTTGACAAATTACTTTCTTTGCTATGAACCATTGATTCAATTGACGTAGAGTGATAAAATTTAAAAATATTATCGTGATAGTTACACGCCATTAAAATTGGAGCAAAAATCATCGTCTTCTTTAACACCCTGTATATACAATTTTCTGACAGTTAAAGAAAATCCAACATTAACAATTGTTTCCCCAGGGATGAATCTATTAACCATTTAAAACTGTAGGTCGATATCATATCTGGTTCAGAAAATATTAACTGTTAAATTTAGGCGAAATTTTTCTTGCTCGAAAGCAATTGTTCAGCAGTTTATAAATCTAAAGCCTAAAAAGGGTATTGTACTATCAACAAAAATTACTAGTGTCTTGACCTTGTGCTGATGAGATTAATACGAAGGACGATTTTTTTTATAAAATTACTATTAAAATTATACCCTTTTGTCTTACCCTTGTTGATGAATATTTTTTTTACCCTTCAGTTGACCAATCTACATAAGTTTCCAAGTAAGAGAACCTTTTTTGGTGTCAAGCATAGATATTTTTTTTTAATAGTTGTTTTGTCGTGACCACACCGTTACATAGTATCATTATCAATAGGAAATTTAAAAAAAAAATAATATTGCAGGCGACTTTTTTTGATTGAGCTTGGCGGAGATTTCAGGAAATTATTTTATGTAGGTAGGAAAATTACTTTTGTTCGTTTAGTTTTATTTTAATGATTTTTAAAAATTTTAATAAATCGTCATGCATAAGAAAGTTACCTAACCCCATTCCACTGTCCCACAATTCCCTTAAATTTCTCCTCCGATTATTTTGATGTCGAAAAATCCCAAAAAAAACTTTTAACTCTGGAATATTTTAAAATGATACCAGATTTTGTCTTAGTCTGTTGTGACTTGTGTTGTATTGTGATTCGTGTTCGTTAGTTAGAAGTACTATAGTAATAAATACGCACGGTCAAAAAAGTCGTCTATCTAATTCATAATTCTGACGCGGCATAATCAATTGCTTTCTTATAGTAACGTCCGTCGCTTAGACTTCAAGAGTTTGATAAACGATTTTTTGATCGCACCAGTACACTAGAAACGAGCAATTTTTTAATAAATATTGTTGCTAGACAGTATTCACAGTGGTTCTTTCCTCGTTCGTCATTGTTCAACGATTATCTTTATTATAATAATAAAGGTGAATAAAAACATAATCCAACGTTTTCCGGGCACTATTATATAGCGTCGTTGCCAATGAAACGTGCTAGACAGAGAAAAAATTGCAAGGAAGAGTTGCAGATTATTTCATTTCATTAATTTTTGAAGTTTGTTCACTGACTTCCGACGTCATCGTTTTTTTGATTGTCATTTTTTCATAATTTTTTTTTACATTTTTGTGTCTGGAAAATTTATTTATCCGTAAAAATAGTTCTTTGCGAAACTTTTAATATCGTTCTCTTGTGTTTTCGGTAAATGGTTTATGATGTGTATGTATTTATTTATTATTAAGTTCTAACTTTTAATGGTGTATGTCGCGAAACAAATTACGGCGGTGGCTAAAGTCCCCTAAATAAATATATGCTAAAAATTTAATATTCTTGTATAATTTGTTGATAAAAATATTGTGCAAATTGCTGTTGAACAATCTATTAAATGTATGGACAACATTGGTTTTGTATAAGACTTAAATTTTTGATTCAAAAACAACTTTCGGGACATTAGGCACATCTATTATAATATATTTGAAATTAGACTTTGTTTTGACTATTATTTATTATTATCAGCGACCATCAATACGGTTTTCGTAAGTCCAGATCAACAGGTGACCTTCTGGCATATGTCACCCATCTTTGGAGCAACACCATCAAACATCATGGAGAATCCCGGGCTGTTACACTGGACATCTCTAGGGCTTTTGATCGTGTTTGGCACGATGGGCTTCTAAGTAAATTGCGATCCTACGGTGTGCCTAATGGATTTTGTTTATGGTTAACCAGCTTCCTTAAGAACCGTTCTCTGCAAGTGGCGATTGACGGGTTTCTCTCAGATACCTTCACCATCAAAGCCGGTGTTCCTCAAGGGTCCATATTGTCGCCCACCCTCTTTTTACTGTATATTAACGACCTTCTAGTGAAAACCCAAAATCCAATTTATAGCTTTGCTGATGACAGCACACTTGTCTCATTTTTTACCTTGACTCCCCAAACATCCGCTGCCGACGCACATCTTCGCAGGCAGCATGAAATATTGCGCCTCAACAATGACCTGGAAGAAATTTTGGCTTGGGGTGACAGTAACCAAGTCGAATTTAATGCTAAGAAAACCCAGGCAGCAGTCTTCTCCAAAAAGGTTAACATTGCAGAACCGGATATAGTCATGGCAGGACACGCAATTCCCCTGGCACCGTCTATTAATTTGCTGGGGGTCAATCTGGGAGGTAATATGTCTCGGCATGATCACGTTGCCGCAATTGCCAAGGCAGCTGCACAGAAACTTGGTGTACTTTTCCGCACCTCATCAATTTTTGACACTCTACAAAGCCCAGATTCGACCATCATTAGAATATTGCTCTCACGTCTGGAGCTCTGCGCCCAAGCACACCCTTCGGCTACTGGATTCCATTCAAAGGAGAACCGTTCGTCTGATCGGCGACCCCGAGCTGACCAAGACCCTCGATAGCCTGGAGCATCGAAGACAGGTTGGTGATTTGGCTCTCTTTTACAGATATTTCCATGGCAGGTGTTTGACTGACATTGAAAATTATTTTTCATATTCAGCGTAAATTTATTTTTCTATTGCCTAGCGCTTTTGGACTACTGAAAGGCCATCTTCAGGGCTTAGGTTTCGTGAAATCTTGGCCAGGAAACAAAAACATTATTCAAAATAAAAAGAAAATTTTAAACCAAATTTCAGTGTGTTGGTTTTAATTTTTATTAATAAATACCTGATTCAAAAGTATTAATAAAAATATTCGTGTAATAAAGCTGTTAAGTATTTATAGCACAGTTAGCATTTTCTGCTATGGGGATGACTGACTTCTGATGATGATGCTTATCCTCTTACTAACCATTGTAATACTGTGTTGCTATTTGTATTCTTCTGAAAAATGTATACAAAATTTTTTCCACCCTGGATCATCATTTCTTTCCCTCAATAGAATTCTCTATATATTTTTCAGCCACAGTTGAACGCTTCCATCCACAATGCCACTTTAAAAATAATATTACCCCCCTAATTTCGACTAAAATATACAAAAATAGTGTCAAAATTGGTTTAACTTATTATTACCTTTCATACATCTGCATAAGGTATTTTCAGAAATTAGAATCGGGACCCTATTTATGTAAAAATGATTGACATATTTCTGAGAGTGTTAAAATTTTATACCTACGTGAGTATATTCAGGGCTTAAAGAGCTTTTAAAAATACAAGTTCCTAAAATAAAAGTTGATGATGGTTTTAAACAAACGACACATACTAAAACGTGGCCTTAGGCCTGTTTTATGCAGACGTTTTCTAACTACATTGTTGTATATTTACGTACTTGTTTATGCATTGATGGAGGTTGATGATTACACGATTAGTATTACTGTCATTCCTTTATTAAGACTGTGTAAGGTCTGCAATTGTCTAAAGCGTGATTTCATAGTGTATTTTACATAATATCAGTAATTTTCGTTATAGGCCAAGCGATGGGTACAAAATAAGGGGTCCTACTCGCAAAAGGTCGGAGAGAAATGAAATTTGGTGGGATGGTAGAGATAGATTCCCTGATAGTCCACCTGAGTTTGCGACCTCGGGGGGTTGCCGCTCGAGGGGTGAGGGGATGAAAACTCTGACTCGTTGCGCTTGGTACAAAATAGCACCCTTGGGGTAGGTGCTATTGAAAAAAGTTCAAATCGAATATATAGAGAATAAAATTGTGCACAACTTTGGTATTTTACATTTTTTGGCTCAGACCAATAGTTTTTGCTCCACGGTGCGCCAAAGTTGGGGGGTAGTTTGCAATTTTTAACAAAATCATAATTTAATCGCGGATTAAAACAAATATTGCTTGCATCCCCTCACCCCTCGAGCGGCAACCCCCCGAGGTCGCAAACTCAGGTGGACTATCAGGGAACCTATCTCTACCATCTGACCAAATTTCATTTCTCTCCGACCTTTTGCGAGTAGAAATCCCCCACCGCTTGGCCTATTAATGGAGAAGTAATAATAAAGATGCTAATGGTATTAGGTTCTTAATACGTTATTTTTGGCTTCTTCATTTTTTTTGAGTATCTGCTTGTATGGATTTTTGCTTAGGCCTATCTTTTAAGCTTATTTTCTATGCATTTAAACTGGCTTTTTGACTATGTAAAACACTCGGTAGATTGTGTAGATGTGTAGTATAGCTTAGATGTGCATTTTAAATTTAATATAAAAATATCAGGTAGTTTTTCGATTTTTCAAAGCAGACAACAAACGAATTTCTATTAACGTATAGTTCCTTTTTCAGACAACAGGATATATTTTTTCAGGACTTGGTCGTTGCGGCGTAATAGTCTTGAAGAAATATTCCGGGTGGTGGATCGTGGTTGGAAACATAGTAAATCCCGTGCAAGTTTTAGACTGTCCAAATATTTGCTCCCCTGTTGACTTTAGCGCGGGGTTGTATGGTTACTTTTTGGGGGGTTTTGTGTGGTAAGTGCACACTGCACATGCGAAGTTTACCAATTTTAGACAACCCGATCTTAACTTATTTGAATATTATTGCGGTTGGTTTTTTGTTGGCATTCAATAGGTGGACTTATCAACCTGTGATTTGTCATTGTCAAATGTAATTTGCAAACGTTAGGCTTTTTAATAGTAATTTAACCAACAAGTACATTAATAATGGCGATTAATGATCGAAATATTTTAACGCGTGAGCGTAGCGAACGCGTTAATGTTCGAGATCATTAATCGCATTTTAATGTAAGAGTTGGTTACAATGTTTTTTCGTCGACCGTATTTTTTACTAAAGTGAAGAAAAACAGTTAACAACTTTTATTTTACAATCCAGATTTCACAATTCTACAAATACTAATGACAGCGGACGACGTTTTGGATTGACGTTTTATTATTTTGTTGATTTGTTTGCATGGCTGCCTTTAATTTTAATTACCAAAATCGTGCATTTACAGAAAATCATGCATTAATAGGGGTCATTAATGAATGATTTTGGGAACGTTAATATCGGATGTAAATACACGGTCGACGGAAAAAATAATTAACAGATACATTTTACACTGGATTTAACTAACATTTTTAAATAAAACGAACATAATTTTCAAAACAGATCTTTTAATAGAAAACGAATTATTTTACTTACAATAAGACCTATTAAATGGTATTAAAATCATCAAGAATTGCTAAAAGGGGAAGAAAATAAGAGAGTGTTTAAAAATAAACAATTGCTCTTAAAAAAAAACTAATAAGTTTATTTTAAGAAAACTGTACAATCGTTTGGAATATTGTTAATTTTTAATTAAACGTTCAAATAAACCGCCGCGCCGTTTGCTGCTAAACAGTATCCTAAACGATCGTAACATTCTCTACGAACATTAGCGAGAAAGAACCCAGTACCAAGGCGAGTCCAATTTGATTTTGAAGAAGATCTAAATATGTTGGACCCGTAAGATTTCCGTCAATAAAAAATGATCCAATGATGCGATGTCCAAAAATTCCTGCCCAAACATTCAGTTTCTAAGGGTATTTGGTTCGAGTGCATACAATGCGATGTTCATTTTGTAGACTCCAGTACCGATCATTTTGTATATTCTTCTCATTATTTAATGTAAACGTGCATTCGCCTGAGAAGCAAATATTTCAATCCTATTCAAATAACTTATTTGAGTTGGGCTACATTCTTGGTGAAACGGAATTTCCATTGTGTGGAAAATAAACTGAGACAAAAAACACAAAAACTTATCTACCGGGGCCACCCCATTCTCAAAGACCGAATATACAGCTCAATCACATACACTGGAAACACTAGCCAAAAAATCTGTAAAAAACTTAAAAACCATAATATCATTCCTATACAAGTTAACAAAAACAACTTAAACAAACACATATCTAATCCAAAAATAGAAACTAAAGACAAACTCTCACAATGTGGAGTTTACCAAATACAATGTGACAACTGCAATGCCATCTATATTGGACAAACAGGACGAAATTTTAACACCAGACTTAAAGAACACAAAACATCTATTTTAAAAAATCAAAACAAAACAGGAATATCAGAGCATTGCATAAATCAAAATCACACTATTTCTAATAAAATAAAACCTTTATATATACACAATAAAAGCAAAAAACTAAATCTTTTAGAAACATTAGCAATCAAAAAAGCTATAAAAAACAAATGTAATGTTGTCAATAATCATATTGAAATTCCTTAAGGTGTCCACCCCATTCTTAATAGCACACTAATTTAAGATATTAATATTCATTGGTACCTTTGTAAAAACCCACCGTTGACCATCAAATTTTGTAACCCTTATTTTAATTTTATTACATGTTTAGATTTACCATAATCTAAGATATAAATACCATTGTTAAAGCACGTAGAATTTAGTATCTTCTTGTTCTCCTTCGATAATGACCTGAGAAGGTCGAAACACGTGTCAGGAAACTGATTAAATTGTCGAAACATAACAAGTAGTGATTTTTATTTTCCACACTATTCAAATAAGTTAAGATCGGGTTGTCCAAAATTGTTCAAACTCCGCATGTGCACTAACTACACAGAGACCCTACAAAAGTCTTCCTACAACCCCGCTCTAAAGTCAACAGGGGAGCAAATATTTGGACAGTCTGAAACTTGCATGAGATTTCCTATGTTTCCAACCACGTTTTCGGAACTTCAAACATATACCTTCTATAAGTTTGTTAGCGGTGCTGGTATACTTTAAGATTGTCTAACAACGGCACTAGATATCGCTACATGCAACATTTTGCTAATTTATTTCACAAAAAACTGCTTAAGCAGTCGCAAATCCTTTCTTTCGTCGGATCCTAACTTTACTGATGAGCTATGATATGGCGAAATGCGTTTAAGGATGGATCTGACGAAATTATAAGAAACTCTTGGTATTAAAAATTTTTAAATTCTAATTACTACTAGCAATAGCGTCCATAGCTGTTTTTTGATAATATTCTTTATAATAGCACAGCGGACATAATTCCGATATATGTTAGAACGTATGGCCCTCAGAATTTCAGACTACTTAATACTAATAAACAATTTCACTTCGGAAATCACACCAATTGTTAAAAACTAAGTACAAAGAAATCATTACTGCGCCTATGTTGATGATTCCCGGTTATACAGGGTGTCCCGAAATTGGGTGACAATATTTTAGGGGGATAAAGTACATCAAAAAATAGGACTAAAATCCTCTATTAATATACCTTCAAAAACGCTTCGTTATGGGGCTAGAGCTCCCCGAATGGAAGCTATGATAAGCGGTTTTTTCACAATATCTCAGAAACTGATTGAAGTATCAAAACAAAATTTGATACATGTTTTACCCATGACAAGACGCAATAAACGGTTTGTTTAGCTTAGGTGTATACCTTCCAGTGGTGTCCCATTGGGTAGGTAGTGAGGAGAATATTGCCCTAACTTTTTTATTTGTAGGATTTTTTAACGCCAGGTATAATTTTTAAAAGCACTAAAGTCTTCTATTAAAAAAAGGTACTCTTGCTTCATTTCGGTAGGATTCACCATTTTTCAGTAAAATCGATTAAAAAATTTTCGGTTTTTTACAAACGTTGAAAAGGCTAAGGTGTTTTTTGCATAACTCAGCAAACACTTGATATTAAAACATGAAATTTATTAGAAGTTCTACTAGCGACAAGGCATATTTATTAAAGGATGTAACATTAAAATATTTTTCCAGTGGCGTCGCACGGGGTGGAGCCTAAAGTAAATATTTTACAATTTATTTTTAATTTGAGGGGCTTTCCTTTCATAATATTTTAAAATTCTCTGTGCCTCACAAAACATAACACGCAGGTCTAGATTTTGCATCCAACAAAATGGAAATCATTTCGAACATTTGCTTAAGAATTAGTTTCCCGTGTGGTTTTACAATTAAATTTGATTTGCTATTCGTTATTCTTGTTTGTTTTATTTTAAGTCTCTTATACAAATAATTATTTAAAAAACAAGGTCTAAAAATCTGTTGAAAACCTTATATTCTGTCAAATTACAATAATGGAAGGTTTTATTAACAAAAAATTTAAAAATTTTAAAAAATTACATTAAAAGTATGAAAACCCCTCAAATTAAAAAAAAATTGTAATATTTACTTTAGGCTCCACCCCGTGCGACGCCACTGGAAAAATATTTTAATGTTACATCCTTTAATAAATATGCCTTGTCGCTAGTAGAACTTCTAATAATTTTCATGTTTTAATATCAAGTGTTTGCTGAAATATGCAAAAAACACCTTAGCCTTTTCAACGGCTTGTAAAAAACTTTTAAATCGATTTTACTGAAAAATGGTGAATCCTACCGAAATGAAGCAAGAGTACCTTTTTTTAATAGAAGACTTTAGTGCTTTTAAAAATTATACCTGGCGTTAAAAAATCCTACAAATAAAAAAGTTAGGGCAATATTCTCCTCACTACCTACCCAGTGGGACGCCACTGGAAGAAAAAAACCTAAGCTAAACAAACCGTTTATTGCGTCATGGGTAAAACATGTATCAAATTTTGTTTTAATACTTTAATCAGTTTCTGAGATATTGTGAAAAAAACCGCTTATCATAGCTTCCATTCGGGGGACTCTAGCCCCATAACGAAGCGTTTTTCAAGGTATATTAATAGCCTTTTCAACGGCTTGTAAAAAACTTTTAAATCGATTTTACTGAAAAATGGTGAATCCTACCGAAATGAAGCAAGAGTACCTTTTTTTAATAGAAGACTTTAGTGCTTTTAAAAATTATACCTGGCGTTAAAAAATCCTACAAATAAAAAAGTTAGGGCAATATTCTCCTCACTACCTACCCAGTGGGACGCCACTGGAAGAAAAAAACCTAAGCTAAACAAACCGTTTATTGCGTCATGGGTAAAACATGTATCAAATTTTGTTTTAATACTTTAATCAGTTTCTGAGATATTGTGAAAAAAACCGCTTATCATAGCTTCCATTCGGGGGACTCTAGCCCCATAACGAAGCGTTTTTCAAGGTATATTAATAGAGGATTTTAGTCGTATTGTTGGATGTACTTTATCCCCTTAAATTATTGTCACCTAATTTCGGGACACCCTGTATACAAAGCTTTTACTCTTGCGAAGAAAGTACGGTCATCTGAGATCAAATAGATATATTGCAACTAGTACCACTACTGGCCGAATACTTTCAGAATATTACCCATTTTCTTCACTGATGATCGCTGTTGATCACACCAGTTTAGTTACTGCGGTACGCATTTCACATTGCGATATTGTTTATTTTTCAGTAGTGTTTCGCATTTATTTTAGAGATTTTATAAATAATGAGCGACGACGCGGAGTGTTATTCCTCGCTAAAGTTGGTAAGTCTGCGATGTTCTATTTTTTTTATGTATTGAAAAGTTTTTAAAAAATCCTTTTTTTTATGAATTGGAGAAAAAAATAATTTTTGGTCAGGTAAAGTTTAAGTTTTTGGGTAGAACAACATTAAAATCGACCATAGGACTATGCAAATTTAGTTGCAATACCCACATATTTACAACCAGTATATCGCCAATGGTATGTAGCTAAACGTTCGCCGAATGAGGCTCCTATGTAGCTCGTTTTCGGGTTTGTAAGCATGCGCAATATATACAGTGTGTCCACGGATAGAATTTGGAACAGGAAAAACTTTTGTATTAGTAGGTATAGAAGAAAAAGTCATTCTTTATAAAAACGTCCTCTTGTGCTGAAACTACAATTTCGAATATTAGATTTACTATACAGGGTTCGTGAGAAAATTTTTGTTTTGGAGTTCGTTTAAAATAAATGTATGTAAAAAGAAACAGCTATTGTTGCCTTCTTACTTAGAATGTGATTTTATATCTAGCCGAATAACGATTTTGTTGTATGAAAACTATTGTTCTTTGTCCACTTTTAAAGTATTTTTATTAATACATATCATAATTTATTCAATCCTAAATTATAAAAAATTAAAAATGTTGTTTCTGACGAACCCTGTATAGCAATCGCATATCTGATATTCGAAATTGTAGTTCCAGAACAAGCAAAATTGATTTATTAAATCAAGGAATTGAAAATTAGAATTGAAAAAAATTTAAAATGTTGTTTCTGACGAACCCTGTATAGCAATCGCATATCTGATATTCGAAATTGTAGTTTCAGCACAAGCAGACGTTTTTATAAAGAATGACTTTTTCTACCTACTAATAAAAAACTGTTTCCTCTTCCAATCTCTATCCGTGGACACACTATAGTTAAACAACAGTTTTTTATCCAGATAATGCCTTGACGGAGCAGAACTGGATCGTTCACTATTTTCGTGTTTTTTTGTTGAATTGTTGTTATTGCAAAAACACTATTTAGAACAATTTAAATATCTTCATAAACTACTGTGATAGAAATAGTGCCGTGTAATTTTTAACCCTCCTCTAGCGACCCTATTTAATATTTACAATTTACATGATCCAGAAAATGATGTAAGCTGCATACATTCTGTATCTTGGCTTAGTCCTCTATCTGGCTCATCAGTCTCGTAACATGTTATTAGCAACATACTGACATGCGAGAGATTCTGGGGGAGAACCCTGAGGAGACGAAGTGTTTGGGCATACATCTAGACCCTGTCTTGAGGTTTGATAACCATTTTATTTTCACTTTAGAGTTAGATCTAGTGTATTAGGCAATCAACTGTAGCAATTAAGTGGAGAATTCCCGTACTGTTAAAAATAGTGTTCAACGTTGTCGTCCTGGTATACCTAAGGAGAAAAAAATACACATAAGATTATCATTACGGGAAGATTCTTATAGGTCAAGCACAGAAGTTGGGCGTGACTACGATACTCGCCAGACCACCGTATCTAATTTAAAAAAAAAGAAGAAATTTCATCTTTACTAACCACTAATTGTACAAGAGTTAGTGGGCGGTGATACTGATAGGCGAGAGCAATTTTTTGAAATAATGATTGAGCTAACAGATAATGACGCACGAATTGTCCAAAGAATTTGTTTTTCAGATGCAGCTTAATTTTCTTTAGATGATCAGGTCAATAGAGTGGCCATCCAGATGGCCGATCTTAATCCACTGGATTTTTTTTTGTGGGTCAAAAATTTAATTTGTTCAATTGATAAACCCATGTAGATAAGTTTTAATTAAAAAAACTAAACTATAGTTTAGTCTTTTTCTCCAAATTTTTATTTATTGGATACTGTTTTCGGCCGTTTTTAAAAATGTATTTATTTTTTTTAAATTTTTCATCCTCATACATAATATACAGGGTGTCCCACCGGGAACCGAATCGATCTATATATAGTGACAGCGTAATAGATTTTTTTGGAATGGATTGTTTTTCAACGCCGCCATAGCCAACTAAGAGTAACTGAACTTAAAATCTGCAGCAAAATCTCCATATAAAAATATTAAATTGGCAATATTTCGAAATCTAAGAATTTTTGGGATATACAAACTTACCCTTATTTTTAATGCTAAATAAGAAATAATTATAAAATTTGGGTGTTTCCATTTGAAAACCTGGACTTTTGACAGTTTTTCATTTTCATTTTTAATCTTATTTTTTAAACACCCTGTATTAATAGTTATCAAAATATTATAAAAAATCTATTAAAGCAGGCAATTATTCTAAGACTTGCAAACGTCATTTTTGACATAAAAATTCAAATATGTCAAAAACGTTTAGACATAGGTATAGGACATGGTATACAAAATCTGCCTAGAATCTTGCGTAGAATGCAAAAATGTAATAATATATAGGGTGTCCCATTTAAAATAAGCAAGTTGACACTTACTTCCGGTGTAACCGGAAGTGCCACCATTATGAAAATATTTTAGCCCGGTCGCCCCCATCAGCATCAGCATACTGTCAAATTTTCAAAATTTTCCTATGTATAGTTTAAATCATATCGAGGAGCTTATCAAAAATACTAAACCAGCATAAGGTATCGACTTAAAAGCGGCATATTTTAAAAATATTTTACATTATACAGGGTGGCTCAAAAAAGTGTGGCGGACTAAACTTGCATTTTTTTAAATGGAACACCCTATATATTATATTATTTTCTAATTCCCTATACAATTCCACGTATATTTTGTATAAAATGTCATATGTCTAAATTCAATTGTTTTTGAGTAATTGACGTTTAAAATATCGCATTTTTTGACTTTGACAGGCTGTAACATTGGAACGGTTCATCTTAGAGAAAAATGGTTTTCACCTCCCTATCTTAGTTTTTCATTCTCTATCCAAGGAAACCAACCTCCGATTTACTATGTTAAACCGTTAAACCCGTTTTTTTGGTTTAACATGGTAAACCGAAAGTTGGTATTTTTGGATAGAGAATAAAAAACTAAGATAGGAAAGTGAAAACCATTTTTCTCTAAGATGAACCGTTCCAATGTTACAGCCTGTCAAAGTCAAAAAATGCCATATTTTAAACGTCAATTATTCAAAAACAATTGAATTTAGACATATGACATTTTATACAAAATATACGTGGAATTGTATAGGGAATTAGAAAATAATATAATATATAGGGTGTTCCATTTAAAAAAATGCAAGTTTAGTCCGCCACACTTTTTTGAGCCACCCTGTATAATATAAAATATTTTTAAAATATGCCGCTTTTAAGTCGATACCTTATGCTGGTTTAGTATTTTTGATAAGCTCCTCGATAATGATTTAATCTTCCATCCCCGCCACGTTGGCGGACCCGGTATATAGATCGATTCGGTTCCCGGTGGGGCACCCTGTAGATGACGACCCTATAAAAAAAATCCGAAACCGGTATGCAAAGGGACTACAGAGTGACCCAACGACCCACTTTCATAATTTGGCATTGATTTCATTGCAACATTTTTTATTTTCCTCAAGTGCAGGTAGTACCACCCGGGTTTGGGTGTTGCCTATAGCTATCCATTCACAAATACTGAAAATGGTGTGCCGAATGCGTGCATTATGTACATAGTATTAGGTACACTTATTTTTTATTAAACATTATAAAAAAATACAAAAAATACATTATACAGAAATTAAATTTAAAAAAATCATAATATTCTTCGTCATCTGGGGAACTGTCATCTCCTCTTGACGTTATAATTAACGGGTCGACGGTCCGATCGGTCAGGCGGTCAACATCCCACATTTTGTCATCTCTTTAATGACATCGCCAGTTCTCTGGAGTCACTTCCTTAATGGCTTGATCAAACAGTAGCTTAACGTCTTTCATTTTGAATGCAATGCTGTGTTGTGTCTTGCTACAAATCCTTTCACTTAAAGTTCTAAAAGTAACTCTTCTGAAGATGAATGCTTATGCATTTGAAACATGTAGATACTCTAACTTTTGAATAATTTTCTGAATATATCAGTGGAGGAAGGACTTAAAGTTTCTTTTTTCTTCCCTTTAAATTTCCACTCCACTTCAAGTATGATAAGATGTTCTTTAAATAGCATCAGAGTGGGCGCTAGAATGAAAATTGTTACCATTTAAAAAAAAAATTGTATTTTATAAGTAATTCTGCGTAGATATAAGGACATTGACCGTGTTTATCAGTTAATGTTAATTATTTTTTTATAAAGAATTTAAGAACGATGTATGGATAAAGAAATGCGTGAAAGTTATAATTGTAATTGCTTAATAATTTTCATAAGAAGTCGTTTTGTTATGTCAATGAACTTTGCGCTTTTATGACTCAATATTTTTTTAATCAGTTTTTTAACAATCTCCGCTTTCCTCATATCATTATACACTGACCGAAGATGTGCCTCCGTATGGAAAAAAATTAGAGAAAATTTCAAATATAGAATAGAAAACTTTTGCGTACCCTAAAACCAAAATAGTAATTAAAATATTTTGACAATCCTGTTTCGTATACAGGGTAGGGGCAAAAATTAGAATATTATATTAAGGTACCCTTAGTTTTAAAATACAGGTAAAAAATTAGACTACTAGAAGTAAACTAGAAATCATGAGAATGCTTTTGCTCAATCTCGAGAATCAGGCCTCTGATCAGGGCGGTAGCTAGACGTTATTCATGGGGGGGTTTAGGTTATTAAGTTAAAAAAAAGTTGCATTTTTTGGGTGCCATGCCCAAAGTTTGTTTAAAATTCACCTAACTACTATCAAATTTCGAAAATAAAATTATTACCTCTCCCACTCTGCATGGTTGGATTAAATTTGTTTTGGTAAATGTTATTTTTTACTTTTTTTTTGATATTCCTAGCTGGTTCTTTATTAAAAAAACTAAACATTTTTTATAATTGTGAAAATATGAATATTGATAACAAACCAAAATTTTAACATAAGACAATATATGTATTACTGTAACAAGCGTTTTTCGGGCTCGGTTTTTCATGATTAAAAATAAAGTAAATATCGCTCACCACGCCAAAATTGATGATTTTTTCAGAAATCATGTTTTCATTTTAGGAGCATAGATCTAACAGCAGTTTTTGGTGCAAATGCTTATAGGTTTTAAAATACTCCTTGTTAAGTGCCGTTTTGTATATTCATAATAAAGCATTCTCGTTTCTTCACGCACTATTTTTTTTATTATAAATTATCACACTTCTTCCATAAAAAATGTTTCAATTAATTATTTTTTGGTTTGTTGTGTAAATATTATATTGCATTGGGTTATATTTTTGTTGATTGAAAATAGCGCTAAAAAAGGCAGACCGGAAGAGACAAGTATATATTGGAAAAATGCTATAAAATATTCTTTTTACTCGGTTTCCTTCAAAATTGCATCAAAAATCAATAACTAAAACGATATGCGTCTGAAAACCCTAATCTCTATATAAAATAGGACTTTTAGAAGGAAAAGTTTAAAAACTAAACGTTTCCTACGAATGCCTTGTAATCTAGGCTAAGAATACATTATTTAAAGATTTAAATTAAGTGTCCAAGCATTCAAAAATTAGGTTGCAATTAGATTTTTAGAGCCGAGCTCCGGAGCTCGGGGGGAGCTGCAGCCCGGCAGCCCCCCCCCCCCCCCCCCCCCCTCCAAATACGCCACTGGGTCGGACTGACCACAGAACAGGACTGACTAAATGCACTTGTCGGAAATGGAAGTTGTCCAACGGACGGAGAAATAAAATTGTTAGGTAATATTGTTTTTAGTATCTAATATATTTTAGTAAATTTTTTTTTAGAAAAGAATCTTTTCTATCTTCGCTAGTAAGGCTAGGGAGACGATTTTTGAGTTGGGTAGTTCAGTCAGGGTCGGGGGGGGGGGGGGGGGGGGGTTGAACCCCCTTGAAACCACCACCCCCCCTTACCTACGGCCCTGCCTCTGATGTATATTAGTCGGTAGTCATTGGAACACACTGTATATTAAAAACTTTCACGTTTTTGAATTATTATCTATATAAATGCGGGTTATAATTGAATGCGATTTACATTTTTATTACCACAATTAAATTTAAAAAATCAAGTATTGTGTGTATTTATAATTTCAATACTTTTACTCCATTTTAAATTTATATAATTTAGTACCGTTGAAAATACCATTAAATGCAGTTCAGTTTCAATTATTATATTTTTTTGTGGCGTATTGAAATATTTTTAAAAAAAAACAGCAAAGTTGATTGTTTAATTTGTCCTTAACTTTTAGGTAAGAGTATTTTAAGGGTGCTGATTTGTTCTTACATACACAATCAGGGGGCACTTACCTCCCTTGCTGGTAGGGTTGCCAACCCTCCCGATTTAGGCGGGAACCTTCCACTTTTTTACTAAACCTCCCGCGCACTTAAAGAAAACTCCCGCTTTTCCGCTAAATAACACGCTTGGTTTGGAGGCTTTAGGTTGAAACGGTGTCTCCAGGTCGAAACAGTCTTTGACTGCAGGGTAGGGGTATCGGGGAGAAGGGTTACTAGATTACCAAGTCACCGTTGGAAGTATGGAGAACGTGGGAGAGGACCGACCTTTTTTTTTTGAACTATATTTTAATAAATTGAAGATACCTATAATTTTTATGTTTTTAATAGCAAAAAGTGGCCACCTCCCGCTTTTCAATTTTTAAAATCTGGCAACCCTACTTGCTGGTGAAAAGTGCAAATAAATATAGTAGTAGAGTTAAATGTCCGTAGAAGTAAAGAAGAAAGAAAGAAAGTTTTTATCGGCATGCGGACAAAGTAGTGCATCTATCTTTTGCCTTAAAGTACACAGGGACGCCAAAAGTAATGGGTTCCCTGGGGCACAGGTAGACAATGACAGGCTGTTTCGTCCTTATTAGGACTCATCAGAAAGTCAGAGTGGATTCCTACAGATGGCAATACTAAGTTTTAATCATACCTATATTTATTCTTGAAAATATTTTGAATTGATTGAATTTAGGTAATATTCTGTGAATTAAGCGAATATTTTTTTCTGTAAACATTTTATTGATAAACTTGGCTAAAAGGTTGTCATTGGTTAGTAAATGGCGCACGATGCAGAAGTAAAAGTGAAAAAGAAGAAATTATGAATAATTATTTTTGTTATTTTTTTTTTTTTTACGGTTCGCCGACTACGTAGGCCATCTTGAACCGATTATCGACCACAAATGTGATCTACCGACTGGGGAGTGTGAAACGGCACCTTCATCCTACGAGATATCCGATTTCATCCGGCCTGTCCGGCGTGAATAGGATGGCTAGGTGTCGATTCATTTTACACTCTTCCCTGAGGCAAGAGCACGCCGTGTTCCCAAGCGGTCACCCGCCCAAGTACTAACCGCGCTCGACACCGCTTGACTTCGGTGATCTGCGGGAACCGGTGCTTAATATGTCGACAGGCCCTTGCCCTATTTTTGTTATAAAATTATAGAAATGGTACCCGTTGCATGCTATATGAATCACTCACACCTCCACCAATTCAATGGTGGAATGTTTTGATTTATCGTATATTAAAAAAAATTCTGTAGTGTTCTGGGAGCAGTGGCGTAGCCAGGAGGGCCCCGAAATCCAATGAGAAAATTATTTTTGTCAATGTTACGTCTGTTACAGTCAAACATGTCGGTTAAATAATAATTATTAAAATTCTTTGTGCAACCCGACATATATGGCTTCTAATAATTATCGATTATAGTTAATATATTTTTTTGGTTTTCAACAAATATAAAATAAACCTTATTTTTAATTTTTTTTTGCTCTGTTATGCTTATTTTATAACTTTTAAATTATTAGTGCATTAATATAACTCCCTACAAGTTTCTGTAAAAATATTATATATTTTTTCTAATTTGAATTTTTTTATGGTCCAAAAAAGGGTTTTTTGGGCGTTTTTCGCCCGAGGCGCTAGTTAATCGATTTCAGGTCCAATTCCCCCCCCCCCCCAACTATGCTACGCCAATAAATCTCAACCGGCCTGTATTTGCTACGCAATAACTGCTTGACAGATTTAAATATGCACTAAAGTACTTTTTGCCCTAGAGCAATAAAGTAAATTGCTTAGGAAACGAATGAAAAGTTAAAACGAGAATCACCAAACAATATAAAGGAATAACGGACGTGTTCCTTTTAAACAATTAAAGTCAAAGGTATCTATGATCCATTGTTAAATTTGAATTACAACTTTTGCACACAAAGGAGAGGTAATACAGAGCAATTTTAAACTTTTTTGTTAAATAAGAAGGTGATCGTAGAAAAAATAGTGTATGTAACATGTGCAAAAAGTGTGTTTATTGCACATGGCATAATATAGAATAACTTCTATGCCGTGTGCAATAAACATACGGCATAGAAGTTATTCACCGAGACGTAGTCGAGGTGAATATTATGCCATGTGTAATAAACACACTTTTTGTACTAGTTGCATAAATAACTATTTTAGGTCGAGTTGCAGGCAAGGGCCTGTCGACATATTAAGCACCGGTTCCCGCAGATCACCGAAGTTAAGCTGTGTCGAGCGCGGTTAGTACTTGGGCTGGTGACCGCTTGGGAACACGGCGTGCTTTTGCCTCAGGGAAGAGTGTAAAATGAATCGACACCTAGCCATCCTATTCACGCCGGACAGGCCGGATGAGATCGGATATCTCGTAGGATGAAGGTGCCGTTTCACACTCCCCAGTCGGTAGATCACATTTGTGGTCGATGACCGGTTCAAGATGGCCTACGTAGTCGGCGAACCGTAAAAAAAAAAGTCGAGTTGCGCTTTCGTAGTTATTGACGTTAGAAAAACTTGAATTTTATTAAATATACATAATTAGGGGTGATGGTGAGAGGGAGTGATTTTTTTTTTAACGTGGAGCTTTTGTTGTGGGATATTCGGTTAATAAGAAACTTAAATAGGCGAGAGGGAACAAACGAAAAATTGCAAGTGCGCCCGGGATCTTATAATTAATGTGTCAGTTGAAAATAAATGTCACTTGCCAACAAATGACATAAAAATGAAGACTATGTAAATTAATTTATTTTTGAAGTAGTCTCTTAAATTTTAACGTTTTAATAATTTTGCTAATGAGTAGCAAAATCTCTTTATTGTCGCTGAGTCGTACAATACTGTTCAAGAAAAAATGGTCAAAGAATTCTCAAAACCTTAAGGTAAACAGAGCACTTTTTTTAGTTAAAATAAATAGCGACAAGGCAACATCGCCGCTAAAGGCAAGTTTACTTTTGTCACCGTTAGAGCTTCCCATTGGCTTTCTTCCAGTGACGTCGCACTATGGTTCGAAATCGTCAAAAACTATACCTAAACTTCTTTCTTTTGAACCAACACGCCCCTGACCTTCAATGGACAATGCACCTGATTCCATCAATTTTTTATAGTGATCAGCGAGGTGCGATTGAGCGTGTAGTAAAAGTGTGTATTTTCAAATTTTAAAGACATTATTTGTGAAATCTATGCTTATCGCAGAAAATTTAAACTTTATTAAAACTATATATTTTTAGATCGAATGGTTACCTTTTACAAATTTCTTAATGATTTAGAGTTATAGGTCTTCTTTATATTGATGATGTATTCCGACCCCATCTCATCCAATTTTTTTTATACATATTTTTTTTTATACACTGAATGGGCGTCCCTTAAGAGCCTTCCATACCAGCGTGAAACGTTGCATCGTTTCCTGGCCTGTCTTATTGAAAATTTAATACAAAATGTTGACAAAGGAGTTCAAGAGAACTTCTAGTATGGCGAAAGATACCGATAGATAAAAAAAATGTATTTTAAAGTTTCAAATATTTAGGTTCAAATTACTTCATAGAGCAGAAAAATCGCAAATAACTTAGACTTTTTTCAACTGTCATTTAATTAGCTTGGTCTTCTGTCAATAATTTTTGTGTTGCCACACATGAAACCTTTTATGCTTATTAAATAAAATATTTTGTTCCCAGAACTAGAATTAACTTATTTTAAGACAAAATATAGATAACATTTTGGAAATAATATGATCGGTTTTTCGCCGATCCGTTTTGGACAATTGTTTCGATTGTATTACTTTTGCAGACTTTGTCATTGTGTTATAATATAAAAATGTTAGCGAACCTTGGCAACATTGTCAAGCTGTCGTTTTTATGACGTATATTCGATAAAGTCCGTGTGTTAGTTCCAATAATGACTTAAAAATATCAAAAAGTACAAACAGAAAATTTTATTTTTTGTTCCTTTATACACTACAACCAAAATCAAAATTTAGTGAAAGAGCCTATTATTGTCTAATTCCCAGTAGTAATGTATGTAAACGTGGTGCAACACATCCGCTGTAAATGAAGCAGAATATTCTAGTGACCAATATCCTGATAGATAACATTTCAATCATTTTATGTTTTTAAATTTCACTAACCCAAATGCCTATTAACGTGAAGTCTTACAACTGACAACCTTCTTACAAACTGGTTACTTATTATTTATTATTATCGAATGAAAGTGTACTTAGCACTGTGAACTACAAATCGTATGTATATAATGATAGGGAGCTTTTGATCACGACACTCAGATATATAGACAATCTAATTAAATTATATTTTATACAAACTGCTGGCACTTTAAACCGCATAAGGAAAATTTGCAGTCTATATTTGAAAATCAATATCTCGGTATATGTTAACGATATTTGATTTATTGTTTGATCTAAAGGTCGATTGATTAGTTTTATTTTTAATGAATTTTAATTCCACATTACATGGTGGCAACTGAAACAGTGCAAATTTGTTAAATGCTATTTCTTTGCCCTAATACTTTTTCTTTATTTCTGGGTTTTACAAAAATCATGTGTTTAATAGTAAAAAACTACTTTCGAAGTTTTTAAGTAAACGTGGTAGTTTTATAGTATTTAGAGTTTAATCGAACAACGATACTTTCGTATTTCATCACACTGACTGTAACTGTCTCGCAATTTTTCGAAAAAAGTGTTTTTAATTTATCGCTAGTTCCAAATTCTTGGCTTTTTTTGTGTTTTAAAAATATGCTCTACAGGATAAAAAAAAAAGTATACTCTCAATTTACATAATAATAAAAGGAAATTCTTCTTCTGTACACAATAATAATTTATGTTTTATTTTTTTGTTTCATTTGGTGACATAAGGTATAGATTAATGTTTGTCAATAGTAATTTACGTAACAAATTCCGAAAGTGATATTTTATGGGATGAGTAGGAACTTCCAGGAAGAGCCGTAGGCGAGTGTGCTGACCCTGTTTAGTTGTTACACCCTTGTCCGAGATCCCAATTCCTTGCACTAGTTATTGTTGGTCAACTGGGGAGAGGATAAGGATGCCCTCTGGTTCCAGTTTTGGTTGCCCGAGTATTCGTTGCCTCCACATATATACATACACTATATTGCTAATACCATAATTCAATGTAGGCAGATGATCAGGGTCCGTTGAGTTTGCGCAGCTCGGAAATATTTGCTTCTTGATGTAAACATTTGACAGGACCGACTTTCAAAATATTTTTACAAGTTTTTATTTACATTCACCCGTTTAGTTCGGGTGTGTACAGTTTATGGTCAAATAAAACTATGTAACCAATATTTTACATACCTGAAATACCTTATTCCTGGTATTGAACCGCGATTCGTGCAAAAAAGGATCATGCACTTTTTTCTACCCATCTTGAGACACAAGTCGCTAACAATAACAAAATGTCTGGTAAAGTTTTATACCTAAATTCGCACCCAAAACTTAAAAATAATATCCACAATCACACACGGAACATCCGAACGAATACAACGTAAAAAAAGATGGAAACGACTATAACTTACAAACTAACAAAACAAAAAAAAAATGTCTAAAGTAAAGTTTTATAAATATTAACACCCAAAACTTGGAAATATAAGAACACACGAATAACCGAAACAAAAGATGGCGACTAATAAGAATATAACGGTGAGCTGGTTCTGTCCAAGAGACCTTGGGTTCTGTTTACATTCTGTTAGAAATCGTGTGGGTTGCCTAATTTTTCACCTACTGCGCAAGCGCGACGGCCCCCAATTCAGGTTATTTTGAATCGCACGATGGGTGTATTCTTGATTCGTGCGGTTGCTTGTATTGGTAATATAGTGTATGTATACCGGGTCCGCCAACGTGGCGGGGATGGAAGATTAAATCATTATCGAGGAGCTTATCAAAAATACTAAACCAGCATAAGGTATCGACTTAAAAGCGGCATATTTTAAAAATATTTTACATTATACAGGGTGGCTCAAAAAAGTGTGGCGGACTAAACTTGCATTTTTTTAAATGGAACACCCTATATATTATATTATTTTATAATTCCCTATACAATTCCACGTATATTTTGTATAAAATGTCATATGTCTAAATTCAATTGTTTTCGAGATATTGACGTTTAAAATATGGCATTTTTTGACTTTGACAGGCTGTAACATTGGAACGGTTCATCTTAGAGAAAAATGGTTTTCACCTCCCTATCTTAGTTTTTCATTCTCTATCCAATGAAACCAACCTCTGATTTACCATGTTAAACCAAAAAAAACGGTTTTAACGGTTTAACATAGTAAATCGGAGGTTGGTTTCCTTGGATAGAGAATAAAAAACTAAGATAGGGACGTGAAAACCATTTTTCTCTAAGATGAACCGTTCCAATGTTACAGCCTGTCAAAGTCAAAAAATGCCATATTTTAAACATCAATTACTTAAAAACAATTGAATTTAGACATAACATTTTATACAAAATATACGTGGAATTGTATAGGGAATTAGATAATAATATAATATATAGGGTGTTCCATTTAAAAAAATGCAAGTTTAGTCCGCCACACTTTTTTGAGCCACCCTGTATAATGTAAAATATTTTTAAAATATGCCGCTTTTAAGTCCATACCTTATGCTGGTTTAGTATTTTTGATAAGCTCCTCGATAATGATTTAATTTTCCATCCCCGCCACGTTGGCGGACCCGGTATATGTCGTTGCCGCTCGTTTCCCTGTCTTGTCCGCATAATCTGCAGTCGAGGTCTCCATTGTACAGTTGCATTCTGTGCAGATGGTTCTTGACAGCCATGTGTCCTGTCAGAATTCCTGTAATAGTTCTCAGCTGGATCCTTTTCATTTGAAGCAGCTGTTTCGTAAGTCTGGATTCCAATAAGGCGTTTGCTGTGGTGTAATTCCTGTCTGTTGCTCCAGTGGATTTTGTGTTCACTCCTGATCCATCGCTTGATGGCATTTCGTACTGAACACCTTGGTACTCCGAGTGTCGGCTCTGGACCAATAAATGTCTACACATAAGGTGACGAAATACGAAAGTGTATTTTTCGATTAAAATCTTCCCGAAAGTGTGTTCTTACAATTGAACCAGTGATTCTTGTAGAATCCAGTAATAGGGCCAAATTATTTTTGAAAAGAAATGGCGTCGCCGTTAAATTTTGTTAAATTTGCACCGTTTCAGTTACCATCGTATTATGGAATTAAAATGTATACAAAATAAAACTAATCAATCTACCTTAAGACCAAATAATAATCCTTAAAATGCTTTAATCAGCGTTCAAATATCTTTAACATTTCCTGAGATATGTAATTTCAAATATGGACTAAGAATGTTCCTTATGCATTTCAAAGTATCAGCAGTTAAATGACTTCAAGCCTTCAAGGTTACAAAAAGAATTCCAAACTTTTTTCGGGAACATTGCGTGATTGAAAAAATGTGCGAATCTCTATGATTCTTTATGCCATCTCTTTCACTGAAGGAACACCGACCAAGACATCTTCCTCATGTGCCTCCTCGTCCAGCTCATCATCCCTCAATTCTGCATTTGTCACTAAAAAAATTACATAAATCAGTCATAATTACATATTTTAATGTTACATTACATATTATACAAACATACCTGTTGACAGGGCCCGCTCTAGCAATAACGCCGCCCTGGGCAAAACAAGAAATTGCCGCCTTTTTCATCCCTTCTTCGTTTTATACCTACCACAACAGCAAATTGTCTGTCTATTCCTCGCCGCTCGCCGGCTTGTCCTTTGCTGCGACGCCGCCATGACCAAAAAAAGTACCGGTGCCGGTGCCGGCGTTGTTCGGCTTGCTGTGTCGCGGAATTGCTTGATATTATTATAATATTAAAAAGAAAAGGGATCCGTCGAAATTGTCACTGTTTTAAAAATAAGACGGCACGGCAAAACAAAGGAAATTAAATTTGTTAACTAGGAATTGGAATGGTTCAAACTTCATATATATACCTAGGTACGTAGGTAGGCAAAACGGGGGTTTATGGTGTTTTTTTGGATTTTCCATGCCGCTCTTCCAACTTGCCGCCCTGGGCAGGGGCCCAGGTTGCCGCCCCCTAGAGCGGGCCCTGCTTGAGACTGACTGAATCCTCAGGGGATTCCCCGAAAAAGTTCACTATAAACGAAAAATTTATCTTAAACTTGATGAAAATTGGTTTACCATACCCGAAAGTTCATTATATCCGGGTTCACTATAAACGGTAAAAAATTACATTGCTCTTATGGGAAATTTTATGGGTACTTGAAAAAGCGTTCATTATAACTGAGTGTTCACTTTAAACGGGTTTGCTATATCCGGACTCCACTGTACATAATTATTGGGGATCGATCAACATTTTCTTCTACAGATTTATGCCGTTGTGCTGTTATAAGGTTCAATTTTATAAAGTCCATAAATTACATATTTAAACCGAAAAATAATTCTATTATTTTCTAAATCTATATTCAAATTAGTCCCCCCCCCCCCCCCCCCCCCCCCCCCCACCTCCTTTACTTTAGTTGCTCCCTCTAAAATCAACACCTGGCTTAGGCCTAATTGTCATCCAAAGGTGATATAATTATAGCTTTGCTAGAAACTGCTGTATTATCTCCAATGATTTTAAGTGCTGGGAGCAATGAAATCAACACAATAATGCAGTTCGGCACCACAATCAGTCATATTATTATTCGTTGGCTAGAATTATGACGCCCAATAAGAAAGCGCCAGGTATCACCTAGATTGCGGATTGTTGAATAGTCAAGGCTATCAAAAAACTCGCTAAATAATCAACAATTAAAACAATAAAATTGAATGCATTGTTTTTCCGTTTCCTTCCTTATTGTTAAATAATATTTTACAATTATTAATTAACGTTATGCGGGCTTCATGTTATAAGTAATAAAACAGAAGCGAGTCGCGAGAACTTTTTATTACTTTGTTTGTTGTGTATTGGTTTAAAATAATTGTTATTGTTTTGTGCAGTGGTAGAGTAAGTGCAATAATAATAATCCACGCGCTGCCAAGTCAACAGCTTGTAACTTGGCAAGAGAAAGTTCTAGTACATGACACATACTCTACTGCACCTCAAAATCCCCTTATAGATAGAAAGTCACTAAATTGGTTAGAAAAATGCAGCTATACGCTAAAACAGAAGATTGTATAATTTCTATCCAAGACCGTGTCATTCGAACTCGAAACTATAAAGGTCATCTTGAAAAAAAATGTGAAAGATGTCTGCAGAAAATGCCATTGCCCCGAAGAAACGATAAAACATATTACGTCGAGTTGCGGTGCTATGGCACCCAACGCTTATCTGAGAAGGCCTAATCAGGTGGCAAAGATCATGCACAAAGAGCTGGCCCATAAACTAGGCCTAAAAGAAAATATCCCATCATACTATCAATACTCACCCGAGCCAGTTCTTGAATCCCCTGAATATCAGGCCATTAATTCATGTTAATCCATCATCCATCTACCCTTTTAACTGTTTATTTTGCTCTGTTTCATTTTCATTTAACTTATGGTGTCTTACTATGGGGTAATTCGTCATCAGCCATGCTTTTAGACAGCAAGAGAAAGCTGTTTGAGTGATTGGTAATGCTGGATACTTCGATCAATGTCAGCTCATTTTTAAAAGATTTGGAATTTTGCTTCTCCCGTTTCTATATATATTCTATCAACTGCTCGAGATTTATAGGAACAGGAATCATTTTTCCCTAAATTCCAATTTTCATAAAAAACAAATCGCGCTGAAGAAAGTGTCATGTATGAAACAACAAATCTTTATTGGTATCGATAGCGTGAAGAATAGAGCTCTAGCCTACAGATTACAAGGTCACAGGTTCAAATCCCATCAGGAGTATTTGACTTTTTTTATAAAAACATTAAATAATTTATAGAATTATTTTAAATTAAAATATTCCTTGTTGGGTGGTTTTTTAAATTTATGTTTAATTCATCCTTGATTAAATTTAAAATTTTTCATTCTGGTTAATCTAGAACTCAATCCAGGATTCGTTCTTTCTATGATGTATAAAATATGAAAAAATTAAAAAGTTAAACTACAAGTAAAGGAAAAACCTATTGGCAAACTATGAAACCAGATATTAAGTGAAAATAATCCTAAGTATGCTAATTTCAACACTAGTGTTGAAATTTTTTTTCACAAATCAAAGGTTTTTCAATAATTCATTGTGATCGTAGGAAAAACAGTGTACATTACTCGTGTAAAGGTGATTATTCTAAAACTCGGAAAATTTCCGCACTCGACTGACGCCTTGTGCTAAATATCTCCTCGTTTGAAAAGTATCACTTTCATCACTTGTTATGTAATATACTATTTCTAATATTTTTGAATACGACGGCAAAATGCTTATAGGACGGTAATTCTCCAAGTTATTTGTATCACTTTTTTTGCATAAGGGTATGACAGACTTTTTTTTTTTAAGTACTTGGATATTTACGTTCCAAAAGAGGACAATTCACAATTTCAGTGAGAGGTATGATAATATTGTTTATACGTTTTTTAAATAAAAATAGTGGAATGTGGATAGAACAGTAGACTACAATCGTCCGGATATTCTTATCGAAAATATTACCAAGAAAGCTTTCATAATCGATATAGGTTGCCCACTAACACACAACCTCTCAAAACCGAATCGTAGAAGAAAAAGTGATTTTGTGTGAATATAAGAAATTACTCAAATCGATGAATATATTACGGTGTAATTTAGTCCATAGATTTGCCAACGAAATGAATATTTTTTCAATTGTTTTTTTATTATCTTTCGTATAAGTTTACGGCCAACTAAAAAGACAAGTTATGATGTTGTTATAATTTAAATAATTTAAAAAAAATTTAAGTACGAAGTTCGGAAGTTAAGTCGTAGAAAAATATACCGTACAACTCGAGTGGCTTGTCCATATTGCGCTCGGAAGACATTCTACTTGTGCGATATGGACATCATATCTACTCATATTATACAAACTACTATTAGTAAACAACAATTTCAAATCCTATTTTATAATGTGCTCTAAAGTGTCCACCGTTTACCGCCTGACAATTATGAATTCGTTGAACAAAATGTTCTAACATAATAGATATTTATGTTATAAGGATCATAATAACGATCATTATGGTACTAGCCGTGAGTATTATTGGACGAGGCGTTAGCCGAGTCTAATAACATGGCGTGTACCATAATGATCCTTATTATGATCCGAATTTCATACAATATTTTATATTCCGACGATTTTTGTGTTTTTTTTTTTAATAAATTTTAAGTTTTCGTCAGTAAACTAATAGCTTGATTTTAATAAAATCAGATATATAGAAATATTTGTTTGTATTGTCATTGTCAGAATTGAATTTTTAATTTTTACGTTTATATAATATAATATGGATAATTTGCCATCAGAAATCGAAGGATTGGCCAATAAAGCAGTTGTTGGTTTGTTGCGCGAAAAGTCTAAAGGCATATATGACAAAACTTATGCCAATTACAAAACTTGGTGTTCCCAGAAAAAGGTTGTCAATATCGTACACGAAAAGGTACTTTTGGCATATTTCAAGGAATAATCAATGAAGAAAAAGTCTTCCAGTTTATGGAGTTATTACTCTATGTTAAGGAGTACACTATTACTTAAGAAAAACGTCGACATAAGTAAGTTCAATCAATTGATAACTTTTTTTACACACCCAAAAAAATCCAGGATTTTGACTAAAGAAAATATTGCAAAGTTTTTACAAGAGGCAGACAACGAAACATACTTGCTATTAAAAGTGTCAATGATAATAGGTATAAGTGGAGCATGTCGAAGAGTTGAGTTAAAAAACTTAAGGATAGAAGATGTACACGATGAGGGGGTTGTTTTTCGAATTTTCATACCTAGTACAAAAACCAACGTTCCCCGAGAATTTTACGTAACGCCTGGCGATGTCGAAGGAATAAATATGGTGCAGCTTGTTTGGACCTATGTAGCAATGAGACCCCCCTATGCCGAAGTTTCTCGTTTTTTTTCTATCATTTAGAAACAACAAATGTATTTACAAAGCAACCAGTGGGTATACATACTTTCGGAAATATGTGCAAAACGATCGCTGCTTTTTTAAAGTTCCCCCCTTCCGCCGAATACACAGGTCACTGTTTGTTTCCGGAGGTCTTCAGCTTCACTGCTGGCTGATTCAGGAGGCGATCTTCACACTATTAAATGCCATGGTGGCTGGAAAAGTGACACAGTTGCTGAAGGATATATATATGCAGGGTGTCCGGTAACTTATGGGTCGTAGAGTAACTGGAGATACTAGACATCAAACTAAGCCGATTAAGTCATATAAGTTTTTTCGGATTGTTACTCAGATACAGAGTGTTGTAAAAGTTTTTTTTTTTGAAAATAAGCCATAATTTTAAAACGGTTTAATGAATCGAATTGAAAGTTGGCAAAGTTATGTTTTTAAGTTTGAAACTAGAGGGCGCTAGTTGCACACACTGGGCTTCATAAATCTATGATTTTTTTTCTTACCTGTGATATTAGGTGTTTTTCAATTATAGTTTCTTAAAGAAGGGCATTTTCTGAGTCAAAAAGTGTACTTGATTGATCTTAATAACTTTAACGGTTTTTTAGATATTTCCCTTTAAACATCCCAAAGCATAAAAAAACATAGTACATAATTAAATTAATAATACATAAATTATATACACCCTGTATCTCTAGAACGAGTAACAATCCGAAAAAACTTATATGACTTAATCGGCTTAGTTTGATGTCTAGTATCTCCAGTTAATCTACGGCCCATAAGTTACCGGACACCCTGTATAGAGAACTCTTGCGAAAACAAGAAAAGAATTTCATCAGCCATTCTCGGGAAGAAATCTTTATCAAGTGTTTCATCGACTGTCGTTCCTTCAGAAGAAACAGAAACCATAGAAATTAAAAATCACAACAATGCAACAGTTTCAACTCCTAATTTAACGAATTGTAATAATGTTACTTTTAATTTTAATCGTTAAATTTTGTTTTACATAATTTTTTTCATTTTTGCGTCTATTTTTCATTATAGTACTCAGTCCTATAATGAAATCATTATAGTACCATCGCGCCGATAAAAAACTGGGACAGGAAATTTTTCTATTTTCTCCTAGACTATTAAGAATAATTTTACATCAAGCCTGGTACCAGTAAAATGTCATGAAAATTTGCATGTCAATAAAGATTGTCACTTTATGATTGACTCGTCAAACATACAATCATATATTATTTGTAAATATGCCACAATTAACCCCCCAGCAAAAGGCAATTATTTATAGTCGGTTGCGAGATAGTGTTGCTATTAGGGATATTGCAGAAGAACTGGGAGTAAGCAAGAATACCGTGCTATTGGCAAAACAAAAAATAGCAAGATATGGGACTATTATTAGAAATGCAGGTTCTGGTCCCCCTAAAATTTCTACTGATGATCATGATAGAAGACTGGTTAATTATCTAAGGGATCATCCCTTCGAAACTGCAATCAAGGCAAAAGAAGAGACGAATTTTCCAGGTTCTGCAAATACCGCTAGAGACAGGGTTCGAAATTCCGATATACGAAGCCGTTGTGCTGCCAATAAAAATTTTTTAACGGAAATAAATAAACAGGGCAGGTTAGAATTTGCATATGAATATATTAATCAAATAAATTTATGGGAAACAGTTATATTTTCTGACGAAAAAACTTTTCAGTCATGCAATAATGGGAGAATTCAAGTGTATAGGCCTTCCGGCATGCGGTATGATGAGAGATACACCCACAAAACCAACCAAAGTGGGCGTTTCTCCATAAATGTTTGGGGCTGGATTAGCGCTAGAGGACCAGGACTTTGCCAAATCGTCGAAGGAAGACTAACTGCAGCAGTATACGTTAATATACTAAACGAAGTGATGATACCATCGGTAAACGCTGTATACGGTCAAAATTACACATTTCAGCATGATAATGCTCCAATACACACAGCGCGCATTGTACAAAATTTTCTCCAAGAAAATAACATAGCAGTTCTTACCTGGGCTTCGAAGAGTCCCGATTTGAACCCGATAGAAAACATTTGGGGTGCCATGGTCAAATCTATGTATAAACATGATTTTCAACCTAGAAACAGGGATGAATTACGTCATAGGATAAATCAAGCTTGGGATGAAATAACTGTCGAATTATGTAGAAACTTAGTTTTAAGTATGCCACAAAGGCTCCAAAAAGTAATAAACAGAAATGGTTCTATGACCAAATATTAATTTTGTGTTGTTTTGACAAACTTTGTGTTCGCAATTTTCTTCTTTTTATTAAATGTATTTTATTACCTGTATTAGCTTTATTTATTATTTTGTGGTAATGGTAAATATAATAATTTATAAAATATTTGACTTTAAAAAAATCTAATAAATTTACTTTATCCATATTATATGATGTCTCTCAAATTTAACCACCCCGTATCGAAAAATACAAAACATTCCATTATGTAACCTAGGTTACTTTTTAAATTTTGAATGTTTTTCCTTTTTAGCTCTAGACACCTTTTATAGTCTAGGGGATATGTATTTCTTACATTGTTTTTGTAAATCTCTTGTCCCAGTTTTTTATCGGCACAATAGTACTTAATCCTATAAAGTATGTAATTTTTTTTGACACTGAAAATGAAATCCATAATAATGTCATTATGACACGTCGGAATATAAAAGATAAAACCGACCCTAAATAATTCTAAAATCAATTGGAAGAGCTTTAAAATGACAATGAATTTTAAAAAGGTATTCTATTTTCCGTATAGAAAATTAGAATACATTTTTAGATTTCATAGGCATTTTTCTTGGCATCTGGGCGCGGATAAATACATAATAGTTGTATAGGTACAGATATCAATTGCATTAAATAAAATATGATATGAAAATATTTATTTCAGGACAGTAGTATATTATTCTAATATCTTCGATATTTTTTTTATCCTGCATGATAAAATAGATATATTGGCGCAAACCCAGACTTTCAATTTTAATTTAGCATTTTGGCAATTACTTGCACTAGTTAATAACTAAATTGCTACGTTATTGTACGATCGTTTGGGTGCTGACCTAAATAAAATTCACGAGTGGACAAAAGTGCCTTGAAATTGTCCCTCACGCTATCGTTGCCCAGTGGTTTAATATCAGATGGATGTCGACAATAATAACGTTACCTTTTTTAATGTGTATAAAATACTTTATCGTATCATTGAAGATTAAGACATTTTTATATGATATCTTTATTAATAATTATTAACATTATAAACGTACTAAAACCTACATAACATCTTAGTTACTCATAATACATTAGTTACCATAATTTAATACGTTAGTTACGAAAGCATAATACGTTAGATACCAAATAATATTAGAACTATTTTTCATGAACATGTAAAACAATATTTTGACAGTTTTCAAATTTGATGGATACACCTTTGTCTTTAACGTCCACGATCTTAGGTATGCCCTCTGAAGACTGATTAATGACCGAGCAAACACTCCTTTCAATTTCGTGCGGTTCCCCCGTGCTTAATCCACTGCCGAAAACATCGCCGATTTGAATTTTGCGAGCAATGGAAACTTTCTTGGTCACACTTTCTTCTAAATACCCTCTAGCAACCTTCGCCGATTCCCATCCACCAAGTTCTTGTAGGTCTACTATATCTCCTCCAGCATTAACAAGAAAATTTGCCGAAGATCTTCTAACGCAGTGACCAGTATACAAATTAGGATTTTCAAGTGAGAGATACTTAGCTATTTTTAGAGAAAAAGTGAATGCCGCAGGGCTGTACCGGACATTTCCCTTTTCTATATGATACAAACAATTTTTGGTGAGTGACATGGTCTGGCCTTAACATTGCATACTTTTTAAATAAAAGCACAGGATTGACTTCGCCGACAAATATCACAGCGAAAATACGTTTCTTGTGGGTTTTTGAGTCGGGAATAGTAACAATCAGCTTGTCCTCTAAAACGTCAACATCTTCCGTGGTCATCTTCGCTAATTCATTAGTTCGACAGGTTCCTCCAATTCCAATTAAAAAAGCCACTTTCATCATTAAAAACTTCCCGTCTGAGGCAGAACACACAAATTCGTTGACTTGGTGTCTTGTAAATACTTTTGATTTTTTTGCTCTATATCCAACATTTTTCTTCTTGATGAAACGTATTAAGGCGCCGTATTTGTCGATTTCCACTCTTTCCTTCAGTTCTAAAGTCGCTCGTAACATGGAATATTTCGGCCATAAGGAGAGTTTTGCGAAATACGCCTGCAATACCGTTTCTTCTGCACCTTGAACATGTACTTTGTTTCGCCCCTCACAAAACTGCCGATATTCTTTTTCATAATGGATTTTAGATTTGTCCGGAAGCAAGTTCAACTTTATAATGTTGGCTGCAGCTAATATATCGTCAGGAATATCTTGCATGATTTTAATGATGACTTTTTGAAATGCCAAAATGAAATGACATAAAACGTTGTTTTTATTTTCGCATCGCCGTTGTCAATGATACGATAAAGCTTTGAATACAACTCGATTATTAGCGATTTAACACCGTCTCGGACATTGCGGGTGACTCGGCTGTTGCCTCGTCACCTAGTAATGTCATCGACTATTATAAATTGCATAATAATCTCGTTATATTAATAGCTATAACAGCGGGCTGCACAAAGAAACATAGTTCTCGATTAGCCTCACCGCGTATTAAAAAAAATTTAATCGGAGGCTGATTTTATTAAATAATATAATAATGGAAATAATTTAAAAATGCAATAATATACAGTGTGTCTACTTAAGTTGGCAACTAATGATAAACCTTTTTATTATGAACTTTACGAAAAAAAATTATTTTTCGTAAAAAGTTCTGCAAGGTCCAAAACCTAAAATGCAACCATCAGATGTTTAATTTTTTCAGTCGTATACGAGGTTTGTCAAAAAATGTGAATTTTGTCCAGGAGTAAAGAACTACCTTTATTTTTGACAATATCGAAAACTGTAATTATGAAAAGTTGTTCGGTATGTAAAACTATATTTTATTATGCAATTACAATTTTTTTAAATTTTACTAATTTATATTGTATAGGGTGTTCCATCTAAAAAAACAAAAAATTTTTTTGTATCGCTTTTTTGAGCCACCCTATACAGTGTTATCCAAATTAAGTGTCCACCATTGGTAACTTTGTTATTATTTAACATGTTAAACCGTAAAATAATTTTTTTTTTTGGTTTAACGTGGTAAATCGGAAGTTGTAACTTTCAGATAGAGAATCAAAAACTAAGATGGAAAAGTAAAAACTATCAATTTTACCTTTAAATCAAAGGCTTTTTTAATAATTATTTATGGTCGTATGAAAAATAGTGTACCGGGTGATTCAATAAGAAAGGTAGCCGGCTATATCTCGGAAACTACTGGGCATAGAAACTAGGAAAAAAAATTATAACTAAAGTGGCCATGGGAAAATGCTAGAAATAATTTTTAAGTTCCGCATTTTGCCGCAAGAGGGCGTAATTGAAAAGTAAATTTTAAAATTTTACATATTTCCGAAAATTTCACATTAAGGTATATCTTTGGTAACACCGTTAAAAAGCTTGGACAATTATGCATCATTTTGGTCTTATGCTCATTGCCGTACCGACTTTAATAAGAGGGGGGGGGGGGGGGGGGGGAGCTGTTGAAAGTGCAATCATTTAAATCGCTGTAACTTATAAACGGCTTATCCGATTTTAGCAAACTAATGACTGTTTGGGTTTGTTGGAAGAGAAATGTATGCACTTTCACCAATCGTATTTAGTTGTCCATAATAGTTCTCAAAAAAATGCTAGAGGGCGCAATTTGTAATAATAATACATTTTTTGATTTTACTCCGAAAAAATAAATCATACATTATAATTATGATACCATAATCGAAAAATAGATGAAATTTGCTAGAAAAAATATATAAACCGCAGCTCAATATCTCCGATCGTTTCAGCGTTATCGCCAATAGAATAATTTTTAAAACTTTAAATGAAGAAGCGGTTATATATTTTTTAGAAAGAAGTGGGACGCCATTGATATTTTTCCATGTGGATATTATTTCGGATTAGCCTGGTCAATTCTGCATAAAAATGGTCTCTTGCGCTTTTCTCCTTCTTAATTAAAATAATTAAATTAAATTAGCTCTACTATTTATTATTATTATTAACATTCATAATGAAAAAATTTTGTTTTATAAAAATTGTTGGAAACGACCACCTTCACTTAATAGGAAAGCTTTCGCCCGCCTAATACTTTCTTCCTATGGTATATAAAATATGAAAAAATGAAAAAGTTAAACTACAAGTAAAGGAAAAACCTATTAACAAACTATGAAACCAGATATTAGGTGAAAATAATCCTAAGTATGCTAATTTCAACACTAGTGTTGATATTTTTTTTCAACACTAGTGTTGAAATATTTTTTTCACAAATCAACGGGTTTCCAATAATTCTTTGTGGTCTTGAGAAAAATAGTGTACATCACTCGTGTGAAAGTTATTCTAAAACTCGGAGAATTTTCTTACTCGGCTGACGCCTCGTGCTAAATATCTCCTCGTTTAAAAAGTATCACTTGGTATGTAATATAATATTTAATTATTTTTTACAACACAATGAACTTTAGTCATTATTTTTAGGATTTTCATTGGTTTATATCTTTTTCTTCGATTTTTTTGCACTAAAATAACTTTCGCACGCCCTCATTATGTAGATACCACCAGTGGCGTAGCTAGCATTGAATGGGCCCCATATCAAGAGCTAGGTGGTGGGCCCCTCCCTCAGCTAGAGAGGGAAATATTTTTCCTTCTTTTGGTGCACCCCACCCCCCCCCCCCCCCCCCAGGCCAGTGGGCCCTGTCTCATTGATACAGCGGTTGCTACGCCACTGGATACCACCTTTCCATCGATGAAAACAGAAATTAAATATCAAAGAACCGCTTTTTTAAAAATTTCATACTAAACTAAGCGAGGTTATTAGATATAAAAATATTGGGATAATTTGTTTGTGTAAAAACTATTTAGTTTATAAGTTTTATTGTAACGTCTAACAATAATATTTATGGGAAGCTTAAAAACAAAAATATTGTTTTAATCACACGTGTTTCATTAGTGGACTCACTTATTATTAAAAATGTATATCGCAACTGACCTAATTAGGTTTTAAAGAAATACACTGCTCAGTGAATAAATAGACCTACTAAAGATTGAAACACAGTTTATAACTTATAATAAAAATTTTTATAAAGTCCTCTTAAATCTAAGTTTAAACCTATATTTAAACCGAAGAATAATTCTAATAACGTAGAAATGTCAGAAATGTGTAGCGCAAAACTGAAAAATCTGGCAACAGTGCCGATATCACTGTTCAATTCCGCATGCCCAGAAACCCCCAAATTCCGAAGTTTGTGAACGTAGCTTTGACGATTTTGAAGATATTTAAAGGGGGGTGCGCCAAAAAACAACTTTATTTAAAAAAATTAAGAAAAAAAAACTAAGAATAATAGTCCAAACCGCACCCTTCTATCGCAAATAATAACGGAGATATGCCTCTTCAAAGATGTTATATTTCAGCGCGTGACGTCACAAAAGCTTGGCCGCTGCATAGATCAGTATAGTGCATGGAATTTACGTAAGTTTTAGCGCTTAGTATTCGTCGGGTTGTTAACCTCCATGTTGTTCACTGTCAAAAATCTCTTCATTGGCGTATTTAGGGGAGGGCTGCCGGATGCATCCCCCCCCCCCAAGCCTAGGAGCTCGGGTCTAAAAGTCTAATTGCAACCTAATTCTTCGTCTCAAGCTTGGACTCTTAATTTAAATTTTCTTCTGACATTAGTGAATCTGAAGAACTGGAAAATATTGAGAAACAGGGCAATTCTGAAAATGATCAAATTGAGGAAGAATTTCAGCTACTACTAGGAAATTTTCAGTTTATACTAGCGCAGATTACCGCCTTATTGACACTTTTAAAGTTTTGTGGTGTTTGCAATTTTCCCATTACGCAAACGCACTCTTTTTCAGTCGGAATTAATACGCAGCCCGAGCATTTACACCAATTTACTTTATTTTTTACTTATTGGTATGTTGACTACTCGATTTTCTTCTTCTATTCATTTAAGCTCATTTTTACTAAACTTTAAAACCAAAAGCCATTACACAAATACTAGCACTTCTTAATAATAAATACAACTTTCCACAATAAATTAGGCACAGACTGGAACAAATCGGTACGAAATAAAGAACGTATCTATTGGGACGTGCGAGGAAGCAATGCACAGAGCGCCGCTAGCCGAAGCTTTTGTGTCGTCACGCAATCGACGCGTAAAACTTTAACCCGCTATTTCTCAGCAATGGTTAGTCGTAGAATGACGAGGTTTGAACAGTTATTCTTAGATTATTTTGTACTAAAACTTTAATTTTTGGCGCACACCCCCTTTAAGCGTTCCGGTACTTTTTACTAACCCGATATATAACCAATATATCGCTAATAGCATGTACATTGGGGATTCGATGGAGGGGATACAGAACGCATTCCACATCGTTTTGTAGATCATGTAAATAGTGAACAGGGCCGGTATATGGGGGTTATAAATTACACGACACGTAAAAGGCACTATAGCAATCACAGTAGTATATAAGGACACCTTAATTGTCCTAAATAGATTTGGTAAACCCAACATTTTAAAATTCCACAAAAACTACACGATAGTAGTCACAAGAACGCAAAATACCCCAGGGCACAGAGGAATGATAGGTCGTCGCTGTCGTTATATCCAAGGGCTCTTTTATGGACCTCACGCGCGTCATGGCATCCATAGAAAAAAAAATGGTCAAAATTTCTTGTTTATACTACATATTGCGCATGCTCATCATACTCTTCGAGACGTTACACACGGAAGACCAAGTTGACGAAAGACTGACTGTATAGTACTGGCAATATATTAATGTTATACAGGGTGTCCTTGAAATGACTGTACCTGTACCGCTTCACCATAAATTCCTTAACCAAAAAGAAGGCAATCTAGTCATTTATACGGGGGGTAACAAAAAGAGGAACTTTTAATTACCAATCACACGCCATTTTTAAATTTGCAGGTATTAAAAAAAATGGCGCATACGTCAAAACACGCTATTAATAGTGGTCATTCTTAGTTCCAAAATTAGTGGAAATATATAAAGGCGTTTAGAAATTACTCCAAAAAGCAATATTAATTTGAAAACTTTGGCGCCCTGTAGCGGCAAAGCGAAGCAACATAGTATATAGGTAATTTTGCCCAGATCGCCTTATTTTTGGTTAAGGAATTTGTTGTGAAGCGTTGTACAGTAATTTCAAGACACCCTGTATAATGTGTGTACGATACGTTTAGGGTATAAGATTGATACGCACGTCTCTGTTTTGTATTCCTTTGTATCTTGTCCCTTGTATAGATGTTGTTATCGTTGTTATATGATATGCATACTATTACTATTAGCTTTTAAATAACTTAGTTTATTTCTTGTAGCTTCAAAGACTAGGATATAGAATGGCCACCAAAAGAAAAGAAGTCAAAGTAGCTCAAAATACCAATGGAAATATAGTACAAAATAACGTTAATGGAAAATATCCGAAGAATACTACGACTGACTCTCTAAAAAAACAAAAGGAAAAAGAGAAAAGCGACAGAGAGAGCATAGTTTTATGGAAAAAGCCATTCTTGACGCTAGAATATTTTTTTAGGGAGTGTTTAGAGTTAACTACTCATTATGGTAGGAGGTAAGTCAGATTTATAATGGGTGTTATTTACAATTAATTCCGTTTTTATAATTTCACAAAAATAAATCAATTAAAGAAAACGTGCAAATTTTTCAAAAAGTGAAAAGGAAAGCTATTTTTTTTACGATATCACTGAGCACAAAATTCCGCAACTTTGCCACCGATACTATATCTCTTATAGTTTCCGAGACACCCATGATGAGCATCGAATTTGGAACACCCTGTACGAAGTCAGAGGGAAGAAAATCGATGATAAAAATATTCTGCTCTATTAAAATTTCAAGAATACACTGTTATTGTTTCCTCTAGCTTCGTACAACCCGCTGCACTCTATATCAGGGGTTCCCAAACTTATTTTGCCTACTGCCCACTTTAAGAATAAATTATTTTTTAGCGCCCCCATTTTTGACCTACTTAAAAACCACTATAACTTCAAATTAAATTTAAACATTCATTCTAAACGAGTCTTTTACTATAACCCGCAAGAGTTAACTTGAGACCTTAGCGCAGTAGGTAGTACACAAAACGGCGGTCAGATCTCAAGTTAACTCTTACGGGCTACACCTGCCAATGAGAATGATTATTGAAACGCAACTTTATAGTATTCAGGCAGAGTATCTTTTATTCAAAATAAAACAAACATAATCGATTCTTATATAAAAACTAATGTGAAGGATGAATCTGATGCTGTTTAATAAGTTTGTTGATATCAGGTTCCAATTTACTCAAGAACAGCCGCATTGATACAGGAATGCACAAATCGGGTTATTTAACAAAAACTTGTTAAAACATGATTGCCCGCTGTCTATTTATCTACGAAAATTACCTATCTAGGAATACTAATAACTATTAAAATGCGAAAGTGTGTCTGTTGCCTATTTATTTGTTTGTTTGTATCTACTTTCATTTCGAAACGGAACGACCGATTGACATGATTTTTATTTTATTTATTTAATAAAACAGGACAGATATATGAACTACGCGGAGAGAAATATCGAACCTAGTTTGAGCAATCTCTTAATTAATATTAGTTTATGTTCACAAGTTGTAGTCGAGAGCTCAGTCGGTGTCTAAGAGTCTTCCTAGCTAGATGAAATTACAAATCGCCCCCCAAGGCTCTACACAACCCCCCCCCCCCCCCCCCATTTTTTTCTGGGTCTCTTACCGCTTACCGCCCCCCTTTAGGCCTGCAGCGCTCACAAGGGGGCGTTATCGCCCACTTTGGGAAAGACTGCTCTATATGAAAGCGATGAAGAATTGTAATTTTTGACTTAAGGTATAGATAACATTTATATGAAACAAAATAGGCATTCATGTTTTATTCATATACATCATTTTATTCTTAGCAAAATCAACTCCAGGCTATTAATATAAAACAAAACCAATGAAAAAAGTTTTAAAACTTATTTACAGGAAACAGGTTTGCCATTTTGAAATACTGTCCCGATTTATAGGGGGTTGTTACGTCTTTTTTCAACCATTTTTTAATACATTTCGTTCAATTAAGTGTGTAGTCTCTGTTGAGAATATAACCAAAAACCCGATACATGAAATAATAAAATTTGTATTTTTTTTTTCAGTTTTTTAGCAAATAAATCACTAGTCACTTTATTGGGGATCTCAGTATTATCGTTATATTTATTAGTTAATTTAAAGGGGCCACACCAACATGTTATGCAGGATGTATATAAGCAACTTTTATGGTGTCTTTACTGGATAGGTTTAGGTAAGTAACAGTATCATGTTATTTTGTTGTCTAGCACTGGCTGGCCAAATATATATCTTTATATACCGTTACCACCCATTTTTTTCGTAATTCTAGCAGTAAAGATTTAAAAATATAAGACGATAATAAGTATGTAAATTTCCATTTTTAGACCAATTTAAACCTTCGAAACCACTTCCGGTTTAACCGGAAGTCCAGTCAACTTTTGAATTTTAAATGAAAACCCCTTATTTTTATTCTATATTTAAATTCTATAGAAGATTCTCTTTTCAATGACATATCACACGTTATGATTTGTTTTAAAATGGCGGCCTAGATCAATTTTTTTTGTTTTTTAAAATATCCATAGTTTTGGTAAAACAAGGTAAGTAGTAAAGAGTACGCTATGGAAACGTTAAAATGGCACATTTTAACCTACTTAATAGTATACAATTGACTTGCTTGAGAAAAAAATGTATCCGTTAGGGCTATTTTATTTACAATGTGTTTTCTAAAAAAATAAAGCGGAATTTCTCCATTTTTTTAAATGGCGACCCATCTTTGTTTTAATATAATAATATTGTTCGTTTAATTTTCTTTCTAAGGATGTAACACAAGTTAAAATAATTCATTAGGAAATAGTAGAAATTAACAAGAAACATCATAAATGTAATTTCCAGACTCGAATAAGCTATATAAGAGTTTTAGTCAAGACCAGTCTAGTATGCCGTGGAAAACAAAAATATTATTTCTGCATTTATTAGATCAAAATGTCAAATGGTGTTAAATAATAATTACGAAGATTGAAATGAATGAATTGTTTAACTTAAGATACACCGTTAGAAAAGAAATTAATTGAATTTTATTATAATAAAACAAAGATGGGTTGGTATTAAAAAAATCGAGAAACTCTGTTTGGTTGTAAATATTATGTATAAATTATTTTAACTTGTATTACATTGTTAAAAAAAATTAAACGAAAAATATTATTATATTAAAACAAAACTGGGTTGTCATTTAAAAAAATCGATAAATTCCGCTTTGTTGTTTTAAAAAACAGGTTATAAATAAAATAGCCCTAACGGATACATTTTTCTCAAGAAATTCAATTTTATTTTATAAAACCACTTGAAATGAACCATTCAACGTTTTCATGGCCTATTATTTACCACTTACCTTGTCTTATTAAAGTTATGGTGGACATTTTAGAAAACAAAGGAAAATTGATTTAGGCGGCCATTTTTAAAACAATTGATAAAGTGTTATATGTCATTGAAAAAATAATCTTTCATTTTGATGGTTTAAATAGGCCGAAAAATGGTAAATTACACACTGAAATTTTTACTTAAAAAATGTATTTAACAGCAAAGCTAACAAATACATAAGTATACGATATTTTTTGACACTTTACAATTTTAATACTTAACATAAAAATACATAAAAATTGCTACAATCACATCTATTGCACCACAATGGAAAACTTTTTAATTATTGATTTAACAGAACTTTTTATTCCTGATAAAATTTTCTGCGTTCCCTTAAACTGAAAAAGCTTATTAAGGGGGATTTCTACTGTGATGGTTTTCAAAAAATATTTTGACTCTCTATAGCCTCTAGAATAACCGTGTGTAAACGTTTTTACCAAATCTACTCCAAAAAAAAGTTACATCCAATTTTATGATTGCCGGTCAGTTCAGTCAGCTCACCACTAGCCGCTTTTGAGTTAAGCTGCGTTCTCAGAGCTACGTTCTGTCGCCAGCGACATCATCTCGACCAATCAGGATCGTCAGGCCAAGCTCGCAAAGAGGCAGGAAGAATCAGCTCGTTTATCGTTTTTCGAGGAAGAGGAGGGTGTAATCTACGGGCCAGGCATCGCAGACTAAGTGACAGTGAGACTATTTTGTTGTGAGCCACCGTTGAAACTTTAAAGATGTTTTTCTCGAACCCTGTTTTTGCGCTGGCGGAAAGTACTTCGGTATGTTCAAATTATCAGAATTTAATGATTTTGGTCTTAAAATGCTCAGAATACAAGTGGTTATAGCCCCCCTCTAGAATCAAATATTTTGCGATATTATAGAAAATGTTACGGCCCTTAAAATACAAAAAAAAAAATGGTAAATTTTCAAAATAAATTTTAAATCTCGCGCCATTTTAACAGTTACTCGAGTTTTGACTTGATTCTAGTGGGGGCTATAACTACATGCTTACAATTGAAGAATCTGGGTCAATTTTATTTTTGTCATGAAGCAGCCTCAAGTTTTTCATTTTTTGGGGGTTGAAAATTTTTTTTGGTACATCTTATCTTTAATAAAAAGAATTGAAAACTTGTTTTTAATAATAATAATAATAATAATAATAATTGTTTTTATTGTTGAAAAAATTAGTAAAATACAATTAATCATTGCAATTACAACAACACATACATTTTCCAACAAGGGCAGAGTTCGCACTCATCTGTCGAGACAGTGAGCAGCGCTTTTACGCATTTATCTTATTATTCCCAGAAAAAAATTGTAAAGAAACGATGAAAATAGGACCATCACAGTAGAAATCCCCCTTAAAATTAAAAAAAAAAACTTGCGTGCATACGAGGGGGATTCAAATTTTTTAAGTAAAAAGTTTTACAAGACTCCAGACGTTACTTGAATACCCGATAGCCCTTTTTCACAAAATAAAAATAGAATGAATAGTTTTTTAAAATTTTTAGGTGTTTTATCGTCGGTAGGCTTAGGTACGGGGCTCCACACGTTCCTGTTATATTTGGGGCCTCATATAGCGGCTGTAACGCTGGCTGGTTATGAGTGCGGAAGCTTAAATTTTCCAGAACCTCCGTATCCAGAAGAGTAAGTAGTAGATGACATAAGTAAGAGCCTTATTCTTATTTCAGAACCAACAAAAAATACTTAGACGAGATGTGTCAAATTGACAGCATTCAGAGCTGGGCAGTAATTGCCTCGAAAGTGCTTTAAGCACAAAACTGCTTCGAGCACAGTGCTTGAAAGCACTTTTAGAATACAGTACTCAGTAATTGGTACTAGAAGCCCTTTATAAAAAGTGATTGGTAGTTGGTAATTGAATTTCGCTGTTCCAGAGATATTTAAAGTGCTTGCAAGCACTCAAAATTACTTTCTTCGGTAATTGGTAGTTGCAAGCACTTGGAATTTCAATTTGATGCTGGCAATTACTTTTCCAAAGAGCTTGGTGAGCGAGGCACTTTTTTCCAATGATTTGGAGGGAAAGAAATAAATACTATGAAAGTTTTAAAATAAAAAATACATTACAATATCGCTGGAATTTTTAGTTCTTAAATTTACTGCTAGAGGGCGTTCAACCTATGACTAAGAAGATTATCGGATTTTTATTGATAGTACGCCGAATTATGTCAAAATTTAAGGGTTATTAGGAGGGAATATACTGTATAAAATTACTAATATATTTTGCTCTAACTCACTTACATCATATCATTTTTAAAAGAGCTTATCTGGATATAACATTTAAAACATTGTGTTTTAGTTATATCTGTCGCCGCTACAAGGTGCTATTTGCACAATCACTAAAATTTTTAATTTTTTCAACATTTTAAATGGAATTTATAAACAGGGGCGGCCTACTCTCAATGTAAGATTTCATAACATCTAAACTACGTACTCAACTTTTTACTATTTTCCAGCGATCAGCGAGCACGATTTTATTTTAAATTTCATAATTCTGTAACAAACTGTTCCTGAGATATGACCGGCTTTTGTTCTTATTTGCCCACCCTGTACTTCAACAACGCATAATATTAACACTTCAATTAACTATATTAATAAGGAACAACCTAATTTTATGCTTTTTAGAATTGTTTGTCCCGCTGAAGGCGACGAAGGTAATATTCCAGTGACAATATTGAGTATTATGGCGAAAGTGAGGTTAGAAGCAATGTGCTGGGGTGCTGGAACCGCTTTAGGAGAATTACCGCCATATTTTATGGCGAGAGCAGCAAGACTGTCGGGGTAAGTTTGGTGAACTAATGGCGCTATAACTGGTTTTACATCGCTATAAGGATCCCCCAGACAAACGCTGTGCGGTGGTAGCGGTAACGGTGCGGGTGGACACCGAGCGGTACACCGCGTTCCCTCTTTTTTTGTTCTGTGAATATAACCTGCATAAATATGCCAAAATAATAGTCGAAGTCAGCCCAACAATTGAACAGGCAACACAAAACACGTGGCTGATGTGCCGCCGGTGAGCGGCGGAAACAGTGCAGACATCGCCAAAATAAAACGCTGTCACAGCGGGAAACCGCCGCAGCGGCGTGGTTTGCGCCATTTACCGCTGTGTTCTGTGGCACCGCGGCGATACTATCACCGCAGCACCGCGTTGGTCTAGCTAGAGGATCCCATAAAGTTATGGCGCATTTTGAACGATGTAAATGTGACTAGTAGGTCAGCCAGTTGTCACATTCATACGTGATTGTAAACGTATTTTTCTACTCCCACATGGAAATTGCTGTTTCCTTTACACTTAAGTGGCGGGTAAAGTAGGCTAATCTAGTTAACTGTGCGGGAAAATTTCATATCCATCCTAGTTAGGTTATGAAACTGACCAATCACAGTAGTCAAATATAGAGAAGCCAAATGTACATGTTTTTAATTCGTTTTCTGACAGTTGAGAGAAGTTAGGTTAACAATATGCTTAAAAAATATGCAAATCTGTCACATGAAATTTGTTCTTTTTAAATTTAAATCAAAATATTTATCCCAGAGTCTATGTATACACAATATTTTTCTAAAGAGTACACGAAATGGTGCAAAACTTGAAGGTATAATAACAAAATTAATGCCAAAATATATTTTTACCAAATTATTGTTATTTTCTGACCAAACTAAAGATTTGCGCACAGACGCACTTTCTTATTTCAAAAATATCTTTATTTTCACTCATTTCTAGACAATTACTACAAGCTTTACATAAAATGTACTATATACCTACCAAATGAACGTTTTCTTACTAACTTTGGTTATTTTTTCCATATAAATAATATATTATTATAAATATTTGTGCACGGGGATATTTTCCGACATATTTTGAACGGGGATTCAACCCCGATTGATCTTAAAACTTTTATTATACCCAACAAACATAGAAAATTGACTGGTAACAGGACAAACTCAAAGCCGATTTCGAGAAAGATAGATATATTCAAAAATGAGTTTGTTTAAATATAAGAACTTACCCAAATCGATAAATATATTACAGTGTAATTTGGTCAATGGGTTTGCCATCAAAATTAATTTTTGTTCAATTGTTTTTATTACCGTTCTCACAAGTTCATGGCCAACTTAAAAGATAGGTTGTAGAAAAAATATACTGTACAACTCGAGTGGATTGTCCATATTGCGCTCGGAAGTTTGAAGTTAAATTTACTTCCTCGTGCGATATGGACATCATATACTATTTACATTTTCTTTCCGAGGGCTCGTTCGTACGCCGGATGCACTTAGGCCTGGTTTGACCCATTGTGCTCACCATGTTTGGTTACACTAGTTTCTGTAGTTTTTCTGGGGAGAGGATAATAAGTATGTCCTCTGGTTTCAGTTTTGGTTGCCCGAATATTTGTTGCCTCTTCCCATCTAGCAACTCGCAATGGCAAACTATGTGCTGTACAGTTTCCCCGCCTTGTCCGCATAATCTGCAGTCTCTATTGTACAGTTGCATTCTGTGCAGATGGTTCTTGACAGCCATGTTTCCTCTCAGAATTCCTGTACTGGTTCATGTTCATTTGAAGCAGCTGTTTCGTAAGTCTTGGGTCTGGATCCCCAATTAAGCTTGTGCTGTGGTGTAATCCCATGTCTGTTGCTCCACTGAATTTTGTGTTCACTCCTGATCCATCGCTGTATGGCATCTCGTACTGTGCACCTTGTTACTCCGAGTACCGGTTCTGAACCAATAAATGTATTCACCGATACAAGATGACGAAATACGAAAGTGTATTTTACGATTAAAGTCTCCCCGAAAGTGTTTTTTTACAATTGAACCAGTGGTTCTTGTAGAATCCAGAAATGGGGCAAAATTACTGTTTACATACCCCATCCAGCAATACAAATCTGGGGCATTTGCTTCTGAAAGGATTAATTTCTTTATGTACTCAGTACGTTCATTAGCAGTGATTCATTACTTATTCGATTCGTCAATTCAACAAACATTGTCTGATCAGTCGTTTATATTATAAAAATTATACCTTATAAATTATGCCGGTGTTCCTCAAGGGTCCATATTGTCGCCTACCCTCTTTTTACTGTATATTAACGACCTTCTAGTGAAAACCCAAATCCAATTTATAGCTTTGCTGATGACAGCACACTTGTCTCATCTTTTACCTTGACTCCCCAAACATCCGCTGCCGACGCACATCTTCGCAGGCAGCATGAAGTATTGCGCCTCAACAATGACCTGGAAGAAATTTTGGCTTGGGGTGACAGTAACCAAGTCGAATTTAATGCTAAGAAAACCCAGGCAGCAGTCTTCTCCAAAAAGGTTAACATTGCAGAACCGGATATAGTCATGGCAGGACACGCAATTCCCCTGGCACCGTCTATTAATTTGCTGGGGGTCAATCTGGGAGGTAATATGTCTTGGCATGATCACGTTGCCGCAATTGCCAAGGTAGCTGCACAGAAACTTGGTGTACTTTTCCGCACCAAAAGGTTGTACACACTTCATCAACTTTTGACACTCTACAAAGCCCAGATTCGACCATCATTAGAATATTGCTCTCATGTCTGGAGCTCTGCACCCAAGCACACCCTTCGGCTACTGGATTCCATTCAAAGGAGAGCCGTTCATCTGATCGGCGACCCCGAGCTGACCAAGACCCTCGATAGCCTGGAGCATCGAAGACAGGTTGGTGATTTGGCTCTCTTTTACAGATATTTCCATGGCAGGTGTTCGACTGACATTGCCTACTTGATTCCACCTAGAGCAATGCAAAACAGAAATACACGGCGAACCACTGCCGCTCATCCATATGTTGTTCAGCTTAGTACTCCTCGAACTTCATTGTTCAAGAATTCTTTCATCTGGAGAACGTCATCTTTGTGGAATGATCTTCCTGAGGTTGTGTTTCCCAATGAATACAATCTTCAACGTTTCAAGACCAACGTTAATCGCTTTTTTCGCACTCGCACCGCTCCCAGAGCGCCTTAAAGGATTTTTCCTACAGTGCAGGTGTTTTATCATAAAAAAAAAAACCTTAGTTTATAAAGAACTAAATCCAATTAAAATAATCTTTTTTTAGAAAAATACTAATTACATGGAAAATGACAAAAAAAATATAAAAAACCAATAACAATAAAAACAGAAAAAAATTAATAACGAAAATTAATACAGTTTAACTGATTAATTAACTTCATCGCCAGCATTTCTAAGTAAAACGTTCTATTGCAGACGTTATTAAAAAAATATTGGCCAATATTGCATGGCGCACAACACGTTCACTTTTGTAAAATATTGTCTCCCCATTATTATAAATTCGGGAGTTTATCAAGTCCTGTACCTGATATGTTGATCAAAAAACATAATAAATTTATTAAAATGAATACCGCAGTAGTGGCTCTGAGGTAAGTTACTGGCATTCGACCTTGGCAACCCGGGTTCGATTCCCGGAGTGGGCATACGTACAGTTCTGTTCATAAAAAACCCGTACACTTAATTTGCCATGGTGTAAATAGTTCTTTTTCATTATTAAAGGGTTTTAAAACTGCATGGTGGCAATTGTTGATAGACGTCTAAAAGTCAAACATTTTAAAATGCCTCGTCCTTTAAAATTAGTTGAGAAGGCACAAATAATGACAAAAATTGAAGAAGGATGGTCAATTCGTGCCCTAGCACAATTTTATGGCAGAAATAAGAGCACAATTCTAGAAAGTAAAAAGCGTTGGGAGCAAGAAGGGTTCTTGAAAAGAAAGGAGGGTTCCGATCGTCCTAGAGTTACCAGTCCCGAAGAAGATGCTATGCTTCTGGATCACTTAAGAGATTATCCCTTTGAAGTCGCGAGGGAAGCTATAAATATCACAGAATTTCCTGGCTCTCGACCTACCGCCAGTAGAAGAATTAATGAATCAGAGTAAAAAAATCGCGTTGCGGCGAAAAAAATTAAATTAACAGAAGAACGAAAGCAGTCGCGGTTACTTTTTGCATTAAATTACATATATCGCGAACCTTAATATTGGAACAGGGTAGTATTCACGGATGAAAAAACTTTCCAATCTACTTATAACGGACAAATTCGGGTGTATCGACCAGATGGGACAAGATTTGAAGAGCGTTATACTAGCGACCTTGCTTTTAGATCTGGGCGTTTTTCTGTCAACATATGGGGTTGGATAAGTGCCCATGGGCTTGGTGTATGCTGGCGATTGGAGGGAAGATTTAATTCTGAAAATTATCTTAATGTTCTGGAGCATATTATGCTCCCATCTGTTAGGTCCATTTACCCCAATAATTATTTTATTTATCAACACGATAATTGCCCCGTGCCCACTGCAAATGCTATTAAGGGCTGGTTTCAAAATAATAATGTAGAAGTATTACCGTGGCCTTCATTCAGTCCGGATATTAATCCAATAGAAAATGTGTGGGCTATAATTGTAAAAAAAATTTATAACCGTAATTTCTTGCCTCAAAATTCTACTGAATTGTGGGAAATAATTCATGAATGCTGGGAGGAGCTTGACCCAATTATTATAAGAAATTTGATTAACTCAATGCCTAATAGATTGGCTCAAGTGATCGAGAAACAAGGTTCAATGACCAAATATTAATTTTTATACCTACTGTCTTATTGTTCTTGTTTAATATAATATTCAATTTGTTTGCATTTTTATAAAATTATTATAAATATAAAATATTAGTTACCATTTTACTTAATTTTTTTAAATGACTTCCTCTACGCCAATGATTTGCATTTATTGCATTAAAACATACGTCTCTGATAACCTCCAAGAAATAATCACAAAAGCCTGTTTTAAACTGCTTAAATAATACAAAAACTAATCATAAGACTTGTACGGGTTTTTTATGAACAGAACTGTACAATAAAAAGAAGTATGTCCGAAATTCAGTGGATTTAAGAATGCAGTATGTTACTAGTGATTCCTAATAACGGAACCGAGAAGGGCGTCATGGACTTCTAGGGGGGTAAAAAGGATAACTGGTGCATACACGTGGTTCGGATTCCACGCTAAGCTGTAGGTCCCGTCTGGCTGACATTACCCAGACGATAGGGAATACAATGGGCCTTATATAGGCCTAATTTTACTGGCTTTTCCGCCAACCTCGAAAAAAAAAAATGAATATTTCTATTTAAAGTGGTAAGTATGTTTGTGAGCCAATTTGGTAATTTAATGGAGGTAGTTTTGTTGGGGGGGGGGGGGGGGGTGAAATAAAATAAGGAAACCAATTAGAAACCATACGTTTCGACGTTTATAAGGTCATATTCAATCAATGCCCTGTCACATTTACTCATATTATTCCTTTTGATTTTTAATTATGGACCATACCTTTAAGAACGCCCTGTATATATGTGTTTTTTTTTCAGGATAGACCCCGATGATGAGGATGATGACCTAAAGGAATTCGAGGAGCTGCAGAAAAAGCAAGAAAATAGAGAAAAATTGTCAATTATAGAGACAGGAAAATTGTTTATTGAAGAGCTGGTACAGAAAGTGGGATTCTTTGGCATCTTAGCTTGTGCTAGTGTAAGTTTATTTGCCTTCATTATTAAAGGCCCGCTAGATCCTCTCTTGGTAACTTTACCGACAAAATGAAATTACCTGGCTGGTAAAGTTACCAGGTGATTAATCTAGGGTACCTAAGCGATTTATATTGCCTCACAAAGTTACTCTTTGACAAACCTTTGCAGATGTTTTAAAAAAATACAAAACTTTCTAAAATAGTTATTTTCCTAACAAGTACGGAAAGTGATACTTTCCCGCACGCGACTGCAGTTGACCCGAACGACGCGGAGCGGAGTTCGGGCAAGCGGTCAAGAGCGGGAAAGACACTTTACGCATGAGTTAGAAACATTATTTTTTCTACGACCAATACAAAAAAGTATACCAACCCATTTTTCAAAAATTATTTTATTTCAACATACATATACAAAACTTTAACTAAAAACTACTAATTATTATAAATATTAATATTAAAAACACAATTTGTTGCATTCTGTAAATTACCTAAAATTGCCGGTCCAGTGAAGTTATTTGGTGTTAACTGGTAAGTAGATGACGTCGATGAGGATGGCATCGGTTGCAGGTCGCATAAAGATGACGATGATTTTATTTGAAGGACTATTTCGTAAATATTTATTTACCTGTTGTAACAATAGTTATAACTTCCGAAGTAAAAATCTATCTAATAAGGTCAAAATTTGCATTATTTTACTTTCCTACACTAGTGCAACACTTTCAAAACTAAAATGCGTGCGGGAAAATAGGTTAAAACGCACGGTCGTAGAAAAAAGATCTTCTGTTATGGTATTACATTTGATAATTTACCTCACATATATAGAACCAATCAGAACGCAAATGTTCATAGCAACCACCTTGGTAACGTGGTCTTACCCGATAAGACCTACGACTAGCTCGGTAAGACCACAGTAGCTTTTTGTCAAACAAACAGTAATTTATTTTAAGAAATCAAGTTTAATAAATAAATATATAAAAGTGACAAACAACACTATTTGAGGTGATTTTAGGGCATAAACTTAACTTAATTTTGACATTTTTAAAGAAATGTTTTATGACAAAATGTATGCAAGATTAAACCCAGTGTGCTTTGCTTTGACGTGAGCTTAAGAAATCTTGGCGTTTTCATGGCAACCGTGATGAAAATAAGCGAATTTGATTTTTGACGTTCCACGCGTCTGATTTAGTCTTGGATTTTTAATTAATTGTTAGTTGTGGCACGTTTATAAACTTAAAAGCAAATCATAATGATGTGCTTGCATATTTTCCTTTATCACAAACGGCTTTTATTTCGGGTTCAGTAAATTATCCCATAAAATACACCTCTAGAAGCGGCGTCTTATCTTCATACCGTTATTTTTCACTCGAAACTAGATTTTCTAAGAAAATTTTCACTCGATATAATTCTTATTTATAATCAAAGATAAGACCCTCGAGCTAAAGCTCTCGGGATCTTATCAGATTATAAGTAAAAATTATATTTCGTGAAAATTATCAGAAAATCGATTTCTTGTAAAAAACAGCGGTATTACCGATAAGACGCCTCCTCTATCGGTATATTACTGTTGATAATTCCTTATAACTGAGTTTCATTAAGTAAATATTGTAAATACGTTGCGCGACTGCGAGATACCCAACCGCGATCATTGAATTCTTTGTTCCAGATACCAAATCCATTGTTCGATCTTGCTGGAATCACCTGCGGCCATTTCCTCGTGCCATTCTGGACGTTCTTCGGAGCGACTCTGATAGGGAAAGCGGTGATCAAGATGCACATACAGAAACTGTTTGTGATCATCGCCTTTAATGAGACGCTGATAGAAATGGCCATAAACTACTTGATTTTGGTGCCTATTATTGGGGATAAATTACAGGTAAGATCAACAAACATCAATAACATAATCAACACTCGGTATTTAACACACAGCTTCATAGATTCACCCTGTATTAATAGTTATCAAAATATTATAAAAAATCTATTAAAGCAGGTCCTTTAGAACAAGGCTTCTTTATAAAAAAAATTGATAACTATTTTAAGGCTTGCAAACGTCATTTTTGACATAAAAATTCAAATGTCAAAAACGCTTAGATATAGATATAGCACATGGTATACAAAATCTGCCTAGAATCTTGCGTAGAATGCAAAAATGTAATAATATATAGGGTGTTCTATTTAAAATAGGCAAGTTGGCACTTACTTCCGGTATAATTGGAAGTGCCACCATTATGAAAATATTTTAGCCCGTTCGCCCCCATCAACATTAGCATACTGTCAAATTTTCAAAATTTTCCTATGTATAGTTTTCTATACAGGGTGTTCCATGTTAAGTGCGCACTATTGCTAACTATTATTATAGATACAAAGTCGGTTAAATTAGCAAAGTAGTAACATTTTTTCTGCTGTTTAAGATAGTAAAAACAAAAAAAAAACAATTGAATACAGCACATCCGATTAAACGAGAAAAATGCATTTTTTATAAACCCTGTATATTTTTGACACAAATTTTTGCAAATTGTCTACAGAATAAAAAAGTTCATATGCAATATTGGCCTAAAACTAAGAATAATCTAATTATTGCCATATTTACTTTTTAGACAAGGTGGCTGTGTATTTTTAAAATAAAACCTAATTTTATCATAACTGTTTGTTTTAAGCGTAATAAAAAAAATTACATCGACAAAGACATCGCCGTTTTGTGTAATACATTCTTCGACATTCTTTAAAACCCGTCTTGTGGCTTTTAACACTGTTCGGCCATCAATGGATGATATGATGAATCGAATGCTTTCTTGAAGTTCCTCCAGGTTCGCGTATCTCCTTTTATAGACTTCTCCTTTGACATAACCCCAAAAGTAAAAGTCTAGTGGAGTTATGTCAAGGAGATCTTGGGGGCCAACGTATCCGACCATTTGTTGCTATCCACCTATCTTGAAAAAGCTTTTCTAATAATATTCTTACTTCGTGAATCTGATGAGGGGGGCTCCATCTTGTTGAAAGTAGATTTGGTTACGTGCCTCTAAGTTCACATTATCTAAATGTGCTTCCAGTAATTCTGACAACATATTAACATATCTCCTGCCTGTTAAATTGCCTTCATAAAAAATTGGCCCAATTATTTGACTGCCTATTATACCACACCAAACATTAACTAAATCTTATTTGTGGATTTCGGGGATGAGAAAGAAACAAATTTTCTCTAGACCAATAATGCATGTTTTTACGATTAAACATACCCCTGTTTGAAAAATTTGCTTCATCGCTCCAAAAAATGTGCCTTAAAAAGTTAGGATTTTGCCTGCACATATTAACAGACAATTAACAGAAATGTATACTCCTTTCAGTGTCCCCAGGTAATAATATTTGCACTGGTCGGTACTTATGGGGTACAACCTTATATTTTTTAAAACTCTCCATATTGTAACTAAGCTTAAACCACTGTCCCTTGCCAAATCTCTGGTTGAATTATTTTTGTATGCTTCAAAATATGCCAACACATTTACTTCTACTTGTTCACTTATTATAAACTGGCGTTTACTTCTAGCCTTTGCAAAGAGTCCTTCGTTACTTCTAAATTTTCTATACAGCTTTAAAAAATACCTTCTGTTTGGTTGATCACGTTCAGGATACATTTGGGAATATTCTTCCTGTGCCCGAAAACTATTTTTTTCTGCATACAAAATACGCTTCTAAGATATCGCGTTTTTCTAAATGTGTGAACACCATTTTGTAATATTTTTACCAAAAAATCTAAAATCACACTGTGATGGTCCTATTTTCATCGTTTCTTTACGATTTTTTTTCTGGGGATAATAAGACAAATGCACACACAAAACATGTTTTCAATTCTTTTTATTAAAGATAAGATGTACCAAAAAAAAATTTTTAACCCCCAAAAAATGAAAAACTTGAGACAGGGTGCTGAAGTTACCTTCTCAAAAACAAAACGTAACTTGCTGGCGGAATTCAAATAAATTTTTCTATTCACGACAAAAATAAAATTGACCCAGATTCTTCAATTGTAAGCATGTAGCAATAGTAATTAAGTCAAAACTCGAGTAACTGTTAAAATGGCGCGAGATTTAAAATTTTTTTTGAAAATTTTCCATTTTTTTTGTATTTTAAGGGCGTAACATTTTCTGTAATATCGCAAAATACTTGATTCTATAACCACTTGTATTCTGAGCATTTTAAGACCAAAATCATTAAATTCTGATAATTTGAACATACCGAAGTACTTTCCGCCAGCGCGAAAAACAGGGTTTCCAGAAAAACATCTTTAAAGTTTCAACGGTGGTTCACAACAAAATAGTCTCACTGTCACTTAGTCTGCGATGCCTGGCCCGTAGATTACACCCTCCTCTTCCTCGAAAAACGATAAGCGAGCTGATTCTTCCTGCCTCTTTGCGAGCCTGGCCTGACGATCCTGATTGGCCGAGATGATGTCGCTAGCAACAGAACGTAGCTCTGAGAACGCGGCTCTACTCAAAAGTGGCTAGTGGTGAGAACTGACCAGCAATCATAAAATTGGATGTAACTTTTTTTTGGAGTAGATTTGGTAAAAACGTTTACACACGGTTATTCTATAGGCTATAGAGTCAAAAAACGTCAAAAAAAAATTCGATTTTTTTAAAACCATCACAGTAGAAATCCCCCTTAAGTAGTTTGAAGATAACCATAGATTGTAAAATTTATTTATGTTGTAATAATCCATGGTTTATAGTTAACTTCACATTGTAAAAGCGGCCCTAAGTAACTCTTTTAATCTCTGAGCAACAAAAAGGAAGCTGTTGTTGTGTGTACATAGTTTAAAGTACATTTGCGATACAAGTAAGTCTCCCACACTTAAAAGGAGGGATCAATTGGCACGCGCGGAGGAGCGGAAGAAATGGAGGGGATACTACTTCTAAAGTGCTTCCGCCACAGTTAGTCAGGTCACGAATATGACGGATTTTGTTCTTACCTGATGTGAATTGTTATTTACGGGCTTAAATAGCTTAATTTTTTGTACACTTCAAACTGCCGTGTTATTTTATCACCGTGAATAAAAAGTTACAATTTTAGGACGATTATTTTTTAATGGAGAAATTCATAGTTTCGCAGATGATACTGCAATTTTTTTACAGATACAAATTGGGATAACTTAAATAACAACATTAAAAATGATTTTAAAATAATAAAAAATTGGTTTGATAAAAATTTATTAACAATTAATTTTGATAAAACTAATTATCTTCCTTTTACTTTAAATCCAAATAACATACCACAAAATATGAATAGTATTAAAATAAATTATGACATTCAAATTTTGAAAATACTATTATTTTTTCAGGTGCCATTTAAATCCTTCATGGACGGCCAGAAACTGAAACTTCACAAAAAAGCTGTCAGAAACCAAAAAGAGGCCGGAGGCAACATCCTAGCCTCAATATTTGAGAAATTCGTTATAGGCATGATCATTTACTTTGTGATATCCATAGTTAACTCGTTCGCGCAGAGTTATCACAAGCGGATACACAAGAAAAAGAGTACCAAGACCAGGGACTGATCGTGAGTCGAGTAGTATTTGTGATTTTTTTTGTTGTTGACGTTTAGAGTTACAGTCTGTTTTATTCTGGATTTGATTTATTAAAATTGGAGATTATAAGAAATATTGAGGGGAAAACATGTTTGTTTCTGCATGTTTTATTATAACAAATAGTTAATAAGTAGATATACCTTTTCTATAATACCAATTTTTCACAAACCACCAAATGTGTCATACAAGGCTCGACATCTTGTAAACATTGTTACCGATATTAGCTGCTTAATAGAAGCTGATCCCAAGATCACACTTTAGGCTGTTAAACTTAAAATTGATAGTATTTCCGTGACTTTCTTAATGTAATTAGTAGTTATCAATTAACTAGTGGATAATCTTAGCTCAATATTTTAACCTTAGAGACGTTTACCTACTCAATGTTTTATTACTCTATTTGTTTCTCAAAGGTCCCGTTTTTTTATCCTTAAAATTATTGGTTAGTTCTTAAGTGTCAGGTCAAGTTATAAAAATATACAAACATGTGTTTATATTGTCAGAAGATTGATATTAATTTGTTCAAAATATTTTGTGGGCGATTATTTCATTTGATACGCGCTTGCTTTAAAATCGAACTTAGAACTTTTTTTGTAATAATGAAGTTCATTAAGTTCAATTTTGATCTTGTTGATTGTTATGAAGGATAGAAGAATTTTGGACTTGCATTGCCTTTGTTTGTTTTACATCTCAACGTTTCAACTGGTAAGTGTCTCCAGTCGTCTTCAGGTGAATACTGAATTTTCACAATTTTTATTTATCGCCCGACCCGTGTTTCAATCCGTTTCAGGTCATTGTCGAAGGAGTACAAGAAGATACTTTTATGTCGGGTTGTATACAGATTTTTAACCACAGTTAACTAACCAGCAAGTTTGATTGTGACATACATGACATTAGCAGAAATAATTTTCTCACACTCATACGGGCCCGGTTACCTTAATTTTTAATTTACTAATCAGACATCTTTGATTGTGAGTAAATTATGCTTGTCAATGTTGTTTATCACTGTTGTCAATCTTGCTGATTAGTTAATTGTGGTTAAAAATCTCTATGCTAAAACCCAACATTAGAGTATCGTAGACAATTCCTGTCGAAACACGTGTCAGACAACTGAATAAAAATTGTAAAATATAACATTTAATTTATTTTTTACCGGGGAGATTCCGTTTTACTAAAAATTTAGCCCAGCTCAACTAAGTTATGTATTAGTAAGCCCCCGTAATGTCAGCCAGACGGGACCTACAGTTTCACTTAGATTCCAAATCACAATTTTTACTGGCAGATGTTATTCTTGGCACAGTTTTTACAATCTAGTTGTGACACTTCTTGTCCACCACATATCTCCTCGGGGGCAGTTTATTCATTCACGACTTAAAAAATTTTGCCCCCCCCCCGCATCCATCGGGATTAGTATCACTCTAAAGTCTAAATGATACTGTCCACACCGCCGAATCCCTTCGTTTTATTAGCAGGGCTTGGATGGAAGAGACAGTATACTTTAGGCCTAACAGGCAGATTGTATCCCCTATCGTCTGGGTAATGTCGAATCCCTTGGTTCAGGGCATTCTCCAATCCATACGAACTGGTGTCAGAGATATGTCCCTTCGTGGATCACTGTCCACACTAAATCCTACACTTGGTTCGGGCAGATTGTATCCCCTATCGTCTGGGTAATGCCGAATCCCTTGGTTCAGGGCATTTTCCAATCCATACGAAGCGGTATCAGATATGTGTCCCTTCTTGGATCACTGTCCATACTGAATCCTACACTTGTTTCGGGCAGCTCACTCGACAAAATGGCGAAAGAACACCCGAACGATATCGGTAGAATCCGAGGTCATCCTTTAACTGCAGTGTTTATGCCTTTGAGAATGCTTGTGTGTGCTGCATATCTACACTATGTAGTACGGTGGCCTGGCTCAGTGAACTAAATAAGTCTGCTGAATCAGCCCGGGATTGAAACAGACCTTGTGCTTGCTATGCGTGAACACTACCGCTGTACTAAACTGCCACCTGCTAAGGATACTAAATTTCATAGTCAAATTCTGTAAAATTCAAAAAACTTTAACAGAATCTTTTTCCCATTTTTTTTTTCTCTGTGGTAATGGTTTAATAACTCTTCCTTGATCACAGAGTTTCTTATATCATTACGAGGAAAAGTACAAAGTCCCTTTTTTAATCAAAACTTGTACCTACAAAATGAAACATTTGCCAAAACAAATAAAATTCTAAGGGAATCTTTACCAATGCTTTTAATAACATAATGACTACAACCTTTTATGTAGGATAAGCGACAGTAATAGCTGACTACATATTCAGTTTTTTGGTATTTTTTGACAGTTCGCTACTGTTTATTTATTTTAATTTTTGTGATATTTGTTGGTGCTATTATTTAGAATAAATTGTTAGATGTTTTAAATAAAATAAATTTATCAATGGTATATTATTCGTACCATAATTATTTTATTAGTAAAATACCAATACAAAATAATAAAACGCATCGCCACTTTAAAGAAAAGTTCGCAGAGACCAATGTTGGGTTGCATGAAGATGTTAAACATTTAAAAAAATAATGGTCCCATTTTTTTGAGTGAGGTCCAGTTGCGCATTTACCATTTCGTTATTTGGACAATATTTCCTTACTTTTTCCTTTTATCCACAAATCGGCCAAATATCCATATTTGAAGCATAATTATCTACAATTTAAAGTTAAACAAGTTTAAAGTAATTAAATCAGAAAAAGAAAAATGGACAAATTTCACAAATTTTTCTTTTTTGCTTTTATTAATTCATTAATAACAATTTCTTTAGTTCAAAACTGCAGATAATTAATTGCTACTCAAGGACGGTCCTTTTTGAAAATGCGAAAAGGACAGGAAATATTGATCAAAAAATGAAATGGCGAATTTATCACTAAAAATTCTTAAAATTCCTAATATAAATTAACATTCTACAATATTTTTTAATTATTACTTTTTACGAACGAATACATTAACTACTGTAAGTCGCGCCTTTGATCGTCGCTGTTGAAAATCACCTAATCACGCGTTTATGGAGATGTTTTCTTTTTGTTGTTAGATGCGGATAGGTTAAAGTGCAAAAGTTAATAGTTTAATAAGTCACTATACTCGGCGGTATTGTATATGCAGCACTGCCTAGTGCTAATACCACGAGACGCCACTGATTTTAACAAGAATTAACTAACCAAACAGCTTTAGCTGTGACATTAATGACACTAGTGATGATTGTTTCCCAATTAAAGTGGATCGGTAAAACAATTACTAATCAGACAACTTTGATTGTGAACTAATCATACCTGCCAATGTCCTTTATTTATTTATTTCAAAAAATGATGTAGGAACATTTCCAAAATATGTCACAGTCAATGTTGTTAGGTTAAATAATGTTTGTTTAAACTCTTTCTGCAACCCAACATATATGTTTCAAGTTATAGAAACTCATATTCACAGAAGTTATCCATCCATTTCTCATGATTCCAAAAAAAAAGACATTTTCTGACCTTAAGATATTTTCTGTACATTCCTTTTATTCCTATTAAATAATTCCCTATTTAAACTCTGAAATAACCATTCAGGTTTTTAAGTAAAAAAAATAGTATAAATAATAAAATACATGTATACATACAATTTTTTGGAATCTATTAACTTTTTATTTTATTTTTAAAAAATTCTACATATCTTCAATTAAAATAATACTCATTAAATCCTGTAAAAGTCGTATGATATAAAAGGAAGAATCACTTTAGAAAAAGATATGTATTAAGAAAAGGGGTTTTTATTTCAAAATTATAATAAATTTTACGTATTTTAGACAAAAAAATAGGAATCAATCGTTCAAAATAGCTATTTGCGTATTAAGGCCCAATTTAACCTAGGTTTAAACCAAATAATAGTTCTAATATCATAGAAATGTCAAAAATGGTCCAATTATAATGTGGGATTGACAGCAAAGTTCGAGTTTGATTTAAACGGGGCCTCGGTTTAGATCGACTTTATAAAATTGGACAAAAACATCTATGATTGGGATTGACAGCAAAGTTTGAGTTAAAAGTGATTTACCTGATCATAACCTAATATAATGTAACATACCAAGTTATGACCATGACCCCTATTTTTTGTCCAAAGTAAACGAAATTTGGTATTTGGGTATAATTTTAAAATTAAAAAAGCTTTCTATTAAAAAAAATGTCTATAGTGAAAATGGGGATACTTTACTCTTAACGAAATTTCGAATTTTTGACTCTTCCTTGTATACCATAATACTTTTGATGAATAATATTTTGATTTGCACTTTTTCGAAATAAAATTAAGTTATTTAATTCAAAAATAACAATTTTTCCCATAGGCTGAACACTTTCTGGTTATCACTATACAGGGTGTTATAGAATTGACGCTTTATATTTAAATGAGTGACTCGTTGGGGAGGAGTCTAGGAAAATACTTCATACTTGGTTAGTGCTTCTACATAGCCTTATCCACTGAGAAAGATGGAAAACAATATCAATTTTCATAGCATATTATACGTGTAACGTGTGGTATACAGTACTGGTGCTGACTGGCCTTAGTTGGTTGGATGGTTGGTTTAAGGTGGGGGTCGGGCGTTCGGCCCAAGCTTGCTGCACTGCAGCCTAGTGCCTCTATCTTGCTAGAAAAGATTTGTTCCTTTTATAAGGTCCAGTAAATTCCTACCAAGTTTGTCATGCGGAAGGTTATCCCCACATTGGATTCCTCCGAAGATTTTGTATCTTCTTCGGGTCAGTGTCTCGCAGTTATACAGTGAGTCCCAGAAGTAATGTCTAAATTCATTTAAAATTCAGCGGTAAGTTTTTTGAAAAAACGCTCGTACCAGTCGATTTTTATTTTTTAATGTGTTTTTTTTGTGGTAATTTCATGTATACAGGGTTGCTCAAAAATAAGTTACGACCATCAACTTCATTTTTTCAAATGAAAACATATAATTTTTATTTCATTTTTGAATTTTGCATTGAATTCTAAGCATGTTTCATGTCCCATCTCCTATACATAAACTCAACAGTTATTGAAAAAATTAGGATTGAACCTATCTATAAGTAAGAACTGTTTATTTAAAAAAACACAACAAAATCAAATTAAATGTTGAAAATGTGCGCCATTTACGGCTTGACAATATCCAAGACGATCAATAAACTCTCTTTGCACGTTTCCAACCATTTCCGGAGTTATGACACGCACTTTTCTTTGGATCCTCTCTTTCAACTCCTGCATATTGTTTGGCTTGTTAACAAATACTTTTGATTTGAGGTATCCCCACAAAAAAAAGTCCAGCGGAGTTAGGTCTGGCAACCTAGCAGGCCATTCGATAGGTCCTCTCCTTCCTATCCTCCGATTGGGAAAGGTTTCATCCAAAAATGTGCGCACAGTGGCAGCATAGTGCGGAGGAGCACCATCTTGTTGGAATATCAGTTCTTCGTCAGGGAAGTCTGGATCCAATGGATTCGGAAATAAAGCCACTAATGCTGGAATTAATACAAGTTGGAGAAATTCGAGATATACTTGTCCAGTTAAAGACTGTTCAAAGAAAAATGGACCAATTACTCTTCCGCGTACGATTCTACACCAAACCTTTATTTTTTCAGGGTACTGGCTGTGAACCTCTATTATCCAATGCGGATTTTCTGTTGCCCAATATCGACAATTTTGTCTGTTCACATTACCAGAGAGAGAAGGAGAGGATAAGTATTTGTTAACAGGCCAAACAATATGCAGGAATTAAAAGAGAGGATCTTAAGAGAAGTGCGTGTCATAACTTCGGAAATGGTTGGAAACGTGCAATGAGAGTTTATTGATCGTCTTGGATATTGTCAAGCCGTAAATGGCGCACATTTTCAACATTTAATTTAATTTTGTTGTGTTTTTTTTAATAAACAGTTCTTACTTATAGATATGTTCAATCCTAATTTTTTCAATAACTGTTGAGTTTATGTATAGGACATGGTACATGAAACATGCTTAGAATTCAATGCAAAATTCAAAAATGAAATAAAAAATATATGTTTTCATTTAAAAAAATGTTGATGGTTGTAACTTATTTTTGAGGTACCCTGTATACATGAAATTACCACAAAAAAAAACACATTAAAAAATAAAAATCGACGGGTACGAGCGTTTTTTTAAAAAACTTACCGCTGAATTTTAAATGAATTTAGACATTACTTCTGGGACTCACTGTATATGGTATGTGAGGCGGTTTCATCCTCTTCGGCGTAAAGCTTCCATTCAATGGGACCATTGTTAATTACTATTCGACGTAGGTGTTTTCTTAAGTGGCAGTGACCTGTTAGTAGGCCAACCACTTGTTTTAGCTGAGTGCGCTTTAGAAGCAACATTTTAGTTGATAGCTTTTTGGAAGGTTTCCCAATTGTAGCCCTTGCTTGGGTTTGACCAGGTATCCTGTTCCATCGGGATAGGTGTTGTTGTAGCGCCCAACTGTCTGATGTTGCCTTGGTTGCCTGTTTTGATATGTCAGGGGTTCAGGGCCCCTGAGTTTTTGAGATGATCCGGCTCTAGCCAGTTTATCGGCTATTTCGTTACTCGCTATCCTCGAGTGACCAGGAACCCATAGGAGTTCTACCTGGGCTGGCCTTAATACCAAACAAATTTTCTCGCCTATTAGAACAAAGCCCCGTTAATAGTAATTTAACCAACAAGTACATTAATAATGGCGATTAATGTTCGAGATCATTAGTCGCATTTTAATGTAAGAGTTGGTTACAATGTTTTTTCGTCGACCGTATTTTTTACTAAAGTGAAGAAAAACAGTTAACAACTTTTATTTTACAATCCAGATTTCACAATTCTACAAATACTAATGACAGCGGACGACGTTTTGGATTGACGTTTTATTATTTTGTTGATTTGTTTGCATGGCTGCCTTTAATTTTAATTACCAAAATCGTGCATTTACAGAAAATCATGCATTAATAGGGGTCATTAATGAATGATTTTGGGAAATCGTGCATTTACAGAAAATCATGCATTAATAGGGGTCATTAATGAATGATTTTGGGAACGTTAATATCGGATGTAAATACACGGTCGATGGAAAAAATATTTTTTCATATAGTGTATTAATATAATGCATCAATTCCATAATATCCCGAGTATGATAATCCCTAATTAAAATTCTATGAAATAATTTAGTTTTTGGAACTACAAATTTTTTTCCAAAACTAATTTTGGAAAAAAAAATGTTTAATTTTTTTAAATTTTACGCAAGAAGTTAACTCAATTAGCAATAGTTTAGCAGAAGTAACATTCTTTATCGAAAGAAGGATTCTGTAAGAAGTGCGTTCCAGAATGTGTACATTTTGCCAGAAACTTTAATTTAATAAGTGTATTAGATTATTTAAATAAGAGTATTCTTAATTGGTTCAAATAAATCAACTCCAGTATAAAACTACTAAGTACACATAGGGTTGTTTTTGTTTAGTAAGTGGTGGCTCTATGTAAACATACATAGATATTAAGCTCAGACGACACAGTCCATCCATTCAAAACGCGTATTTTCTAGTGTTAAAACTGTTTTTTCCTACGACCACCTATGAAAATGAGAAAAAAAGCACGGTTAACTTGGCTCGAAAGCGCCGAATATCACACGCGTGTTGAAAGAAAATATTTCAACTCTAGAGTGGAAATGCAAGGCACACTATTTAATTTAGGCATACGATGCCAATTTGACAGACCACACCTATTTATTAAAAAGAACATATTTTAGAAAGCAGTTTAGTTTATTTATCACGTATTTGTCGAGTGATTCAGAATTACAGTGTGAAAATACGCCATCTGGAATTATAAAAAAGTTAAGAATATACTGGAAAATTTATTACCAGTCAAAACAAGCCCCGCTGAAGAAAATGTCATATATTAAACTTAAGCAGAAAATTTGTATGGGTCGCCATAGCCTAGAGACTAGAGCCATGACCTACGAATCGAAAGATCACAGGTTCAAATCCCATCAGGAGCACTCGACTTTTTTTTATGAAAACATTAAATAATTTATAGAATTATTTTGAATTGAAATCTTCCTTGTTGGGTGAATTTTTTAAATTTATTTTTAATGCATCTTTCCTTGATTAAATAAAAAAAATCATTCAAGAAGGAAGATTTAAATTCAAAATAATTTTATAATTTATTTAATGTTTTTATAAAAAAAAGTCAAGTACTCCTGATGGAATTTGAACAATCATGTGACCTTTCGATCTATTAAATTGGCATCATATGTTTAAATTAAATAGTGTGCCTTGTATTTCCACTCTAGAGTTGAAATTTTTTTTTTCAGCTCTAGAGTTGACATTTTTTTTCACAAATCAAAGGTTTTTTTAATAATTCTTTGTGGTCGTAGGAAAACTAGTGTACATTACTTGTGTGAAAGTGATTATTCTAAGATTCGGAGAATTTCCGCACTCGGCTGACGCCTCGTGCTAAATATCTCCTCGTTTGAAAAGTATCACTTTCATCACTTGTTATGTAATATACTATAATTTTACTTGCATCACATTTGCAAAGCTTGTAAATCCTCCACCCAAGAAGAGCAACCACAGAGAAGAGTCTAAATACGAATCCGGCCAAGTGTTTAGTTTGTTGTACGGGGTGGCCAGATAAGAATGGACGCCGACAATATCTCAGGAACCGTTTGTCCCAACGCCAACGTGTCGAAATAAAAAAATATTACAAAATCGAATAAGAAAAATGGCTGGAAGTTATTTTTTTTAAGTCCTAAATTTACCGCTAGAAGGCGTTGAACATATGACGAAAAAGATTGTAGGATTTTAATCGATATTATGTCAAATAAAGTTATTTCAAAACTTACGTGTTTTATTCTTTGGAATGTACGGGATAATTTTGCTTTCCATTCTTATTTGGCCACCCGGTACAGGGTCGTCCAATCCTGACTGAACAGGGGCCTGTTTTTTTAGTTTCCCTTTATTTTTATTAAAAACAATATAGCCATCTTGTTTATGTTTGACCATAGAATCTAAAATTGCTATTTAAATAGCGACTTAAACAAATGAATTGTAGCATAGAGTTGTTGTTTTTTCAATGGAACACCCTGTATATTTTTTTTTATACAAGGTGTTTCTTTCCCGATTTCAAAAATATATAATTTATTTATATTATCTCAACCCGTTTTTATGAGCGATCAGATATTTGAGAAACTATTTAATCTAGTTTAATACGTCTAGAATGCCTTGGAAATTAAAATGTTCAATATGTAACGCTATCTTATATTATTTACATGGTTTTGTCTTCCAAGGCACTTTAGAAGTGTTAAACTAGAATTTACAGGGTGTTCTAATGAAGCAACAACAACTTTACACCACCGTTTGTGTGTTTTAAGCCAAGTCGCTTTTTAAATTGTAATTCTGCGCTCAAACGTAAACAAGGGGGCTGGGATACAGGGAAACCCAAAAAATAGGTCACAGTCCTGCCTAGAAAGTTCATTAGCAACGAAGTGTGAAGCTTTTATATCTTTGCTTATTCTTCGACCGCAATTTTTGTTACAAAAACAAAATTTTGCCTCAAGCCGGAGGGAAAATATTCCAATCCAATAAAGAAAAAACCTGACAAACTATGAAACCAGATATTAAGTGGAACATAATCCTAAGTATGCTAATTTCAACACTAGTGTTGATATTTTTGTCAACACTAGTGTTACAAAAAAATCCCCAAATCAAAGGCTTTTTTTAATAATTTTTTGTGGTCGTAGGAAAAATAGTGTACATTACTCGTGTGAAAGTGAATATTTTAAAACTCGGAGAATTTCCGCACTCGGCTGACGCCTCGTGCTAAATATCTCCTCGTTTGAAAAGTATCACTTTCATCACTTGTTATGTAATATTTCTTCATAGAACAGGTACTGTGTGGCAATGATTTTAGTCTTATCGAAAAACTTACATAGAGCCACATATAATTAAATTAATAAAATTATCTTCATATTTTTGTTTTGAATATCATTATGTATTCCTGTATTATTATACATATAATTATTTCTTTTAAATACTTATATATTGCCAACCATTCCTATTTATTTAAAAAGTCATAGAAATAATAGTACCCTTTTTTAATATGAATAGAATGACTTTCACTTAGTTTATAATATTTAAATGAATATTTATGTGTTTCACTAGCGTGTGGACGCCCTAGATTTGAACAAACACTGACTATTGCTCGGGAAAAGGTTTCCTTAAGAAAAATGTTCAAATTTTCTCATTGTACCCTTTTAACTTGAACCTGTAAAAAAACTCGTTGACGGTGGGTTGGCTCACAGTCACAGAAGATGACTTCTAGTTATTTACGTGCCCGGGATACCATATCGGATATCATCGTCTAATACTGGGACAATCGTCAAGTTTGTTTAAAGTAGGACCGATTTAAGTATATTAGCGTGTTTGTATGTGAACAAGTTGTGATTTGATGAGTTTTTATATCATATTTGTGATAATTCCTTTAAAATCTCTTTTATAAGTTTGTTAGTTATTTTGCGAATATTATTAATTTAAATTAATTAAAAAAAGTTAAAGGTAAAAAAGGAGTTTACTTGTTTTTTTTAAAACTAGGGGGCGCCAAACTCGGTTCACTTTTATTATCGTGCAGTCTTGGCCAGTGGCGGATCCAGGATTTTGCTGAGAGGGGAGGGGCGACTATAAAAAAGTGACTTCTTACTCTCAAAAAAAATGTTCGCCTTTCACACGCTCTACAATTTTCAAGGCTCACAGTAAGAAACATCCATTTGGTAAGGCTCAGGGGGTAAGGGGAGGAGGATTGCCTTCCCCCCTAATGGATCCGCGCCTAGTCTTGGCACATAAGATGAAGGAAAAACAGGTCAACGTAAAGTGAAGTACATATTGGTCGGAAACGATCATATACATTATTTTAGGCCATAAAAAGGCTTTTTTCGATCATTATATCTGCTTCTCGTTACCTGTGTTTTGTTTACATTTCAGACGCCGCTAAAACGGAATTGCATTTACCTAAAAATTTATATTTTTATGTTTATTTACTTTATCACTATAGTAATTATGTAATATTTTGAGGTAAGATAATCACTAGAGTTCGCTAATCGCTTTGTGCGACCAAAGGCGCTGACGGCGATCTGGCACGAGTAGACTTTTTGCAACCACGTTCACCAAATCTTACACGTAAGTTACTCGACCGGTTCTGAAGGGTTCGCTTAATAAAAGTGTGTTTACGCCTGAACAAAAAGCGCTGGTTGGCTATTAAAAAATCAAACTTGTTGGCAGAAACTGGCTATCTGCACCGTATATAACTTTAACGGAAAAATCTAAATCTATGGAATGTAACCGAGATGGCGCACCCTATATAATAACTATACAGGGTGACAATTTAAAAACGAACAGCATTTAATATTGCCTCTACCAATGATAGTATGAAAATTTGGCGAAACACGTCAATTGATATATCGAGGGGGACATTTTTTAAGACATTTGTTGTCGTGTTACTTTCAACCCCCTGACCCCCAGGGCACCTACCCCTAAAATTTTAAATGGCCACCCCTATTTATTTTGCCATTTTTGTGTTCCTTATAAAATTCTACATAAACTGTATCATTTTTTTTTCAAAAAATGTAATTATTTTATTTTTTCTAGTGGCGACATCGAAGACGAAATGTAAATAATAAATAAGGGAATTTGGAATGTATTTCTACATTTTGTCTTCGATATCGCCACTAGAAAAAATAAAATAATTACATTTTTTGAAAAAAAAAAATGATACAGTTTATGTAGAATTTTATAAGGAACACAAAAATGGCAAAATAAATAGGGGTTGCCATTTAAAATTTTAGGGGTAGGTGCCCTGGGGGTCAGGGGGTTGAAAGTAACACGACAACAAATGTCTTAAAACATGTCCCCCTCGATATATCAATTGACGTGTTTTGCCAAATTTTCATACTATCATTGGTAGAGGCAATATTAAATGCTGTTCGTTTTCAAATTGTCACCCTGTATACATGCAACAATGCAATATATACAGGGTAATTCCTAAGTTGATACTTTTTTTAGTAGAATATAGAATTCATTAAAATAAACAAAATTTTCAAATAACTTATTTAAAATAATCCAAAATTAAGCGAGATAAAAGCTTCCACAAAATTATAAAGTCCTAATGCGGTCCTGTGCATCGCTGATAAAATCTGTTTCGGTTTAGTATTTTTTTTCTAATAATATCACGCAGTCCATCAGTCAGTTAGTTGTCAACAGCGCGCACGGTGTTTTTATTATAGGATTATAAAATTTAACTGTTAAAAAAGGAAAATAATGAATATTACGCCCCTTCACGGTACAGTGGTTATGTCGTGCAAAGCATTGTGTTGAACATATATTTGATTTTTTCTGAATTTCAAATTAGGTGTTTATACACAAGAACTTTCCATCTTAAGATATATACATATATTTAAGTTATACAGGACGAGATTGGACGCTTTCTTTTTTTTTATTTTTTGAAAAAGTTATTTGATTTTTTTAAATTTAAAGGACACATTTTAAAAGAAGTAAACTCTACCCAAAGTCACTTGGAACAATGTATAACTTGGAGTATGATCAATTTACTGCATCAAGCACTAAAATGAATAGCAAAATTTTTATTGACTCATCCTCGTACCCTTGAAAAATTTCTATCACGGCTTCCATGCTTTATAAAAAGCTGCCTAGCAGAGTTTTTGTTTTCTCAACTATATCACCTAGGAATCACCATGTATACTTGTATACCTTGTGGGGTTTAAAAATTGTAGAACTTTAAATTTCCTTTGTCTTAAAAAAAATTAAGTTTCTAAAAATGTCCTTCACATAATGTTTTTAAGGTTTTTTTTCCTATTATAAACTGCTGGACAATTCAAGCGGACCGAGCTAATTGTTAGGTGAACTTTGGAGTAAAATATTTTACGAACGAATAAAGCTATCGATGCGCGGTTTGCAAAATTTAAAAGAGAATTTAATTCTTAATATGCACATTTTTTCCGATTTTTTTTTACTTCTAACCTTTAACTGTCTACAGGGTTCAAAGAGAACTATGTTTTTTTTACCAAAGTTTCTAAGTACCGGATTTCCACAAAAATAATTTTAAATTATTTTGGATGGCATTTTCTTTATCTTCTATTTATAGAGAACAAAGTAAATTCTCAAATTTTTAATATCCCTCTTTGTTCATGAAATTTCGATTTTTTTCTCAACCCCTGTAAAAGTCAGGTATTTTTGTCATTAGGCCTTACAATGTTTTGTAAGAACGGGTTTTGGTAAGTGATTATAACTTCTTGGGACCACCTCTTTTGCAACGAGTATATTTTAATTTCTTGCGTTTCGTCGTGAGCAGTTATCCTGGCACGAAACACACGATGTGTGGAAATGGAGGCATATAAAATGAAAAACATAAAAATAAAACCGATTATGGGTACGCCACTGGTCACGACGAATCGCAAGAAATTTAAATGTACTCGTTGCAAAAGAGGTGATCCTAAGAAGTTATAATCACTTACCAAAACCCGTTCTTACAAAACATTGTAAGGCCTAATGACAAAAATACCTGAAAATTACATGGGTTGAGAAAAAAATGGAAATTTCATGAATAAAGAGGGATATTAAAAATTTGAGAATTTACTTTGTTCTCTATAAATAGGAGATAAAGAAAATGCCATCCAAAATAATTTAAAATTATTTTTGCGGAAATCCGGTACTTAGAAACTTTGGTAAAAAAAACATACTTCTCTTTGAACCCTGTAGACAGTTAAAGGTTAGAAGTAAAAAAAAATCGGAAAAAATGTGCATATTAAGAATTATCTTTATATTTATTATTATCTTATTAAATATTGCAAACCGCACATCGATAGCTTTATTCGTTCGTAAAATATTTTACTCCAAAGTTCACCTAACAATTAGCTCGGTCCGCTTGAATTGTCCAGCAGTTTACATTGGTCTGACATACAGTATTTATAAAAAGTCATACTTTTATCGCAATAATTATAATCTACTGTATGGACGACTTTGAAGAAACTTGAATGTGAATTAGAAAATAGATTTTTTTTATTGGTTAAATAAAGGACAAGAAATTGGTTAGTGTTATTAAAATTTGTTATATTGCATTACTTATTTTTAAAAAAATAAACTTATAAATGGGATTATTGATAATTAAAATTGTGAAAATAATAAAGAAAAGTTTGTTGAAAATATTGGGTAGTTTTTTTTATTGCGTATGGGTATCTGGGAAACGGCCAGAGATACATACTAGGTTAGGCTAAAGTAGCAGACCTTTGGTATTAACCAAACTGTCTCACGTAGTCCTTTTAGGTTCGTTGTGATACCACGCGTGTTCTGTAAGGCCCACCTTAATTAGATCTCTAATGGTTAGTCGGCGTACACCACAGAAGGATTTTAACAGCTCATTCAAACCAGCCACTTCTATTCAGAAACCTAGTTAGTTGACCAAGATGTAAGCTGCTTATTCCCTGCAGGCTATTGAAAAACGAGTTCCCCAGAGCAGTGAACCTTCGTCTTGCGATGCCAGGACATTCACACAAAAAATGTTGAATACTTTCTTCATCTCTGCAACTTCTGCAGAAGTCGTTAGCTGCTATTTGCATTCGTTCGGCATGTCTACCGAAGAGACAATGTCCGGTAACAACCGCAGTTATATTTCTTACGCCTTTTTGACTGTGTTTCAATAGCTCTGCAGTTTTCTTTTTATCAGATATTGGTCACAGTTGCCTAGATGTGCTACAGGTTGTTATCTCTGTCCATCTGTTCTGTGCAAGTTGCTTGTCCGTGCGATCAATATCCACTTCGATTAATCCTGGTGGTCTGTCCACCTTATAGCAGTAGATCAGTTGGCATGCCCGCCCCCTTACTAGCGAGCGCATCAGCAGCCTCATTGCTATCTATATGGGAGTGTCCAGGAACCCAGCACAAAGTAACCCGATGTTGGTTGCTGAGTGTGCACAGATTGTTGCGGCATCGCTTTACAACCTTTGATTTGATGCTGCTGAAACAGATTGCCTTAATCGCCTCCTGACTATCACTGTAGATGGTAATTGACGAGGCAACTCCTAGGTCAAGGTGTTCTTACAGGAGATTGACCGTCTTCTCTACTACCAGTATTTCTGCTTAGAAGATACTGCAATAGCTGGGGAGTCTATAGGTATACGACTTCTATATTTGTAAACTTTCCGAAAAAACTTTTACCAACATCTATTTTTTAATCGTCTGTAAAGATTGAGTGATCTATTTTCGTTTCATACTGATTGCTTTTTCACTCTTCCCTACTCGGAATGAATATAGAATGCCTCTTTTTGAAGCATGTTATTGGGACAGAGTAATCAGTCGATTTTCGTAGATTATCCCCTGGGTGTATCCTGCTGTGTCCGTGATTAGTTTCTTTCCAGTAGTTTGACTCTTTTAGTCGCAGGGCACTTTTTGCAGCTATACTTTTTCCATAAATATCCAGGGGAGGTATATATAGCAACACCTCTAGTGCCGCTGTAGGCGTTGAATTGAGGGCTCCGGTTATTCCTAAACAAGCTGCCCGTTATATTTTTTTTTGTTATTGACTTAGTGTTCACTGCTTTTTTCAAAGCGGTTCACCAAACCATGAACCCGTATGTTAGTATAGGTCTTATAAGGGCCTTATAGATCCAGTGTACTACGTGGGGTTTTAGCACTCCCCTTTTTCCAAGAGCTTTTTTTGCAGGCATATAATGCTACTGATGCTTTTTGACACGTTCTTGCAAGTTTATGCTCCAGTTTAGCTTAGAATCCTAGTATCAATCCTAAATACTTTGCACTAAAGTATTATTGTCCAGTATTAGGAGGTTGAAGTTCTCGATCACCCCTCTGCGCGTAAATAAAACTATCTCTGTTTTTCGGGGTTGATTTTTGGCCCGCATTTCATGGCCCACTTTTGTAGTATTCGTAGCGCTATTCCTGGTCGTTGATTATGTTTACAAATTTACCTGGCACAAATATAACTATATCGTCAGCGAATGCAATCACTTTTATTCTAGCCTTTTCCAACGTTATGAGAACTTTATTCAGAACTCTTACAGAACCCCACCTTGCGGAGTTCCTCTTCCAGCAAATCTGACCATCTCGTTACTAAACAAACTTAAGATTTGACGGCCTTTTAAGGCGGAACTTTGTGCAGCAAGAAATATATTTGCAAGAGAGTCTCACCCGAAGTGGGCATACTAGCGAGCTTATGACGTGGTAAAAAATATTCCGTAAACATCGACACACACTGAAAGCACGATGCAAGGCGGTATGTTCTTTATTATGCTAATGAGTTTTGGTTGATTTTATTTCGGAGACGAGAAATTTGTTTTGTGGAAAATAAGTACTTGTTATTGTATTCTTAGTTAAAATAATGTACCTAATCGTTATACGGATATATCTTTTAAATTTTGTCTTATTTTATTATTAAAGCTATAGAATATTTACAAAAAATAAAATTAGGTAGAGCAGAAAGTTTGAAGTGTTAATTAATAATAGGTATAAAAGCACCTGCAAACAGGGTGTTCGTGTTCCACCGGGAACTGCGTCGAACTATATATGGAAAACTATCATAGGAAAATTTTCAAAATTTGCCATCGTGGTAATGCTGATGGGGACGACCGGACTAAAAACATTTCATAATGGTGGTATTTCCGGTTACACCGGAAGTTAGTGTCAGCTAGGGTAGCCAGATTTTAAAAATTGAAAAGCGGGAAGTGGATAGTGCCTGGAGGACAAGTTCTTTTTGAGGTGCTTAAAATAATTATATTGATGATTTCTAAAAAAAAAAGGTCGATACCCCGTTGACCTTACGCTGTGGCGTGCCTTTTATATTTCTTCCTCCTATCATCAAACGTGCTTTCTGAAAAAAAAAGGTCGCCCCTCTCTAAGGCAGCTGTACAGTTATTAGGTGTCCGTCGTGTTATTGGAAAAAAGCGGGAGTTTTGTTTAAGTGCGTGGGAGGCGGGAGGTTAAGTAAAAAAGCGGGAGCATCCCGATTAAATCGGGAGGGTTGGCAACCCTAGTGTCAACGTGTTTGTTTTAAATAGAACATCCTATATATTATTACATTTTTGCATTCTACGTAAGATTCTAGGCAGATTTTGTACAGGGTGGGGACTTTAATTGGAATAAATTCGATATTATTAAAACTGCTGAGGTTACGCCTACAAAATTTAGTATGTATGGTTTTGAAGCATGCGGAATTGAATTATAATGTCGGCGCAGTTGCCAGATTTCTCAGCTTTGCGCTACACGTAGTAATTTTAATATTTTAAATGGAATGCCCTATTTATTTTTATTGCAGTGCATTGGGCGTGTCCAATTTAATAAGATGCCAAGTTAACAAAATTCTATCTTCACTAATTGCTGAGCTATGGCAATACTGTAATTCCATTAAAAAGTACCATGAGAATTTCTATTTTAAAGTTTAAGTTAAATAGGCCATATTGAAAAGACAAGAACGAATCTTGTCAATAACTTAGTAACTATGGAGGTAGACAAGCGTCCCGGTACTTTTTAAGGGAACTTCAGTGTTGCCATAGCTTAGAAACTAGTGAAGATAGAATTTTGTAAATTTGAGATCTTACTAAATTGGACACTACCAATTCACTGCAATAAAAATAAATAGGGCATTCTATTTAAAATAACAAAATTACTACGTGTAGCGCAAAGCTGAGAAATCTGGCAAATGCGCCGACATCATAATCCAATTCCGCATGCTCTAAAACCCCCACATACCAAATTTTGTAGGCGCAACTTTAGCAGGTTTAATAATATCGAAATTATTCCAGTTAAAGTCCCTACCCTGTATGCCTATACCTATAAATATCTAAGCGTTTTTGACATTTTGAATTTTTCTGTTAAGAATGACGTTTGCAAGCCTTAAAATAATTATCAATTTTTTCTATAAAGAAGCCTTATATTTATTTAATTTAAGCGGAATTCCTTGTTATAAAGGACCTGCTTTATTAGATTTTTTATAATATTTTGATAACTATTAATTCAGGGTGTTTAAACAATAAGATTGAAAAAACTGCAAGAAGTCTAAATTTTCAAAGGGAAACACCCAAATTTTATAATTACTTTAAGTGTAGCATTAAAAAAGGGTAAGTTTGTATATCCCAAAAATGTTGAACATTATTAATAAGCACATTGTGATGGCTTCTGTTTTGCGGATATCGATTGGCAAATGTGTCCCATGTTCTTGATATAACTTTAACACATTCTCCATAAATAATAAATAAATTTAAATTATCTTCGTTTGTATGTACAATTTAAGCGCATGTTTAAATAGTAAGTGACAGCTTCATAAATTTTTCTCGCATTTGATTGTTTTTCAACGCCGTTATAGCCAACTAAAAGTAACTAAACTTAAAATCTGCAGCAAAATCGCCATATAAAAATATTAAGTTGGCAATGTTTCTAAAACTAAAATTTTAGGAATATATAAACTTACCCTTATTATTAATGCTAAATAAGAAATAATTATAAAATTTGTGTATTTCCATTTGAAAATCTAGTCTTTTTGCAGTTTTTCAATTTAATTTCTAATCGTATTGTTTAAACACCCTGTATTAATAGTTATCAAAATATTATAAAAAATCTATTAAAAATTTCTAAAACGCTTAGACATAGGTATAGGACATGGTATACAAGATATGCCTAAATTCTTGCGTAGAATGCAAAAATGTAGTAATATATAGAGTATTCTATAGGCACAGGCCTACCCTGAATCTAAAGGTTTTCAGCATTGGTTATCAAATACTTCGTAAGGTCAATAGTTTTTCAATCAAAATTTTCTTATATTACAAATTTTTTACCATGTTTATTTATAAAACAAAAGATAAGTCCCGCTGGTTCCAGGATTTGTTGACTGTGGTTACTAACTCGCGCAGTATTTTGTCCGTCGCGTTCCGTGCCATTATAATTAATTTTTTTTAAAAGTGGTATGTTTTTGACGATTAGTTGCGCTACACCTTCAAAAGAAAAAAAAGTAAGTACCTAGATTTTTTTTTAGTAACACAGAAACAACAGGAGGTAGTACCGTATCGTCGCGCCAATCCGATACAAAATCACGGTATTAATGTTTCTTATAAACATAAAGTGATTGGGGGGTAGCCAAAAAACGTGTAAGTTCTCAAAAGTTAATACCCCCCCCCCTCTCTCCCCCTTGGTCAAGAGACAGGGGCAACTGCCCTCTTTATGGACGCCCATGCCTAACAAAAAATTGTATTTTATTACTCTGCGTGGCATACTGTCCAATTTTTATTTATTACCTACCTAGCTTCTTAGAAGCATTGTCACTATACAGTAGTCTCGCTACACCAAATTGTAGCTGCGAGCCAATAACATGAACAGATAAATGTCATGTGACCAACGCCAAATTCGTGCCTGACAACTACTTTTAAATCGTTAAACCATGGATAAAATAATAAACACATTTCACCTTTAAAATTAATTTATATTTTAACAGGTTTAGACAGAAGCTCACTATATAAACAATATATAGAGCCTGTATAATAAGCATAAAATATAAAAACAATCGAATAGAAATAGATTCATTATGCAACAGTTGGTTTCTTTACTCACTAAGAACCTTCATAAATGGCTTTATTTTATTGCACCTATCACCCTTTACCAAGACAAATTAAACTTTAATTTTAGATCTAAGAGTTAATATACCAGGGTTACCATACATCCTTAGATTTGTCGTAAGTTCCCGGTGACCCAGTTTGGGCCTCTAATACCGATAAGCTATTTACCTTAGTATATTTTGTTCACTATCAATAAGAGAATAACTCATTTCGATAAAAAACGAAACAAAAAATTCAATATAGCCCATTTTTGATTGCAACAAATCGACTGGATTTCGTTCAATTCTTATCCTTACCTAACATGAATAAGAAATTTTTCAAGCTTAAACACCAGTTTTGACAAAATGGTGAACGCGCCTTGAACATTTTGCCCTTCGGCGCATAATAAACCATCCCGGTCTAAGCCGAAAAATGTATGGTAACCCGGAGTTAATAGCACAACTACTAGTTACGTCTTTTTAATATTAACGCTTAGATATTCTGTTATTGGCACAGACAATCCAAAAAGGAAAACATAAAATTTAGCCCAAAATTACCCCCGAAAACACTTCTTGTTCGACCACCTATAACTTTTTTCAGTGTATCATTATTCTCTCTGGATGTAAATTGTTTCACGTCAGCCGAGAATAAATTCAGCTGTATATAGGCAACTTCTATAACATGACAACAAAATTTACCCAAAACATGAGTTGCGCGCTGCAAGATAACGGACTTATTACGACATTGTTTTGTCTCAATTTTTGAAGTCTTAAAGATAAGACATGGAAATTCTAAGGTACATGGCTATTTTTTTGAAAAAAAAATTCTTAGTTACGATATTAACCTTGGCAAAGTGCCTAAAAATACGCACCTTTAGTGGGCATTTTCTTATACATATTCTTATTTTTTTCAAAAAAGGGCTTTGTACCTTAGAAATACAAACATTCCATTATTAAATTTTAAATTGTCCCGACAAATATTTCAAATAGCCTTTGCAGAATCCTGCAGTAGCGAAACGGTGTTTTTCATCCTCTAAATTTGCGCGTGGTAGAGCCTTAACATCCTGTGAATCCAACGGCAGATGTAGTGGTCGACCCGTGATTCTATTAGAGCGTCGCACACTGCCTAGATAGAGACGTTATCTATATCTAAGAAGGTTCCCAGAGTATACTCTTTATTGTCTGTTTAAAGGTTGGAGACAATGACGTTTCTTGAACGGCAGTAGAGTTTTGGACTTACTTTATTTGTTTTGAATCATTATGTTTCAACTGGTAAGCATCTCCAGTCGTCTTTAGATGAATACTAAAAATACTCTTTATTATTAACATATTTCTCAATAGTGCATACTACCTCGTGTAGCGCCGGTTGCACTGATTTCCCCTTGGTATAAGCGTGTTGAGACCACATATATACACTATATTGCCAATTCAAGCAGCCGCATGAAGCAAGAATACACCCATCGTGCGATTCAAAATAACCTGAGTTGGGGGCGTGGCGCTTGCGTAGTAGGGAAAAAATTAGGCAACCCACACGATTTCTAACAGAACCCAAGGTCGCTTGAATAGAACCGGCTCGCCGTTATATTCTTATTAGTCGCCATCTTTTGTTTCATTCATTCGTGTGTTGTTATAATTTCCAAGTTTTGGGTGTTAATATTTAGAAAACTTTACTTTAGATATTTTTTTTTGTTAGTTTGTAAGTTATAGTCGTTTCCATCTTTTTTTACGTTGTATTCGTTCGGATGTTCCTTGTGTGAATGTGGATATTATTTTTAAATTTTGGGTGCGAATTTAGGTATAAAACTTTACCAGACATTTTGTTATTGTTAGCGACTTGTGTCTCAAGATGGGTAGAAAAAAGTGCATGATCCTTTTTTGCACGAATCGCGGTTCAATACCAGGTATTTAAGGTATGTAAAATATTGGTTACATAGTTTTATTTGACCATAAACTGTACACACCCGAACTAAACGGGTGAATTTAAATAAAAGCTTGTTAAAATATTTTGAAAGTTGGTCCTGTCAAATTTTTACATCAAGAAGCAAATTTCCGATCTGCGCAAACTCAACGGCCCCTGATCATCTGCTTACAGTGGTGGCATCATTGAATTATGGTATTAGCAATATAGTCTATGTATATAATATGTGGTTGAGACGAGCTTAAGTCTCGCTCTCGTACCGAGTTCTTAATATGCAAATCTAGTAACCTCTTCAACGTTTTAACAAGAAATGAAGACAAGCTTATTGGTCTGAAGTCTTTGACGGTTATATGACTGCTCTTACCAGTCTTTGGGATGAAGACTATTTTTATCTTATTCCAGTTGTGAAAGAGTTCATTGTTATTCAAAGACAGTTTAGCCGGTTTGAATAAAACTAAAAATTTAATAAAATAGTAGAATTTAGTGTCCGTTAAAATATATAAACAAAAGAAGCTTAGCGGCAAGCGGACAGAGTAGTGCGTCTATCTTTTGCATTAAAGTACACAGGGACTCCACCATACTTACACACGGCATTACGGAATAGCGCTGCAAACCGGTGGGCGACTACAGCGCGATCTAGATCTGAATCCACAAAGCTGGAAATGTATGGAGAAGCGAAAAAATGTTTCCTATACTGGTGAAGTGGCCGTTCCGAGCTTGATTTATTAGGATTTATTTATATTTCTACGTTTTTACGTTAGATGGCTATATTTTTTGTATTGAGTTGATTCCTTATGATGGCGTTACTGGGTTTTCATCGCGTTTTTATTTCTTAAAAACGCCTTGAAAGAACAGGCTCGCTATACTGGGGGTCGCTTACGGGTTATGGCTTTCTGATGAGTTCTAACAAGAACGAAACAGCCTGTCATTGGCTTATTGGCTACCTGTGCGCCAGGGATTCCATTACCTTTGGAGTCCCTGTGTACTTTAATGCAAAAGATAGACGCACTACTCTGTCCGCTTGCCGCTAAGCTTCTTTTGTTTATCTAAAAATTTAATGTAATTTTTTATAAGGTGTTTTTGCATATAAATTAATAAATGCTATGACATGAAAATCTCTTTTATTTAAGATTACAGTAAGTACAATAAAAATATAAAAAAATCTAACAAAAGATAGAATAGAAAATTATAAAATAAAAAGTTACTTTTGGATTTACACTCCTAAAGTAAATTCACACAGCCCAATTTTGTCCTTATAATATTTACAATATTATAATAAAATTATATATTATTATTAGCTATTTAATTTTATAACAATTTTTGTACTACCTAAAATATATGTGCTAAATTTAATATTAGGCAAGCTGTATGCAATGTTAAAGTGAAATTAAGACAAGATATTGGTATAAAGAAAATACATATGGATTAGTATTGATTTAAATTGACCACTCTCTTTCCATAATTTCTCGAATTCTACTTTATTTTCAAAATATTGGACCAAACTAACAAACCTTATATGTTAAAAAATTTGCACGGCTTGAACTCACGACCGTTAGATCCAAAGTTCGCCGTTTTGCTGTTTCGGCCAAACGATCATGTTAGAAATTATGGTAAAACCAACTCAATAATAATGCGACATGAAATTAATTTTCTATGCACGTTCAGCAGGTTGCTTTATTGATAAAACTATTAAAGATGCGTATAGATTTTGTTATAATAAAAAAATTAATAACATTGTACCATATACCGGGTGATTCAATAAGAAAGGTAGCCGGCTATATCTCGGAAACTACTGGGCATAGAAACACGGGGAAAAAAAATTATAACTAACATGGTCATAAGAAAATCCTGGAAATAATTTTTACGTTCCGCATTTTGCCACAAGAGGGCGTAATTGAAAAGTAAATTTTAAAATTTTACATATCTCCGAAAATTCCACATTAAGGTATATCTTTGGTAACACCGTTAAAAAGCTTGGACAATTATGCATCAGATTATAAGTAAAAATTATATTTCGTGAAAATTATCAGAAAATCGATTTCTTGTAAAAAACAGCGGTATTGATTTGATTGGTTGAAGTTGAATTTTCATTTAACATGATTCTTCGTTTTCCCGATAATAGTTAAGAGTGGTCAATTTATATAATAAGTAAGTAAGTAACATGTAGGTTTTATTGTTTGTATGTTTTAGATATTTTTTTTATTAAAGACTAGATTTAAATAATTGAATTTAAATTTAAGTTTTAAAATATTTCTACATAGGTTTCAATAATTTGGTCACAAAAGGGTATACAGATAAAGAATACAGTTCTTGGCATCGGGGATTTATATTTTTGTGAAACCATTATTGTAAAAAGATTTTATACGATAATCCTATATTCTTATGTAGATTGACACACGATCAGTTACTCCCAGAGTCGATTTTACATTAGTGCTATAGAACCGTACGGAAAATGTACCTAAGGTGTAAACCTAGACATCCGACCTAAATGGGTTAAAGCGTAGCTCAAGGCGTAAATGACGAGAAGCTAAGTGACTTTAGCCGGATATTCGCGTTCGCCGAATGTTTATTACAGGCAACGTTTGGCGTAACCCGTTACAGAATTGGACGTCGCTTCGTCCAAAATTATTATTTTATTCAATTTAGAATTGACATTAGTAATGCCGTCAGTAGTATTAACCTTGTCACTTGCTTAAGACAGTTCCTAAATGTTTTCTATTTTTATTTTCACAGCTATAAGCTTTATTTTGACATTGTTAAAACGGAGATAAACTCGTTAGTCCCATCGACTGAATTATCAGAATTTGAAGCGGCTTACAAAAATGTGAAAACTCTTTGGAATGTGCTTTACGTTATTTAAGTACCTTTCCACAAATCCGAAATTCTTTGTCTGTATAAATCTTTTGTGTAGCCTCTCAATGGCTTTATTTCAAATAAGCATTTAAAATAAAGGAGTCAAGCAAAGAATATAATTTATTAAAATACAGCGCAAAAAATAACTTTAATTTTTTTTAAAGTTTCAATGCTAAAGAAATTGTTGCCCTAATGACATTATGTCATATACATGATGAAAAGTTGATCTAATTTTTTTACTTTTAAACAAAATTCGCTTTGAATAATTCTATTGAGAGTTAGGTCCTAGTGGTGCATTCGCCATTTCGTTTTTTGATAAATATTTCGTTACTTTTTCCTATTATCCAAAAAAATATATATATGGGCCTATCCACCCTCGGTTTATTGAGTCATTGCAGGACCTACCAATTGGGGAGTGTGTACCTTCTTCCGCACCCCACGATATGTCCGATCTCATTCGGCCTGGTTACCGGCGTGAATGGGGTGGGTTGGGAGATGATACATTTTACACTCTTCCCTGCGTTCTTAAACCTACTAATTGTCGGACATACTTTTGTTTCCAGAAGAATGTCTAACTTCGACACTGATGGCGTCCATCCCAATTGGCTTATACTTTTTTTATTGTGCGTTTGCCCACTCCGATGATCCACCTCAGACCGCCATGCCTCTCTGAGTCACTGCCGCAGTCGTTAATGATTTATACTTCAAATTTGAAAATATTGTTAGTAACGTAACTTCACTTTAATCAGAAAGCAGTACTGTAAACATAAATTCACAGACAAAATATAATAATCCAAAATTTAGAGCCGCACTATCAAAATATTTGTGGGTTTAGGACAATAAAAAACAATTCCTCTTAATTTAAAAAATTGCCGACGTTTCGACTTTTATTGGGCCTTTCTCAAGGCTGTAACAAAATACCAATATTAGGCTTAAATTAAAGGAGTACACTTTTTAATTGTGAATATTTTTCTAGATTTTGCACTGATTTAATTTATTTTTGGAGTGATGATTAACTGAAATCGTCTTAGTAAAATGAGCAATTTTTATCAACATATTTTAAACAGGGCCAGATTGACAGGTTTTTTTCAACAAACGTGCACTTATGCTCGTTGCAAACGAATACTGATTTATTCATAATTCAGATAATACGTTTTTTTGGTAGATTAACTATCGAAACTTCTTCAGTATAAGTCTCACTCTGAAACTTCTTCAGTATAAGTCTCACTCTAAAAGATTCTTAAGTTCAAGAAATGCAATTTATTTTGTTCATTGATGTACTAAAATATTCCGGATATCATTTTGGAAATCTGAAGTCGTTTGAACCATGATCGTAGCATCCATGACCGTTATTAAAAATCAAAGTATTCATGACTATTATTAAAATAATAAACAATGTTATTTTTGACGTTTTGTAAGCTTCATGACAGCTAATCCGTACACAATGGCAGTTTTAAGTGAAGAGGATCGAATTCTTATCAAATATTTTCGACACATTTGCGTATACCCGATTATTTTGTGTATTCTTTGGCGGCCTCAAGTAAAACATCTTCTCATCTAAAAACCATATCTTTGCGATATTCTCCCGAGAACGGAATCTTCGTAGTAATAGATTACATATTTCTAATCGTTTCTTCTTCACATTGGCACTAAGTTTTTGACAGTAAACTTTTTTAAAGACTTTAAATTGGCAATCATGTTTAATAATTCTTTGAACTGTAGAACGGTGGATTCTTGTTCTTTTCGCTATTTTTCTGGTACCTACAGATTCTTTAGGTGGTACATTTTCTATATTATTTCTTACCATGGTAATATTTCCTTGAGTTCTTGAAGTTTTTTTCCTTCCCCTTCCAAATTTTATTTTTATGGATCCATTATTTTCTCTAAGATGTCCTTAAAACTTGCCAACTGTTCCAACATACCAATTTTTTTCAGGAAACTCCTTTACAATTTTTCTTGCGCCGTAATTATGTGTTTGTCGAAAATATTTGATAAGAATTCGATCCTCTTCACTTAAAACTGCCATTGTGTACGGATTAGCTGTCATGAAGCTTACAAAACGTCAAAAATAATATTGTTTATTATTTTAATAATAGTCATGGATACTTTGATTTTGAATAACGGTCATGGATGCTGCGATCATGGTTCAAACGACTTCAAATTTCCAAAATGATATCCGGAATGTTTTAGTACATCAATGAACAAAATAAATTGCATTTCTTGAACTTAAGAATCTTTTAGAGTGAGCCTTATACTGAAGAAGTTTCGATAGTTAATCTACCAAAAAAACGTATTATCTGAATTATGAATAAATCCGTTTTCGTTTGCAACGAGCATAAGTGCACGTTTGTTGAAAAAAACCTGTCAATCCGGCCCTGTTCAAAATATTGTGATAAAAATTGCACATTTTACTAAGACGATTTCAGTTCATCATCACTCCAAAAATAAATTAAATCAGTGCAAAATCTAGAAAAATATTCACAATTAAAAAGTGTACTCCTTTAATTTGAGCCACAGTGTAGAGTGAAAAGAAAAGGAATTTCATTAATGTATTCCCTAATATTGGTGTTTTGTTACAGCCTTGAGAAAGACCCGATAAGGGTCGAAACGTCGGCAATTTTTTGAATTAAGAGCAATTGTTTTTTATTATCCTAAACCCACAAATACCTACCTACGTTGGAGTAAACATATTTTTGAATTCACAGTATAGATCAAGTTTTCACCAAGTATGGCATATTTTTATTAGCACATTTATGATTTTTTTGGAAAAATGTAGGCTCACATTATTATTAAGCAGAAATGTAAGTAATAAATAGCTGAAATTTAAAAGTCTGAAACAAGTTGTTTCCCTTCCTTGGTCAGATCGATCCCTTGACGCTTTTCGCCATATCATGGCTCATCAGTAAGGCTAAGATTCGACAAATAAAGAAAACCAGTCTACATTTAATAGTTAAAAGAGAAATTTAAATGGTTTCATTGAGATAAATAGGAAGAAAAAAATCACAAAGTCATGGTCTCAATCATGTAATAAAAACAACTAAGGTGACATGTTTCGCTCTTTACGGAGCATCATCAGACCTTCATTAAAACCAATAAATGAAATAACACATTAAAAACAAGACGAGTCCCATCTAATGGTACCATCTAATGGTACTCGTTTTGTTTTTAATGTGTTATTTCATTTATTGGTTTTAATGAAGGTCTGATGATGCTCCGTAAAGAGCGAAACATGTCACCTTAGTTGTTTTTATTACATGATTGAGACCATGACTTTGTGATTTTTGTCTTCCTATTTATGTTGTTACTTTGGTCTCTTTGAGAAAATGGACGACTTTTTCGTTTTATTGAGGTTTGGTTAAAATCAAACGGGCCAAAGTAACGATAGGTTAGAAAAAGGATAAGAAGTCCATTCATACGATTTTTTTATATTTGGCACATGGGTAGGAAATAAATAAGAATAAGCAATCACAGAAGAGTTTTGGACTTGCATTGTCTTTATTTCAACTGATAACCATCTCCAGTCGTCTTCAGTATTTAAAACAAATGAAGACAATGCAAGTCCAAACTTCTTCCGTTATTCAAGAAAGATCATTGTCTCCAAATTTTAAACAGACACAAGTATTTTTCAAGAACATTTTCATTATTCAAGAATTTTGGGAAAAAACTTTTTTCGGTTTTTTAACGTGTTGAACGTAAAATATATTTAAAAAAATGTTTTTACAAAAAAGGCAAAAAACAGATGTGTCTTGTAATCTAATGGCAAACAAAAACATAAAAGAACTATAAAAATATGCTCGTAATGATATCCACATAAAATAAAAATTGTTTCTTTTGGAACGAAATTTTGGACGTTTCGACGGACAACATCGTTGAATTAAAAAAAATTGTCGTTAATTTCTGGGCTATATAAATTTTAGCAGCAATAGTTTTTTTGCTAGCAATGAGCTTTACGTATCACTAAATCTAATATTCCTTTTATTCGGTTTCCATTAGATCCGCCACCTTCTGTAGTGGTTCCTTGTGATGATGGTTCTCATATTCCACAACCAAACCTTCATCGTTGGGTTTTAACGAATCACTGTCAATATGAAGCTTGATGTCTGTTGGAGCGGCTACCATCGAACCATGAGGACCTCGTACTAGATGAGCGACATTCATACCTAAAAAAATTAACTATTAAAAATATGAAGGACAATCCTTGATTGATGATAAGACTTGTCCAATACACTCTAAAAAATTAATTGGTCGCTTAAGCTATTTTTTTCTTGTATACCTAACAATAATCTTTAGAAACCCAATTGTTCATGCAAAATAGATTTGTTATTTATTTATTTACAATAAGAGTACACTACAGAATCATAGACTTTAAATGGTATCTAAAATAACAACATACATATAACTATACACCATAAAACAAATCACTGTCTCTTCAATGCCACAAGACCAATTCTAAAAATATCACAGTTTGGAAAATGTCTATTGTAGTTACTTAATATCCTGTTGATAAAAGCACTTCGACCATAATTTGTTCTGTGTGTCTGTTCAAAAAATAACTGGAGCTGCCTGGTTCTCCGGACTGGGACACGGAATGAAATTGATTGAAGTAACCACTCGCAGTTTATCTGGCTATTGAGTACTTTGTATAAAAAGACCAAAAGTGCTTTATTTCTCCGATGTTCAAGTGATTGAAGTGATTGTAGGCCACATAGGAGAAGTCTAGTTTCATACTTGATATGGAAAGTGCAATTTAAAAAGCAGATATTTTGTAAATTTATTCTGTACCCTCTCCAGTCTGTTAATGTGACATTGATAATGTGGGCTCCATATTACAGAACAATATTCCAAAATACTGCGCACCAAACAGTTGTAGAGGGCTGTCAGCGCCTTGATGTCAAAAATATGCTTTGTGTGTCGTTTTATGAAACTCAGCAGCCTAAAACTTTTGAGGATGATGTTGTCTATATGTACATTAAATGATAAATCACTATCAAAAATTACTCCCAGATCATTAAACTGCGATACAACTTCCAAATTAATACTATAGATATCACTCTGCGGGTTAGTACATTTAAAGAATCTTAAAACTTTGCACTTATTTACGTTAAGCTTTAGATAGTTTTTATCGCACCAGTCGACAAAACCGTCAAGGTCCTTTTCCAAATAATTGTGTCCTGGTGAGACAATGGAATAAAATTTAAGATAATCCGCATATATAAGACAGTGAGATGCCTCGAAGCATTGTATAACATCATTTATGAAAAGGATGAATAAAATGGGACCGATGTGTGAACCTTGCGGAACACCTGACGTTATTATAATTTCTTCAGAAATCGATCCGCACACAGTGACCGTTGAGTTCTTGAAGTAAGGTGGGATTCTATCCACTGGAGATATGTTCCGCAGACACCCATATTGGAAAGCTTTCTTATGAGCAGCTGGTGACAAACACTATCGAGGCCCTTGGCAAATCGGTGTAGATAACATCAACCTGTTTTCCTGCCTCCACTGATGACACTAAAGAATCGTGATACCTGGCTAAGTTGGTTGATGTTGAGCGGCCATTATAGAACCCATGTTGTTCAGATATGATGTAGTGTTTGTAGGTGTTAAAAAGTTCATCACTTACGATTGCCTCAAATGCTTTTGGTATAATAGATAATAAGGAAATCCCTCGATAATTTTCAATGTCACTTCAGTCGCCTGATTTAAAAATTGGAATCAAGTTGGAGAATTTTCAGATTTCGGGAGACTTTTGAAATAATGAGCATAACGGTAAAGCTAGAGACAAACTGCAATTTTTTAATAAAATTGGGTGAACTCCATCAGGGCCACTACTTTTAGATGTATCTAGGTTATTCAACTTATCGAAAACTTCCTCCTCTGTAAATATGATACCACAACTTTCGAGGGTGACTCTGCAAACACGAGGTCCAAAATTATATTCGTGTTGTTACGTACGCCGTTCATCTGATCGAGTTCTAAAAAACTCATTGAATCAAACAGAGTTTCTGCAGACGATGTAAGCCTTGAAGGAACTAGAGTATTATTTTCCAAATTCCATTTGATTGAGGGAAGATTAAAATCACCAAGTATCAGAAATTTGGAGTTATCAGACTTCTTTCTTAATGATTCACAGGTATTACAAAATGAAGTGTAGCAATCTTCATTGGAATTCGGTGGAAAATAAACACACCCTATGATAACATTGGTGTTCTTAAGTTTTATCCTTATCCAAACCTCTTCATATTGGATGTGAGCCGGGGTGTCAAGTAATGAGGCTTTAAAAGATTTGTGTTGCAAGAAGAACACCACCACCTCGTAGACAGTTCAATTCGGCATAATTTCTGTCACTACGAAATACTGTGTACTTATCATCAAAAAACTCAGATGTATGAATATCATTATTAAGCCATGTCTCACTGAGAGCTATAATTTCATAATCACGCGAGCGAGAGTTTCTGAGAAATTCGTCCAATTTAGTGCGAAGTCCTCTAACGTTTTGGTAATAGGTGATAATACAATCTCAGGATGTATTTCGACATCCTGAAGATAACAAAAAAATTTCGCAGTCTCATGATTTTTAATGTTATTTACAAGTTGGGTTGAACGTGGATTTTCGTTATTTGACCAGTTTAAAATTTCGCTACTAACGTTTAATACTAATCCCAGTTTGGCCCTTTGACTGATCTCTGCATGCCAGTTTCTGTCAATTAACTCTGTGAAGTTGTCTGCGTTAAGGAACAAAGTGTTTCTTCAGGTGAAGACGACTGGAGATACTTACCAGTTGAAACGTAGTGATTCAAAACCAATAAAGACAATGAAAGTCCAAAACTCTACTGCCGTTCAAGGATAGTGTAACTGTGCTGCGCACACCGCCATATCATTACAAACTAAATTCTATAAAACTTATATGGGCGCAAGTGAAAGGATTTATAGCAAGACACAACACGATATTCAAAATGAAAGACGTTAAGCTACTGTTTGATCAAGCCATTAAGGAAGTGACACCCAGAGTACTGGCGAAAAGCAGTCCATCATGTCATTAAAGAAGAGGAGAAAATTTGAGATCTTGACCACCTGATCGATCGGACCGTCGACCTGTTAATTTAACGTTAAGAGGAGACGATAGTTCCTCAGATGATGAAGAATATTATGATTTTTTATAATTTAATATCTGCATAATGTATTTTTTTGTCATTATTTACCGAGGTGTTTTTTCGTTATCATCATTTACCTAATCAAAGAAATATCATTTTTTTGTTTAAAAAATGATTTAAGTAATGACAATTTGTCAGATTACTAATAAACGAAATATTCACCCAAGTGCTGTTCTTCCCCCAAGTGATGATGGTGACCAGATTGCGTAGTACTCTCCTCAGTACCGTGATGGCCATGATGATGGTGTCCGTGATGACCAGATTTATGTTCTGTTGATTTTTTCGTATTTGTATCCACTACGTCATTCGGATGAGGAGCAATCCCCATGCCAATGTGAGCTCCTAAAATATATACTAATGATTTTAGAAACTTAAAATTACAGTATTAATTAAGATTGGAACTCTGTTGCACAGAATATAATTTTGAATGCATTTAGTTGATCAAAATTTCTCTCAAAGTGTTATTACGAATATAGAATGTAGAAGAGGGTTAGAAATATTTACTAACCGAAACATTGTGGTCGCTAGGGTGGTCCTTAGTGTATAGTACAAAAATTTAATTTTAAATTTTTAAACGTCTTACCCCTGTATTTTTTTCTTTTGGGTAATGGGAGAAAACTAAAGTAATTCATTTAACTCTAACCCATGCCCCAAAGGGGTCAAAAATTTTGAAAAAAAAAATCATTATAATGTATTATAAATATTTATAAATCTAAATAATAAAACAACAGATTAAGCTAAAAATTAAAATGTTAATTTCATATTATAAAGTAGGTTGAAATAAACTATTTTAACATTAAAATGGCCTAATACTTACCACTTACCTTGTTTTACCAAAGTTATGGACAATTTAGAAAACAAAAGAAAATTGATCTAAGGGGCCATTTTTAAAACAAATAATGTGTGATATTATTAAAAAGAGAATTTTTTATAAAATTTAAGGTTAGTATAAAAATGGTGGGTTTCCATTTGAAATTTTAAAGTTTACCTCACTTCCGGTGAAACCGGAACTGGTTTTAAAGGTTTGAATTGACCGAAAATTGGCAACTTACACACTTATTTACTTCATGGCCATGTGTGGCACTAAGGTCCAATTGTTCAATTACGACTTAGTTGAGCTTTTGTCAGCGTTGAACCAAGCTCAAACTTCATTTTGACAACCATTTTAAATTCTTGTTGGTTGTCAAAATAAAGTATGAGCTTGGTACAACGTTGAACTCAGCTTAAGCCGTAATTGTACATTGTACAACCAGATTTAAGGCCCGGTTGTACAATTAGGACTTAAGCTTAGTTCAACGTTGAACCAAGCCCAAGCTTCATTTTGACAACATCTTTGGATTGTTGTTGGTTGTCAAAATGAAGTTGGAGCTTGGTTCAACGTTGAACTAAACTTAAGTCATAATTGTACAACCGGATCTTAGAATTTTAATTTTAGCAAGACATTTTCCGTGGATAAAGTTCGACGGGCGATAAAAGCCGTAACCCGGCTGTTCATATTATTTTCTTTTATATCTAATGGATTATTTAAATAAAAAGACAGAACAGAAAACAGTGACGGGTCTTTCATAAGGTTATTTGGTGGATGACCCCCTCGAGAATGCTCTCCTCATGTAACTTAACATTTATAAAGTTTAAAATCCATTTAAGCAGCCAAACTTTGTATATTTCGTTTACTATTACTAATTTAATTACTAGTACTTAAGATATTCCTCATAATCCACGCACTGCTAAATAAGTAATCTATTTATAAAGGTAAGGATGACGAATTCGGTTCTCAAATTTCATTATTATTTCTCTAGAACAGCGTTTCTATTGACTTCTGAACTAAACTGCTGGACAATTGCTTTCGAGCAAGAAAAATGTCGCCTAAATTTAACAGTTAATATTTTTTGAACCAGATATGATATCGACCTACGGTTTTGAATGGTTGATAGATTTATCCCTTGGGAAACAATTGTCAATATTGGATTTTCTTTAACTGTTAATTTTATATATAGGGTGTTAAAGAAGACGATGATTTTTGCTCCAATTTTAATGGCGTGTAACTTTCACAATAATATTTTTAAATTTTATCACTCTACGTCAATTGAATCACTGGGTTATAGTAAAGAAATCAATTTGTCAAAATTTTGATATCTGCTATATTTTAAGAAATACCGATTTTTTTGGAAAACCTTGCTTTATTTTGCGAATGATTATTATACCTTATGAAAAGCTTGATTATGTTCAGTAACAATAGTTGTAACTAAATGTTGTGATGTACAGTGCCGTAGTTATAAACACCTAATATGTCTATGGTTTATGAATCTCACAATTTTTCACGATTGTTTTATATTGGAAAGTACTCGCCCCTAAATTAGGTGAATTTTTTCTTATTTTTTAGTTTTTCATATCGCACTACAAGTATATTATACAGTGTGTTTACAAAATTTTAACAAAGATCATTTTTTTAATTTAATTTTTGGAAAAAATGTATTTATTAATTTCTAACTTTCTAACACTATACCTACTCAAGTATTTATAAGTACGCCACTGTACATCATAACATTTAGTTACAACTATTGTTACTGAACATAATCAAGCTTTTCATAAGGTATAATAGTCACTCGCAAAGTTTGCACGATACAACGCACAGTGAGATCTAGCTACCAATAAGTTAAAATAAAGCAAGGTTTTCCAAAAAAATCGGTATTTCTTAAAATATAGCAGATATCAAAAATTTGACAAATAACATTCTTTGCTATGAACCAGTGATTCAATTGACGTAGAGTGATAAAATTTAAAAATATTATTGTGAAAGTTACACGTCATTAAAATTGAAGCAAAAACCATCGTCTTCTTTAACACCCTGTATATAAAATTTTCTGACAGTTAAAGAAAATCCAACATTGACAATAATTGTTTCCCAAGGGATGAATCTATCAATTATTCAAAACCATAGGTCGATATCATATCTGGTTCAGAAAATATTAACTGTTAAATTTAGGCGAAATTTTTCTTGCTCGAAAGCAATTGTCCAGCAGTTTAGTAAAGATACTAGACAACTAAAAAATATGACCAACTGATATTTGGTGGTTTCCTTCATTAAATATAAGTAATAGCTGTTATACATAAATATCTTAATCTAACTAGAATAAACCTATTTAGAATGTTTCGGTCGCTTAAAATTGAAACGTAAATCACTTCACTGTTAAAATTTGGCAATATAGAGCCTTAAAAACTAAGCGCCCCTTAATTAACAAACAGATACGTAAAGTAGGTTATTATAGATCAAATAGGAGCAGTTTCCAGTATTTGGTTTTATGTTTTCCAAAATTATTTTGTGAAAAACGAAACCCTAAAATTGGCTCCTGTCAAAATATGATGCAGTCACGTCTATATTAGTCGAACACAAATGATGCATGAGTTATTGCAAAACTTTCAACTCATTATTACTTCAAGTCAAAAAAATTACTTTCTGTATAGGCTTAGTAATATTTTAACGTCCGGCCGAACACAAATGTAGTCTTTTAAGGAACTTTCAAAAATGAGTCATAGTGCGACGTCTATGTGACTACTTTTAGCATCACAGATACTACCTCGGCCTTTATGATCAGATTACTACGTTTAAACGACGTAAAAATCAATGACTATTCACGACCTCAATTCGAAAGAAACTCGGTGACATCTACACAACGTAGTTTAGCCGGTAAATACTAACTAGACGTCTTAAGTGACTGTATTGAACCTACCCTTACGTCAGATTTATTTCATATTTAGTCGTAAGTTCCGAGAATGCTAGTTAGGAATTAGTAAACGCGGTGTATATCTTTACATTTTGTATTTTTATTTGATTCATATGACCCCATTGTAAAATTGATATAAATCATAAAGAGATATATTCGGTATGTAAAAAAAGATATATTCTGTGCATGTAACAGAGAAATTGGTATCCTCGTATGATATTAGTGAATCCTAATATCGGCACTCGGCACCTAGAGAGAGGGGCGCCGATAACCTCTGGGGGAGTTAAAAGGATAATTAAACTGGTGCAAGCGTGGTTCGGATTCCACGCTAAGCTGTAGGTTCCATCTAGCTGACATTACCCAGATGATAGGGGATACAATGGACCTTATAGGCCTAAGTATACTGGCTCATCCCCCAACCTCAGCAAAAAAAAATCGTTACCTTTGTGGTGAGTAGACGTTCCTTCCAACCCAAAACTCTTAGGTAATCCTTCTAAATCTTTGTTTATTTTTTCGTTCTTCTTCTGGATATCATTGATACTTTTCTCCAAATCCTCTAATTCTGCATTCTATAAATAAAAAATGTAATAACGGATATCATACACACAATCACACATATTAAGTTTTTCAAAAAATTTTATATAATCGAGGCCAACATACATCTAATATGACATGGCCCATTTATTTAGGGTTAGAAATAATTGGCTAATGGTCAGCTTAAAAGTACAAATTTTGTATTAAGCCTACGTTTCGACCTCTATGAGGTCATCCTCAGGGCAATACAGTTATGAACTCCTGTGTTACAAATAAATTTCCTAGGTACCTACATTGTTGAATGACTAATCATAGGGCTGCTTATTCATGTTACTGTTGTTTTATTTAAAAACAGTAGACCCCAGTAAAGGCCGTCTTGCGAATGTGCACACACACACTTTAGAGAATCGCCCATATATCGGGTGTTCCAGTATAAGATGCTGATCCTTAACGGTGTGAATCCTTAGGTGATTTTAAGAAAAAAAGTTCAAATTAACATATATCCTTAACCTATCAACTTTCGAACTACAGGGCGTTAAAGTTTAAAGAAAAAAATCGTTTTTTTATCATAACTTTATCAACTTTCTTTATATTTTTATGAATTTTTCACACATATCCTCTAAGCATCAATAGTCGGAGTTTATGTCTTAATCTAGATAAGTGTGTGTCGATTACGTTCACCAGAAACAAGAATGTGCATAATTTTCGTTATTCGATTAATAATAGTGATCTTAAGTCGGTAAGTGAAATACGTGATTTGAGTGTTATAATGGACACTAAGTTAATTTTTAGCTCTCACATTGAGCAGGTTGTTAATAAGTGTAACCGCTTCTTAGGATTTATTATAAGAAACAGTTTAAATTTTCAAAATCCTCAAACAATTCTAAATTTGTACTACGCGTTTATATTTTGTAAACTTAATTTTGCATCAGTTGTTTGGAGTTCTCAGTGCGCGATTTATCTGCGGAGGCTGGAAAGTATTCAAAATAAATGTTTACGGTTCTTATCACGTAAGACGGATGTACTTATAGTAAATAGCAATTATAAACCTATTATGGAAAAGTTTTCAGTAGTAACGCTTGCTGGAAGACGGACAATTTCTGATCTTGTTATGATTTATAAGCTTATTGATTCGCCAATACTTAGATCAAAGCTAAGCTTTAATGTACCGGTTAGGGACCTAAGGCTTCAAAATACATTTAACATTCCACTTCGAAATACGAATTCAGGTCAAAATTCTCCTATCTATAGAGCGACACGTACCTATTTCTTGAGTATGGAAATGTTCGATATGTCTATAGTTAGACTTAAAAAACTTGTCAGATCATTGTTGTAAAATTTTTTTTTGTTTTTAATTTTAATTTTTGTAAGGTTTTATATTTATATTTTTGTTTGTATAATTAAAACATTTAATTTCCCCTAGCTAATACCACAACGTGGATGCTTTATTGGACTTAGTGTCTGTTGTATCCCTACTTGTTAATAAATAAATAAATAAATAGCCATTTTTTGGTGTAGGAAAATTTTAAAAAATTTTAACCAGTGGCGTCCTGAAAGGGTTTGGACTAGACATTTTGGAAAACATTATGTACGCCACTGCTTTTTCTCAAGATAACTTTTCTTCCTAAAATCACCTAAGGATTCACACCGTTAAGGATCAGATTCTTTATCACAACCCTAAATTGTAAAAGTTAGTTTTCATTATTTTACTAATTTGTATATCCCGATATCAAATAGGTGATAAAATGTTCTTAATTACCTTATTATCTCCTTCGTCACTTTGGTATTCTTCGAACCATTTCTTTAGTTTATTCTTCAGCTTTACGTCGTTTTCAAAGTGTTGTTTGTTTTGGGAGTTTTGAGCGTCAAACAAATCTGAAAATTGGTATCACATGAGTTTCAGAAGTATTTGATAAGAATTAATAAAATAGAAAGAAAGTTTTAGCGACAGGCGGACAAAGTAGTGCTATCTTTTGCATTAACGTACACAGGAACGCCAAAGGTAGTGGGTTCCCTAGGACACAGGTAGACAATGACGTCCTTATTAGGACTTATCAGAAAGCCATAACCTGTAAGCAATTCCCAATACAGGGAAAATATGCTTTTAAGATATTTTTAAGAATAAATATATGATGAAAACCTAGTTTAGTGTCCGTATAAGTCTGCCGCTAAAACTGTCTTTCTATTTAACTTATACACACTACATATACACTAAACTCCACTACAGAATTAATAAAGTTTTGTAATAATATTGCTATTTTTTCTGTGTTCAAAAATGAAATAACAATAGTTATTTACGATATAAGTGTTGTAAAGATTCATATTACAACACGAGATGTCAAAGTTGTGAAACGAGGCGTCAGCCGAGTTTAATAAAACATCGAGTGTAGTAATATGAATTTACAACAAGAATATTGTACAAAATTTTATCTACTTTCATCTATGAATAAAAATATTTGGCAAAAAGCATTTTTAAAAATAAAAATGCACCTGTAAAAATGCACCTGCTATTAAGTTTACTAATCAAGTTTTTTATGTTACCTTTCGCATAGTTACTGTTTCGCATGGTTAGTGTCGAAACTTTGTCAAACAAATTCAAAAATATAAAAATTGTTTTTCAAAATGAGCGATTCTGATGGAAGTTTACCCTCTGATATAGAAGCAGCGGCAAACGAAGCGATCTCAAGTTTAGTTCCGACAAAATCCTAGGCGCGGTATGAGTTGGAGTATCAGAAGTTTGAAGATTGGTGCAAAGCTAACAAAATAAAGGAGGTATCTGAGAAAATCCTTTTGGATTATTTTTCCGTAAAGCAACGCTCCCAGAAACCATCTACACTATGAACTCACTACTCAATGTTGAGAACTATGATTTCAGTCAAGAAAAATCAAGATATAAGCAGATTTTCTCAACTAATCGCATTTTTGAAAAGAAGTTCAGACTGTTACGAGGCCAAAAAGTCCAAAGTTTTCACAAAGGAAGACGTATGTAAGTTTCTTAGTACTGCAGATGATGAAACATATTTTAAGTTAATATTGGATCGTATTGAACACAATGATTTGTATATAAAAATTGTGATTCCATTCTCGAAAACCAAAATTATGCGAGAATTTGTTATAACAGAAGGAAATGTGACCGGTGTCAACTGTTTAAGTATTTTTCGAAAGTATGCTAAACTTCGTCTACTGAATGCAACTCACAGGCGATTTTTTGTATTCTATGGAAAAGGAAAATGCACCTCCCAGCCTGTCGGAATTAATAGTTTTGGAAGTATACCAAAAAAGATTGCAACAAAACTTGGATTGAATAATCCCGAAGGATACAGTGGATTCTTTTAGGAGGTTCTTAGCCACCATTCTAGTTGATGGTGGTGCAGATATGCAGATGTTAAAGCGTCATGGGGACTGGAAATGCTCTTCTACGGCCGAAGGCTACGTTGAGAATTCTTTAGAAAATAAGAAACAAATAGCAAAGAAGATCATGGGATCAGACACGGATTTAATGATTGGAAATTCGAACGTAAAGGGCTCCATCACATCCACTTCTGGTATACAAATATCTAACTGTAAAAAGTGTATTATTCATGTTTATAATAAACCTTAAGTGTTATATTTTAATTAATAATTGGTAATTAATTTTATAATTGTTAATAATAAATCAGGCTTCTAAAAAGTGTGGTTTTATTTAACAGCAAAATTTTAATAAAACCGTTTTTTTCAATACAGCACTAGTGCTGTAAAGGTATCTATTACTTACAAAACGATTTACAGAACTGTAAAATTATATTATATATTAGATAAAATTATAAAAATCTGAGGTGCCGTTTTGGCAATTATTATGGTTTTACTGATAATTTGAAGACTTGGAAGTATTTTGATTTTGGGATTAAATAGGTATGGTTTAGTAATGTAAATATGGAAAAAATTAGAATTTTCAGATGTACCGTTTTGGCAGCTTTGGTGATTTTACTGATATTGTATAGATATTTCCTCCTGGAACTATATTAATAATAATCATTGCCAATAGCCATTGTATAGAATTAATTTTACATATCTTGTGTTAAGGCCCTAATGGTTTTATACGTCTAGCACCGTTATTAATTGAGATATTTAAAATATTTCTTCGCTAGCTGATAGGTATACTCATCTTATACCCGCTTGCCAAATTCCCCCTTTCCACCTTTAGCCATAAGGGCCCTAATCGCAAAAAACTATATCTCTCGAACCAGCTAGCCGGTCGACTTCGGGTTTCCTCTAAACGACTTATGACGTCACCCTGAACACGACCCACGTGTTAGATTTCAATTTTAACATTTGACAAGTGACAGGCGAGCTTGACATATCTTAATTGACAGGTGACAGCCGCCATCTTTTCCTAAACATAATATGACGTCATCCTAAACACGTGGCATATAATGAATACTATTGCCCAAGTAGTTAACGCCCAAGTAGCTAATGCCAAAGTAGCTAACGCCCAAGTAGCTAACGCCCAACAGTGCGACATCTGACATATGACAGATGACAGATGACAGATGACACACGCCTGCGCACTGTCTGGGCATGCGCAGAAGGGACCGCAGGAATTGGCGCAGAAGGAATCAACTCCCTCTACTCATATTACTAAATGAAAGTAGATAAAATAAAATTAAGAACTTTAAGTAAAACTGTAATAGGCCACTTGTATAGGTTCAGTTTAAACTACGAGTTCGGTAACGTAACTGTTGCTTGAGAACCCCTTTTTAATTATTGTAATGTCTTTATGACAAGCGGTGTCAGTACAAATTTCGCTTGTTGTTCTGCTTGATTCCTAAATACGGCGAAAAATGAAGAGTGGCGACGAACTTGAACTGGGGACTTCGCCAGACCTTAAGGATACAATCTTAGCTATGGTAGGGCAAACCTGGGCAATTCCTCAGTGCCCCGGACCAACCGGAGGTCCCGGCGGCCGCGAAATATTAAGGAAATATCAATAATTCCACAAAACCCATTGGAACGAGAGTAAGAATATAATGGCAGAAAAATGTATATTTATTTAAATACTACTATTTTTTCCAAGTTGGGCTCAAAAACAAAAGTAACTTATGCAGGGTGTTTCATAATTGAATGCTTATGCGAAAGGGCCATAATATTTGGACGATTTTAAGGAAAGTTAATAATAAGAGATACCTAGAAATAATAAGAAATCAAATCAACGTTATAAGGAAGTCACCTGTAAAGACAAAATTACAGGGGATCCCGCTAAGCACTCGTGTTTAAAGTTAAACTAAATATAATATCATTATACTGGCCCAGGGACCTTACTTTCTCTTTTCCAAAAATCATTCAATGTTTCCGGAGGCTTGAAAATTCTCTAACCTCGTTCCTGTCTTTATAACTCGTGGGATATCCTTAATTTCATTCATTCCGAAACTTTTTGAATCTATTATTACTAAATATTTAACTAGAGTGTTTTACACTGGCAAAATGTCATAGCAACGGCCGGTCTTCTACTGGCAAAATTACTACCTGCACCTACCTGGACAAAATTCACATGTGATTTTTGCCGCGGCAAAATTTTAATTTTTGATTGAAAGAAGTTTTGTTACCATGGTTCTGTTAATTATTTAAAATGTCATTGTATTATTTCTTGTTAACAAACGTCAAATTATTTTAGTTCAAAAATGAGTGTTTCTGAAGAAAAAAACAGATTTGGAATACAATCCATTACAGAAATTAAAAAGGCAGTGTCGGAGAATATACCTCCAAATACGCGTATCTCCAAAACTTCCATTTGGCGACAGTTTTCGCAGTTCTTATTGATAAGAGATTATAAGCTTGAAAAGCATACTCCAGCCGAAGAATTAGCAAAAATTATGGAAGATTATGCTTACAACATGAAAAAACTAAATGGAGAGGACTACAAAGAGTCAAGTATCAAAAGCATATGGAATACCACGGCGCAGATGCTACAAGAAAAGTATTATCAAGAATTTAATATAAAAATAGACCCATTTACCGACATTCTTTTTAAATCAGCCCGTTTGGCAAAGGACTTAAAACGAAAACAACTTCAAGGTAACCAAGAAAAAAGAAAAACAAGTTCGAAAGCCCTTACAACACAAGAATTATTGGAAATGATAAAAATTCATGATGAAGACACCCCAGACGGCCTACAGAAAAAAATATTTCACTTATTTTCTTTTGAACTTGCGTGGCGAGGCAACGAAGCAGTGAACTGCAAAGTACATTATTTCCACCAAGAATTAGACCTAAATGAAGAATTTACGGGACGTATCGAATACAATCCCATATTTTCAAAGACTACACAAGGAGGTGCAAAAGCCTTGGCCAGTAGCAAATGGTTGGTAAAAAACAACACTAACAAAGATCTTTGTCCTATTCGTCTAATTTTAAAATTATTTGAAAAAAGAAATACCAATCCAGAAATTACAAGTGACAGGCTCTTTTTGACAGTTCATCCAAATTGGAAAAAAGGAATTTGGTACAAAAACATGCCTATTGGAATAAACAGCATGTCGAAATGGACCAAAATCTCAGCAGAAAAAATCGGCGTAAATACCAAAAAATTTAAAGTAACAAACCATTCACATCGCTCTTCCACTATTTCTGCCCTTGCAAAAAATGGCGTTGGTGAGCAAGAAATTATCAAATTAACAGGACATTCCCACGCCAATTCTTTGAAGCCTTATTTGCAGTTAGACTCTGAACATCATTTAAAATTAATTGCAAACTTAAGAGAAAAAGCACCAGATCAAGTAATATCATCAAATCAAAATCAATCAAATAATGCACAAACGTTTAATTATCACAACTGTAACTTTTACATCAATAAATAAGTAATTTTTTTGTTTTATTCTTAAATAAAAGTTTTCTAATTTTATTGTTCTTTGTCTTTTTTCTAGTTAAATAGTCATGTCGAATACCACTCGAGAAAAAATTGTGTAAGCAAAATTGTTCTCAAGGATTTATTTAAATTTGTTGCTTTTAAGCAATTTCGCTCATGACATTTTCGACAAAATCACTCGCCTGACGGCTCGTGATTTTGTCAAAAATGTCATTCGCGAAATTGCCAAGCAACAAACTTTCATACCTTTCGAAAATTTTGCCGACAAAATTTTATCTCTTGTGATATTATATATGACAAAATCTTTTCAACCTACAAAAATCACATCATGGTTCAACAACATGGCTTCTTCAGAGGATGCTCAACTGCGATAAACTGGTCAGTTTTTCAGAACTTCTTAGTCTCTTCTATTGAAGCTGGTCATCAGGTTGACGTTATATACTGCCGAGGGCGTTTGACAGTGTCTGTCATACACTGCTTCTGAATAAGCTGTCTGATATTGGAATCGGAGGGAATTATCTCAAGTGGATCCGTTCATATCTACTTCACCGCGCTAATACGTTACCGTATGTGGTTCAGTCTCCAGGGAATTTCTTGTGACGTCTGATGGTGTTCCTCAGGGCTTACATATCGGTCCTATTTTATTCTTACTTTTTATAAACGACGTAATTACTTGCTTTGATGCGTCCGAGTGTCTAGTTTACGCTGATGACTTAAATTTTTACACCAGAATTTCTCCTAATGCAAACTACTTGCGGTCTGATCTGAACAGGTTGGTTACCTGGTGTAAAGCTAACCTTTTACAACTTAATGTGAGCAAGTGTAAGGTCCTCCGCCTTTATAAATGCAACTCTTCGACAAACCATACCTGATATTAAGAACACTAACCTGGAGATTGTCTCTCACTTTAACGATCTTGGTGTAGTCTTTGATGAAGATCTTACATTCAATCTAGACAACGCCATTTTGAAGAGTTTTAGATTGCTTGGTTTTGTGAAACGAAACACCAAACAAATTTACGATACAAAGGCACTTAACGCTCTATATGGCGGAGTAGTTCGATCTCTGCTTGAATACTGTTCTGTTAATATTTTTAAATATTTCAAACTCAGGTTTCTTTACCAAAACATATCATATGAAACAAGACTTGTCTTTTGTGGCATGCAGAGCCTAGAATGCCGATGCAGAAAATCATTGCTAATCTTCTTATACAAACTTATGAATGGCACATTTTGCTGTAATGCCCTGCTTGAATCTGTGTTTTTTTTTTGGTTCTACCAAGGCGCACGAGGCAGATGCAACTTTTCTTCGAAGTAACTCATCGAACCAACTATCGACAAAATGCCTTCATTTCAAGATTACTGCGGAATTATAATAGTTATTTTCCAGATTGCGATCTATTTAGGATGAGCCTTTATTCCATAAAAAAACTATTATGACTTGTAATACTTTAATTTAATTTAATCTGTTTTAAATCGATTATTCTGTTGTTTGTTTTATACTATGTATTGTTTTTTTTCTGCTGTGGCTAATAACTGTATCTTAGATTTAGATGTACCAATTGGAATGTTGTATTTCGTAGTGTATTTAAGGATAAATAAATAAATTATATTTTGATAACATATTAGTTTTATAGAGTTTAATTTGTTTGCATTTACCAAGCTACAGTTTTGGACATTTTTGGTACAAAAAAAAATCGAGATTCTAATCATAAAATCTCTCTTTTACCCCATCTACTTCTTCGTACTGGCGCGCTTGCAATGAACAACGCATGTACGATATGTTTACACAAGTTTGTTGGAAAGTAAAAGTCGAAACCCAACCTACCTGGATGTATATAATCTTCGTTCGATTTATTTAAATTCTCTAGGTCTATAAATAGATGCCGAGGCAACTCTAGAGTGTTCGTATCGTTTATGGCACAATCTTCCGTACGGATTTTGTCACAGCTCTGGCAGGAACAGTTCATGATGATTTGTACTCTTTTTTGGAGAATTTTCGGGCCTTCGATGTTATTATTGTCAGCTTGTAAGTTTACCTAAAAAAAGATTTTAATTTAAGGGGTAAGTGAAATTTTTCTACAAGTATTAAATTAACGTTTGTTGTACTGTTATGAATATTTTTGAAAAGTGGTTATGAGGTAATAATAGTTATTTACGATATAAGTGTTGTAAACGTTCATATTACAACACGAGATGTTAAAGTTGTCAAACGAGGCGTCAGCTGAGTCAGTTTAATAAAACATCGAGTTTTTTATGTTACCTTTCGCATAGTTACTGTTTCGCATGGTTACTGTCGAAACTTTGTCAAACAAATTCAAAAATATAAAAAGCGTTTTTCAAATTGAGCGATTCTGATGGAAGTTTACCCTCTGATATAGAAGCAGCGGCAAACGAAGCGATGTCAAGTTTAGTTCCGACAAAATCCAAGGCGCGGTATGAGTTGGAGTATCAGAAGTTTGAAGATTGGTGCAAAGCTAACAAAATAAAGGAGGTGTCTGAGAAAATCCTTTTGGGTTATTTTTCGGTAAAGCAACGCTCCCAGAAACCATCTACACTATGGACTCACTACTCAATGTTGAGAACTATGATTTCAGTCAAGAAAAATCAAGATATAAGCAGATTTTTTCAACTAATCGCATTTTTGAAAAGAAGTTCAGAGGGTTACAAGGCCAAAAAGTCCAAAGTTTTCACAAAGGAAGACGTATGTAAGTTTCTTAGTACTGCAGATGATGAAACATATTTACTTATGAAGGTTGTTATGATAATCGGCATTTTTGGGGCTTGTCGGCGCGAAGAACTAGTTAAGTTAATGTTGGATCATATTAAACACAATGATTTGTATATAAAAATTGTGATTCCATTCTCGAAAACCAAAATTATGCGAGAATTTGTTATAACAGAAGGAAATGTGACAGGTGTCAACTGTTTAAGTATTTTTCGAAAGTATGCTAAACTTCGTCCTCTTAATGCAACTCACAGGCGGTTTTTTGTATTCTATGGAAAAGGAAAATGCACCTCCCAGCCTGTCGGAATTAATAGTTTTGGAAGTATACCAAAAATGATTGCAACAAAACTTGGATTGTATAATCCCGAAGGATACAGTGGACATTGTTTTAGGAGGTCCTCAGCCACCGTTCTAGTTGATGGTGATGCAGATGTTAAAGCGTCATAGGGGCTGGAAATCCTCTTCTACGGCAGAAGGCTACGTTGAGAATTCTTTAGAAAATAACAAATGAACTGTGAGGTCATCCTTGTTTCTGATTCTAGGTGTTCATCAGTAATCTGGCTTGGCAATGTGACACGTTCGATGTCCAGTTATCATATTGATCCTCTAGACTCCTTAGCTCATTGTTGTCGGTGATTTATTCGACACATAGGTAGGCTTGGCTGCTCCTGAGTTCTAGTTAAGGCTGATGAAGCCTTCTCTTTCGATCAAATATAGTATTATTATTTCATATATTTTAGCAGGGCCTGTCGACATGTTAAGCACCGGTTCCCGCAGATCACCGAAGTTAAGCTGTGTCGAGCGCGGTTAGTACTTGGGCGGGTGACCGCTTGGGAACACGGCGTGCTCTTGCCTCAGGGAAGAGTGTAAAATGAATCGACACCTAGCCATTCTATTCACGCCGGACAGGCCGGATGAGATCGGATATCTCGTAGAATGAAGGGGCCGTTTCACACTCCCCAGTCGGTAGATCACATTTGTGGTCGATGACCGGTTCAAGATGGCCTACGTAGTCGGTCATATATTTAATCAATTAAGTGGCGCGTAGTTATTAACGCTCTATATTGCCTAATTTTAACAGTAAAGTGTCTTGCGTTTTAATTTTAAAAGCGACTGAAACATTCAACATAAGTTTATACTAGTACTATAAAAGCGCGACACATACTTTGAAGGTTGGAGATCATAATGTTTCTTGAATGGTAAAATTGTTTTGGTCTTGCATTGCAACTTTGTGATTTAAAACAAATAAAGACAATACAAGTCCAAAACTCATCACTTTGTAAAAACACAGAATATCTTACTAGTCAGGTGGAAGCAAACATTTAAGAAAGCATGAAAAATAAATTTTCAAACCACCTGAAAGTGCCTTATACTATAAGGTTGTATTATTTGTATTATGTGTAATGTGTATTATTTATATATTATGTATATTATATTATGTATGTTGTTAGATAATAAAATACAAATCTGATTGCATGGTTCTACCAAGAAATGAAAACTCTACATTGGTAGGATGTCACCACCTGCAGACCGGTTTCGAACTCTTTTGTTCTCGTCAGGGTAGGTGTTCATACCTAACCAAATGAAAGTTTTAAAACCTAATGCCAATAATATCAACCTTCTTCAGTCGTATATATAGGAAGGTTGATATTATATGCATTAGGTTTTAAAACTTTCATTTGGTTAGGTATGAACACCTACCCTGACGAGAACAAAAGAGTTCGAAACCGGTCTGCAGGTGGTGACATCCTACCAATGTAAAGATTTCATTTCTTGGTAGAACCATGCAATACGATTTGTATTTTATTATCTAACAGTGTTAGACAAAATACAACCTTATAGTATAAGGCATTTTCAGGTGGTTTGAAAACTTATTTTTCATGCTTTCTTAAACTTTATTACAGGTTGAACACATTTATACAGGGTTGTATATAAGTTGATACTTCTTTTTTAGCTATGTATAGAATGCATTAAAAGAAACAACATTTTCAAATACCTTTTATCAAAAAAGTTAAAGATAGGCGAGTAACAGAAGTAAAAAATCTAAGTGCGGTCCTGGCCATCAAAACGTAGCTTGCTATACTTTATGTTGTTTCTTATCTCTTATTAGTCATGCAATTTACGGGTCGGTGGTGAGTTTGGCAATACGCTGCGGTGTGTTTTTCTGAAGCAAGTTAATTTTAAATTGGTGACAGGTGAAAATAGTAAAATTTGAAAACAATGAAGTAGTATATATAGTGTTAATTTACGGTGAGTGTCGTCAAAGCGCGGCTGCTGCTTCGAGATTAGACGCTTTCCCTTGTGGGCTCATCCTACACCCAGATGTTTTCTTAATGTTATTCAACGGGCAAGCTAGGCAGGACCGTATTTGATCCATAGTGTAATAAATTAATGAAGGTAAGTACCTTATTTTTGATTTTTTTTTAAAGGTATTTGAAAATGTTTATTTTAATGTCTTTTATACACAGCTAAAAGAGAAATATCAACTTAGGAATTACCCTGTAGATAGTTTTCCCCGAAAAGAATCAGAAAGAAACATAATTTATTGACAAAGCTTTCAGTTTGACGCAAAAATAAGATGTTTATTGGATAATTATTTTTATATAATGGTAAAAACCTAAATAAAGTTGTTGGGGCGATAACTTTATCTTAGAAATAGCGAAATCGATTCAATAAGTCGAATGTTGAGAAACTGGACATAAATTAAAGTAAATGCTTCCTCGGACTTACATGATAGCACTCTATCTCAGAAGGCTGACAGCTATCACAGTACGGTCCGATGAGCTCTCCTGGCTCAGCAGGTTCACTTTTTGGGATACTGTAGCTGAAACAGGCCCCTACACAGACATTGTTTTGAATGGTAACAGGTTCGTAGCCTGGTGAGGCTACCACTTGTTGTATGGGTGTGGTTTGGCACCAGGAATGCTTTTCTGGATACAATACTATATTGTGGACCTAAAACAAAAATCAATTACTTGGGTATTTTGGGGAAATAAAGATGTAGAGAGATTGTCAAATATGGTTTATCTGGTTATTAACTAAAAGGGAATTGTCAACAGTAATATATCGGTAATACCGCTGTTTTTTACAAGAAATCGATTTTCTAATAATTTTCACGAAATATAATTTTTACTTATAATCTGATAAGATCCCGAGAGCTTTAGCTCGAGGGTCTTATCTTTGATTATAAGTAAAAATTATATTGAGTGAAAATTTTCTTAGAAAATCTAGTTTCGAGTAAAAAACAACGGTATGAAGATAAGACGCCGCTTCTAGAGGTGTATTTTATTGGATAATTTACTGAACCCGAAATACAAGCCCTTTGTGGTAAAGGAAAATATGCAAACACATCATTATGATTTACTTTTAAGTTTATAAACGTGCCACAACTAACAATTAATTAAAAATCCAAGACTAAATCAGACGCGTGGAACGTCAAAAATCGCTTATTTTCATCACGGTTGCCATAAAAACGCCAAGATTTCTTAAGCTCACGTCAAAGCAAAGCACACTCGGTTTAATCTTGCATACATTTTGTCATAAAACATTTCTTTAAAAATGTCAAAATTAAGTTAAGTTTATGCCCTAAAATCACCTCAAATACTGTTGTGTGTCACTTTTATTTTATAGGGGTTATAATATTTATTTATTAAACTTGATTTTTTAAAGTAAATTACTGTTTGTTTGACAAAAAGCTACTGTGGCCTTACCGAGCTAGCGGTAGGTCTTATCGGGTAAGACCACGTTACCAAGGTGGTTGCTATGAAAATTTGCGTTCTGATTAGTTCTATATATGTGAGGTAAATTATCCCAAAAATATCTGTTTATACAGCAGTGTACGTTTAAACCAATTTGTATTTTCTAAATTGTTTCAGGCTGTCACTTTTCCATAAAACTGGTGCAGTCTCAATGTTTTTGGGAAGATTTTTATGTAGTCCCGGCTGAACGGGCCTCCAGAAAAAAAATTGTCTCACTTACAGCAAGTTTGACAGTGACATAAATGACATAAACAGCCATGGGCGCCGGAAGGGTCCAATAAAGGGGGGGGGGGGGGGCAAGTAAAGATAAATTGAATCTTTTATATTTTTATTGTCATAAATACACGAATCGAAATCCCCAATAGGACCTCAATTCTTGGTTCATGGGAGTAGATTTTCCCCTGAAGATATACAATTTCTTTCATGAAAACGGCGATCTCGTATTCTTCAACACATTTCGTAGGAAAAGTTTCCAATAAGACCACTGGAACTCCAGTTTAACTGTGTGGGGACATTGCGATCGAATTATTTCTCCAACTCTCAGAAAAGTAAATCTTTCATAATACAATGAACTAATACAGAACTCGCTTATTCTTGCAAAATAAATAAAGCAACAACGCATAGAAAAATACTATAGGAGGCAAGGCGACGACGCGACGGCAGTCAAAAGAGAAATATGTCGTTCATCCCCTCTACGCAGGTGAAGAAGTGTTGTTAAATTTATTTTAATATTTCCTAGTTACTGATTGGATAATATATACAGGGTGATTTACGTTGAGTGGCCTATTAGAAGATCTCGGAAACGAGTAAACCTATATATCTTTCTAATAATTTGATAGCAGGCAATAATTGGCTTTAAGCTTTTAAAACATTATATTTGGACGTTTTTATTACTTCCAGTTATACCGGAAGGTAATGCTAACTTTGCTATTTCAAATGGAACACCCTGTGTATTTTAGCATTTTAATTACCTTATTAAAATCTAAATAATGTTTTTTAATAATAATCTATTCCTATCTCTAACCGTTTTTGAGATATGAATTATAAAAGGGTTTTTTATGTAAAAACGCTCCGAGAAGAAAGTTTAGTAACTCTGAAACTAATAAAGGTAAACATTTAAAATTTTGTAAGCTTTCAAGTAATACATAGATCTTTAGTTTAAATTCCTTAGGTTTCACGTTTTTTACACAGGGAGTTCTTAAAATTATGCCAATGTTTCCATTTAAATAAATGTGCATAAGTCAATTTTTGCAAATGTTACATCCTATTTTTTAGCTTACTAACGTGTAGAGAATTAAATTTCCTATTTAAATGCTTAATATGTTAGAATCCAAATTTTTAGTCGTTTTGGAATTATGAGCAATTTAAATAAAAAATCTTAAAATTTCTCTTTGTGTTAATTCGACATGATTTTTGAAAAAAAGGCTTCGACTGGGATGTTACTTTGACTTTGATCTTTGTTGCCAATTTGTAAAGTAGGCCTTGACCAAAATGATTTTTAAGTTGACACTTATCTTAGCCCTGTTGTCATATTCTAGTTAACTGATTTAAAATTACGTTCATCTTGATAATCTGAGAATGGCGAATAATAAATAATTATTCTAATAACGATATTTTAAATATATTTTATATTCATGGTGAGTGTCTACGTATCATAAGCCGAACATGCAGAGTGTTTAATAAACGATATCCATATTTACCAGCATTAAGCAATAAACAATTTAGAAGAATTGATTAAAATAATATTTTTTAAAAAATCAGAAATAGCTAAGCAACGAACATAGGCACTTAATAACAAATGGCAACAAAGATCAACGTCAAACAAACGAAAATCCCAGTCAAAGCCTTCTTTCCAAAAATAATGTCGCATTAACACAATGAGAAATTTTAAGATTTTTTATTTAAATTGCTCATAATTTCAAAACGACTAAAAATATGGATTCTAACATATTAGGCTTTTAGATAGGAAATTTAATTCTCTACACGTTAGTAAGCTAAAAAATAGGGTTTTCCATTTGCAAAAATTGACTTATGCACATTTATTTAAATGGAAACATTGGCATAATTTTAAGAATTCCCTATATAAAACGTGAAACCTAAGTAATTTAAACTAAAGATCTATGTATTACTTGAAAGTTTACAAAATTTTAAATGTTTACCTTTATTAGTTTCAGAGTTACTAAACTTTCTTCTCGGAGCGTTTTTACGCAAAACAATCCTTTTATAATTCATATTTAATAAAGTAATTAAAAATGCTAAAATATACAGGGTTTTGAAATAGCATAGTTTGTATTAACTTCCGGTATAACCGGAAGTAATAAAAACGCCAAAATATAATGTTTTAAAAGCTCAAAGCCAATTATGCCTGCTATCATCATTAGAAAGATAAGTTTACTCGTTTCCGAGATCTTCTAATAGGCCACTCAGCGTGAATCACCCTGTATAATCATTTGCTTAAAGCAATATGTAATTTATTTAAATTACAGTACTATAATGTAAATTAGTTATGCTCTTGATACAATTGTTTTTTGGTTTTACAGGCAATCTTAAAGTTTATCGGTTTTTAATATACCATGTGTAACAGGATCATGGTACACCCCCGTATCTCCGTTAGTTTTAACGGTAATTGATTGAAACTTGGGATATCCCATATACATAATAAGCGGCATTTTTTGACCAACTTTCGATTTTTAAATGGAACATCCTGTATATTATTACATTTTTGAATTTTGCATAATTTTCTGAATTGAATGATCCTACGAAAGTGTCATTTCAAGCGTAAAAAATATTTATTATTTAATTTTTAATTTTCCATTTAAGTGTGCCATGACGGTTCCGATTTATTCCAATTGATCTGTCTAATGCTAAAAAAATCGAAGTCCCGTCAAAAATACTAAATTGCGTTTTTTATAAGCAAATAAAATTCATCGTAATCGTTTTTGGGGTAAAACTCAATTTTTCCAAATGGAACCATATTGGTACCGTGGTACCATTTCTTAGTACTATTAATAAGGAATTTATTCATACCTGGTAATAACATGTGCAAAAAATACAATCAAAATTACAGCTAAAAGAAAATACAATTATTTTGTTCTAATTTAATGTTAAGAGATTGCTAAGGAGGCTTTGAAAACAATGAAATTATTCAGATTGTCAAATAAATATTCGGTGATTTATCGGTGTTTTTATTGTGTATTGGAAAAGTCTTTACATTTGTTGTTATTTTTGTTCAAAATGCCGCACATTTATACAAGAGATGAAAAAGTGGACATGTTAATTATTTATGGGGAATGTAGAAAGATTGCCGTTGCGGCTGGAAACCTTTATGCCGACCGATGTCCTGATAGACAATGTCCAGCGAGAAATTACTTTAATCGTCTAGAAAATCAATTCCGAAGAGAGCCTAACCATGATCTCGAAGAAAACTTCATCATTGGCGAAGGAACGGAAATTAATGTTTTAGCTCAAATAGAAGTTGATAAGACTGTATCTTTAAGGCAAATTGGGTTTGAGTTGAAAATTAGTCACCTTTCAAATATCAATTGCACCAGCACCTGTGGATCTTGCAGAATAATGTGCAGCCAAACAATGCTTTTTTGGGAAGGATTTTATTTACGGACGAGTCGAGGTTTACAAATATGGGATTATTTAACCGACAAAATACAAGGTATTGGTCAATCAACATTTATTACGGGAGGGCAACTTTCAAGTGCGGTTTGGTTTCAATATCTGACTTGGAATACTTGGTCGTAGAATCATTGGTCCAATAATATTTGAAGGGCCCTTGACTGGAGCTAGATACTTAGAATTTCTGCAAAATGAAATTGAGGACAATCTAACTGAATTACCTCTCAATTTATGACAGGGAATGTATTTCCAACAAGATGGAGGTCTCCCCCATAATTCAAGAATAGTAATTGATTACCTTCAACAGGCATTCTAAGAAAATGTAATTTCGACGAATGGTCCTGTGAGATGGCCTCCAAGGTCACCCGACTTAACACCTCTGGATTTCTTTGGGGCCATTTAAAAAACACTGTCTATGCAACCGCCGTTACAACCCGCGAAAACCTGGAGTTGCGAGTAAGACGTGCAATTAATAGTATAACAGCCCAGCAATTAGAGAACGTTCTTCAAGAAACAGCTATACGAGTTCAGAAGTACATTGACGTTTATGGCCAGCATTTCGAACAATTATTGTTGTAATAGTTTGTTATTCATTTTTTGTATTCCAAAGTCACTTCAGTAGTCTCTTAGCATTAAATTAGAACAAAATAATTGTATTTTCTTTTAGCTGTAATTTTGATTGTATTTATTGTACATGTTATTACCAGGTATGAATAAATTCCTTATTAATAGTACTAAGAAATGGTACCACGGTACCAATATGGTTTCATTTGGAAAAATTGAGTTTTACCCCAAAAACGATTACGATGAATTTTATTTGCTTATAAAAAACGCAATTTAGTATTTTTGACGGACTTCGATTTTTCTAGCATTAGACAGATCAATTGGAATAAATCGGAACCGTCATGGCACACTTAAATGGAAAATTAAAAATTAAATAATAAACATTTTTTACGCTTGAAATGTCACTTTTGTAGTATCATTGGATTCAGAAAATTATGCAGAATTCAAAAATGTAATAATATACAGGATGTTCCATTTAAAAATCGAAAGTTGGTGTCACTTCCGGCGAAACCGGAAGTGAAAAAAAATCATTTGTAGCTCAAAAAATGCCGCTTATTATGTTTATGGGATATCCCAAGTTTCAATCAATTACCTTTAAAACTAACGGAGATACGGGAATGTACCATGATCCTGTTACACAAGGTATCTACCTATACTGTAATTGGAAAAACAAAAGTCTTAAATTGACAGGTCAATATTAAATGTATAATTGATCAAAATATTTTAATTTTATTAAAATAAACTTATGACATTTTATTAAAAACAATTTAAAGGCAGTCAATAACAATACTCTTACCGATATTACCATAATTTTTTTTGTGTGTGGTAACGAATTTCAATGTGCCAATAGACACAACTAAATATAAACTGCTTGGGCATACATTGGCCCTTATTTAAAGAGAAGTTTAAGAAAAATCTAACGCGGAAGCTTCATACATAAATACAAATAAACTAAGCATGCGTTCTTATTATAATGATTTATTACTGTACTTTGCATAACATATGTAAAAATGTGTTTTACGTACTTACTTTATGTTCTTGTTCGCCCAACACTGCTGGCGAACGGGCTAATAGGAGAATAGGCAAAAAAGGTAATATGGCAACCCTGTAACAAAAAAAAATTATGAAACTATAATATATTATGAAAAAAATACGATAAACACTTCTTTGCCAGTGACAATTGTAGTTTGTACCAGAGAACTACAACCATAGTTTGTACTACAAAAGTTAATATGTTCATATCGCACGCAGAACTACAGTTCTGTTCATAAAAAACCCGTACACTTAATTTGCCATGGTGTAAATAGTTCTTTTTTATTTTAAAGGTTTTTAAAAGTGCATGGTGGCAATTGTTGATAGACGTCTAAAAGTCAAACATTTTAAAATGCCTCGTCCTTTAACATTATAGTTGAGAAGGCACAAATAGTGACAAAAATTGAAGAAGGATGGTCAATTCGTGCCCTAGCACAATTTTATGGCAGAAATAAGAGCACAATTCTAGAAATTAAAAAGCGTTTGGGAGGAAAATGGGTCCTTGAAAAGAAAGGAGGGTTCCAGTCGTCCTAGAGTTACCAGTCTCGAAGAGGATGCTATGCTTCTGGAGCACTTAAGAGATCATCCCTTTGAAGTCGCGAGGGAAGCTATAAATATCACAGAACTTCCTGGCTCTCGACCTACCGCCAGTAGAAGAATTAATGAATCAGAGTAAAAAAATCGCGTTGCGGCGAAAAAAATTAAATTAACAGAAGAACGAATGCAGTTGCTGTTACTTTTTGCATTAAATTACATATATCGCGAACCTGAATATTGGAAAAGGGTAGTATTTACGGATGAAAAAACTTTCCAATCTACTTATAACGGACAAATTCGGGTGTATCGACCAGATGAAACAAGATTTGAAGAGCGTTATACTAGCGACCTTGCTTTTAGATCTGGGCGTTTTTCTGTCAACATATGGGGCCCATGGGCTTGGTGTATGCTGGCGATTGGAGGGAAGATTTAATTCTGAAAATTATCTTAATGTTCTGGAGCATATTATGCTCCCATCTGTTAGGTCCATTTACCCCAATAATTATTTTATTTATCAACACGATAATTGTCCCGTGCACACTACAAATGCTATTAAGGGCTGGTTTCAAAATAATAATGTAGAAGTATTACCTTGGCCTTCATTCAGTCCGGATATTAATCCAATAGAAAATGTGTGGGCTATAATTGTAAAAAAAATTTATAACCGTAATTTCTTGCCTCAAAATTTTACTGAATTGTGGGAAATAATTCATGAATGCTGGGAGGAGCTTAACCTAATTATTATAAGAAATTTGATTAACTCAATGCCTAATAGATTTGCTCAAGTGATCGAGAAACAAGATTCGATGACCAAATATTAATTTTTATACCTACTATCTTATTGTTCTTGTTTAATATAATATTCAATTTGTTCGCATTTTTAAAAAATTATTATAAATATAAAATATTAGTTACCATTTTACTTATTTTTTTTAAATTACTTCCTCTACGCCAATGATTTGCATTTATTGCATATAACCTTAAACATACGTCTCTGATAACCTCAAAGAAATAATCACAAAAGCCTGTTTCAAACTGCTTAAATAATACAAGAACTAATCATAAGACTTGTACGGGTTTTTTATGAACAGAACTGTACATTAAGCATGAGGCCCTTCTCGATTTTTCGAAATTTTTAAAATATTTAATACTATTGTCTACGAAACTAATTCTCTCGTTTTTCGAAAGACGACATCATTAATTTGTCAGCGATCAGCTGGATATCGAGACCTCATAATTAAAGCTGCAGCGTTGGAGTTCAAATAGCAAAGCGTCGCAGAGGGCTTGCAAGGACAAGCGGCATAAGAATCACCCAAACTTTTTTTTTATGAAAAAACACCTGCACTGTAGGAAAGATCCTTTAAGGCGCTCTGGGAGCGGTGCGAGTGCGAAAAAAGCTATTAACGTTGGTCTTGAAACGTTGAAGATTGTATGCATTGGGAAACACGACCTCAGGAAGATCATTCCACAAAGATGACGTTCTCCAGATGAAAGAATTCTTGAACAATGAAGTTCGATGAGTACTAAGCTGAACAACATATGGATGAGCGGCAGCGGTTCGCCGTGTATTTCTGTTTTGCATTGCTCTAGGTGAAATCAAGTGGGCAATGTCAGTCGAACACCTGCCATGGAAATATCTGTAAAAGAGAGCCAAATCACCAACCTGTCTTCGAAGCTCCAGGCTATCGAGGGTCTTGGTCAGCTCGGGGTCGCCGATCAGACGAACGGCTCTCCTTTGAATGGAATCCAGTAGCCGAAGGGTGTGCTTGGGTGCAGAGCTCCAGACATGAGAGCAATATTCTAATGATGGTCGAATCTGGGCTTTGTAGAGTGTCAAAAGTTGATGGGGTGTGTACAACCTTTTGGTGCGGAAAAGTACACCATTATTACATTACTAAACATTGTTTTCCGTACAGTTCACTCTATAAGTAAATCCATTCTTACGCACAACTGTGCGTTATTATGCCTAGTATAACAATCAAGTTAACCTTGAACCACTCAAATCGTGCCATTTATCTAAGTTGCGATTTGACATTAACTTCCTGTAGTTCGAAAGTTTATAGGTTAAGGATATATGTTAGATTGAACTTTTCTTCTTAAAATCACCTAAGGATTCACACCGTTAAGAATCAGCATCTTATTCCGAAACACCCGATATACTTAATTCAGACTATAACTATTTGGTAAAATTTGTTAGGTAACTGACATCAGAGCCGTATTTATTTACAAGTAATTATCAAATTCCTGATGGTGTAAAGATGATATCAAAATGCCTAAGAATATTAAGTGTACATGGTTGAATTTAGGGCTTAAAGAAATTTTAAAAAATAAAATAAAAATTTCTGCTCAGTATCACTGGAATCCAGTAGCCGAAGGGTGTGCTTGGGTGCAGAGCTCCAGACATGAGAGCAATATTCTAATGATGGTCGAATCTGGGCTTTGTAGAGTGTCAAAAGTTGATGAGGTGTGTACAACCTTTTGGTGCGGAAAAGTACACCAAGTTTCTGTGCAGCTGCCCTGGCAATTGCGGCAACGTGATCATGCCAAGACATATTACCTCCCAGATTGACCCTCAGCAAATTAATAGACGGTGCCAGGGGAATTGCGTGTCCTGCCATGACTATATCCGGTTCTGCAATGTTAACCTTTTTGGAGAAGACTGCTGCCTGGGTTTTCTTAGCATTAAATTCGACTTGGTTACTGTCACCCCAAGCCAAAATTTCTTCCAGGTCATTCTTGAGGCGCAATACTTCATGCTGCCTGCGAAGATGTGCGTCGGCAGCGGATGTTTGGGGAGTCAAGATAAAAGATGAGACAAGTGTGCTGTCATCAGCAAAGCTATAAACTGGATTTTGGGTTTTCACTAGAAGGTCGTTAATATACAGTAAAAAGAGGGTAGGCGACAATATGGACCCTTGAGGAACACCGGCATTGCTGCGAAGGGCCGGACATTTTTAGTTTGGTTTTATTAAATTGGGATGCAACTTACCTACAGAGCAGAGTCGCGCTGTGGGCAACGTTCAACATAGTTTTTTTTCAAAATAAGGGTTGGAAGTAATTTTTACAATGGTTATGGGCAATGTTACATGTCAATGAGTACATCTTTTTGTTTTGCACTGTTAATTTACATGCGTTTTTCGCACTCGCACCGCTCCCAGAGCGCCTTAAAGGATTTTTCCTACAGTGCAGGTGTTTTATCATAAAAAAAAAAAAAAAAAAAAAAAAAAAAAGATAGGTAAAAACGGATACGCCTATGGTTCGAATACAAATTTTTCAGCTTGATTTCCCCTCTTTACAAAAAGTGACTTCTAAAAAAAAAGGTCGACACCTCCAGCACGAACTTCCTCTTGCAAAAATAGACTAGATCAAATAATGAGCGGCAAAGGGTGCCAAGCGCAAGGGGGGCGCCTAGCACCAGTGGCGGGGGCCCCCACCTGGTTACGCCACTTCCCATCTTACGAGAATACTCAAAAAATCTACTTATATATAGATCCTCGCTGGTAAAGCGGCACGCCACTGCGTTCTGGTTTTGTAATGTATTCCATGTAATTTAATAGTGTCGTTACGCTGCTTGCATGTACCGTGGAAACTAGTAATGCAAGTTCTAGTTTTTTAGATTATAATCTTAAAAACAAAAAGAAATACTTAAGTTGCCTGGCTTTTAATCTCAAAGAACGCTCCGATTTATGGGTAAACAGGATGTACAGGGTAATACAAATTTAACAAAATATACGCAGAGTGATAGATATTTATAAATCATTTTACCTTTTTAAACAGCAACATCACCGGTTTCAGCAACTAGATGCATGTTTGTTAGGCGACTGATTAATACTGTAATAAATCGGCCTTAAGAAAATTAAAATTATTAAATACCAATAATTATTTTAAAAAGGTTCAAATCATTTTAAATCAAAAATTATTCTGATTAAGGAGATTCGCGATGAATGACAATGTCGGGCACTAAGCTTTATTTAAAGAATTTTTAATAAAATATTTTTATAAAAATAAAAATATTAAAGAGGCGCTTAATAAATTGTAGAACAAAAAGAAATTTTTTTTAAAAATAAAACAATGTATTTTAAAGTTTATTTAAAAGAAATGATTTTTATTAAAAATATAACAAGATACGTTTTGAAAATTTAAAAAGAAAAAGTTGTTTTCAAAAGAGAAAAGAAAAATAAATAAATACCGGGAAAATGTAAAAAAAAAACGCTTAAGGAAAATTTTAAGTAATTGAGTGAAAAGAAAAATTAATTAATTTCAATGTACCTTGTAGTTAGGAACCAACAGAGTCGAAGTAGAAAATCATAACAACAATATTTTACAATCACTCGCGATCACTTCGACTAAAAATCTGTAACTAAAATTAAAATAAGTTGATTTCGTAGATACTGCCTAAAACATTGCATCACACCACAAAAGTGGGATGTTTGCGTCACTTCAAAACTCGCGATGGGTTGCTAGAAAAGTCCTTCCTCGAAAATAACAAAAATCTCGTAAATTAAAGAAAAACAAATATCGCGGCTGTCAACGTTGACAAATATATTGGAAAAATAAGTCCATAATTTTTAGAAACCTGTCAGTGCAAATAAAATTTATTATAGCGACGCGAATTCCACGGGTTCCTCAAAAAAGCCATAAATCATGCCTACGTGAGTAAGTTGAACCCGATAATATTTGGGTGAAAAATACCTCCACCTAGGTTCTATGGGCGTCAGTTAAAGTCTATAAAAGCACTCGCACGCCACAGTTAAAAGTTTAGTTTTATAGTTACAAGTCAAAGTTTAGTCAAGAGTTACAGAGTTACACAATTAGTAGTTTTGTCAAAAAGTCGCCGGAGTTAACAGTTCTAAAAAGTAAAGTCGTGAGGGGGCTCGGATCCCTCTCAATCGCCTTAATTAAAAGTTTTTTTTTAGTTTGTTAAAATCGTTTCGACAGATAGTCCAACCTTAAGACATAAAAACTTAACAGTTGTGTGCTACGATAAATTAAATAGTTTTTAAAAATATGAAAGTGCATGAGTGTTTGTCTTTGGGCAAAATAATGTGCAGAAAACAAAACGAAGGTAAAACTTTATAAAAAACTTTATTCGATTTTTAAAACATAATATTTATAAACTATCAAGTGCGACATATAGAAAATAAATGAAAATTTAAATGGAGATAATTTTAAACGACGATAACAGTTTACTCCCTTTGAACAGTATGAAATAAAAACCGTTTTACATCTTATAATAAATTGAATAATTAAAATGTAAATCAATTTATGGATAATTATATGAGAATAATAATTTTGGAATTGTCAATGCTCCCTTTTGAAGAAAATGAATAAGAAACCGACTATCATTTTTTAAAAGAAATTAAATTAGAAACAGTTATGCTTTCTTTTAATATTATAGATTTAAACCGTTATACTTATTTGAAGAATAAAACTTTAGAAAAAGTTATGCTACCTTTGAATATTGTCATATATAGACATATATGAATATTCTATTTTATACAAAATTCCCTTTTTCTTATTATTTAAAGTTAATATTAAATATACCTACTGACCCAATTATTTGTTATTAAAACAAGCACACTACAAGAATGCTGTCTAAGCATATTGCCGAGCTTGCATTTTGTTACCAATCAATAACTGGGTTAGTTTATTGATACTGATTGGTATAAATAGCAGGCCGGTACTATGCAAAAGAAACCATTCGGGGTCGGGACCATTCGGGTCTCGGCCAGTTTGGTCAAGATCATTCAAGCCGATCATTTGGGTAGAAACCACTCAGTCGACATCATTTTGGGCAGATACGACTCGGTCCAGATAAGTAATATTGGGTCAGTAGCAGCGCAGAGTCCTGTTCCAATTATCAGCCTTTTGCCCTAGAGAGCTCGTCCCTAGTTAATAATGTTGTAAGTAAAACCTAATTTTATGTAACCGTTCAACTGTCGTTTTATATTATATAATAAAGTAGGTGTTATGGAGACTTGTCGCCTTTAATTCTTCCCCACGTGACATTTGGTGGAGGCGCCGTGTTTGTTCTCGTTGGTAAGTTCTTCCTAACTTACCAAGTGTTTTAATATTATTTCATATTTTTTTTGAGCTTTTCCATTTATTGTGTCCATATTTTTTATTTTTTTATAATAACATTATTTTATTTTTTATAATAATAGTATTTTTTTTGTGTGTCCGAGAGGTTGACTATAATTCTATCCTGTGCCAGTTCGCGCTGGCGGGCTAGCGTTATATAAACCGAAAATTACTAATAATTCCGCCTTGTGCCCGTTAACGCTGGCGAGGTTAGGATTATTGTAATAGATATATTTTCGTTAATTTGTATATATTTTTTTTAACAATATTTTCTAGCCCCTGAGAGTTCTGACATAACCCCGTCTTGTGCCCGTTAACGCTGGCGAGATTAGGGTTATCCAGACCAAATAATACAAATAATCCCGTCTTGTGCCAGTTAGCGCTGGCGAGCTAGGATTACTGTAACCAGTACGGATGATAATAATTCTACCCTGTGCCCGTTCACGCTGGCGGGGCTTTAGAATTGTTGTTAACAGTACAAGTTAGTTTCTTATTCTTGTGCCCGTTCACGCTGGCGGGAATAACTATACTGACTATTTCCCAAAAATAACCATTCAAAAAGGACACAAATATTTTGGAATTCCGTATATTAGCATTACTGTTTAAATTTTTATGGCGCAAAAAAGGTGCGAAAAATTAAATTTTATAATCACGGGGGAAACCGTACAAAGTCACAAGGAAACAAGTCTGCCAGTAACCCCAAATGCAGAGAAAAAAAGGCCTTTCGAAAATCGTGAAATCTATTTAAAAAAGAAATTTTTGGAATTATTTAGCGACAATGAAATTTAATATATCGCGTCCTCGTCAAATTGCCGATATAACAAAACCAAGTTTAATGTTAATGTTGCTGGCTTAGTCAGCAAATAACTAAACAATTATTTATTTACGTTTATTTTTTTAGGTTGCACTACGAAAGCAATTTAACTTGACATTGAGTATATTTACAAACTAAAAATTACCGGACGTTTTTTTCTTAATTTCAAAAATCTTTATTATCATAAAATACATTCTATCTCATCCTAATATCTATTACTTACAAAGTCATATGATTTTATCTTAAATTGATATCTATATTAAAGAGTCAATTCTTAGTAATTTAATTTTTTGAAACACTACACTAATATAGTGTACTATATTATTTTGTACCAATTGAGAATATTAATCAAATAATGTATGTTTTCAAATTCAAAAATATAGCAATTACAACAAACAATTCCGCTAAGGAATTTCGCTAGCACTGAGGGTGCAATGGTACTAAGGGCAGTCAAAAAAGTACCCGCTACAACTACTATAGCACACCACAGAATGGCAAAATCACGCGACTGTGGTGCAAAGCAATTAGACACTTATAACTTTATTATTTTTTATCCAGGTTTCCAGGAAAATAGCAAGTAATTTAAATGTGTGTGCGTGTGTGCATGTGGGATATGATGTGATACATGGTGTGTATGTGTGTTTTATGGCACTGGTTAAAACCAAATGGCCACCATCTTATTATAAAAATATAAATTATCTTAATATAAATTTGTAACTTTTGTGGTCACTTGGTATAGAAATATATCAAATATTAAATAAATAATTTGTTATTGTAATATAAACATAATATTTTTTAAAACATGACCGATTAATCTTAAAAATGTATAATAATAAGTAAATTACCGGATTACAAATACCGGATAATGCATCTCCTGTTCTCTAAAGAAATTTGAAAAATAAAAAAGTTATAATATGTAAGAATAAATATTTCATATACATTCAAAACGTTAAAATCAAAATCAATTTATAATAACAAGCTATAAGGATGAATAATTTTTAAAAAACTTTCACCCAGGTTAAACTTAGTTGTTTTATATATACGATACGTATAAAAGATTTCGATTAGTCTTGTATCTTGTTGAGCTATAAAATTATTACAGATACAGGGCGATAGGACTAGCAAAATCCCATATTATCCAATACCTGACGAGGCATATAGCCAGAGGAGTAGTTGTTTTGGAATTTTGATTTGGTTCCTACGAGTCAAGCGTGACTTATGTAGCAGTAATTCTACTACTCAAATAATTTCAGTGTAGGGGAGCATGGAAGATGACTTTTAAATGCTTGAATGCGTAAAAGTTGAATGCTTGCCTAACCATAAGAATTATATTTTGAATAAGTAGGGGAACATGGAAGATGGCTATGTGTTAAAAAAGCTGAATGTTCGCCTATAAAATGTATCAGAGGTATTATACTATATGAGGTAGTATGTGAGAGACATAAAAGAGTTTATTACTGAGTTGAATGTTCGTCGAGGCAAAATAGGGATTTGCCATTGTTAGTGAAAAAAGAAATATAAAAGAGATTATAAAGAGTAAAGAGTAGAATTAACAAGTCACAAAAAAGAGATTGTCTTTAATAATTGTGTAGCAAAGTAAAAGAAATCTAAGGAGATTGTAATAACAGGGTGAAAGTTAAAACAAAGTAAAACACATTTTTTTAATCTGGGAGAACAGTAGATACTTTTTAAACACTTGTTAAATTAAATGAAAGTCTGTCGCACACCACTATAACTTGTTTTTGGGGACATGTTTCGACACTATTGGAGTGTCATCATCAGCACTAATTTTATGGGGACCTGGTTCATGTATCAAATCTGTTAGATAATCGAATAGGAGGTGTGAAAACCGTTTGGTTAAAATTAGGTTAAAATCTGTCTTAAATTAAAATTTTTGTGTAATATTATTTATTATATTATATACTATGAATATACTGCTGGTCATTCTCTTTATTTCATGTAACCAACGGAGTCCACATGCTTCCACCTTCCAGCCCAGAGCAAGGAAAACACCCACAGATTGGCAGCCAGCATGTTATGCCAAACATGCTCCCACCAAGCCTCACACGGTACGGTACGTTGATGGTACTAATGCTTAACCCTGCAATCAACCAGTACAAGTTGGGTCCAATCCAAGGGTTCGGTGGCCGAACTCGTAAGAGGAAGGAGATCCATAGCTACACCAACCAGCAACCGATATCAATCTTCTTGGTGCTGGTATTATTAAAACACAGGGGTGATTAAGCCAACAATCCCCTGAGCATGGAACCAACCCTTAGCACGAAACAACCAACTGTATCATGGAAACAATGAACTGTCATGTGGTGAGACTCAGCATCGCATTCTCCTTCAACAACCTGCATGGGAAATCGAAGGACGAATTACCGGAAACCGTGTGCGGGAGTGTGAAAGACAAAACTGTGTTAGGTGTGCGCTCGAAGAATGTGGTAGCGTGTTGGAACTCTATCGTAGCGATAAGACTATTTCCAAAAAAGAGAGCCAGCAGTGTATATTTCTGTTTGTATAAAGTGTGTATATTTTTTTGTATTCTAGAGAGTATATTTTTTTTGTATAAGCCTATTTAGTTTTAAGATTTAAAGCTAGGGGCTAGCTTTTTTTGGCCCGGGGAATATGTCATATATAGACATATATGAATATTCTATTTTATACAAAATTCCCTTTTTCTTATTATTTAAAGTTAATATTAAATATACCTACTGACCCAATTATTTGTTATTAAAACAAGCACACTACAAGAATGCTGTCTAAGCATATTGCCGAGCTTGCATTTTGTTACCAATCAATAACTGGGTTAGTTTATTGATACTGATTGGTATAAATAGCAGGCCGGTACTATGCAAAAGAAACCATTCGGGGTCGGGACCATTCGGGTCTCGGCCAGTTTGGTCAAGATCATTCAAGCCGATCATTTGGGTAGAAACCACTCAGTCGACATCATTTTGGGCAGATACGACTCGGTCCAGATAAGTAATATTGGGTCAGTAGCAGCGCAGAGTCCTGTTCCAATTATCAGCCTTTTGCCCTAGAGAGCTCGTCCCTAGTTAATAATGTTGTAAGTAAAACCTAATTTTATGTAACCGTTCAACTGTCGTTTTATATTATATAATAAAGTAGGTGTTATGGAGACTTGTCGCCTTTAATTCTTCCCCACGTGACATTATTATGATTTAATTTAAATAATTATAAGTTAGAAACAATAATTGATGCTCCCTTAATGAAACTAAATTTTGGAACTGTTAGTGCCAATCATCATGAATGTTTTGAAGAATTGATTTTATACATTTTAACAATATTTTTGAAAGCTGTATTTTAAAGAAGTTTAACATAGGATTTTGGATTAAGATTGTATCAATGATAAAATGTACTCTATGTATGTGCCTTTGTTTAATTTGGACTATTGGAAACAAGATTGTTAAATTTCAATATTTTCTCAACCTACAATATATTTTTAATCATCTTTACAACAGTGTTTTACTGATAGTTAGTACTCTAAGACCGACCAAGTTCCCATTCTCAGTCTGCAATGCTTCTGCCCTTGTAACAGAGAACAAATTAGAGAAGTGAGGTTAGGAAAAGGGCAGGGGGCATTACAATACCTATCGGTTCGTTTCGTAAGAAATCAAGTAAGTGGATTCTTAAGAAGGAAAAGTTTTTCGTTTTTTTTTTTTATATTATTATTTTTAATGATTCTTAAGATGGAAAGGGAATGTCGTGTGTTTGAACACATAATTTGAATTTCAGAAAAAGTATTCCTCGAGCCGGACTCGAACCGACAACCTCCGTATATCCAGTACAGAGCGCTAACCAATTGCGCCATCAAGGAAGTAGGTTCACACGGCAAATCGGGAAACACTTTCGTCCGAAAATCAAATTTTTACTGAGGTACGCAGAGTGATAGATACTTATAAACCATTTTACCTTTTTTAAACAGCAACATCACCGGTTTCAGCAACTAGATGAATGTTTGTTAGGCGGCTGATTAATACCTATCGGTTCGTTTCGTAAGAAATTAAGTAAGTGGATCCTTAAGAAGGAAAAGTTTTTCGTTTTTATATTATTATTTTAGTATATATATATATATATATATAGCTTTTTTGAGTCATTTTTATTACTAAAATTAAAAAGAAAGAAGTCTTTTAACAACCCCTTAGGGCCCCTAGAGCAAGGATGCCAAACCTTTATACATAAAAGGGGGAAGTCAGTTGTACGTCGATTTTTCAATGAAATGAAAGTTATTTTTGTATTCAGCATAAATTTATTTTATTGCCTAGCGCTTTCGGCCTTTTGGAGGGCCTTCTTCAGAGCTTAGGTTTTGTCAAATCTTGCCCAGGAAACAAGAAACATTTTAAAAATTAAAAGAACATTTTTTAAAACAAATTTTTGGTTGTTGGTTACGATTTTAAACGATTTTTTGTTAAAACTGGACAAAACGAGAAGCAACTTGAAGCTTGCTCAAATATATCATACAGGAAATAAAGTCCAGCAGACTAAGATGGGCAGGGCATATACAAGGAAGCCAAGACGATCGACTAATTAAACGGGTAAGGGAGGATGCACCACAAAGAAAAAGACCACTGGGAAGATCTAGGCTTAGATGAAGAGATAACATCAACAATGATCTAGCTACCCTTGAAGTGGGCCAGCAAGAAGAAAGAAGCTGGCTCAATATCGTTCTAGATGGAGGCAAATAGTCAAGGCAGCCAAGACCCACCCCTAGGTTGTAATACTACGGAGTAAGTAAGTAAGTAAGTTTTACATAGCTTGATATTTTAGCCATCACTCTGTACAAAAAATACATAAAGTGAAGTTACACACATTGTAGTTAGTGGTTCAAAAGACAGCCTACATAAAATAAACTGGAAATGGAACGGATTGATTTTATAAAAATAGTGATTTTTGAAATTCAAGTACTTTTTTAACTATTCCATAATTAATATTAGAACTCTCATAATGCAAATAAAACTATTTTTATGATATACATTCACATTTCTCTTTATTGACTTAAGGGCAAATTTTATAATTTTAAGCCGAGGTTAAATCATAGATTGTCAGATATGGTCGTTTTATAATGTGAGATTAACAGGAAAGTTTGATTTAAGAGTGATCAACCTGGTCATAAGTTGGTAAGTTATGTTAAATTATAATAAATTATGACCAGGTAAATCAATTTTAAGTTGAACTATGCTGTCAATCTCACATTATTAAACGACCATTTTCGATAATCTATGATTTAAACCGCACGTCGATTTAAATCGATTTTATAAAATTAGCCCTAACTGTAATATAACATTGAATAATGCGATATTTCGCACCTGCAACCTGCAATTTCTGGAAAAAATAATTTGTGATGGTGTATGACATATTTATTATTTTTTATTATTATTATTATTGTTATAATTTTAAGAATTTTGCATTTTGTTTAACAAAGTTGCAAAAAATTAAAAAACTAAATATGGCGTCATATGGATAAGTTTCTAAGAAAACAAAAAATGCTAAAAAATATATGGGGTGTTCCATTTAAAATAATGTATATTTAATTGTCCTACTTTTTTGGACCATCCTGTATGTTTAAAAATAATTTTAGAACACACATTTTGTTATACCTCACAACTTTTATAAAAACTTTTTTTTGATATCTTTAATAGTAGAGACGGTATATTACTTTGTCAGACAAATGGGCCACCCTGTATATTAAAATTTGGCGATATTAAATAAAACTGTATACAAATCTTTATACCACTTACTAAATGTGACGATGTTAATGCAAATACAGCTTTTATTGAATTTATTTTTGTTGACGTATAAACCTGTACACATAAGGAAAAAATCGAATTTCTATGCAAAAAAAAGTGATATATCAACAGATGCCAGGTGTTTTTAGACCCCTGCGGCAAAAAAATCCATATAATTCACAGTCTAACGTTCTTTTAGGAACCCCCTTTAAGTAAATGTCGTTTAGACTAGACCATAAATTAGATGGAACGTTTGTTACCGCACCTGTACTAGTAAATAAGAAATACGTATAATTTTATTAATAAATATTTCTGACAGACATAATAAATTAAAACTGGCTAATTACGAATTAAATAAAAAAGATAAGTTAACGAACCATCAAGGTATCTATAACTTTAAAAAAACGTATCCTTGACAAGACCAGAATTTAGGAGTTTATTCCTAATTCCAGGAGAAAGTATTATATGTTTTTACTTATCGTAATACATTCACAATATTACGTTTGCATCACAATAATAGCCAGTTATTGACATCCAGTGGCGGTTCCTTCTTGAGGCCGCGTGGCCACCCCCCTGCCGCCGGCCAAAAATACGATAATTTTATTTCATCATGTTTATTGAGAAACAATAATTAAAATTGGTAGATTTATCGATAATTCAGAAGGATTGGCAACATTGCCTGCGACTCTCTTACCACTTTCATTAACTACTAATCCACGCGCCCTCATAAAATGCGCTGGGTTGTGGCTCGATACCGAACTGTCTGCAGCAGCTCCTTTCTAATAAACGCCTAAAATCAGCGACCTCGGACTGCCCTACTCCACCCAATGTATAACTGAAAACAGGCTGGAATATCGCTGATTTATCCGTGAAGGAATCGCGGCAAGCAGCAAAGCACCAACGTGAAGTGAGAGACGCGACGAGTGGATCTGATCGCGTTAAAATTTGCTATGTAAAGGAGCGGCTTTTTTTACCTGAATTACAAGAAAACTAAGCAGGATATTGAATTTCTGGTTTTACCGATGGAAAGGTAGTATTTATGTGGGGGATTTACCGTTTTCCCGCACTCGTTTTGGTTCTGAAAGACCCATTTTCCCGCACGGTGTGGGAAAATTTTTCCTGCGCGGTGAGGGAAAAGTTTTCCCGCACGGCATACCGAAAAAATATTTTTTCTGTAATTTTATAATAAAATACAACTTTAATGAATAAAATTTGAATTTTTACACTCATTTTTAGTAAAAGTAAATGAGGTGTATTACAGAAACACTAATTTTTGACGTTTATTATAAAAATTTTTAAAAAAGCTGATTTAAAACGGTTTATTTTAAAAACCCCGTACATAGATGTTAACATGGTAACCACGACACATACATAAAATTTAATTGTCAAAGTGACACCTTACAACAGTTCACCGGAGCGCGGCTTTGATTTTTGACTTCGTTCAGATTCTGATACAAATGTCTGCCATAGATAATTTCTCAGACGATGAGCTTCCAGAAGATATTCTAGAAGCTGCAAGTATCGCAAATTTAGATTTGCTACCAAAAAAGTCATTAATCAGGTATGAAAAATAATACGAACATTTTGTTAGTTGGTGTGAAGCGAAAAAAGTAAAAGCACCAAGAGAAGAAGTACTTTTGTCATATTTCTTGGCAATGTCTAAACTTTGGAAGCCAAATACCTTATGGTCTCGATATTCCATGTTAAAAAGTGTGCTTAAGGTTAAGAAAGATTTAGATATCAGTAAATACTATAAAGTTACTGCCTTTATCGAGAGACAAAATGTAGGTTTTCGAGCAAAAAAATCGAAAGTTTTTACACAAGAAGAGATTGCGAAATTTATGAAAGAAGCACCTGATGAAATTTACCTTCTAATTAAAGTGGTAATCATTTTTGGACTGGCTGGTGCCTGCCGCCATGAGGAGCTAACTAAACTTACCATTGACGACAAAGAAGACGTTATAATTGTCACAATAAAGGACTCCAAAAACCATTCTGCTAGATCCTTTGTAATAACTAAAGAAGTCAACAATGAAAGTTTTCTAAATCTATACAGAAAATATGGAAGCTTATGTCTACAACAAACTCTACACCGCCGATTCTTTTTAAACTACAAACATGGAAAATGCAGTACCCAAAGTGTTGGAATTAATACCATAGGAAAAATGCCCTCCAACATTGCAGCTTATATAGGACTCAAAAATCCAGAATTATACACAGGCCACAGTTTTAGACGTTCCTCAGCCACTCTACTGGCTAATTCTGGCGAAGAAATAACAAATATTGAACGTTTAGGAGGATGGAAATCCACGTCTGTTGCCGAAGGCTACCTGGAGGAATCCATCACACACAAAAAAGACATGTCTAACAAAATTCTCAATCTCAATATTCCATTAAATTTGAGTTGTAGTTTAAAAGCGTCCAAGTCCTCAAAAACTCCACAGTTTCCCAGCAATGCTCGATACCTTTTTCTTTGCAACCATCCGCTCATCAGGATCAGTTGGCTTCGATGGCTTCAACCTGTCTGGCATCCGCAATCAATTTACATAGTGCATCAAACTGTACTTTTAATATAAATATTATTAAAGAGTAGAAATTAAATTATGTAAAATTAAATTTTTTGAAATATTTTGTGGTAGTTTTTCTAACGCTTGTAGAAAAAATTTTGATCCTAACTCATGCGGAAAGACACTTCCCCGCACGCCAAGCGAAGTTCGGGTAACGGCAGTCGCGTGCGGGAAAGTGACTCTTTCCGCACTTGTTAGGATAATAACTATTTCATCCAAAAAAAAATTCCAGGAAAAAAATATAAGCCAATGAACACAATTAAAATAATTGTTTAATTTTATTGTATGGTCAAAAATATTTAAAATTATTTTCATAATAAAATAGTAGATTATGTAACGAGGTTGGAATGAAAATTTGATCCGAGTGGAAGAATCCGAACGCGAGCGTAGCGAGCGTGAGGAATTACGAGTATCGAATTTTCATTCTAACCGAGTAGCAGACTATATTTTGTCCACGACCAAAAATACTATTCGCAATATTTGTAATTTCATGTGGAGTATTATCCAGTTCCATATCTGATTCATCCGATTTTCACTCATATTTTGCTTGCACTAAAATTTGCCTGCTAACATTGACAGTTTCGAAATTCAAGGCAACCTATGTCGTTTAGATCAATTACAGAATATTCATTCCGTATTTTGTTATGGAATGAAAATACACGCAAAACGCATAAGAAGCAAGTGTTTCAGAATAAATATTCGAACTCAAGAGCGAGAATTTTTACATTATATTATCAAAAATGATTTTGAAATTATTGTATTCAGTAATGGTCGTGGAGAAATACCTTTCTCACACTCCTCAATGCAAGTTTAAAAAGTATTCAAAAATTAATAAACATTAGCCCAAGAGAACGCAATGTTTTTAATGTATAGATAATTTCCCATAGAGCTGGTAACTTTGGAAAAAAATTTAGAAATATTGTTCGGATGCTCTTAAAAAAAAATAAAGAAACGTGAATCATATCATGGCAAATTTTCCTAGCTAATGTTTTGATATGAATTTTTAAGTTATGCATTTTAGACATTTCCTCAAAAATTAGAAAAATATCCACAACCATAAGATACACTCAATTTTGTGTACTACGTAGATCTACTTCTATATTATTAAACATTTTATTACGTATAGTTCACTTTATAAATATATATATATAAAAAAGTTTTCTGCATTAAGGTTGATTCCTGGAGATGGCGGTACCGTTTATGCAATACCTGCCGTGCTTTACGCCAGATATTGAAATGGCGGTCTCGCGGTCAAGGGCGCAGGTTGGCCATTGCTAGGGAAATTTCCCTAAATCTGAGGAAAATTTGCAATCGGTAGGGAAAAAGGGAAATTTTCTATAATTTAAGGAATTTTTATAATTCTTTGATTTTGTGATATTTGTAAAAAATATATAAAGCAATCACTTAAAAATTTCTACCCTACCTACTGCCTACCGACTCTCTCCCTTGCGTCCAGTTCGGCTCAATTTTGGTGTCGGCCATAGGAGCAGGTACATTTTGTGCATTAAATTATTTATGATAACTAACAAAGAAAAAATAATTTGATAAAGAAGGAACTATTAGCTATAGCAAATTTACACAAACATCGTTTCATGAAAAATGCCGTGGAAAATATAGCTGAGAAACATAGTGTAACTGTGCTACGCATACCGCCAGTAAATCCTATAGAACTTATATGGGCGCAAGTAAAAGGATTTGTAGCAAGACACAATACGACTTTCAAAATGAAAGACCTTAAGCTAATGATAAATGTGGGATATTGACCACCTGATCGATCGGACCGTCGACCCGTTAATTATAACGTCAAGATGGCGAAGAATATTTGGATTTTTTATAATTCAATTTCTGTATAATGTATTTTGTATTTTTTTATAATAAAGTAGAACGTTTAGCGTCCGTATAAGTAAATAGAAAGGACGTTTTTTAGCGGCGCGGCGGCGGACAAAGTGGTGCATCAATCTTTTGTATTAAAGTACAAGGGACGCTAAATGTAATGGGTTCCCTGGGGCACAGGTAGACAATGACAGGCTGTTTCGTCCTTATTAGGACTCATCAGAAAGCCAAAACCCGTAGCGACTTCCAGTAAGCTAAAAACTTTCTTTCTATTTTTTTATAATGTTTAATAAAATAATAAGTGTACCTAATACTATGTACATAATGCACGCCTTTGTCACACCATTTTCAGTGTTTGTGAATAGATACCAATAGGCAAAACCCATAAATTGACCCAAACCGGGTACTACCACCTGCACTTGATGAAAATAAAGAATTTTGCAATGAAATCAATACCAAATTATGCAAGTGGCTTAAAAATTCGTTTGGTTCACTCTGTAGTCCCTTTGCAGGCCTAACGAACTTTTATTACTCTACACCTTTCTGAAATAGACTATAATAAATGTTAAATTATTAATTAAGGATAATAAAAAATTTTTTGTTGTACCTCATCAAGTTTGTGCCACACGTTTTGCTTTTGAGATATTTACGAAGATTAACTTATAAAATCAAGAATAGCTGCCCGAGCACCTTGTAATAAAAATGTTTATTCAAGAGATTAAATAAGTAAATACGTTTATTTAATAATTTAAAACTTCTTAATCGTAATGCTAATTTATGTAAATACATTTATAAATTAAATATGTCTTCATTCTGGTTTTCCTTCAAATTCAATTCATAAAATCTTTAAACGAAACTTTAAGTACTGCATGAAACAAAATTCTATGTACCGGGTGATTCATTAAGGGTGACGAGCGGCCATATCTCGGAAACTACTGGGCATAGAAATTCAGGAAAAAAAATTATAACTAAAGTGATCATGAGAAAATGCTAAAAATAATTTTTAAGTTCCGCATTTTGCCGCAAGAGGGCGTAATTGAAAAGTAAATTATAAAAGTTTACATATCTCCGAAAATTCCACATTAAGGTATATATTTGAAAACACCATTAAAAAGCTTGGACAATTATGCATCATTTTGGTCCTATGCTCATTGGCGTACCGACTTTAATAAGAGGGGAGAAGCTGTTGAAAGTGTAAAATCAGTTAAATCGCTGTAACTTATAAACGATTTTAGCAAACTAAAGACTGTTTGGAAGAGAAATGTATGCACTTTCACCAATCGTATTTAGTTGTCCATAATAGTTCTCAAAAAAGAATGCTAGAGGGCGCAATTTGTAATAATAACATGTTTTTTGATTTTACTCCGAAAAAATAAATCATACGGTATAATTATGATAACATATTCGAAAAGTAGAGGAAATTTGCTAGAAAAAATATTAAAACCGCAGCTCGATATCTCCGTTTCAGCGTTATCACGAATAGAATAATTTTTAAAATTTTACATAAAGAATATTTTTTAGAAAAAAAGTGGGACGCCACTGATATTTTTCCATGCGGATATTATTTCGGATTAGCCTGGTCAATTCTGCATAAAAATGGCATCTTGCGTTTTTCTCCTCAGGCACACCGTTCTTTATTAAAATAGTTAAATTAAATTAGCAGCTTAAATCCACATGGAAAAATATCAGTGGCTTCCTACTTTTTTTCTAAAAAATATTCTTTATTTAAAATTTTAAAAATCATTCTATTCGCGCTAACGCTGAAATGAACGGAGATATCGAGCTGCGGTTTTAATATTTTTTCTAGCAAATTTTATCTACTTTTCAATTATGGTATTATAATTATACCGTATGAATTATTTTTTCGGAGTAAAATCAAAAAATGTGTTATTATTACAAATTGCGCCCTCTAGAATTTTTTTTAAGAACTATTATAGACAACTAAATATGATTGGTGAAAGTGGATACACTTCTCTTCCAAACAGTCTTTAGTTTACTAAAATCGGATAAGTTGTTTATAAGTTACAGCGATTTAACTGATTATACTTTCAACAGCTTCCCCCCTCTTATTAAAGTCGGTACGCCAATGAGCATAGGACCAAAATGATGCATAATTGTCCAAGCTTTTTAATGGTGTTATCAAAGATATACCTTAATGTGGAATTTTCGGAGATATGTAAACTTTTATAATTTAAAATTTGCGGCAAAATGCGGAACTTAAAAATTATTTCCAGGATTTTCTCATGACCACTTTAGTTATAATTTTTTTTTCCTGAATTTCTATGCCCAGTAGTTTCCGAGATATGGCCGCTCGTCACCCTTAATGAATCACCCGGTACCTTCAGAGACATTATTTTAAGTGTCTTACCCGATTGGCGACTTTCCTACCTACCACAATAAAAGGCAATTATGTATTTCCTAATATTTTTTCGTTTAGAAGCCAAATTTGATGTAAAAAAAAATATATGTTAATACATTTGATAGATAAGACGCCATATTGGATTTTCTTAAATAGCAACCCTACTTTATAGTAAGCCAGCTGCATTCAATTATTTGTTCCAATATTAAAAATGTATAGTTGTCAACCTTTATTTTCAGCCATTCCGGAGATACGAGGCTTCGAAGTTGGTGATTTTGTTCTCATTCAATTAACAGAAGCTTTGAGATTAGAAACTCAATTTTTTTTGGAGATACATTTTTTTTCTTTACTAAAAACTATTAGGGAATATATTTATGTATTCTTTTTAAAAAGGATTATAAAGACAGGATGAAATAAAATATTATACGATACACGTCCGTTAGGTGTTATTACAACTCGAACTGTAATGGGACATGTAAAGTAAAATACTATAGTAATAATTAGCTAATCAGCAATTCTTACTGTGCCATCAATGACATTAACAGGCATAATGTACTCACAATCGAAGCTGCCTGATTAGTAAATTTAAAAATTGAGTAACCGGGCCACTGTAATTGTGAGAAAAATATTACTGTAAATGTCATATATGTCACCGTCAAAGATGCTGCTTGGTTAATTATTATTAAAATAATTTGGACAAACAGATGTTGGCTCATTATTTCAAAAAATGCTAAAACTCGGGAACTAAATTATTGAGGGGGACACTGTTGTTGTTGTCATTTCTCGCCCTTCTTTCGAATTAAGCTTTTTACCTCTTCGTTCGCTGCCAGGGCCATTCCCGAGAAGAGTACAGCTCAAGGTGGGTTCCGAACCACGATTCTCAGTCATGCGATACCCCTCAAGCAGTGACTGCTCGTCAGGTAAAGGGCTCTTCATTAAAAAGAAAATAAAACCGGGAGGAAAGTTTTTAGACAATATTAAATATTCATGTACCAATACAGCTACCATTTTAGCCATTAAAAAATAATTATGTTCGAATTAATAATATTAATTTAATCCGAATGTAGCTATGCATAATAGGGCCACGGTTTACTCCGATGGACAATAATTATAAACACTCGTGCATTTTGGTGCTCCCCGGCCGACCGTGTATGTGAGCTCAAAGCAGCAAGGGAAGACCCAACGCCCAACATACAGTCTAGTGGCTTTGATTTTCACCGTTGCTATGGTTACGTGACGTCAGTCACGCGACAGCATGTAACAAGGTGCATTAAGATGAAGGGCAATTTAAAAATAGATCAGTCGTATGCACCATCGTTTTAGTATTGGTTCGCCTAACCTTAAAGTATTTATTTTGGGGCTTCGCGGTTATAGATATTGTTTTTACGTGATTTACTGTGCGATTATAAAGTTATAAAGTTTTGTCTTTATATTTCAGTTAATTCAGTAACCTACTTAGTTGTGTGTTTTAAAAATGAATCCAATTAATGACATAGTTTGTAATTTGTTGGAAACTCCATTCAGTCGTTGGACAGATGAGGATAAGAGAGACGTTTTGTTACACGGGTTTTTAGTCAATGTTTGTTTAGGTACCCGGATTATACCTAGCTTTTCAAGATTTTTTAAAACCGCCAGCCGTCACTGCCCTCAAGGGCTATCAACCCTTGGTTTCTTGCCATTGCACGACCTACCGATTTGGAAGTGTGTACCTTCTTCCGTACCCCACGAGATGTCCGATCTCATCCGGCCTGGTTACCGGCGTAAATGGGGTGGGTTGGGAGATGATATATTTTACACTCTTCCCTGTATTCTTAAACTTACTAAATGCGAACATAGTTTTGGCCAGTACCTCACCTCTGAGACACTGCCGCGATGACGGGGACACTGCTATTAGCCATTTTCAACAACAGGCATGTAAAAAAGTAGACTAGATGTTCGTAAATCGCCTAAATATGTTTTTAATAAATAGATATAATATGTTAACTGGCTGCATTTTTCTTTAATGAGAAATTTATAAATTAAGAAATTTTATATCTAATTAGTTGTAGACCTGTTTTTATTTTGTTTAACTATACAGGGTGTTTCATTAAGGTTGGCCATCGGCCATATCTTGGAAACTACTGAATATAGAAACTAGCAGGAGCATAGAAAAAAAAATGAACGATTAAAGGGGCCTTCTTCAAAATAATTTTTAATTTCCGCATTTACACAATTGAAAAGTAATATTAAAATTCTAAATTTCTCCGAAAATTCCCACATTAAGGTATAACTTTGGTAACATCATTAGAAAGCTTAGACAATTCTACATCATTTTGGTCTAAAAGGCTCATTGGCGTGCCGATCTTGATTAGAGTGAGGAAAGCTATTGAAAATGTAATCATTTAAATAATTATACCCTTTAAACAACTTGAAGAAAAGAGAGTTTGTATTACGTGTAAAAACTTTTATTTTATTAAAATCGTAGCAGAGCGCTTTCGGCTTTCGCCATCTTCAGTGCTATTCGTCAATATACAATGATATCCTCAAGGTGGGATGGCATTTTGTCCACTTAGTGTTTTAAAACAATTAAAATTGTAAAAAGACAACACGAAACAAAACATAAAACATCTTTGATTTGATTGATTTAAAAAAAAACATGCATCTCTGTTTTTTGTGTCATTTATGGGCACATAAACAGTGTTCCAGTGGCGCATCCAGAGTTTCAACCGGGGGGGGGGGGGGGGGACTAGTTTTGTAACATCTTTTATTTATTTTATTTTGCTGAAAGAGTTGTTTTTGTTTTAATTTACGATTTTATAATAGTTTTTGAAGGGACCCATATTCCATACCCTCTGGGCAAATATCAGGAATGTGCACTATTTTTTTTTATAGATACATTATACGTTTTTGAGAAAAATTAATGTTGGGGTTTAATTACTAGGTCTTTATAGTGTCCATAAACCATTTTACATATCATCAGAAGGAAAAAATAAGGAAGTTATTCCAAAAAAAATAAATGGGGGCCCATATTAGGACCAGTTCCTCTACCTGTAATGTGGAAATTTTCAGAGAAATTGAAACTTTTAATATTTAATTTTCAATTGTGCCTCCTTGTGGCAAAATGCGGAACTTAAAATTGATTGACAGAATTTTCTCCTGGCCACTTTAATTATGATTTTTTCTTCCTTACCCAGCAGTGTCCGAGTTTTGGCCGGTGGCCAACCTTAATGAAACACCGTGTATATGCTTATATACTAATAAAGGTTTAACTGCGTAGCTAAAAATAAAAAAAAAATTGTATAGGGTAAAAACAGCAGTCAATTTGCTTTACCTTTTGTAATCCGCATAATTCCATAATACGGTTATTAGGGTTCAAACACCGGCTTGGACACCCACGTTTTGCATTTTTTCACAGCCTTTATAAAATTTGCTTAATTATTTGATGTCGAAATAATTAAATACCAATTTTAACCAAAATATTTTTAAAAACCTTCGATCTGCTATTAATAATTTTAAAAAAATAATTCGTAATCTGCGACAATTTCGGAATAAGAATTAAAATTATTAATGTCGGGTTACACAAAGAAATTTAATAATAGCTAACTAAAGTGCGTCCAGTTACTGTTTCTGACGTAATTTTTAATTCGAGTAATGTCGTTGATTCAATCGTAAATTTTTTCAATTCTGTCTAGATTTAAATAAGCTTTAAAATTAACATTTATTTTTTGCTGAACATTTTTAGAATATTTTCCAACTAACTATTTTTCGCTTTAACATGTTAAACCGAAAGTTGGTCCTTTTGGATAGAGAATAAAAAACTAATACAGGGAGGTGGAAACAATTTTTCTCTAAAATGCGCCTTTCAATGCTACAGCCGGTCAAAACCTGAAAATGCCATATTTTTAACGCTAATATCTCAAAAACAATTGAATTTAAACAATTTATACAAAATATACGTGGATTTTTAAAATAATATAATATATGGGGTGTTCGTTCCATTTCATTTAAAAAAAATTATGTTGGATATGCTGACTATTTGGGACACCCTGTATAATTTTAAAGTTATTTTAAATATTAGATCTAATGCCATGAAATCATGCGTTGAAATTATAAAAAATGTTAATAATATAGGGGAGAGTGGGGTACATTCGGCATGTTGTGGAAGTCGTTGTTATATTTAATAAATAATTAATAATAAAATTTCATTCCATTAACAAACAGAACTTTTATTATGTTAGGAAACTAAAACTCAAACCTAATCTCGTTATAATTCAAATGTTTTTAAAATAACATGGTTTCTTTAAGGCACTGTAATCTGCCCAAAGTACCCCACTAATGGGGTACTTTCGACAAGTAAATGGGGTACATTCGTCATAAACAATTAGGTATTATAAACATTAAGAAAAATATAAACACTTTTTACATTATTGTTTATCTTACAATTAAACTACTGAAATTGTAATTGAAGATAAATATGGACGAGGTTCTCGTCGTTCCAGTTTGGGAAGGCGTGTGCAGTTTTGCGATAACATCCAACAAATCTACTTCCACTACTTCGTCCACCTCAGGGAAAAAAAATATTTGACCCCTACCTTTCCTTCTCATAAATTTTACTGTAAGTGAAGACGATGTTAGTTCTTCAACTCTTCCTATATAATGTAAAATTGTTTTTTTCGTTGCAAACCTTACTAGCACAAAATTTCCAACTTCAAATTCGTCATTAGATACGGTCTCAAATTCTTCTAAGTCATCGCTACTGTCAGAATTGATTTCATCAAGTAAAATATCAGAGTCACTTGATGAGCTTACTTTTCTACTACGTTTCTTTGGTTGTTTTAAATTTACGCTTTCATTAAAAACATTTCTTTTTACACCTCTTTTTTTCTGAAGTTCTTGTTTCCTTTGCTTCTCCAGTTCTAAATTTTCTCTTATTGCTAACTCCGGTGTATCTGTATAAACTGAACATTTAGATCTTCTTGCTTTCCTTTTTTTCTTGGCCACACCTGCTTTAGGATAAGGAAACAGTTGTTCTAAACTGTTAGCACTGCTAAGACCTGACGTTGTTGGCTGATCAAGAATGTTAGATGGGGGATTCCGTTTTTCAGACAACTCGGGATTTTCCGATGTACATAAACCAAGTTTTTCGAAATTTTTCTCATTAATGTTTAGTGTTGCAGATGATAGCTGAACAGACATTTCACCCGAAACTGAGTGCTGCTTAGTGTCTATGTCTAAAGAATGAGAAACTTCCAACACATTTAGAGAATTATTGTGTTCGTCTATAGCTAGGGGCTTGTCACTAACGGTACTAGCTAAAAAGTCATAGTCTGAAAATGCAAGTCTGTCCGGTGGCCATAGACCTGTTTTTTTAAAAGCATTTTTTATGTTTTTTAAAGTAAATGAGTTTTCATAAGCTTTATTCGACAGTGGGCCTATATTTCTGATCGTTATCGCCTGCCCGGGATGAGCTAACATCCAGTCATTAAAAGCAGTAGCTAGATGTGCTTTAAATGGCGCATAAATTCCCACATCTAATGGTTGTAATCTATGCGTCGTATGGGGAGGAAAAGAAATTAACACTATTCCGTTTGCTTTGCAATATCGAATAGCTTCAACAGAAAGGTGAGACTCGTGGTTATCTATTAATAAGAGGATCATATTATTCACGGAACATCGTACATGATTAACGATATGCTTTAAGACTTCAGGAAATAAATGCGCCATCATCCAACCGGACTTACTTCCTAAAGCTATACAACCAGTTGGTGATCCTTCAGATAAATACTGTGACGGATTTCGAGTCCTCGGATACACAAATATTGGAGGAAGGGATGTACCAATAGCGTTTATTATTCCAACAAAAGTGACCAAAACTCCCCTTTCTCCCGAAGCTATCTGCCCAACCTGCTTTTTTCCTTTGGTAGAAACGACTTTTACGGGCCGCATTACTGTAGTTATACCGGTTTCATCTAAATTCCAAATGTTTTCCGCGGTAAATTGATATTTTTCCAGAACTGAAGTATATTTGATGAAAAAGTTATCCACTACAGGTTTATTAAACGCCATAGATCGACTTAAGCTGGTGCTTTCTGGTTTGCGTAATGACAGATCGGGGTGTCGCTTCATAAAACTTAACAGCCAATCTTGACCTAAAATGTAAAAAAAAACTTAGTTTATTTGAAATGTCATCGCCTAAATCCTACACAAACCTGCCATTTGATGGGTTTCCCAGTTTTCAGGTATCTTACAGGATAACGACTTGCCAAACTGAAAGGCAATGATCTTAATTTGCCTATACGACAGTCCATAATGAAGATCTGATGACTTTTTAATATACTGACACAATTGAGCTTCTTGATCAATTGTAAAAACTTGTTTAACAGTATATTTACTGCTATATTTGACTTCTTTTGACTCATTGTCAGAATCATTATTTAGAATTTCCTCTAATGACTTCTTCTTTAGTAAAGTTGTGATTCGTGATTGCAAAGTTGTTCTCTTGATGCCATATTGTCTAGCTGCTTCGCTAACATTAAGATTTTTCCTAAGACATTCACCTACAGCTAATTTTATAGCATCCTCATCAATGTCGGCCCTGTTTGTTTTTTTTATATACTTGCGGGGCATCTAAAAACAATATTTAATAAAAATAACTATATTTTTAAAATAATAGTTTCATGGGGTAGATTCGTCACGCTGACGAAAGTACCCCGTATTTGGTTGCCGAATGTTCCCCATATCAAGTTTCGAAACCTTATGCACTCCCAAATAAAAACACGTAGAATTTTAGGTTATAATTTATTCTTAGATATTTCTATACCCTTGTCTAGTTAATAAAACATAATCAGAATTAAAAAATATCCTTTTTAAAGTAAAATGTTTTTATAATTACATTTTTGTAAAAACTTACCTTGATTTATCAGCTCAAAACATTAATAAATAGCAATTGACACACATGACCTTCTGTTAATTTTCTGTCAAAACAGCAACTGGATGGCTATCCGCAAGCCGTGTTTGAGAGGAATTGGCGCTAAATTTAAAAGTTTCCGCGTTTTTAGGATATGACGAAGGTACCCCATTGCCGAAAGTACCCCACTCTCCCCTACTGGAAAATCTATTACCAGAAAAAAACAATGGCGCTGAAGAAAAAAAACAATCGCGCTGAAGAAAATGTCATGTATTAAACAACAAATCTTTATTGGTATCGATAGCGTAGAGAATAGAGCTCTAGCCTACAGATCGCAAGGTCGCAGCTTCAAATCTAATCAGGAGTATTTGACTTTTTTTTATAAAAACATTAAATAATTTATAGAAATATTTTGAATTGAAATATTCCTTGTTGGGTGGATTTTTTAAATCTATGTTAAATGCATCTTTCCTTGATTAAATTAAAAAATTTTCATTCTGGTTAATCTAGAAGTCAATCCAGGATTCGGTCTTTTTATGACATATAAAATATGAAAAAGTTAAACTACAAATAAAGGAAAAACCTATTGACAAACTATGAAACCAGATATTAAGTGGAACCTAATCCTAAGTATGCTAATTTCAATACTAGTGTTGATATTTTTTTTCAACACTAGTGTTGAAATTTTGTTTTCACAAATCAAAGGCTTTTTTAATATTTCTTTGTGGTCGTAGGCAAAATAGTGTACATTGCTCGTGTGAAAGTGATTATTCTAAAACTCGGGGAATTTCCGCACTCGGCTGACGCCTCGTGTTAAATATCTCCTGGTGTAAAAAGTATCACTTTCATCACTTGTTATGTAATATACTATTTAATGCATTTTTTCTGTCGAGATGATAAACTAAAATCATTCGTTGGGAGCCCAGCTAATAAATAAAAAAAGTTTTATTTCTAATATGAGAAATCCAAAAATATAGTTTGTTTATTCAAAAATTAGCCAAAAATGATTACCAATGAGTCCGTTAAAGTCAAAATAGTTTATTATTTATCGTTATTTAATTCAGTTTCAATACTCTATATACTCTTATTGTATAAATATTTTCACGGCATAAATAAAACTAAATTAGGCCAAAGCATAATAATTTATTTAAAAGTTTCGTTTACGAAACTTGAATATGTCTCAGTGTTACTCGCCTACTCGATAGTTACGATCACGTTCGCCGAACACGAACATTATTCATTTGTAAAACAATTTGTTTCCTGTTTCTCATCAATTTTTTCTAACAATTTCAAAGACAATACTTACATGTTTGTTTTCCTTAACTAAACTAATTCTTAATGATAAATTAACTATTCGCGGCGATAATAATTCAACAATGGCAGAAAATTACGGCGCAAAAACCATATTTTGTCGCGATTAAAATTGTAATATTTTTCACGAAGCGAGCGAAATCAAGTAGACTTGAACAACGAAAGGTCAACTCGCGAGAAACAACTGAGAATCGGAAACTGCTTGCAAAGGTAACTTGATCTCGTAAAAGAAACACCTGTTCGAAAGGTGCGAGGTTTTGTAAAAAGGCGGGAACATTTGAAAGTTGCGCCGATGGAGTTAATTACACTGAACAACAATCGCAGTTGGTCCGAGGAAAATGGGTTCTTGCAGTGTCTGATATGATATATGTAAAATACAGAGTGGTCGTCGAAAAATTATATTACAAGGTGTCCCAACCCAAATGGCACCAATTTTTTTTCATAAGTTCAAACCGGAAGCCAATATTTTCTCCTCTTCATTAGTGACATGATGGACTGCTTTTCGCCAGTTCTCTGGTGTCACTTCTGTAATGGCTTGATCAAACAGTCATGCATGCGGATTATAGTAGAAACCGAAGAAGCCTAGGCTTGTAGCGCCAAATCTGAAAGGGGCACCACATTTTCCAGCGCCAAGACTCCAAGAGAGACTAAGATAACCAAACAAGATATGAAACCTAAGCGACTTCAACCGTGGTTAGAAAAAAACGGCGTTTGATTAACCAGTTAATTTTTAGCTAACACCACACGCCATGTATATTATTCTGTAATAATTATTGTAGCTTATTTTCCCAGACTAATACACTTTGCATCGCGACATAGGCATCTCTTTGGCAGCGGGCGGCGCAGTGACTACACTAGGGGGGCCAGAGGTGGTCCGGGCCACCCCAAAAGTTTTTTCGGACACTCTAAAATAAATTTAATCTTAAGAATCTCTTGAAAATGTTATTCACTTACTTTATGTTACCAATACATAATATAGGTAGTTGTAATATACAAAGTCAATTCTTGTGCTTTATTAACGAGCTTATTTTGCCCCCCCCCCCCCCCCCATATTCCTTGCCCCTTCCTGGCCACCCCTGTAGCAAAAAGCTGGAGTCGCTACTTACTTATTGTTAATTTAAAAATCTTTTGCACTTTTGCCTTTTAATATGCGAGTCATTTGAACTGTGAAAAAAATAGAAGGGCAGTGGCGGATTTGGGGGGGGGGGGGGGGGCTATAGCACTAACGAAACTATATTATAATATTAATAGTTCTATAAAAAAAATCAATTTTTTTGTTTTTTTTACCTTTTATTATTTGTGTGTATAAGTGCCTTTGGCAACATCACTTCTCTACCAAGCAGGTGTGCAACCTTTCAAATTTCGAATTTATTAACCCGAAAATCTCTACTGAAAGTTGACACAATTATTTTTTTTGGCGATAGCGGTCAAACTCACAGATTAAAATAGTTTTTTAAGTCTGGCATATTGCCGCAGATTAAGCTTTAGAGCGTTTTCACACAGCACCATATATCGCGCGCGACAAATGGTCGCAATATTGCTTTTACACCAAATTATGTGTTTTCTAATGAGCCATTTTCACACACAAGCGATATTAGAGAACAAATAATTTGGTGTAAAGCAATATTGCGACCATTTATCGCGCGCGATATATGGTGCCATGTGAAAACGCTCTTACGGTTATTTAAACCTAAAAAAGGGTGTGGCACCCAAAAAATTTTCTCCTACGGCGCCTCCCCCCCCCCTAGAACAAATCCTAAATCCGCCACTGTAGAAGGGGGGCCCAAAAATATCCCAGGGCTTTGACCAAGTGTTAATACGCTTAACGTCTTTTATTATAAATGTCGTGTTGTGTCTTGCTACAAATCCTCACTTGCGCCCATATAAGTTCTATAGGATTTAGTGCGCAATGATATGGCGGTGTGCGCAGCACAGTTACACTATGTTTTTCAGCTATATCTTTCACGGCATGTTTCATAAAACGATGCTTGTGTAAATTTGCTATAGCTAATAGTTCCTTTTTTATCAAATTATCTTCAAATTCAATATTTTTGGTGGTTAACCAGGCGATAATTTCTTGTTTTCTCCAAGATGAAGTTGGTGTCTTCTCTGTGCGTCGTGAATGATAGTTTGCGTCATCCATAACTACTACTGAATCAGCTGGAAGATATTTTATTTTTTGACCAAAATAGTCCTTAAAAACATTCGAATTCATGTCCTCGTGGTAATCTCCCGTATTGAACGACTGAAAGGTTAACAAACCTTTTTTTAAAATCCCTCTTCGCTTTTACGTGCGCCTATGGCCGACACCGAAATTGAGCCGAACTGGACGGAATTTCCCATTTCATTACCTACACCTTTCTGAAATAGACTATAGGACGTTCCATAAATTCGTTCCATACACAGGGCCGTATTTACCAATAGGCTGAGTAAGCTTCAGCCTAGAGCGGCAAAATTTCGGAGGACGGAAAATTTTCGGAGGGCGGCAAAGTATATTCGATAATTTTATTGCAATAAATGTAATTGTGAATTTTAACAGGGAGGAGGCGGTAACCTTTTTTTAAGTCAGTTTAGGACCTGGGGAAAGTTCTATTTCATATGGGAGAGCTCACGTTTTCTTTCTGGAAGTTAATGCGGAAAAAGGGTTTTTATTAGAAGTTACTTTTGGCTTAGGTAGTGCCTACCCTTAAAAAATAAGCCCGCGTGTTGTGTTATTTCTATAAGGGCTGCAATGTAAATTTAGCTTATGGGCAGCAAAATGGCAAAGCCCATAGATCCCAACTTCCCACAAATGGGAAAATTCCAACAAGTACATTCTGGGAACGTCCTTCCGATCAATGAATACCGAACAATATCCTATATTAGCGCGTCCCATAATAAATCATCATAGGATCGTAGGGACGTCTGTCTAAGAACTTTCATCCATTACATACATGATATATTAATAGCACGAGACGCTCATCTCATTTATCGAACTATAGATGGCGCTAGTTACTATTTATTACCTACAAAAAGGTCCTGGCTCCCTCCGTCTGTGGGAAGCGCCATCTATCAAGCCTGTCTCAAAATCCACGTAAAGCCGACTACAGACATTGAGAGATGTACGCGTGCATCAACGAGAGTTCGTCAACTCGCTTTTGTATATACATCTGTGTATGGATGTAAATAATGCACGCGCGTTCCAGGAAGTCAATACAATAATTTATCTACTTTCATTTAGTAATATGAATTTTACAGTTCTGTAAATCGTTTTGTATGGGCATCTATTACAGCACTAGTGCTGTAATGGAAAAAACACGGTTTTATTAAAATTTTGCTGTTAAATAAAACCACACTTTTTAGAAGAATGATTTATTATTAACAATTATAAAATTAATTACCAATTATAAATAATTAAAATATAACACTTAAGGTTTATTATAAACATTTATTACACTTTTTACAGTTAGAAATTTGTATACCAGAAGTGGATGTGATGCAGCCCTTTTACGTTCGAATTTCCAATAATTAAATTCGTGTCTGACCCCATGATCTTCTTTGCTATTTGCTTCTTATTTTCTAAAGAATTCTCAACGTAGCCTTCTGCCGTAGAAGAGGATTTCTAGCCAGGATTATTCAATCCAAGTTTTGTTGCAATCTTTTTTGGTATACTTCCAAAACTATTAATTCCGACAGGCTGGGAGGTGCATTTTCCTTTTCCAGAGAATACAAAAAACCGCCTGTGAGTTGCATTAAGAGGACGAAGTTTAGCATACTTTCGAAAAATACTTAAACAGTTGACACCTGTCACATTTCCTTCTGTTATAACAAATTCTCGCATAATTTTGGTTTTCGAGAATGGAATCACAATTTTTATATACAAATCATTGTGATCAATATGATCCAACATTAACTTATCTAGTTCTTCGCGCCGACAAGCCCCAAAAATGCCGATCAGCGTTGCCAGAGCTGGTACAATTGTACGAATCTGGTACATTTCGAACGCATCTGTACAAAAGTACATTTACACTATTTTCTGGTACATTTTCATCCTCCTCGTGCCGTTCAGCAGCGGGCAGCGGCGGCGCCAGGCCCGACCTATAAACATGAGTGCCAGTGCTTCAGCTTTTATGACAATGTATGTTATTTTCATACCTTTTTTTTTTTTAGAAGTCACTTTCGATTTGATTCCAAAATCCTGATGCCGCCCATAATTCTTCTTTTGGACGAGGTTAAAAAATAAGTAATTTTTGATGGCTGTACAAAAGTTCAAAATTTGGTACATTTTATGTTTGTGATTTGTACAATTTCTTGATACTCTCTGGCAACACTGATGCCGATTATCATAAAAACCTTCATAAGTGAATATATTTCATCATCTGCAGTACTAAGAAACTTATATACGTCTTCCTTTGTGAAAACTTTGGACTTTTTGGCCTTGTAACCCTTGACTGAAATCATAGTTCCCAACATTGAGTAGTGAGTCCATAGTGTAGATAGTTTCTGGGAGCGTTGTTTTACGGAAAAATAACTCGAAAGGATTTTCTCCGACACCTCCTTTATTTTGTTAGCTTTGCACCAATCTTCAAACTTCTGATACTCCAATTCATACCGCGCCTTGGATTTTGTCGGAACTAAACTTGAGATCGCTTCGTTTGCCGCTACTTCTATATCAGAGGGTAAACTTCCATCAGAATCGCTCATTTTGAAAAACGCTTTTTATATTTTTGAATTTGTTTGACAAAGTTTCGACAGTAACCATGCGAAACAGTAACTATGCGAAAGGTAACATAAAAAACTTGATTAGTAAACTTAATAGCAGGTGCATTTTTATTTTTAAAAATGCCTTTTGCCAAATCTTTTTATGCATAGATGAAAGTAGATAAAATTTTGTACAATATTCTTGTTGTAAATTCATATTACACACTCGATGTTTTATTAAACTCGGCTGACGCCTCGTTTGACAACTTTAACATCTTGTGTTGTAATATGAATCTTTACAACACTTATATCGTAAATAATTATTACTTCGTGCATCAACGAGCATTGATGCACGCGTAGATCCCTCTACGTCTGTGGCCGGCTTAAGACTTTGTCAAAAGTATTTAGACTTGCATTGTCTTTATTTGTTTTGAATTACGTTTCAAATGGTAACCATCTCCAGTCGTCGAGTCGTTATTTTTGTATACCTAGATGTGCGTTCTCCAATACTTAATTTTAGAAAAATATCAGTGGCGTACCACTTTTTTTCTAAAAAATATATAACCGCCTCTTCATTTAAAGTTTTAAAAATTATTCTATTGGCGATAACGATGAAACGAACGGAGATATCGAGCTGCGGTTTAAATATTTTTTCTAGCAAATTTCATCTAATTTTCGATTATGGTATCACAACTATACCGTATGATTTATTTTTTCGGAGTAAAATCAAAAAATGTGTTATTATTACAAATTGCGCCCTCTAGCATTTTTTGAGAACTATTATGTACAACTAAATACGATTGTCAAAGTGCATATATTTCTCTTCCAAACAGTCTTCAGTTTGCTAAAGTCGTTTAAAAGTTACAGCGATTTTACTAATTACACTTTCAACAGCTTCCCCCCCCCCCCTCTTATTAAAGTCGGTACGCCAATGAGCTTAAGACCAAAATGATGCATAATTGTCCAAGCTTTTTTAATGGTGTTATCAAAGATATACCTTAATGTGGAATTTTCGGAGATATGTAAAATTTTAAAATTGACTTTTCAACTACGCAACTACGCCTTCTTGCGGCAAAATGCGGAAATAATTTCCAGCATTTTCTCTTGGGCACTTTTGTCATAAAAAAATTTACCCGGATGCTGTACGATTACTAGTTTCTGAGATATGGCCGGCGGTCATTCTTAGTTGACCACCCGGTATATTGATCGGATTTGTTGTAAATAGAAGTAAAACGGGAGTTAAAAATATATTCTATTCATTAAATTAGGTTTAAAATAGAAATAATGAAAAAAATAGTTTTCAAACCCATTTTTTTTTAAATAATGATTTTAATGATATAATAGGTATATTTGTACTAAATTTGAATCTCCTCATTGCTTAGAAGCCAGCTTTTTATATTTTTCTTTAAACGTTTACTGGATAATTTAATTTTTTTTTTGAAAATAAACTAAACATTCTCATACCAATATAAAAATAATGTTGTTACGTTAAAGTTAAATTACACTTTTGTGTTAAAATATTGTTATTACTTTTACTTTTGGTTGTATATTTATAATTTAAGGTTGTAACTAAATTTCTATTAAGCCAAATATAAGAAGAAATTTTGTAAAGCAGTTCTTTAATATTTAAAATTTTATATTTCTTTTGAAGGAAATAAAATATGTTAATTAAATAGAATTTTCATAGCAAATTTTTTTATAGAAATAATAGGTTTAAGAACATGTTCATATGCTCTACCCAACCAATTATACCGTATGATCTAATTGATTGAAATAGTGCATAATAAAACATTATTTGAAGCCTGCTATTTACAATATTTCTCAAACATCTAAGTTTATATAGAGAGCATCTACGTTTTTTAGTTAATATTTCTATATGTTTTCATTTTAAACTTGCATCTATATAAATTCAAAGGTATTTAATAAATTGTACTTGTTTTATTGTATTTGAACAATTGCAGTTGTTTTTATTTGTATTATTTTTCTTTAAGCATCCCAAATTGTGTATATTTTAAATTTCTGGTTAAGTATCTTTGTAACAGGAAAAAGGTATTAAATTGGTTTTATTTAGATTTAAAGTTAACAAATCAAAATCAAGATTATATTTTAAAATAGATAGATGTAATTCTGTATTTAATATAGCTTCATTCATCTACGTGTTGCCATGAATAATTAAGGCAGTATCATCAGCGTAAGAAAGTTTTTTTCATTTATATTTGTATTTAATAAAACTGTGCCCTGGGGTACGGGGTATGTCATTTTTCTAATTTTACTTGAACTATCATTTATTATGGCTTTTTGTTCCCTGTTTAAAAGGTAACTTTTATAGCTATTAATATAACGAGATTATTATGCGATTTATAATAGTCGAGGACATTACTAGGTGACGAGGCAACAGCCGAGTCACCCGCAATGTCCGAGACGGTGTTAAATCGCTAATAATCGAGTTGTATTCAAAGCTTTATCGTATCATTGACAACGGCGATGCGAAAATAAAAACAAGGTTTTATGTCATTTCATTTTGGCATTTCAAAAAGTCATCATTAAAATCATGCAAGATTTTGATATTCCTGACGATATATTAGCTGCAGCCAACATTATAAGGTTGAACTTGCTTCCGGACAAATCTAAAATCCATTATGAAAAAGAATATCGGCAGTTTTGTGAGTGGCGAAACAAAGTACATGTTCAAGGTGCAGAAGAAACGGCATTGCTGGCGTATTTCGCAAAACTCTCTGAGGAATACTCTGCTTCCTGCATCCTTATGGCCGAAATATTCCATGTTACGAGCTTTAGAACTGAAGGAAAGAGTGGAAATCGACAAATACGGCGCCTTAATACGTTTCATCAAGAAGAAAAATGTTGGATATAGAGCAAAAAAATCAAAAGTATTTATAAGAGAACAAGTCAACGAATTTGTGTGTTCTGCCTCAGATGAGAAGTTTTTAATGATGAAAGTGGTTTTTTTAATTGGAATTGGAGGAGCCTGTCGAACTAATGAATTAGCGAAGATGACCACGGAAGATGTTGACGTTTTGGAGGACAAGCTGATTGTTACTATTCCAGACTCAAAAACCCACAAGAAACGTATTTTCGCTGTGATATTTGACGGCGAAGTCAATCCTGTGCTTTTATTTAAAAAGTACGCATTGTTAAGACCAGACCATGACACTCACCAAAGATTGTTTGTATCATATAGAAAAGGGAAATGTATGGTACAGCCCTGCGGCATTCAAGTATATCTCTCACTTGAAAATCCTAATTTGTATACTGGTCACTGCGTTAGAAGATCTTAGACCTACAAGAACTTGGTGGATGGGAATCGCCGATGGTTGCTAGAGGGTATTTAGAAGAAAGTGTGACCAAGAAAGTTTCCATTGCTGGCAAAATTCAAATCGGCGATGTTTCCGGCAGTGGATTAAGCACTGGGGAACCGCACGAAATCGAAAGGAGTGCTTGCTCGGTCATTAATCAGTCTTCAGAGGGCATACCTAAGATCGTGGACGTTAAAGACAAAGGTGATCAATCAAATTTGAAAACTGTCAAAATATTGTTTTACATGTTCATGAAAAATAGTTCTAATATTATTTGGTATCTAACGTATTATGCTTTCGTAACTAACGTATTAAATTATGGTAACTAATGTATTATGAGTAACTAAGGTGTTATGTAGATTTTAGTACGTTTATGATGTTAATAATTATTAATAAAGATATCATATAAAAATGACTTAATCTTCAATGATACGATAAAATAAATTATAAGAAATTCCTCTACTCCTAAATGAAGCATTTAGTTGATCTTTCTGACCATAAATTAGTTTTAAATTGCCAAACATTTTTTTAATACAACTACTAATATGAGCAGAAAATCTAAGATCTTTATCCATAAATAATCCCAGGTTCTTGGCAACCCCAGACAGTACCAGCTAAACATTATTAATACACACCTTAACAAAATATTTATGTATAAATAATAAACAAATAATATTTTTATTATAAAATATTTATTCCCTGATAATATGGCGAAGGAAGAATATTCGTTTTTTTCATAAATATGCATGAAAATAAAGGTTGCAGTCAATAGCCGGTATACACACAGGTATAGTCTCTGTGCAACCCATTCTCTCGTTTTCCGACAGACGACAGCAGTAATTTGTCATTGATCAGCTGATATCGGAACCTCATTTCACCAGATATTTAGTTAGACGTAATTAACCCGCCACGTGGTTAATTGTATTATGTAAAGTAAACGTTACCAAAATTCACGTGTCTTTGACTCCATTTTGCTAGAGTACTCAAAAAAATTGACTATACTTTTGACCAAAAGTACGCACGCGCCAGTGGCGGCTCCACTTTGAACCCGCGTGCCCCCGTGTGTAAATTACCATTTTTCGGCCAATTCAAATCTTCAACCTTCAAGTCCACTTTCGGTTTAACCGGAAGTTAAGTAGACTTTTAAATTTTAAATAGAAACCCTCCATTTTTATTTAGTGCTTGAATTCTATGAAAAATTATCTTTTCAATGACATAATACTAATTTTTAGATTTAAATTATAGAGAATTCCCTTTTCAATGCATATCACACTTTATCATTTGTTTTCAAATGGCAGGCTAGATCAATTTTTCTCTGTTTTCTAAAATGTCCATAACATAACATAAAAAACAAGGTAAGTGGTAAAGAGTAGTCCTTGAAAACGTTGAAATACTTCATTTCAGCCTGCTTAATAATATAAAATTGACGTGCTTGAGAAAAATGTATCCGTTGGGGTTATTTTATTTACAACCTGTTAAAAAAAAACGGAATTTCTCGATTTTTTCGAATAGCAACCAATCTTTGTTTTATTATAATAAATTTCTTCATTTTATTCTGTTTTTAACGGTGTACCACAAGTTAATAATTATTTATGAGGTAAGAAATTAACAAGAAATGTGATAATAGTAGATTCTGTAAGGAGGTTGGAATAAAAATTTGATCCGAGTGGAACCACGAGTATCGAATTTTCATTCTAACCGAGTAGCAGACTATATTTTCTCCACGACGAAAAATACTATTCGCAATATTTGTAATTTCAGGTGGAGTATTATCCAGTTCCATATCTGATTCATCCGATTTTTCACTCATATTTTGACTTGCACTAAAATTTGTCTGCTGACATTGACAGTTTTGAAATTCATGGCAACCTATGTCGTTTAGATCAATTACAGAATATTCATTCCGTATCTTGTTATGGAATGAAAATACACGCAAAACGCATAAGAAGCAAGTGTTTCAGAATAAATATTCCAACTCAAGAGGGAGAATTTTTACATTCTATTATCAAAAATGATTTTGGAATTTTTGCATTCAGTAATGGTCGTGGAGAAATGTAATTTCTAGACCTGTATAAGCTGTGAGAATTTATGTCAAGTATGCCGTGGAAAACAATTTATTCATTTCAATCTTCCTAATTTTATTTAATACCATTTGAAACTTTGGTCTAATAAATGTATAAATAATATTTTTATTTTCCACGGTATATTAGACTGGTCTTGACTGAAATTCTTATAGCTTTTTCGAGTTTAGAAATTACATTTATGATGTTTCTTGTTAATTTCTACTATTACTTAATGAATAATTTTAACTTGTGTTGCATCGTTAGAAAGAAATTAAATAAACAATATTATTATATTAATAATATAGGTAATAAAGATGAGTTACCTTTTAAAAAAATGGAGAAATTCCGCTTTATATTTTTAGAAAACACGTAGTTAATAAAATAGCCCTAAAGGACTTTTTATATTGGGTGCAATTGCAAGAAAAAATTGCCGGAAAGCATGCTTTTGTCGACGTTTTAAACAGCTGATGCAGGTTTTAAATGGGAAAACGTGCATCAGTTGATTAAAACGTCGTCGAAGCGCATGCTTCCAAGCCATTTTGCTTGCAATTGCACCCAATGTAAAAAGGCCTTAACGGATACATTTTTCTCACGCAAGTTTTATCCTATTAAGTAGGTTAAAATGAGTCATTTTTACGTTTCCATGGCTTACTACTTACCTTGTTTTATCAAAACTATGGACATTTTAAAAAACAAGGGAAAATTCACCTAGGCGGCCATTTTTAAAACAAATGATAAAGGGTGATATATCGTTGAACAGACAATTTTCTGTAGAATTTAAATATAGAATAAAAAAAGGGGTTCCATTTAAAATTTAAAAGTTGACTTCACTTCCGGTTAAAGCGGAAGTGGTTTCGATTTGATCTAAAAATGGAAATTTACATACTTATTGTCGTCTCATGTCTTTAAATATTTACGGCTGAAATTACAAAAAAAATAGGGACTTTTGTGTCACCCGGTACAATAGTGAAGAAAAATTCAAAGATATAAAATCTTCATAATCTTTCTGCAAAAGTTGGATGGCATCTCATAGCCTCTAGGTCCTCTACTTTCTATAGATATTGTTGTATAATTTGTTCTTTTTTTCGTCTAGGCAAGTTTTCGATTGTTGTTCCCAGAAACTCACAAAGGTACAAAATATTTTCCTTCTGTTAATATAATGGACTGAAAACCTATACTATCTTCACCCTCACTCCACGGGGGAGCGAGAGCATTCCCCCATAAAAAAAAGCTATATTCGCCTTGTCCTGCACGGACGGGGAGGGTTTGATGAAAGATGAAAAATTTCTTTTCAAAATATAAAAATTCACAAACCCAACTCATAATCAATTTTTTTAGTTGAAATGCGTGAAATTAGTTTACAATTAAAAAATGAAAAACTATTTTTGATAAAATAAACATATTTTTCTTTTAACATAATAAAGAATCAGAATTACATCTGAACTTTTAAGAAATGGCCAATCAGTAACACAGACGTTTTTGAAAATCAGCAAGATCTAAAATTCTGTTTTGGTTAATAGTACAAATAATTAAATTTTTTTGATCTCAAAAATTTTTGCCCTACATTTAACGTGCTTGCGTACAAAGAAGTGTCGCAAGATAAAATGTTTATGTTGGATATTCATCGCCATTCATAATACAACCGAACTTTCTACTTGCTTGTTTTAATCGGATATATTGATATGAAAATAATTTAAAAGCATATGAAAATACTATACTGTTAAATAATAAGCAGTATTTTGTATTTTTATAGTGAATATTGTGTTTATAAAAATATGTTATGGTAGATATCACGTTATATAATATAGTTTTGTTCAAATTGTCATCATGTTGTTAAGTTTTGGTAAGTTAATTTTTTCTTCTTCATTTCTTTAAGACTTTTGATTGCCGTTTTCACAGAGACTTATTAGATAAATTACTTAGAAATAAATATGGAGTGAGAGGGTCGGCATTGTCGTGGATAAAATTTTACCAGTGATACAACTCAGAAAGTTTAAAAGCAGGCACAATTAACCTTGGAGTTGGTGTAGCACAGGGAAACTTTCTAGGGCCACTTTTGTTTATTCCTTATCTAATCTATAACCAGTTTTAATAATCCAGACACTACCGAAGCTTTTTTTTTATATTTATAAAAGTGCTATAATTGAAATATAAGAAACATATTTCTATAATAGTTTTTGGTGTGTCCCAATAAATGCTGTATAAGCAGTTTTGAAATATTCTTTTCTTTCGTCGGATCCTAGCTCTACTGATGAACCATGATATGGCGAAACGCGTCTAGGGATGGATCTGACAGAATGAAAGGAACATATTTATTTGATTTGATATTAGTTTTCGGTACTTTACTTATAGCTACGGGTCAGCGCTGCCTAGCGGGCATCCTGTAATTGTGACGAATGTCTTTACAGGCGATTTCCTCTTAATATTTGTTAAGTCTGTTAAAGGTGCTGGTATACTTAAGAGTGTCTAACAACGACACAGATGTCACTCCGTGCAACATCTTGCTGATGTGTCCCACCAAATACTGTACAGGGTGGCCAACTAAGAATGCGAGGTACTGTATCTGTGAAACTATTAATCGTAGAGACTTGCGGCAAAAAAAATTACTACTAAAACGGCCAAGAGAAAAAACAGAAAAATATTTTCAAGTTTCTAAAATGGCCGCTAGGGGGCGTAACTGCAATCTTGAATCTAAAAAGTCATATTTCTGTAAATTCCGCTATATTAACCTAATTTAAAAAATTCTGATCTTTAAAGTTGAGGATAATGTGAACCTTTTTTGTTTAACACGTTTTGCAGTATCTCTAAAAATAAAGTGGTGGGGGGTATTCAAACGTTTCCGTAAATAACATCCTGTATCTTCGAAACGGCCAAGCCGATTTGAACAAACTTGGGCTCGTTACAAGGAGCTATTGTTGGGCTATAAACATCAATATATTTAAAGTTTTGTAAGTTTTACATTTCGCCGCTAGAGGGCTTTTTTCGATATTCCTACAGAGATGGTTAATTTTCTCAACAAAATAAAATGCATTAGTATGATTTTTTTCTTTTGAAAAAGTAGCTAAATGATGCCAAAACTAGCTCGCGAAAACCGCATCTCGATATCTTACTCCTAACCCAAAATATTGGCAATAGAAAATTTTATACGAAAATCCCTTAAATTTTTATTTTATTGTAACTATATTTTTCTGAAATTCTTTGTATTATGTAAGTTGTGGCCCTAAAAAGACGGATTTGTAAAAGGAAGATTTTTAATGCTCCCTCAAATGCTCGAAAAGCTGACCATCACGTTCTATGCATTGGTGAAGCCTCTAATGGGTAGACAAAACTGAAGTTTCAGTTTCGGCTCTCGGTGTGTTACGTATTGCATTACGAATCCGGTTTTTCAAATCTTCTCTGGTCGTTGGTTGAGTCTGAAACACGATGTCCTTTAACCGCCCCCATAAATAAAAATCCAGGCAAGTTAGGTCTGGTGATCGCGGAGGCCATGGAAACAGACTTCCTCTTCCAATCCACCGCTGTTGAAATACTGCATTAATATGCTCTCGCACATTAACGGCAAAATGTGCTGGGCAACCATCCAACTGTAAAAACAAGTTTTGCCTTGTTTCCAAAGGCACATCTTCCAACAACAACGGTAATTGATTTTTTCTGTTAATTGTCTTTCTTGTGCATAGAACGTGATATTTATGTTTTGATTAGGTTTTGTTTCCATGGCCTGCCTCTGTTAATTGTCTTTTTAAGGCCACATTACATAATAGAAAGAAATTCAGAAAAATACAATAAAATAAAAATTTAAGGGATTTTCGAATAAAATTTTCTATTGCCGATATATTGGGTTAGGAATAAGATATCAAGATGCGGTTTTCGCGAGCTAGTTTAGGCATTATTCAGCTACTTTTTCATAAGAAAAAAATCATACCAATGCATTTTATTTTGTTGAAAAAATTAACCATGTCTGTAGGAATGTCGAAAAAAGCCCTCTAGCGGCGATATGTAAAACTTACAAAACTTTAAATACATTGATGTTTATAGCCCAAAGATAGCTCCTTTTAACGAGCCCAAGTTTGTTCAAATCGGCTTAGCCGTTTCGAAGATACAGAATGTTATTTACGGAAACGTTTGAATACCCCCCACCACTTTATTTTTAGAGATACTACAAAACGTGTTAAACAAAAAAGGTTCACATTATCCTCAACTTTAAAAATCAGAATTTTTTAAATTAGGTTAATATAGCGGAATTTACAGAAATATGACTTTTTAGATTCAAGATTGCAGTTACGCCTCCTAGCGGCCATTTCAGAAACTTGAAAATATTTTCCAGGTTTTTCTCTTGGCCGTTTTAGTAATAATTTTTTTTGCCGCAAGCCTCTACGATTAATAGTTTCCCAGATACAGTACCTCGCATTCTTAGTTGGCCACCCTGTATAAGCAGTTTTGACTTATTCCTTTCTCTCGTCGCATCCCAGCTCTACTGATGAGCTATGATATGGCGAAACGCGTCTAGTGAGTATTCCGATGAAGTGAAAGGAAAATATGTATTTGATTTTTTGTAATAAATTTTTTTCTATTAATTTCAGTTTTTTCAATACTAAGCGTTATTTATAAAGGAGAGTGGTATGATACTGGTGATCAATAAAATATTTGTGGATACAAAACTTGTCTATTAACATATACAGAATCTAAATATTAGTAATAAAAAAGTAAAGATATATTATTATAGAAACAAATTAAAACAGATAGATGTTGGGTTAAGAGAATTAACTAACTACCTTTGACTGTGACATAACTGACATTGACAGGCATTATGAACTCACAATCAAATGTACCTAATTAGTAAATTAAAAACTAAGGTAATTGGGCCAGTATGATTGTGAGAAAAATATTTCTGCTAATGTCATGTATGTCACAGTCAAATTTGCTGCTTAGTTAATTATCATTAAAATTCTTTGTGCAACCCGACAGTGTCTGATAATACCAATTAATTTTTTAAAGAGATTTAAAATATCATAAATCTGCCATCGCCGCATACGCATTCCACTCTCACTTGAATCACAATCATGATTGGTCAGGTTCATTAGTTGCCGTGCTGCGGCTAGACGCAAATAAATTCGCATTAAATGAGATTTGTCGGCCCTAATCGGCGAATTATGCACGATCAGGCATGGCCGAGGGCATGTTGGCGATAGAACACCCGTAACTTTTTAACTACTCTTCTACCCTCATTTTCTAATTTTTTTAAAATTATTGTGATTCCTGGTTTTTAGTTTTGGTCCTTAATTATTGCAACTATAAATGTCAATCGGAACAACTTTCTATTGATTATGGTTATTGTATAATATCAAAGACGAATATAACAACTAAGAACTCGCCTTGCATAAACGGTGAATATTAAATTTAGTGGGATTAGTAATGGACTGCAATCTAACTTACAGTGCATAATTAGCGAGAGTGCTGGTAATTTATTTCTACAACGTAAAAACAATAACACACGCCGCACTGATATAATAAAAAATAAAAGTGAAAAATCCGGTAAGTCGTTTGGTTTCAAGTGTACATATTTGTATTGCAGACTTGGACCCGATCATTCAGATTGACAGTCTTAATAAGGGAAACACACCCTTAAAAATAACATGGTATGAATTACTAAAATTTTGTTCTGACAACCATTCTAGTTGTTAGCAAGAAGTTGAATCATAAATAAGTAAAAATTTTATATCTTTGTCATTGCAGTTGCACATTAGAAAGTTTAAATGAACTGTTTATAAAGCATGGCAAAATTAGCAAGTTGATTTGATAGAAATAACTCTAAAAAAAGTATGTTTTATTTCTAAAAGAAAATGTCATATGTAATTTATGCTTAGTAACGAAAAATATTACTTCCTAGAGTCCCCATTTAACTTTAAAAAAATGCATTGGTATTACTACTCTATTAGGTATGCGTAAACTAATTGGAATAAATTATTAGGGATATTATGGTTTCTTTAAGAAAAATGATTTCCAATCTCCTTGTTATATACCTATACCAAATACCTACTTATGCAATACAAAACAAAAACATTACAGAAGGAAAGAAATAAGAACACAAAGTCTTCCTCCACTATTATATTAAATTAAAGAATCTCGTATGTTCAGAGAAACTTTTTATCTCTACATGTTTCGAATGCAGAAGCATTCATCTTCAGGAGAATAAATGAAAAAAGAAGAAACTAATAGATATCACCTTAACAGAGCATCAAAATTGTAAGTTCAGTAAATAGAACTGTGAGAAAACTAATACACACTTGGTATTGTAACAATAAAAATATATGGGATTCAGGCTCATGGCACTGTAAAAGTTTATAATATGCAGAATAAAAAATATAACATCTCTGTCTGAGAAGAATGGTTGGAAAAATGTGGAAAAGAAAAAGTTAATAATTAATCGAGAAATTGAAGGCTGGTCATTTTCTCGATTAATTATTAACTTTTTCTTTTCCGCATTTTTCCAACCATTCTTCTCAGACAGAGATGTTATATTTTTTATTCTGCATATTATAAACTTTTACAGTGCCATGAGCCTGAATCCCATATATTTTTATTGTTACAATACCACGTGTGTATTAGTTTTCTCACAGTTCTATTTACTGAACTTACAATTTTGATGCTCCGTTAAGGTGATATCTATTAGTTTCTTCTTTTTTCATTCATTTTCCTGAAGATGAATGCTTCTGCATTCGAAACATGTAGAGATAAAAAGTTTCTCTGAACATACGAGATTCTTTAATTTAATATAATAGTGGAGGAAGACTTTGTGTTCTTATTTCTTTCCTTCTGAATTTCCACTCCACTTTAAGTATGGACTATTTCTTCAAGTTAAAAACATTGCATTTTAATCTACCTTTTGGATTTTTCAATTGCTTATAGAACTAAATTGTTCCTATTTAAATTTGCTTATGTGCAACTGCAATTATTAATAAACAAAAAAAAACCGTGAACTTTTTATTTAAAATATATCAACTATTTGAAATGTATCGTACTTGATCAGATTAAAAAGTTTCATTTATAGAAATGGAACATAGAACAAAAATAAAACAAAAAAAAATACATTATCTTTAAGTTATTTCTATTAGGTAATCTTGCCATGCTTTATAAAAAACTCATTTAAACTTTCTAATGTGCAACTGTAATGATAAAAAATAAAAATTTTACTTACTTATTACTTGACTTCCTTCTGACAATTAGATCGTACACAAGGAAGACAATAAACACAAATATATTACACCAAATGTTGGTCACAGCCAAGCATGCGTGCAATTACCAGGACATTAAGATGAGAATGGCCGATTCTAGTCTTGAAAATACGACGAAATGGACACGACATCCTTCCGTACTACGATTCCGGTCCTAAATGATCGTCAATAGTCTGTTTTCGCGATATAGTAAAGTGGCCAAATAGCGATGCCGTTAGTTATACATATGAATATTAATATCACTTGAAAAGAAAAGTTAGTCCTGGTAACTAAGAATTAATCAAAATAAACAAAATGATAGGAACTATACAAATTCATAATGTGTTATTACAACAAGCTTGATTGATAAATACAAGCGTGATGTAACAACATTTAACTAGGATATAATATACAGAGTAATTCAGCTATGAAAACAAGATATTTTCTTTGTTCTAATGGCATTATTTTTTAGTCAATATAACCAAGAAAAAAATCTTTTTTGTTTTCCTAAATAAAAATAGTTATTTTTGGTAACATAAACACGAGAACAAATAAAAATTTGTACCAAATACCAAGTAATTTTTAAGAGTGCAGTAATACTAAGTAAGTAAGGAAGAATTTCAAGGGTTGATTGCTGGAGCAATGTAAATTCTTGTTAGAAATAAGACTGATGCGAACGAAGGATTGATTATTCAGGACTCTCAGTCCTGAACGATCGTGTAGGGTCTGCATTATAGTGTGTCTCCAGCTAAAGTAGATCTGGCAAAGAAAATTGTTTTTATTTATTACACTGTTACAAAAGAAATTCAAGCAACATCTTGGTAGGGAAATATCTGATTGATTTTATTTCATAAAAGCGCCTAAACACCGTTTTTAAACATAGTATCTAATACGTCTGGCACCGCCAAACAGTCAGGGCCATAGCTAGAGTATGGCTGGCCAGGGCCAAGCCCTGGTAAAAAAATATTGAGACCTGGTAAAAAAGATTTTGGAATATAAGAGAATATTAAGAACATTAGATGAAATTTAAAATGATCGCTCATTTAGTTAACAAGACACTGCCACATCTGTTGGAATACGACTTTAGATTCACCCCTGCTTTTATGAAAAAGTTGCTTGGGTTTTTGGAACCTGCCGATTCAGATCTACAAGCTCGTAAATTAGTCTAAAGGAAGCCAATAAAATTATAAAGTCAGTAAAAAATAAAATTCGGGATCTAAGAACAAATGAGGCCTGTCAAAGTTTAGCCAATGAAGCTAAACAACTTTTATAGGATGTAGAAGAGATACCAACTGAAAAGAGAGCACCAAAACTGAGTGTAACTATGAAGGAATTCTTGGTAATAAAAAAACTGCCATCTGAAATGTCTAATAAACCAAATATCAGTAGCGTAGCAGTAGCACCAAATCAGTATTTTTTGAGTCCTTGGATCTTGTACAAGACAAAGTAAATAATGGCGATATACGTGTATGCTACCTACATACTTATAATGAATATAGTACATGCTTATGAATGAAGCATGTCGAATGTCGGTCGTTCTAAAATATAAAAAATTCTACAGCGTCCCGTAAAAATCAAATATCATGAGGTATATTTCAACGTGAGAATATAGGCCCTGGGTAAGAAATCGAATAGCCCTACCAAACATTTGGTTCTGGCTACGGCCCTGGCAACAGTCATTTCACTTTGATAGTACAATAAACCCAGGTTTATTTAAATTATAGCTATTCATATAACGAGATTATTATGCAATTTACAATAGTCGAGGACATTATTAGGTGACGAGGGAACAGCCGAGTCACCCGCAATGTCCGAGACGGTGTTAAATCGCTAATAATTGAGAATATCGGCAGTTTTGTGAGTGGCGAAACAAAGTACATGTTCAATGTGCAGAAGAAACGGTATTGCTGGCGTATTTCGCAAAACTCTCTGAGGATTATTCTGCTTCATCCTTATGGCTGAAATATTCCATGTTACTAGCGACTTTAGAACTGAAGGAAAGAGTGGAAATCGACAAATACGGCGCCTTAATACGTTTCATCAAGAAGAGAAATGTTGGATTCAAATCGGCGATGTTTTCGGCAGTGGATTAAGCACTGGGGAACCGCACGAAATCGAAAGGAGTGCTTGCTCGGTCATTAATCAGTCTTCAGAGGGCATACCTAAGATCGTGGACGTTAAAGACAATCCATCAAATTTGAAAACTGTCAAAATATTGTTTTACATGTTCATGAAAAATAGTTCTAATATTATTTGGTATCTAACGTATTATGCTTTCGTAACTAACGTATTAAATTATGGTAACTAATGTATTATGAGTAACTAAGGTGTTATGTAGGTTTTAGTACGTTTATGATGTTAATAATTATTAATTAAGATATCATATAAAAATGACTTAATCTTCAATGATGCGATAATAGTAGATTCTGTAACGAGGTTGGAATGAAAATTTGCTCCGAGTATCGAATTTTCATTCTAACCGAGTAGCAGACTATATTTTCTCCACGACCAAAAATACTATTCGCAATATTTGTAATTTCAGGTGGAGTATTATCCAGTTCCATATCTGATTCATCCGATTTTTCACTTATATTTTGACGTGCACTAAAATTTGTCTGCTGACATTGACATTCATGGCAACCTATGTCGTTTAGATCAATTACAGAATATTCATTCCGTATCTCGTTATGGAATGAAAATACACGCAAAACGCATAAGAAGCAAGTGTTTCAGAATAAATATTCCAACTCAAGAGCGAGAATTTTTACATTCTATTATCAAAAATGATTTTGGAATTATTGCATTCAGTAATGGTCGTGGAGAAAATACTTATTAGATCTAGTTGGTAGAAATTAAACATTCCGATGGACATGCCACTGTCATCATATGTCAACAAACAACACGCCACTGTTTTGCTCATCTTATGAATAAAAACAAATCATTTTTTAAATCATGTTAAATTACACTTTACGACAATTTTGCAGTAGCAGGAAACAGGAATATTAAAAATTAAAATGTCATTGATCATTGCTATTAAATATATACTATTATTTTATGTTTTACCTATTTCGATGTGAGTTAGTTGTTGCAGTAAATATTGTAACGCGACAAAGGTAGATTGGAAAATATCTATTCCTAAGAAGAAATTATGTTGAAATTTTTTTTCGGGTAAGTAGTTTTATAGATTCTTTTGGAAAATGTAGTAAAACGGTAAAAAATATATAAACGTGTATAGTCAGTGGCTGCAGCCCCCCCCCCCCCCCTGGCCTAGGAGTCTAAAAGTCTATTTGCAACCTAATTTTTCGTCTCACACTTGGACTCTTAATTTAAATCTTTAAATAATATATTATTGGCTTAGATTACAAAGGTCTTGTAGGAAAAGTTTAGTTTTTAAATTTTTCCTTTTAAAAGTCCTGTATTAAATGGAGATTAAGGTTTATTCAGTCGCATATCGTTTTAGTTATTGATTTATGATGCAACTTTAAAGGAAAACGAGTAAAAAGAATAATATTTTATAGTATTTTTCTGTTATTTACTTGTCTGTTCCGATTTCCCTTTTTTTTAGAGCTATTTCAAGTCGACAAAAATATAGCCCAATGCAATAAAAAAATTTTACAACAAGAATAAAAACAATAAGGTAGTTTTAAAGAGAAAAATTAAGGTAAAAATTTTAATTGAAACATTTTTTATGGAAGAATAAGTGTGATAATTTATATTAAAAAAAAAATAGTGCGGGAAGAAACGAGAATGCTTTATTATAAATATACAAAACAACACTTAAGATCCTAATACCCAAAATAACGAATCGGTCCAATCTTTAAAAGTAACGAAAATTTACATCACTGCGATAGCGGCCTTATAAAGGCTATAAAGTATCTATATTTTTGATGCATGGTCGTCGATGCAATCGAAAATCGACTGTTATAAGTCGACACATATGCCCAGCTATACATTATTTTACCGCGCTAGCGCACTTCGCAAAGAATAATTTGCGCTAGTTCCGGCAGATGTCAGTCGGTCGAATGAATTTCACAATATTCGCAATTTTGCAGTTCTATGCTCAGTTTCTGTGACAGTGCTCGCTTTTTTGCTTCTGTGATTGTGATTTTTATCGGCGTTCTTCATCAGCATATCGCAGATTTTCTAGCAAAATCGCCTGAGTTTTTGCATTTTCCAGAGTCCCAACTAATCTGGCAACACACTAGTCGTATTATCTAGATAAGAAAATACAAATCCCTGGAAATCCAAGGCTTCCAGATTTTTGGTGTGGCGCAGGTCGTCAAAAAAAAATTGGTTTTCGTGTGTTGTTGTTCCAAATTCTAAAGAAAATGAAGATTTATAAACTTTTAATATTAAACCAAGTTATTAGAAGCCCTGAAACTGTATTTTATAGTGAACTTTTATTATAAACCCACATTTTTTACGAAAAGTGAGGTTAGAACATTGGGACCCAGTTCCAGGAATTTGTGACGTAATTATTGCTCATCGTAGCAAAATTACTAAAAAGTGACTTATCAAGTAGTTAACGCAGTTTAAAACTTGGAACTATTTTACGAACAATTTAATTCTGGTTCCAAAACACATGATTTTGGAGCTTTGAATTCATCGATTAAATTTATATTAAATTAATGCATTTATATAAGTCTGTTACTATTATGTATTCTAGTGATTTTAACAGATACATTAAGGTGGTTTGCGGAAAATATTTGGATAGAATTTGCGAGATTTCCGCAAATAAGATTCACCAAATTGAATGTTCATTCTTCTCTACTGAATCTGCATACCGAGCAAAGAACGATCCTGGAGATTGACAGAGGCTCCTCCGGGCTTCATATTATGGTTATTTGACATTTATTTGATGTCTTCCATGTGCCTGATGAGTTTTTACTTGAATGGTAAGTATGATTTCCCCAGTTTTATGATAAGTTCTAGTAATAAATAAATAAGTTAATATAGTACTTAGGTAATATAGGTAGGTAACCCTTTAAATATGTTTTTGGCATCTTTATCAAACTTCTGGTGCTTTTAGTTTTTATTATTATTTCTTCATTATTATTTATTATAGAATAATATAATTTCAAAATTGGTACCTATATCTAAATCTAAAATAAAAATTGATAGTTAACGGTAGCTAAAAATAACAGAAGCAATAAAACAGAATAAAATATGTTAAAATAAAGGGTGTAAGAAGTACCTCTACCCACATGTGCACATCCACATTTAACAGATTATACATTTTAGGTAAAGTATATCCCAAAGTATATCATCTTGGCTTTTTTTGCTTTCATTTAACTTAATAATCCCTCCTAGGTAATAAAATGGGTCTCTTCTAGGTATTTTACTCTAGGTGTCAGAGGTGGACTTCAGGTAAATGTAAAGAAGTGATTTATTTTCAACTTAAGTTTTATTACAAATAACATTATTTATATTATCTTTACTTAAAATTAGGGTATAACACCCATGACCCTTTTTATCTATTCCACCCCTGGGTAGCCAGGTAGGTAGTAATGATACCATTTAAACACCTAATTATGCAGTGACAATGGGTATGTTTATATAAATGAATTATTAGGGGTGAAATCAAGATGATATACTTTGAGATGGACTTTACATACATAGGTACTCCATAAATATAAAAAGACAAGCATGAGCATGAAGTTATACCTCCCAGTTTTTAGTAACCAAAGTTTTTGGACAATCTATTTAAAGCCTTGTGATGCTGGGTGTATTGAATAGTGCTGCTCAACTTAAATCATTTGGCAACAAATTAAAACAAAAATGCATACATTACTGATAAGTACAGAATTTAATTTTACAAAAATGTCTTCGAGGTGATCCTATGATCCAATTAGTACTTTGGAAGTAAAAAGGATACATTACAGTGAATTATTCAAAAAAATTGGTGTTTTTTAGGTTAATAGATTGGGGTAGTTTTTAAAGTAAACTTTTCCACTATTAAATAACTAAACAGCACAAGAAAGATATTTTTAGAGAATTTTTATATAATATCTATTGGTTTCTTTGTGATCAAAGTTTCCAAGAGACTATTCTGGAATTCTTAAACCAAACTTTCAAAAAGTAGGGTTCATTCTTCAAAGTGATGAATCTTATCACTAGGGTTGTCCTATCGAAATATGCATGGACTAAATGAAAAGGCCCCTCCAGTTGCTTTCTTACCTCATCCCTGAAAAAATGAAACCTGCTTTAAGTTAGTTAGCAAATTATATTTCTTGCCGCGGTTTTCCCTGCAGTAAAACTTTGGCAACACTGTTTGACAATAGTATATTGACAATGGGCTCTTTTACTAAATTATGATTTTGGTTGTACTTACCTACTTAGTGTATAAAGGGACAAAATATAAAATTATCTGTGTGGGTACTTTTTCATATTTTTAAGCCATCAATGAGAAAATAAATAAATAAAAAAAAACTTGGAACAAAAAACACGGAGTCATGAAAACGGCAGCTTGCAATGTTGCCAATGTTCTCCAAAGTTTTTATATTATAATACAATGACAAAGTCTGAAAAGTAATCCTGGGAGTAATCCAATAGAAATAATTTTCTAAAACGGACTTATGCGGAAAAATAAAAAACACCATCATATTATTTCCAAAATGTTATCTATATTTTGTCTTAAAATAAGTTAAGAAAGTTCTAGGAACAAAATATATTATTTACTTAACTAACATAACTCGATTTTTTTTTAAACAGATCGGATTTCATCAAACAACTGCATAGGTACTTAATACTATAATTTATAAATAATAATAATAATTATTATTATAATTTGAAATCTCTAATTTCATCACAAGCCTCATTTATGTTTTTTATTATCTTTTTTTACCTAAACATTTGAATGTTTTTCAGGGTTAGAATTAAGATTACAGTTTTATTAGTGAAATTGGGCAATGCCCCTTAATAAATAAATAAATAAATAAATAAATAAAAGGTTTCACATGGCAATACCGAAATTATTGATCAAGCTGATGAAGTGACAGTTGAAGAAAGTCTAAGCTAAGATATTTGTTGATCTTTCTGCTCTATGAGCAAATAAATAAAAAGAAAAGTTGTTTTAAACAAAAATACATTAAAATTCCACAATCATTCGGATGTAAGTGGGCTGTAAACAAAAACACCGACATGGCAATTGAAAGATCGGTAACGATGCTCACTGTAAATTTGTATCGGATCGACGTCATCGAGTAGTCGCGCCAGTTTTGGGTTGTTAAAATTTGTGGACATTGTGCATGTATTCAAAGAGCTGCAAAAAATTCATGGTATAAAAATATAAATCTTCAGACAATAAAGCATATTTGAGTTTGAGTTATTTTTACCTAACAATAGTTTTATTGATGATAAACTCCTATTATAGCACCAACTTAACAATTTAAATGCCAAAACTATCAAATGTGAAATTAGTGAAAGAGCCCATTATTATGAAATATCCCAATTTTGACACAAAACTAAATTAAAAATTAAAATAGTACCTGTCTGCCATGTGGCTAAAAATATCAAATTTTTTTATTTAAGCAGGAATTGAATGAAAAATAATACAAAATTACTTTTAAGTACACTTATACAGCTCGGTATACAGGATACAGAATGTTTCACAACTTAGATCCTCGATAAAGTTCTGTTTTTTTAAATGGCACATTCTCGTGCACACCCTATATTTTATAGCAGTTTTAAAGTTTAGGGACCAAACCTAATTAAGTTGCTTCAGGTCTTCTGTATCCTAACATTACTTTTTCTGTAAAAACACATTTTTTTGTTTAATAACCCTTTTCTTCCAAGGGATCAATATGGTCATTTAAAACTTTGAATTTGTCTTTCAAATGTTGCAGGTTAGAAATAAACCGTTTTCAGATTAACTTCATGGTTAAACTGGCTTTACGGAAATTAAAAATCGCGTAAAAACTGTTTTGAAGTATCCAACTGGGTTATACTTAACTTTTATACAGGGTACATACTAGTTGTTATAAACATCTAACATTAATTTTCTTAATAACTGGTAATTATTAAAGAGCACTAGGACTTATGACCTAAAAACTGTTTAGTAGTCTTTTGTTGAGGTAGTTAAAGGTAAATTGTTGAAGTTTGTCTGCAAATTTGAAATAATTCTTTTTAACCCCCTATTACTAAGCCATAGTTCAAGCACCAGTTGTTTTAGCAACAATGAGGGTTTAAACGGGGTTCGACCGATACACTACTTTTTTGCCCATAGCGATATATATCAGCAATATGTTATATGTTGATGTTCAATGTTCATGAGTGTCATTGTTGCCAGATGTAACATTATTTTCTGATAAAATCTGATATAATTGACAATCCTGGGCCAAAACATAATTTCATTCATCTGGTAACATTGATGAGTTTAGACTATTTCAAGTAAAGATTTACATAGTTTTAATATACGAATCGTACCTAATTGGACTTTTCTGTATTAAGTATTATAATTGTTTTATTTCGTCGAATTTTTGCTAATTCAAATGCACAATTTCAGGTTATATTACATACAGGGTGGCCCAATTGTCTGACAAAGTAATATACCGTCTCTACTATTAAAGATATCAAAAAAAAGTTTTTATAAAAGTTGTGAGGTATAAAAAAATATATGTTCTAAAATTATTTTTAAATATACAGGATGGTCCAAAAAAGTAGGACAATAAAAAGATACATTTTTTTAAATGGAACACCCTATATATTTTAGCATTTTTTGTTTTCTTACAAAATTATCCATATGACGCCATATTTAGTTTTTTTCTTTTTTGCAACGTTGCCAAACAAAATGCAAAATTCTTAAAATTTTGGAAAAAACATGATAGTAAAAAATTACCTGTATTTCTCAATAAGAGTATCGAAAATCGAAAATTTCTTGTAAGCTCTTTAGTTTAGGGATAGAAAAACTGTCTTAAATCTTTAAGTACCAAAAATTTTGTACAGGGTGTTTTCTGTTGACATCCAAATATACAAAATTTTAAAATACAATAACTCTGTTTTTTCAAACGAAACACCCTATATCTATTAGGCTCGTCTGATAGATATTGTAAGTATCTTTTATTATTGTTAAGTCATACCTATTGAATATAATGTCATATTTAGGTATAATTATTATATTTATAGTGTTTGTGAACTTATTTTCAATATCAAGTTGAGTAATAAAAAAGAAATTTTATTTAATTTAATAAATATGTAACTAACTATGGTTATCAATTTATTCTAATATTACATTATATTCATTTACATTTGTTTTTACTTTGCTAGTCATGGCTAACTACAAAAATAATAACTATAGTTTTTTTTCACCAAAATTTAAATAAAAATCGAAATATTGCCAAAACTAGTAAATTTAGGTATAGGTATGACTTAACAATAATAAAAGATACTTACAATATCTATCAGACGAGCCTAATAGATATAGGGTGTTTCGTTTGAAAAAACAGAGTTATTTTATTTTAAAATTTTGTATATTTGGATGTCAATAGAAAACACCCTGTACAAAATTCTTGGTACTAAAATATTTAAGACAGTTTTTCTATCCCTAAACTTAAGAGCTTACAAGAAATTTTCGATTTTCGATACTCTTATTGAGAAATACAGGTAATTTTTTACTATCATGTTTTTTCCAAAATTTTAAGAATTTTGCATTTTGTTTGGCAACGTTGCAAAAAAATAAAAATCTAAATATGGCGTCATATGGATAATTTTGTAAGAAAACAAAAATGCTAAAATATATAGGGTGTTCCATTTAAGAAAATGTATCTTTTTATTGTCCTACTTTTTTGGACCATCCTGTATGTTTAAAAATAATTTTAGAACATATATTTTTTTATACCTCACAACTTTATAAAAACTTTTTTTGATATCTTTAATAGTAGAGACTGTAATATTACTTTGTCAGACAAATGGGCCACCCTGTATATAAACCCAAAATATTGCGAATGGCAAGTACAAAATTTGTGATCCAGTTGTAGGACTAAAGAGGGATACAGAATATATGCATTTCACATCATCTTGTACATCATGTTAATAGTTTACAGGGCCGCCGGTAGATGAGGCCTATAAATTACACGGCACGTAAAATGCACCATTACCCACAGTGACAGAAATGGGAAACATGCTTTTGCGATTTAGGGATATTAGGGATACTAAAACGTCAACATCTGGTAATACTTATCAAAAAAAAAAATTCACAATGGGCTCTTTCACTATTCTCACATTTGATAGTTTTGGCATTTAAAGTGTTTAGTCGGTGCTATAATAGGGGTTTATCATCAATAAAACTATTGCTAGGTCATACCATGAACTTTTTGTAGTTCATTGAAAACTTCCACAAATTTTAAAAACGCAAAACTGGCCCGATTACTTGATGACGTCGATCAAAATACGCTTTATTGTTATATAAATCTCGTTAACAAAGCTTAAACTATCAATACCATAAAACAGTTATGACAATTCAAAATTTCGTTATATAAAGTAAAAACAAATAAATAGACTAGCACACACCTTAAAATAACAAAATGAATATGGTCAATTGGTTACTCACAACCTAACACCAAGATTAGGATAATTGTAAATAAATACAAAATCAATACCAAAAATGAGAGGGTAAGCCTCAAAGATAAAACAAAGCAAGCAATTGGGAGTTTCTTATGTCAAGCAATCAGAATATAGTCAGATAAAAATGTACAGTGAGCATCAATACCGATCTTTCATTTGCCATGTCGGTGTTTTTATTTACATCCCACTTACATATTCATATTCATATTTATTCGTAATAATATACATTTAGTACTTTTACACGTCAAGAAGATAAGATATTTTTTTAAAAAAGTATAAAAACAATTTTACATATAAAGATAAAACTTACAAGTAATAAAAATAACACTTTAAAAACATTTGTATATGTCGAGGAAGGTCCCAGATAAAGGCGCTATGAAAGTAGTTATGCAGGGCTGAAGTCAAAGCCGCTGCCCAGGTACTCCTCGCAGGAGTAAAAGGCATGCCTCAGTAAATACCCTCTAACGGCACTCCTAAATGCTATTTCGTCCATGTCCCTGATATTTCGGGGTAGCGCATTGAAAAAAGTTATACCGAGATAATTTGTGCCACCCCTGGATCTCAAAAGTCTGTGGTATTCATGTCGTATGTCCTGGTTGTTTCGTGTGTCATGGTCATGATAGTACAGGTGATTATTATAAAGATGGAGATTTTGTTTCACGAACATGAGACATTGGAGAATGTACAGACAAGGGAAGGTGAGCACCCTTAGCTGAATGAATTGCTGTCGGCAATCATTACGATATCCGATATTGGTGATAATTCTGATGCATTTCCTCTGTAGCGCAAATACCCTTCCAGAATGAGAGGAGTGTCCCCATCCCAACAGAGCATAGGAGGCCCTGGAGCCGAAGCTCGCATGGTAAGCACACAGCAATGTCTCAGTAGAGACGCATCCAGCCAAACTTCTTATTAAGTATATAGATTTAGACAATTCTTTTGATAATTTGTTTATATGGGCCTCCCATGTGAGCTTTGAATCGAGTGTTACACCCAAAAAGACGACCTCATCATTTGTATCAACCTGTATGCGATTGTCATTTTGACGGAGAGAAAAATTTATATTTTGTGTTTTTGCTACATTGAGGCAAAGTTTGTTGGCTAAAAACCACTCTTGTATATTTCTCAATATATTTGTAATGACTGCATTTTGAGGTTGGGATGGATGATATCTACTCAGCCAGGTGGTGTCATCGCCGAATAGTATTAGTTCTACGAGATCCTGAAAATTGGGCAGGTCATTTATGAAAATAAGGAATAACACAGGGCCCAGTACTGAACCCTGTGGAACTCCGCATCCTATTCTCTTAAAACTGGATGTTTCTTGTTTGTAGTATACATATTGAAAGCGATCAGACAAGTAAGACTTCAAGAGGTTTATTGATTTTATACTGATGTTGTAGTATGAGAATTTCTGGAGAAGAATGCCGTGCCCTACACAGTCAAATGCCTTGGTCAGGTCTAGACAAGAGGCAAATGCATCAAGCCCACTCTCAAAACTATCTTGAATATAGTTTACCAGGCAGTTAATTGCTAGTGTTGTTGATTTTTTGTTCCTAAAGCCGAACTGTTTTTGAAAAAAGAGGTGGTTGTTTTCAAAGTGGCCATTTATTTGAGTCTTTAGAGCTGATTCAAATACCTTGGACAGTATCGGTAGTAGTGATATTGGTGCCTTGTTTATTTTGAGACTCTTCAACACTCTACACAGTTCCTGAGGGTTGGTATAGAGGGTGGATAATACTGGTGGTGGGATGGGGTATTTTTGTTTTGTAAATTTGTTAGCGATTTCGGTTATTTCATTTTGCTCCTGTGTTAGATTGGGTTTTCCCGCGCACGCCTGGGCAAACTGTTCTGCGAGTGTTTGTGCCTTTTGTTCGTTTGTCTGTGGGTCCGTTGTAAATGTTGGTATTGTGTTGTCTGTTGTTTTTGTCCGTTTTACAAATTTCCAGAGTGAGTTGTCTCTGGTGTTTAGGTTTGTTAGTATGTTTGTCCATGTTTGGTTTTTGTGCTCTTTTATTCTTTGTCTTACTTGTTCCTGTAGTTGGTTAGTCATTATTCTGTCCTGTATTTGTCTGAGTCTTTGCCACCTTTTTCTTGTCTGGTTTTTGAGTCTTATTAGTTCTTGTATGTCTTGTGGTAGTTTAGTCTCATTTCGTTCCATGTTAATTTTTGTGGCTGTCCTGTTCCTGGCATTTTGAATGTCTTTTGTCAGTTTGTCAACTTGTTCTTCTAATTGTTCAATGGTTGTTATATTGTTTGTTATTTCAGTAGTTTCGTTTAGTATTCTCCTGTATTTTGCCCAGTCTGCGTTTTTGTAGATCCACGTTGTTCTTCCTTTTTCCCTCTCCATTTTTTGGACGGAAAGAGGTGGTTGTTTTCAAAGTGGCCATTTATTTGAGTCTTTAGAGCTGATTCAAATACCTTGGACAGTATCGGTAGTAGTGATATTGGTCTATAGTTTGTACAGTCTTCTACCGAGCCTTTGTTTTTGAAGATAGGGATAACTTTTGCAGTTTTTAGGATATCAGGAAAAGTTTCATCTGGAATGGCCATATTTATGAGTTTAGTTAGGGGGCTTACAAGAAGATTTTTAATTGACTTTATAATTTTTGTGTTAATATTGAATGGGTCCTTGCTTTTGCTATTTTTTAAGTTGGAAATAATTGAGCGGGTTTCGATGAAAGTGACTGGTCTGATATTTAATTCAGAATAATTGTCACTTTTATTTAGATACTCCGTGAAGTCTCTAGGGGAGTTTGGAAGATTCCTGATCACTTCGTCTGCTATCGAGCAGAAATAGTTATTAAATTCTTCGGCATTTAGATTTGCAGAGGAAGGGAGATTTTGTTTTTGTTTATTGTTACCAATAACCTGCCACATAGCAGCCTGCTTGTTTGATGCAGAGTTTATGAAGTTGTCATGGGTAGCCCTCTTGGCTTTACAAATTTCCATACGATACCTGTTCTTTAGCTTTTTGACTGTGTTTAAGGGCATTAGGATTGGGTTGATTTTATTTAGGGTAGTGATAAGGTGTAGTCTTTCGCGCATGTCCCTCAAGTTCGCATTAAACCAGTTTGATTTAGGTTTGTTGTTATTCACATCAACTAATTTCGATTTTATTGGAAAACATTTATCCATAGTAGACTGAATGATATCTATAAGCTTAGAGAATTTACTATGCGTATCATGTTGATTTTCAGCGATAAATTGCCAAGATATACTCTCAATACAATTATAAAAATTAAATAGTCCTACCTGGGTTATGGGCCTGTAGTTTATACGAATTTTTTTGGATCTAGAGGTGTTTATTTCCAGAGAACACTTTATTGCATTATGATCAGAGAGATGATGTAGGGGTATATTTTCAGTTGTTAGAGTCTGTTCATTTATATTGGTAAAAATATTATCAATGCAGGCATTGTTTCTCGTATTAAAATTTACAGCCTTGTATAGATCAAAGGACAGGAAGATATTGCAGAGTTCCAGGGCTCTTGCATCACTAGCATGAAAGTGGACATTGAAGTCACCAGTAACAATAGTATGTTCTTGTATCAAGTTTTTCTAGAATGTTTGTTATTTTTTCTGTAAACAAAACGAAGTCAGAGTCTGGAGATCGATAGATTGTTAAAATTTGTGAGTCATATGGCTTGATTATTATACCTGTTACTTCGCATTGCTTTTCAACTGACAGAGATTTGAGCTTCAGGGGGGCACTTTCTATACAATTGCGTAGGTCATACATACATACATCCAAATTATCGTGGAATCTTGATGTATTTTTGTTTAAAATAACTGTTCTATTTATTTATTTGCTCATAGAGGAGTAGGATCGACAAATAACTTAGGTTAAGTAACTTTTTTCAACTGCCATTTCCTTAGCTTGATCTTCCTTCTGTCAATAATTTAGGCTTTGCCACATTTTTAGTTTAATTTTAGGAATCAAAATAAAATGTTTCCGAAATATCCATCATAATACTTACTCTCTACTTCCTAATTTTAAAAGTTTTTAAAAATTTCAATTTTTTAACTTTAATTACATTATGTAAAATTTAATTCAAAACTTTCTTCTTCTTTTTCTGTTCTTGTAAGAAAATAGTTATTTTCCTAACAAGTGCGGAAAGTGATACTTTCCCGCACGCGACTTCAGTTGACCCGACCGACCGAAGCGTCTCTACTGAGACATTGCTGTGTGCTTACCATGCGAGCTTCGGCTTCAGGGTCTCCTATGCTCTGTTGGGATGGGGACACTCCTCTCATTCTGGAAGGGTATTTGCGCTACAGAGGAAATGCATCAGAATTATCACCAATATCGGATATCGTAATGATTGCCGACAGCAATTCATTCAGCTAAGGGTGCTCACCTTCCCTTGTCTGTACATCCTCCAATGTCTCATGTTTGTGAAACAAAATCTCCATCTTTATAATAATCACCAGTACTATCATGACCATGACACACGAAAGAACCAGGACATACGACATGAATACCACAGACTCTTGAGATCCAGGGGTGGCACAAATTATCTCGGTATAACTTTTTTCAATGCGCTACCCCGAAATATCAGGGACATGGACGAAATAGCATTTAGGAGTGCCGTTAGAGGGTATTTACTGAGGCATGCCTTTTACTCCTGCGAGGAGTACCTGGGCAGCGGCTTTGACTTCAGCCCTGCATAACTACTTTCATAGCGCCTTTATCTGGGACCTTCCTCGACTTATACAAATGTTTTAAAGTGTTATTTTTATTACTTGTAAGTTTTATCTTTATATGTAAAATTGTTTTTATACTTTTTTAAAAATATCTTATCTTTTTTGACGTGTAAAAGTACTAAATGTATATTATTATGAATAAATATGAATATGAACGACGCGGAGCGGAGTTCGGGAAAGCGGTCAAGGGCGGGAAATATATTTTACGCATGAGTTAGGAACATTATTTTTTCTACGACCGTATATACAAAAAAGTATACCAACCCATTTTTCAAAAATTATTTTATTTCAACATACATATACAAAACTTTAACTAAAAACTATTAATTATTATAAATATTAATATTATTTATATATAATATTTCTCCTTACACCATGTAACAAAATGGTCGTATTGCTTTTCATATCTTAGTCTGGATTTGGCAGGTAACAGCTCGGAATTAGCTTTATCTGCAGCCTTCAAAATGGCTTCGGGAAGTTCTTCGTCGGATGAATCCATTAATATTATTGCTTCGGATTCGGTTTAATGTGGTTTAATTTAGAAGAAGATTGTATTCGGTCACTTCGAAGACGCTTTGAACAACTTTGACGTTTTAGTAACAATTACACGCCTGGGTTATCATAGCAACTGATATCAAACCCGGTGGTTTGATAGTTATTTTGTGACATTACTTTAAAGAATGTACAGGGTTATATAAAAATATCTTCATTATTTTATATTTTCAAAAAATTAAAAATTCAACAAAAAGCTAGAAAAGATGTAGATTTTATTTGATAGACTATTTCGTAAATATTTATTTACCTGTTGTAACAATAGTTATAACTTCCGAAGTAAAAAACTATCTAATAATGTCAAAATTTGCAATATTTTACTTTTCCGCACTAGTGCGGGAAAGTGACACTTTCAAAACTAAAATGCGTGCGGAAAAATGGGTTAAAACGCACAGTCGTAGAAAAAAGTATATTTCACTACATTTCTTTAATCTCTTTCCTTCTTTATATAAAACTAAATTATTCCCCTACTTATAATATTACTCCACTGAGAGATGGACTACTTCCACAAAATATATTTTGTTCCTAGAACTTTAACAACTTATTTTAGGACAAAATATAGATACCATTTTGGAAATAATATGATGGTTTTTTTCGAGGTTTTTTATTTTTCCGCATAAGTCCGTTTTGGACAATTATTTCTATGGGATTACTTTTCAGACTTTGTCATTGTATTATAATATAAAAATTATAAAGAACATTGCCAAGTTGCCGTTTTCATTACGTATATTTGATAACGTCCGTGTTTTTATTCCAATAGTTTATTTATTTATTTTCTCAGTGATGGCTTAAAAATATCAAAAAGTAAAAACACAAAAATTTTTATTTTTTGTTCCTTTATTCACTATTACAATCAAAATTTAGTGAAAGAGCCCATTATTACAACACTTTCCTTTCGAGGAAAGTAAAAAGCATTTGTTATTTCTTACTGACCGATTCTTTTGCTGTTAAGACTTCTTTTTTATGAAACTTCCACACTTCCTATTTTTTTTTGTCAAAAATCTATAGGGTATAAAATGCATCATAATCCTATCTTCTTAGCACTCATTAGTCATATGCACATTGCATAAGTGTACAAAACTCTCAAGGTAACATAGATAACGCAGATATTGGTATTCATAATAAAATAACAACGTATTTACAAGACTATTTTTAATTTTCAGATCCTCGATAGCCAGGAGTGACTACCAAATAACACTTATCACCACGTTATTTGTGTCTTGATGTTAAACACGACTACCGTAGGACATGTGGGTGAGAGTGAGAAGGAAAGAGTAGATTCAGTGTAAAGACAAGGATAGCCAATAGTGTCTGAGTGATTGCATTGGGACTAAAATAGACTTAGACGTCGTGGTGGAGGACTATAGGATTTCGGAGGACTTTTACTGATGCATTAAGAATGACTCGAGAGTAAAGTTATTACTAAATTTTAAAGTTAATTTCTTGTGTCTCATTGTAGATTTTTTTTGTCTCGATTATAGAATCGTACTAGTAATTAGTAACGTAGTACTCAACTAAATATTTTATCAGTGTCTATTTATTCATAAACACCTAATCAGACTTAGGTTTTCGCGCGTTTTTACCCCGTCTCTCGGTGTTAAGACTATTTTTTCTAACTTAATCGTAAATAAACATTTGACTTTAACAGTGCAAAATTTTTATAAGAAAAATGGGTGGTGAAAATCTGTTCTCGATCCTGTTTGGGAAAAAAAAGGAGCCGAATGTGAGGAGCTTAGAGCAGAACGAAGGGCTTTTAGGAGGTTTGTGTGTTTATTTTTATGTTATTAATGTTTGGTAAAATTTTATCTTTTTAATAAAAAACACAGAGAGCAATTATTATAACGAAATATTATATGAAGAAAACTATTTAAAAAGTTTACTTTACTCGACTTGTATATACAGGGTGCTACAAATTCGTGTGCATACAAGGGGATCTCGAAAACTGTAAGATTTTTCGGGGCTTAATAATTTGGTGAAAGAAAATTGTAAATTTTCCGAATAACCTCGGAGATATCCGAAAAAAACCGAAATTTTTAGTTTTGGGTTATAATTTTTTGCTAGTTCATTGGAAAAAAACACTTTTTCATAGCAGTTTTTTAAGTTCTACAAGATGGCGTTTTTAGTTTCCAAATTCGACGTTTTGTTCTTTAGATATCAACCTCAAGTCAATTTTTTTAAATACTGACCTGGAATTTTAAATAAAGTTTTACGGACTTCTAAGCTTTAGACATTTAATACAGTTTAAAGGTTTTTGAAATTTTAACTAACTACGACCCTGTTCAGGCCGAGTGTCCACGTCTATATTATGTTTTAATTTAGTGGCAGTCTTATGGTTTTTACCTTAGATCTAGACCGAAATGCTGTAAAACAGAAAAAAATTAATGGTCCCTAGTAAAAAAAGGCAATTGGAGTGTTAGTCTAGTTATGTGACTGTGATGCGCTTATGTTTGTTTTAAAGGCAATTACAATTTTTTTTACTGTTTATTAGGTCTGATTATCTAGTTTCCTGCGAAATATGAAACAAAAATAAACAAACAGAAAAATATTTGAGGTCGAGACTTTGGGTCTAATTGTTCAAGGCCGCAATGATATAAAAAGATAATTTGAAAAAATGTGTTATTAGATGACAAAATGTTTAAATTTCAAAAACATTTCAATTTTATTAAGTAATTGTCTAAAGCTTAGAAGTCCCTAAAACTGTATTTAAAATTTCAGGTCAGTATTTAAAAAAGTTGACTTGAGGTTGGTATCAAAAAAACAAAACGTCAAATTTGAAAACTAAAAAGCCAGCTTGTAGAACATAAAAAACGGCGTTTTATTTGTTTCGTTCTCAAATCAAAAATGAAGGCGTAAAAAATTTAAAAACAAAGGTTTTTATTTATAATATATTTTTTAATGTGAAAAAATTAGAAAAAGGGTACAGTGGCGGAGCCAGAAAATATGTTCCGGGGGGGGGGGGGGGGGGCTCAGTGGGCGTAAGTAGGACATTTTTTTTTTTTTTTGAGAGAGGGATAGTCGAGACTACACGTACCTATTTCATGATATTGCACCTAGTGAGAAAAAGCGCCGCAGGTGAAAAATTTTCGGGGACACGCCCAAAGTTCGATTCAAATTCACCTAACTACTATCAAATTTCGAAAATTAATACTTAGTTGTTTTTGTAAATGTTTTTTTTTTTTTGATATTCCTAGCTGGCTCTTTATTTAAAAAAAAAACATTTTTTATATTTGTGAAAAATACTCGGAAAAATATGAATATTGGTGTCAATCAAAAATTTTAACATAAGACGTATGTATGACTCTAACCAGCGTTTTTCGGGCTCGGTTTTTCATGATTAAAAATAAAGTAAATATCGCTCACGACGCCAAAATTGATGATTTTTTCAGAAATCATGTATTTTAGGAGCGTAGATCTAAGAGCAGTATTTGATGCAAATGCTTAGGTTTTAAAATACTCCTTCTTACGTGCCGTTTTCATTGATAATAAGGCATTATCGTTTCTTCCCGCACTATTTTTTTTTATTATAAATTATCACACTTCTTCCATAAAAAATGTTTCAATTAAAATTTTTACTTTTTTCTCTTTAAAAATAAATACCTAAGTAATTGTTTTCGATTTTTGTTGTCAAAATATTTTATTGCATTGGGTTATATTTTTGTTGATTTAAAATGGCTCTAAAAAATGGAAAACGGAACAGAAAGTAGGTATATTAGAAAAATACTATAAAATATTATTCTTATTACTCGTTTTCCTTTAAAATTGCATCATAAATCAATAACTGACCCGATATACGTCTGAAATCTTAATCTCTCAATAAAACAGGATTTTTAGAAGGAAAAGTTTAAAATTAAATATTTCCTTTGTAATCTAAGCCAAGCATACATTATTAAAAGATTTAAATTAAGAGTCCAATCGTGAGCCGAAAAATTTAGGTTGCAATTAGACTTTTAGACCCGAGCTCAGGGGGGGGGGGGGCTCCAGGGCTGCAGCCCCAAATGTGCCCCGAAAGGGTAGGTTAGAGGCCTGCACTAACCGGGTTTTCATCTCGGGCATTGACGTGGCCCGGCCCGACTCTCGGATCGGCCCGGGCCACTTAATCAATAAAGGTTCGGATTTTCGGACAAGCTTTGGTTTGCTTATGTGTTTTTCTTTAAAGAAATATTTGTAAAATAATTTTTAACCCTAATATCAAAACATAAGTAGGAAGGTACTACAGATAATTCGAAAAATTTATTGAAGAAGAAGAAAAACGACAGTAACGTGTAAAAAGTTTTTCCAAGTAATTTATTTATTATAATTATATACTATTGAAAAAGTTATGCACATTTCGATTAAGATAGTATAGAAGTAAATTGAATTTTAAATGTTGATTTAAAAAATGGATTTTTTTCCATAACTATAACACTACTTATTTTATCTAAGCAATTCCTACATTTTTATTGGATGATACGTGTATACGAATAATAAAATAAAACATACGGTCGCGTCGTTAAAAAGCAATTAAATTGTATTTAATTAGGGATTATATTGGACGTTTTATGGGCATTAAAAATTCGAAATAAATCGCTGTATATGATAAGAAATTAATAGGAAATAGCTATGCTAAGTAATGTTAAAACTAGTTTAAACTACCTAATGACTCTGAATTAATGTTTAATTTATATTGTCATTTCTTGCCATTCTTTCGAATTAGGCTTTTTCCCTCTTCGTTCGCTGTCAGGGCCATCCCGAGAGGACCTATAGCTTAACGTGGGTTCCGAACTACGATCCTCGGTCATGCGACACTCCCCAAGACAAGAGTCTATGGTACAGACGGAAAGGACCACCGAAAGAAGCCGAACTCCGGTGCCGATCGATCGAATCGAAAGAAAACCGTTTGACATAACTTATTGGCGCGAAATTCATGTGTTGTTTGATAAACGCGTACCTATTCATTGTGCGACCTGTGCGAGAACAATGTACAATGTATAAGGTACATTATATGTATTTTGAATTATGTACGAGTATACAAGGGGGGATTAAAAGCCACTACTAACTTATACACATTTTTTAAATGGGAGATATTTAGAATAATGTTTATATCAGTCTATCAATTTTGAATACAAGTTTATTCTACAGGGTCGTGCATCTCACCTCCCGTCTTCCCTAGCTCACATAAAAATTAAGTTATTATTTTGACATTTTGCGGACTAGACCTGTATCCTAGGGCGCATTTCAGGAAAATATTTTTGTTTATACAGGGTGTTCCAAAAAAGCGTGACGTCATAAGGATCTATTTTTTAGATTACATGCTATATATTATGTATCTGTGTGTGCATATATATGTCAGTTTTTGTGAAATTGATAATATTCGCTTTAAAATTTTAAACTTTTAAATAGTTAATAAGTGACATAAACATTTTTTTTGTTTTCGTAAAATGGGGTTTAGATAATACTAGGGGCTTCGACATTTTGCCCTCATAAAATTTACATTTTTTATTAGTACTTTGGCATATTTATCTCAAAAACGCAAAATAGTGACATATAATATGCACTTCTTGTACCAAGCCACAGATACAGGGTGGAATTTTTAACTGGAATAAATTCAGTATTAGAAAGTCTCTTTATTTGCGGAGAAAATACGGAAATACGGGTGCCTTTATTTTTAGTTTGTTACACTTTATTTACCCCTCTTCTGGGGGTAGAAACCTCCCTAACATTTCCAACAATTTTTACAATAAAAAAAATTGCGTCTAGATTATCGAAATGCAAAAGTAAATAGTGGGTCGTATTCCCTTTTTAATGCCCTTTCCAACGAGCTACCGCAATACATTTGAGAAAAAAAAGTTAGGTGCGGTTTCTACCCCCTAAAAAGGGGTAAATTTCATGACGGGACGAGAAAAGTGTACCAAACTAAAAATAGGCTTTCTATTACTGAATTTATTCAAGTTAAATATTCCGCCCTGAATATTCTGACATATGGATGCCTTTTATAGTTGCCTTCAAATTTTAATAAAATCTGTTCAGTATTATATACAAAAAAAAAATAAAAACAAAGAAAAATCAGTTTTGCACCACTAGTTTTAAAAATGAATAAAAAATAAAAATAATGCCTCGTTAATAAAATTATACAATTTGTATTTAATAAATAAGGTCGAACAGTCTCATTAACCAAGTTTGATTAATACGAATTGTACAGGGTGTCCAAAGTTTAGTGTCAAACTTTGCAAACTTTTAAGTAATTTATTTTTCTTATTTCAAATTGGAACCTGTATATTATTATGTCATTGTGTGGTAAAGTCAAATTTTTTTAAGAAAACGCCAAGTCACTTGTCATTTATGGCACCCTGTTGACGTCTGGTCTATTTTACGTTTAGAGGTTGGCTAAAAAGACAGGACCGGACTATTTTTATGTTCCATTAACAAAAAAAAATATTTAAATAATTAGTTACTTATCTCCCATTTTAATTTATCAAAGAGACAAATTTTTCTATTTAAATCATCGTTCTTAACTAAAGTTGTCAAGCAACTTTTGGAGATGTTATCCAAATTGGAATAAAAGTCAAGAACCTATTAGGTATCCACTGAATACTACCTAGATATTGTGATAGGAATTACTTACAATAAAGTAATGTACTAGTAACATAAATATTATCGACAAAGCTTTTAAAAAATTTAACTTATCGACACACTACTCTCCTTTGCTCGTGAATATTAAAGAATGTAATAAATGCCGGTAATACTGCACCAGCTAGGTAGAATACGTAAAACATGGTGTATATGGTTAAAATATTGGTATACAAAACAATCACTATGCTTCATTTTAGTTATGACTCTAACTTTCAATCAAAAAACTCTATATACACTATATAAAAAACAGCCACAAAAATACTAAAAAACCGACATGTGAACTTGTTACGGTCCACACTAAATCTAGTAACTTTTCTGCGGAACTAGAATCAGCTGTGAATGTCATCTGTGGCTTTCAACTGTCGAAACGCCGTTTTCTATCGCGATATGATCTCTATCTACCTTAGTATGTATTTCTAAATAAATATTATCAAGTTTACCATTCCATCAAGAAATCTATTACACTCTTATTAATTTTATACGTTTGTGTTTGTAAAAAATTGGCATTTAGCCGTTTTGTCAAGAAATCTATTACATTTTTTTAAATTAATACTATTCAATATTTGTAAAATAATTAAAGTTCACCACCGTACCTACGGGATTACTAAATTATTATTAACGGCAGAATGTGCCCAGATATTTATTGATTTTTTATTGCTTGAAAAGTTTATTGTATAAAAAGTCATGTAATACTTATATACCAACTTGACAAATGTCTAAAAGCCTTTTTAGGTGCAAGTTCATTTGATTTACTTTTTAAATTACTTAAATTTGTATTACTAACATAATAATAAACAATAAAAATAGCTAAAAACCGACCTAACACCGACGAATTCTGAACTTAAAATTTTTGCAAATTACATGAAAAGCCGAAAATATTCATAAAGATAACGTAATTTAATATAATTTATTTAATACCTAATATCGTTTTAAAACGACATGTAAAATTTTAAATACGCCTACATCTTATTATTGTTTCGGACGACATGTAAACGCACATAACCTAGATTGACACCGCGGCATTCGGCTTCTTTCGGTGGTCCTTTCCGTCTGTACCACAGACTCTTGTCCCCTCAAGGGCTATAAAAACCTTGGTTTATTGCCATTGCATGACCTACCGATTGGGGAGTGTGTACCTTCTTCCGCACCCCACGAGATGTCCGATCTCATCCGGCCTGGTTACCGGCGTGAATGGGGTGGGTCGGGAGATAATGCTTTTTACACTCGTCCCTGCATTCTAAAATCCACTCAATTTCGAACATACTTTTTTTATTGTAAGTATGCCCACTCCGGGAATCGAACCCGGGTTGCCACGGTCGAATGCCAGTAACTCGCCTCTGAGCCACCGCCGCGATTTTTAATTTATATTAAATAATATATTATAAAGATATAATAAAAGACTGTCCTGACTCATCAATGGCCAGCCTCATCCCTTAAACCTACAATGATAATGAAGTATGGAATATTTGTTTTTCCTAAGCGGAAAGCACCCAGTAAGAAAGGGGTTCTCAATATTTCATTCCTCATTTTTTATATGCATTTCTTTATCTCAGGAACGAACTCCGATCCATTTGTTGTATAATTTTTTGGACACACTGTATAATAAGTTGGCCAGCTTAGGGCTGCTTGTATAGGTTCAGTTTAAAATACAAGTGACAGTTAAACTTCAGTTTATGCCGTAATGTGACTGCATTTGTATACCGGGTGTTGCATCGTCGAGCGGGACATAGGAAATCCCATGTAATTTTAAATGGGGTCAATTATTGGCTTTCCTAATTATTTTAGAGAAAAATTCTATTTAGGTTTATTAAAGAGCACTAAAACCCACATTCAAAAGAATTACTTTAGATATTTTTGATGAGCCCGTTTACGGGTTATCGCTGATTTCTTTTTAACTATTTCTCCTTTTTATGGCCCCGTATTTGCGGGCACCAGTCAAGGTAAAAGATGACTGTCAAATAAAGTTGTCATTTTGAAATGTGTGCTTTATTGTTATAAAAACTCGTACATCGAAAATATTAAAGGTGTATTTATGAGTACAAATTAATCTGAATAAATCTAAAATAAAGTATCCAATTACAAGGTTAATTATGACATTTTACATGTTTCAATATTTTACTAATTAATAGGTAGGTACTATTAAATTGTAAGTAGTACCCTGGCTGTCCGGGAATATTTAAACCGTGCTTTTATTGGAAATGTTATTGGCTTAAATCATACAGTAAATTGGCCAGCCAGGTCTCCTGATTTATCGCCAAATGATTTCTTTCTTTGGGGCCATTTAAAAAACAGGATATACAAAGATAAAAAATACCCAAATCTAGACGAGTTAAAAAATGCTATTTCTGCCGAATGCAATAGAATTTCAGTTTACCAACTAGCGAATGTAAGAAGAGAATTTTTAGATCGCCTCGGTTATTGTCTAGCAGTCAATGGAGGAATATTTGAACATCTTAAATCCTAAAGTTCTAACAATTTAATAGTACCTACCGTTAGTAAAATATTGAAACATGTAAAATGTCATAATTAACCTTGTAATTGGATACTTTAGTTTAGATTTATTCAGATTAATTTGTACTCATAAATACACCTTTAATATTTTCGATGTACGAGTTTTCATAACAATAAAGCACACATTTCAAAATGACAACTTTTTTTGACAGTCATCTTTTACCTTGACTGGTGCCCGCAAATACGGGGCCATAAAAAGGAGAAATAGTTAAAAAGAAATCGGCGATAACCCGTAAACGGGCTCATCAAAAATATCTAAAAATATTCTTTTGAATGTGGGTTTTAGTGCTCTTTAATAAACCTAAATAGAATTTTTCTCTAAAATAATTAGGAAAGCCAATAATTGACCCCATTTAAAATTACATGGGATTTCCTATGTCCCGCTCGACGATGCAACACCCGGTATATTACATAACAAGTGATGAAAGTGATACTTTTCAAACAAGGAGATATTTAGCACGAGGCGTCAACCGAGTGCGGAAATTCTCCGAGTTTTAGAATAATCACTTTCACATATGTAATGTACATTTTTTTTTCTACGATCACAAAGAATTATTAAAAAAGCCTTTGATTTGTGAAAAAAATATTTTAACACTAGTGTTGAAATTAGCATACTTAGGATTATGTTCCACTTAATATCTGGTTTCATAGTTTGTCAATAGGCTTTTTCTTTATTTGTGGTTTAAGTTTTTCATTTTTTCATATTTTATAGATCATAGGAAAAACTAATCCCTGATTGACTTCTAGATTAGCCAGAATGAAAAATTTTAAATTTAATCAAGAAAGATGTTAAACATAAATTTAAAAAATCCACCCAACAAGGAAGATTTCAATTCAAAATAATTCTATAAACTACTTATTTATTTTTTTTATAAAAAAAAAGTCAAATACACCTGTGACCTTGCGATCTGTATGCTAGAGCTCTATTCTCTACGCTATCGATAAAGATTTGTTGTTTAATACATGACGCGCTCTCTTCTGCGCGATTTGTTTTTTCTGGTAATAGAATTTCCAGTATATTATTAACATTTTTTATAATTTCAGATGGCGTATTTTTACACTCTAATTCTGAATTACTCGACAAGCAACCCAAATAAGTTCTAGAGAAATTCGATGTTAAAAAAATGTTTTAGGTGATATAGACTGATGGTTGTTTAATCTCATGTTTTTCTCATACATTTATGTGTGCCCTACTAATTAAAATTAATCAATAAGGTTAATAGCACACAAAATTAAAAACTTAAATGACGATTTGTTAACAATAAAAAACAAATTGATTATAGACCCATCTCTTAATGGGTCTCTCAATTAGTTGATTATCCAAATCGGTTATGCGTACTGGGTTTAAAACAGTTGTTGACACCACGCATGGGAATTTTATCAAGTAATTTAAAAATATTTGGAGTATCTCTAGAATCAATGAAACTTCATAACAAGTGAATAATAGGAATTATAAATTTTTTGTAAGCCATGCGAATTCTAAGAATTATTTTTTGTAATAACCTAAGAGCTAGGAACGTTTTTGGTTACGTCATTTTAACAAATCGGAATCTGCCTACTTGATGCCGCGTCGTCGGCCTCTCTGGGATCCCGAGCCTACTCACGTTTAGCCGGCCGGAATTTGCCAGCAAGATAATGGCCGGCCGGCCGATTCCGCTACACATACAGTTAAATGACGGGCCAGGGACCGCCGGCGGCTGCCGGTTGTTGAGAACTGAATGTGTGTAGTCAGTTGCTGGCCGGCATTGGACTGCAGGCCTGCTTTTATTTTAGACGAAAATTTTGTAATTGAAAATGGCTGAAAGAACTTAAAAAGTTAAAATATCAAAGGTTTTATTGATTTGTACCACAAACATAAATAAAATATTTCATATTATGCCAACAGAGGTTTTGCGAGCGAAGGCTTATGAAGAATTACTTTTACTGTATAAAACAGTTGATGATGAAGCTTCTGTCTGTGGAACATAAGATACTTAATATGAGAAGTGGCTAATATGCAACAAGGTAACTTCAAGACTGGCATGGGAATGTCTAGAGGAACTGGAGGCCCTGGCACAAGTAAACAAATGAATACTGCAGTGGGTACCAGGACATGAAGGTATTACAGGAAATGAAAAATCCGATAAACTTGCACGGAAGGGCTCAGAAAATACATTCATTGGTCCAGAACCGGCACTCGAAGTACCAAGGTGCACAGTACGAGATGACATAAAGCGATGGATTAGGAGTGAACACAAAATCCAATGGTGCAACAGACAGGGATTACACCACAGGGGATCCAGACCCAAGACTTACGAAACAGTTGCTTCAAGTGAACAGGAACCAGCTGAAAACTATTACAGGAATTATGACAAGACACAAGGCTGTCAAGAACCATCTGCACAGAATGCAACTGTATAATGAATACCTTGACTGCGGATTATGCGGACAAGACAGGGAAACTGTACGGCACATAGTTTGCCATTGCGAGTCACTAGATCGGAAGAGGCAACAAGTACTCGGGCAACCAAAACTGGAACCAGAGGACATCCTTACCCTCTCCCCAGTTGGTGTCTTCTTAGTTGGGGACTTCTTACTTAGAGACTCTACCTGCTAAACCTAATACTATTCTTTTTTCACCACGCAATTATTTTCATACCTTTCTATGAACCCTTCGATTTCTTACTTGACCCCTCGTTACCTATATTGCCCATAATGGATACAATAATTTTAATCCGTTTTCTTAGAATGTAGAGGGTGTAATAAAACCTCATTATGTATGCAAAAATACCTTAATTTCTATACATTTCAGGGAATCGGTTAATTAAGGAACCAACCTTATAGTATAAAATACAGGCCAACATATTTTGTTAATATTATTTCCAGTTCACTTTGCCGGTGATTGATCTTATTATTTTCGCTTGTGTCATGGAATATCAAATCATTGAAAGTACAAAAGATGGTAATATTTTATTGGAATCTGGCTACCAATACTGCTTTAAAAGAGAAAACAAAAATTCTACGGTTTTTTGGATCTGCAAGAATAAAAAATCCTGCTCGGGTAGTGTAACTACTACACCAAAAAACGAAATTGTGCGCCGAAGTATTCACCAGTGTGTTCTAATGTTGCCGGCAATGATATAAGTGTCTGTTTGGATAAAGCTAAAAAGAGGTCAAGAGACGAAGTAGCGCCAGTTACACAAATTTTCGAGCGAGAAATGGCCCCCCTTAGGGATGCTGGGTTGGAGTTTGTTAGTAGCCTTCCTGCATTATCCAGTGTTAAATCTTTGTTATATACTGCAAGAAATAAGGCACGGGGTGCTATGACATTCAAAAAACGGGATCAGTTATCGAAATAATTTTTGCTTATAGACGACGGTCGCATGGACAAAATTTTGGTATTTGCCTCACCCACTGCCCAACAAACTATGATGGACTGTTCAGATTTTTTTGGAGATAGTACTTTGAAAAGCTGCAGCCCACAATTCCAACAACTTTACATAATTCATGCAGATGTCGGAAGCACATCCCTTGAAAGCAATATTATTCCTGTTGGTTTTGCATTGCTTCCAGAAAAAAATCAGAAAACCTACCAACGGTTGTTTCAATTAATCCAACGAAAAATTCCAAAGTGGGCACCGAAAAAATTAAAAATCGACTTTGAAGTAGCAACAATTCAGGCCCTCCGATTATGCTTTCCAAATGCGAAGATTACAGGTTGTAACTTTCACTTCAACCAGTGCTTATGGCGAAAAGTGCAAGAAATAGGGCTTACCAATAAGTACAGGGAAAATGAAGAAATTCGCTTACATATAAGAATGTGCGCTGCTTTGTCACATATACCGTATGGAAAAATAGATGATGGTTGGTTTGATATCATGGAAAATGCACCGAGCTGCGACAAAATCCGAATTTTTAATGATTACTTTATTGACCAGTGGATGGAAAATGACGTCATACAAGATATGTGGGTATGCTACAATGAAAGACACAGAACAACAAATTGTTTGGAGGGTTGGCACCATCGCCTCAACAGCAGAATTTCTAGAAGAAACCCCAATCTTAGTCAACTAATAAGTGCATTGAAAGAAGAAAGTATATATTACAGTAATTGTTAATTACAGATCGAATTGCATATCACGCCTAAAAAGAGGAAGACAAAATATGTATTATTAGATGAAAGAATAAAGGATACAGTTAATGATTATATTAATAATACCTAAAATTAAAATCGATAGATGTTTAAGGAATTTATCTTATATTGTAAAAATGCAATTTTTGTGTCACTGTTTTTGAATGATATCACCTTGTAAATAAATACAATTTCAAATTATTTTTTTCTATTTTTATTTCGAAGAAAACAGCCTTTAGAAACCAGTTGCAGTTTTTGGCTCTCACCTCTCCGACTATACCTTTTAAGCCCAGAAAAAAAATGTTCTTAAAAATTTTGGAATTTATTAAGTTTAGGGAAAAATCTACATGTCAATGATTTTTCTACAATTTTTAAGAACAAATTTTTGTGCCCCTAGGGCATAATAGAGATAAATAAGCCTTAGATAAGCTTATCAATTTTTTACCTGAAAAAACGGAAGTCCCCAACTAAGAAGGGGCCAAGCACAAATATATCCCAAGGTGCTAACTAAGAATTATTTCACCTGAAAATTGGCGAGTCCCCAACTAAGAAGGGGCCAAGTAAGAGTTATTCCCCCAGTTGATCTTCAGAAACTAGTGCAAGAAACTGGGATCACGGAGTGGGTGTAGGAACCAAACAGAGTGAGCACAATAATGGGCCAAACCTGAGGGAGGAGTTTACTTGGCGCGTTATTTAAATTTATTTTGCAGATGTGGCGTTCTTTATGAAAAATGATAAATAGAAAAGTGTCAGAGTTTTCAAAAACCATTTGCAAATGTTTGTAAACGTTCCTTACATATTTTTGGTTTTACTTTAAGAAATAATCGACCGTTTTCATACATAAAAGCGGGAGTTGTTAAAAAGGGCTAATTTTGGTTTAAGGATAATTAAACAAATAAAACTATTAGTATCAAGAAGAGTTTATTCCTTATTTTTTTTATTTCGTGCGCCAATGTTAGTTCTGTGTTGTTTTTTATTCTACGTCCCGCCGCAGTTCTTTGAATTGGAATATTTTTCCTCTGTGATCAGCTGCTGTAAAAATAGTTAAATAAAATGTTTTTAACTTATTTGAGCTGGGCTACATTCTTGTCCATTATTTGAAAAATAAAACAGTGGTTACTTGTTATGTTTCACAGTTTTTAATTCAGTTTCCTGACACGTGTTTTAATCTTTTCAGATCATTAACAAAGGGAATGAGTACAAAAAGCTACTCAAGAAAGGAGTAGCCTTTTGTACTAAATTTATACATATATACAACTAAAAAAGGGTATATTCCTTGAATACTAAATACTGTGTTAAGCTGAACACAGAGATGTACTTCATGTGTCAACACGCGTTAATGCACGAAGTAAATTACTTTACTGACTTTCTTGAACGCGTGTGCGTTATTAACATCCACACACAGACGTTGATGCACGCGTACATATCTTTGCGTCCAGCTTTACATATTATTTACTTAGTTTTAACGATTTTATTTACATTGCATATTTGGAAAATATGTTTGTTAACTCGAAGCAATGTAAAATTTACTAAACTCTTACACAAGAAATCAACCATTAGAAATGCCCAGCCTATCTTTGCTAATATTTTAATTTGACTTGGTTATTATCTATCCTAAAGGTTAAACGGTGCTAAGTAAGGGTGTTTGTACTTAAGCGATATCTCAATAGATAAGATAGATTTTTACGTTATGGTTATTGTTTCCGAGATTATATTTTATCAAATTACCATCAACTTGTTTAAGTGGCTTGAGACACAATCAGTTTTATTTTAAATTGTAGAGATTAGTTTACAACCTGTTCTTGAGAGGAAAGGTGTAGTAGGTTACTTTTGAAACGATTACTTAAAAAAGGTACTTTCTTTTTTCAAATTTAGATATTATAGAAATCTGTGCCGTCTTTTTGGTACTTATACACGGTGTATGTATGTATGTATGTTTGTGCCTTTCCACAATACCAAAAACGAAGTCGGTTTTAAGAAGTCAGTTTAGTATCGGTTCCGGGAGTGACATAGGCGATATAAAAAAAATTTAAAATTTTTGGAAACCTGTTCAGTATTTTATAAAATTTCCGTGTTCCGTTAATGACGATTAGAAAATGAAACTTTTGAAACTCAAATGTTGGGTTGCACAAAAATGTTCACTAACCAGCAAGTTTGACTGTGACATAAATGACTTTGGCAGGGTGAGAAAATTATTTCTGCCGTCATGTATGTCACAGTCAAACTTGCTGGTTAGTTAATTATTAAAATTCTTTGTACAGCCCGACATAGGAATGGCATAAAGATTTGTCTTCGCTGTTTAGTTTACCAGTTATGCACATATACCCTAACACCAAAATTACTGTCAGTGATTGGTATCACATAGAGGGCAGCGGGTTGTACACGAAGTTAGAGGAAACTGTTTCAGTGTATTTTTAAAATTCTTCAAAATCAGAATATTTATTTTCATGGAATCTTTTTTCCTCTGATTCCATACAACCCGCTGCTTTCGATTTTAAGGCGGTGAGTTACTCACAGTAATTTTGCATCTGGAGTATTATGTTATGTTTCTGTCATTATTTTCCCGTGTTATTTAAAACTTTATTTTAATTCATCATTTATTTTCGTTTTTGTATGGTCTTGCAAATGCATTTTTCGGTTGAAGATTCCGTTGCAAAAGCAGATTCATCTGTCATTAATTTATCATATTTTGGGTTGCAGATTACAAGAATGCCGCTTTTGTCGAAAACGTCTAATTTTTGAAATGTTTCTTGTTAAAATGTTGTCTCTAATCTATTTCAGAAAGGTATAGAGTAATAAAAGCTTATTAGGTATGCAAAGGGACTACAGATTCACCCAACAAATATTTAAGCCACTTTCATAATTTGGCATTGATTTCATTGCAAAATTATTTATTTTCATCAAGTCCAGGTAGTACCACCCGGGTTTGGTTCAATTTATGGGTTTTGCCTAGTGTTATCCATTCACAAACACTGAAAATGGTGTGACAAAGGCGTGCATTATGTACATAGTATTAGGTACACTTATTTTTTATTAAACATTATAAAAAAAAATAGAAAATACATTATACAGAAATTAAATTATAAAAAATCATATTATTCTTCGTCACCTAAGGAACTGTCATCTCCTCTTGACGCTATAATTAACGGGTCGATGGTCCGTTCGATCAGGTGGTCCAGATCTCACATTTTCTTCTCTTCTTTAATGGCATGATGGCCTTCTTTTCGCCAGTTCTCTGGTGTCACTTCCTTAATGGCTTGATCGAACAGTAGCTTAACGTCTTTCACTTTGAATGTCGTGTTATGTCTTGCTACATATCCTTTTACTTGCGCCCATATAAGTTCTATAGGTATAGGATATAGTTCGCAATGATATGGCGGTGTGCGCAGCACAGTTACACTATGTTTGTCAGCTATATCTTCCACGGCATATTTCATAAAACGATGTTTGTGTAAATTTGCTATAGCTTTGCCATTCCTTCTTTATCAAAGTATCTTCTTTCTTTTTTCTTTGATTAGTTATCATAAATAATTTAATTCACAAAATTTACGTGCGCCTATGGCCGACACCGAAATTAAGCCGAACTGGACGGAATTTCCCATTTTATTACTCCACACCTTTCTGAAATAGTCTATAGTAGGTAATAGACCATATACATAATACAAATTTGGTGATAAGGCCGGGGATCAGAGCATGTAAAATATTGATGAAAAAATAGTCAACTTTCAGGAAAATCGATGTTTTACATGTCAAGTAGATTGGTATCGTTTAGAAAATGGCTGCAACTGCTTATACTCTAAACTTTGGCAATGGGTTGAAAGCATTTTAAATAAAATAAATTATTGTGGAGTTTCAAGCCAGTTTATACACCAAGTGTTTTGCATTTATAACTTACTAAAGAAACTCAATACATACATAAGCACCGTGATTTCAAGTGTAAAATAAAATCATTTAGAGTTCAAGTAGAAACCCGCTGTTGTAACCAACCAATTGACACGGTACTTAATCGGGTATCTAAAATAAATCTCGATTCACGTCATGGATGAGGTAGTTTAAAAAAAACTGGCATCAGCTCAAGTGTTTTTTGTTTACTTAACTATGCTTTTGCTGAACTTCAATTCTGATTGGCCGCTCTGTTTTCAAACCCATAAAATTGTCTTTGTTTATTGTTGTTTGACGACTTTTATATTTCAAATCATCCAAATTAGTTGACTTTGTTAAAAAATGTTAACTTTCTATTTTATGTCAACGTAGTATGAGATATGTGATGCATTTACACAGTATACCGGGTGTTGCATCGTCGAGCGGGACATAGGAAATCCCATGTAATTTTAAATGGGGTCAATTATTGGCTTCCCTAATTATTTTAGAGAAAAATTCTATTTAGGTTTATTAAAGAGCACTAAAACCCACATTCAAAAGAATAACTTTAAATATTTTTGATGAGCCCGTTTACGGGTTATCGCTGATTTCTTTTTAACTATTTCTCCTTTTTATGGCCCCGTATTTGCGGGCACCAGTCAAGGTAAAAGATGACTGTCAAATAAAGTTGTCATTTTGAAATGTGTGCTTTATTGTTATAAATACTCGTACATCGAAAATATTAAAGGTGTATTTATGAGTACAAACTAATCTGAATAAAACTAAAATAAAGTATCCAATTACAAGGTTAATTATGACATTTTACATGTTTCAATATTTTACTAATTAATAGGTAGGTACTATTAAATTGTTAGAACTTTAGGATTTAAGATGTTCAAATATTCCTCCATTGACTGCTAGACAATAACCGAGGCGATCATTAAATTCTCTTCTTACATTCGCTAGTTGGTAAACTGAAAGTCTATTGCATTCGACAGAAATAGCATTTTTTAACTCGTCTAGATTTGGGTATTTTTTATCTTTGTATATCCTGTTTTTTAAATGGCCCCAGAGAAAGAAATCATTTGGCGATAAATCAGGAGACCTGGCTGGTCATTTTACTGTATGATTTAAGCCAATAACATTTCCATTAAAGCACGGTTTAAATATTCCCGGACAGCCAGGGTACTATGTGCCGGGCAGCCATCCATTTGGTACCAAACTTCCTGATTTTCCCTGGCGGCATCATATAAAGTAGGTAAAATATGATCTTTAAGTAGTTCCAAAAAATATTCTGCATTTAAATTTCGTGTAAGAAATAATGGCCCGATAATATTTTCTCCGAAAATCCCAGCCCAAACATTAAATTTTTGTGGATATTGCGTCCTTGTTTCGACAAACCTGTGTTGGTTTTCTTTGCTCCAATATCGATAATTTTGAACACTGGGTTCATTGTTTAAGGTAAATATGCATTCGTCAGTGAAACAAATGTTTTTAAAAAATTCCCTATCCATGTTTGCTCTTTCAATCATAACAAAACTCCTGTCGTCGTATTTCGTCCCTATCTCTTAGCTCTAGGTGCTTTTCATATTTGTATGAATAATATTTATGTCGTTTCAAAGCTCGTAACGATGTGGTGTGATCTAATCCTATGTCATCCTCAAGTTTCTTTGTGCTGATCTTCCCATCATTTTCTTCCACGCACAATAAAACTTGCAAGTCCCTATCATTTCTTGCATCTCTTCTTTGTTCCTGCCTTTGCAAGTCCCTATCATTTTTTGCATCTCTTCTTTGTTCCTGCCTTTCTTCACATCTGCAGTTATTTATTACAGTGCCTTTTGTCTCAAATTTCTTGATAGTCCTTTCGACTGTAGATTTTGCAGGTATCGGTCTATTCGGATACAGAACAGCAAACATGTCTGACACATTTTGATAACTATTTCCTTGATAATACCATTTAATCATCAATTTTTTTTCTTCAGACGTGTAATTCATGGCTACTATTTTCGATGTACGAGTTTTTATAACAATAAAGCACACATTTCAAAATGACAACTTTTACCTTGACTGGTGCCCGCAAATACGGGGCCATAAAAAGGAGAAATAGTTAAAAATAAATCGGCGATAACCCGTAAACGGGCTCATGAAAAATATCTAAAGTTATTGTTTTGAATGTGGGTTTTAGTGCTCTTTAATAAACCTAAATAGAATTTTTCTCTAAAATAATTAGGGAAGCCAATAATTGACCCCATTTAAAATTACATTGGATTTCCTATGTCCCGCTCGACGATGCCCCCCGGTATACCTGCTACCCGCCAATAAGTCAGAAATCACATCATATCCGCCATCATTTGATAGAATGTACTTTTTCATTACGTTTTTAATTTGGTTGTGGGGACTGCTCTCAACGCAGGATTCCATAGCATCGAAACTACTCAACTTTTTAATATTTGTTATAGGGAGACGTTATATCTACAATTTAAAATTATTTTAAATTATACAGAGTATCCCAAATAGTCGGGGCATATTCAACATTTTAAAAAAAATATATATATTGTATTATTTTCTAATTCCTTATAAAATTCCAGTTATATTTTGTATAAAATATCATCTGTCTAAATTTAATTGTTTTTGAGATGTTGACATTTAAATTATGGCATTTTCAGACCTTGCCAGGTTGTAACATTGCAACGGCGCATTTTAGGGAAAAATGGATTTCATCTCCCTATCTTAGGTTTGTATTCTCTATTCAAAAGTCACAACTTCCGGTTTAACATGTTATACCGTAAACCCGTTTTTCTGGTTTAACATGTTAAACCGGGAATTGGTTCCTTTGGGTAAAGAATAAAAAAGTAAGATAGGGAGGTGCGAACCATTTTTCTCTATGATGAAACGTTCCCATGTTACTGCCTGTCAAAGTCTGAAAATGCCATATTTTAAACGTCAATATCTCCAAAACAATTGCATTTAGTTGTATAACAGTTTATACAAAATATATGTGGAATTATATAGGGAATTAAAAAATAATATAATATATAGGGTGTTCCATTTAAAAAAAAGTATGTTGGATATGCCCTGACTATTTGGGACACCCTGTATAAAGCAACATAAAAATTTTGGTGTTTTTACTTGTTACAGACATATCTTAAACTTGTTTCATGCATCATTCAAATTATATATAAAAAAATTGTTAGAAATTTTACGAAAAATCTTCCTAAGTACGGGTTGTTCCTAGCGGGAAGCGCTTGGATCTATATCTATGGACAATTATACATAGGAAAATTTCATAGTAAGATAATATTGATAGGGACATGTGGGACTTTATGCCAGAAACAGGTGTCGATTGCAGTTTTGTTGAGATTCTAATCGTAATTGTTTTTTTGCAGGAAACCATACAAATGAATACAGAATGTACCTAAACAAAGGCCAAGATGACCAAATGGAAATATTTTACTACCGGTCCAGCAGAGCCAAGATGGCCATGACATATGTCGGGTTTATCTTAACATGCGGTCTACTAAGATTGGTCTACCACTGGATCCCTCACCTCTATTTATATTCAACCTGTATTAATTGTACCATTAGTGAAGCGGAGAAAATACTGATTGTTGTAAGTATACATATGTTTAGCAGTATTCTGGTTAAGAAGCTAATACCTGTGTTAAATTAAAAAGATGGTAGGAGGTAGTCTGGGTATTATTATATTTATCGTATCATTGAAGATTAAGTCATTTTTATATGATATCTTTATTAATAATTATTAACATCATAAACGTACTAAAATCTACATAACACCTTAGTTCCTCATAATACATTAGTTACCATAATTTAATACGTTAGTTACGAAAGCATAATACGTTAGATACCAAATAATATTAGAACTATTTTTCATGAAAATGTAAAACAATATTTTGCCAGTTTTCAAATTTGATGGATTGTCTTTAACGTCCACGATCTTAGGTATGCCCTCTGAAGACTGATTAATGACCGAGCAAGCACTCCTTTCGATTTCGTGCGGTTCCCCAGTGCTTAATCCACTGCCGGAAACATCGCCGATTTGAATCAAACATTTTTCTTCTTGATGAAACGTATTAAGGCGCTGTATTTGTCGATTTGCACTCTTTCCTTCAGTTCTAAAGTCGTTCGTAACATGGAATATTTCGGCGATAAGGATGAAGTACCACCACACAGAAACCCTAAAACTATCCCTACAAACCCGAACAAACCCCGCTCTAAAGTCAACGGGAGAGCAAATATTTGGACAGTCTAAAACTTGCATGTGATTTCCTATATTTCCAAATACGATGCACCACCCGGTTCATCAAATCTAGTGTCTAGCTTCTTTAAAGTACATATTTGATTGATGTAAAATCAATTTAAATTTTAATTACTTATCTTTATCAGACTTTTTTAGACGTACTTATTGTTAAGGTATTGTCACGTCCATTTAAGTGGTTTGCGTTTTTTTTTTAGAAAACCACGTTAGATAAGATATGCATGAAGGATTTGCATTTAAAGTTTAGAGAACCAATTGAAGTAAAATAACATTTTGATCACGCGCGTTTTTTGAATAATAATATGTGAGCCTTAATCCTTATAGTTTAAGCACCCCAATACATAATTTTATAATCCTCATAAATCGATAATTTTTAATAATAGATCGGTGTGTAATCAATCATTTAGCAAATACTTTTAAGGGTCCCCAATCACTATTTGGTATTTTCCATCATTTAAGGAAGATTTACCAGTTATTTTTCTATTTCTGTTGCGTATAATAAAAGTTTTAAATTCTTGAAATATATTCTTAACCTCACTTTTTCTTAAATGTTATAAAACGACGCATAAAATTTACTTTTAAATTGGGTTCCTTTGTCATCATTCTTAAGTTATAATGATCTGACCACTGTGATTGGTCAGTTTCATATCCTAACAAGGATGGATATGAAATTTCATCCGTTCAGTTTACTGATATAGTCCATTGGTTATGGAGGAAATAGACAATGTCCACGTGGGAGTAGAAAAAGTAATTAGAGACCTCCAGACAAAGCTTCCAATATATTAAACTTTGGATGGAAAAATTATACCATATAAATAAACTTTTTCAAAATTGATTATTATTTTTTTAAATAAACTTCCAGAATTCCAAGTTTGCTTATTACTTTTGACAATAAACTTTTTCCAGAATTCCAAGTTAACTTATTACTTTTGACAATAAACTTTTTCAAGAATTCCAAGTTTGCTTATTATTTTTGACAATAAACTTTTTCCAGAATTTCAAGTTTGCTTATTATTTTTGACAATAAACTTTCTCAGAATTTCAAGTTTGCTCACCGTCCTAAAATATTTTTAAAACTTTTTTACAGGAACTTTATAATGGGAAACACAAAATTCACCACGTCAAGTTGTTGAAAACGTTGACACCGCAAAAAGTGGCCCAGATGAAACACGACGATGATCTGTTACACCATCAAAACAACAGCGAAGACATTGTGATTCCGCAGGCGTTGTCGGTGCATTTTGAAAAGGGCGAATTTAGGGATGTCGAAAAGTAAGTGCTTTTAAAATCGGGAATATACCGGGTCTGCCGATGAACCGGAGACTTAATATTACATCTTTATCGAAGAATATGAAGTCTGAAATTGAAAGCGACATATAATATTGCTCCAAAGGGTGGGTATAGAGCTTGGAGCCACCATGTATAATGTAAAATATTTTTTAAATACACCGCTTCTAATTCCAGATTTAATGCTATTTTAGAATTTTGGATCAGTTTTTCTATGAAGATGTAATCTTCTAGCTCGGCTTGGTATAATAACACCTTGGAAAATGATCATTACTTTGGGTTAATCAACTATAAAATGGAATATTCGTACTTTGAGTATGGCACGTTCAAACTGTAAGATTTATAAGTATCTAAGGAAATGAAGGAAGTAAAGTTCTTCAATGTATACCGAGTGTCCCATTATGGATGGCCACCGGCCGTATCTCGGAAACTACTGGGCATAGAAACTCGGGGAAAAAAAATGATATATAAAGTGGCCATGAGAAAATCCTGGAAATAATTTTTAAGTTCCGTATTTTGTCGCAAGAGGGCGTAATTAAAAAATAAATTATAAAAGTTTACATATCTCCGAAAATTCCACATTAAGGTATATCTTTGGTAACACCATTAAAAAGCTTGGACAATTATGCATTATTTTGGTCTTATGCTCATTGGCGTACCGACTTTAATAAGAGGGGGGAAGCTGTTGAGAGTGTAATCATTTAAATCGCTGTAACTTATAAACGACTTATCCGATTTTAGCAAACTAAAGACTGTTTGGAAGAGAAATGTATGCACTTTCACCAATCGTATTTAGTTGTCCATAATAGTTCTCAAAAAAATGCTAGAGGGCGCAATTTGTAATAATAACACATTTTTTGATTTTACTCCGAAAAAATAAACCACTTGGTATAATTATGATACCATAATCGAAAAGTAGATGAAATTTGCTAGAAAAAATATTAAAACCGCAGCTCGATATCTCCGTTTGTTTCAGCGTTATCGCCAATAGAATAATTTTTAAAACTAAGCGATTACCTATATATTTTTTAGAAAAAAAGTGGGAAGCCACTGATATTTTTCCATGTGGATATTATTTCGGATTAGCCTGGTCAATTCTCCATAAAAATGGTCTCTTGCGTTTTTCGCCTCAGGCACACCGTTCTTAATTAAAACAATTAAATTAAATTAGCTCTACTATTTATTATTATTATTAACATTGATAATGAAAAATTTTGTTTTATAAAAATTGTTAATGGGCAAGCTTCCGCCCGTCTAAATTAATTTAATTATTTTAATTAAGAACGGTGTGCCTGAAGAGAAAAACGCAAAAGACCATTTTTAAGCAGAATTGACCAGGCTAATCCGAAATAATATCCACATGGAAAAATATCAGTGGCGTCCCACAAATATCAGTGGCGTTCCACTTTTTTTCTAAAAAATATTCTTTATTTAAATTTTTTTAAAAAATTATTCTATTCGCGATAACGCTGAAACGAACGGAGATATCGAGTTGCGATTTAAAATATTTTTTCTAGCAAATTTCATCTACTTTTCGATTATGGTATCATAATTATACCGTATGATTTATTTTTTCGGAGTAAAATCAGAAAATGTGTTATTATTACAAATTGCGCCCTCTAGCTTTTTTTTAGAACTATCATGGACAACTAAATACGATTGGTGAAAGTGCATACATTTCTCTTCCAAACAGTCTTTAGTTTGCTAAAAACGGATAAGTCGTTTATAAGTTACAGCGATTTAAATGATTACACTTTCAACAGCTTCCACCCCTCTTATTAAAGTCGGTACGCCAATGAGCATAAGACCAAAATAATGCATATTTGTCCAAGCTTTTTAACGGTGTTACCAAAGATATACCTTAATGTGGAATTTTCGGAGATATGTAAAATATTAAAATTGCCTTTTCAATTACGCCCTTATGCGGCAAAATGCGGAACTTAAAAATTATTTCCAGGATTTTATCATGGCAAATTTAGTTATCATTTTTTTTTCCCGAGTTTCTATGCCCAGTAGTTTCCGAGATACGGCCGGTGGCCTTCCATAATGGGACGCCCGGTACTTTAAAATTGCCTATGCGTTTCGGCTGTCTTAAACCATCTTCAGAGCGTAGAAATTATGAAAATTCATATATAAGGACGCACATAGTCGATATTTCCAAGACACTACATCAAAGTATGATATATACAGGGTGATTCACGGTGGATGGTACGTTAGAAGTATATGACGAACCAGTTAACGAATCGTTTTGAAAATTTGGTTGTTTATATAAACGGACATGCTCTATTTATCTAAAATATTTTTAATGATGCAGTGTTGCCACGTCTACCTAAAATTAGTAGCAACTTTGTTATTTTAAATGGAACACCCTGTATTTTATTAAATTTTTGAACCCTCTATTACTTTCTTAACAACTTTATTTAATGTTGTTCTATACTTATCTCTTACCGTTGCTAAGATAATAATTAAATTGCATTTTTTTGACGAAAAACGTTAACTTAAAAAAATGTTGATATTTTTGAACTCTTGAAATATTAGAGCCCCGAAAATTGGTGACTGGGTAAATATTACCAGGGGGCTTTTAACCCTATGCCGAAATCTTAGTTGCGATATACAGGGTGGTTTAAAAATACAGTTAATTTGGGGACTTCAATAGGTGACCATAAGTATATTTTTTTAAATGTAACACCCTGTATATTATCACTGATTTAGAAAGCTACTTAAATTGGCTCTTTATTTTTGTATAACATATCTATACCTAACTAGTCAAGTTTCTGACTTATAAGCCATTATTTATCAAATTTGGTCAAAAGTTTAATTTCCTTTTGATTTTTAGTAAGTATGCCATGACAAACTCTTGTTTGACATAAAAATTATGTCACTCTCATTATTGTTGTGGTATTTTATCAAATATTGTCGACTGAGATACTGAATTATTACAAAGCATGGAAGAAATCTATTCGAACGCAGTACTTATGAAGTTATTTATTTTATTTGGACAGTGTGATCAAATTATCGCTAGAACATGTATAAAGTTTAATGAAATGTACCCAAATCTACCGCCAATGAACTTAAGGAAATTCTTACGGATCCAGAAAAATTTTACTGAGTTTGGTTCAACTTTAAAAGCCCCAAGAAACTTGCCTCGACCCGTAACTTCTGACGAAGACAACCAGATTAATGTTTTGGCTTATTTTCATGCATTTCCTCAGTCGTCAATACGTTGTGCTGAATATGATTTAGGTCTAACATATTCATCAGTCCAGAGGATTTTAGAACAGCATAACATGCATGATTTTAAATTTACTAAAGTTCAAGCCATGAAGCCTCAAGATCCACAACAGAGAGTTGAATTTTGTGAGATGTTATTAGTGCGCACCCAAGAAGATCCAAACTTTTTAAGTAAAATAATTTGGACCGATGAATCTAAATTTTCAAGGGAAGGGGTTTTCAATAGAAGTAATAGTCATTTTTGGTCAAGAAATAACCCTCATGTCACCAAGGAAGCTGGATTTCAAGAAAAATTTAGTTTTAATGTTTTCTGCATGTTAATGGACAATCAATTAAACTATTTTATATACGACGAGTCATTAACATCGAGAAGCTACTTAAATATTTTAAGAACAGTTGTCGAAAACTTTGTTGATAATCTGCCCCTTAAAGATTATCGAAGCTGTTGGTATCAACTCGATGGAGCTCCTGCACATTGTACAAGAGAAGTTACAGTGGAACTCGATAGACCTTTTGATGATCGTTGGATAAGACGTTTGGGGCCTTGGAATTGGCCTCCAAGATCACCCGATCTCAATCCATTGGATTTTTACTTGTGGGGCATGTTTAAGGAAACAATTTACAAGTCACCAGTACATTCAAAAGAAGAATTGCTACGTCGAGTTACCCAAGCATTTAGAGAACAAAATCCAAACGAGATTAGATCTTCCACGACTAATGCGGTAAATACCCGCATCTTAAAGTGTTTGGATGTAAACGGACAGCGTTTTGAACAATTGTTAAAATGATCGATTTAATTTTTTTTATTACAATCCTGAAATAGTATAAATTTCCTTAAGTTCATTGGCGGTAGATTTGGGTACATTTCATTAAACTTTATACATGTTCTAGCGATAATTATATCACACTGTCCAAATAAAATAAATAAATTCATAAGGACTGCGTTTAAATAGTTTTCTTCAGTAATTTTTAACTGAATTTTTAAAGAAAGTGCCATAATTTTTATGTCAAACAAGAATTTGTCATGGCATACTTACTAAAAATCAAAAGGAAATTAAATTTTTGACCAAATTTTACAAATAATGGCTTATAAGTGAGAAACTTGACTAGTTAGGTATAGATATGTTATACAAAAATAATGAGCCAATTTAAGTAGCTTTTTAAATCAGTAATAATATACAGGGTGTTACATTTAAAAAAATATACTTATGGTCACCTATTTAAGTCCCCAAATTAACTGTATTTTTAAACCACCCTGTATATCGCAACTAAGATTTCGGCATAGGGTTAAAAGCCCCCTGGTAATATTTACCTATCCACCAATTTTCGGGGCTCTAATATTTCAGAGTTCAAAAATATCAACATTTTTTTAAGTTAACGTTTTTCGTCAAAAAAATGCAATTTAATTATTATCTTAGAAACGGTAAGAGATAAGTATAGAACAACATTAAATAAAGTTGTTAAGAAAGTAATAGAGGGTTCAAAAATTTAATAAATTACAGGGTGTTCCATTTAAAATAACGAAGTTGCTACTAATTTTAGGTAGACGTGGCAACACTGCATCATTAAAAATATTTTAGGTAAATAGAGCATGTCCGTTTATATATAACCAAATTTTCAAAACGATTCGTTAACTGGTTCGTCATATACTTCTAACGTACCATCCACCGTGAATCACCCTGTATAAGGACCCTCAACTGCGTCGGTGGCTCAGCCGTGAGTCACTGGCATTCGAACGTGGCGTTCCGAGCTCGATCCTGGGAGTAGGCATATTTTATTTTTTATATAAGTGAAAGAATACTTAAGGCCTAATGTTCCACCAATACAGAAAAATAAAACAGTTAATAGTTTTTAAGACACAAGTGAAAACTCCAGACAATGCAGAAAATCTGAAAGTGATAAGTTGCCAACTAGTCATAGGATTGGATTTTACGGCCATGGACACATTTAATCAAGACGTCAAGATCTACAAATCGCTCCTTAACTTTCGCCGTGTGACGTCACATAATATGAATAACCCGCTCTCTTGCTGTGTATTGTAGTACGCTTTGACGTCACAACCGCGCACTTTAATCGCTTCTATTTAATCCAGAGGAATCAAAAACATTTCTTTATGATTTGTGGATGTTTTGATGATATTAGCTTACGCTTAAAGCGGGAGTCCCATGCATCCATTTCCGACGATACGGCGCTGTCATTGGTCGAAAATTTTGGCGTCAAATTTCGTCCGAATAATTTTAAAAATTTACGATGTCGGAAATTTTTTAAACTGACTTTACTAGATATTTGACAATTCGACTTTTATTTGGTTCGGTGTTTTTTAGATATTTAATATAACAATGAATAATCAGTGTAGAGAATACATTTGTGCTGCCAATAACGTACTACTTTTATCGCTTTTGTTAATTTTACGAAAGAAACATAAAACCGCTAGAAAAAAAACAATGACCGCGAAGATTTTGGATGAGAAATATTATAAAACCAAAAAATTAACAAAAACATAAATTTGTGATTTAAAAATAGGTATATACCTACCTAATTTTGGAAATCTACATTATTACAATATTGGCCCTGATTTGTTTAAAATTCTTATGGTGGGTTTCTAATAAAATTCATATTTATAAAACGTTAGTAAGTTTAATATAAATTTTATAATACCTGCTGGTTGAATATGTTGTTTTAAATTTAAAATAAATGTTTAGCTTTCATTATTGGGAACTCTATCTTAAAAATAAAGTATCTTACAATCAGATTTGTGATTTAATCTTAAATTATTAATGAATACATTTTTTAGTAGACCAGTTTAATCTTATTTTAAGAACAACTATGGACATGTGAAGCTAGTCTATAATAAAAGTTCTAATTTTGCTTTTTATAAATATTTATTAATATCTTAAGCATATGCCTACTAGGTACCTACTATAGAAATTCTTTAGCATGCTACTTGTAATGAAACGTTACCGCCCCCCGCCAATGCGGAAGTTAAAGAAAGTAGTATTTTTATATTTATTTGTTTTTAATTAATAATAGTATTTGTTATAAATAACATCATTAATCATTTTTAATGCCCATTTAAATAAGATTTATTATTTAAATAAATCAAATTTAAGGAGGACAAAAAATGTGGGTCCCCTAGAGGTCCGAGTTTAACACACGAATGTGCCACACGATTCCACGCGGAGAATCATTAGTTTACCAATCCTTAAATTTCATACGTGTAATTACGTTAGGTATGAGTCTACTGTCATTTACCCTGGAACGGGTGGATTGATGTTATCGAGCATATACGCATATGCAATTTAAAGAATGGCTCGATTGACCGTCTAGTTCCGGGACCCAATTGACCGCCTATTATGACCCTACGTTGTGTTAGACCGCTACGTTGTGTTTTCCGTCGTGTAACGTGTAACCCAAATCCGCTGATCAGCAGTATGAAGTATTACACCGAGAAAAGCGACGAATTTTGAACAGGGAATTCTTAAAGCCGCATTTTAGTAAGTGTAGGATAGTTAAGAGGTGCGAGTACCCGAAAGTGGCTGAACGCTAACCCCGGATAATTTGAAAGAGACGCGGCGCGGTTGGCGTTATCGGTTGCTCAGAGAAAGTCGGAAAATTCCAGCTTTCAAAGGTTTGCCTACCTCGTGCATAGGACGGGCTAAGGAGCTGTCGCCCACAGCAGTAGCTGTTCCCTATAGGCTCCCCTCCTGCAGTTGCCGGGATGGGCTGTCGCCCCAGACAGTAGTCCTCTGCCCCACGTTGGAGAAAACTGCGGAACCGTCCGTAATCCCCCCTTACAACCTCTAACGTAGGATCGTATAGAAGGTTATTAGGAAAGTGAGGTTAGACCTATCAGACACCTTTTAAATTATGTATAGAACCGGCAGTACCGGGCTGGCTAAATAGAAAGGGGCAAATCACGGCAGTGGAAAATGAGGTCACCTCAAAACACAGTAAAGATCCCCACATCTCCACGACTTTCAACGATAGAAAAGTCGTTATATCCCCCCAGCATGGACAGTAGTCCGGGATATAGAGCGATGGGAGAGCTTGGGAACAGACATGTCTACGAATCTAAACCGTGTCCGAGACATCCCTTATATTCTCCGCCATGAACGTAATTAACTAGAGTGACGTAATAGCATTAGCCAAAACCCGCTACTTCGCGTATTTTATTGAAGATAAAAGGCTTTATGAATCCCTGTAAAAATGCGTCGCCCAGTATAGTTCAGAACCGAAAAAAATAGTTATCTATAAATTTTGCCGTATTTGCCTAACACAGATTAAGGCCGGCGAGCAGGTGAAGCTAAAATAAAAAAGGGGAACCACGCGACATATTGCCCTTTATCCTGACCTGCAATATTCGTCCCGTTGTTTACATCTTCCCCATTAGGACCGACCACCTATCAATAAAACCAGCTATATTGTTGCCAATAATTATCGGGTTTTGTTAAATCATAATGAGAGGTAAACATTTAAATAAAAGATATAAGTGTTCAAGTGCGACCACCCCTTGACAGCAAGCCATAACACCCTAAAATTTATGACCTGAGAACAGTACCGTTTCCCAATCGACACCACTTGAGTATCTGTTTACTTATCTTGAGGGTTATTTAGGAATTTTGCGTGAGAAAGCCTTTTTAACAGAAACCTCTTTTGACTTTCATTTAAAACAAAAATCCACGTTATTAAATAACTGTCTTTAGCAATTTTATTAAGGAAACGAAAATTGAGCCCAAATTAGTTTTTATACTGCGTTAATCCCCGAGTTTAAAGAAAAGAGCAATATTCTGAAAGAACCCAAATTTATGCGGTGGTTTTATGGCCCTGATGAATTATACCTAAAGCCCTTGTAACCTGAGAATATATCCTTTACAAAGAGAACTAATAAGTTTAACTTTTTATAGTAAATGACCGGTGCTTAGATTTTCTTTACCTTTTAATTGGTTTTATTAAGTTAAGTTAGATTTTGTCAATTTCGTATTTGCAAAGTACGCCCCCTGAGTGAAAGTTATCCCCATTATCGTAACACGTACAAAAGAAGAGAAATTAATATTTATTTAATTTGAGAATTTCCTATTATTATCATTATTATTATTACTTTTTATAGTAAATGCCCGGTACTTAGATTTTCTTTACCTTTTAATTTGTTTTATTAAGTTAAGTTAGATTTAGTCAATTTCGTATTTGCAAAGTACGCCCCCTGAGTGAAAGCTATCCCCATCATCGTAACACGTACAAAAGAAGAGAAATTAATATTTATTTAATTGAGAATTTCCTATAATTATTATTATTATTATTATTATTATTATTATTATTATTATTATTATTATTATTACTATTATTATTATTCGTATTATTATTATTATTATTAGTACCCCGCGCGATGGCCGAATCGATAAGGAAACTACAGTCGGGTAATTTCCGTACTTAAACGAAAAACCCACACTGGAGCGGAAAAATCGAAGGAAACCACAGCCGGGTAATTTCCGTACTTAAACGAAAAACCCACACTGGAGCGGAAAAATAGAAGGAAACCACAGTCGGGTAATTTCCGTACTTAAACGAAAAACCCACACTGCAGCGGAAAAATCGAAGGAAACCACAGCCGGGTAATTTCCGTACTTAAACGAAAAACCCACACTGGAGCAGAAAAATAGAAGGAAACCACAGCCGGGTAATTTCCGTACTTAAACGAAAAACCCACACTGCAGCGGAAAAATAGAAGGAAACCACAGCCGGGTAATTTCCGTACTTAAACGAAAAACCCACACTGGAGCGGAAAAATAGAAAGAAACCACAGTCGGGTAATTTCCGTACTTAAACGAAAAACCCACACTGCAGCGGAAAAATCGAAGGAAACCACAGCCGGGTAATTTCCGTACTTAAACGAAAAACCCACACTGGAGCAGAAAAATAGAAGGAAACCACAGCCGGGTAATTTCCGTACTTAAACGAAAAACCCACACTGCAGCGGAAAAATAGAAGGAAACCACAGCCGGGTAATTTCCGTACTTAAACGAAAAACCCACACTGCAGCGGGAAATGGAGGGGTTAGGTATGGAAAAGTTTGGTCAGGTCGGGTAAAGGCTAGTTACGGTGCTGCTCTCGAAATAAGAAACATTATGATATGTAGAGAAAAATTGAACTTAATTTACAAAATTTGTGCTTGCCCTCAATGACATTAGGAAACGGTTTTAGAGAAAAAATACATAAATTTAAGAAACTTTATCACACAGACAAAAACACCGTTTTCTAGTGAATGTTAACTTTATCACTGATTTTAATTTACTTTATCTGATGTATTAAGGCCACTAATAAATTACTTAAAGACCCTTCCCCTTGTTTGCTAAAGTAATATATTGACATGATTGTTTACCCCTTTGATATAGAACGACTAAGAAAAACAACATTATTAAGAATTATTAAAATTTACCTTCATGGCTTGACTTTTAGTGGGAAAGTCCACGAATAATAACTGTGGTTGAAAGTAATCAATTTGGAAATTAATACTTTGCTAAGTCTTAAATGCAAGTAGAAATATTTAACTTATTTTCTGAGATCTTTAAATCAGAGCCAACGTTTTACACAAAAATAACACGCCCAGTCGGGTTACGGCCTTTTTTTAATCTTTAAAGAATTTTAAATAGAGCCCTAAATTAGAGTTTAAACTTAGTCAAAAAATTATAATCGAGCTCCAAATGAATTTAGCTTGACAAGAAAATTTTAAATAGAGAGTCCCCAGAGAGATTCAAAGCTTATAAAAAATTATAATCGAGAGCCCTGTTTTTGGGTCGTACCCGCGTTTTTATACCACCACGCCGAGGCGCAGTTCTTCCCGTCTCCTCTTTGTGCGATCGTTCCGAGTGTGGCCTGGTTCTTCACGGTGCCGGTGAACTTCGAGTCCCGGCGCGGCGTCTCGGCAGCATCGCGGCGCTTACGTTTGTCATTTTAGATTTTTGACCAATGTCCATTTTGTTGGACTAACGACATTCATGAAGCTATTACAGCTATAACTATTATTAGGTAGTATTATTTAGGTATTCTTTTACATATGATAATTAATCTATTTTTGACCTGTGCCCGAATTTTACAGAAGATATAGTGACCTAGGTTAGTTCCGTTACAGTAACAACTTAATTTAATTTCTTCTGAGTCCAATATGAAAAAAGGTATATAACCGAACTATAAAAATATTTGGTTTTAAGCAAAAAATATATACTAACAAGTTTTAAGGAAGGTTTAAAATTGAAGGGTATGTCATAAACGTCAGACTTCTAACGTTATGTTTACAGAAATTCGGATCCGAAAGTCGTATTCATGGGACATGCAAAACATTTTCGTACGAAAACCAAATTATTTTTTGATATCGAATGTCGGAAATCGGATGCATGGGACTCCCGCTTTAAAGTATTATTTATCAAATTAAATTTTCTTGCAAGTTCCTCTTTTGGGACAATGAAAATTAATAATATTCAAGCGTCGACAGCGCTGGCTCTAAATGAGTTTATACCTTTTTTCGACAAAATAATATTGAAAGTTATACATTCTCTATCTTAAAAAATCCTTACTTTTTACTTTATGTTATTTACCATTTTAGGTTATTAATGTTCACCGTCAAGAAAGTGACGTATCTCTATGACAATGATAAGCAGGAGTTTTTAAAGTTGGTTGGATTAGATAGTGGGGTTTCGTGTGACGTTTTTCACAAGTACAAACCGTTGACGGCGGCCGAAAATTTTATGAGGTAAGTTAAAAGAACAATTTTTATATAACTTATTTCAGTTGGGCTACATTCTTGGTGACCTAGAATTTCCATTGTATGGAAAATAAAAAATTAATTGATTGTTATGTTTCACAATTTTTTTTCAGTTTCCTGACACGTGTTTCGATCCTTTTCAGCCATCGAAGGAGTGAATACAAGAAGATTCTAAATTTAGTATCTTGTACTTATTCCTTCCATATAGAGTTCGTAATTACAGATCATTTTTATCACAAGACAATATACAATCAAGTTATTAGACCGACAATGACCTATGCTGCCCCTATATGGTGCAGCATTTCAAACGAACAATTTAACATACTACAAAACATGGTACTTAGACAAATACTTAAAGCACGCAGATGGACCCGATGATACAACTACACAGACGGACAAACACACCATACTTTATGCAATATGTTCACATTTCGACTAAATTTTACGAAACACACATACAAAACCCACCCCTAACACAAAACCTCACACACATAAAATACACAGACAATCCATAACACAGACCCATTTACCACAGGCTTCCCATTTTCCGGCAAGATAGGTAAATAGGTAAAATCAATATTTTTCCAATTTCCATTTTGAAATCGCACATGTCCCAGGGCTCCGCCCACTCCTAAACCCCTCCCACATCACGTTACAACATCTTTTAAGTTTGAAAAAATATTAATTCTAAATTTTCATAAACAAAATAAAAAGCTACTTTGTACCTGAATAAATTTATGCTGGTTTTTTCAATCATTTTTCCAGCAAACACCAAGCAACAATAAATATAAGCGGAAGTTAAGATAAACTCTTTCATGGCAGTCTAAGGCGTTGCCAGAACTAACCGATCGTAAAACAATAAAAGTCATTTTATTTTTTAATATCAGTAGAGTCAAAATGACCTTTAAGGATTTTAAACACTGTACACAAGATCCCTATCCTTTTTTTACTTAAAAATAATCTATTAAAAATTCCCAAAAGATACTTATTATCACAACCCTGAAGAGGATAAATCTCAATCTTTCTGTAATGCATTCATTTCAAGAACTTTCTGCACTCCCTCAAACATCTTTATCCAAAGGGGTTACTGAGGAGACCAAATTATGCTGCCATATTCCAAAATTGGTATCACCAAACTGTCAAATAAATAAAGGCTGACATCAACATTAAAGTCTTTAGTACTTCTTGCAATTAATCCTGCAATTCTTTGGGCACTCTTAATCTTAGAAATTATATGACTGGAAAATAAGGTAGTATCACATAAGATTCCCAGATCCTTCCGCTCATCAACCCTCTTAAGTTCAGCATCATTCATGTATAATCAAGGACAACACATTTTTTATTAAGTGTAAACGACATACAGGCACACTCAGCTACATTTAAGTTAAAACCATTTATATTACACCAACTAGCAACATCACCGAAATTCTGCTGAAGTATCTCACAATCATTTCTCGAATTAATTTTAAGAAATATCTTAAAACCAGCCGCAAATACTAAGCCCTTTGAATTCTTAACCTTAGTCATAACTCTGTTAAAAGCCACTATGAAGAGCAGCGGTCCCAGATTAGAGCCTTGCGGCACCCTTGATGTACTCTTATAAACAACAGATTTACATCCTTTTATTTCTACAAACTGTCTTCTATCGACCAAATATGACTGAATCAGTTTAATTAGAAATGGAGAAACATTTCAATCAAAGAGTTTAGAATAACACAATGCCTCACTCTGTCAAAGGTTTTCTCCATATCAGTATAAATAACGTCTATAGGTCGTCGTTTGGATCTGAAGCTACGCGGTATCAGTAAGGGGAAAGCCAAGCCACAGATCACATGCACAATCCATGGGCGTGCTACTATTAGGGTTTTAAATTCAATTTAAAAATACTAATTTTTTTTTGTAAATACCTATATAGTAAGTAGGTACTAGAAATTAAAAAAAATAGGCAGAATTGGGAGAAAATAGCAATAAAACTTTTTGTTTATTTTTGAAAAAACTCCCAAATTTTTAACATTGCAAAGTATACGTATAAAACAACGACATAAAAATCGATATAGACTTTGCTGTCTAGTCATTGCCACTATCGTCGTCTTCACTATCAGGCTCACTATCTTCAGAGTCGGAGTCACTGTCATCTTTGTCTAGTGTAATTATGATAGGTTTTATTTCTTCCATCATATAATCTGTCTCCCAAAATTTATTTTCGATGCTAATCACATACTGGCAATATTTTTCCCAGTCGGATGATGTTACCGACCTAATGGCTTCATCCAGAACTTCTTTTAGCTTAGTTCTAGCTAAAATCCCCTGATGTATTTTGGCTCCGGATGTACCTTTTTACTTGAGCCCATGCTAACTAAAAAAACGGTTTTAACGGTTAAACATAGTAAAACGGAGGTTAGTTTCCTTGGATAGAGAATGAAAAACTAAGATAGGGAGGTGAAAACCATTTTTCTCTAAGATGAACCGTTCCAATGTTACAGCCTGTCAAAGTCAAAAAATGCCATATTTTAAACGTCAATTACTCAAAAACAATTGAATTTAGACATATGACATTTTATACAAAATATACGTGGAATTGTATAGGGAATTAGAAAATAATATAATATATAGGGTGTTCCATTTAAAAAAATGCAAGTTTAGTCCGCCACACTTTTTTGAGCCACCCTATATAATGTAAAATATTTTTAAAATATGCCGCTTTTAAGTCGATACCTTATGCTGGTTTAGTATTTTTGATAAGCTCCTCGATAATGATTTAATCTTCCATCCCCGCCACGTTGGCGGACCCGGTATATCTAATATTGACATAGGCGTAGTTCGGGGGTGCTAAGCCCCTAAATCTAGCACCCTCAAAAAAACACAATCTATTGACAAGAGAAAGGTTGAAATGTTAATTTTAAAAAACAGTTTAACAGACCACAATAAAAAGAAACTTCAGAATTTGTTAAATACCGAAACTTTTAGTTGTACGAAAATGAAAACTAATAATCGCTAAAGGTGAATTATTATTTTACAACCCCTATAAATACGTACGCCAATAAGTTAACTAACATTTTTAGCAATAAAAAATGCTCCTTAAGATTACACGAAACCACACTAATATTCAAAACATGTAATTCAGAAATACCGAAAATATAAGCTTGTTTCCCTTATAAGTGGGACATTCATAATAATTGCAAAATATTTTTTTTTTAAGATTAAAGGATAATAATTGTCTTGCATTTTTTTTTAGTTGAAATCGATTTTAAAAAATAAATAATGAAGAAAATAAAATAAAATAAAAAAAGTTTTTTCCGAAGCGGGGTTCGAAACCGCGACCCTTAGTTCCCAAGTGGAGAGCCTATACCCCTACGCCAAGAAGGCTCCTTCTAAAAAGCAGGTTCAAATGCGTTATATGACTAAATGCAAGAAATTATTGTAAAAATAAATTGAAACTGTTTAAAAATACTTTCTCAGCAATGGCATCAGCTGCGGTACTAGGCAAACAATAGTTATGATCCATAATTAATTGTTAGTTATAGTCTAAAACAGAATATCGTACGTTTATGAATCAAACATTGGCTGAATACGTCTCTGTCAAAATCTGGGGAAATTTTGAAAGTCCTAATCAGTCGGCCGATGTCATATATCTGGATGTCAAATGTCGAAGAACGAGTTCTCTCGTGAATATTTCTTTTCCTACGACCACCTATGAAAATGAGAAAAAAAGCACGGTTAACTTGGCTCGAAAGCGCCGAATATCACACGCGTGTTGAAAGAAAATATTTCAACTCTAGAGTGGAAATACAAGGCACACTATTTAATTTAGGCATATGATGCCAATTTGACAGACCACACCTATTTATTAAAAAGAACAAATTTTAGAAAGCAGTTTAGTTTATTTATCACGTATTTGTCGAGTGATTCAGAATTAGAGTGTGAAAATACGCCATCTGAAATGATAAAGTTAAGAATATACTGGAAAATTTATTACCAGTCAAAACAAGCCCCGCTGAAGAAAATGTCATATATTAAACTTAAGCAGAAAATGTTTATGGGTCGTTATAGCCTAGAGACTAGAGCCATGACCTACGAATCGAAAGATCACAGGTTCAAATCCCATCAGGACCACTTAACTTTTTTTTATGAAAACATTAAATAATTTATAGAATTATTTTGAATTGAAATCTTCCTTGTTGGGTGAATTTTTTAAATTTATTTTTAATGCATCTTTCCTTGATTAAATAAAAATAATCATTCAAGAAGGAAGATTTCAATTCAAAATAATTTTATAATTTATTTAATGTTTTTATAAAAAAAAGCCAAGTACTCCTGATGGAATTTGAACCTGTGACCTTTCGATCTATTAAATTGGCATCATATGTTTAAATTAAATAGTGTGCCTTGTATTTCCACTCTAGAGTTGAAATATTCTTTTTCAGCTCTAGAGTTGAAATTTTTTTTTCACAAATCAAAGGTTTTTTTAATAATTCTTTGTGGTCGTAGGAAAAATAGTGTACATTACTCGTGTGAAAGTGATTATTCTAAAACTCGGAGAATTTCCGCACTCGGCTGACGCCTCGTGCTAAATATCTCCTCGTTTGAAAAGTATCACTTTCATCACTTGTTATGTAATATACTATTACTGCGATTTGTTAAGGTTACTCAACAATTTTTTTTTTCAGGAAACTAGTGTACGGCTCGAACCTCATCCTAGTCAGGGAATCATCCATTATGAAACTTTTGTTCTTAGAGGTCCTGAATCCATTCTACATATTTCAATTATTCAGTTTCATGTTATGGTTTAGCGACGAGTATTATTACTATGCTGCAGCTATTTTGACCATGTCGGTGTTTGGCATTGCCATGACGGTCAGACAGACCAGAAAGGTAAGACACATTCTATTTTTCCATGATAACGCGCAAAACATTTAATTGGCATTGTGTTTTGATTGTCAGTTACCTATCAGAATTGATTGTGGAGTTCCTCAAGGTGCAGTTCTCGCATCTTTACTATTTCTAATCTACATACAATCTACATAGCAAATCCCATACAATTCTTGAATATGTCGAATATTGGCTCACCTAATTATTTATTATTATAAATTATTATTGAGGTTTATTAAAGAGTACCAAGAGCAGTATCCAAAAGAACAAACATTAACTATTTTTAGTTAACCAGTTAAGAATAAAAACACAATAGGCCCCCACACACGAAGCGACGAAGTCGGCCGACGGTGTCGACCGACCAGATCTGCCATACCAGATCCGCCGACTTGGTCTGTGAGCGATCTGATTTGTCGTGTCTACACACGAACATACCCAGTCCGCAATTTGTCAAACGATCGGGTCGTGCACCTACGGTGTCCCTGAATTAGTTGGCAGATATTTTGAATTTCGACATACTGGGTAGTGCGACTTCGTATTTTAGGCTGGTCTAAAATACCTCTTTAGTCGGTGAAATCTGTATAGTATAAAATGGACAAAAAATTGCTCTCATGGGTTTATGTATTTTAAAAATCAGCCAAAAGGATAATAGAAAAAAGAAACGTAGTAATATTGTTTTTTCTGTGACGGGAAAAAAGTTTGACATTTTATCTCTGTTGACAGGTAATAAAATGTCACTTTTTGTGAAATTACTTTACTTCGACAAAGAACTGGATGCCTTTTTCATCTTCCATTCCATAAATCTTGAAAACGCGTTTTCGTAAATTTTGCGCGATTTAGCTGGCAATAATTTTTGTGACGCTACTTTCGCTGCTTCTACTAATTCCGGTGGAGTCGGAGAAAACTCAGAATCAGACATTTTAAACTTTATATTGTTTAAAATAACTACTAAATAACCACTAAAGTTCTTACTTTTTATATTAAATCACGGAATTAAATTGACAGATATTTGATTATTTTAAAGGTTTCCTTAGAAACGCAGGTCCAATTGTCGCTATAAGTAAAACAGCCTACCTACCAGTTTAAAAAGTCAAATTTCACATCGATACTTTTCTGACTTTAATATATTGTAATAATATCGTCGTTTTTCCCGTCACAGAGAAAAATAGTGTATTATACACGGGAAAAATATTAGATTTTAGCTCTCGCTTTCGCGAACAGACCCGAACACAACCTCGAGCTAAAATCTAATGCTTTTTTCCCTTGTATAATAAATAACTATTAAATTTTTGCTTTTTAAAAAGTTTATTAACTCTTCATATGCTCCTCTTTTTAAATTCTTATTTACATAATCTCGGTCCTTAATTTTCCACAAACATGGTCGTTCTCTATATAATTCAATAAAATCTGTTACTATTTCTTTTGTCCACTCCATTTTACACCACAAAATTTAAACAAGATCAAAACGATAAACGATGCTTTCAACGACTGGGTCCTTACGTTAGTTGTAAGTACAAATTTGACTTATAGCGACCTGTTCCTTCACCGACGACGTATTTCACCGACCGGGTCCGTCGTTGACCACTAACGTGCGTTCCAAATATGCAAAATTAGACAGACACTGTCTGCGGCATACCAGGTCGCGCAAAATATCGCTCAGTGTATGGGGGCCTAATGGCTCACACAAACAAGGTTATAAGCGACCAAAGGTGCAATCATTTATTTTCATGTTGGCTTCTTCAATGCGATCAGGTGTATATGAAATATAGATTTGTGTGTCATCCGCATAGAAATGAACTGAACAATACCTTAGATGTGTATAAAACTGCGGTGTATAAAGAGAAAATAACAAAGGACCCAGTATCGAGCCCTGTGGTGCTCCACAAAGAGATTTCTTGGCTCAGAAAATGTATTTTCTATTAGAATTAAATATTTGCGTTCTATTCGTCAAATAGCTTTTAACTAAGTTACTAGCATCGTCCTGAAACCCCAGTTACCGCAGAATTGCAACCATGAGAGAATGATCCAGTTTGTCGACAGTGGCGACTCGTCAGGTGACCACCGAAAAAAAAAACCAGGAGGAAAGTTTTTCGACAATATTAAATATTAATGTACCAATACAGCTACCATTTTAGCCCTTAAAAAATAATAATTATGATCGAATTAATAATATTAATTGAATCCGAATGTAGCTATGCATAATAGGGCCACTGTTAACAAAGATGGACAATAATTATAAACACTCGTGCATTTTGGCACACCCCAGCCGACCGTTAGCTCAAAGCAAGTGAAGGCCCAACGCCCCACGTGGCCTTGATATTCACCGTTACGTCGGTCACGCAAACACCATGTAACAATTTGCATTATGATGAAGGGCGATTTAAAAATAGATCAGTCGTATGCACCATTGTTTTAGCATTGGTTCGCCTAACCTTAAGGTATTTATTTTGAGGCTTCGCGAAACTTACGGTTATAAATATCGTTTTTACGTGTTTTACTGTGTGATTAAAAAGTTTTGTTTTTATTTTTCAGTTAATTCGGTAGTGTACCGGGTGATCCAATAAGAAAGGTAGCCGGCTATATCTCGGAAACTACTGGGCATAGAAATTCGGGGAAAAAAAATTATAACTTAAGTGGCCATAAGAAAATCCTGGAAATAATTTTTAAGTTCTGCGTTTTGCCGCAAGAGGGCGTGCTTGGACAATTATGCGTCATTTTGGTATTATGCTCATTGCCGTACCGACTTTAATAAGAGGGGGGGAAGCTGTTGAAAGTGTTATCATTTAAATCGCTGTAACTTATTAACGACTTATCCGATTTTAGCAAACTAAAGACTGTTTGGAAGAGAAATGTATGCACTTTCACCAATCGTATTTAGTTGTCAATAATAGTTCTCAAAAAAAATGTTAGAGGACGCAATTTGTAATAATAACACATTTTTGACTTTACTTCGAAAAAATAAATCATACAGTATAATTATGATACCATAATCGAAAAGTAGAGAAAATTTACTAGAAAAAATATTTAAACCGCAGCTCGATTTCTCCGTTCGTTTCAGCGTTATCGCCAATAGAATCATTTTTAAAACTTTAAATGAAGAAGCGGTTATATATTTTTTAGAAAAAAAGTGGGACGCCACTGATATTTTTCCATGTGGATAATATTTCGGATTAGCCTGGTCAATTCTGCATAAAAGTGGTCTCTTGCGTTTTTCTCCTCAGGCACACCGTTTTAATTAAAATAATTTAATTAAATTAGACGGGCGGGGTGGTAATTTCCAACAATTTTTATAAAACAAAATTTTTTCATTATCAATGTTAATAATAATAATAAATAGTCGAGCTAATTTAATTTAATTATTTTAATTAGGAACGGTGTGCCTGAGGAGAAAAACGCAAGAGCCCATTTTTATACAGAATTGACCAGGCTAATCCGAAATATTATCCACTTGGAGATATATCAGTGGCGTACCACTTTTTTTCTAAAAAATATATAACCGCTTCTTCATTTAAAATTTTAAAAATGGTTTTATTCACGATAACGCTAAAACGAACAGAGATATCGAGTTGCGGTTTAAATATTTTTTCTAGTAAATTTCATCTACTTTTCGATTATGGTATCATAATTATACTGTATGATTTATTTTTCGAAGTAAAATCAAAAAATGTGTTATTATTACAAATTGCGCCCTCTAGCATTTTTTTTAAAGACTATTATGGACAACTAAATACGATTGGTGAAAGTGCATACATTTCTCTTCCAAACAGTCTTTAGTTTGCTAAAATCGGATAAGTCGTTAATAAGTTACAGCGATTTAAATGATTACACTTTCAACAGCTTCCCCCCCTCTTATTAAAGTCGGTACGCCAATGAGCATAAGACCAAAATAATGCATAGTTGTCCAAGCTTTTTAACGGTGTTACCAAAGATATACCTTAGTGTGGGATTTTCGGAGATATGTAAAATTTTTAAATTTACTTTTCAATTACGCCCTCTTGCGGCAAAATGCGGAACTTAAAAATTATTTCCAGGATTTTCTCACGGCCACTTTAGTTATCATTTTTTCTATGCCCAGTAGTTTCCGAGATATAGCCGGCCACCTTTCTTACTGAATCACCCGGTACGTACCTACCTACTTAGTTGTGTGTTTTAAAAATAAACCCAATTAACGACATAGTTTGTCATTTGTTGGAAACTCCATTCAGTCGTTGGACAGATAAGGATAAGAGAGTCGTTTTTTTACACGGGTTTTTAGTCAATGTTTGTTTAAGTACCCGCACCATACCTAGCTCTTCACCATTTTTTAAGACCGCGAGCCACCACTGTTTGTGTCGAAGGCTTTGATATAATCCAAGAGGACTAGCGCGATCGTGATCAGTTTTCCCTGGTCTGTAGCCGTAAAAATATCATCAGTCACCTTAAGTAACGCCGTCGAACAGCTGTAGTCAGCACGAAAGACTGTACTCCTGGCAAAATCTCGCACTGCTCCACATGAGCCTCAATCTGGTCACATAAGCCCTCTCAATCTTTGACAACGTAGGTAAGATACTTGATATGGACGCAGATTCTTTAATTCGATGGGTAAACTAACTTTGACATCCGGAATTGTAGATGACTCAATGCACGAGTTTCAGGGCCGTAGCCAGAACCAAATTTTTGGTAGGGCTATTCGATTCCTTACCAGGGCCCATATTCTCACGTTGAGATATAATGATATTTGATTTTTAAGGGACGCTGTAGAATTTTTTACATTTTAGAATGACCGACATGCTTCATTCATATGCATGTATTATATTTATTATAAGTAGTGCGTAACGTAGCCAGAAAATATGCTCGGGGGGGGGGGGGGGGGGGGGGGGCTGAATGGGCATAAGTAGGAATTTTTTTTTGGAGAAACGGAAAAGCGTCGCAGGCGAAACATTTTCGGGGCCATTATTATATAACAGGTCAAAAGTCTAAACTGAATAGTTTTTCAGATATTGGCATTTGAAAAATCACATTTTTGGACTTTGACAGGCTGTAGCAACTTAACGATGCATCTTAGAAAAAAACGATTCTCACGTTTCTATCTTGACTTGTTATTTTCTGCTTTAAAAAAACTTTTGGTTAACATTCGGATGTTTGGTTAATTTCATTTTCCAAATGACAATTTCTCAAAAACTATTCAGTCTAGAGTCTAAACGTTTGACCTGGTATGCAATAATACGTTTAGAATCTTGACAGATACAAAAATGCAATAAAGATAACCATATCCTGTTTAAAATAATAAAATTTGACAGCTACTATACATCCGCTAATGTTTTCGTTAAATAGACCACATTTTAACAAATTAATTATTTGTTATGTTTCATAATTTTTATTCGGCCCTTTTCAGGTCATAGATAGAGTATCTTCTTGTACTCCTTCGCCAGTACCCTGACAAGGGTCGAAACACGTGTCAGGCAACTGAAAAAAAATTGTGAAAAATAACAAATAATTAACTTATTTATTTTCCGTATAAAGAAAACAATTGTTTTAACGTTAATTGAACAATCTCTTGACTTGCTATTATTGATGAAATTAATGATCTTAATTTATAACTTATTTGAGCTGGGCTGCATTCTTGGTGAAACGGAATTTCCATTTTATGCAAAATAAAACGCGAAACAAGTGTTTCGACCCTCTTTTCAGGTGTTGAAGGAGTGATGACAACACGATTCTAAATTTAGTATGTTCTTGTACCCATTCCTTCGATAATGACTATAGTCTATTTCAGAAAGGTGTAGAGTAATACAAGCTCATTAGGTATGCAAAGTGACTACAGAGTGACACAACGAATATTTATGCCACTCATAATAATAACATAACATAATTTGGCATTGATTTTATTGCAAAATTCTTTATTTTCATCAAGTGCAGGTAGTACCGACCGGGTTTTCGTCAGTGAAAATGGTGTGACAAAGGCGTGCATTATGTACATAGTATTAGATGCACTTATTTTTTTATTAAACGTTATACAAAAATACATAATACAGAAATTAAATTATAAAAAATCATAATAATCTTCGTCATCTGATGAACTGTTATCTCCGCTTTTTGCCGGTTCTCTGGTGTCACTTCCTTAATGGCTTGATCAAACAGTAGCTTAACGTCTTTCATTTTGAATGTCGTGTTGTGTCTTGCTACAAATCCTTTCATGCCCATATAAGTTCTATAGGATTTAGATCGCAACGATATGGCGTGTGCGCAGCACAGATACACTGTTTTTCAGCTATATCTTCCACGGCTTATTTCATAAAACGATGTTTATGTAAATTTTTTATAGCTAATAGTTCCTTCTTTATCAAATTATCTTCAAATTCAATACTTTTGTTGGTTTACCAATCGATAATTTCTTGTTTTCTCCAAGATGAAGTTGGAGTCTTCTCTGTGCGTCGTGAATGATAGCTTGCGATTTCTATAACTACTACTAAATCAGCTGGAAGATATTTTATGATTTCACCAATATAGTCCTCAAAAACATTCGAATTGCCGTTCTGCCCTTCTTTCGAATTAGGCTTTTTTCCTCTTCGTTCGCTGCCAGGGCCATTCCCGAGAGGACCTACAGTTTAACGTGGGTTCCGAACCACGATCCTCAGTCATGCGACACCCCCCAAGGGCTATCAACCCTTGGTTTATTGCCATTGCATGACCTACCGATTGAGGAGTGTGTATCTTCTTCCGCACCGGCGTGAATGGGGTGGGTTGGGAAATGATACCTTTTACACTCTTCCCTGCATTCTTAAATCCACTAAATTTCAGACATACTTTTTTTATTGTACGTATGCCCACTCCGGGAATCGAACCCGGGTCGCCGCGGTCGAATGCCAGTAGCTCTACCTCTGAGCCACAACCGCGGTTGACTGAAAGGTTAACAAACCTTCTTTTAATAATCCCTCTTAGCTTCCATGAGTGCCTATGGCCGACGCCGAAATTAAGCCGAACTGGACGGAATTTCCCATTTTATTACTCTATGCCTTTCTGAAATAGACTATAGAGTCCAAAATAAATTTTTAAGAGTTGGAGCTTAAATATTGGGATTTATGTTTAGGACTACCATAAAAAGGAATTAATTTACAACGCATCAACTTAATTACATTGAAACAGACGAATACAAAAATGCTATAAAAATAACCTTATCGTATTTAAAAGAACATATTTGAGAGTTACTATACGCCGATGTTTTAGTTAAAGAGAGGGCATATTAAAAAATATAAAATCCCAAAAAAAAATATTTTCTGTAGTTCTCTCAAAAGTTCTAATGAAAACGCACGTAGTGAATTCAGGTAATAATAACCTGTAAGTGTTTATTAATTTGACATGTTTGGATCGTCTGAAAAAAATATAAATGATTATATTTGTACAATTCTGTTACGGACGTTTGCAGACCTAATTTGCCTTTATAATATTCCCGTTTTGTTGTTTTCGTATCTATAAATATTAACTAATGGAAATCCCTTTTACGTCCGTAACGATTTTATTATGATAAAATCTGTATCTTGCGGTTTTTATTTCATTGCTATTATTTTTTTTAATTCCAATTAAAATTCTAAATTATAGAGGGTGAGTCAACTATTTCTTTCTTCTTTATCTTAAAAATTAAATTAAATTTCGAAATACAAAAGTTGTAGAGATAATTGAGGTGCCCATTGTGAAATTATACTGGAAATCACGGGATGGGCCAAAAAAACGTGCCGAATTAACTTAGGTTTTTTTTTAAATGGAACACCCTATATATTGTATTAATTTCTAATTCCCCACTGAATTCTACTCTTATTTTATATAAAATGTTAGAGGTTTCAATTTAATAGTTTTTGAGGTATTGACGTTTAAAATATGGCATTTTCAGACTTTGACAGGCTGTAACATTGGAACGGTTCATCTTTTTTCACCTCCCTTTCTTTATGTTTTACTCTCTATCTAAACGTTACAACTTCCGGTTTAACATGTCAAACTGTAAAACCGTAAATAAGCGTATAATTCTGTTGGGAATCAGAAAATAATACAATATATAGCTTTGGGCCCACGCCGTATACTAAAGCATAATTTGCCGCATTGGTTTGAGCAGACCTTGTTAGAACGGTGCAATCGAAAATTTATTAAAATTAAACTTTATTATATTTCTAAAACAATCAAAATATTTTTTTTACAGAACCAAAGAAACCTCAAATCCACTGTCCATTCCAGCGACGTCTGCACAGTATTACGTCGCTCTCCGAAAACGGCAGACTATGACGAGCTGAACGACCACGGTTACACGGCCGAAGTCATCTCGACCGATTTTCTGGTTCCGGGTGATATCTTGGAAGTTCCCGCCCATGGATGTATTATGCATTGCGACGCGCTTCTTTTGACTGGAAACTGCATTTTGAACGAATCTATGTTGACAGGTAAATTTAAAATTACAACTTATACCTACAGTCTATTTCAGAAAGGTATAGAGTAATAAAAGCTCATTAGGTATGCAAAGGGACTACAGAGTGACCCAACGGATATTTAGGCCACTTTCATAGTTTGGCATTGGTTTCATTGCAAAATTCTTTATTTTAATCAAGTGCAGGTAGTACCACCCGAGTTTGGGTCAATTTATGGGTTTTGCCCATTGTTATCCATTCATAAACACTAAAAATGGTGCAAAAGGCGTGCATTATGTACATAGTATTAGGTACACTTATTTATTATTAATCATTATAAAAACATGCAAAATACATTATACAAAAATTAAATTATAAAAAACTTAATCGTCATCTGATTAATTGTCCTCTCTTCTTGACGTTATAATTAACGGGTCGACGGTCCAATCGATCAGGTGGCCAAGATCCCACATTTTCTCCTCTTCTTTAATGACATGATGGACTGCTTTTCGCCAGTTCTCTAGTGTCACTTCCTTAATGGCTTGATCAAACAGCTTAACTTCTTTTATTTTGAATGTCGTGTTGTGTCTTTCTACAAATCCTTTCACTTGCGCCCATATAAGTTCTATAGGATTTAATTCGCGGACACACGGTCATCACATCAAGTGGACAGAAGCTCAAATCCTGCATAAAGAACCACATTGGTTGAAGAGGAAGTTCAAGGAAGTTGCTACCATATACCAGAACCCATATTGCTTTAGTAAGCCTTCACTAGATATAAGAAATATCTGGAAACCTTTGTTAAGTAGATGCAAACTTAAAATACCGCACACGAACTAAACGCATGACTGCACCCATAATCGGTTATGCTCCAGTGCATCTAGCTAGTATAAATAGTACTGTAGTTACTTTACTTATTTAGTATTCACCTGAAGACGACTGGAGATACTTACCAGTTGAAACGTTGTGATATAAAACAAATAAAGACAATGCAAGTCCAAAACTCTTCTTTCGTTCAAGAAACATCATTGTCTCCAACCTTCAAAGAGACAATAATAATATGTATTATAAAGTTTATTTTTAAATATTTATCATTTAATAAATTTATATTATTTTAGGTGAGAGTGTACCTGTTACAAAAACTGCACTGCCAAATCTTTCCAATCTTATTTATGATACCAAAGAGCACGCGAGGCACACCCTATTTTGTGGCACCCAAGTAATACAGACCAGATATTTCGGGAACGAGAAAGTGTTGGCTGTAGTTATCAAGACCGGTTTTTCGACAGCTAAAGGTAAGTTGAAGCCAATTTACAGTGATGACGTTTTATTTTTATTTTTTAATATCATTTAAAAATCATTCATGACTGTCCAAAAGAAGCTAAAGATGAAGAATACGTATCCAAAAATCTAATCAGCCTGATGTTGGAAACTTTGGAAAGGCGGGATAACAATGGAGTTCCTTAAAAGTATGGCGAACCAATGAGATGCCTTAAAAGTATGAAGTGATCACATATATCCATTGGATAACTCAAAATCGACCCTGCGCTGCGCACATAATGTCGGTGGAGTATTTTTTGCTGTTAGTATAAAGACTCGTTTTTTATACAGGGTATCGGGTAAGTATGCGGCAAACTCTTGGTTATACAGGGTGTTACAAATTCGCGTGCGTACAAGGGGATCTCGACAACGGTAAGCGAGATACGAAGATGGTTAAATTGAAGCAAAGCCGCGTATTTTGAGGCTTAATAATTTGACAAAAGAAAATTGTAAATATCCTGAATACTTTCGGAGATATCCGAAAAAACCGACATTTTTAGTTTTGGGTTTTAACTTTTTGCGCCTTTATTTTTGACTCGGGAAAAAACAAAAAACACTTTTTTATAGTCGTTTTTATGTTCTACAATAATGGCGTTTTCAAATTCGACGTTTCGTTTTTTATATACTAATCTCAGGTCAACATTTTTAAATACGGACCTGGATTTTTATATATAGTTCTCTTCTAAGCTTTAAAAATTTAATACAATTTACAGGTATTTGAAACTTACCTTAAAAACTTACTTACTTTAATTTTTGAAGAAGTAGTCCATTCTTAAAGTGGAGTTTATTTATGGGAATAAATAAAAAAACATGAAGTCTTCCTCCACTGGTTTAATAAGGTAATAAAATTAAAATATGGTAGACATTCTACATGTTTCGGGTGTAGAAACACCCATCATCAGGAATGAGATACAAAGAGAAAAAAATAGTTATATTAAATGAGAGGAACAAGGTTAAATGGTAGTGAACATCGATGGAGCTCTCCTGGATCCATGAAAGATAAAATAATATGAAATGAGTTAATGATTAAAGAATGGGATACTTAATTCTTAACACTGACCATGGGCAACAGGTAACAGTGATAAGAGGGGCCCGTTTGGGCAAAGAGAAAGATATAAGAAAAATGGAGACTCACAGGTCAAGAACTTTCATCCCGGAAACCATGGGGAGAAAGAAAGGTTGTTTATTTAACCTTTTTTTATAGAAAAATTATTAAGCAAGTAACAGTAATTGTTTCACTGTGTATTGTATGAATCTGTAAAGAATAAAAGCAGTTGTTCAGTACAAAATATTTAAAAGATTATTTAAACAATTTAAAAAACAAGATTTTTATTTAAAAAAAAAAAAAGAAAGAAAGAAAAATTCCCTGTATGTATGAAAAAAAAGGGACTTACCTTAGTCCATAACTATAGGGGGAAATTGGGGAACAAGTCCGAAACGGACTGGCACCCCAGTGGGTTTTAATTTCAGCATTGCTGGAATTAAGTTGTTAAAAAAAAATTTAAAAAACTTTTAGTAAAACTTTGAAAAAGGTCTAGAGAACAGAAATTGTTTTGTTAGACTTTCGTTCGACACGAGGTCAAGAAGGAAAAGAATTTGGACTTGAACTTGACCCAGTGATTTACTTTTGTTATATTGTTACGGTAAATCTTATTGAAATAATAAGCAGCCACCGTAATTTTTTTAATGTAATTTTATTATTTAGGTAATCCTAAAAATAATTGCCAGGGCCGTACTAGTAAAGAAAGGATAATTCGAAATAAATTCAAATGTGCTATTTGATAACAAAACGTTAAAATTTTAAAAACCTTTAAATTATATTAAATTTCTAAAGCTTAGAAGTCCCTAAAACTGTTTTTAAAATTCCAGGACCGTATTTAAAAAAATTAACTGGATGTTGGTATCTAAAGCTCCAAAAGTTGAATTTTAAAACTAATAACGCCATCTTGTAGATCGTATAAAATGGCTATGAGAACTGTTTTTAAAATTCCAGGACCGTATTTAAAAAAATTGACTGGATGTTGGTATCTAAAGCTCCAAAAGTTGAATTTTAAAACTAATAACGCCATCTTGTAGATCGTATAAAATGGCTATGAGAACTGTTTTTAAAATTCCAGGACCGTATTTAAAAAAATTGACTGGATGTTGGTATCTGAAGCTCCAAAAGTTGAATTTTAAAACTAATAACGCCATCTTGTAGATCGTATAAAATGGCTATGAGAACTGTTTTTAAAATTCCAGGACCGTATTTAAAAAAATTGACTGGATGTTGGTATCTAAAGCTCCAAAAGTTGAATTTTAAAACTAATAACGCCATCTTGTAGATCGTATAAAATGGCTATGAGAACTGTTTTTAAAATTCCAGGACCGTATTTAAAAAAATTGACTGGATGTTGGTATCTAAAGCTCCAAAAGTTGAATTTTAAAACTAATAACGCCATCTTGTAGATCGTATAAAATGGCTATGAGAAAGTGTTTTTTGTTTTTCCCTAGTGAAGGAGCAAAAAATTAAAAAAACCTAAACTAAAAATTTCAGATTTTTTCGGATATCTTCAAAGGTATTCGGAATTTTCTTTCACGAAATGATTAAGCTCCAAAATACGCAAATAATTTTCTTGTAGAGAAACTGCATATCTGGCTAAAATTTCACAAGAGACAAAAAAGTTTCAACATGAAGTTAGCTAGTGTGCTAGAGAAATAGTTAGGGGGGGGGTGGACAAAAAGACAAAGTTATATTTACCAATCACACGCCATTTTTAACTTTGCAGGTATTAAAAAATATGGCGCATACGTTATAACATGCTATTAATAGTGATCATTTTTAGTTCCAAAATTACTGGAAATCGATAAAGGCGTTTAGAAATTATTCCGAAAAAACAATATTAATTTGAAAACTTTAGCGCCCTGTAGCGGCAAAACGAAGCAACATTGCATATAGGTAAGTTTGTCTAGATCGCCTTATTTTTGGTTAACGAATTGGTGGTAACACGTTGTACAGTCATTTCATGGACACCCTGTATGAAAAAAATATTCAACACACTACCTAGAGTTTACCACATGCTTACCCCACATCCTGTATAAACGGCACAAGAGGGTTTGGTAGATCTTTTTTTATCTTGTGGGAGAACTGAAAACGTGATGAAAACATTTTCGGAGCGATTCGTTCACTGATTCGCCAGATACTTCTAAACTACCATCCAGCGTGAATCACTCTGTATACGCGTTGAAGCAAAAATAAAAAAGTAATAATACTTCACAGCAAAAAATGCCATCGTCATTATGTGACTTAAAAAGTTGTGTATAGTCCTAAATCAGCTGTGAAAGTGGCTGGCACAAGTTGGTACCAAATGATAAATGTAGTTCCCGAAACCATAGAATAATAGTAAGAAAGGAGTACGTACTACAAAATAATGAGATATAAATAACCAAACTTGATGCCCCATTCAGACAACGAAACTGTTAAAATTCATCAGAACAAAGTGAGAGAATGAAGACCTCAGAGTAAGATGCGGTCTCCTATCCAGGAAGAAAGATGGAATCGGCCACTGCGACTTAACTCTCACGTCAATTGAATTATGCGCAGGACGTAGTAGACCTGTTTTATAACAACCCAACGGTGCAGTGTAGAACATGGATATTTTACCAGGAATGAGCGCAAATAGCCTTTTTTGACGGCAATGCTTTTTTCCCGCACGGACGAATCCAAGGATGCTTCTAAAACATTAACATAATCGTAAGCATGTTGCAAAATTGATGGTCTCCCATTAATATGTTGTTTCTTTTCTTAATATGTTACAGGTAGTTTAGTAAGAAGCATTTTATATCCTCCGCCAGTCGATTTCCGTTTTGAGAAGGATTCTTACAAGTTTGTGTTGTTTCTTGCTCTGATTGCTGGAATTGGTTTCGTGTATACCGTTGTTACGAAGGTAAGTTACTTATTTACCTTTTTTGAGATTCGAAATCCATAAGACACGGGAATATTTCCTGATATACAGTGTTTTTGACTTTCAAAGCAAGATATCGAAATGACCAATTCATTTTATTGTTAATTATTTTATTAAAAATGGCAACACCGCAATGCTGCCGGTAAAAGAACAGTTCGATTGATAATAAATAAATTGTTGCATCGTCGAGCGGGACATAGGAAATCCCATGTAATTTTAAATGGGGTCAATTATTGGCTTCCCTAATTATTTTAGAGAAAAATTCTATTTAGGTTTATTAAAGAGCACTAAAACCCACATTCAAAAGAATAACTTTAGATATTTTTGATGAGCCCGTTTACGGGTTATCGCCGATTTCTTTTTAACTATTTCTCCTTTTTATGGCCCCGTATTTATTAATATTTGAACATCTTCTTAAATCCTAAAGTTCTAACAATTTAATAGTACCTAACTATTAATTAGTAAAATATTGAAACATGTAAAATGTCATAATTAACCTTGTAATTTTAGTTTTATTCAGATTAATTTGTACTCATAAATACACCTTTAATATTTTCTATGTACGAGTTTTTATAACAATAAAGCACACATTTCAAAATGACAACTTTATTTGACAGTCATCTTTTACCTTGACTGGTGCCCGCAAATACGGGGCCATAAAAAGGAGAAATAGTTAAAAAGAAATCGGCGATAACCCGTAAACGGGCTCATCAAAAATATCTAAAGTTATTCTTTTGAATGTGGGTTTTAGTGCTCTTTAATAAACCTAAATAGAATTTTTCTCTAAAATAATTAGGGAAGCCAATAATTGACCCCATTTAAAATTACATGGGATTTCCTATGTCCCGCTCGACGATGCAACACCCGGTATAAGTTTTTCAGCATAGCTAAATACAGGGTGTTACAAATTCGACATACCAGCATTGGAATCTCGGAAACCATAAGAGTTAGAGAAACGGTTAAATGGGGGCAAAGTTGTGCAATTCGGTGCTGATTATAATGCCGCTTTAAAAGTTTTCATATTCCGAATACTTCCAATTTTATTTTTAAAAAAAACCGAAATTTTGCAAAATCGTTTTTTATTTTTTCCTGAGCTTATTCGACTAGCTATTTAAAAATAAATGATACTTTGTCATTGTCACTTTTTCTCCTCTACAAAATGACGTTACTAAACTAAAGATCCGCCGTTTCGTCTCCGAGCGCCATCACCAACTTTACTTTTTTAAATACGGACCTGGATTTTTTTCAACCGATTTTTAAACCCTCCTACCCTCAACATGTAAAGGCGATATTACTTTCTCATAATGATGAATTGTCTTTGCTTATTTTTTAAATTCATACTTTTTACACTTCTTGTCAGTCCGATCCTGGCAACGAATTACAATATTAATTAAAAACTTAATTTTATTTAAAACATTCATACATAAGTAATATAATTTATTTTATAAGAATTTTTTAATAATTCTAAATTTACTAATTAAATCCTAATTTTCTAAATGTTCAAAGAGATTGACGTTTTGCTCAATAAAACGATCGATTTTTCTTCCAATTTTGGCGACAGCCCTTTCAACCGATCTTTTCCTTATCCTACCAAATGCAACCTTGCAATGCAATTTTAAAAAATATGAATTTAAAAAAATAAGCAAGGACAATTCATCGTTATGAGAAAGTAATATCGCCATTACATTTTGAGGGTAGGAGGGTTTAAAAATCGGTTAAAAAAATCCAGGTCCGTATTTAAAAAAGTAAAGTTGGTGATGGCCGCTCGGAGACGAAACGGCGAATCTTTAGTTTAGTGGAATTGGCGTTAAAATTTAATTTTGAACCCAATGGGATACATGATTTAAACATTTAACACATACATATTTTAGGTTGTGAAAGGTGTATCTGCTAGAGAAATCACCCTCCAGGCACTCGACTTGATAACCATCGTGGTGCCTCCCGCTTTACCTGCCGCCATGACTGTGGGACGCTTCTACGCACAAATTAGGTTGAAGAATAACAATATATTTTGCATTTCGCCGAGAAGTATTAACGTGTCTGGTGGAATTGACTGTGTTTGTTTTGATAAGGTCAGTTTGCATTATATAGTTTTAATTATGTGGGGGAACTAGATAAGTTCTTTCTAGCAATTGAACAAAAGGGATACGATTTTTTTTTGGAGGGCTTACCGGGGAAAAAAACAGTCCATTTTGACAAAAATTGTGTAAAAACGCCATCTGTAACTTTTTAGCCCAAACTTTCCGCTAGTGTAGTTGGTATCGGGTAAAAATAACCCCAGTCCTTGTATATTATACCGGGTCCGCCAACTAAGCGGGGACGGAAATTTAAATCATTATCGAGGAACTTATCAAAATTACTAAAGCAGCATGAGGTATCGACTTAAAAGCGGCATATTTTAAAAATATTATACATTATACAGGGTGGCTCAAAAAAGTGTGGCGGACTAAACTTGCATTTTTTTTAAATGGAACACCGTATATATTATATTATTTTCTAATTCCCTATACAATTCCACGTATATTTTGTATAAAATGTCATATGTCTAAATTCAATTGTTTTTGAGTAGGTAATTGACGTTTAAAATATCGCATTTTTTGACTTTGACAGGCTGTAACATTGGAACGGTTCATCTTAGAGAAAAATGGTTTTCACCTCCCTATCTTAATTTTTCATTCTCTATCCAAAGAAACCAACCTCCGATTTACTATGTTAAACCGTTAAAACCGTTTTTTTGGTTTAACATGGTAAATCGGAGGTTGGTTTCTTTGGATAGAGAATGAAAAATTAAGATAGGGAGGTGAAAACCAATTTTCTCTAAGATGAACCGTTCCAATGTTACAGCCTGTCAAAGTCAAAAAATGCGATATTTTAAACGTCAATTACTCAAAAACAATTGAATTTAGACATATGACATTTTATACAAAATATACGTGGAATTGTATAGGGAATTAGAAAATAATATAATATATAGGGTGTTCCATTTAAAAAAATGCAAGTTTAGTCCGCCACACTTTTTGAGCCACCCTGTATAATGTAAAATATTTTTAAAATATGCCGCTTCTAAGTCGATACCTTATGCTGGTTTAGTATTTTTGATAAGCTCCTCGATAATGATTTAATCTTCCATCCCTGTCACGTTGGCGGACCCGGTATATTGAATACTTGATTAAAAAATTAAGAAGTTTACTACCAATTTTTAGAAACAATAAAAAAAATTTGAACGTAAAACAACTGGAAATATTATATTATGCATTAGTTAAAACTCATTTAAACTACGGAATTTTAGGTTGGGGAGGAATAAATAGAACTTTAGTTAAAAAATTAGAAATATAACAGAAAAGATTTCTAAAAATTATATTTAATAAAGATTATCTTTATCCTTCAATAAAATTATATTCTAAAACAAAGAAAATGAACATTAGACAACTTTACATTTATAATATCTTAATATACATATTTAAAAATAAAAATCTTATACATTTTAAAAACCATAATAATAATACTCGTCATAAAAATGAAATAACCATAAAACCTAAAATAAATAAGTCTATAGGACAAAAAAATTTCAAATATTTATGTTTTTATTTAAACGATTATTTACCAACAAAAATTACAAAATATATTTCATTAAAAAAATATAAAGTCGAAATAAAAACATGGATATTGGAAACGGATAATTAAAAAATATTTTTGGAAATGTTTAATTGATATTGTTATGAATAATATATTTTTTTGAAATTTTATTATACCTTCAAAAAACTGCGTTTATATTTATATACATATACTTAACGTTTTTTATTTACAATTTAACTTTTATATAATATAAACAAATGTTTTAATATTCTTATATATTTATAATTTAAAATATTAAGATTTGCCCCTAACAAGCACGTCTTCGGGGGATCAAAGAAGAAGTTTATTAAGGAAGATAAATAAACAAATTTATTATATTATAAATATTGAAAATAAACTTAATATTATTATTATAATTTAAATTAAAACTATGATGCAGCGTAAAAACGATTAGAGTCCAACATGGTATAAGCGGCCTCAAACAAAAACAAATGATTGGAGTCCATCATCAGTTCAACTCTGTAAACTTCATACTTATATTTCAAAATTTGTTTTTTTGTGATAAAGATGTATTTTCCCCTGTACCCTTTGTTTATTTTCAATATTTATAATATAATAAATATGTTTATTTATCTTCCTCAATAAACTTTTTCTTTGATCCCCCGAAGACGTGCTTGTTAGGGGCAAATCTTAGTATTTTAAGTTATAAATAAATAAGAATATATAACTTATTTGAGTTGGGCTACATTCTTGGTGAAACGGAATTTCCATTGTGTGGAAAATAAAAAATAACTACTTGTTATGTTTCAACAATTTAATCAGTTTCCTGACACGTGTTTCAACCTTCTCAGGTCATTATCAAAGGAGTACAAGAAGATACTCTCTGAGTATGAAAGTATGAAACATAACAAGTAGTTATTTTTTATTTTCCACACAATGGAAATAAGAATATTAAAATATTTTTTTCTAAATATTTTTTGTTAATATTATATAAAAGTTAAATTAAAAATAAAAAATGGTTAAATATATGTATATAAATATAAGCGCAGTTTTTTGAAGATATAGATAAAATTTTGAAAAATATATTATTCATAACAATATTAATTAAAACATTTCCAAAAAAAATTTTGAGTTCTCTGTTTCCAATATCCATGCTTTTATTTCGACTTTATATTTTTTTATTGAAATTAAATTAATTTTTGTTGGTAAATAATCGTTTAAAAAACATAAATATTTGAAATTTTTTGGTCCTATGGACTTATTTATTTTAGGTTTTATGGTTATTTCATTTTTATGACGTGCATTATGATTATGGTTTTTAAACTGTATACGATTTTTATTTTTAAATATGTATATTAAGATGTTATAAATATAAAGTAGTCTAATATTCTTTTTTTTTTGGTTCAGAATATAATTTTATTGAAGGATAAAGATAATCTTTATTAAATATAATTTTTAGAAACCATTTCTGTAATATTTCTAATTTTTTAACTAAAGTTTTATTTATTCCTCCCCAACCTAAAATTCCGTAATTTAAATAAGTTTTTACTAATGCATAATATAATAGTTCCGTATGTTTTACGTTCAAAATTTGTTTAATGTTTCTAAAAATTGGTAGTAAACTTCTTAATTTTTTAATCAAATATTTTATGTGAAAATTCCAATTTAATTTACTGTTAGAAAGATTATTCTTAAATATTTTACTTGATTGACTTTCAAAATTTGAATGTCATCATTTATTTTAATACTATTCATATTTTGTGGTATGTTATTTGGATTTAAAGTAAAAGAAAGATAATTAGTTTTATCAAAATTAATTGTTAATAAACCAATTTTTAATTATATTTTCAGACGGGCACTCTTACAGAGGATGGTCTAGATCTTCTTTGTGTTGTTCCAGCAGCTGAAAAATCCTTTAAGACTCCAGTCTCGAACGTAGAATCAATGAAGTATGACTCATTTTTGTATGGTCTGGTATGCTGTCATTCACTTACTATCATCGACAAGGAAATAGTTGGAGACCCTCTTGATCTCAAGGTACGAGCACGCATTTTTTTTTATTAATAAATCATTTCCACGGTTAAAATTAAACCTTTAATTTGACATTGAGTCCGAAATATATACGGGGTGCATTATACAGGGTGATTCCTAAGTTGATATTTTTTTTTTAGCTGTGTATAGATGGCATTAAAATAATCAACATTTTCAAATACCTTTTTTTTTTCAAAAAACTTAAAAATAGGCGAGATACAGAAGCAAAAAATCTAAGTGCGGGCCTGGTCATGAAAACGTAGCCTGCTATTCTTTATGTTGTTTGACTTATCTCTTATTAGTCATGCAATTTACGGGTCGGTGGTGAGTTATTTGGCAATACGCTGCGGTGTGTTTTTCTGAAGCAAGTTAATTTTAAATTGGTGGCACGTGAAAATGATAAAATTTGAAAACAATGAACTAGTAGATATGGTGCTAATTTACGGTGAGTGTCGTCAAAGTGCGGGTGCTGCTTCGAGATTATACGCAGAACGCTTTCCCTTGCGGGCTTATCCTACACGTAGACGTTTTCTTAATGTTATTCAACGGGCAAGTTAGGCAGGACCGTATTTGATCCATAGTGTAATAAATGAATGTAAGTACCTTATTTTTGAGTTTTTTGAAAAAAGGTATTGGAAAATGTTATTTATTTTAATGCCTTCTATACAACAGCTAAAAAAGAAGTATCAACTAAGGAATCACCCTGTATTTAATCGTAAATCCTAATATGAAAACAATAAAATTCATCTTTTTTCTTTGTGGTACTACGACTCGACGGCGCCGCCGATGGAGTACCAAGGAGCTGCCCAAGCGTTTTTTTAAATTTGAAATATCAACTATTAGATGCCTGATTAATCGCGATATTACCTATCATATACATCAAAAATCCAATACAGTCATAGCATTGAAAATAAATTAATCGTTATAATTTCAATCTATGATTCATACTTTTCCCGCATTTCACAACAAACAACGAATTTTCACATCTTTAACACAACTGTGCAACTAGACATTTAAAATTGTTTGTTCCATCACAAACATTTAAATAGTGTAATAAATGAATAAGCTAAAACAGACCGAACGCGTCAGACGCCCTTTTTAATTTATCGAGGCTTGTGCTAATTCGGTTCCGGTGACGCTGCCTCGCCGTAACGTAATCTAACAATCTGTATAAAGCTTTTTACACCGTAAACCGCACCATTATCAAATCAAAAGCATTTATTGCAATACAAAATTCTAAGGACATTGACAACGTCAATTTAAAATATACAAAGACAAACATTATTTAATAAAAAAGTTATAAAAAAAGACATACCCTCAAAACATCTAAGTATAAATAGATTACATAAAATAAACATAAAACAAACAACAACAAAACAATTTTGCAACTGGAGCATGACTGAGATAGGAGATACTTCAACCACTCCAAGGAAATACCACATCATTTGTGAAAAATTCTCAACACTTCGTACAGCTAATTGGTGGGATGGAAGTACAACCAGAAGATCAACTTGTCAGCTTCGACGTCGAAAGTCTCTACACTAACGTCCCTATAAAAGATGCACTAAAGGTTATTAAAAGCAGACTTGAGGAAGACCAGACACTACAGGAAAGAACACCGCTAACTATCAAGGCCATCATGGAACTATTAGAATGTTGCCTGGATAATTCTTACTTCCAAGAAAAAGATAGGTTTTTCAGCCAAGTGGAGGGACTACTGATGAGCTCATCTCTCTCACCAATAATCGCCAACATTTACATGGAATGGTTTGAATCCGAAGCAATAAAACAAGCAAAGAAGAAACCAAAAACGTGGCTGAGATATGTGGACGACACCTTCATTATTTGGAATGGAAACGATGACGAACTCAAATTTACCATGGAGAGAGAAGAAAACAGTCAATTACCTTTCCTAGATGTGAACGTAAAGAAAAATAGCAACACCATCCATACTTCAGTGTACAGAAAACTTACGCATACAGGTCAATATCTGAATTACACTTCAAATCACTCAAACAGCACAAAACGTGGCATAGTAAGAACGCTTGTGGATAGAGCAATTACCATCTGTAATTCAAATGAAGCCCTCAAACAGGAAACTAACGACATCAAGACCGACCTCAACAAAAATGGCTACCCCGGGCATCTAGTTGATAAACTATTAGAAAATCGCAAGAATCGGCCAAATACACAAAAGAAGCAAATAGAGTCACAATCAACACTCAACATTCCGTATGTCAAAGGAGTATCTGAGAGAATAAGAAGATCAGGACAACGATATAACATCAATACGGTATTCAGCTCGAAAGACACTTTAAGAAGCCACCTGACGAAGACGAAACCAACAAGTCAAAAAGACAGGAAGAACTGTGTCTACCAGATCCCCTGTGAATGTGGCCGATCTTACATTGGTGAGACTCTAAGACCACTTGAAACTAGGGTCAAGGAACACAGAAACAACACGCTTGAAGGAGAAACCGAAAAATCAGGTGCAGCTGACCATGCCTGGACACACGGTCATCAAATCAAGTGGACAGAAGCTCGAATCCTGCATAAAGAGCCACATTGGAGGAAGAGGAAGTTCAAGGAAGCTGCTACAATATACCAGAACCCAAATTGTTTTAGTAAGCCCTCACTAGATGTAAGAAATATCTGGAAACCCTTGTTAAGTAGATGTAAACTTAAAATACCGTATACGAACTAAACGCATGACTGCACCCATCTCAGTCATGCTCCAGTGCATATAGCTAGTATAAATAGAGCTGTAGTTACTTTACCTATTTAGTATTCACCTGAGGACGACTGGAGATACTTACCAGTTGAAACGTTATGATGTAAAACAAATAAAGACAATGCAAGTCCAAAACTCTTCTATCATTCAAGAAACATCATTGTCTCCAACCTTCAAACAGACATATTTTTTGTAGTTTTATTGCTGGGTTTCTCAAAGTTTTCATTTATTTCAATATATTTTAACATGACTTGATATTTAAAATAAAAACAAGATGAATAATTTCTAATACTTTTATATTTATTTACTTTAGATGTTTGAGTCTACAAAATGGGTAATGGAGGAGTATGACGTTGCCGACAATAACAAATTTGACATGCTTTTTCCCACGGTATTAAAGCCTCCGAAGAATAGGGCTGGAGAGAATCACAACTTAGCCGAGGATCCTCAAATCGGTAAGTCGTTTCTTTATAATCGGTTTATTCTCACTATGGTGCCGGGCATCTCATCGGCATCAAATCTGCATTTTTTTTTAAATCAAATCAAATCAAAAGTTCTTTAATCAAAAAAATTGATAACATTTTACAAAAAATGCAGCACCAATTGGTTGATTTGGCGTCAATAATATTACACAATAACTCTTATACACAACAAACTTATATAATAAAGATAAAACAATAATTAAAATTTTGTATATACAACACTGTTTAGATACACATTAAAAACATACACCTCGGTACTATTAAAATATATATTCTAGAAATTCATTTATACTGTAGGGTTCAATTTTTACAATAGTGACAAACAGAGCTCTCTTATACCTTTTAAAATTCCTTTCACTCTTAATATGCGCAGGCAATTTGTTAAAAAACCTTATAGATGAATAGGTAGGACCCCTTTCAGTGGATGTGAGCCTGTGCACAGGAACATTGTAACCAATAGTTCTGGTATTAAATGGATGGTGTATCTCATGCTGCCGAAATTTATCTTTATTCTTAAACAGAAAAATCAAACACTCATAAACATACAGACCTGGCAGAGTCAATACATTTAGATCCCTAAACTTTCCTCTACATGACTCCCTCCATGACAACCCCAAAAGAATCCTAATTGCCCTTTTCTGTGTTATAAATACCCTATCAGCTTCAATACTACCACCCCAGAATATAACCCCAAAACGCAATGTTGATTGTATGTTTGCAAAGTATACGATTCTTAGTGTGCTGCGGTCAAGATATTTAGCCATCACTCTGAGAGAGTAGCAGGCAGCATTTAGCTTGTTGCAAACATGTGTTACCTGAGACACCCAATCCAAATTCTGGTCAATGCAGATTCCCAAGAACTTGGTGTCCGTGGCTAAAGTTACACCCCGGGAGCAGAGCACGACATCCTGTGGAATGTCACCGTTTCTTTGTTTTGATCTGAAACACACATATTTGGTCTTGTCGTTGTTTAAAACTAGTTTATTCTTTGTGAACCACTCCTGAGTCCTGTCCAGACAGTCACTAGAGACTCCAAGAAGCTCATTCAGCGAGGACCCCAGTACCAAAATATTGGTGTCATCGGCAAAATTTACCAAATGAGAATCACTGTCCAGTACCTCAGGCGACAGATTGTTGACGTAGAACACAAAAAGCAACGGACCCATGACACTTCCCTGTGGGATTCCCATACGAACGCGGCCCACCTCCGAAAAGTACCGCCTACCATCCTTCTCGATCAGCACTTTCTGACCACGATCTGAAAGGTACGAGCGCACCCAGTCCAATGGGGGCCCCCTTATTCCGTACCGCTCCAGTTTTTCTAAAATAATGGCATGGTCAAGGCTGTCAAACGCCTTGGACAGATCCAGAAACATGCAACAACTGGTACAAATTTTGGTAGTTAAGTTGTCCCAATTTGTATCTGTATAAAAAATTGCAGTATCATCTGCGAAACTATAAATTTCTCCATCACAATTTACATTAAATAAGTCATTAATGTAGATATTAAAAAATAATGGTTCCTTGAGGTACTCCATATTTAATTACTTTAGGATAGTGCTTTATATCGCTGATATAAACTGCTGGACAATTGCTTTCGACCAAGAAAAAATTCGCCTAAATTTAACAGTTAATATTTTCTGAACCAGATATGACCTACAGTTTTGAATGGTTGATAGATTCATCCCTTGGGAAACAATTGTCAATATTGGATTTTATTTAACTATCAGAAAATTTTATATACAGGGTGTTAAAGAAGACGATGATTTTTGCTCCAGTTTTAATAACGCGTAACTTTCACAATAATATTTTTAAATTTTATCATTCTACGTCAATTGAATCATTGGTTCATAGCAAAGAAAGTAATTGGTCAAATTTTTGATATCTGCTATATTTTAAGAAATACCGATTTTTTTGAAAAACCTTGCTTTATTTTAACTTATTGGTAGCTAGATCTCACTGTGCGTTGTATCGTGCAAACTTTGCGAGTGATTATTATACCTTATGAAAAGCTTGATTATGTTCAGTAACAATTGTTGTGCCTAAATGTTATGATGTACAGTGGCGTACTTATAAACACCTATATATCTATGTTTTATGAGTATCTCACAATTTTTCACGATTGTTTTATATTGGAAAGTACTCGCCCCTAGATTAGGTCAATTTTTTTTTATTTTTTATTTTTTCATATCGCACTACAGGTATATTATACAGTGTGTTTACAAAATTTTAACAAAGATAATTTTTTAAATTTAATTTTTGAAAAAAATATATTTATTAATTTCTAACTTTCTAACACTATACTCATAAACCATAGATATATAGGCGTTTATAAGCACGCCACTGTACATCATAACATTTAGGTACAACTATTGTAACTGAAAATAATCAAGCTTTTCATAAGGTATAATAATCACTCGCGAAGTTTGCACGATACAACGCACAGTGAGATCTAGCTACCAATAAGTCGAAATAAAGCAAGGTTTTCCAAAAAAATTGGTATTTCTTAAAATATGGCAGATATCAAAAATTTGACAAATTACTTTCTTTGCTTTGAACCAGTGATTCAATTGACGTAGAGTGATAAAATTGAAAAATATTATTGTGAAAGTTACACGCCATTAAAATTGGAGCAAAAATCATCGTCTTCTTTAACACCCTGTATATAAAATTTTCTGACAGTTAAAGAAAATCCAACATAGACAATTGTTTTACAATGGATGAATCTATCAACCATTTAAAACCGTAGGTCGATATCATATCTGGTTCAGAAAATATTAACTGTTAAATTTAGGCGAAATTTTTCTTGCTCGAAAGCAATTGTCCAACAGTTTAGTTTGATTGATTGACAAGTTGATTATAATGTAGGTCGTATTTAATAAGGTTTAATTTTTCAGGTATATTGCGAGAGTTTCCATTTTCGAGTAGCTCCCAACGAATGGGCGTAATCATACGAAGGCTGAACGGCGCACATTTCGAATATTACTGCAAAGGATCGCCGGAAATGATCTTGAACTTTGTTAAAAGTGAAACAATTCCATCTGACTTCCATGAGATTTTAGAAAGTTATACGCAGGAAGGGTACCGGGTGATTGCTTTGGCGCATAAGGAATTGAGGTTAAGCTATACAAAGGTAAAGTCGATTTTTCGTACAATGGACTCGTTCGTTATACAGGGTGTCCTTGAAATGACTGTACAACGCTTCACCACAAAGTCTTTAACCAAAAATAAGGTAATCTGGGCAAACTTACCTATATGCAATGTTGCTTAGTTTTGACGCTACAGGGCGCTAAAGTTTTCAAATGAATATCATTTTTTCGGAATAATTTATAAACGCCTTTATCAGGCAAGGGCCTGTCGACATATTTAGCACCGGTTCCCGCAGATCACCGAAGTCAAGCGGTGTTGAGCGCGGTTAGTACTTGGGCGGGTGACCGCTTGGGAACACGGCGTGCTCTTGCCTCAGGGAAGAGTGTAAAATGAAACGACACCTAGCCATCCTATTCACGCCGGACAGGCCGGATGAGATCGGATATCTCGTAGGATGAAGGTGCCGTTTCACACTCCCCAGTCGGTAGATCACATTTGTGGTCGATGACCGGTTCAAGATGGCCTACGTAGTCGGCGAACCGTAAAAAAAAACGCCTTTATCGATTTCCACTAATTTTGGGAGTAAGAATTACCACTATTATTAGCGTGTTTTGACGTATACGCCATCTTTTTTTAATACCTGCAAATTTAAAAATGGCGTGTGATTGGTAAATAAGAGTTTGTACTTTTATTACCCCCCGTATAAATAACTTTAATTATTTCTCTGACACTAGCTGACTTCAAACTTTTTTGCCTTTTGTAAAATTTTAGCCAGACATGCAGTTTCTCTACAAAAAAATTATTTACGGTACCTTGTTTTTATTCATTATTTCTGTTTATTCAGAACGAGAAAACATGAAAATTTTTTAAATTCCAAATAACTACAAACTAATTTGATTTTTATAACAATTGTTCGAAATGTTGGTTCCTGAATACATAAATTAATTATTTTCAAAAAATTAAACTGTACTTTGGGCATCGTGTCGGGCTTGTTTTTAAAATAATTTGTAGCATTGATAATTCTTTGCAATTACTCTCTTCCGCAGCGATGGGGGAAGCATATTTGATTTAAGCTCGCCCACAGAAAATAGTCCAGAGGCGTTAGATCTGGGGTTTATGCACGACGGGGCGCCACCCCATTTTAGTATCAACGTACAAAGATTGTTAAATGAAAGATATCCTAATAGATGGATCGGAAGAGGTAACGATGCACCCGTAAATTGACCACCAAGATCCCCATATCTAACGCCTCTGGACTATTTTCTGTGTGGTGCTCTTAAATCAAAAGTGTAGGTATGCTTCCTCCATCGCTGAGGAAGACGAGTAAATGCAAATAATTATCAGTGCTGCAGATTATATTAAAATCAAGCCCAACATGATACTTAAAGTACCGGGTGGTCAACTAAGAATGGCTGCCGGCCATATCTCAGAAACTAGTAATCGTACAGCATCCGGATAAATTTTTTTATGAGAAAAGTGCCCTAGAGAAAATGCTGGAAATTATTTTTAAGTTCCGCATTTTGCCGCAAGAGGGCGTAATTGAAAAGTCAATTTTAAAATTTTACATATCTCCGAAATTTCCACATTAAGGTATATCTTTGATAACACCATTTAAAAGATTAGACAATTATGTATCATTTTGGTCTTATGCTCATTGGCGTACCGACTTTAATAAGAGGGGGGAAGCTGTTGAAGTATAATCAGTTAAATCGCTGTAACTTTTAAACGACTTATCCGATTTTAAAAAACTAAAGACTCTTTGGAAGAAAAATGTATGCACCAATCGTATTTAGTTGTCCCTAATAGTTCTCAAAAAAAAAAATGCTAGAGGGCGCAATTTGCAATAACACATTTTTTGATTTTACTCCGAAAGAATAAATTAAGCTGTATAATTATGATACCATAATCGAAAAGTAGATGAAATTTGCTAGAAAAAATATTAAAACCGCAGCTCGATATCTTCGTTTCAGCGTTATCGCCAATAGAATAATTTTTAAAACTTTAAATGAAGAAGTGATTATATATTTTTTAGAAAAAAAGTGGTACGCCACTGATATTTTTCCATGTGGATATTATTGCTGATATATATGCTGAAACGAACGGAGATATCGAGCTGCGATTTTAATATTTTTTCTAGCAAATTTCATCTACTTTTCGATTATGGTATCATAAATTATACCGTATGATTTATTTTTACGGAGTAAAATCAAAAAATGTGTTATTATTGCAAATTGCGCCCTTTAGCAATATTTTTTAGAACTATTAGGGACAACTAAATACGATTGGTGAAAGTGCACACATTTTTCTTCCAAACAGTCTTTAGTTTGCTAAAATCGGATAAGTCGTTTATAAGTTACAGCGATTTAACTGATTACACTTTCAACAGCTTTTTAACAAAAAGACAAAGTTATATTTAGCCTTATTTTTGGTTAAGGAATTTGTGGTGAAGCGTGGTAAATTTCATTATACAGGGATACAGGGTGTCACTGTATAATGAAATTTGATATAACTTTTTTTTATAACAACTTCAAGGTGCTTTATAGCTTAATGTCCATTTATTTCCAACTGGCGGGTAATGGAAACAACTACACGTGGACACTCGACCTGTACAGGGTCGTAATTAGAGATTTCTTATCTTATTGTGTCTTATTTAAAATTGTACAGCCATATAGTATTATAACTTTTAAATGTCCATATGTATTTGTTGCAATTTCCTGACGGTTGGAAATAAATGAACTATTGGTCATACCATTAATTTTTTTCCACTCATAACCTGCTCAAATTAACCCAATTTTAAAATATGCAAACATGTGATAAGTGAGGTAGATCCGATAAAAATTTGTTAGTGAGCACTGAGCATTCTCTTCATTCGTTAGGTAAAAATATCAACTTAAAAAAATAACTCTTTTTTCAGGTACAAAAAGTTCAAAGGGAAGTTATAGAAAAGGATCTAGAGTTTTTAGGATTGATTGTACTCGAAAATAGACTGAAACCAGACACTTTCCCATGTATTCAGGCCTTGAATGAAGCTAATATCCGCGTAACTATGGTGACTGGTAAGTAAACGTTAACCACATTATTATTACCGGTTATTACATAACTATTTTTGAAATATTTATTTTGGCATTCGTTTAAATATCTGTGATATAAGGTCTGTTTACTGATAGTTTGACAGCTTTCTAACCAATCTAGAAATCCGCGTCCAAATCTATTGCGCAGAATTCTGGCCATCAGTATTCACCTGAAGACGAACCAGTTGAAAGTGTGTGTGTGATTCAAAACCAAGGTAACCTTGAATCAAGGATAACCCTAACTAACATGGGTGCCTAGCTACTTTTTTTTTACTTAAAAAGACCTGATATTTTGTAAGAAAAAAAACATAAGTTGTAATGTACTTATATTTGTTTTAAAATAGTTATTTACGATATAAGTGTTGTAAAGATTTATATTTATTTATATTTATATAAATAACACGAGATGTTAAAGTTGTCAAACGAGGCGTCAGCCGAGTTTAATAAAACATCGAGTGTAGTAATGTGAATTTACAACAAGAATATTGTACAAAATTTTATCTACTTTCATCTATGAATAAAAATATTTGGCAAAAGGCATTTTTAAATAAAAATGCACCTGCTATTAAGTTTACTAATCAAGTTTTTTATGTTACCTTTCGCATAGTTACTGTTTCGCATGGTTACTGTCGAAACTTTGTCAAACAAATTCAAAAATATAAAAAGCGTTTTTCAAAATGAGCGATTCTGATGGGAAGTTTACCCTCTGATATAGAAGCAGCGGCAAACGAAGCGATCTCAAGTTTAGTTCCGACAAAATCCAAGGCGCGGTATGAGTTGGAGTATCAGAAGTTTGAAGATTGGTGCAAAGCTAACAAAATAAAGGAGGTGTCTGAGAAAATCCTTTTGGGTTATTTTTCCGTAAAGCAACGCTCCCAGAAACCATCTACACTATGGACTCACTACTCAATGTTGAAAACTATGATTTCAGTCAAGAAAAATCAAGATATAAGCAGATTTTCTCAACTAATCGCATTTTTGAAAAGAAGTTTAGAGGGTTACAAGGCCAAAAAGTCCAAAGTTTTCACAAAGAAAGACGTATGTAAGTTTCTTATTACTGCAGATGATGAAACATATTTACTTATGAAGGTTGTTATGATAATCGGCATTTTTGGGGCTTGTCGGCGCGAAGAACTAGCTAAGTTAATGTTGACACGATGATTTGTATATAAAAATTGTGATTCCATTCTCGAAAACCAAAATTATGCGATAATTTGTTATAACAGAAGGAAATGTGACAGGTGTCAACTGTTTAAGTATTTTTCGAAAGTATGCTAAACTTCGTCCTCTTAATGCAACTCACAGGCGGTTTTTTTGTATTCTATGGAAAAGGAAAATGCACCTCCCAACCTGTCGGAATTAATAGTTTTGAAAGTATACCAAAAAAGATTGCAACAAAACTTGGATTGAATAATCCCGAAAGATACAGTGGACATTGTTCTAGGAGGTCCTCAGCCACCATTCTAGTTGATGGTGGCGCAGAGATGCAAATGTTAAAGCGTCATGGGGGCTGGAAATCCTCTTCTACGGCAGAAGGCTACGTTGAGAATTCTTTAGAAAATAAGAAACAAATAGCAAAGAAGATTATGGGGTCAGACACGGATTTAATGATTGGAAATTCGAACATAAAAGGCTCCATCACATCCACTTCTGGTATACAAATTTCTAACTGTAAAAAGTGTATTATTAATGTTTATAATAAACCTTAAGTGTTATATTTGAATTAATAATTGGTAATTAATTTTATAATTGTTAATAATAAATCATTATTCTAAAAAGTGTGGTTTTATTTAACAGCAAAATTCTAATAAAACCGTTTTTTCCATTACAGCACTAGTGCTGTAATAGATGCCCTTACAAAACTATTTACAGAACTGTAAAATTCATATTACTAAATGAAAGTACACTTTCATTTAGTAAAATTTTAAGATTTTTTAACTGTTTATAAGGTCTGATGATGCCAGTTTGAGGCAAAATATGTCATAACAAAAATAAACAGACCGTAAAAATTTTGAGGCCGAGACTTTGTGTCTTTTTTCTTACAAAATATTAATTCTCTTTAAGTAAAAAATGGACGAATTCTTCGAATTAAAAATAGCTGGGTACCCATGTTAGTTAGGATTATCCGTGTGCGAGAATGTAAAGGGGTTGTCAAAATGAAGTTTGAGGTTGGTTCAAAGCTGAACTAAGCTTAAGTCGTAATTGTACAACCGAGCCTTAAAAATGTCTCCCTAACATTCTTAAAAAAAATATTCCTTGATAAATGAAAAATGCCACCAGCTCTCCTACTATTATGTTATATTAGCATAGTCCAATGCAACGTAAACCCCACTCTGCTCACCTAACTCTTCGCCACATCTCTCCTACAAACGATTTTGTCCACACATTTTTATAGCACCTATGAATGATTTGTGCGATCTAAGGGTAAAAGCTCATGGGGAAAAATGAGATCAGTCGGTAATTATTTAGTTGATTGTTCAAAATATTTACAATACCCAATACGACGAATGCAGTGTTGAATATTGTTTCAGGTGATAATATTTTGACAGCTCTATCCGTCGCAAAGGACTGTGACATCGTTCTTCCTAGTCAAAGTGTTATAACCGTCAATACCGACTCTTGCCATCCTCCGAATCTGTATTATACGCTTACCACTACAAAGGACCGAGGAAAACCTAAAGGTAACTATGTTTAAGTTGTTTTAAATTCACTTTTTTAATTTAATGGATTATTTTGTCAGTAATGGCTTAAAAATATCAAAAAGTACAAATAGAAAATTTTATTTTTAGTTTCTTTATACAGGGTGTCGCACCGGGAACCGAATCGATCTATATATAGAAAACTATGCATAGGAAAATTTTGAAAATTTGACAGTATGCTGATGGGGGCGACCGGGCTAAAATATTTTCATACTGGTGGCACTTCCGGTTATACCGGAAGTAAGTGTCAACTTGCTTATTTTAAATGGGACACCCTATATATTATTATATTTTTGCATTCTACGCAAGATTCTAGGCAGATTTTGTATACCATGTCCTATACCTATGTCTAAACGTTTTTGACATATTTGAATTTTTATGTCAAAAATGACTTTTGCAAGCCTTAGAATAATTATCAATTTTTTCTATAAAGAAGCCTTATTTATTTAATTTAAGTGGGATTCCTTGTTATAAAGGACCTGCTTTAATAGATTTTTTATAATATTTTGATAACTATTAATACAGGGTGTTTAAAAAATAAGATTAAAAATGAAATTGAAAAAAACTGCAAAAATTCTAGATTTTTAAATGGAAACACCCAAATTTTATAATTATTTCTTATTTAGCATTAAAAATAAGGGTAAGTTTGTGTAAGGTTGCATATCCCAACAAATTTTTGTTTTCGAAATATTGCCAATTTAGTATTTTTATAAGACGATTTTGCTGCAGATTTTAAGTTCAGTTACTCTTAGTTGGCTATGACGGCGTTGAAAAACAATCAAATGCTAAGAAAATCTATAAAGCTGTCACTTACCAGTTGAACATTATTAATAATCATTCCCGGACATTTAAATTATACAAACGAATTTTCTATAATTTTATTAACAGCACATTGTGATGGCTTCTGTTTTTGCGGATATCGAATGGCAAATGTGTCACATGTTCTTGATATAACTTTATCACATTCTCCATAAATAATAAATAAGTTTAAATAATCTTTGTTTATATAATTTAAACGCCCAGGCATGATTATTAATAATGTTCAAATGGTAAGTGACAGCTTCATAGATTTTCTTAGCATTTGATTGTTTTTCAACGCCGTCATAGCCAACTAAGAGTAACTGAATTTAAAATCTGCAGCAAAATCGCCTCATAAAAATACTAAATTGGCAATATTTCGAAAACTAAAAATTTTTGGGATATGCAACCTTACACAAACTTACCCTTATTTTTAATGCTAAATAAGAAATCATTATAAAATTTGGGTGTTTCCATTTGAAAATCTAGACTTTTTGCAGTTTTTTCAATTTCATTTTTAATCTTATTTTTTAAACACCCTGTATTAATAGTTATCAAAATATTATAAAAAATCTATTAAAGCAGGTCCTTTATAACAAGGAATTCTACTTAAATTAAATAAATAAGGCTTCTTTAGAGAAAAAAAATTATAATTATTCTAAGGCTTGCAAACGTCATTTTTGACATAAAAATCAAATATGTCAAAAACGTTTAGACATAGGTATAGGACATGGTATACAAAATCTGCCTAGAATCTTGCGTAGAATGCAAAAATGTAATAACATATAGGGTGTCCCATTTAAAATAAGCAAGTTGACACTTACTTCCGGTATAACTGAAAGTGCCACCATTATGAAAATATTTTAGCCCGGTCGCCCCCATCAGCATCAGCATACTGTCAAATTTTCAAAATTTTCCTATGTATAGTTTTCTATATATAGATCGATTCGGTTCCCGGTGGGACACCCTGTATACTACAACCAAAATTTGGTAAAAAAGCCCATTAGATAAGCGCGTTTTCATTGTAGAATTTACAGTAACGAATTGACCACTGGGATTCCTACACTTCCCCTATTCTTTTTTAAACAATTTTCAAACCTTCAATCTTTTTTCTTAACAGATCTCTCCATTATGTCAAACTCTGCCAGTGTAGTCAGCTTGGAAACCTTGGAAAGTCAGTTACAGACGCACTCACTCAGCGCTGCAAGGAATCATAATGTGGAAGCCGGAAACGGCGTGGCCATCAGACCAGCGTCTCTGATTAACAATTATCGTTTTGCGATGACGGGAAAAACTTGGGGCGTTGTCAAGGAATACTATCCGGAATTGTTGCCTAGGATTTGCACCAGAGGTATGTTGTCACCTATGCAATCTTTGTAACTCCTATAAATAATTATAATATTTCACTTCAGGTACTGTGTTTGCCAGAATGTCTCCAGAACAAAAACAACAGCTTGTCCAAGAACTGCAAGGTTTGGGATACTGTGTTGGTAAGTTTAACCCGCCTTAAGGGTATTTTATTACCCTCATGCCCTCGGGGCATCAAAAAATCAGTTATTTATATTATTTTTGTTCTAAATTTAAAATTTGACCACCATTCCTCGCTATGGCTACTAATTTCATCTTTGGAGATAAAGCTCTTCCCAAAAAGAAACTGACGAGTTTTATTTTTATATCTATATTAATGATTTATTTAATGTGAATTGTGATGGAGAAATTCATAGTTTCGCAGATGATACTGCAATTTTTTATACAGATATGAATTGGGACAACTTAAATAACAAAATTAAAAAAGATTTTAAAATAATAAAAAATTGGTTTGATAAAAATTTATTAACAATTAATTTTGATAAAACTAATTATCTTCCTTTCACTTTAAATCCAAATAAGATACTACAAAATATGAATAGTATTAAAATAACTGATGATATTAAAATTTTAAAAGTTAATCAAGTAAAATATTTAGGAATAATCTTTGACAGTAAATTAAATTGGAATTTTCACATAGAATACTTGATTAAAAAATTAAGAAGTTTACTACCAATTTTTAGAAACATTAAAAAAATTTTGAACGTAAAACAAATGGAAATATTATATTATGCATTAGTTAAAACTCATTTAAATTACTCAATTTTAGGTTGGGGAGGAATAAATAGAACTTTAGTTAAAAAATTAGAAATATTACAGAAAAGATTTCTAAAAATTATATTTAATAAAGGTTATCTTTATCCTTCAATAAAATTATATTCTGAAACAAAGAAAATGAACATTAGACAACTTTACATTTATAACATCTTAATATACATATTTAAAAATAAAAATCTTATACAATTTAAAAACCATAATCAAAATACTGGTCATAAAAATGAAATAACCATAAAACCTAAAATAAATAAGTCCATAGGACAAAAAAATTTCAAATATTTATGTTTTTATTTAAACGATTATTTACCAACAAAAATTAAAAAATATATTTCATTAAAAAAATATAAAGTCGAAATAAAAACATGGATATTGGAAACGGATAATTTAAAAATATTTTTGGAAATGTTTAAATTGATATTGTTATGAATAATATATTTTTCAAAATTTTATTATACCTATATCTTCAAAAAACTGCGTTTATATTTATATACATATACTTAAACGTTTTTTATTTACGATTTAACTTTTATATATTATTAACAAATATTTAAACAAAATATTTTAATATTCTCATATATTTATAATTTAAAATATTAAAATTTGCCCCTAACAAGCACGTTTTCGGGGGATCAAACAAGAAGTTTATTAAGGAAGATAAATAAACAAATTTATTATATTATAAATATTGAAAATAAACTCTTAATTAATTTACATTAGACAGAGTCAGTTTAGTTCTCACCAAGTAACACACGGCTGGTGAATTACCGCGTTGTTTTGGTGAGTCCTAATACTGACTGACTTCACACCCCGTAAAGTACTAAATGGGGTAATTTTGTACCCCGGCAAATTTATTGATTTTTTACTAAATTTTCTAGGTATATCTTATTTTTGATGTTAAATCAAACACAATAATTAAAATATATGAACAAAATATTTATTATAACAAAGTTCAAATAAGAAAGGGTATCCAAAAAAACGACATAACATTTTTTGAAGTAACACAATTTTTAAATTTTGCAATGTCCACAAAAAACTTTTTTTTCACTGTGTTCTAGGCAAACAAAATGTTTACAGGTTCGCATTTAGTGCGGGGGTTTCTGTCTTTTTGTCGAGGACAAATAACACAACGACCAGCAGCGGAACCACAGACAATCGTAATCGACAGTTTGTCGACAATTTCCCCTTACGTCTCTCTTCGTCTCACCATGACTCAAGGTTAATCTACAAAATCGCTACCACCGACAATCGTTTTACGGAAATATATCGATTTAATCGAATCGCCACAAAACGACCGACAAGTGAATCCCGCTAAAGCTTGTCGATGAGTAATTTAACCTCAAAATTAGGTTTGTTTATGTTGTTTTTTTCGGCAAAATTTTTTTAAAATTATTTGCCATTCTTTCACACACGGTAAGTAGAAATATTGGTATGATGAATAAATCTCTAACCCAAACTATTTGTTATGATGGAAGACATTTCATTAATGCAGTTTGACATCGAATGTTGGCTTTGTACTGAAATATCAGCGCTTTGCCTCATGAGCCTCTGGTAACTGCCAGTAGCGAAAAATTGCAGTGCCGAAAATATTCTTGTCCGTGGGGACAATGCACCTCTTCGCGGAATATTTCTCATGTGGGGCAATAGCATATCCACCAGCATTTGTGCCTGTGGCTTAGTCAGTCGGTATCTTTGTCTAAATTCCATGTCGTCCACAGTAAAAGGATTAAATGAATCCCACATTCGCATCCTCTGCAAATTAAAACGTCGTAGACGGTAACCTACGTCTCTCGCGGTCCATTAAAATATTTACTGGTAACATTTTGATCAATAAACTATAATAACTCACAAAATAATAAACGATTGAAACTCTCCAAATATTTAAAAACGACCACAAACGCGCGAAAACAAACAGAAATATAACCTATTTTATTCTTCTTTTTTTCTGTAAATTATTGGCCTTTAATCATAACCTAGGAAACATAGGGAATGTTTTTAGAATGGATTATAAGTCTTTATCGACAGAGCGGAAACGCCCGAATAGATGACGATTTTGGTAAAGCGATTGACTGTGGTTACGAATTTTCGATCGCTTCGACAAGAGTGTCGTCGACTTCTCCTTGTCGATCCTACTTGAAAGCGATTGTTCGTGGTTCCGCTACAGATGATTTCTCCACTAAGAGCATTTTCACACGGCACCATATATCGCGCGCGATAAATGGTCGCAATATTGCTTTACATCAAATTATGTGTTCTCTAATATCGCTTGTGTGTGAAAATGGCTCATTAGAAAACACATAATTTGGTGTAAAAGCAATATTGCGACCATTTATTGCGCGCGATATATGGTGCCGTGTGAAAACGCTCTAAAGGCGGTACATGAGGGCCGCCTAACTCGGGAACCCCGGTGATCATGTGATCGCGATTTAGTTGCTGGATCCTATCCTTGTTACCAAATTTTTTACGTGTTTGATCCTTTTTACAAGTTCTTTTCCAAGGCATATAGGAAAAATTTGCGCCTAGCATCTAGGTATGACTTGTTCCAAACGGGATACTTTAGTCTCCATAAAATAAATTTGGAGCTGCGGTATCAATGAGATGACCAAAAATAACCATTGGCCATCTGTTTGTCACTCTTCGCGTAGTGTATTCCTTGACAATTTTGTCCGCGGTATCAACGGCGCATTAAGCTATATTGTAGTGAAGAACTATTCCAGGATTATACAAGTTGGCTTCATTACTAACTTCGTCAAAAGCATGTTCAGTCGATAGTTTTTGCACGCCCACAAGTTTTACGGACTGGGGTATTTTTGTACCCCAGACACTATAAATCTTGAAAAAAAAAATTAGTTTATTGTTTAAAAACTAATTTTATTGCGAAAACTAAGTTAGAAATATAGTCTAATTAGCATTTCTAAAAGGATTTTCACTCATGATTAACGACAACGAAATTATCTTGATTTTTCATGAAAAAAAAACAAGTTGGGGTACAAAATTACCCCGGTTAGTATTAGGAAGGACGTAGTGTCATGTCTAACATACAATTGGTAATATTGTTTCATGAAAATGGTTGGTAGCATTGCAAATTATCAACAGTAATATACCGATAGAGGTGGCGTCTTATCGGTAATAATGTAATTTTTACTTTTTATCTGATAATTTCCCGAGAGCTTTAGCTCGAGGGTCTTATCTTTGATTATAAGTAAAAATTATATTAAGTGAACATTTTCTTAGAAAATCTAGTTTTGAGTGAAAAACAACGGTATGAAGATAAGACGCCGCTTCTAGAGGTGTATTTTATTGGATAATTTACTGAACCCGAAATAAAAGCCGTTTGTGATAAAGGAAAATATGCAAACACATCATTATGATTGACTTTTAAGTTTATAAACGTGCCACGACTAACAATTAATTAAAAATCCAAGACTAAATCAGACGTGTGGAACGTCAAAAATCAAATTCGCTTATTTTCATCACGGTTGCCATGAAAACGCCAAGATTTCTTAAGCTCACGTCAAAGCAAAGCACACTGGGTTTAATCTTGCAGACATTTTGTCATAAAACATTTCTTTAAAAATGTCAAAACTAAGTTAAGTTTATGCCCTAAAATCACCTACAATACTGTTGTGTCACTTTTATTTTGTAGGGGTTATAATATTTATTTATTAAACTTGATTTGTTGAAATAAATTACTGTTTGTTTAACAAAAAGCTACAGTGGTCTTACCGAGCTAGCGGTAGGTCTTATCGGGTAAGACCACCAAGGTGGTTGCTATGACAATTTGCGTTTTGATTGGTTCTATATATGTGAGGTAAATTATCACATGAATAACATAACGTTTTCTCTTTTAGCTATGTGTGGAGATGGAGCTAACGATTGCGGAGCCCTGAAGGCAGCTCACACAGGCATTTCACTATCCGAAGCTGAATCCAGCGTAGCCTCACCATTTACATCGAAAAATGCCAACATAACCTGTGTACTTAACGTCATCAGAGAGGGACGAGCTGCTTTAGTAACTAGTTTTGGTATTTTCAAGTATATGGCCAGTTACTCGTTATGCCAGTTTATATCCGTACTTATACTTTATTCTATGGAAAGCAACTTAACAGACATGGAGTTCCTTTACATTGACTTAGCTATAATTTCCATTTTTGCCTTTTTCTTTGGAAAGACTGAAGCCTATCCTGGAAAGTTAGATAAACAGACGCCATTAAGTAGCTTAATAAGTTTGTCTCCCGTCATGTCTTTGTTGATACAAATGTTCTTTGTAGGCTTTTTCCAGGTTGTTGCGTTTATTCATCTTAAGTCTGAGCCATGGTATGTTCCTTTTAACACTACAGATCATGATGAAATCGCTTGCGTAGAAAATTATACAATTTTCACCGTATCCGGCTTCCAGTACATCATTCTAGCTATAGTGTTCTCCAAAGGTTACCCTTACAGAAAAACCATATTCTCTAATTACGGTTTTATAATTTCATCCATACTCATGACTGCTATATCTGTGTACTTAGCTCTTATACCTGCCGAATCGATTCAAGGCGGCTTTGAATTAGTTCTTCCAGAAAGTATGAACTTCCGCTTATACATGCTCGCATACGCCGGCGCGAACTTTATTGTAAGTCTTTTAGTCGAACACTACGTCGTAGATAACTTGTTCTTCAAGAAACTGAGGTTCAAGTATCACAACGTCGATAAGTCCAAAAGGAAGTACTTAGCGATAGAAAGAGACTTAAATAAAGACAGACAATGGCCGATATTGACTTCAGACTTTAGGAGCGCCGCTAGTCCGCTTAGTCCTGCTCCCGAGTGCCACGCGGAGATCGTAGTGGAAAAGGAGAATAAGTTCGACAAAAATCACGTACTTAATAAGCTCTATGATAACAATAACGGTATAAGTTCCAGTCCGAACTCTGCATTTACTACTCCGACTCATATATTAGGCACTCCGATTCACCAGTACAGCACTCCGAATCATCAAATGCCGTCGCCCAATCATAAAATATCATTAGGTAACCATGAGACTGGGTACTTTTCACGAGAAAACCTAGATGTTTCTAGTTTACCGTCGGAAAACTTTTCTAGTCCAACCAAAAGCGACACGTTCAAATCTTTGAGCAACAATCAAAGTAGTTATGACATGGCTAGTTCTCAACTTAACATACCCGACATCCCGTTCGATGACGCTTCGGTTACTATGACAACTGTCAATACGCCTACTACACCAATAAACATATCAATGCCTAGTCCTAGTCATAAGGCGAACGTCGCTTCGGACTTTGAAATTTCTCCGAAAAATTATTCGCACTTCAATGCGTTCAGTATTAGTAAGAGTCCTCCGGAAGGAAGAAACGAAGAGAATTTGAGGTTAGAATTAAACAATTTCGATATCAATAGGTGAGATAAGGCGTTAGTTAAGGTTTTATGCTGGCTTCTCGTTTATAGGTGACAGTTTTACGCTGGTAAATTATGGTTTTAAATTGAACGAGCGTTTTGAAATTAATCAATGGGTCCATAATCGGGTAACGTTTACATTTTGGTGTGTAAATTGAAAAGTTCAAATTTTAAGCATTTAAAATGACGTTTGGAGGGAGAAGTGTACAAAGGTGTATACGTACCTACTTAATATTGAATGTTTTTGTTATACTTACAGTGAAAACTGTCACCTCTAATTAGATTAAGAATATTAAAGCTAAAAGAATGAATCTCAATAGTTCCTGCACCTCATCTCCCGTCTTCTATAGCTCACTTATTAATTAAGTTAGGATTTTGATATTTTGCAGACTTTACCTGTATCCTAGGGCGCATTTCAGGAAAATATTTTTGTTTATACAGGGTGTTCCAAAAAAGTGTGACGTAATAAGGATCTATTTTTTAGATTACATGCCATAAATATTCTTATTTATTTTGATGCCGCTTATAGTTGCCTACATACCCCCAAAATTTTAATGAAATCGGTTCAGTATTATAGGCGAAAAAAAATAAAAACTAAGAAAAATCAGTTTTGCACCACTGGTTTTAAAAATGAATAAAAAATAAAAATAATGCCTCGGTATTAAAATTATATAAAGGTACTTAATAAATAAGGTCGAACCGTCTCGTTAACAAAGTTTGATTAATACTAATTGTACAGGGTGTCCAAAGTTTAGTGCCAAACTTTGCAAACTTTAAATCAATTTATTTTTCTTATTTCAAATTGTAACCCCTGTATATTATTATGTCATTCGATGCAGAATTAAAAATCAAACATTTGTTCTAATTACAACCCTATCGTAATTTCTAACGCATCAAGATTTATTTGCAGAAAACTCGTTTTATCAACTATTCCACCAGTCATTATTATAAATAAATATCGTAAGTTTTGCAAATGAGCTCGTAGATATGATTTTTCATATTAGAAGCATGCGAAAAGAATTATTTTTTGCAGTTGAGCGATTTTTCTTCTTTTTTTTGCCTAGAATACTAACCCTATTTTATTAAAATTTTAGGGGTATGAAGGCTACTATAAAAGTCATCCAAATAAGTAAGAATATTTATGGCATGTAATCTAAAAAAATAGATCCTTATGACGTCACACTTTTTTGGAACACCCTGTATAAACAAAAATATTTTCCTGAAATGCGCGCTAGGATACAGATAAAGTCTGCAAAATATGAAAATCCTAACTTAATTAATAAATGAGCTATAGAAGACGGGAGATGAGGTGCAGGACCCTGTATACTGGATAAAAGGAAGGAAACTCTCAAATTTTACTATTTTTTTTATTTTTGGATTTTTGAATTTGAAATTTTCTGAAAGTTTCAGATCGATTGTACAATTACGGCTTAAGCTTAGTTTAGCGTTGAGCCAAGCGCAAACTTCATTTTGACAACTTCAACGAGAATTTAAAGCGGTTGTCAACGTGAAGTTTGAGCTTGGTTTAACGTTGAACTAAGTTTAAGCCGTAAGCCGTCCAACCAGATCTTAACGGTATATTCTCTAACAAATTAATAGAAATAAAGTTCGTCGTGCAAAATGAAATATGCGAACCAAACTTTAAATGAAAAATCAGTGTTCATTAAATAAAGTTTTTTCTATTCTTTTTTTTGTGTACTAATGCTTTTGCTCTAATATAGGTAGTCCAATCTTATAGCTTTTCTATTCTTGGTGTAGGTAAACTTATGGGAAAGAATTATACTTTGGGTTGCCGGTTTAGTCATTTTTTTTTTGTTAAATAGTCTTTTATGATTAATTTACTAATTATTTTGATTAGAATTTTTTTTATATTTTATTAAAATTTACCAAATGTAGTTCTTAAGTATTAAAAAATGTACTTAGACGCTAACAATTATTTTTTCCCTATTATATTTTTACATTTCTTAGTATACATTTTACTTAAAACAATTTTATTATTTATACCAAGTAATACATATATACAGGGTGATTCATGTTGAGTGGCGGCCTATTAGATGATTTCGAAAACGATTGACTTTAAAAGTTTAAAATATACTTATATTACTTCCTGGTATACCGGAAGTTATGACCAACTTTATCCAGTATTTCAAATAAAATGTTTAGCATTCTTGGATGCAATATAAAAATCTAAATAACTTTTAATAATAATGAGCTAGTGTCTCTAGTCGTTATTGAGATAATTTTTTTTATGAGACAACGTGACGTAGTTTTGAAACAAATATTTTATTTATTTTGAAGAAGTAGTCCATACTTGAAGTAAAGTGGCAAGTTTAATGGGGAGAAATAATACTCACTCACTTAGTCAACTTTCACTAAAATATTTTTGATAAGAAACCTTTATGTTATTGTACTCTACACGTATAAACGTTTATCTTCAGGAGAAGTATAGTTTATGTTGGAATAGATATTAGGAAATTGTAAGGGACGCCCTCAGAGCTTTTGAGGAAGTTAATAAAATTAAACAAAAGTGATGAAGAATTTCTATAGAAGTAGGAGAGAAAAACATACTACCAAGTTATATAGATAAAGATGGGAGAATGGTTGATAAAGGGTATTTTAGAGTGACGAAATGAGAAAACGTTAGGTGAAAATGATATTGAAACTAACTAAACCTAACGTTTCTCATTTCGTCACTTAAATACCCTTTATCAACCATTCTCCCATCTTTATCTATAGAACTTGGTAGTATGTTTTTCTCAACTACTTCTGTGGAAGTTCTTCATCACTTTTCTTTAATTAATTAACTTCCTCAAAAGCTCTATGAGGATGTCATTCACAATTTCCTGATATTTATTCCAACTTAAGCTATACTTCTCCTGAAGATGAACGTTTATACGTTCGAAACATGTAGAGTACAATAAAATAAAGGCTTCTTATCAAACATATCTTAGTGAAGGTTGACTTAGAGTATTATCTCTCTCCATTTATTTTATTTATTGGTTTAAACATATGTTTAGCTTTTATTAGTTTTAAAGTAAAAAATTATTTCATAATTTTTATCTCAAAAACCGTTATAAATTATCAAAAATTACTTAGGTTTTTATATGGCACCCAAAAAATGCTAAAATATTTAGGGTGTTCTATTTGAAATACTAAAGTTTGCCATTAACTTCCGGTGTAACCGAAAACAATTAAATGTGAAAATATAAAGTTTAGTCAATTATGCATGTTACCATATTTTTAAGAAAATAACGTCTTATGTAATCCCTTCAATTTGAATCACCCTGTAACACAAAGCGGCCATTTATCGGCGCAATAAGAGGGTATTAAATAATTTTGGGTAAATAGGCTTTTTATAATTATTATGTTCAACATTCGAAAATATATCAATAATAAACCACATTTATTGTTTACCCAGACTTATGTACAGGTGGAGTCAAAAATATTATACACTAAACGTCATTGTCTAAGCGACATTACCCGTAAATAAGCCTCTTAATATGATATGATACTGTGAAGTATCACAATAACTCTGGGTGTCATAATTACGTACATTTTTGTTTGCACTAAAATTTTTAATTTTTGTAAATGTCCAAAAAACGTATGCGAAAGTAGGACAAAAAGTACGGGTGATCGATAATAATGTTTGTTTTAATGGCTTGCATTTCTACTAAAGTTCCTACATATAATTTGAATTTGATTTATTTTTGCATATGGTCTTCTGGTCATTCAGTTAAAGGAAACTAGTAGCGTTTTTGTGATTAGTTAGTGATTACTAAGTAAGAAAATATTTATTGAATGAATGTACTATTTAGGTAGAAAAAGTCAAGGGTATTCAATAATTATAAAAAAAAATATTTCTAGTGGTCCATTTTTTATAGTACAGTGATGGGACAGAATTCTCGCTTCAAATAAAAAACTTTTTTATTATTGATTTTACAGGAAATTTTATTCCTGGTAAAAGCTTCTGCGTCTCCCCAAACTTAAAAAGCGCTTATTAAAATTAAAAAGAACTGTAGTGCCTACGAGGAAGATTTAATTTTTTAAAAGTTGCTCTAGCCTAAAGTACTCTTATTTTTTTGGTTTAGATACAATTTTTATTTGTAAAAGTTGTTTAGAATTAAAAGTTACATCCGAATATGAAGCTACGGCAAAAAACGAAAAAAATGCTTATCTTTTCTTACCCTGTATACAGACTAGATTTTTACGTAAGTTTATTTTTATAATTTGAAAAATAGGACTTTTTTAAAGTAATTTAATATACAGGGTGTTCCTTAATGACTTGCTAATATTTTAGGGTGTGATTTCTCAAGTCATTTTATGAAGAAAAGTTCATATAAACATATTATGTCCTAAACGGCTTAAATTTTTTGCTACAGGGTGTTGAATTTTTTTTTTTTTAATGCGTTTTTGTAATATCTCCGAAAGTACTTTAGATAATATTTTCAATTTTGGCATGTGCTATTATGGCATAAAACCACAAGTTTTAGTTATAAAAGTTATTTTTTTCCCACCAGTGGCGTCCCTGTCAACATGTCCTCTGATATTTTTTAGAAAAAAAGTGGTACGCCACTGACATTTTTCCATGTGAATATTATTTCTGTTTAACCTGGTTAATTCTGCCTAAAAATGGTCTCCTGCGTTTTTCTCCTCATGCACACCGTTATAATTAAAATAATTAAATTAAATTAGCTCTACTATTAATTATTTTAATTAAGAACGCTGTGCCTGAGGATAAAAACGCAAGAGACCATTTTTATGTAGAATTAACCAGTATAATCAGAAATAATATCCATATGGAAAAATGTCAGTGGCGTAGCACTTTTTTTCTAAAAAATATCAGAGGACTTGTTTGCAGGGACGCCACTGGTGGGACAAAAAAATAACTTTTATAACTAAAACATGTGGTTTTATGTCCTATTAGCACATGCCAAAATTGAAAATATTATCTAAAGTACTTTCAGAAATATTATAAAAAACGCATTAAAAAAAATAAAACTCAGGACATATGTTTATATGAACTTTTCTTGATAAAATGACTTGAGAAATCACACCCTAAAATATTAGCAAGTCATTAAGGAACACCCTGTATATCTAAAATTAATTTTGGTTTAAGCCAAATTGCTTCAAATATAAACAAATTTTGGCATAATTTTTTTGAATGGTTAAAAAAAAATTAGAATTACCGAGAAATTTAAAGTTTGACCAATATTCTAAACATTAAAAAGAACTTAAAATAGTAGAAGTTTAGTGTTCGTAATAATAAAATAGAAAGATAATAATGATGCGGTCAAATTACACATTCGAAGATACATAAATTTACAAGCTGAAAATCAGTGAAAATGTTCAAAATACAATTATAAATAAAATTTAAAAGTGCCCCAACATTCCCGTGTATGGAAAAAATTTGACTCGAGGTCAAAGGTCAAAAAAATGAGTTTTTCGCAATTTTTAGCAAAACGGTAAGTTTTATCATAAAAATACTTTAGACAAAAATTGTAGATCATAAAATTATCTATAAAAAATGTAATACTTTTTTTCCTACGGGCCACCGTTTCTGAGATATAGGTAACGATTCAAAAAGTTGTAATCGTCATAATATGCATGAGTACGCCACGTATATACATCTCTAGAGTTGTAATATACAAAACAAATTCTTAAGCCAATCGTAATAATTTTAAAAGCAAAATTTTTATAAGGAATAACTTTTTTTCGATTCGACGATTACAACTTTTACAGTTTTATGAATCGTTATATCTCAGAAACAATGGCTCGTAGGAAAAAAGTGTTAATACATTTTTTATAGATAATTTTATGATCTACAATTTTTGTCTAAAGTATTTTTATGATAAAACTTATCGTTTTGCTAAAAATAGCGAAAAAGTAATTTTTTTGACCTTTGACCTCGAGTCAAATTTCTTCCATACACGGGAATGTTGGGGAACTTTCAAATTTTATTTATATTTGTATTTTGAACATTTTTACTGATTTTCAGCTTGTTGTAACTTTATGTACCTTCACTATCATTTTTTGGTCTAATTTTACCGGACTATAAGGATGAATCGGCCGTCATTGTCTACCTGTACCCAATAAACCCATTGTTTTAGCGTTCCTGTTTACTTTAATGCAAAATACCACTTATAGTTTTAAAATTAATTTGATTTCATCTAGTCTCTTAGTTTTTTTTTGAATAGCACGCCACGACTTCGTATTCTAAACAACTTTTACAAATGAATATAGCATCTAAAACGAAAAATAAAAGTACTTTACTCTTGAGCAACTTAAAAAATATGTTGTCGCTCATATTCGCTACATTTTTTCAATTCTAATGAGCGCTTTTTTAGGTGAAGGGGACGCAGAATATTTTATTAAAAAGAATTAACGTATTTCTGTGAAATTAATAATAAAAAAGTTTTCCATATAAAGCGAGAATTCTGCCGGTCACTGTATATGATTGTTCACCAGTTAGGGATTTTGGGTTTTATGCAGGGTGATTCCCGATGAGCTTTCGTTAAAACTGTTGAAAAATATTTTCTTGAAATTTTGGAGGTTATATTTGTTGTTATGCTATCATTAACTAACATTTCTTGTCCATTATTTCCAATTGTACTGGAAGTAACTGTCAACCTTGTCATTTTAAATATGATACGATTCTTTTTACTATATTTTTGGAGTTTGTTCATGATTCTAAACAAATCTTGTATAACAGGTCATACATCTACACTGAATAGTTCTTGAAATATTGGCATTTGAAAAATTACTGACAGCCCTTAGGATCTTAACAGTGCACCTTAGAGCAAAATAGCTTGCACATAATGGTGTTTATTGTTTTTTTTTCAGAGGGCCTGTCCGTGCGCCGGATGCACTTAGGCCAGGTTTGGCCCATTGTCCTCACCCTGTTTGGTTCGTGATCCCAGTTCCTTTCACTAGTTTGTGTAGGTCAACTGGGGAGAGGGTAAGGATGCCCTCTGGTTCCAGTTTTAGTTACCCGAATATTTGTTGCCTCTTCCGATCTAGTGACTCGCAATGGCAAACTATGTGCTGTACAGTTTCTCTGTCTTGTTTGCATAATCTGCAGTCAAGGTTTCCATTGTGCAGTTGCATTCTGTGTAGATGGTTCTTGACAGCCATGTCGTGTCCTGTCGGAATTTCTGTAATGGTTTTCAGCTGGTTCCTGTTCATTTGAAGCAACTGTTTCGTAAGTCTTGGGTCTGGATCCCCAATAAAGCTTTTGCTATGGGCTAATTCCTGTCTGTTACTCCAGTGGATTTGTGTGTTCATTCCTGATCCATCGCTTTATAGCATCTGGTGCTGTGCACCATGGTACTCTCCGAGTGCTGATTCTGGACCAATGAATGTATCGGATGTTAAAATTCTTTAAAAAGATTGATAGCTGTATCCACGTAACGAATTAAAAATTTCACCAATACAGGTACTGAGTTCGATTATTCAACGTCGAGTTGGCATATTTTGTAATTGCATCCGTATCGAGATTTAAATGAAAACCGCAACAGAATCGAACTTGGAACGTGATTGTCAGTTTGACATAACGTAACCTAACTTTTGAGTTGAACTACTGTAGAAATTAATTATGAAATAGTTATAATAGGCGAGTTCGGTTACTCCTCGCGGATGAGATGAAAAAGAGCACAGATTTAAAACAGCTGATTACTCCGAGGTTGTCGGTAATTACGGAACGGTTCATATTCATTTGACAAACAGGATAACCTCACTTTTGGCCTTTCATGATAAAAATGGATAATAATTTGTTAATGTTTAATTCCAACTGTTGAAATCGGCCATAATTTGATGATGAATTGAATTGAATGAAATTATTAACCCAACACCCATCTTTCTTAAGCAATATTTGTCAATCAGCTGACGTTGCCTTTATCCTCGATTTCCTCGGTCAAAAACCTCCGATGAAAAAGATGACGCTCCGAATCATCTGCCCCGGTTTAAACGAACGCAGATAAAAGTCAGCTGTCAGCTCTGAAACGATTAAACGAACGACATTTTGACAATCCGAGGGATCGGAGACCTCGCCGATGATTAACCGAACTCGCCTCTTGTCAAAACGATTTGAGTATACTACATAGTCATCTAATCTTCACGAATTGGATTTCATAGTAGTCTACACATGCTATCGCCCTCTTATAAACAGTGAGTTTTAGGCTCGGCGCAAAAGTAATTTTACGAATGAGATGCGGGGTCTATCTTTGCTTTCTCGTCGTTACAAAGGAATTATTCATCATTTTCATCCTATTTTTTTTTCATCATTTAAGATACATAACTTAATACTTCTTCGGCTCGGTACTTTTGGTTAAAACTGTGTATACTTGAAGCAATTTAAACTGGTGAACATTCTAATAATCTATGTCTATTGTTATTAAATAATAAAAAAAACTTCTGCAATTTGATATATTCATATAAATAACTTCCTTCCTATATGAAAAAAGCACTAGTGATAGCAAATTTGTGATTGAAGCTAGAAATTATTTATGGATTAGGCATAGCTAGATAAAATTGAATGATGTGTTGATGAGCTAATTTTGCACTTAAATAGCGGAATTTACAAGTAAATGCAACTTTAACGCAGCAGAAGAGAAATTTCTGTGTTACACAGTAACATTATAGTATCTTTTGTCAAACTGGATTTTTTTGCGCATTAGTGGTTTTTCATTAAAACAAAATCTACATATAAGATACCTTTCTTGCTCTCTCTCTTATTTTAAACATACTAATAGGTATATTAAAATGTCTACAGGGTGGAATTTTTTACTGGAATAAATTCAGTATTAGAAAGCGTTTTTATTTATTGAAAAAATACAGAACTACGGCCCTGTTATTTTTAGTTTGACATACTTTTGTGGGGTAGAAACTGCCCCCAACTTTTTTATCAAATGTAAAGGTATGTATTGTAAAAAGGGAATGCGCATTTTGTTTTATTGTAAAAAACACAACAGAAGTTGATTTTTTTGGATAGAGAATAACAAATTAAGATAGGGAGGTGAAAACCATTTTTCTCTAAGATGAACTGTTCCAATGTTACAGCCTCTCAAAGTCTGAACATGCTTATTTTGTAAATGTCATGTCTAAATTTAATAGTTTCTGAGATATTGACGTTTAAAATGTGGCATTTTTAGACTTTTACAGGTTGTACCATTCGACCAGTTCATCTTAGAGAAAAATGGTTTTCACCTCCCTATCTTAATTTTTTATTCTCTATCGAAAGTTACAACTTAACATGATAAACCGTTAAAACCGTTTTTTTGGTTTAACATGGTAAACCGGAAGTTGATTTCAGAAGAGATTTGAGACTATGATGACATTTACAAAATAAACGTAGAATGTCGCGGGGAATTAGAAAATTCGTTATTTTCGCCACGTTTTTTTGGGCCGCCCCGTATACTCCAATATAAATTTAAAATGTTCACCTTAATGATCTCTACAAACTTTTGCATTTCACTGTATATATATAAAAAAAATAATTATGTGTTTATGCGTTTACAACATAAACCAGTATATTCTGATGTTATAAAACTGTAAAGTCTGTAGAATCTACTTACCATTCCGCTATTTAATATGCAAACAAATGTAAGTTGCCATTGTTAGAAAACAAACTCTTGTAGGTGCATTTAAAATCTGCATCAGCGAGATTTTGTAGTCTTGTGTGTTGTATCTGGTTCCGATTAAACTATAAGAATACAAAATCGTGCTGCGAAGTTTTTTTTTTTGAAAAATGCTTCTTTGTACAATATTTATTATGTACCGTTTAAGTATTAATAAAAACTTAATGTCCTATTTACAGAAATATTAATTTATACTTAAGGTTTGCCGTGATTTGATCAACTTTGAGGTCGACGATAAAAACAAGTTTATTCTTATTAAGAGTGAGTTCTAGTGACGCATTTAACATTTTATTTTTTTATCAATAATCTATTTGGGTCGATGGACCGGTTATAACTATTTCAAATTGGTTTTTGCCACTGACGTAGCGACTGTGGTTATCATGGGTTCTCGATGTTTAAAGAGTAGAAAAAGTATAAGTGTTTTCCTACGAGCACCTATGACAATGAGAAAAAAAGCACGGTTAACTTGGCTCGAAAGCATCGAATATCACACACGTGTTGAAAAGAAATATTTCAACACTAGTGTTGAAATATCAAGGCACACCATTTAATTTATACATATGGTGCCAATTTGACAGACAACCCCTATTTACTAAAAAGAACACATTTTAGAAAGCAGTAATTGTAAAGTGTTTAACTTATTTATCATGTATTTGTCGAGTGAGTATTCTAGGCGTCAAGGATCAGGGAGGAGACGTAAAACTACGCGATCGCGGTTTACTATCTTTAACCATTAGTCGTCAAACAACCCCAAACTGTACTCCCCAGTTTGTCGAAAGCGGCTGATTGCATCCTGTACGGTACTCTTAGCCTCACCCAAGACGTTAGCGATGTATCGTATGTTTCGGCCATCGTGGTCTAGTGCCACAGCACGGGCAACAACTTCTGAAAGCATATTTGGCCAATATTTCAAGCTTGATACTGATAATGAAATAAAACGCTAGTTGATAGGCAACTTATCATGTTTAATTATTTTTTTTTATTAACATTGGAAAAATTAAAATGATTTTTTAAAAAGGTTATATCTTTTTAAAAAGAACAGTTATTGGGACGAATCAAAAAACAAAATGTTAAGAAAACATGCGACTTCCATATGAAATGCACTGCAATATCATCGCACTGACTACTTTTTCCACAGGGTGTTAAGAACGTAAGGCAAAAAAGTGTTATTTGTTGCCCTCGGTATAATATTACACATGTCAACATTTTTCTTAAATCGAATAGCGGGTAATAATCTTAATACATGCGGCTACAATCTTTCGAAAATTTCATTAAAGATATTTTAAAATCAGAAAAGTTAATTAATATCAAAGTTGGTAATAGTTTTCCTTGCCCGGTTTTTTTTGCTGATGAGTGTATAAATTAAAAAAAAATCCAATAATTTTTTTATAATTCCATTTTACTTTAAAAGAAAGCCAGATTTTTACAGGAAATATTGCAAAAATTATAACCCAACATTTTTTAAAAGTTGCATTGTGCTTTAATGTAAAATGAAATCTAAAAATTATTGATTTAAAAGATTTTTTCTAATATTCATTTTAAAATTCAACGTTTGCTATCATGACAATTAAATTCAGAAACACGTGGAAACGTTATAATCATTTTGACAAATTATATTTTCTAACCTCAAAGTAGTATCAGTAATATTAAGAACAATTTTCAAAAAAAGTCAACAGAGCTTCTATAGCTGCCCCAAGAGGTCGTCTTCCCTAAGAGTAAATAGTCAATGTGTTGTATCGATACTTGCACCACTGAGAAATGGGCATTGATACTTTTAAAAATCGAATGAACACGTTTTGATTATCAAAAAGCACTTAAATAGTTTTTTTTACCGTCGACCTCAACAGTTTTGTTTTGTTTTTACCGATCTATAATAAAATATTTTTCAAAAGTTTATTCTTTTATTTATATTTGTTGAGTGGTGCGTTGAGTGAAGAAAAAAATGTTATTTATATTTATAAGTTATCTTTAATATGATGCCAGAATACAGAATTCTGCAATTTGTGTTAATTTAGTATTATTTAAAAAAAAATTAATATGCCAAGAAAAGAAATTTTCGGCGAAAATAACTTCTTATGTAAATGAGGCCATGCAAGCGGCACCATCCAAGACAGCGTGGGTCGGAATGCTTCCGTAGCTACGCCACTGAATATAAGCACCACCCAAATTGTATAACAATTTTACTTTGTTCAAAAAAATTTCCATGATGAACCTTCCTTACGGAACGCCATATTTCGTATTTTCTTTTAATGTTAACATTGGAAACGCGTCAGCGTCATTACTTCTCTCCGGAACGCGGCGGTGTTCAAATTTCGGCTTGCTAATCGCTATACATTTCGTATAAGGCCCTTCGCACACAAGGCAACCAAAAAGAAACAATTTACAAACTTAAATCACCTACCAGTTACTAGTCAGTGGCGGCAGTGCCTCCCCTGGAAATATTAATGTAATAATTCCTTATTTTATATACCTATACCTACCTATAATTATACCATTTAAACAGCTTTAAAACATATTTTTTAATATAAACACAATAATATAATAGTTCCTGTATAAATTTTGCGAAATCTCTTTAATAAATTTTTAATTTCTGAAACTCTAATATTCAATTATTAATTTTAACGTCTGGACCTTTGTCCAGTGACCGAGCAACAACGTCCTTATCCGTTTCATTGTTATTACATCTTGTCTCGCTCTTCACTGATGGATCGTAGTTTATCGGAGCGAGAGGAGGCAATCCGAAAAATGTTTCCTCTGTAGTCAATGTTTTTGGGAAAAACAACAGTAAAAATACAAATAATTATATGTTTTCGGAAAACGCGGTTAGGAGGCAGGCACGCCTCCTGCGCTTTAACCAATAAGATTTTAGAAACTTCGAATTAGGTTCTGTAGTTGGGTCGTTAAGCATGTTACCGTTATGTTAGTGTAGGTTATGGTTTTTTAATTTCTTTATTCTTGTGATTTTATACGTGCAGGTGTTATTGAAGGGGAGAGAGTAAGTTTTTAAAATTTAATTTACTAATTCCATTATTAAAAATGGAAATAAATAAAGGATCTGTAAGAAACGCCAAGGATATTGTAGAATTTCTTATTAAATTTAACTTTAGCAGACTTTCATACGATGAGAAATTATTCGTGAAAGATTTAGGAATTTCTCGTCCAGATTTGAGCAAAATAATACACTGGTCAACAAAATTTAAGATTTTTTTTGTCCCACGAGCTGAAGTGGGTGTACTTGGTAGTACTTTTTAAACATATTTCATATATGTTTTCAGAATTTTTCCATCACGCAGGGTTTTAAAGTGACAAAGCAATGAATTTTCGTGAACGTATATATTATAATATGGGTATAAGTTATGAAAAAATAAAGTACAAAGTGATATATTTACTTAGAAAATGTGGTCATATATGACTTTCGACTGTACTTTGCATCAGAAACATCTCTCTTCAGCGTCCAGCAATAGTCTGCCAACATAGCGGGGCTCCATTTGCCTTGGTATCTCTTCTCCATGTCCAGAATGTCCTGGTGAAATCGCTCGCCATGTTCGTCACTTACTGCTCCAAGGTTTTTCGGAAAAAAGTCCAAGTGTGAATGAAGAAAGTGTATTTTTAGACTCATGTTGCAACCCATGGCTTTATATGAGACCAATAAATTGTTAACATTCTCTACGTAATTTTCGGATTTACGATTTCCCAAGAAGCCGTTGCAAATGTCCTTGAAAGAAAACCATGCTGGTTTTTCGACTCCATTCAGAGCCTCACTAAAGTTTTCATCTCGAAGTAGCTCTCTGATCTGAGGTCCCACAAAAATACCTTCCTTTATCTTGGCATCACTGATTTTAGGGAACTTACTTCTCACATATGCAAACGCACTGTTAGTTTTATCCATACCTTTAACAAAATTCTTCATTAACCCAAGCTTAATGTGCAAAGGTAGTAAATAAATTTTTTGGGGATCAACAAGTGGGATACCACTGACATTCTTATTTCCTGGTGTCAGGGAAGTTCGTTTAGGCCACTCTTTCTTTTCATAGTGATTTTTCCTATCTCGACTGTCCCATTCGCATAGGAAACAACAATACTTTGTGTAACCGAGTTGCATGCCGAGCAAAAGTGAAACAACTTTCAAATCGCCACAAATATTCCACTTAAAGTCTATATATTTAATTTTTTCCAAAAGAAGCTTCATGTTGTCATATGATTCTTTCATGTTGCCTGCATGAGCCAAAGGAACAGAGGGGAACTTATTTCCATTGTGGAGTAATACCGCTTTCAAGCTTGATTTGGAAGAGTCAATGAACAAACTCCACTCATTTGTATCATAGTCATGCCCAAGTGCCTTCATAACAGAGCATACATCATTACAAAATACAAGCCCGTCTTCCATAGAGAAGAATTCTTCAAACTCTGCATGGCGCTTACGATAAAAAGCAACTTTTGTGCCACTCTGTAGAAGATTCCAGTCTTTTAATCTAGAACCTAGAAGTTCGGCTTGCTTCTTAGACAAGTTTAAATCGCGGACAAGGTCGTTAAGTTCTTCTTGACTTAGAAGATGCGGCGCACAAGAAGACGAATCTGCAATGCCTGACACAAGTTTTTTGTTAGATGACTCTTATAGTACAGACCTATGCGTGCATTTTATAGGTAAATAATCACATATACTGGAACATAAAAACTAAGGGTGATGGAGAAATTCTGAAAACATGATTGATTTCAGCATGCAAAATTATATTGAAATCAGACATTTTTGCGCTTGGGACAAAAATCTTGTTAACCAGTGATAATTAGTCATGGTAAACCGCATCGTAGTTTTGTTAATGCATGGTATGAAAAATGTAAATGGTATAGCCTGCTAAACTTGTAATAAATAAATATAATATTCTTAGCAATAAAATAATTTAATGGAAACTCTACACCTTTCCGTTGGTTTTGCTGAATAATAACATATTTTTAAGCATGCCTACTTATATAAAATATTTTATTGACCAAGTAGAGGTCCTTTCAATAGTCTTATAAATAATCGGATTCGTTGTAAGAAAAATATTTTGCCTACCTCCTCTAAAAAAATTGCCATTAAGTAAGCACAATATTTTTAGCGTTGCAAAATTTGGCGGCTTTCCGGGATCACGATTAAAAAAACGAAGCACTTTATCACAGTAATTATTACAAGGAGTCACTTTGTTTTGCAAGTTTGACTCAAATTTTAACAATAATTTTTTAATAAATATAGGTAAGTACCTATACCTAATACCCCTTTCTGGTCCTCAAAAATGATTTAATTCCTATATTGTTTTGAAACATCATAAAGACCTATAAAAAGAACTTGCGAAACTAATTTAATTTACGAAATTTGGTAGCACTTATAATTGAGTGAAATATTGACGAATTATGGGCGTGGCGCTTTTCCGCCTGGGTCCTTAATTTTGCCTCCCCATTTTAATTTGCTACGAGCCGCCACTGTTACTAGTAGTTATTGCCCATGCATTTCAATGAACATCCGCACACAACGCAACTAGTTGGTAACGTTACCAACTAGTTGCAGGTGTGCATTATTTTGTCTTTCAATTGTTTATCACTAATCCACACGCATCCATAATCTGTGCTGTGGCCGTCTTAAGCCTAATTTAAGGATGCATATACGGGGTTTCGTGGCCAAAATTAAAGAAAAATTACTTGTTTTTGAAATTTTATTTTGTCGGCGAAGAAACAGTCCCATAAATTACGTATCGTCTATTTCAGAAAGGTGTAGCTCATTAGGTAGGCAAAAGGACTACAGAGTGACCCAACGAATATTTTAGCCACTTCATAATTTTCCATTGATTCCATTGCAATAGTAGTTTGTACAACAAGAGTGGATATGATGTCCATATCGCACGAGGAAGTAAATTGAGCACGACGCCGTAGGCGGAGTGCTCAAACTTCCAAGCGCAATATGGTCAATCCACTAGAGTTGTACAGTATATTTTTTCTACGACTCAACTTCCGAACTTCATGCTAAGAATTTTAAAAAGTTATTATTTAAAGTAGGCTTTTAAGTTGGCCATGAACTTGTGAGAACGGTAATAAAAAAACAATTGAACAAAGATTAATTTTGATGGCAAATCCATGGACCAAATTACACTGTAACATATTTATCGATTTGGGTAAGTTCTTATATTTAAACAAACTCATATTTGACTATATCTATCTTTCTCACATTCGGCTTTTTGCTGAATGACAGACAATAAGCGATATATGTATTAATAAAAACGAACAATTTATTTTCTCAACCAGATATTTTGATTAATAATTACTGTTTTACTGAAATGCACACAAGAAAAATAGGTTTGTCGGGTTTATTTCTGCTTGCGTAAGAATTATAACTCCGAGAGTACGACAAAATAGCTGTAGAATTCGTTTTAAACAGCTAAAAATGGATTTTGTGCATTAATATGAATATTTAACGTTCGCTATGGTCAAATTTTTCAAAATAATCGCCAATTTACAAACTAGCAACACTGTTAACGTGGAAAAAAAAGTGGCAATACTGTAAGTAGAACTAACATAACCTTACAAATTTTAGTGAAAACTGTTTTTTTTTCTAGAAATCTTATAATTTTGTCTGTTTTATCGGGTTATCTTTATGTTCCACCATTTAAGGAAGAATTGCCAGTTAATTTTCTATGTTTGTTGCGTATAATAAAAGTTTTAAGATCAATTGGGGTTGGATCCCCGTTCAAAATATATCGGAAAATATACCCGTGCACAAATATTTATATTATTTATATGGAAAAAAATAACCAAGGTTAGTAAGAAAACGTGCATTTAGTAGGTATATAGTACATTTTATGCAAAGCTTGTAGTAATTGTCTAGAAATGAGTGAAAATAAAGATATTTTTGTAATAAGAAAGTGCGTCTGTGCGCAAATCTTTAGTTTGGTCAGAAAATAACAATTATTTGGTAGAAATATATTTTGGTATTAATTTTGTTATTACCTTCAATTTTTGCACCATTTCGTGTACTCTTTAGGAAAATATTGCGTATACATAGACTTTGGGATAAATGTTTTGATTTAAATTTAAAAAGAACAAATTTCATCTGACAGATTTGCATATTATTGAAGCATATTGTTAACCTAACTTCTCTCAACTGTCAGAAAACGAATTTTCTACATGTAAATTTTGCCTCTCTGTAATTGACTACTGTGATTGGTCAGTTGCATAACCTTACTAGAATGGATATGAAATGTTGCCGCACAGTTAACTGGAATAGCCTACTTTACCCGCCACTTAAGTGTAAAGGAAACAGCAAATTTCCAAGTGGGAGTAGAAAAAATTCGTTATTATCATCAAGTGCAGGTAGTACCACCCGGGTTTGGGTCAATTTATGGGTTTTGCCTATTATCCATTCACAAACACTGAAAATGGTGTGACAAAGGCGTGCATTATGTACATAGTATTAGGTACACTTATTTTTTTATAAACATAAAAAAATACATTATACAGAAATTAAATTATAAAAAATCATAATATTCTTCGTCATCTGAGGAACTGTCATCTCCTCTTCACGTTATAATTAACAGGTCGACGGTCCAATCGATCAGGTGGTCATGATCCCACATTTTCGCCTCTTCTTTAATGACATGATCCCAGTTCTCTAGTGTCACTGGCTTGATCAAACAGTAGCTTAACGTCTTTCATTTTGAATGTTGTGTTGTGTCTTACTAGACATTCTTTCACTTGCGCCCATATAAGTTCTATAGGATTTATTTCGTAATGATATGGCGGTATGCGCAGCACAATTACACTGTTGTTCAGCTATATCTTCCCCGGCATATTTCATAAAACGATGTTTGTGTAAATTTGCTATAGCTAATAGTTTTTCCTTTATCAAATTATCTTTTTTTTTCTTTGGTTGGCTATCATAAATAATTTAATGCACAAAATTTACCAGCGCCTATGGCCGACACCGAAATTGAGCCGATCTGGACGGAATTTCCCATTTTATTACTCTACACCTTTCTGAAATAGACTATAGCAATCTTTACCAGCACTGTAATGAATTAAGAATTAAATTATTTCTATCAATAGCCTTGTTCGCGGTAAGGATTCTGAACCGATTTGGAACTATTCGCATGTGCAGTTAAAGAATTTTGTGATCCACGTACGCCAATATTTGAACTGCGCATGCGAATAGTTCAGAATCCTTACCGCGAACAAAGCTATTGTTATTTATATCTCAAAGTCGATTAAAATCTTCTACAACTATAAATAAATTGGTAACTTTTCTTAATAGCCAACAAATCAATTTAAAACCGCAAAAGAAAGAACCATTTATTTTAAAAATATTTATTAGTCTGTCTTTTATTCTACAAACTATTTAAAATTTTCATAAACTGTCATTTTGCTTATCGTTTAACGAGTGCGTTCCTCTTAAAATATTGTCATATAATTTTAATTCAAGAAAATGTGAATCCAAACAAAAACAGCGTTAGTCCTAAAAACAACAAATAAACCTGTTTAGGCCTTCAGTCAATTAGTAATTAACAATAAGATGTAATAAGAACCATCAAAATAAAATTGTACTTATCAAATTTCAACTGAATGGTTATGTAAATCCACCAGTCACATATAATTTGAAATATTAGAAACAACTAAAATTTTGAGTTTATTGTTTTTTTTAAATTTATCTAGCTTATTTTAACCGCTACAGAAAAATCAATACAACATTAAAGAAGATTTTTCCTTTTCATTTCGCCAGATCCATCTCTAGGCGCGTTTCGTCATATCATGACTCATCAGTAGAGCTAGGATCCGACGAAAAGAAAAGGGATCTCGAAGCTACTTAAGGCAGCACTTGGTGGGACACACCAGTAAGATGTGGCACGGAGCGCCATCTGTGTCAACAACATTATTAAAGCAACTTTTTTAGCTTTATACGACCTTCTTTTTATAATTCCGGTACAACGTTTCGTTATTGTGGCTACACTTTTCCTTTAAGACTGTAAACGGGGTTCTCTTGTAACTTCGCGCTTTGTTGATTTGATATTTTGAACATAAAGTAATATTTTCGTTTAATTTAAAGAAGAATCGTTTTAACTTTATATTAAACTTAAAGGTTAAAATTATTTTACCATCTGTCGTAATTTTAAGAGCAATCATACATTCTATTTACACTCCGTCCAATGACAACCACATTCAGAGAGACAGCAAATTTATAACGTTACAGTTCGCTCTCAGAGCACTCTTAGAGTGCTAAACCGAAAACGCTATAATGAGATTGGCATAGCGTCAAAGTTACTTAATTAAAATAAACAATAATAATTGTTTAACATCTTTGTTTAACCAGACAGTAGTAACACATTATGGACCGACATGATTTAGAGTTAAATTATTGATCAGATACGACTAGAGTCGTTAGAAAAAAATAATCAAATTCTACGAGATAGAATCCACAGGGTGGCCCATTTGTCTGACAAAGTAATATACCGTGTCTACTATTAAAGATATGAAAAAAAAGTTTTTATAAAAGTTGTGAGGTCAAAAAATATATGTTCTAAAATTATTTTTAAACATACAGGATGGTCCAAAAAAGTAGGACAATAAAAATATACATTTTTTTAAATGGAACACCCTATATATTTTAGCATTTTTTGTTTCCTTACAAAATTGTCCATATGACGCCATATTTAGTTTTTTAATTTTTTACAACGTTGCCAAACAAAATGCAAAATTCTTAAAATTTTAGAAAAAACATGATAGTAAAAAATTACCTGTATTTCTCAATAAGAGTATCGAAAATCGAAAATTTCTTGTAAGCTCTTTAGTTTAGCGATAGAAAACCTGTCTTAAATCTTTAAGTACCAAAAATTTTGTACAGGGTGTTTTCTGTTGACATCCAAATATACAAAATTTTAAAATACAATAACTCTCTTTTTTCAAATGAAACACCCTATATTTATTAGGCTCGTCTGATACGATATTGTAAGTATCTTTTATTATTGTTAAGTCATACCTAAACCTAAATTTACTAGTTTTGGCAATATTTCGATTTTTATTTAAATTTTGGTGAAAAAAACTATAGTTTTTATTTTTCTAGTAAGCCATGATCAGCAAAGTCAAAACAAATGTAATTAAATATAATGTCATATTTATAATTATTATATTTATAATGTTTGTAAACTTATTTTCAATATCCAGTTGCGTAATAAAAACAAAATTTTATTAAATTAAATAAATACGTAACTAACTATGGTTATGAATTTATTTTAATATGGGATAATATTTAATTACATTTGTTGTTAGTTTGCTGATCATGGCTTACTAGAAAAATAAAAATTATAGTTTTTTTCACCAAAATTTAAATAAAAATCGAAATATTGCCAAAACTAGTAAATTTAGGTATTGGTATGACTTAACAATAATAAAAGATACTTACAATATCTATCAGACGAGCCTAATAAATATAGGGTGTTTCATTTGAAAAAACAGAGTTATTGTATTTTAAAATTTTGTATATTTGGATGTCAACAGAAAACACCCTGTACAAAATTTTCGGTAAAATAAATGCTAAAATATATAGGGTGTTCCATTTAAAAAAATGTATATTTTTATTGTCCTACTTTTTTGGACCATCTTGTATGTTTAAAAATAATTTTAGAACATATATTTTTTATACCTCACAACTTTTATAAAAACTTTTTTTTCATATCTTTAATAGTAGAGACGGTATATTACTTTGTCAGACAAATGGGCCACCCTGTATGTTAACAGTCATATCGATCGGTCATACCAATATGCCGTTCGGAATCGGAAAATGTGACATAAAGGCACTGGTTCCGCTTTTATTTGTTTGGATTTCACAAAGGCACTGATTCCAGCTACTGAGGTTTACGTACGTCAAGTAATAAAAAAAATATATGTGTAAAAATGTGTCAAGCAGATTTTGCATTATGCACGGTTATTGTAATCTCTGGGGCTGTCGCAAGAGACTTTTTTAAAGCGAGATTTCAACAAAGTGGGAAAGAAAAAGTAAGGTTTTCATATCTGCCAGCTCTTTTTTACGTGTTTTTGTTTACTAAAAGAAGTAAGTAAACGAATTCAGTCGCTGCGCTACTAAATAAATCTAAAATACTAATGTACAACATAACATAGAGGCACCTAATTTTTTTGGTTGCGGTCTGCATAATTTATCAGTAAAAAAGTGGTTTTACTTTTTTGAAAAATATTAATACTGCGATTCTCACTGCTATAAGCTTACAATAACAGAGGAATGTAATAACTATTTGACATGCTCTTCACTTTAATATATTTTTTTAGGGGTGAGAAAATATAAAGAACGAAAAGATTGATCTTATTCAAACAGTTCCAGGTCAGAATTTTTATAATACATTGTAATACACCTTATATACACAGGGTGTCCCACCGGGAACCGAATCGATCTATATATAGAAAACTATACATAGAAAAATTTGACAGTATGCTGATGCTGATGAGGGCGACCGGGCTAAAATATTTTCATAATGGTGGCACTTCCGGTTATACCGGAAGTAAGTGTCAACTTGCTTATTTTAAATGGGATACCCTATATATTATTACATTTTTGCATTCTACGCAAGATTCTAGGCAGATTTTGTATACCATGTCCTATACCTATATCTAAACGTTTTTGACATATTTGAATTTTTATGTCAAAAATGACGTTTGCAAGCCTTAGAATAATTATCAATTTTTTCTATAAAGAAGCCTTATTTATTTAATTTAAGTGGGATTCCTTGTTATAAAGGACCTGCTTTAATAGATTTTTTATAATATTTTGATAACTATTAATACAGGGTGTTTAAAAAATAAGATTAAAAATGAAATTGAAAAAACTGCAAAAAGTCTAGATTTTCAAATGAAAACACCCAAATTTTATAATTATTTCTTATTTAGTATTAAAAATAAGGGTAAGTTTGTGTAAGGTTGTATATCTCAAGAATTTTTAGTTTTCGAAATATTGCCAATTTGGTATTTTTATATGGCGATCTTGCAGCGGATTTTAAGTTCAGTTACTCCTAGTTGGCTATGACTGTACAATTTAAGGGTCCCGGGATGGTTATTTATTATTGTCAAATGGCAATAAGTGACAGCTTCAATGCCGTCATAGCCAAGTAGGAGCAACTGAACTTAAATCTGCTGCAAGATCGCCATATAAAAATACTAAATTGGCAATATTTCGAAAACTAAAAATTTTTGGAATATGCAACCTTACACAAACTTACCCTAATTTTTAATGCTAAATAAGAAATAATTATAAAATTTGGGTGTTTCCATTTGAAAATCTAGACTTTTTGCAGTTTTTTCAATTTAATTTTTAATCTTATTTTTTAAACACCCTGTATTAATAGTTATCAAAATATTATAAAAAATCTATTAAAGCAGGTCCTTTATAACAAGGAATCCCACTTAAATTAAATAAATAAGGCTTCTTTATAGAAAAAATTGATAATTATTCTAAGGCTTGCAAACGTCATTTTTGACATAAAAATTCAAATATGGCAAAAACGTTTAGACATAGGTATAGGACATGGTATACAAAATCTGCTTAGAATCTTGCGTAGAATGCAAAAATGTAATAATATATAGGGTATCCCATTTAAAATAAGCAAGTTGACACTTACTTCCGGTATAACTGAAAGTGCCACCATTATGAAAATATTTTAGCCCGGTTGCCCCCATCAGCATCAGCATACTGTCAAATTTTCCTATGTATAGTTTTCTATATATAGATCGATTCGGTTCCCGGTGGGACACCCTGTATATTATACCCACTTTGGCATATGAAAAGTCCTAAAAATAAATATACAGGGTGGCCCGCTCTAAACGCAGGATTCCATAGCATCTAAACTAGGTACTCAACTTTTTAATATATTTCTAAAACATAGTAATAAGGGGGCATTAGATCTACAATTTAAATTTATTTTAAATTATTCAGGGTGTTCCAAATCGTCAGAACATATTCAACATACTTTTTTTTTAATGAAACACCCTTTATATTATATTATTTTCTAATTCCCATAAATCTCCACGTATATATTGTATACAATTTCATGTGTCTAAATTTAATTCTTTTTGAGATAATGACGTTTAACTATGGCTGTTGACAGGCTGTAGCATTGGAACGGTTCATCTTAGAGAAAAATGGTTTTCACCTCGCTATTTTAGTTTTTTATTCTCTATCCAAAGAGGCCAAAAAAATGGTTTAAGTTGTAACTTTTAGATAAAAAATAAAACACTAAAATAGGGAGGTGAACCGTTTTTCTCTAAGATGAACCGTATCAATGTTACAGCCTGTCAAAGTCTGAACATGCCTTATTTTAAACGGTGTTCCATTTAAAAAAGTATGTTGGGTAAACCCTGACTATTGGGGACACCCTGTATAAGTGCCCCCCACCCCGAAAAAAGTGCTTCGAGCATTAAGCTCTTTGAAAAAGTAATTGCCAGCATCAAGCACCAATCCCTTGGTGGATGGAAATTCTAAGTGCTTGCAATTATCAATTACCGAGGAAAGCCATTTTGAGTGATTTCGAGTTCTTGCCAGCACTTTAAATGGCTTGAAATGCGAAATTCAATTACCAAGCACTTTTTCTAAAGGGCTTCAATTACCAATTACTGAGTCACTGCATTTTAAAAGTGCTTGCAAGCACTGTGCTCGAAGCACTTTCGATGGAATTACTGCCCAGCTCTGGCTTAAAGTCAATGTAAGCTTATAACGTTGACAAATCAATAACAGAATCGGATTATAAGGCACACTTTCATTGTCGACCTTAAATAACCCTTCATACTTGTTAAGCAGGGTCGGTAACTAAGCTTTGTCTTATAATGCACTGCTGTACAATTAAATACAAAACAGAATTTTCCGCGGAAGTACTGGAAATTCTGACAGGCATTTTTCGACTTCAAAATTTGAAATTGGCCACTATTTACGCTGAATTTATAAACTTTCGCTGACGCTGGCGCCAGCGTTTATCGTCGACGTCCGTAGACGACATTAATAAACTTGGAGTTAACGTCGCTCCCGTTCGAAATGCGGTTGACACTGTTAAGATAACCCAACATATTGCTGTCAACTTGACGTGCTATAAATAGTAAAATACTATTGGCTTGACGTCATTGCTACGAACGCCATCGCCGACAAGTTCAAATTGGTTCAAGTCGAACGGCTGCCGGCGCCAACGACAACGCCAGCGAAAGTTTATAAATCTCTGTATTACAATAACATTGTTTTAACTTCTAACGCCCATGCCAGTGTCGACGCGAACTTCAAGTTTATAAAACAAGGTTTAATATTAGATGTATTTCCTACCGTTTACGAAGATGACATTTTTGGGGTCGAAACGTTGATATTTGACCAAAGTAGTATTGCATGGTTATTTTATTAGACACGAAATCTACGGAACTCTATTAAAAATACAGGTCAGTATTTAAAAAAACAAACGATGGTACCCGACTGAGGAAATATCAAAATGAACAGCTGATAACAAATAAAGTGGCACAAAAATGTAAAACTAGTTTTTCGCAATCTCTGTAAATAAGGCTAGGAAGAAATAAGGAGAATTTTTTTCATTTTTGGACGACTTGTTAGTTGTTGTTAAGGAGCTTTGCCACAATTTAACCTTCGCCGTTATCTTACTGTTTACGAGATGTCAGTGAGTATAGAATTTGCAAAACCCTGTTATTTCATTGAAATGCTTTTCGGAAAACGGAATAACTTTTTAAACCTTATTGCCACTTTCCGGCTTTTGCAATTATCTATAGTTTTTGAAAATATCCAAACATTTTCCTTCGCCGGTCTATTTTGGTTGGGTATTTTACAATATTTTATATGAAAAAACTTAGCCACCAACCCAAGTTCTACTGACCTGGGTTTAACCCAGTTATCTACAATTCGACCTTAAGGTTTTACCTTGAGTAGGAACCTTAAGGCCCATAAGATCACTGTGCTGGTAAGTTACTAGGCAAATAGAAGCCCAACTTGCACAGTCCCACGAAAAAAATGGCATGTCCACTAGACTAGATCCCAATGTCTATACGTTTTCGAGGTCGCTGAATCCGAATTCGTCCTCCGTTTCACTTTATCAGGACAATTTAAAAAATGACGTTCCGGTTTTCAGATATCTTTATAAAATCAACACTTTTAATACCGGCCCTGAAATTTAAATATTATTTTTTGAAGTATTTTGTTTCCCAGAAACATAAAACATTTGACCAACATTTCACCGTTTTGAACCGAAAATCCATGATCAGTAACTTAAAAGTTTTTTTTGCAATGCGGTTCATGTTATTAGTGTTTGAAAAAATGTTACTTTAACCCGAAATAATTTAATAAGTAATATTTTGGTCACAAAGCAATTTTTCAGAAAGTATGAGTTTCAAACATACACTAGAAGCCCGGTATGGCCCCGGTATAAGTGATAAATTCCGTAACCACGAGAAATCTAAGATAAATTTAACAAAACCGCATGACTCATCAGGTATGCGCATGACTCATCTCAGTTGTGCGTTATTGTATCTGGCGAGTATAAATACAGCTGTAATTACCATATTTAATTAGTATGCGCCTGAAGATACTTACCAGTTGAAACGTTGTGATTCAAAACAAATAAAGACAATGCAAGTCAAAACCTCTTCTACATTCAAGAAACATCATTGTCTCCAACCTTTAAACATAGAAACTAGGTAGGTTTCTAACGTTATTTTTCAAACATAATAATTAACATGACCGCATTACAATCGAAAAATATACTTTACGGTACTGATGATGGACTTTCGGCTCAAAAGGGTGAAATTGTGGCAAAATGTTATTGGTTTATGTTTTTGTGGAACAAAATATTTAAAAAAATAATATTTAAATTTCAGTGCTGTATTTAAAAATGTTGATTTAATGATATCTGAAAACCGAAACGTTATTTTTTTAATTAAAAAATATCTTTAAATACAGCGTCAAAAAGTGCCTGTAGAAAGTGCTTTTCGTTTCTACATATGTTTATAAGTAACGTCACAAAAAACCAGAAATGAAATATTAAATTTTCGATTTTTTTCAGCTATCTCCGGAATAGCAGGTATTTTTTAATTTCTCACCGGCATTAACTTAGGGCTCCAAATTATGCAACTTTGCCCCAGTTTAACCTTTTTTATAGTTTCCGAGATCCCAATGGTGAGCATCGATTTGGGACACCCTGTACATGAATTTGAGTAAAAAACGGGTTTCACTCCCTGAAATGAACATATTCCGCTGAGGTCGCTACCTCGAAATCATATAGACATGGAAGTCTATACTATAAGTCCAAAATTACAGTCAGTGATCAACCTTCATATACAGGGTGAGTCAATAATAGAGTAAAGTTCATTTTATCCTTTATCTTAAGAATTACATACAAATTCGATATACAAAAGTTGACCATTGAGGTGCACATTTTAAAATTATGCTGGAGTATACAAGGTGAACCAAAATAACGTGGCTAATATAACTTGGGTTTTTTTAAATGAAACCCCCTTTACCTTGTGCCCCATTATGGATGGCCACCGGCCGTATCTCGGAAACTACTGGGCATAGAAACTCGGGGAAAAAAATCGTAATTAAAGTGGCCAATAGAAAATCCTGGAAATAATTTTTAAGTTCCGTATTTTGCCGCAAGAGGGCACAATTGAAAATTAAATATCAATATTCTAAATTTCTCCAAAAATTTCCCTCATGTATAAAAAATGCCATAAGAGGTGTGCAATTTCCACTGAATGACAGTGGAAATTGCATCACTGGAAATTGCACTGTAGCAACCATAGCAACAAGTAATAAAGAAGTCAACTTTGACGTTTCTATTTTAGTAATAATTATTTGTATGTTTAAATAAAAATGCCCCAAAACCATAGCAACAAATATAAAAAAGTCAACTTAAAAAAATGAGTCGTTTTAGTGAAGATGCGATTGATGTAAATATGGAAAAAACCATCCTGCCCAATACAAAGAAAAGCCGATCGTTCATATGGAAACAATTCATGAAGTTTTGTGTTGTTAGAAACTATAAACTAGAGCGGGAAACATCAGTGCATGAGATTGCTAAAGTACTTAAAGATTGGGGCTACAACATGCGAAAAAATAATGGCGATGAATATAAAGAAAGCACAATAAAAGTAATGTGGAATTTAACTGCAAAAATAATGATGGAGGAATACTTTGAAAAATATGGTATTAAAATAGACCCATTTGAAGATCAAGAGTTTAAAGCTGCCAGAGATGCAAAAAATGCTAAAAGAAAAGAATTGAAAAAGCACGAGGATAAAAGAAAAGTCAGTTCAATTGCCCTAAAATATAATGAAATGAAAATGTTAATTGACAATTGCAATGAATGTACCCCAGGAGGTCTGCAAAAAAAAGTTGTTTTTTATATTCTTCTATGAATTGGCATGGAGAGGGGGAGAAGGCAGCAAAACCTTATTGGAATTTTTTTAAAAAGAATTTGACAATGGGGGGCAAATAACAGGTAGAATAGAATACAATCCCATATTCAGCAAAACGACTCCTTCGGAGTCGGACAACAAAAACAGTTATCAAAAAACATTTAATTTTCCAAAATTTTCGGAAATTTGTATGCACTTATGGTATTATCTCCGAAAATACCCACATTAATTGTAACATTTATTTATAATAATTACAGTTTTTTTGATTTTTTCCCGAAAACTTAAATCATACGGTTTAACTATGACATCATAATCGGAAAGTATATTAAATTTGCAAGAAAAACTGTGAAAACCCTAGTTTAATATCTTCTTTCGTTTCAGAGTTATTGCCAAAAGAATAACTTTTACCGCTTTAATTGAAGAAGTGATTGTTTTCACAGTTTCGTTTGAATTGAAAACAATCACATCTTCAATTAAAATGTTAAAAATTATTCTTTTGGCAATAACTCTGAAACGAAAGAAGATATCGAACTGCGGTCTTTACATTTTTTCTTGCAAATTTAATCTACTTTCCGATTATGAAGTCATAGTTATACCTTATAATGTGAGTTTTCGGGATAAAATGAAAAAAAACTGTTACTATCACAAATTACGCTCTCTAGCTATTTTATTAAGAACTATCGTGTACCAATCGATACGACAGTTAAAAGTACTTCCCTTTCTCTTCCAAACAAGCTTAAGTTTACTAAAATCGGATAAGTCGTTTAGAAGTTACACCAAATTAAATGATTACACTTTCAACAGTTTCCCCAACTCTTATCAAGGTCGGTACGCCAATGAGTACCAAAATGATGCAGAATTATCTAAGCTTCCTAATGATGTTACCAAAGGTAACCTTAATGTGGGAATTTTTGGAGAAATTTAGAATTTCAATACCTAATTTTCAATTGTGCCCTCTTGCGGTAAAATGCGGAACTTAAAAATTATTTCCAGGATTTTCTATTGGCCACTTTAATTACGATTTTTTTCCCCCGAGTTTCTATGCCCAGTAGTTTCCGAAATACCGCCGGTGGCCATCCATAATGGGACACCCGGTATATTGTATTATTTTCTGATTCCCCACAAAATTCTACGCTTATTTTGTAAATGTCATATGTCTAAGTTCAATAGTTTTTTAATAATGACATTTAAAATATGGCATTTTCAGACTTTGACAGGCTGTAACATTGAAACGGTTCATTTTTTTCATCGCCCAATCTTAATTTTTTATTCTCTATCCAAAGAAATCAACTTCCGATTTACGATGTTAAACCAAAAAACCGGTTTTAACAGTAATAATAAAGAAGAAGCATCTCGGTAGGTACATTTTCATTTGACAACTGGTAATTTAACAGCACTTTGATCTTAAGAGCCTTGTACAACTTTTAACTTACCCTGAAATTGCACAATAACTAGAACAAGAAACTACTGACAATAAATAAAGATCTTTAACAAATTCAGAACGTGAAAATATTTTTAGTGATCTGCAACACACCAAACTTATTGTTAAAAAGGTAATTCCTAATCTACCTAATAAAAAAAATATATTTACATTACTTTTGGCGGTATGTCATTGGTATGTCCACAAGGGAAAAACTACATATATACATAATTTCTGCCGTACAAATATCTACAAGTTGTTAAGTCCATTGAAATTTCATATAAAAAAAAATGCTAAGCCGAAAGGTAGATAAATTGTTTTTTTTAACACCTTTATTAGATATTGTAGTTCTGAAACAACATTACGGATTTTTAAGCGGTTTTTTGAGTTTGAAAGTAGTATAAGTAGATTACTAGTGTAATATGCTTGTCTGCGTGTTGTAAAGAAGTTGCAGGTATCCGTTCAATCACACGCCTCGACGACGGTAGCAGCTTCTTTATAGTTTTTGGAAAAATTTAATATTTATATTAATAATAGTAGGTACATTGTATACCTATTAGGAAAAGCTGAACATTCCAGGACGACCGTAAAGATTGTATGTCGAGGCGCAAGCCTAGACTGATAATACGGAGTCCGGGAATGTGGCTTTTTCTACGAGGCATACATACTATTTTTCCGTAAATTAAAAATTATTAAAAGGGCATAACTTATTACAATCAACTTGTTAAAATTTTGAAATAAATATTATTAACTTTGTTCACAAATAAAGGATGCCATTAAATATTTGTGTGTTACAAGTAGCCGTACAGAAATAATATTTCCTTATGGTACAATAATAAATATTTCCTAACAGTTATTTTCCGTTGCCTAGCAACGACTAAGTGTAATATTATCAAAAATGTCAATATTTCCGATCGATTTTCGGAAAAAACAGTTAGATTTTATTTCGTATTAAATTGGTTTTAGAATAAAAATTCAACTTTGAAAGAAATTTATTCAAAATTATCGTATTAATTTAAAATAAAAATATTACTAAATACAAATAATTGCACAAAGGATGGCAAACGGATCAAAGGGCCCAACAAGCATTGTGCCACTTACTTATTATTTTTGATTTTTTGTTTATATTCCTATATTAAAATTGTTTTCCAGTCTTGAGAAATATTAATTATTATTATTTTTGCAGTTGTTAATTGTTAACTAACAATGTTTTACACACAGTTCACTTTATAAGTAAATCCATTCTGTAAGTAAAGAATAAAAACCCACAACTGCGCGTTGCATAAAAACACATTGTGATGCTTAGTATAACAATCAAGTTAGCCTTGAACCACTCAAATCGTGACATTTATCTATCTTGTGTTTCGAATATTTGACAATGACATTGTCATTATTTGAGATTTGAAATTCAAAGCAATAATTTATAAATTATAAATCGATTTTTAATTTATTAGTAAGAGTCAGAGTTGCGACGATTTAAATTATATGATTTAAATCAACTGAATTTTCTATTTTAATCGTGATTTAAATCAAATTATAAATTGCTGTAAAAAACAAGTCGCCGAAGCAAATAACTCCGCGGCGGGGCGAATAAGAGAAAAAATCAGATTTATTGATTTTTTCAAAAAAATCGTGATTTATTGCAACCATGTAAGAGTCGTAGAAAAAGTATAGTACGTATTGCGTGTTGTAAAGCAATTACGCACTCATGTAATTACCGCACTCGCCGCTATGCAATTTTTCCATTCGCGCGTACTTAATACGTAATTATACGATTATATCATTGAAGCAGAATAAATTATTATTGCGTAATTTCTTAACTGTATAATACTGTAAAGCGGTGAGGGGCATGGGCGCTAAGAGATAATTTTTTCTTGATACTGGTTACCCGTCCCGCGTGGAATTAGATCTATGGGCACCCATAATTAGGGGCTCCAGATTGCCTGATGGGCAAAAATAGGCCCTGGGATAGGCTTTTTCTAGGAAAAAAAATACAAAAAACATTCCGAGATATTAACTTAGGTTATAAAATAGTAATATATTAGAAACAAAATGGCACTTGAAATTTTGAATTTTTTGCGCCACTTTCTTTCCCACCCTGTATAACATTAAAGCACCATAGAAGTTTCACTTTATTAATCTGCAAGAAACAATCTTTTAAACTCTGACAACCGCTTTAAAATCTGTAAGGTTATTTCCGAACTACATAAAGGTGGTAAAAAACAATTTATCGAACTTTTTGCTAAGCAGTTTATTTTGACAGATTTCGACTATTTTATACAGATTTCATATATGCAGGGGTCAACACACCCTCGTCGAAATAATAAAGTTCAAAGCTACTTCCAGTTAAACCAGAAGTAATAGAAAAGGTCAATATAGGGTGATTCCTAAGCTTATACTTCTGTTTTAGCTGTGTATAGAAAGTATTAAAATAAACAACATTTTCAAAAACCTTAAAAATAGGCGAGATACAGAAGTAAAAAATCTAAGTGCGGGCCTGGTCATCAAAACGTAGCCTGCTATACTTTATTTGAAGGAAAATCTATATCCGGTCTCTTTGAGAATTATGGACGATTTCTTCGATTTGCTATACTTTATGTTTGTCTTATTAGCGATGCAGTTTATGGGTCGGTGGTGAGTTATTTGGCAATACGCTGCGGTCTGTTTTTCTGAAGAAAGTTAATTTTAAATTGGTGACACGTGAAAATGGTAAAATTTGAAAATAAAGAACTAGTAGATATGGTGAGTGTCGTCAAAGTGCGGCTGCTGCTTCGAGATTATATGCAGAACGCTTTCCCTTGCGGGCTCATCCTACACCCAGAAGATTTCTTAATGTTATTCAACGGGCAAGTTAGGCAGGACTGTATTTGATCCATAGTGTAATAAATGAATGTAAGTACCTTATTTTTGAGTTTTTTGAAAAAAGGTATTTGAAAATGTTGTTTATTTTAATACCTTCTATACGCAGCCAAAAAAGAAGTATCAACTTAGGAATCACCCTGTGTAAGGCATATCGAAAAATATAACTTTAAAAAATACATTTTTAGAAGTTTTTCCAAAAATTTTAACGAACGTCGTGATTTACCCCGTTTAGTAAACGGAATAAGTGAATGGTGTTATGCAATACAATGTTAACCCACAGAACACTAACACCGAATGCCCATGGGTAAATATGACTGTGTAACAGACGTGATTGGTCGAAGGTCAGCTGATTGTCAGAATCAATGTCAATCAGCTGACTTTCGACCAATCACGTCTGAATTATAAAACTATAGTTTTTTGACCACCTGCTTTTCTTATAAATAAATTTGTTTATTTATCTTCCTTAATAAACTTCTTCTTTGATCCCCCGAAGACGTGCTTGTTAGGAGCAAATCTTAATATTTTAAATTATAAATATATGAGAATATTAAAATATTTTGTTTAAATATTTATTAATATTATATAAAAGGTAAATTGTAAATAAAAAACGTGTAAGTATACACTGTGGCTCAAATTAAAGGAGTACACTTTTTAATTGTGAATATTTTTCTAGATTTTGCACTGATTTAATTTATTTTTGGAGTGATGATGAACTGAAATCGTCTTAGTAAAATGTGCAATTTTTATCAAAATATTTTGAACAGGGCCGTATTGACAGGTTTTTTCAACAAACGTGCACTTATGCTCGTTGCAAACGAAAACTGATTTATTCATAATTCAGATAATACGTTTATTTGGTAGATTAACTATCGAAACTTCTTCAGTATAAGTCTTACTCCGAAAGATTCTCAAATTCAAGAAATACAATTTATTTTATTCATTAATGTACTAAAATATTCCAGATATCATTTTGAAAATTTGAAGTCGTTTGAACCATGATCGCAGCATCCATGACCGTTATTAAAAATCAAAGTATCCATGACTATTAATAAAATAATAAACAATGTTATTTTTGACGTTTTGTAAGCTTCATGACAGCTAATCCGTACACAATGGCAGTTTTAAGTGAAGAGGATCGAATTCTTATCAAATATTTTCGACAAACACATAATTACGGCGCAAGAAAAATTGTAAAGGAGTTTCCTGAAAAAAATTGGTATGTTGGAACAGTTGGCAAGTTTTTAAGACATAAAAGTTTACTGTCAAAAACTAAGTGCCAATGTGAAGGAGAAACGATTAGAAAGATGTAATCTATTACTACGAAGATTCCGTTCTCGGGAAAATATCGCAAATATATGGTTTTCAGATGAGAAGATGTTGTACTTGAGGTTGCCAAAGAATACACAAAATAATCGGGTATACGCAAATGTGCGAGTAAAGAGGGAAATCCCATTGGAAAATCTTTTAATCGAGAGAAGTCACTTTTTACCTGGCGTAATGGTCTGTGTGGCAGTTTCCAAATTGGGGAAGTCAAGTCTCATTGTTATAGATGCCGGAGTAAAACTCAACTCGGACGCGTATCAACAACAACTTTTACATCACTTGCTTCCTGAAATTGAAGCAATTTGCGACGATTAAGTATTCCAACAAGACGGTGCTCCTTTCCATATTCTCGGAGTACAAGAATGTTTTTGTTTGAGCAATGCCCTGATTATATTGAACCGGAGATGTGGCCACCCAATAGTCCAGACTTAAACCCTGTTAACTATTCCATATGGGGAATTCTCGAGGCAAATGTTTACAATGGTCAAAGGTTTAATACCATCGAAGAGCTAAAGGAAAGGTTACAGTTCTGTTGGAATAATTTTAACCAGGACATAATCAATGCAGCTATTGACCTATGGCGAAGGCGACTGCAATTCGTGATAGAAAATCACGGTGGTCATATTCATAATGTAATCCTATAAATATTTATACTACTTTCGATTTTAAGTGATAGTTAGTCTTGATATCAGTAATTGTTAATATTATTAAATTTGTTATTAATATTGAACAAAATAAATTGTATTTCTTGAATTTAAGAATCTTTCAGAATGAAACTTATACTGAGGATGTTTCGATAGTTAATCTACCAAAAAAACGTATTATCTGAATTATGAATAAATCAGTTTTCGTTTGCAACGAGCATAAGTGCACGTTTGTTGAAAAAAAACTGTCAATACGGCCCTGTTCAAAATATTTTGATAAAAATTGCACATTTTACTAAGACGATTTCAGTTCATCATCACTCCAAAAATAAATTAAATCAGTGCAAAATCTAGAAAAATATTCACAATTAAAAAGTGTACTCCTTTAATTTGAGCCACAGTGTATGTATATAAATATAAATGCAGTTTTTTTAAGATATAGGTATAATAAAATTTTGAAAAATATATTATTCATAACAATATCAATTAAAACATTTCCAAAAATATTTTTAAAGAAATATATTTTTTAATTTTTGTTGGTAAATAATCGTTTAAATAAAAACATAAATATTTGAAATTTTTTGGTCCTATGGACTTATTTATTTTAGTTTTAATGGTTATTTCATTTTATGATGAGTATTATGATTATGGTTTTTAAATTGTATAAGATTTTTATTTTTAAATATGTTTATTAACAGATTAAAAAGGTAAAGTTGTCTAATGTTCATTTTCTTTGTTTCAGAATATAATTTTATTGAAGGATAAAGATAATCTTTATTAAATATAATTTTTAGAAATATTTTCTGTAATATTTATAATTTTTTAACTAAAGTTCTATTTATTCCTCCCCAACCTAAAATTCCGTAGTTTAAATGAGTTTTAACTAATGCATAATATAATATTTCCAGTTATTTTACGTTCAAAATTTTTTTAATGTTTCTAAAAATTGGTAGTAAACTTCTTAATTTTTTAATCAAATATTCTATGTGAAAATTCCAATTTAATTTACTGTCAAAGATTATTCCTAAATATTTCACTTGATTAACTTTTAAAATTTCAATGTCATATTAATAATAATAGGTTTAAAACTTAAAGGTCAGCTCATTGACAGACTCAATGCCAATTCGCTGCCTTACGCTGTCATATTTATGCCTTTTGCGCCCCATGGGAATTCGAGCTTAGTGTTTTGTGGGTTAAAATTGTATTACATAACACCATCCAAATACAAAGCGCGAGTGAAAAATACCCTAAATTGATAGTAGCCCCTTAAAGGGCCACCCGATTTAAAGAATCCCGCAGTTGGTTTGCAAAAAAGCCCCTTTATTGCAACCTAACGGACATAACCAAGCCGCTAACCTGACGACAATCCTGTATATATTTACAATTCCTCAAAGAAGGCCACCCTACTCTTGGTGCTCCCGCTTTTACTCTTTTTGAGCGTGGAGTATTTATTTTCGCCCATTTTCACTTGCTTCTCGTGTAACTGATCGTAATCGGTAGCCCGATCGGATACTTTAAGAACAGCTATTTCGGTACGCAGATCTCTGAGTTGGTTCTGAAGGTGTTTGGATTTTTCCAGGTAATCCACCCTGAAAGAAAAATTAAAAATCAATAATCGATTTGCACGAGAGGGGGGGGGGGGGGCTGTCGTTTTAATTGATAGTTTAAAAATCAAAGATCTTCCGGTGCCGATTGTATAACCACAGAAATAATAAAACTACTGGAAAGAAAGTTTTTTTGCGGCAGGCGGACAAAGTAGTGCATCTATCTTTCGCATCAATGTACACAGGGACGCCAAAGGTAATGGGTTCCCTGGGGCACAGGTAGATAGTGACAGGATGTTTCGTGTTTATTGGGACTCATCAGAAAGCCATAACTTGTAAGCAATTCCCATTACAGCGAAAATATGTTTCCAAGATACTTTTAAGAATAAATATACAGGGTGTTACACATTCGACATACCAGCATTGGAATCTCGGAAACCATAGGAGTTAGAGAAACGGTTAAATGGGGGCAAAGTTGTGCAATTCAGTGCTGATTATAATGCCGCTTTAGAAGTTTTGAAATTCCGAATACATCCGATTTTATTCGAAAAAAAACCGAAATTTTGCAAAATTGTTTTGATTTTATTCTGAGCTCATTAGACTAGCTATTTAGAAATAAATGACACTTTGTCATTGCCACTTTTTCTCGTCTACAAAATGACGTTACTAAACTAAAGATCCGCCGTTTCGTGTCCGAGCGGCCATCACCAACTTTTTTTTAATATGGATTCATATTTTTTTCACTTCTTGTCAGTCCGACCCTGGCAACGAATTACAATAGTAATTAAAAACTTTATTTCATTTAAAACATTCATACGTAAATAATATAATTCATTTTATAAGAATTTTCTAATAATTTTAAATTTACTAATTATAAATCCTAATTTTCTAAATGTTCAAAGATATTGCCGTTTTGCACAAGTAAAAAATTTGAATCATATCATTTTTTTCTTCGTTGAAAATAACATTTTTGTGCAAAGAACCAATAAATAATCGCCTATTTGACACTAGGTAGAAATCACCCATATTTTAAAATTTGCTTAAACGCGTTTCTTAGATTCATAAATCATGGCACACTTTCTAAATGTTCAAATAGTCAAAATTCTTTTTGGGTATTACATGTATTATTACTTAGGTAAATAGTACCTAACATGAACTTTAGACAAACTTTTTCATTAAATTTATTTGTAAAGGTTATAAATAAAATAAAGTTTTTAATTAATATTGTAGTTCGTTGTCAGGATCGGACTGACAAGAAGTGTAAAAAATATGAATTTAAAATAATAATCAAGGACAATTCATCTTTATGAGAAAGTAATATCGCCATTACATTTTAAAGGGTAGGAGGGTTTAAAAATCGGTTAACAAAACACCAGGTCCGTATTAAAAAAAGTAAAGTTGGTGATGGCCGCTCGGAGACGAAACGGCGGATCTTTAGTTTAGTAACGTCATTTTGTAGAGGAGAAAAGTGGCAATGACAAAGTGTCATTTATTTTTAAATAGCTAGTCAAATGAGCTCAGGAAAAAATAAAAACGATTTTGCAAAATTTCGGTTTTTTTCGAATAAAATCGGAAGTATTCGGAATTTGAAAACTTTTAAAGCGACATTAATCAGCACTGAATTGCACAACTTTGCCCCCATTTCACTGTTTCTCTAACTCTTTCCGAGATTCCAATGCTGGTATGTCGAATTTTTAACACCCTGTATGATAAAAATCTAGTATCGCCATCTAGGAATCAACTTAGTGTAAAAGATAGCCATCGATGTGAAAACAACAATAAACCAAGTACGTTAGGGCAACACACCAGTATAGTATATGTAACTTTCGATGGGGAAGTTCATAGTTTTACAACTTAGGTAACAAAATAAAGAACATTTTAAAATTATAAAAAATTGGTTTGATAGCAATTTATTAACAACTAATTTTGAGAAAACATTATTTTAATAAAATATTTTTGGGAAAGTATTCTTAAATTGACAAAATTATTTCTGGATAAACTATTTTTCTATGGTAAACATCCAAAAATAATAATCTTGGTTCAATAATACTTCCCCTGGCAGCAACAAACGCAGCACGTATCTCGAGAAATTATGTCACGCGTTTAAAAAAAACCCTGATTTTTAGTTGCGATGATAACGTATATATTTCAGCTGTCGCCGAGAGGGTGACTGAGGGCGATTTTCAACAGCGACGACCACAAGCCCGATTTAAAATAACCGATGACTTGGTACCTACAGAAGAATTAATTAAATATCAAATCGAAATACTAGCATTTTAATTTGGATTATATATTTAAAAAAAATTAAATATTATTTTCTTGTATCGACGCCACTGGTTATTTCTGACAGGGCATTGTACTTTTAAATTAGTAATATTTACCTTCTCATTTAATTCACCAAATTTTACCTAAAACTCTCTACTTGTTTATTAATTATTTAAAAACTACTACTTTTTTTAATATTTAGAATACCCTGTATTTTCCAAATAAAGTCGTTAAAGGACATAGTTCATTAGAACTTTTCCTCTTAAAATAATGTCAGCAACCATATTGTGACGTTTGTCAAAGTACTGTGGAATCACCCCGTATTTAGTGTTTTACGGCGGAGCCAACAATTGTTTTAACTAGAAAGCACTAAACCGCATTCGCCACAGGGCGTGATGCCATTTTCAAATGCCTTATAGAACTTTTTTTGTTAACCTTTCAGTTTTTTTTTATTATAAACCCTTTTCTGTAAAATAATAATAATAATAAGTTTATTTTCAATATTTATAATATAATAAATATGTTTATTTATCTTCCTCAATAAACTTTTTCTTTGATCCCCCGAAGACGTACTTGTTAGGGGCAAATCTTAATATTTTAAATTATAAATATAGGAGAATATTAAAATATTTTGTTTAAATATTTGTTAATATTATATAAAAGTTAAATTGTAAATTAAAAACGTTTAAGTATATGTATATAAATATAAACGCAGTTTTTTGAAGATATAGGTATAATAAAATTTTGAAAAATATATTATTCATAACAATAATAATTAAAAATATCCAAAAATATTTTTAAATTATCTGTTTCCAATATCCATGCTTTTATTTCGACTTTATATTTTTTTAATGAAATATATTTTTAAATTTTTGTTGGTAAATAATCGTTTAAATAAAAACATAAATATTTGAATTTTTTTTGTCCTATGGACTTATTTATTTTAGGTTTTATGGTTATTTAATTTTTATGACGAGTATTATGATTATGGTTTTTTAAATTGTATAAGATTTTTATTTTTAAATATGTATATTAAGATGTTATAAATGTAAAGTTGTCTAATGTTCATTTTTTTTTGTTTCAGAATATAATTTTATTGAAGGATTAAGATAATCTTTATTAAATATAATTTTTCGAAACCGTTTTTGTAATATTTCTAATTTTTTAACTAAAGTTCTATTTATTCCTCCCCAACCTAAAATTCCGTAATTTAAACGAGTTTTAACTAATGCATAATATAATATATCCAGTTGTTTAACGTTCAAATTTTTTTTAATGTTTCTAAAAATTGGTAGTAAACTTCCTAATTTTTTAATAAAATATTCTATATGAAAATTCCAATAAGCTATGCTAACTTAAGTAATACTGTCATGTTACCTTTCTTTTTCAATTTCCAACGAAAGCTGATCGGCATCGCCATGTGCTATTAGATCATAGGAATTAATATTCAGATTAAAATCTGGTGATGTACTTGATTCGCTATCCAGAAGAGAGAGCTCAGAGTGGACGTTGTTTGGAGACAAAGGCGTGGAGTATAAAGTAGTAACAGACTGAAAAAGAAAAAATTATTTATTAGTATAAGATTATTACACAGAGTGGTCGATTAAAGGTGCAGCAAATTGGAAACTTTTTTATTAAAGAGATCGATTTGGTGGGGAATAATTAAAAAAAATACAAATAAAACCAATAATTGAAACCTACTAAAATTCCCCCAGAAAACCTTGGAAAAATAAATGAAGGCAAATGGATATTTTGACACTGGTTTTTTAAACTACAGTTTGATAATGAATTTCTTTATCCCGATGTCGTTCGTTAAAAATATCTGCAGCTTTACGCATAGTTTTATAACAATTTTCACAGATTAATACTAGTTCTGCTTTTTTCCGTTAAGGTTAACATTATTTGAGGAGGCATTTTAATATTAAATATTTTTAGTAAATGGAGAATTCTAAAGCCTTAATGTCAAAATAAATATACATTTTACTCATAATTATTTTTCATGGCCATCCGAAATAATTTTTTAAGTTTGGATTATTTGTCTTATTTGTATTATTTTTTTATCCCACACGGGATCGACTTTAATTTAAAATTATATTGCTCCCATCGGTTACTCATGACTAGATGTTTAGCAATAAAAGACGCAAAGCTTTTTTTTCTACTCTCACATGGAAATTTGCTGTTTCCTTTACACTTTAGTGGCGGGTAAAGTAGGCTATTCCAGTTAACTGTGCGGCAAAATTTCATATCCATCCTAGTTAGGATATGAAACTGACCAATCACAGTAGTCAATTTACATGTTGTAAATTCGTTTTCTGGCAATTGAGAGTAGTTAGGTTAACAATATGCTTCAAAAATATGCAAATCAGTCAGATGAAATTTGTTGTTTTAAATTTAAATCAAAACATTTATCCCAGAGTCTATGTATACACAATATTTTCCTAAAGAGTACACGAAATGGTGCAAATATTGAAGGTATAATAACAAAATTAATACCGAAATATATTTCTACCAAATTATTGTTATTTTCTGACCGAACTAAAGATTTGCGCACTTTCTTATTCAAAAATATCTTCATTTTCACTCATTTCTAGACAATTACTACAAGCTTTGCATAAATGTACTATATATCTACCAAATGAACGTTTTTTTACTAACCTTGGTTATTTTTTCCATATAAATAATATATTATTATAAATATTTGTGCACGGAGATATTTTCCGATATATTTTGAACGGGGATCCAACCCCAATTGATCTTAAAACTTTTATTATACGCAACAAACAAATATGTATGATTTATTTTTTCGGAGTAAAATCAAAAAATGTGTTATTACAAATTACGCCCTCTAGCATTTTTTTTGAGAACTATTATGGACAACTAAATACGATTGGTGAAAGTGCATACATTTCTCTTCCAAACAGTCTTTAGTTTGCTAAAATCGGATAAGTCGTTTATAAGTTACAGCGATTTAACTGAGTACACATTCAACCGCTTCCCCCCCTTTTATTAAAGTCGGTACGCCAATGAGCATAAGACCAAAATGATGCATATTTGTCCAAGCTTTTCAATGGTGTTATCAAAGATATACATTAATGTGGAATTTTCGGAGATATGTAAACTTTTAAAATTTACTTTTCAATTACGCCATCTTGCGGCAAAATGCGGAACTAAAAAATTATTTCCAGGATTTTCTCATGACCACTTTAGTTATAATTTTTTTTTCCTGAGTTTCTATGCCCAGTAGTTTCCGAGATACGGCCGAGAGCCATTCTTAGTGGGACACCCGGTAGAACTCGAGTGGATTGTCCATATTGCACTCGGAAGTTTAAGCACTCCGCCTACGGCGTCGTGCTTAATTTACTTCCTCGTGCGATATGAACATCATATCCACTCTTGTTGTACAAACTATTATTTCTAACAATGCCTCCGGCGCTACCTTTTGAATTAATGTGGTAAAAGGCCCACGTGCACAGGGAGGTTATTACAGTCGGGAAAATTAAACCAGGCGTTCAACTACGCATTATTCGACTACCTGTTGCTTGAAAACTTTTTCAAAAAAGATATGTCTTAAACAGACAATCTGTATGTTTACGGTAATAATTACTTACTGAAATAGGCGAGATGGGCGTAGACCCACTTAATGTATTGCAACTTAAAAAATCCAATAACTTTTCTTTGGCTTGTTTCTCCGCCGCTCTGGCCTTAAGTAGTTCGTCTTTCAGTTTGTTTGCTTCCGCTGCCCGTCTTTCGGATTCCTCCACTAATCGGGCTGTGAGCATTTCAGCTTCCCTCGTCTTTCTTTCTAACGTTACCTGTAATTACAAATTGTTAGTTTTTGTTGTCTGTACCATACAAGTCCAATCAGTGGCGTGCGTACAATATCGGCAAAAAGCATTGCTTACCCTGGGAACAATGAAACAAATGTCAACCAAAATATTTTTTTTTTGATTTGAAGGGTCCTTATCCCAGTTCTTAGATGGTCGATTTAAAAAAACCATGGAGCTTTCTTCTGGGACACCCAATAAGTCACCCATTTAAATATAATAAAGCAATTCCATAACACCCTGTGAGGGTGTTCAAAAATTATGTTGGATATGCTCAGACTATTTGGGACACCCTCAAATAATTTTAAATTGTAACTCTCTTAGAACTCTGTTTTGAGTAGTTTAGATGGTATGGAATCCTGCGTTGAGAGCGGGCCACCCAGTATATTACATGGTACGGAACATTTATCACGGGAACTCGACTCGCATATAATAAGGAACATTCTTACCTTCTCTTCATCCCTCCTCATGGCCGTTAACCTTAGCCTGGTTATTTCTTGTTCGGCTTCCGCCGCCTTTTGACTAAGCAGTCTTGCTTCTTCCTCGGCGACTCTACTTTTTTCTGCTAAAAGATCGGCACTTTCTTCTGATCTCCTCTAAAAAATATATAGTCTACGGTCATTTTTACGAAGTTGATTGGATTAGAAAAAAAATTATAACCAAAGTGGCCAAGAGAAAATCCTGGAAATAATTTTTAAGTTCTGCATTTTGCCGCAAGAGGGCGTAATTGAAAAGTAAATTTTAAAATTTTACATATCTCCGAAAATTCCACATTAGGGTATATCTTTGGTAACACCATTAAAAAGCATCATTTTGGTCTTATGCTCATTGGCGTACCGATTTTAATAAGAGGGGGGAAGCTGTTGAAAGTGTAATCATTTAAATCGCTGTAACTTATAAACGACTTATCCGATTTTAGCAAACTAAAGACTGTTTGGAAGAGAAATATATGCACTTTCACCCATCGTATTTAGTTGTCCATAATAGTTCTCAAAAAAAATGTTAGAGGGCGCAATTTGTAATAATAACACATTTTTTGATTTTACTCCGAAAAAATAAATCATACGGTATAATTATACCATATTCGAAAGGTAAATGAAATTTGCTAGAAAAAATATTAAAACCACAGCTCGATATCTCCGTTCGTTTCAGCATTATCGCCAATAGAATAATTTTTAAAACTTTAAATATTATATAATTTTAAGAAAAAAGTGGGACGAAACTGATATTTCTCCATGTGGATATTATTTCTGATTAGCCTGGTCAATTCTGCATAAAAATGGTCTCCTGCGTTTTTCTCCTCAGGCACACCGTTCTTAATTAAAATAATTAAATTAAATTAGACGGGCGGAAGCTTGCCTATTAACAATTTTTATAAAACAAAATTTTCCATTATCAATGTTAATAATAATAAATAGTAGAGCGAATTTAATTTAATTATTTTAATTAAGAACGGTGTGCCTGAGGAGAAAAACGCAAGAGAACATTTTTATGCAGAATTGACCAGGCTAATCAGAAATAATATCCACATGGAAAAATATCAGTGGCGTCCCACTTTTTTTCTAAAAAATATATATTTAAAGTTTCCGTATGTTTACATTCAAAATTTGTTTAATGTTTCTAAAAATTGGTAGTAAACTTCTTAATTTTTTAATCAAATATTCTATGTGAACATTCCAATTTAATTTACTGTGAAAGATTATTCCTAAATTTTTTACTTGATTAACTTTTAAAATTTGAATATCAAGTTATTTTAATACTATTCATATTTTGTTGTACGTTATTTGGATTTAAAAAAAGATAATTAGTTTTATCTAAATTAATAATTGTTAATAAGTGTTTATCAAATCAGTTTTTTATAATTTTAAAATCTTTTTAATTTTGTTATTACGGTTGTCCCAAATTGTATCTGTATAAAAAATATAGATATATTAGGTTGTTTTGCCTATCACAACTATCACTAATAACAATTCGATGCAACTCACCAAAGCTTCATTTGCTAACCGAATTTCTTCCTGATATTGTAACAGTCTTTGTTCCATATTAGCTCTATCCCGTTCGGCTTCTTCCCTTAACTGTTTCTCCCTTGCTAACCTACGGAAAAAAAAGGTACCACTGTGGTAAAAAAATGCTGGAACAAAGAAATTTGCCTTAATCTCCTGGAGGTTACGTGATGGTAAATTTCCGGTGGGTAATTATCTTAAGGACAGGAAGCAGCTGGTACAAAAAAATATATGTTTATAGTGATCCATTGGAGGTTAAGATAATAAAATAATGGAATCATTAAGCAAGTTCGGTTTTTACCTCGCAGATGAGACGAGAGCGGTGAAAGTTGTAAACAATTTGGTCGGATTGATATCATATTATTTGTTAAGTACAAAGCTTGCAGAATGTCACGACCTCCCTCAAACAACGCCAACGGTTAGATTTTAAATATTCTCGCCTTTCGGAAATTTCATTTTTAAAATATGTCGAAATTCTCCGACGAAAAAATGTACTTTTATTTCAGTGGTGTGCATACAATATAGGTAAAAAAGCATTGCCTGGGAACTACTCTGGGAACAATAAAACAAACAGATACAATTTTTTTGCTTTTGCTTTGCTGCTTTTGTACGAGTGGAAGCAAGCGAGAGAGCCGGTAGGCAGTAGGGTAGAAAGAGATGTAACAAATAAACCCGTCGCAACCTTCGACCTTTCTTCATTCCTCAGTCCGCGCCAAGAAAGCACGCGTTTGGTAAGTGCACTGGTGCCAATCTTCAAGTTATACCGTAGTTTGGAAAATACTTCGCTTTCTCAATATAAAATATAAAACACGCCTCTATAAGTTTTATTATTAATTAGTTCAGTTAGGATATTTTTTGAAAGGGATAACGGATAAGGTATCGTAAAATAAGAAGCACTTTTGTGCCATTTAAAATAATTTTTGCCGATAGGTTCATAATATATAATAATCAGTAAGCTTATTATCATATTTCATATGATAATTGACTTAGTTTTTGGCAACATTGTTTCAATCATGTGGATTTTTAATTCGTGTTTTCGCCCTATTGCTAGACTTCTGGCTTCGGAAAAAAAAAGAAATATGAAGGCGTTAATTGTTACTATTCTGGCTAGCAGCGCGTCTGCAGAACGATCCTTTTTTAAAAAGAATTCATACCTATTTACGAAACACACAGGGAGAGACACGCTTAAGTAAATTAACAATAATCTCTCTGGAGAGCGACCTCTTGCAGGATTTAAAAAACCAAACCAAGTTTCAGGACGTTTTAAAAGAATTTTTACGCTAAGACCGCCGTGTTGAACTAATTTACAAATAATATCGTTTTATTCTTCTGCCACAGTATTCTTTACACAAACTCAAAAACAAAACATTTTGTGACAAAATTTGAAATTGCTCGTCGATATGATAAACGAACGACATTCAGAGTAATCTGACAAATCTGATGATAAAACCGAACTCGCTTCTTGTCATATGAGAAAACTATCTTAGTAATTGTGTATAATTCTATAGACTAAGAAGCCAAGAAGAACGCCGATAAAAGATATTCGAAGCATGGAATGAAATACGTACGTAGTACGAGATACCATAAAGCGATGGATCAGAAGTGAACACAAAATCCACTGGAGCAACAGACAGGGATTACACCAGAGCAAAAACTTCATTGTGGATCCGGACCCAAGACTTACGAAACAGTTGCTTCAAATGAACAGAAACCAGCTGAGAACCATTACAGGAATTCTGACAAGCCACATGGCTGTCAAGAACCATCTACGCAGAATGCAACTGTACAATGGAGACCTTGACTGAAGATTATGCGGACAAAACAAAGAAACTGTACAGCACATAGTTTGTTATTGCGAGTTACTAGATCGGAAGAGGCTACAAATACTCGGGCAACCAAAACTGGAACCAGACAGTGGCGGCTCGTCAGGTGAAACAAAAAAAAAATAAAACCAGGAGGAAAGTTTTTCGACAATATTAAATATTAACGTACCAATTCAGCTGCCATTTTAGCCCTTAACAAATAATTATGTTCGAATTAATAATATTAATTTAATCCGAATGTAGCTAGGGCCACGGTTAACTCCGATGGACCATAATTATAAACACTCGTGCATTTTGGCGCGCCCCAGCCGTTCGTGTCCGTTAGCTCAAAGCAAGTGAAGACCCAACACCCAACATGGCTTTGATATTCACCGTTGCTATGGTTACGTGACGTCAGTCACGCAAACAGCATGTAGCATATGGTGATGAAGAGCAATTTAGAAATAGATCAATCGTATGCACAATTGTTTTAGCATTGGTTCGCCTAACCTTAAGGTATTTATTTTTAGGCTTCGCGAAACTTACGGTTATAGATATCGTTTTTAAGTGATTTACTGTGTGATTAAAAAGTTTTGTATTTATTTTTCAGTTAATTTAGTAGTGTACTATTGTGCCGATAAAAAACTGGGACAAGAGATTTACAAAAACAATGTAAGAAATACATATCTCCTAGATTATAAAAGGTGTCTAAAGCAAAAAAGGAAAAACATTCAAAATTTAAAAAGTAACCTAGGTTACATAATGGAATGTTTTGTATTTTTCGATACGGGGTGGTTAAATTTGAGAGACATCATATAATATGGATAAAGTAAATTTATTAGATTTTTTTAAAATCAAATATTTTATAAATTATTATATTTACCATTACCACAAAATAATAAATAAAGCTAATACAGGTAATAAAATACATTGCGAACACAAAGTTTGTCAAAACAACACAAAATTAATATTTGGTCATAGAACCATTTCTGTTTATTACTTTTTGGAGCCTTTGTGGCATACTTAAAACTAAGTTTCTACATAATTCGACAGTTATTTCATCCCAAGCTTGATTTATCCTATGACGTAATTCATCCCTGTTTCTAGGTTGAAAATCATGTTTATACATAGATTTGACCATGGCACCCCAAATGTTTTCTATCGGGTTCAAATCGGGACTCTTCGAAGCCCAGGGCTATGTTATTTTCTTGGAGAAAATTTTGTACAATGCGCGCTGTGTATATTGGAGCATTATCATGCTGAAATGTGTAATTTTGACCGTATACAGCGTTTACCGATGGTATCATCACTTCGTTTAGTATATTAACGTATACTGCTGCAGTTAGTCTTCCTTCGACGATTTGGCAAAGTCCTGGTCCTCTAGCGCTAATCCAGCCCCAAACATTTATGGAGAAACGCCCACTTTGGTTGGTTTTGTGGGTGTATCTCTCATCATACCGCATGCCGGAAGGCCTATACACCCGAATTCTCCCATTATTGCATGACTGAAAAGTTTTCTCGTCAGAAAATATAACTGTTTCCCATAAATGTATTTGATTAATATATTCATGTGCAAATTCTAACCTGCCCTGTTTATTTATTTCCGTTAAAAAATTTTTATTGGCAGCACAACGGCTTCGTATATCGGAATTTCGAACCCTGTCTCTAGCGGTATTTGCAGAACCTGGAAAATTCGTCTCTTCTTTTGCCTTGATTGCAGTTTCGAAGGGATGATCCCTTAGATAATTAACCAGTCTTCTATCATGATCATCAGTAGAAATTTTAGGGGGACCAGAACCTGCATTCCTAATAATAGTCCCATGTCTTGCTATTTTTTGTTTTGCCAATAGCACGGTATTCTTGCTTACTCCCAGTTCATCTGCAATATCCCTAATAGCAACACTATCTCGCAACCGACTATAAATAATTGCCTTTTGCTGGGGGGTTAATTGTGGCATATTTACAAATAATATATGATTGTATGTTTGACGAGTCAATCATAAAGTGACAATCTTTATTGACATGCAAATTTTCATGACATTTTACTGGTACCAGGCTTGATGTAAAACTATTCTTAATAGTCTAGGAGAAAATAGAAAAATTTCCTGTCCCAGTTTTTTATCGGCGCGATGGTACGTACCTACTTAATTGTGTGTTTTAAAAATGAATCCAATTAATGACATGGCGTGACGTCACATAGCGAGTAAAAAACGCCATATTGCGATATTCCCGTTGTTTACGTTAGAGTTTGAATTATGTACCAATCGTTTATTTCCGATGACTGATTTGTAAAGTTACTGAAAAATGAGGTGTGCGGTATATGGTTGTATAATGTCGATAATAAACGCAAGAGTTTTACGCCTGATGTCCAATTTTAAGGAATATTACAAGGTGTTTGGAAGCATGTGTGTAAACGCAACTATAAGTGTAAAATTAAAAATGCTGGTGCTTGCTCCAAACATTTCAGCGACGATGACCATGAACGAAATTTTGAAACACAAATTGTTGAAAAATACACCTGACAAATATCGCTCTCTTTTTTTTACTATGTGCGTATTCATTCTTGAATTAGCTCTTCGATATTATGTTCGAAGGGCCAAAATGTTATTTTTTGATGTAGGATGTATTTTTTTTGTAGCAGAGCATTAAAATGATGCGATTCTTTCTAGAAAAAGAAAAATGATAAAAACAATAACCTAAATTTTGAATTAAAACTTTTTATGTGAAATAAATTCAGAACAATTTTTTTTTGAACGAATACTCAGACACGGGTAAAAATATTTTAAGCTCTTTTCTATACAAAAAATTTTGGATAGTGTGTTGTTTTCTAATTTCCATATTCGCAATGTATTCCTTGTTAAGTTGTTCGTGTTAAGTATATCAACTTTTAGAGTAAACGGTTAAATATTCATTTCTAATGTCTATTTTTATAATTATTTTAAATAAAGATATTTCTTATTATTATGGTTATTTTTATTAATATTAACTTTCCCAAACAATGCCATCATTTATTATTAATTCTACTTGTGCATATCATCTTCAAAGTAAGTACTCGGAGCCAAAATATTATTTTAATTTTCAAATAATTTAAAATTAGAATATTTTTCATTTGCTTGTAAAATAAGTAACATGCTGTTTCCATGTAAAATTTTGATCTAAATGAATTCCTACGTACTTTAAAGAAGTTTTAAATTTTGATCAAAATAATCAATCTATCTAAACTGCTGGACAATTGCTTTCGAACAAGAAAAATTTCGCCTAAATTTAACAGTTAATATTTTCTGAACCAGATATGATATCGACTTACGGTTTTGAATGGTTGATAGATTCATCCCTTGGGAAACAGTTGTCAATGTTGGATTTTCTTTAACTATCAGAAAATTTTATATACGGGGTGTTAAAGAAGACGATGATTTTTACTCCAATTTTAATGGCGTGTAACTTTCACAATAATATTTTTAAATTGTATCACTCTACGTCAATTGAATCACTGGTTCATAGAAAAGAAAGTAATTTGTCAAAATTTTGATATCTGCTATATTTTAAGAAATACCGATTTTTTTAGAAAACCTTGCTTTATTTCAACTTATTATTATTACTTAATATTGTTTTTTTAGTGATAATCTCGATTCAAATTAATACAGGACGGGTTTGGTTTGACGGCAGCTAGTGATATTTAATATCAAAGTCCCTTTCAATGTAAATTTAATTTTAGGAATAGTGTTAGAAAGTTAGAAATTAATAAATAAATTTTTTCCACAAATTAAATTAAAAAAATTATCATTGTTAAAATTTTGTAAACACGCTTTATCATATACCTGTAGTGCGATATAAAAAACTAAAAAATAAGAAAAAATTTACCTAATCTAGGGGCAAGTACTTTCCAATATAAAACAATCGTGAAAAATTGTGAGATACTCATAAACCATAAACATATAGTATAGTTTATAAGTACGCCACTGTACATCATAACATTTAGGTACAACTATTGTTACTGAACATAATCAAGCTTTTCATAAGGTATAAGAATCACTTGCAAAGTTTGCACGATACAACGCACAGTGGGATCAAGCTACCATTAAGTTGAAATAAAGCAAGGTTTGCCAAAAAAATCGGTATTTCTTAAAATATAGCAGATATCAAAAATTTGACAAATTACTTTCTTTGCTATGAACCAGTGATTCAATTGACGTAGAGGAATACAATTTAAAAATATTATTCTGAAAGTTACACGCCATTAAAATTGGAGCAAAAATCATCGTCTTCTTTAACACCCTGTATATAAAATTTTTTGACAGTAAAAGAAAATCCAACATTGACACTTGTTACCCAAGGGATGAATATATCAACCATTCAAAACCGTAGGTCGATATCGCATCTGATTCAGAAAATATTAACTGTTAAATTTAGGCGAAATTTTTCTTGCTCGAAAGCAATTGTCCAGCAGTTTATATAAAATGTATGTTTCAAGATTTAAATCACAGTAGAAATTCTAGGGCTAATATGATTTGAAATAAATTTATTGAAAATTTCATATAAAATTGCCTTTTAATAACGTAAACTACGCTTTGCCGTATAATTTGGCGCGTTCAATTCAAAAATTCCCCTCTCTCTGACGTCACGATCCACTGCGCATCCTGTTGATATCAAACCTTGTATAGTTGTATCATGGGCCAAACCTGGCCTAAGTGCATCCGGCGCACGGACGGGCCCTCGGAAAAAAAATGGAATGAAATAAATCATAACTTGCTTACATTACCCCATATACGGCTGGTTATACCTGTTTCTTTGAACTTGCCGTCTCTGTTTCTCCTCTTTGGCTGCGGCTTTCATTTGCTGAAGTTCCATTGAATCAGGTTTTCGTCTTCGCATAAACAAATCATGGTTTCCCATACACAGATCTAATATCTACAAAATAAATAAGAAAATAAAATAAAGGATGTGTTACACTTAAACCAACAATGTACTTGTTCCTACATATCCACAATAATGACTTTGGATATGTAGGACGAAGAAAATAGTTGGGAGTTTCTAGAATACTATCGCGGTACAGCGGTACCGGTGGCCAGCGAGCGGTACATCGCGTTCCTTTTTTTTGCTATTCACACCGGTGCGGTGCGATTTCTCAGTGGCGGGTCGCGGTCTTAAAAAATGGTGAAGAGCTAGGTATAGTGCGGGTACTTAAACAAACATTGACTAAAAACCCGTGTAACAAAACGTCTCTCTTATCCTCATCTGTCCAACGACTGAATAGAGTTTTCAACAAATCACAAACACATTTAATAACGGCAGGTCCGGGGAGCTGGGCTTGGGGGCTGGAGTTCCACAGGGTTCTGTGTTGGGTTCGATACTTTTTCTCATATATATTAATGACCTACCCAATCTTCCAATTGCAGGCAAGTTTACTATCTTCGCTGACGATACCACTATTCTTTGGCACAACACGGATACCGATCGACTCCAGTTAATGGTTAGTGGTGATCTGGGTTTGATAAAGCAGTGGTGTGACTTAAATTTACTGTCATTTAACATCTCTAAGACTAACATCTTGAATTTTAAGTGTAACATAGGAAATAATTATTTGGAAAACGAAGTGGTCTCTATGCCTAATGTAAATAAAGTTCTGGGTTTGTCTATAGATAGGAGCCTTCGATTTGAGGACCATATCATGGGATTGTGTCAGAGAATTTCCTCGGGTTGCTACGCTCTTAGGGTTGTATCAAATAATTTGGGCTTTTCCATGGCTATGCATTGATTGAGTCCCATCTTCGCTATGGCATCAGCTTTTGGGGATCTTGTTCGCAGCATTTGTTTCAATCAGTTTTCGTGCTGCAGAAGCGAGCAGTGAGATATGTCTGTGGGGCTGGATGTCGTGATTTATGTCGTTCTCTATTTTTGAGATATTCAATCCTAACTCTATGTTGCATTTTTGTTTTGGAAATTGCATGTTTAATGAATAAAAAGTATAGGAGTGAATTGTTTATCCCTAATCATTATAACACGCGTCAAGCATTTTTACTTGCCTTACCTATTCCTCGTTCGGATCAGATTAAAAAATCTTTAATATATGGAGGCAAGAAGATTTTTAATCATTTACCACTCAATTTGAGAAGCCTGCAAAGCTACAGACGATTTCGAAGGCTAACAAAAAATTTTTTAACCGAAAAAGCATATTACACTCTTCAGGAATTTTATGATGATGTATAGATTTGCTTTGTATCCTGTTGTCTTTTATTTCTATACATGTACTTTTATTGTCTATTATTATTATTTTAATATTAAGTGTATAGGCATGCCTAGGGATGTACTATAAAGTTACTCATTTTATTTTTGACCTTTGTTAACAAGAATTTTATTATTCTTTAAACAATAAAGGCTTTTTTGACTTTGACTAAGTAGGTATGTACACTACTCAATTAACTGAAAAATTAAAACAAAACTTTTTAATCACACAATAAATCACGTAAAAACGATATCTATAACCGTAAGTTTGGCGAAGCCTCAAAATAAATACCTTAAGGTTAGGCGAACCAATGCTAAAACAATGGTGCATACGACTGATGTATTTCTAAATTGCCCTTCATCATAATGCAAATTGTTACATGCTGTTTGCGTGACTAACGTCACGTAACCATAGCAAAGGTGAATATCAAAGCCATGTTGGGCGTTGGGTATTCACTTGCTTTGAGCGGGAACGGACACGGTCGGCTGGGCGCGCCAAAATGCACGGGTGTTAATAATTATGGTCCATCGGAGTTAACCGTGGCCCTATTATGCATTGCTACATTCGGATTAAATTAATATTATTAATTCGAACATAATTATTTTTTATGGGCTAAAATGGTAGCTGTATTGGTACATTAATATTTAATATTGTCAAAAAACTTTCCTTCTGGTTTTATTTATTTATTTTTTGGTGAAGAGCCCCTTCACCTACTTCACCTGACGAGCCGCCACAGCGATTTCTATTAGATAATTCTAAATATGTGATTCAAATGGCGGTTGATGGCAAAAAGCATTGATTTACCCGTTAAATTTCACCAGTTATGTCATTTTTATGGTCACGTGTACCAATTCCAAAGCAGTATTTGCCATCAGCCGCCATTTTTGATACTTCATTGGATTGCCTAATTAAGGAAACTAAACATGTGATTTTAATTTTTTCCTACGACCATGAAAATGAAAAAAAAAACAGGTGAATTTGGCTAGAAAGCGCTGTATATCACAAACGCGTTGAAAAAAAATATTTCAACACTAGTGTTGAAATATCTAGGCACACTATTTAATTTAAACATATGGTGCCAATTTGACAGACCACCCATTTATTAAAAATAACAAATTTTAGATAGCAGTAATTGTAAAGTGTTCAACTTATTTATCATGTATTTGTCGAGTGATTTAGAATTAGAGTGTGAAAATACGCCATCTGAAATTATAAAATATGTTAATTACCAGAAAAAACAAATCGCGCTGAAGAGTGTATTAAACAACAAACCTTTATCGGTAGCGATAGCGTAGAGAATATGAACACCATTGCAGTAAGACTCCAAAGACACATAAACGAAATAGTCAAATGGATGACCAAATGGAAAATCACCCTAAACCCACAAAAAACACAGGCCATTATATTCACCAAATCGAGGAAACCGCTACCCAGGCAAATCATATTAAATAACACCCAACTGACATGGTCCAGAAAAGCCAAATCTGGAAGGAACACCTGGCCCAAACATTAACCAAAGCAAACAGGCTCCTACACCAGTACTATCCACTAATACATAGAAATAGCAAGCTAAACACCCGCAACAAAGTTACCATCTATAAACTATGCATAAGACCAGCACTACTCTATGCCGCCCCATCATGGTCAACACTCTGCATGACGGGGAAAAGCAAAATACAAACATATCAAAACAAATTGCTACGAATAATAACTAACGCACCATGGTTCGTACGTAATACCACATTACACAGAGACCTTAAAATGGAAACGATCCAAGACTACATCACGAACACCAGCAACAATTACTTCAACACAGCAGAACAAAGCCAGAACCCGCTTATCCGCCATTCCCACCAACCACAACACCAGGCAGGTCCATACAGGCTACCACGACAATGAGGGACCCAGGTTCAAACCCCTCACACAACACGAACATAATGTACTAGTTTTAAGCTAATGTTTTGTCAATAATTAAGAGAAGTTATAGGCCTAGCCTCGCTTAAAATTTTAATCAATGAAGATCCTAGTCCAATTTGACAGACAACCCCTATTTATTAAAAATAATTTTTTTTAGAAAGCAGTAATTGTAAAGTGTTATTTATCATGTATTTGTAGAGTGATTCAATTAGAATGTGAAAATACGCCATCTGAAATTATAAAAAATGCTAATAATATACTGGAAAATCTATTATCAGAAAAAACAAATCGCGCTGAAGAGAGTGTATTAAACAACAAATCTTTATCGGTAGCGAAAGCGTAGAGAATAGAGCTCTAGCCTACAGATCGCAAGATCACAGGTTCAAATCCCATCAGGAGTATTTGACTTTTTTTCTATAAAAACATTAATTAATTGATAGAATTATTTTTAATTAAAATATTCCTGGTTGGGTGGATTTTTAAATTTATGTTTAATGCATCTTTTCATTCTGGTTAATCTAGAAGTCAATCTAGGATTAGTTCTTCCTATGATATATAAAATATAAAAAATTAAATTAAACTACCAATAAAGGAAAGCCTATTGACAAACTATGAAACCAGATATTAAGTGGAACATAATCCTAAGTATTCTAATTTCAACACTAGTGTTGAAATATTTTTTTCGCAAATTAAAGGCTTTTTTAATAATTCTTTGTGGTCGTAGGAAAAATAGTGTACATTATTCTTGTGAAAGTTATATTCTAAAACTTGAAAAATTTCCTCGTTTGAAAAGCATCAGTTTCATCACTTGTTATGTAATATACATTTTCATTCATAAAGTATTTCTTTTTACTTACCAATTTATTCATTCTAACTTTTTGACTAAAAAATACAAAATTGGGAGAGTTCTTATCTACAGGTTTAATAATAAACTTTTTGTCGTCAAAACTGATATGTCTTATTTCACTCCACGTGAATGTAGTTTTTGGTTGTAGCTTGTTTTCTTTTTCGTATATGTTCAGTCCTAGCGCGGTAACGCCCAGCCATAGTTCAGTCTCTTTTTTGTTCTACAAAAATAAAACTATGATTTATTAATGCCCTTAAAATTCAAGTATGTACCAGCGTTTTCTTCTCAGTTCTCTATTCCTTTTATACGTATAAGACTCTGTATTTTTATTTTTCTTAGAATACTCTCACTCACTCATTACTATGCCCTACCATTATGGGAAAGTAGTTGACACCATACATATCCAGATCCTGAGCAATTTTAAGGTATTCCATTTCAGCTTCATCACGTGACATACCTAAAAATATGTTAAAATATCCTTCAGCACTTTTATAATATAAAACGGATATAGAAAAATAAATGGCAAATCTTCCTTAAATGGGGAAAAATGAAGATGAGTTCATCACAGACCAAATTATTAGATTTCTAAAAAAAATGAATTATTTTGGAACCATTTACCATAGCGAACGTCAAAAGTTAATATTATTACATAATAGCCATTTTTAATATTTTTATCGTATCATTGAAGATTAAGTCATTTTTATATGATATCTTTATTAATAATTATTAACATCATAAACGTACTAAAACCTACACAACACCTTAGTTACTCATAATACATTAGTTACCATAATTTAATACGTTAGTTACGAAAGCATAATACGTTAGATACCAAATAATATTAGAACTATTTTTCATGAACATGTAAAACAATATTTTGACAGTTTTCAAATTTGATGGATACACCTTTGTCTTTAACGTCCACGATCTTAGGTATGCCCTCTGAAGACTGATTAATGACCGAGCAAGCACTCCTTTCGATTTCGTGCGGTTTCCCAGTGCTTAATCCACTGCCGGAAACATCGCCGATTTGAATCCAACATTTTTCTTCTTGATGAAACGTATTAAGGCGCCGTATTTGTCGATTTCCACTCTTTCCTTCAGTTCTAAAGTCGCTCGTAACATGGAATATTTCGGCCATAAGATGAAGCAGAGTATTCCTCAGAGAGTTTTGCGAAATACACCAGCAATACCGTTTCTTCTGCACCTTGAACATGTACTTTGTTTGGCCACTCACAAAACTGCCGATATTCTTTTTCATAATGGATTTTAGATTTGTCCGGAAGCAAGTTCAACCTTATAATGTTGGCTGCAGCTAATATATCGTCAGGAATATCAAAATCTTGCATGATTTTAATTATGACTTTTTGAAATGCCAAAATGAAATGACATAAAACCTTGTTTTTATTTTCGCATCGCCGTTGTCAATGATACGATAAAGCTTTGAATACAACTCGATTATTAGCGATTTAACACCGTCTCGGACATTGCGGGTGACTCGGCTGTTGCCTCGTCACCAAGTAATGTCCTCGACTATTATAAATCGCATAATAATCTCGTTATATTAATAGCTATAAAACAAATTTACTGCAATTTTATTTATCTTTCGGCGTCAATATTATTGCGCAAGCAGGCAACCAACCGCACTTCAGCAGACCAATATATCAAATTGGCTATGGTTTAAATAAAAGACAATGTTTATTTTTATTAATAAATATGTCCCTTTTTGTTATTCTGCAAAAGGCCAAATGTGAGAAAGACATACTGAAATTACTGTACAACGCTTTATCACAAATTCCTTAACCAAAACTAAGGCGATCTAGGCCAACTTACCTATATGCAATGTTGCTTCGTTTTGACGCTACAGGACGCTAAAGTTTTCAAAGTAAGTAAGTTTTTTTGGAATAATTTTTAAACACCTTTATCGATTTCCACCAATTTTGGGACTAAGAGTGACCATTATTAATAGCGTGTTTTGACGTATACGCCATCTTTTTTTAATACCTGCAAATTTTAAAATGGCGTATGATTGGTAAATAAAAGTTTGTCTTTTAGTTACCCCAGTTATGTGTTCGGTAATTCATAGAACTGCTGCGTTGCAGAATGCTGACCTAAGCACGGTTCCCACGAGAACCGAACAGTGCATTCTACTTGGCTTTCAACATTCAGATTTGACATAGACTTTATCAAGTAAACATACATGTTTTATTGTACTCTATTTTTCAATTTTTACGATTGTAAAATAAAATAAAAAAGTAAAATTTTTTAAAAACGCGTTTCCATAAACGCGAAACATAAAGTGGCGCAGTCTTTTGTGTAGGATTTGAAAGGGACTTTCATCGTGAAAAACCCGTCGGTTTCAACCGTTTATTCAAAAAATCGAACCTTTTGCATCGTGCAGAATTTTGACTTTCAGTGTAGTGCGTAAAGGTGGTAGAGAAAGTGCAGCATCGTGTTGGACCATACCAGTTGGATTAAAAGAATGAAAATTACTTCATTTATGTAAGTTGCTTTCCATTTTTCCTGTCTATGTCATTCTCCTCGTCTCATTCTAGTTCCACAGAGGAAAATAGTAGTAACGAGTTAGATTTAAACGACTTCATCAGTACTGAAACTGATTTTAATTTAGATAGGTTATTTTCGAATCTTTCTTTAAACAAAGTAGAAGAGAACCCAAGTAATATTAAAACAAAAATGGCAACACCAAAATTTGACAGTAAACTTTTAGAAATTGTTCCCAAATTTGACGGGAACCCACTAGAATTATCTTCCTTTTTGGATACTGCCAATACTTTAATTAAAACTTACTGGGACGCAACACCTGAAAATAGGAACTCTGTTCAAAACGTCACACTTATTTACGGTATTTATGCAAAATTGATAGGCAAAGCTAGGGAAGTTTATAGCATTTGTATTGCGAAAGACTGGGCGAGCGTAACAAGCGCCCTAATTTCTCACTTTGGTGATCAACGAGACGAAAACGGTTTATTGTTTGATTTAGACCAATTGAGACAAGGAAATAATGAACCTTCTTTACAATTTTATACTAGAATAATGTCGAATCTAAGTGCTCTGCATAACTACGTAGACACACATGAAAATAACGCAGATATTAACTTAACTTTAAATGCATTTATTGAATCAAAAAAAATATATAATACATTTTTGTAAAGATTCATCCTCTCAATTATTATTATTAAATTATTACTGGTGTAAAGAAAGAATTTTACAATAAACATGCCTTAAAAATATTTTTAGCGGGATTAAAAGATCCCTTAGGTTCGACTATTCGTGCTATGCGACCTAATTCTTTAGCAGTTGCCAGACAGTTCATTATATCAGAAAATAATATCCGTCATTTACAAAAACCACAAGTCGAATTTCAAAAAAATAAACCAGTACAAAAATTTAATAACAACCAACCTAATACTTTTTACAATAATAACAATCAACCGCATAATTTTTATAATAATAATAATTTTCAACCTAATTTCCCCCAACAATCTTATTCTAACCCTACTTTTCCACGCGGCCCCATTAATATTCAACCTAGGCCCATATTCAATCAAAGATTTCCAACGAATAGACAAGTCTTTGGGCCCCCTAAAAATCCAACAAATGTTTGGAAACATAACCCCCAAACTCAATATCAACCAAGACCAACCCCTATGAGCGGAATTTCACACGGGACTTTCCCAAAATCTAGAACCATGATGCAACAACAACCTGCCCGATACACTAGACCAAACCTTGTTTTCGAAGAACTCTATAACATGGAACAACCCTCTTTCTTTGACCCGAACACCCCCGGTCCTTCCTACCAAAATTATAGTTCCTATGAACCCGATTATTTTTATCCCAGTTATGACAACCAAAACTATGTAAACGTACCTAACCAACAATACGAAAACCGCGAAAATTTCGAGGAACAAAACAATAAATACGCCCCTGAACAAAACGACGAGTCCGAGCAAAATTTTCAGGAAATTACATCTCACGAACCAATCATATAGAAATTCATTCAATTTATGACCGCAAAGACTTACCATATATAAAAATATTAAATCCACCTATAAAATTACTAATCGATACCGGTGCGACAAAATCATTTTTAAACCCAGAAATTGCCGAAAAATATTTTTCAGATTGTATTAAAAAGGAACCATTCACTATATCATCAATATTTCAAACTACTAGCAGGGATTTATGTGCCGAAATACCAGCGTTTCAAGAATTTAACTCTGAAAAAAATATAAAATTTTATTTATTTAAATTCCACCATTTTTTCGATGGCCTTATTGGTTATGAGACTTTAAAAAACCTAAATGTTCAGTTAGACCTGCAAAACTCTGTTTTAAAAACACCCTCAGCTAAATTACCCTTAACTCATTACGAATCAAAAAACAAACTTTTATTTTTCGCACGTATTGAACCATACAGCATAGAAACCTTAAAAATACCCGTCACCGTAGCAGATGGTGACGTCACTATTATCGAAACCAGACTATTTAATTGCGTTATTCGCGAATGTTTGACAACATCCACAAACGGATATGCTCCGGTTGATATTCAAAACCGCACCGAAAATGTACAAGAAATTTATCTCTATTCTCCGATACCAGTCAAATCTTTCGCCGAAAATGAATACGAAATATTTCACGTTACCGTAGAACATAACAAAATTTCGGGAAAAATCGATGTATCCGAATTAATAAGAACGCAACACATGAACGCCGAAGAGAAATATCACATTGAAAAATTATGCATAGAATTTTCTGATATTTTTCATCGCGAAAATTCGCCCTTGACATTTACAAATCAAGTCAAACACCGCATAAAAACAACGGACGAAACGCCGGTATATACGAAATCGTATCGATATCCATTCATCCACAAGCCAGAAGTCGAAAAACAAATAAACGACATGTTAAATCAGGGAATTATAAGACCAAGTGACTCACCCTGGTCATCCCCAATTTGGATTGTGCCGAAAAAATCCGACGCATCCGGGAAAAAGAAATGGCGCATAGTTGTGGACTACCGAAAAATAAACGATAAAACTATCGATGATCGATACCCACTTCCAAATATAACGGACATTCTCGACAAACTTGGCCGTTGTCAATACTTCTCGACTTTAGATTTAGCCAGCGGCTTTCATCAGTTAGAAATGCATCACGACGACATCAAAAAGACCGCGTTTAATGTCGAGAACGGGCATTACGAGTATCTGCGCATGCCCTTTGGGCTCAAGAACGCCCCCGCAACATTTCAACGCGTCATGGATAACGTGCTTAAACAACTAATAAATAAAATATGTTTTGTCTACATGGACGACATAATTGTCTTCTCAACCTCTCTTCAAGAGCACATAGTTAACCTAAAAGCTGTTTTCCAAAAACTGCGTGAAAGCAATCTAAAAATTCAACTCGACAAGTCAGAGTTTTTGCGCAAAGAAGTCGCGTTTCTTGGCCATATTATAACACCTGAAGGTATAAAACCAAATCCGGACAAAATAAATGCAATCTCAAACTATCCCATTCCAAAAACAACAAAAGAAATTAAAGGTTTTTTAGGGCTTTTGGGATACTATAGAAAATTCATAAAAAACTTTGCAAATATTACGAAGCCATTTACCAATTGTTTAAAAAAGGGCTCCACAATTAATATTGAAGACCCAATATATATAAAAACATTTGAAGATTGCAAAGCACTTTTAATTAATGACCCGATTTTAGAATATCCGGACTTCTCTAAAGATTTTAATCTGACTACCGACGCAAGTAACGTCGCCGTCGGCGCCGTCTTATCACAAGGAATAATAGGAAAAGACAAACCTATCGCGTACGCGTCGCGCACTCTTAACAACGCGGAACAAAACTACTCGACTATAGAAAAAGAATTACTGGCCATTGTATGGGCAACTAAATATTTTAGGCCCTACTTGTTTGGCAGAAAATTTAAAATTATCACGGACCACAAGCCTCTTCAATGGTTGATGTCTCTAAAAGAACCAAATTCCCGTTTAGTTCGGTGGAGATTAAAGCTCGAAGAGTTCGACTACGAGATAATATATAAAAAAGGAAAGAAAAATACAAACGCGGACGCGCTTTCTAGGGTAGAAATATACCCTACCGAAACGGACCTTCCGCCTGTCTTACAATACATGAATGAATTTAACGAAAACCCTGTCTTAGACACACAACCCTCTACGAGTAAGGAAACCACGGATCCTGTGTTAAACCCACAACCCTCGACAAGCCGTGAAACCGATAATCAATCGATAATAGTACAAGCTGACCCGGACGAAAATACCGACAACGAGACAGTGCACACTAGTGCCGAAAATCCCATATTAACCATTAATATTACTGAAAAACCTATAAATTATTTTCTTTGCCAAATCATAATAAAAAAGGTTGACCAAAATCCACGCATTGAGATGAAAAGAATTTTTGGCAACCCGATCAATCGTACGCGGTGGCATCTCTACGTGACAAACGAAACGTTTCGCGAACAAACAATACAATTTTTAAAAGAATATGCCGAACCAAAAAGGCAATATGTGTTTTACTTCGAAAACGATGACGATCAAAATTTTTATAAAGAAATGTGTAAGTTTATCCCGGAAACTTTTAAAAATTCTACATATAGACTTCTTAAATCCAACACCCTCTTACATGACGTCACACGCGAAAACACGCAGCAGAGCCTCGTAAAAACGCAACACGAAGGTATTACGAACCATCGCGGCATCCACGAAACGATCGACGAATTAAGGACTAAATATTACTGGCCTAAGTTGAGCGATGACGTCAGAAAATTTATTAATAATTGTCATATCTGTCAACAAGTAAAATATGACCGCCATCCGCCATTAATTAGATTACAATTAACGCCTACTCCAAAAAAACCATTTGAAACGATTCACATAGACACATTTAAATTTGGCAACACCGTAACCCTCACAATATGCGATAGTTTTTCTCGATTTGGCCAAGCCTACGTATTACCTAGTCTGTCGGCATTACACGTATACCAATCACTATTACAGTTTATTTCTTCATACAAGATACCCGAAAACATAATTTCTGATAATGGAATTGAATTTTCCCAAAATTTATTAAAAGATTTTGCAAAACTATACAAAATCAACTGGCATTATACACTACCATTAAACCCCAATAGTAATGCTATTGTAGAACGATTTCATTCTACAATACTAGAACACATGCGTACATTATCTATTACAAAACCCAACTTAAACCCTTTCGAAAAAATCACGTACGCAGTCTTAGGCTACAATAATTCTATTCATTCGGCAACTAAACGAAAACCGATTGACTTACTATTAGGACATTTGGAACTTAAAGACCCGATCGATATCGATAATCAAGCGGAACCAATTAGTCACCAAATAAACGAACACAAAGAAATTATGGTTGACCTATACAAAAAGATACACGAGAATACATCTAAACAAAAATCTAATATCATATCAAAATTAAATGAAAAACGCGATGACCCACCAGACGTCGAGCCAGGTACTATTGCGTATAGAAAACTGACAGACAGACAGTCAAAAACAAAACCGCCTTATCGACCCGAACATGTAGTAAGAAGTAACAATCTTACCGTTACAACCCCTCTTAATACTTACCACAAACAAGTATTTAAAAACCCCCGAAAATTTATAGACAAATCGTTGTTACAGGCTGATGACCTTTCTGGTTCAAACCTCGATGACACAGAAAATCCAGATACGACCCCTCCAGTCCAACCCGGGAATCCTACCCTTTAAACTGGGATCTGCTAAAATAAAAATCGCCTCTCATACTTTTCTACATTATATTCAACTTCAACCTCTCCAAAACCAAATCAAGTCCATAACAAATCAATACAATAACTTAGAAGGACTATTTAATAAGTCCGCTACCATTCATACAGATCCCCTGTATAGTGCATACAAACATTTAGAATACGAAGTAACAGTTGTTAACAGAAAACTACAATCATTATTTCCAGATAAAAGAAATAAACGGGGCCTTATAAACCCATTAGGCTCTCTAGTAAAATATATTTCTGGTAATTTAGATCAGGAAGATGCTAGAGAAATTAATGACAGTTTGTCAGAGCTGGAATCTAACCAAAATAAAATAGTAAAGAAGGTAAACAAACAAATGTCTCTAACATCAAATTTAATGCAAAACATTAACGAAACTATGACGAGCGTAACTCGTAATCAAAAATTAATCGAATCAAAAATTGAGGAAATACGGAAAGACCTAAACGACCTTGCTTTTAGTTACACCCATTATATAGAAATACGAGAAATATTAGATGAAATCAAATTAAACTTAGACTCGTTGCTAAACTTTCTTTCAGAAATAGAAAATGCTATAAGTTTCGCAAGTCTTAAGACACTACACCACAGCATCGTCTCTCCCACAGACCTCAAAGAAATCGTAAATAACCTATATAAAATTCATAGTCATTCGCAAATATTATTTAATGATAATAACTACCTAAAATATTATAGCATAGTAGAAACAAATGTTTTCTATATTAAAGACAAAATTATTTTTTCACTCGATTTTCCTCTGGTACATCCCGATACCTTCGATCACTATCATTTGTATTCCATTCCAAACCAAAACCAATCAATAATAATTCCACCATCCACATACCTTGTTATAAGCAACAATGACTACCAATACCAAGAAGACGAGTGCATCGACCTAAGACCAAATTTTCTCTGCATGAAGAACCACCTCTTACCACTACAGGACAACCTAGACTGTGTAACATCTTTACTTTCCAATGGACCCAAAATAGAGAAATGTCAACAAGTTCCTGTCCATGTCGGTGAAGAAATCATCGAAGAAATCAATGATGCTCACTACATTGGTATCTTTCCCAAAACCAAGAAGCTTCAAGCTGAATGCACCGAAAATGACGTCGCCCTACTACAAGGGACCTACCTTTTTGTTGTTCCGCCAAATTGCGCAATAAAAGACACAAAGTTTATTTACAAAAATGAAAAAGGTATTATTTCCGGCCACCCAGTCACACTACAAGATATCAAAGAGCTCCATATCCCCACCTTGGAAGTACATAAACTTAAACTAGAAAAGGTATCATTGGATAAACTCCACGAAGTTCAGCTCCAGCAGCTACAAGAGGAGCCACTGGAAGAACTCCATCTCCATTCAAGCTATTCCACTTGGTCTCTGGCCTGCGTCGTAACGCTAGTCTCATGTATCACTATATACTTCCTGATTACACGAAAAGAAAAAATCTACAAATTATTACGCAAGAAGAAGCCTACAGCAGCCAAAAGAAATCCAGTTGAAGCACCGTTTATAGCAACTCAGATGGTTCCACCCTCGAGTTCCTTTTAGGGATGGAGGAGTTATGTGTTCGGTAATTCATAGAACTGCTGCGTTGCAGAATGCTGACCTAAGCACGGTTCCCACGAGAACCGAACAGTGCATTCTACTTGGCTTTCAACATTCAGATTTGACATAGACTTTATCAAGTAAACATACATGTTTTATTGTACTCTATTTTTCAATTTTTACGATTGTAAAATAAAATAAAAAAGTAAAATTTTTTAAAAACGCGTTTCCATAAACGCGAAACATAAAGCCCCCCGTATAAATGACATAAATTATTTCTCTGACACTAGCTGACTTCATGTTCAAACTTTTAACCTCCTGTAAAATTTTAGCCAGACATGCAGTTTCTCCACAAAATGTTCACCGTGTTCCTGAATACATAAATTAATTCTTTTCAAAAAATTAAACTGAACTTTGGTCATCGTGTCGGGCTTGTTTTTAAAATAATCTGCAGCATTGATAATTCCTTGCAATAGCTCATCTTCCTCAGCGATGGGGGAAACATACCTACACTTTTTATTTAAGAGCACCCCACAGAAAATAGTCCAGAGGCGTTAGATATGGGGATCTTGGTGGTCAATTTACGGGTACATCGTTACCTCTACCGATCTACCTATTAGAATATCTTTTATTTAAAAATCTTCGTACTTTGATACTAAAATGGGGTGGCGCCCCGCCGTGCAAAAACCCCAGATCTAACGCCTCTGGCTTATTTTCTGTGGGCGCGCTTAAATCAAGTATGCTTCCCCCATCGCTACGGAAGAAAGTGATTGCAAAGAATTAATAATGATGCAGATTATTTCAAAAACAAGCCAGACACGATGCCCAAAGTACAATGTAATTTTTTTGAAAAGAATTAATTTATGTATTCAGGAACACTGTGAACATTTCGAACAATTATAAAAATTAAATTCGTTCGTAGTTATTTAGAATTAAAAAATGTTTCATGTTTTCTCGTTCCTAATAAACAGCAATGCTGAATTACAAGGTACCGTAAATAATTTTTTTGTTGAGAAACTGCGTGTCTGGCTAAAATTTTACAAAAGACAAAATAGTTTCAACATGAAGTCAGCTAGTGTCGGAAAAATAATTAAAGTCATTTATACGAAGAGTAATAAAAAAACAATTTTTGTTTACCAATCACAGGCCATTTTTAAATTTGCATGTATTAAAAAAAGATGGCTCAAACGTAAAATCACGCTATTAATAGTGGTCATTCTTAGTCCCAAAATTAGTGGAAATCGATAGAGGCGTTTAGAAATTATTCCAGAAAAACGATATTCATTTGAAAACATTAGCGGCAAAACGAAATAACATTGTAGATAGGTAAGTTTACCTAGATCGCCTTTTTGTTTAAAGAATTTGTGGTGAAGCGTTGTACAGTCATTTCAAGGACACCCTGTATATTCAAAGTGATTTTGTGTAAATATAGGAAAAGACCCAAATATTTGATCGAAGAGAATAAGGCTAATATCGCCTTAACCAGAACTCAGGATCCAGTAAAACAAACTGTCATCCTCCCAGGTGTCGAATAAATCACCGACATCACCGGGCTAAGGAGTCTGGAGGACCAATTATGATATTGGACATCGTACGCGTCACATTGCCAAGCAAAGCCACAGATGAGTCGCCCGAGAACGGCGCAAACGTCTGATCAACAACTATTATATTAACTGACAGTCATGACATGACACAGGCACTTTAACCAACGTCCACCTCAAGGCGTGAAAAACCTTATACGAGGCAGACCACCTCATCGGAGAGAATACCTCCAACCAACACCTGTATTGTCAATGTCAAGAGCGTCTGGGGTTTCCACGCTGTGGATCCCTTCGTCTATTCCTCAGTGCACCGCGGCCTAACAACCGGGTCGGACCATCCGAATATGATCAACTATTGAAGAAAAGAAGAGAGTCGGGTTTGTATTACGTGTAAAATTTTTTGATTTTACACGTAATACAAACACAATGTTTTAAAAACAATATTAAAATTGTAAAAAGACAACACGAAACAAAACATAAAACATATTTGATTTAAAAAGACATGTTGACAATGGTAAAGGTAACGAACAAGTCACTTGTTCGTTACCGGCGGTGGAGACCGGAATTCCTTCGACGATGATGGATAACGCAATAGCACACAGACGTCAGACGATTGACAGCCATAGGCGCAGACTTTTTGCAAGTCGCGGCCTCAGGTGTCGCGCGTCTCTGATGAGTCCCAGTAGGACGAAACGGCTGATCATGGACTATGGAAAGACAGTGAACGCTTCAGTGTTTGGGGAACGGTATACACCCATAACCCTCCGACCCGGTTGTTAGGCCGCAATGCACTGAGGAATAGACGAAGGGGTCCACAGCGTGGAAAACCCGGACGCTCTTGACATTGACAATACAGGTGTTGGTGGGAGGTATTCCTCCCATCTCCGATGAGGTGGTCTGCCTCGTATAAGGTTTTTCACGCCTTGAGGTGGACGTTGGTTAAAGTGCCTGTGTCATGTCATGACTGTCAGTTAATATCATAGTTGTTGATCAGACGTTTGCGCCGTTCTCGGGCGACTCATCTGTGGCTTTGCTTGGCAATGTGACGCGTACGATGTCCAATATCAAGACCCAAATATGTTACAGTTTAATTTACTCCATGGATTTGCCAACGAAATTAATTTTTCTTCAAATGTTTTCATCATCTTTCTCACAAGTTATAATACCTACCTAATTTAATTTTTTTAAAAATTTATTATGATGTTCTTTAGTTGGATCGTAAAAAACATACTGTGCGATATAAACGTCAAATCCACACTGTAGTACAAACTACTATTTTGCACGCTCGCACTAAAACAAACTTACCTCTATGATCAGCATACCAGACCCGTATCCTCTCCTCCCACATTTCCAGAGTCATCTGGTACTGATCTATTACTCGCTGGGGTAGAAGATCTTCACTGGCCAACATACCGGGTTTATAAGTATCTTCATCAAAATCACCAAACTGTAAAAAAATGCCATACATTTAAACAATTCGGCAAAGCAAAATAATTCTTACAGGATATCACAGACCAATGCCAATTCGCTGAGGCTTTCCGTAAATTTTTGTGAGTTGCCATTTGATTACCATTGCTACGAATTCGTAACGCTTCAAATACGCGTTAGTCTGTGTAAATTAAAACTCTTATAAATCTTTTTACTAAATTTTATAATCAATAATTTTTTTTACTAAATTTTAAAATCCATTTTTTACAATCAGAGAAATTTTAAATAAGCAACTTCTAATCCTGGTATACAGGGTGATTCACGTTGAGTGGCCTATTAGAAGATCTCGGAAACGAGTAAACTTATCTTTCTAAAAATTTGATAGCAGGCCTATTTGGCTTTGAGCTTTTAAAACATTAAATTTTGACGTTTTTATTACTTCCGGTTATACCGGAAGTTAATGTCAACTTTGCTATTTTAAATAAAACACCCTGTATATTTTAGCATTTTTAATTACCTTATTAAAATCTAAATAACTTTTGTTAATAATAATCTCAGATCAAAGTCAAACAAAAATCCCAGTCGAAGCCTTCTTTTCAAAAATAAACATTAACACAAACAGACATTTTAAGATTTTTTATTTAAATTGCTCATAATTCCAAAACGACTAAAAATGTGGATCGTAACATATTCGGCGTTTAGATAGGAAATTTAATTCTGTACGTTAGTAAGCTAAAAAATAGGGTGTTCCATTTGCAAAAATTGACTTATGTACATTTATTTAAATTGAAACATTGGCACAATTTTAAGAACTCCCTGTATAAAAAACGTGAAACTTAAGTAATTTAAACTAAAGATCTATGTATTACTTGAAAGTTTACAAAATTTTAAATGTTTACCTTTATTAGTTTCAGAGTTACTAAACTTTCCTTCTCGGAGCGTTTTTACACAAAAATATCCTTTTATAATTCATATCTCAAAAACGGTTAGAGACAGGAATAGATTATTAACAAAAGTTATTTAGATCTTAATAAGGTAATCAAAAATGATAAAATATACATGGTGTTCCATTTAAAATATCAAAGTTGACATTAACTTCCGGTATAACCGGAAGTAATGAAAACGTCAAAATATAATGTTTTATAAGCTCAAAGCCGATTAAGCCAGCTATCAAATTTTTAGAAAGATAAGTTTACTCGTTTCCGAGATCTTCTAATAGGCCACTCAACGTGAATCGCCCTGTATAATGGAATAGTTGATTCTTTGCTTAGATATAGCGTAGTTGTTTGGGGACTCAACCAAAATACACTAGCCAGTTTAAACATTGCACAAAATTATATTTTAAAAATAAACTTCAGAAAGAATAAGCGCTATCCTACTGCTTTGCTCTACTCAAAAGAGATATTTGATGTTCGTTCACTATATTGTCTATCTATCTGCATTTATGTTCACAATCTAATAAATTCAAAAACTTTATAAGCCATACGTACCAAACTAGGATTAATGTTAATAAAAACCTAGAAACACCTAATGCTTCTACCACAAAAAAATTTAGATCAATTTCCTATCTTGCACCGAAAATGTACAACTTATTACCATCGCAAATAAGACTTTTAAGTAATCCAAAAAAATTCAGTGAAGCATGCAGGGAACACCTCTATGTAAATCTGCATACATTTAAAAACATCTTTATTTAGATTGGGTGTTTTGGGAAGATTGGCCTGATTGCTGCTTATTTATGTTTTTTTTTTTTATGATAAAACACCTGCACTGTAGGAAAAATCCTTTAAGGCGCTCTGGGAGCGGTGCAAGTGCGAAAAAAGCGATTAACGTTGGTCTTGAAACGTTGAAGATTGTATTCATTGGGAAACACGACCTCAGGAAGATCATTCCACAAAGATGACGTTCTCCAAATGAAAGAATTCTTGAACAATGAAGTTCGAGGAGTACTAAGCTGAACAACATATGGATGAGCGGCAGTGGTTCGCCGTCAGTCGAACACCTGCCATGGAAATATCTGTAAAAGAGAGCCAAATCACCAACCTGTCTTCGATGCTCCAGGCTATCGAGGGTCTTGGTCAGCTCGGGGTCGCCGATCAGACGAACGGCTCTCCTTTGAATGGAATCCAGTAGCCGAAGGGTGTGCTTGGGTGCAGAGCTCCAGACATGAGAGCAATATTCTAATGATGGTCGAATCTGGGCTTTGTAGAGTGTCAAAAGTTGATGAGGTGTGTACAACCTTTTGGTGCGGAAAAGTAAACCAAGTTTCTGTGCAGCTGCCTTGGCAATTGCGGCAACGTGATCATGCCAAGACATATTACCTCTCAGATTGACTCCCAGCAAATTAATGAATGTATGAACTCTCTCTTATTCCTTTTTATGAACAATCTTTCTGTACTTTTATTTTAATCTTGATATTGTATCAAAAATTGTTTTTTTTGTATAATTAAAACCTACCAGTACTACCGTGCACATACAGGGTGCACTCTTTACATCAGGGATAAATGTATCACATCTACAAGAGATACTATATTTGATTGTGAAAGTTGTAACCAAATATGTAATATATTATTATTATTTCTTAAAAACCAAAAAGGGTGCTCATCAAAAAATACAGTAAAGTTTATATTGCACACAATGTGCAGTAGGGTTGGCCGAAAATGTTTATTATTTAATTTTTTGAAGGAGGTAGTAAAAAAAGTTGTCTTAGCGGTGCAGAAACTGAGCAGTATCAAAAAAAAACATTATCCACCTCCTCCCCCTCTAAAGGGATGGATTTTTGAAAACAACAAGACAGGCTATAGGTAGTTACCATGTTAAGCCGAGTACTCTCTATACCATAGAAAAAAAAACTGGACAAAATCCTTTTAGACTAAAGACAAACCGCTGTTTTTATTCATAAAATAAATTTAAATATATCAGCACCATATTATGAAAATGTCTTACCAAAATTTAATGGAGTTCATATTCACAACACAAGAGGAAAAAACAACTTTATTTTGGATCATACAATTTAAAATCTACTTAAAAATCAATATTTTTTAGAGGTATAACAGAATATAATAAATTAGGAAATGAAATTAAAACATCTATTTATAAAAAAAATTAAAAAACCAAATTTTACATAATATAAGTTTAATATGATAATAGTCTTTCTAGCGATTGTAATTTTATAATTATTGAAAAAGAAGAAAACTATAAATGTATTGAAATAGCTTAATGAGCTAATAAAAATTGATTATTATTATATTATATAGGACTACCCATAGACATAAAAGAAACAGAGACAGAATTGTTTACATATTATCGCAATCAGACCGATTTTTAACACAAAGCAATGATGATAAATTTCTGAGTGTTGCCCTAGATCTAACTCCTGTGTTTGAAAATAAAGGGTATACCTAATCATAGTATAATGAGTACATTTTTATGTGTACTTAAGTAATAATAATACACTAAATTATTAGTGTGCTTTTATCCATCAAAATACGCAATTTCTACTTTTAAAATTATTTAGTTTTCTAGTTACATAAAACTTAAGTGTATATTATGGAAAAAAAACCTTAGGCTGTACAAGCGTTTACTATTACTGGCGACGCGAATTTCGCCGAATTTTACTAGTTCATTCATTTTATGTGAAAAGACGATTTTACAGTGTTTCTGTGCGGGACCTGTCACGTTTTGAGATTTTTAGTGTTTTTTTTTTTGGCAAAAGAGCTGTTAAAGCTCTTTTTTTAGCAATTCTAAATGGTTCGCCAGTGCGTGGTTTGCAAAAAAGTTTACTATTCTACCGGATTGGTATTTCGGCGGTAAGTGAGATTACGTTTTTTTAGCTTAAGCAGTGGTGTGGTTTAATTATTATATATTTAAAGTAAATTACTGCAACAACAATTGCATTTTGTCTGAACTTTTTTTAAAAAAACGTAGATGACGGATTAAACAAAGAATAAAAACATTATTGTAAAATTGGTATAATTTTTATATCAGATGGTGGTGCGTTTAGGTATGCAACGTAGGAATATAAACACTTTTATGAAGAATTAAAAAATCAAAACTTCTTGGTAAAACAAATCAATAATTTGAAACTTTTGTTTGTTGTTGTAATAAACATATTTATCTTTTTACTTTTAGGTCTCTCCATGTTGTTTTTAAACCGTTGTTTGAAATTCCAGAGTGTCCCAATCTGTCTCAAGTCACTAATGAGCAAGATGTTGCTGGCCCCTCGAATGTTTTGTTTAAAACCAAACGAGATGAAATGAAGTCATTGTCAAAAGTTTCTTTATAATGATTGCTGAATAATCAGCCGGTTTATCAACATTTTGAAAAATTTGATATTATATCATATTATGTTGAAAGTGAAAAAACCGAAGAAATAAAAAAAATGATTTAAAATGTTATCTTTTTAGATTAAAATATACAGGGTGTTCCATTTAAAAAAGTGAGGTTAGGTCCGATAACTTTTTTACCTGACCCCGTATACTTATACTGAAACCGGCTGATTATTCAGCAATCATTATGAAGAAACTTTTGTATAAAATATTTTTCTGTATCTCTTTTAACTCCGAAAATATAGGGTATTTTTGAAATTTTCAAATTTTGATTTTACCATTTTAAGTTTGACCCAAAAACAGTACATGACACCTATATTACTTTTTCGATAGCACTAACAATAACGGAAATACCCTATAAAAGTGTCGAAAATGGGACACCCTGTACAGAAATTTTTGTTCTTATTCGAGAAATGGCGTAAATCAGGCTAATAGTTCCCAGGTTAGTGGTAGAAAAAATATTTTACAGTACATTATAAATATTTTTTAATTAATGGACTTTTATTTTTCCCTAATCCCTAAACAAGGCGCACGCCACTGGTAAAGGTAATCGGCTAAGGGGACGGCCACGTTACAGCGTTGCCATTTTTTATGCCATCCTTTTTCAACTTACTTAAAACTAAAAAACACAAATGATTGTAAACAAATTGTGTTTATGAATGGAATGTTTTGTCTCCTCTTTATATGTCTATGGGACTACCTATTTGCTTAATTCCGAGCCTAAAAGCGAAAACCGGTTCATTTTTGGAAAAAATTGATTCCAAACTAACCCAGAACTCATCACAGGGAGATGGTCACACATCCACATTGGTGTGGCACAAAACCTTATCCATTTGAACTCTTTCCCTAGTCTGAAGGACATTTATAAGATCCTCATCTCCTCATCAGTCATCCATCAATTACATTTTATTGACAAAGAAGTGCATTTATAAGTTTAGAGGTTAAACATAACTAGGCATTTGTGTGGGCATTATTAAGACTTGGGGTTCTCAATAAGGAACGAACGCACATTTTTTAATTGTATTAAAGAATCATTCATCATTGAGTAGTTTTATAAATAAATAATCTTTAGAAAAAAGTCAGTGTTGAGTTTTTATTAAATGTAGACGATATAAATTTAAAAAAATAGGGTGGGCCTTATTTGGTGCCTCTACCTTACTTACTTTAGCTTGTACAGCATAACTAGCCAATAATACTGAAGCTTCTGGAGGACAGTAAATATCCATTGACAAAATGGCTTGCTTCACTTGCAGGAAGAACAAGTGCTGAGTAACTTCCTGCACTAGCTCCTCTGCTACTTCCTCTGGGTAAAATTTAGCTAGGAACATGAATGAGGTCGTTTGATGATTTTTTTGTATACTTTGGTCTTGGACTGAAAAAGGATGTAGGGTTATTTGCTATTCACATAAATTGTCTCTGACAATCGTTAGTTTCTTAATAAACTACGAAAAGTTAACACAAAAAAAGGCAGACAAGGAAATTATATCACTTTTTTGAATTGAATGAGAATGATGAGAAATAAAGATTTTTTTCCTATAAATTTATTAATAGAGGACTGAAAATAGTTAGGAAAATGCCAAATTGTTATTTATTCTTATTAAGTAATTCTTAATATTTTTAATATTTCCAAAATTCTCTGAGGACAAAAATATATTACTAATTTGAATGAATTTATTTGAAGAATATAATTTAAACCTTTCTTTAATAGTAAATCTCAAACATATTACAAAAATAATATAATTTATATAGATATAAATTGGGACAACTTAAATAACAAAATGAAAATTTTTTTAAAAATAATAAAAAATTGATTTGATGAAAATTTATTAACAATTAATTTTGATAAAACTAATTATATTTCTTTTACTTTAAATCCAAATAACATACCACAAAATATGAATAGTATTAAAATAAATAATGACGATCAAATTTTGAAAGTTAATAAAGTAAAATATTTAGGAATAATCTTCGACAGTAAATTAAATTGGAATTTTCACATATAATATTTAATTAAAAAATTAAGAAGTTTACTACCAATTTTTAGAAACATTAAAAAATTTTGAATGTAAAACATATGGAAATAATATTATTATGCATTAGTTAAAACTCATTTAAATTACGAAATTTTAGGTTGTGGAGGAATAAATAAAACTTTAGTTAAAAAATTAGAAATCTTACAGAAAATGTTTCTAAAAATTATATTTAATAAAGATTATATCTTTATCCTTCAATAAAATTATATTCTGAAACAAAAAAAATAAATGTTAGGCAACTTTACATTTATAACATCTTAATATACATACATATTTAAAAATAAAAACCTTATACAGTTTAAAAACCATAATCATAATACACGTCATAAAAATGAAATAACCATAAAACCTAAAATAAATAAGTCCGTCCATAGGACAAAAAAATTTCAAATATTTATTAAAAAATATATTTCATTAAAAAAATATAAAGTCGAATAAAAGCATGGATATTGGAAACAGATAACTTTAAAAAAAATTTGGAAATGTTTTAATAAATATTGTTATGAATAATATATTTTTCAAAATTTTTATATTCTATATCTTCAAAAAAAAAAACTACTTTATATTTATATACATATACTTAGTTAAACGTTTTTATTTGCAATTTAACTTTTATATAATATTAACGAATATTTTTCAAAACATATCTTAATATTCCTATACATATATTTATAATTTAAAATTTAAAAAAAAAAGATTTGCCCCTAACAAGCACGGCTTCGGGGGATCAAAGAAGAAGTTTATTGAGGAAGATAAATAAACACATTTATTATATTATAAATATTGAAAATAAACTTATTATTATTAGCACATTGATGACCAACGTCCAGTATACTGGACATGTTGTTCTTTCCGAGGGGACCGCGTCCAGTTTACTGGACACCTAATTTAATGCATTTAAATGCGTTAAAAATTGGGCGCAGACCTTCGGGCTCGACTGATTTATTTCGTTGGTTCCAGGGTACTGGACGGCATTATGGAAAATTTTGAGCCCGAAAAAAATGATCTATAAAAGCCCTATTACTACTCTATTATTACCCACCGCTTTGTTCAATGGTTTCCCAGGAAGTTCCGTATTTTGTCTGTCGGTCGTCAATGTGTTAATTAATTATTAATAGAGGATTCAGTAGTTTTAGTAAAAGATAATATATGTTTATTTGCTTCAATTTTTATTTTACCCTTTTTGTCCAATTTCAACCAGGAAATAAATCCCTTTGCATCTTCATATTGCAGTCCAAAATACCATGTTTCTCTTAGTCCAATAGTTCGGCATACCAACTCAAAAAGATCCCTACCAGTGGCTCTCCACTGAAAAAATAATTTTTTTTAAATGAGTTGTTACTACTCAAATATTTTGGTTGTTGTGTGCCTATAAATATTCCTTCGATAACCTTATATACATTACGCCCAGAAAAATAGTTATAGGACAAAATAACCCTGAACTTAAGATAATTTAAAACTTTAAATATTTTAAAACTGTAGTGAACAGTTACATTAGAAGTATAAAATAGTAAAAGTATAAAATAGAAAATAATGTACACGAAATATCATCACTAGTGAAACCAAATATTTAATGGTTTCAAGTATTTACAACAGTTACAGTTTGTTAAAGTCTGTTACAGTATGTCATCATTAGCATAGTAAAATGGTAATCATACATGACCATTTTAATATCTGGTCACAAAATTAATCAAGATGTATTTACATTACATTAGCATTTGTATGATACGTCCATAAACCCAGTTTCTTTAATATAGACATGTTAATTAATGATAAAACAAGTAATAGGAATCCGGAATATATTAAATTAATAACAAACAATACGAAAGGAGATAGCGAAATTGTTGCTAATAAATATATAAATGAACACACACCTCCAGATTAAACTCCAATTCAGCATCCAAAGTACACACTTTCACGGGAAACGATTTTCCACTTTTCTTCCTGCGAAAGGGAGTCATCCTGTCGATCATAATTAACTTAAACACCAGTGGTCTAATTAAAAAGTTACATTTTTATTGTTTTCTAATTAGAAATTGTTATAAAATTACTCATGTTGGATGTTGATATGTCAGTCACAGTCATTTCGTCATTCAACTGTCAGTTGACTTGACATTAACATTTTCAAATTTAGGATCATTCTATGAAATATCGTCTTTCGGGCTTAAAGATTTCGGTATTTTAAGGCATGGAATTGTGCAAACATGATTTCATAAACATTTTGCTTCCGGCTAATAGATGGGAGCATTAGAGAATATATTATTAAATTTCATTATTTTAATATTTTATTTATTTTCATATTTTCTGTTGGGATTTGGTAAAATATTGATATTAGAGAACCCTTCGATTGTTAAATGTATAATAATATGAAATTAACTAATTATGATTTATCCCACCGAATTTTAATCAGGTCTATCCAATTTGCAGTCGTAAGGCGCCGTGGCTTAGTTGGTTAAAGCGCCTGTCTAGTAAACAGGAGATCGCGAGTTCGAATCTCGCCGGGGCCTCACGAGACTTTTTTTTATTCACAAAATCACAATACTAAATTTTTATACAGGATGCTGATAAAGTTTCGAATAATGGATTTTTTAGGTAAATGATCCAACTGAGCAGAAAACAATTGAGTATTATATTTTTTTGCATGTTTTAAGATCTCTGAAAATTACACCTGTCATAATGTGATGTCCTTACATGTGTCTGGAATTTTATGAGGAATTGGGTAAATGATTTTTAAATTTCTTGACGCACCAAATTATGTATTTTTCAGAAATCTTAAATTGTACGATCGACGTGTCCCAGGGTTTTCTGCTTAGGGGGTTCGTTTACCTAGAAAAAGCCATTATTCCAAATTTTATTAGCTCCCTCGTCCTCCGCCTTATCCCATCCAGTTGAATGCTCATATGATTTTTTTATTGTTGTAAAAGATAAAACAGATTGATTCATTAATTACTTTATTATATTCAAAGCTTTATTCTTATCGCACTTATCTTAATTACCGTTTCCGTTTATATTGCTATTTGGTTTTACTATAGGTGTGCTCTAATAGTTTTAACAGTGTAACAAACTATTTCCTTTTAATTTCGTTAAATTTTGTGAAACGTTTCTTTTATAACAAATTCTGGAATTGGTAATTTTATTCCTTATCGATTTAAAAGAAGTAAGTAACACAGAATTTCTAGCTTTTTCATTTGGGTAATTAGAAGGATATCAGGGCGAGGTGACTTCTCCATGTCGGTGGTCAGAACTAAATAATTTGAGGTAAGTTTTGTTTATCAACACATGGCAAACTTAAAAACGTTGACACTTAATGTGTTCGATTTTGAAAAAATGCCCAAGCAGATGCAGATGTAATGTCACGAGATATTCAAACTAAACGAGCGCATAGCATTTACCGATCACATGTTAGAGTCCAAATACCAAACGCCGAGCAGATGCACCCGAGGTCATAGATCTATTAAACGAACACAAAACTCCACCAATGGGTAGACCGAGAAGACAGATTTTCGTTACCCGAACGCAGTAGTTGTAAATACATTTTGATATTAGCTTTGTTGTTTGTCAAATCACGATAAGATGTCAATACGTTGACATATTAAATATGTTTAGAGGTTAGTTTTGCTTTCCAACGATGTGTCCAAATGGCGGCTGGATGACAAATCCTGCTTTGTAATTGGTCCACGTGGCCATAAAAATAATGTTGCTGGTGGCATTTTACGGGTGACTCAATGCTATTTGCCATCCGACCGCCATATTGAATCACGTGGTTTGGATTCCCTATATTAGGGAATCCAACGATGTGTCAAAATGGCGGCTGGATGGCAAATATTGCTTTGTAATTGGTACACGTGACCATAAAAATAACAATTCTGGCAGCAATTAACGGGTGACTCAATGTTTTTTGCCATCCAACCGCCATATTGAATCACGTGGTTTAGATTCCCTAATTAGGCAATCCAACGATGTGTCAAAAATGGCGGCTGGATGGCAATATGCTTATGCAATATCCAACCGCCATATTGAATCACGTGGTTTGGATTTCCTAATTCACAAGACCTTTTGCCATCGATTAGTTTATGTAGCAGCAAGCGGCGACATAACGTTATGTGGTAAACGTCAAATTTTCCTTTTTTTATGAACTGGCCTGTCTCTAACTCTGTAACAAACTCTGGTTTGCTACAACCCGAGAAATGCCATGAAAACACCCGAATCGAACTGGGAACAAAACTGTCGAAATGACGAATAGAAAAACATTTTACCATTTACAAATTTTGTCAAAAAGAAAATTTGCATGTGATATGCTTTTTATTTTATCTCAACAAATTCATCTGCATGGGACTATAAAGTCGTTAACAAAATGACCATATTTTTGCATGACTTTTTCATATTGTCATTAATTTGATAAAAGTTACTGCAAAAATTAATGGTAATTTGTGTATCGTGCATGAGTTCCAAGGGACCAAAAACACGAAAAAAATAGGAATCATTTATTACCATCAAGTAAACTTGTCATTTATGGTTAGAATAGATCAGTTTGATTGAATCCACGATATGAAAGACCAAATTAATGAAATAATAAAACTATACCTTGAATAAAGGAGAAAATTTACATAAATTAAACTAGCATCTAAATTCTTAGAATATGTAAAGTAGGTTACTATAGATCAAATATGGACAGAATTTCCAGTATTTCGTTTTATGTTTTCCAAAATTATCTTGTGAAAATTGAAACCCTAAAATTGGCTCCCGTCAAAACATGGCGGAATTACGTATCGACCTATAAGAGTTTATAGCACGCTTTAGGGAAGAATTAGTCGAACACAAATGCCGTAAACACAGATTTAGTTAAAATAAGTATACTTAAACCGTGCGTAGGTAATGAAAGTGTAAAACTTTCAACTCATTATCAAGTCGAAAAAAATTACTTTCTGTATACTCTGAGTGATATTTTCACGTCCGGCCGACTTTAAATGTAGTCCCTTAAGGACCTTCAAAAATGAAATTTAGTTAAAATGGGTATACTTAAACTGTGCGTAGGTAATGAAAGTGCAAAACTTTCAACTCATTATCAAGTCAAAAAAATTACTTTCTGTATACTCTGAGTGATATTTTCACGTCCGGCTGACCATAAATGTAGTCCCTTAAGGACCTTCAGAGATGAGTAAGTGTGCGACGTCTGTATGACAGACTACTTTTAGCATCACAGATATTACCTCGGCATTTAAGGTCAGTTTACTGCGTTTAAATGACGTAAGAGTCAATGACTGACCTCAATCCGAAAGAAACTCAGTGACATCTACACAACGTAGTTTAGCCGGTAAATACTAACTTGACACCTTAAGTAACTGTATCACACAAAGTTGCATTAACCCTAATGTCAGATTTAGTTCATATAAGTCCCGAAAATGCTAGTTGGACATATAAATCCTTTTAAGGTGGATTCTCATGCATCCGTTATCCGACGATACGATGTCCGAAATTTTATAAATTGTATACGTCAAAATTTTGCAATTTACATATATGTCCGAATATCTATCAAAATTTGCAAATAAAAGAAGAGTATTAAATTAAGAAAAGAAGAAAATCACCAACTTAACCTAAAAATTGATGTAATTTTGATGTGAATTTAATTTGGTTTTCTTTGGCTTTTTTTAATATTGAAGAAGAAAAATGACATCAAATTCATATGAAGAAATTCAAATATATTTTATTTATTCTTGGTCCCACAATATTTAGTAAATTATGGAAAGTATCACTGGACATCCTTAGATAATTAAAATATTTTTCATTATCTGTCAACCGCATCGTCCGCATCTCTTGCAATAAATTATAATAAGCCCCTTGCAATTTTCGGTTTTTAAAAATCTCTCGAACCCAAAATCGTCTAGGTTTTCTTTTCTTCTAATTATTAAGAGAAGAGATAAAAGCAATACATTATTTATTAATTCTCGTTTTTGAAGTTGATATACGTTAGTTTTCATATTAATAACCCTTTAAAAAAACAAAAGTTAGGTTAGAAAGCGCCGATATCGGATAAAAGTTAAAATTATTTTAACTTGTCCGACGTCGGATAATTTTTAAAAACATTCGGGTGAAATTTGGCGCCAAAATATTTCGGCCAATAGGAGTAATTTCGGATCGTCGTACCGTCGGATAACGGATGCATGAGAATCCACCTTTAGTCTCAAAAAAATACTACAAATTATCAATGGATGAATTATCATTCCAGTCTCAAGAATTGTTGAAAAATTCCTCTTCCTTTAAATCTTTTCCTTTAAAGCTTTGAATATAAATAATTTACCTTTCTCTACTTTTTGAATGTACCCTGTAGATATTTATTAATTTTTCTTGTTTCGCTAATTTTTGGCAACGCTGGCAACGCCGATTTATTTTCTGTCATTGTAAAAATTAAAAATGACGGCAGAACTAAACGAATGAAAGCCGGGGTGTGCAACAAATCTTCATAGTTTTTAGTGATTTTTAGTGAATCTCGCAAATAAAACAAAGTGCTATGGGACAGCATGTGTCCCGGACTGATTTCGAATGGTCGTACACCGAGGAGCCCCATGCAAGTCGTAGAAAAATAATTCTAGGTTAGGAAAAGTTTGATTTTTGGCACCTACTTTAAATTTTGTTTGATCAGCTTCTATTAAAACGTCAAGGATGATTTAAGGGATTAAGCCTCTGATAGATTTGTTGTCTATTGCTTTCTATAGTTATACATTTATTATAGCTGTGATTTAATATATTTGATTACAAACATTTTGATTTAAATTTAGTATACTTAGTTAGCAGTCGCGTAGGATAACGTGACGTGAATCATGTGTAATCACACTTATATTATTGTCTACTCATAAGATTTATTTGAATATCGCTTTTACAGCTGTACAAATAAATATATCTAGGTAAATAGGTAATAAAAAGCTTACACATGATTTAGGAAATAATGTCACCTCTACAGTTTACAAATCCTATGTACAAATCTGGATGAAATTACTATTTCCTTTACTGGTGACAGAGATGTACAAATATAAGATACCTTACAGAGAAGTTAGAAGTTAATAATATGTAGATACCCTATGTTAAAAGTAAGGTTTTAGATAATTATCTACGTATAATACAAATACCATGCAAAAATTGATGAATTTTCAGAAATAATAAATTTTGGGGTCTAGGTTACGAATCTAAAAATTATTTTTATGCTTAGTTTTTGAAATATTCCTTGTGCTGTTTTTCTTAAGAGTTATGTCCCCATCTTAAAATTTTTCATTTTTCCTTCTTTATTACAATACTTACTTACCTAATCCTTAATTTAGCACTATTTTTCATGGTGCACAATGGTTAATTGTTAAACTTCTTCCGAATTAAAAAATAGGGCACATTTTATTTGGGTTTTTATTGATTTATTAAGTAATCATGTGTCATTTATGTCACAGTCAAACTTGCTGGTTAATTAATTCTGGTTAAAAATCTGTGTGCAGCCCAACATATATCTTGATGGACTAAATTAAAAACTTTTAATTGAACGAGGGGGTATAATTTTGCGTATTTTAAGGATTTTCCACCAATACTTTAAAAAAAAAATTAAAAACCTCTAAACCTTGAAAAATACATTTTATATTAGCACTTTCATCATACCTGTAAGTACCAACTTTATATTTTTATATAGGTAACCCACTTAAAAGCCATTTATTAGTGCTAAACTGATGTTAACAAATAAATAATATCCTAAAATTGATTTCTGTATTTAAACAAGACTTAGAACTTGCTCAGATAGATTCTGTACCATTTGAAGAGCTCTTTCATCTAACACTCCCTGCTTGATTGGATATATGTAGATACTATTTCAAAAAGAAATTTGTTATCTCAAGTTAATTTTAACGTCCCGGCAAGGGACCTAAGAAGTTCTAATTTATTTTATTTGCCTTATCAAAGAACTAACTTAGGACTAAACACCCCTCTGGCCAGGGTACAGATAACCCACAATAGTCACTGTAAAGATATTGATGGCAAAATGATCTGAAATCGAGTAATTAGCGCCGCAGACGAACATATTTTCGGGTGCCACGCCCAAAAAACCCTTTTTTGGACCAAAAAAAAATATTTTTATAGAAACTTTAGGGAGTTACTTATACTTATACCCTAATATAAATATTTAAAACTTATAAAAAAACTTTATGAAATAAGCATAACTGAGCAAAAAAAAAGATTAAAAATAAGGTTTATTTTTTATTTATTAAAAACCAAAAAAATATATTAACTATAATCGATAATTATTAGAAGCCATAGTCATGTAAAGATTATACATGCATGCACCAATACAACTTTTTAAAATAATAAATAAAATCCGAAGAGGGTGTCGCGCGCCACGGGTGTATTTAAAAGTTTTAAGATTTGCGTGGATGTCAGTTTGTCTTGCAAGCATTTTGTATGTATAAGAGGATGTGATATTTCATTCAAATAATTTTTAGCAATGCGGCGTTGCCGCTTCTACTCGAAACAGGTGGCAACATTGTTATTTTAATTGGAAGTAGTCCATACTTGAAGTGATTGTTATTTTAAATAGAACGCCCTGTATAATATATTATTTTCTAATTTCCTATACAATTTCACGTATATTTTGTATAAAATGTCATATGTCTAAATTCAATTGTTTTTTAGATATTGACGTTTAAAATATGCCATTTTTAAACTTTGATAGGCTGTAACATTGGAATGGTTCATCTTAGAGAGAAATGGTTTTCACCTCCGTATCTTAATTTTTTATTCTCTATCTAAAAGTTTCAACTTCCGGTTTAACATGTTAAACCGTAAAACTAGTATTTTGGTTTAACATGTTAAACCGGAAGTTTTATGTGTACCTACATACTTCTTTTGAACTAAATTTGAAGCTTTTTACCTTTTTGAACGTTAAATTTACCCATCCGAATATTATGGACATTCCGCTTTCCTTCCCTGTATCCATCATATCTTTTAATAAACTCAATTAAACTTAAATTACAAATTGAAAAATGTTTTTGTCGGCGTACAGACTCGATTAAAATTGAAAAAGTTTTATGCCTCCGCTGGGAATCGAACCTAAAACCTATCGATTATGCCTCAAGCGCGCTGCCAATTGCGCTACGGGGGACCTGATATTCTCATCGACATGTAGTGACATCTGCCGGAATCTTAATGTTTAGGGGTAGTGAATGAGTTCCCTTATAACACCCTCCCCGGTCTGTGAATTACAGGAGATTCCAGACTATTAGTACTAACATAAAATTGAATAAGTTATATGACCGAAATTGGTGAGAGAATTTCAGGTCCCCCGTAGCGCAATTGGCAGCGCGCTTGACATGTAATCGAGAGGTTCTGGGTTCGATTCCCAGCGGAGGCATAAAACTTTTTCAATTTTAATCGTGTGTACGCCGGCAAAAACATTTTTCAATTTAAAAATTATTTACAGACACCAACATAACTACTTTAAATTACAAATACCTATTTCCTCATTTGTTTCAGAAAAATATCCTCAAATCAAGAAGCTCTTCGGCTACGATCCAAATTTCAAATGGGTGGTAACGGGAATGGTTCTGACTCAACTTTTTCTTATGTATATACTTAGGGACAGATCATGGCCAGTACTTTTGTTAGTAGCATACTGCTTAGGAGGAGTTATAAACCATTCTTTAATGTTAGGTAAGTGAAGGAACGTTTTTATTGTTCGGTAAGGATAGGCAAAGATATTTTGCCTGCTGCGGTAGTCGGGTTGCCTGGTTATCAACTTACACAAGGTTGTGTGTATTGTGTGCTTACACAAATTTGGAAAGTTAATCAAGTAAAATATTTAGGAATAATCTTCGACAGTAAATTAAATTGGAATTTTCACATAGAACATTTGTTTAAAAAATTAAGAAGTTTACTACCAATTTTTAGAAACATTAAACAAATTTTGAATGTAAAACATATGGAAATAGTATATTATGCATTAGTTAAAACTCATCCAAATTACAGAATTTTAGGTTGGGGAGGAATAAATAAAACTTTAGTTAAAAAATTAGAAATATTACAGAAAATGTTTTAAAAAATGATATTTAATAAAGATTATCTTTATCCTTCAATAAAATTATATTCTGAAACAAAAAAAAAATGAATGGTAGACAACTTTACATTTATAACATCTTAATATACATACATATTTAAAAATAAAAATCTTATACAATTTAAAAACCATAATCATAATACATACACGCCATAAAAATGAAATAACCATAAAACCTAAAATAAATAAGTCCATAGGACAACAAAATTTCAAATATTTATGTTTTTATTTAAAGGAATATTTACCAACAAAAATTAAAAAATATATTTCATTAAAAAAATATAAAGTCGAAATAAAAGCATGGATATTGGAAATAGATAACTTAAAAAAAAAAATTTGGAAGTGTTTTAATAAATAACAAAGAAGATTTTCCTTTTCATTTCGCCAGATCCATCTCTAGACGCGTTTCGTCATATCATGACTCATCAGTAGAGCTAGGATCCGACGAAAAGAAAAGGGATCTCGAAGCTACTTAAGGCAGCACTTGGTGGGACACACCAGTAAGATGTGGCACGGAGCGCCATCGTGTTTTAATAAATATTGTTATAAATAATATATATTTCAAAATTTTTATATCCTATATCTTCAAAAAAAAACTGCGTTTATATTTATATACATATAGTTAAGTAAATGTTCTTTTATTTACAATTTAACTTTTATATAATATTAACAAATATTTTAAAAAAACATATTTTAATATTCCTATATATTTATAATTTAAAATACTAAGATTTGCCCCTAACAAGCACGTCTTCGGGAGATCAAAGAAGTTTATTGAGGAAGGTAAATAAACACATTTATTATATTATAAATATTGAAAATAAACTTATTATTATTATTATGTGTATTGTGTAAAATGTTTCCGATTCTGAAAAAATATGAAAAAAGCTGTTGTACCGGGTGAGTCAACGATTGCGCGGAGCAATTTTATGGCTTGAAGATAAAATTTGTTGACAATAAGCTTTTGTGTTAAGGTATGGTTGGATATCAGGTACATTTTAAAAATATTTTGAATTATACAGGGTGCGCCCAAAAAGTAGGGTGCAAAAAGGTCCATTTTTTTAAATGGAACACCCTATATATTGTATTATTTTCTGATTCCTCACTAAGTTTTACGCTTATTTCGTAAATGTGAAATGTCTAGAGTCAATAGTTTTGGAGATATTGTCGTTTAAAATATGGCATTTTTAGACTTTGACAGGCTGTAACATTGGAACGGTTCATCTTAGAGAAAAATGGTTTTCACCTCCCTATCTTAATTTTTTATTCTCTATCTAAACGTTACTATTTCCGGTTTAACATGTCAAACCGTTAAACCGGTTTTTTGGTTTAACATGGTAAACCGGAGGTTGGTTTCTTTGGATAGAGAATAAAAAACTAAGATAGGGAGGTGAAAATCATTTTTCTCTAAGATGAACCGTTCCAATGCTACAGCCTGTCAAAGTCTGAAAATGCCATATTTTAACCGTCAATATCTCAAAAACTATTGAATTTAGACATATGACATTTACAAAATAAGCGTAGAATTTTGTGAGCAATCAGAAAATAATACAATATATAGGGTGTCCCATTTAAAAAAATGTACCTTTTTGACACCTTACTTTTTGGGCGCACCCTGTATAATTCAAATAATTTTTAAAATGTGCCTGATATCCAACCATACCTTAAGATAAAAGTTTATTGTCGACAAATTTTATCTTCAAGGCATAAAATTACTTCGCGCAATCGTTGACTCACCCGGTACAATCGAAGTTGTCTTGTTAAGTAAATCAAGAATTAAACTATTTAGTGTTAGCATTAGGGTATAGGACAGTGGGGTGCAATGCTGTTTTAACCAGGGTAGGCAAAAATTGCATTTAAGACAAAAATTTACCTTCTATAGTATTCAAGCATTTACATTTCAATTTTTAAAACAAAATGTCTTGTTTTTAAATTTGTGGAAAGAACACTGGCAGAAGAATAATAAAACGACACTATTTGTAAATTAGTTTAACACGGCCGTCTTTACGTAAAAATTCTTTTAAAACATCTTCATAAAAATTGGTTTTAAATCCTGCAACGGGTTGCTCTCCAGAGATATTATTGTTAATTCACTTAAGCGTGTCTCTCCCTGTGTGTTTCGTAAATAGGTATGAATTCTTCTTAATCCAGAAAAGGATCGTTCTGCAGACGCGCTGCTAGCCGGAATAGTAACAACTAACGCCTCCATATTTCTTTTTCCCGAATCCCGACGCCCGAAGTCTAGCAAAAGAGCGAAAACACAAATTATAAATTAAAAAAACAATCATCCACCTAATTGAACCAATGTTGCTAAAAACGAAGTCAATTATTATGTGAAATATGATGTTAAGCTTACTGATTATTAAATATTATGAACCTATCAGTAAAAATTATTTTAATTGTTACCAAAGTGCTTCTTACTACTACCGTAAAACTTGAAGATTGGCACTAGTGCACTTACCAAACGCGTGCTTTCTTGGCGCGGGTTGATAGATGAGGGAAGGTCGAAGGTTGCGACGGGTTTATTTGTTACATCTTTTTCTACCCTACTGCCTACCGGCTCTCTCGCTTGCTTCCACTCGTACAAAAACAGTGCTTTTGCTTTTGCATAAGACGCTATTGTACACCGAGATCTTTGCTTTTAGAACGGTCTTACGGAATGCTTATACAAGGATCTAGTTTGCGATATAATAAGAAAAGAATGCCTTCGTGGAAATGATATTTATTTATTTATTTATTTATAAACAAGTAAAAGTTAGTACACTACAATTAATTTAATTATATATAAAGTAGGTAAGTATATAATGGTAAAATGGTACCTAAGTAATAGGATTATTACTTGTATGTACCCTAATTTTACGTTATAGTTTTTATGTACATATGTAGTATGTTTAATAATATGTGTTTTACGTTAAAAGAATGAGTAAAATACATTTATTTAAAAATGTTTTCAAAACTTTTGAATCTTTGTGATATGTAAAGTCTACATTCACTCTTAAACTTATGAATATTTTTAATACTTTTTATTTTAGTAGGGATCATATTATATATCTTGGGTCTCAAATAAGCGACACTTTTTAAATTTATGTTATTAAAATTTATGGGAATAGCCAAATCATTATTCATTCTTGCACGAGTGTGGTAGCAATGGTTTACAGTGTTCTCATGGGATCTGGTTTTATAAACGAAAGTTGTTACTATCACCATATACAAAGTTCTTATATTACAAATGTCGTTTGAAAAAAGCAATTCTGTTGGATATAGTCTAGTTCTCCTATACATAACCTTTATAATATACTTTTGGGTGATATTCAATCTGTACAGTGCACTGTCGTACATACCACCCCAGACTAAAATTCCATAGCGTATCAACGATTCAACAAGGCTCTTATAGATTATAATTAGTGTTTTTTTATCTAAAATGTCTCTAAGAATATAGAATTTATGAATCAAGACGCGTATTTTATTATTAAGGTATTCAATATGACTCCATAATGCCATAAGACATCAAGAAGTCTATTATGGGGGACCGTGTCAAACGCTTTTGCCAAGTCTATGAAGATTGCAGCACATTTCTCACCTGTATTCAAATTGTTTGTTATTTCCGATGTCAGTCTGTATAAAGCGTCCTCCGTACTACAATTCGGCAAGAAACCATAGTGGCTTTCTGATAAAATATTATTATTTTTGAAGAAAGTAAATAGCCTTTCCTTTAAACATTTTTCGAATATTTTTGCCAAATTACTTATCAGACTTATGGGTCGGTAGTTACAGATCATTGCTGTAGATCCGCTTTTATGGATGGGAGTAATTGCTGACATTTTAAAATGAGAAGGCACGATTCCTGTTACAAAAACTTTGTTAATTATATGTAGCAATGGTCCTATGATTGGGCGATGCGTTTGTTTGAGAAGTTTAGATGTAATTCCATCTAGGCCCGGTGACCCTGTTTCTTTTAATGTAGAAATAAAGGATATAGGATTAATTTTTCGGTCCTATATGATTATTTATTGTATTAATGTATAAATTGCCAAAGTTGGATTACACAGATAAAAACTAAAATACAAAAAAATTGTTTCTGTTTGTTTTATTGTTCCCAGGGTAGGCATTGCTTTTTTGCCTATATTGTATGCACACCACTGGTATAGGGTAGCTGGCTATAGTAAAGTTTAAGTACATTATAGCGTTGACCTTTACTGTAAGTAATAGAATTTGTAAACACGCTGATTTACATTTACAAATATCTTCTAGGTGTCAATATTTTGGTAAATAATGTAAAATTCCATTGCACTGTATCAATATAAAAACAATTATTATTATATAGTTCCAAATTATTAAGGAATGAAGGAATCTTAAAGGTAGGTATGTGACCACGTGAAGGAATATTCACCACTGTCACCAGTGAATGCGCTTCATTCTACGTTTATTTGGTCAAAAAGATAAAATCCAAAATGTATTCGTTATTATTTTTATTAGTCAGCCAATTAGTGCTACTTAAACTATAATAAAGCCGCGCGCACTAAGCAAATCAAGGAAAGACATCTTGGTGACTCACAATTTTGTTAATATTCTACCAACCTACATCATAACTCATAGCAGTGGCGGCTCGTCAGGTGAAGTAGGTGAAGGGGCCCTTCACCAAAAAAAAATAAATAAAACCAGGAGGAAAGTTTTTCGACAATATTAAATATTAACGTACCAATTCAGCTGCCATTTTAGCCCTTAACAAATAATTATGTTCGAATTAATAATATTAATTTAATCCGAATATGGCTATGCATAATAGGGCCACGGTTAACTCCGATGGACAATAATTATACACTCTCATGCATTTTGGCACGCCCCAGTCGACCGCCGTGTTCTCTACTCAACAGCATCGGAAGGCAAGCAGAGCCATCCAGTCAAGCGGTTTTGTTTTCTCGTCGCTATGGTTACGTGACTTCACTGGCGTCCGAAACGCGAGACGCAGCATGATTAAATTTGCATTTTAAAGAAGTGGAATTTGAAAATAGATCAGTCGTATACCATTGTTTTATCATAGGTTCGGGACGTTCGGGTATTTATTTTTGAGGATTCGCGTAACTTACGGTTATAGATATCGTTTTTACTGTTATTTACTGTGGGTTTAAAAAGTTTTGTTTTTGTTTTTTAGTTAATTCAATAGTGTGGAAGTACCTACTTGGTTCAATTGTTATTGTGTGTTTTAAAAATGAACCCAATTAATGACATAGTTTGTAATTTGTTGGAAACTTCATTCAATCGTTGGATAGATGAGGATAAGAGAGACGTTTTGTTACACGGGCGACCTACGGGGATCTTAATCATAGATTTAAAAAATGTATTAAAAAAAAGTGGCAGATCCTATAAGATTAATTTTAAGAGTTCCTGGTTTTCAGAATATAATTGGCTATGTAGTAGTGTCGCCTTACAAAAATTGTTTTGTTGGTCGTGTTTACTCTTACTTCGAATAAATATTGCGTTTGGAATAGGGACGGGTTTACATATTTTTTAAACAAACACGGGGATTCTGGAGAACACTTAAAATGTCAGTTAATGTTGAGAAATTTTGAACAAAATCAAAATACTATTATCGATGCTTTAAAAGAAAACGCTAGACGTCAACCGAAGAATCGATCTGATTCTGATTTACAAAAACTTGCTATGTAAGTACGTAATTAAAATATAAATTAGTCAATGTTTGTGTAAGTACCCTCACTATACCCAGCTCTTCACCATTTTTTAAGACCGCGAGCCGCCACTAACTCATAGCTATAATCGCAACGCTAATGAATACCATTACAATTAAGAATGCAATAAGTGTTTTTATTTACACCTATTAAAGGTATGTTTCTGTAATGAAAAATTACACTGCTCTAAACATATAGAAGTAATCCATTTTTTCAATATTTTTTTTACCGAGGGCCCGTACGTGCGCCGGATGCACTTAGGTCAGGTTCGGCCCATTGTGCTCACCCTGTTTGGTTGTTACACGCCCTCAGTGATCCCAGTTCCTTGCACTATTTTGTGTAGGTTAACTGGGGAGAGGTAGGGATGTCCTCTGATTCCAATTTTGGTTACCCAAGTATTTGTTGCCTCTTCCGATCTAGTGACTCGCAATGGCAAACTATGTGCTGTACAGTTTCCCTGACTTGTCCGCATAATCTGCAGTCAAGATCTCCATTGTACAGTTGTATTCTGTGCAGATGTTTCTTGACAGCCATGTGTTCTGTCAGAGTTCCTGTAATAGTTCTCAGCTGGTTCCTGTTCATTTGAAGCAGCTGCTTCGTAAGTGTTGGGTCTCGATCTTTAATGAAGCTTTTGCTGTGCTGTAATTCCTGTATGTTTCTCCAGTGGATTTTTTGTTCACTTCTGATTCATCGCTTTATGGCATCTCGTATTGTGCACCTCCGTGTGCCGGTTTTGGACCAATGAATATGTTTTCTGAGCCTTTCCTCGCAAGTTCATCGGCTTTTTCGTTTCCTGTTCCACTGTTCATTTAGCTGTTCCACAGTTCATTTAGCTGTTCCACAGTTCATTTAGCTGTTCCACTGTTCATTTAGCTGTTCCACTGTTCATTCCACGGTTCATTTAGCTGTTCCACAGTTCATTTAACTGTTCCACTGTTCATTTAGCTGTTCCACTGTTCATTCCACTGTTCATTTAGCTGTTCCACAGTTCATTTAACTGTTCCACTGTTCATTTAGCTGTTCCACTGTTCATTCCACGGTTCATTTAGCTGTTCCACAGTTCATTTAACTGTTCCACTGTTCATTTAGCTGTTCCACTGTTCATTCCACTGTTCATTTAGCTGTTCCACAGTTCATTTAGCTATTCCACTGTTCATTTAGCTGTTCCACTGTTCATTTAGCTGATCTGCAGTTGACCTTGGTCTTATATAGGAAATAAAGATGATGCAATCTTAACAGCGATTAACAATACCGTATTAAACGAGGTATGTAAATATAATTAATATACGAGGTATATTCCTGCTAAGAAATAAACATTGTCAGTGCATCGTAAAAATTTATCGGGTTAAGGACTTAATGGTTTAACACATCTAGCTCCGTTATTAGTTGAGATATTTAAAAAAATTCTATTACTGCTTGATAGGCCCTATATATCTCTGCGTACAACTAGAATTTCAACACTCCACTGCTAGTCATAAGGGCACTAATCGCAAAAACTATATCTCCCGAACCAGTTGACCGATCGACTTCTCTAAACGACTTATGACGTCACCCTGAGCACGACCCGCGTGTTAGATTTGAATTTTGGCATTTGACTAATGATAGGTGACCTTGATATATCTTAATTGACAGGTGACAGCCGCCATCTTTTCCTAAACATAATATGATGTCATCCTAAACACGTGGCCTATAATGAATATTATTGCCCAAGTAGCTGACGCCCAAGTAGCTAATGCCAACGTAGCTAATGCCCAACAGTGTTACATTTGACATATGACAGATCACGTATGACAGATGACGTATGACAGATGACACACGCATGCGCAGAAGGGACCGCAGCAATTGATGCAGAACAGAACATATCATCTCCCTCTACTCTTTGTGTCCTGGTACCCACTGCAGCATTACTTTGTTTACTTTTGCCAGGACCTCCAGTTCCCTTTGACATTCTCATACCAGTCTTGATGTTATCTTGTTACATGTTATCGATCTAAGAACTGCTTGACTATCTAAAAATACAGTCACTATAATAAAATTTATTATATTCAGCACTATTAACATCCTGAACTAAAAGCTATTGAAAATATTTCTCAATAATAGCAACAACAAACCTTTTATAGAAACAATTAGAATATTATCTTTATTTCGATACATTAAATAGACAAAGACAATTTAGGAACAGGAAACCAGACTCGAGACCTGAGTTAGATAGGAGTGCGTCGTTTACAGAGCGATCGGCTGCTGCCATTGCTTGGAATTGTTGTGACGTCGGTAAGAAATTTCGTGGTTTTTGTTAGATCCAGTGTTATAAGTAAATAGGACTTTGAGGCTACTCGATGCATTTAAACCGTATTTTATTCAAAAAAAAGTTATTTTAGGGACGTTCTACGGTTCTAACGTTATATTTTTTAAGTTTTTTTTAATGGCAATTTGGTTAAAACTTAATAGTGTGTGGTATCAAATTAATCGTAACAAAGTGCTATATTACTTATTTCTATAAGTTTGTTAGAGGTGCTGGTATGCTTAAGAGTGTCTAACAACGACACAGATGGCGCTCCGTGCCACATTTTACTGGTGTGTCCCACCAAGTGCTGCCTTAAGTAGCTTCGAGATCCCTTTTCTTTTCGTCGGATCCTAGCTCTACTGATGAGTCATGATATGACGAAACGCGTCTAGAGATGGATCTGGCGAAATGAAAAGGAAAATCTTCGTCTTTAAAGTGCTATTTGTTTCTAATCTGACGAGCAACCATGTTGCCATTTAAAAAAAATGAGTAAAACAAGTTTAAATTTTAAATTTCACACAGCAGTTAGATTTTGACCAAAAACAGTCAAGTTGTATTTTTCCCAAGATTTTAGGACTGAAATAAGTGATTTAAACGTATTTATAGCCCCCTAGATAAAAAATTATATTTAAAAAAAATATATAATTTTGGTGACAAAAAGTGACAAATGACACATGGTTGTATTTAGAACGTCATATAGAGGTAAAAAAAAGGAAAAATATACCAGGTGTCTCATTTAAAAATAAAAAGTTTATGTCACTTCCGGTGAAACCGGAAGTTTCATAAAGTTAAATCACTTTTCAAAAAATGCAATTTTACGTCATTTATAAATCCTCGAATTTTCATTTCACTATCTTTAAAAACAAAAAATTATAGGGGCGAGCCACCTTCCGTGGACACCCGGTAGACTGAATATCTAAATTGGCCATTAATTATATCACTTAAGGATAATGCTTACACAATAGAGGGAACATAGTATAATTCAATTTATTTTAAGTGTATGATTATACACAGAGTAGAACATATCAGTACATTACAATTAAATAGCATTTTAAATAGACAGTTGGTATTCAGATGAACTTAATAATTGAATGGATACAGTGTTGTGAAAAAGACTTATTTAAATACAATTGCAGAAAACTATTGTTAAATGTCACTTGATGAGTGAAAAAATTCACTAAATTGTCTTAATTTTGCACTGGCGCATACAGGGGCTAAATTAAGACTTCCCGGGCAAAAATTATTTAAACGGGAAATCTTGATAAAAATTATACGGACGATGTTTCTAAATAGGCAAGGGCCTGTCGACATATTAAGCACCGGTTCCCGCAGATCACCGAAGTTAAGCTGTGTCGAGCGCGGTTAGTACTTGGGCGGGTGACCGCTTGGAAACACGGCGTGCTCTTGCCTCAGGGAAGAGTGTAAAATGAATCGACACCAGCCATCCTATTCACGGCGGACAGGCCGGATGAGATCGGATATCTCGTAGGATGAAGGTGCCATTTCACACTCCCCAGTCGGTAGATCACATTTGTGGTCGATGACCGGTTCAAGATGGCCTACGTAGTCGGCGAACCGTAAAAAAAAAAATGTTTCCAAATAAAAAAAAAACAGTTGCTTTGGTTTTGTAACATTTATCAAAAAATTGAGAAAATAATTCACTATCTAATAGGAACTTTTTTTTTCAATTAGCGGTAAAAACTATCAATAGCGTATGGGCAAATTTTTTAGTCACTCCTGGAGGCTTTCTTACTAGAGTAAAATCTCAAGTGTGACAACTTGACATTGATTAATATCTATTGACAGTTTCTTGAAGAATCCTTAAGGACTAATTTTTGTCCATAAATACGGCGATTTTGCCCGTATTTATAGTTTTTTCTTAAGGAATCATCACTGCCTCATGTGACAAAATGGATCCTGGGATTGATTCCCAGCAGAGGCATAAAACTTTTTCAATTTTAATCTTGTCTGCACGCCGGCAAATATTTTTCATTAATTAGAATAGTAGTTTGTACAACAAGAGTGGACATGAACGGCAGTCGAGTTTTGGACTTGCATTGTCTTTATTTGTTTAGAATCACTACGTTTCAACTGGTAAGTATCTCCAGTCGTCTTCAGGTGAATACTAGAGTGGACATAATGTCCATATCGCATGAGGAAGTAAATTGAGCACGACGCCGTTGAAAAAAGTGCTCAAACTTCTAAGCTCAATATAAACAATCCCCTCGACTTGTACCTGGTGATTCATTACGGGTGACGAGCGGCCATATCTCGGAATCTACTGGGCATAGAAATTCAGGAAAAAAAATGATAACTAAAGTGGCCATGAGAAAATCCGGGAAATAATTTTTAAGTTCGCATTTTGCCGCAAGAGAGGGCGTAATTGAAAAGTAAATTATAAAAGTTTACATATCTCAGAAAATTCCACATTAAGGTATATCTTTGATAACACCATAAAAAGCTCGGACAATTATACATCATTTTCGTCTGAGGCTCATTGGCGTACCAATTTTAATAAGAGGGGTGGAAGCTGTTGAAAGTGTAATCAGTTAAATCGCTGTAACTTATAAACGACTTATCCGATTTTAGCAAACTAAAGACTGTTTGGAAGAGAAATGTATGCACTTTCACCAATCGTATTTAGTTGTCCATAATAGTTCTCAAAAACAATGCTAGAGGGCGCGATTTGTAATAATAACACATTTTTTGATTTTACTCCGAAAAAATAAATCATACGGTATAATTATGATACCATAATTGAAACGTAGATAAAATTTGCTAGAAAAAATATTGAAACCGCAGCTCGATATCTCCGTTCGTTTCAGCGTTATCGCGAATAGAATAATTTTTAAAATTGATATTTTTCTATGTGGATATTATTTCTGATTCGCCTGGTCAATTCTGCATAAAAATGGTCTCCTGCGTTTTTCTCCTCAGGCACACCGTTCTTTATTAAAATAATTAAATTAAATTAGCTCTATTTATTATTTTTATTAACATTGAGAATGAAAAATTTTGTCTTATAAAAATTGTTGGAACCCCGCCCGTCTAATTTAATTTAATTATTTTAATTAAGAACGGTGTGCCTGAGGAAAAAAACGCAAGATACCATTTTTATGCAAAATTGACCAGGCTAATCCGAAATAATATCCACATGGAAAAATATCAGTGGCGTCCCACTTTTTTTCTAAAAAATATTCTTTATTTAAAATTTTAAAAATTATTCTATTCGCGATAATGCTGAAACGAACGGAGATATCGAGCTGCGGTTTTAATATTTTTTCTAGCAAATTTTATCTACTTTTCAATTATGGTATCATAATTATACCGTCTGATTTATTTTTTCGGAGTAAAATCAAAAATCGCGCCCTCTAGCATTTTTTTTTAGAACTGTTATGGACAACCAAATACGATTGGTGAAAGTGCATACATTTCTCTTCCAAACAGTCTTTAGTTTGCTAAAAACGGATAAGTCGTTTATAAGTTACAGCGATTTAACAGTAGTTTCCGAGATATGGCCGCTCGTCACCCTTAATGAATCACCCGGTACAGTATATTTTTGAAATTTTTGGGTCAGTTATGTCATATACAAATTCAAATTCTTTTGATATATATGGGATCAACGTTAAAGTACTACGGGAAATAATAAATATCATTAATATTATATATATTATAAATATAAATGGAAAGATATCACTTATAATGCCTTTTTGGAAAGAAAATTGAATGTACTGGTTGTTTTTGTGTGTTTTAATTTTAATTTTTTTTCATTGCTTTCATTCAAAGAGCTTTATAAAAAGGTATCATAAGTGATATCTTCCCATTTCAAAAAAAAAAGTTGGATTATGTTTTACCTTGTGATTTATCTTATACAGGTGGGTCAGAAATTTTTTTGGTGCCAAAATTTAACGCGTACAAAATCTCAATCGACGCGTTTTTACATTTTTCAAAAGTATTTTTTTCTAATCTTCTAGCGAATTTGTTCCAGTTAAAGTCCCCACCCTGTATATATCGGTATAGGTCGCTCCCTACTTTATTTGAAGTGTTTTTTTTATTATTGACGTGTGCAAGAAATTAGACCATATAAGCCCAGAAATAACACTTCACAGGTGAGCACAAAATCGGTCATGTTTCATGATCTGACAAACTTTACGGAGCGCTTTACATGTAGTATCCCCTCCATTTCGTCCTCTTCTTCGCGCATCTTGATTGATAACCCCCCCCCCCCCCCACTTTTTGTTATAATATCAAATATGTGGCAAATTTATGATGTTGCATTAATTTTGTCCACGAGTTTATCATAAGTTAAAATTTCTAAAAGCTTTGTCAATGAAGATGTTTCGTTCTGATATTAGACTTATTAGAGGATCTCCCGGACCGACTCGAAAGCCTATGCGGTACCGCGGCGGGTCGATATATACCGCGCATACCCTTCTCGATGTAAGAAGAGTGAGTGAGACAGAATCTCTAGCCAATTCATTTGGGGACTTTAAGTGATCTCGGTGCGAGGGCATATTTTCCATGTCAGCGAAATGTTCGCTGCGAATTATTCGCAACGCCAATGTTTCGCGTCAGTCTGAGGGATCCATAGCGCATGTTTTGACTTGGATTTTTGACTATATTACCTATCTTTTATTTTAGCTATTCACGAAATTTCACATAACCTGGCGTTTGGACATGCTAAACCGATGCACAATAAAGTATTTGGTTTTTTTGCCAATTTGCCAATTGGTATACCAATTTCCATAAGCTTTAAAAAGTACCATTTGGAACATCACAGGGTAAGCTACGTTATTTTTATTTTCTTACCATTAAAAAGAGATGACGCCAATTGACCCAATCACAATCATTGGCCTTTTTACTCGAATTAATATAAAACCAATAAATTACCTGGTGTGAAAAGAAAGATTATTTAAATATCGCTGGATGATATTTGTTACACTTACAGTGGGTTGTATAAAGAAAAATCGTTCTCGGTTAGTTTAATTGCGTATTAAAAAGACAAAATTTAATCAGAGGTTGGCAAGGCGCGAAACTGCCTTAGATTTTACAAAGGATGGCGGCTGTCATGCCAGTTCTTGTAGAATATAAGGTTATTTCGCACAAATACGAAGTTGGCCTTTCCAACCTCTGATTAAATTTTGTCTTTTACTATATATTTTTTTGCAACTCGCTTTAAGGTCCAATTTTATAAAGTCCTCTTAAACCTAAGTTTAAACCGAAGATTAATTCTAAAATCGTAGAAATGTCAGAAATGGTCGATTTATAATGTGGGATTAACAGCAAAGTTCAATTTAAGAGTAATCAACCTGGTCATAACTTGTTATGTTATGAATGACAGAAGAGGTTTGAATTTGCATTGTCTTTAATTGTTTTGAATCACAGCGTTGTTATATTATTCTTAAGTTATGACTAGATAAATCACTTTTAACTCAAACTTAGCTGTCAATTCCACATAATAAAATTACCATTGTAAATATTTCTTCAAATTAAAATGGACCTAGGTTCATATCGACTTTATTAAATTGGGCAAAAGAACATCAATAATTCAAACTGAGGTCAGGACAGCAAGGTCCGAGTTAAAAGTGGTTTATCTCATTATAAATCGACCATTGCTGATATTTCTACGGTTTTATAATTATTCTTCGGTTTAAACCTAAATTTTAATTTAGATTAAAGAGGACTTTATAAAATTAAGCCTAAATGAAACCAACAAAACATATCAAACATTAATTTAAAAATAATCAGAATATAAAAAATTAATATTGTATTTTTTTGAGGACGTTATTAAAGTGAACGATAGAAGAGTTTTGGACTTGCATTGTCTTTATTTGTTTTATATCACAACGTTTCAACTGGTAAGTATCTCCAGTCGTCTTCAGGTAAATACAAAATAAGTAAAGTAACTACAGCTCTATATATACTAGCTAGATGCACTGGAGCATGACCGAGATGGGTGCAGTCATGCGTTTAGCTTGTGTGCGGTATTTTAAGTTTACATCTACTTAACATAGGTTTCCAGATATTTCTTATATCTAATGATGGCTTACTAAAACAATCTGGGTTTTGGTATATGGTAGCAGCTTTCTTGAACTTCGTTTTTCTCCAATGTGGTTCTTTATGCAGGATTTGAGCTTCTGTCCACTTGATGTGATGACCGTGTGTCCAAGCATGGTCAGCTGCACCTGCTTTTCTGGTTTCTCCTTTAAGCGTGTTGTTTCTGTGTTCCTTGACCCTAGTTTCAAGTGGTCTTAGAATGTAAGATCGGCCACATTCGCAGGGGATCTGGTAGACACAGTTTTTCCTGTCTTTTTGACTTGTTGATTTTGTCTTCGTCAGGTGGCTTCTTAAAGTACCTTTCGAGCTGAATACCGTATGGATGTTGTATCGTTGTCCTAGTCTTCTAATTCTCTCAGATACTCCTTTGACATACGGAATGTTGAGTGTTGATTGTGACTCCATTTGCTTCTTTTGTGTATTTGGCCGATTCTTGCGATTTTCCAATAGTTTATCAACTAAACGCATGGGGTAGCCATTTTTGTTGAGGTCCGTTTTGATGTAGTTAGTTTCTTCTTTGAGGGCTTTATTTGAATTACAGATGGTAATTGCTCTATCCACAAGCGTTCTTACTATGCCATGTTTTGTGCTGTTTGAGTAATTTAAAGTGTAATTCAGAGATTGACCTGTATGCGTAGGTTTCCTGTACACTGAAGTATGGATGGTGTTGCCATTTTTCTTTACGTTCACATCTAAGAAAGGTAATTGATTGTTTTCTTCTCTCTCCATGGTATTCACCTGAAGACGATTGGAGATACTTACCAGTTGAAACGTTGTGATGTAAAACAAATAAAGACAATGCAAGTCCAAAACTCTTTTATCGTTCAAGAAACATCATTGTCTCTAACCTTCAAACGTTATTAAAGTGTTAATAATACAAATAAATATTAAAGCGAGGTTTCGCTAGAATTTCCTAATAATCTTCTAGTAATTTTGTTAATATAACTAGAATTCATCGAGTTAACGTGGTTTCCGAACCACGATCCTAAGTCCTGTGACACCCCCCAAGGACTATCAACCCTCGGTTTATTGCCATTGCATGACCTACCGATTAGGGAGTGTGTACCTTCCTCCATACTCCATGCATGAGTTATCCGATCTCATCCGGCCTGGTTACCGGTGTGAATGGGGCGAATTGGGAGATTATACATTTTACAGTCTTTCCTACATTTTTCTCAACCTGTCCAAGTATGTGTCAACTACTTTCTCTCGAAACCAAAATCAACTAACAACCACTTATTTCATAAATAACACATCTTTGAAAAAGTTAGCAAAATAAAAGATTTAGGTGTTACATTTGATTCCAAATTACCTTTTGACAAACATGTTGAATCTATTATCAACGCTGCTTCCAAACTGTTACATCATAAGAAAATGTAAAGCTTTTTATAATATTAAAGCAGTAATTTGTAATTCCTTTGTTGCAAGCAAACTAAACTATGCCAGTCTTGTTTGGAGCCCCAAGTAAAAAAACTATGTTGACATGTTAGAAAAAATTCGAATGTACAGACACATTATTTTAAGTTTCTCACCCGATTGGCGACTTTGCAATCGACCAGGGCCGTAGGTAAGGGGGGGGGGGGGGTTAGGGGGTTCAACACCCCCCCCCCCCCCCCCCCCCCCCCAGGATATATTACTTGACTGAACTACCCAACTCAAAAATCGTCTTCCTAGCCTTACTAGAGAATATAGAAAATATTATTTTCTAAAGAAAATATTACTAAAATATATTAGATACAATATTACCTAAATGAATCAAGGTGTGTCCTTCCACGTTCGCTTTACCTCATTCATCACCTTAAGATTTACTAACAATTTTATTTGTCCGTCCGTTGGACAACTTCCATTTCCGACAAGTACGTTTAGTCAGTCCTGTTCTGTGGTCAGTCCGACCCAGTGGCGTATTTGGGGGGGGGGGGGGGGGTGGCTGCCGGGCTGCAGCTCCCCTCGAGCTCCGGAGCTCGGCTCTAAAAATCTAATTGCAACCTAATTTTTGAACGCTTGGACACTTAATTTAAATCTTTAAATAATGTATTCTTAGCCTAGATTACAAAGGTTTTGTAGAAAACGTTTAGTTTTTAAACTTTTCCTTCTAAAAGTCCTATTTTATATAGAGATTAGGGTTTTCAGACGCATATCGGCTTAGTTATTGATGTTTGATGCAATTTTGAAGGAAACCGAGTAAAAAGAATAATATTTTATAGCATTTTTCCAATATATACTTGTCTCTTCCGTTCTGCCTTTTTTAGCGCTATTTTCAATCAACAAAAATATAACCCTCAATAAAATATTTGCACAACAAACCAAAAAATAATTAATTGAAACATTTTTTATAGAAGAAATGTGATAATAATTTATAATAAAAAAAATAGTGCGTGAAGAAACGAGAATGCTTTATTATGAATATACAAAACGGCACTTAACAAGGAGTATTTCAAAACTAATAAGCATTTGCACCAAAAACTGCTGTTAGATCTATGCTCCTAAAATGAAAACATGATTTCTAAAAAAATCATCCATTTTGGCGTGGTGAGCGATATTTACTTTATTTTTAATCATGAAAAACCGAGCCCGAAAAACGCTGGTTACAGTAATACATATGTCAAATTTTGGTTTGTTATCAATATTCATATTTTCACAAATATAAAAAATGTTTTTTTTTAAATGAAGAACCAGCTAGGAATATCAAAAAAAAGTAAAATATAACATTTACCAAAACAAATTTAATCCAACCATGCAGAGTGGTAGAGGTATTTGATAGTAGCTAGGTGAATTTTAAACGAACTTTGGGCGTGGCCCCGAAAATTGTTCGCCTGCGGCGCTATTTTCGAATTTAACAGGGCATGACACCCAAAAAATGCAACTTTTTTTTAACTTAATAACCTAAACTCCCTCATGAATAACGTCTAGCTACGGCCCTGCTATCGACCACATTAAAAAACAATTATGTATTCCCAGCTATTAGTGAAGAAGCCAAATTTGATGTAAAAAGAAATCTATGTTTACAAATTTGACAGATACGACGCCATATTGGATTTTCTTAAATGGCAACCCTATTTTATAGTAAGCCAGCTGTATTTGCTTATTTATTCCAACATTAAAAATGTATAATTGTCAACATTTATTTTCAGCCGTTCCGGAGATACGACGCTTCGAAGTTGGTGATTTTGTTATCATCGAATTAACAGAATTTATGAGATTAGAAACTAAATTTTTTCTGGAGATACGTCATTTTTTATGGCGGAGCCACCCATGCTATTGTCATATATGTCAGATGTCAAAAAATGACAAATACGACGCCATTTTGATTTTTTTAAAATGGCGACCAACATTTATAAATACATCAATGTATTGCATTTCGTGGTCCGCCTTCAAAAATATATAGTTGTCGATATTTATTTCCAACCCTTACGGAAATACGACCGCATCAAAAACTGCATCGTTCGATTATGTTTTTTAAGTGTCTCACTCCATTAAAAAATAGAAGCTTTGTGATTAAAAAATCAATTTTTTTTGCAGATACGTAATTTCTTATAGCGGAGCCACCCATGCTATTGTCATATATGTCAGATGTCAAAAAATGACGGTTACGGCGCCATTTTGAATTTTTTTAAATGGCAACTTACATTTATAACTACATCAATGACATATATGGGAATGGCATAGATGGCTCCGCCATAAAAAATTACGTATCTCCAGAAAAAATTAAGTTTCTAATCATAATGCTTCTATTTTTTAATGGGATAAGATACTTAAAAGACATAATCGAACGATACAGTTTTTGATGCGGCCGTATTTCTGAAGTGTTAAAAATAAATATCGACAACTATATATTTTTGAAATCGGACCACGAAATGCAGTACATTGATGTAATGTAATGTGGGTTGTCATTTAAAAAAAATCAAAATGGCGTCGTAACTGTCTTTTTCACAGCTGACATTTATGAGAATAGCATGGGTTGCTCAGTAATAAAAAAGTACGTATCTCCAGAAAAAATTGAGTTTCTAATCTCAAAGCTTCTGTTAATTCGATGATAACAAAATCACCAACTTCGAAGCCTCGTATCTCCGGAACGGCTGAAAATAAATGTTGACAATTATACATTTTTAATGTTGTAACAAATAAGCGAATGCTTACTCTAAAATAGGGTTGGCATTTAAGAAAATCCAATATGGCGTCGTATCTAACAAATTTGTAAACATAGATTTTTTTTACATCAAATTTAGCTTCTTCACTAAAAGCTATTAGGGAATACATAATTGTTTTTTTATTAATAATAATAATAAACGTCTTTTATTCAAAGAAAAAAAAGTTTACACAATATCAAATCTTAACAAAGATATTCTTGATCGAGGCGATATTTAGCCGTAATGGCTAGTCTTACATAGAACCTCTAACTAAAATATATAAATATTATTAAGATATCTTATAAATAAACAAAAAGCTATACAATAATTAAATAACAATCTTTTTTTTTATTTTTTTTTTCACACCACAAACTTTACAATTAGAGTTGTGAGTATTTATTGGCCAGCAAGTAAGTGAGATTTATATCTCCGTTTAAAAGAGAATGGGCTTGACAGTTTAAGTTCATTTGGAAGTTTATTATAGGTGTGAGGAGCCTGATAACTAAAACATCGCCGAAACATGGCTGTAGAATGTTTGGGAATGCTAAAAAGGTCATTATATCGCGTGTCTCTGTTATGTATAGTGTTTCTAGAAATAAGCCTATCCCTAAGGAAAGTAGGCAACCCGTAAGAACAATTTTATGTAAAAAAACTGCAAAATGGAGCTCTCGTCTATTATTTATATTAAGCCATTTAAGTTCACGAATTGAACTTGAAACATGGTCATATTTACGCAGAGAGAAAATAAAGCGACAACAAGAATTTTGCACTCTCTGAATTTTTCTCTTTTCCAAAAGATTAAGATAGGGACCATAAATAAAATTGCAATAGTTAAAATGACTCAATACTAAAGATTTAGATAAAACAATTCTCATCCTTCTAGACAAAACTTGTGACAAAACGTATTGTGGTCGATAGCAAAGTCGCCAATGTACTGATGTACTCTTTTTATTATAAATTCTTTAATAACTTGGTACAAAGTCCAGATATTGTTGAACAAGTCCATATTAATGTCCCCCAGAGGTCTCTAAGGACAACTGAACTATTTTTCATACCATTTAGATATACTTATTCGGCTCAAAACTCTCCATTGTGTAGGATTGTGAAAAATAGCAATATGTCTGTCAATGTCCCTGCGACAAGTGAAGAACATTTTAAAAAATGTGTAAGGCTAAAAGAGATTGGTGATTAATTTTTATTTTTCCAAAGCTTTTTAAATTATTTATAGACTGATGGTTAATATTATATGAGTAATTTTATTATTAACGATCTAATGCGGAATATAAGTTAATGTAAATTATTTAGATATACTCTAATTTTAGTATTGTTTTGTTACGTATGGAGGCACTTAAATTGATTTATAATGTTAAATGTATTATGTGGATACTCCAGTCCAGATCTTTTACCTGTTTGTATCCCCGTTGATACCAATAAATAAATAAATAAATTCTTAAATCTACTAAAATTCGGACATACTTTTTTTTTGTGCGTATGCCCACTCCGAGGATCGAACTAGGGCCACCACGTCGAATACCACCCCTGAGCCACTGCCGCGGTAACACATCAATTTTAATATCTAGCAGGTTCTTCTTCTTGCTTGTTTCCTTGGATTTTGTTTTTCCTTAAGGCAATATGCCAGCTGAATCACTTGGCCACAAGATAGTTTGATAACAAAGTCAACCTGCAGCCTTTATTTTACTTATTTTCTTTCTTTTCTAACTTTCTATTTCCTTTCTTCTCTCCTAGAACTTTTCAACCCTTTCCTTGTTTTTTTTTTGTCTTGTCCTTTCACACACGACCAAGACGTATACAAAATCAGGTTCTACCTGAATTCTGTGAAATTTAAACAAGTGACTCTAAATAAGAATTATTCTTAAACTTATTATTTGGTAAAAATACTTCATGCCAGATATTTAAGTTAGTTTTTCTCCTCCTATATTAGTAAACATTGTTTTACGTACAGTTCCCTCTATAAGTAAATCCATTCTTACGCACAACCGTGCGTAAAGAATAAAAACACACAACTGAACGTTAGGACTCCCAGTATAACAATCAAATTAGCCTTGAACCACTCCAATCGTGACATTTATCTATCTTGCGTTTTAAATATTTGACAGTGACATTTTTACTTTATAAATTATATATTTATTATTTCCCTTAGTACTTTACTTGGAAAAAAATGGGGACTAAAACCCCACATAGTACACTGGATCTATACGGCTATTATAAGACCTATATTAATATACGGGGTCCTGGTTTGGTGAACCGCTTTGAAAAAAGCAGTGCACACTAAGTCAATAACAAAGATACAAAGGGCAGCTTGTTTAGGAATAACCGGAGCCCTTGAGTCAACCTCGACAGCGGCGCTAGAGGTCATGTTATATATACCCCCACTGGATATCTATGGAAAAAGTATGGCAGCAAAAAGTGCCCTGCGACTGAAAGAGTCGAAATTCTCGAAGGAAGCCAACTACGGGCACAGCAGTATACTAAAGATCCACCCGGGGAATAATCTACGAGACCCGACTGATTACTCTGTCCCAATAACATCCTTCGATAGAAGGTATTCTATACTCATTCCGAGTAGGGAAGAGTGGGAAGGCAATCAGAATATAACGAAAACAGATCACGCAATCTTCACAGACGGTTCAAAAATGGACGTTGGTGTGGGAGCCGGGGTCTTTTCCGAAAGTTTACAAATACAGAAATCGTATAGACTCCCCAACTATTGTAGTATTTTTCAAGCAGAAGTACTGGCAGTAGAGAAGGCGGTCAATATCCTGCAAGAACACCTGGGCTTGGGAGTAGCCTCGTCAATCACCATCTTCAGTGATAGTCAGGCGGCGATTAAGGCAATCTGTTCCAGCAGCGTCAAATCAAAGCTCGTAAAGCGATGCCGCAACAATCTATGCACACTTGGCAACCAACATCGGGTTATTCTGTGCTGGGTTCCTGGACACTCCAGAATAGATGGCAACGAGGCTGCCGATGCGCTCGCAAGAGAGGGCGCAGGCATGCCAGCTGATCTAGCAGACAATACAGTGAACAAACCACTGAGATTGGTCAAAGAGGAGATTGACTACACGGCCAAGCAGCTTGCACAGAACAGATGGACAGGGTTGACAACCTGTGGTACATCCAGGCAACTGTGGCCCACATTCGATAAAAAGAGAACCGCAGAGCTATTGAGACACAGTCGAAAAGACGTGAGAAATATTACTGCGGTTGTTACCGGACATTGCCTCTTCGGTAGACATGCCGAACGTATGCAAATACCCACTAACGACTTCTGCAGAAGTTGCAGAGATGAGGAAGAGGAAGAAAGTATTCAACATTTTCTGTGTGAATGCCCTGGCCTCGCAAGAAGGAGGCTCACTACTCTGGGTGAACCATATTTCGATAGCCTGGAGGAACTAAGCAACTTACAACTTGGACGACTGAGCAGATTTCTGAAAAGTAGTGGTTGGTTTGAATGAGTTGTTAAAATCCTTCCGCGGTTACGTCGCACTAACCATCAGAGATCTGATTAAGGTGGGTTCTACGGAACACGTGTGGTATCACAACGGACCTAATTAGGACTACGTGAGACTGTTTGGTCAGAACCAAGGGTCTGCCACTCTTACCTAACCTAACCTAACCTAGTACTTTAACGTTGATATGTCAAAAGAATTTGAATTTTTAAATGACAAATATTTCCTGCTCCGTGGCCGGCCATAAAAAAAAGAACCTGTCGGTTTCGGTACCCTATTTTCGAATAGTAAACTTTCAGCTTCTACACTCAGATAATCCTTTCTGCAGCCAAAGCGAAATAATCATTAAAGTCATTGCAATTAAGAGATTCAGGAATATTGTTACCCGATTCTTTTTTATTTCTTTCGAAATTTAACAGCTTCCAGTTATCTTTACTTAAGTTATTCGATTTCACTAAACATTCTGTATAAGCATTCCGCTTTTTATTGTTAATAGCAAGTTTATATTCTCTTTTTAGCTTTTTAAACAAAACAAAATATTGATTCTTATTAGAACATTTTTACTTTATAAATTATAAACTGATCTTTAATCTATTAGTAAGAGTCGTAGAAAAAGGATTGTACGTATTGGGTGTTGTAAAGCAATTACGCATTCATGTACCTAATTACCGCACTCGCCGGTATGCGGCTCGTTCGCAATTTTTTCATTCATGCGTAATGTGCTATTTACCACACTTAATACACTATTGACTTTTCCTGTAATGAACTTTATAATTGGTTAGGAATACAGACATTCCAAGATAATTTACCTCACGTAAATAGAACCAATCAGAACGCAAATTTTCATAGCAACCACCTTGGTAACGTGGTCTTTTCCGATAAGACCTACGACTAGCTCGGTAAGACCACAGTAGCTTTTTCTCAAACAGTAATTTATTTCACGAAATCAAGTTTAATAAATAAATATTATAACACCTACAAAATAAAAGTGACACACAACAGTATTTAAGGTGATTTTAGGGCATAAACTTAACTTAATTATTGACATTTTCAAAGAAATGTTTTGACAAAATGTCTGCAATATTAAACCCAGTGTGCTTTGCTTTGACGTGAGCTTAAGAAATCTTGGCGTTTTCATGGCAAGCGTGATGACAATTATTGATGAACGATTTTAATTTTTGACGTTCCACTCGTCTGATTTAGTTTTGGATTTTTAATTAATTGTTAGTTGTGGCACGTTTATAAACTTAAAAGTAAATCATAATTATGTGTTTGCATATTTTCCTTTATCACAAACGGCTTTTATTTCGGGTTCAGTAAATTATCCAATAAAATACACCTCTAGAAGCGGCGTCTTATCTTCATACCGTTGTTTTTTACTCGAAACTAAATTTTCTAAGAAAATTTTCACTCAATATAATTTTTACTTATAATCAAAGATAAGACCCTCGAGCTAAAGCTCTCGGGATCTTATCAGATTATAAGTAAAAATTACATTTCGTGAAAATTATCAGAAAATCGATTTCTTGTAAAAAACAGCGGTATTACCGATAAGACGCCTCCTCTATCGGTATATTACTGTTGAAAATTATACATCTTAGAAAAAATAAGTTTTTACATTTTACCTTTTAAATCGCCAACTTCCGGTTTAACGATTAAACCGTGAAACCAGTTTATTACTTGTTGATGCGAGAAATTTGGCATCAAAAGCTAAAAAGAAATATTTTTCCTAAAGACATTTTTTTAAATTTTTTATTAGTGTTGTAAGTAGACATTTATTACCACAAAATGAAACGACAATAAACAGACTCTCATATATTTTTTTTACCCACACTTAAGGAGGGAATTAACAAATCATAACCATAAAAAAAGCTAATATATATAGTAATTAAATAAGTTTATTATGTATCTACTTACCGCAATTCAAAAATTATTTAAACTTAACTTAATAAACCCATTAATTAGATGTCCCTGTATTTTACGAGTATGATGTAATGATTGTACCAAATTCAAGCTTCATTATTATGACCTCAAAAACTGTAAGATATACAGCGTCTTTTATATCCATCCAATGGAGAAGTAGCAAAATTTTGCGCCTGGTACAAAATCCATTTTTAACTGTTTAAAACGAATTCTACAGCTATTTTCAGATTTATAATTCTTACGCAAGCAGAAATAAACCTGATTAAACCTTTTTTTCTTCTGTGCATTTCAGTAAAACAAGTAATCAAAGTACCTCTGATTGAGAAAATAAATTGTTCGTTTTTTATTAATACATATATCGCTTCTTGTCAGTTATTCTGCAAAAAGCCGAATGTGAGAAAGATAGATATATTCAAAAGTGAGTATGTATAAATATAAGAACTTACCCAAATCGATAAATATGTTACAGTGTAATTTGGTCAATGGGTTTGCCATCAAAATGAATGTTTGTTTAATTGTTTTTTATTTTCGTTCTCACAAGTTCATGGCCAACTTAAAAGACAAGTTATGATGCTTAATTTAAATAATTTTTTGAAATTCTTACCATGAAGTTCGGAAGTTAAGTCGTAGAAAAAATATACTGTACAACTCGAGTGGATTGTCCATATTGCGCTCGGAAGTTTGAGCACTCCGCCTACGGCGCCGTGCTCAATTTACTTCCTCGTGCGATATGGACATCATATCCACTCTTTTTGTACAAACTACTATTTTGGCTGTGTATAGAAGGCATTAAAATAAACAACATTTTCAAATACCTTTTTTCAAAAAAACTAAAAATAAGTAAGATACAGAAGTAAAAAATCTAAGTGTGGGCCTGGTCATCAAAACGTAGCCTGCTATACACTATGTTATTTGTCTTATTTCTTATTAGTCATGCAATGTACGGGTGAGTTGTTTGGCAATACGCTGCGGTGTGTTTCTGAAGCAAGTTAAATTTAAATTGGTGACACGTGAAAATGGTAAAATTTAAAAACAATGAACTAGTAGATATGGTGCTAATTTACGGTGAGCGTCGTCAAAGTGCGGCTGCTGCTTCGAGATTATAAGCAGAACGCGTTTCCTTGCGGGCTCATCCTACATCCAGAAGTGTTCCTAATGTTATTCAACGGGCAAATTAGGCAGAACCGTATTTGATTCGTAGTGTAATAAATAAATGTAAGTGCCTTATTTTTGAGTTTTTTGAAAAAAGGTATTTGAAATTGTTGTTTATTTTAATGCCTTCTATACGCAGCTAAAAAAGAAGTATCAACTTAGGAATCACCCTGTATATGAGTTGTCTAAAAGGAGACGATTGTAATTTAAACATCGTTGTATAAAACGAAGAGAAAAATTAGAAGCATCTGTACGTCTCTTGAAAGAACTTAAAGAGGAGGACCCAGAATCATACAGAAATGTTGTAAGAATGTATTTTTTTTAAATTTTAAAAATTGTTGAAATTAGTGGAACCTACAATAAGAAAAACAAGGCACCACATAAGCACGTGGTGACTACTTGCTACTGCCACAGTCAGACTAAACTAGTAGCTGGCGGCAGTGATCAGCTCCTTAGCGATAACCAGCCGCTATTTTTCTGTTCATATTCATATAGCGGAACCACGAACAATCGCTTTCAAGTCGGATCGACAAGAAGTCGACGATTCTCTTGTCGAAGCGATCGAAAATTCGTACCACAGTCAATCGCTTTACCGAAATCGTCATCTATTCGGGTGTTTCCGCTCTGTCGATAAAGACTTATAATCCATTCTAAAAACATTCCCCATGTTTCCTAGGTTATGATTAAAGGCCAATAATTTACAGAAAAAAATAAAAATAAAATAGGTTATATTTTTGTTTATTTTCGCGCGTTTATGGTCGTTTTTAAATATTTGGAGAGTTTCAATCGTTTATTATTTTGTGAGTTATTATAGTTTATTGATCAAAATGTTACCAGTAAATATTTTAATGGACCGCGAGAGACGTAGGTTACCGTCTACGACGTTTTAATTTGCAGAGGATGCGAATGTGGGACTCATTTAATTCTTTTACTATGGACGACGTGGAATTTAGACGAAGATACCGACGGACTAAGCCACAGGCACAAATGCTGGTGGATATGCTATTGTCCCACATGAGGAATATTCCGCGTCCCCACGGACAAGAATATTTGCGGCACTGCAATTTTTCGCTACTGGCAGTTACCAGAGGCTCATGGGGCAAAGCGTAGATATTTCAGTACAAAGCCAACATTCGATGTCAAACTGCATTAATGAAATTTCTTCCATCATAACAAATAGTTTGGGTCAGAGATTTATTCATCATACCAATATTTCTACTTACCGTGTGTGAAAGAATGGCAAATAATTTTAAAAAAATTTGCCGAAAAAAACAACATAAACCAACCCAAACAAAACTAATTTTGAGGTTAGATTCCTCATCGACAAGCTTTAGCGGGATTCAATTGTCAGTCGCTTTGTGGCGATTCGATTAAATCGATATATTTCCGTAAAACGATTGTCGGTGGTAGCGATTTTGTAGATTAACCTTGAGTCAGGGTGAGACGAAGAGATACGTAAGGGGAAATTGTCGACAAACTGTCGATTACGATTGTCTGTGGTTCCACTGCTGGCTAGTAACCAACTTTAATCTGACACGCGCTGGGTAGATACTCAGAGAAGAATTAACTGGAACCATACGAATCATGACATAATATGCAAAGACATCGTAATGTATGGTTTTGTATAATTTAGAGTGTTATTGGGTAATAAATGAGAACAACCTATTACTGCTATCAGTGCTAACTGAAACAATCGTTTTGTAAATATTTAATTACATTTTTTTTACCGATTAGGTATCTTTACTGTAATAAACGATTAAAGCTCTCAAAGATGAATTTCCTCTTGATATTTCAATGGGCGATTGACAAAATAGTTTATTTATAAGAGCGGAACTAATCATTGTGTTTCCACAAGTGGGACGCACTGCACCGAAACGTGTCAAATATATTTAAAAAAAAATAAATTCTATTAAACTTAACTTGTTTTTCCATTTTAAAGGCGGTTTTACACTGTTTAGACTTCTTTGGCGATGTTTTCATGGTATCATCCGAGTTAGAAAAACAGACTAACTTCGGCTTAATGCAGATTACTTTTTTGAGTGGCTGGACGAGTCCCATATCTATTAACATTTCTTGCTATTTATTTTGTCTATGTATATTTTAATAATAAAACTTTATTTTTAAACATAATTTATAAAATTTGCAATTTTTTTGAAAACGGTTAAAAATAACTTACTTATATGATTGTAGTACAAAAAAATATTGCTTAAGAATTTTACATTAAAAAGTTAATTAATATACAGGTTGTTTCATTTGAAAAACTTGAAAGAAATAATTAATTTAAAATGTGTCGTTTTTGAAACCTTTTTATCAAAATAAATAAACACTATTAGATTCATAATATCTCTAAACCCCTTGTCATAAGTCTCATCCAATCTCTGAATGATTTAAAAAATGAATTTAGCTGGTTTTTTTGATTTTTTTTCCAGGACTGTAAAACTTTATTTTTTTAGTTACTTTACTTTAAAAACATCTTTATTCATTACATAGTTTTTGTTGTTGTCATCTTATTCTACATAAATACATATAATCGTATAGACGGTATGACAAACACACAATAATACAAAAACATAGTATTTTATTTTGGTTCTACTGATCACTACTGACCAGGACATACACCAAGGCAAATGCCCAGATGGGGTTGGTGTTGGCCCACAGTTAGTTATTACTCTTAAACTACAATAGCAGCTCTCTCTCTTTCTTTACTCTAATACGCAAGAAAATACTGGGTATTCCATTTTAAAAAATACAACTTTGTTATCACACTTTTTTGGGACACCCTGTATATGGAAAAATATTTTCCTAAAATACACCCTATGATTCAGTATAAGTCTGCACATGAATGAAATTCCTAACTGAATTCGTAATATGAGCTATACCGGGTGTTGCATCGTCGAGCGGGACATAGGAAATTCCATGTAATTTTAACTGGGGTCAATTATTGGCTTCCCTAATTATTTTAGAGAAAAATTCTATTTAGGTTTATTAAAGAGCACTAAAACCCACATTCAAAAGAATGACTTTAGATATTTTTGATGAGCCCGTTTACGGGTTATCGCCGATTTCTTTTTAACTATTTCTCCTTTTTATGGCCCCGTATTTGCGGGCACCAGTCAAGGTAAAAGATGACTGTCAAATAAAGTTGTCATTTTGAAATGTGTGCTTTATTGTTATAAAAACTCGTACATCGAAAATATTAGCCATGAATTACACTTCTGAAGAAAAATATTGATGATTAAATGGTATTATCAAGGAAATAGTTATCAAAATGTGTCAGACATGTTTGCTGCTCTGTATCCGAATAGACCGATACCTGCAAAATCTACAGTCGAAAGGACTATCAAGAAATTTGAGACAAAAGGCACTGTAATAAATATAACTGCAGATGTGAAGAAAGGCAGGAACAAATAAGAGATGCAAGAAATGATAGGGACTTGCAAGTTTTATTGTGCGTGGAAGAAAATGATGGGAAGATCAACACAAGGAAACTTGAGGATGACATATGATTAGATCATCAGCGTTACGAGCTTTGAAACGACATAAATATAATTCATACTAATATGAAAAGCACCAAGAGCTAAGAGATAGGGACGAAATACGACGACAGGAGTTTTGTTTTGGTATGATTGAAAGAGCAAACATGGATAGGGAATTTTTCAAAAATATTTGTTTCACTGACGAATGCACATTTACCTTAAACAATGAACCCAATGTTCAAAATTATCGATATTGGAGCAAAGAAAACTAACACAGGTTTGTCGAAACAAGAACGCAATATCCACAAAAAGTTAATGTTTGGGCTGGGATTTTCGGAGAAAATATTATCGGGCTATTATTTCTTACCCAAAATTTAAATGCAGAATATTTTTTGGAACTACTTGAAGATCATATTTTACCTACTTTACATGATGCCGCCAGGGAAAATCAGGAAGTTTGGTACCAAATGGGTGGCTGTCCGGCACATAGTACCCTGGCTGTCCGGGAATATTTAAACCGTGCTTTTAATGGAAATGTTATTGGCTTAAGTCATACAATAAATTGGCCAGCCAGGTCTCCTGATTTATCGCCAAATGATTTCTTTCTCTGGGGCCATTTAAAAAACAGGATATACAAAGATAAAAAATACCCAAATCTAGACTAGTTAAAAAATGCTATTTCTGCCGAATGCAATAGAATTTTAGTTTACCAACTAGCGAATGTAAAAGACGGGCCGGACCGGGCCGCGTCACAAAGTTCCGACTTGGGCCGTGCCGCTTTGGGTCGTAAAATTCCGGCTTTTGCAGGGCTCTAATCACAAGTGCACAAACACATTAGTAATTTATACCTTGAATGTTAATTAAAAAAAACATGCAGTATTCGGACATAAAACGATGTAGGTATGTTTATTCCCGTATATACTGTACTCTATTGAACTTGCCTTCTTTATTGGTTAGCAGCTCATCCAATAAAGTTAATCTTATGTACTAGCATAGAGAAACCAAACCAAAATAAACCCTTTTACGCCGCGGTCTAGATTCTCTTTTTGACCTATTTAGGAGGGACGTTTAGGTTTACTTAGTTTATGGTACTATACTTCAGGTCCAAAATTACTATCGGTGACTTATCGCTTTCGAATCAAGAGCAGCGGGTGGTACGATGTCAGGGGAAAAAAATCCATCAAATTCTGTTTTATTAGAATTTCAAATACACTGGAATTGTTTCCTCGAACTTTGTACAACAACCACTGACAGTAATTTTGGACTTAGAGTATAGTACCATTTTTTTTAATTCAGCGTAATATTTATTGTGCTCCATGTGCATGCATACTAATACTATGGCACTATAATATATAAAATCGGTTTTATAGTTGAATAAATTAAATTTGTTGCGTACAAGAAATATAATTTAAATATTTTTTAAATTGTTATCTTTACGTGAGTTTTTCTTTTACGACGAATAATCTTAAGTAAATATATAAATAATAATCTTTCTCACGTACTTTGTAATTATTGTAATATCGAGTATTATTTTTTCAAGTTTATTTCATGATGTCGTTTAAATGTTTACCTAATAGTGATAATTATATTATAAATAAATGAATTTACAAAAAAAGTAACAATGCCTTTAATAGCAATGCACCATGGATATAGTAGTTTGTACAACAAGAGTGGAAGTTAATTGAGCACGACGCCGTAGGCGGAGTGCTCAAACTTCCGAGCGCAATATGGACAATCCACTCGAGTTGTACAGTATATTTTTTCTACGCCTTAACATCCGAACTTCATGCTAAGAATTTTAAAAAATTATTTAAATTAAGCATCATAAACTTGTCTTTTAAGTTGGCCATGAACTTGTGAGAACGAAAATAAAAAACAATTGAACAAACATTTATTTTGATGGCAAACCCATGTACCAAAGTTACAATGGGTGCGTTCACCCGACGTCAACAGTTGAGAAGTTGAGTAAGCGACCGCGTTCAGCCGACCCGTTGACTAGGCGCTGGATGTCAGCAGATGCAAATTTCTTGAAGCGGAATTTATTTCTGCTTTTCAACTAATCTTTTGCTTAGACATGCGCAGAACTTATATGTTTTGACATTTTACAGATATTTCATAACCTGTTTGTTTATTTTGATATTTTGTTTTGCTGTTATGTGTAAAAGTTAAATGTAATGTTAAAAGTAATGTGGTATGACATTCTCATAATAATCTTCATTTCGAACTGGAATTACTCTGCCAGGTTCCACTATATCGACTGCCCGAACTAAATTATCTACGATAGCTCCTATCGGGCCAAAATTAAGTTCATCTTTCATCAATTCCAGTAGAATTACTTGCTGAATGTTCTCTGAAATAACATTAAGGTAATAAAACACGTCAGACTAATAAACAAAATTTGACCATAATAAAACAACTTGAATTTTAAGGTTATGTAACAGCAACAGCTGTTATAAACGTCAAATGATACCGCTGTAACTCAACAATGCGTTCACCTATTTTTTAAGTGCTAACTCATAGCACCACTGAACTGTTGAGAGCTTTAAGTCAGCAGTTGACGTCGGGTGAACGCACCCAATGTAACATATTTATCGATTTGAGTAAGTTCTTATATTTATTCAAACTCACTTTTGAATATATCTATCTTTCTCACATTCGGCGTTTTGCAGAATAACAGACAAGAAGCGATATATGTATTAATAAAAAACGAACAATTTATTTTCTCAATCAGAGGTACTTTGATTACTTGTTTTACTGAAATGCACAGAAGAAAAAAAGGTTTAATCAGGTTTATTTCTGCTTGCGTAAGAATTATAACTCCGAAAGTACAACCAAATAGCTGTAGAATTCGTTTTAAACAGTTAAAAATGGATTTTGTGTATTAATATGAATTTTTAACGTTCGCTAAGGTCAAATTTATCAAAATAATCGCCAATTTACAAACTAGCAACACTGTTAACATGGAAAGAGAAGTGGCAATACTGTAAGTAGAAATAACATAACCTTAAAAACTTAAGTAAAAAATGGATTCTTTTTCTGGAAATCTTATTACAGTATTGCCCGAAATAAACAGTAATGAACTTGTAATCGTATTATATATTTAAAAAATACATATTATTGACACTTTATTATATGTTCTAAATGTGCACCTCCTCGTTCAAGACAGACTTGATAACGATGTTCTAAGTTTCTGGTCATGTTATTGAATAAGGGTTGTCTCAGAGCTGCGAAGAAGACTCTAACGGCATCCTTTAATTCATCGATGGTTTGTGGTGCCTGTTTGAAAACGGCATTTTTAGCCATGCCCCAAATGTATGCGTCTGGAGGTGTGAGGTCTGGAGAATGTGAAGGATAAGGGAAATCAGTAAATCGTGAAATGAATTTGCTTGGAAAATGTTCTTGAAGAAATTGACGAATTGCGGCAGCATTATGGCAAGTTGCCCCGTCCTGCTGAAAAAATTGGTTTCGAAATGCCAAGTTACGTGCACGACAGAATTGACGTAGATCAGGGATAAATCGTGTTAAAATGTGTCTGTACCTCTGTTGATTAAGTGTGACTTGCCTACCATTCTCTTCGATGAAGTACGGACCAATGATTCCGTGTCCGGACACAGCACACCAGACACTCACTTTTGCACTATGTAAAGGAACCTCTTGAACCTCATCGGGTCTGGCAAAGCCCAGAAATCGATTTGTGCGACGATTCACATAGCCTGACAAGTGAAAGTGTGCTTCGTCTGAAAACCAAACATTTTTCAAAAATTCAGGATTTTCATACTGTAACGCGAGAATTCTGGCGCAATATTCCACTCTACTGCGATAATCCCGAGGATGTAGTTGTTGATGTACCTGAATCACATACGAACATGCACCCAGCTCCTTCAGGATTCTTTGAAAGGAAGTTCTTTTTTAAATCAAGTTGTAACGCTGTCCTTGCCTGGCTGACTTTCGGATTTTGTAAGATTTGCTCAAAAACACGTTCATGGTTATTGTTGTTGTTAACTGTCCTGGGACGCCCCGAGTTTCCTTTTCGTTGGCACAATATACTACCCGTATTTCTGAACTTTTCAATAACCTTCAAAATTACAGCATTACTTGGAGAACGTTTATTAAACCGTTTGATTGACAGACACGTATAGCAAACTTGCACCATTATGTCGGCCCATTCCGTATGAGCGAAAATAATGCTCTACCAGAAACACTTTCTCCTCTGTACATAACACCATTTTTAACAATTAGGCCCTACTAATTACTTGTTTGAGGTTTACTTGACAGGTCTATACTAGCTAACTTGAGTGTGACAGCGCACGCATAAAAACACCGCCAACTTAGTTTCAGTACTGTTTGCTTCGGGCATATCTGTATTATCTTTTTATTTATATATTATATCTTTATGTTTATATTTATATATTATAACTTTATGTTCCACCATTTAAGGAAGAATTATCAGTTAATTTTTTATGTTTGTTGCGTATAATAAAAGTTTTAAGACCAATTGGGGTAGGATCCCCGTTCTAAATATATTAGAAAATATTCCGATGCACAATATATTTATAATAATAATACCTGATATATTATTTATATGGAAAAAAAATAACCAAGGTTAGTAAAAAACGTTCATTTGGTAGGTATATAATACATATTATGCATTAAAGTTTGTAGTAATTGTCTAGAATTGAGTGGAATTAAAGATATTTTTAAAATAAGAAAGTGCGTCTGTTCCCAAATCTTTAGTTCGGTCAGAAAATAACAATAATTTGGTAGAAATATAATTATTTTGGTATTAATTTTGTTATTATACCTTCCATTTTCGCATCATTTCGTGTACTCTTTAAGAAAAAATTGTGTATGTGGGATAAATGTTTTGATTTGAATTAAAAAAGATCAAATTTTATCTGACAGATTTGCATATTTTTGAAGTATATTGTTAACTTCTTTCAACTGTCAGAAAATGGCGAGTAAAATTTACAACGTGTAAATGGGTCGCTAGGATCTGACCACTGTGATTGGTCAATTTCATATCCTAACTAGGATGTATATGAAATTTTGTCGCACAGTTAACTGGAATAGCCCACTTTACTCGCCACTTAAGTTTAAAGAAAACAGCAAATTTCCATGTGGGAGTAGAAAAACACATTTTTAATCGTCCCCACCGCACGTAAATAAGTGACATTTGGGCCGAAATTATGTCAAGTAAAAATATAAATAATAAAAAAGGCATGTAAAATAATTTTCATCTGAAAATCTAATGTTGGGTCGCATAAAGATTTTTAACCATAATTAATTAACTAACAAGTCTGACTGTGACATAAATAACATTGTCAGGCATTATTTACTCACAATCAAAGGTGCCTGATTAGTAAATTAAAAATTACGGTAACCGGGCCGGTTTGACTGTGAGAAAAATATTACTCTTAATGTCATATACAACCTTGGCCATAAGTATTGAGCACCCTACAAAAACTTCTATATTTTATTTTTTTAACGGGATGGTTGAAATAAAAGTTTGTTTCTGAGTAGCATATGTATATTTAAAAAAGATAATTAATATTTTGTTAGACTACCTTTGACTTTTACTACTGCTGCTATCCTTTTAGGCAAAGAGCTAACTGGCTTTCTGCATTCTGCGCTGTTTATATTATATTCTTCTTGGATATAACGCCTAAGGTCTTTTTTGGAAGAAATGAGGTGATTCCGGACTTTGCGCTTTAGAATATACCATAGGTGCTCGATGGGAATTAGGTCTGGGGACTGTGTAGGCCAATCCAGAACTTCAATGGAATTTTCTAGAAAGCATGTCATAGTAATCGCGGCTTGGTGACATGATGCGTTCTCCTGCTGGAATTTTACTCCTTCTAAGTAAGTGTCACCGAAAATTTTGGTAAATGATGATCTGAGTGCATTCTCCAGTACATTTATGTATTTAGGAGCCACATCTCGCCAACGCCAGACGCTGCCATGCAGCCCCAGATCATTATGCTGCCTCCTCCATATCTAACAATGAGCACCACACATTCTGGCTTGTATATTATATGATTTAACATTAAAAATGTACTAAAGCATCACACTTGATTTGACAACATTCGAAACAGTAGCCAATTATTCGTACTTATAAATAATCACTTTTATACTTTAAGATGTAGCTGGTTACAGTAATGACGAAGTTTACCGTCTGATGTCGATTATTTTTTAATAGGGCAGACTGTTCAGTATTGGCCATTGTCAGGGCGGCAGTCCTGGGCTAAACCTCATGGGGGACCACACCAGAAAATTGTCAATGTTGACGGGACATTACCCTAATACACTATTTAGTGTTAATTTTTGAAAACTTCATTTCGGCCCGACCACTGATGTCCCTGAATATTTTTATTTTAGCCTTTAGTGCTTTAAAAGAACAGATTTTGAAAAAATCACCAAAACTTAAATCTTTCGCATACCCTGTAAAGTAGTGTAAAGCCTCGCATATAATGATGCATAACTATACAGTGTTGCCACAAAATTTTTTTGAATCGTAACAGATTAGCTTTAAAACCGTAACAGATTGACTAAAATAGTAACAGCATTATAGAGTATCTCTTCTTCTAATCCAAAGTAACTTCTAAAAAAAAAAGGTCAGCACCTATACGCAAAGGACGAACCCGAACAAGCCCGACCTAACCTACCCCTACACAACGTACGCAAACGGCGAACCCGAACAAAAGTGATGACTAATATAGTTATTTTCCTAACAAGTGCGCAAAGTGATACTTTTCCGCACGCAAGTACAGTTGGACGAACGACGCGAAGCGGAGTTCGGATAAGTTCTTGCGTGCGGAAAAGCACTTTGCGCACTTGTTAGGAACAACATTTTTCCTACGAGCTTCATATCAGATAACAACAAAAATAAAAATATGATAATTTATTTAATAATTTTTAATTCGACTTTAAAGAAAGAACTATAATATACTTACAACTAAAAATTACATAACAAAAAAAAATAATAGAAAATTAAAAAATTACATAACAATAAAAAAAATAATAGGAAACTAAATTATTTGTTTATAACATTTATAACAAAAGAGCAATTACTCACATTCTGCAAAGTGATAGCCGATCCAGTAAGCTCATTCAGTGGGTGGCTTATGGTACGGCTTGATAAGCACTGACTTGTGGACGGACAGTTAATATTATGGCTTGATGAAGGTTGACTTAATGCAGAAGGGCAGTTGTTCGTGGCCAATATTTTATTCGACATGTCCTTTTTTTGATTTGTCGAATCATCAATGTAGCTCTCGGCGACAGTCGTCGATTTCCAACCTCCGAGTCGCTTGACATTAGTGATTCCTGCTCCAGAATCGGCCAACATGGTAGCCGATGAACGACGGAAACTATGTCCTGTATAATGCTCTGGATTTTTCAATTGTAGATATGCAGCTATTTTCGAGGGCATCTTACCGAATGAATTTATTCCAATACATTGAGTACCGCATGTTCCTTGTTGATACTGCACAAAAAAGCGCTTGTGCGGAGTGGATGGTTTTCGCAAATTTGCATATTTATGATAGAGTTGTAAATAATGTCCCTTATTTGTTTCATTGGACACTACAACTGTCGGGGATTTTGACGACTATCAAATTTCCTTTATCCTCTATGTGATCAACCATTATCTTGCAAAGCTCTTCGCGCCTGCAAGCACCGGCCAACCCAAAAATGGTGGCGACTTTTATAAGAAGGTAAATTTGGTCAGGTGCTTCTTCCATAAATTTGGAAACTTCAATTTTGTCAAAAATTTTGGCCTTTTTCGGACGATATCCCACATTTTGCTTTTTTAAAAACAATGTTAGCTTGAAATATTGACTTAAATCCAAGTTTATTTTGATTTTAAGGACACTTTTTAACATAGAGTACTTACTCCATAAAGTATTTGGCTGGAATGATTTTCGTAAATCTGCAAAATAGGCTAGGAAGACCTCCTCCTTGAAACTATTTGTCCCTTTGTTGCGGCACCAGTATTCAAAATGTTCAAATTGCTTCTCGTATTTTTGTTGAGATTTAGCGGGCAATAAATTTAAATTTGCAGAGTTTGCGGCCTCTAGGATGGAATCTGGTAGCTCCTCGTCAGAGCTGCTCATTTTAACAGTGTTTAAGCCTTTTTATGATTTGATAAAAATAAAAGTGTCGGTGTTTGTAGATTCTTGTGGACATAGAAACTGAGGAAAAATCTGACATCATGTGTCAAAATCGACATGTACATTTATTGTTGCTTGGCAATATTATAATCATTTATCACTATACGAGGTACTTAAAAAATACAGTTTTTTTCGTTTTAAGCTGAAATACAAATATCGGGAATTACGATTAAAAGATAAAAGAGAATACTCTTGCAACGGCTTCTCACATTGCCATAAAATAGTTTACAGCTACTAAAATAAATATAAATATTCCCTACCAAGGAGATTTTTGAATAGTTTTACTTTTCCGCACCCAGTGCGGATAAAAGTCTTATCCGCACTAGTGCGGAAAAGTGTAACTTTGCACACAAAAATGCGTGCGCAAAGTACTACTTTGCGCACGTTCGTAGGAAAAACTACAAAAAGTACCCAAAAAAATAACACCTCAAGAAAACGTAACAGATTGCTTAACAACAGCGTAACAGATCCTTTAAAAACGTAACAGATCTGTTACAACTGTAATAGATCGGCAACACTGATAACTAATATAAATATGCAGAAGAAGAATTTTCTTTCATTTCGTCAGATCCATCCGCAGACGCGTTTCGCCATATCATGGCTCATCAGTAGAGCTAGGAAAGAAAGAATAACGGAAAGCTGCTTATGCAGGACTTCGTGGGACACACCGGTAAGATGTGGCACGGAGCGCCATCTGTGTCGTTGTTAGACACTCTAACACACCTCTAACAAGCTTATAGAAATAAGTAAAAAATGTTAAGAGGAAATCACCTGTAAAGCCATTCGTCACAATTGCAGGAGTGAATATGAAGTATTATGACTATAATATAACCAAATATAAGACTTTAAAACACATTTTATTTACAAACTAAAATAGAATTCTCGATATTTAAAATAATACATTTTTCCGAATTATTTATCATTATCACTTTAACGAATTCTCTGCTACGTGACGGGGAGCACGTCTGTAATAGTTATTTACGATTTAAGTGGTGTAAAGTTTCATATTACAACACGAGATGTTAAAGTCTGACGAGTCGTTTGATAAAACAGTGAGGGTAGTAATATGAATTCACCACAAAATTTTATCTATATTTAAATTGAAAAATGTTTTTGCCGGCGTACAGACACGATTAAAATTGAAAAAGTTTTATGTCTCCGCTGGGAACCCAGAACCTCTCGATTACATGTCAAGCGCGCTGCCAATTGCGCTACGGGGGACCTGAAATTCTCTCACCAACTTCGGTCATATAACTTATTCAATTTTATGTTAGTAGTAATAGTCTGGAATCTCCTGTGATTCACAGACCGGGGAGGGTGTTATAAGGGGAAAGGGAACTCACTCACTACCACTGAACATTAAGATCTATTTTTCTTTTATCCGTATATCGACGACATATAGCGTTATTAGTCGGAATCAGAAATATATCTCTGAACAGTGACATCTAGCCGTAAATAGTTTAAAGTAGTTATGTTGGCGTCTGTAAATAATTTTTTAATTAAAAAATGTTTTTGCCGGCGTACAGACACGATTAAAATTGAAAAAGTTTTATGCCTCCGCTGGGAATCGAACGCGCTTGACATGTAATCGAGAGGTTCTGGGTTCGATTCCCAGCGGAGGCATAAAACTTTTTCAATTTTAATCGTGTCTGTACGGCAAAAACATTTTTCAATTTAAAAATTATTTACAGACGCCAACATAACTACTTTATCTATATGATCTATCTTATATTATACAGGGTCCTGCAATAGTTGTTGAGGCTTCTATAGCTCCTATACAAATTAAGCTAGGAATTTCATTCATATGCAGACTTATACTGTATCATAGGGTGTATTTCAGGAAAATATCTTTCCATATACAGGGTGACCCAAAAAGACGCGTTAACAAAAAGTTATATTTTTTGAAATGGAACACTTTTATTGTCCAAAGTTTTATTTATTTTGCTTTGGTAGTTTACGATTAATAAATTAAAAACTAAAAAAATAAAGTTTTACGGTCCTGGAAAAAAAATCAAAAAACCATCTAAATTTGTTTTTTTAACCATGGGTGAGAGATATTATGAATCTAATAGTGTTTATCTTTTTTATACAGAGTGTTCATAAAAAGGTTTCAAAAACTGTACCTTTTAAATTAATTTTTCTCAAATTTTTCAAATGGAATTATATAGTATAGGTATTAGTATGTATATTATTTGACTATTTAATATAAAATTCTTAAGACCTTTTTTTTTACTACAAGCATATAAGTTATTTCCAACCGTTTTCGAAAAAATTGCAAATTTCATAAATTATGTTTAAAAATAAAGTTTTACAAATAAAGTAGAGAGTTTAGCGTCTGCATAAATAAATAGAAAAAAGTTTTAATGCAAAAGATAGATGCACCACTTTGTCCGCCTGCCGTTAAAAAAGTTTTTTCTATTTACTTATACGGACGCCAAGCTCTCTACTTTATTTTTAAAAACACGGCATTGTATACGGAATGGATCGGCACCGCCAGTGGGCTACACGGCGCGATCTATATTTGAATTTACAAACTCGTAGAAAAAATTTTAGTGAAGCGTAAAAGTTTCCTATACTGGTGTTTGTTGGCCACCGTACTTTGGTTTATTAGTTCTATGTTCTCACGTTAGATGGCTATATCTTTTGCATCGAGTTGATTCCTACTGATGGCGTTACTGGGTTTTCATCGCGGTTATTATTTCTTGAAAAATGCCTTGAAAGAACAGTCTCGCTGTACTTGGAGTTGCTTACAGGTTATGGCTTTCTGATGAGTTCTAACAAGAACGAAACAGCCTGTCATTGTCTACCTGTGCCCCAGGGAACCCATTACCTTTGGCGTCCCTGTGTACTTTAATGCAAAAGATAGATGCACCACTTTGTCCGCCTGCCGTTAAAAATGTTTTTTCTATTTGCTTATACGGACGCCATACGCCGCTTATACTTTATTTTTAAAAACACGGCATTGTATACGGAATGGATCGGCACCGCCAGTGGGCTACACGGCGCGATCTATATTTGAATTTACAAACCCGTAGAAAAATTTTTAGTGAAGCGTAAAAGTTTCCTATACTGGTGTTTGTTGGCCACCGTACTTTGGTTTATTAGTTCTATGTTCTCACGTTAGATGGCTATATCTTTTGCATTGAGTTGATTCCTACTAATGGCGTTACTGGGTTTTCATTGCGGTTTTTATTTCTTAAAAAATGCCTTGAAAGAACAGTCTCGCTGTACTTGGAGTTGCTTATAGGTTATGACTTTCTGATGAGTTTTAACAAGAACGAAACAGCCTGTCATTGTCTACCTGTGCCCCAGGGAACCCATTACCTTTGGCGTCCCTGTGTATTTTAATGCAAAAGATAGATGCACCACTTTGTCCGCCTGCCGTTAAAAATGTTTTTTCTATTTGCTTATACGGACGCCATACGCCGCTTATACTTTATTTTTAAAAACACGGCATTGTATACGGAATGGATCGGCACCGCCAGTGGGCTACACGGCGCGATCTATATTTGAATTTACAAACCCGTAGAAAAATTTTTAGTGAAGCGTAAAAGTTTCCTATACTGGTGTTTGTTGGCCACCGTACTTTGGTTTATTAGTTCTATGTTCTCACGTTAGATGGCTATATCTTTTGCATTGAGTTGCTTCCTACTGATGGCGTTACTGGGTTTTCATGGCGGTTTTTATTTCTTAAAAAATGCCTTGAAAGAACAGTCTCGCTGTACTTGGAGTTGCTTATAGGTTATGACTTTCTGATGAGTTTTAACAAGAACTAAACAGCCTGTCATTGTCTACCTGTGCCCCAGGGAACCCATTACCTTTGGCGTCCCTGTGTACTTTAATGCAAAAGATAGATGCACCACTTTGTCCGCCTGCCGTTAAAAATGTTTTTTCTATTTGCTTATACGGACGCCATACGCCGCTTATACTTTATTTTTAAAAACACGGCATTGTATACGGAATGGATCGGCACCGCCAGTGGGCTACACGGCGCGATCTATATTTGAATTTACAAACCCGTAGAAAAATTTTTAGTGAAGCGTAAAAGTTTCCTATACTGGTGTTTGTTGGCCACCGTACTTTGGTTTATTAGTTCTATGTTCTCACGTTAGATGGCTATATCTTTTGCATTGAGTTGATTTCTACTGATGGCGTTACTGGGTTTTCATTGCGGTTTTTATTTCTTAAAAAATGCCTTGAAAGAACAGTCTCGCTGTACTTGGAGTTGCTTATAGGTTATGACTTTCTGATGAGTTTTAACAAGAACGAAACAGCCTGTCATTGTCTACCTGTGCCCCAGGGAATCCATTACCTTTGGCGTCCCTGTGTACTCAATGCAAAAGATAGATGCACTACTTTGTCCGCCTGCCGCTAAAAAACTTTTTTCTATGAAGTTTTACTTTTAAAATATACCTAGGCGACTAGACTAAACTGGAGGAAATATTCAAAATGTCTTTCATTTTAATGTGTGCACAAATAACCACGTTCTTGAAAAGATCTCTTTAATGAAATACTAGCAAAACTCTGCAAAACGGTTCATTTAGTAATGGTTATACTTAAGAACCGTAGTAGGCTTTGAAATAAAATATCAATTCATTTGTTTATTATAATTTGGCAAGCTATTTAATTAATTTAAATAAGTTGGTATTTAGGGCGAATAAATTATAAAAAATTAAAACGAATTTTAATAAGATGAGTTGGTTGACATGATCTTTTCCTTCTTTAGATACCAACCTCAAGTCAATTTTTTTAGCTGCGGGCCTGGAATTTGACTACAGTTTTAGATACTTCTAAACTCTAGAAATGTAATGCAATTTAAAGGGTTTTAGAATTTTTACGTTTTGTCATCAAATAACACATCATTAGTATTTCAAATTATCCTTTCTTTACTATTACGGCCCTGGCAATTATTTTTAGAATTACTTAAATATCAAAATTACATTACAGAAAGTTATGGTATTTAGATCGTTTATTATGTTAATAAGAATTACCTTAACAATACAAGTAAGCAAGTTTTTAAAGCATGAGAAGTAATTCTATTTTTTATTAGTATTTATAAGTTCAACCGTTTTTGCCTTAGACCTAATGCTCCCTAGTGAAAAAAAGGTAACTGGAGTGTTAGTTATATCACTGTGATGGCCTTATGTTTGTTTCAAAGTCTTTTTTACTGTTTATAAGGTCTGATAATGCTCGTTTCAGGCGAAACATGCAACAAAAATAAATAGACAGAAATATATTTGAGGCCGAGACTTCGGGTCTTTTTTCTTCCAAAATATCAAATATCAGGCCTCTTTGAGAAACATGGACGAATTCTTCAAATCAGAAATATTTTTTTTTAGTTTGGTTCTAAATGTTCAAGAGCATAATGATGTAAAAAGATAATTTAAAGAAATGTGTTATTAAATGACAAAACAACAAACAAACCTTTAAATTGTATTAAATATCTGAAGCTTGAAAGTCCTTAAAACTGTATTTAAAATTGAAGGTTCATATTAAAAAAAAAATGAATTGAGGTTGGTATGTAAGGAACGAAACGTCAAATTTGAAAACTAATACAACCATCTTGTAGAACATAAAAAACTGCTATGAAACAGTGTTTTTCTACGACCGTGCGTTTTAACCCATTTTCCCGCACGCATTTTAGTGTCACTTGCCGGAAAGTAAAATAATGCAAATTTTAACCTTATTAGATAGTTTTTTACTTCGGAAGTTATAACTATAAACAGGTAAATAAATATTTAAGAAATAGTCCATCAAATAAAATCTACATCTTTTCTAGCTTTTTGTTGCATTTTTAATTTTCTGAAAGTATAAAATAATGAAGATATTTTTATATAACCCTGTACATTCTTTAAAGTAATGTCACAAAACAAACCGGATTTGATATCAGTTGCTATGATAACCCAGGCGTGTAATTGTTACTAATACGTCAAAGTTGTTCAACGCTTCTTCGAAGTGACCGAATACAATCTTCTTCTAAATTAAACCACATTAAACCGAATCCGAAGCAATAATATTAATGGATTCTTCCGACGAAGAACTTCCCGAAGCCATTTTGAAGGCTGCACATAAAGCTAATTCCGAGCTGTTACCTGCCAAATCCAGACTAAGATATGAAAAGCAATACGACCATTTTGTTACATGGTGTAAGGAGAAATATTATATATAAATAATATTAATATTTATAATAATTAGTATTTTTTCGTTAAAGTTTTGTATATGTATGTTGAAATTAAATAATTTTTGAAAAATGGGTTGGTATACTTTTTTGTATAATTATACGGTCGTAGAAAAAATAATGTTTCTAACTCATGCGTAAAGTGTCTTTCCCGCCCTTGACCACTTGCCCGAACTCCGCTTCGCATCGTTCGGGTCAACTGCAGTCGCGTGCGGGAAAGTATCACTTTCTGCATTTGTTAGGAAAATAGCTATTTTTGGTTTTTTCCGAAGTCAAAAATTAAGGCACGAAAAATTAAAAACTAAAAATTTCGGATTTTTTTTTTTTTTTTTTTTTTACGGTTCGCCGACTACGGAGGCCATCTTGAACCGGTCATCGACCACAAATGTGGTCTACCGACTGGGGAGTGTGAAACGGCACCTTCATCCTACGAGATATCCGATCTCATCCGGCCTGTCCGGCGTGAATAGGATGGCTAAGTGTCGATTCATTTTACACTCTTCCCTGAGGCAAGAGCACGCCGTGTTCCCAAGCGGTCACCCGCCCAAGTACTAACCGCGCTCGACACAGCTTAACTTCGGTGATCTGCGGGAACCGGTGTTTAATATGTCGACAGGCCCTTGCCTGTTTTTCCGGATATTTACAATTTTCTTTCACCAAATTTTTAAACATCAAAATACGCAACTTTGCCTTAACTTCACCATCTCTGCATGTCTTGCCTCTTTCGAGATCCCCTTGTACGCACACAAATTTGTAGCACCCTGTATAGTTTACTACTATTATAATCTATTCTATACTTCGCCTTTGATTTTCCCTAGTTTATCTAATTTGACCTATAACGTATTTTCAGTACCAGGGAGACGAAATAAAGGACACGGATATCCCCACGTACCTGGAAGCCAAACTGTTCAGCACGACGTTCGGTAAATTTATATGGGTGTTTCTGCAGCCGTTTTTCTACGCATTTAGGCCTCTAGTAACGTATCCCAAACCCCCGACGAATTTGGAGTTTATTAATCTCGCCATACAGCTGGCTTTTGATGCTCTGGTGGTATATTTTTTTGGTACGTAAAGTATTATTGTTAAGTTCCTTATTTTATCTACTTTCATTTAGTAATATGAATTTTACAGTTCTAAAAATCGCTTTGTAAGGGCATCTAATACAGCACTAGTGCTGTAATGGAAAAAACGGTTTTATTAAAATTTTGCTGTTAAATAAACCACACTTTTTAGAAGAATTATTAACAATTATAAAATTAATTACCAATTATTAATTAAAATAAAACACTTAAGGTTTATTATAAACATTATTAATACACTTTTTACAGTTACAAATTTGTATACCAAAAGTGGATGTGATGGAGTCTTTTACGTTCGAATTTCCAATCATTAAATCCGTGTCTGACCCCATGATCTTCTTTGCTATTTGTTTCTTATTTTCTACAGAATTCTCAACGTAGCCTTCTGCCGTAGAAGAGGATTTCCAGCCAGGATTATTCAATCAAAGTTTTGTTGCAATCTTTTTTGGTATACTTCCAAAACTATTAATTTCGACAGGCTGGGAGGTGCATTTTCCTTTTCCATAGAATACAAAAAACCGCCTGTGAGTTGCAATTAAGAGGACGAAGTTTAGCATACTTTCGAAAAATACTTAAACAGTTGACACCTGTCACATTTCCTTCTGTTATAACAAATTCTCGCATAATTTTGGTTTTCGAGAATGGAATCACAATTTTTATATACAAGTCATTGTGTTCAATATGATCCAACACTAACTTAGCTAGTTCTTCGCGCCGTCAAGCCCCAAAAATGCCGATTATCATAACAACCTTCATAAGTAAATATGTTTCATCATCTGCAGTACTAAGAAACTTACAGACGTCTTCTTTTGTGAAAACTTTGGACTTTTTGGCCTTGTAAACCTCTGAACTTCTTTTCAAAAATTCGATTAGTTGAGAAAATCTGCTTATATCTTGATTTTTCTTGCCTGAAATCATAGTTCTCAACATTGAGTAGTGAGTCCATAGTGTAGATGGTTTCTGGGAGCGCTGCTTTACGGAAAAATAACCCAAAAGGATTTTCTCAGACACATCCTTTATTTTGTTAGCTTTGCACCACTCTTCAAACTTCTGATACTCCAACTCATACCGCGCCTTGGATTTTGTCGGAACTAAACTTGAGATCGCTTCGTTTGCCGCTGCTTCTATATCAGAGGATAAACTTCCATCAGAATCGCTCATTTTGAAAAACGCTTTTTATATTTTTGAATTTGTTTGACAAAGTTTCGACAGTAACCATGCGAAACAGTAACTATGCGAAAGGTAACATAAAAAACTTGATTAGTAAACTTAATAGCAGGTGCATTTTTATTTAAAAATGCCTTTTGCCAAATATTTTTATTCATAGATGAAAGTAGATACAATTTTGTACAATATTCTTGTTGTAAATTCATATTACTACACTCGATGTTTTATTAAACTCGGCTAACGCCTCGTTTGACAACTTTAACATCTCGTGTTGTAATATGAATCTTTACAACACTTATATCGTAAATAACTTTTATTTTTACTTATGACGTTTGACTCAATTGTCATTAATTTGTCAAGTATTTTACCTCTCGGCGACAGGTTAGCAGGTAGCCTCAACCCAAGGTCCTTAGATAGATAGGTTGTCTGGTAACATGGTGGCGGAAGCGACGATGAGCGGGGTGTCCGCGTCATCACGAGGAACTAATACATTTGTTTACATCTGATTTGTATGTGTTTTAAGCTAGATACAACGCAAAAAAGCGGTTTTCAGTGTTATTTGTGTGTTTAACGTTAAATTCTAAAGTGTGAATATATTTGTTTTTGAACTGATAATAACATTTAGTGGAAAAACTATTAAAAATACTGAATTTTCATCAAAGTTTTCTTCTTCTTTTTCTATTTCGTTTGGGTGGCCTTAGTGGTCAAAGTTTTAATTTTGTGTATTTTAAGGTTAGTTTATTAAACTAGATTCTCACGCTAAATCGTTAGTTTCAAACGAATTCTGTGATTATTTATTTAGATAATGGGTGGTGGCAATGTTTGTAGCATAGCTACATGCAAAAGTAACTCCAAAAGGCCAGATCCAGATGGAAAAAAGATAATTTTTTTTACATTTCCAAAAAACCCCAATATTTTGAAAGATTGGATTAGAAAATGTTGCCGAAAAGACAATTGGACGCCTCAACACAAACGATTATGCAGTAAGCATTTTCTTTTAACCGATTACGATGACGAAGTTCAAGCTAGGATAATGAATTTCCAACCAATGCATTTAAAAAAATATATTTGTCAAATATCAAACAATCTATTAAACCATATTTTCAGAAATATTTTTATACCACCAATACATTTTGATAGTGATTTAAAATGAAAGTGTGGTGGGGTGTGGTTGGTTAACTTAGTATAGTTATCTCTAAGTTAACCTGAACTAGAAATACCCAACAAACAGGTATTAAAATAAAATAAACAATGTTTTTATAGACTTGCAAATCCATGCCTTCACAAACAATTTAAAAGAGAATAAATTCAGTTCTTAAAGATCACTCTGGTGTATCATTACTACATCCCCTTTACACCCTTTACATGGAGTACATCACTAAAAGTATTTTTAAATTTATGGTATAAGTGTAGTTTTATTTCTCGCAATTTCCACAATTCCTATTTATGATAAAACGTGTTTTTTTAAATATACATTTTTTGACACTATCAAGTCCAATTCTTTTAATAATTTTAGCACTTGGACCTATAATGTTTCTGGGGCTATTTTCTGATAGACCTATTTAATCACAATATTAATATAATAAGGTATTTATTAAAAGATTTTTTTATATATTACCGCAATCATAAATTCTTCAATAAAAGAAAATCAAACAGAAAAATATTTTGTTACGATAATAGTAATGATTTGTAAAAAGCGTTTTAAGGGCTAGATTCAGTTTATTTCCCCTCTTAAATAGGGTTCGTCCATCGGGACTATATTTCTTCATTTCTATATATGTATGATTTACACTTGCCTCTTTAAAGTTGCGGTAACTACGTGATTCGTGATCATGTGCCAGAAGTTATATTTTTTAAATTTAAGCTATGTAAAAGAGTCACAATATCTCAATATTGGCTGAGAGATTTATGGCACACCTACACACAATTTGTCGACAAATGATATTTAAAAGAACACGTTTTAAACTACATTTCCAAACTCCTTGCTTGCATTCGTTATCAAGAGATTTTAAAAAGTTCCTCTAAATGACGCATTCCCGCGCATTAAATGCGAACATCTGATTGGTCCAAAGTTACCAGACAACCTATCTATCTAAGGACCTTGGCCTCAACCACCGTATACTAGTTATTTTTGTAACTCAGTGTCAATGTCATAATTTAATCGTCATTTATATGTCGCTTTTTGTTAATATTTGCCAAAAAAATTATCCAAATATGTTTAATCTATATTATAAAAAAAAAATTAATTAATAATTAAATAAATAATAGAAATCAGTTTTATACTGAAATATTATATAATTTACCCGCATTTAATTGGTAGGTATAGGTTTGGAAGACATATTTATAAACAGATATAGTCTATACGAAGTCAGTGTAAACAGCATAAAAACTAAAATTCTACTCCGGGTTTTCCTTTATAATACATAGGCGTGCAACGCGAGGATATTTAATTACTTTTCATAATATCTACCTAAAAAAAACATATTAATGCTCCTAAGTTGGCTGATGTATAAAAAAACGCTTTACCCAAGGAATTTCGACAGGGACGAATCAAAGGCGTAATCCCGCCCTCATTTTGTCATGACAGATTCATCCAGTTCGCATAGACTTTCGACGAGGAGCCGTCAATAAGGATTATGATTTTTATTTCAATGCAAAGATTAAGGAAACTGATCGTATCCCAATTTCTTTGCTGTCTACACTGACTTCGTATGGACTATACCTAACCTTAATTATGTTTAACAAATGGGTTATGTTTATGAAGAAAACTGCGTTGGTATGTTGGTATACAAAAATGTCATGGATAATCACAATGTCGTTTATTGTTAATTCTATTGGTTCAATTTTCTAAGGCAGTGGCGGCTCGTCAGGTGAAGTAGGTGAAGGGGTTCTTCACCAAAAAAAAAACAGAAGGAAGGTTTTTCGACAATATTAAATATTAATGTACCAATACAGCTACCATTTTAGCCCTTAAAAAATAATTATGTTCGAATTAATAATAATTTAATCCGAATGTAGCTATGCACACAGCAAATTGCTCCTGTGAGTGTCTTTATGTTTGTTGCTTCATTATATGTTCATTTTATATAAATTCTATGTTATGCATTTTTGTTGTATAACCTTACCTCTAAATGAAATTGCTATTGAAGTTTTTTTGTATAAACTGAATATGTTGGTTGGTTGGTTTAAGGCGGGGGTCGGGCGATCGGCCCAAGCTTGCCCCGCAGCCTAGTGGCTTATTGTGCTCCCCTATCTTGCTAGAAAAGGTTTGTTCCTTTTATAAGGTCCAGCAAATTCCTACCAAGTTTGTCATGTGGGAGGTTATCCCCACATTGGATGTCTCCGAAGATTCTGAGTCTTCCTCGGGTCAGTGCTTTGCAGTTATATATGATATGTGAGGCGGTTTCGTCCTCATCGCCGCAAAGCCTGCATTCAATGGGACCATTGTAAATTCCTACTCGGCGTAGGTGTTTTCTTAAGCAGTGGCCTGTTAGTAGGCCGACCACTTGTTTTAGCTGGGTGCGCGTTAGAGGCATCATTCCAGTTGATAACTTTTTGAAGGGGTTTCCAATTGTGGCCCTCGCTTGGGTATGACCAGGTATCCTGTTCCATCGGGACAGGTGTTGTTGTTGTGCCCACCTGTCTGATGCTGCTCTGGTTGCCTGTTTTGATATGCCAAGGGCGGGTTCAGGGCTCCTGAGTTTTTGAGATGATCCGGCTCTTGCCAGTTCATCGGCCTTTTCGTTGCCTGCTATCCCTGAGTGGCCAGGAACCCATAGGAGTTCTACCTTGTTGTTCCTCGCGGCCAGGTCGTTTAGGCACTCCAGTGTGATCCTCGATTTGAGTCGACTGGAGTTCAGGGCCTTGAGGGCAGCTTGGCTGTCTGACAGAATGTATATCTCTTGGTCGTGGTAGCCCTTTTCGATATGTTTCTGTATACATGCTTGTATAGCACGTATTTCTGCTTGGTATACTGTGGCGTAGTTTCCCAGGGGAATGCTGATTTCCATTCTGGGTCTTTCCCCAAATATACCTGCGCCTACTCCGTCGGCCGTTTTTGATCCATCAGTGTACTGAATATGTTATTGTTTGTAATTTACCTTCATTTGAGTAAATAAACATTATCTTATCTTATCTTATCTTATAATAGGGCCACGGTTAACTCCGTTCGCCGACCGTGCCCGTTAGCTCAAGCAAGTGAAGACCCAACGCAAAACATGGCTTTGATATTCACCGGTGATATGGTTACGTGACTTCAGTCACGCAAACAGTATGTAACAATTTACATTAGGATGAAGGGCAATTTAAAAATAGATTAGTCGAATGCACCATTGTTTTAGCATTGGTTCGCCTAACCTTAAGGTATTTACTTTGAGGCTTCGCGAAACTTACGGTTATAGATATCGTTTTTACGTGATTTATTGTGTGATTAAAAAGTTTTGTTTTTATTTTTCAGTTAATTCAGTAGTGTATGTACCTACTTAATTTTGTGTTTTAAAAATGAATCCAATTAATGACATAGTTTGTAATTTGTTGGAAACTCCATTCAGTCGTTGGACAGATAAGGATAAGAGAGACGGTTTTTAGTCGTTGTTTGTTTAAGTACCCGCACTATGCCTCTCTCTTTACTATTTTTTTTAACCGCGAGCCGCCACTGTTCTGAGGTGTCCAAGTTTACCGCTACTGTGACTTTTTACTGTACATATTTTTCTATTTTAGGTGGGAGAATCTTAGGTTACTTGTTATTTGGTAGTGTAATGGCGATGGGTTTCCATCCGGTGGCGGGCCACTTCATCTCGGAACATTATATGTTCAAAAAAGGCTACGAAACGTACAGTTACTATGGACCTCTAAATTTCATAACCTTTAACGTTGGTTACCATAACGAGCACCATGACTTCCCGGCTGTTCCGGGATCTTTGTTACCAGAGGTAAGCAGTTTTATTTTTGAAATAAACCTTACTCATTTACCAAGTATACCTTAAGAGAACAGTAATTTTTAGATGTATTTACACAGATCAGGGTTATATTCTGTTACTTGTGCCAAGTGTTAAAAAATGATGGTTTATTGCGTTACAAAAAAAAAATTGTGTAGCGTAAACTTAAAGTTTTTATTAAAAAAAAAAACGCAAAAATACAAACGAAGTGTTTTTGGTTAACTAAGTGGGTTAACTAGGACTGACACTGAAAACACTTAACTTTTGTATAAAAATGAATTTTCTTGGCATTAAACAATTACACATTTTTTTATTCTATTTCGTTATGAGAACAATCCTATAATTTTGACCGGGAACATAGGAAATGCCATTCAAGTTTTAGACTGTCCAAATATTTGCTTCCCTGTTTACTTTACAGCAGAGTTGTAGGGAGACTTTTTTAGGGTCTCTGTGTGGTGAGTGCACATGCGGAGTTTGAACAATTTTGGACAACCCGATCTTAACTTATTTGCGGATTGCGGTGGGTTTTTTATTTGAATTCAATAGGTGATGGTGCAGACACCAACAAGGTTGGTTTTTAAAAATCTTTTATCTACTTTCATTTAGTAATATGAATTTTACAGTTCTGTAAATCGTTTAGAAGGGCATCTATTACAGCACTAGTGCTGTAATAGATGCCTTTACAGCACTAGTGCTGTAATGAAAAAAAGCGGTTTTATTAAAATTTTGCTGTTAAATAAAACCACACTTTTTAGAAGAATGATTTATTATTAACAATTATAAAATTAATTACCAATTATTAATTAAAATATAACACTTAAGGTTTATTATAAACATTAATAATACACTTTTTACAGTTAGAAATTTGTATACTAGAAGTAGATGTAATGGAGCCCTTTACGTTCGAATTTCCAATCATTAAATTCGTGTCTGACCCCATGATCTTCTTTGCTATTTGTTTCTTATCTTCTAAAGAATTCTCAACGTAGCCTTCTGCCTTAGAAGAGGATTTCCAGCCCCCATGACGCTTTAGCATTTGCATATCTGCGCAACCATCAACTAGAAAGGTGGCTAAGGACCTCCTAAAACAATATCCACTGTATCCTTCGGGATTATTCAATCCAAGTTTTGTTGCAATCTTTTTTGGTATACTTCCAAAACTATTAATTCCGACAGGCTGGGAGGTGCATTTTCCTTTTCCATAGAATACAAAAAACTGCCTGTGAGTTGCATTAAGAGGACGAAGTTTAACATACTTTCGAAAAATACTTAAACAGTTGACACCTGTCACATTTCCTTCTGTTATAACAAATTCTCGCATAATTTTGGTTTTCGAGAATGGAATCACAATTTTTATATACAAGTCATTGTGTTCAATATGATCCAACATTAACTTAGCTAGTTCTTCGCGCCGACAAGCCCCAAAAATGCCGATTATCATAACAACCTTCATAAGTAAATATGTTTCATCATCTGCAGTACTAAGAAACTTACATACGTCTTCCTTTGTGAAAACTTTGGACTTTTTGGCCTTGTAACCCTCTGAACTTCTTTTCAACATTGAGTAGTGAGTCCATAGTGTAGATGGTTCATGGAAGCGTTGCTTTACGGAAAAATAACCCAAAAGGATTTTCTCAGACACCTCCTTTATTTTGTTAGCTTTGCACTAATCTTCAAACTTCTGATACTCCAACTCATACCGCGCCTTGGATTTTGTCGGAACTAAACTTGAGATCGCTTCGTTTGCCGCTGCTTCTATATCAGAGGGTAAACTTCCATCAGAATGGCTCATTTTGAAAAACGCTTTTTATATTTTTGAATTTGTTTGACAAAGTTTCGACAGTAACCATGCGAAACAGTAACTATGCGAAAGGTAACATAAAAAACTTGATTAGTAAACTTAATAGCAGGTGCATTTTTATTTAAAATGCCTTTTGCCAAATATTTTTATTCATAGATGAAAGTAGATACAATTTTGTACAATATTCTTGTTGTAAATTCATATTACTACACTCGATGTTTTATTAAAACTTTAAATATTATACCGGGTGATTCACGACGAGCTTGCATTAGAACTTTTTAGATTAGATTTTTTAAATTTATTGGGTGTTTATATTGAATGTGGCAAAATAAAGTTAAGAGCATGTCGGATATATCACGATAAATATCCGAATCGACCAACTCTGCAACCTGCTATTATTAGAAGACTAAATAATAATTGCTTAAAATATTTCCCTTATAAATATCACTATGGAGTATCCATGTATTTTTGTCTTCATGGTAAGCTTGAAAAAATTGTATTTAAAAAAACTTGAAATTCTAAGAAAACGCGTTGATATAGGTATAGAATAGTAGTTTTTCTACTCCCACATGGAAATTTTCTCTTTCCTTTACACTTAAGTGGCGAGTAAAGTAGGCTATTTCAGTTAACTGTGCGGGAATATATATCCATCCTAGATAGGTAATGAAACTGACCAATCACAGTAGTCAATTACAGAGAACCCTTAAACGTACCGACCAATTAGAGTATATTATTTTTACTGAGGTTCCGCCTTCTTTTTCAAGACATTAAATTATATAATTTAAATGCATATAGTACAATTTGTTATTAATTTGTTCAATATAATAAAATCTAGACGCATTTATAATAGATTTATCAATAATGCAACCTGCTGAATGTGCATAGAAAATTAATTTCATGTAGCATCATTTATCAGTTGGTTTTCCGATAATTAACCAAACGCTTCGATAGTCCAGACGTTAGAACGTTGGACTATGGAACCAATGGTCGTGAGTTCGAGCCCGGCAACCTACAAACTTTTTTTTTACATTTTTTAGCATAAGATCGTAGAAAAAATATACTGTACAACTCGAGTGGATTGTCCATATTGCCCTCGGAAGTTTGAGCACTCCGCCTACGGCGTCGTGCTCAATTTACTTCCTCGTGCGATATAAACATCATATTCACTCTTGTTGTACAAACTACTATTGTACAACAATATTTTTTCTACGACCTTATGCTAAAAAATGTAAGAAAAAGTTTGTAGGTTGCCGGGCCCGAACTCATGACCATTGGTTCCATAGTCCAACGCTCTAACGTCTGGACTATGGAAGCGTTTAGTTAATTATCGGAAAAGTAACTGATAAATGATGCTACATGAAATTAATTTTCTATGCACATTCAGCAGGTTGCATTATTAATAAATCTATTATAAATGCGTCTAGATTTTATTATATTGAACAAATTAATAACAAATTGTACCATTTATGCATTTAAATTATATAATTTAATGCCTTGAAAAAGAAGGCAGAACCTCAGTTAAAATAATATACTTTGATTGGTCAGTACTTTTAAAAACAACAATGGCTTCTCTGTAATTGACTACTGTGATTGGTCAGTTTCCATTACCTATCTAGGATTGTTATACAATTTTGCCACACAGCTAACCTAAATAGCCTACTTTACCCGCCACTTAAGTGTAAAGGAAACAGCAAATTTCCATATGGGAGTAGAAAAAAGCAGTTATTTTATCATCTTATAAAATAAAAATATACAGGGTGTTCCATTAAAAATAAGAAAGTTTTTAATGTTTAAAGTTTTTTACATTTAGCCCTTAATTATGACATCCTTGTATATTTTATGCCAAGTTTATTTGTTTTTTAAGATTTATTGATTCTTTAACTATACAATAACAAAAAAATTTTAGTCCAGGAGCTAAGGTAAAAAATATATACGGATAATTTCATCGCTATGCATTTACGAAATAATTACAAAATTTCCAGATATCTCAAAAATTATAGTAGTAAAATTTAATGCAAAAACCAAACATATAATAAAAAATGCTAATATTGTTTTTAAAAAATGAAAGTTGAAGCTATTTTCGGTATAACCGGAAGTGACATAAGCATGTTATAGCTATTAATATAACGAGATTATTATGCGATTTATAATAGTCGAGGACATTACTAGGTGACGACGCAACAGCCGAGTCACCCGCAATGTCCGAGACGGTGTTAAGTCGCTAATAATCGAGTTGTATTCAAAGCTTTATCGTATCATTGACAACGGCGATGCGAAAATAAAAACAAGGTTTTATGTCATTTCATTTTGGCATTTCAAAAAGTCATCATTAAAATCATGCAAGATTTTGATATTCCTGACGATATATTAGCTGCAGCCAACTTTATAAGGTTAAACTTGCTTCCGGACAAATCTAAAATCCATTATGAAAAAGAATATCGGCAGTTTTGTGAGTGGCGAAACAAAGTACATGTTCAAGGTGCAGAAGAAACGGTATTGCTGGCGTATTTCGCAAAACTCTTTGAGGAATACTCTGCTTCATCCTAATGACCGAAATATTCCATGTTACGAGCGACTTTAGAACTGAAGGAAAGAGTGGAAATCGACAAATACGTTAATACGTTTCATCAAGAAGAAAAATGATGGATTCAAATCGGCGATGTTTCCGGCAGTGGATTAAGCACTGGGGAACCGCACGAAATCGAAAGGAGTGCTTGCTCGGTCATTAATCAGTCTTCAGAGGGCATACCTAAGATCGTGGACGTTAAAGACAAAGGTGTATCCATCAAATTTGAAAACTGTCAAAATATTATTTTACATGTTCATGAAAAATAGTTCTAATATTATTTGGTATCTAACGTATTATGCTTTCGTAACTAACGTATTAAATTATGGTAACTAATGTATTATAAGTAACTAAGGTGTTATGTAGGTTTTAGTACGTTTATGATGTTAATAATTATTAATAAAGATATCATATAAAAATGACTTAATCTTCAATGATACGATAAATATTTTAGTTTAAGAGAGCATATCGATAAACTTAAACCTACAGATTTTCAAAAAAATATTTTCAGTAGTTTCCTCAAACGTTCTAATGCAAGCTCGTCGTGAATCACCCGGTATACAATGTAGGTTTTACTACGCTACTCAACAATATTTATTTTTATTAGCCTAATTCATGAATAATTCATTTACATACGAATGTTCAGATTTAGATTAGATTATAATTATTAGGGTAACATTTAATTTTTAAACTTTACCACAAGTTAAACAAGCTTTTGATAAACAAATTATATCGTACATTAAATATGCGGTTTAATTTGCAATATTGTGTGTCTGTCAAAGCCTTTATTTTTACCGTAATTACAAAAAAGAAAAAAATAGCGGTAGTGGTCGTTTGTTAGCTGTAATTATTGGCGTTTATAAAATAAAGTTTTCAAAATACTGGCGTTTTTACAAAAAACTATTACATTCCTAGATATACCAGCAAATCAAAATAGAATTACTAGTAGGATTATCTTTATTTCATCAAGAAAACTATGACAGGTAAAATTTTGTCAGTAGTTTAGCAGTGGCGACTCGTCAGGTGAAGTAGGCATCACCAAAAAATAAATAAAACCAGGAGGAAAGTTTTTCGACAATATTAAATATTAGTGTACCAATTCAGCTACCATTTTAGCCCTTAACAAATAATTATGTTGGAATTAATAATATTAATTTAATCCGAATGTAGTTATGCTTAATAGGGCCACGGTTAAAAAAATCAAAACTTTCTTAGGAAAGAAAAAATAACTCTAGTAAAGGTCAAATTTGTAAAACTGTTTTTTTGAAGTTTGAAGACAACGATGTTTCTTAAAGGACAGAAAAGTGTTGGACTTACATTGTCTATATTTCAACTGGTAAGTATCTTCAGTCATCTGCAGGTGAATACTTAACTCCGATGGACAATAATTATAAGTACTCGGGCATTTTGGCGCGCCCTAGCCGATCGTGTCCGTTAGCTCAAAGCAAGTGAAGACCCAACACTTCTTTGATATTCACCGTTGCTATGGTTACGTGACGTCAATCACGCAAACAGCATGTAACAATTTGCATATGGTGATGAAGGGCAATTTAGAGATAGATCAATCGTATGCACAATTGTTTTAGCATTGGTTCGCCTAACCTTAAGGTATTTATTTTTAGGCTTCGCGAAACTTACGGTTATAGATATCGTTTTTACGTGATTTACTGTGTGATTAAAAAGCTTTGTTTTTATTTTTCAGTTAATTCAGTAGTGTACGTACCTACTTATTAGTTGTGTGTTTTAAAAATGAACCCAATTAATGACATAGTTTGTAATTTGTTGGAAACTCCATTCAGTCGTTGGCAGATGAGGATAAGAGAGAGGTTTTGTTACACGGTTAATGTTTTTTTTTTAAGTACCCGCACTATTCTCCATTTTTTAAGACCGCGAGCCGCCACTGTAGTTTAGCATCAACTGAATCGGGTTCAGAATTTAACAACCTTGCATAGCTTGGGCGCGTTTACGATTTTACCCAAGTCGAGAGATTGAAACACAACGAAAGTTGAACGAGTTTTGAACTTGTATTGTCTTTATTTGTTTTGAGTCACAACGTTTTAACTGGTAATTATCTCCAGTCGTCTTTAGGTGAATACTGTATTTCGTCGAATTTTCATAATTACCGTACTTTTCTTCTAAGGCAATTTCGGCAGTTGCTCCCTAACTATTAGCCGCAAGTGAAATCTGAAATATGCGTTTAGAGATTTAAGGCATACACGAACTTTAATCGAGAATAAAATATAACGCTTTTTCCACATTTTGTGGTTTATCTATGTTTATAGGAGGCCCACAAATATTTAGCACTGGCTCCGTTATAGGCTTAATTAGTATAATATTAGAGTAAAGTACCGGGTGGTCAACTAAGAATGACCGCCGGCCATATCTCAGAAACTAGTAATCGTACAGCATCCGGGTAAATTTTTTTATGACAAAAGTGCCCAAGAGAATATGCTGGAAATTATATAAATTAAGTTCCGCATTTTGCCGCAAGAGGGCGTAATTGAAAAGTAAATTTTAAAATTTTACATATCTCCGAAAATTCCACATTAAGGTATATCTTTGATAACACCATTAAAAAGCTTGGACAATTATGCATCATTTTGGTCTTATGCTCATTGGCGTACCGACTTTAATAAGAGGGGAGAAGCTGTTGAAAGTGTAATCAGTAAAATCGCTGTAACTTTTAAACGACTTATCCGATTTTAGCAAACTAAAGACTGTTCGGAAGAGAAATGTATGCACTTTCACCAATCGTATTTAGTTGTCCATAAAATAGTTCTCAAAAAAAAATGCTATTAATTATACGGTATAATTATGATACCATATTCGAAAAGTGGATGAATTTTGCTAGAAAAAATATTAAGACCGCAGCTCGATATCTCTGTTCGTTTCAGCGTTATCGCCAATAGAATAATTTTTAAAACTAAGCGATTATATATTTTTTAGGAAAAAAGTGGTACGCCACTGATATTTTTCCATGTGGATATTATTTCTGATTAGTCTGGTCAATTCTGCATAAAAATGGTATCTTGCGTTTTTCTCCTCAGGCACACCGTTCCTAATTAAAATAATTAAATTAAATTAGCTTCATGCATGCCTATTAACATAAAACAAAATTTTGCATTATCAATGTTAAAAATAATAGTAGAGTTAATTTAATTTAATTATTTTAATTAAAAACGGTGTGCCTGAGGAGAAAAACGCAAGAGACCATTTTTATGCAGAATTGACCAGGCTTATCAGAAATAATATCCACATGGAAAAAAATATCAGTGGCGTCCCACTTTTTTTTCTAAAAAATATTCTTTATTTAAAATTTTAAAAATTATTCTATTCGCGATAACGCTGAAACGAACGGAGATATCGAGCTGCTGTTTTAATATTTTTTCTAGCAAGTTTCATCTACTTTTTGATTATGGTATCATATTATTATACCGTATGATTTACTTATTCGGAGTAAAATCAAAAAATGTGTTATTATTACAAATTGCGCCCTCTAGCATTTTTTTTTTGAAAACTATTATGGACAACTAAATACGATTGGTGAAAGTGCATACATTTCTCTTCCAAACAGTCTTTAGTTTGCTAAAATCGGATAAGTCGTTTAAAAGTTACAGCGATTTAACTGATTACACTTTCAACTTATTAAAGTTGGTACGCCAATGAGCATAAGACCAAAATGATGCATAATTGTCCAAGCTTTCTAATGGTGTTACCAAAGATATACCTTAATGTGGAATTTTCGGAGATGTGTAAAATTTTAAAATTTACTTTTCAGTTACGCCCTCTTGCGGCAAAATGCGGAACTTAATTTATATAATTTCCAGCATATTCTCTTGGGCACTTTTGTCATAAAAAAATTTACCCGGACGCTGTACGATTACTAGTTTCTGAGATATGGCCGGCGGTCATTCTTAGTTGACCACCCGGTACAGAACACCTTATCTTGAAATTCTTGACTTTTTCCAGGTTAAAAGAATAGCACCAGAGTTCTACGACGACTTACCGCAACATGACAGTTGGTCACAAGTCCTATACGACTTCATCATGGACCCTGACGTTGGCCCTTATGCTAGGATTAAACGAAAGAGTAGAGGTTTAAAGTCGTAGAAGCAAATACACATTTTACTCATCGGTGCCTATTTATAATTTTAAAATTTCTTCATGTTTTAAACCAAAGTTTGTCTAACATGTTTATAGTACAATTGATACAACAAAATTGTACACTTGCTTAAGTATTTGTTTATGTTATGTTAAGTTGCTGGTTAGTTAATTACTATTAAACAACTTTGTGCAACCCGACCACGAAACACTAACACCGGTATGTTAACGCACATAAATTATTTATGTCTCTTTCACATTGTGACGTCACGTTCGAGGGCGCTTTAACAATCTTAAGGTCGGTTTACAATAGGTGCAAAATGCAAGTGCAAGTAAATGTTTTAAATAGGCCGTTTTACAGCTTGCAATTTTTCTTTCGTACAAGAAAAGATTGCCTGCGAGTATGGCCAGAACGAGGCTAGTGATCAGCTGGTGCAATTTGTAGTGCTTGCATGAAATATTAGCTCCTATCCTATTTTTATTGCAACTATATACATGCTTAATTCTGGGGAGTTTTTGATGATCCAACCTAAATAAAAGTCCCTGGCAGTTGTGTATGTTTCTTTCTAGCCTATAGTGGGTAAGTTTTATTTATGCTGGTTTATTTTTCTTGTCCTGTAATGCTGTTTAGTTAAAATTAATGTACTAAAAAGAGCGGGTAAGTCCCAAACAAATGGCTTTTTAAAGGTATGTAAGTAAGTAAAGGTTGGTAACTGGGACGTAATCTACGACCTTAGCAAGTCATTGCACGCTGTAAAACGAAGCGCAATTTCTATTGCCGCAATACTAATTGCTGCAAGACAACTTGCATGGAAAAAAAACTCTAAAGCCGCCTAATGAGAAAAATTGCTTCAGCTTGCTTTTCTAGTTTTGTTCTGCTAAAGTGGTAAATACGTAATCAAGTTGATAAGAATCCCTTAATTAACTATTATAATGTTCTAGCACGCTATATAACTACCCAAACCCGAACTGAAAATAAAAAACAACAACCGCCACGCACAGAAAAAAAATTGGCCAGCTTTTTACAATGATTCGGCAATATGAGGTTAGAACTGTCACTCGCGTCCCTCGAATGTGACGACATGCGCAGCGATGTTTAAATTTCATCTTGCTTATCGGCAATACCGTTGTAGGTGTATCGTGAACCCGACATTACTGTTATAATTCACAATATGCTATAATAGTAATAGATGTAGGCGAATTTTAATTGGCGATGAAATGATATTAAAATTATACATAGGCATTATTTAGGGTTAAGTTTTTGTCTACTTATAATTTATAGTAAATTATTGCAATGTCCGTCTACAAACTATTTTTGTAATTTTAGCTAGTACGAATGAGGATTTTAAGGTATTTAAAATAACCGCATTTATAAGTGTTGGAAAAATTGAGGTACATTTAAAACTAATTAATTTTTTTTTTGAAGAAATTCATCGTTTCTTTTCCGTGCTACAAGCTTTAACTTTACCAACTTAAGAGCATTGTTGCCCATTTCTTTACAGTACTATTATTTTGGTAAATATCTATTATACGCACACCACGCCGATTTTGATGATTTTTTCAGGAAAGACGTATTTTGACGCGTAACTTACGAATCCGAAAATGTCAAAATCAATCATTTAGAAAAGAATAAAAGCAGCATTTGTGAAAAATCCACACCCTAAGATGGTAATGGGGGAGCGTCATTCAAAAACAAAAGAAGGAAAAAAAACCATCCATTACGATTTATTCAAATTAAAAAAATTTCGCAACAAATAATAACAACAAAAAATCTAAAACTTGCCCTAACCTTGTCGCTCGCTGTCAAAAATTAATTTGAATATGAAAATAGCGGAAAATCCTAGTTTCAAGAAGGAAAATGCGCATTTTCTTTGTAAAATGTGTTCTATTTTTCCTGATATCTGAACTGAGTTGACTAAAAAATGGTAGAAATCCTCACCCAACGCGATGTAAACAAACATATCGTAACTAAAAAATATCTCAAAACTAAGCTTATCCGACCGATTTCGTTTTTAGATTCATGTCAAAATACTACGTCTTTCCTGAAAAAATTATAAAAATCGGCGTGGTGTGCGTACAATAAAAATTTACCAAGACACACCTTGTGACCGACCAAGTTAGAGATATTACATTTTATACCATTACCTCGGAAAATTTGATATCCCCATTTTAAGTTTTTTCAAAATAGTGGTATAATATTTACAACCTTTTACCTCGTCGAATCATTAAGAAGGTAAATAAAATTTTTTTAAAGAAGAAGCGTATTAAATGAAAAAATCGCAAAAATAAAGAAATTTCGAAGCACCAGTGCTCATAAGACAAATAGTTTTCGACATTTTATTTAAACTCTTGAAATATATTTATTTATTTTATTATAAAAAAAGTTGCCTATTGTTGTGTTAAGTTTTTTCGGGATAATGTATGAAATAAACTCCTGGACAAAGCACGCAACATCATATATTTACCACATACAGGGTGTTATGGAATGGACGCAATATTTCTAAACAGGTTAATCGTGATGTGACAACATTCGAGGGAAAAATAATTTTTCATACGACCACCTATGAAAATGAGAAAAAAAGCACGGTTAACTTGGCTCGAAAGCGCCGAATATCACACGCGTGTTGAAAAAAAATATTTCAATACTAGTGTTGAAATATCAAGGCACACTATTTAATTTAAACATATGGTGCCAATTTGACAGACCACCCCTATTTATTAAAAAGAACAAATTTTTGAAAGCAGTAATTGTAAAGTGTTTAAGTTATTTTTTATGTATTTGTCGAGTGATTCAGAATTAGAGTGTGAAAATACGCCATCTGAAATTATAAAAAATGTTAATAATATACTGAAAAATCTATTACCAGAAAAAACAAATCGCGCTGAAGAGAGTGTCATGTATTAAACAACAAATCTTTATCGGTAGCGATAGCGTGAATAGAGCTCTAGTCTACAGATCGCAAGCTCACAGGTTCAAATCCCATCAGGTGTATTTGACTTTTTTTTTTATAAAAACATTAAATAATTAGAATTATTTTGAATTGAAATCTTCCTTGTTGGGTGGATTTTTTAAATTTATGTTTAATGCATCTTTCCTTGATTAAATTTAAAATTTTTCATTCTGGTTAATCTAGAAGTCAATCCAGGATTAGTTCTTCCTATGATATTTACAAAATATGAAAAAGTTAAACTACAAATAAAGGAAAAGCTTATTGACAAACTATGAAACCAGATATTAAGTGGAACATAATCCTAAGCATGCTAATTTCAACACTAGTGTTGATATTTTTTTTCAACATTAGTGTTTAAATATTTTTTCACAAATCAAAGGCTTTTTTATCAATTCTTTGTGGTCGCAGGAAAAATAGTGTACATTACTCGTGTGAATTTCCGCACTCGGCTGACGCCTCGTGCTAAATATCTCCTCGTTTGAAAAGTATCACTTTCATCACGTGTTATGTAAGATACTATTAAATGGCGCAACACTAAAATATACGAGAAACTTGACCATTTGTTTTTTGGTATTAACCACGCCGCCACTGGAGAGAGTTTTAAAGAAATAGTGTTTAGACAAGAGTGGCATGTGTTTTTATTTGAAATGACAGTTAATTGATGTCAGCGATTCTAAGTTAAGAAAAAAAATTAAATCTACCTCATCCAAAACCATAATAAAAACAATAGCTATAAATCTAATCCACGATTAAAACTTGGCGCTGTTACTACACACAACTCTTGTACTTGTGTGTTATGTTGTATGTTAAAACATTTTTATTACACCCAGCATAAAACGAAAATTATTTTTTTTTATTAGAAACAGCGATAACCATGAGACTAACAAAAAATACAGCATCAATTATGTGTCAAATTTACGATGTTGCTTTAATTTTGTCAATTAGTTTATTTTTAAAATGTCTAAGTGGCCGGGCCATAAAATTACAATGAGTGGTCACAAGTTGGCCCGATATTTTTACTAAGCTTAATCTCTGTATTATGGCTTTGACTGCGGCAGAAATAAATTTCTCACAATCGATGTTGTCCGCTTATGCCCGCCCGTATTCTCCGTAACGCTTCAATCCGGCTTAAAATTTAATACAGCTTAAATTGCCGATTTCGTATTCGCGGTCGCTATTTGGAGACTTAAGCTCAATTAACTTTAAGCCCTAAATATTGCAGGCTTAACCACGCGTCTGCGCCGTATTTGACTTTTCTTTGCTCCTGTCTTGTAATACATATTCGTATTTTTCAAAGTTAAATATGGAAATAGAAGATGAAATATTTATTGAGAACGATGGAGATATTTTGGATGTTTTAGATCTTGGATTTTCCAAAAAAATCTACGAACGAGAAGTATATTATCAACATCATCTTGTAAAAGTAGTTTTTGTGGGCGGCCCACCGACAGTCAAAAAAATGTTATTTTTCTCCTCTCCCACTTTTTTACGTAGCTCTTTCTTCTTATTACAGTATAGTTTTTTTAGCTGATTAGCATCCCGATTGTTATTTGAAGGATTTACCGAATTAAAGTCTTCCTCAACGAATTTCCACACTTCTTCCCGTTTTTTTTTCGGAAGCATGGTCGGTTTTTTTGTCCTCAAGAGTTATCGCATATTTGTCAGCGATAATTCTGAATAGAAATGATTTTTCTGAATCTGAAAAATTACAGCACCTTTTTCCCTCCATTTTAGCAGGAAAAGGAAAATTATGAAAGAAAGAAAATTTTATGTCAGTTGAAATTTAAAAATGTTTTGAAAGATAATGTTAAAAACCCACAACACAAAGTTAGTAACGATAACACTTCGTTGCTGCAGCCATTAACTCTTAAAAAAGGAAGAGAATAACCGCATCGTTGCCAGCTCAAAATAAGGCTTAGTTAAGTAACCAGAAATTTTCTACAGTGCTTATTAAATTTAATTTAAGCCAGCTTTAAAATTTAAGGGAGCTTAAATTAAGTCCGCTTTATGAAAACATGGAGAATACGGGCATTAGTAACTTAAGAATTAAGCCAATTAAAATGTGTGCAACTAAACATATTATGAGTGTTAAATGTTTGTACGATAGGCGACAGTGACAACTATGATTTTATTTTGGGCGCTAGAGTAGCAAGATTAACCAAATGGCATGTTTTTAAATATTTAGCGGCAAAGTATTTAATTTTTCAATGTAAATTTACTAGGCAGAGGGGATGTTACAAGGGACACCAAATCTATACGCTATTTAAAACTATGAGTCAGTAAAGGTCGTAATGAAACGAACAAACCCTGATGAAGGTTTCTTTGTACGACGCGCTGATCACAAGGTGGAGCTTGTTAATATGCACTGACCCTTCGTTTTGAATCAACAGTTTGTTATTGGTAATTTACTGATTTAAGAGCGACTGATGGCAACTTTGTTTGCTGAAAACGCCCGCAAAATGGGTTTTAAATAGTTATTTTCCTAACAAGTACGCGACTGCAGTTGACCCGAACGACGCGGAGCGAAGTTCGGGCAAGCGGTCAAGGGCGGGAAAGATACTTTACGCATGAGTTAGGAACATTATTTTTTCTACGACCGTGTATACAAAAAAGTGTACCAACCCATTTTTGAAAAATTATTTTATTTCAACATACATATACAAAACTTTAACTAAAAACGACTAATTATTATAAATATTAATATTATTTATATATAATATTTCTCCTTACACCATGTAACAAAATAGTCATATTGCTTTTTATATCTTAGTCTGGATTTGGCAGGTAACAGCTCGGAATTAGCTTTATCTGCAGCCTTCAAAATGGCTTCGGGAAGATCTTCGTCGAATGAATCCATTAATATTATTGCTTCGGATTCTTAATTTAGAAGAAGATTGTATTCGGTCACTTCGAAGACGCTTTGAACAACTTTGACGTTTTAGTAACAATTACACGCCTGGGTTATCATAGCAACTGATATCAAACCCGGTTTGTTTTGTGACATTAAAGAATGTACTTACAGGGTTATATAAAAATATCTTCATTATTTTATATTTTCAACAAATTAAAAATGCAACAAAAAGCTAGAAAAGATGTAGATTTTATTTGAAGGACTATTTCGCAAATATTTATTTACCTGTTGTAACAATAGTTATAACTTCCGAAGTAAAAAACTATCTAATAAGGTCAAAATTTGCATAATTTTACTTTCCTGCACTAGTGTGGGAAAGTGACACTTTCAAAACTAAAATACGTGCGGGAAAATGGGTTAAAACGCACGGTCGTAGAAAAAATATTTTTTTGTTTAAGCTGAAATATCGGGAATTACTAACAGATGTAGATAAAAGAGAATAAATTAAAACTTGCAACGACTTCTCATGTTAGAAACAAGGGTCTACACTCCTATAATTATTAAAATACATAAAATCATGGTGCTCTTAGAATGTATGTAAAAGTAATAGATAATATGGCAGCAAGTTGTCACGTTCTTTCACCGTTGTAACTTTTTTCTAGAGCGGTATTCATTTTATTGCAGAATCGTCACAAATGTATTTGTTCGCTTATTGATTCCGTTCTAACTAAAACGGTGTGGCATACCGGTTGTCCCATTATGGATGGCCACTGGCCGTATCTCAAAAACTACTGGGCATAGAAACTGAGGGAAAAAAATCGTAATTAAAGTGGCTAAGAGAAAATCCTGGAAATAATTTTTAAGTACCGCATTTTGCTGCAAGAGGGCACAATCGAAATTGGATATGACAATTAAAAAAAGGTACTTACTTTTTTTAAACAAACTTGAGTTTACTAAAATCGGATAAGTCGTTTATAAGTTACAACAATTTAAATGATTACACTTTCAATAGCTTCTCCCACTCTTATCAAGGTCGGTACGCCAATGAGGCGTAAACCAAAGTAATGCAGAATTATCTAAGCTTTCTAATGGTGTTACCAAAGGTATACCTTAATGTGGGAATTTTCGGAGAAATTTAGAATTTCATTATTTAATTTTCAATTGTGCCCTCTTACGGCAAAATGCGGAAATTTAAAATTATTTCCAGGATTTTCTCTTAGCCGACGATTTTTTTCCCTGAGTTTCTATGCCCTGTAGTTTTCGAGATTCGGTCGGTGCCATCTATAATGGGACACCCGGTACAATAAAAAATTATTTAAATGTATGTTACCTCGACGAAAAATAATTCTGCTGTACGCAGCAGCGTCGTACGTGAATGATCTGGCGATGCGAGTGCCACGTACGGCCACGTTGCGACTAAAGGGAGCCACCGACCATAGGGGCCGTTCACAAATTACCACACGCACAATGGGTTTTTTCACTAAATTTTCACCCTACCGTGTAGAGCAAGAAAAATAATATTTTCTACTGTTTCAGTTATTCAATTCTTCAACTATTTACTGAGAAAATATGCTCTCTAATAAAAACACGCTAAACAACTTACCGACGTCACAATAATTCCATGCAATGACAACAGCCGATCGCTCTGTGAACGACTCAGATCTCGAGTCTGGTTTCCTGTTTCTAAACTGTCTTTGTCTGTTTAAGTGATCGAAACAAAGATAATAAGGTCTCACGACTAGCAAATAAAATAATTGCGCGGTTAATAGGATGATGTCCATCTCTTCTTATCTAATTTTTTTTAATTCCTGTTTTTGCGACGTGTTTTTAATTGTTTTTAGAAATGGTTTGTGATAGTCTATTTCAGAAAGATGCTAGAGTAATAAAAGCTAAAAGGGACTACAGACCCAACTAATATTTAAGCCACTTTCATAATTTCGAATTGATTTCATTGCAAAATTCTTTATTTTCATCAAGTCCAGGTAGAACCACCCGGGTTTGGGTCAATTTATGGGTTTTGCCGATTGTTATCCATTCACAAACAATGAAAATAGTGTGAAAAAGGCGTGCATTATGTACATAGTATTAGGTACACACATTTTTTATTAAACATAAAAAAATACATTATACAGAAATCAAATTATAAAAAATCATAATATTCTTCGTCATCTGATGAACCGTAATCTTTTTGACGTTATAATTAACGGGTCGACGGTCCGATCGATCAGGTGGTCAAGATCTCATATTTTCTCCTCTTCTATAATGACATGATGTACTGCTTTTCAGTAGTTCTCTGATGTCTGTTAATGACTTGATCAAACAGTAGCTTAACGTCTTTCATTTTGAATGTCGTGTTGTGTCTTGCTACAAATCCTTTGATGCCCATATAAGTTCTATAGAATTTGGTCTGCAACGATATGGCGTGTGCGCAGCACAGTTACACTAAGTTTTTCAGCTATATCTTCCACGGCATATTTCATAAAACGATGTTTGTGTAAATTTGCTATAGCTAATAGTTCCTTCTTTATCAAATTATCTTCAAATTCAATACTTTTGGTGGTTAAACAGTCGATAATTTCTTGTTTTCTCCAAGATGACGTTGGAGTCTTCTCTGTGCGTTGCATTATCCATAACTACTACTGAATCAGCTGGAAGATATTTTATCATTTTATCAAAATAGTCCTCAAAAACATTCGATTTCGTAGTAATCTCCCGAATTGAATAATGCAATTATTTGAAATTTTAATATTTTAATATTACAAGTAATACTATTTTATCTTAATACCCGTTAACCTAATTTTCAAAATTTTTTGTAGTTATCATAAATAATTTACGTGCGCCTATGGCCGACACCGAAATTGAGCCGAACTGAATTTCCCATTTTATTACTCCTTTACACCTTTCTGAAATAGAGTGGAATATTCCGAACGCGAGCGTAGCGTGAGGAACTACGGTATCGAATTTTCATTCTAACCGAGTAGCAGATTATATTTTCTCCACGACCAAAAATACTATTCGCAATATTTGTAATTTCAGGTGGAGTATTATCCAGTTCAATATCTGATTCATCCAATTTTTCACTCATATTTTGACTTGCACTAAAATTTGTCTGCTGACATTGACAGTTTCGAAATTCATGCCAACCAATGTCGTTTATATCAATTACAGAATATTCATTCCGTATCTTGTTATGGAATGAAAATACACGCAAAACGCATAAGAAGCAAGTGTTTCAGAATAAATATTCCAACTCAAGAGCGTGAATTTTTACATTCTATTATCAAAAATTATTTTTGAATTATTGCATTCAGTAATGGTCGTGGAGAATAGTCCATTCTCCATTTTTTAATAATCGCCGGCCCGTTGTTGTAGGTGTATCGTGGTAGATACGTATGCGATACGAACGATTTTCCAGCTTGTTACAAAAAAAATTGGATAATTTTACGGATGCGGTAATTTTTAGAATAAAAGATAAAGTTTAGTGGATAAGAACCGGTTATGGCGGATTAAGAATAGGCACGTGTCGGCACGTCACTCGCAAAACTAGGGTTCATAGAGGACGTTGCGATACTAATAAAGATCTAGATAGAGATTATTTTAAGATAAACGGACAGTAACTTACTAAAAATAAGTACGAAAGTGATATTGGATATTGAATTAAAATTCTGTGTGTATACATGTGCTAGACTAACATTATAAATGCTCAAAATTTCATAATAGTTATAGGGCCATATTCTGGTTAAAGAGATAATAAACTTCTTTACGTCAAAGAGATGCAAGAGTCGCTAAATGTTAAATTACTTCAAATATTTTTCAGCGAACACATTTAGTTAATAATCGTATATGCTATGGGGGGGGGGGGGGGGGGGTCCAATGGGTTGAGGCAGAAAAGGCCTTCGAAAATGTTAATAAATAAAGTTCCACTATTTTTTGCAGTAAAGAAAATGGTTCTTCTAACAAGTTAAGACGTAAGAACGTTTAAAATTTTTTTTTTTCGAAAAAACGCTCAGATCCTTAACTTTTTATTTTTGTTGCGTTTTTTTTTTTAAAATAAGTTCACTCTATTTTATAAATAATTTATTTTTAAATTCTGCTTAAAATTATGTGAAGTATGTCATCTACTCATACCTATTCAGTCGTTTACGAGAAGACTCGGTTTTAACTTTAAACGACAAAACTTACATATAATAAAATTCTAAGCTAAACAAACATTATTTTAGCAAATGTTGGAAATGACCCCCCACCAACAACCGTCGTAAGATTCTGTCAATTTTTTCTACCCTTATTTTTAAGTCTTCAATATTGATTGGTCGCGTAACTTAAGCTTAAGATAACCTCCACAAAAAATAATCTATAAGGATCAAATCCGGCGATCTGGCAGGCCATTCAATTGGACTCAGGTCGTTTAGGAAAAACTGTAAAACGCACAGGACGCGTTTTTTAAGCCGGAGCTCCAGCTGTTCGTTGTATCCTAATCTTCTGGATTAGGGTATAATGTGGCAAGGCATTTTCAAAAAGTCCTAAATATTTTTCGTCTGTCAAATTTCGGCTATTCCGGCCCAAACATTTACACCCGTATTCACTAAGGGGGTTTAAAATTTAGACCATCGAAACATTTAGATCTACAGTCTCACAGTTGTGTTTTCACCGTGGCTTTATTTTATATGCCATATGACGTTTTTGTGGTATTTTCATTTTTTTTGTAATTAAATCGTCCTGCCGATAAATAATTTGACCGGAATGTTGTTGCAAATTCATTTTACTTTACACATAGAACTGTTAATTTAAGATGTTTTAAATGTAGGTCCCTTTAGTGAATACGTCTGTAAGTTTTTATGGATATTGGATGTGCCATTCCCTTATACAGCGTGGATGTTCTGTAGTCCAATACCGACATTTTTGTTTATTTATACTTCCATTCAAACAAAATGAGGCCTGATCTGAGAATGCAATTCTTTTTGAAAACTGTAGATGATTGTACATATTCAATATTATCTCCCAAAATTTAACTCTTCTGTCCGGATTATCTTCATTAAGTTCGTGAACCAATAATAGTACTTTGTAAGGATTGTTTTTGGAATAACATACACGAAATAAACTTTAAAAAACCGTAACAAAAATGACGGGTCTGAGCGTTTTTTAAAAAAAAAGTTTTTAATAAGTTTGTTCCAACTTTTACGTTCTTACTGTATACGAATTAAGTAAAAAAACAGCCTGTCTAATGGGTGGGCGTGGCAAATTTGTCTGGCTTAAGAAAGTAATTGGTAATTAAAAAATAATTGGAAATTATTTTTTTATGTTTTTTAAACAAGCGACATATTTGCCCTGCTTACAGATCAAACATACTAGTCCAGGAGGCAGTGAATTTTTTTTGGACTTATTTTCCCAGTCGGTGAATATTAAATAGTCTGCTCGGATGGTGACACAAAACGACAATTTGTGGCTAAAATTTTCGGATGGGTGCACGAGATAAAAAAAAGTCAAGTCTACTTATTTTGCCAGTCATAAATATTTGACATTAATTAAAGTGAGTAATTTTATTAAAGGAAATAACAGTCTGGCACATCCCAAGTGGAGGAAAGTCTGGCTGAAAATTTACGGATGCAAAATTTTGACCGATTTTTGGAATCCGTAACCCTTATTTTCCCATGCTTGAAATTTATCGTATCATTTGGTACGATCATCAACTATAATCAAAAGTAAGTCTGGCTGATTTAGGAAATTGGCAAATGAGTCTGGCGGCATCTTGAAAATCGTGAAAATTACAAAATGTTTGCTCTTATTTTCCCAGATTTAAAAATTTGTTACATGATAAATAATACTATAATTTCATAGGAAATACACGTCTGGCGTCATTTACAATCACTAAAGCCCCGCCAGACTCGCATTTAGATTTTAGAGATCGTAGTTATGGCTTATAACTACGTGGCTACCTAGATACACAAAAATGTTAAGGGATCTTTTTTGTGGAGAATTAAATTCCCTACAAAAAACAACCGCGCAATTTTTTCGTATCTCTGATAGTTACAAAGTTATTCGCGAATAAAGTTTTTTGATGACGGACGGACGGACTGACATTTTGCTAAAACCATATTTTTTGGATTTCTGGGGTCTCAAAACGTTGAGAAAAATGTTTTTAGCCATAGTCGAATTTTGCCCTAAACCATTACTTTTCTTAGCAGAAATTATGAAAAGTAAAAACATGTAGAGATGACAACAATCGCCTGTATAATTGAACATGCCGAATTTAGCGCGCCTGTCGAGCGTTGGACCAGTCTGGCAAGGCTGTCGGGGTGTTCCACATTAGCCAGACTATATTTTCAGCTGTTATTATAATATAAACTATCATCTGACAAATTTTTAAAACTGAGAAAATAAGGGCAATGTTTCGTTAATTTTTTTTCCAATTTTCCACCTGCCAGACATATTACCCATCCTCACAGATTAGCCAGGCTTTTTTTTTCTTAAATTCACTATATCTCTCACTAATAGAACTATTTTTATCACTGGAAAAAAAGTGCAGTATATTTGTACTTTCTAGCGCATTTTCCGCCTCAACCCATCGGAAAACCACCCATACATATATATGAATTTTGCTTATAATAATGTCACGTGGGGAAGAATTAAAGGCGACAAGTCTCCATAACACCTACTTTATTATATAATATAAAACGACAGTTAAAACGCTTACATAAAATTAGGTTTTACTTACAACATTATTAACTAGGGACGAGCTCTCTAGGGCAAAGGGCTGATACTTGGAACAGAACTCTGCGCTGCTACTGACCCAATATTACTTATCTGGGCCGAGTCGTATCTGCCCAAAATGGTGTCGACCGAGTGGTTTCTACCCAAATGATCGGCTTGAATAGTCTTGACCAAACTGGTCGAGACCTGAATGGTCCTAACCCGAATGGTATCCTTTGCATAGTACCGGCCTGCTATTTATACCATTTAGTATTAATAAACTAACCCAGTTATTGATTGGTAACAAAATGCAAGCTCGGCAATATGCTTAGATAGCATTCTTGTAGTTTGCTTGTTTTAATAACAAATAATTGGGTCAGTAGGTATATTTAATATTAACTTTAAATAATAAGAAAAATAGGAATTTAAGAAAGATGGATATGCCATATGCCTATATATGACATATTCCCCGGGCCAAAAAAAGCTAGCCCCTAGCTTTAAATCTTAAAACTAAATAGGCTTATACAAATATATATATACTTTATAATACAAAAAAAATATACGCTTTATAATACAAAACAAAATATACACTTTATAATACAAAAAAAAATATACACTTTATACAAAAAAAATAAACCTTTTATAATATAATCAAATACTTATATACACTTTATAATTATAATACCAACAAAATATACACTGCTGGCTTTCTTTTAGGAAATAGTCTTATCGCTACGATAGAGTTCCAACACGCTACCAGATTCTTCGAGCGCACACCTAACACAGTTTTGTCTTTCACACTCCCGCACACGGTTTCCGGTAACTCGTCCTTCGATTTCCCATGCACGTTGTTGAAGGAGAATGCAATGCTGAGTCTAACCACCTAACAGTTCATTGTTTCCATGATACAGTTGGCTATTTCGTGCTAAGGGTTGGTTCCATGCTCAGGGGATTGTTGGCTTAATCACCCCTGTGTTTTAATAATACCAGCACCAAGAAGATTGATATCGGTGGCTGGTTGGTGTAGCTATGGATCTCCCTCTTCTTATGAGTTCGGCCACCGAACTCTTGGATTAGACCCAATCTTGTACTGATTGACTGCAGGGTTAAGCATTAGTACCATCAACGTACCGTACCGTGTGAGGCTTGGTGGGAGCATGTTTGGCATAACATGCTGGCTGCCAATCTGTGGGTGTTTTCCTTGCTCTGGGCTGGAAGGTGGAAGCGTGTGGACTCCATTGGTAACATGAAATAAAGGGAATGACCAGCAGTATATTCATAGTCAATGACAAGTATATAATATAATAAATACTATTACACAAAAACCTTAATTTAAGACGGATTTTAACCCAATTAAGTTTCAGAAATGAAAGAAATTTTATACCAAACGATTTTTACACCTCCTTTTCGATTATCTAACAGTTTTGATACATGAACCAGGTCCCCATAAAATTACTGCTGATGATGACACTCCAATAGTGTCGAAACATGTCCCCAAAAACAAGTTATTAAATATATAGTGGTGTGCGACAAACTTTCATTTAATTTAACAAGTGTTAAAAAATTATCTAATGTTCTCCCAGATTAAAAAAATGTATTTTACTTTGTTTTAACTTTCACCCTGTTATTACAATCTCCTTAGATTTCTTTTACTTTACTACACAATTATTAAAGACAATCTCTTTTTTGTGACTTGTTAATTCTACTCTTTACTCTTTATAACCTCTTTTATATTTCTTTTTTCACTAACAATGGCAAATCCCTATTTTGCCTCGACGAACATTCAACTCAGTAATAAACTCTTTTTTTTTGTCTCTCACATACTACCTCATATAGTATAATACCTCTGATACATTTTATAGGCGAACATTCAGCTTTTTTAACATCTAGCCATCTTCCATGTTCCCCTACTTATTCAAAATATAATTCTTATGGTTAGGCAAGCATTCAACTTTTACGCATTCAAGCATTTGAAAGTCATCTTCCATGCTCCCCTACTCATTTATTTTAAAATATAATTCTTATGTTTAGGTAAGCATTCAACTTTTACGCATTCAAGCATTTGAAAGTCATCTTCCATGCTCCCCTACACTGTAATTATTTGAGTAGTAGAATTACTGCTATATAAGTCACGCTTGACTCGTAGGAACCAAATCAAAAGCCCAAAACAACTACTCCCCTGGCTATATGCCTCGTCAGGTATTGGATAATATGGGATTTTGTTTGTCCTCTCGTCCTGTATCTGTAATAATTTTATAGTTCAACAAGATAATAGACTAATCGAAATCCTTTATACGTATCGCATATATAAAACAACTAAGTTTAACCTGGGTGAAAGTTTTTTTTAAAATTATTCATCCTTATAGCTTATTATTATAAATCGATTTTGATTTTAACGTTTTAAATGTATATGAAATATTTATTATTACATATTATAACTTTTTTATTTTTCAAATTTCTTTAGAGAACAGGAGATGCATTATCCGGTAATTTACTTATTATTATACATTTTTAAGATTAATCGGTCATGTTTTTTAAAAAATATTATGTTTATATTACAATAACAAATTATTTATTTAATATTTGATATATTTCTATACCAAGTGACAAATTTATATTAAAATAATTTATATTTTTATAATAAGATGGTGGCCATTTGGTTTTAACCATACCATAAAACATACACACATACACACACCATCACACACATCCTCTCACACGTTTTTGAAAATACTTGATAATTATTTTGCTAGTCGTTGTAGCGGGTACTTTTTTGACTGCCCTTAGTACCATTGCACGCCCAGTGCCAGTGAAACTCCTTAGTGGAACTGTTTATTGTAATTGCTACATTTTTGAGTAAAAGTTGTAAAAAACAAATTATGTGATTGATATTTTCGATTATTGTTTTGCACATTAGTATAGTGTTTTAAAGAAAAAATTAATTATTAAGAATTGATTAAACAAAGACAACCCCACTAGTTAATATTGAGATAAAATAATATAAAAAATCATGTGCGAAGCAACTATACCATTGACCTACGTCATCCATATCTTTCCAGCAGCATGGTCAAACCTGAAGTCATTTCTATCAAATCCTAAATTACCCGGCACCTCCACCAAATGTCACGTGGGGAAGAATTAAAGGCGACAAGTCTCCATAACACCTACTTTATTATATAATATAAAACGACAGTTAAAACGCTTACATAAAATTAGGTTTTACTTACAACATTATTAACTAGGGACGAGCTCTCTAGGGCAAAGGGCTGATACTTGGAACAGAACTCTGCGCTGCTACTGACCCAATATTACTTATCTGGGCCGAGTCGTATCTGCCCAAAATGGTGTCGACCGAGTGGTTTCTACCCAAATGATCGGCTTGAATAGTCTTGACCAAACTGGTCGAGACCTGAATGGTCCTAACCCGAATGGTATCCTTTGCATAGTACCGGCCTGCTATTTATACCATTTAGTATTAATAAACTAACCCAGTTATTGATTGGTAACAAAATGCAAGCTCGGCAATATGCTTAGATAGCATTCTTGTAGTTTGCTTGTTTTAATAACAAATAATTGGGTCAGTAGGTATATTTAATATTAACTTTAAATAATAAGAAAAATAGGAATTTAAGAAAGATGGATATGCCATATGCCTATATATGACAATAACAAACCCAATAATTCTATCCATGTTTGCTGACTGGGAAAATAAGTACCGAAAATCGTCACTGCTTCCTGGACTATACTGATTTATTTGATTTAATTTATAATCTAATAATATTTTCGACGTTTCGGGTTTAATCATTACATTATATAATAGATAACATTTTTTTTTGACCAGACTACGAGACTATGTTGGAATTGAGCTATGAATAAAAACTATAGAATTTTAAAACTCATTGACATAAATTAAAACCAAATACCTTGGCTGGTCGCATCAAAGACCTGCTGGCAGGTCCCGGTGTATTCGAAATCTTTGTAGGAATGACGAGAAATTATAAGCGATTTTTTTCGCAGCTGGTCAATAAAGAGGCGTTTATTTTGTGAGGTCCAGTTACGCATTCGCCATTTCGTTTTTTGATCAATACTTCGTTACTTTTTCCTTTTATCCAAAAATCGTCCAAATACCGACATAAGTACCTATAATTTAAAGTTAAATAAGATTGAATTTATAATATATATTTATGTTATAAGGATCATAATACCGATCATTATGGTACTAGCTGTGAGTATTATTGGACGAGGCGTTAGCCGAGTCTAATAACACGGAGTGTACCATAACGATCGTTATTATGATCCGAATTTCATACAATATTTTATATTCCGACGATTTTTGTGTTTTTTTTTTATTGAATTTAAAATTTTCGTCAGTAAACTAATAGCTTGATTTTAATAAAACCCGGTAACCATAGAAATATTTGTTTGTATTGTCATTGTCAGAATTGAATTTTTAATTTTAACGTTTATATAATATAATATGGATAATTTGCCATCAGAAATCGAAGAATTGGCCAATAAAGCAGTTGTTAGTTTGTTGCCCGAAAAGTCTAAAGGCATATATGAAAAAACTTATGCCAATTACAAAACTTGGTGTTCCCAGAAAAAGGTTGTCAATATCGTACGCGAAAAGGTACTTTTGGCATATTTCAAGGAAGAATCAATGAAGAAAAAGTCTTCGAGTTTATGGAGTTATTACTCTATGTTAAGGAGTACACTATTACTTAAGAAAAATGTCCACATAACTAAGTTCAATTAATTAATAGCTTTTTAAAACGAAAATCTGATTCTTACACACCTAAAAAATCCAGGATTTTGACTTAAGAAAATATTGCAAAGTTTTTACAAGAGGCAGACAACGAAACATACCTACTTGCTATTAAAAATGTCAATGATAATAGGTATAAGTGGAGCATGTCAAAGAGTTGACTTAAAAAACTTAAGGATAGAAGATGTACACGATGAGGGGGTTGTTTTTCGAATTTTCATACCTAGTACAAAAACCAACGTTCCCCGATAATTTTACGTAACGCCTGGCGATGTCGAAGGAATAAATATGGTGCAGCTTGTTCGGACTTATGTAGCAATGAGACCCACGATGCCGAAGTTTCTTGTTTTTTTTTATCATTTAGAAACAACAAATGTACAAAGCAACCAGTGGGTATACATATTTTCGGAAATATGTGCAAAACGATCGCTGCTTTTTTAAAGTTACCCCATTCCGCCGAATACACAGGTCACTGTTTCCGGAGGTCTTCAGCTTCACTGCTGGCTGATTCAGGAGTCGATCTTCACACTATTAAACGCCATGGTGGCTGAAAAAGTGACACATTTGTTGAGGGATTTATAGAGAACTCTTGCGAAAACAAGAAAAGAATTTCATCAGCCCTTCTCGGGAAGAAATCATTATCGAGTGTTTCATCGACTGTCGTTCCCTCAGAAAGAACAAAAACCATAGAAATTAAAAATCACAACAATGCAACAATTTCAACTCCTATGTCCAACATCAATTTAACGAATTGTAATAATGTTACTTTTAATTTTAATCATTAAATTTAGTTCCATTTTGTTTTAAATAAATTTTTTCATTTTTGCGTCTATTTTTCATTATAGTACTCAGTCTTATAATGAAATCATTATAGTACTCAGTCCTATAAAGTATGTCATTGTGACACTGAAAATGAAATCCATAATGATGTCATTATGACACGTCGGAATATAAAGTAATGAAAGTGACAAACTTCACAAATTTCGTCTTTTTCTTTTATTAATTCATTAATCAAAATTTCTTTAGTTCAAAACTGCAGGCAATTGCTACTCAAGAACTGGTATTTGGCCCCTTTTTGAATAAAGCGAAAAGGATAAGAAATATTGATCAAAAAATAAAATGGCGAATGCATCACTAGACTGCACTCGTAATAAGTTTTTATTATTTATGTCAATTCACTTTAACAATACTATAACTACTATTTATTTTTAAAGTGTGATCCTGAAATATTGTAAAACAAAAGGTGTTATTGCTGAAAAGCGATAAAAAATCTAACCACACAGAGGAATGAAAAGAAAGGATCGAAGAGGTACGATAGGTACCTCTTTTCATTCCCGTCCCGTTAGGTAACCAGCCTTTTTATAAATTTTTCAAAATTTGATTTTTTGTTTTATGATATCTTCATAGTCGGGGGTCAAAACTTTAGACGCGGAGAGTTGAAGGAAATATATCGCTTTGTGTAATAATAGGAATATTTGTGCACAATCACACAAAGACGCATTTCTTGGCATATTTCGTGTATTATTTTTCCTAATTTTGACAATTTTTTTTTAACAGATTTGCCCCAAAGAAGTTTCTAATTATTAATTTGTGGAATATAGTCAGAGCTGTGAAAGTTACTTCAGAAAAGTAACTAGTTACTTTTTCGATACTTTTGCACAAATGTATCTAGATACTTATAAGGAATAGTTACTTTTACCTAAAAGTAACTTAGTTCTTAGTTACTTAGTTAAAGTAACTAGTTATAGTAACTAAGATACTTTTAAAGTAACTAGTTACATTGATTGTCACTAGTTACTAAAAGTAACTAAGATACTTTTGAGTAACTAGTTATTTTAATTGTAACTACGAAACTCTAAAAATAACTAAGATGCTTTTGAACTAGATATCATAAATTTACCAGGTAGTGATAACTCCTTTTCCTGTACACACTACCACTAGTACCATCAGAAAAATAAACTAAGAAGAAACCAGTGGAGAAAGACTTTATGTTTTTTTATTTATTTCTATAAACTAAGAAGTGTTAATTCGAACAACGAACAAGTAGAATAAAATGCTTTCCAAGAAATTTCGCGTTCCAACTAGTTTGCTGTTTGATGCTCGCGACTCGCAGCTCGTCCCTTCGTGAAAATCTGATTAACGGCCGCCGATCGTCCCTTGGTCATCATCTGATGGACGGCACGTGTGCATAATTGGTATACTAGAGGAACTTTAAAAGTACCTAACTTAGTTACTTTAAAAGTAATTTAGTTACTTTAAAAGGAACTTAGTTACTCCTAAAAAGTAACTAGATACAAGTTACTTCTCAAAAGTAACGAAGTTACAGTTACTTTTGGCATGATTCAAAAAAGAACTAAGTTACTAAGTATCTAGTTACTTTAAGATACTAAAAAGTATCTAGTTACTTAAGTTACTCACAGCTCTGAATATAGTGACGAGAAAAAGAAAAACATTTTATGTACGTCTAATTTTGATTTAAAATCGTCAAATTGGGAACCCTATAATTACTCTCTGTCCAGCAAGACGATATCTTTTGCTCATTGCAGCTACCTTTTCTGTTGTTAAGTCAACTATGCGTAGGTTTGAATTGAATACTTATGTAGGGTTGCACAAAGAATTTTAATAATATTTAACCGGCAAGTTTGACTGTGACATGAATAACTTTGACAGGTATACTATACTCACATTCAAAGGTGCGTGATTAGTAAATTAAAAATAAAGGTAACCGGGCCAGTATGATTGTGAAAAAATTATTTCTGTCAATGTTACAGTCAAACTTGCTGGTTAAATAATTATTAAAATTCTTTGTGCAACCCGACATTTGTCATGCAGAAGTAAAATAGTTATTTTCGTAACAAGTGCGGAAAGTGAAACTTTCCCGCACGCGACTGCAGTTGACACGAACGACGCGGAGCGGAGTTCGGGCAAGCGGTCAAGGGCGGGAAAGACACTTTACGCATGAGTTAGGAACATTATTTTTTCTACGACCGTATATACAAAAAAGTATACCAACCCATTTTTCAAAAATTATTTTATTTCAACATACATACAGGGTGGCCCATTTGTCTGACAAAGTAATATACCGTCTCTACTATTAAAGATATCAAAAAAAAGTTTTTATAAAAATTGTGAGGTATAAAAAAACCTATGTTCTAAAATTATTTTTAAACATACATGATGGTCCAAAAAAGTAGGACAATAAAAATATACATTTTTTTAAATGAAACACCCTATATATTTTAGCATTTTTTGTTTCCTTGCAAAATTGTCCATATGACGCCATATTTAGTTTTTTAATTTTTTGCAACGTTGCCAAACAAATTGCAAAATTCTTAAAATTTTGGAAAAAACATTATAGTAAAAAATTACCTGTATTTCTCAATAAGAGTATCGAAAATTGAAAATTTCCTGTAAGCTCTTAAGTTTAGGGATAGATAAACTGTCTTAAATCTTTAAGTACCGAAAATTTTGTACAGGGTGTTTTCTGTGGACATCCAAATATTCAAAATTTTAAAATACAATAACTCCATTTTTTCAAATGAAACACCCTATATTTATTAGGCTCGTCAGATAGATATTGTAAGTATCTTTTATTATTGTTAAGTCATACCTATAGCTAAATTTACTAATTTTGGCAATATTTCGGTTTTTTTTTAAATTTTGGTGAAAAAAACTATAGTTTTTATTTTTCTAGTAAGCCATGACTAGCAAAGTCAAAACAAATGTAATTGAATATAATGTCATATTTATAATTATTATATTTATATTTATAATGTTTGTAAACTTATTTTTAATATCAATAATAATGAAACAGAATTTTATTAAATTAAATAAATACGTAACTAACTATGGTAATCAATTTATTTTAATATGGGATAATATTTAATTACATTTGTTTTTCGTTTGCTGGTCATGGCTTATTAGAAAAATAAAAATTATAGTTTTTTTCACCAAAATTTAAATAAAAAGCGAAATATTACCAAAACTAGTAAATTTAGGTATAGGTAACTTAACAATAATAAAAGATACTTACAATATCTATCAGACGAGCCTAATAAATATAGGGTGTTTCATTTGAAAAAACAGAGTTATTGTATTTTAAAATTTTGTATATTTGGATGTCAACAGAAAACACCCTGTACAAAATTTTCGGTACTTAAAGATTTAAGACAGTTTATCTATCCCTAAACTTAAGAGGTTACAAGGAATTTTCGATACTCTTATTAAGAAATACAGGTATTTTTTTACTATCATGTTTTTTCCAAAATTTTAAGAATTTTGCATTTTGTTTGGCAACGTTGCAAATAATTAAAAAACTAAATATGGCATCATATGGATAATTTTGTAAGGAAACAAAAATTCTAAAATATATAGGGTGTTCCATTTAAAAAAATGTATCTTTTTATTGTCCTACTTTTTTGGACCATCCTGTATGTTTAAAAATAATTTTAGAACATATATTTTTTTATACCTCACAACTTTTATAAAAACTTTTTTTTGATATCTTTAATAGTAGAGACGGTATATTACATTGTCAGACAAATGGGCCACCCTGTATACAAAACTTTAACTAAAAACTACTAATTATTATAAATAATAATATTAAAAACACAATAGTTATAACTTCCGAAGTAAAAAACTATCTATATAAGGTCAAAATTTGCATTATTTTACTTTCCCGCACTAGTGAGGGAAAGTGACATTTTCAAAACTAAAATTCGCGCGGGAAAATGGGTTAAAACGCACGGTCGTAGAAAAAAGTTATTTTTTATTGTTATTATGTTTTTCACCCCCCTCTTGGTTGGTCCAAGATTGTTGGGAATAAATAAAGTGTTTTTCTTGATATCCACTTTTCCGCTGAATTTTACAGACCTCAGGATAGAATAGTTTCCTTATATTAGTTATTAAAAATAAGTCTATTACATTTTCTTTTAACCAACTGGAATTGAAATATTATTATATTGTTTTTTTTTACCATAGTTGCGAAACATTTACATTTTCTATGATGACTGTAGGTATATAAGAAAACCAAAAATTAAATTTCGCAACACGATTCAATTTTAAATATTGGGTATCAAAATTAGAAAAAATATTTTCGTTTTACTTCACGATATTCTCAATTGATATAAACTAGCAGTGCTGTGTATTTATTGTTTAATGTAACGATGTAAACATACTAAATAAATATATTTATCTAAAGTCTTGTTATATACACACGTGTTTTCCTTGTATTTTTGTAATTAGGAATTTTATAGTTGATTTTCATGCAACCGCTGATCCGAAATGATTCAATGATGAACAGATCGATGCTTTGAATGTGGTTCTCTAAGAAAATGGATGTCGAAATATTTCACAATGCATTCAAGTCCAAAATTAACATGAGGAAAAAAGAATACACGTTATGATAAGTCGATGCAGGTGCGTGTACAAGGGGGTGGGGATGGGAAGTAGTTACCCTCACCATAACTCGAGGAACGAGTCAAAAGTCAAATTACCTTGTCGGTAAAAAAAGTGCTTTATTTTGACGTTTGATTTTTTAAAAATCGGTCGATTCGTTTTCGAGAAAATTAGATAAATCTTTATTTCTCTTAATTTGTTCAACAACACGAAAATATCACTTTTTATTTCAATAAGTGTTCAAAAACCAACATAAACAGCAATTCGGAAGATTATACGTGGCAGCAACCAAATAACCAGAATTTTTTTCCGCCTTCGTTTTATCAACACAGATAACATGGAAGAAATCGTCCATAATTCTCAAAAAGACCGGATATAGATTCAAAGGGAAAAGTAACCGTGACCCTGACTTGGTTATCTTCAGTTACCTTTGTGACAATCTCGGGATAGTAAAAAATTAATTTATTGATTCACATTTTACTTCCAAAATGGTTTACACACTAGCCGAAAGAGTGAAAATGATTCTAATCTAATTTATGGTGCCCAAAATCAACGTGCTCGGCAAACTGCCGCCACATTTAACACCAGACATCTGGAAAAGATAACTTCGCATAGGTATGTTTTGGACCTTGTTACTAAATTTACTCAAACTGGATCTGTTACAAATAAAAAACGTAATCATCGTAGAGTTTTGGATGAAGCCGCTCAAGTTGAAGTTTTGGGTCATTTTGGCATAAATCCTAATATTTCATTTCGCAAAATTCTTGATGCGACTGGTATTTCAATAGGCTCTGTACACACAGTTACTAAATTACATAAATTTCATCCATTCAAAATGGAAATATTGCAAGAGTTAATCGAATATGATTTCGATAGGCGAGTTGAATTTTGTGAACAAATGACTGCAGCGATTAATGATAATACCATTCATGTAAAGAATATCTGCTTCAGTGATGAATGCACATTTTATCTAAATGGATTTGTTGATAAGCATAACTGCAGGTATTGGAGCAATGAAAATCCTCATGCTTTTGTAGAAGGGCATACTCAGTACCCCCAAAAACTTAATGTATGGGCAGGCATTTTAGGAAACAAAGTGATTGGGCCATTGTTTATTAATGGGAATTTAAATGGAGGCATTTATTTATATATGTTGGAAAATACCATTAATCCGCTTATCACTGAAACCATCAAAAAACCAAATCGAAGACGATGGAAACCACTTGAGGCTGAAATATATTTCTAGCAAGACGGCGCTCCTCCTCACTATGTTCTTCCGGTTCGGCAATGGCTAGACGACGAGTTTCCAGATAAATGGATAGGGCGAAGAGGGCCTATAGAATGGCCTGCTAGATCTCCTGACTTGACGCCATTAACTTTTTTTATGGGGCCATTTGAAATCTATTGTGTTCACTCCCCAACCTGAAACTTTGGATGAACTTTGTCAACGCATCATCGAAAGCTGCCATGATCTCCCACAACATGTTTTTGAAAATGTCCGTCAGAAATTTGAACATCGCCTATATCATTGTTTGGCCAATAACGAGCAACATTTTGAACATTTATTGAAATAAAAAGTGATATTTTCGTGTGTTTTTTTTCTGAACAAATTAAGATAAATAAAGATTTTTCTAATTTTCTCGAAAACGAATCGACCGATTTAAAAAAATAAAACGTCAAAATAAAGCACTTTGAAAGACCTTTCAAACAAGCTATTACTTGATACCCCTTGTCATTTAAAATATTTAAGGGGATGACCCCGGGGGCAGAGGGTAAAAGGAGGTGAAGTAGTTTTTGGTTAAAAAGTTGTCCCCTTTGGCACATCTTTTGACGTGTTTCGGCGTTTTTTCTTTTAATCAGTGGTTTTCGATAAATCCGTGGTGGGAAGTTTTCAAATGAACACCCTGTATATTATAGACGACTGACTATACTTACCAGTTAAAACGTTGTGATTTACAACAAATAAAGACTACGCAAGTCCAAAACTCTCCTCAGAAACATCATTGTCTCCAACCTTCAAACACATTAAATTCTTATATTTAAAAAAGATTATGGCTATTAGGGGGCGGGAGGGGGAGGGGGCGGTTCATCCCCTTAAACGATCATCATTGCATAAAAACTAATGAAAGCCCGGCATGTTTGTCTTATCTCTTATTAGTCATGGAATTTACGGGTCGGTGGTGAGGTATTTGGCAAACCGCTGCGGTGTGTTTTCCTCAAGCAAGTTAATTTTAAATTGGTGACACGTGAAATATGGTAAAATTTGAAAACAATAAACTAAAAAATATGGTGCTAATTTAGAGTGAGTGTCTTCAAAGTGCGCTGCTGCTTCGAGATTATACGCAAAACGCTTTCCCTTGCGGGCTCATCCAGAAGTTGTCTTAATGTTACTCAACGGGCAAGTTAGGCAGAACCGTATTTGATCCATAGCGTAAGTAGGTACCTTATTTTTGAGTTTTTTGAAAAAAAGTTATTTGAAAATGTTGTTTATTTTAATGCCTTCTATACACAGCTAAAAAAAAAGTATCAACTTAGGAATCACTATTACCAAATACTTGGATATTTTTATTTTAGAAACATGCTAGCAGAAATATAGCAATGAAAAATATTTTTATTAAATTGAAAAAGTTTATAAAAAGTTATAATAAAGTAGTTTTTATTTTTATTTGATTGCGCGCCTTGAAATCTGTTGCTATAAAACTCGGTCAATTCGGTGAAATAAGTAGGAATTATAAAGATTTTTAACAATAATTAACTAACCAGCAACTTTGGACTGAGGAATTAATGACATAGGAAGGCATTATTTTAAAAAAATCAAACTTGCCTGATTAGCAAATCAAGAATTAAGCCAACTGGGCAACCTTGTAAGGAAACTATTTTTGCCAATGTGCATTTATGCCACAGTCAAAGTTGCTGGTTAGTTAATTATTGTTAAAAATCTTACATTATTGTGTATCAAACATATCAATATGGTTTTATTTTTAACTTAAAAACTCTAAAAACCGGGTTAGAAAATACGAGCCCCCCCCCCTCTAACATATTTTCTGGCTTCGCCACTCTACCCTGTATATTCTGTAGTACTTATAGCGTTAAAAAAGTTAAAATAAGAATGGCCTTGAAATTGCACGATTAGATTCCTGCACCCTTTGGGCGTGATTATAGACCATCACCAACCGCAGCAAAATCGAAGAGTCTACAATTCATTCGATGTAATAATACAGGACTTCATCAAATAAAGACAACAGGGAAAGAACGTGCAAAGTCACATTTTTGCTATTTTTGACTAACACTGGTTAATAGTAGATAAATACCCGTAGTTTGGCGTGGCATAAATTGTTCGGTTAAAAACGCTCGGTGTGATATTTGCATTGAAAATTTCTTTGTACTGGAAAAAAACGTGTGTAGTCAGCGCGTAACAGGGAAGGAACGTGCTAAGTCAGGAAACGCGTGTTTGAATATTCTAATAAATTGCTTGAGTGAAAGGCCAAAACACAGCATCCAAAGGACTGGATAGAAGGTTTTAGGGCAAACTAGCTCCTTTTAAAATTGAAGAGGTTGATGACAGCATGGTTCGGGACTGGAATAGTTTTCTCTCTTTCAAATACACCAAAAAGTGCCCATTTATCTCCAGACCGATTCGAGAATTAAAGGTTTCTGCCAATCATCCTCGTATGATATTTCATCGCGACTCATATAATGGACATTGAACAAGTTCCATCATGACTCTTCCAACCCGAGGACCCCGACATCAAATTCGAGGGCCACCGCTTTCGGCCAGAGAGAAAGAGAGAGAGAGAGAGCTTATCATGGTAAGTGTATGGCTTGCATAAGCACAAAAGAATTACTGTTATTACAGAGCGATTACCGATTACACTGGAAAAATACAAAAATCTTCAGGAGCTGATGGAATTTTGCGACTACTCTGTTCATCAATATTATGAAAATTTGCCTAAAAGAGAATCAGTTAAGACTTCGTTTAAGGCAGCTGCTAAGACTTCTGCAATAACCTCGACTAAGACTTCGGCCAAAACTTTGTCAAAGGCTTCAACCAAGACTTCGCCCAAAGCCTCTACGAAGACTTCGACCAAAACTTTGATCAAAGCCTCGACCAAGACCCCGACCAAGACTTTCACCAAAACTAAAAATCAATGAAACCTAAACTAGAAGATAGCTAACTACCATTTGTGCTTCAATATTACAAGAAACATTCCGAGTTGTATCGTTTTTTCCCTGTACTTTATGTATTTTTGTTCTTTTTTCAATAAATTTAGGTAAAAAGTTTTTTACTTATTTTAAACCAAAAATACAGGACAACAATTTTCTGATCTCATATTTTGTAAAAAATCTATATCTTTACCCGATTTTAACTCGTTTGGTTTCAAAGTTTAAAATCGCGATTTCTCAAAACTAGTTAAAATGGACATTGCACGTTTTTTTCCTGTTGTCTTCAAATAAGATGGCTCGAATATGTATGCTCTGTAAAATCTGAGGCAGGACTTTAATTATTACAAGAGAGCAATAATCCCTGGATTTACTAGTGACAGGCACTATGTATATTCTAGCACTAACACTGCTGCCTTAATCTTAACCTAAACGAATGTTATAAAAAAATAAATTATGGCTGGGGATCGAGTTAGCCTAGAAAGCATACGGTTGGCCGCGCGGAAAAAGTGACTACGGTGAAAGGCTGTAAAAGGTAAAGTCTTGCACTAGACAATGTTTAAAACGTTATATTATTGAAATAAACCGTATAGAAGGAGGATGAGCTTAGCCATCATATTGAAATGTCAGTATCAGAGTTAAATAGACAGGATTCCCAACTATAAAAAAAATTGTCAAAAATTAAAAGCAGGGGGAATGCGCGACTTCCGGGGTTCGTTATTGAACGTGAAATTAGCATCGATTTTTTATTAATAAAAGAATGATTAAAAAATAGTAAAACAGAAAATAATTAAATTTTTTCCAGAGTGCTTCTTTATGCAGGATTTCGGCCTCAGTCTAAATTATATGATTGTTATACTTCCAGGCATGGTCAGCTGCACCTGATTTTTTAGTTTCTCGTTTAAGCGTATTGTTCCTGTGTTCCTTGATCCTTATTTCAAGAGCTCTTAGTGTCTACCGGATTCCCTGAGAATTTGGCCAATATTGGCGAGATACTAAAACCACTCGAAATAAGAACACAGAAGTAATACGTTAAAAGGAGAAATGGAAAAATCATATGCACATGACCATGTCTGGATGCATGGCCATATGGGGTCTGAAAGGTCATTTTGATCAATGACCCACATATAAATTTGACTCACTTAATTAATTTATTTTTTAAAACAAATATAAATGATTATCCTTCAAAAAATGGAAATATTTCAAAATGTATACTGAATACAGTATGAGTAATAAAGACGACTGGAGATGCTTACCAGTTGAAACGTAGCGATTATAAACAAATAAAGACAATGCAAGTCCAAAACTCTACTGCCGTTCACCCTATATATTATTACATTTGCAGTTTACCCAAGATTCTAGGCAGAGTTTGTATACCATGTCCCTATGTCTAAGCGTTCAGTTCTAGAGTCGCTCGTAACATGGAATATTTCGGCCATAAGGATGAAGCAGAGTATTCCTCAGAGAGTTTTGCGAAATACGCCAGCAATATGTTTCTTCTGCACCTTGAACATGTACTTTGTTTCGCCACTCACAAAACTGCCGATATTCTTTTTCATTATGGATTTTAGATTTGTCCGGAAGCAAGTTCAACCTTATAATGTTGGCTGCAGCTAATATATCGTCAGGAATATCAAAATCTTGCATGATTTTAATGATGACTTTTTGAAATGCCAAAATGAAATGACATAAAACCTTGTTTTTATTTTCGCATCGCCGTTGTCAATAATACGATAAAGCTTTGAATACAACTCGATTATTAGCGATTTAACACCGTCTCGGACATTGCGGGTGACTCGGCTGTTGCCTCGTCACCTAGTAATGTCCTCGACTAATATAAATCGCATAATAATCTCGTTATATTAATAGCTATAAATTAGGCTTCTTTCTAGACAAAATTGATAATTATTTTAAGGCTTGCCAACGTCATTTTTGACATAAAAATTTAAATGTCAAAAACGCTTAGACATAGATATAGGACATAGTATACAAAATCTGCCTACAATCTTGCGTTGAATGCAAAAATGTAATAATATATAGGGTGTTATATTTAAAATAAACAAGTTGACACTTACTTCCGGTATGACCTGAAGTGTCACCATTATGAAAATATTTTAGCCCGGTCGCCACCATCAGCATTAGATAGATAGATAGATAAGCATTTATTTCAAAACAAATTTGTAAAATTTACAAAGTTTGAAATACGTCATAAAATGTTACAAAAATACATATTATAAATTCTACAAACAACAAAAAATTGTAAAATATACTTAAATTTATACCAGGTACCTAATCACAAATTTTGTTTTTTATAATCAAGATATTCCTGAATTGTATAAGGTTCAATATTATTAATATAAACAAATAATTCTTTTTTGAAATTATTTATGCACTTTATATGCTGTGGCAAAATATTTTAAAAAATGATGGCAGCTGTGCTCCGTCAATGTTAAAGAGTGTTTTGGAAAATTATAATCAAAGAGTCTACCTCTCGTATCATATGTGTGTTCTTTTTTTAAATGAGTGAATTTACCTTGATTCTTTTTGAAAAACAAAATGCATTCATAAATATAAATACCCGGAGTTGTTAACAATTTTTGCGTTTTAAATACTCCACGACAACTCTGAATATAACTCATGTTTAGTAGAATTCTTAAAGCTTTCTTTTGATAGATAAAGACTTTGCCCAAACCCGATGTGTGACCCCAGAATATTATACCGAAACGGAGTAAGGATAAAAAGTTGCTATGATATATCATACGAGAAATACTAAAGTTTAGATATCTAGACACTATTCTGAGCATATAACAAGATGTGGCAAGGTTTCTACAAAGGGCGTCTGTATGGGTATTCCATTTAAGATTTGCATCGATGTGCATACCCAAAAAATTGCAAGTCTCATTAATATCAACATTTGAACTATCTATAGTAATAGAATTGAGAGTATCTTTCTTATTTCCAGATGTCTTAAAAATTAAGGGTTTTTCTGTATTGAGAATAAGTCGTGGGACCATTTTTTTACTATTAAGAATTGTTCTTTCAAAACACTTAATAGATCAATGATATTTTTCTTTCTAATTAGTAGATTGGTGTCGTCGGCATAATTTACGATGGATACAAGTGGGCTTAATAAAATTGTAGGTAGGTCATTTAGATAAATAATAAACAGAAGTGGCCCTAGAATGCTTCCCTGTGGTACACCAAGGTTAATTTTCAACTTATCAGAGACGAACTGTTAACCAGGCTTATCCTTAACACCAACTTTTTGGGTTCTATCTTTTAGGTTGGATTTTATCCACGACAACGCCGAACCTCTCACTCCATATTTATATAGCTTTTCCAATAAATCTGTATGAGAGAGACAATCAAAAGCCTTAGAGAGATCAAGGAAAAGACCGCAGGCCAAATCTCCTTCCTCCAAGGCTTCCACAGTCCTCTCAATAAAATCAAAAACAGCTGTTTCCACCGATCGACCCTGCAAAAACCCATGTTGAAAATTCAAAAATAAATCAGCTGACAAAAAATACTGCTTAAGTCGATTATAAAAAACCTTTTCAAATATTAGCATACTATCAAATTTTCAAAATTTTCTTATACGGTTCCCGGTGGGACACCCTGTATAATTGCTGGCTGAATACACGTCACAGCTTCTGACGTAATTTTTAATTCGAGTTATCGTATTTTTTTTTCATTCTGTCAGGGTTTAAGTAAGCTTCAAGATGAGCATTTATTTTTTTTGTTGAATAATGTGACATATTTTCAGAATATGTTAAAACTAAATATTTTTCCTTTCAAATCAATTTTAACACATACAATTTAAGTTCTTCGAAAGGTTCTCAAAACGAATTTTATGTCAATTGGCAGGAACCCTTTGATTAATAACAGACATACCTTCTTTTTTGTTTCTGTTGTGATATTATGTATTTGCGAGGTGTGCGTGCATTCAGCCACGAACTTTACTTTGATCTCTAAAAACTAAAAAATGCCATAAACTACAAGGTGTTCTAATTATTTTTTTTTGTCATATAAAGTAAAAAATAATTTTAGGTTGTAGTTTAGCTATTATTTAATTTTTGTATTAACAATTTTGCATATTTTAAGTAAAATGCAGGTATTGTACTTTTGTGGCAATGTATACCCTGTATACATCGTTGAAAACACTTAGGCTCGTCCATTTAAGCAACCAAAACCATGGGACTAGTATCGTGCAACTATAAAATCGGTCGCGATCGAATTTTAGCTATAATAGAGCAACATTTTTCGGAGCCACGCCCATAATTCGTCAATAATTCACTAAATTATAGGTACTATCAAATTTCGTAAATTAAGTTAGTTTCGCAAGTTCTTTTTATAGGTATTTATGACGTTTTAAAACAATATAATTAAATCATTTTTAAGGACCCAAAAGGGTACCTATATTTATTAAAAAATGATTTTTAAAGTTTGAGTTAAACTTGCCACACAAAGTGACTCCTTGTAGTAATTACCGTGATTAAGCGCTTTGTTTTTTTAAATCGTAATCGTAAAAAATTTAACATAGTATAAAGCTTATTTTTCCGGTAACTCCATCATATTTTACATCATGCAACTCTTCACGTCTGAATAGGTTGTCAAAGATTTGAAACTAAAAAAAAAGTTTATTTTTCTCTTTATTATTTAATACAACAGAAAACAACACTTCATATCCTAAAAATAGTTTCAGTTTTAGCTGCTTAAAAAAACAATAATATTTTACTGCTTTTTTCTTTTAGTTGTTAACTCTTTAAAGCACAAGATATGGCACATTTTTAAGACCCTTTCGGCATGAAATAGATTTGAAAAATAAAATTGTGAAATTTTACCAAAAACATGTTTATTTGCTTAAAAAAATATGGGTAATAACATTATTTCATCTAAAAAAAAATTGTATTGCCCAAATTTAAGAAAAATAAGTGGTTAGTTTAGGTAACCACCATGCACAGGAATCGAAATCTTTAAAATCGGAAACAAAAAGGCTGTCTCTTGGCGACTGGTCCTAAATCGGTTCTGTAGCTAAAGTCAAAATATCTATGTGTTGTCTCTTATTTTGATCAGCGGTAGTTCCTAATGATGCAGAAGCAACATCATTAGGGAGTTTAGAAGTTGAGGCTTTAGGATCTTTTTGATATCCGGATGTTGCAAAATTTATCAGAGGCATATTATTGTCGTCCCTATCATCAGAATGTTCGGGTTTGCGATGCCAAAATACAAAGATTAAATTCGTCTTCATGTAGGGAAATGGTTGGCTCAACATCAGAATCATCAGATTCATCTTCAGAGCCCAAAGGAAAATCTTCATCAGAAACATAATGTAGCTCCTTTAGTTCCTTATCTTTCAAACTTGCATGTTTTTCAGTAAAATTTATTCGTGTTATTAGAGATAACTATAATTACGTGCAGCACTAGTCAACAGTCAAGTCAAAAAATAGTCACTGCAATTCCAGTAATAATTCGTTTTTTATTTTTTCGTACCTTTACCAAACTTCTAATTACCATAGAAGTAATTATTTATTTGATAAGGGTACCAAAATATTTGCAATTTTAGAGACAGAAAGACATAACAGTTCGACACTCAATCTATCTTTAAAGTTTTCACCGTTCTTACTGACTAAATTTTTTTTAAAATGCGCATTGAGCTACAAACGCTACGTTTTTCTTACTTTGTGTTTATGTCAAATATGCGCGGTGAACACGAGCACTAACCACTTAACCTAACGTACATAAATCCGCTTCAGGATAAAAAATCACTGTAGTAAATACGCACTCTTATTTAGGACATATCAAAACATGTAACTTACAAAAATAACACCTCCAAACTGCAATATGTAAGTAAAACTTTAAAAAACACATCAACAATAAAAGCAACTCAGTTATTTTGACGTTTACCAGCATACAATTATCTGTACTTTCCAACTATAACAACCGAATTTAAAAACGAGTTCGCTAGCGACATCTGTACATTGTACATCAAACTAGGTTAGGTGGTTCCAGATCTAGCCACTATGCCTGGCAATAGGAGGATGTTCGTGGTTATTAACGCAAACCACCATGCTCCTTGGGTCGCAAAATTGGTGGATATTACAGCTAACCACCGTGCTTCAAAGAGTTAAAACATATCTTATTAAAAAATATCTGTTCACTTTAAATTTAAACAAATATTCAAAAGGGAATGCCAGAAAAACATTTTTCTGGATCTAGCCTGAATATTAGGTAAAATAAATCAAACCCTGTATAAAACTTTCATAAGTTGTCTTTTAGTTTAAGGACTTGTATTATGAATAGCATTTGTTAAAGAATTACTAATTTTCTTTTCTCTAAAACTTGACACACACAAAAATTATTATTAAATAAACAACAGTTAAACTAAACACATAACATAAAAAAATTAACATAAAACTAAAATAACTTTGATCTTTTAACAATGATATTAAAAATCTACACTATCATTGATGTCACAATCCAATAAAGCACTGCACACTGGAAACATTTTTGAGCCAAGACAATTTTTATTGGAAAAACTGAGACAAATGTCGAGTCGTAATGGTCATCAACAACAGCCACCGATGCGACGATTTTACTTTATGAAGGAACGAGCATCTAAATATCAGAAAAAATGGAGAACTCAAGACATGTGGAGACAGGAACGGGACGACTGGTGCGTAATATAAAAATTGGCCCAGTCGGACTGAATTTGTCACTACGAAATAATCCGATTCGAACCGAACAGTTACGAATTTCCCAATTCCAACAAAAAATTTTGCTACCCCTTTAAAAACTCTTTAGAGCGCTAGAAAAGATGTTTTTTATAAAGATTTTTTTCAAAAGCAGCAAACTGCATTACTTCCTCAGCAAAGCAAATAGTAGTCCTAGAAAATAATTTTTTTATTAAGACTTACTTAGCTGTTATTATAATGTAAGTTTTCTATAATAGCAAAGGTTTTTGTAACGGGTATAAAGAGTTTTCAGGTAAATTGTTTCTTTTGCAATAAGAAATTCATTTTGCTATCGTAGGTTGAAAATTTAATATTACAGCCAAAATAATCTTAGCAAAGAATTTTTTGCTGAAGCTTTTCTCAGTGTACAGAACCTAGTTTGAAATTCCTAAAATCTTAGTGGTTTAAAGCGCAGTAGGCGTGCTTGTCTCTTTGCCACGCTTTGCGTCATGCGAAAAAGCTTACTACGCTTCCTAAAATATATAATTATTTGTATTTTTTGTATTTGTCTTTCCCAAAAACATTGACTACAGAGGCACATTTTTCGGATTGCCTCCGCACGCTTCCGATAAACTGCGATCCAGTGAAGAGCGAGACAACATGCAATAACAATGAAACGGATGAGGACGCTGTTGCTCGGTTACTGGACAAAGATCCAGACGATAAAATTAATAATTGAATATTTGAGACGTTGAGAAAGTACAAATTTATTAAAGAAATTGCGCAAAATGTTTACAGGAACTATTATATTATAGTGTTTATATTAAAAAATATGTTTTAATGATATACTTATAGGTATAGGTATTTATAAAATAAGGTATTATTACCAAAATGGCAAGGGCCTGTCGACATATTAAGCACCGGTTCCCGCAGATCACCGAAGTTAAGCGGTGTCGAGCGCGGTTAGTACTTGGGCGGGTGACCGCTTGGGAACACGGCGTGCTCTTGCCTCAGGGAAGAGTGTAAAATGAATCGACACCTAGCCATCCTATTCACGCCGGACAGGCCGGATGAGATAGGATATCTCGTAGGATAAAGGTGCCGTTTCACACTCCCCAGTCGGTAGATCACATTTGTGGTCGATGACCGGTTCAAGATGGCCTACGTAGTCGGCAAACCGTAAAAAAAAAAAATAAAATACCTTAATATTTCCAGGGGAGGCACTGCCTCCCCTGACGAGCCGCCACTGCTGACATAGTGTATTGTTTTGATATATTTTTTCAAAATACACGGTGTAATTTGGTTGAACAATTCGGTTTGATTCAACCAAATTAAACCGTGTATTTTAACGAGTTTTCAACAAAATTGGCTGTTGAAAGAAGTTGGGATCTTTCAATTACATTATATATTTGGCTAAATCAACCAAATTGGGCAACCAAATTGTACCGTGTATTTTCGCCTTTACTGTCAAGCCCACCTTACAGTTTTAATCGCTTTTATAAAAGTGGCCCTAAGGCCCGGTTGTTCAATAATTTCGACTTAGTTGAACTCAGTTCAGCGTTGAACCAAGCTCAAACTTCATTTTGACAACCATTTTAAATTCTTGTTAGTTGTCAAAATGAAGTTTGAGCTTGGTACAACGTTGAACTCAGCTTAAGCCGTATTTGTACATTGTACAACTGGATCTTAGAATTTTAATTTTAGGAGGAGATTTTCCGTAAATAAAGTTCGACAGGCGATAAAAGCAGTAACCCGACTGTTTGTATTAATTCTTTTCTTTTATATCTAATGGATTATTTAAATAAAAAAACAAAAAAGGAGGAAGTAACGGGTCCTCCATAAGGTCATTTGGTGAATGACCTCCCTCGATAATCCTTTTCATATGTAGCTTAAAATTTATAAAGTTTAAAATCCATCCAATCAGCTAAACTTCGTCTATTTCGTTTACTATTACTACATTAATTACTAGTACAGAAGAAGAGGTTCCTTTTATTTCGTCAGATCCATCCCTAGACGCGTTTCGCCATATCATGGATCATCAGTACTTTATGTTAGATATCCATTATAGGTCCAGTGCCTTTGGTGTCAATTAAAAAAAAATATATATCAAAAATCGTTGTATTGCCAATTACGCTTCATACCAGCATAATTGGTAATATAAAGACTTTAGTAATTTAATTTTTTTTAATTGACATGAACGGTACTACGCTGTAATGGGAATAATAAATACCAAACATAAAGCTGTTATTTTTACTAAATACTTGTCTGTTTTTTCTATCCCCAAAAACTGAGGGGAAAGTAGGTTTCATAGCAGCGTACTTGGTATAATATCAAAATTTTCGTAATTTACATTTCTTTAAAATGTACAATGGGTACAGGAAGTACTTAACATAAAGCTGTAACTAACACAATAATAAAATTCAAGCTATAAACTTGATATTTTAGCCATCACCCTACATAAAAAAAAGGCATAGAGTGAAGTAACACACATTATACTTAGTGGTCTAAGAGACAGCCTACTCAATAATCTGAAAATAGAACGGATTGATTGCATTTTGATGAAAATATGGGCTTTTGAAATGCAAGTACTCTTTTTACTTATATCATAACCCATCGAGCATTTTTACGTCGTACCGACGTTATATTTTTCAACCTGACGTTGGAAACTTACGTCGATCTGACTTCGAGAAGACTCGAATTTGCACCAATTTGGTGAACAAATTAAGGGTTGTAAGGACGTCAGTTTATGACTTCTGCACGTTATAAGTAACGAATTTTACTTATGTCTTTTATTATCCTGCACCTAAAATGTAGGGAACTTTTAAACATATCTTTATTTGACTTCTGCACGGGTAAACATACTAGACCACTAACAAATATGACCAACTGATATTTTGTGAGTTCTTTCATAAAATATAAGTAATGACTGCTACATAAATAGCTTAATCTAACTAGACTAAACCTATTAAAAATGTTTCGGTCGCTGAAAATTGAAAGGCAAAGCATTTTGGCAATATAGAGCCCTTAAAACTAAGCGCCTTTTAATTAATATATTTAAAGAAATAATAATACTATATCTTGGATAAAGGAGAAAACTTACATACATCTAAAGACTCAGAATACGTAAGGTTTTTTTTTAATTTTAGTCGGCCTATTTCCGCAACGAGGCCAATCACCGACGCCAGGGAAAGTAGGTTATTAAAGATCAAATAAGGGCAGTCTCCAGTATTTGGTTTTGTTTTCCAAAATTATCTTGTGAAAAACGAAACCATAAAATTGGCTCCCGTCAAAATATGGTGGAGTCACGTCGTTACCTAAAAGGGTTCAAAGCACGCTTTGGGGAATAATTATTAGTCGTACACAAAAAATGACGTATAAACAGATTAAGTGCAAAACTTTCAACTCATTATTACTCCAAGTCAAAAAAATTACTTTCTGTATAGGCTTAGTAATATTTTCACGTCCGGCCGACCACAAACGTAGTCTTTTAAGGACCTTCAAAAATGCGTCATAGTGCGACATCTGTGTGACCACTTTTAGCATCACAGATACTACGTCGGCATTTATGATCATATTACTACGTTTAAACGACGTAAGAATCAATGACTATTCCTGACCTCAATCCGAAAGAAACTCAGTGACATCTGTCACTGTCTACACGTCGTAGTTTAGCCGGTAAATACTAACTAGACATCTTAAGTAACTGTCTTACCCAAAGTTGCACCAATCCTGACGTCGGATTTAGTTTTTATTTGGTTGTCCCGAAAATGCTAGTTGGGAACTAGTAAACGCAGTGTATATCCCCAAGTTTTAATATGACCTCCTTGTAAAATTGGCACCGAGTCGTCACTAAAAGATGGATTTTTTTAACAATCGCCTAGAGCCTTGGTTGGTAATTTAAAAATATCTATTATCTTTAAAAAAAAAATAACCCTAAGACACTGTTGTTCAACTACCTCTGTCACTCTGTTGGTTTACCCATACCAACACACCCGCGACCAAGCCTTCAACTTCTTTCAGGCCATACCTATACCTGTTCCACCACGGTATTCTTGATTTTAACAACCTACCTGTCGACAATCCACGATCAGTTCGAGCAACTCGCGAGTAACGCCGAGTCGCTCGTGAAAACAAAAGTCAAACTTGCGTTCGACGCCTACCTCGTCTTGTTTATGTTTTAAAACCGTTTTTAAAAGAAGTAGAGAGATAGGATAGGTGCAGGCCGTGACGTTCTGCAGGATTTTTTACGGAAAATTCGTCAATTTTCGCGGAATTACGTCGCGATTTCGCAGGATTTTGAGTTAAATCGTGGAAAACAAATATTTTCAACAAGTGTATTTAAAGTGAATCAGTTTTATTACGATTTTATACCTTAAAAGTGCATATTTTCTTATCAAACTGAACTTTTGTATTTATAGCAGAGATACGTGTTTTTCTGGAGCTATCGATTTCATTGGATATTACCGACAGTTCTACACAGTTGTTTTTTGAAGCGGATACTGTAGTTTGAGAGTTAATTGGTAAGTAACGGTTGAATGTTCGATTTAGGAATACTAAATACATATATACATATTTATTTAATAATGATTCTATGTTGTTACGTCAATTTAAAAATTGACCACTTTAAAATGCTCGTTAAATTATACAGGGCATTTCCTGTGTTCGGGCGTATATAATTAAAACATAGAACCTTTGGAATTTGTGCGACAATCATGGTTTAGCAAACTTTAATTACACTGAAAAAATTCATAATTATTTTTTTCATTTAATTAGTTGCATTTTACAAAAAAATTAAGATAGCCGAATTTTATTTACATCTTTCTGTATTCTATTTTCGAAAATTTTAACCAAAGAAGAGCGTATTTATTTAATACAATGTTATGGTATTGGAAATGTGTCTTAACAATTAATACGCTATAGATGTTAATATTAATATTTTATTTTAAAAATTCGAATTCTTATTTCAAAATTTGTATTTAGACTTTACGTTAGTTTATAAACAACTTTGTTTTATACAATTTTTATAAAAAATAATAAATAATGGTACTTCTCTCGTGAAGCATTTTCATATTTTCCTAATTTATTAACACCCTGTACATCTGATCTGACATTTTTTAACGTGAAATAATTTTCTCAACAAGCAGAACTTTTTATAAAGAATGACTTTTGTTCGTGAAATGAATAAAAAAGATTTTTTCCCCCTTGGGGACCCCATCCGCGGACACACTGTATCTATCTTTCTTACATTCGGCACTTTGCAGAATAACAGACAAAAAGCAATACATTTATTTATAAAAATGAACCCGTTATTTTTCTCAACCATAGCTAGTTTGATTAAATGGTTCTGCTGGAATGCACCGAAGAAAAAAGGGGTTGTCGGGTGTTTTTCTGCTTGCGTAAGAATTATAACTCCGAAAGTACGACAAAAAGAATTCATTTTAAACAGTTAAAAGCGGTTTTTGTGCATTAATATGACCCTTTAACGTTCGCTATGGTAACGTTTTTCAAAATAATCGCCAATTTATAAACTAGCAACACTGTTAACATGAAAAGAGAAGTAGCAATCCTGTAGAAATAAAATAAAATCTTTAGAAAAAAATTAAATTTTTTTTTCTAGAAATCTCACAATCTCGTCAGTTTTATTCGGTTTTATGTACCCATTTTTTTGTTCCACCATTTAAGGAAGAATTATCAGTTCATTTTCTATATCTGTTGCGCATAATAAAAGATTTAAGATCGATTGGGGTTGCATCCCGTTCAGAATATATTAGAAAATATCGCGGTGGACAAATATTTGCATGGCATAAAACCTACAAAGGTTAGCAAAAACGTTCATTTTGTAAGTATATAGTACATTTTATGACAACAATCTTGTAATAATTGTCTAGAAATGTGAAACACTGGAGATTTTTAAAATAAGAAAGAGCATATCTGCACAAATTCAGTTCGGTCAAAAAATAACAATAGTTCGGTAGAAATATATTCTGGTAATATACTTTTAATTTTCACACTGTTTCGTGCACTCTTTAGGAAAAAATTGTGTATGCATAGACTCTGGGATAGTGGTTTTGATTTAAATTAAAATGGAACTAATTTTAGTTGACAGATTTGCATATTTTTGAAATATATTCTTAACATCACTTCTGTCAAGTGTCAGAAAACGACTTTTAAAATTTGTATTTTTTCAATTGACCACTGCGATTGGTCCGTTTCATATCCTAACTAGGATGGATATGAAATCGTATCCGTTCAGTTAACCGGAATAGCCTACTTTACCCACCACTTAAGTGTAAAGGAAATAGCAAATTTCCATGTGGGAGTAGAAAAAAAAATTACCTATTAGGTACTACCTAGTGAGATTAATTTTTGATATTTTTAATAGGTGTTGTGATCTATGGAGGGAGAGACTAAAAGCCAATTTTATAAAGTTAATAATAGTGTAGTAATTTCTACGTTTTCACGTTAGATGGCTATCTTTTGCATTGAGTTGATTCCTTCTGATGGCGTTACTGGGTTTTCATCGCGTTTTTAGTTCTTAAAAACGCCTTGAAAGAACAGGCTCGCTATACTGGGGGTCGCTTACGGGTTATGACTTTCTGATGAGTTCTAACAAGAACGAAACAGCCTGTCATTGTCTACCTGTGCCCCAGGGATTCCATTACCTTTGGCGTCCCTGTGTACTTTAATGCAAAAGATAGACGCACTACTCTGTCCGCTTGCCGCTAAGCTTCTTTTCTTTATAAAGTTAATAATTATTAAAAACACAAGGTTCAGTTTAAATCAGAAATTTTGATTTAAGAGCCTAGACGCAACTAGAGGGGAGCTAGAAGGAGCTAAACCCTCCCTGAATCGAGATTAGCCCCCCTAAACCAATTGGTGTTTTTACATTCTTTTCTATGCCCTATATTATAGGGCACCCTTATTTTAGAATTTTTTAAAGGTGCTGTATTATTACACGGTCGCTCTTTTCTTTAGAAGATATCTTTAGGAATTGCAGTAAAATTGTGTGGGATTTTTACACGGGGCTTACGCCCCCCAAATATAGGTGTCTAGTGGCGCCACTGTTTAAGAGTTATCAACCTGGTCACAACCTAATATACAGGGTGATTCCTAAGTTGATACTTCTTTTTTAGCTATGTATAGAAGGCATTAAAATAAATAACTCTTTCAAATACCTTTTTTCAAAAAACTTAAAAAAAGTCGAGTTACAGAAGTAAAAAATCTAAGTGCGGGCCTGGTAATTAAAACGCAGCCCTTTATTTTATATTGTTTTTCTCCGTTTTTTGTACTGTTAGTCATGCATTGTACGGATCGGTCGTCAGTTATTTATTTTGGCAATTCGCTGCGCGGTGTGGTTTTCTGAAGCAAATTAATTTTAATAAATTGGTGAAAATGGTAAAATTTGAAAACAATGAACTAATTATGGTGCTAATTTATTGTGAGTGTCGTAAAGTGCGGATGTTTCTTCTCTACACCCAGAAGTTTTCTTAATGTTATTCAACGGACAAGTTAAGTAGAACCGTATTTGATTTGTGGTGTAATAAATAAACGTAAATACTTTATTTTTGGGTTTTTTAAAAAAAGGTATTTGAAAATGTTGTTTATTTTAATGCCTTTTCTACGCAGATAAAAAAGAAGTATCAACTTAGGAATTACCCTGTATAACATAATGTAAAATGTTATGACCCGGTTGAATACTCTTAAATAGAACTTTGCTGTCAATTGCACATTATTTAACGACCATTTTTGACAATCTATGATTTGAACTGGATCTTACGGTTTAAATCGACTTTATAAAACGGGCTCTAGAAGTATTAATCCCTAAAAAATTAAACTAAATTAACTTTCTTGGCTACGGTTTCGTGCAAAATAATTATTTTCCTAACAAGTGCGGAAAGTGATACTTTCCCGCACGCGACTGCAGTTGACCCGAACGACGCGAAGCAGAGTTCGGAGAAGAGGTCAAGGGCGGGAAAAACACTTTACGCATGAGTTAGGAACATTATTTTTTTCTACGACCGTATATACAAAAAAGTATACCAACCCATTTTTCAAAAATTATTTTATTTCAACATACATATACAAAACTTTAATTAAAAACTACTAATTATTATAAATATTAATATTAAAAACACAATTTGTTGCATTCTGTAAATTACTTTATATAAATTATTTTTATTTTATATGTTCAAAAAATTAAAAATGCAACAAAAAGCTAGAAAAGATCTAAATTTTATTTGATGGACTATTTCGTAAATATTTATTTACCTGTTGTAACAATAGTTATAACTTCCAAAGTAAAAAACTATCTAATAAGGTCAAAATTTGCATTATTTTACTTTGTACTTGTAAAGTGACACTTTCAAAACTAAAATGCGTGCGGGAAAATGGGTTAAAACGCACGGTCGTAGAAAATAGTAGTTTGTACAACAAGAGTGGATATGATGTCCATATCGCACGAGGAAGTAAATTGAGCACGACGCCGTAGGCGGAGTGCTCAAACTTCCGAGGGCAATATGGACAATCCACTCGAGTTGAACAGTATATTTTTTCTACGACCAAACTTACAAACCTTATACTAAAAAATGTAAAAAAAAGTTTTCCGGTTGCCGGGCTCGAACTCACGAGACTCACGACCATTGGATCCATAGTACAACGCCCTAACTCTCTCGACTATCGAGACCTTAAGCTAATTGTGGGAAAGCCAACTGATAAATGATGCTACATGAAATTAATTTTTTATGCTCATGCAGCCGGTTGCATTATTAATAAATCTATTATAAATGCGTCTAGATTTTATTATATTGAACAAATTAATAAAAAATTGTACCATATGCATTTAAATTATATAATTTAGTGTCTTGAAAAAGTAAATATAATATACTGTGATTGGTCAGTGCTTTTAAATACACCATAAAGAAAATAAAGAAATGTAATTTTCATAACAGTGTTGTCAACTAATGGAAAATTTTCGGGTTCGTGAGAGCAAAGCACAGAGGAATGATAGGTCGACGCTGTCTCCAAAGGGAAAAGGGAAATTTTTACGCACAGTGTTATATTTGTAGAATATTCTTTAGGATCACTTGTGGTTGTGATCTGCTAATAAAAGACTTTTTCAGTAATGTTTGCATTCGTGAAAGTTTTCTATAAAAATGGGAAATTTTATTTTTAAAGGTTGCAACACTGTACATCCTATTGTAACATGTAAATTTGGTTTCCTTGTAATTGACCACTGTGATTGGTCAGTTTTATTACCTATCTAGGATGGAAATGAAATATTCCCGCACAGTTAACCGGAATAGTCTACTCAACTCGAAACTTAAGTGTAAAGGAAACAGCAAATTTCCATGTGGAAGTAGAAAAAAACTATTTGAATTTCCGGGTTACTGTTTTTACTACCTGTCGAACTCTACGGTTGTTTTCTTGCGCTGTTATATCAGATTATACTTGTCATAACAAATTAATTAACATGAGGAACATACACTACCGTTAATTAAATAAAACCCGTTAATATTAGGTATATTAAACCTTATCTATATTATTTAATTTATCGAAAAATCCATTAAGATGATGATAAAAACTTATATGCAAAGAAGTATAACGCTGATTTTAGATCTATGCTCACAGGCTGAGAGTAGATTAAATCAATGACTACCGAGCAAGATAGACATTGCATTTTATCACAACAAGCTGACAAGATCTTAAATGCAAACGTCCACTGAGTTCCTCACGAGTTCAAACCACTTGAATATTAGGAAATTTCTATGCTAGAATATCATGCTGTTGCCAAAGAATCCCAAGATTCTTCCTTGAATGGGTTTTATGTGAGCTTAAATTATGAGTCGATTTGTAACTATTTCGAAGATAGCAGATGGCCATGGTGCCAAAGCGCCGCATAATAGGCTCTTTCACTACATTTTGATTTTACTTGTAGTGTACCAAAGTACGGTGGTTTATTAGTTCTATGTTTTCACGTTAGATGGCCATATCTTCTGCATTGAGTTGATTCCTATAGATGGCGTTACTGGGTTTTCATCGCGTTTTTATTTCCTAAAAAATGCCTTGAAAGAACAGTCTCGCTGTACTTGGAGTTGCTTACAGGTTATGACTTTCTGACGAGTTCTAAGAAGAACGAAACAACCTGTCATTGTCTACCTGTGCCCCAGGAAACCCATTACCTTTGGCGTCCCTGTGTACTTTAATGCAAAAGATAGATGCACCACTTTGTCCGCCTGCCGCTAAAAAACTTTTTCTAAAAATAATAATCTTTTTTTATTATACGTTTAAAGATTTGTTGAGCGCATTTGCAAAAATTGTCTATTGATTATGCACTTTCTGCAGAACAAAATACCGCTATAGATCTAATTGTTCCCATTTTTACGGTCGATAAGTCGGCCTTGAGAGCTAAATAGACAGGTATAAAGTTATATAAATAATTATGTGCTTATTTAAAATTTATAGTAATTCAAAAATACTTGTTCATTGAACAGAAAAATATTTTATAAAACTAGCATTTGTGCGCACACCTCTCATCAATTATTATGGAGCCGTCCTTCCACAATAATTAAAGTAGCTCGCTTTTTATTTTCTAAAAGTGTTATTTTAAATAAGAATGTGGCGACTGTGATTGGAACCAGAGCAAAAACCGAACATGCGATTGCATTACAATCGACCCAATTAGAATCAAAGATGCTATTTAGCTTAATAGAAGAAGAGGCACTGCTTGTTGTGATATACAGGGTGTTACAAATTCGACATACCAGCATTGAAATCTCGGAAACCATAAGAGTTAGAGAAACGGTTAAATGGGGGCAAAGTTGTGCAATTCGGTGCTGATTATAATGTCGCTTTAAAAGTTTTCAAATTCCTAATACTTCCGATTTTATTCGAAAAAAACCAAAATTTTGCAAAATCGTTTTTATTTTTTTCTGAGCTCATTTGACTAGCTATTTAAAATTCATATTTTTTACACTTCTTGTCAGTCCAGTCCTGGCAACGAATTACAGTATTAATTAAAAACTTTATTTTATTTAAAACCTTTACAAATAAATTTCATAAAAAAGTTTGTTTAAAGTTCATGTTAGGTATATAGGAGGATAAGGAGAAGATCGGTTGAAAGGGCTGTCGCCAAAATTGGAAGAAAAATCGATCTTTGTATTGAGCAAAACGACAATTTCTTTGAACATTTAGAAATTAGTAAATTTAGAATTATTGGAAAATTCTTATAAAATAATACTTATGTATGAATGTTTTAAATAAAATAAAGTTTTTAATTAATATTTTTTGTTGCCAGGACCGGACTGACAAGAATTGTAAAAAATATGAAATTAAAAAAATAAGCAAGGATAATACATCCTTATGAGAAAGTAATATCGCCATTACATTTTGAGGGTAGAAGGGTTTAAAAATCGGTTAAAAAAAATGCAGGTCCGTATTTAAAAAAGTAAAGTTGGTAATGGCCGCTCGGAGACGAAACAATGGATCTTTAGTTTAGTAACGTCATTTTGTAGAGGAGAAAAAGTGGCAATGACAAAGTGTCATTTATTTTTATATAGCTAGTCAAATGAGCTCAGGAAAAAATAAAAACCAATTTGCAAAGTTTCGGGTTTTTTCGAATAAAATCGGAAGTATTCGGAATTTGAAAACTTTGAAAGCGGCATTATAATCAGCACCGAATTACACAACTTTACCCCCATTTAACCGTTTCTCTAACTCTTATAGTTTCCGAGATTCCAATGCTGGTATGTCGAATTTGTAACACCCTGTATAAGACCTTTTAATAATAAAATATGGCGGTAACAAAATGATGATGTTCCGTATGATTTGAGATAATGAAGTTGAATATAGGGGTGTATTTCAGTGGCGGCTTGTGATAGTCGATACAGGTGCGGCCAAAATATCAAGTCAAACATTTTTATTGAGAATACAGGGTGTTTTAAATTCGATGCATTAACATTGTTATCTCAGTAACTATAAGAGATAGAGATTTGGTTAAATGAAGGCAAAGTTGTATAATTTATTGCTGAATTATTATTAAACAAAATTTAAAAAATTTTAATGACTTTCGGAGCATCCGAAAAAAAAAAGAATTTTTTTTAAATTTTCTTCACGACAAGATATTGATTTTTTTTTACAACCAAAAGCACTTGCTTTAGACAATTTTTTATTAATTTCAAGAAAAAAATTTTATTTTTCAGATATGACGTTCGTTTGTTAGTTACCCACATCAACTTAATTTTTTCAAATACAAACATGAACTTTTTAAAAAATTTTAGTAACTTTTGACCTTTTAAAATTATTATCTTGTAAAATACTTAATAAGTGCCTTTGGATTTAAAAATTAATAAGTACCTACTTTTGTTATAAAAAAATAAAAACAAGTTTCTCGTCTCTTTTTTCGGATATCTCGTCATCGAAATTTGATTAAATTTCTTTTTAACAAATTGTTTAGCATTAAAATATGCAACTTTGTCTCTATTTAGCCAACTCTCTATCTCTGAACCGAGATAACGATGCTAATGCATCGAATTTGTAAAACCCTGTATAAAAAAATATCGAAAAAAACTTATCGACTAATTAAATTGAGCATCTAATAGGGTATTCCAGTAGTTCTAAGAAAAACTGTTCACAAAACAATTACATTTTCTTTTAAGAAAACTCCATAGGTACTCTTTTTTTTATTTGAGAATGATTCTATCACTTTTGTTCTTAAAGTTACCAATTAAAAAATGTTTTTCGGCAGGCAACATACCTAAAGCGCTAAAGTCCTTTCTCTTTCATTTTATTTATTTTAACCCGTAACCCGTATCATGGGGTCTGGGAGACACTTGTCAACAAATACCTCTCAGCCGCTCCCCAACTTTTTCTTATATGCCCTTCCATCTACTTTTAAGTAGGGCAGACAGCAATGTGCTTGAAGATTTTGAGCGATATCGGTGAACATATGCGTAAGTTATTTCGGTTTAAAGTACGGAAGCGTCTGTGAGACCCCTTTATACGGGTTAAGTAACTTAAAAAAAACAAACGTTTATAATGGATTCTGCTCCGGGGCCTTCCCTTGTTCGGTATAGTGACAAACAGTTTGAAGAGACTGTGTTCCAAAAGACTTAAACGTAAAACCCAGTACTTAAGTGTTATGTGTAAAACCCCAATATGTTTAGAGTGCACCTTTCCTATGTAGAGAAATTACCTCTAAAATAAAGCTTGTTATTTTTGTATTTTTTGATAAAAATGTAAGAATATTTTTTTATTACCCTGTTGTTCATTTAGTTTCTTTACAGATAAAACTTGTTTGGTATGTTAATTTTATATTTTGAAAAAAAAAACATATACATTTTAAAAATGTACTATTTTTTACTTTTTAAAAATTAAATAAGTATTTTCGTGAAAATATGACTTTATTTCTTTAAATTTTTACATGTGCTTACTCTTAATACATGTATATTTATAGTCTGACCATTTTCAGACACTTACAAAAATATATATATATATATATATATAGCTAGGTGTCTCACAGACCCCACGGTACGACTTATGTCCTAAAAGTGATTCTGTACGGGTTACGGGTTCAAACTTATACACCTAAACCCGTAATCAAAATATAATCTACTGGCGGATTGACCTAAACCTAACCTATATACAAGAATAATGTATGTTAAATAGTAAAAACTATTTAAAATAAAAATGTTTTAAAATTAATATCTCGACATGCCAAACCGTTTTCAAAACAGCTGCCACCTCATATCTGGTAGCGGTAGCAAAGTCGAAAGCATAATTATGCCCCGGATCTATACCCTAGGAGTGTCCCAACTCGATTGGGACTCTTCACTCTCGACAAAATAAAGCATCATGAGGATCTGGCCAGGCCATACAAAGCCGATTTCCATACGCGCCATATTCATTGGTGTTATTATCTCCCTCGTACGCATTTAACATTGAGCCAGATACTTTAATGACATAATGGACTGCTTTTCGCCCTTTCTCTGTAGTCACTTCCTTAATGGCTGGATAAACAGTAGCTTAACGTCTTTCATTTTGAATATCGTGTTGTGTCTTGCTACAAATCCTATCACTTACGCCCATATAAGTTCTATGTTATTATGCACAGCATATATATGTTCAGTTCCTTCAGCTATATCTTCCACGGAATATTTTATAAAACGATGTTTGTGTAAGTTTCCTATAGCTAATAGTTCCTACTACTATCAAATTATCTTCTTTTTTTCTTCTTTGGTTAGTTATCATAAATAATTTAATGTACAAAATTTACCTGCGCCTATGGATAACACCGAAATTGAGCCGAACTGGATGGAATTTCCCATTTTATTACTTTACAATCACACATCTGGGAGGTAATATGTCTTGGCATGATCACGTTGCCGCAATTGCCAAGGCAGCTGCACAGAAACTTGGTGTACTTTTCCGCACTAAAAGGTTGTACACACCTCATCAACTTTTGACACTCTACAAAGCCCAGATTCGACCATCATTAGAATATTGCTCTCATGTCTGGAGCTCTGCACCCAAGCACACCCTTCGGCTACTGGATTCCATTCAAAGGAGAGCCGTTCGTCTGATCGGCGACCCCGAGCTGACCAAGACCCTCGATAGCCTGGAGCATCGAAGACAGGTTGGTGATTTGGCTCTCTTTTACAGATATTTCCAGGGCAGGTGTTCGACTGACATTGCCCACTTGATTCCACCTAGAGCAATGCAAAACAGAAATACACGGCGAACCGCTGCCGCTCATCCATATGTTGTTCAGCTTAGTAATCCTCGAACTTCATTGTTCAATAATTCTTTCATCTGGAGAACGTCATCTTTGTGGAATGATCTTCCTGAGGTCGTGTTTCCCAATGAATACAATCTTCAACGTTTCAAGACCGACAGGGACGTAGCAAGTTACAACTTGGCCCTGGTGCAAGACCACAGCGGGCCCCCTTCATCATTAAAAAAAATAGTCTGCTATGGGTTACAAATTTTATTGCACAAAAAATGCATGGCGAGTGCATGGTGGGTAACATAACGAAACGAATTAAACGAATACAAACCTAATTCTAAATAACCTTACTTATTTTATTTACGCTGAAAAATCTACTGTTCTTGCCTTTTGATTAGCAAACAATGAAATAATTTTACTGATATCTAACGTTCTGGCTGTCTGATTTTCAATGGATAAAATTGCCAAACTAGAAAGTCTGCTTTGCGATATTTTATTCCTCAAATAATTCTTAATCAACTTTAAGATTGAAAAAATGATCTCTCCGAAGTGGCTACCGATACGGGAATCGTTAGAAAAAGTATAAAAGCACAGCATATTTCTTTAAATGAACTCGAAATCATTTCATCGCAAATAACTAATTTCGCCAAGTCATTAATGGAAATGTCTGCATGAATTTGATCCTTATAAACGCGCCTAAATGATAAAATTTCTTGAACAAGCGAATGTGATAAATCGTTGGAATAAAACTTAACTAGATTCTCAGATAGAAGTACTAGATCAGCATCAGAGGCTCTCTTAAGGTAGAAGGAAAAAGTGCTTTAAACTTTAGAACTACGTTGTTTAAACCTTTAAATCGATTTTCCAGTTGTGATATAATAACGTCCAACGTTAAATTAAACACCGACACTTGGAAGTTTTTTTTGGCATTGGACAGTCGTTCGTCACACGACAACTCATCGAATTGTTTTTTTACTTTCCGAATTCTGTTATTTTTAAAACTTTGATCAATTCCCCAACTACGAGCTAAATCAGATGCTTCATTCACAATTTCTTCAAAATTCTCTCTGATCTCTGTAATATCTCTTGTAGCACTTTCCAAAAGCTTTGAAGCCCGTTGAATATCCTGGTTTTTACTCTGTAGTGCATTGGATACCACTTTTGTAATGCTTAATATTTTATATTCCATCACTATCATAACTGTTTCAAAATTTTCGAGTTTTTTTTTCAAACCGAGTGCCTCATTTTGTTCGGTGACTTTCAAGCTTGTCAAGGTTAGTTTTGTCAAAACTTGTAAAATTTCCTGATAGTGAAACCTCAAGCTATAAATAGAATCATAATGAGACGACTATCGCGTCGGACACAATCGTTTTAACGTATACTTCTTGGATTCAAACATTTTTGTCAGTATTGCCCAACGCTTTATGCTATGTGTAAAAAATACATACACACTTTCCACAGTATCGTAAAAATGTTGTAGTTCCCTCGAAATTTTTACAGAATCATTGATAACTAAATTTAAATTATGTGCAGTGCAATGTACATACAAAGCATTGGGCTGTTTCTCCAAAATCTTTGCCTGCAGACCATTGTAAATGCCGCTCATGTTAGCTGCACCATCGTAACCTTGAGCTCGTAGTTTTTCAAAGTTTAAATTATGAGTTTCAAAAAATAATAATAGTTGTTTTGCCATGATTTCAGCCGACTGCCCTTCACACTCTTCAAAACCAAGAAAAACTTCTCTTACAACAATATCACGTATACTGTTTATTTTTTCGGCATTAGATTAACAAATCCTATTACAAAACTCACTTGATCAATTTTCGCCACATCTTAAGTTGTATCCATTATTACTGAAAAAAATGGAGATTCGTTGATTTCGCTGATCAATTTAGCCTTCACCTCTATGGCTAAGAGGTCGATAATTTCGTTTTGAATGGTTGGTGACAAATATTTTACATATTTCTTATCTTTTGATAATAGTTCTTGTAAAACAGGATCATAAATTAACATTTATAAAATTGCCATGATTATGTGTTCCATCATATAGTGATTCACAGTTTCCTCTAAAGGATATATTATTTGTAGCCAAAGTCAATGTAACATTAATTACCCGTTCCAGCACTTTAACCCAATAATTGGTCTCAAATTTCAGACTTTTGTCCAAGTTTTTGTCACAGATTTGATCGCTTTTCCATTGGATATATACCTGACAGGCAAGAAGATCCGCGGGCCCCGTAGGGGCCCGGGCCCTGGCGCGCGGCACCACTCGCACCCCCTGTTGCTACGTGCCTGAAGACCGACGTTAATCGCTTTCTTCGCACACGCACCGCTCCTAGAGCGCCTTAAAGGATTTTTTCTACAGTGCAGGTGTTTTATCATAAAAAAAAAACACCTTTTTGAAATAAACTATAAATTTATTTTATAACATAATGTTTCACTGGTAAGTGTTTCCAGTCATCTTCAGGTGAATAAGTTGAAAACTTTACTATTGGTAGGATGTTACCACCTGCAAAACGATTTCGATCTATTTTGTTCTTGTCAGTACGGCGGCGCGGCGGTTGGTGTTCATACCTTATCAAAATCTCAATACTAAGTATTTTATTAAGATAATGTAGTGGGGTTTATTGTTTCTACCATTATAATTTTGTTCTTGAAAATTACTCTACATGTGGGCTAAAAGACCGTTAATAATACTAATAATAGACGCGTAAAATAATCTATAACATTTATCTACTGGCAAATAATTGCATTTATTGGCTCGCGGCCATGTATGAGGCAATGCGTGATTGAATAAAATTAAAAGGTTAGTGGTATCCATTTTAGAATTTCTTGTAAGAATATATTATGTCCAGTGACGGATTCGGGGATCGATTAAAACTCAAAATAGAGCATCCATTTTTATATTGCATATCATATTTTGTCATGATGTTGATGTGGCGCAGCCATTTGGGGGGGGGGGGGCTGCCAGGCTGCAGTCCTACCCCAAGCCTAGACCCTCGGGTCTGAAAGTCTAATTGCAACCTAATTTTTCGCCTCACGTTGGCTTAGATTCAGGGCCCGCTCTAGGGGGGAAAAACCTGGGCCCCTGCCCAGGGCGGCAAGTTGGAAGAGCGGCATGATAATTCTAAATAACATCATAAATCCCCGTTTTGCAACGTTCCTACGTATATTTGAAGTTTGAAACATTCCAATTCTCAGTTAACCACATTAATTTCCTTTGTTTTGCTGTTTTATTTTTTAAACAGTGACTATTTCAACCAATCCCTTTTCTTTTTAATATTATTAAAATATCAAGCAATTCCGCGACAAAGCATGCCGAACAACGCCGGCACCGGTGCTTTTTTCGGTCATGACGACGTTTATAATGTGCAATTAGATTGCCTAAAAATTTTAATGTTTTTTTGTTAATTTTCACTTTGTTAGTATTTAGAATTTATTTATGTGCAATAAATACGCAATAAAAAAAAATTAATAATTTTTTTTTATTAAAAATACCTGGCAAGTGTTTTATTTTTTTAAATTAGAAAAAACACTTTCGAAATGATGTGCGAGACTAGGAAAAAGGCGGCAATTTTTTTTTTGCCCAGGGCGGCGTTATTGCTAGAGCGGGCCCTGCTTAGATTACGAAACAGTTCTTGTCGAAAACGTTTAGTTTCTCAAATGTTCCTTCTAAAAGTCCTGTTTTGTATAAAGATTAATGTTTCAGACGCTTATCGTCTTAGTTATTGTTTTGTGATGCAATTTTAAAGTATTTTTATATTATACAGGGTGATTCCTAAGTTGATACTTCTTTTTTTGCTGTGTATAGAAGGCATTAAAATAAACAACATTTTCAAATACCATTTTTCAAAAAACTCAAAAATAAGGTACTTACATTCATTTATTACACTATGGACAGACAGAGTAATCAACGATGAAATTCTAAGAAGAATCGGCAGAGACCGTGAGTTAATGCTTAACGTCAAAAAGAAGAATACATCGTATTTTGGACATATAATGCGAAACTCAAAATATCAACTGCTGCAACTCATTGTTGAAGGAAAAATAGGGGGAAAGTGAGGGATAGGCAGAAAGCAAATGTCATGGTTAAGAAATATAAGATATTGGACGGGGTTAAGAACGATAGGAGAGTTGGTCCATACAGCAACCGACAGAGAAATGTATGGAAATATGGTCGCCAACATCCAACAATAGTGGATAGGCAGTCGAAGAAGAATTACACTATGGATCAAATACGGTTCTACCTAACTTGCCCGTTGAATAACATTAAGAAAACTTCTGGGTGTAGGATGTGCCCGCAAGGGAAAGCGTTCTGCGTACAATCCCGAAGCAGCAGCCGCACTTTGACGACACTGGCCCTAAACTAGCACTATAGTTCATTGTTGTAAAATTTTACCATTTTCACGTCACCAATTTAAAATTAACTTGCTTTAGAAAACCACACCGCAACGGATTGCCAAATAACAAACTGACCACCGACCCGTATGCATGACTAATAAGAGATAAGGAAAAAAATCTTAAAGTATAGCGGGCTACGTTTTGATGACCATGCCCGCATTTAGATTTTTTCTTCTGTATCTCGCCTATTTTTAAGTTTTTGAAAAAAGTATTTAAAAATGTTGTTTATTTTAATGCCTTTTATACACAGCTAAAAAAGAAGTATCAACTTAGGAATCACCACCCTGTATACTTGACTGTTCCGTTTCTTCTTTTTGGTGTTTAAATAAACAAAAATATAACCAAATGCAAGAAAATACTTTTACAACAGAAACAAATAACAAATTATTTATTTTCAAAGAGAGATATCAAAGTAAAAATTTTAATTAAAAAAACAGAAAAATATTTACATATTATTATATTTTTTTAATTGAGAAGTGTGATAATCTACAATAAAAAAAAATAGTGCGGGAAGACACGAGAATGCTTCATTATGAATATACAAAACGGTACTTTAAGTAGAAATATTTCGAAACCTAAGCATTTAGAACAAAAACTTCTCTCAGATCTACGCTTCAAAAATACATAATTTTTGAAAAAATCCTTGGCGTCGTGATAAGCGTATAAAAGACTTTTACTTAATTTTTAAACGTAAAAAATCAAGCCCGAAAAACCCTAGTAGTGTCATACTTAAGTACGTTCGATGTGAACATTTTGGATTCATATTTCTCACATATAAATGTAAAAAATGTTTTTTTTAAATAAAAAACCAGCTAGGAATATAAAAAAAAATATTCACAAAAACAAATTTAATTCAACCATGCAGAGGGGGTAGAGGTAATAATTTAATTTTCGAAATTTGATAGCAGTTAGATGAATTTTAAACGAACTTTGGCGTGGCTCCGAAATTTTTTCGCTTTTCCGCCTTCCTTGCTAAGTACAAAATAATGAATGAAATACATTTAGTTCTGACTGTCTCTCTCTCAAGAAAAAATGTCCTACTTACGCCCATTGGGCCCCCCCGAACATATTTTCTGGCTGCGCCACTGATCGTGTCTACTTTAGTATTATCGAATAAAACGATACGAAAAAAAAGTTTTAAATAATTCATATTCTATAAGCGACGTTACGTTATTCTTTGACTTGGCTTTATATAATTTATTGAGCTTTTTTCAAAATTTTCACTTTAGAGTAACTCAGGAAAATAAAAATTGATTTAAAAAATAATCATTGATGATTGAGATATAGATAGAATATACATAGAAAGCAGTTTTTTTTAAATTTTATACAAAGTCAAGAAAATCCGTTACCGAGTTCTCGCCAAGCTCTTACATCGAATATATTCACATTTGCCCGATATTCATACACCACACGTCGCACTCGTGTCTATATCCCAACCTAATGGTAGGAACACTGCGCATGCCAGGCGGATAACGTGATGGCGAGATATTTGAAATTTATATAGGTAGAAATGAGTTCAATTATTACATGTAAAATATGATTGATACAGCGATTAATATTACGGTATTCCATTTATATTTTAAAATCAAACACTTTATTCTTCCTTTTTCTTTTACGTTTCAAGGAATTTAATGATGTTACCGGTGTTGATAGTCTACGATTTTGTAATTCCGACTTTTTGTTATGAGGGTCATAGTTAGAAGAAATCATAGGGCTTGTTGTTGTTTTTAGTGCAATAATACCAGAAATGTATGACAATGGTCTTTAAAGGTGATCATTTGAAGAATGTGTTTTCTTTTCATGTAAACATTAATATTTGTTTTTATACTACATTTCATCCCACAGTCTGTGCACACATAAACTGTTCTACAATTTAAAAAATAACGGTTAGGTTGTTTCTTTACAGGTGCTTGACAGCCGCCACAAAATATTTAATATTTTGTGACAGCCGCAGACATAACAACTGATTAATCCTGCCCCTCCATTTTAATTATGCTCCACAAGGCCACAAATTAAACTGGCAAACTGTTTTTGTAAGAAAACTTAATACCTCGACTATGACCCAACACCGTGACGTAAAAAATAATTAAATCCATTTCTACCTATATTTTAAATGTGCCGCCATCACGCTATCCGCCTGATATGCGCAGTATGCCTGCCATTAGGTTGGGATATAGACGCGAGTCACATCGCATTATACATTTCTTTACCTTTTTTTGTGTCACTTTTAAGCAACTTCTTGGTCCGTCCCTGCATTTTAGAATTCTTCGCCAGAATTTAATACTCGATGAAATCACGAAATCGAGCAATTCCGTGTTAACGGAGTTTAAAGAAATATTGAAATATGTTTTTACTCCTGCTAAGCTGCGATTACTACTACCATGCAATACTGTTGAAAGGTTAACACACACGATTAAAGTAATAAATTATTTTTTCCGTGACCATTAAATTGTTAAATAATATTCATCATTACCTACGACAGGTGTTGTATAATAGCTCATTATCAGCAATCTGTCGACGGTCATAAAATAGAATGGTTGTTTATTATAAATTAATTTTCCTAATTAATAAAAACATATAAATATGAACGTATAATGACTACTAACTACCCTAAGTTTATGCAAGGTCTTATAATAAAATAATCATTTTTTATACACTCTAGAAAATGTATCTGGTTGACAATAAAATATTGTAAAGCAAAATATTTTTTTAGGCCAGGTTTAGCCTATTGCGCTCACCCTGTTTGGCTGTTACATCCACTCCGTGATCGCAGTTCCTTGCACTACTTTGTGTAGGTCAACTGGGGAGAGGGTAAGGATGTCCTCTGGTTCCAGTTTTGGTTGTCCGGGTATTTGTTGCCTCTTCTGATCTAGTGACTCGCAATGGCAAACTATGTGCTGTACAGTTTCCCTGACTTGTCCGCATAATTTACAGTTAAGGTCTCCATTGTACAATGTACAGTTGCATTGTGTGCAGATGGTTCTTGACAGCCATGTGTCCTGTCAGAGTTCCTGCAATAGTTCTCAGCTGGTTCCTGTTCATTTGAAGCAACTGTTTCGTAAGTCTTGGGTCTGGATCCACAATGAAGCTTTTGCTGTGATATAATCTCAGTCTGTTGCTCCAGTGGATTTTGTGTTCAATTCTGATCCATCGCCTTATGGCATCTCGTACATTGCACCATGGTACTTCTGAGTGCCGGTTCTGGACGAATGAATGCATTTTCTGAGCCTTTCCTTGCAAGTTTATCGGCTTTTTCATTTCCTATAATACCTTCCTGTCCTGGTACCCACTGCAGTATTACTTTGTTCTCTTTTGCCAGGGCCTCCAGTTCCTCTTGACACTCCTATAATAGTCTTGAGGTTACCTTGTTGCATATTATCGAACTAAGGGCTGCTTATTGAGGTATTGTTTTCGTGCGCACATTGAAATATGGCGTAGATTTCTGCTTGGAACACTATGGGAGAGAGAAGCAAAATATAGTTAAATCTATAATCTATCAAATCTCAAAAAATCAAATTATTATCGTCATTATAACAACATTTTATGGTAACAGTATGGAAGTAACTGTATTTTAATAGCTATTTATATTACTATTACGGTATGAGCTTCACTACAGTAACGAGCCACGACGAGGTCCTAGACCGAGTCGTGGTAACCACACGAGTGCTGTAATAAACCTTACCGTATGTGTGATTTACAACATTTTATCTAAGACCAAGATTTTTGGTTTTCCAAAACGTATAAAACACAGACCAGGTTGCTTGTTTACTGACGACAGTATCAGGTATTATTTTAATATTTATACTTAGTAAATAAGCTTTTTTGAATAAATAAAGTTTAAAAAATTGCTGCTTTTGTAAGAAAAATAACGTAATTTTAAACGATGTTGAGATCGGTTTTAGTATGAGACTTTGCAATTTTGAACATTAAATTGAACGTTTTATTTAGTATTTGATTATTGGAGTTATTATTAAATGGGAGGTGTATAACGTAACGTATGTAATTTTGTTGTAGTCTTAACAATTATGGATCATAATTATTGTTCGGCTAGTACATTGCTGAAAATAATATGGTAATTATAAACAGTTTCAAATTAATTTAATTAAAATGTTGGTAATTATCTCTTATACGCCTAAATTGATGATTATTTTTTAGAAACAAAGTATTTTAGGGCGTAGTTTACGAATCTAAATTCCGTTTTGTCGGAAACGCTTGGTTTTTACTTCGGATTAAATTTTTTGGGATGCAATTTTAAAGGAAAAATGAGTAAACTAGGCAATATTTTACATTCCCCTAATTTTAAACTATTTTATCGTATCATTGAAGATTAAGTCATTTTTATATGATATCTTTATTAATAATTATTAACATCATAAACGTACTAAAACCTACATAACACCTTAGTTACTCATAATACATTAGTTACCATAATTTAATACGTTAGTTACTAAAGCATAATACGTTAGATACCAAATAATATTAGAACTATTTTTCATGAACATGTAAAACAATATTTTAACAGTTTTCAAATTTGATGGATCACCTTTGTCTTTAACGTCCACGATCTTAGGTATGCCCTCTGAAGACTGATTAATGACCGAGCAAGCACTCCTTTCGATTTCGTGCGGTTCCCCAATGCTTAATCCACTGCCGGAAACATCGCCGATTTGAATTTTGCGAGCAATGGAAACTTTCTTGGTCACACTTTCTTCTAAATACCCTCTAGCAACCTTCGCCGATTCCCATCTACCAAGTTCTTGTAGGTCTAATATATCTCCTCCAGCATTAACAAGAAAATTTGCCGAAAATCTTCTAACGCAGTGACCAGTATACAAATTAGGATTTTCAAGTGAGAGATACTTAGCTATTTTTTGAGGTATTTTAGAGAAGAAGTGAATGCCGCAGGGCTGTACCGTACATTTCCCTTTTCTATATGATACAAACAATCTTTGGTGAGTGACATGGTCTGCCTTAACATTGCGTACTTTTTAAATAAAATCACAGGATTGACTTCGCCGTCAAATAGCACAGCGAAAATACGTTTCTTGTGAGTTTTTGAGTAGGGAATAGTAACAATCAGCTTGTCCTCTAAAACGTCAACATCTTTCGTGGTCATCTTCGCTAATTCATTAGTTCGACAGGCTTCTTCAATTCCAATTAAAAAACCCACTTTCATCATTAAAAACTTCTCGTCTTAGACAGAACACACAAATTCGTTGACTTGTTCTCTTGTAAATAGTTTTGATTTTTTTTCTCTTTATCCAACATTTTTCTTCTTGATGAAACGTATTAAGGCGCCGTATTTGTCGATTTCCACTCTTTTCTTCAGTTCTAAAGTCGCTCGTAACATGGAATATTTCGGCCATAAGGATGAAGCAGATTCCTCAGAGAGTTTTGCGAAATACGCCAGCAATACCGTTTCTTCTGCACCTTGAACATGTACTTTGTTTCGCCACTCACAAAACTACTGATATTCTTTTTCATAATGGATTTTAGATTTGTCCGGAAGCAAGTTTAACCTTATAATGCTGGCTGCAGCTAATATATCGTCAGGAATATCAAAATCTTGCATGATTTTAATGATGACTTTTTGAAATGCCAAAATGAAATGACATAAAACCTTGGTTTTATTTTCGCATCGCCGTTGTCAATGATACGATAAAGCTTTGAATACAACTCGATTATTAGCGATTTAACACCGTCTCGGCCATTGCGGGTGACTCGGCTGTTGCCTCGTCACCTACTAATGTCCTCGACTATTATAAATCGCATAATAATCTCGTTATATTAATAGCTATAAAGCGTTTCTAATAAAAACGGCTTCATAATTTAAGCCAAGAATAGATCGTTCCTTATAAAATCATTTATTCTGGCGTGGTGAGCGTGTAATAGATTCGTATGGACCAAAAGGCAAGCTAATTTATTGATTTTCTTCTGTGTTGGTTTTATAATTTTTAAATAAATATTTAAATTTAGATTAAAAGTCCAAGCGTGGGACGAAAAATTAGATTGCAATTAGACTTTTAAACCCGAGCCCCTTGGCTACGCTACTGGTTTCCTTTCCCATTTAAGATTCAGCCCCGCTAGAAAGTTCATAGAATTTTTCATTTCGTGCCTGATTTTTGCTGTGTTTAAATTTTGTTAAGTAGCGTAAGGGTTCAATTGTAAACTAATAAGAAAAAAAAACATTAAATCTATCATAAATCCATAGGATATGAAAACGTGTCGTATTGCAGAAAACGTGCCCGGTAGATTGTAACTTGCATTAGACGTCCTTCGTTAAAAACGTGTGATTTTTAAGACTTAACTCGTGAACACTGCCGTAACTAAGTACAGGGTGAGTCAACGATAGAGCAAAGTTCAGTTTCGCCTTTATCTTAAGAATGAGATGAAAATTCGAAATACAAAAGTTGTACAGACTATTGAGGTGCACATTTTAAAATTATGCTGGAGTACACAGGGTGGCCCAAAAAAACATGGCAAATATAACTTGTTTTTTTTTTTTAAATGGAATACCCTATATATTGTATTATTTTCTCATTCCCCACAAAATTTTACGCTTATTTTGTAAATGTCGTATGTCTAAATTTAATAGTTTCTGAGATATTGACGTTTAAAATATGGCATTTTCAGACTTTAACAGACTGTAACATTGGAACGGTTTAACTTAGAGAAAAATGGGTTTCACCTCCCTGTCTAAATTTTTTATTCTCCTTCTAAAAGTTACAACTTCCGGTTTACCATGTTAAACCATGACGCCGTAGACGGAGTGCTCAAACTTCAGAGTGCTATATGGACAAACAACTCGAGTTGAACAGTATATTTTTTCTACGATCAAATTTACGAACCTTTTAACATTTTTTTAAAGAAAGTTTGCAGACTGCCGTTCTTGAACCCACGACTCACGATCATTGGATACAAAGTTCGACGCTTTACCGTCTTGGCCACGGGATCATGTTAGAAATTATGTTAAAACCAACTTAATAATAATGCTACATGAAATTAATTTTCTATGCACATTTAGCAGGTTGCATTATTGATAAATCTATTATATGTAGATGCGTAGTATATGTTTGAAGAAAAAAAGAGAGTCGGGTTTGTATTACGTGTAAGAAATTTTTATTTTGTTAAAATCTTAGCAGAGAGCGCTTTCGGCTTTCGCCGAACAAGTTGTTCGTTACCTTTACCATTGTCAACATGTCTTTTTAAATCAAATATGTTTTATGTTTTGTTTCGTGTTGTCTTTTTACAATTTTAATATTGTTTTTGAAACATTGTGTGGACGAAATGCCATTCCACCTTGAGGATATCATTGTATACTGACGAATAGCACTGAGGATGGCGAAAGCCGAAAGCGCTCTCTGCTAAGATTTTAACAAAATAAAAATTTCTTACACGTAATACAAACCCGACAATTTTACCCTACGTGTACACAGCCACAACAAATTTTCTAGTATATATTTAGTTATATGGAACAAATTAATGATATATTGTACCATATACATATAAATTATATAATTTAGTGTCTTGAAAAAGAAGTCGGAGCCCCAGTAAATACAATAAACTGTGATTGGTCAGTACTTTATAAGAACTCCACAGAGAAATATAATTTTTCTAACAATGTTGTCAACCAATGGGAAATTTCCGTATTCGTGAGAACAAAGCACAGAAAAATGATAGGTCGGCGCTATCTCCAACGGGAAAAGAAAATTTTTTACGCAGAGTGTTTTATTTGTAGGATATTCTTTGGGATTACTTCTTGTGGATGTAATCTGCTAAAAAAAGACTTTTTTCTACTCCCACATGGAAACTTGCTGTTTTCTTTACACTTAAGTGGCGAGTAAATTAGGCTATTCCAGTTAACTGTGCGGGAAAATCTCATATCCATTCTAGATAGGTAATGAAACTGACCAATCACAGTAGTCAATTACAGAGAAGCCATTGTTGTTCTGACCAATCACAGTATATTATTTTTACTGAGGCTCCGCCTTCTTTTTCAAGACATTAAATTATATAATTTAAATGCATATGGTACAATTTGTTATTAATTTGTTCAATATAATAAAATCTAGACGCATTTATAATACATTTATTAATAATGCCACCTGCTAAATGTGCATAGACAATTAATTTCATGAAGCATTATTTATCAGTTGGTTTTCCGATAATTAACTAAACGCTTCAATAGTCCAGACATTAGAGCGTTGGACTATGGAACCAATGGTCGTGAGTTCGAGCCCGGCAACCTACGAACTTTTTTTTTACATTTTTTAGCATAAGGTCGTAGAAAAAATAAACTGTTCAACTCGTGTGGATTGTCCATATTGCCCTCGGAAGTTCCTCGTGCGATATGGACATCATATCCACTCTTGTTGTACAAACTACTATTTCCGTATTGTGTGCATTCGTGAAATGGAAACAAATGGGACATTTTATTTTTAAGGGTCGCAATACTGTGCGGTTCTGACAGTAAGAATATGACATTTTGCCGTACAGTTAACTGGAAGAGCCTACTTTTCTTATCACTTAAGTGTAAAGGAAACAGCAAAATTCCATGTGCTGGGAGTAGAAAAACTACTATTACCAAACGTGAAATTATAGTCCATTTTTCAATAGCCTATACTTTACTACTTGTTTATTTAAAACAAAATATAAATGTAAATAATTGTTATGTTTAAAGGAATAATTTTAAAAAGCTATTTAAAAGTGATAATTATGCTACTTCCTACTGACAAAAGAATTTTATCACGCTTCCAGCAATACTTTCACTAAATTTAATCGCAAGAGATAAAAGTAATTTGGGTAATTAGCACATACGTACCTACATAGTACTTTTTGCATTATTATAAGTCACTTACCTATACAGTGCTTAATTATTTCAAATATGTGTAGTTTTTTAATCACCCGTATAGAACCATGTAAGCGTTAAGATGTTATTTATGAGCTTTCCGCAAAGAAAGTACCACGCCTCGTATAAATGGTTTTTGATTAGTTTGCTTGATGATCTTTAAGCAAAACCAATGAGCAAAACGTGTCCTGGTTTCATAATTTTTTGTAAATTTCGAATGCTGCAAAATTTATTATCTCGAAAATGCCATGTAAGTTACACCTTATTCAGGTCAAAAATATTTAGTTATAAGGGGAATTAGAAAATACGTTTTTGTTAACGTTATATTATCAATGGTAACTGCAGAGGTGTGAGGTGAAATTTAAAGTCAGATGGGAGCAATTTTTTACAATTACAAACTTACCTATATAGTTTTCAGAGTTAAAATATTGCTTAAAGTTTTTGTTGTGGAGTTTTTCATACACTACCTTTACCTACTGTTATAATTTTTTTTTAATTATTAAGCCCAGAAAATCCGGCATTATAGTTCACATATGTAAGATGCGTGTTTCACATACCAGTTCCTTCTGTCGCTGCGACCGGCGGCGCAGGGGCAGCGTTGTCACATTTATTTTGGCGAATCTACCTTTATTTTTGCTGGAAACTACTAAAAAATTTTAAAAAAATACTAAAAATCTACTTTACAGAAAAAAGCTGAAAATAATGAATTGGTCAAATTTTTTTATTTATTGACGAAACCTAAACATATAAATCTTAATACTAGAAAAATTAAAAGAAAAAAGATCTTGAATTTTGTCAGTTTTATAATATAGATTGTTATACAAAGTTTTATCATCCATTAACTTAATCATTGTTACATCGAGTTCAAAATTTGTGCAAAACCCAGTACAAAGCCAAGTGGTTCTGTTCCCATTTTCCATTCTGCTCAATACGATTGCTCATAAGCTCGCTTCATAATTTTCACATTAAAAGCAATTTAACACTGCGCATTTGTTTTCACTATTTAGTATAAAGCGAAAACCGTGTTGCGATTAAAATAAATTCAGTTGTTGGGGAAATACAATGGTGAACCCGCATAAGGCATAAAGGGGAATCACCGACAAAAAAGCAGGCGAAGCAACCAAATGAATAAAAATAGCAAATTAGTTATACTTCTACCAACATAGAAATTAAAGTACTTAATTATAATAATTTTTACAATAATTATATTGTTATATGAAATTGATATTAAAATCTACCAAAATCTACTAAAGAAAATATGCCTAATAAAATTTTCTGAAAAAGAGTGAAAATCTACCAAAAAAGTAGAAGATGTGGCAACGCTGCGCAGGGGCCGCCGTATCACCTAACCATAAAGCCATTCGGGTGTTTGCAATATTCGCAGTAGACACAATAACAACTTGACAGCCAAGAGGCTGAGAAATTATTCACATTTGCTTGATACATATAAACCACACGTCACATAGAAAACCAATATTTATTGATCGGACCCGACTTTTTTTCCTAATGTTTTGCTCGGTGTCTCCCCCAGAAAACTCCTTCTTCTAGAACTTCCAGACAAAATGCGCCTTAAGCGAGAAGTTTAGGAAATTCTTAATAATATCAAGTGAATAGAATCAAAATTTGTATAGAAACAGACAGCGCAAGGTTTTTTTTTGTAATAGGTGATAATTATTTATCCAGACAAGGGGACAAGGAGTCCACCCTTGCTCCCTCTCCTCCTTCGGTGCTCACGATTTCGAAATTATTCAGAGAGGTATTCTGAATATAAAATGAAACATAACAGGTAAAGGGCTAGTTATAATAATTTATGCCATATAAAAACAATGATTTATAAAAATTGAGTAATCCTAAGTGATATGAATATTAACAGTACAATTATTACAATTATGAACATTATTTACAAAATTTGGATAAATGTTTTCTCGTTATTTCTCAATTTGTATGAAATGTTCTAACTCCATAATTTCTCCATCTCTAACCAAAATTTTTGTTACTCTTGAAGTACTGCAGGAGACTTCAGGCTTCGTTTTATTGTATACAATTTTATTTGCAATTTCCTTTTTATTGTTGATGCTCTCCGCTACATAACTTTCCGCAATAGTTGCAGATTTCCATCCGCCATGTCGCTTGAGATTTAAGACATCAATTCCAGTATTCGCTAATAAAGTGGCTGACGTTCTTCTAAGGGAGTGTCCAGTATACTCCTCCATTTTTGGAATCAGGACTAGTACCTAACAATATATATGACTTCATGCCTTAATTCAACATAGTCCATTTTCATTGCACAGAGTTCACTAGAACGGCACACGCCAGTAATTCCCATTATCATTACAACCTTCATCATTAAATAAATATCATCGGGGGCTTCAAACAGGAATTTATTTACATCTTCCCTGTCAAACACATTAGATTTTTTGGGTATATATCCGTAATTTTTTTTCCTTTTAAAAATGCTCAAAGTTTAGGATACTTGGAAATATCTATGTTTTCCTCTATGAAAAGGGTTGACTTCAGTATGGAATATTCAAACCATAAGCTTGATGGAGACTTTAATACAGCAGATTTTTCGTGAAAGTACGCCAAAAGCACGTTTGCAGTAGCAATCTTTATTTGGCACCATTTCTTGAATTATTGATACGTTGCATCATTCCTCTTCCTCGATTTTTCTGGCAGCAGCGACAGACAAGCGATATTTGTTAATTCTTCTATATCCATTTGGCTGTTATACAAATCATAATTTCAATTTCTCTCAATTTTTGTCAGCTTAACGTTGTTGATAAAATAACATTGCTTATGATGAACGGCAGTAGAGTTTTGGACTTGCATTGTCTTTATTTGTTTAGAATCACGTTTTAGAATTCGTTTCAACTGGTAAGTATCTCCAGTCGTCTACACAGCTCTATTTATACTAGGCAGGTGATGACGCATAACTGTTATGCGTCTTCACCTAGCAACACGCATGACTCCGCCCACTAGTCATGCGTCACAGCACCTGCCTAGTATAAATAGAGCTGTAGGTACCGTACTTATTCAGTATTCACCTGAAGACGACTAGAGATACTTACCAGTTGAAACGTAGTGATTCTAAACAAATAAAGACAATGCAAGTCCAAAACTCTACTGCCGTTCAAGAAACGTCATTGTCTCCAACTTTTAAACAGACATTGCTTATGATGTTATAGAAACCGGTCAAAGCTGCCCATAATTTCATGTGAAAAGTATCGAATTAAATTAATAAAAATCCAGGGATAAATTCTGCGGGGAGGAGAAAAAATATTATATACTTCACGGGATGTAAGTATATAGTAAATCTTACTTACATCCCTTGTAGTATAAATAGCTATTATAGAGTGTAGGCTTTCTCTTAAATTTGCCAACATCTACTAGTACTCCACTGTATCGAAAGCCAAAATTTTAGAATAAATTAAAACAAAAAGAACCAGATGTGTTAATTACCAACTGGATTACCACCATTACCTTCTAATAAAAAATGATTTATTCGCTACCGACTAGCAACAGCAGTACTTTCGCTGAATTTAATCGTAAAAAAATAAAAGTAAATTAGATAATTATTAATTAAAATGCTTTTGGTATTAATGACTTTATCATTAAGTTACATTGTAAATTTAAGCAAGTGTAAAAGGTAGTAAAGCATTACTTATTAGTCAGTGTTTTCATAAATGAAAACTCGTTATAACATGGGATTATCTAGAGATGAGCAAAGTAATCGATTATTAAAGCTTTAAAAATCAATTATAGTCTATTTCAAGAAGGTGTAGAGTAATAAAAGCTCAATAGGTATGCAAAGAGACTACAAAGCGACCCAACGAATATTTAAGCCACTTTCATAATTTGGAATTGATTTCTTTGCAAAATTCTTTATTTTCATCAAGTGCAGGAGTACCACCGGGGTTTGGGTCAATTTATGGGTTTTGCCTATGGTTATCCATTCACAAACACTGAAAATCGTGTGACAAAGGCGTCCTTTATGTACATAGTATTAGGTACACTTATTTTTTATTAAACGTAAAAAAATAAAAAATACAAAAAAGACATTATACAGAAATTAAATTATAAAATATCATAATATTCTTCGTCATCTGAGGAACTGTCATCTCCTCTTGACATTATAATTAAGGGGTCGACGGTCCGATCGGTAAGTTGGTCAAGATCCCACATTTTCTCCTCTTCGTTAATGACACGATGGACTGCATTTCGCCAGTTTTCTGGTGTCACTTCCTTTATGGCTTGATCAAACAGTATTTTAACGTCCTTCGTTTTGAATGTCGTGTTGTGTCTTGCTACAAATCCTTTCACTTGCACCCATATAAGTTCTATAGGATTTAGTTCGCAATGATATGGCGGTGTACGCAGCACAGTAACACTATATTTTTCAGCTATATCTTCCACGGCATATTTATTAAAACGATGTTTCTGTAAATTTGCTATAGTTAATATCTCCTTCTTTAACAATTTTTTTTCTTTGGCTAGTTATCATAAATAATTTAAAGCACACAATTTATCTGCGCCTATTGCCGACACCGAAATTGAGACGAACTGGACGGAATTTTCCATTTTATTGCTCTACACCTTTCTGAAATAGACTATAATCGATTATTTCATTAAATGGTTGATTCTTCTATCAATCGATCGAGCCTAAAGCCATTGTTAAAGAAGTAGCTAAGAATTTCCAAACTACGTTTCGCAAACTTGTTTTTTAACAAGTATTTTTCTAAAGTGACATAAATAAGTATTATAGGTCTTGTACCAAAATGTATTTTTTAAAGATTCCATTACATTAAACTTTCTTAAATATGATATAACAGTTTTTCATGAAGCCTCGTTTTTATTATATTTAATAAAAGTAGAATAAGTCAATTCATTTAAATTGTATTAATAATGGCAGCTGGTATACGTTTCTCATACGTACTGATTTTTTTAAAGTGAAAGAAAGTTCGATTATTGTTTAAAGAAATGTTTTTTTACATCTTTATTAAATAAATGCCCAACAAAAAATTCGAATATCGTTTTAATTACGCGTGAGTCAGTTTCAGTTTTTTTTTATATCCGTTTCCCGCTTGACAAGTCTGGTACAGTCTGGCAGTGAAATATAATTATTTAAACCAATCTTAACTTAACCTCAGCGCACACCCCCTCAGTTTGGACGCACGGCGCCCTGAAATATGGCAACAAACAAATCTAAAGACCATGTAGCTATTCGGTGCCATTATTTTAATATTTAATTTTCAATTGTGCCTCCTTGCGGCGAAATGCGGAACCTAAAAATTGTTTTCTCATGGCCACTTTAATAACGATTTTTTTCCTGAGTTTCTGTGCCCAGTAGTTTCCGAGATATGGCCGGTGGCCAACCCTCATGAAACACCCTGTATATTTTTCCGTATTTTTAGAGTCGTTTGGGAGAATTTATTTAGGTTTGGTGACCCTTGGATTTGATTTTTGTACTCTTAAGGGGCGAGGGCAATTGCCCCCTCCCACGAATAGCCACCAATAAACAAAGATATTTTGGGAAATTAGAATTACGCTGAAAGTACATTTTATCATTTTAATAAATCTCATTTGAAATTAAGAATAAAGTAGGTAAATTGCGAAATTAAAGGTTTATTCAGGCGAGGAAGTAATATTAAATAATGACCTGTAATTAGGAATGACCTGTGACGTTCAGCCTTCCCGAGAATAAACGCCGAATTGCGTTTTTGTACCGGGTGGTTCATTAAGGCTGACGAGCGGCCATATCTCGGAAACTACTGGTTATAGAAATTCAGGAAAAAAAATTATAACTAAAGTAGTCATGAGAAAATCCTGGAAATAATTTTTAAGTTCCGCATTTTGCCGCAAGAGGGCGTAATTGAAAAGTAAATGATAAAAGTTTACATATCTCCGAAAATTCCACATTAAGGTATATCTTTGATAACACATTAAAAAGCTTGGATAATTATGCATCATTTTGGTCTTATGCTCATTGGCGTACCGACTTTAATAAGAGAGGGGGGGGGGAAGCTGTTGAAAGTGTTATCAGTTAAATCGTTGTAACTTATAAACGACTTATCCGATTTTAGCAAACTAAAGACTGTTTGGAAGTATGCACTTTCATCAATCGTATTTAGTTGGCCATAATATTTCTCAAAAAAAAAAAATGCTAGACGGCGCAATTTGTAATAATAACACATTTTTTGATTTTACTCCGAAAAAATAAATCATACGGTATAATTATGATACCATAACCCAAAAGGAGATAAAATTTGCTAGGAAAAATATTAAAACCGCAGCTCGATATCCCCGTTCGTTTCAGCGTTATCGCGAATAGAATAATTAAAAAAAAATTTAAATAAATAATATTTTTTAGAAAAAAAGGGGGACGCCACTGATATTTTTTCATGTGGATATTATTTCTGATTAGTCTGGTCAATTCTGCATAAAAATGATCTCTTGCGTTTTTCTCCTCAGGCATACCGTTCGGGTTAAACCTAGATTTAAACTTTAAAAGGACCTACAGAAATTAGACTTTAGTGAATATGGGTGGCAAAATTTTTTATTTTTCACTTAATCATTCTACTTTTTATATACCGTTTTTATCTTCTTATATAGTTTATTATAAACTATTAATAATTATTTGTATGTATTGAAAAAGTCAATAAATAGGGTTTGGTATTTTCGCCCACATCCGCATCGCTAATAACAAAAAACATTAAGATGTGATACGAAATGTCATGGTGGCCTTTGACAAGACAATTGCACGACTGACTTTCATCTCAAGAATGGTATTTTATTAATGTGCATGACGTAACAAGCACAATGAAACATATAGCGCGAAAATTACTTGACTACATAATATTGTGTTCCCAAGACAAATTGCCATAGTATTTTTGTATTATTAAGGTTGTACTATACCTATACATACAGTTGAATTAACAAAGCTTGACTTTACGTCACATTTTGTAAGATAATAATGAAATTAGCTCAATAGCACCTATATAATTGAACGGATTCGAGCTCTTATTATTAATATTTTACAAGCTGATTATTAGTATATTATACAACAAGCATATAATGGTGGCTATTATTCACGCGGATAAAGTTTATGACACGAGCCGTACGCGAGTTTCATAATTTTATCCAAGTGAATAAAAGCCATTATATGCGAGTAGAATACTATACTTTGTCCACGACTATCCAATAATAATTGTAGCCAGACTTACTAAACATCTTTATTTATTTAGAAATATTAATAGTAATATTTGTATTCACACAATGTGCCAAGTTAATTGTAGGAATTAAATTTAATTCTACATTAACATCTTGGTTATTCATTGTAGTAGATGTAGATGAAGATGTAGATGTAGAAACTGCCTCATTGCGCATATACGGCTGACCAAAATGATTTTTCTGGATCGCGTCTGATATTTTTTTAGCCTTTTTCATTTTATTTTTCATTGAGTCATTAATATATCCTTCTGCTACCGCCATGGATTTCCATCCACCGTGTTGTTTCAATGCAGTTATATCCCCGCCTGCGTCTACAAGTATAATGGCTGAAGATCTGTGAAAACTTCTTATCGATCCTCCATAAAGTGATTGCGATTTTTCTGGTAATAACCTTAAACATGCTATTTTTGCTGCTTCCTGTATATCTCGTGGGGTATAACATATCTCATCTTTACTATCTTTAATCATTTTGTAAGTTCTTTTAATACAATTCTTAACTTTAAAGTTGATAAGCTGAACTATATTTTGACGTTTCAAATTAAAATTACAAAGCGCTTCGACTTGACATTTCATGACATGCTTGAATTTTTCATCATATAGTCGAATCTGGTCTTATCGTGCGGGTCATACGATTCAAGAAAGACATACTCTCAGTTTTTGTTTTCTTTACTTGCGTTTAATTTTACCCTCTAAATAAAATACGTAAGATAAATGAGACAGACTTATTCCATTTTGACATGAAAAAAAAGGATATATGTATTTACTATTCAGCGATTCTAAAAAAGCTTATAATAGCACCAGCTACGTTTTATTTTAAATATGCCAGTTTTGTGACTTTGACAGTTTGTGACAAAATGAAACAAATTTTCTGAGTTTTTGCATCCCCAATAAAAAAAAATGGTACTTAATCTGATAAACTATTTCGAAAATGAAAGAAAAAGTGGAAATTCGCCAACCAATATTCAGGAAACATTAGCCAAAGCACCGGGAATTAGTTTAAGGACTGTGCAGAAAATTGTGCATGAAACAAAACATAACATAATACCCAAGAATACTAAAAAGTGTAAACGAAGAAAGCCAAAGACTGAGGATGTAAGCGAAAATATTTAAATTGGAGTTCGAAATGTGATTTACGATTTATACAAATCAAAAACCAATGTAACTCTTCCAGTTTTACAAAAAACATTAAAAATTCGAGGTGTTTTGGAAATTGGACTTGAAGCGTTATCAAAATTATTAAAAAATTTAGGTTTTCGCTATAAAAAAGACTGTAACCGAAGATTTTTATGTGAGCAGCCACAGATAGTGAGTCAGCATGTTCAGTTTTTAAAAAAATATACGGACAATTACAAATCGAAATTTAGAAAAGTGGTATTTTTAGACGAAACGTGGATATTTTCGAATGGAAGTGGTTCAAAATCTTGGCAAGATGAGTCTGTAAAAAGTGTTAAAAGGAAAAAGGGGTGCGGTACGGGAAAGCGTTTTATTATTTTGCATGCCGGTTCTGCAACAGGATATGTTGCAGGTGCGAGTTTAATTTTTTCTTCAACATTAAAAAGTGCTGACTATCATGATAATATGAATTGCGAAATGTTTGAAAAATGGTTAAAAGTTCAATTGATACCAAATTTGGATGGACATTATTCTGCATAGTCCTTAAACTAATTCCCAGTGTTTTTATTACGGTTTCCTGCACATTGGTTTGCGAATTTACACTTTTTCTTTCATTATCGAAATAGTTTATCACACTAAATGCCATTGTATTTTTAGGTTTTAGTAGTAAAATCGTTAAAATAAATTGCGCTGTTTATTATTGTCGTTTTTAATTAAAGGGTACAGTAGGTATATAATTAACGATTATATAATTTTTTTGTAACTTTTTCAACTCCCCTGTACATAATTTTTACAAAACTAATAATATTAGGTATATGTGGCTATCTTCGCGATAGCTAAAATAATGAAACTATTTTTCCTTCCTTCGGTATATTTGTAAATAATCTCACAACATTTTGATAGCCTCTGTGTTGTCTGATTTGACGCATATGATCAGTGACCTTTGGACCCGCACGTTAGGACCAGATCTGACTATACACACAAAATCGTATTATGGATGGACCTTACAGGGGAATCGACCAATGATATTTTTTGATTTCAAATCGCATTACCTGTCGATCTCATTATTCACTAGTGAATAATGGGTATTATTATTGAGCAAACACATATATAATGAATATTATTATACAATATACGTGGACAAAAGTCCTTTACGGGTAGTCGATAAAATAAACCAACTTAGTATTTCATCGACAATTTTTTGACATTTAAAAAAAGTGAATTGGTTAAAAATTTAAATAAAAGTTATTTAAAAACATCCGTTTCCATTTATTCTCACTCTGGTAAAAATTGTTCCCTTGGTTTATTAGAGGCGAGTGGTTTTGTAAAAAAATTCATGAGCCGAATTGCCAAGCAACAAACTTTCATACCAATCAAAAATTTTGCCAACAAAATTTTTTCTCTTGTAATAATATAGAGTGAGTCAATAAAAGAGCAAGGTTCATTTTCGCCTTTATCTTAAGAATTAAATAAAAATACGAAAGTTGAAGAGACCGTTGAGGTGCACATTTTAAAATAATGCTGAAGTATATGGGGTGGCTAAAAAATCATAATTTTGTAAATGCCATCTAAATTAAATAGTTTTTGAGATATTGACTTTTAAAATATCTCAATTTCAGACTTTGATAGGCTGTAACATTGGAACGGTTTATCTTAGGGAAAAATGATTTTCACCTTCCTATAATAGTGTTTTATTCTCTATCCAAAGAAACCAACTTCCGATTCACCATGTTAAACCAAAAAACCGTTTTTAACATTAGGTGGTCCGCTCTTAACGCAGGATTCCATAACATCCAAACTACTCAACTTTTTAATATTTTTTACACAAACAGAGTTATTTGGGGACATTAGATCTACAATTTAAAATTATTTTTAATTATAGAGGGATTCATAAATAGTCAGGGCATACTCCTTTTCGACTTGAACACCCTATATATATAATATAATATTTTCTAATTCCCTATAAAATTCCACGTATATTTTGTATAAAATGTCATATGTATAAATTTAATTGTTTTTGAGATATTGACGTTTCAAATATGGCATTTGAAGACTTTGACAGGCTGTAGCATTGGAATGTTGTATCTTAGAGAAAAATGGTTTTTACCTCTTCATCTCAGTTTTTTATACTCTCTCTAAATTTCCGGGTTTAACATGTTAAACCGCAAGTTGATCTCTTTGGCTAAAGTTTAAAAAACTAATTTTGTCTAAGATGCGGCGGTCCAATGCCTCAATCTCTCAACGTCTAAAAATGCCATGTTTCAAACATCAATACCCCAAAATAGTATATTATATAACAAGTGATGAAAGTGATTTTAGTGATACTTCTCAAACGAGGAGATATTTAGTACGAGGCGTTAGCCGAGTGCGGATATTCTTCCAGTTAGGAATAATCACTTTCACACGAGTAATGTACACTATTTTTCCTACGACCACAAAGAAAGCCTTTGATTTGCGAAAAAAATATTTCAACACTAACGTTGAAAAAAATATATTTAAAATTAGCATACTTAGGATAATGTTCAACTTAATATCTGGTTTCATAGTTTGTCAATAGGCTTTTCCTTTATTTGTAGATATTTTATATATTATAGGAAGAACTAATCCTGGATTGACTTCCAGAATGAAAAATTTTAAATTAAATCAAGGAAAGATGCATTAAACATAAATTTAAAAACCACCCAATAAGGAAGATTTCAATTCAAAATAATTCTATAAATTATTTAGTGTTGTTATAAAAAAAGAGTCAAATACTCCTCATGGGATTTGAACCTTTGACCTTGCAATCTGCAGGCTAGAGCTCTATTCTCTACGCTATCGCTACCGATAAAGATTTGTTGTTTAATACGTGACACTCTCTTCAGCGCGATTTATTTTGTTCTGGTAATAGATTTTCCAGTATATTATTAACATTTTTTATAATTTCAGATGGCGTACTTTCACAATAATTCTGAATCAGTCGACGAATACATGATAAATAAGTTTAACACTTCACAATTACTGCTTTCTAAAATTTGTTCTTTTTAATAAATAGGGGTGGTCTGTCAAATTGGCACCATATGTTTAAATTAAATAATGTGCCTTGTATTTTAACACTAGTGTTGAAATATTTTTTCCAACACGCGTGTGATATACGGCGCTTTCCAGCCAAATTAACCGTGTCTTTTTTCTCATTTTCATAGGTGGTCGTAGGAAAAAATGTTTATATTTTAACTTATTTTTATTATAAAAAAAACGTTAAAAATTCGTAAAAAATATTTTATTCTTGAAAATAAAAAAAAATATCAGCTAGAAACTACTATACATTTTTTTAATGTAAAATATTGATAAAATTGCATAACACTTTTATTAGCGCAAATTTCTAAAGTTTAGAACTGTTAACTAACTGAAGTTAGTTATGTGTTATGTATAAACACACAAAAAAGGTATTTGTGAATATTTGATATGTTATTAGAACATATTTCCATATAAAAATTATTTTTTAAATTGACTCAAGTCACCCAGGAAGGCCAAATCCACTCAAATTTACGGTACATGTATTAAAACTCCTTATTTTTATTTACAGAATCATAGAAACCCACATAGCACGTTATAACGGTAACGTCACATTCCTCGCCGATCGCGACCCTATATTTATTTTCTCGTACATATTTGTTGATGAATAATGTTTTTAATTAACCAAGTATTGAGCACAATATCTCCGTAGGATAGAATAAAAAATCGAAAAGCGCGAACTTTGAGTGGGTATTTACAACGTGCAAATAAGAATCGCAGTTGGATATAGTTATTTTCCTATAACATGTAAGCGAAGTGATATGTTTCCGCACACAACTGCCCTTAACAATTACTAAAAATACATCATGATTGTCGTCAGTTGTTTTTTGTCGAATATTTGTAAGAATATGTAACTTATAGCAATGTTTTTTTGTGTTAATTAATTTTTAATTGACCAACTTTGTCTTTATGTTTTTGGAACTTATTGCCTCATGTCCTGATTCAGTGGCGGTTCGCCAGGAGAGGCAGGGGGGCAGTGCCTCCCCTGGAAATAATAATGTAATAATACCTTATTTTATATACCTATACCTATAATTATACCATTCAAACAGCTTTAAAACATATTTTTTAATATAAACACAATAATATAATAGTTCCTGTATACATTTTGCGAAATCTCTTTAATAAATTTGTAATTTCTAAAACTCTCTAATATTCTATTATTAATTTAACGTCTGGACCTTTGTCCAGTGACCAAGCAACAGCGTCCTTATCCGTTTCATTGTTATTACATCTTGTCTCGCTCTTCACTGATGGATCGCAGTTTATCGGAACGAGAGGAGGCAATTCGAAAAATGTTTCCTCTGTAGTCAATGTTTTTGGGAAAAACAACAGTAAAAATACAAATAATTATATGTTTTCGGAATCGTAGAATGTTCTTTCGCATGACGCAAAACGCGGTTAGGAGGCAGGCACGCCTCCTGCGCTTTAGCCAATAAAATTTTAGAAATTTCGAATTAGGTTCTGTAGTTGGGTCGTTATACATGTTACCGTTATGTTAGTGTAGGTTATGGTTTTTTAATTTCTTTCCTTGTTCTTGTGATTTAATACGTGAAGGTAGGAGGGTAAGTTTTTAAAATTAATAATTCCATTATTAAAAATGAAAATAAATGAAGAATCTGTAAGAAACGCCAAGGATATTGTAGAATTTCTTATTAAATTTAACTTTAGCGCCTCCCTCTAAATCCGCCCCTGCCTATTGCATAGGTTTTTAATTTTTTAAATAATATTTATACTGGCCTGACATAAAAGGAACACACTGTGTATTTTTTTTTTATTAATTCGCTATTCCGTAGTTGTATATTGCCCAATTATATACCAAAGCGTGCGTGAGAAAATTCTTTCGAAGCAAATTCAATAGTGATTTTATTACAGGTTACAATTATCCTAATTAATCTAGATTTACTTTGCACATGAGAGCGAAAATTATAATGTAAAATAGACTATGACCCTAAAACACCATAATTTTCGTTATTATCCTTTATAGCACAAGGTGTTTAATAGAGTTTCCAAGTACACAATGAAGAAATAGTTTTACGCGATTGTAGATAATACAAAATGAAGGGCAAATTAAAATCTAGTGATAAGTCAATGATTTTAAAATTTTCATCTGTGTTTATTTTTACTGAATTAAATGGATAGGTTTAATTTTTCTATATACAGGGTGTCCCAGATAAGGATGTACTCTACAGGGATCTCGTAAACAATATAAAATACAGAAATGGTTAAATTGGAAAAAAGTTGCGCCCTACTAAATTCTGCAAAATTAGGTTTTCAAATTTAAAAAACTCCGAATCCCTCCGAAGATATTTTGTCAAACCCGAATTTTTGCGACTTCGTTTTTATTTTTTTCCTACTCTATTTGTAGAGATATGTTAAAATAAAGTTTACATTCTTATTATCATTTTTTCTTCTCTATATGTTGGTTTAATTCGATTTTTAATCCGACGTTTCGTTTTAAAAAACCAACATCAACAAGTCGTTTTTTACATTTTCAGGTGAATTTTAATTTTCTTTTTTTAAATACCAGGCAATTATATTCTAATAACAACCTATTCCCATTTCTTTTCCTCTATAGCTTCGTACTACAAGATATTAAAATATGAACAATAATAGCTAACCGTTTGTTTTCGAAATTCAAAAGATAGCTTTTATTTGAATATTCATAATTTTTAAATAATATTAGTACAGGTCATGCAATGTAGCATGAGCCCTGAGATGCGCAGAAGAAAGAAAAGGAGAGTCAGTGTACGACAGAGATACCTAATACCGAATTTTAGTAAAGTACAGTCCGCGTAGAAAATAAAAGTGGGATTTGATTGATAAAGCCGTAGTGACTGCTAATCGTGTTTGCTAATTGGCCCCTGTTATGCAAAAATCAACCAACCAACAAAATAGTTAATTCCTTTTAATTATTTTTATAATAATTTAAATTATCGGAAATTTTTTCAACACTAAACTTAACTATTCAATATGTAAATTATATTGTAATTCTATTATTCTAACAGTAAAATTATTTTATATATTTTGACCATGCAAACTTACATACATTGAGGGTTAGTTGCTTTTTGCATAATATGGCCTAATTATGTGTTTATTATGCTTTTATGGCTGCCCTTTCTCGAAACAATATACATATTTGCATTTATTCATATGTGTTTAAATTGTTGGAAATCCTCAGTAATGGGTTTTCCATATTTAATGAGCATTTATTACTTCGCATCCCTGTTTTTTTTATAATTTTATTATGGCCGACACAATTTCGGCTTTATATAATTAAAGATGTATGTACATAACATATTAAGAGTCTAAGTTTTTTTGGCTTCTTGCTTAATTCGTTTAATTGCGCTTAGACTAATCTTTGTAGCGGCTGAAACACGTTCGTGAACCTTCCTGATATCAATTTCTGGTCTTCCTGTATCTGCCTCTTGTTGCATAAATTTTATTAAATTATAAACTATTTCACGGCTTTGACCGCTCAATACTCGGTTTAAGACTTTACTTTTAAAAGGCATTATTACAAATAAATATAGTAATAACTTTTTTTCCAATGAACGTCCTACTTTTCTGACAGACTGTACAGAAGTGTGCGTTTCAAAGATCATCACAATAATGAGCTCTCGGCTAGCTCCTCCCACCTGTTTACTGCGCACCCAAAAGTCAGAGCTCAAGCTATATTGCACGAGCTGTAATTTAATCCTCCTATAAATTATTCAACATCCTGTACCTATTTTATTTCTATATAAATGAATCCCATCAATAAAGAAAGATAAAAAGTTGATAGTTTTTAAGAAACAAGTAAAAACTCCAGACAATGCAGAAAATATCAAAGTAAGAAGTTGTCAACTTTAAAAGACCATAAGTTAAAAACTAGTCATAGGATTGGCTTATGGCCAATGGACACTTTTAATCAGGATGTCAAGATCTACAAAATATCAGACAGTTACAACAACAACAACATCAATACGGTATTCAGCTCGAAAGACACTTTAAGAAGCCACCTGACGAAGACAAAATCAACAAGTCAAAAAGACAGGAAAAACTGTGTCTACCAGATCCCCTGCGAATGTGGCCGATCTTACATTCTAAGACCACTTGAAACTAGGGTCAAGGAACACAGAAACAACACGCTTAAAGGAGAAACCGAAAAATCAGATGCAGCTGACCATGCCTGGACACACGGTCATCACATCAAGTGAACAGAAGCTCAAATCCTGCATAAAGAACCACATTGGAGGAAGAGGAAGTTCAAGGAAGCTGCTACCATATACCAGAACCCAAATTGTTTTAGTAAGCCATCATTAGATATAAGAAATATCTGGAAACCTTTGCTAAGTAGATGTAAACTTAAAATACCGCACTCGAACTAAACGCGTGACTGCGCCCATCTCGGTCATGCTCCAGTGCATCTAGCCTAGCTAGTATAAATAGAGCTGTAGTTATATTACTTAATTAGTATTCACCTGAAGACGACTGGAGATACTTACCAGTTGAAACGTTGTGATGTAAAACAAATAGACAATGTCCAAAACTCTTCTTTCAGTCAACCTGTTTCATATTCAGCGGCAAATATACTTCTTTCCAGCGAATCGAAAATTCGGTTTCAGGTATCAGCCAGTGCGGAGATTTTAGCGCCTAAAAATCAATTAGCGGGATTTTGTTGGTTGGTAAAATGTCGCCAATCTCTTAATCCAATAAAACCCCCGTTGTCTTAAAAGCTTGACAAAAAAATGTAAATTTAAGCTAAAATATGAAGAAAACACTAATAGTGTGTTAAATTTCACTTTATTTAAAAAAAAAAAACACTATTAAAATAGTTGTTGACTACACAGTAGCTTTATCAAGAGTCTTGATATATAAAAAAAATGATGTTATTTTAGGCGCATTACATGCAATAAATTGACTTTTGACCATGACTATACTGGGTAAGAATTTTATCCATAATTCTAGCAGTAAAGATTTAAAATAGTGAGTCGTTAGAAGTGTGTAAATTGCCATTTTTTGACCAGTTTAAACCTTCGAAACTGAAATATGCCGTGTAAGATAAAGCTGAAAAACATAGTTTAACTGTGCTGCGCACACCGCCATATCATTGCGAACTAAGTCCTATAGAACTTATATGAGCGCAAGTGAAAGGATTTGTAGCAAGACACAACACGACATTTAAAATGAAAGACGTTAAGCTACTGTCTCATTAAGCCATTAAGGAAGTGACACCAGAGAACGGGCGAAAGGCAGTCCATCGTGTCATTAAAGAAGAGGAGAAAATGTGGGATCTTGACCATCAGATCGATCGGACCGTTGACCCGTTAATTATAACGTTAAGAGGAGATGACAGTTTCTCAGCTGGCGAAGAATATTATGATTTTTTATAATTTAATATCTGTATAATATATTTTGTATTGCTTTTTATAATATAATAAAATAAGTATAACTAATACTATGTACATAATTCACGCCTTTGTCACACCATTTTCAGTGTTTGTGAATGGATAACAATAGGCAAAACCCATAAATTGACCCAAACCCGGGTGGTACTACCTGCACTTGATGAATAGAAAGAATTTTGCAATGAAACCAATGTAAAATTATGAAAGTGGCTTAAACATTCGTTGGGTCACTTTGCATACCTAATAAGCTTTTATACTCCCTCTACACCTTTCTGAAATATACTATACCAAGTGACAACGAATGTTGTTACCCCCCTATTTTTTCCGTAGTATTATTAATACAATATTTAAAATTTCAGGAGATTCTAAGTGTATATTTTGTTTTTTTTAGTAAAGTCATATTTTTAAAATCACTTCCGGTTTGACCGGAAGTGGTATCAACTCTTTTAAATAGAAACCTATTATTTTTATTCGATATTTGAATTCTACGGCAAATTTCCTTTAAAATGACATATCACACAGATCATTTGTTTTTAAAATGGCTTCCAGGAAAAAAATTTAAGGAAATTCTTAGATGGCCATGGAATCGCTAATATAACATGACTTTTTGAGAGTGGGCCATGGAAGTTTCAAAGTGGTTTATTTTAACCTGTTTTATGTAGCCACATGTAGGCTATGAAATATTCTGTGAAATGACAAAAGTGTTCGTAACAAAAATGGAAGAACTCAATTTTTTTTTTTGAAATATGTCTCGATTTTTTTTCAATTTTAGCCACTCCTTTAAGTATAATACCATGCTTATGAAACATTTTTAAAAAGATAATTTAATAAGCTATTTTTTGGCCCTAAATGAATGGCTTGTTGCCATTTAAAAATATTGAGTAATTCTTTCTCATTGTTTAAAAAAATTTGACATATCTAAAATATTTTTGACAGAAGCATCTTTCGCAAAGAATGTTACTGTTTAACATAAAACTGGTTAAAATAGACCACTTTAAAACTTCCATGGCCCACTCTCAAAAAGTCATGTTATATTAGCGAGTCCATGGCCATCTAAGTATTTCCTTGAAAATTTTTCCTGGAAGCCATTTTAAAAACAAATGATAATGTGTGATATGTCATTTTAAAGGAAATTTGCCGTTTAATTCAAATATCGAAAAAAAATAATAGGTTTCTATTTGAAATAAAAGAGTTGATACCACTTCCGGTCAAACCGGAAGTGATTTTAAAATTATGACTTTACTAAAAACTAACAAAATATACACTCAGAATCTCCTAAAATTTTAAAATTTGTATTATCAAAACTACGGAAAAAATAGGGGGGTAACAACATTCGTTGTCACCCGGTATATTCAAATAATCGACTAATCGATTATTTTGCCTATCTCTACTCACAACGATAAAAATTATTCTTGGGTAAAAAAATCACAATTGGGATCGTTTGTTTTAATGTACCATAATAATTAGCAACATTTATAGTAAAGTTACATACTTCAACGTTTTGTTGGAATTCGGTACTGCACACAAAACATAAAACTTTCTTCTGTGTTACTTAGGAACTACTTTTAAGCGGTACTTACTATTTAACTTTAAAGATACTATCAGTAAAGTCTAGCACGGATTTTCATTAAATTAAACATATTTTATAGCACATAACTTATAATTTTATTTCATTGATTGGGTATAAAGCGCTGGCGCTGTTTGACATACTTTTCTATGGTGTGTATGTTAACTACAAGATCCATATCGATAAAATAATTAGAAATAGCCAATACCTTACTAACAAGAAGAACGATATCCTTCTTGATTCTAATGAAATTTGGTAACAACTGGAACAAGAATTATGTACAGGGTAATCCAAATGAAGAGTCGACGGGAAAAACGGTGAAGCTCCATTATTTCATCAAAACGAGCTAATCAGATGAAAATGTAGGTAGCGGGGCGAAGGACTCGTTAGCCTATCCAAAACTGCGAAGAAAAATACGAGTCCCAACATTTCAGACCTAAAAGAATCCGGCTACTCGGGAAAAATGATAAGATTCCAAGCGTAATGCGAAAAAACTCTGAAGCTCCCAAATTCCAAACATGTAGGGACATGAAAATTCAACACTTTTATTCCATCGCATTGCTTTAGTTTGTGTTTACCTTACACAAAAACAATAGTACTGTTTCTAAGAGAAAAATATCAAGATTTGACTAAACTGGCCAAATACTGCACTGAAGAATCAAAAAAATGTTTCTTGGGGCTTCCTCATAAAAATAAGGAATAATGTTCATATGTAAAGTTTTTCGTTGTTTTTGTATGTTATCTTTTATATTTTCAAAATATTATATTATTAATATCAAAATATAATAAATAAAGCAATGCGTTTGCGAATATGTTGTACACTTTCCTACTGTATGTGTGTGAGTTACATTGTTCTTTTCGGTTTAGTTTGGACCTCAAACATTAAGTAAAATAAATTAGCAATGATATTCGGACTTTAAACTAATTTCTATAATGTAAAAACACTAATATGAGAATATCTTTGTAGAAACTAGGGTTTATGTTTTTTTTTATACTGTTATTTTTACTTCAATGCCGTCTTGAATCTTAAAACGGTTCTCCTGAAAATTCAGTATTTTGTGAGCTTCATCGTTTTTCCCGTCGGCTCTTCAAATTCAATCCTCATCATGGGTATCTTTGAAACTATAAGCAATATGGCATCGGTTAAATGGTGGCAATGTTGCAGAATTGAGAAAAATCACTTAATTATCAACGTAAACAAAACTCACTATATGGTTTTCTATAAAAAGAGGCAGGTTCCTGATTTAAATTTTAAAACTAAACAATAATCCTATTCAGAGAGTTGAGCAATGCAAATTTCTTGGCCTTCATATAGATTCACAGTTAAAGTGGACAGCTCATGTTGATTTTGTTTGTAGTAAACTTAACTCGGCATATTTTGCTGTAGTAAGATTAAAAAAATTTATAAATAGCAAACAATTACTTAATATATTAATATATTATACTGAACAACTATATTTGTAATAATATTGTTAGCTTTCTACAATTGTTTTAGCTCTTTTTCCACTTTCCTTCGGTTCCTGCACTAAAAAGTGATACTAGATATTAGAAGAAATGTATTTTTTTTTGTCTAAATGTGCATACTGTTAAATACATTACATAAATACGTATATTTAATGTAAATTAAGCACATACAGGTGTTCTACACCTAGATGTTATAAATTACTTTTATATATTATATTCCATTTGTGTTAGTTTTAGAATAAATATACTATGTTTTTATGTAAAATGTTTTTGTTTATAAATAAATAAATAAATATACTTTACTACCGTGGACTGCAGTGGTGACCTATCATTCCTCTGTGGTTTGGATTTTTATTTCTTACGATTCCGGAAATTTTCAACAGAGGAACTTAATTTTAATAACAATGTTGTCAACTCAATGTTATGAAAATTAGATTCCTTTGTGGTGTCCTTATAAAGTACTGACCAATTACAGCTTATTGTATTAATTACTAAGGATCCGCCTTCTTTTTTAAAATACTATAAATGATATAATTTATGAGTATATTATGGTACAATATGTTATTAATTTGTTCAATCTACGACAGTGCCATTATGACGTATTTAGCATTATCATTTGGATGTCATTATGACCTTCATAATAGCACTCAGTGCCATTATGAATTCATAATAGCATCCAAATGTTAAGATACAAAAACAAAAAGAAAGTCGGTGCAAACTATTTATTTGTTATTATAACTTAGAAAAACGGATTGAATTTATTTATTGTAAACATTAATTACAAAATCTGAACAAGTAGTTAAATTAATTTCAGCCGATGACCGGTGGGCTGAATTTTTAGAAAGTAAGTTTATTTCCCGAGTGCTCGAACTTGTCGAAGGGCCATCAGTGTCTGAAATATTACCCAAAATAATAGAGGACACTTTTTTCTTATTTTCATTGGAATATTCTATATAACTCTCTGCGACTGTGCTCGAACGCTAACCGCCATGCCTCTTAACAGTTAATAAATCGACTCCAGAATCTGCAAGCAACGACGCAGACGATCTACGGAAACAATGTCCAGTATAAAGTTTAGGATTTGGAAGGCCTAGGAAGGATGCTATATTATACGGCATTTTTCCAATAGTAGTTTGTACAACAAGAGTGGATATGATGTCCATATCGCACGAGGAAGTAAATTGAGCACGACGCCGTAGGCGAGGGCAATATGGACAATCCACTCGAGTTGAACAGTATATTTTTTCTACGACCTTATGCTAAAAAATGTAAAAAAAAGTTTGTAGGTTGCCGGGCTCGAACTCACGACCATTGGTTCCATAGTCCAACGCTCTAATGTCTGGACTATTGAAGCGTTTAGTTAATTATCGGAAAACCAACTGATAAATGATGCTACATGAAATTTATTTTCTATGCACATTCAGCAGGTTGCATTAATAATAAATCTATTATAAATGCGTCTAGATTTTATTATATTGAACAAATTAATAACAAATTGTACCATATGCATTTAAATTATATAATTTAATGTCTTGAAAAAGAAGGCGGAGCCTCAGTAAAAATAATACACTGTGATTGGTCAGTACTTTTAAAAACAACAATGGCTTCTCTGTAATTGACTACTGTGATTGGTCAGTTTCATTACCTATCTAGGATGGATATGATATATTCCCGCACAGTTAATTGGAATAGCCTACTTTTCTTATCACTTTAGTGTAAAGGAAACAGCCAATTTCCATGTGGGAGTAGAAAAAAGTATTAATGCCAACTGGTTGCTTAATACATGTTCCATTTCTGTATTCCACAAAAAATCGAGTGTGATCTGCGTTACTTGGACGCATTGCTTTGTATCTTCGAACCATTTCGACCATATTAATTTCTTTAACATTCCCGCTTGTGATGAAAAAATCTCGTTATATCTTCGTTTTCGTAATTGGGATAGTAATATAAATGCATTGTCCTTCATCTTCGACATTTTGTAGCTGCAGATTTGTCAATTTAATGCGCCTGCACGCACCCACAAGCTTCACAATCAATGCAACTTTCATCATAAAATAAGTTATATCATCAGCTTCCAACAAAAAACGGGTTATGCCTTCTTTTGTTAAAATCTTAGATTTTTTTGTTCAAAATCCTTCTGATTTTTGTTTAAGAAACGCAATTAAATGGACGCACCTACTGAAATCCGTATTTTTCTTCACTGACAAAAATGAACGTAGCATAGAATAATAGACCCAAAGCGACGAAGCCTTGCTATGTTTTGCGAGATGGTTAAAATATGCAAGGAGCACCTTTTCGCTGCTGATGTTTTTGATTCCTTTTTTATTACACCAATCTTCATATTTTGCGTAGGTCTGTTCGTACACCTGCCTTGGCTTTTCGGGAAGTAGGGAATCTATTACGCTTTGCGCGATATCTTCGACATCCGAAGGGACATATTCGGATTCAGAATCTTCCATATTTAAAATTTTTTGGCCAACACTTTGCATACAATAGAAAATTAGACGGCAATAATGACCCTGTCAAAATCGAAATTGAATCAATCAAAAATGCGGTTACCATGATATCGAGTAATATGGACACCTGAAAATTTTAAAAATTACGAAAACGTTATCTGATATCAATGAAATTTAGACGAATAAAATCTATTTGCCCTGTCGTAGATTAAATTTGATTTCATTATAGTGTTCATATCGAACTAGTATCATTAATAACTATAATATAACAAAATATACACGCATCTATAATACCCCTATCAATAATGCAACCTGCTGAACGTGCATAGAAAATTAATTTCATTTAGCATTATTATTGAACTGGTTTTACCATAATTTCTAACATGAGCATTTGGCCGAAACGGCAAAAGGGCGAACTTTAATTCCAATAGTCATGAGTTCAAGTCCGGCAGCCTGAAAACTTTTAAAAAATTTTTTAACAAGAGGTTCGTAAGTTTGGTCGTAGAAGAAATATATTGTTCAATTCGAGTGAATTGTCCATGTCGCACTCGGATGTTTGAGCACTCCGCCTACGACGTCGTGTTCAACTTACTGTTTCGTGCGATATGAACATCATATTCATTCTTGTTGTACAAACTACTATTCTTTCTGACATTAAAACATATTTTGACTTGACATCCACAAACTTATGTAAACATTTCTTAGTTACTCGTCTTTACAAAAAAAAAAATATTAAAATAGGCGATAGACGAAGAATCTACATTTTTAACTATGCCTTGTTATTTGACACACTTCTTTCAAATTGGTAGGCATGTGAAATCAGCATGGTTATAGGCGTTAAACCAACTTAAAGAGAAATCTGAATATTTATGAGAGATAAAGTTGGCACTATTGTTTAATTATTTATTTTATAATTGACTTGAATGCGGAATTAAGTAAGTAGTTTGCAAATCTTCAATGCAGATTTTGACTTTACCTACATAGCTGAACAGTAAACACCTCATTTATTAATAATGATTTTTACATATTCATATCCATCCTTTTATACAGCGAGAGTTGTAAATAAATGTTAAATAAACACGATTTACCTACGACCACCTATGAAAATGAGAAAAAAAGCACGGTTAACTTGGCTCGAAAGCGCCGAATATCACACGCGTGTTGAAAGAAAATATTTTAACTCTAGAGTGGAAATACAAGGCACACTATTTAATTTAGGCATATGATGCCAATTTGACAGACTACACCTATTTATTAAAAAGAACAAATTTTAGAAAGCAGTTTAGTTTATTTATCACGTATTTGTTGAGTGATTCAGAATTAGAGTGTGAAAATACGCCATCTGAAATTATAAAAAAGTTAAGAATATACTGGAAAATTTACTACCAGTCAAAATAAGACCCGCTGAAGAAAATGTCATATATTAAACTTAAGCAAAAAATGTGTATGGGTCGCTATAGCCTAGAGACTAGAGCCATGACCTACTAATCGAAAGATCCCAGGTTCAAATCCCATCAGGACCACTTTACTTTTTTTTATGAAAACATTAAATAATCTTAAATAATCTATAGAATTATTTTGAATTGAAATCTTCCTTGTTGGGTGAATTTTTTAAATTTATTTTTAATGCATCTTTCCTTGATTAAATAAAAAAAATCATTCAAGAAGGAAGATTTCAATTCAAAATAATTTTATAATTTATTTAATGTTTTTATAAAAAAAGCCAAGTACTCCTGATGGAATTTGAACCTGTGACCTTTCGATCTATTAAATTGGCATCATATGTTTAAATTAAATAGTGTGCCTTGTATTTCCACTCTAGAGTTGAAATATTTTTTTTCAGCTCTAGAGTTGAAATATTCTTTTCACAAATCAAAGGTTTTTTTAATAATTCTTTGTGGTCGTAGGAAAAATAGTGTACATTACTCGTGTGAAAGTGATTATTCTAAAACTCGGAGAATTTCCGCACTCGGCTGACGCCTCGTGCTAAATATCTCCTCGTTTGAAAAGTATCACTTTCATCACTTGTTATGTAATATACTATTACCTTTGATCCCGAAGGGCTTTGAAAGTTGATCACAGTATACCGGGCAGTGGCGGCGCCAGAATTTTTGGGATGAGAGGGCACAAATGGGCTCGGTGATTTTTGAGTGGGCACTACCCAAAATAAAAAAATAAAAGTGACTTCTAAAAAAAAAAAAAAGGTCGCGACAAACAAAACCTTCCTCTTGTTTTCTAAGTGATGTCTAAAAAAAAAAAGGTCATCGTTCTCTTGAAAACACCATACAACCACTGATCAAAACTTTTATAGCCAAGTCCCTTATAGAACGGATCCATCAATTTTGGGGGGGCACCAGATTGGGCACTCATGTTTCTAGGGTGGGCCGGTGCCCACCCTGGCCCCCCCCCCTGGCGCCGCCGCTGATACCGGGTGATACACGACAAGCCTGCATTAGAAATCTGTAGGTTTAAGTATATCGATATGCTCGCTTAAAATAATATATTAACATGCTTCTGTCACTTTCGGTTATATTTAGGACAGTACTTACTATTCAAACACTGTCCTACTGTCTTTCAAAGTTTATCAAGTACACCTAAGTGTACCGGGTGGTCAACTAAGAATGGCTGCCGACCATATCTCAGAAACTAGTAATCGTACAGCATCCAAGTACATTTTTTATGGCAAAAGTGCCCAAGAGAAAATCCTGGAAATTATTTTTGCCGCAAGAGGGCGTAATTGAGAATTAAATTTTAAAATTTTACATATCTCCGAAAATTCCACATTAAGGTATATCTTTGATAACACCATTAAAAAGCTTGGACAATTATGCATCATTTCGGTCTAATGCTCATTGGCGTACCGACTTTAATAAGAGGGGGAAAGCTGTTGAAAGTGTAATCATTTAAATCGCTGTAACTTATAAACGACTTATCCGATTTTAGCAAACTAAAGACTGTTTGGAAGATAAATGTATGCACTTTCACCAATCGTATTTAGTTGTCCATAATAGTTCTAAAAAAAATGCTAGAGGGCGCAATTTGCAATAATAACACATTTTTTGATTTTACTCCGAAAAAATAAATCATGCGGTATAATTATGATACCATAATCGAAGAGTAGATGAAATTTGCTGTAAAAAATATTAAAACTGCAGCTCGATATCTCCGTTCGTTTCAGCGTTATCGCCAATAGAATAATTTTTAAAACTTTAAATGAAGACGCGATTATATATTTAAAAAAAAAAATGTGGTACGCCTATGATATTTTTCCATGTGGAGATTATTTCAGTCTAGCCTGGTCAATTCTGCATAAAAATGGTCTCTTGCGTTTTTCTCCTCAGGCACACCGTTCTTAATTAAAATAATTTGCTTTATAGATTTTTTAGCATTTGATTGTTTTTCAACACCGTCATAGCCAACTAAGAGTAACTGAACCTAAAATCTGCAGCAAAATCCCCATATAAAAATATTAAATTGGCAATACTTCGAAAACTAAGAATTCTTGGGATATACAATCTTATACAAACTTACCCTTATTTTTAATGCTAAATAAGAAATAATTATTAAATTTGGGTGTTTCCATTTGAAAATCTGGACTTTTGACAGTTTCTTCATTTTCATTTTTAATCTTATTTTTTAAACACCCTGTATTAATAGTTATCAAAATATCTATTAAAGCAGGTCCTTTATAACAAGGAATCCCACTTAAATTAAATAACTAAGGCTTCTTTATAGAAAAAATTGATAATTATTTTATAAATTTTTAACAAATTTATATAAAAATTCAAATATGTCAAAAACGTTTAGACATAGAGGTATAGAACATGGTATACAAAATCTGCCTAGAATCTTGCGTAGAATTCAACTTACTGACACTTACTTCCGGTATAACCGGAAGTGCCACCATTATGAAAATATTTTAGTCCGGTCGCCCTTATCAGCATCAGCATACTGTTTCAAAATTTTCCTATGTATAGTTTTCTATATATAGATCGATTCGGTTCCCGGTGGGACACCCTGTATATATCTTATTAGAATACTTTGTTGATTTTTTTTGCAATAAATAGTGTAGTTTTACGTTATTTGACTACAAATTGGCAAGATTTTAATGAAAAAAAAAATTGTTCGAATTATTTATGGTGGTCCTTAAAAATACAAAATGTACTTTTTTTTGTTCAAAAATTATGGTCACCCTGGTTATATTGGATGTAGCTTCAACGAAATAAATACATTATAGCATTTTTTTATTATATTTTTGGTTTTTGCATTAAGTTTTAATGAAACTTTGTGGAACACGTTTTTCACCTAAGTCTACTAATTTCTGGGATATCTGCATATTTTGTAATTATTTCGTAAATGCATAGCGATAAAATTATCCATATATATTTTTTACCTTAGCTCATGGACTAAAACTTTTTTGTTATTGTATAGTTTAAGAATCAACAAATCTCAAAAAGAAATTAAACTTGGCATAAAATATACAGGGAGGTCACAATTAAGGGATCATTGTAAAAAACTTTAAACATTAAAATATTTCTTATTTTAAATGAAACACCCTGTATATTTCTATTTTATATGTTGATAAATTAACTGGTCCTTAAAATTGCTATAACCTTTTCTATATCTATATCAAAGCGTTTTCTTAGAAAATCAAGTGTTTTTTAAAAATACGATTTTTTCAACATTGCCATGAAAATAAATGTGGGTACATGGATATTCCATATAGTCGGATCTGGTCATATTGTGCGGGTCATACGATTCAAGAAAGACATACTCTCAGTTTTTGTTTTCTTTACTTGCGTTTAATTTTACCCTCTAAATAAAATACGTAAGATAAATGATACAGACTTATTCCATTTTGACATGATAAAAAAGGATATGTATTTACTTTCCAGCGATTCTAAAAAAGCTTATAATAGCACCAGCTACGTTTTATTTTAAATATGCCAGTTTTGTGACTTTGACAGTTTGTGACAAAATGAAACAATTTTCTGGGTTTTTGCATCCCCAATCAAAAAAAAAATGGTACTTAATCTTATAAACTATTTCGAAAATGAAAGAAAAAGTAGAGATTCGCCAACCAATCTTCAGGAAACAGTAGCCAAAGCACTGGAAATTAGTTTAAGGACTGTGCAGAAAATTGTGCATGAAACAAAACAACATAATACCCAAGAATACTAAAAAGTGTAATCGAAGAAAGCCAAAGACTGAGGATGTAAGCGAAAATATTAAAATTGGAGTTCGAAATGTGATTTACGATTTATACAAATCAAAAACCAATGTAACTCTTTCAGTTTTACAAAAAACATTAAAAATTCGGGGTGTTTTGGAAATTGGACTTGAAGCGTTATCAAAATTATTAAAAAATTTAGGTTTTCGCTATAAAAAAAGACTGTAACCGAAGATTTTTATGTGAGCAGCCACAGATAGTGAGTCAGCGTGTTCAGTTTTTGAAAAAATATACGGACAATTACAAATCGAAATTTAGAAAAGTGGTATTTTTAGACGAAACGTGGATATTTTCGAATGGAAGTGGTTCAAAATCTTGGCAAGATGAGTCTGTAAAAAGTGTTAAAAGGAGAAAGAGGTGCGGTACGGGAAAGCGTTTTATTATTTTGCATGCCGGTTCTGCAACAGGATATGTTGCAGGTGCAAGTTTAATTTTTTCTTCAACATCAAAAGTGCTGACTATCATGATAATATGAATTGTGAAATATTTAAAAAATGGTTAAAAGTTCAATTGATACCAAATTTGGATGCTCCGTCTTTAATTGTATTAGATAATGCATCATATCATTCAAGAATTTTAAATAAACAGCCTACTTAATCTTGGAGGAAAAGTGATATTTATGAGTGGCTGGAAAAACACAACCAAAATCCTTTACCAAATATGCTTAAATCGGAACTCCTATCAATAGCAAAGTCTCTTAAAAAACCCAAAATATACGCGGTAGATGAAATACTGCGTGAATATGGTCATGAGGTAGTAAAATTGTTAAAATAAATTGCACTGTTTATTATTGTCGTTTTTAATTAAAGGGTACAGTAGGTATATAATTAACGATTATATAATTTTTTGTAACTTTTTCAACTCCCCTGTACATAATTTTTACAAAACTAATAATATTAGGTATATGTGGCTATCTTCGCGATAGTTAAAATAATGAAACTATTTTTCCTTCCTTCGGTATATTTGTAAATAATCTCACAACATTTTGATAGCCTCTGTGTTGTCTGATTTGACGCATATGATCAGTGACCTTTGGACCCGCACGTTAAGACCAGATCTGACTTATAGTGATATTATAAGGGAAATATTGTTAGCGGCAATGATTTTTAGAAACTTTGACAAGAAAAACAGTTGCACTCAATTATTTGGTGCGTATTTTAAGAATGTCAACTCTGTTTCTGGAAAATGTCACGCTTGGGATTTTCAAACGAAGATTTTTTAAATTTATTAAGTGTTGTCCGAATTTTAGTAGGTTTAAGAATGCAGGGAAGAGTGTAAAATATATTATCTCCCAACTCACCCCATTCACGCCGGTAACCAGGCCGGATGAGATCGGATATCTCGTGGGGTGCGGAAGAAGGTACACACTCCCCAATCAATAGGTCATGCAATAACGTCAGAAACCGAGGGTTAATAGCCATTGGCGGGCGAGGGGGAGTGTCGCATGACTGAGGATCGTGGTGTGGAACCCACGTTAAGCTGTAGCTCCCCTCGGGAATGGTTCTGGCAGCGAACGAAGAGGTAAAAAGTCTAATTCGAAAGAAGGACAATAAATGACAAGCTCTTAAGTAATTAAAATTCCAACTGTATTGATTACAATCGGCAAATAAAAGAGTGACTATCAATATGTTGAATACATACGTACTTTTTCTAAAAATTGCATAACAATGATTGACTTATTGAATAGCCGTCGAAGAATATCATTAATTTGAAACATTACTTTTTAAATGTTATTTCCGTATCGCTTGTAATCATGTCAGGGACGGATGGGCCATAAGGGAGACCGGGAAATTTCCCGGTGGGCCGGTTGGCCAGTTGGCAAAAAGTTACTACAAAATTGGTAAAAATATATTTTGGATAAAACCAAATATTTTTTTTTTGTGTTCACCTACTTTTTATATTATATTTAATTACCGTCGGTGCATATTGACAACGTCGAAAATCATTCGGTTTCTCTTTTAAGCGTGTTGTTTCTATGTTCCTTGACCCTAGTTTCAAGTGGCCTTAGAGTCTCACCAATGTAAGATCGGCCACATTCGCAGGAAAAAGACAGGAAAAACTGTGTCTACCAGATCCCCTTTGGATTGGAAGTTCAAGGAAGCTGCTACCATATACCAGAACCCAGATTGTTTTAGTAAGCCATCATTAGATATAAGAAATATCTGGAAACCTTTGTTAAGTAGATGTAAACTTAAAAAACTGCACATGAACTAAACGCATGACTGCACCCATCTCAGTCATGCTTCAGTGCATCTAGCTAGTATAAACAGAGCTGTAGTTACCTTACTTATTTAGTATTCACTTGAAGACGGCTGAAGATACTTACCAGTTGAAACGTTGTGATATAAAACAAATAAAGACAATGCAAGTCCAAAACACTTCTATCAGTCAAGAAACATCATTGTCTCCGACCTTCAAACATTACTTGTATATATTATGTTTTGTTGAAAGTTGTTAAATTTAGGACTTTCCAAGTTCATGATTCACAGTTTTACAGGTTACAAAATATGAAGACCTTTGCTTGTGTTACATTTTCTTTGATTTTTAATATTTATAAATTTCAAAGGCGTTCACTTAAGTTTTAGCATAATATGATATAACTTGGAATTCTTGTTATAATATATTGTTAATGTTCTCTAATATACGATTAGTTTTGTCATTACTAAATACCACATTTATTTACGTCGTACCATAATGATCTCTTTTAATAAGGAGCATACCTTTTACACACGAAATGCCAAGTGGGCCGCTTGACCCGAAATTTTCCCGGGCCGGTCTCACAGAGCGCATCCGTCCCTGAATCATGTACCCATCTTTCCTGTCTGTCATTGCTACATCATTAATTTTAGTAAAAGTAACAATTCGGGCCTATCAAGATTCTTCTTACTTTCTTTTAAAAGTTATCCGTCACATATTATTTTGTTGATATGTTAAACAGAAAAGTTTACAATTTAATTATTACCTTCTTCCGATCTTCAAAAGACCTGTTTTTCAATAATTAATATTTTTATTACAAAACATTAAATGAAAGGGTAAACGGGAACGCGAAAATAAGAGATTAACGGAAGCATGACATACATTTTATAGGATTATACAGGGTGTCCCAGATAAAAGATGAACTCTACAGGGATCTCGTAAACTATATAAGATACAACAGAGATCGTTAAATTAGAAAAAAATGTGCGCCCTACTTAATTCTTCTACATTTTGTTTTTAAATTTAAAAAACTCCGAATACTTCCGAAAATATTTGGGCAAAACCGTTTTTTCTTGATTTCGTTTTTATTTTTTTCTTACTCTAAAGCGATATGTGATAATTAAGTTTATCTACTTTCATTTAGTAATATGAATTTTACATTTCTGTAAATCGTTTTGTAAGGGCATCTATTACAGCACTAGTGCTGTAATAGATGCCTTTACAGCACTAGTGCTGTAATGGAAAAAACGGTTTTATTAAAATTTTGCTGTTAAATAAAACCACACTTTTTAGAAAAATGATTTATTATTAACAATTATAAAACTAATTACCAATTATTAATTAAAATATAACACTTAAGGTTTATTATAAACATTAATAATACACTTATTACAGTTAGAAATTTGTATACCAGAAGTGGATGTGATGGAGCCCTTTATATTCGAATTTCCAATCATTAAAGCCATGTCTGACCCCATGATCAATCATATAATTTTGATAGAAGTAGAAGAGAAAAACATACCACCAAGTTATATAGATAAAGTTGGAATAACTGCTGATAATTTAAAAAAATTTAAAGTGACGAGGTGAGAATCTTTATGTGGAAATGATACTGAAAAATGAAAACGACTTGTGTAGGAAGAAAAAAGACAAGAAAACAAAGAATTTTCCTTCAATAAGTAGTATCATTTCCACATAAAAATTCTCACCTCGTCACTTTAAATTTTTGATAATTATCAACAGTTATCCTAACTTTATCTATATAACTTGGGGGTATGTTTTTCTCCCCTACTTCTATGGAAGATAGAAAAAGAAGCTCAGAGAATAGGCCTCCGAATAAATGAAGGAAAGACCAAATACATGCATGTCTCCCGCAACCCCGCGAGAGACAGAGTCAGACAGAACATCATCATGGATGATTACAATTTTGAACATGTAGGAAGAGATTAAACAGTGTAACTTTAAGCAAACAAATGTACATTCGCAATAAAAACTCCACTCAAATCGAAATTTATCACAAGAAAAGCAAAAACCGTTATCTACCAAACAATAATACGACCAGTAACAACCTACGCCAGTGAAACATGGACGCTGACAGTTCGCGACACAGAGCTCCTAAGAAAGTTTGAAAGAAAAATCCTGCGCATGATATATGGCCCCTGCCGAGATCCTGAAACCGGCCGTTATAAAATGAGAAGCAACGCAGAACTTCCTTAAATATATCAAAGCCCTGACATCATTCAGGAAATAAAGTCCAACAGACTAAGATGGGCAGGGCACATACAAAGAAGTCAAAACGATCGACTAATAAAACGAGTATGAGAGAAAGCACCACAAGGAAAAAGACCACTGGGAAGACCTAGGCTTAGATGGAGAGATAACATCAATAAGGATCTAGCTACCCTTGAAGTGGACCAGCAAGAATGGAAGGAGCTGACTCAAGACCGTTCTAGGTGGAAGCAAATATTCAAGGCAGCCAAGACCCAAACTGAGTTGTAGTGCTACGGAGTAAGTAAGTAAGTACTTCTATAAAAGTTCTTCAACACTTTTCTTTATTTAACTAATTTCCTCAAAGCTGTATGAGGATGTCCCTGACAATTTCCTAACTTAATAACTTTTTTAATATGAATTATGCTTCTCCTGAAGATGAACGTCTACACGTTCAAAACATGTAGAGAGTGAAATAAATATTTTTTCTCAAAATATATCCTAGTGAAGGTTGACTTAGAGTATTATTTCTCCCCATTTAACTTGCAACTTCACTTGAAGTATGGACTACTTCTTCAAACTAATATCTTTTTTTTTCTTGTAATTTTTTCCTCTTCGTTAGTTGTCAGGGCTTTTCCGGAGGGAACCTACAGCTTAACGTGGGTTCCGAACCACGATCTTCAGTTATGCGACATCCCCCAAGAGCTATCAACCCTTCGTTTCTTGCCATGACCTACCAATTGGGGAATGTGTATCTACCTTCTTCCGCACCCCACGAGATGTCCGATCTCATCCGGCCTGGTTACCGGCGTGAATAGGGTGGGTTGGGAGATGATTCATTTTACACACTTCCCTGCATTCTTACACCTACTAAATTTCGGGCATACTTTTTTTTGTGTGCGTATGTCCACTCCGGGGATCGAACCCGGACCGCCACGGTCGAATGCCAGTAACTCACCTATGACCCGCTGCCGCGGTAAAACATTTCTTTTAGTATGATTTTGTTTGCTCGCATTTTTTGTATAAATTATCGGCTATTTTATAATACCAGAGTTGCCGCTACATTTAAGTCCCTTTTGCTATAAAGTTTGCAACACCGAAAATACAATCGTTTTAAAGCTGACGCAATAAAACTATATTAAATTTAAACCTTATCAAACCAACTTTTTTTTTCTTATTTTCTATACTTGCTCTCACTGTTTCTGCTTCATTAGACATTCCAGTGTCTAACACATGGTTCTTTATTTATTTTGTGTTGGGTTCTTGTACCCGAAGAGGTTCAACACTCGCTTAACTATGATAGTTAGGCGTAGTTAAGTTAATGTAGAAGGTCTGTAAAAAATATCGACCTGGCTGAAGGTCAGAAAGAATATTAGCCTGAACTAGGTAGTGCACTGAAAGATCGGATATTTTGGAGTGATGTTCCTTTACGTTCCAAAAAAATAAAAAAACTGTCAAATAATGCTATAATTTTCCCATAAAAAAATGAGAGCTACACATATTAAATTACATTTTATGGTTAAATTGTATTATGGTTATAAAATTAAGCACTAACGGTTTATATAAATAAATAGTAGTAGGATAACTGTCACAAAAAACTGATAATTTTAAATTTGAAGCCAGTGCTGTCGTTAGTAATTTTACTATTGTACCTAAAATTAATAATCAAATGTACCAATATCCAATATTCACAAAATAAAAATAAAGTTAGAAGAAGTACCAAGAGAGAGTGGTGGTTTGTGTCCTGCATGCGCGGGCCAGAGACAGCGCGCCCACACGGAGCAAACTAGCTTTATTATAACTGATTGTAATTGTTTTGAGTATTCTGTATTTTTTTTTTTTTTGATAAAACACCTGCACTGTAGGAAAAATCATTTAAGGCGCCCTGGGAGCGGTGCGAGTGCGAAAAAAGCGATTAACGTTGGTCTTGAAACGTTGAAGATTGTATTCATTGGGAAACACGACCTCAGGAAGATCACTCCACAAAGACGACGTTCTCCAGATGAAAGAATTCTTGAACAATGAAGTTCGAGGACCACTAAGCTGAACAACATATTGGATGAGCGGCAGTGGTTCGCCGTGTATTTCTGTTTTGCATTGGGTGGAATCAAGTGGGCAATGTCAGTCGAACACCTGCCATGGAAATATCTGTAAAAGAGAGCCAAATCACCAACCTGTCTTCGATGCTCCAGGCTATCGAGGGTCTTGGTCAGCTCGGGGTCGCCGATCAGACGAACGGCTCTCCTTTGAATGGAATCCAGTAGCCGAAGGGTGTGCTTGGGTGCAGAGCTCCAGACATGAGAGCAATATTCTAATGATGGTCGAATCTGGGCTTTGTAGAGTGTCAAAAGTTGATGAGGTGTGTACAACCTTTTGGTGCGGAAAAGTACACCAAGTTTCTGTGCAGCTGCCTTGGCAGTTGCGGCAACGTGATCATGCCAAGACATATTACCTCCCAGATTGACCCCCAGCAAATTAATAGACGGTGCCAGGGGAATTGCGTGTCCTGCCATGACTATATCCGGTTCTGCAAGGTTAACCTTTTTGGAGAAGACTGCTGCCTGGGTTTTCTTAGCATTAAATTCGACTTGGTTACTGTCACCCCAAGCCAAAATTTCTTCCAGGTCCTTGTTGGGGCGCAATACTTCATGCTGCCTGCGAAGATGTGCGTCGGCAGCGGATGTTTGGGGAGTCAAGGTAAAAGATGAGACAAGTGTGCTGTCATCAGCAAAGCTATAAATTGGATTTTGGGTTTTCACTAGAAGGTCGTTAATATACAGTAAAAAGAGGGTAGGCGACAATATGGACCCTTGAGGAACACCGGCATTGATGGTGAAGGTATCTGAGAGAAACCCGTCAATCGCCACTTGCAGAGAACGGTTCTTAAGGAAGCTGGTTAACCATAAACAAAATCCATTAGGCAACGCGTAGGATCGCAATTTACTTAGAAGCCCATCGTGCCAAACACGATCAAAAGCCCTAGAGATGTCCAGTGCAACAGCCCGGGATTCTCCATGATGTTCGATGGTGTTGCTCCAAAGATGGGTGACATATGCCAGAAGGTCACCTGTTGATCTGGACTTACGAAAACCGTATTGATGGTCGCTGATAATGTTAAGCCCTTCCAGATACTTTAGGAGTTGTTGGTTAATAGCTTTCTCCATTACTTTTAAAATTACTGAAAGCAATGCGACGGGTCGGTAGTTGCTTGGCAGGGTCTTTTTACCTTTCTTTGGAATGGGCTGGACACGCGCCGACTTCCAGCAGGATGGAAATATTCCTTTTTTGTAGGATAAGTTGAAAAGTCTACAAAATACTGGTGTAAGTTCATCGGCGCATGTCTTGAGAACAATGATAGGAATTTCGTCTGGACCAGAAGCTTTATTGACGTCGAGTCCTTTAAGAATCCGTTTAACAAGACGCTGACGGCACACGATTTCAGACATTTGCGATAGAACTGAGGGAATGTTGGGTGGTGGTTTTCCCTGAAAGTCTACAGTGGAATGCGAGGAAAACAGTTCAGCAAGTAGGTATAATAACTATCATAAAATATAGACACATAATACAGGGCGATTCCTAAGTTGATACTTCTTTTTTAGCTGTGTATAGAAGACATTAAAATAAACAAAATTTTCAAATACCTTTTTCAAAAAACTCAAAAATAAGGTATTTACCTCTGGGTGTAGGATGAGCCCGCAAGGGAAAGCGTTCTGCGTATAATCTCGAAGCAGCCCCCTCACTTTGACGACACTCATCGTAAATTAGCACCATATCTACTAGTTCATTGTTTTTAAATTTTACCATTTTTACGTGTCACCATTTTAAAATTAACTTGCTTTAGAAAAACACACCGCAGCGGATTGCCAAATAACTGACCACCGACCAGTAAATTGCATGACTAATTAGAGATAAGACAAACAACATAAAGTATAGCAGGCTACGTTTTGATGACCAGGCAGGATATTTTACTTCTGTATCTCGCCTATTTCTAAGTTTTTTTAAAAAAGGTATTTGAAAATGTTGTTTATCTTAATGCCTTCTATATACACAGCTAAAAAAGAAGTATCTACTCAGGAATCAGCCTGTATATTACCTGGGTATTCATCATGGCGTCGAATGAACTGTCATATATTATAAACGAACTTAAAAAATTAAATAAACAAGATTTAATTAACTATATAGTTCTTAAAAAAGTACCAGAAAGTGCATTGTCTTTAAGTGAAAGTGCAGTAAAGTTCCTAGAAGGTAACTCTGAACAAGATGTATTTTGTGAGACTCATGCTGATCAAGCAACATCCGATAAGTCTGGGCTCTGTAATGGGACGTCCTGCATATTGATGAAAGCGGAACTTAAAGTTGCTAATATGAGGGCAGATTCTCAAACAAGGCTAGTGCAAGAACTAGAAAAGTCAGTGGAACAACTTAACATAATAATAATGCTTCTTCAAGAAAAATTAGGAAGTGAGGTTAAACGATCGACTTCTAAATCACAACAAATCAATGCCACTCCCACTACCGGGGCTATGACTAATGGCTCGGGCTCCGCTGACGCTGTTCCGGCGGGGCACCGCACCACGGCCGCAACGACTTCAGGATCCTCGGAAGTACCCCCACCACTCGGCACCGCATCGGCACAGCAGTACAACACTACACGTACTCGTAGCAGGCTGCTCCGTTCCCAAGTCCAAAGGTCAGCTGCATTGTCGAACTCATCAAAAACAAATGAAACTGATGGCAGTCCGATGCATGGCGTTAAAGCCCAGAGTGAGCCGCTGCGAAATGAAATCACAGCCCAGCAAGTTGCTGGAGCATTGTTAGAGGCAAAATCGCAACAATCTATGAATTATTTGACTAAACATGAAACGCAGAATAATGCACCTTGGTCGGTTGCCCGATCAAGGAGAAATCAGCGTAAAACAATTATAGGTACCGGCACAAACTGCCAATTAAAAGCTGTGCCTACCTTTGAATATTTTCATATATTTAGATTAGATCCGTCTTGCACAGAACAAGATCTAAAAACATACTTATGCACTATGTTTCCTGAAGTATCGTGTCATAAATTAGACTCAAAATATCCCACTGAATACTCATCGTTTAAAGTAGGGGTATTTGAAAATCATGCATCTAATATCATGAACTCAAGTCTGTGGTCGCCGGGAATAAAAATCAACAAGTTTTTTCACTTGAAAACGAACAATTTAAACGGGAAATAGAAACTTCCGTAAAACCTAATAAAAACAATCTTAGGATATTCCATTTAAATATTCAAGGATTAACTAATAAAACTGACGAACTTGCGCAATTTGCAAATGATCTTAAATACGATGTTATTTGTGTTAGTGAGCACTGGTGCACTAAAGAAATTTTAAAGTGTGTTTATTTGGAAAATTATGATTTAGCATCTTCTTTTGCTAGATCTGAGCGTATACATGGTGGTGTGTGTATTTTTGTTAAAAGTGGAGTTGAATACAAGTATATAGATGTTTTAGACCATTGTAGGGAGCTTGATGCTGAGTTTTGTGCCATTGAGGTATGTCATAGTAAAACTTTAATTTTAACATTGTATAGGTCTTGCAGTGGCTGCGTTGATACTTTTCTGCGTTTATTGGATGAGTTACTCCATAGATACTGTGATATATATAAAAACATTATTATTCTTGGCGACTTTAACATTAACTTCTTGGGCACTTCCTCCTGTCTCTCCGACCTCATGTCTACTCTTGATAGTTTTGGTATGAGGGCTAGTATTTCTGATTTTACGAGAGTTACAAACAGAACAGCAACTTGTATAGATAATATAATAACCAATTTAAATGACAATTTCTATAGGACGGGTATTGTGGATCCATGTATGTCTGATCATTATGGTCAATTCATCGAATTAAATTTTAATATTAAAATTGAACATAACATTTCTAAAGTAAGAAAAATTAATGACAGCTCTATAATCCATATAAAAAATGATCTTATAAATCTAAATTGGTGTGATTTTTACGGCTCGACTGATGTCGAGTACATGGCAACATGGTTGGCGGAAAATTGTAAGTCTCTTATCAATAAATGTTTTCCTTTAAGGACTATTCGGGGTAACCAGGCTCCGGTCCGATGGTTTAATGGAGAATTGAAAGAGAAACGGGAAAGAATGTCGACGGTAAAGTTTATTAGTGATGAAACTGGTAATGAGGTGTATAGAGACTTGTATAAGTTGTTACAGAGGGATTATAAAACCTCTATTTTAAAGGCCAAGAAACAAGCATTCAGTAATTTTATTGATGGCTCAAAAAATAAGTCTAAGAGTGCATGGAAAATTATCAATGCTGAAAGAAATCATATGTCACGCAATAATAATAATAGGACTAGCCTAAGCGCTAGTGATTTTAATGACTACTTTTTAAATATTGCTTCTGAGATAGTTCAGGCACTGCCTATTAGGGAAGATTTGCAGGAAAAGCTTATTGATTCCATTCCGTTAGCTCCAAGGTCATTTGCATTTTTACCTATTTTTGAGGACGACGTTAGAACCGCGATCATGTCTCTTAAAAACTCAGCTTCATCTGATATATATGATATAAATAGCATAATTCTAAAGCATATTAGTGAGGAACTTATCAAGCCCCTGACATTTCTATATAATGCTTGTGTAGAACAGGGTGTATTTCCGGATTCGCTGAAATTGGCCAGGGTAGTACCTATTTTTAAGAAGGGAAGTATAGACTCGGCATCTGATTATAGACCGATTTCAATCATACCAATTTTTGGGAAAGTCTTTGAGGTTATAATAAAGAATAATATCAGTAGCTATTTTGAAGCCAATGGTCGTCTTAGTGCTTCCCAGTACGGCTTCAGGAAGGGTCGATCCACTGTCCAAGCGGTTGTTCAGATTGTGCATGACATTGTCGAGGGTCTCGAGGGGGAAGAACATGTGAATTTGATGCTGTGCGACCTGAGCAAGGCCTTTGACTGTGTTTCGCATAAGCTATTGATTAGGAAATTGTATCGATATGGAGTTAGGGGTAACCCTTTAAGCCTGCTAGAATCATATTTGTCTCAGAGAAAACAGTGTGTTTCTCTCAATGATGATGTGTCGGATTTCGGATTAATCGAAAATGGAGTACCCCAGGGATCTGTTCTTGGGCCTCTTCTTTTTGTGATATATATAAATGACCTGTTTTCCTTTCTCTCTCTCTATGGATGCTTTTGTTTTGCAGATGATACAACTCTGTTGTGTCGTCACAAAAATATCCAAGACTTAAAATTAATTAGTTCTCTTCTGGCTGAGAGGGCCAATGTGTGGTTTACACAAAACTGTCTAAAACTTAACACAAATAAAACCCAAGAAATGATAGTTTCAACAAACCGTGACATTGTGGAGGGTCAAAGTGTGAGGGTACTGGGTGTAATAGTCGACGACACTCTTAGTTGGACTCCTCATATCGAGTCTCTGCGGAGCAAATTGTCATCTGCAATTTTTCTAATAAGAAAATTAAGGGCACTTCTAGATCACCAGTCAGTGATAAATATCTATTATTCACTTTTTCACGCCCACCTTTCTTATGGAGTCATTTTGTGGGGAAACTCATCCAATTCCTTACGTATTTTTAGATTACAGAAAAAATCTGTAAGAGTTATTGCGGGTGTTGGTGTGCTGGACCACTGCAGACCACATTTTATTAATTTGAGAATTTTGACGCTTCCATCATTATTTATTTTGCACCAATTAATTGAAATTCATAAAAATAATTTTCAGCTAAATTCAGATATTCACCACTATGGTACCAGGTCGGCTCATTTCATTAGACCAAACAGGTATAGACTTACTAAATCTGTAAATAACTCGCTCAAAATCGAGCTTTACAATGTGCTTCCTGCAACGGTTAAAAACTACACTGAAAAAAAATTTAAAATTGTGGTTAAGAAATTTCTTGAATCACATGCTTTTTACTCAGTAAAAGAATACCTTGATGTTGTTAATTCAAGAACTTCAACTTTTGATTTTTAATTTGTGTTTGTTAATAATGTGTATTTACAAAATTTGTTTACTTTTCTTATACAAGAATATGTGTTTAAAAATACACTTTTATATAGTTAGAAGCATTTCTTAACGATGCTTCATATTATGTGACATTATTATGTGACTTGCTACAATTTGTAATTTGCAAAAATGTGGTCAAATAAAAATATGTCTATGTCTATGTCTGGTAACATGAAATTATATTATATACAATTTAATAGAAAGATAATACACGGTACAATAATTTCTTATAATATAAATAAACATCTAAGAAATTGTGCATTCTATCAAAAAATATAATAAGTAGCACTACCAATAGAAAATTAATATATTTTACTCTAAAAATATTTTTTTTTTTACGGTTCGTCGACTACGTAGGCCATCTTGAACCGGTCATCGCCCACAAATGTGATCTACCGACTGGGGAGTGTGAAACGGCACCTTCATCCTACGAGATATCCGATCTCATCTGGCCTGTCCGGCGTGAATAGGATGGCTAGGTGTCGATTCATTTTACACTCTTCCCTGAGGCAAGAACACGCCATGTTCCCAAGCGGTCACCCGCCCAAGTACTAACCGCGCTCGACACAGCTTAACTTCGGTGATCTGCGGAAACCGGTGCTTAATATGTCGGCAGGCATTGTAAAAATAAGATATATTTATAATAGATCACGACATTTTACAAAACCATGTTTCACGGTGGAAACTCTTATGTATGTAGTACTGTTTATGTTTCACCTACATTTAAGGACAATCATCAACGGGAACGGTGTTCAATTTTATTTAATATTATTATAATTATTTTCTAATAAGAAATATAATTTTTTTATTTTCTTTTACTAGATTTTATTGTAAAAAATATAAACTATTCTTATAATTATTATTAATTAATTTCTTATATAGTATATAGAATTGTTTCCTAAAGTGAATTATATGCAATTAAGTGATTATATTATAATTTATTGTAAGATGTACCATTTGGATAATATACAGGGTAAGTCAACGGTAGAGTAAAGTACATTTTTCTTTTTATTTTAAAAACTATATAAAAACCTTAACTACAAAGTTGTTCACACAAACGTGGCGCAAATATAACCTGTTTTTTTTTATATATTATTTCTGCATATTTGAATGGTATTAAAAATTCAACACCTATTTTATATGGTATACTAGATGTATAAATTCAATTGTTTTTGAGATATGCACATTTAAAAAATTTCAATAACCTCTTCTTGACAGGCTGCAGCGTCTAAATGTTGTATCTTAGGAATCAAAGGATGAAGACTACAATAAAATAAAGGTTTCTTATCAAATATACATATCTTAGTAGTGCAGCTCGACATCCCCCCTCTAAATACACCACTGCATTTCCCTCCATGTTCTTTATAAAACCCAGAATAAAGCAATATCTTTCATATGAATGCCTGTATTATAAACATAATATTTCAACGTAAAATCGTACCCAAAATATCGATAATTTTTTCAAGAATGTACCGCGTTTGGTACGACTACATAAAAGGCATTATCGCCCAAGGCATTAGATGGAGCAACTGGCCCAAGGAGAATGTTTTAAGATATTTATAACTGTACTGAATCGTTAATGTGACTATGTGGTATTACGACAATATTCACGGTTTGTTTTTTGGGAATATGACTGCATTTACAGTAGGTATGAAAGATCTATTATTTTTTTTTTTTATGATAAAACACCTGCACTGTAGGAAAAATCCTTTAAGGCGTTCTGGGAGCGGTGCGTGTGCGAAGAAAGCGATTAACGTTGGTCTTGAAACATTGAAGATTGTATTCATTGGGAAACACGACCTCAGGAAGATCATTCCACAAAGATGACGTTCTCCAGATGAAAGAATTCTTGAACAATGAAGTTCGAGGAGTACTAAGCTGAACAAATGGATGAGCGGCAGTGGTTCGCCGTGTATTTCTGTTTTGCATTGCTCTAGGTGGAATCAAGTGGGCAATGTCAGTCGAACACTTGCCATGGAAATATCTGTAAAAGAGAGCCAAATCACCAACCTGTCTTCGATGCTCCAGGCTATCGAGGGTCTTGGTCAGCTCGGGGTCGCCGATCAGACGAACGGCTCTCCTTTGAATGGAATCCAGTAGCCGAAGGGTGTGCTTGGGTGCAGAGCTCCAGACATGAGAGCAATATTCTAATGATGGTCGAATCTGGGCTTTGTGGAGTGTCAAAAGTTGATGAGGTGTGTACAACCTTTTGGTGCGGAAAAGTACACCAAGTTTCTGTGCAGCTACGAATACAAAAGTAACAGAGGCGGAAAAAAATGCAGTTATTTAAAATCTAAATAAGAAGGGCGTTTGAATTATAGTAATTTACGTTACAAGTTCAGTAGGTGACTTATTACAGTACGAGTTGTTTTGCGGACGAGGCACGCAGGGGCCAAGTCTGGGATATAATCGAGTACTGTGAAATGTATCATGTGATATTTTTTCGGCAACCGTCCGGGAAGAACCCACTTCCCAGACTAGGCCGGGAAGAATCACATCGTTGTTGTCATTGTGAATATGAAAACCTTGCTGATAATGGTGGAAACATCACCAATTTTTAAGAGACATGGTGGCTGGAAGTCTACCAATGTCGCTGAAGGATATATAGACTATTCACTAACAAACAAAATTAAAATTGCCAGGACCATTCAAAAATTATCAGATAAAAACAATCAATATGAAACGCAAACTTTACCTTCTTGTTCTGACTACAAAAGGCATTTAAATATACCAAGCATTTCAAACAAATTAAATCCTTTCAATATTAGCAATTGCTCGAATTTTAATATAAATATTAATATAAATAGAATTAGAATGTTTCTGTAAGTGCCTATCTTCTGTTCGAATTTCAATATTTAATACAAATAAAAATTAAAATGTTCGAAATTTTGTTCTGCAAAGAAATATAATAAAGAAATGTGTCTCATTGATTTTTTATTCTACACGGTTGCCGAAAAAACAGTGTACAAAAGACGTCCAAAAACAGTTTTTTTGAACTCGCAGACTTTTTTTTGTCGACTCATCCAAAAAAACAGTATTTTCCAAACTCGTAACGTAAAGTACTATTTTCTACTGCTATATTAGTAAACATTGTTACGTACAAGAATAAAAACGCACGACTGTGCGTTATAATGCCTAGTATAACAGTCAAGTTAGCCTTGAATCATTCAAATCGTGACATTTATCTATCATGACAGTGACATTGTCATTATTTAAGATTTAAATCGATACTTATAAATTATAAACCGATCTTTATTTTATTAGTAAGAGTCGTAGAAAAAGTATACTACTTACGTATTGCGTGTTGTAAAGCCATTATGCCCTCATGTAGTTACCGCACTCGCCGCTACGGGGTTCGTTCGCAATTTTTCCATTCGTTCGTAATAAGCTCTTTACCACACTTAATACATAATATACTATTAACAGTGTGTATTTACAATTTAAATATTATATACTAATAAAGTTTGTTTTTCGTTTCAGGTATGTTTAATGGGTTAATTTGGAAATGCAGTTCAATTAAAGGTATATTTATCTAAATTAATATTTATTATATATTCATATATATTAATTATATAAGTAATCACCAAAAAAAAAAAAATACAAAGGTTAAAAAACACCCCATCAAAAATATATTATTAAATTTATTGCCATGTAATTTTTTTGTATTGAAAAAGAAGGTGGAGCGTAATAAACTTTTTACCACACTTAATACGTAATATACCATTATTTCTTTGTGTCTTTATAATTATACTAAGTTGGTAATATTAAATCGTGTTAACTTAATTGCAATTCAGCTATTGGTTTTCATGGTAAAATGTCATTATTGTTGTTTGCTTGTCTTGTCAAATAGTTAAACATTATTATTTAAGGTGACAACTTGTCAAACATCGAAATTATGATGTCATTGTTTTTAAAATCAAAACATGGTTGCTATAGGCAACACATTACGTTCTCTGATACTGTAATGTTTCATTTATCTACTTTCATTTAGTAATATGAATTTTACAGTTCTGTAAATCGTTTTGTAAGGGCATCTATTACAGCACTAGTGCTGTAATGGAAAAAACAGTTTTATTAAAATTTTCCTGTTAAATAAAACCAACCTTTTTAGAAGAATGATTTATTATTAACAATTATAAAATTAATTATATACAAATCATTGTGTTCAATATGATACAACATTAACTTAACTAGTTTTTCGCGCCGACAAGCCCAAAAATGCCGATTATCATAACAACCTTCATAAGTAAATATGTTTCATCATCTGCAGTACTAAGAAACTTCCTTTGTGAAAACTTTGGACTTTTTGGCCTTGTAACCCTCTAAACTTCTTTTCAAAAATGCGATTAGTTGAGAAAATCTGCTTGTATCTTGATTTTTTCTTGACTGAAATCATAGTTCTCAACATTGAGTAATGAGTCCATAGTGTAGATGGTTTCTGGGAGCGTTGCTTTACGGAAAAATAACCCAAAAGGATTTTTTTAGACACCTCCTTTATTTTGTTAGCTTTGCACCAATCTTCAAACTTCTGATACTCCAACTCATACCGCGCCTTGGATTTTGTTTGAACTAAACTTGAGATCGCTTCTTTATCAGAGGGTAAACTTCCATCAGAATCGCTCATTTTGAAAAATGCTTTTTATATTTTTGAATTTGTTTGACAAAGTTTCGACAGTAACCATGCGAAACAGTAACTATGCGAAAGGTAACATGAAAAACTTGATTAGTAAAGTTAATAGCAGGTGCATTTTTACAGGCGCATTTTTATTTTTAAAAATGCCCTTTGCCAAATATTTTTATTCATAGATGAAAGTAGATAAAATTTTGTACAATATTCTTGTTGTAAATTCATATTACTACACTCGATGTTTTATTAAACTCGGCTAACGCCTCGTTTGACCACTTTAACATCTCGTGTTGTAATATGAATCTTTACAACACTTATATCGTAAATAACTATTACCGGTCTTAAATGAGTACCACAGGGTATACCTAGTACATTACATTACAAGACTAAAAAGATATATTTGACAGGACGAAGCAGGCAATTTCCAGGGTGAGCCGAACATTTTAATAGTGGCTGACTATATTAGTATTATTTTAGACAGAAAACTATACAGGGTGATTCCTAAGTTAATACTTATTTTTAGCTGTGTATAGAAGGCATTAAGATAAACAACATTTTCAAATATCTTTTTTCAAAAAACTCAAAAATAGGCGAAATACAGAAGTAAAAAATGAAAGTGCGGGCCTGGTCATCAAATCGTAGCTTGCTATACTTTATGTTGTTTGTCTTATTAGTCATCGAAAAATTATGGAATGTAAGGTTTCTTGTATGGTAGGTCCCACATAAGAAATATCATTTTTTTATTTAAATTAAAAAAGTACAAATTTCATCTGACAGAACTGCATATTTTTGAAGTATATTTTTAACCTTACTTCTGGCAAGTGTCAGAAAAAGACTCGTAAAATTTACTACGTGTAAATTTGGTTTTCTTCTAATTGACCACTGTGATTGGTCAGTTTCATCTCCTAACTAGGATTCATATGAAATCATATCCGTTCGGTTAACCGAAATAGCCCACTGTTCAAATCACTTTAGTGTAAAGGAAACAGCAAATTTTCATGTGGGAGTAGAAGAAGGATATAAAGTCCGTACGCACCCCCACCGCAGCAATGCCAATGGAAGTAATACTAGGATTAACACCCCTAGACATTCACATCAAAAAGGAAGCCAACTGCAGCGCCTCTAGGATGAAAATAAATGGGAAATGGAGACAACACCCCGTAAGAATAGGGCACACAAGAGCCTTGGATCTAATCAACGACGAGCTCTTAAAGATGCAAACAGATCACATGAAAGAGGTCTATAACTTCACCAACCTTTCAACATCAAAATCGAAGAAATCGTCCATAATTCTCAAAGAGACCGGATATAGATTTAAAGGAAAAAAGGAAAGACAACAAAGTCTCGGTCTCAGCAAATATAATTGTGTGGTTACACGTGTTTCACCCTTTCGGGCATCATCAGACCTAAAACAAGAGACCTAACTAACAGATAGACGAATAATTAAAAACCACTAATTACCCAGAATTTAAAACAGAGAAGAAACAGTTATAACATATTAAAATTTAAAAATGTAAATAACAAAAACAAAAAATCAAATGTCAGAGAGCAGTCGGGTCAATTGGATCAATAAATCCAGTGAAACGAATGCGACGGGATCTAACTATGTTCAAATGCCTGAAAATATTTTTGATTTTTTGTTTTTGTTATTTACATTTTTAAATTTTAATATGTTATAACTGTTTCTTCTCTGTTTTAAATTCTGGGTAATTAGTGGTTTTTAATTATTCGTCTATTTGTTAGTTAGGTCTCTTGTTTTAGGTCTGATGATGCCCGAAAGGGTGAAACACGTGTAACCACACAATTATATTTGCTGAGACCGAGACTTTGTTGTCTTTCCTTTTTTCCTTTCAACATCAGGTGCGACTCTGACATGTGGTCAAAAGGTACACCTCTGTCATTGGACAAGGGCCTGGTTTGGTATAATGATGGCTCAAAGACGGTCGACAGGCGCAAGTATATTAGGGGAAAGTCCCAGAATGGATATCAGCATTCCCCTGGGAAACGACGCCACAGTATACCAAGCGAAAATATGTGCTATACAAGCATGTGTACAGAAAAATATCGAAAAGGGCTACCACGACCAGGAGATATACATTTTGTCAGATAGTCAAGATGCCCTCAAGGCCCTAAACTCCAATCGACTCAAATCAAATCGAGGATCACAATGGAGTGCCTAAACAACCTGAAAGACCTAGCAGCAAGGAACAATAGGATAGAACTTCTATGGGTTCCTGGTCACTCGGGGATAGCAGGCAACGAAAAAACCGATGAACTGACTAGAGCCGGATCATCTCAAAAACTCAGGGGCCCTGAACCCGCCCTTGGCATATCAAAACAGGCAACCAAGGCAACATCGGACAGGTGGGCGCAACAACAACACCTATCCCGATGGAACAGGATACCTGGTAAAACCTAAGCGAGGGCTACGATTGGGAAACCCTCCAAAAAGCTATCAATTGGAATGTTGCTTCTAACGCTCACCCAACTAAAACAAGTTGTCGGCCTAGTAACAAGCCACTTTCATTCAAAAAAACACCTAAGCCGAATAGAAATTTACAATGGGCTCATTGAATGCAGACTTTGCGGCGAAGAGGATGAAACCGCCTCACATATCATATAACTGCGAAGCACTGACTCGAAGAAGATTCAAAATCTTCGGAGGAATCCAATATGGGGATAACCTCCCGCATGACAAACTTGGTAGAAATTTACTGGACCTTATAAAAGGAACAAATCTTTTCTAGCAAGATAGGGGAGCACAATAAGCCACTAGGCTGCAGTACAGGAAGCTTGGGCCTCACGACCGACCCCACCTTAAACCAACCAACCGTACAATTACTGGCTAGATGCACGTCACAGCTTCTGACGTAACTTTTGATTCGGATCGTTATTTTTTTAATTCTGTTTAATTCTGTTTAATTAAACTTCAAACATAATCATTTCTTCTTTTCGTCGTTCCGTGCAACATCTTGCTGGCGCGCTCCACCAAATACCGCTTAAAGCAGCTTTGAGTTACTTCTTTCTTTCGTCGGATCCTAACTCTACTGATGAGCCATGATATGGCAATACGCGTCTAGGGATGGACCTAACGAAATAAAAGAAAACTCTTCTTCTGACGAGAAATTTGACCAAATAACTGTACGTACACATACATTTTTTCATCCATACTCAATAAAACGTAAATTTTTAGTGTGCACCGCATATGATGTACTTATCCAAGTATAGAGTTACGTGGAAGTGGTGGGACATTATTTTTTTTAATATTCAATTATTTATTGAGTAAAATTATAAATCAGATTAATAAATATAAATAATATAACAAAATAAGAAACTCTAACTACTTGGGCCGAGTTAAGTGATCTTCCTTCAGCGGCTTCACCGCCTTGAAACATGGACGAGCAATCAGGAAATCTTGTTATAACACAGGAAACTATATTATTCACCATGACTCTGCCTTGAACTGCAACATTCATTACTTCCCCTGATGTACAAAGCGGTAAAAAAACGGGTTTGAAATTCAAAATATATTCTTCAAGATCTGATTTAATTTTCTTTAACTTGCCAGGTATTTTATTAAACATATTATTCATGGCCTTCGACAATGGTATTAAACATATAGCTTTCTTCGTGCCTTTTTCTTTCTTCATGCAATCATTCATTTTTGATACAGTTTCCGTTAATTCACGGTCTGATGCAGCAAGGGTGTCTTTTAATCCAATAAGGAAATCTTTAGCTTCTTCTATCTTGGTATTTACACACTGCCTGGCTTTCCTAACTAAGGTTTTAGGCATTTCAATGAGTTCCTCTATAGCGTCTCCGATACAACTGGAAATGTCGATTCCAAACTTAACCATAGCTTTGTCTTTATGTGCTAAAATTTGACCAATAATACCTCCAGACATAGAATTTGTAGTCTCTTCTAATTGTTCCATAAACGAGCTACCCATCGATTTTGGTACCTCGATAACACCGTCAATAATGCCACCTATCGAAGTCAGTGGCTCCTTAATGTTTTTCACAGCATCTTTGGCTATAGTACCAAGTGCTCCTTTATTGAAATTTCCTAAAATATTTTTTCCTGTATTGAATTTTCCTGTAAGTTTTCCTCCTGCATTGAAATTTCCTGGAAGTTTTATCGCATTAATAAAGTATTGAAGGTTCAGCATCCCAGAATTTTGCGGTTTACAGCGTACAGTAACAACTGACACACAAATTGTTATAAAAAAATATACGATTTTCATATTAAGCCTAAAGTATTTAAACTGTTAAAACAAATTTGGCAGACTTTCTTTGTCAGACTGACACATTTCATAGTTTGAAATATTATGACATATAAAATTAAGGTCCGTGCAGGACCGGCTTATATTAAAAATAGTAGGGCGGCCTTAGTTCCGACTTCGGCAGACAATGCATACCATCATGGCCGACTAGAATTTAACGAAGAGTGAGTTAGAAGCTATAACAGGCCAATTCACTTAAAAGAAGTGGGGGATATTTTGACGTTTATATACCAGGTAGATGACGTAGGTCGTCGTCTATTGGTACTCGTTGAGTAAAGATACAAATCAACTGTTTAGCCAAGACGCAAACCAAAATGATAGTTGGTTTATTGACGTTTTTACCAAGTTAAGTTTTAGATTATTTGTTGAAGTGTTACAGACTTTTTAATCTTAAAGTAACGAAAACATAACACAAAATTAATGTATTTAGAAAATTATTGATAATTATTATCGTTGTAGTGTACTGCGCAGCCTGGCAAGTTGTTTCTCCGTTGTCCAGGATCCAAAGTGTTTCTATTTTTTCTGTTTAAAAAACACAAATTTTAACAGCAGAAAACACGACATTTACTGCCCTACAAAGAGAATAAAGATACCGACACCGGTCTATTTTCCTTCCAAAACAGTCGTGGTAAACCCGTGCTATTTGGTGTTATCCGGCTTGGCCGCACTCCCGCTCCCTAAGTCGATGAACGTACTTCTAAAGAATCGAAGGAGAAATATGAAAAGTCTTTGAAAATATGAACGGTGTTAATTATAGCTTTGTGTTACTGTTCCCATATAGCGCAGTACCTTTCATGTCAATTAAAAGAAAATTAAATTCTGGACTTGCAATTTTTTTATGCTGTTATGAAGCTGTTATGCATAAGAAATCGAGCATGATTTTGCGATAATAACAAGAATAAAGTAAAGTAGTACTCTGATGTTTACAATATTTATTATTTGACAAGATGTCTATATGCTATAATCAATAATAGTAGGTAAAAATTGCCAATTTATTTATTTTATTATCATTCCTTTCTTAGTTTTTAATCACAACGTTTTAACTGGTAAGTATCTCCAGTCGTCTTCAGGTGAATACAATTCTTTCTATCTTGTAAAAGTAGTCCATTGACTGAAAATGGAGTTGCGAAGTTATAGGTTAAATACTGCTAGTTTACTTTAATCTATATGTCCTTTCTGCCTTTTAAGAATAAAATGAAATATTTTGTAGGCAAATTAGAATCATATACCGGATATAAAGCTTTCATCATGAATTGTATGAAATATTGTCACTATACTGTAGTATACAGGGTGATTCCTAAGTTAGGTTAGGTTACAGTGGCAGACCTTTCTCTCTGATCAAACAGTCTCACGTAGTCCTATTAGGTCCATTGTGATACCACGCGTGTTCCGTAGAACCCACCTTCATTAGATCACTGATGGTTAGTGCGGCGGTGAACCGCAGAAGAATTTTAATAACTCATTCAAATCAGCCACTACTATTCAGAAACCTGCTCAGTCGTCCAAGTTGTAAGTTGCTTAGTTCCTCCAGGCTATTAAAGAATGGTTCATCTAAGGCAGTGAACCTTGTTCTTGCGAGGCCAGGGGATTCATACAGAAAACGTTGAATACTTTTCTCCTCTTCCTTATTTCTGCAACTTCTGCAGAAGTCGTTAGTGGGTATTTGCATACGTTCGGCATATCTACCGAAGAGGCAATGTCCGGTAATAACCGCAGTAATATTTCCGACTATATCTCAATATCTCTGCGGTTCTCTTTTTATCAAGTGTGGGCCACAGTTGCCTGGATGTACTAGAGGTTATTAACTCTGTCTATCTGTTCTGTGCAAGCTGTTTGGCCGTGTACTCAATCTCTTCTTTGACAATTCCCAGTGGTTTGTTCACCGTATTGTCTGCTAGATCAGCTGGCATGCCTGCGCCCTCTCTCGCGAGCGCATCGGCAGCCTCGTTGCCATCTATTTTGGAGTGTCCAGGAACCCAGCACAGAGTAATCCGATGTTGATTGCCAAGTGAGCTTTGATTTGATGCTGCTGGAACAGCTTGCCTGACTATCACTGAAGATGGTGATTGACGAGGCTAAACCTAGGCCTAGGGTGATTCCTAAGTTGATACTTCTTTTTTAGCTGTGTATAGAAGGCATTGAAATAAACAACATTTTCAAATACCTTTTTTCAAAAATCTTAAAAATAGACAAGATACAGAAGTAAAAAATTTAAATGCGGGTCTGGTCATCAAAACGTAGCTTGCTATACTTTATGTTGTTTGTCTTATTAGTCCTGCAATTTACGGGTGGGTGGACAGTTATTTGTCATACCGCTGCGGTGTGTTTTTCTGAAGCAAGTTAATTTTAAATTTGAAAATATTGTTTAAGTTAGGCAGGACCGTATTTGATCCATAGTGTAATAAATGAATGTAAGTACCTTATTTTGAGTTTTTTGAAAAAAGGTATTTAAAATGTTTTTTATTTTAATGCCTTCTATACACAACTAAAAAAAAGTATCGACTTAGGAATCACCCTGTATAATATCACAAATGTAATATATCAGGTGATGATAATTCATTTATTAAAGTTAAATCCATTATACACACAAAAAAAATCATAATATAACACTTCTTACAACTAAATCACAAGTGTAATGTATTGAATTATATAGAAACAAGTACGGCGCAACCAAGAAATGTCAAGATTCCCCCTGTATAGAAGCATCCAAACCTACAATATTTTGCCAAAGACTGTAACAAGTGAGAGGCTGCCAAAAATCTGCCATAGTTTAAAGACTTTTTTTAAAGGGGGTATGCCCCAAAAAACAATTTCATTTAAAAAAATAAAGAAAAAAAAACTAAGAATAATAATCTAAACCGCACCCTTCTATCGCAAATAACAACGGAGATATGCCTCTGCAAAGATGTAATATTTCAGCGCGTGACGTCACAAAAGCTTGGCCGCTGCATAAATCCGTATATTGCATGTAATTTACGTAAGATTTAGCGCTTAGTATTCGCCGGGTTGTTAAAAATAGTTTAATGAAAACCTTACTGCCTGAAGAAAAAACAGTTTGGAGATTAAAAAAATGTACAGAGCACCGCTAGCCGAAGCTTTCGTGACGTCACGAAAAATTTTAACCCGCTATTTCTCAGCAATGGTTAGTCGTAGAATGACGAGGTTTGAACCGTTATTCTTAGATTTTTTTGTACTAAAACTTTAATTTTTGGCGCACACCCCTTTTAAGCCCAAAAACTAATTAAATAAATTCACCCTGTAAAAAAATAGAAAAATCTTTAGTTCAAGAAATTAGAATATTGTGTAACCTAAAATCTCATCTAATAGGCCATTGATTATGTACTAAACAGCAGGGTAATAAGGAACTACGGAGTGTGTGGGTTTTTATTGCATAAATCGTTCAATTGGTTATTCAGAATGAAAAAACGCGAAGTGCTATTAAATTAGAGGGGGGAAACTGGAGATAGGGGGAAAAATGCAACCCTTACAGTTTTTTGAGTATATTTCGAAAGCGAATCAAAATTTGTGAATATTTGATAGGAAAAATTTTGTAGAGAATTATATTTTCTATCGAAATGGCGTAATTAAAAAATTTACAAGTCTAGTCAGTTCAAATTATATTAAAAACAATTTAACAAAAAAGTGCAAAAAATTAAATATTTTATTTTTTTTTACTTTTATGCAAATAACTTTTTTTTGAGCAACGATAGATATAGGCATTGCTGCATAGAAATGACAGGATATTAAATTTCCTACAGAATGACGTATTAAAAATTTTCTTTTGATAAAGTTTCAATGAGTTATGACCGTTTAAACTTTGTCATGTAGTTCTTCAATAATTTTGTCAAACTGGATTTCAATTTCTTCGTCGACTTCTTGAAGAACATCGTCTTCAGATACCTCTGGTACTTGAACATTGTCACAATTAACTCCTAGACATTTTTTACAGAATATAGAGCAGGTAATTCCTAATTTTCTGCAACCACAACTTCCATGACAATCTGTGGTGCATCCGCCAGCTATAATACGTCATTCTGTAGGAAATTTAATATCCTGTCTTTTCTAGGAAGCAATGCCTAAAAAAAAGTTATTTGCATAAAAGTAAAAAAAAATATTAAATTTTTTGCACTTTTTTGTTAAATTGTTTTTAATATAATTTAAACTGAATAGACTTGTAAATTTTTTAATTACATCATTTCGATAGAAAATCTAATTCTCTACAAAATTTTTCCTATAAAATAACCACAAATTTTGCCTCGTTTTCGAGATATACTCAAAAAACCGTAAGAGTTGCATTTCCCCCCTATCTCCAGTTTCCCCCCTCTAATTTAATAGCACTCCGCACTTATAACCATAGGCGCCGGAACTTCAGAATTGCTCTGGGGGCTTGGAGCCCGGATCTCAACGAATAAAAAAAAATCTTCTTTATTAAATATACACATAATATAATGTAATAGTTAATAAATTTTAAATATAATAAGGCTCCCTCCACAGTAACTTCTAAAAAAAAGGTCATCAATTCAAATTGTGGGCCCCAAGACGCGCGGGGCCATTCCTCCATCCAAAGTGACTTCTAAAAAAAATGTACCGGGCCCGTACGGAAAGACGGCTCTGGCCAGTTAGTTCCGAATGATCCAATGTTTTTGTGTACATTTGTGAATTATGTAGCTTAATTACCTCTTTGGTATTAAAAAATTTTCAACAGGAGATTTGAGGGTGAAAACAGTAGAACAGTAGTTTAAGAGTGAAAACTGTAGATCTTCTGTTACAACAGGAGATCTGGTAACACTGGCTCCAACTTGACCGCGCCGATGCTTGACCTCGCTGTAGTGGTGTGCAATCGATACTTTTGTCAGTATCTGATAGTATCGATACTTTTATCTTGAGTATCAGATACTTTGTATCAGATACTGGTATTAAATGATATTTTCGTTTTGTCGAGTAAAAGAGTAGATAGGTAGAAAGGATATCAATATTTAAAATGTGGGAATTATTATCGATGCTTTAAATATCGTATTAGGTTATTAAATAAACCTTTTTTATCGCCGCTAACGAAGACAACATCGAGGCGGCGAGCGTGATATTCATTTTTTTAAAATAAACAAATAATATTAAGTGATTTTATATAAGTACTTTGAAATCCAACAAACCTAGCCTCCGCTAATTCCGTGCGAACGCGGGCGCGAAAGTGTATCAGTATCGGATACTTACTCAGGCGCGTATCTGATACTCTCGATATTTGAAAGTATCAGATACTAAATACTAAAATATTGCACATCACTACCTCGCTGACTAGGCCGTGATGTCAGATCTGCTTTATGCGCAGATCTGACATCACGGCTGCCAACGTGTAGAAAATATAGATCGAGCGGATAATTAAAAATAGCCGTGTTATTGAAAAAAATATGTTTAAAATATTGCATTTTTGTATTGTATTTTAGACGACTTTGTCTTATTTGCTACAAAATCCGAAAAATCACTAAAACTGGGGTATTTAACGAAAGTTTTTACTAAATCACTTTGGATTGATTTCGAAATCATTAAATCTAGTGAAATTTCACCAGACCTGGCAACCTTGAGACTTTGAGACCAGGGACTTTCCAAATTCTCTACGTGCTCTAAGCAAAGTGGCAGACCAGGGTTGCTAGATCTAGCATAATTTAATTTTGAAAGCCAAAATAATTTTTTCCTAAATATGATAACCTGCTATATTAAAAAAGGAAACGAAACTGTAGATAAATTTTAAAGAAAAAAATTAAATTATCAAATCTCAAGTAACGCACGTTCGCAAACGAATTGCTATAAGTATCATTATTATGTAAACGTACTGTGAGGGTTAGGCTATGGGGGCTACGTCCCCAAAGAAATATGGCTCTGGGGGCCCAAGCCCCCAGAGCCCCCACGGAATCGGCGCCTATGCTTATAACAATCAATTAATCAATCAAAAAATGTATTTATTCCTTTTATACAACAATAAATATTATATATTATAATATAATAAATATATTATGCTGCTTCTCGTATTCCTGATTTTTTTGCACCCGCATTGAATTAAACAATAAGAATAAAGGAAAATAGAGACCATTCAAGTCCACAAAGCTAAAAGCTTGTCTGCAAACTTGAATGCCTGTCTGGTAGTGTTATTTAAATCCGTGCTTCGTTTGATATATCATAATATAGATACAAAATATACTAAATTGTAAGAAACAGAGATCAATAACAATACGCCTAGACTCAAAGGTTCCTAATCTCAACAGAGTTAAAATATCATAGTAGTTATATTCATCTCGAAAGAGAAGTGAATCTGAAGGCCACAGATCTCAAAATTGACAATTTTTTAGAAAATATGTAAGGAACTGGAGTGTATCAGTGGCGCCTCGCGGTCTTAAAAAATGGTGAAGAGCTAGGTATAGTGCGGGTACTTAAACAAACATTGACTAAAAACCTATAGTGCGGGTTCTTAAACAAACATTAACTTAAAACACGTGTAACAAAACGTCTCTTTTATCCTCATCTGTCCAACGACTGAATGGAGTTTCCAACAAATTACAAATTATGTCACTAAGTAAGTACGTACACTACTGAATTAACTGAAAAATAAAAACAAAACTTTTTAATCACACAATAAATCAAGTAAAAACGATATCTATAACCGTAAGTTTCGCGAAGCTTTAAAATAAATATCTTAAGGTTAGGCGAACCAATGCTAAAACAATGGTGCATACGACTGATCTATTTTTAAATTGCCCTTCATCATAATGCAAATTGTTACATGCTGTTTGCGTGACCAACGTCACGTAACCATAGCAACGGTGAATAGCAAGGCCATGTTGGGCGTTGGGTCTTCATTTGCTTTGAGCCAAAGGACACGTTCGGCTGGGGCGCGCCAAAATGCACGAGTGTTTATAATTATTGTCCATCGGAGTTAACCGTGGCCCTATTATGCATAGCTACATTCGGATAAAATTGAAATTAATTCGAACATAATTATTTTTTAAGGGCTAAAATGGTAGCTGTATTGGTACATTAATATTTAATGTTGTCGAAAACTTTCCTCCTGGATTTTTTTTTTGAAGAGCCCCTTTACCTACTTCACCTGGCGAGCCGCCACTGGAGTGTATTAACGATCTCTTAATAACCCAATAGATATTAGTAATCTTTTTAAAGTTAAAAAATGCACATTAATTCGTTCCATAATCATTTAAGCAAAGCTCAATTATTACACTGATTCCGTTAAGTACATCAACATATAACGCGTAAAAAAAACATCGTTACTTCTTGAGTAAAGAGTAATTTTAGAAAAAGAACAAGTTTATATACTTAATAGAATAGAATAGTTATATAGAATAGATTATTAAAAAATATTACAGACATTACAGACATTAACAGCCCTATTCACTAAAGAGATTTAAAACCGTCCTAAATTTACAGTTCTAGGTTTAAAATGACTAAAATACATGATTTCTGAATAAATTATCAATTTTGGCGTGGTGAGCGATATTTACTTTATTTTTAATCATGAAAAACAGAGGCCGAAAAACGCTGGTTAGAGTCATACATACGTCTTATGTTAAAATTTTGTATTGACACCAATATTTATATTTTTCACAAATAATAAAAAAAATGTTTTTTTTTAAAAAGAGCCAGCTAGGAATATCAAAAAAAGTAAAAAAAAAAACATTTACAAAAACCAATTTAATCATTCAACCATGCAGAGGGTGAAAGGTAAAAATTTAATTTTCGAAATTTGATAGTAGTTAGGTGAATTTTAAACGAACTTTGGCGTGACACCGAAAATTTTTCGCCTACGGCGCTTTTCGTGGAATGCTTGTAGTCCATCTCTTCAGAAAAAATATATCCTACTTACGCCCCCCCCCCCCCCCCCCCGAACATATTTTCTGGCTACGCCACTGGTAGGACTGAACAGAGTTTCCCTGTATCTTTCTTTAAAAAAATATCCATCTTGTTTATGTTTGACCGTAGAATCTAAAATAAAATTGCCATTTAAAAAGCGACTTGGATTAAAAAGAACGGAACTGTGCCGTAAAAGTGGTTTTCATTGGAACATCCTATATTGTTTATTTTTATGAAAGGTATTTTTTTATTTCAAAAATACAGGGTGTTACAAATTCAACATACCAGCATTGGAATCTCGGAAACCATAGGAGTTAGAGAAACGGTTAAATAGGGGCAAAGTTGTGCAATTCGGTGCTGATTATAATGCCGCTTTAAAAGTTTTCAAATTCCGAATACTTCCGATTTTATTCGAAAAAAACAGAAATTTTGGAAAATCATTTTAATTTTTTTCTGAGCTCATTTAAATAGCTATTTAAAAATTAATGACACTTTGTCATTGTCACTTTTTTTCCTCTACAAAATGGCGTTACTAAACTAAAGATCCGCCGTTTCGTCTCCGAGGGGCCATCAACACCTTTACTTTTTTAAATACGGACCTGGATTTTTTAAACCGATTTTTAAACCCTCCTACCCTCAAAATGTAATGGCTCTCAGATGACGAAGAATATTATGATTTTTATAATTTAATTTCTGTATAATGTATTTTTTGTATTTTGTATTTTCTTTATAATGTTTATCGTATCACTGAAGATTTAGTCATTTTTATATGATATCTTTATTAATAATTATTAACATCATAAACGTACTAAAACCTACATAACACCTTAGTTACTCATAATACATTAGTTACCATAATTTAATACGTTAGTTACGAAAGCATAATACGTTAGATACCAAATAATATTAGAACTATTTTTCATGAACATGTAAAACAATATTTTGACAGTTTTCAAATTTGATGGATACACCTTTGTCTTTAACGTCCACGATCTTAGGTATGCCCTCTGAAGACTGATTAATGACCGAGCAAGCACTCCTATCAATTTCGTGCAGTTCCCCAGTGCTTAATCCATTGCCGGAAACATCGCCGATTTGAACCCAACATTTTTCTTCTTGATGAAACGTATTTGTCGATTTTTCCTTCAGTTCTAAAGTCGCTCGTAACATGGAATATTTCGGCCATAAGGATGAAGCTGAGTATTCCTCAGAGAGTTTTGCGAAATACGCCAGCAATACAGTTTCTTCTGCACCTTGAACATGTACTTTGTTTCGCCACTCACAAAACTGCCGATATTTTTTTTCATAATGCATTTTAGATTTGTCCGGAAGCAAGTTCAACCTTATAATGTTGGCTGCAGCTAATATATCGTCAGGAATATCAAAATCTTGCATGATTTTAATGATGACTTTTTGAAATGCCAAAATGAAATGACATAAAACCTTGTTTTTATTTTCGCATCGCCGTTGTCAATGATACGATAAAGCTTTGAATACAACTCGATTATTAGCGATTTAACACCGTCTCGGACATTGCGGGTGACTCGGCTGTTGCCTTGTCACCTAGTAATGTCCTCGACTATTATAAATCGCATAATAATCTCGTTATATTAATAGCTATTTTTACTATGTACATAATGCCTGCCTTTGTCACATGGTTTTCAGTATTTTTGAATGGATAACAACAGGCAAAACCCATAAATTGACCCAAACCCGGGTGGTAGTACCTGCACTTGATGAAATTAATTTTGCAATGAAATCAATGCGAAATTATGCAAGTGGGTTAATAAATATTCTTTGTGTTATTCTGTAGTCCCTTTGCATACCTAATAAGCTGTTATTACTCTACACCTTTCTGAAATAGATTATAGTTTATTTTGTCCATGAATAGGTATGCTATAATATTTAGTAGATCTATTTGCATTTTCTTTTTCAGTGTTTTGTTATCTTGTTTTTTACGAAATAAAGAGTTAACAATATTTATACGCTTTCTTGTTTTCTTAACAATTTGGTGCTTAGCCCACGCTAACTAAGAAGTCTGAGAACATCTACGAAATCTTAAATATGGCAACGTACACTGAAACACTTTATTATTAATAAATTGGGCGAAACACAAAAATATTTAAAATGAAACATATTTATTGATAAAGAATAAAAATCAAATGAATTACAATTATCGTTAAAATGACAAAAACAGAACAACTAGCCATTGGTGAAAAGTCCGGAGCCTGTTTGGCGACTTCAAATATTTCAGTCAATTTGGGAAAACTAGTTACACAACAAGAGACTAAATTATTAAAATTGGTTTGATGTTGGACGAAAACGCGTTTGCCTTGATTTACAATACAAGTCGGTATAAACAATAGTTTAAAATTTGCTAAATATTCCTTTATATCGTCTTTAAGCCTTTTTAACAATTTAACAAGTTTAACCCACATTTTGGTAATATCAATTATTAAACCCGGCATACATATAGTTCTTTTAAGACCATCTTTTTTGAGACATTTTTTGCCGTCTTTCCAATTCTCTTTCAAAAGGTCCGCAGCTTCTTTAATAATTTTCTTTTCTTTATCAACCAGATCAGTTATTTGATTGGTCTTTGTTTTAAGACACTGTTCAACACTGCCACTTACAAATCTTTCACTGCTCTTCATGGTTAGTATAGAATCGCCGATACATTCGGAAATGTCGATTTTTAACTTAAGTGCCTTTTCTTTGACTTGCTTAATATCGTTAACAAACTTTTGGGTCACACCACTTACTTTATCTTTGAATTCTTTTAGAGCAGTTTTAGCTGTGTCTATGGGATGTTTAATCATTGACGCAACAAATTCAAATGCTTCTTTAATTGGTGCAGCAAGATGTTCCTCATTGAACTCTATACCTTCTTTAATCCACTTTTTTACTGTTGCTATTGCGTCGGCCACATCTCTTGCTTCTTTCAGACGGTGCCTCTCTAGTATTGGGGATCGCTGGCATATAATTATAAGCGGTAAATAAATAAATAATAAAATTAATATGATCTTCATTACAACGCTAGAACTACCAGTATAAGTATTCTTTAAAACTCTTATAAAATAATATTTCTTTTTGATCTTGTTAGGATGACATATGGCCTATGGTTTATAGTTAATGTCAGATAAATTTGAAAAATAACCACAGGGAAGTTTAAATTAGTGACAAATTTCTGTCTTCTTCTCTTTAGTTTTATGGCGTGAACCAGTTGGGGATCCAGGATTCTGCTGAGGGGGGCGATAAGTGACATCTAAAGAAAAAAAGAGCGTATTCCGGCTCTAAAAGCTCAAAGGTGTTTTCTAAAAAATACAGACCCTTCAATTTTCAAGGCTTAAAGTAACAAAACATCCATTTTGTAAGGCTCAGGGGGGGGGGAGGACACTGCCTTCGCCCCCCTCGGATCTTCTCATGGCGTGAACTTATCAGGACATTGAGGCTGAAAAAAAAATCATGATTTGTACACACCTGTCATAACACTGAAAGGTTAAACCACCCATAGCGGTCTTTACACACATCAGTATTTACCTGAAGACGACTGGAGATGCTTACCAGTTGAAACGTAGTGATTCTAAACAAATAAAGACAATGCGTCCAAAACTTTACTGTCGTTATAATAATTATCTAGGGACCTAGGTAAAACATTATTACTAACAAAAAATCTAATACTTTCAAATTAAATTTGACAATGACAAATCACAGGTTGACATGTTCAATTAATGCTTCTGTCCGCAGCATCACCTGCTGCATTCCAATGAATAACCAAGCGCAATACTATTCAAATAAGTTAAGATCGGGTTGTCCAAAACTGTTCAAACTCCGCATGTGCACTCACCACACGGAGACCCAAAAAGTCTTCCTACAACCCCGCTCTTAAGTCAACAGGGGAACAAATATTTGGACAGTCTTGTATGGGATTTCTTATGTTTCCAACCACGATGCACTACCCTGTATATAATACTTTGAATCAATTTTATTAATAAAATATAAAGTGTTTTTCTGGAGATATAAGTATGTTTTGTCGACTCATTGAATCTTCTTATACAAATCATTCTTTGACATGTCTTGATCACAATTTTTAATACGGCCTGTTATAGTTATTTACCTAACAAGTGCGGAAAGTGGTACTTTTTTGCACGTGACGGCAGTTGCACGAACGACGCGAAGCGGAGTTCGGGCAAGCCGTCAAGGGCGGAAAAGACACTTTCGCGATGGGGGATTCTACTCGCAAAAGGTCGGAGAGAAATGAAATTTGGTGGGATGGTAGAGATAGGTTCCCTGATAGTCCACCTGAGTTTGCGACCTCGGGGGGTTGCCGCTCGAGAGGTGAGGGGATGAAAACTCTGACTCGCGGCGCTTGGTGATAAATTGCACCCTTGGGGTAGCTGCTATTGAAGAAAAGTTCAAATAGAATTTGTAGAGAACAAAATTGTACACAACTTTGTTTCTTTACATTTTCTGGCTCTGACCAATAGTTTTTGCTCCACGGTGCGCCAAAGTTAGGGGGTAGTTTGCAATTTTTAACAAAATCATAATTTAATTTTTAAGTAAGCAGATGCCCGATTCGATACATTTGATCTTATATAATAAAATATATGATTTTTAGAAGTGCGCCTTACCACGTTAAAAAAAACGCGCTGATTAACTCTACCTCAAGGGTGGTGTGGAAACGGGTTAAAAATTATATTTTCTGGTATCATTTTTGCACAAAAGTAAAAGAGTTAGTGTAGGTCAACAATAATAAGAAAATATTGACCGTAGATCATAATAATTAAAAAAGCCCATATGTTCTGTTATATAGTATGTAAGGCGTACTTCTAAAAATCATATCTTTTATTATATAAGATCAAATGTATCGAATCGGGCATCTGCTTACTTAAAAAACCTTGCTCTTATAGTAATTTAAATTATTAAATTGTATGGTAGCCATCTTTGTTTTAATCCGCCATTAAATTATGATTTAGTTAGAAATTGCAAACTACCCCTCAAATTTGGCGCTTCGTGGAGCAAAAACTATTGGTCGGAGCCAAAAAATGTAAAGAAACAAAGTTATGCAGAATTTTGTTCTCTACATATTCTATTTGAACTTTTTTTCAATATCACCTAATCCAAAGGTGCTATTATGCACCAAGCGCCGCGAGTCAGAGTTTTCATCCCCTCACCCCTCGAGCGGCAACCCCCCGAGGTCGCAAACTCAGGTGGACTATCGGAGAACCTATCTCTACCATCCCACCAAATTTCATTTCTCTCCGATCTTTTGCGAGTAGAACAACTTATTTTGTACCAATCGCTTGGCCTAATGGTGCATGCGACTGATCTATTTTTAAATTACCCTTCATTATAAAGCAAATTGTTACATGCTGTTTAAGTGACTGACGTCACGTAACCATAGCAACGGTGAATATCGAAGCCATGTTGGGCGTTGGGTCGTCACTTGCTGTAAGCTAACGGACACGGTCGATGGGGCGCGCCAAAATGCACAATTGTTTATAATTATTGTCCATCGGAGTTAACCGTGGCCCTATTAAGCATAACTACATTCGGATTAAATTAATATTATTAATTCGAACATAATTATTTTTTAAGGGCTGAAATGGTAGCTGTATTGGCACATTAATATATAATATTGTCGTCCTGGTTCTATTGTTTTTTGGTAAATAGTCCCTTTACCTAATTCACCTGACGAGCCCCCACTGGTTTTAACAAAATTATGATAGTAGACGAAGAAACTCATTGGATCACTACCGTAAAACTTGGAGCCATCATGACAATACAAATTTTTTATGACCTTAGCCCCCCCTCCTCCTACCAAAATCCCGAATTCACTACTGATCCTTCGTCATTCTAGCATCAGTCTTTTTCTAATGAGAAATTACATTAGTCCTTGAAATTTGACCTTACACGATCAGTATTACTGTCATTCCTTTATTAAGTCAGTTACAAGATTTCTTCTCAGCCTTTTATATTCTGTTAATTATCCACATGACATACCGATTTTTGGTCCCCTTATTGTATTATTAATTTTGCTTTAAATTAAATATTATTATTCTATTATGACCAAAGTAAACACATTTAGTTTTTAAGTTAAAGGACATTTATTGATAAAAAATAAAAACTAAATTAATTATAATTATCGTTATAATAAGAAAAATAGAACTATTTTTGGCTTTTGGTGACAAGCCTGGAGTCTGTCCATCCAGGCTTCTAAACGTATTAGCCATTTGAGCAGATGATTTTATACAACAAGAAGAAAACTTAGCGAGATTGACCTCATGTGCTGTCACAATCTTTTTAAATTGTTCCCCAATACAAATCGGTAAAAACAGTGGGTTAAAATTACTAAAATATTCTTTAACATCCTTGATAATTCCTAATACGCTTTTGGTCACCTCAAAGTACGATTTAGCAATTTTTACTATTAAAGGCGGTAAACAAGTAATCCTTTTAAATATTTTTGCTTTTGCACACTTTTTTGCTTCTTCCCAAGTCTCTTTAGCCTGCTCCTTTGCTTCATTAATTATCTCCTTTCTCGCATGAGTTATCACTTTTATTTCACTGGATTTTGTCTTAATGCAATACTCATTGATGCTACTCATAATGCCCTGCGTATTCTTCAGGTCTCTCCAAGCGTCGGCGATACATAGAGAAATGTTAGCTTTTACCCGCTTTGCCGTACTTATTGCATTATTTATTAAATCAGTCACTTTCTTGGTCGCATCACTTACTTTATCTTTAAATTTTTGTATAGTTGATTTTGATTTATCTACCAGACTTTCAATCAGGGACTCACCATACTCATATGCTTTTTTAATAGGTTGGACCATATACTCTTCCACAAAGTCTTTGCCTTTAAGTAAGGCGTTCTTAATCTTTACCACTATATTGTCAAATAATTGTAGATGTTGAAGATCAGGCCTCGCTTGATCTTGTATTAAAAATTGTTTACACATAATTACTGTTGGCAGACAAAGAATAATTATTAAAAGTTTCATTAATACTTTAAAAATGCTATTAAAATTGTTTTACTTTTAATGACATGGATGACATATAAAAAAAGATTGAGATTTTAAGTCAATGTCACAACAATTAAATAGGCTGCTTTCGGGAAAATTAGTACTACGTTCGGTTTTAAAAAATTCGAACAGAGCGAGCAGATGAATATTTAATATCACATTATATTCGAGCTAAACGAGCGCGTAATATTTACCAAATCAATGTTAAGGTTTGTCGAGATGCATCTGACATTCCTTAATTAAAATTAACCTTACTTTCCTAATCAAAAACTGTCAATACACCTTCTTGTTTAAGATACAACTAAATACCAGACGAAGCTAGGTTATTTTCTATTTTTGAAAGCATTTTGAGGAGACGAAAACAATATGCGACGATTGATTTTTAATTTTTTTATGTTACATAAACTCTCACAAAACTATTTTGCTCAGTTTGGTTCGTTAGATCGATATATTGCCAACACGTATGCAATCAACCTTTCGTCAATTTGAATTTCCGTGGATGCCTTGACGCGCGCGATGTGCGTAGAACTGGATCCACAAAAGAGACCCGGACAAAGAGGAATGATAATGTCGGATATGGATTGGTATCCTTAAGGATGGATTACTCATCTAATACTTTGCTGTGAAGTTAAGACTCTTAATGAATGATAAGTTTGATAAAAATAGATGTAGTGGAAAGATAGTGCATAGAACAAGGACAAGAACGTTTCTAGTTTCGTAGGAGGAGTCAGTAGACAAATGTTTATAGAAATAACTGTTTGTAATTGGTTGTGTGTTGATATAACTTTTATAATTAATTCATGCATTCTTGCAACAAATTCCCCAGTCAATGGAGAATTGCTAATGTTCTGCCAGTTCCTAAAAATAATAATCCGAGTGAGTTATCCCACTTTAGACCTATAAGTCTGTTGCCCGTTTTTTCAAAAATTCTAGAAAAAGTTATGCATGAGCAACTGAGTAATTATTGTTTGCAACAGAAAATTATTCCCGTTACGCAGTCCGGTTTTCGCAAGCAGCACAGTACAACAACCGCACTCTTAAAAGTCACAGATGGCATAATGCGCGCTACTGATGATGGAAAGTCTACTTGTTTACTGCAACTTGATTACAGCAAGGCATTCGATATACCCTAGATCATGATCTTTTGTGCTTGAAAATAAAATATTTTGGGTTGGGTGATGGGGCTATCAAATTCTTGAGAGACTACCTTATGGACCAAAGCCAGAGAGTATATTTAAACAACGTTACTTCTGATACCTTAAGCTTAAAACGTGGTGTGCCTCAGGGAAGCATCCTGGGCCCCCTGTTGTTCTCAATATATACGACGGATTTTGGAAATTACTTATAGTATTCTAATTCTCATCAGTATGCTGATGAATTTCAGTTATGCAAGAGTTTTAACTTAGAAGATATCAATACAGCCGAAATCTATATTAATCAGGATCTTGATAGGATATACAACCTGTCTGTCGCTCACAACCTTATTTTAAATCAAACTAAAACTCAACTAATAATATTCGGTAAAAACTCTAATCAACTTTCTGAACGCGTCAACATAAGACTTAAGAATGTTAGAATAGGTATTTCTGAATCTTGTAAAAATGTGGGTGTTTTTTTTTTATTCTAAGCTTAGATTTAATAGACACGTTTCGTACTTACTTCAAAAAAGCTATGGAAAATTAAGAACTTTATATTTGTTTAAAGACTTCCTTTCTTTACAAGTTAAATTGAGGTTGTGCGACTCAATTATCTTGTCATTATTATCATATTGTGATATACTATACTGGCCGGCATTACTTCAGGAAGATAGAGAATGGTTGCTTGAGATACTCCTATGGGCTAAGGAAGTTTGATCATATTTCTCAGAGCTTTATTGATTCTGGCTGGTTAAAACGAGATCAAAGATTTCATTTGCATTTATGTCTTTACTTTTTAAAATAATTATATTTCAGCAACCCAGGAATCTCTTTGATAGACTTAAGAGAGGTTCTGATGTACATGGTAGACTTAAGCAAGACGCGTAGTGAAGCGACAAACAACATAAAGTATAGCAGGCTACGTTTTGATGACCAGGCCCGCACTTAGATTTTTTACTTCTGTATCTCGCCTATTTTAAAGCTTTTTGAAAAAAGGTATTTGAAAATGTTGTTTATTTTAATGCCTTTTTAACACAGCTAAAAAAAAGTATTAACTTAGGAATCACCCTGTATAGAGGCCTACGCGGTCTACAAGTTGAAGACCATTTTAATGTCTAAAGTGGATTTATTTTCAACTGGCACCGGGAGTAAACAATAACCTTACCACAGAACGCTCGAAGCGGTTGGTACAGGACTGCATTCAACTGAACTGAGAAAGTTTATAAATACAAAGATATGGCCAATTTAAAGAATGTGTAAGAAGTTAGCAGTGGCTTTGACTTCGCGGATTCCTCTGGCGTGTATCGATAATGAAAGTAATGACTAAAGCTAAATTATTTGTACTCGAACCATAGGAACACTTTACTGTGCTTGTTTTAAAATCGTAATAGTTATTTACGATATAAGTGTTGTAAAGATTCATATTACAACACGAGATGTTAAAGTTGTCAAACGAGGCGTCAGCCGAGTTTAATGAAACATCGAGTGTAGTAATATGAATTTACAACAATAATTGTACAAAATTTTATCTACTTTCATCTATGAATAAAAATATTTGGCAAAAGGCATTTTTAAAAATATAAATGCATCTGTAAAAATGCACCTGCTATTAAGTTTACTAATCAAGTTTTTTATGTTACCTTTCGCATTATATTTACTTAATAAGGTTGTTATGATAATCGGCATTTTTGGGGCTTTTCGGCGCGAAGAACTAGCTAAGTTAATGTTGGATCATATTGAACACAATAATTTGTATATAAAAATTGTGATTCCATTCTCGAAAACCAAAATTATGCGAGGATTTGTTATAACAGAAGGAAATGTGACAGGTGTCAACTGTTTAAGTATTTTTCGAAAGTATGCTAAACTTCGTCCTCTTAATGCAACTTACAGGCGGTTTTTTGTATTCTATGGAAAAGGAAAATGCACCTCCCAGCCTGTCGGAATTAATAATTTTGGAAGTATACCAAATAAGATTGCAACAATGGATTGAATAATCCCGAAGGATACAATGGACATTGTTTTAGGAGGTCCTCAGCCACCATTCTAGTTGATGGTGGTGCAGATATGCAGATGTTAAAGCGTCAGGGGGGCTGGAAATCCTCTTCTACGGCAGAAGGCTACGTTGAGAATTCTTTAGAAAATAAGAAAAAATAGCAAAGAAGATCATGGGGTCAGACACGGATTTAATGATTGGAAATTCGAACGTAAAGGGCTCCATCACATCCACTTCGGGTATACAAATTTCTAACTGTAAAAAGTGTATTTATTAATGTTTATAATAAGTGGTATATTTTAATTAATAATTGGTAATTAATTTTATAATTATTAATAATAAATCATTCTTCTAAAAAGTGTGGTTTTATTTAACAGCAAAATTTTAATAAAACCGTTTTTTCCCTATTACAGCACTAGTGCTGTAAAGGTTACAAAACGATTTACCGAACTGTAAAATTCATATTACTAAATGAAAGTAGATAAAAGCTTATTTTTAATTTCCGGTGAAACTTAAAACACTTTCTACCTTTTCATACTTGTGCCCTTAACAACTTAGTGCAAGTGCTGCTACCTTTCTGGTTGAGACTCATTCATTTAATACGACTATGTCGTTCATTCTTTTTTAACTTTCTTGTCTAGTCAGAGTTTTTTTAATTTTGATTTTTTTTTTAGATTTCGTGTAGTTGTATTGTTTTAATTTGTGATCTAGGTTCGATCTATTATTTTATTGCAGTTGTTTAGTATGTTTGTGTATTTTTAGATGTGGTAGAACTACGTAAAAATAAACTGTAGTATTACATACCATATAATCTAATATTACAAAGTTTAAAGTAAACATTTTTTTTTACGTACAGTTTACTATACAGTATCTAAATCCATTCTTACGCACAATTTTGCGTAAAGAATAAAACCGCACAACTGTGCGTTATGATGCCCAGCATAACAATCAAGTTAGCCTTGAACCACTCAAATCGTGACAGTTATTTATCTTGCGTTTTGAATATTTGATAGTTTGATATAGATAGAAATTTAAACTTCAAATCGATATTTTATAATTTATAAACCGATCTATACCTTATTAGTAAGAGTCGTTAATAAAATATAGTACGTATTGCGTGTTGTAAAGCAATTACGCACTCATGTAATTAGCGCACTTGCCGCTACGCGGCTCGTTTTCCTATTTTTTCGTCCGTGCCTAATATGCTTTTTACCACACTTAATACATAATATACTATTAACAGTGTGTATTTACAATTTAAATTGACTGATAGAAGAGTTTTTGACTTGCATTGTCTTTATTTTTTTTTTTTATGATAAAACACCTGCACTGTAGGAAAAATCCTTTAAGGCGCTCTGGGAGCGGTGCGAGTGCGAAAAAAGCGATTATCGTTGGTCTTGAAACGTTGAAGATTGTATTCATTGGGAAACACGACCTCAGGAAGATCATTCCACAAAGATGACGTTCTCCAGATGAAAGAATTCTTGAACAATGAAGTTCGAGGAGTACTAAGCTGAACCACATATGGATGAGCGGCAGTGGTTCGCCGTGTATTTCTGATTTGCATTGCTCTAGGTGGAATCAAGTGGGCAATGTCAGTCGAACACCTGCCATGGAAATATCTGTAAAAGAGAGCCAAATCACCAACCTGTCCTCGATGCTCCAGGCTATCGAGGGTCTTGGTCAGCTCGGGGTCGCCGATCAGACGAACGGCTCTCCTTTGAATGGAATCCAGTAGCCGAAGGGTGTGCTTGGGTGCAGAGCTTCAGATGTGAGAGCAATATTCTAATGATGGTCGAATCTGGGCTTTGTAGAGTGTCAAAAGTTGATGAGGTGTGTACAACCTTTTGGTGCGGAAAAGAACACCAAGTTTCTGTGCAGCTGCCTTGGCAATTGCGGCAACGTGATCATGCCAAGACATATTACCTCCCAGATTGACCCCCAGCAAATTAATAGACGGTGCCAGGGGAATTGCGTGTCCTGCCATGACTATATCCGGTTCTGCAATGTTAACCTTTTTGGAGAAGACTGCTGCCTGGGTTTTCTTAGCATTAAATTCGACTTGGTTACTGTCACCCCAAGCCAAAATTTCTTCCAGGTCATTGTTGAGGCGCAATACTTAATCGTTAATGTTTTATATCATTGAATTACTCAACACTTTATGTTCTCAATTCTATTAAAAATGTGCGAATTTCAAAGAAAATCCCTTCATAATTGTGCCATTAAGTTCCCACGTATAATAAAATATTATAAGATTACTTAACAAAATTATTTAGATAGGATTTCACTGCCTAATTGCACGTTTCCATTGTCTAAGCCATTTTAATACAATAAATTTTAATAATAATAATTGTTAAAAATCTAAGCAAAGATCGTGGTTAAATTCTTTAATAAATCAAGTAAACAATGGATGTATGCATGTTTATGTAAAATAAACAAGACGTTTCAAAAAGGTTAAAACAGTGTATACGATGCAATTGGCTGTAAGTAGAGAGATTCAGCGGAGGGTTGCGGTCTTTTATTTATTTATTCATTTATTTATTTATTTATTTACATTACCTCCCCTACAGGTTAAATAACCCAATTACAAGGCAGGACCATGAAAAAGTTTACACAAAAATAGTATATTACATAACAAGTGATGAAAGTGATACTTTTCAAACGAAGAGATATTTAGCACGAGGCGTTAGCCGAGTGCGGAAATTCTCCGAGTTTTAGAATAATCACTTTCACACGAGTAATGTACACTATTTTTCCTACGACCACAAAGAATTATTAAAAAAACCTTTGATTTGTGAAAAAAATATTTCAACTCTAGAGCTGAAAAAAAATATTTCAACTCTAGAGTGGAAATACAAGGCACACTATTTAATTTAAACATATGATGCCAATTTAATAGATCGAAAGGTCACAGGTTTAAATTCCATCAGGAGCACTTGACTTTTTTTTATGAAAACATTAAATAATTTATAAAATTATTTTGAATTGAAATCTTCCTTCTTGAATGATTTTTTTTTATTTAATCAAGGAAAGATGCATTAAAAATAAATTAAAAAAATTCACCCAACAAGGAAGATTTCAATTCAAAATAATTCTATAAATTATGTTTTCATAAAAAAAAGTCAAGTGTTCCTGATGGAATTTGAACCTGTGATCTTTCGATTCGTAGGTCATGGCTCTAGTCTGTAGGCTATGGCGACCCATAAACATTTTCTGCTTAAGTTTAATATATGACATTTTCTTCAGCGGGGCTTGTTTTGACTGGTAATAAATTTTCAGTATATTCTTAACTTTTTTATAATTTCAGATGGCGTATTTTCACACTCTAATTCTGAATCACTCGACAAATACGTGATAAATAAACTAAACTGCTTTCTAAAATTTGTTCTTTTTAATAAATAGGTGTAGTCTGTCAAATTGGCATCATATGCCTAAATTAAATAGTGTGCCTTGTATTTCCACTCTAGAGTTGAAATATTTTCTTTCAACACGCGTGTGATATTCGGCGCTTTCGAGCCAAGTTAACCGTGCTTTTTTTCTCATTTTTATAGGTGGTCGTAGGAAAATAAATATACTAAAAGTGAAGCTAAAAATACTAACAAAAGGAAGCTAGTGTATACGTAAACCTAAACTAATTATTAGAAATTAAATTTGAATATAAGAAAAGTAACATTAAAAAAAAGAAAAAGAGAGACTGAACACAGAAAATCATGTCACTGGACAAAAAATAATACCAGCCGCACAATCTCAGTTTAAAGTATTAATGCCGCACTAACCTCTTAACTGCACTGACAGAAGAACTGAAAAAATCTAAATCAAACCGCTTATTGTATCTCTCACACATTTGAAAGACAGGAGAAAACTTTAAAATATTTGTCTTTGGATTAGGCAGGTAGAAAGTCATATTTTGTCGTGAATTCAATCGTGGCACATTAAAATTAAGCTTACCCAATATATTAATACAGTCGAGTTGATTGTTTAGTAATTTATACAGAGCGATTAATAGGTGGTAATCACGGCGATCCCTGAGTGATTCATATTTAAATCTCCACACACCCTAAAGCTAAGGTACTTTAAGAATTTTTGCTGCACCCTTTCAAGATTATCAATGTGAACATTATACTCAGGTGTCCAGATCACTGCTGCATATTCTAGTTTCGATCTTATATAGGCATTGTATAAGCTTGTTAAGACATCAACATCTTAAAAAATAGTGAAGAGCTAGGTATAGTGCGGGTACATAAACAAACATTGACTGAAAACCCGCGTAACAAAACGTCTCTCTTATCCTCACCTGTCCAACTGAATGGAGTTTCCAACAAATTACAAACTATGTCATTAATTGGGTTCATTTTTAAAACACACAACTAAGTAGGTACGTACACTACTGAACTAACTTAAAAATAAAAAAAAACTTTTTAATCACACAGTAAATCACGTAAAAACGATATCTATAACCGTAAGTTTCGCGAAGCCTCAAAATAAATACCTTAATGTTAGGCGAACGAATGCTAAAACAATGGTGCATACGACGGAGCTATTTTTAAATTGCCCTTCATCATAATGTAAATTGCTACATGCTGTTTGCGTAACTGACGTCAGGTAACCATAGCAACGGTGAATATCAAAGCCATGTTGGGCGTTGTGTCTTCACTTACTTTGAGCTAACGGACATCGTTAGCGCTGGGGCGCGCCAAAATGCACGAGTGTTTATAATTATTGTCCATCGGAGTTAACCATGGCCTTATTATGCATAGCTACATTCGGATTAATTTAATATTATTAATTTGAACTTAATTATTTTTTAAGGGCTAAAATGGTATTGGTACATTAATATTTAATATTGTCGAAAAACTTTTCTCCTGGTTTTCTTTTTTTGGTGAAGAGCCCATTCTTCTACTTCACCTGACGAGCCGCCACTGAAGAGATTTTGGAACTCTTGTTGAAGTTATCGTTATGGTTCTGATTGTATACATCATAATAGTAGCTTGTACAACAAAAGTTGACATAATGTCTATATCTCACAAGGAAGCCTACGGCGTCGTGCTCAAATTTCCGAGTGCGATATGGACAATCTACTTGAGTTGAACAGTATATCTACGACCAAACTTACGAACCTTATTTTTTTTTTAATTTAAAAAGTTTGCAGGCTACTGGGGTTGAAATCACGACCACTGGATCCAAAGTTTGCCGCTTTGACGTTTCGGTCATATGATTAGGTTTGAATGGTAAAACCAACTCAATAATAATGCTACTTGAGATTAATTGTCTATGCACATTCAGCAGCTGCATTATTGAAACAACTATTATATATATATGTTTTACAATGAACAAAATAATAACACATTGTACTTACCATTATACATATAAATTTTATAATCTAATATCTTGAAAAAGAAGGCGGACACTTAGTAAACAAAATAAACTGTGATTGGTCAGTACTTTATAAGGACTCCGCAGAGGAATCTAATTTTTATAACAATGTTGTCAAATCATTTAGTTGGGTTTAAGTGTTTATAAAAAGTGGGTAATGCAAAAATATACTAACATTTTTGACCGTCTGGGAAAAATTCTGTTGGTTGGCAAAATGTGGCTATTATCTACGTTGAAGTAGAAAAGGGAAATTTTTCTTTAAAGGTAATGTTCACCTGTTTCCATATATCTGTATTTGTGCAAAAAATCTGGTAAAATACATTTCATAATCATTTTTAGTATGAATGAATTTTTGAAATGGCGCGGGGGCGACATTTTTTTTTGAAATAACTTTTGATAACAGCAGCAGTCTTACGGTTTCCTTGCTGGTTGCCCCTCCCTAAAATTCACACTATTGCACCCATTTTAGTAAGAATTATCCCTGATAGCGGTATGGGAGGGAGGAAGAAAACCCCAAACTTGAAAAAAAAAAATGTTGAATATTTTTTCGGAGAAATTCCGTGACAGCGGACGGCAAAAGGTCATTTTTTTTGTGTCTGCACATCAGAAATCTGATCAAACAAAACAACTTAATTTTACTTGTTGTTCTTTACCTTCTTTAGGAACCTTGTAAACCGCATTTACATAACCTCTAATTATTTTTCAATTATGAAGAAATTTGTTGGATGGTGTGTTTTTATCGCGTTCGGTAACTGTGCCTTTTTTTCTCGTTCAACCGCGAAGGTTTAATGTTAAAAATAAATTGATAGTTGTTGATAATAACGGTATTTTAATAATAAAAGTATTTTTATAAAGGTATACAGGGTGTCGACGCTCATCATGGGTATCTCAGAAACTATAAGAGATACAGCATCGGTTAAATAGTGGCAAAGTTGCGGAATTTAGAAAAAATTAACGTGTATTTTTACTTTTTGAAATATTATAAAGAACTAAAATTTTAGTTTATGTTTTTTAATCTATCTGACTTATTTTAATCGCTACAGAATAGCTATTTTCCTAACAAGTGCAGAAAATCGATTTTTCCGCACGCAAATGCCGTTGACAGCTCGACGCGTAGCGGAGTGGTGTCAAGCATTTAAGTGCGGAAAAATAGGTTTCTGCACGTGTTAGGAACAATAGTTTTTCTACTAGCGTGAGGAAACAAATTGAAAATAATTTAAAAAACGGAGTTTTTTTAAAATTTTTTATTACAATGAACAAAATTTTACAATATTAATTTACTTATTTATATTGTAATTAATTGTAAACATAATCCACATTTTTTTTCAGCTTGAGCATAGTTTTCAACATTGAGTATCTTGACCAGAGTGTGGACGGCTGGTACGATTTCGATAATTCGTAAAAGTAGGCCAAAAAAACTTCTTCTCTTTCAAAATTCACATTTTTCTTCTCCTTACTCCATTTGCAAAAAAGGGTGTATTCTTTTTCATACCGTTTTCTTGATTTTTCTGGCAATAAATCTTCTTTGAGATTTTCAGCCGCCAAAAGAATCTCCTCCGGTACTTCTTCTATAAAATTTTCGTTCATCTCTTCATCGGAAATCATTTTGCGTGTCGAAAAATTCAGCAAAACTCCAGTAGAAAAACTGATAAACTAGTTTAAATTTATAATATTCTGCTGACAGTGACATACAAATCAACAACTGGTTATATACAACATAGCAACTAAGATATTTCAAAGGTAATATGATGAACAGTGACTTCAAATCGTACAGCATTTAATTTAATTAAATTTAATTTCAAAATATAACAGTGCGGAAAAATCTTTGCCGCACTAAAACATGTGCGGAAAATGCGTTTTTCCGCACGCTAGTAGAAAAAAATAAATACAACATTACTGGTAATGTTCAATTGAGATTTTCAGATTGTTGTTTTTTTTTATCGAAATATGTTAAAAAGTCGATATTTTTTTAAAAATTATTGATGTGACAAAGTCCGTTTCTATTTAATGTATTGTGATATTACTAATTTTAGTTTTATTACGACCCGATTACTATTCTCCTGATGACTATATTACAGTAGAACCCCCAGTGGCTTATTAAGGCGGGGGGAGGGGGGCTGCTGGGATGCAGCCTCCCGGGTCTAACAGTCTAATTGCAACCTAATTTTTCGTCTCACGCTTGGACTCTTAATTTAAATCTTTGCATAATGTATTCTTGGCTTAGATTATGAAGGTCTTGTGGGAAACGTTTACTTTTTAAACTTTTTCTTCTAAAAGTCCTGTTTTATATAGAGATTAAGGTTTCAGACGCATATTGTTTTAGTTATTGATTTATTATGCAATTTTAAAGGAAAACTAGTAAAAAGAATATTATTTTCTATTTTTTTTTCTATTATATACTTCTCTGTTCCATTTTCCATTTTTTTAGAGCTATTTTAAATCAACAAAAATATAACCCAATGTAACAAAATCTTTTTTTCGGCAACCGTCCGGGTAGTACCCACTTCCCGAACGCTTTTTCTTTGAGAAAGTAGCATTTCTCCGGCCTAGTTCGGAAAGTACGTACTTTCCGAACTAGGCCGGGAAGAATCACATCGTTGTTGTCATTTTGAATATGAAAATCTTGCTGATAATGGTGGAAACATCACAAATTTTAGGAAACACGGTGGCTGGAAGTCTACCAATGTCGCTGAAAGTACGTACTTCCCGGACTAGGCCGGGAAGAATCACATCGTTGTTGTCATTTTGAATATGAAAATCTTGCTGATAATGGTGGAAACATCACAAATTTTAGGAGACACGGTGGCTGGAAGTCTACCAATGTCGCTGAAAGATATATAGACAATTCACTAACAAACAAAATTAAAATTGCCAAGAGCATTCAAAAATTATCAGATAAAAACAATCAATATGAAACGGAAACTTTACCTTCTTGTTCTGACTACAAAAGGCATTTAAATATACCAAGGATTTCAAACAAATTAAATCCTTTCAATATTAGCAATTGCTAGAATTTTAATATAAATATTAATATAAATAGAATTAGAATGTCTCTGTTAGTACCTATCTTCTGTTCGAATTTCAATATTTAATACAAATAAGAATTAAAATGTTCGAAATTTTGTTCTACAAAGAAATATAATAAAGAAATGTGTCTCATTGATTTTTTATTCTACACGGTTGCCGAAAAAACAGTGTACAAAAGACGTCCAAAAACAGTTTTTTTGAACTCGCAGATTTCCTTCCTAGAATTTTGTCGACTCGTCCAAAGAAACAGTATTTTCCGGACTTGTAACGTAAATTTCTATTACAACAAAAACAAAAAACAATTAGGTATTTATTTTTCAAGAGAAAAATTTTAATTGATACATTTTTTATGGAAGAAGTGTGATAATTTATATTAAAAAAATAGTGCGGGAAAAAACGAGAATGCTTGATTAGGAATATACATAACGGCACTTAGGAAGGAGTTTTTCAAAACCTAAACATTTGCACCAAAAACTGCTCTTAGATCTACGCTCCTAAAATACACGATTTCTGAAAAAATCATCAATTTGGCATGGTGAGCGATATTTACTTTATTTTTAATCATGGAAAACCGAGCCCGAAAAACGTTGGTTAGAGTCATACATATGTCTTATGTTAAAATTTTGGATTGAAGAGCCAGCTATGAATATCAAAAAAAGTAAAAAAAACATTTACAAAAACAAATTTAATCCAACCGTGCAGACGGGGAGAGGTGATAATTTAATTTTTGAAATTTGATAGCAGTTAGGTGAATTTTAAACGAACTTTTGATGTGGCCCTGAAAATTTTTCGCTTTTCCGCCCTCCCCCCACTAGGTACAATATCCTGAAATACATGTAGTCCTCCACTATCCCTTTCTCCAGAAAAAAATTGTCCTACTTACGCCCATTGAGCCCCCCCGAGCATATTTCTGGCTACGCCACTGAGAACCCCGATTATCCGTGCGCGGATTATCAGGGCTGCGGATTATATATGCCATTATTTTCCATTGATTAATTATTGAAGTTGCATTTTTGAAGTTTTTTAGCATGCAAGTTAACCCATCTATGTAGTTTTATTTTTCTTGTTCAGTGTAAAAGTTTACTTATGTATTATTCTGTTTTTTATTGTTATCAATTTAAAAGTTACTTTAAACTTGAAATTTATTTTTTTATTTTTATGTAGTATGTATACAAGAAATAAATATTCGGATTATATTACCCGTGATTTTTAATTTTCCGTGCCTGGTCCGTTCCCGTGAAGCACGTCTAGTTGGGGTTCTACTGTAATTTATTTTTCCAATAGTCTATACAGTTTGATTTACAGTATCGAAACTTTACGACATCGAACGTCTCTAAGAAGCTGATATATAAAATCAATATAAATAATAAATCCCACAAAGTCCCGTTTTCAAAAATTCTTTTATATATAAGCATAACGGTTGCATGTTTCGCTCACAAATGAGCATCATCGGACCTACAAACGTTGTTGTGTTTGCAAAATGTGCATATAAAAAAACATAAAAGTATCTTACCTAATTACACAAACAAAGAAACATTTAAAAATTAAAAATATATAAACACCTCACCCAACTGTAAATAAAACATAAATAAATTATACTGAGTGGGGAGTAACAACCTTCCATAGATTGGTCAAAAGTAGCCCACGAAGTAAGTGCCCAACCTTGTCTGTTAGTGCCAAGGAAAATAAAACTAAAGAGATAAATGTCAAATGTCACCGGAAAAGGCGGGAGAACAAGAGGTTATGGATATAAAAGCGAATCATTTGTTTGTGTTATTGAAAATACAATAGGGCTCAAAATTAAAAACTTCGTTAACACAGGTAAGGACTGGACTCTTCTTAGCTTTGGTTATCTCTAATTTTTCAAGTAAATCCAACTTTTTGCTCTTCTGACATTCGTGAAGTATGTTTACAATTTCAGGTGCCGAGAATTGATGTTTTGATTCTAACAGATGGTTTGCAAACGCTGATTTCGTGTTAGTTTTATCAGTATTCCGGTATTTATCAACAAAACTAAGATGTTCTTGGATTCTGGTCGATATTTTTCGTCCTGATTGTCCTACATACACTGCAGGGCACTCTCCACAGTGCAAAGAATACAGAGAGTGCCCTGCAGTGTATGTGGTATTATTTATACTTAAATCAGGTCTCTTGGAGAAAATGGACAGCTTTTTCGAATATAAAATCAAGTTACTTGCTTTCAAAGATTGTTTTTATTATTAACCATGGTCAATAATGAGTGTCAAGGAAGAAAAAATTGATTTCTAAGGTTAATACTCGGTCAATAATGGTCGTTTTATAGGTTAGTAGTGGAAAAACAAAATTAAACGACCTACCTAAAACAAAAAACAAAATTAGTTCCTTTGACTTTAAGAATCTCGGAAATTACAGAGATACTTTATTTTTTGCTAAGAATTATATTTTATTTCCTTTTATTTTTTTTTACAAAATTACATGTAGAACAAAATTGGATTCTTCGTCATCTTCTTATTTAGGTCATTATTAATCCTAGATACGACATATCACTCAAAAATTGCTATTCCATCGCACACTAACTGTTTTTTTTAAATTTATTTACCAAAATTGGTTCTTCTGACATCAATAAACCTAACAATGACTCAATATTCGTAACAAAAATGTTATTTTAGCCTCCATCCTTCTCAAATTAGTAACCTTCTCCTCTTTTAAAGTCAGTTTAAAAGCATGGTATATTTTACATATCATTACGGTATAACCTCAAAATTATGGTAACAACTCTACAGGGTGGAATTTTTATCTGGAATAAAATCAGTATTAGAGAGTCTCTTAATTTGCGGAGAAAATATGGGTGCCCTTATTTTTAGTTTGGTACACTTTTTTCGTCCCGTCATGAATTTTACCCCTCTTTTGGGGGTAGAAACCACCCTCAACTTTTTTTCTCAAATGTAAAGGTATGTATTGCGATAGCTCGTTGGAAAGGGCATAAAAAAAAAGAAATACGACCCACCATTTACTTTTGCACTTTGGTAATGTGGAAAGCCAGAAAAAAATAAAAACTGGCCATTTTAGCAATTTCCAACAATTTTTACAATAAAAAAAACTGTGTCTAGATTACCGAAATGCAAAAGTAAATAGTGGATCGTATTCCTTTTTTTATGCCCTTTTCAACGAGCTATCGCAATACATTACTTTACATTTGGGCAAGGGCCTGTCGACATATTAAGCACCGGTTCCCGCAGATCACCGAAGTTAAGCTGTTTCGAGCGCGGTTAGTATGGGTAACCGCTTGGGAACGCTGCGTGCTCTTGCCTTAGGGAAGAGTGTAAAATGAATCGACACCTAGCCATCCTATTCACGCCGGACAGGCCGGATGAGATCGGATATCTCGTAGGATGAAAGTGCCGTTTCACACTCCCCAGTCGGTAGACCACGTCTGTGGTCGATGACCGGTTCAAGATGGCCTCCGTAGACGGCGAATCGTGAAAAAAATACTTTACAATTCAGAAAAAAAAGTCGAGGGCCGCTTGTATCCCCAAAAGAGGGGTAAATTTCACGACGGAACGAAAAAAGTGTACCAAACTAAAAATAAAGGCACCCGTATTTTCGTATTTTCTCCGCAAATAAAGAGGCTTTCTAATACTGAATTTATTCCAGTTAAAAATTCCACCCTGTATAATGCAGGCACGGTTGGAAATATTGGGTGGTTATAATAAATTGAAATTTAATAAGCAATAAAGTAAACTTTAATAAGCATCAATAAAAGTAAAGACGAAGATTTTCCTTTTCATTTCGCCAGATCCATCTCCAAAATCCATCAATAAAAGTGTTTAATTATCGCGCAGACTTTTTCGAATATACTTATTTAATACAAATTAAATTAAAATAATATAAATTATTGTAATAAGGTATTTCGTTCCAGTAAACTAATTATTATTTGGCAATTTACATGGTTACCAAGTCAAGGTCTCGTTAGATACGCCCACCAAAACAATGTATCTATATTTATTTACAAACTCTAATTAGATTAATTTATTCTGTACCTCTATAAATAAAATTTGAATAAAAAATTATCATTAATTTTGTCGTCGCTGCCAATGAATTATGGATATTAAGGATTGGCTTTGAACTCGTTAAAAAAATCATCGATTCTTTGAAATTTAATTGTATAGACCGCAATATGATTTCCATATTTTATATTAATTTTTATGCATTCAAAAATATTTTTTTTTTATGATAAAACACCTGCACTGTAGGAAAAATCCTTTAAGGCGCTCTGGGAGCGGTGCGTGTGCGAAGAAAGCGATTAACGTTGGTCTTGAAACGTTAAAGATTGTATTCATTGGGAAACACGACCTCAGGAAGATCATTCCACAAAGATGACGTTCTCCAGATGAAAGAATTCTTGAACAATGAAGTTCGAGGAGTACTAAGCTGAACAACATATGGATGAGCGGCAGTGGTTCGCCGTGTATTTCTGTTTTGCATTGCTCTAGGTGGAATCAAGCCCTCCCCTAAATACGCCAATGAAAGAGATTTTTACAGTGCACAACATGAAGGTTAACAACCCGATGAATACTAAGCGCTAAAAACTACGTAAATTCCATGCACTATACTGATTTATGCAGCGGCCAAGCTTTTGTGACCACACGCGCTGAAATATGACATCTTTGAAGAGGCACATCTCCGTTATTATTTGCGATAGAAGGGTGCGGTTTGGACTATTATATTTAGTTTTTTTTTCTTTATTTTTAAAATAAAGTTGTTTTTTTGGCGCACACCCCCTTTAAGTAAGTAACAAATATTTTCACAGGAAATTACCTGTAAAAACGCACGTCAAAATTCATTTTGGTTTACTTAATACACATGATTTTGTTAAATCTTAGTGGACATTAAAAATATTAATTTAAATTTTTCATGCATGTTTATTTTTCTAATAATAAGTATATTTGCACCGACATCACATAAAAATTTAAATTTTTTTAATAAAATACTTGATTAAAAATGTTAAAGGTCATTGTCAAAAATATTTAAGTTTTAATATCAAGGATGACTTATGCCAAGAAGAATCTGATGGGCATGAAGAATTCATTATTATTTTATTAAACAATATTTTCTGACAATATGCCTGGCAAATTCGATTAGATCATTGGAAATAATTTAGCGAATTTAAGGCTGGTATGCTACCAGGCCTTGATTAATCAAAAAAAGAACATAAAATATGAATTTATATTTCAAATCATTTCATTATTAATTTAGCCTTGTTACAGCATCTCATACACGGGGTATCAAAAGAGTCGGAAAGATTGAAAATAGATATTTAAAAAACTATTGAATATTATTTTTTGAAAATTGACACATCAATTTAGCTGAAAACGATAGATCTAAGAAGGATAAAACCGTTTCTGTTACTGTGCAGGTTTAGTCAGAAAACATATTAACTTTTTATTTTATTTTAAATACAAATTCAACGATATAAAGTTTGATGGATTTATCTGTTAATATAATGAAGAAAAACACATTTTAAGTAAATCAACAAGAACACAATGTAAATAGGAACACCGAAAATAGTAATGTGTACAAGAATGGATATGATGTCTATATCTCACAATCCATTCGATGTGTATAATATAAATTTTCTACGATTCTACTTCCGAACTTTATTCTGAAATTAAAAAAATATATTAAAATCAGACATTAAACTTGTCTTTCAGTTGGCTATAAACTTGTGAGAAAGATAATAAAAACAATTGAATAAAAATTCATTTGGTTGGAAAATCCACGAACCAAATGACACTGAAGCATATTTGTCGATTTGAGTCATTTCTTGTATTTATACAAAATTATTTTAAATATATCTATCTTTCTCACATTCGACCTTTTGCAGAATTACAGACAAAAAGCGACATATTTATATATAAAAATGAACAATTAATTTTTTGTTAATCATAGCCAGTTTCATTAATTGTTTTGGTGAAATGTATTCTTGGTTCCCTGCATGCCACGTCAAAAAATCAGCAAAAAAGCTGTAGAATTCGATTTAAATAGTTAAAAACTGCTTTGTGCATTAATATGACCTGATAGCGTTCGCTATGATAACACTTTTTAAAATAATCGCTAATTTCCATACTAACAACACTTTAAGGGGATAAAGTACATCCAAAAATAGGACTAAAATCCTCTATTAATATACCTTCAAAAACGCTTCGTTATGGGGCTAGAGCCCCCCGAATGGAAGCTATGATAAGCGGTTTTTTCACAATATCTCAGAAACTGATTGAAGTATCAAAACAAAATTTGATACATGTTTTACCCATGACAAGACGCAATAAACGGTTTGTTTAGCTTAGGTGTATTTCTTCCAGTGGCGTCCTACTGGGTAGGTAGTGAGGAGAATATTGCCCTAACTTTTTTATTTGTAGGATTTTTTAACGCCAGGTGCAATTTTTAAAACCACTAAAGTCTTTTATTGAAAAAAGATAGTCTTGCTTCATTTCGGTAGGATTCACCATTTTTCAGTAAAATCGATTTAAAAATTTTCGGTTTTTTACAAGCCGTTGAAAAGGTGTTTTTTCATATCTCAGCAAACACTTGATATTAAAACATGAAATTTATTGGAAGTTCTACTAGCGACAAGGCATATTTATTAAAGGATGTAATATTAAAATATTTTTTCAGTGGTGTCGCACGGATTGGAGCCTAAAGTAAATATTACTACTTTTTTTTTATTTGAGGGGCTTTCCTTTTATACCATTTTTAAATTCTCCGTGCCTCACAAAACATAACACACAGGTCTAGATTTTGCATCCAACAAAATGGAAATCATTTCGAACATTTGCTTAGGAATTAGTTTCCCGTGTGGTTTTACAATTAAATTTGATTTGCAATTTGTTATTCTTTTTTGTTTTATTTTAAGTCTCTTATACAAATAAATATTTTAAAAACAAGGTCTAAAAATCTGTTGAAAACCTTATATTCTGTCAAATTACAATAATGGAAGGTTTTATTAACAAAAAATTTTAAAATTTAAAAAAATTACATTAAAAGTATGAAAGCCTCAAATTAAAAAAAAATTGTAATATTTACTTTAGGCTCCACCCCGTGCTACGCCACTGGAAAAATATTTTAATGTTACATCCTTTAATAAATATGCCTTGTCGCTAGTAAAACTTCTAATAAATTTCATGTTTTAATATTAAGTGTTTGCTGAGATATGCAAAAAACACCTTTGCCTTTTCAACGGCTTGTAAAAAACCGAAAATTTTAAAATCGATTTTACTGAAAAATGGTGAATTCTACCGAAATGAAGCAAGAGTACCTTTTTTCAATAGAAGACTTCAGTGCTTTTAAAAATTGTACCCGCCGTTAAAAAATCCTACAAATAAAAAGTTAGGGCAATATTCTCCTCACTACCTACCCAGTAGGACGCCACTGGAAGAAATACACCTAAGCTAAACAAACCGTTTATTGCGTCTTGTCATGGGCAAAACATGTATCAAATTTTGTTTTGATACTTCAATCAGTTTCTGAGATATTGTGAAAAAACCGCTTATCATAGCTTTCATTCAGGGGGCTCTAGCCCCATAACAAAGCGTTTTTCAAGGTATATTAATAGAGGATTTTAGTCCTATTTTTGGATGTACTTTATCCCCTTAAAATATTGTCACCTAATTTCGGGACACCCTGTATACCATAAGACGGGTTAAACTGGAATTATTTTTTTTGTAGTAATTTTATAATTCTGGTTTTATGTAATCATCTTCATCTTCAATTTCCACCATTTAAGGAAGGATTTATCAATTATTTTTCTACATCTGTTGCGTATAAAAGGTTCCTGTTCAAAATATATCAGGAAATATCGCGGTGGAAAAATATTTGCATGACAAAAAACCAACCAAAATCGTTAAATAACGTTAATTTTTTAGTTATACAGGGTGATTCCTAAGTTGATACTTTTTTTTAGCTGTGTATAGAAGGTATTAAAATAAACAACATTTTCGAATACCTTTTTTCAAAAAACTTAAAGATAGCCGAGTTACAGAAGTAAAAAATCCAAGTGCGGGTCTGGTAATCAAAACGTAGCCCTATACTTTATATTGTTTTCCTCCGTATTTTGTATGTGAGACATACATTTTACGGATCGGTCGTCAGTTATTTATTTTGGCAAGTCGCGGCGCGGTGTGGTGTTTTGAAGCAAATTAATTTTAATTAATTGGTGAAAATGGTAAAATTTGAAAACAATAAACTAATTATGGGACTAACTTATTGTGAGTGTCGTAAAAGTGCGGATGTTTCTTCTCTACACCCAGAAGTTTTCCTAATGTTATTCAACGGGCAAGTTAGGCAGAACCGTATTTGATTTGTAGCGTAATAAATGAATGTAAGTACTTTATTTTTGGGTTTTTTGAAAAAGGTGTTTGAAAATGTTGTTTATTTTAATGCCTTCTATACGCAGCTAAAAAAGAAGTATCAACTTAGGAATCACCCTGTGTAGTACATTTTATGCATTAAATCTTATTATAATTGTCTTGAAAAGTGTGGAAAACACGAGATTTTTGAAATAAGAAAGTGCTTTTGTGCATAAATTCTTTGGTTGTTTTGTTAAGTGCCATGACTCGAAGCTTAAAATATACAACGTATACATTTGGTGTCTTTGTAATTGACCACTGTGATTGGCTAATTTCATATTCTAACTAGAATGGATATAAAATTATATCCGTTCAGTTAACAGGCATAGCCCACATATTCAATCACTTTAGTGTAAAGGAAACCCCAAATGTCTATGTGGGAATAGAAAAAACTATATTTTGCTTCACAATATTTTGTGGTTTAAACTAATAGCAATACAATCTTTAGGGTAAAATATTTAAAAATTAAATGAAAACTACTTTTTTAAATATTTAAAATGTTTGCCGTTATTAGCTAGAAAATAGCGAAGCCTGGATGTCTTTAAGTTCTCACAAGATGTTCTCAAAGGTATTCCAGGAAATCAACCTTAGAATTAAAGTGTTAGAGGTGCTGGTATGCTCAAGAGTGTCTAATAACGACACAGATGGCGCTCCGTGCCACATCTTACTGGTGTGTCCCACCAAGTGCTGCCTTAAGTAGCTTCGAGATCCCTTTTCTTTTTGTCGGATCCTAGCTCTACTGATGAGTCATGAAACGCGTGTAGAGATGGATCTGGCGAAATGAAAAGGAAAATCTTCTTCTTTAGAATTAAAAGTCTAAACGGCGAGGTCTGTGGATCTGACCGGCCACTTAATTTCGCCTCTTCTTTCCATCCCACTGATTTGAAAATAAACTGATGGACAATTCAAGCGAACCGAGCTAATTGTTAGGTGAACTTTGGAGTAAAATATTTTACTAACGAATAAAGCTATCGATGGGCGGTTTGCAAAATTTAAAAGAGAATTTAATTCTTAATATGCACATTTTTTCCGATTTTTTTTTTACTTCTAACCTTTAACTGTCTACAGGGTTCAAAGAGAAGTATGTTTTTTTTTTTTACCAAAGTTTCTAAGTACCGTATTTCCACAAAAATAATTTTAAATTGTTTTGGATGGCATTTTCCATACCAGTGACGTACCCATAATCGGTTTTATTTTTATTTTTTTCATTTTATATGCCTCCATTTCCACACATCGTGTGTTTCGTGCCAGGATAACTGCTCACGACGAAACGCAAGAAATTAAAATGTACTCGTTGCAAAACAGGTGGTCCTAAGAAGTTATAATCACTTACCAAAACCCGTTCTTACAAAACATTGTAAGGCCTAATGACAAAAATACCTGAAATTTACAGGGGTTGAGAAAAAAATCGAAATTTCATGAACAAAGAGGGATATCAAAAATTTGAGAATTTACTTTGTTCTCTATAAATAGGAGATAAAGAAAATGCTATCCAAAATAGTTTGAAATTCTGAATACTTAGAAACTTTGGTAAAAAAAACATACTTCTCTTTGAACCCTGTAGACAGTTAAAGGTTAGAAGTAAAAAAAAATCGGAAAAAATGTGCACATTAAGAATTAAATTCTCTTTTAAATTTACCAAACCGCGCATCGATAGCTTTATTCGTTCGTAAAATATTTTACTCCAAAGTTCACCTAACAATTAGCTCGGTCCGCTTGAATTGTTCAGCAGTTTATTTGGGTCAAAAATTGACGCATTTGTTGTATTCTTTCGGTCTGGATTGGTGAAGACATTTTCCTTAAATACGAATCTTATTATATTATTATACATTTCTTGTATTAATCGTATTATCCTGGATATCAATATGTGTAATTTTAATTCAAGAAAATATTTACAATTTCAGAATATTTTTGGTGAGTTACTGGCATTTCGACCGTAGCGACCCGGGTTCGATTCCCGGATTGGACATACGCACAACAAAAAAAATATGTCCGAAATTTAGTGGATTTAAGGATGCAGGGAAGAGTGTAAAAGGTATCATCTCCCAACTCACCCCATTCACGCCGGTAACCAGGCCGGATGAGATCGGACATGTCGTGGGGGTGCGGAGAAGATACACACCTTGGGGGGGGGGGGGGGGTCGCATGACCGAGGATAGTGGTTCGGAACCCACGTTAAGCTGTAGGTCCCCTCGGGAATGGCCCTGGCAGCAAAAAATTCGAAAGAATGGCAAGAAATGAGAAGACAGAACATTTTTATGGGCAAAATTATAATTCAAAATCTTAAATAATACCTTAAAAGTGTTTTATTTTTAAAATTTAAAACGCCAATGCGGCACTTAAAATGTATAATCATCCTTCTTTCAAAATATACAGTTAATTTGAGCATAGCACAGTCATTAGATCATTCGTCTTGTTGCATGTCAAAAATAAATTAGTAGGTGTTAAAAATATTAAAATCTAATAATTATAATTTGGCATACGTCATAGAAAAAAATTATATTTTTAAATAAGCTTTATACCAAGGATCTTTCATGAATAGATTTTTTTTCTTTTGAGAGGTCAAATAGTATATTATGAAGGAGGAAGGAGTACAATAAAATAATCAGGCCTATCCTTTTTTTGATGTTGTGTGTCAGTTTTGTTGTTTTATTAGCGTTTTTCTTTATACAGGGTATTAATATTTAAAGAATATTTAATGGTGCATATTTTAACATTATACAGGGTAGCACAAAAAAACGTTGCGAATACAACCTATAATTAATGACATTTTTTTTAATTGTACTAAGAATTCTACACAGTAGTTATTTATGTACCAAGGCAGTAAAGTGATTCTTTATCGGACGAGTCTGAAATTATGAGATGAACGAGCGAAGCGAGCAAGGCGAATAACAGGCGAGTCGATATAAAGACACTTTACTGATGTGGTGTATACAAAATTTTATCGCCAACCGTTCATCACCGTTTTATGTAAGGCAGACCGCTCTAAGATAATAGATGTTTTCCCCATGTTAAATTAATAGAAAAGACCTATTTTAGAATCGGGTCTGCGTAAAATAGTATAGTAATAGTTCTTGCCTTATATTTGGTCAAAATGTAAAGTAGAAGTTTCATACTACCTATTCCATCCCATATTCAAGCTCGTAAGGTTAAAATAGCTTTACAATTCGACGACAAAAAAAAACATTTTGACCTAAATTTGACAGATCAGAAAATTTTGGCCGACCACGTGCGTATTCCAAAGCACCCCTCAAAAAATTTGACATACTTTTAATACTTTTTCCTACGACCACCTATGAAAATGAGAAAAAAAAAGCACGGTTAACTTGGCTCGAAAGCGCCGAATATCACACGCATGTTGAAAGAAAATATTTTAACTCTAGAGTGGAAATACAAGGCACATTATTTAATTTGAACATATGATGCCAATTTGACAGACCACATCTATTTATTAAAATGAACAAATTTTAGAAAGCAGTTTAGTTTATTTATCACGTATTTGTCGATTGATTTCGAATTAGAGTGCGAAAATACGCCATCTGAAATTATAAATAAGTTAAAAATATACTGTAAAATCTATTACCAGTCAAAACAAGCCCCGCTGAAAAGAATGTCATATTAAACTTAAACAAATAATGTTTATGAGCCGCCATAGCGTAGAAACTAGAGCTACGACCTACAGATCGAATGATCCCGGGTTCAAATCGCATTAAGAGCATTTGACTTTTTTATTTTTTTATAAAAACATTAAATAATTTATAGAATTATTTTGAATTGAAAACTTTCTTGTTGGGTGATTTTTTTAAAATTTATGTTTATTGCATCTTTCCTAGATTAAATAAAAAAATTCATCCAACAAGGAAGATTTCAATTCAAAATAATTTTATAATTTATTTAATGTTTTTATAAAAAAAAGTCAAATACTTCTGATGGGATTTGAACCTTTGGCCTTTTGATCTGTCAAATTGGCATCATATGTTTAAATTAAATAGTGTGTCTTGTATTTCCACTCTAGAGTTGAAAAAAAATATTTCAACTCTAGAGTGGAAATATTTTTTTCACAAATCAAAGGTTTTTTTTAATAATTCTTTGTGGTCGTAGGAAAAATAGTGTAAATTACTCGTGTGAAAGTGAATGTTCTAAAACTCGGAGAATTTCCGCACTCGGCTGACGCCTCGTGCTAAATATCTCCTCGTTTGAAAAGTATCACTTTCATCACTTGTTATGTAATATACTACATCTGCCGCATACGCGGCAGATAAAATAAAGTGTTCGTTTACTGCCGGAAATCACTCTGATAATGTACGGCTTTAGTGTCGGTTGGCGATAAAAGATATTATGGGCTGTAGTTTCCGAATTTCAATTAAAATAAATAATGCTCCTAAAGCAAACTACATTAATTCGTAGTTAATTCAGAAAATAAATTAGTCCAAGAATTTTGTTCTCAGGGATAGCCAGTACTAATAATCTGTTGTTTTAAGATTTCTGCTAGTTCATATAGCATTAAATCACCACTAAATTAGTTGTAAAACGGTAAAGTTCAATGCTAATAAACCGCAAATTAATACAAGTGTCTAAGAAAGGATGCTCTCTCAATGATGTAATTCTTGGCTATAAAAATACTAAGAACAATGCGAGGAGAATCTCTTAGGTAGGACTGTAATATCCCTGACCTATTGGTAGTCTAAGATGTAAAAGGTGTTTTGAATTTCAATCAGTGACGGCTCGTGTTCGATATTCACCGGCAATATTATGCTCAATTTGTTTGTCAGCTAAGCCAATAAAACAAATATTATACAGGGTGTCCGGTAACTTATGGGCCGTAGAGTAACTGAAGATACTAGACATCAAACTAAGCCGATTAAGTCATATAAGTTTTTTCGGATTGTTACCCGTTCTAGAGATACAGGGTTTGGAAAGTAAAAGTTTATTCTCGAAAACAAGCCATAATTTTAAAACGATTTAATGAATCGAATTGAAAATTGACAATGTTATGTTTTTATGATCGAAGAACGCACACCCAGCCCGAAGAGCTGGGTGTCTGGAAGCTTAGTAAGGTATTGGAATTAGAACAATGCAAGTTGATGTATAAAATAATAAACAAACAACAAAAATGTAATACTACAATAATATTTTCTAATGAGGTACACAACTATGAAACTAGAGCTCATCAAAATATTTATCAGATATACGCAAGAACAAATATAGGCTTGGATAATCCAATTATGGATGCATCAAGAACTTATAATAAGCTACCTGAACCTATTAAAAATATAAATAATTTTAGATTGTTTGTAAAAAGGTTAAGAAATCATCTAGATTTGTGTTGAAGCAAAATAGTATGTATATTCCGCTATTTATAATATTTAGGTACTCTCGAGGCCAGAGCTAATAAGCACTGATTTGAGAGCTGTAATGAAAAATTGTATTGTATAATGTATAAGAATAAATAAAGAATATTATTAAAATAAATAAGAATTTGAAGAAATTTTTAAGTTTGAAACTAGAGGGCGCTATAGTATGAGTCGGAAATAATAGTCAGTGATTTATGGCTTTCATATAGAGTGTAGTGGGTTGTACGAAGTTAGGGAAGACAATTCCAGTGTTTTCAATTCCAGTGTTTTTTTGAAATTTTAATAGAGCAGAATATTTATTTTCGTGAAATTTTTTTCCTCTGACTTCATATAAGCCGTTGCTCTCAATATGAAAGCGATGAGTCACTGACTATTATTTCCGACTCATACTATAGTTGCATACACTGGGCTTCATAAATCTATGATTTTTTTTCTTACCTGTGATATTAGGTATTTTTCAATTATAGTTTGTTAAAGAAGGGCATTTTCTGAGTCAAAAAGGTGTACTTGATTGATCTTAATATCTTTAACGGTTTTCGAGATATTTCCCTTTAAACATCCCAAAGCATAAAAAAAACATAGTACATAATTAAATTATTATTTTAATTATTAAAATACTAGATATCAAACTAAGCCGATTAAGTCATATAAGTTTTTTCGGATTATTACTTGTTCCAGAGACACAGGGTTTATATAATTTATGTTATTATAATATATAAAATCTGTTAATCTGTTAAAAAATCTGTGTAAAGTGGTTTCTCGTCACGAGCCGCCACTGTTTCAAAACATCATAAGATGTAATACTATTTGTAAGTAATTTTGTATTCATGTTTAGTATTAATTAAGGACATCATGATGTGATTAATAGATCCAAAAATAGATGAAGTGTTATAGAATGTTAATACTCGTATTAATTTACAGATTTGTCACGTAGCGCATGGTTATTAACTTAGTTATTCTATTTGTTTTATTGAATTATTATTATATGTAGAATCACAAAATAATTTTCTGCCCAGAAAAAGGAGATGTAGATCTAGAAAAAAAGTTTCCTCCAAATATAGACAACTATTTGCCTCAGAGACTAATTTTTAACTATGCATGTCAGTTTTTTGGGCATTTTAAATAACATGCGGATTTGATATCTCTAGAAGTCTAACGATTTTTTAGTAACAAGAGAGGTCCGAGTCATGAACTAAGGTACCTCCTATGGATAATTAACCCAAAATAGACCAATAAAAAGGCAAAAGAAACGTGAAGTCTTTCTCTCTTTATCCACTGATATAAAAGATAGATACTTGATACTTGACGTCCCATAAGGCTTGTATATACAGGGTGATTCCTAAGTTGATACTATGACTAATAAGAGATAAGACAAACAACATAAAGTATAGCAGGCTACGTTTTGATAACCAGGCCCGTACTTCGATTTTTTACTTCTGTGTCTCGCCTATTTTATATAAGTTAAAAAAAAGGTATTTGAAAATGTTGTTTATTTTAATGGCTTCTATACACAGCTAAAAAAAGTATCAACTTAGGAATCACCCTGTATAAAAATAACACCATCCTGGTAGAGATTTTCCACCGAAGCAGCTGTTGGTACTATTGGCAGGGTCGTAATTCACGAAGAGAAGGAGGCCCTAGCCAAAGTAAACAAACTAATACTGCAGTGGGTATTACAGGAAATGAAAAAGCCGATAAACTTGCAAGGAAAGGCTCAGAACATACATTCACTGGTCCAGAACCGGTACTCGAAGTGCCAAGATGCACAGTACGAGATGCCATATAGCGATGGAACAGGAGTGAACAGACAGGTATTAGATAGATAGATAGATAGATAGATAGATAGATAGATAGAAACGTCTTTATTTTTGACTCGGCGAAGGTCAGCTTGCTGTTTGCTGTGTGGTATTACACCACATCAGAACCTTCATTGGCGATCCAATGGTCGTGAGTTCCAGCCCGGCAACTTGCAAACTTTTTTAAAAAATTTTAATATAAGGTTGGTCGTAGAAAAAATATACTGTTCAACTCGAGTGGATTGTCCATATCGCACTTGGCAGTTCTTGCTTCTTTGTGAGATATAGACATCATATCCATTCTAACAACGACACAGATGGCGCTCCGTGCCACATCTTACTGTTGTGTCCCACCAAGTGCTGCCTTAAGTAGCTTCGAGATCCCTTTTCTTTTCGTCGGATCCTAGCTCTACTGATGAGTCATGATATGACGAAACGCGTCTAGAGATGGATCTGGCGAAATGAAAAGGAAAATCTTTTTTATATCCATTCTTGTTGTACAAACTACTATTATAGTCTAGTGGTGAACTCAACTGAAGAACTTTAAGAAGATTTGCGTTGTTAAAATGAGATTCCAGGATATATCTAATGCTGAACTTTATTCCAAACTTTTGAACGCTATTAAAGACAGTGAAATTCGTACAATTAAAAGTCTGGAAGAAAAATTTAAAAATGAAAATGAGAAGATAATTCAAAGTTTGGACAAACAGCACAGGAGGATCGAAGTACTGGAAGATAAGTATAAGGCCTTAGAACTAAGACTCGTTCAGAGTGAAAAACTTCATCGCAAAAATAACATTATTATTTTTGGTTTGTCAACTGAAACAGAAGATCTTATAGGTTTTATTATTGAGAAATTTAAAGTTTTGCTTAACATCAATATCACAAAATTGGAGGTGAACAATATTTATAAACTAAAAGGAAAAGAAGGTATTCCCCCGATTAAGGTAGAGTTCGTGTCATTTCTTACAAAATCTGAGGTCCTAAAAAGTTGCCGTAAACTCAAGGGAACTAAAATATTTATAGCTCACGATTTGTCTGTTGAAGAGCGGGAAGATCACAAAATATTACGTGAACATCTAAACTCTGCTAAGAGGAAGAATTATCTTGCCAAAATAAAGGGTAACACTTTATTCACACTTTTAAAATTATTCAGACTGCTCCTTCCATAGAACAGCTTTGTATATCTTTAAATACATCCAATGGTAACTTTCCCATCTGTGTTGTATACCGCCCACCAAACCAGAATATTAATATATTTATTGATGAGTTGGAGAATACTGTTTCAACTTTAATGCAAACATCGGACAACTTTTTAATTTTAGGTGACTTCAATATTGATTTACTTAGACCGGAGCTGCCTGCCACTGTGGTGTATAACAATTTTCTGGATGTTTTGGGTTTGTGTCAAGTAGTTCAGAGTCCTACACGAGTTACAGGTAATTCCTGTACGTTGATAGATCATATTATGGTTTCTTCTAGGGATCTGGTTGGTTCAGTTAATGTTATTTCTGTTGATTTGTCGGATCATGAATTAATTTGCTGTAAAGTCATTAGTAGAAAGCCCAAAATAGAACAATTTTTTCATAAATACCGGAGCTTTGCATCATTTGACCATAATATGTTTCTGAGGGACCTCATGGCAACCAATCTAGAGAGAATTTTTTATACCCCCGATATAGATAAGAAGGTTGAAATTTTAACGCACACTATATTAGATTTGTTTAACTATCACGCACCTTACAGGACGGCACGAATTTCTAAGCCTCCTGCTCCATGGCTAACACCAAACATAAAACACTTAATGAACCTTCGCGATAGAGCGAAAACTAAATTTAAAAAAACCAAGAAAAATGAGGATTGGATATATTATAAATCTCTCAGAAACTTTACAAAGACGGCAATTGAGAATGAGAAGAGAGCATATTACAACTAAAAGTTAAGAACTAAAAACCCTAAAGTACTGTGGAAAGAAGTTCAGCATCTTTCAATTATTTCTAATGAAAACTCTAAACTCCTACCACCGGAACTAAGTAATGTTAATGAAATAAATTCCTACTTTTTAAACTCTCTTCCACAATCCACAGTAAACAACTCTGAACTATTAGATTATTACAAAACAAATCGACATCCTTGTGTAGGTAATGATTTGTTTCAATTTCAACCCATAGATGAGTCTAGTTTAGTAAAGTTTTTTAATGAAATTGTTTCAACCGCCAAGGGACATGATGAAATTAACGTCACTTTGCTTAAATATTGCTGTCCGTACATTTTAAAATTTTTGTTAAATATAATTAATTCATGTATATTGAGTAGCTATTTTCCTACTTCATGGAAGGAGGCACTCGTTACTCCACTTCCAAAAATAGACGACCCTACAGATTATAAACATCTTAGACCCATTAGTATTTTACCAACGCTATCCAAATTGTTGGAAAAAGCTCTCAAGTATCAACTTCAGAATTATATATTAGGTAATGATATTCTACCTGAGGTACAGTCTGGTTTCCGGCCTGGACACAGTTGTACCACTGCACTTCTTCAGGTTACTGATGATATAATGGCGGCAACGGACAATGGAATGATTACAGTATTAACTCTTTTAGATTTTTCAAAGGCATTTAAAACTTTAAATCATAGTACCCTCGATTCAATCTTAGGTTACATTGGGCTCTGTCCAGAGGCCAGAACTTTAATAAAAAGTTTTCTTAGTGGCAGAGTGCAACGTGTTAGACTGGATGATAGTATTTCGCAGCCAACGGGGATGGTCATGGGCGTTCCACAAGGTTCTATATTGGGATCTCTGTTATTTACAATATACACCAGTAATTTTGTCAGCTATATTAAATACTGTCGTTTACATAAGTATGCTGACGATATACAAATGTACTTTAGTTTTTACCCTCAAGACTTTGCTAATGCCGTACTGATAATAAACGAAGACCTCTCCACCATTGCCGATATATCTGTCAAGCATAACTTGCATTTAAACTCTTCAAAATCTGCTGTAATTGTTTTCGGTAATAAGAAACAGTGTGGTCGGTTCATTAATACTGAGCAAATTAAGATCGGCAATCAAGAACTACCGTTTGTTGATAATGTCAGGAACTTGGGTCTAGTAGTCGACAATACTTTCAGATATCGATCGCATATTCTAAACTGTTTAAAAAAGGCCTATTTGCGTCTAAAACTTTTATTTCCACACAGGAGAGTATTGTCTCGTAATGTCAAAACTATGCTCTGTGAATCCCTGGTCTTGTCATGCTTTAACTATTGCTCCCCGGTATTCTTTCCATGTCTGGACAAAGCATTTATGGTTAAAATTCAAAAAGTGCAGAATTCTTGCATACGGTATATATTTGGAATACGAAAGTTTGACCACGTTTCGCATAAACTCAGGGATCTGGAATGGCTAAGTATGAGGAATAGGTTTAATTTACTTAGTCTTTCGTTGCATCATTCGGTTATTATCCGCAAGCAACCTAAATACTTATTCAAAAAAATAAAATTTAGAGCAGTTGAATTAAATGTCAACATTCGCAACAAATCGTCTTTTTTTATACCTGTTACACCACCTAAACACCGTACTACGCTTTTCCAAAGGTCCTTTAGTTACCATATTTATAAGTCCTACAATTCCATACCAGATCACCTAAAAGGACTGGATCTATTAAAATTTAAACGTAACCTGCGCAAACACATATGGACTAAGCAGAGTGAAAATTAATTTTTGTTGTACTACGATGAGGGAGATCTTTTTATTAAATCAATTTTGAGGCCATTAATAGGAACAGATATTGTGTATGTATAATTGTAGTATTTTTGTTTTTATTTTTATTTAAAGTTTATTTAAAGTTTAATGTAATACCTACCATTAATTATGTTAAAATTTTTATAAAGGTTAAGTGTAAAAGCTAAACTAATCAACCAATAAAAACAGTTTATTATTATTATTATTATTATTATTATTATTATTATTATTATTATTATTATTATTATTATTATTATTATTATTATTATTCTTTTTCTTTAACCAGTCTTTAATCCAGATTATCTGCTTTCGTAATAATACGAATATCCGTAACGACAGCAATTATTATAGCTAAACTCTGGAGTTTGCATAAAATTGCGCATAAGGTATGGGTTACCCTGTTTGCACAACAACAAAATGTGCAGTGTCAGTTTGCCCAATTTGTTTGCAGGTATATGGGGTCCCTTTAGATTACCCTTAAGTAATTTTATGCTTGTATTAAAAATTGTCGTATTTTTCATACGAAATTAAAAAAATTCAACATAACCTACCTTTTTTAGACAAATAGCGTATTATACATAAGTAATTAGTAGTGAATTATCTTCGCAATGGACACTTATACAAGTTAGTTTAATGAACGAAATCTCGCACAATTAAAAGAAAAAGTTGCGATCGGCCTTGACTGCACGTTAAATGGATTTATGTACATGTGAGCAAAATGTATCAGATAAAAGAGATTAGTTGATAAAATTTTTGTGAAAGTGCTCTGGGTCGGAACAACCTTATTTATTCTGACTTATTCAGTTCGCAGTTTCTTTAAGGCGAACACTGCACTTGTTAAAAAAATGGTAAGTGGTTTAATATATTATTATCTAAAAACAATTCAAACAACAGATGGTTTTTGCCAACCAGCAAGGTTTCGATAATAGTTTTTTCACTACACAAACACTTTTGCTCGTACGCAGTGTTTTTCCTATCAGAGGAAAGTTTTTTCTAGGAGGGGGGGGGGGGGGGCATAATTTTGTAATGCTACCATGGTGGAACATGTGTAATATTTTAACGGTGTTTAAAATTTTTTCTTTGGGGCCAACCCAGGCCACCAAAGACCAAATCATCAATATATTCGTCATATGTATACGTTGGTATTTAGTTTTGTGTTAACAGAGTTAATTAAGAAAATAAAATTAATTAAAAAAATACATGAAAAATATTTGTTTTACTTTCACATGTTGTTTAAGTAATAAAGGGGCTATTCCGGTTAACTGAAGGGATATAATTTCATATTCATCCTTGTTAGAATATAAAACTAACCAATTACAGTGCTTAATTACAATGAAACCAAATTTACACGTTGGAAATTTACGGGTCGTTTTCTGACACTGAACTAAAGTAAGGTTAAGAATACACCTTAAAAAGATCCAAATATATTATAATACAACATAAAACTAGATAAAACAGTCGAAATTATAAGATTTTTAGAAAAAATTCCATATTTTAAGGTTATTATTTTTTTTCTCGTTTTTTTTGCACAGAAAAAAAGGGTTTGTTTGGATTTGTGAGGTGCAAGCCGGTCAATTTCTATTATTAAATACGTCGTTCTTTGTCAATAATTCTGCAAGAGGCAGCCTGTGAGAAAGATAGAAATATTCAAAGTGATTTTGTGTAAATATAAGAAATAAACCATTAAATTGACAAATATGTTACAGTGTAATTTGGTCCATGGATTTGCCAACAAAATTATTTTTTCTTCAATTGTTGTTTATTATCTTTCTCATAAGTTCACGGCCAACTAAAAAGACAAGTTATACCTAATGCCTGATTTAAATAATTTTTAAAAATTTTTAATATGAAGTTTGGAAGTTGGGTCGTAGAAAAAAATACAACTCCAGTTAATATCCATACGGTGCTCGGAAGTTTGAGTATTCCGCCAACGGTGTTGTGCTAAATTTGTTATATTCTCGTACGATATGGACATCATATCCACTCTTGTACAAAATACTATTCTTAAAATGTTTCTTAGATGTCCGCGCCTAGAATTATTGCTGAAATTACAGAAATTATGGTTAGTTCACGGAGAAGGTTGGTTGACGCAAAGGTATTTTTCTACTCTCACATGGAAATTTGCTGTTTCCTTTACACTTAAGTGGCGGGCAAAATAGGCTATTCCAGTTAACTGTGCGGGAAAATTTCATATCCATCCTAGTTAGGATATGAAACTGACCAATCACAGTCAATTACAGAGAAGCCAAATTTACATGTCGTAAATTCGTTTTCTGACAGTTGAGAGACGTTAGGTTAACAATTTGCTTCAAAAATAAGCAAATCTGTCAGATGAAATTTGTTCTTTTTAAATTTAAATCAAAACATTTATCCCAGAGTCAATGTATACACAATATTTTCCTAAAGAGTACACAAAATGGTGCAAAAATTGAAGGTATAATAACAAAATTTATACCAAAATATATTTCTACCAAATTATTGTTATTTTCTGACCGAACTAAAGATTTTCGCACAGACGCACTTTCTTATTTCAAAAATATCTTTGGTTCCACTCATTTCTAGACAATTACTACAAGCTTTGCATAAAATGTACTATATACCTACCAAATGAACGTTTTCTTACTAACCTTGGTTATTTTTTCCATATAAATAATATATTATTATAAATATTTGTGCACGGGGATATTGTCCGATATATTTTGAACGGGGATCTAACCCCAATTAATCTTAAAACTTTTATTATACGCAACAAACATAGAAAATTAACTGGTAATTCTTCCTTAAATGGTGGAACATAAAGAGAACCCAATAAAACAGACGAAATTATAAGATTTGTAGAAAAAAAATCCATTTTTTAATTAAAATTTGTAAGGTTATGTTATTTCTACTTACACTCTTGCCACTTTCCTTTTCACGTTAACAGTGTTGCTAGTTTGTAAATTGGTGATTATTTTGAAAAATTTGACCATAGCGAACGTTAAAAATTCATATTAATGCACAAAATCCATTTTTAACTGTTTAAAACGAATTCTACTGCTATTTTGTTGTACTTTCGGAGTTATAATTTATACGCAAGCAGAAATAAACTCGACAACCTTTTTTTCTTCTGTGCAATTCAGTAAAATCAAAATACCTACGGTTGAGAAAATAAATTGTTCGTGTTTATTAATACATATATCGCTTTTTGTCTGTTATTTCTGCAAAAAGCCAAATGTGAGAAAGATAGATATATTTAGAGTGATTTCGTATAAATATAAGAACTTACCCAAATCGATAAATATGTTACGGTGTAATTTGGCCCTTGAGTTTGCCATCAAAATTAATTTTTGTTCATTTGTTTTTTAATATCGTTCTCACAAGTTCATGGCCAACTTAAAAGACAACTTATAATGCCCAATTTAAATAATTTTTTAAAATTCTTAGCATGAAGTTCGGAAGTTAAGTCGTAGAAAAATATACTGTACAACTCGAGTGGATTGTCCATATTGCGCTCGGAAGTTTGAGCACTTCGCCTACGGCGTCGTGTTCAATTTACTTCCTCGTGCTATATGGACATTATATCCACTGTTGTTGCACAAACTACTATTAATACACATCCGGCTATAAAGTCACCTATTTCGGCAAGACATAGCGTGGCAAGGCTTGAATTTGCACGTAGACATTTAAACTGGACAGTAAATGAGTGTTTAAAGTTTTATTTAACGATAAAACGCGTTATAAGATTTTTAATTGTGATAGAATGAAACGTGTAAAAAGGCCAATCAATACAAGGTTTAACTCCAAACCCTTCACACTAACCGTTAAACGTGGTTTTTTAGTACGGTTGTTTCTAATGGAATGGTGAAAACTTTATTAATAACATCATGGATCGATTTTTTATAGGGATTTAATGCAAAATGTAATGCTGCCTTATGCAGAGTGGGAAATGCCTTTGCGATTTATTTTCCAAAAGGATAAAGATCCAAAACACTTTTCACGAGTGATTCAAGAGTGGTTTCAGGAAAATAACGTTGGGGATTTGCAGTAGCCGGTACATTCCCTAGACCTTAATCCCATTGTAAATTTGTGGGAAAAATAGAACGTGGTAGTCGCACACAAATGTTTTCAAGTAAAAAATCGTTGGTAAATAAAATTTTCGAAGTTTGAAGTATTCCTGAAAATACTGTTCAAAATTTCATTGCCTCAATCAATGCCGCGACATTGTCCGCAAGTAATAAATAATAATGGATTTAAGTAATAACAATTATTATGGTTGATGTAATTCTTAAATATTTTAGTACGTAAAATAAAATACTGTTAAATATAATTTGTTGTTTTACTTTAGTCGCACTTCTTTTCGTAACTTTATTATTATTGGTTCAACCACATTATGTTTAAAATTTACCGAAATGTTGTGAAATATTTCTAATTTTCTGAGGATAATATTTCCTTAAAATTAATCCCACTTTTTTTTTATTTAAAGAAAAGCAGTACTTTGTTGCTTTACTTTTATCCAATAATGTATTTATATCAGGGAGATACTAAATCTCATATTTTTTATTGGCTTATTCTTGACACAACGAACTTCTGTAAATCTGGTATATGAAGTGACCCTCTTAACAAAACTATTTTTAGAGAAACGAGAAAATTATCTCCGAGAGCGACATACGGGTACAAAAGAGAAAAAAACTAAAAGAGTTGTTATGTGAGCGTACAACAACATGCACGAGCACGAGCACTTGTTGACAAGATAAATGTTTCCGTATATAAGCGAGGAAATAAGAACAGAAAGATTTCCTTAGACTTAGTTACCGTCCGTTCTAATAATAATAAAGTATGAGAAAAAAGTTATGGACTTGCATTGTCTTTATTAAAAAATAAAAAAGACACAAGCAACACTCCGTATGTCAAAGGAGTATCTAAGAGAAGAAAAAGACTAGGACAATGCTACAGCATGAATCCAGTATTCAGCTGAAGAGACACTTTAAAAAGTCATCTGACGAAGACGAAACCAATAAGCCAAAAAGATAGAAAAAACTGTATCTACCAGATCCTCTGCGAATGTGACCAATCTTATATTGGCGAGACACTAAGATCACCCGACCCGATGGACACGAACTTTTAAGTGAGACTTTAGGTGGGTCTGAGTTAGAGATGAAATCAGATCACATAAATCCAAGGTTTCGCTATGACATACCATACGAGGTCGTAATTGATGAACGAAACGTGTGGAACAACAAAACACCAGAAACTGGTACTGGGCAGTATTCTGGTATACAGACGGCTCTAAAACTAAAGACGGTACCGGAGCTAGGATACAGGGTGTAAGACCGGAGGAAAACTTATTTTTCTCTCTGGGAAAAAATCCCACAGTGATCCAAGCAGAAATATACGCTATATTATAGTGTGTTTAAGAAAACAAAAGGCAAGCTTACCTCAATAAGCGGAGATATATACTCTGACAGTCAAGCAACCCTTAGATCATTAATATGCAAAAAGGTAACCTCTAGACTGGTATGGGAATGTCAAGGGGAATTGGAGTCCCTGGCAAAAGCAAACAAAGTAATACGGCAGTGGTACCAGGACACGAAGGTATTACAGGAACAGAAAATACATTCATTGGTCCAGAACCGGTACTTGGAGTATCAAGGTACACAGTACGAGATGCCATAAAGCGATGGATCAGGGGTAGCATATCATAGTAAATGCTTCATTGGGAAACCAGACCCGAGACTAACGAAACAGCTGCTTTATATGAACAGGAATCAGCTGAGAACTATTACAGGAATTCTGACAGGACACATGGCTGTCAAGAAGCATCTGCACAGAATGCAACTGTACAGTGGAGCACTTGTCTGCAGATTATGCGGACAAGACAGGGAAACTGTACAGCACATATTTTGCCATTGCGAGTCACTAGATCGGAAGAGGCAACGAATACTCATTCGGGTAACCAAAATTAAAACGAGAGGACATCCTGACACTCTCACCAGTTGACCTACACAAACTGGTGCAAGGGACTGGGATCACCGAGTGGGTGTAAGGAATTAAACAGGGTGAGCACAATGGGCGGATATTATATCATGTGGACAGAAGCCTAAATTTTGAAAAAAAAATCACATTAAATGAAGAGGAAGTTCCGGTGGGTAAAAAATTGAATTTCCCTCGTACACACTACAAATGTTTTCAATTTTAATATGCGATTATTTAATTTATGGGGACTCAGAAACTTTGATCTAAAATAAGTTTTTTTGTGAAATTAATAATAAAAAAGTTTTCCACATTTTGCCGGTCACTGTATATGCATAAACTTTCAAAGTAAAATATTTAGTTGTTTTTTAAATATTTGTACTATTTCACTATTTCTTGACACCCTGTATATCTACATAGTTAGATTGTCTAGGAAATTATGACATAAGCTTATCCATTTTAAGATTTGTAACTGTTCTGAAATAAATTAATATTTTTAAGGTTAATGCTGTTTTAAGTGATCTTATGTAATAAATGTTCTTTTAAACTCACGTGCGCGTGCAAGTTTGGTCTAAGTCAAAATACCAAATTGCATGTGATTATTGTAGATAACATTTGCAAAATATCTGCCGTTGCGTTGTAAAACCCATAGCTTTCTCAATCTAAAAGAATTGAGTAAATGAGTCTACTCCCATTCAGTGGGCCATCAATCAGTTAGTCACACTACACCTTCAGTATTGTCTGTTTAAAGGTTGGAGACAATGACGTTTCTTGAACGGCAGTAGAGTTTTGGACTTGCATTGTCTTTATTTGTTTATAATCACTACGGTGCAACTAGTAAGTATATCCAGTCGTCTTCAGGTGAATACTAAATAAGTAGATATTGACCTGTATGTGTAGGTTTTCTGTACACTGAGGTAAGGAAGGTGTTGCCATTTTTCTCTACGTTGACGTCTAAAAAAGGTAATTGGTTGTTTTCTTCTTTTTCCAGGGTGAATTTAATTGTCGGTGCAAAGTAGGAATTCTCTGAGTTTGTCCGCGTTTCCGTTCCAAAGAATGACGGTGTCATCCACATATCTTAGCCATATTTTTGGTTTCTTCTTCACTTGTTTTATTGCTTCGGATTCAAACCATTCCATATAAATGTTGGCGATTATGGGCGAGAGAGATGAGCCCATTGGTAGTCCGTCCTCTTGGCTGAAGAATATTTATCTTTCTTGAAAATAAAGACAATGCAAGTCCAAAACTCTTTCTTTAGTATTGTTCACCGATAATGACAGGCAGTTCTCGGCCGGTTTCGATTGCGGCCTTCATTTTACTATACACGCACAGCTTTTTATCATCAGTTCAAACATGTCGCAAGAAGAGTGTAAAATTGTTAATACATTACACGAGCAGAGAAAAAGGAAAGGAAAAATAAATTGTATAAAAGAATGGTTAAAAAGACGTTGAATTTTCTTCTACATTGTGTTTATGCTTAAACATCGAGTGCAAGTAACTTAAATAATTTTCTTAGGGTAAATGATAATTGTTTTGAGTATTTATTATATTCTGCTTCTTTTTGATATTTAAACCATTTTAATATCTTATGTTACACAGACAGTAGCTTCTTCCTCTTCTGTCTTATACAGTAAAAGTAATTCTTCATAAGCCTTCATACCCAAAAGCTCTGTTGGCCTATAAAGTATTTTATTCTACACAAACATTAATTTATGTTTGCTTTACAAATCAATTTAATCTTGGATATTTTAACCTTTAACAGTTTTGATACTAACTAGATCTTAGACAACATTATCATCTAATGGAGACGTAACGTATATCTTCTTGATCTATTGGAAAAAATACATCTTATATTCTTAACTAATTAACAAAATAGGTATGTACAAGGTAGGTAAAAAAGGGAACCACCATTTTAATTAAATTCACAACCAAAACATTTGTACGCGTATGATGATCAAATAAACTTATGCCGCTGAACAATTGTTATAACGCCAGTTTCTGAAGCACCTGTCAGCTATTTGGAATGTTATGTTATCACCACACTAATATTGCCACTTTACTTAATGGACCACTTTTTCTTGTCGATTAGGCTGGGGTTACTGACTTTATCACCTGTCGAACTCTTATTTTTTAATGCTTGATAATTAATATATTTTTTCTACTCCCACATGGAAATTTGCTGTTTCCTTTACACTTAAGGGGCGGGTAAAGTAAGCTATTCCAGTTAACTGTGCGGCAAAATTTCATATCCATCCTAGTTAGGTTATGAAACTGACCAATCACAGTAGTCAATTACAGAGAAGCCAATATATTTTGAACGGAGATCCAACCCCAATTAATCTTAAAACTTTTATTATACGCAACAAACATAGAAAATTAACTGGTAATTATTCCTTAAATGGTGGAACATAAAGATAACCAGATAAAACAGACGAAATTATAAGATTTCTAGAAAAAAAACCTTTTTTACTAACATTTTTAAGGTTAGTTTTACTTACAGTATTGCCACATCTTTCCACGTTAACAGTGTTGCTTGTTTGTAAATTGGCGATTATTTTAAAAAATTTGACCATAGCGAACGTTAAAAATTCTTATAAATGCACAAAATCCATTTTTAACTGTTTAAAACGAATTCTACAGCTATTTTGTTGTACTTTCGGAGTTACAATTATTACGCAAGCAGAAATAAACCCGACAAACCTATTTTTCTTCTGTGCATTTTAGTAAAACAATTATGTGTTCCAAAAACGTGTGACGTCATTAGGATATATTTTTTTAGATTACATGCTATTTACTTACTTGGATGCCCCTTATAGTTGACTACATACCCCCAAGATTTTAATGAAATCGGTTTAGTATTATAGGCAAAAAAAATAAAAACTAAAAAAAGTCAGTTTTGCACCATTGGTTTTAAAAATTAATAAAAAATAAAAATAATGCCTCGTTATTAAAATTTTACAAAGCTACTTAATAAATAGGGTCGAACAGTCTCGTTAACCAAGTTTGATTAATACGAATTGTACAGGGTGTCCAAAGTTTAATGTCAAACTTTGCAAACTTTAAATCAATTTATTTTTCTTATTTAAAATTGGAACCCCTGTATATTACTATGTCATTCGATGCAGATTTAAAAATTAAACATTTGTTCTAATTACAACCCTATCGCAATTTCTAACGCATCAAAAGTTATTTGCAGAAAACTCCGTTTATCAACTATTCCACCAGTCATTAACATAAATAAATATCAAAGGTGGCATTGAAAAACAATTTATTTGTATTAACGTTTACTAAAGTGACAAAAAATAATTCTTTTCGCATGCTCCTAATATGAAAATCATATCTACGCGCTTTTCTTGGTTGTATTTCATCACAAAAAATAATATAGCTTAAATAATTAATAATAAATCTAACAATATTAGAAACTAAAGTCAAAATGGGCTTTTGTCGTTTTTATAAACTTTTATACCAATACATTGTTTTGCAAAGCCATCTTCGATATTTATTTATAATAATGATTGGTGGAATAGTTGATAAAAGAGTTTTTTGCAAATAAGTCCTGATGCGTCAGAAATGGCGATAGGGTTGTAATTAGAACAAATGTTTGATTTTTAATTCTGCATCGAATGACATAATATACAGGGGTTACAATTTGAAATAAGAAAAATAAATTGATTTAAAGTTTGCAAAGTTTGACACTTAACTTTGGACACCCTGTACAATTCTTATTCATAAAACTTGATTAACGAGACTGTTCGACCTTATTTATTAAGTACCTATTTATAATTTTATTAACGAGGCATTATTTTTATCTTTTATTAATTTTGAAAACCAGTGGTGCAAAACTGAATAATACTGACCGGTTTCATTAAAATTTCAGGGGTATTAAAGCAACTATAAGATGGATCCAAATAAGTAAAAAGATTTATGGCATGTAATCTAAAAAAATATATCCTAATGACGTCACACTTTTTTGGAACACCCTGTATAAACAAAAATATTTTCCTGAAATGCGCCCTAGGATACAGATAAAGTCTGCAAAATATAAAAATCCTAACTTAATTAATAAGTGAGCTATAGAAGACGGGAGGTGAGGCGCAGGACCCTGTATAGGATAGCTGTTTCAACCGTGGGTTGCTATCTGGTCACTGAAACACTAAGGATTTTTCAAAGAGATTTATTTGATGAACAGCAAAGTAATGACAGATTATAATAATGTGAATAAGATACAATTTTACGACCTAAGATTATAAAACGGTGAATTTAGGTAGTTTTCTAATGAGGAGAGAAACTGTCTTTATTTACTCACTTCAGGAAGATGTTATTTCAGCAAGTTTAATGAAACAATACCTTCCTAATAGACAACTATGACCAAAAACGAGAAGGATACAATTTTATACAATAAACAGTTAAATAATTTAACGTTCAGAACACTTAAGCATTTGGAGCAAAGTAGACTGGTTCTGGAGCATGGCGTTAAACATTATGGAAATTTAGACTTGAGTAGTTACTCGGGCAGAGGTTACCATTACATTTGAATACTTTTTACAAATCTCCGAGTAAGTGTTCCTTCGAGCTTTTATAAAGTTCTGCAACGCTTACCAGATGGAAGAAGGGGTTCCTTTTTGCTATGTCAGTAATAATTTTGTAAGTTAATAAAAAAGGGGATTTCCCTGGATGTACTATTCAAAATGTAACCCTTTATCCCAACTAATTCAAACAATTATTTTTATCAACATTAGTCTACAAACTCCTCCTACGAAACTAGAAATATCCTTGTCCTTGTTCTATACATTATCTTTCCACTACACCTATTCTTATCAGACTAAAAACCAATACACTGAGAGAAGATTCTTGCTGTCATTATAAAAATCTTTATACCGCTTGTAAAGAAAAAATGCTAACATAGGGGACGAAAGAAAAACTACCTGAGACAGTAATATTCATTTAGCTGTAATTTCTTTGCTGTCGTAATAAAGTCGTATAAAGAATGATTACTTAGCTAAGTAAACAAAAATGTTGTATTAGCAAAGTAACTGATCATCGGCTATAAAGAGACTTTGCTAGAACAATAAATATATTTTTCTACGCCATCCGCATCGTTTTTGAAACAAGAATTATTTTTCTCTTTATTATTTAATACAACAACACTTCATAACCTAAAAATAGTTTCAGTTTTATCTGCTTAAAAAAAACAATAATATTTTACTGCTTTTTTCTTTGAGTGGTTAAAACATATCTTATTAAAAAATATCTGTTGACTTTAAATTTAAACAAAATTCGAAAAGGGAATGCCGAAAATTTTTTTTTCTGCATCTAGCCTGAATATTAGGTAAAATAATAATAACATTGTATTTTATTTAGAAAAAGAAAGTATTTTACTTCTGCGATATTTCTTAAAATAATCTTCCTTTAAAAAATCATACCGTATTTAAAACTTTGATAAGTTGTCTTCTAGTTTAAGGACTTTTATTATGAATAGCATTTACTAAAGAATTACTAATTTTCTTTTCTCTAAAACTTGACTCACACAAAAATTATTATTAAATAAACACATAACATAAAAAAATTAACATAAAACTAAAATAACTTTGGTCTTTTAACACTGATATTAAATATCTACACTGTCATTGATGTCACAATCCAATAAAGCACTGCACACTGGAAACATTTTTGAGTCAAGACAATTTTTATTGAAAAAAATGAGACAAATGTCGAGTCGTAATGGTCACCAACAACAGCCACCGATGCGACGATTTTACTTTATGAAGGAATGAGTATCTAAATATTTGAAATAAAATGAAGACCTGAAGACACCTGGAGACAGGAACGGGAAGACTGGTGCGCAATATAAAAATTGGCTCAATCAGACTGAATTTGTCACCACCTTTGCTACCCCTTTTTTTTACTCTTTAGAGCGCTAGAAAAGGTTTCTTTATAAAGAATATTTTTAAAAGCAGCAAACTGCATTACTTTCTCAGCAAAGCAAATAGTAGTCCTAGAAAATAGTTTTTTGTAAAGACTTACTTAGCTGTTATCATAATGTAAGTTTTCTATAACAGCAAAGGTTTTTGTAACGGGTATAAAAAGTTTTCAGGTAAATTGTTTCTTTTGCAATAAGAAATTCATTTTGCTATCGTAGGTTAAAAATTTAATATTACAGCCAAAATAATCTTAACAAAGAATTTCTTGCTGAAGCTTTTCTCAGTGTAGCACTTAGCACCACTGCGAAGTATGAGATGAGGAATCCATCCTTAAGGGTACCAATCCATATCCGATAATATTATCAGATCATGTACTGCAGTTCTTTTAAACTAGTCGCCACTGACTACAATTCCTCAATATTATTTCGCTAACAAATCAATCAAATTAGCATGGAAACTATAACCTAGACATTTAAATTAAAAGAAAGTAACTTATTGTAGTTATGAACACATTTACAAACGACAATAATAAACATACTTATTTGCATGCGGCGAGAAATTGTAGGTAATTGGTTCAAAGTTAATTGCTAGCCATCAGATAGAAAAGTAATTAATAAAAAAAATATAGCTTTGCGTGCAATTTATACAATGAACATTGGACAAGGTTAATAATAAAGTTATTTAAATTAATGACTTTTAATTAGAAAAAAAAGGTTTCATTTGTCACAGAACTAGTGTTACTAGACTATGATATACAGATAAAGAACCGGATTAGCTTTTTATATAGATTACCGCCCACTTAGCTAAGAATCGCTTGATTTGCTTGGTTGATCATAAAATCATTTCAACTTAGATGTTTTTAATAAAACAAATTATATATTATTACATTTATATAGACATTTTTCATAAATCATGCTATCTTTAACTTTTAAAACAAAATAAGCAAATGATGAAAATAAACTATTTTGTAAGAAATTGAAAATGTCATCCACTAACTATTTTGCAATAGATCAATCAATCCAAAAACTCCTGTTCTACACTTTGTAGTACTTGTGAAGAAATTTCTCGTATTACTCGTCAAATGTATCTATCGAGTGTGATTTAGATAAACAAAATTTTTGACGTAGCCCCCACAAAATAAAAGCCCAGTGGATTAAGATCAGGCGATTTGGGTGGCTACTCTATTGACCCTCGTCTTCGTATCTACTGCCCCGAAAAAAGCTGTATTTACATGAGCACCATAATGCAGGGAGCACGATCCTGTTAAACCTATAAGGTTAAACTTGGTAATTCAGGATTATTATCATCTGTAAATAGAGTGGCAAGACCTGGAACCAGGTTATTTTGATGGAAATTTAGATATATTTGTCCAGTGAGGCTCTCATTAAAGGAAGACAAATTTTGCTAATTTTAACTACATACTTATGTCCAGCCCACAATTCTATCGTAATAAGGCATCATCTTCTTGATGCTTTCCAAGGAAATGTGATTGGACCAATCCATGTGATAAGCTGGCTGGCCAGGTCTCCTGATCTTTCTCCGACTTTTTCCTGTGGGGGCACATAACAGACAAAATGTATAAAGAGGTTCGGCACGATAATCTGGAACAACTGAAAAACTCAATTTCAGCAGTTTGTGATAGAATTTCGCCATACCAACTGGCCAATATAAGAAAGGAGTTTTATAGTCGTTTAGAATATTGTTTGGGGGCTAACGGAGAGTTGTTTGAGCATATTCTTAAAAATTAATTAAAATAATACCTACCACTGTAAATATTAGTGGTTTAAATATTGTCACAAATATATCATTAAAGGTTGGAGACAATGACGTTTCTTGAACGGCAGTAGAATTTTGGACTTGCATTGTCTTTATTTGTTTATAATCACTACGTTTCAACTGGTAAGCATCCCCAGTCGTCTTCAGGTGAATACTGACGAACAGGGACGGTTCTAGACCCGAAATATTGGGGGGCACCACATTGGCGTAGCCAGGAAATATGCTCGGGGGGGGGGGGGGGGGGGGGGGGGTATTTTAGAAGCGTAGATCTAAGAGCAGTTTTTGGTGTAAATGCTTAGATTTGGAAATACTCCTTCTTAAGTGTCGTATATTTATATTCCTAATAAAGCATTCTCATTTCATCCCGCACTATTTTATTTATTATAAATTATCACACTTCTTCCATAAAAAATGTTTCAATTGAAATGTTTACTTTAATTTTTCTCTTAAGATATAAATACCTAATTGTTTTTGTTGTAAAAATATTTTATTGCATTGGGTTATATTTTTGTTGATTTAAAATACCTCTAAAAAAGGGAAAACGGAGCAGACAAGTATATAATAGAAAAATTCTATAAAATATTATTCTTTTTACTCGTTTTCCTTTAAAATTGCATCAAAAATCAATAACTAAAACGATATGCGGTCTCTATATAAAACAGGACTTTTAGAAGGAAAAGTTTAAAAGCTAAACCTTTTCTACAAGACCTTTGTAATCTAAGCCAAGAAAACATTATTTAAATATTTAAATTAAGAGTCCATGCGTGAGATGAAAATGCAGCCCGACAGCCCCCCCCCCTCCCTTATATACGCCAGTGGGCACAGCCAAAATTTTTGGTAGCCTTCGCAAGCAAATAACGCCACAGCCCAAATTTTTTTAGGATCATGCTCAAATTGTATTAAATTATATAAATAATAAAGCACCCGGAATTTTTTTTTTATTAGTGGCATGAATATTTATAGTTTTTTTCGGAAATGTTGGGGGATCCTGTGCCCCTCCAGGCCCCCCCGTAGAACCGCCCCTGCTGACGAAGACGGGGATGCTTACCAGTTGAAACGTAGTGATAATAAACAAATAAAGACAATGCAAGTCCAAAACTCTACTGCCGTTCAAATATATCATTAGTTTTTTAGTTATTTATTTTGTAGCTTTACTATCTGTTAATGTCTTTTTACTTGAAGTTCATTACAGTTATGAAGTATGTAAATTTATTCAAAATCTGTCCCTATAACAGAAATCTGTCAGGTCCGAATTTTCTTGTTTATCATATTAAAAATATATTTTGTTAAATAACTCTTAAATTACTAGGAAAAACACTTTAAATTAAACAAGGAGATTTTTCTTAATGTGTTCTATAAAAAGTTTAAGTTAATTTTTGGGCTAAAATAAATACGAGAGCGAATATTTGGCAACCTCGAAATTTACATGGAAAATCCCATGTGTCCTGTTCGGACGCACTACCCGGTATAATAGTACAAGGTAAGCTCTGAGCTTGATAATTTTATGATTTACGTTCTTTTACAATCCCTATACATTATTACTGTTAATAAGAAATCATTATTGCTTTAAGCTATTATCCTCATTATTCGGTCTAATAAGCAGAAGATCGTTTAGCTTGTCAGATCCAAAAAAATACTTGTTGCAACAATATTCATAATCGATTAACATTAAGGTCATATTAACTCCAGTGGTGTATTTAGGGTCGAGGGTAGTCTGCCTTTCCCCACCACCAATAATGCCACATCATACATTGGTTGGAGTGGGGATACACAGAGTAAGACCGGAGAAAAATGCGTTTTTCTCTTTGGGAAAGTCTTCCACAGTGTTCGAAGCAGAAATCTACGCCATATTGCAATGTGCGTACGAAAACACTAGGAGGGCTTACGTCAATAAGCGGATCCATATTCTGATAAAGTAGGGTTAGGAACAAAAAGCCCTATCTTCCTTCTTACAAAAATATATTAAAATTACCACCTACGCGTTTCGGCCTACAAGGCCATCATCAGGGCGTAAGGTAATAAGGTCACCACATAAAGATTACAAGTAGTCAACAAGTCAATTAAAAAAACATCATTTCACAGTAAGAAAACATTTACACTTTTTGAAAAAAGGTGGAAAGACAACGACAATCGAAAATTTTTTTTAAATTAAAATTAAAATTTCGCTGCATTCTAGCAGTCATATATCTGACTCAAACTGCTAAAAATACCTCAAAAAATAGCAAAAAAATAGTATCTCTCACTTGAAAATCCTAATTTGTATACTGGTCACTGCGTTAGTAGATCTTCGGCAAATTTTCTTGTTAATGCTGGAGGAGATATATTAGACCTACAAGAACTTGGTGGATGGGAATCGGCGAAGGTTACTAGAAGGTATTTAGAAGAAAGTGTGACCAAGAAAGTTTCCATTGCTTGCAAAATTCAAATCGGCGATGTTTCCGGCAGTGGATTAAGCACTGGGGAACCGCACGAAATCGAAAGGAGTGCTTGCTCGGTCATTAATCAGTCTTCAGAGGGCATACCTAAGATCGTGGACGTTAAAGACAAAGGTGTATCCATCAAATTTGAAAACTGTCAAAATATTGTTTTACATGTTCGTGAAAAATAATATTATTTGGTATCTAACGTATTATGCTTTCGTAACTAACGTATTAAATTATGGTAACTAATGTATTATGGGTAACTAAGGTGTTATGTTGGTTTTAGTACGTTTATGATGTTAATAATTATTAATAAAGATATCATATAAAAATGACTTCAATGATACGATAAAGTCATTTATTATTTCAGTAAAATTCTAGTACTTAAGCAAGTAAAAGAACTTTCTATTCAAGATTTAAGCCTTAATGGTACAGAGGAAATAATTTGAAATATTGATGATATGTTATTTAATAACAAATCATTAATATTCTAAAAACCTTTAAATTGTTTTAAATTTCTAAGGCTTAGAAGTTCCTAAACCCCTATTTAAAATTTCAGGTCCGTATTTTAAAAATTAATTTAGCGGTGATATCTAAAGAATCAAACGTTCAATATGGAAGACAATAACGCCAACTTGTAGAACAGGAAAAATACAACTATAAATAGTTATTTTCCTAACAAGTGCGGAAAGTGATACTTTTTCGCACACGACTGCAGTTGACCCGAACGACGCGGAGCGGAGTTCGGGCAAGCGGTCAAGGAGGGCGGGAAAGACACTTTACGCATGAGTTAGGAACATTATTTTTTCTACGACCGTATATACAAAAAAGTATACCAATCCATTTTTCAAAAATTATTTTATTTCAACATACATATACAAAACTTTAACTAAAAACTACTAATTATTATAAATATTAATATTAAAAACACAATTTGTTGCATTTTGTAAATTACTTAAAATTGCCGGTCCAGTGAAGTTATTTGGTGTTAACTGGTAAGTAGATGACGTCGATGAGGATAGCATCATATTTATTTACCTGTTGAAACAATAGTTACAACTTTCGAAGTAAAAACTATCTAATAAGGTCAAAATTTTGCAATTATTGTACTTTTTCGCACTAGTGCTAAAATGCGTGCGGGAAAATGGGTTAAAACGCATGGTCGTAGAAAAATAGATTTTCCATTTTTTTACAAGTCAAAAATTAAGGAGAAAATAAAAAATGAAAATTAAATATTTCGATTATTTCGGTAATATTACCAATTTTTTTTTCATGAAATTATCAACCCCTAAAATACGCAACGCTGCCTCATTTTAACTATCTTCGAATATTTTATCGTTTTAGAGATCTCCAAGCAAACGAATTTGTAGCACCCCGTAGAAACACCCTGTATAACAAAAATCCACGTTTTTACGATTCGTGCATTTTTTGGCATAGTTGTTTTTAATAAAAATATTGTAGTTTGCTGCATTTTTTCCGTTTATAACTTATAACTTTAACTGTTTTTATCTCAAACAATTTTGTTTAAAAGATTCTATAAAAAGTGTAATACTTAGATCAAATCTAATAAAAATTAATAGCCACCAATTATAACAGCGATTATTTACTTCAGCGAACTAGAAAAACCACATATTTTTAGGCCCACTTTTATTAACACAACTGTTAACACTTTAAGCAATCATGTTAATAACAATTATTTGTTTTGTTACAGGTTTATGGCACCATTGAAAACTGGAATTACAAGAAGAATCAGTCTACAAAAATTGTGTCAGTGGGAAGATATAAAGCAATTAACACAAAAATAAAGCAATTTAAAAACGGTGTCAATAGTTGTACAAGAACTAGTCTAATCTGAATTTTCTGGAAGTTCAAAAAAAGAAAATAGTAAGAAAAAATTAAAAATAAATAAACGGGAATAGAGTGAAAAGTCAGAAAAATCTTTCAGGTTAAAACTTAATAACCGAAAAATGTTCAGGAAAATTCTTATGTTATAAATATATTCTCGTTTTACTTCAAACTTTATCAATATTTAACTAAAAAAAAATGTGAAAATTTTAAATTTTCCAAAACAGTTTTTCAATGATGGCACTAAAATTGAGAAAAGATATTAAGAAATCTTCGTATTATGTTTGGTTCCTGGGAGCGAAGGAATCGAAGGGATTGAGAGGATCGGAATACATTTTACCTGTGATTAAGCATTTGGAGGAGAGAGAAAAGGATGTGGAGCCGTTTAAAGTTACCTTGCAAGTAAGTGTTTTTAATGCACTAATATTTAGAAAAGAATTATTAATGCAATCAACTCCGTGTGAATATCTAAAACGGCCTAAATTACAATAGTTTTACCCAATAATAAAAATAAATAATGTTTTAACTACCATTCCTACTTACTACTTAGTACCCGCGTTAAGGGCTTGCACGGATGGTAACTGAAAATTTAGATGAGGTTGGTGTTAAACAGTTAGATTGGTCTGCATGTAGTCCAGATTTCAACCCCATTGAGCATTTCTGGGATCAGTTAAAAAGAGCTACTCGTCATCGCCCTATGAAGAAGATAATTTTATTCCTTAAGAAAGAATCATCACTCTTATTTATTGACTACTTAGCAGAATGTGCTCTGTTATTGAAGCTAGAGAAAGAAAGAATATTTTAGATGTAAGATTAAATAAATCACGCACCCGCATAGTCCTTTTTTTATTTTTTTTAAATAAATCTAAAGGCGCGCTGCGACATTCTTTAATTCCTTGTGCTCTAAGGCAGTCCTCACATGAAGAAACTTAAGATAAACTGTAGTAGCTTGAACTAGGGTTGCCACATTTGATGAAGGCCATTCCGGGACATGCAAAAAAACCAAAAAAAAAAACAACAAAAGTTTCTTCCGCCAATATATTAAGCCCCAAAATACGCAACTTTGCCTTAATTTAACCATCTTCGTATCTCTGACCGTTCTGGAGATTGAACGCACATGAATTTGTAGCACCCTCTGTATAGTGTGGCATCAAGCTAATTTTGTGTACAAATAATTACCCTATATTTACCCAAATTTTCGAAAAATATATACCTACAGTGAGTCCCAGAAGTAATGTCTAAATTCATTTAAAATTCAGTGGTAAGTTTTTTGAAAAAACGCTGGTACCCGTCGATTTTTATTTTTTAATGTGTTTTTTTTGTGGTAATTTCATGTATACAGGGTAGCTCAAAAATAAGTTACGACCATCAACTTCATTTTTCAAATGAAAACATATATTTTTTATTTCATTTTTGAATTTTGCATTGAATTCTAAGCATGTTTTATGTACCATGTCCTATACATAAACTCAACAGTTATTGAAAAAATTAGGATTGAACATATCATTTAGGGAATCCAACGATCTATCAAATCTTTTGGCAATATTGCATTTTGGGCTCCCTAATAAGTAAGAGTGTCACTGTCGCCGTTTATTTCTATAGAAACTGTATGACAATTTTATTTTAAATAAGTATAATTATTGTCAAGCGTAGTTTCAAAGTAGCGGTTTTCACAATAATGGTGAAGTTAACGGAACGGGAAAAAATTGAAATTCTATGCATGGTTGGGTTTGGTGATAAAACACGTACTCAAATAGAAACAGCCCAATTATTTAATGAAATCCATCCTGATCGTCCTCCCATATGTCAAAAGATGGTGAGTAGAATAGAGGCTAAGTTTAGAGAATTCGGTCATGTTAGAGATTTGTCTAAATCTGGTCGTCCTACTCGAGATGAAAATGAAAAACTTGACGTTTTGCTTTCTTTGGAAGAAAATCCATGTACTCCCCTGTCGCATATTGAGGCCGATTTACACATGCCGAAATCTGTTGTTCATCGAGTAGTTCAAAAGCACAAATATCACCCATACAAAGTTATTTCAGTGCATAAGTCATTTGAAGATGATTTCGATAGGCGAAATGAGTTTTGCGAACGCATACAAAATATGTGCATATATAAGATAATAATTTAGTAAAATATATTATTTTTTCGGATGAAGCTACGTTCTATTTGAATGGTAATGTGAACAGACAAAATTGTCGATATTGGGCAACAGAAAATCCGCATTGGATGATAGAGGTTCACAGCCAGTACCCTGAAAATATAAATGTTTGATGTGGAATCGTACGCGGAAGGGTAATTGGTCCATTTTTCTTTGAACAGTCTTTAACTGGACAAGTATATCTCGAATTTCTCCAACTTGAATTAATTTCAGCATTAGTGGCTTTATTTCCGAATCCATTGGATCCAGACTCCCCTGACGAAGAACTGATATTCCAACAAGATGGTGCTCCTCCGCACTATGCTGCCACTGTGCGCACATTTTTGGATGAAACCTTTCCCAATCGGTGGATAGGAAGGAGAGGACCCATCGAATGGCCTGCTAGGTCGCCAGACCTAACTCCGTTGGACTTTGTTTTGTGGGGTTACATCAAATCAAAAGTATTTGTTAACAGGCCAAACAATATGCAGGAGTTGAAAGAGAGAATCCGAAGAGAAGTGCGTCTGATAACTCCGGAAATGGTTGGAAACGTGCAAAGAGAGTTTATTGATCGTCTTGGGTATTGTCAAGCCGTAAATGGCGCACATTTTCAACATTTAATTTGATTATGTTGTGTTGTTTTTTAATAAACAGTTCTTACTTATAGATATGTTCAATTCTAATTTTTTCAATAACTGTTGAGTTTATGTATAGGACATGGTACATGAAACATGTTAAGAATTCAATGCAAAATTCAAAAATATATGTTTTCATTTGAAAAAATGAAGTTGATGGTCGTAACTTATTTTTAAGCTACCCTGTATACATGAAATTACCACAAAAAAAAACACATTAAAAAATAAAAATCGACGGGTACGAGCGTTTTTTCAAAAAACTTACCGCTGAATTTTAAATGAATTTATACATTACTTCTGGGACTCACTGTATATCTACTTCTCAAATTCATGAAGAAAAGGTGACTATGTAGTATATTCATCATTTTGACAAGATAACTATTTTAAAATTAATTTCTACAGTAGTCAGCTCCAAAGTTACGTTAAGTTACGTCAAACTGACAATCACAATCCGTTCGATTCTGTTGCGGTTTTCATTTAAATCTCGATACGGATACATTTTCAAAATATGCCAACTCGACCTTAAATAATCGAACTCAATACCTGTGTTGGTGTAATTTTTAATTAGCTACGTGGATTCAGGTCTATTTATGTAAACAGGTACTTCATGAAAATGTGGTAAATTATTAGGAATACGAGAATACCACCGCTCGCGGTACAAAATTGTAATGATCAAGTGAAACATACAGAGAACTTTTATTCAGGAATAATTGTCATTTCAACTCAAAAAGGGCGCAGTTAAAGTTTAGTTTCCGATGTCAACCAAACAAATAATCTATTTTACTTTCAGGTATCACACAAAGGGCTCAAGATCGTCCAGAATATAGTTTCCCAAGGAGCGAAAAATTCTAAACCTAAAAACGAAACTATTAAACATTTTATACCTCACAATACCATCACCTACGTTTACCAACATGAAGATATGATAGCCTGTATTTTGTTGCTTTTTAACCCTGTAACGAAATGTCCGTTGCACGTTCATGCCTATAGGTAAGAAACATTTTTCTTATATTAAAATAATTAAGCAATATAATTTCATATAAAGCGAATAGGTGCATTAACTGACTAATTTTTTAAAATGTCTATTTTGGCAGTCATGTGCGTCAGATATTAATAGTCCAAAAGGCAGTGACGATTTTTGGTAATTATTTTCCCAGTCAGCAAACATGGATAGAATTATTGGGTTTGTTATTCTAAGCAAAATTCATATATATGTAGGGGGGGTTCCGATGGGTTGAGGCGGAAAATGCGTTAGAAAGTACAAATATACTGCACTTTTTTTCCAGTAATAAAAATAGTTCTATTAGTGAGAGATACAGTAAATTTAAGAAAAATAAAAGTCTGGCTAATCTGTGAGGATAAGTAATATGTCTGGCAGGTGAAAACTTGGATAAAATTTAACGAAACCATTGCCCTTATTTTCGCAGTCCTAAAAATTTGTCAGATAATAGTTTATATTATAATAACTAGCTAATGTGGAACACCCCGACAGCCGCGCTAAATTCGGGATGTTCAATTATACAGGCGATTGTTGTCATCTCTACATGTTTTTACTTGTCATAATTTCTGCTAAGAAAAGTATTGGTTTAGGGCAAAATTCGACTATGGCTAAAAAACATTTTTCTCAACGTTTTGAGACCCCAGAAATCCAAAAAATATGGTTTCAGCAAAATGTCAGTCCGTCCGTCATCAAAAAACTTTATTCGCGAATAACTTTGTAACTATCAGAGATACGAGAAAAGTGCTAATTTTATAGGGAATTTAATTCTCTACAAAAAAGATCTTTTAACCTTTTTGTGTATCTCGTTTAGTTTTTGAGATATAGTCAAAATATAAAAAGTTGCGAATAATTCTTACATTCATACGGGATTATCTCTGGAATTATATAAATTAAACGAACAAGACTAAGAAGCAATATTGTAGAGAAGTAAATTTCCAACAAAAATATTAATGATGGATGACCGAGCGGGTAGACATTTCGCTAAAATACGAGAATTATCACTTTTGGCTGTTTAAAAAATCAAGATAAGCAAATTCACTGTAGTGGGTTTATAAGTACAGAGTCTGGCGGGGCTTTAGTGATTGTAAATGACAGCCAGATGTGTATTTTTCATGAAATTATAGTATTATTTATCATGTGACAAATTTTTAAATCTAAAAAAAATAAGAGCTAAAATTTTGTAATTTTCACGATTTTCAAGATGTCGCCAGACTCATTTGCCAATTTCGTAAATTAGCCAGACTTACTTTTGATTATAGTTGATGATCGTACCAAATGATACGATAAATTTCAAGCATGGGAAAATAAGGGTTACGGATTCCAAAAATCGGTCAAATTTTTGCATCCGTAAATTTTCAGCCAGACAGACTTTCCTCCACTTGGGATGTGCCAGACTGTTATTTCCGGGTATAAAATTACTCACTTTAATTAATGTCAAATATTTATGACTGGGAAAATAAGTGGACTTGACTTTTTTTTTATCTCGTGCACCCATCCGAAAATTTTAGCCAGACTCACAAATTGTCGTTTTGTGTCACCATTCGAGCAGACTATTTGATATTCACCGACTGGGAAAATAAGTACAAAAAAAATTCACTGCCTCCTGGACTATAAGTAAATAGCTGATGATTATGTGTGTGGTTTTTCTACGGCAGGGATAGCGCACCAATGGCACGCGACAAAATAATTTGGGCACGGCATTAATTAAGGAATTTATGTGGTAAATATGTATTATACGCCCACCATGACAAAATTGATTATTTTTCAGAAATTATGTATTTTGGGGCGTAGATTACGAATTTTTGTTTTTGAAATATTCGTTCTTAAATGGCCATTTTATTGATATTACGTTTCGGATGCATAATGGCAGCAATTCGGTATTGATCACTATTTTTTTTATTGTAAATATGTAGTCATATTTAACCCTTCTTTATTAAAATATGATAAACCTCATTTTCTATGTTTTTCAATCAACATTTTAACTTTAAGTAATAATCAATATTCTAGTGGATATTAAAAGAGGCTAGTTATCATTTGCTTTAGAACTGTCGCCGCCCAGGGCCGGGGGGGGGGGCAAATGAGGCACTTCCCCCTCCCCCCTAGCCCGCAGAATTGTTTTCTTTTTTTGGTATATAAGCCCCTTTATCTACTAAAAGTTATTGTTCTTTGGTAGTTGGCTCCCCCTAGCCTGGACTATATAATTGTTGATGTTATGATATGAAGAGATTCCAAAAATAGTTAGTTTTTTTTTTATTTAGTCACGGCGGCGGAGAGAACTTTCTTCTCTTTTTTACAAGTCATATTGGAAGGCGAAGAGGTATCAACACGCCGGGGATATATTTTTTTTCAGAAGTAACTAAGGAAAGACTGAGAGGGTTTTAGCACACCAGTATCTATAAAAGATTGTTCTTCCTTTAAAATTGTGTCACAAACGAGTGAATACGAATATCTGCGGTCGTAGCCTAACCTCTACAAAACGGAACTTTAGGAAAAAATATTTGAAAAACTAAACATTTCCGAGAAAAGGAGTTTTCAGATGTGTAATCTTCGTCGAAAAATATTTCCTTCTTAAAAAAATCATCATTTTGGGGTAGTGAGCTATACGCGTTATTTATTTTTGTTTAATGCTCGCGTAATAAACAACATTTTTTTCCAATTCCAATATCAAGATTGTTCTTTGGCAAATCATGGCCATATTAAACATTTCTTTGGAGAAAATAGCACGTAAAAGGTTCGCTATACCTTGATGATCACTTCAATTTTCTCTTTTGGTACTATTAGAGTGCTTTATTACTTGAGTAAGATTCGATATCTAATGATTTCGGTAAAAAATATAAATAATATAGAAGGTAAAAATAAGAAGGTTGCATAACTTTAAAAGGTCATAACTCAAAACTAGTCATAGGATTGGATTACGGCCAGGACGGGCCGTCAAGATCTACAAAATACTAAAAATTCAGAAAAATTAGCCGAAAGCCATTTTCCATAAGCTTTGTGACGGGTCCTTTAATTGCAAAACAGACTATGTCTCCGCTCTCACAGCATGTGCAGGTTAAGATAAGAAAACACTGTACAGGTCCCTTTTAGTCGTCACAAATTGAAATGAATGTGAGTGTATCATCTATAATGTTTAATTGGTTAAACCAACACTGCTGAGAGTTGGAAACTTATTTTATTAAATAAGTTCAACATTATTAATACATACAACAGTTTCACAACTATAATTTAAACAGTCTAAATTTTTTAATTCTAAAATTTTCCCTTGTACTATATTATTTATCTTGAAGAAGTAGTCCATACTTAAAGTGGAGTGGGAATATAGAAGGTAAAAATAAGAACACAAAGTCTTCCTCCACTGATATATTATAGAAATATTTAGTCAAATTCTCTACATGTTTCGAATGCAGAAGCATTCATCTTCAGGAGAAAAATTAAAGAAGAAAGGGCCAGCAGATATCACCCTAACTGAGCAACATAAATATAGGTTCGGTATAAAATGAATGAAGAAATCAATACACATTGCATTGTGATGCACAACCTATATTTATGTTGCTCAGTTAGGGTGATATCTGCTGGCCCTTTCTTCTTTAATTTTTCTCCTGAAGATGAATGCTTCTGCATTCGAAACATGTAGAGAATTTGACTAAATATTTCTATAATATATCAGTGGAGGAAGACTTTGTGTTCTTATTTTTACCTTCTATATTCCCACTCCACTTTAAGTATGGACTACTTCTTCAAGATAAATAATATAGTACAAGGGAAAATTTTAGAATTAAAAAATTTAGACTGTTTAAATTATAGTTGTGAAACTGTTGTATGTATTAATAATGTTGAACTTATTTAATAAAATAAGTTTCCTACTCTCAGCAGTGTTGGTTTAACCAATTAAACATTATAGATGATACACTCACATTCATTTCAATTTGTGACGACTAAAAGGGACCTGTACAGTGTTTTCTTATCTTAACCTGCACATGCTGTGAGAGCGGAGACATAGTCTGTTTTGCAATTAAAGGACCCGTCACAAAGCTTATGGAAAATGGCTTTCGGCTAATTTTTCTGAATTTTTAGTATTTTGTAGATCTTGACGGCCCGTCCTGGCCGTAATCCAATCCTATGACTAGTTTTGAGTTATGACCTTTTAAAGTTATGCAACCTATACTCATTTTCTCATCTATAGCTTGATACTACAAATTATTAAAATATAAACAAAACTTAGCCGTTTGTTTTTGGAATTCAAAAAATAGTAATATATTTTTTCTCAATTTTTTAAATATTATTAATTATTTAATTCGCCTATTAATTATTCAACATCCTGTACATATTTTATCTCTATATAAGTAAAAGAAAACTTAAGGCTGACTTTTCCACAGGCTGACCCGAAAGACCGGCTGGCCTAGTTTTTCACTCTCAGCTTGCAGGACTAAGATTTTTAAGGGTTAAGAGTATAAAAAATAACTAGGCAACCGCGCCAAGCGCGGAGCGGAGCTTGACGCCACCGCTCTACTATGTTTGTACCCTTAAGGCCTTTTTACATTGGGTGCAATTGCAAGAAAAAATGGTCTGGAAGCATGTGCTTCGACGACGTTTTAATCAACTGATGCACGATGCACGTTTTCCCATTTAAAACCTGCATCAGCTGTTTAAAACGTCGACAAAGCGCATTTTTTCTTGCAATTGCACCAATGTAAAAAAGCCTTTTTAGTCACGGTCTAGCAATGCGAGAGTGAAATACTGGCCATAAAAGTTCGGCAGATCTGGCAAGCCCGACAAATCTATCAAACCCGACCAGCCCGTCAAGCCTGACAGGCTCTAAAAGCCCGACATTCCCGGAAAATCCGACAGGCCCGGAAAAAATTGGTAGGGCCCGAAAACCCGAACTTTAATTGATTAAGTGGCCCGGCCCGACTCGCGCCGGGCAATAACAACGTGATTTACAACTCCCCATCTTTATCTACTATGATAATAAGGATGAATGAGAACTTAACCCAACTTTTCCTATGGTGCAATACGTCTTTGCCACTGAAAAAATTGTAAGGAAAAGTCAAAGATTGATTTAATTTTATTATTTTTTCACGTTTGTCAATTGACTTCCGACGTAATCGTTTTTTTGATTGTCATTTTGACTTTTTTTACTCGTAAAAATAGTACTTTTAGGAGCTTTTATTATCGTTATTTTGTGTTTTCGGTAAGTATTTTATAATACGTTTTTATTCATTATAAGAAGTTCTAACTTTTAATGATATGATAGAAGAGTTTTGGACTTGCATTGTCTTGTATTTGTTTTACATCACAACGTTTCAACTGGTAAGTATCTCCAGTCGTCTTCCGGTGAATACTAAATAAGTAAAGTAACTACAGCTCTATTTATACTAGCTAGATGCACTGAAGCATGACTGAGATGGGTGCAGTCGTGCGTTTAGTTCGTATGCGGTATTTTAAGTTTACATCTACTTAACAAGAGTTTCCAGATATTTCTTATATCTAGTGAGGGCTTACTAAAACAATCTGGGTTCTGGTATATGGTAGCAACTTCCTTGAACTTCCTCTTCCTCCAATGTGGTTCTTTATGCAGGATTCGAGCTTCTGTCCACTTGATGTGATGACCGTGTGGGTCAGCTGCACCTGACTTTCCGGTTTCTCCTTTAAGCGTATTGTTTCTGTGTTCCTTGACCCTAGTTTCAAGTGGCCTTAGAGTCTCACTAATGTAGGATCGGAAACATTCGCAGGGGATCTGGTAGACACAGTTTTTCCTGTGTTTTTGACTTGTTGGTTTTGTCTTCGTCAGGTGGCTTCTTAAAGTGTCTTTCGAGCTGAATACCGTATTGATGTTATATTGTTGTGTCCTAGTATTCTAATTCTCTCAGATATTCCTTTGACATACGGAATGTTGAGTGTTGATTGTGACTCTATTTGCTTCTTTTGTGTAGTTGCCCGATTCTTGCGATTTTCCAATAGTTTATCAACTAGATGCCCGGGGTAGCCATTCTTATTGAGGTCGGTCTTTTAATGACATTACATAGAATTACAGCGATGGCTAAAGCCTTCTAAATGAAGATATGATAAAAAATTTAATATTTATATATACTTTGTTGATAAAAATATTGTGCGAAGTGCTTTTGAACAATCTTTTAAATGTATGGATGCCATTGGTTTTATACTAGATTTAATTTTTTTCATTTGAAACTTTTATCGTATCATTGAAGATTAAGTTATTTTTATATGATATCTTTATTAATAATTATTAACATCATAAACGTACTAAAACCTACATAACACCTAAGTTACTCATAATACATTAGTTATCATAACTTAATACGTTAGTTACGAAAGCATAATACGTTAGATACCAAATAATATTAGAACTATTTTTCATGAACATGTAAAATAATATTTTGACAGTTTTCAAATTTGATGGATACACCTTTGTCTTTAACGTCCACGATCTTAGGTATGCTCTCTGAAGACTGATTTATGACCGAGTGAGCACTCCTTTCGATTTCGTGCGGTTCCCCAGTGCTTAATCCACTGCCGGAAACATCGCCGGTTTGAATTTTGCGAGCAATGGAAACTTTCTTGGTCACACTTTCTTCTAAATACCCTCTAGCAACCTTCGCCGATTCCCATCCACCAAGTTCTTGTAGGTCTAATATATCTCCTCCAGCATTAACAAGAAAATTTGCCGAAGATCTTCTAACGCAGTCACCAGTATACATAATTAGGATTTTTAAGTGAGAGATACTTAGCTATTTTTTGAGGTATTTTAGAGAAGAAGTGAATGCCGCAGGGCTGTACCGTACATTTCCCTGTTCTATATGATACAAACAATCTTTGGTGAGTGACATGGTCTGGCCTTAACATTGCGTACTTTTTAAATAAAAGCACAGGATTGACTTTGCCGTCAAATATCACAGCGAACATACGTTTCTTGTGGGTTTTTGAGTCGGGAATAGTAACAATCAGCTTGTCCTCTAAAACGTCAACATCTTCCGTGGTCATCTTCCCTAATTCATTAGTTCGACAGGCTCCTCCATTCCAATTAAAAAAGCCACTTTCATCATTAAAAACTTCTCGTCTGAGGCAGAACACACAAATTCGTTGACTTGTTCTCTTGTAAATTTTGATATGATTGATGATAATAACTTTTGATTTTCTTGCTCTATATCCAACATTTTTCTTCTTGATGACACGTATTAAGGCGCCGTATTTATCGATTTCCACTCTTTCCTTCAGTTCTAAAGTCGCTCGTAACATGGAATAGTTCGGCCATAAGGATGAAACAGATTATTCCTCAGAGAGTTTTGCGAAATACGCCAGCACTACCGTTTCTTCTGCACCTTGAACATGTACTTTGTTTCGCCACTCACAAAACTGCCGATATTCTTTTTCATAATGGATTTTAGATTTGTCCGGAAGCAAGTTCAACCTTATAATGTTGGCTGCAGCTAATATATCGTCAGATATATCAAAATTTGGCATGATTTTAATGATGACTTTTTGAAATGCCAAAATGAAATGACATAAAACCTTGTTTTTATTTTCGCATCGCCGTTGTCAATGATACGATAAAGCTTTGAATACAACTCGATTATTAGCGATTTAACACCGGCTCGGACTATTATAAATCGCATAATAATCTCGTTATATTAATAGCTATAAACAACTTTTAGGAACCCGTACATCGAGGGCACATCTATTATAGTATTTATTAAATTAGACTTTGTTTTGATCATATTTCTTCGATTTGATTCCTACGATTTTAATGACGTAACGTCACTAAGATTACTTTATACTTGAATTAGGCATATTAAGCTTTATATTAGTGTTGTTTTTTTCCCTTGTTTATTTCATTACACTACCTATTCCAGTAGAATAACTAATAAATTTTATTATATTTACGACAAAAATAGAAAAAATTATTTGAAATAATATAAATTCTTGATTTAAAATTATATGAAATAATTCTTTTCTGGTCAACAACATAAGAACTTTTTTTAAAATAAATATTCAAATTATTTGTCTATTAAAGTTGCTCACGTAGAAAGAAAAAAACAACGACTAATTCTCATTAGTCCGTAAACTGATATACAAAGTGTAAATTGATTCCGTGGTTACGATCTTATGAACAGTTACGCTCACTTTTACTTTTAGAGGAACTCGTTCTTTTGTTTGTTACATTTTATGCCTAAAAACTTTCAGTCTCCATTCTATTAACATAAATCAATTACAAAATTAGCTATTAAAAAGAACAATTAAACAAACATTTACCTTTATTAGTTTTATATTATTTATTGAACTTATAATAGATTTTATCGCCAACCGACAGTAAAGCCGTACATTATCAGAGTGATTTCTGGCAGTAAACGAACACCTTATTTTATTGTACAATAAAATACTGTATCTGCCGCATTTGCGGCAGGTAAAGTATTTTTTCTATTTGGGAACCATAAAGTCTTCATTATGGGTTTCCATTGGGTTGCATAAGCAATTATTTTATTCATTTTAAACACGCATTTTTTATTTTCTTCCTGTTGGTAACAACACAATACCGTTTTGAAATTCATGGCACACCATACTAAAAGTCCGTGTTTTGTGCACCATACTAATCCCTTTTCTCTTCTGTGACCACACCAACTTTCTGTTTCTGTTAGTGTTGCCAACCACAAAAAAAATACAAATTTTGACTGGAAACTATTAACTACATTTTTATTTGAATTTCCTTAAAAATGACCCAAATAGAAAAAGTATTATAAAATATTCGTTCCATAAGACAAATTTTAGAGCACTCGTCTAATTAGGACACTCCCCGCTACGCGGCTCGTGTCCTAAACCAACGCGTGCTCTAAAATTTGTCTTATAAAACTTATGTTTTAATATACTATTTTCTATTTGGGAACCATAAAGTCTTTATTATGGGTTTCCATTGGGTTGCATAAGCAATTATTTTATTCATTTTAAACACGCATTTTTTATTTTCTTTCTGTTGGTAACAACACAATACCGTTTTGAAATTCATGGCACACCATACTAAAAGTCCGTGTTTTGTGCACGATACTATTCCCTTTTCTCTTCTGTGACCACACCAACTTTCTGTTTCTGATAGTTTTGCCAACCTCAAAAAAAATAAAAATTTTGACTGAAAACTATTAACTACATTTTTATTTGAATTTCCTTAAAAGTGACCCAAATAGAAAAAGTATTATAAAATATTCGTTCCATAAGACAAATTTTAGAGCACGCGTTGGTTTAGGACACGAGCCGCGTAGCGGGGAGTCTTATAAAACTTATGTTTTAATATACTATTATCTGCCTCATATGCGGCAGATAAAGTATTACCCTGCCATTTCTCATAGTAGGTAAAATTTTTTGAGGGGTGTTTTGGAATACGCACGTGGTCGGTCAAAATTTTCTGATGTGTCAAAATTAGGCCAAAATAAGTTTTTTTGTCGTTGAATTGTAACGCTATTTTAACCTTTCGAGCTTGAATATGGGATGGAATAGGTAGTATGAAACTTCTACTTTACATTTTGACCAAATATAAGGCAAAAACTATTAAATATTTTACGCAGACCCGATTCTAAAATAGGTCTACAGCTCGTCTTTTCAATTCATTTAACATGGGGAAAACATCTATTATCTTAGAGCGGTCTGCCTTACATAAAACGGTGATGAACAGTTGGCGATAAAATTTTGTATGTGCCGCGTCAGTAAAGTGTCTTTATCGACTCGCCTGTTATTCGCCTCGCTCGCTCATCTCATAATTTCAGACTCGTTCGATAAAGAATCACTTTACTGCCTTGGTACATAAATAACTATTATTTATATGGCTTGCATTTTGATAAATCTACCCTTGGTATGAACACACAACACATTACTCATATTTCCAATAATCAATCATTATACTGACCAAAGTGTTTTTAAATCCCTTGACAAATTATAGCCCTCCAGTTGGTCGAGCTATAACCTTTTTGTCTCGGGATTTAAAATACCACTTTAGTCCCTAGGTGTATAATGTACTATTATTGCATTGGGTTATATTTTTGTTAATTTAAAATAGCTCCAAAAAAGGAAAAACGGAACAGACAAGTATATAATAGAAAAATACTATATTATAATATTATTCTTTTAACTCGTTTTCCTTTAAAATTGCATCATAAATCAATAACTAAAACGATATGCGTCTGAAACCTTAATCTCTATATAAAAAAGGCCTTTTAGAAGGAAAAGTTTAAAAACAAATCGGTTTCTACAATATCTTTGTAATCTAAGCCAAGAATACATTATTTAATGGTCCAAGCGTTAGACGAAAAATCAGGGTTCAATTAGACTTTTAGACCCGAGCTTCTAGGCTCGGGGAGAGGGGGGAGGGCTGCAGGCCGGCAGATCCCTCTTAAATACACCACTGGATATTAATGGATAATTAATAATGATACAAACTTTTATATTGACCCTATAAAACCTTAGAAAATAGACCTTGACATCACTTACCAAACGTGCCGCCATTTAATTATATCCAATTTTCTATACATTTTTGATTACGAAAAAGTTCACAGTTCTTCACATAACTTGCTTTTCTCCTACAATTTTTATTCGACCGTAAAATTAGATAAAAGTACTTGATGTGGTGTAAAAAAATCTTACTTTATTGTTTAAAATTTTAAATAGGCTATAACTGTTCTTTATATAACTGTGTTGGTGTTGTGTGCAACGTAGGTGTGTAATTGCATGTTTTATATTCTTTTTATGGAAAAATCGTCATAATTAAAATTAAATTAAAAGATTCTTGATGTTACAGTCATTTTTATGTAAATAATATATTTTACAATAATTCTTTCACTAATGTGATGGTGGGTGTAAAGAACTAAAAAAGCTAATAGTTCGTTATTTTATCTACTTTCATTTATTAATATGAATTTTACAGTTCTGTAAATCGTTTTGTAAGGGCATCTATTACAGCACTAGTGCTGTAATGGAAAAATACGGGCTTATTAAAATTTTGCTGTTAAATAAAACCGCACTTTTTAGAAGAATGATTTATTATTAACAATTATAAAATTAATTACCAATTATTAATTAAAATATAACACTTAAGGTTTAATATAAACATTAATAATACACTGTTTACAGTTAGAAATTTGTATACCAGAAGTGGATGTGATGGAGCCCTTTACGTTCGAATTTCCAATCATTAAATCCGTGTCCGACCGCATGATCTTCTTTGCTATTTGTTTCTTATTTTCTAAAGAATTCTCAACGTTGCCTTCTGCCGTAGAAGAGGATTTCCAGCCAGGATTATTCAATCCAAGTTTTGTTGCAATCTTTTTTGGTATACTTCCAAAACTATTAATTCCGACAGGCTGGAAGGTGCATTTTCCTTTTCCATTGAATACAAAAACCGCCTGTTAGTTGCATTAAGAGGACGAAGTTTAGCATACTTTCGAAAAACACTTAAACAGTTGATACCTGTCACATTTCCTTCTGTTATAACAAATTCACGCATAATTTTGGTTTTCGAGAATGGAATCACAATTTTCATATACAAATCATTGTGTTTAGTATGATCCAACATTAACTTAGTTAGTTCTTCGCGCCGACAAGCCCCAAAAATGTCGATTATCATAACAAACTTCATAAGTAAATATGTTTCATCATCTGCAGTACTAAGAAACTTACATACGTCTCCCTTTGTGAAAACTTTGGACTTTTTGGCCTTGTAACCCTCTGAACTTCTTTTCAAAAATGCGATTATGTGAGAAAATCTGCTTATATCTTGATTTTTCTTGACTGAAATCATAGTTCTCAACATTGAGTAGAGTCCATAGTGTAGATGGTTTCTGGGAGCGTTGCTTTACGGAAAAATAACCCAAAAGGATTTTGTCAGACACCTCCTTTATTTTGTTAGCTTTACACCAACCTTCAAACTTCTGATACTCCAACTCATACCGCGCCTTGGATTTTGTCAGAACTAAACTTGAGATCGCTTCGTTTGCCGCTGCTTCTATATCAGAGAGTAAACTTCCATCAGAATCGCTCATATATAGAAGAAACGCTTTTTATATTTTTGAATTTGTTTGACAAAGTTTCGACAGTAACCATGCGAAACAGTAACTATGCGAAAGGTAACATAAAAAACTTGATTAGTAAACTTAATAGCAGGTGCATTTTTACAGGTGCATTTTTATTTTTAAAAATGCCTTTTGCCAAATATTTTTATTCATAGATTAAAGTAGATAGAATTTTGTACAATATTCTTGTTGTAAATTCATATTACAACAAGAGATGTTAAAATTGTCAAACGAGGCGCCAGCCGAGTTTAATAAAACATTGAGTTTTTTTTTACAACACTTATATCGTAAATAACTATAACGACCTCCTCTTCAAAATATACTAAACCCAAATAGGTACTAACCAACTAAGAGACTGCAATAAAGAAATTAAGAATAAATAAAATTGTAACTAAATATGTTCTGCACTGAATGGATTTATTGTTGTGAGCTGTATAGGGTGAGTCAACAATAGAGTAAAGTTCATTTTCCTACGACCACCTTTGAAAATGAGAAAAAAAACACGGTTAACACTTGGCTCGAAAGCGCCGAATATCACACGCGCGTTGAAAGAAAATATTTCAACTCTAGAGTGGAAATACATGGCACACTATTTAATTTAAACATTATGGTGCCAATTTGACAGACCACACCTATTTATTAAAAAGAATAAATTTTAGAAAGCAGTTTATTGTCTAACTTATTTATCATGTATTTGTCGATTGATTTCGAATTAGAGTGTGAAAATACGCCATCTGAAATTATAAAAATATTAAGAATATACTGGAAAATCTATTACTAGTCAAAACAAGCCCCGCTGAAGAAAATGTCATATATTAAACATAAAATTTTTATGTGTTGCCATAGCGTAGAGACTAGAGCTATGGCCTACAGATCGAAAGGTCACAGGTTCAAATCCCATCAGGAGTATGTGACTTTTTTTTATAAAAACATTAAATAATTTATAGAATTAGGTATTTTGAATTGAAATCTTCTTTGTTGGATGAACTTTTTAAACTTATATTTAATGCATCTTTCCTTGATTACATTTTAAAAATTCATCCAACAAGGAAGATTTCAATTCAAAATACCTAATTCTATAAATTGTTTAATGTTTTTATAAAAAAAAGTCAAATACTTCTGATGGGATTTGAACCTGTGACCTTTCGATCTGTAGGTCATAGCTCTAGTCTCTACGCTATGATGGCAACACATAAAAATGTTATGTTTAATATATGACATTTTCTTCAGCGCGGCTTGTTTTAAATGATAATAGATTTTTCAGTATATTATTAATATTTTTTATAATTTCAGATGGCGTATTTTCACACTCTAATTCTGAATCACTCGACAAATACGTGATAAATAAACTAAACTGCTTTCTAAAATTTGTTATTTTTAATAAATGGGTGGTCCGTCAAATTGGCATCATATGTTTAAATTAATAATGTGCCTTGTATTTCCACTCTAGAGTTGAAATATTTTTTTCATAAATCAAAGGTTTTTTAAATAATTCTTTGTGGTCGTAGGAAAAATAGTGTACATTACTCGTGTGAAAGTGATTATTCTAAAACTCGGAGAATTTCCGCACTCGGCTGACGCCTCGTGCTAAATATCTCCTCGTTTGAAAAGTATCACTTTCATCACTTGTTATGTAATATACTATTTCGCGTTTATCTTAAGAATTAGATATAAACAGTGGCGGCTCGTCAGGTGAAGGAGCTCATCCCAAAAAAAAAACAGGAGGAAAGTTATTCGACAATATTATATATTATTGTACCAATACAGCTACTATTTTAGCCCTTAAAAAATAATTATGTTCGAATTAATGATATTAATTTAATCCAAATGCAGCTATTCCTAATAGGGCCACGGTTAACTCCGATGGACAATAATTATTTTAAACACTCGTGCATTTTGGCTCGCCCCAGCAGATCGTGTCCCTTAGCTCAAAGCAAGTGAAGACCCAACGCCCAACATAGCTTTGATATTCACCGTTGCTATAGTTACGTGACGTCAGTCACGCAAACAGCATGTAACAATTTGCATTATGATGAAGGGCAATTTAAAAATAAATCAATCCCCGCACCATTGTTTTAGCATTAGTTCGCCTAACGTTAAGGTATTTATTTTAAGTTCTTCACCATTTTTTAAGACCGCGAGCCGCCACTGGATATAAATTCGAAATACAAAAGTTATAGACACCATTGAGGTGCACATTTTAAAATTATGCTGGAGTATACGGAGTGGCCAAAAAAACGTGGCGAATATAACTTGGGGTTTTTTAAACGGAACACCCGATATATTGCAATATTTTCTAATTCCCCACAAAATTCTACGCTTATTTTGTAAATGTCATATGTCTAAATTGAATAGTTACTGAGATCTTTTTTTTTATTCTCTATCTAAAAGCTTAATTTTTTAACATGTTAAACCGTTAAAACCGGTTTTTTGGTTTAACGTGGTAAATCGAAAGTTGGTTGCCTTGAATAGAGAATAAAAAATTAAGATAGGGAGGTAAAAACCATTTTTCATTAAGATGAACCGTTCCAATGTTACAGCCTGTCAAAGTCTGAAAATGCCATATTTTAAACGTCAATATCTCAAAAACTATTGAATGTATACATATGGCATTTACAAAATAAGCGTAGGACTTTGTGAAGAATCAGAAAATAATACAATATATAGGGTGTTCTATTAAAAAAACCTAAGTTCTGTTTGCCACGTTATTTTGGGCCTCGTATACTCCAATATAATTTAAAAATGTGCACCTCTCTACAACTTTTGCATTTCGAATTTATATCTGATTCTTATGATAAAGAAGAAAATGAAGTTTACTCTATGGATGACTCACCCTGTAGGTGTTTTTTTAGAAACATTTAAAAATAAAACATGGATCTATCGATATTTATTTTTAAATATCGATATTTCAATATTAGATTTTCAATATCGCCCTAGCTATAAGTTTATCTTTTGTTACAGATGCGATTCCTTAGAAACGGCCTCCCATCTAAAACAACAGCTGCAAATACTAATAGAAAGACCGGAAAATCAAAAGAAATTCTCCGAAATAGAAAATAGGTTAAAACCTGTAGAAAAAGCGAAAAAGATTGAAAGTAGTATAGGAAGTGATACGGGAACATCGACGAGGGAATCAGAAAGCAGTGAGGAGAGGTGAGCACAACAAATAATTACGTGGGCCACTAGAAATGTTTTCTTCCTAAAAATGCAACAAAAGAATGGACTTCACTAATTTTTTATTTTGACCCTATCGTATAAAGCAAAAAAAAATTATAATTTGTTATTTTATTTTAATTCTACAATTATTTAATGAGAAAACAATTAAACAAAATACGCTCTGTAATAGAAACATGCGGAAGAATGTACCAACGTCACAACAAACACGGCAAATAAATAATCAGTCATTCGACACTGACTGATGGTTCGTCACTTTTGTTCTGTTTCTAACCTGTTTTTTTCTATTTAAGTTATCGACACAAAAATAACAATAGAAAGAAAGTTTTTAGCGGCAGGCGGACAAAGTAGTGCATCTATCTTTTGCATTAAAGTATACAGATACGCCAAAGGTAATGGGTTCCCTGGGGCACAGGTAGACAATGACAGGCTGTTTCGTCCTTGTTCGGACTCATCAGAAAGTCATACCCTGTAAGCGTTTCCCAATACAGCAAAAATATGCTATATATTTTTAGGAATAAATAAGTATTTGATGAAAACCTAGTATCATCATCTGTAGGAATCAACTCAATCCAAAAGATAGTCATCAGACGTGATCTACAAACCAGTAGAAAAAGTGTAGGGATGAGTTAATATCCTATACTGGATGTGTTGGTCTACCGTACTAGGTTTATTGTTAGTTCTATGTTTTCACGTCTGATGGCTATCTTTTGCATTGAGTTGATTTATGCAGATGGCGATACTAGGTTTTTATCGTATATTTATTGTTAAAAATATTTTGAGGTCATATTTTCGCTGTATTTGGAATTGCTTACAGGTTATGGTTTTCTAATGAGTCCTAACAAGGACGAACCAGCCTATCATGGTCTACCTGTGCCCCAGCGGTTAATAGGATAACGTACGTATCTCTCTCGTCTGATATTTTTAAACTTCCCGCTTTCCCGCCGCGTTTTTAATTGTTTCTAGATAAGGGTTGTGATCCCTAGAACGATATTTATTATTGAGATATGTTTTCAATAAGTTCTAGTTCAGGATGTAATTGGAGAATGATACATCCGATTATAGTAAGAGAGCCCAATGCAAGTTAATTAATTCTTTTTAAATAATCCTTTTAATTCAAAGAAAGTGCACCACTTGTATTGTAACGACTTTATTCCATACTGAAAAAGATCTGTTGAACTAATTATTTGATTTAATTTTTAAATTTTAGATTTGCATTAGAAAACTCAAGAATATCTAGTCTCTACGATTCAGTGGCTGCAGAACTTAGAGAGAAACTAAAGAAGAAGAATTCTCCGATTTTATTACCGCCCAGAGATTACGATACTGTACATAGGCAGAAAGGAAATTTAACTGGTAAGTTTTAATTTTATACCGGGAGTCCATTTAGTTTCTCGTTAACGGTCGATTTCACCAAAGAAAAATTGTAAATACAAAAGTTGTCGCGGTTGATGATGTACATCGTTTAAAAATTTTACATAATATGCTGGGTGTCTTAAGAATGCAGGGTGTACGAAACATACATATTTTTAAATGGAAGGCCTAGTGGTGCATAGTGGTTGGAAACAGGAAATCACATGCAAGTTTTAGACTGTCCAATATTTGCTCCCCTGTTGACTTTGAAGCGGGGTCGTAGAAATACTTTTTTAGGGTCTCTGTGTGGTAAGTGCACATGAGGAGTTTGAACGGTTTTGGACAACCCGATCTTAACTTATTTGAATAGAATTGCGGTTGCTTTTTCATTGAACTTCAACAGGTGATGCTGCAGACACCAGCATTGATTGGACTTGTCAACCTGTAATTTGTCAAATGTAATTTGCAAACGGTAGGCTTTCTATAAATCTTTTGAATGCATCCAGAGGAAGAAGTCGGTTGGTGAGAGGTCAGGAGACTTAGCTGGCCAATTAGATGTAGAGTTTGAATCGACAACGTGTCCATTAAAGGCATTATTTAGATATTCGTGTACCACAAGCGAATTGTGGGTCGGGTCTGTTCGGGTACCATACAACCACTCATCAAAACTTTTATAGCCAAGTCCCCCAAAACCGGATCCATCATTTTGGGGGGGGGGGGGCGCCAGGGTGGGCACTCATGTTTTTAGGGTGGGCCAGTGCCCACCCTGCCCCCCCCCCCTCATTCCCCCTGGCGCCGCCGCTGTATCAGATACAATACTCAAGCTTTTCCCCGCATAGTACCATTTTATCATAGTGAGTTTTTAATCTATGTTTGACAAGTCCAATCAATGCTGGTGTCCGCAGCATCACCTGTTGAATTTAAATGCAAGTCCAAAACTCTACGGCCGTTCAAGAAACATAACTGTCTCCAACCTTCAAATAAAAAAGTTATTATATAAAAATAAAATTCCGGTTTTTTTTTTAACAACCAACACTTTTATACATTTTTTTTTTACAGGAATTGAATTAAGAAGGTGCCTGAACGCAAATGTCGTGGGACAGAACGTGAAAAACAAACGCTTAGAGTCATCTGGTGGTAGTTCAGGTATCGGTTCCGATCATCCGCCTAGTCCAGAAAGTCCAGAGACACCCGACTCTAGGTTTCACACTTTGGAAACACACAGCACTAGTGGTAAGTTCTTTTTTTATTACATTGTCTATAATCTCGATACGAACGAAATAAAATATTTTTAATCAAGTATAAGTGTGACAAAATTATTTTTGTGTAGAAAAAAAAGGAAGAAAACCCTTAAAATAACTACTAACGTTAATTGTATTGAAAACTTTTTTTTTCAAATAAAAATAACTCTCTAATACTTTCAGTTATATTTTGTTTATTTTTATTTGTATTACTGAATTATTGACTATTAAGTTTGGTGGTTTTACTTGGTGATCGGATTGTGTGAAGTTTTTGCTATGTTATTTAGTCCATTTGAAGGCGTTAAAGGGACAAATAACAAAAAAAATTATATTACCGTAACATGTTAAACCAGAGAAACGGTTTTAGGGTTTAAAATGTTAAACCCGAATTTGTAACATTTAGATAGAGAATAAAACATATAAGACAGGGAGGTGAAAATCATTATTCTCTATGATGAACCGTTCCAATGTTACAGCCGGTCAAAGTCTGTAAAATGCAATTTATTAATTTTTTTAAATTTATTATTTAACAATATCTTCTTAATATTATGTTATGTGTAGAAATAAGCAAATTTAAATTTAATAGCCTTGAAACTATTAATTTATTAGTAAATATAAAGAATTTATGTAAAATTTATACCAAATTGGTTCAATGTTTAGAAGCAATCAGTTGTTTTTGATGTAAGCTATTGCTGCTGTATTAACAGCATAATCAATAAATATTGGGGCACTTTAGGTTCAAGTTGTGTCCGCTCTTAAACAGTTGCCGTGAAACTACAAAATACATAAAACTGGATTTTGACAAAATGCCTAAATGTAAAACACCTGCACCTGTACAAAAAATATTTTTTAAAATAACAAATTCTTCCATATGTGACCTTATTACCCGCATTCCATATTAGAAAAAAAACTGTATCAAGTGCCAATCGGTTTAATAACCCATTCAACTGACCGCACAGTGATCATGTATTAAATATATTATGATATTATTAAGCCCGTTCAAAATATAGAATCATTTGGGGTAACTCAGCTCAGTGGGTAACTATGCATATTACCTGTATCTCCATGGAGAAAACTAACTGACAGCGATAAACACCGTCTAGTGGAGCTGCGATATAGCCATTTAACTGAGTCTTGCGCTGCGTTCAGTGGCGTATTTAGGGGGGAGGGGTGCCGGGTTGCAGCCCGGCATTTGATGACTTGATTGAAAAGCAGCAGACTGTAGTATTCAGTGTGTATCTTTGTCATGTACATGTAAATATACAGTCAGTTATATATCTATCTCTCATGAATCAGTGAGTGTCAGTGATGTAAAGTTATATTCAGAAATAAGGAACTAGTAAATCACAAGTTGGCCAATACGTAAAAAATACTATTGTAAAGCCAGTACAATTCCTGACTTAATGCACGTTACAGCTTTTCCGTAATTTTTTATTTGAGTCAGGCAGAGCTGTGAGTAACTTAAGTAACTAGATACTTTTTAGTATCTAGTTACTTAAAGTAACTAGATACTTAGTAACTTAGTTCTTTTTTGAATCATGCCAAAAGTAACTGTAACTTCGTTACTTTTGAAAAGTAACTTGTATCTAGTTACTTTTTAGGAGTAACTATAGACTTAAAAAGTAACTAAGATGCTTTTAAAGTAACCAAGTTCCTTTTAAAGTAACTAAGTTACTTTTAAAGTAACTAAGTTAGGTACTTTTAGAGTTCCTCTAGGATACCAATTATGCACACGTGCCGTCCATCAGATGATGACCAAGGGACGATCGGCGGCCGTTAATCAGATTTTCACGAAGGGACGAGCTGCGAGTCGCGAGCGTCAAACAGCATACTGGTTGGAACACGAAATTTCTTGAAAAGCATTTTATTTTACTTGTTCGTTGTTCGAATTAAAACTTCTTAGTTTAGTTTTCTGATGGTAATAGTGGTAGTGTGTACAGGAAAGGGAGTTATCACTACCTGGTAAATTTATGGTATCTAGTTCAAAAGCATCTTAGTTACTTTTAGAGTTTCGTAGTTACAATTAAAATAACTAGTTACTCAAAAGTATCTTAGTTACTTTTAAATTATTGTAGTTACAATCAATGTAACTAGTAACTGTAAAAGTATCTTAGTTACTATAACTAGTTACTTTAACTGAGTAACTAAGAACTAAGTTACTTTTAGGTAAAAGTAACTGTTCCTTATAAGTATCTAGATACATTTGTGCAAAAGTATCGAAAAAGTAACTAGTTACTTTTCTGAAGTAACTTTCACAGCTCTGGAGTCAGGTCATTGATTAAATCGTATATTTTTTTAATTGTGTCAGGATTTAAATAAGCTTTAAAATAAGCATTTCTTTTTTTGCTGAATAATGAGACATATTTTCAGAATATGTACCAACTAACTATTTTTCACTTTCAAATTACTGTTGACACGTAAAATTAAAGTTTTTCCAAATGACAAAGGTTATCAAAATGAAGCAATTGATATTTATGTGATTGATTAATAACAGACCTACCCTATTTTTTGTTTCTGTTATAATTAAGTATTTGCGAGTTGTGACGTGCACCCAGCCAGTAATTGGACAAACTTTATTTTTTAGCACGAGATTTCTTTTGTCTTTTTTTGGCGTATTAGTGACCTTATTTGGTTTATTTAGTTCTATGGTTTCACGTTTGATGGCTATCTTTTGCATTGAGTTAATTCCCTAATAAGGACGAAACAGTCTGTCATTGTCTACCTTTGCCCCAGGGATTCCATTACCTTTGGCGTCCCTGTGTACTTTAATGCAAAAGATAGATGTACTACTTTGTCCGCCTGCCGCTAAAAACTTTCTTTCTTCACGACCATTACTGAATGCAATAATTCCAAAATCATTTTTGATAATAGAATGTAAAAATTCTTGCTCTTGAGTTGGGATATTTATTCTGAAACATTTGCTTCTTATGCGTTTTGCGTGTATTTTCATTCCATAACAAGATACGGAATGAATATTCTGTAATTGATCTAAACGACATAGGTTGCCATGAATTTCGAAACTGTCAATGTCCGCAGACAAATTTTAGTGCAAGTCAAAATATGAGTGAAAAATAGGATGAATCAGATATGGAACTGGATAATACTCCACCTGAAATTACAAATATTGCGAATAGTATTTTTGGTCGTGGAGAAAATATAGTCTGCTACTCGGTTAGAATGAAAATTCGATACTCGTGGTTCCTCACGCTTCCACGGTTCCACTCGGATCAAATTTTCATTCCAACCTCGTTACAGAATCTACTATTCCATCATTATTACTTTTCAAGAATTTTATTCCTGTTCTTTTTAAGCACAAACTATCAAAAGGCACACTTTTGCCCCGAATGACTTCACATATTAACTGTCTGGTCAGTTTATCATCAAATAAAATTAAATTTCACCGCCATGGGCGTTTAATCTTAATACACACCTTGTCAATTGATGTAAAAATTTTAATGAAAGTTTTTTTTACTGCATGTCTGCAATGTATCTATTACTGTTATCTTGATACCAACGCTCATTTCAAATTATCTCTTTCGAATTGTCTATTGTTAAAAAGATTTTTACTTTTTAACACCTCTGACCTGACACTCTTATTGTAGGTATTTTGGGAAATGAACAATAACATTTAGATCCGGTTGTTAATGCCCGTATTCTCCATTTTTTTATAAAGCGGACTTAATTTAGGCTTTGTTAAGTTTTGAAGCTGGCTTAAATTAAATTTGATAAGCACCATAGAAAATATTTGGTTACTTAACTAAGCCTTATTTTGAGCTGGCAACGGTGCTGTTATTCTCTTCTTTTTTTTTAAAGTTAATGGTTGCATCAACGAACGACAATCTACGCCTACTTTGTGTTTTCGTTACTAACTTTGTATTGTGAGTTTTTAACCTTAGCTTTCAAAACATTTTCAAATTTCAACTGACATAAAAAAAACGTCTTTCATAATTTTCCTTTTCTTGCTAAAATGGAGGAAAAAAAGGTGCTGTAATTTTACATATTCAGAAAAATCATTCCTAGTCAGATTAATCGCTGACAAATATGCGATAACGCTTGAGGACAAAAAAACCGATCGTGTTTCCGTAAAAAAACGGGAAAAGGTGTAGAAATTCATTGAGAAAGTATTTAATGCGGTAAATCCTTTAAATAACTATCGGGATGCTAATCAGCTAAAAAAACTATATATACTGTAATAAGAAGAAAGAGCTACGTCAAAAAGCGACAAAGGAGAAAAAGAACATTTTTTTGACTTGCGGTGGACCGCCCACAAAAATTACTTTTACAAGATGGTGTTGATAATATACCATTCGTTCGTAGATTCTTTTGGGAAATCCAAGATCTATAACATCCAAAATATCTCCATCATTCTCAATAAATATTTCATCTTCTATTTCCATATTTAACTTCGAAAAATACGAATATATATTACACAACAGGAGCTAAGAAAAATCAAATACGGCACAGACGCGTGGTTAAGCCTGCAATATTTATGACTTAAAGTTAATTAGGCTTAAGTTTCCAAATAGCGACTGCGAATACAAAATCAGCAATTTAAGCTGTATTAAATTTTAAGCCGGCTTGAAGCGTTACGGAGAATACGGGCATTAGTTCCGGTTGTTAAAAGCTTAAGTACGAGTTTGTAAAGCTCGATCTATAGTTGAACTTAGTTCAAAAAGGTAATTCTGTTTTATAATCAATTCCTAGCCACAGGTCTGCCAAAGTGAGATCAATAATTAAATTACCATGCTGACAATGGTTACGCTGTCCAAAAACTATCAAACTTTATTTGTTGCCATAGTTTGGGGTATTTACAATTTACAGCTACTTTTTCCATGTATTCTAATACAACACTATCTGCAAATTTTGCTTTTAAAGAAGAATTTCAGCTTTTAACTTTTGTTAAGGAGTTTAAAGGTATTTTGGAAAATAAAAAAACAGATAATATTATTAATAAAGGAAAAATAGAATGTTGGAAAAAGATTGAGACTAAATTTAATGACGAAAATTTGAATATGATCAGGTCTCGGTCTGTAGTTTTGAGGCCGTCATCGAGCATTTTCTATAGGTACATCCATAAAATCTTCACTATCAGATTGTTCTGTTAAATCCAGAAAGTGTTTAACCTTATCAATCGCATTCATAACTTTAAAATATTATTACCACAAATTTTGAAGTCAAGAAGAATTTAGAAGGTTTGTTTTATTGGTTTATATTTCATCAGTTAATAACTTGGTTTAAGCCTAGAAAATTGGCAACTTACCTGAAGAATAAAAGCTCAGTAGAACCGAGTTTAACTTTAAGTCGACCTTTACAAAACTCGTACTTAAGCTCTTATTTTACAACCGGATCTACAATCCGAAAAAAAAAAATCCTGATTATACCGGGTGTTGCATCGTCGAGCGGGACGTAGGAAATCCCATGTAATTTTAAATGGGGTCAATTATTGGCTTCCCTTATTATTTTAGAGAAAAATTCTATTTAGGTTTATTAAAGAGCACTAAAACCCACATTCAAAAGAATAACTTTAGATATTTTTGATGAGCCCGTTTACGGGTGATCGCCGATTTCTTTTTAACTATTTCTCCTTTTTATGGCCCCGTATTTGCGGGCACCAGTCAAGGTAAAAGATGACTGTCAAATAAAGTTGTCATTTCAAAATGTGTGCTTTATTGTTATAAAAACTCGTACCAACATCGAAAATATTAAAGGTGTATTTATGAGTACAAATTAATCTGAATAAAACTAAAATAAAGTATCCAATTACAAGGTTAATTATGACATTTTACATGTTTCAATATTTTACTAATTAATAGGTAGGTACTATTAAATTGTTAGAACTTTATAATTTAAAACTGCTAGACAATAACCGAGGCGATCATAAAATTCTCTTCTTACATTCGCTAGTTGGTAAACTGAAATTCTATTGCATTCGACAGAAATAGCATTTTTTAACTCGTCTAGATTTGGGTATTTTTTATCTTTGTATATCCTGTTTTTTAAATGGCCCCAGAGAAAGAAATCATTTGGCGATAAATCAGGAGAGCTGGCTGGCCAATTTACTGTATGATTTAAGCCAATAACATTTCCATTAAAAGCACGGTTTATATATTCCTGGACAGCCAGGGTACTATGTGCCGGGCAGCCATCCATTTGGTACCAAACTTCCTGATTTTCCCTGGCGGCATCATGTAAAGTAGGTAAAATATGATCTTCAAGTAGTTCCAAAAAATATTGTGCATTTAAATTTCGTGTAAGAAATAATGGTCCGATAATATTTTCTCCGAAAATCCCAGCCTAAACAATAACTTTTTGTGGATATTGCGTCCTTGTTTTGACAAACCTGTGTTGGTTTTCTTTGCTCCAATATCGATAATTTTGAACATTGGGTTCATTGTTTAAGGTAAATGTGCATTCGTCAGTGAAACAAATGTTTTTTAAAAATTCCCTATCCATGTTTGCTCTTTCAATCATACCAAAACAAAACTCCTGTCGTCGTATTTCGTCCCTATCTCTTAGCTCTTGGTGCTTTTCATATTTGTATGAATAATATTTATGTCGTTTCAAAGCTCGTAACGCTGTGGTATGATCTAATCCTATGTCATCCTCAGGTTTCCTTGTGCTGATCTTCCCATCATTTTCTTCCACGCACAATAAAACTTGCAAGTCCCTATCATTTCTTGCATCTCTTCTTTGTTCCTGCCTTTCTTCACATCTGCATTTATTAATTATAATTATATTATAACAATAATAATTATAACAGTGCCTTTTGTCTCAAATTTCTTGATAGTCCTTTCGACTGTAGATTTTGCAGGTATCGGTCTATTCGGATACAGAGCAGCAAACATGTCTGACACATTTTGATAACTATTTCCTTGATAATACCATTTAATCATCGATATTTTTTCTTCAGAAGTGTAATTCATGGCTAATATTTTCGATATACGAGTTTTTATAACAATAAAGCACACATTTCAAAATGACAACTTTATTTGACAGTCATCTTTTACCTTGACTGGTGCCCGCAAATACGGGGCCATAAAAAGGGGAAATAGTTAAAAAGAAATCGGCGATAACCCGTAAACGGGCTCATCAAAAATATCTAAAGTTATTCTTTTGAATGTGGGTTTTAGTGCTCTTTAATAAACCTAAATAGAATTTTTCTCTAAAATAATTAAGAAAGTCAATAATTGACCCCATTTAAAATTACATGGGATTTCCTATGTCCCGCTCGACGATGCAACACCCGGTATAGCATAAAAAATAAAGTAAATATTGTGAAATTTTAGCACCTTTAGATTATAATATGTCTTCCGAATTTGATATTGAAAGGATGAAAGGAAGAACAACTATAAAAATAGTAAAAAATTAACGTTTATGCAAAATTATATATTTTTTTAATTATTTTCCAAATTACCAAAGTACACATTTACAGTAAATTTATTAACCCCACCCATCAACCAACCAACAAAGAAGGAAATGAAGAATCGCCATATTCATAAAATATGGGAAAGTTGTTAATCATCGATAAAATTGACATGCCTAAAATAAAATGAAAAACTGCTACTCATTGTTTGCATGCATACATTAAAAATTTGATTATCAGGAAACAAAGCTGTCATTGAATTATTCTTTTGTAAGATGGATACCGTGTAAAGATTAAGAGTGCATTAAAATAATAATTTCGATGGCTTTTCCGGTACCGTGTAGCTTTCTCTTACTTCTTAGGGAATTTTGGTTGTAAAAGATTTTTTTTTGTTTACTTACTTTACTTTTTCGTGTCCAAAACAACAACTCATAGTTTTTGCGCCCAATATTGGGCGACGTCAATGGCGTTCTGTTCTGCATTCCATAAATCATTTAGAGAGCAGGTGTTGGGGCAGTTCCTGCAGTTCGTAAGATGTGCCATGTCCTGTACTTCTCCGCAGCCACAGAAGGCGTCTTGATGGTCTGTTTGGTTCCATCTAATTTTGTTGGTTTTCACAGCTGCAACTCCAGTTCTGATCCTATTTAATGTTTTCCACGTTTGCCAGTCTAGGTCCATTCCTCCAGGATCTTTTTGACATAGTGGGTAATTGTCGGGAGGTTCCTCACCAACCATTTTAAGGAAGCCTTTGCGTGATTTTAGCCTTCTATGTATCACGTATGTCCCGTATAGGGGGTGTCTCTCATCGAAGGTCTGCTGAAATTTTTCTGTGTATTCAGCAACCTGGCGGCGCATCGGGGGACTGGCAAAACCGGCCGCTCTGTAGAGTGTTGGTAAAGGTGTTGCTTTCATGCAGCCGGTGGTTATTCGACATGTCTCATTGAGGGCTATGTCGACCTGTTGGGCGTGGCTCGATCTATTCCATACTGGGCAGGCGTATTCTGCGGTGGAAAAACTTAACGCCTCTGCCGTTCTTTTAAGCACCAAAGGTCGAGCACCCCACTTACTAGAGGCGAGTTTTTTGAGAGCATTATTTCTTGATGTTACTTTTTGCCTCGTCTTAATACAGTGCTGTTTATAGGTAAGCGTTCGATCCAAAGTAACACCAAGATATTTTGGGAAATCCGTGTGTTCCAACTCGCTAACCTGCCAACTGACTTTTAACCTCCGTCTTGCCTGTTTGTTTCTTAGATGAAAAGCACTCACTTGGGTTTTCGCTGGATTGGGCCGCAAAGCATTTTCTTCGTAGTACTGAGCCATCCGTTCTAATGCTTCCTCTAGTTTGAGTTCAACTAAGTAAAAATCCTTATCTTGTACCGCTAAACCAAGATCGTCAGCGTAGACAAAACTTTCTGAGTCTTCCCCAAGAGGCTGGTCGTTGGTGTAAATATTAAAGAGGATTGGGGAAAGAACACTAGTTTTTACTGGAAGGTATCAGATAAAAAGGGGGTGGGGTAAAGTAAAAGGGGGGGAGGTCGGTTGTATGCCGTTTTTCAATGAAATAAAAGGTATTTTTTTGTATTCAGCGTAATTTATTTACGATTGCCTAGCGCTTTCGGCCTACTGGAAGGCCATCTTCAGGGCTTAGGTTTCGTCAAATTTTGTCCAGGAAACAAGAAACATTTTCAAAATGAAAAGAAAATTTATAAAAAAATTTTCAATGTGTTGGTTTCGATTTTTAACAACAAAATTCTTGAATGAAAAGAAAATTTATAAAAAAATTTTCAATGTGTTGGTTTCGATTTTTAACAACAAAATTCTTGAATGAAAAGAAAATTTATAAAAAAATTTTCAATGTGTTGGTTTCGATTTTTAACAACAAAATTCTTGAATGAAAAGAAAATTTATAAAAAAATTTTCAATGTGTTGGTTTCGATTTTTAACAACAAAATTCTTGAATGAAAAGAAAATTTATAAAAAAATTTTCAATGTGTTGGTTTCGATTTTTAACAACAAAATTCTTGAATGAAAAGAAAATTTATAAAAAAATTTTCAATGTGTTGGTTTCGATTTTTAACAACAAAATTCTTGAATGAAAAGAAAATTTATAAAAAAATTTTCAATGTGTTGGTTTCGATTTTTAACAACAAAATTCTTGAATGAAAAGAAAATTTATAAAAAAATTTTCAATGTGTTGGTTTCGATTTTTAACAACAAAATTCTTGAATGAAAAGAAAATTTATAAAAAAATTTTCAATGTGTTGGTTTCGATTTTTAACAACAAAATTCTTGTTGTTAAAAATCGAAACCAACACATTGAAATTTTTTTTATAAATTTTCTTTTATTTTGAAAATGTTTTTTGTTTCCTGGACAAAATTTGACGAAACCTAAGCCTTAAAGATAGCCTTCCAGTAGGCCGAAAGCGCTAGGCAATAGTAAATAAATTACGCTGAATACAAAAAAATACCTTTCATTTCGTGTCAGATATAGTAAGTCCCGTTGCAGTGGCGGCTCGTTAGGTAAAGTAGGTGAAGAGGCTGTTTACCAAAAAAAAAAAAACCAGGAGGAAAGTTTTTCGACAATATTAAATATTAATGTACCAATACAGCTACCAATTTAGCCCTTAAAAAATAATTATGTTCGAATTAATATTATCAATTTATTCCGAATGTAGCTATGCATAATAGGGTCACGGTTAACTCCGATGGACAATAATTATAAACACTCGTGCATTTTGGCGCGCCCCGGCTGCCGTGTCCGTTTGCTCAAAGCAAGTGAAGACTCAACGCCTAACATGGCTTTGATATTCACTGTTGCTATGGTTACGTGACGTTAGTCACGGAAACAGTATGTAAAAGTTTGCATTATGATGAAGGGCAATTTAAAAATAGGGCAGTCGTATGCATCATTGCTTTAGCGTTGGTTCGCCTAACCTTAAGGTATTTATTTTGAGGCTTCGCGAAACTTACGGTTCTAGATAACGTTTTTACGTAATTTACTATCTGATTAAAAAGTTTTGTTTTTATTTTTCAGTCAATTCAATAGCGTACGTACCTACTTAGTTGTGTGTTTTAAAAATTAACCCAATTAATGCCATAGTTTGTAATTTGTTGGAAATTCCATTCAGTCGTTGGACAGATGAGGATAAAAGGGACGTTTTGTTTCATGGGTTTTTAGTCAACGTTTGTTTAAGTACCCGCACTATACCTAGCTTCTCACCATTTATAAGACCGCGAGCCGCCACTGGTACCGGTAAAGGTTTACCCGTGCGTAATTACTTATGTCATTGAAATCGAAGAGAAAATGTCAAAACACAGTCTAATTTCATAAACATTAAAAAAGATGTGCCGTAACGATGTATGGGTTCTTTAAAGTTACAAATGAAAAATTTAATGTCGTGTTGTATAAAGATTTTTAATCACAACTAACTAACCAGCAAGTTATACTGTGACATAAATAAAATTGACAGAAATAATTTTCTCACAATCGTACTAGCCCGATTACCTTAATTTTCAATTTACTAATCAGCACCTTTGATTGTGAGTGAATAATGCCCGTCAGTCATTTATGTCAGTATACAGTTAAACTTGCTGGTTAGCTAATTGTGGTTAAAAATCTTTATGCAACCCAACAATAGTCTTGTACAGGGTGAATTAACGATAGAGTAAAGTTAATTTTCTCCTTTATCTTAAGAATTATAATTATATTGGAGTATACGCGGTCTTAAAAAATGAAAAAGAGCTAGGTATGGTGTGGGTACTTAAACAAACATTGACTAAAAACCCGTGTAACAAAACGTCTCTCTTATCCTCATCTGTCCAATGACTGAATGGAGTTTCCAACAAATTACAAACTATGTCATTATTTGGGTTCATTTTTAAAATACACAACTAAGTAGGTACCATTGCGCCCAAAAAAAACTGAGACAGCAAAATTGTTGTTTTTATTGTATTATTTATTAAATTATTATTATTATTATTTGTAATTTGAATTAAGAACGATGTGCCTGAGGAGAAAAACGCAAGAAACCATTTTTATGCAGAATTGACCAGGCTAATCAGAAATAATATCCACATGGAAAAATATCAGTGGCGTACCACTTTTTTTCTAAAAAATATATAATCGCTTAGTTTAAAAATTATTCTATTGGCGATAACGCTGAAATGAACGGAGATATCGGGCTGCGGTTTTAATATTTTTTCTAGCAAATTTCATCTGCTTTTCGATTATGGTATCATAATTATACCGTATGATTTATTTTTTCGGAGTAAAATCAAAACATGTGTTATTATTGCAAATTCCGCCCTCTAGCATTTTTTTTGAGAACTATTATGGACAACTAAATAATATTGGTGAAAGTGCATACATTTCTCTTCCAACCAGTCTTTAGTTTGCTAAAATCGGATAAGTTGTTTAAAAGTTACAGCGATTTTACTGATTACACTTTCAACAGCTTCCCCCCCCTCTTATTAAAGTCGGTACGCCAATGAGCATAAGACCAAAATGATGCATAATTGTCCAAGCTTTTTATTGGTGTTATCAAAAATATATCTTAATGTGGAATTTTCAGAGATATGTAAAATTTTAAAATTTACTTTTCAATTACGCCCTCTTGCGGCAAAATGCGGAACTTAAAAATAATTTCCAGTATTTTCTCTTGGACGCTTTTGCCTTAAGAAAATATACCCGGATGCTGTACGAACTTTTTAATCACACATTAAATCACGTAAAAACGATATCTATAACCGTAAGTTTCGCGAACCCTCAAAATAAATACCTTAAAGTTAGGCGAACCAATGCTAAAACAATGGTGCATACGACTGATCTATTTTTAAATTGCCCTTCATCATAATACAAATTGCTACATGTAACCATAGCAACGGTGAATATCAAAGCCATGTTGGGCGTTGGGTCTTCACTTGCTTTGAGCGAATGGACACGGTCGGCTGGGGCGCGCCACAATACATTGGTGTTTATAATTATTGTCCATCGGAGTTAACCGTGGCGCTAATATGCATATCTACATTCGGATTAAAATAACATTTTTAAATCTAACAAAAATTTTTTTAAAGGCTAAAATTTTAGCTGTATTGGTATTTTAGTATTTAATATGGTCGACAAACTTTCCTCCTGGTTTTATTTTTTTTTTTGGTGAAGAGCCCCTACCCCTTTAGCTGCCAGCCGCCACTGAGTTATTGTCATACTTATAGAGATTTGAGATATTAAATAAATCATAAGTTATTTTTAAATTTGTTAAAATCTATCAACCCTTCAAATAACTAAATTAAAAACATGCGATAAAATATAGAAGATTTAACAAAGCCGAGAAAGCTCTTTTACCAAAAGTTACATCACAACAACCAAATAAAATTATCCGTTTTTAAGATTTGGCCGATTAAAAAACAAATGTATCTTTTATTATACTTAACATCAATAAGTATTATTTGGCAAGACGAAGAATTCTAGATAAGTGAAATTAAGAACACATTAAAAAGAATAATTGGTAAGTTCTTTCCGGTACTGTCGAACTTTCTCTCACGATTCTTCATAGGAGCCGGTTTTTAGGCAATAAATCATATCGATTATTTTGGCAGTAGAATCTAATGTGTACGTATCAGTTTTATTGTCTTAAAGAAATTTAGTATTCATAAAAATTAATATATTTATTATATATATAAGGCATGCAAAGGGACTACAGAGTGACCCAATGAATATTTAAGCCACTTCTTAAATTTGGCATTGATTTCATTGCAAAATTCTTTATTTTCATCAAGTGCACGTAGTACCACCCGGGTTTGGGTCAATTTATGGGTTTTGCCTATTGTTATCCATTCACAAACACTGAAAATGGCGTTACAAATGCGTGCATTATGTACATAGTATTAGGTACACTTATTTTTTTATTAAACGTTATACAAAAATACATTATACAGAAATTAAATTATAAAAATTCATAAATTCTTCGTCATCTGAGGATCTGTCATCTCCTCTTGACAATATAATTAACGGGTCGCCGGTCTGATTAATCAGGTGGTCAAGATCCCCCATTTTGTCCTCTTCTTTAATGACATGATGGACTGCCTTTCGCCAGTACTCTGGTGTCACTTCCTTAATGGATTAATCAAACAGAAGCTTAACGTCTTTTATTTTGAGTGCCGTGTAGTGTTTTGCTACATAAATCCTTTCACTTGCTCTCATATAAGTTCTATAGGATTTAGTTCGCAATGATATGGCGGCTGCACAGTTACACTATGTTTTTCATCTATATTTTCCACGGTATCTTTCATAAAACGATGTTTGTGTAAATTTGCTATAGCTAATAGTTCCTTCTTTATCAAATTATATCGTAGGAAACTATTTTTAATGAAAACCGTTCTTTATTTATTAAGATGAATTTTACCGCTATTTATCTATCTCTCGGCATAATTATTTTTGGACAATCAGGCAACAACTTCAAAAACAAATATGTTTGGCTTAAGTTTAGAAAAAGGCATTGTTAATTTTTATTAATAAATACATCGCTTTTTGTCTGTTATTCTTAACAATATACAGCGTAGCGTGGATTTGCTTGCCAAATGAAAAACTTCTTTATTATCAATTTTTCGAAATAAAGTTATTCCTTATAAAAAGTTTTTCTTTAAAAATTATTAAGATTGGCTTAAGAATTTATTTTTAATGTTGTACAGGGTGTCTCAAAAAACGAAAAACTTTAATTTTAAATGTGAAAAAACTTTATACCAATATTTATTAACCGAAAAATTAGAAAAAGCGAAGAGCGCATTAAATCGTCAACAAATTTGTAGTATACAGGGCAATAATAAGGTTTTTTTGAATAGTTACTTAACATTTTTAATAAATGGAATTTGGATAAATAAGCTCCCCACGTTGTTCATCATATAAATGATCTAAATATTTTAATCACTCATCATACTAAACTAACCTGCAAATAGTACATTGATAGCTTAATAATAAATATTGCGATGGTATTTATCCATATTGTTTATCAAAAATGTTAAGTAACTATTCAAAAAAAAACCTTATCATTGCATTGCTACTTTTGTGAAAGATGTTCATTTCTGATTTTTATGTATGTACTATTGTGCCGATAAAAAACTGGGACAAGAGATTTACAAAAACAATGTAAGAAATACATATCCCCTAGACTATAAAAGGTGTCTAGAGCTAAAAAGGAAAAACATTCAAAATTTAAAAAGTAACCTAGGTTACATAATGGAATGTTTTGTATTTTTCGATACGGGGTGGTTAAATTTGAGAGACATCATATAATATGGATAAAGTAAATTTATTAGATTTTTTTAAAGTCAAATATTTTATAAATTATTATATTTACCATTACCACAAAATAATAAATAAAGCTAATACAGGTAATAAAATACATTTAATAAAAAGAAAAAAATTGCGAACACAAAGTTTGTCAAAACAACACAAAATTAATATTTGGTCATAGAACCATTTCTATTTATTACTTTTTGGAGCCTTTGTGGCATACTTAAAACTAAGTTTCTACATAATTCGACAGTTATTTCATCCCAAGCTTGATTTATCCTATGATGTAATTCATCCCTGTTTCTAGGTTGAAAATCATGTTTATACATAGATTTGACCATGGCACCCCAAATGTTTTCTATCGGGTTCAAATCGGGACTCTTCGAAGCCCAGGGAAGAACTGCTATGTTATTTTCTTGGAGAAAATTTTGTACAATGCGCGCTGTGTGTATTGGAGCATTATCATGCTGAAATGTGTAATTTTGACCGTATACAGCGTTTACCGATGGTATCATCACTTCGTTTAGTATATTAACGTATACTGCTGCAGTTAGTCTTCCTTCGACGATTTGGCAAAGTCATGGTCCTCTAGCGCTAATCCAGCCCCAAACATTTATGGAGAAACGCCCACTTTGGTTGGTTTTGTGGGTGTATCTCTCATTATACCGCATGCCGGAAGGCCTATACACCCGAATTCTCCCATTATTGCATGACTGAAAAGTTTTCTCGTCAGAAAATATAACTGTTTCCCATAAATTTATTTGATTAATATATTCATGTGCAAATTCTAACCTGCCCTGTTTATTTATTTCCGTTAAAAAATTTTTATTGGCAGCACAACGGCTTCGTATATCGGAATTTCGAACCCTGTCTCTAGCGGTATTTGCAGAACCTGGAAAATTCGTCTCTTCTTTTGCCTTGATTGCAGTTTCGAAGGGATGATCCCTTAGATAATTAACCAGTCTTCTATCATGATCATCAGTAGAAATTTTAGGGGGACCAGAACCTGCATTCCTAATAATAGTTCCATGTCTTGCTATTTTTTGTTTTGCCAATAGCACGGTATTCTTGCTTACTCCCAGTTCATCTGCAATATCCCTAATAGCAACACTATCTCGCAACCGACTATAAATAATTGCCTTTTGCTGGGGGGTTAATTGTGGCATATTTACAAATAATATATGATTGTATGTTTGACGAGTCAATCATAAAGTGACAATCTTTATTGACATGCAAATTTTCATGACATTTTACTGGTACCAGGCTTGATGTAAAATTATTCTTAATAGTCTAGGAGAAAATAGAAAAATTTCCTGTCCCAATTTTTTATCGGCGCGATGGTACTTGGGCACTTTTTACAAATTGTCAAAAAAACTTACTTCACCCCCTTGCATTGACAAATGAATGCATGTTTCTAAATAAGAGAATTTCTGCAAATTTTCAGAAAATATGTTTTTTGCTTATTTTGTTATTATGCAAATGCATTCAAATACCTGACTTCAAGAGCAAACTAAATTAATATTAATACATGCATGTTATGTATTTCAGTCTAAAGAGTCACCACACCTGTACTCGTATTATACCTACAATTTGTGTAGGCATATTGATTTAATTATACTTGTGTTGATAAATTAGATAAAAAAACAGCAAGGTAATGGGCGTTTGCACTTCTGTCAGCCACGATATCGTAACGGCAAAATGAAAATAATTATTATTAGGTGACATTAATGTGGTTATAGTAGGTATTCACTATGGGATGTTATCGTGTATTTCCTGTATAGTAGTGCTGTCACTATTTTATGAAAAAGTATACTTTAACTTTTTACTTTAAAATCCTTTATTGTCGAAAGAAATAATCTTGCTGACAAAGTAATTAATATACATACTATAATATTCACTTATACATATAATACATTGTTAATGCGAATGGCCATTGCTGTACCATTTGACCAAAATATCTATATATATTATAAGAAAAACACACAACAATTATACAAAATTAACAACACAAAAACCGGCCCAACAGTTAAAGGTTTACAAAATAAAAATAAAATGAAGCTCAGTCAGAACTAACAGTTACATAGTCAAGGAACACAAAACAATTAAAAACGATCATCGAAAAACTCTAAAACGGTATAGTAGGCTTTCTCTAGCAAAAGCCCTTTCACAGCCGATTTAAATTCTTTAGGGGTTCTCAGAGATCTAATGTGAGCTGGTAAGTGGTTAAATACTTTTTTGCCAGTATAAAAGATGGAATTTTTTACCAGAGAAGTATGGGGTATGGGCAACTGCAAAACTTCCACTTGTCTCGTGCCGTATTGATGTACCCTTAAATTATCTTGGCTTCTAAATTTTTTATACATTAAGCAGGCCGTCTCCAAAATGTAAATACAAGTAAGGGTTAATAATTTATGTTGTCTAAATAACGGCCTACACGGTTCTCTTGCTCGTGCCCTGCACACATACCTCACAGCTCTCTTCTGAAGTACAAATACTGAATTTAAGAGATACTGACTGGAGTTCCCCCAGAAACAGACACCATATCTCAAATGAGACTCGATAAGAGCTGAATATACCGATCGGATTATATTTACATGTAATTCCCTCGATATCACCCTCAATGCAAAACACCCTGAGGATATTTTACTACACACGCTTGTAATATGAGACTTAAACGTCAGGTTACTATCTATATTTACACCGAGGAACTTTACATTGGAACAGTTAGATACTAAGGAATCATTCAAGTAGACGTCACCAACAGCACAATTAAAATTTATTATATTGGTCTTTGAAACGTTAAAAGTGAGAGAGTTAGCATAACACCAGCCCTTAACTCGCTCAACATCGTCAGACATAATGGTAGTTAGTTCTTCCGAGTTCCTGGCATGCCACAATATAGTGGTATCGTCGGCAAATACTGTAAATTTACCTCTAATCCTTAAGGACACCATGTCATTAATATAAATTAAAAATAAGATAGGACCCAGTACTGAACCCTGTGGCACACCCGCCCCTATTTTACATTTATCCGATTTTATCCCCCCCCACACTAACAATTTGGTTCCTTCCGGAAAGATATGACTGGAACCAACTTAGAGAGTTACCCCTGAATCCATACTTCTTAAGCTTCCGCAGCAGCACTCCGTTATCCACGCAGTCGAAGGCTTTTGAAAGATCACATAGCACAGCCGCGGCCGCTTCGCCCTCGTTAAGGTGGAGGTACAAATTATCCAAAAGTGCAAAAACCGCATCGCCAGCACTCTTGTCGGCTTGAAACCCAAACTGATAAAAGCTCAATAAATCATATTTCCGTAGAAAAGCCACAACCCTGTTTTTAACTAATTTATCAACTATTTTGGCGATTGTAGAAATTATTGAGATGGGTCTAAAGTTTGAAGGAGAAGCCGTATCTCCACCCTTGTAAATCGGGATCACAATTGCTTCCTTAAGTGAATCGGGAAATGTTCCCACAGAAAAAGAATAATTTATAGCGTCAAGTAACGAGTTGAGTGCAGGATCCGGTAGTTTCTGCAAAACTCTAATAGATATTCCGTCCAATCCTGAAGCGCTCTTTTTTTTTTATCATGGAAGGTTTGTTTAAGTTCATCCAAGTTAACAGGGGTAAGAAAAAAGGATTGTGATACAGACACATGATCTAAATATTCCAATGGGTCGCACCCCGCAGTAATATCTTTAGCCAGGTTCTGAGCAATAGAGCAGTAAAACGCGTTAAATTCGTTCGGCTGGATATCAGTTTGAATGGTCACGCAACTAATTAAAATTAAGGCACTCAATACATTTATTTATGAGACAATAGCTCGCGGTTGTGTTCTGCAACTACATTCTATACAGTGTGTCCACGGATAGAGTTTGGAAAAGGAAACACTTTTATATTAGTAGCTATAGAACAATAGTATATTATATACCTAGTAGGAAGAGCTTAACATTCCCGGACAACCCTAAAGATTGCATGTCGAGGCGATAGCCGAGACTGGCAATACGGAGTCCGGGAATGTAGCTTTTTCTACAAGGCATACGTACTGTTTTTCCGTAAATCGAAAGTTATTAAAAGGACGTAACTTATTACAAGCAACTTGTTAAAATTTTGAAATAAACATTATTAACTTTGCTCACAAATAAAGGATGCAATTAAATATTTGTGTTGTAACTATGGAAACACAGTAATATTGAATTGTCAAGCTTAACACATTTTAGTTTACAAGTAGCCGTACAGAAATAATATTTTTCTACTCCCACATGGAAATTTTTCTTTCCTTTACACTTAAGTGGCGAGTAAAGTAGGCTATTCCAATTAACTGTGCGGCAAAATTTTATATCCATCCTAGTTAGGTTATGAAACTGAGCAATCACAGTAGTCAATTACAGAGAAGCCAAATTTACATGTTGTTCTTAAAAGTACTGACCAATTACAGTATATTATTTTTACTAAGGCTCCGCCTTCTTTTTCAAGACACTAAATTATATAATTTAAATGTATATGGTACAATATGTTATTAATTTGTTTAATATAACAAAATCTATATGCATTTATAATAAATTTATCAATAATGCAACCTGCTGAATATACATAGAAAATTAATTTCATGTAGCATCATTATTCAGTTGGTTTTACCATAATTAACTAAACGCTTTGATAGTCGAGACGGTAGAGCGTTTTACTATAGATCCAATGGTCATGAGTTCGAGTCCGGCAACCTATAAACTTTTTTTTTACATTTTTTAGCATAAGGTTTGTAAGTTTGGTCTTAGAAAAAATATACTGTTCAACTCGAGTGGATTGTCTATATCGCACTTGAAAGTTTGAGCACTCCGCCTACGGCGTCGTGCTCAATTTACTTTCTCGTGTGATATAGACATCATATCCACTCTTGTTGTACAAACTACTATTCCTTACAGTACAATAATAAATATTTCCTAACAGTTATTTTCCGTTGCCTAGCAACGACTAAGTGTAAGGAAATATTGACTTTTTCTTTCAAAATTATTATCAAAAATGTTAATATTTCCTATCGATTATCGGAAAAAAGTTATTCTTTAAAAAAGTCTGCTTGTGTTAAAACTACAATTTTAAATATCAGATGATTAATAGGTATACAGGGTTCGTCAAAAACAAAATTTTTAGTTTTGTGGATTCTTTTCTCAAATGTAATTTTCAATTTCTTGATTTAATACACCTTAAAAACACCCATAAACGAACTAAATATGGGTTAAGGACATACTACAAGCGATTCGGCATTCCTAATGAAACAAAGAGTTCATGTAAATGTTACAAATACAATCCGCACATTTTGTGATCACTTTATCTTTGTTTAACGCAAAGTTTTAATTAAAATGGCATGATTCACGGAGCTGCTCGACTATTTCAATAAATGTCTATTGAACGCGAGGTTTACCGAAGTCGACGACGGATCTCTCTCTATCCAGTCTTTTTGTAACTTTCGAGAGCGCGTAAGTCTGTTCCTCTCTTAGCAGTGGCGGCTCGCGGTCTTAAAAAATGGTGAGGAGCTAGGTATAGTGCGGGTACTTAAACAAACATTGACTAAAAACCCATGTAATAAAACGTCTCTCTTATCCTCATCTGTCCAACGACTGAATGAAGTTTCCAACAAATTACAAACTATGTCATTAATTGGGTTCATTTTTAAAACACAATACTTAGTAGGTACGTACACTACTAATTAACTGAAAAATAAAAACAAAACTTTTTAATTACACAGTAAATTACGTAAAAACGATATCTATAACCGTAAGTTTCGCGAAGCCTCAAAATAAATATCTTAAGGTTAGGCGAACTAATGCTAAAACAATGGTGCATACGACAGATCTATTTTTAAATTGCCCTTCATCATAATACAAATTGTCACATGCTGTTTGCGTGACTGAGGTCATGTAACCATAGCGAAGGTGAATATCAAAGCCATATTGGGCGTTGGGTCTTCACTTGCTTTGAGTTAACGGACGGCGGTCAGCTAGGGCGCGCCAAAATGCACGAGTGTTTATAATTATTGTCCATTGGAGTTAATCGCGGCCCTAATATGCATAGCTACATTCGAATTAATATTATTAATTCGAAAATATTTTTTTAAGGGCTAAAATGGTAGCTGTATCGGTACATTAGTATTTAATATTGTCGAAAAACTTTCCTCTTAGTTTCCAATTCATTTATGTAATCTTCTAATTCAATATAAATTTATAAGATCAACCGTGGGCTATACTAAATTACGGCCCGGCCGAGCGGAGTGTTTCGTTTTTGATCTGTATTGGGGAGTTTTCGCATGACACATTTTAGAAGATTTACATTTTTTGAAGGATAATCATTTTTATTTGTTGTGAAAAATAAATTATTTAAGTGGGTAATTGACCAAATGACCTAATGGACAAGCCGACCTGCGAAAAAGTAAAAAGTTCCATTTTCTTCTTTTTGTTTTTAAATCATCAATTTATTTTAATAAAATAATTTTAATTATTTAAGCATCATAACAATAACATAATCTAAAAAAAATAACATAATGAGCTTCGGAAATCAAACCATTCATTGAAAACGAAACAAGAGAAATTGCTTTTGATTCTACTTAAAGCCTTAACTCTTGACGCTTTTGTGTAAAAAAAATTTACGACAAATTATTCAGTAGCCATTCTGTTCCTTATTCCGGATCAACTTTATTTCAATCGTTATTACAATCTGTTATATCCATTCTTTAAATATAATGGTAAATGGTAAGAAGACTTTCATATCCGCACATGAAAAAATTACTTGATAACGGTTATAGTAATTTATGATTAATGTGAGAAAATCAGCAACTAGATTATATTAAAATATTCTTTCTTTTTTAATATTGGGAATATTAACAGGAACAATGATTAGTAATAATACATAATTATTTTTAAAACATTTTTATATAAGACGGTATACAGGAAATTATTCAATTTGATACACAGTTTTGAGTACTTGTCAAAGACAAGGAATTTGTGTCTCAGGCAATTCATCTCAGTATCTTCTTCTTTCTATTTTTATTTTGCAAAAAGAACAGGTATATTTGTAAAGCAAGCAATTCTTGCAAATCTTTGTTGATCTCACCAAACATTTTAACACTAGCATTAATTTCTATATAAAACTCCGGCCACGCACAGAAAGATGTACGCGTGCATCATCGCGCGATCATCAACGTCTGTGAGTGGATGCAAATAATGCACGCGCATCAAGGAAGTCATTACAATAATTTACTTCGTGCATCTAATTTTGTTGAATGATAAAAGAGTGTTGGACTTGCATTCTCTTTATTTGTTTTACATCACAACGTTTTAACTGGTAAGTATCTCCACTAATCTTCAGGTGAATACTAAATAAGTAAAGTAACTACAGCTCTATTTATACTAGTTAGAGGTACTGGAGCATAATTGAGATGGGTGCAGTTAAGCGTTTAGTTCGTGTGCGGTATTTTAAGTTTACATCTACTTAACAAAGGTTTCCAGATATTTTCAGTGGCGCATATACGGGGAGGGGGGGGGGGGTAATAGGGGTAATAACCCTCCCACCCTACTAGTTTTAAGAAGAAGGTAAGCTAATATCTATTCGTTGCAACATGTCGACTTGGTTGCGAATTATAATACACTTAAGAATAATATTAATAAAAAAATTAACCAAACGGTAAACTTTTTGTAAAAAATCATAAAATGCCTACATTTTGGCGAAAACCACGTTTCGATATCTTTATTCGTTATCGAGTTATTTCCAAATCACAAATGTTTTCACCAAAAAATTAATGTTAGCCATTTAACATAATTTTTATGCCTAGAATCTTGATTAAGGAGGCCTTGGAAGCGACTTAATCAAAATAACAGTATTCTTGTACCACCACGTTATGTAAATTCCAAAAAAAAACGTAAAGATCCCTTTAACTGATTGTTACCGCCATCATATAAAAAGTATTATAAAACAAGTGGGTAAAAATCGAGGCCGACACCAACCTATCGAATATCAGGGCGCGGTTCGATCGTACACCCGTTTTGATTTGGATTACCGTTTTTGCGCACAGGTACTTGCAAGTGTGGTTTACATTTCTTTGTCGGTATGCAACGTTTATAAATTCACAAAGTAATTGGATGTGACATTGAAATATGTAATAAGAAAATTGCGAAAATAAAAAATAGGGTAGTTGTCAGTATGATCTATGAGGTAGGTTTTCTAAGGAAACTAAACAACATTTTACTGTTGAATAGATATAGAGATGTACGAGACTGATTTTTTAATAAAATAAGGGGTAGGGATTAGAAAAGTATTTATCGTCTATTTCAGAAAGGTGTAAAGTAATAAAATGGAAAATTCCGCGCAGTTCGGCTCAATTTCGGAGTCGGCCATAGGCGCACATGGGTGCAATTTGGGAGATTACCACGAGGATATGAATTCGAATGTTTTTGAGGACTATTTTGGTGAAATGATAACATATCCTCCAGCTGATTCAGTACCTAATTATGGATAACGAAAACTATCATTAACGACGCACACGAGAAAACCATAAATTATCGACTGGTTAACCACCAAAAGTATTGAATTTGAAGATAATTTGATATAGAAGAAACTATTAGTTATAGCAAATTTACACAAACATCGCTTTATGAAATATGCCGCGGAAGATATAGGTGAAAATCATAGTGTAACTGTGCTGCGCACACCGCCATGTTATTGCGAACTAAATCTTATATAACTTATATGGGCGCAAGTGAAAGGATTTGTAGTAAGACACAAGACGACATTCAAAATTAAAGACGTTAAGCTACTGTTTGATCAAGCCATTAAGGAATCAGTCCGTCGACCCGTTAATTAAAGCGTGAAGAGATGAAGTTCCTCAGATGACGAAGAATATTATGATATTTTATAATTTAATTTCGGTATAATGTATTTTTTGTATTTTGTATTTTTTTTATAATGTTTAATACAAAATAATATATATGTTTAATACTATGCACTCCTTTGTCACATCATTTTCAGTGTTTGTGAATGGATAACAATAGGCAAACCCCATAAATTGACCCAAACATGGGTGGTACTAGTGTCTGTTTAACGGTTGGAGACAATGACGTTTCTTGAACGGCAGTAGAGTTTTGGACTTGCATTGTCTTTATTTGTTTAGAATCACTACGTTTTAACTGGTAAGTATCTCCAGTTGTCTTCAGGTGAATACTGAATAAGTACGGTAACTACAGCTCTATTTATACTAGGCAGGTGCTGTGACGCATGACTAGTGGGCGGAGTCATGCGTGTTGCTAGGTGATGACGCTAAGATATGTGGATGACACCTTTATTATTTGGAACGGAAACGAGGACGAACTCAGAGAATTCTTACATCACATTAATAACTTTGCACCGACAATTAAATTCACCATGGAAAAAGAAGAGAATAACCAATTACCTTTTCTAGACGTCAATGTAGAGCAAAATGGCAACACCTTCCTAACCTCAGTGTACAGAAAACCTACACATACAGGGCAATATCTCAATTATACATCAAACCACTCAAACAATACAAAACATGGCATAGTAAGAAACCTTGTGGATAGAGCAATTACTCTCTGTAACTCAAACGAAGCTAAAAGAGAAACTAACCACATCAAGACCGACCTCAACAAGAATGGCTATCCCATGAAACTGATTGACACAATATTGGAAAATTGCAAGAATCGGCCAAACACACGTAAAGCAGAGAAAGAGATACAACCAATACTCAATATTCCGTATGTCAAAGGAGTATCTGAGAAAATAAGAAGACTAGGAAAACGATACAACATCGAAACAGTATTCAGCTCTAGAGACACTTTAAGAAGCCACCTAACGAAAACGAGACCAGTAAGCCAGAAAGACAAGAAAAATTGTGTCTACCAGATCCCCTGCGAATGCGGCCAGTCGTACATTGGTGAGACACTAAGACCACTAGAAGTAAGGATTAAAGAACATAGGAATAACACCCAAAAAGGAGAGACCGAAAAATCAGGTGCAGCTGACCACGCCTGGATGCACGGCCATCATATCATGTGGACAAAAGCGGAAATCCTGCAAAAAGAACCGCACTGGAGGAAGAGGAAGTTTAAGGAAGCTGCTACCATACACCAAAATCCAGGTTGCTTTAGTAAGCCTTCATTAGACATGAGAAACGTCTGGAAACCCTTGTTAAGTAAATGTAATCTTAGAATAAGACCACCCAAGAGTTAAACGCATGATTCATCGAGCATGACGTCATCGAGCATGACGTCATCGAGCATGACTCATCAAGCATGACTCATCCAGTTATGCGTCATCACCTAGCAACACGCATGACTCCGCCCACTAGTCATGCGTCACAGCACCTGCCTAGTATAAATAGAGCTGTAGTTACCGTACTTATTCAGTAATAACCTGAAGACGACTGGAGATACTTACCAGTTGAAACGTAGTGATTCTAAACAAATAAAGACAATGCAAGTCCAAAACTCTACTGCCGTTCATGGCTGGTACTACCTGCACTTAATGAAAATAAAGAATTTTGCTATGAAATCAATGCAAAATTATGAAAGTGGCTTAAATATTCGTTGGGTTACTGTGTAATCCCTTTGCATACCTAATGAGCTTGTATTCCTCTAAATCTTTCTGAAATAGACTATAATTATTATATTATAGTTTGTAACTGCCTAAGTTTGTGGTTATTACTTATAATCCAGGAACATATTAACATGAAAGAAAAACCTATACTTATTTTAAAGATAAATAATTTTACATATACATGTTTTATAAATAAATAACTTTAAGATGTGGCATGTAGCACATTCTAACACTTACACATGGTGGAATGCGGAAGGACTCAGCACCATTTGGTTAAGTTATGAAAGTCATACATTACTTCTTCTTTTTGCATCTACATTTGCACTGACATATTTGGATAGTATTATAAGTAAATATTTGCAAGTCATACATGACATCTGTCTGTGTGCATACCAGATAGAAAAATTGAGTTTGTTATATACTTTCAGAACAGGTGAAATTTTACGTTTAATAAATGTATGTCTTTAAGAAGACACAGTAAAATGCAGCGGCGGCGCCAGGGGGGAGCCAGTGTGGGCACCGGCCTACCCTAGAAGCATGAGTGCTCACCCTAGTGCCCACCAAAAATTGATCGATTAAATTTGGCTATGAAAGTTTTTATGGGAAAGGAGTGGTATTGTATATTATTTGAAAGGACACGATGAAGACCTTTTTTTTCGTCACTTTGGACAAGAGAGGGGAAGTTTTTATTACCCCCTGTCTGTCCCCGCTTATGTTGCGTGGAGGAGGTGACGACCTTTTTTTTCAGTCAGTCATTTCTGATTCGGTTAGTGCCCACTCGAAAATTATCGGGCCCGCTTGTGCCCACCCATCTCAAATATCCTCGTCGCCACTGGTAAAATGATTCTTAAAAAGTCTTGGCATAGAAGAAACGGCCACTTTACTGTTAAATAGTATTATAACACTTGCATAATTTAAGAATTACCTTCAAAATAATAATTTTTTAACTAAATTTTATATAAAAGTGGAAAAATAAAAAAATACTTATATATAATTACATTTTGGATCAAATAATTATGAATAAAAGTGATTTTACATTTATAGTTGAAAATTTAAATTCAGTTAAAATTGTTAAAACGCATTTTACATCGCGAAAATTTGATTGTCTTTTTCCTAATTAAAAATGGCTAGGTCCGCAGTTCATTATAAAATATTATCTATTTTAAGGGGAATTTCTACTGTGATGGTCCTATTTTCATCGTTTCTTTACGATTTTTTTCTGGGGATAATAAGACAAATGCAGAAAAACAAGTTTTTAATTCTTTTTATTAAAGATAAGATGTACGTAACCCCCAAAAAATTAAAAACTTGAGGGTGCTACAGGGTGCTGAAGTTACCCCCTCAAAAAAAACGTAACTTGCTGGCGGAATTCATATAAATTTTTCTATTCATGACAAAAATGAAATTGACCCAGATTCTTCAATTGTAAGCATGTAGTTATAGCCCCCACTAGAATGAAGTCAAAACTCGAGTAACTGTTCAAATGGCGCGAGATTTAAAATGTATTTTGAAAATTTACCATTTTTTTTTGTATTTTAAGGGCCGTAACATTTTCTGTAATATCGCAAAATACTTGATTCTAGAGGGGGCTATAACCACTACTTGTATTCTGAGCATTTTAAGACCAAAATCATTAATTTCTGATAATTTGAACATACCGAAGTACTTTCCGCCAGCGCGAAAAACAGGGTTTCGAGAAAATAGAGTTTCAACGGTGGCTCAAAACAAAATAGTCTCACTGTCACTTAGTCTGCGATGCCTGGCCCGTAGATTATACCCTCCTCTTCCTCGAAAAACGATAAACGAGCTGATTCTTTCTGCCTCCTTGCGAGCCTGGCCTGACGATCCTGATTGGTCGAGATGATGTCGCTGGCGACAGAACGTAGCTCTGAGAACGCGACTTAACTCAAAAGCGGCTAGTGGTGAAAACTGACCGGCAATCGTAAAATTGGATGTAACTTTTTTTTTGGAGTAGATTTGGTAAAAACGTTTACACACGGTTATTTAAGAGGCTATAGAGAGTCAAAAAACGTCGGAAAAAAATTTCGATTTTTTGAAAACCATCACAGTAGAAATCACAATGTAACATGAACACGCAATAAGTTGGAAAATCTACATTTTAAGACTCTAAGTTTAAAACGTTGCACCTATTTAACCCTTTTTCGAACTTAAAGTTTAAATAGGTGGCGCAAACTAGTGCAAACATAACCTTAAACCGACAAAAAAGGTTAAAATTTTCAACTGATTTAAAACCTTATTTCTGTAAAGAAAATTAGAACCTGGGAAAGTAAACAACATTAACTTAATAATTCAAAAACGGCCTAACTGTTGTTAAATTTTATACATGATAGTTTTTGTTTAAAAGTAAATATGCCAATTTCAAAATAGTTTATATAACGCAGCTAAATGAAATAGAGCATTTTCGTCATTCTTGGGAACAGGATGGCGTACTGTATTGGCCTCCAACAAAAAGTAATTTAATTGGTCTTTACAACGTTCTTGTACGTTGGACATATACCTACGTCGCAACAGGCGACGTTTGGCAACGTTGAAGTAAACGACGTTTACTAATCTAAGGAATCTTAACGTCGTGAATGGTCTTTCTTGGGAGACGTCTCAAGCGATAACTTATAAGTCGGCAACTTAATTAAGTTGCCGATATTTAACGTGGTGGTACTAAACTAAAATATATTAACGTAAGTACGACGTTTACAGTGGCGTCTCGTAAGGTGAAGGGGTTCTTTACCAAAAAGAAAATTAAACCAGAAGGAAAGTTTTTCGACAATATTAAATATTATTGTACCAATACAGCTACCATTTTAGAACTTAAAAAATAATAATTATGATGGAATTAATAATGTAGCTACGCATAATAGTGCCACGGTTAACTCCGATGGACAATAATTATAAACATTCGTGCATTTTGGCGCGCCTCAGCGACCGTGTCCGTTAGCTCAAAGCAAGTGAAGACCCAACGCCTAATATGGCTTTGATATTCACCGTCGCTATGGTTACGTGACGTCAGTCACGTATACAGCATGTACAATTTGCATTATGATGAAGGGCAATTTAAAAATAGATCCGTCGTATGCACCATTGTTTTAGCATTGGTTCGCCTAACCTTAAGGTATTTATTTTGAGGCTTTGCGAAACTTACGGTTATAGATATCGTTTTTACGTGATTTACTGTGTGATTAAAAAGTTTTGTTTTTATTTTTCAGTTAATTCAGTAGTGTATGTATGAATGTACTTAGTTCTATGTTTTAAAAATGAACCCAATTAATGACATAGTTTGTAATTTGTTGGAAACTCAATTCAGTCGTTGGATAGATGAGGATAAGAGAGACGTTTTGTAACAGGGGTTTTTAGTCAATGTTTGTTTAAGTACCCGCACTATACCTAGCTCTTCACCATTTCTTAACACCGCGAGCCGCCACCGGATATTTATACAACGTCGGGTAGTGTAGGTCCTTTTGGGCGACCAATTTGGTGACGGAATAACGTTTAATTTTGTCAAAAATTAGTTGCAAGTCGGAGAGTTAGTAAAAAATGTTACTTGGGTTGGTTATAATTACGATAACCTAACTAATTATGTGCAATTAAAATTATTATTAATATTTTTAGTTATTACTAGAAATACTAATTAGTTAATCTAATAAACTACCTAATCATAAAAAAATACCCGATGACGCCCAACCCTCAGAGAAAAATGTAATGTGAGAACTTCGCTTTCTATTTAAGCTGATGCGATATACTTAAGTATGCCTTAAAGGTATACAACACACAGAAAATATAGATCAAATATTTTAAAGAAATTGAAATAGTAAACAAATCTTTCACTTACAATTTACATCTTAAATTGGCAAGTCATCTCGAACTGGGCGTGTACCCACGAGAAAGCTGCAGGGAGCAATCTAAAGCAACAATAACCATAACCTGCAATTTCATTTTCATTATTTCAAGTTCTGTAGTCGAAATTTTATATGCTATTGGAAGGATTTATTGCTGAAAGGTACTTTTGAATGATAAATTATGTTTATTCTATAGGGTATCCCAGAAATTATTGGGGAATATGCTATAGAGGCTGGCTTTTATTTACACTTATTATAATGACAGTTACAGGTTTTAATGCTATCAATTTTGAAAGGCGTGGTCGCTTAAATGTTGCGAATTTAAAAAGTAACGGATGAAAACCCAAAAATGTTGTCATATAATTTTACCAGATGTGACTGCCTTATTGGCTAGAAAATTTCCATGTGACCTGCACTGATAGAAATGTCGAGTTTATTATTAAGATCTCTACTAAATTTATTTTCCGAAAATCTCTCGGAAGTATTGACATTTTTGATCACATTTCTGAAAAAAAAAGTCAATATTTCCTTACACTTAGTCGTTGATAGGAAAATGTATTATTGTACTGTAAGGAAATATTATTTCTGTACGGCTACTTGTAAACTAAAATTCAATATTACTGTGTTTCCATAATTACAATACAAATATTTAATGGCATCCTTTATTTGTGAATAAAGTTAATAATATTTATTTCAAAATTTTAACAAGTTGATTGTAATAAGTTATGTCCTTTTAATAATTTTCGATTTACGGAAAAATAGTATGTTTATCTCGTAGAAAAAGCCACATTTCCGGACTCCGTATTGTCAGTCTCCGCTTACGCTTCAACATACAATCTTTACGGTCTTTTTTCTACTAGGTATACAATATACTATTATAATACACATAACGATAAATACTTCTTGGGATAATTACAGTATCTTTATAATAAACAATTATTTCTTAGACTTTTGATAATTAGGTTATAAAATAATGAGTAATATTTACAGCAGTATTCACTAAATGATTCTAAATTTATCACCGTCTTTAGTTGATAGTTCTAGGTTTAAAATGACAAAAATCAGACTAATGTCGAGTTGCACAAAGAATTTTAATAATAAAGTAGTAGGAGTTTAGTGTCCGCCTGCCGCTAGAAAACCTTCTTTTCTAATTTTAATAATAATTAACCAGCAAGTTTGACTGTGACATACATGACATTGGTAGATATAATTTTCTCACAATCATACTGGCCTGGTTACCTGAGTACATAATGCCTGTTAATGTCATTTATGTCACAGTCAAATTTGCTAGTTAGTTAATTTTGCTCAAAAATCCTAATGCAACACGACGTCAACTAAGTTTTATATTGTTAATATTTCCTTTTGGTTTTTCTTGCGTTGTTTAATTGCTAAAAATAATGATGTTATAAATCCACACACTTTGCATTGTTGTCAGACCAGGAAGTAGGCAGTTATGTTTGTGAGCGCGTTTTCTGGTAGGAAGGAATGTATTAGAAAATAACGCAATTTTACGCCTCCGCGACGATAATTTCATGTTTGAGGAAATAAACCCATCGCAGTTTGAAGCAAAATACAGAGCAGTATTAAATTCAAATTTAGAGGACTTCTGGTATACAGGGTGATTTACGACGACTGTTCGTTAGATTTCTTGTGCTTTCGGAGTTATAATTCTTCGTAAGCAGAAAAGAACCCGGACAAACCCTTTTACTTCTGTGTATTTCAGCAAAACAATTTAATCAAACTAGCTATGGTTAAGAAAAATAAATTGTTAATTTTTATTAATAAATATGTCGCTTTTTGTCTGTTATTCTGCAAAAAGTTAAAAAGTTGAGTGGTAGAAAAAACATACTGTACAACTCGAGTGGATTGTCCATATTGCGCTTGTGCAATATGGACATCATAGTCACTCTTGTTGTACAAACTATGTATGATGGAGTAACAACTATTTTACTTCCGGTTTAACCGGAAGTTCAGCAAAATTTGACATTCAAACACAAATTTAATTTTCAAAATAATGTTTTTTTTTAAAAAATTTGTTTATATTTATGCTTCCCTATGTCTCAACTCATTAGTTTTTAAGATATAAGCAATTAAAGATTTGGTTACATTATCCAACGAGCAACAACTTGTTGTATCTTGGGAACCTCTTAGTTATTTTGGTGGCCGCTAGATGGAATAATACTAATACTTTACTCAGAAATCAAAGGTCTCTCCCTAATATGCCTAATTAGGCTTTTTCAAAATTTTAGTGTCGTAATCTAGAAAAACTTTGGTCCAGCTCCTCCAATAAAGAGGGATTTTTTGAAAAAAATTAAGCAACTTCGGCTTGAGACAACGAAAATGATCTTGTTTAAAAGTAATTCTATTGTTCTTCTTTGCATTATAATATGTGTGTTTGGTTATTGCACTGGACGCTAGATGATGGCGTTAAAACTACCAATGAAAACATCGTTAATTACTTAATTTACGGTTAATTTTTTATCTTAGGATCGATCCTCTTACTAAAGTGTTCTATGGATACTATATTTGTTTGAAAGGCCTTATAACAATTTCGTAATTAATCTTAATTCTTGGGGTGTTCCTATTGTAATGTTCTACCTAATTCCAAAGAAAGGTAAAAATACCCTGCCAAGCAACTACCGACCCGTCGCATTGCTTTCAGTAATTTCAAAAGTAATGGAGAAAGCTATTAACCAACAACTCCTAAAGTATCTGGAAGGGCATAACATTATCAGCGACCATCAATACGGTTTTCGTAAGTCCAGATCAACAGGTGACCTTCTGGCATATGTCACCCATCTTTGGAGCAACACCATCGAACATCATGGAGAATCCCAGGCTGTTGCACTGGACATCTCTAGGGCTTTTGATCGTGTTTGGCACGATGGGCTTCTAAGTAAATTGCGATCCTACGGTATGCCTAATGGATTTTGTTTATGGTTAACCAGCTTCCTTAAGAACCGTTCTCTGCAAGTGGCGATTGACGGGTTTCTCTCAGACACCTTCACCATCAATGCCGGTGTTCCTCAAGGGTCCATATTGTCGCCTACCCTCTTTTTACTGTATATTAACGACCTTCTAGTGAAAACCCAAAATCCAATTTATAGCTCTGCTGATGACAGCACACTTGTCTCATCTTGACTCCCCAAACATCCGCTGCCGACACACATCTTCGCAGGCAGCATGAAGTATTGCGCCTCAACAATGACCTGGAAGAAATTTTGGCTTGGGGTGACAGTAACCAAGTCGAATTTAATGCTAAGAAAACCCAGGCAGCAGTCTTCTCCAAAAAGGTTAACATTGCAGAACCGGATATAGTCATGGCAGGACACGCAATTCCCCTGGCACCGTCTATTAATTTGCTGGGGGTCAATCTGGGAGGTAATATGTCTTGGCATGATCACGTTGCCGCAATTGCCAAGACAGCTGCACAGAAACTTGGTGTACTTTTCCGCACCAAAAGGTTGTACACACCTCATCAACTTTTGACACTCTACAAAGCCCAGATTCGACCATCATTTGAATATTGCTCTCATGTCTGGAGCTCTGCACCCAAGCACACCCTTCGGCTACTGGATTCCATTCAAAGGAGAGCCGTTCGTCTGATCGGCGAACCCGAGCTGACCAAGACCCTCGATAGCCTGGAGCATCGAAGACAGGTTGGTGATTTGGCTCTCTTTTACAGATATTTCCATGGCAGGTGTTCGAATGACATTGCCCACTTGATTCCACCTAGAGCAATGCAAAACAGAAATACACGGCGAACCGCTGCCGCTCATCCATATGTTGTTCAGCTTAGTACTCCTCGAACTTCATTGTTCAAGAATTCTTTCATCTGGAGAACGTCATCTTTGTGGAATGATCTTCCTGAGGTCGTGTTTCCCAATTAATACAATCTTTAACGTTTCAAGACCAACGTTAATCGCTTTCTTCGCACACGCACCGCTCCCAGAGCGCCTTAAAGGATTTTTCCTACAGTGCAGGTGTTTTATCATAAAAAAAAAAAAAAAAAAAAAAAAAAAAAAAATTTACGGTTAATTTTTTATCTTAGGATCGATCCTCTTACTAAAGTGTTCTATGGATACTATATTTGTTTGAAAGGCCTTATAACAATTTCCTAATTAATCTTAATTCTTGGGGTGTTCCTATTGTAATGTTCTACCTAATGTTGTAACTACTTTAATTGGTTTTCGAATATAGAAGAGACCATCAAAAATTCAATTGTAAAAAGGTTCTCGACAACAAACAGCTTAGCCGGCATCTACCTGGCTCGACAAGTTAAAAAAAAACGGGTTATTCTACACAAAATTCGTTTTTATTGAAAAGCCAGAAGAAACGTTAAAAATGTATTTTGTCTGGTTAGAGAAATTTTTACACGAGCATCGAAAAAATATATTTTTAACATTTTTTCTGGGTTTTCGATCAGTAAAACATAATTTTGTGTAGAATAACAATTTTTTTTAACTTGTTGGTCCAGGTGGTCAGGTAAATGCCGGCTAAGCTGTTTAATGTCGGCAACCTTTTTATAAATGAATTTTCGATGCAGTGGCTGCTCGCGGTCTTAAAAAATAGTGAAGAGCTAGGTATAGTGCGGGTACTTAAACAAACATTGACTAAAAACCCGTAAAAAAACGTCTCTCTTATCCTCATCTGTCCAACGACTGAATGGAGTTTCCAACAAATTACAAACTATGTCATTAATTGGGTTAATTTTTAAAACACACAACTAAGTAGGTACGTATTCTACTGAATTAACTGAAAAATAAAAACAAAACTTTTTAATCACACAGTAAATCACTTAAAAACGATATCTATAACTGTAAGTTTCGCGAGGCCTCAAAATAAATACCTTAAGATTAGGCGAACCAATGCAAAAACAATTGTGCATACGACTGATCTATTTCTAAATTGCCCTTCATCATGATGCAAATTGTTACATGCTGTTTGCGTGACTAATGTCACGTAACCATAGCAACGGCAAATATCAAAGCCATGCTGGGCGTTGGATCTTCACTTGCTTTGAGTTGGAAAGGACACAGTCGGCTGAGGGGCGCCAAAATGCACGAGTGTTTATAATTGAGGAGCAACTGTGCAAAACGCATTAAATCCATTCTTTATAATTCTCAAGGTAAATATAAAAATGTAGTGCTTTTTAGTCAATCTATCATTAGAACAAGCCAGTTTGATCAAAGCGCGATAATAACTATATTACCAATACAAAATCCAAACAAGAAGTAAGCAAAAAGGAATACTAACCTAGCAAAATGGCATAAATCCACATTCTGGTTAAACAAAATGAAGTGGATCTACCACAAAAAAATATACCATAATTGTCATGAAAATCGAAAATTTAGATTAAAAAAGGAAATATTCCTTTTTAATCCTATTACATAAATCATTCTGCGCCACATGAAAATCTTAGTTTTTCTTCTAACTTACTTGGCTAGTTTTTTAAGTTTTATTCAAAACAACATATTATGGATTTAATACGTTTTGCACAGTAAACCGTGGCCCTATAATGCATAACTACATTCGGATTAAATTAATATTATTAATTCGAACATAATTATTTTTTAAGGGCTAAAATGGTAGCTGTATTGGACATTAATATTTAATATTGTCGAAAGAGTTTCCTCCTGGTTTTTTTTTCTTTTCTACTTCACATGACGAGCCGCCACTGTTTCGATGGTCTCTTCTACACCACTAATGGAAAAGGTTTTAAAGGTGGACATTTATGCAATGTCCTGATTTAAATTTGACTTTATTCGTTCCTCGCACAGTTTTTTTTTATATAGTAGTACTATTTTTATAACACAAACCATATACAATTCTTAGTTTGACCAATAGCAAGTCGACGGCTTGAGCATAAACTTTTAAAAGTTAAAAAGAAAAGTTGTCACCGTCTAATTAGACCGTGACAACTTTTTCATATACAGGGTGTTCCTTAATGACGTGCTAATATTTTAGGGTGTAATTTCTCAAGTCATGGTATGACAAAAGTTTATATAAACATATGTCCTAAACGGATTACATGTTTTGCTACAGAGTGTTGATTTTTAAGTTTTTTAATGCGCTTTTTGTAATATCTCCGAGTACGGCAGTAGTACTCAGTATTCATCTGAAGACGACTGGAGATGCTTACCAGTTGAAACGTAGTGATTCTAAACAAATAAAGACAATGCAAGTCCAAAACTCTACTGCCGTTCAAGAAACGTCATTGTCTCCAACCTTTAAATAGACAGCTCCGATAGTACTTTAGGCACTATTTTCAATTTTGGCACGTGCTAGTAGGACATAAAACCCCATTATTTAGTTATAAAAGTTATATTTTTTTCCACCAATACAAACATATCCTCTGATATTTTTTAGAAAAAAAGTGGTACGCAACTGGCATTTTTTCATGTGGATATTATTTCTGATTAGCCTGGTCAATTCTGCATTCAAAATTATCTCTTCCGTTTTTCTCCTCAGGCACACCGTTCTTAATTAAAATAATTAAATTAAATTAGCTCTACTATTTATTATTATTAACATTGATAATGCAAAATTTTGTTTTATAAAAATTGTTGGAAATGACCACCTTCACTTAATAGGCATGCATGAAGGTAATTGAATTTAATTATTTTATTTAGAACGGTGTGCCTGAGGAGAAAAAGCAAGATACCCTTTTTATGTAGAATTGACCTGTCTAATCCGATATATTAGCCATATGGAAAATTGTCAGTAGCGTACCACTTTTTTTTTTAATATCAGAGACATGCTTGTAGGGACGCCACTGGTGGAACAAAAAAATAAATTTTACATCTAAAACATGTGGTTTTATGTCCTATTAGCACATGCCAAAATTGAAAATATTATCTAAAGTACTTTCAGAGATATTACAAAAAACGCATTAAAAAAAATTAAACTCAACACCCTGTAGCAAAACATTTAAGCCGTTTAGGACATATGTTTATACAGGGTGTCCCGAAATTAGGTGACAATATTTTAAGGGGATAAAGTTCATCCAAAAATAGGACTAAAATCCTCTATTAATATACCTTCAAAAACGCTTCGTTATGGGGCTAGAGCCCCCCGAATGGAAGCTATGATAAGCGGTTTTTTCACAATATCTCAGAAACTGATTGAAGCATCGAAACAAAATTTGATACATGTTTTACCCATGACAAGACGCAATAAACGGTTTGTTTAGCTTAGGTGTATTTTTTCCAGTGGCGTCCCACTGGGTAGGTAGTGAAGAGAATATTGCCCTAACTTTTTTATTTGTAGGATTTTTTAACGCCAGGTGCAATTTTTAAAAGTACTAAAGTCTTCTATTGAAAAAAGATACTCTTGCTTTATTTTGGTAGGATTTACCATTTTTCAGTAAAATCGATTTAAAAATTTTCGGTTTTTTACAAACAGTTGAAAAGGCTAAGGTGTTTTTCAGCAAACACTTGATATTAAAACATGAAATTTATTAGAGGTTCTACTAGCGATAAGGCATATTTATTAAAGGATGTAACATTAAAATATTTTTCCAGTGGTGTCGCACGGATTGGAGCCTAAAGCAAATATTACTATTATTTTTTATTTGAGGGGCTTTCCTTTTATACCATTTTCAAATTCTCCGTTTCTCACAAAACATAACACGCAGGTCTAGATTTTGCACCCAACAAAATGGAAATCATTTCGAACATTTGCTAAAGAATAAGTTTCCCGTGTGGTTTTACAATTAAATTTGATTTGCAATTTGTTATTCTTTTTTGTTTTATTTTAAGTCTCTTATACAAATAAATATTTAAAAAACAAGGTCTAAAAATCTGTTGAAAACCTTATATTCTGTTAAATTACAATAATGGAAGGTTTTATTAACAAAAAATTTAAAAACTTTAAAAAATTACATTAAAAGTATGAAAGCCCCTCAAATTAAAAAAAAATTGTAATATTTACTTTAGGCTCCACCCCGTGCGACGCCACTGGAAAATTTTTTTAATGTTACATCCTTTAATAAATATGCCTTGTCGCTAGTAGAACTTCTAATAAATTTCATGTTTTAATATCAAGTGTTTGCTGAGATATGCAAAAAAAACACCTTAGCTTGTAAAAAACCGAAAATTTTTAAATCGATTTTACTGAAAAATGGCGAATCCTACCGAAATGAAGCAAGAGTATTAGTATAAGACTTTTAGTGTTTTAAAAATTGCACCCGGCGTTAAAAAATCCTACAAATAAAAAAGTTAGGGCTATATTCTCCTCACTACCTACCCAGTGGGACGCCACTGGAAGAAATACACCTAAGCTAAACAAACCGTTTATTGCGTCTTGTCATGGGTAAAACATGTATCAAATTTTGTTTTGATACTTCAATCAGTTTCTGAGATATTGTGAAAAAACCGCTTATCATAGCTTCCATTCGGGGGGCTCTAGCCCCATAACGAAGCGTTTTTGAAGGTATATTAATAGAGGATTTTAGTCCTATTTTTGGATGTACTTTATCCCCTTAGAATATTGTCACCTAATTTCGGAACACCCTGTATAAACTTTTCTTCATAAAATGACTTGAGAAATCACACCCTAAAATATTAGCACGTTATTTAGGAACACCCTGTATACATGACGACAAAAACTTGCATAATTTTCGTTACTTCTGCAATTAATTTGTAATATCAAGAACTAGAGCCACACACCGCGGTAGTAGCTCAGATACTGGCATTCGACCGTGGCGACCCGGGTTCGATTCCCGGAGTGGGCATATATACAATAAAAAAAGTATGTCCAAAATTCAGTGGATTTAAGAATGCAGTATGTCACCGAACCGAGAAGAGAGTCATGTACTGGACTTCTACCAAGAAGAAGAGAAGAAGAGAGTCATGAATTGGACTTCTGGGGGGTGTGTTCGGGTGTGTTCGGGTGTGTTCGGGTGTGTTCTTCTGGGGGGGGGTAAAAAGGGTGCATACACGTGGTTCGGATTCCACGTTAGGCTGTAGGTTCCTTCTGGCTGACATTACCCAGACGATAGGGGATACAATTGGCCTCATATAGGCCTAAGTATACTGGCTCTTCCGCCAAACCCCAGAAAAAAAAAACTAGAGCGACGCCACTGGCAAAACTCACGTTACATTCTCACTTGAGGCTCCGCGGTTAGAATGCCAGGTAAACTACTATTGTGTTGTCTTTTAACTACCCATTAGTCGATTAATAACAATCTTTTGTAATTAGCAATGGAATAAGCAGGATTTTATAACTGTTTATTTCATTGTTTTGTTTATTTTGTGTTGTAAATAAATAGTAATGACACTTGTTCAGTTACAGCCTTGAGGCATTTTAATAATTATTTGAAGGAAATATAGATATAAATAATAAAAGGAAAATAAAAAAAAAACAGTTATTTATTATTTTAAAAAAATTATACATCTTTACTTAAACTGTTTTGCTTTACTTGTCGCAACAGTAGTGTGATGGTAGGTGTTACAACAAGAATGGATATGATGTCTATATCTCACGAGGATAGTAGTTTGTACAACAAGAGTGGATATGATGTCCATATCGCACGAGAAAGTAATATATACAGGGTGTCTCATAGAACTGTCGTCACGTCTTTGACAATTTTTTTTTAATGGAACACTGTTTTTTTTTCCTTTAATTGACATTAATTTTATTCCGGACTTCTGGGCAACCCTGTATAATACCCTAGGGCATAAAGGAAGTTTCAAATGCCCTTGGGCATTAAGAGATATAAATCGGAAAAATCAAAGTAGGTAACAACTTTTTGTTAACGAAAAAACTTATTTATCATTGAGAGCTTCACAGACGAGTTTCAGCACATCTTCTAGAGTTAAAATTCTCGATTTCTTCGCTTCATATCCTTTGGATGCTTGCTTTAGATACTGGCCTGACTTTTTGGAATGTCTTTATTTTTATTAACTATTAATGTCTTCTTTAACATTGCATATTTCGCCAATAGGGAATTGGGAGTGAAGGCCGAACCTACCTGAACAGACGCCGTAGGCGGAGTGCTCAAACTTCCGAGGGCAATATGGACAATCCACTCGAGTTGAACAGTATATTTTTTCTACGACCTTATGCTAAAAAATGTAAAAAAAAAGTTTGTAGGTTGCCAGGCTCGAACTCACGATCCTTGGTTCCATAGTCCAACACTCTAACGTCTGGACTATTGAAGCGTTTAGTTAATTATCGGAAAACCAACTGATAAATGATTCTACATAAAATTAATTTTCTATGCACATTTAGCAGGTTGCATTATTGATAAATTTATTATAAATGCGTCTAGATTTTATTATATTGAACAAATTAATAACAAATTGTACCATATGCATTTAAATTATATAATTTAATGTCTTGAAAAACAAGGCGGAGCCTCAGTAAAAATAATATATTGTGATTGGTCAGTACTTTTATAAACAACAAAGGCTTCTCTGTAATTGACTACTGTGATTGGTTAGTTTCATTACCTATCTAGGATGGATATGATATATTCCCGCACAGTTAACTGGAATAGCCTACTTTACTCGCCACTTAAGTGTATAGAAAACAGCAAATTTCCATGTGGGAGTAGAAAAAGTAAATTGTACACTTCCGAGTGTGATATGTACAATCCACTCGAGTTGAACAGTATATTTCTTTTTACTTACGAACCCTATATTAAACATTTTTAAAAACGTTTGCAGTCTCTCGGGCCTAAACTCACGACCATTGAATCCAAAGTTCGACGTTTTGCCGTTAAAGCCGCAGGATTTTGTTAGAAATTATGGTAGCACCAAATCAGTAATAATGATACATGAAATTAATTTTCCATGCATATTGAGCAGGTTACGTTATTAATAAAAAAATTATAGATGCGTATACAGGGTGATTCCTAAGTTGTAACTTCTTTTTTACCTGTGTATAGAAGGCATTAAAATAAACAACATTTTCAAATACATTTTTTCAAAAAACTTAAAAATAGGCGAGATACCGAAGTAAAAAAGTAAAGTGCCGACCTGGTCATTAAAACGAAGCCCGCTATACTTTATGTTGTTTTTCTTATCTCTTATTAGTCATTCAATTTACGGGTGGTATTGAGCAATGCGCTGCGGTGTGTTTTTCTGAAGCAAGTTAATTTTAATTTGGTAACACGTGAAAATGGTAAAATTTGAAGACAATGAACTAGTAGATATGATGATAATTTAGGGTGAGTGTCGTCAAAGTGCGGCATGCTGCCTTGAGATTATACGCAGAACGCTTTCCCTTGCGGGCTCATCCTACACCCAGAAGTTCTCTTAATGTTATTCAACGGGCAAGTTAGGCAAACCGTAGTTGATCCATAGTGTAATAAATGAATGTAAGTACCTTTTTTTGAGTTTTTTGTAAAAGGTATTTGAAAATGTTGTTTATTTTAATGGCTTTCTATACACAGCTGAAAAAGAAGTATCAACTTAGGAATCACCCTGTATATTTTGTTATATTGAACAAATCAATATCATATTGTACCATATACATTTAAATTATATGATTTAATGTCTTGAGAAAGAAGGCGGAGCCTCAGTAAATATATTAAACTATGATTAGTCAGTACTTTATAAGGACGCCACAGAGGAATCTAATTTTAATAACAATGTTGTAAACTGATGGGAAATTTCTGGATTCGTGAGAAATAAAGATCCAAAGCAGCACAGAAGATTGATAGATGGGCGCTCTCTCCATAGAGAAATTTTTACGCACAGTGTTATATTCGTAGGATATTCTTTAGGATTGCTTGTGGTTGTGATCTGCTAAAAATTATTTTTTCATTATTGTGTGAATTTGTGTAATTGTTCTTTAAAAATAGGAAATTTTATTTTTAAAGGTTGAAACGCTGTGCAGCACTGACAGTAATAAATATGAAATTTTGCCGCACAGTTAGCTGGAAAAGCCTACTTTTCTCGTCACTTAAGTGTAAAGGAAACCGCCAATAAACATGTGGGAGTAAATCAAATATTTTTTTCCTACGACCACCTATGAAAATGAGAAAAAAAGCACGGTTAACTTGGCTCGAAAGCGCAGAATATCATACGCGTGTTGAAAGAAAATATTTCAACTCTAGAGTGGAAATACAAGGCACACTATTTAATTTAAACATATGATGCCAATTTGACAGACCTCACCTATTTATTAAAAAGAACACATTTTAGAAAGCAGTTTAGTTTATTTATCACGTATTTGTCGAGTGATTCAGAATTACAGTGTGAAAATACGCTATCTGAAATTATAAAAAAGTTAAGAATATACTGGAAAATCTATTACCAGTCAAAACAAGCCCCGCTGAAGAAAATGTCATATATTAAACTTAAGCAAGAAATGTTTGTGGGTCGCCATAGTGTAGTGACTAGAGCCATTACCTACAGATCGAAAGATCACAGGTTCAAATCCCATCAGGAGTACTTGACTTTTTTTTATGAAAACATTAAATAATTTATAGAATTATTTTCAATTGAAATCTTCCTTGTTGGGTGATTTTTTAAAATTTATGTTTAATGCATCTTTCCTTGATTAAATAAAAAAATTCATCATCAAGGAAGATTTCAATTCAAAATAATTTTATAATTTATTTAATGTTTTTATAAAAAAAAGTCAAGTACTCCTGATGGGATTTGAACCTGTGACGTTTCGATCTGTGAAATTCGCATCATATGTTTAAATTAAATAGTGTGCCTTGTATTCCCACTCTAGAGTTGAAATATTTTTTTTCAACTCTAGAGTTGAAATATTTTTTTCACGAATCAAAGGTTTTTTTTAAATAATTCTTTGTGGTCGTAGGAAAAATAGTGTACATTACTCGTGTGAAAGTGATTATTTTAAAACTCGGAGAATTTCCGCACTCTGCTAACGCCTCGTGCTAAATATCTCCTCGTTTGAAAAGTATCACTTTCATCACTTGTTATGTAATTTTTTTTTTATGATAAAACACCTGCACTGTAGGAAAAATCCTTTAAGGCGCTCTGGGAGCGGTGCGTGTGCGAATATACTAATAGAGCTTTTGTTATATATAGGCAAAGAAGGGGAAATGTCAATATTTCCTCATTTTAAACTAATCAAGCGATTCGATGGGAAATAAGAAAATCTATCGTATAGTAACATCATAAAGGCGAAAAAGAAGGAGAGTAAAAAGATATCGTTACTTAAAGTTTTGCCATACAGGCTAAAAAGGGGGAATGTCCGCGCGGATCAGGTTAAGAAGACGGAATGTCACAAAAACAGGGCTAATAAAATTATGACCAGGCAAGGGCCTGTCGACATATTAAGCGCCGGTTCCCGCAGATCACCGAAGTTAAGCTGTATCGAGCGCGGTTAGTACTTGGGCGGGTGACCGCTTGGGAACACGGCGTGCTCTTGCCTCAGGGAAGAGTGTAAAATGAATCGACACCTAGCCATCCTATTCATGCCGGACAGGCCGGATGAGATCGGATATCTCGTAGGATGAAGGTGCCGTTTCACACTCCCCAGTCGGTAGATCACATTTGTGGTCGATGACCGGTTCAAGATGGCCCCCGTAGTCGGCGAACCGTAAACTTGGTAAGGGAAATTTAAGTAACACATTTTTGTCTTTCAATGTCCAATACACATCCCAATTTATTTCATAAAAAGATTGGGCCTAAAACTAACACATTATTATAGGGTTTTAAACTTTAAAATTGCTTTCCTGAACATTTACATTTTTTGACATTCCCCCTTCTTTGCCTGCACCCTTCATATGGATTTTATTTTTAAATATGTGAATTGCAGACTGTTATGGTGAAGCGCAAATTGTCGGACCCTATACTAGATATGTGATGTCTTATTTTTTCTTTAGTTCACGTTTCTAGTGGATAAGTCTTTTGTATTAAGTTTATTTCTACTAGATGAGGATTCTGCGTGTTCATTACTTGTTTATTTTTGAATAATTAAATATTGAAAATGCGATATCGCAGTCTGTGGAATTGCATCAGGTTATGGCTTACCGATGAGTCCTAATAAAGGACTAAGCGGTCATTATTTTCTACCTGGCCCCAAGGAACCCATTGTTTTGGCATCCCCGTGTACTTTAATGCAAAATACAGATACGTAACACTGTCCACTATCCGATAATTTAATTTCTTGATTATTGCGGCACAAAATTTCTACTACTATTTTTATTATAACTGACTGCTAATATAAAATAAAAACGATAATGAAGCGATTTGGCTTAGAAACAAATCCTAAAAAATGGGCCTCAGTAACATAACTAATGATTATGGTAAAGAAAACCTGATATTTTAATGTAAATTAGACAAGACAGCATCTGTTTTGTTATCTCACATTACATATATTATGTATGTATATTGGTAAATGAAAATATTGAATTTTATAATAATACGGTGTTGCGTGCATAGTAGTTTACGTTTATGGTATCAAAAAAGTCAAGAAATCTTGTAATTTATACGACCTAATTTTTTTTCTCGTAATATACCAAATGTAAGTTAAATGCAACAATCTTTCATTTGTATATTGAAAGATCGACTCTATGAAATAGAGAGAAAACATATGAGCTAAAAAATTTGTTATAAAGCATGCTCGTCTACCTTTTTGACCATAAATTAATAAAACCTATAATTAATATATTAAGGAAAAGCTCGGTAGCTCTGCTGTATAAAAATATACATTATTCATTAACATTTTTATAAAACAAACGTAAATTAATAAAATAAACAATTTCTTATTTGACTTTGACAGAACCTAAAATTAATAATACACACATATATTATATAAAAGAAGACTAACTTAGTTAAAGAAAAAGCATCATCAAAAAGTCATTCAAAAACTAAAAAAGTAGGTTTCTTTGTTCTGGGTTACTGATGGCCACTTGTTCTTTTTTTGAGCCAGCTTGCTCTCAGGGGGAACAATAAGTTTTCCTCTGGTCTTACTCCGTGTATCCCAGCTCCGGTATCGTCTTTGGTTTTAGAGCCGTACCAGATTATTTCCCCAGTATAGTTTCAGGAGTTTTTTTGGTCCATGTGTTTCGTTCATCAAACAAACCTGGGATTTATGTGGTCTGATCTCATTTGTATCTCAGGTCCACCAGTTTAGGTGAGAGTCCCCATGTTTTTTCGTACATTCGTCTAGTAACTATTAAGGTTACTTCAGCCTTTCGGATAGTTTTTTCCAAGTGTTTATTCCAGGTCAGTCTGGAATCTAGAGTTACTCCCAGATATTTGACCTCTTCTGACAGAGAAGAAATTTTAATTAATAAATTAAAAAAAGTAAAAACGAAAATTGGTGAAATTTGTCCGTTTTTTTTTGCTTTTATTACTTTATAAATTTAAACCTGTTTAATTTAAATATTAGATAATTATGCTTCAAATATTGGTATTTGCCGATTTTTGGATAAAAGTAAAAAGTAACGAAATATTGATCAAAAAACGGAATGGTGAATGCGTAACTGGACTTCACTCTTAAGTTGGCAAATTTTAGATTATTTTCCAATTTTAAAATTAAATTCCGCTTGCCGCTTACAAAAGAAACACTTTAACCACTGTTATAATGTTAATGGAGGAACTGTTCTCGACTTATTTAATTGGACATGCCAATGTCTTGCCACCAGCAATTTAAAATACGATAAATGACTTTACTCCAAAACACAGTATTGAATCGCATGAGTTGTCGTAACATAGTTGTTCACGACACTCGAGAATAGTACTGGGCACGACTTCTCTACTGGTACTTATAAACTTCCACTGATAAAAGTGGAATCTTGTAAAACTGGCCTTTTCGTCATGGCAGTCACATTATTGCGTGTTGTCAAGTTGCATTTAACACCGGAATAGCGGTAATTTAGAGATTTGGGTATAATTAAGGAAAAATACATTATTTTTCATAATTATCTCCCTCTTTTGTTATGTATAAGAACCCTGATTTGTTTATACCGCATGATCACTGTAGGGTGGATCGCTCTTATATAAAAGAAAAAAAAAATTACGATTTTCATCTTAGCGGGGTAAAAAGTTGATCGATTTAATGATAAGTTTATATTTTGAATGATAGATGCTAGTTAGTGATAATCTTAAACATATATATCAACACCTATAGTATATTCGCGCCGCCCACCTGTAAGATATGAAGACAAGAAGATTCATCTCGTGTAGTAGATCGGAATAAAATCTGTCGAGCTCGTTGTAGAGCTAGGAATGGAGCCCATTAATTTTCAGTATTAAATAATAGGAATCTTCTTCGACGGAAGGAAAGACAAGACCCTAGTGTATGAAGATAATCGACGAAAAGTGGTTTAAGAGGAACACATTACTTTACTGAAAGAACCAGGCTCAAATTACCTTGTACACATCTCCTTAAAAACAGAATACGCTAAAGCACCTCGAAGTCTATCGAGGAGAATAAGATTTTAGCGATTGGTTGTGATGGAACCGCTGTAAACAAGGGGAGTAAAGGTGGTGCAGATTATTAGGAGAAAGGTTACAATGACCACTTCAATGGTTAGTTTGTCAGCTTCACAGTAACGAAAATGCAATTTAAATGCATCTACTACTGCACCAAAAAGTTTTAATGGACCAATTGGAAAAGCACTTGTTAACTGTGAGCTATTGACAGTAGTTAATTTTTCTTGGATTGAATGTGCGTTACCTGAAATTATTTAATCAAAGCAGAATTAAGTACAGATCAACTGTACTTGTGAGAAATATGCCTAGCGAATAACAGGTCCTACGATGAAAACCTCGCAAAAAGAAATACAGGAAAAATTGTTCAGTCCAAATGGCTCAAAACGGCTAACCGTGCATAGAGGTTATATGCTTCAGCTGAAACACCATAAGAAAATCTAAAAATACTGGCTACGGTTATTTTGGTGGTTTATGTCCCTATGTCGTTTAACATGAAGACTAAACCGCTATGCATTTTTGGCACCAAGCATTTGTTTAAAACAATACAACTCTCAAGATATTTACTGGAAAACTTGAAATCTGTTGTTGACCCAGTCATTCAGCGAAATGCATTTTTTGTGCATTCTGAAAATATTTTACTTGCAATGCTAGCTGACAACAGACCAGGTTTTGCAGTTTTACGGACATTCAAAGTGCCAATTTTAAATATGGATGCAACAGACTATATAGATTTGATCGACTGGAAAACAGCAACTGAACCTCCACTTATAAAGAAAATAACAGACGATGTCCATCAGCAGGGAATGATGGAGCTACACACTATTCCAGTCAATATTTTGAATACCATAAGTCAATTTCCATGCCACACCCAAGCCACTGAAAGGCGCGTAAAATTAGTAACAGAAGCAAGTTCGTCTGTCTGCGGGAAACAACGAAGATAAGGTTATATTAAAAATAAACTAAAATCATGTCTCATCATGCCTAAATTCAATACCAAAAAAGAGTATAGTTTTTAATAGTTGATTTGTTTATTTTCTAATGTTTCACTGTTTTCTTTTATAACAAACTCTGCAAAATATTCAACTATTTTATATTTTTTTTTCCTTTTATAGTCTCTCTAGTTAGAATAGTAGTATCTAATTGTAGAATGGGACATTTAAAATAAATAGTTTCAAAATTTAAAAGCGTGTTTTTCCATAGATAAAATTTAAAAAAATTTGAAATTTCAGTTACGTTGCGGCAGTTAATATACTAAAAATATCGGAAAGTGCCCATATAGTTTTTTATTCGTATCTTTAAGGAGCATCAATCCCGCACCCAGCCAAGTTAAATATCTAAAAAAAAAAAATTCGATCCACCCTAATGATCAGGTCCGGATTAACTACTAGGCTAAATAGTCCATATATTAAGGCGCCACGAACGAAATAAGGGCCGCATCGTCCTGAGTACTTTCATGTACTTATTATACGTTTATTACAATTAAATTAATCTATTAGTTTTTTTAACAAAACGTGCAAATTTTCGCTTGCAAAACATATTTTTACGAGATTACGTTTAGGCACAAATTTCATCATCCGTATCATGACTCGCTCAATTTTTTAAAATCCATTTCGTAATTGAAAAAAATAGACGCCAAAATTTGGCCAGACAAATTTTGGCGCAGTGACCTAAGGCGTCACATGACCTTAATTCGGCCCTGAGCATGATTCAATATTTTTAAACCATCAAATACTGATAAAAAAACAATTTGAAAAAAAAATGTTTTTTTAAATTTTTCTTTACACGGTGACGAGGAAAGTGATAGGATAAGTGGGCTATTCCAGTTAACTAAACGGATATAATTTTATATCCATCCTAGTTAGGATATGAAGCTAACCAACCACAGTGGTCAGTTACAAAAGAAAACAAATTTACACGTTGAAAATGTTACGAGTCATTTTCTGACATTTAACAAAAGTAAGATTAAGAATATACTTCAAAAAGATGTAAATTCTTGAGATTAAATTTGTTATAAGTATTTTAAATACTTCAAAACATTCATCCCATAGCCTATGCATATATCAATTTTTCCCAAAGAGTGCACGACATGGTGCGAAAATTGACTATATAAAACCAAAATAATATATTTCTACCGAATAAAGGTTTTTCTGACCGCACTAAAGATTTGTGCATAAATATTATTCTTCATATGTCTAACTAACGGCATCGCTGTACTCACTTTACAACAGAGACTTGACGCCCTTAACGGTGGGTGACATATCATATCATTCTAGCCAGGACTGTCAGGAGGTTATGTTATGTTAGGGTGCTTTTGCGGTTCCGTGTCAATTTTTTCGTGTTTTTAAGGCAATAATCGGCCATTTTCATAGCCGTGTGGACAATGGATGTGACAATATTTGGTGTAATTTATTTGTGTTTATTGTCTTTCTTGTGTATGTTCTTATTGGCAGAAGGAAGTTAAATCATAAGTAAGTAAACAGTTTATTTTTTATCATTGCAGTTGTACATTAGAAAGTTTAAATGAGCTTATTATAAAGCATGGCAAGGTGACCCGATGAGAAATAACTTAAAAATATTTTTTTTTGTTTTTGTTTTATGTTCCATTTCTATAAAAGAACGTCCTATTGATGGCATTTTAACAAATTTCATATAGCTGTATATTTTAAATAGAAAGTCCAGGAGATATTTTTTGTTTTTTAATAATCGCAGTTGCAAATAAGAAAATTTAAATAAGAACAATTCAGTTTTATAAGCAATTGAACAACCCAAAAGGTTGAATAAAATAAGTTAAAAATCTAGTGTTCTGTTTTGTATTGCATAAGTATGTATTATAAAAAACATGAGAGAACAAGGACATTGGAAGTAATTTTTTTTAAAAGAAACCATAATATCCCTGATAATTTATTCCAATTAGTTTACGCATGCCTAAGAGAGTAGTAATATCAAAGCATTTTTTTATTTAAATGGGGACTCTAGGAAGGAGTATTTTTTGTTACTAAGTATAAATTACATTTGACATTTTTTTTAAATGAAACAGACTTTTTTAATATTTCTATCAAATCAACTTGCTAATTTTGCCATGCGTTATAAGCAGTTCATTCAAACTTTCTAATGTGCAACTGCAATGACAAAAATATAAAAATTTTACTTATTTATGATTCAACTTCTTTCTTATAATTATAAAGTACAGAAAAAAGATAATAAATACAATGTTGTGACTACATAAATTACGTAATTGTTACTCTATGAAAATTTCAAGTTTGGCCCAAATAAATGATTACTTTGGCAATATTTGTAGATTGCATCATTAACAAAAACAATATTTCCTTAAAAAAAAAATTTAATTTTCCATATTTACACATTAGTTGTGACAACTAATAGGTATGGTTAAAAAACGGGAGTACCATATAATATTTAGTTATCCGTATATAACTTCGTTCTGACTAAAATTGTAGGTTGGGTTGGGTAATGTTATTAGTTCAACAGTTCAATAACGACAATTTTTTTTGGTTGTACAGACTAATTTTTGGGTTGAGTCCGATTTCACGAAAATAAATAGTTGTCAGAACCAAATTTTAGTAATCCATACCATGTTATTTTTAATGCCATTATCCGTTATTTTAATTAAAAAGCTATTCATTGCTTAATGAAATTATATTATTCTAGTTGACCGAAGCATTTTTAGAATTTTTTAAAATAAATTTAATCAGGCCCTTATAAATCGGCCATATTGGTATGACACTTAGCCCCACCCCATAGTACCGTTTTTCGCAGACGAAATTAAATGGAAATAGCGACCCCTTGTTTAATCTATCTCGATGGGGTAAAGTAATAGCGACAGATGGATTGGCAACGTAGCAATCGGATCATAGTACCTTGGCTCGTAGCATAATAGAAGTAAAATTTGTGACTTTCATTGTTTAGACCAGACGAAAACTAAAAAAAGACTGCAGGCCCTCTTGACCCAAGGTTCTTCGGCACAGCGATTCGAAACCCACTGGCACACATTCTTTTGACACGGAGCCCCGTCAGTGGCTTACGTTTTTACGTTCATTCAAATGAGGAAGTGGCATCAATAGCATCCTTGAATGAATGCAATTTAAAAAATTGGTTTTATTTAGCTTTGTCGGTATGTCATATTAAAATTATTAAAGGAATCATTCATAATATGACTGTGGCGAATATAGAGTTGGCAAGAAAATAGGTAAGTTTGATAGCGTAAAAATAAGATAAAATGAAAGTGGGAATAGTGTTTTACGTTACAAGGCTGGTAGGTGACTTATTACAGTACGAGTTGGTTTATGGACGAGGCGACGTACGAGTTGAGTCTGGAATATAAATAAGTGCTGTAATAACACCTAACAGACGTGTATCGTATGATATTTTATTTCATTTTGTCATTATAATCCTTTTTAAAAAGATTTAATAAAAATGTTTATTACAAATTTTAAAATATTATTGGCAATATTAAATCACATGACCTTAAATTGTAACTGTCTTTTGCTTGTCACTGTCAAATAGATAAAATTATAATATTTGAGTAAAGAACATACCTAAATATAGTTTAAATAAAATAAAAACTACTAACTTTACTTAAGCAAAATATTTAAAAAAATATAAAAGAGAGTCTATTCTGTAGTTGCGTAATATTTTTCATTTACTAAAGTTGGTAGAAATTTTTTTTTACAAGTTAAAGCATCTAAACAGAGTTACTTGGGATCGATAAATATATATTCAAAACAAAATAAAAATTACTAACTTTAGTTAAGTAAACTATTGAAAAAATTGTAAAAGAGAGCATATTCTGTAGTTGCGTAACATTTTTCATATACTAAAGTTGGTAGTCGGTACAATATGTGTACTTGAACATTTTGTTTCCTATAATTTTAAGTGACAACTTGTCAAAAATCCAAAGTAAAAAGTCATTATTTCTAAAAACAAAAGATGGTTGCCAGGCAATACATTACAGTACCTGACACTGTAATGTTCCACTTACCGGCCGCAAATGAGTACATGGTAAGTTGATTTACTAGACAAAATGAAATAAAGATAGTAGCGACATCCATTGGGTTTAAACGGGGATCAATACTCATATCAGAAAATATCGCGGTGAACAAAAAATATTAGCATGACAAAAAACCAACCAAGGTTAGTAAAAAACGTTAATTTTGCAGGTCCCTATATAGTACATTTAATGTAGTAAATCTTAAATTAATTGTATAAAAATGAGTGGAAAACTGGATATTTTGAATTAAGAATTAGTTCGGTCAGAAAATAACTATAGTTCGGTAGAAATATATTTTGGTATTATAGCTTGAAATTTTCCACCATTTCGTGCACTCTTTAGAAAAAAACTGTTTATGCATAGACTCTGGGATAAATGTTTTGATTTAAATTAAAAAAGAATACATTTAATCTGACAGATTTGCATATTTTGAAGTATATTCCTAACCTGTAAATTTGGCTTCTTTGTAATTGACCACTGAGATTGGTCAGTTTCATATCCTTACTAGGATGGATATAAAATCATATCCGTTCAGTTAACCGAAATAGCCCACTTTTCAAATCACTTTAGTGTAAAGGAAACAGCAAATTTTTTTTTGGGCGTAGAAAAAATATTTTACATTTTTGGTCTGTTTTGTTGTTATCGGTGCAAGTATTACAACTATACGATACGCACCTGCATTTTTATGTATCCTGACTACCGTTGTCGTTATTCGCTTCCTAACATTTTTTCGAGATTTTTTCTTCTTTTTAATTATTTTGGGCACGGCCGAACCGGCTACAGGTGAATTCAGATGAGCATACAACATACCTGTTTCCATGTTTGTCCACGAGGAACAGGTTTATCTGGCTTTAAAAAACATATAAATGACTACGTTTACTTCATTAAGTGTTGCTTGGGATGTTATGATTCAGTAACTAATACTTTTAATAATTATGGACAACCGGTCCACTCTGAAACTAAGGGTGTTCACCAGTTCCAGTGGCGGATCCAGGATTTTGCTGAGGGGGGGAGACTAAAAAAAAAAAAAGAAAGTAGGTATCCCGGCCCTAAAAATCTGGATCCGTGCTTGGGTACCTTATTTTTAGAAGTCACTTTGGATCGGGGAGATATTTTTGGCGAAGGAGATATGGTTTTTTTTAAATCACTTCTGATCGAAAAATAATATTTGGGATTGAGATACGTGTGAATAAAATATAAAATTATGAGTCACGTTATTGTCACAACGGACAAACAAAAAGTCTGAAAGTGGTGGCTTAAATGCAAACTAAATACGTCATAGATATTTACAATATAAATAGAGAAATTTGGAAGATTCCAAAGATCTCGTTCTTGCTTTTACTTTTCCTTTGCTGTGATAAAAGAAATGGCCAAAAACCTAATTTTCATGAAAACTTCTCATTTCTATAACTTGTTATCAGAAATTGATTGCGACGTTCGTCTTTTGAGTACCATCATCAGGTAAGGTTTTTGAAATATAAACCTATATTTTTATTGCGATTTCGTAGACGATATGTCTAATAAAATAATAACGCAACAAATTCAAATTCAAATTCAAAAATATCTTTATTTTTCGTATTGTTTCTACATATCAATTTCTTACATCTAAGTATACTATATACATAATACAATAGGTATATCGTAAACCTATATAGTAAATATTTTTTTTTCTCTTACTATTAAGTAGCAAGGACACGACAACAAGGCAATGCCCTGTTGGGGTAGTTGTTTTCCCTGGATAAGAAGATTTGATTTTTACTTAATATATATCGGCCAGTTCCAGTAACCTATTACTGCCGTGAGGGGATCTATTTGCTTTCACTTGAGAAATGATTTTTATTACTTATTGCTTAAATTATTACACTTTCTGCATGGTGTTTACTGGAAAAATAGACGAAAAAACCAGCTTAATTTTCAATCAGGTACCAAGTAGCTATAAATAAAGTAAAATATATAACGCGAGCTTTTCATCGGCCCCATTACTAACACCTTTAATCTTTATATTTGTAAACGGTAGGAGAGATTTAAAAATTGCAAAATTTAGAGTCGGCTAAAATGACCTTAAAAAATTGAAAATTACGAAGATATTAGTAAAAAAACGAACATTATCGTTTGTGTTTCTTTCATGGCGTTAGGCAGAACAAGTTTAACGTTCAAAATTTTCATTGTTGATTTTCTATTCCTAAAAAGTTTGTAGTCCGATTTTTCTTTTGTGTCCTATCATCAGGTTTGTTGTTTAAATTAGGACTAAAGTCCATATCAGAAAGGTGTAAAGTAATAAACGCTCATTCAAAGGGACTAAAGAGTGACCCAACGAATATTTAAGCCACTTTCATAATTTGACATTGATTTCATTGCAAATTTTTTTATTTTCATCAAGTGCAGGTAGTGCCACTCGGGTTTGGGTCAATTTATGGGTTTTGGCTATTGTTATCCATTCACAAATACTGAAAATGGCGTGACAAAGGCGTGCATTATGTACATAGTCTTAGGTACAATTAGTTTTTATTAAACATCGTCGTCTGAGGAACTGTTATCTCCTCTTGACGTTATAATTATCGGGTCGACGGTCCGATCGATCAGTTGGTTAACTTGCGCCCATAGTTCTATAAGATTTAATTTGCAATGATATGGCGGTATGCGCGTATGTTTTTAAGCTAAATCTTCCACGGCATATTTCATAAAACGATGTTTGTGTAAATTTGCTATAGCTAATAGTTTCTTCTCTATCAAATTATCTTTTTTTTCTTTGGTTAGATATCATACATAATTTAATGCACAAAATTTACCTGCGCCTATGACCGACATCGAAATTGACTCAAACTGGACGGAATTTTCCATTTTATTACTCTACACCTTTCTGAAATAGACTGCAATATCTTTTATTGCAATTTTGTAAACCTTTTTTGTTTGTTTATTTAATTTAAAGGTAATAATAATTTATTAAATATAGTAGCCTTTCAAATCTTTAACAATTATCTTGACAAGAAATCTGGTCATAGCATACAGAAGACAAAACGTCGAACTTAAATGAAAAGCAACAAAACTGTAAAACTTATTAGGTATCAGCTTTGTAAATAACGTCATAAAAATAAACACAAATGACAATTTTCGTTTCCTTTCCGAATATCTTCCGGACTACTCAGAATTTTCCAAATTCGTCGACAGGTGATTAGTCATCTCCAAATTGACCAACTTAAGTATTATTTTTTCGATTTCTCTGCCGCAACAAACATGGTCAATACCGCCGCTAACTACTCGGCAGGTTGACCTGGTCAATCTTCTTGATTTTACTTGCAAATTCTTTTAAAGTGGATCAAGTGACATGCCGTATCAAGATTGCGATATGTTTTGATAAGTTTACTTGTGTCATGTCTAAATCCTGTGTGATCATAACAGTTGGGCTGAAAAGTTCGTAGGCTAACATAGTAAAAAATATTTTTTTGACAAAATTCGATTTTATTATTCAATATAAACTGCTGGACAATTGCTTTCGAGCAAGAAAAATTTCGCCTAAATTTAACAGTTAATATTTTCTGAACCAGATATGATATAGACCTACGGTTTTGATTGGTTGATTGATCTATCCCTTGGGAAACAATTGGTAATGTTGGATTTTGTTTAACTGTCAGAAAATTTTATATACAGGGTGTTAAAGAAGACGATGATTTTTGCTCCAATTTTAATGGCGTGTAACATTTACAATAATATTTTTAAATTTTATCACTCTACGTCAATTGAATCACTGGTTCATAGTAAAGAAAGTAATTTGTCAAATTTTTAATATCCGGTATATTTTAAGAAATACCGATGTTTTTGGAAAACCTTGCTTTATTTCAACTTATTGGCAGCTAGATCTCACTGTGCGTTGTATCGTGCAAACTTTGCGAGTGATTCTTATACTTTATGAAAAGCTTGATTGTGTTCCGTAACAATAGTTGTACCTATGAACAGAAGTCGTACAGACTACCCAACTATTGTAGTATTTTTCAAGAAGAAGTACTGGCAGTAGAGAAGGCGGTCAATATCCTGCAAGAACACCTTGGCCTGGAAGTAGCCTCGTCAATCACCATCTTCAGTGATAGTCAGGTGGCGATTAAGGGAATCTGTTCCAGCAGCGTCAAATCAAAGCTCTTAAAGCGATGCCGCAACAATCTATGCACACTTGGCAACCAACATCGGGTTACTCTATGCTGGGTTCCTGGACACTCCAAAATAGATGGCAACGAGGCTGCCAATGCGCTCGCGGGAGAGGGCGCAGGCATGCCAGCTGATCTAGCAGATAATACTGTCACGTGGGGAAGAATTAAAGTCGACAAGTCTCCATAACACCTACTTTATTATATAATATAAAACGACAGTTGAACGGTTACACAAAATTAGGTTTTACTTACAACATTATTAACTAGGGACGAGCTCTCTAGGGCAAAATGCTGATAATTGGAACAGGACTCTGCGCTGCTACTGACCCAATATTACTTATCTGGACCGAGTCGTATCTGCCCAGAATGGTGTCGACCGAGTGGTTTCTAACCCAAATGATCGTGGCTTGAATGGTCTTGACCAAACTGGTCGAGACCCGAATGGTCCCGACCCCCGAATGGTCTCTTTTGCATAGTACCGGCCTGCTATTTATACCAATCAGTATTTATAAACTAACCCAGTTATTGATTGGTAACAAAATGCAAGCTCGGCAATATGCTTAGATAGCATTCTTGTAGTGTGCTTGTTTTAATAACAAATAATTGGGTCAGTAGGTATATTTAATATTAACTTTAAATAATAAGAAAAAGGGAATTTTGTATAAAATAGAATATTCATATATGTCTATATATGACACGTGAACAAACCACTGGGAATTGTCAAAGAGGATATTGATTACACGGCCAAACAGCTGGCATAGAACAGATGGACAGAGGTGATAACCTGTAGTACATCCAGGCAACTGTGGCCCACATTCGATAAAAAGAGAACCGCAGAACTATTGAGACACAGTCGGAAAGACGTGAGAAATATTACTGCGGTTGTTACCGGACATTGCCTCTTCGGCAGACATGTCGAACGTATGCAAATACCCACTAACGACTTCTGCAGAAGTTGCAGAGATGAGGAAGAGGAAGAGAGTATTCAACTTTTTCTGTGTGAATGCCCTGGCCTCGCAAGAAGAAGTTTCACTGCTCTGCTTGAACCATTTTTCGATAGCCTGGAGGAACTAAGCAACTTACAACTTGGACGACTGAGCAGGTTTCTGAATAGTAGTGGCTGGTTTGAATAAGTTGTTAAAATCCTTCTGCGGTGTACGCCGCACTAACCATCAGAGATCTGATGAATGTGGGTTCTACGGAACATGGGTGGTATCACAACGGATCATTAGAACTACGAGAGACTGTTTCTACGTCTAATGTTGAATCCACCGTAAAACACCATGTATATCTTGTTCGTTCTAACTGCTGATGATAAAAACGAACCTGAAATGTGACATCAAAATTAAATTATTAAATTATGGTTACATAACCTACCTAAACGGTTACAAAAGTCGCGATTTGTGTGACCCAAATCGCAAATATTTTAACATGTTACTAAATTTGCAATAAAATTAAATTTACAGTATGAATTGCTATTCTAACAACAGTCCCTAATGTAAATTGCTGAATAGTTTATCAAAAATTTGCAAATTAAAAACATTAAAATGTTAAAAGCGTCCGGACGTATTACGAAAAATTATAACCGAACTTCAGTCAATGATTTTTACCTCTTTTACACATCACTCGAATAAAAATTCAATGAAACTTGAATTCTTTTGTAGTAGGTCAACTTGAAGATTTGGAATTTTTTTTAAGTGATTACAATAATCTTTTTTTGTTAGTGGTTTAAAATTGACCAAATCCTAATGATTTAACTATTTGGTTAATATGAAGAGTAATACAAAGCCCTTTAAAAAAGGTCTTTTGTGGAAGTATTGAAAATAAAAGTAAAATAAAAACTAAACTGCTGGACAATGGCTTTCGAGCAAGAAAAAATTCGCCTAAATTTAACAGTTAATATTTTCTGAACCAGATATGACATCGACCTACGGTTTTGAATGGTTGATCAAGGGCGTCGATAAAGGGGGGTAATGGGGGTAATCACCCCCCCCCCAAGATCCAAGAGAAGTTTTTTGCCTACACTTGACGAAAGAAAAGTGATTTCTAAAAAAAAAAAAAAGGTCGTCGCTCGAAAATAACATACATCTGATTTAAGCTTGACGCCCCGGGGTGGGCATTCATGTTTAAAAGCTATGAACATAAGTGCCCATCCCGGTGCCAAAAGCTTAAATCAGATGTATGTTATTTTCGAGCGACGACCTTTTTTTTTTAGAAATCACTTTCGATTTGATCCCCAAATCCTTTGAAAATTTATCTTGTTAATTTGTTACCCCTCCCCCCAAAAGAAAACATTATCGACGCCCTTGTGGTTGATAGATTCATCCCTTGGGAAACAATTATTAATGTTGGATTTTCTTTAACTGTCAGAAAATTTTATATACAGGGTGTTAAAGAAGACGATGATTTTTGCTCCAATTTTAATGGCGTGTAACTTTCACAATAATATTTTTAAATTTTATCACTCTACGTCAGTTGAATCACTGGTTCATAGAAAAGAAAGTAATTCGTCAAATTTTTGATATCTGCTATATTTTAAGAAATACCAAATTTTTTGGAAAACCTTACTTTATTTCAACTTATTGGTAGCTAGATCTCACTGTGCGTTGTATCGTGCAAACTTGGCGAGTGATTATTATACCTTATGGAAAGCTTGATTATGTTCAGTAACAATAGTTGTACCTAGATGTTATGATGTACATTGGCGTACTTATAAACACCTATATATCTATGGTTAGAAAGTTAGAAATTAATAAATACATTTTTTCCAAAAATTGTTTTATATTGGAAAGTACTCGCCACTAGATTAGGTAAATTTTTTCTTATTTTTATTTTTTTATATCGCACTACAGGTATATTATACAGTATGTGTACAAAATTTTAAGAAAGATAATTTTTTTAATTTAGTTTTTGAAAAAAATGTATTTATTATTTTCTAACTTTCTAATCATAGACATATAGGTGTTTATAAGTACGCCACTGTACATCATAACATTTAGGTACAACTATTGTTACTGAACATAATCAAGCTTTTCACAGGGTATAATAATCACTCGCAAAGTTTGCACGATACAACGCACAGTGAGATCTAGCTACCAATAAGTTGAAATAAAGCAAGGTTTTCCAAAAAAAATTGGTATTTCTTAAAATATAGCAGATATCACAAATTTTACAACTTACTTTCTTTGCTATGGACCAGTGATTCAATTGATGTAGAGTGATAAAATTTAAAAATATTATTGTGAAAGTTACACGCCATTAAAATTGGAGCAAAAATCATCGTCTTCTTTAACACCCTGTATATAAAATTTTCTGACAGTTAAAGAAAATCCAACATAGACAATTGTTTCCCAAGAGATGAATCTATCAACCATTCAAAACCGTAGGTCGATATCATATCTGGTTCAGAAAGTATTGACTGTTAAATTTAGGCGAAATTTTTCTTGCTCGAAAGCAATTGTCCAGCTGTTTATTTGGTTAATATGAAGAGTAATACAAAACCCTATAAAAAAAGGCCTTTTGTGGAAATATTGAAAATAAAAATAAAATAAAAACTATTTCGTAGTTGAAGAAAAAAATTATCAATATTATTTATTGATTATAGAATTGTGGTAGGAAAAAGACGAGTAGGACAGGTTATATGAAAACTTTTTAGAATTATCTGCAACATCCAAAAATGTAAAAATATATAGGGCGGTTAAAAAAATCAAAGTTGAGACGAGACGCCCAACATTTCTCACTTTTTGGAGAAATACGTTTTATAAAAATGAAAAATATATAGAGTGCTTCATTTAAATAACAACAACTTTACGTTACAGTTAGTTTGTTTTAGGCCAAGTCTCTATTTAAATTACAATTTTAAGTTCAACGGCCAAACATAAACAAGGTGGTTCTATTGGTTTAAAAAATACAAGGAAATGTAAAAAATAGGCCCCTGTTCAGTCCTGGTTAGACGACTCTGTACATTTTATTTCTTTCATAAGACCGCATTGTAATGGTAAATGAACACTTCTTCATAATATAAGAAACACGTCATCCAACTGTTTTCTTTAATCGTGATTTTTTTCTTGGCATTGTTCCATAAATGTTATTAACAATCGTGTACCATTGTTAACGGTATACAACAAACTAACCTTAAGCAGAATGCGTTAATAAATCGTATTGTCACTGTTATCAGGTCATGAATATGACTATTTTTTTACCTTCCGAGGGTTTGTCCACGTGCAAGACGCACCAGATTTACCCACCAGATCTCAACCCGTTTAATTCTTACACCCGCTCAGTAATCCCAGTTTCTTTCACTAGATTATGTAGGTCAACTTGTGAGAGGGTTGGTGCCAGTTTGTGTTGCCCGAGTTTTTAATTCGAAGAATTAGTACATTTTTTACTGAAGGAGACCTGATATTTGATATTTTATAGAAAAAAGACACAAAGTTTCGGCCTTAAATTTTATGGTCTGTTTGTTTTTGTGACATGTTTAGCCTCAAACTGGTATCATCAGCCCTTTTGTCTTCACTTGTTTAGGCCTGATGATGCATGCCAATTTGAGGCAAAACATGTTACAAAAATAAATAGACCGTAAAATTTTGGGGCCGAAACGTTGTGTCTTTTTTCTTACAAAATATCGAGTATTTAATGCCTCTTCCGATCAAGCGACTCGCAATGGCAAATTAATATTTGACGCATATGATCAGTGACCTTTGGACCAGCATGTTAAGACCAGATCTGACTATACTTCTCCTTCATAGATTCTTCTGGGAAATCCAAGATCTATTTATAGCATCCAAAATATCTCCATCGTTCTCAATAAATATTTCATCTTCTATTTCCATATTTAACTTCGAAAAATACGAATATATATTACACGACAGGAGCAAAGAAAAGTCAAATACGGTGCAGACGCGTGGTTAAGCCTGCAATATTTAGGGCTTAAAGTTAATTGAGCTTAAGTTTCCAAGTAGCGACCGTGAATACGAAATCAGCAATTTAAGCTGTATTAAATTTTAAGCCGGCTTGAAAGTTACGGAGAACACGTGCATTACTCATTTTTTGGAGTGTACTAATGTAAACGCGGCTTAAAGCAATAGCGTCTGACCATGGCCTCTTATATTTAAAAGGAGTAAGTAAGATAGAATTCCTAGCCCTTTTATTTTGGCACAGGAGACGTCTTGAGGGGGATCAATTTTGAGAGACGTTTTGTTTGTTATATGATGACAAGACATCAAGGTGTTGACATATTAAATATATTTTGAGGTTAGTTTTGCTTGTCATGTCACAAGACGTTGATATCGGTTTGTTTACTTAAAAAAATATTAATAAAGTAAAGTTATTTGATGTAATTAAAAAAAAATACTACTAACAGACTAGACTACCATCAAAATGTGCCCCACAAAAAACTCACCAGTGCTTGATTACAAATATTATGAAATTTTATTAACAACATAATCACAAAAAATAAACATTCAATAATTTTATGCCGAAGCTGGTTTTGAGCTATGACTTTTCTTTCTTTTCCTTCTTTTATGTTGCACTAAATTGCCAGCCCGCATACCTACATATTGTTCTAAGACCAAGGAAACCCATCGCATTCTTACCAAGGAAACCCTGTGCATTCTTGCTGATTTGGGGTCAATACCAAACGACCTCTTTATAGAGAAGTAAAAAAAACTGACCAGCCGCAATTGCATGCAATAAAGTCAATCAAATTACCAAGCATTATACCATTATACGCAAAAACCCAACCACATTAGCGACGTTTAGATATCGATTGGCGGATTCCTTAAACGTGAAACAACCGGCTGCTATGCTTTTTTTTTCTCATTTGAAAAAAAACTTTTAATTAATGAAAATTATTATTAAATTGAGAATTCGGAAACTTTAAAAGAGTATAGGAGTGGCTTGGTCATAAGGTCACTTGGTCAATTGAAAATTTTACAAATATTTTTTCTTTTTATTAAAAGTATAAAATATAAAGTTAGATTTGCAATCGGAATTTTAAAATTTATAGTAGTAAAAGTTTTGTGTCAGAATTAATACTCAAGCAGGAAATTAATAGTTAGGTTAGGTTAGGTTAGGTAAGAGTGGCAGACCCTTGGTTCTGACCAAACGGTCTCACGTAGTCCTGATTAGGTCCGTTGTGATACCACACGTGTTCCGTAGAACCCACCTTCATCAGATCACTGATGGTTTATGCGACGTAACCGCGGAAGGATTTTAACAACTCATTCAAACCAGCCACTACTGTTCAGAAATCTGCTCAGCCGTCCAAGTTGTAAGTTGTTTAGTTCCTCCAGGCTATCGAAAGATGATTCACCCAGAGTAGTGAACCTCCTTCTTGCGAGGCCAGGGCATTCACACAGAAAATGTTGAATACTTTCTTCCTCTTCCTCATCTCTGCAGCTTCTGCAGAAGTCGTTAGTGGGTATTTGCATACGTTCGGCATGTCTACCGAAGAGGCAATGTCCGGTAACAACCGCAGTAATATTTCTCACGTCTTTTCGACTGTGTCTCAATAGCTCTGCGGTTCTCTTTTTATCGAATGTGGGCCACAGTTGCCTGGATGTACTACAGGTTGTCAACCCTGTCCATCTGTTCTGTGCAAGCTGCTTGGCCGTGTAGTCAATCTCCTCTTTGACCAATCCCAGTGGTTTGTTCACTGTATTGTCTGCTAGATCAGCTGGCATGCCTGCGCCCTCTCTTGCGAGCGCATCGGCAGCCTCGTTGCCATCTATTTTGGAGTGTCCAGGAACCCAGCACAGAATAACCCGATGTTGGTTGCCAAGTGTGCATAGATTGTTGCGGCATCGCTTTACGAGCTTTGATTTGACGCTGCTGGAACAGATTGCCTTAATCGCCGCCTGACTATCACTAAAGATGGTGATTGACGAGGCTACTCCCAAGCCAAGGTGTTCTTGCAGGATATTGACCGCCTTCTCTACTGCCAGTACTTCCGCTTGAAAAATACTACAATAGTTGGGGAGTCTATACGATTTCTGTATTTGTAAACTTTCGGAAAAGACCCCGGCTCCCACACCAACGTCCATCTTTGAACCGTCTGTGAAGATTGCGTGATCTGTTTTCGTTATATTCTGATTGCCTTCCCACTCTTCCCTACTCGGAATGAGTATAGAATACCTTCTATCGAAGCAAATTAATAGTTAGTCGATAGTGTTGTGTATCTGTTTTTAGCATTAAATTATCCAGAGCAAGGACCTAAAACAACGGGTATCCTAATGCTGGATAGAAAACGACGAGCACACACAACGAAGACAAATAGAGAAAGAATTGGTCGTTAATTGGTCAAAGCAAAAAGACGTTAAAAAACAAGTGGCGTCACCATCGGATCTGGCGATAACCTTGAGTCAAGAAGCGGGACATTTAAATGCCTACAACTTTATAATTTTTTTTGTTGGCAATATTTTAAATTAATATTTAAGCCAAAAAATATTTTATATTTATTTATATTTGTCAGCGATTAATCTGAATAGGAATGATTTTTCTGAATATGTAAAATTACAACACCTTTTTTCCTCCATTTTAGCAGGAAAAGGAAAATTATGAAAGAAAGAATTGGCTCCCGTCAAAATATAGGTTTAAAGCACGCTTTAGGGAAGAGTTAGTCGAACACAAATGACATATAGACAAATTTAGTTAAAATAAGCATACAAATCGTGCATAGGTAATGAAAGTACAAAACTTTCAACTCATTATTATTGCAAGTCAAAATAGTAGTTTGTACAACAAGAGTCGATATGATGTCCATATCGCACGAGGAAGTAAATTGAGCACGACGCCGTAGGCGGAGTGCTCAAACTTCCGAGGGCAATATGGACAATCCACTCGAGTTGAACAGTATATTTTTTCTACGACCTTATGCTAAAAAATGTAAAAAAAAAGTTTGTAGGTTGCCAGGCTCGAACTCACGACCATTGGTTCCATAGCCCAACGCTCTAACGTCTGGACTACTGAAGCGTTTAGTTAATTATCGGAAAACCAACTGATAAATGATGCTACATGAAATTAATTTTCTATGCACATTCAGCAGGTTGCATTATTGATATATCTATTATAAATGAGTCTAGATTTTATTATATTGAACAAATTATACCATATGCATTTAAATTATATAATTTAATGTCTTGAAAAAGAAGGCGGAGCCTCAGTAAAAATAATATACTGTGATTGGTCAGTACTTTTATGAACAACAAAGGCTTCCCTGTAATTGACTACTGTGATTGGTCAGTTTCATTACCTACCTAAGACGGATATGAGATTTTCCCGCACAGTTAATTGGAATAGCCTACCTTACTCGCCACTTAAGTGTAAAGGAAACAGCAAATTTCCATGTGGGAGTAGAAAAAATGTACTTTTTGTATACCCTTAGTAATATTTGCACGTCCGTCCGCCCATAAATGTAGTCTTTTAAGGACCTTTAGAAATGAGTCATAGTGCAACGTCTGTGTGACTACTTTTAGCATCACAGATACTACCTCGGCATTTAAGGTCAGATTACTACGTTTAAACGACGTAAGAGTAGAGACTCTTCGCGACCTCAATCCGACATAAACTCAGTGACATCTAGAGGACGTAGTTTAGCATGTAAATACTAACTAGACATCTTAAGTAACTGTATTACCTAAAGTTGCACCAACCCTGACGTCAGATTTAGTTCATATTTAGTCATAAGTCTCGAAAATGTTAGTTGGGATATGTTTTACGTTCTTACGCTTGTATTTTATTTTCGTGCAGGTGCGGGTTTTTGTGTTTAAAATAAAATCGCGTTATTGGTTGTGTACAATAATTATTTACAGTTTAAAATGATTAATATAAATAGTGTAAGTACCGAATTCAATGTCAATTTTTTAAGACTTTCTTTGTAAGATAAACGAAAAATTAATGAGTTTAATAAACCTCTACACGATCTAAAGTTGACGCAACTCAGTAGACGGAAATCAGAAAACAGAACCTTTACACACCGTTTTTTTAAAAATCCTGAACGAATCATATCATGGCCATTTTTCATAGCTAATGATTTCAATATCACGTCAAAAATGATAATATTTCCGTATGTACTTTTTTTGCATACCTATATCTGTGCCCTCCCATACTCAATGATCACGAGTCGCCATTGGCTAATATTCTTTTTGATTAACATTTTTGCAAACTTGAAGGATTTCAAGTAAGATTTTTTCTACTTAATAAATTGCCTGACTGTCTTGAATAATTTTGATACAAAAACGGAATTATTAAACCTAAACCTTTATTTGAAAACCGATTTAGATACTAAAATAATGCAGAAAATTAATTGTTAGCAGAAATTCCCTATTATGGCTAGGTTATTAACGTTATCATTATAGCGTTTTTCTACCGTAAAATTGGTCAATCTTTTCATAGTTTACAACCACAAGGTATTATTACTTTGGCATTTTGCGGCTTTGCCGCCGTTGTTCATTAGATTTTTTTGTAAAGTATTCGTACTGTTGTGTTAAAGGATAAAACCTTTTTTCTTTCCTATTATGTTCTTTTTGGAGTCGTAATTTGATCCTCTTCTTTTTATATTAAACATGTTTCATGGAGACTTTTTATAAAAAACACTAATTTTGTAGACGGCGCGAGCTGGCGATATTTTTATTTATACAGAGTATTCAAAAGTCTGGAATATTTAAAATACAGGGTGGCCCATTTGTCTGACAAAGTAATATACCGTCTCTATCATATATCAAATATCAAAAAAAAGTTTTTATAAAAGTTGTAAGGTACAAAAAAATATATGTTCTGAAATTATTTTTAAACATACAGGATGGTCCAAAAATGTAGGACAATAAAAAGATAAATATTTTTAAAAGGAACACCCTATATATTTTAGCATTTTTTGTTTCCTTACAAAATTGTCCATATGACGCCATATTTAGTTTTTTAATTTTTTGCAACGTTGCCAAACAAAATGCGAAATTCTTAAAATTTTGGAAAAAACATGATAGTAAAAAATTACCTGTATTTCTCAATAAGAGTATCGAAAATCGAAAATTTCCTGTAAGCTCTTAAGTTTAGGGATAGAAAAACTGTTTTAAGTCTTTAAGTATCGAACATTTTGTACAGGGTGTTTTCTGTTGACATCCAAATATACAAAATTTTAAAATGCAATAACTCTGTTCTTTTAAATGAAACACCCTATATTTATTAGGCTCGCCTGATAGATATTGTAAGTATCTTTTATTATTGTTAAGTCATACCTATATCTAAATTTACTTGTTTTGGCAATATTTCGATTTTTATTTAAATTTTGGTGAAAAAAACTATAATTTTTATTTTTCAAGTAAGCCATGACCAGCAAAGTAAAAACAAATGTAATTGAATATAATGTCGATAACCGTAAGTTTTGCGAAGCCTCAAAATAAATACCTTAAGATTAGGCAAACCAATGCTAAAACAATGGTGCATACGACTGATCTATTTTTAAGTTGTCCTTCATCATAATGCAAATTGTTACATGCTGTTTGCATGACTGACGTCACGTAACCATAGCAACGGTGGATATCAAAGCCATGTTGGGCATTGGGTCTTCACTTGCTGTAAGCTAACGGACACGGTCGCTGGGGCGCGCCAAAATGCACGGAGTTAACCGTGGCTCTATTATGAATAGCTACATTCGGATTAAATTAATATTTAATTCGAAAATAACTATTTTTCAAGGGTTAAAATGCTAGCTGTATTGAAACATTAATATTACTATATAGTACCTACTTCAACTGAGGAGCCGCTACTGACCTAGGTAATAACAATACTTACCTACTCATTCGGATTCCTTAAGTTCTCAGATAAACAGATAAGATGTCAAGATCTAAAAAATACTAAAAATTCAGAAAAATTAGCCGAAAGCCATTTCCCATAAGCTTTGTGAGAGGTCCTTTACACTGTATACGTTTCTTGCTATACAATCTCCCAGGAAAATTTTAAGGGATGGAATTTCCTTGAAATATTCCACCTCTATGGATTTATCCACTTCCATAATACAGGGTGATTCCTAAGTTGATACTTATTTTTTAGCTGTGTATAGAAGGCATTAAAATAAACAACATTTGTACATACCTTTTTTCAAAAAACTCAAAAATCAGGTGCTAACATTCATTTATTTCAGTATGAATCAAATACGGTCCTGCCTAACTTGCCCGTTGAATAACATTAAGAAAACTTTTGGGTGTAGGATGAGCCCGCAAGGGAAAGCGGTCTGCGTATAATCTCGAAGCAGCAGCCGCACTTTGACCACCGTAAATTAACACCATACCTACTAAATCCTTATTTTCCAATTTTACTATTTTCACGTGTCACCAATAATTTAAAATTAACTTGCTTCAGAAAAACACACTGCAGTGGATAGCTAAATAACTGACCATGACTAATAAGAAAAACAACATAACCCATAGCAGGCTACGTTTTGATGACCAGTTTTTTTGAAAATGCCTTCTATTCACAGCTAAAAAAGAAGTATCAACTTAGGAATCACCCTGTATAAAGCTAAAAATCATCCATCTTTCAAGACGTTTTTCTTTTCGACCATTTAACATCTGAACGTGTTTAATACGGCCCTGTTCTACTAGCTTATTTCATTTATAGATAAGTGTTATTGAACTTAACTTTCGTGGTCAATTCAATCGAGTGTTAAAACAGTTTTTGTCGTTTTTGAATTTGTTTTAAACTGTACATTTATGCGTGCAACCAAACTGCTACAGATTTGTTGCATTACGAACTTGAATATAAATTAAAAATATTTGTGGCTGAAAAATTATTATTTCCTGTACTAAAATACAGGTATGTAAATGAACGTGCTGAATTGGTTGCGCAAAGTAAATAAGGAAAAGTAGTTTTAGTTTGATGATTATTTAGTTTTACAATTCAATCAACATTAACTTACAAATACACTAAGAAAAACAAAGGGAAAAATATCATAATAAGTATTTATTAAATTAATAACAAAGATTTTTTTCGCCAAAACAAATTGCGTTGTTTAGATTTTTCCGTGCTATTTATTTTCCTAGAATTTTTGTAAATTTATTAACAATGATTAATTATTTATTTAAGTATAAAATTGAAGAGATTAAACCCAGGGTTAAACAAAAGCAATAAAATGTCAATTAAAGATTTTCCTATGTTTTCGTCACATCCATCCCTAGACCCGTTTCGCCAAATCATGGCTCATTAGCAGAGCTAGGATTATACACTCTATACCCTTTAATGCCCGTTCGAAACTCGGAGGCGCTATCTGGGCAGATTTCCAACCGAATCGTCGCATCATCACGGCGAACCACAAGACTCTTTTAAGCACTAATGTCTTCTGTTGTGTTATTATGTAGTAAACGGTAAATGGACTATGGAACAACTATAAAAATTATATTTAGACCTGACTATCGTGTGGAAATCATTACGTAGAGTGTATCTCCGTGGATTGGGTTTAGAAAAGGATACATGGAGAAATAAATCTAAAAGTTCAGAATACAAGAAAATATTATTTTCTATAAAAGTTTATGCTGGCTTTAAGAATAAGATCAACATTGCCAAAAATAACAAAAAAATTTTAGTTCAGGAGCAAAGGTAAAAAATATATAAGATTAATTTCATCGCTATGCATTTACGAAATAATTACAAAATATGCAGAAATCTCAGAAATTAGAAGACTTAGGTAAAAAACGTGTTCCATAAAATTAAATTAAAATTTAATAAAATAACCAAAAATTTAATAAAAAATGCTTTAGGTATTGTCTTTAAAAAATAAAAGATGAAGCTACTTCCGGTATAACCGGAAGTGACAGAAACATGTTAATATTTTAGTTTAAGAGGGCACATCGATAAACTTAAACCTACAGTTTTTCAAAAACATTTTTTTCTACTCCCACATGGAAAATTGCTGTTTCCTTTACACTTTAGTGGCGGGTAAAGTAGGCTATTCCAGTTAACTGTGCGGCAAAATTTTATATCCATCCTAGTAAGGTTATGAAACTGACCAATCACAGTAGTCAATTACAGAGAAGCCAAATTTACATACAATTCGTTTTCTGCAAGTTAAGAGAAGTTAGGTTAACAATATGCTTCAAAAATATGCAAATCTGTCACATGAAATTTGTTCTTTTTAAATTTAAATCAAAACATTTATCCCAGAGTGTATGTTTACACAATATTTTCCTAAAGAGTACACGAAATGGTGCAAATATTGAAGGTATAATAACAAAATTAATACCGAAATATATTTCTACCAAATTATTGTTATTTTCTGCCGAACTAAAGATTTGCACACAGGAGCACTTTCTTATTTCAAAAATATCTTTATTTCCACTCATTTCTAGACAATTACTACAAGCTTTACATAAAATGTACAATATACCTACCAAATGAACGTTTTCTTACTAACTTTGGTTATTTTTTTCCATATAAATAATATAATATTATTATAAATATTTGTGCACGGGGATATTTTCCGATATATTTTGAACGGGGATCCAACCCCAATTGATCTTAAAACTTTTATTATACGCAACAAACATAGAAAATTAACTGGTAATTCTTCCTTAAATGGTGGAACATAAAGATAACCCGATAAAACAGACGAAATTATAAGATTTCTAGAAAAAAAAACATTTTTTACTAACATTTTTAAGGTTGTTATTTCTACTTACACTATTGCCACTTTTCGTCTTCTCTTTCCACGTTAACAGTGTTGCTAGCTTGTAAATTGGCGATTATTTTGAAAAATTTGACCATAGCGAACGTTAAAAATTCATATTAATGCACAAAATCCATTTTTAACTGTTTGAAATGAATTCTACAGCTATTTTGTTGTACTTTCGGAGTTATAATTCTTTACGCAAGCAGAAATAAACCCGAAAAACCTATTTTTCTTCTGTGCATTTCAGTAAAACAATATTGATCAAATTACCTGGTTGAGAAAATGATTGTTCGTTTTTATTAATACATATATCGCTTTTTGTCTGTTATTCTGTAAAAAGTTGAATGTGAGAAAGATAGATATATTCAAAAGTGAGTTTATATAAATATAACAACTTACCCAAATCGATAAATATGTTACAGTGTAATTTGGTCAATAGGTTTGCCATAACAATGAATTTTTGTTCAATTGTTTTTTATTATCATTCTCACAAGTTCATGGCCAACTTAAAAGACAAGTTATGATGCATAATTTAAATAATTTTTTAAAATTCTTAGCATGAAGTTCGGAAGTTAAGTCGTAGAAAAAATATACTGTACAACTCGAGGGGATTGTCCATATTGCGCTCGGAAGTTTGAGCACTCCGCCTACGGTGTCGTGCTCAATTTACTGCCTCGTGCGATATGGACATCATATCCACTCTTGTTGTTCAAACTACTATTGCAGTAGTTTCCTCAAAAGTTCTAATGCAAGCTCGTCGTGAATCACCCGGTATACTAGATATAATTTCGCATGGGGCTAGTAACTTTGCAGTAGAATTTAATAATATTGTTTGGATCCACTTAACAGAGTATTACATAACAATAAATAATAAATCCAAATAAAATTAACCGTAACAATCATTAACAATAGCAAAGAGCCACATTCTAACTGTTGCAGATAAAACAATCTTACTGTTATAAAATATAAGAAAGAAATATCACTTAAGTAACAATTCTTTAGATACCGTTTGTCTGAAGAAGCATCCGTAACCTTAGGCAGAGCATGTCAGGTAATTTGTAATATTAACATACTGTTACGAATTTGATTACGGTTACTAAAAAGGCGTTAAAACGTATGGCCGTAAACAATCCCGGCTTGCGCAAAATATCACATGGCGGTTTTGAGAAATACCGCGATGTTATGATTACATCGTGGAAATTCTGATAATTCGCTGTTCAAACAATCTTAATTTTAAATTAAAATCTAGTTAAAACTACAGTTCTCTCAGCGGTTCTTTACGGTTTTATTAAATTTTTGCTGTTAAATAAAACCACACTTTTTAGAAGAATGATTTATTATTAACAATTATATCTTGATTTTTCTTGACTAAAATCATAGTTCTCAACATTGAGTAGTGAGTCCATAGTGTAGATTTTTTCTGGGAGCGTTGCTTTACGGAAAAATAACCCAAAAGGATTTTCTCATTTCATTCAGCACTAGTGCTGTAATAGATGCCTTTACAGCACTAGTGCTGTAATAAAAAAAAGTTTTATTACAATTTTGCTGTTAAATAAAACCACACTTTTTAGAAGAATGATTTATTATTAACAATTATATCTTAATTTTTCTTTACTGAAATCATAGTTCTCAACATTGAGTAGTGAGTCCATAGTGTAGATGGTTTCTGGGAGCGTTGCTTTACGGAAAAATAACCCAAAAGGATTTTCTCAGACACCTCCTTTATTTTGTTAGCTTTGCACCAATCTTCAAACTTCTGATGCTCCAACTCATACCGCGCCTTGGATTTTGTCGGAACTAAACTTGAGATCGCTTCGTTTGCCGCTGCTTCTATATCAGAGGGTAAACTTCCATCAGAATCGCTCATTTTGAAAAACACTTTTTATATTTTTGAATTTGTTTGACAAAGTTTCGACAGTAACCATCCAAAACAGTAACATGCGAAAGGTAACATAAAAAACTTGATTAGTAAACTTAATAGCAGGTGCATTTTTATTTTTAAAAATGCCTTTTGCCAAATATTTTTATTCATAGATGAAAGTAGATAAAATTGTGTACAATATTCTTGTTGTAAATTCATATTACTACACTCGATATATTATTAAACTCGGCTGACGCCTCGTTTGACAACTTTAACATCTCGTGTTGTAATATGAATCTTTACAACACTTATATCGTAAATAACTATTATTTGTGCCAAAAACAACAACAATTATAACCAAATAACTATTCGTGACCGCCCAATTAAATTAGAATGTCCAATTAAATTTTATTTTGGTTTTTAGCTTAATTTGTTGCTAGAGTGGAGTTCTTCGCGGACATATATCAGTTATTTTGTTAATGTGATATAACGCCAAGTTATTTGCATTTAAATCTGCCACCGAAGTGTCAATTACCGCTGGGCGGACTATACCAGTTGCCACAATAAAGTAGGATTTTGATTAGCAATTAATCTTGTAGTATAATATACCAGTTAGAACATGCATGAAGTACCGGATACCTGGACAGGAGGTGATTAATCTGTCAATAGACTTCATACGCGGTAAGTCGGGCCTATATAATAAGTACCCCTTTTAAGGCGGATCATCGAGCTAAAGATAATATAGAATTAAAAGTAGATGATAATGTTTGGATTACAAATTTGAAAAGATATGGAAAAATTATAAAAAAGGGACCAGAACCAAGATCTTACGTTATTGAATCTAATGGTAGTATTATAAGAAGAAATCGGACTCATTTAATTAAAATAAATACTACTACAGACAAAAATTTTGATTTACCTGAAGAATTAAATGGAAGCAACATTGGAAACAAAATTCTAGAGCGTCAAGTAATCAGAAAGGAAAATATAGATTTGGCAGAAAAGTTGCAAGAACCAGAAAATTGCATAGAATCGCCAAGCATAATTTCATGTGAAAATTTTGCAGCACAAGCACCCCAAAGTTCTAAAGAAGATTTACGTTTAGGACATAATGTATATACACGCTATGGACGTGCTGTCAAATTACGCCGTTGTGGTTGTTGTAACGGTGGAAACTGTTTATAGAGCTGTTAATTTTGTTAGTGTTGCATAAATAAAAAAAAAATAAAAAAAAAAAGAAGTTAGGTTATATAATGAACATTCTTGTGAAACGAGGGGATGTAGTTTAATATACCAGTTAGAACAGGCATGAAGTACCGGATACCTGGACAGGAGGTGATTAATCTGTCAATAGACTTCATACGCGGTAAGTCGGGCCTATATAATAAGTACCCCTTTTAAGGCGGATAAAACAAATCTGTCTTTCAATCCGACCTTAAGAAGATTGTTTCTAAGATGTTTTTTAAATAAATGAACAGATAAATAATGTCTTTCTATTACAAAAAGATAAGGATTAAGAAACTATGACTAGAAAAAAAGTATTTGCTATACCATGGCAGTCTAGCTGTAAATAGTTGCTCAACTTAACCATACGGCAGCAACTTTTTAGGGAAAGTATAATAATAGTAGTTTGTACAACAAGAGTGGATATGATATCCATATCGCATGAGGAAGTAAATTGAGCACGACGTCGTAGGCGGAGTGCTCAAACTTCCGAGGGCAACATGGACAATCCACTCGAGTTGTACAGTATATTTTTTCTACGACTTAACTTCCGAACTTCATGCTAAGAATTTAAAAAAATAATTTAAATTAGGCATCATAACTTGTCTTTTAAGTTGGCCATGAACTTGCGAGAACGGTAATAAGAAACAATTTAACAAAAATTCATTTTGATGGCAAACCCATTGACGAAATGACACTGTAACATATTTATCGATTTGGGTAAGTTCTTATATTTATACAAACTCACATTTAAATATATCTATCTTTCTCACATTCAACTTTTTACAGAATAACAGACAAAAAGCGATATATGTATTAATAAAAACGAACAATTTATTTTCTCAACCAGGTAATTTGATTAATAATTGTTTTACGGAAATGCACAGAAGAAAAATAAATTTTTCGGGTTTATTTCTGCTTGCGTAAAGAATTATAACCCCGAAAGGACAACAAAATAGCTGTAGAATTCGTTTCAAACAGTTAAAAATGGATTTTGTGCATTAATATGAATTTTTAACGTTTGCTATGGTCAAATTTTTCAAAATAATTTCAAATTTACAAACTAGCAACACTGTTAACGTGGAAAAAGAAGACGAGAAGTGGCAATAGTGTAAGTGGAAATAACCTTAAAAATGTTACTAAAAAATGTTTTATTTTCTAGAAATCTTATAACTTCGTCTGTTTTATCGGGTTATCTTTATGTTCCACCATTTAAGGAAGAATTACCAGTTAATTTTCTATGTTTGTTGCATATAATAAAAGTTTTAAGGTCAATTGGGGTTCGATCCCCGTTCAAAATATTTCGGAAAATACCCCCGTGCACAAATATTTATAATAATATATATTATTTATGTGGAAAAAAATTACCAAGGTTAGTAAGAAACCGTTCATTTGGTAGGTATATAGTACATTTTATGCAAAGCTTGTAGTAATTGTCTAGAAATGAGTGGAAATAAAGATATTTTTGAAATAAGAAAGAGAGTCTGTGCGCAAATCTTTAGTTCGGCAGAAAATAACAATAATTTGGTAGAAAAATATTTTGGTATTAATTTTGTTATTATACCTTTAATTTTTGCACCATTTCGTGTACTCTTTAGGAAAATATTGTGTATACATAGACTCTGGGATAAATGTTTTGATTTAAATTTAAAAAGAACAAATTTCATCTGACAGATTTGCATATTTTTGAAGCATATTGTTAACCTAATTTCTCTCAACTGTCAAAAAACGAATTTACAAAGTGTAAATTTGGCTTCTCTGTAATTGACTACTGTGATTGGTCAGTTTCATAACCTTACTAGGATGGATATAAAATTTTGCCGCACAGTTAACTGGAATAGCCTCCTTTACCCGCCACTAAAGTGTAAAGGAAACAGCAAATTTGTATGTGGGAGTAAAAAAAGTTAATTTTTCTACTACTATATTAGTAAACATTGTTTTACGCAGTTAATATATTCTCATTTTTGCATCCTGTATGAGCCCAAAACTGAATCTGAATATGAAAATTCTACCAAGGAAAAAAGCTACAGTTCAAAATTTTTTTATCGAAATATATTCATCGGATCGTAAGAAAGTCAACTTTGAAATTGAGCATAATTTTTGGTTGTGCGTTATTTTTGTGGCTAAAGGTATATTATTGAACTAATAAATTTAAAATAAGTTTTATATTTTGCTGTATGATGAAGAGGTATTTCTAAATTCCACTTTCTGTGGTTATAGCAAAAAACATGTTTTCCTACAACCACCTATGAAAATGAGAAAAAAAGCACGGCTTGAAAGCGGCGAATATCACACGCATGTTAAAAAAAATATTGTGTTGAAATACAAGGCACACTATTTAATTTAAACATATGGTGCCAATTTGACAGAAAACCCCTATTTATTAAAAAGAACAAATTTTAGAAAGCAGTAATTGTAAAGTGTTTAACTTATTTATCATTAATTTGTCGAGTGATTCAGAATTAGAGTGTGAAAATACGCAATTTGAAATTATAAAAAATGTTAATAAAATACTGGAAAATCTATTAAAATACAAAACAAATCGCGCTGAAGATAGCGTCATGTATTAAACAACAAATATTTATTGATATCCATACCGTGGAGAATAGAGCTCTAACCTACAGATCGCAAGGTCACAGGTTCAAATCCCATCAGGAGTCTTTGATTTTTTTTTATAAGAAGATTAAATAATTTAAAGAAATATTTTGAATTGAAATCTTTCTTGTTGGGTAGATTTTTTAAATTTATGTTTAATGCATCTTTCCTTGATTAAATTTAAAATTTTTCATTCTGGTTAATCTAGAAATCAATCCAGGATTCGTTTTTCCTATGATGTATAAAATATGAAAAAATAAAAGAAAACTACAAATAAATGAGAAACCTATTGACAAACTATGAAACCAGATATTAAGTGGAACATAATCCTAAGTACGTTAATTTCAACACTAGTGTTGATATTTTTTTTCAACAATAGTGTTAAAATATTTTTTCATAAATCATTTTTTCATAATTCTTTGTGGTCGTATGAAAAATAGTGTACATTACTCGTGTGAAAGGGATGAATCTAATACTCTGAGAATTATCGCACTCGGCTAACGCCTCGTGCTAAGTATATCCTCGTTTGAAAAATATCACTTTCATCACTTGTTATGTAATATAGAAGTTTATGTTGGAAATGTATCTAAGTTGTTTAGGCAGGTTCCTTAGCTTTATATCAGCTAACTACAAATTATGCAAAATTCTCACGGAATATTTTTAAACAACAAATTAAAGGTCACATCCATTTATAAGCTAAGAAAAGCAGTTGTTGCAAACTTCAAGTAATTATTCTTACCGACAGAAATTTGTAATGACAAAAAATACATCATAATTTTTTTAAAACTACATAAGCATAAACATTTAAAATAAACATGTAAACATCCGTAGAAAGTTTAATCATAAAATCCTGGCATGTCATGGGATCGTCAACATATTAATTGGGCACAGCGGGTTTTAAAAAAAAATCATAAAAATATTTGTTACGTTCACTGCGATATATTATAATAAACATAGTTTTATAGCTTTACATGTCTCTTACATATTATCCAAGAACATATTTCTAATTTTTAGATACAAAAAGGTTACGTTTAAAAACTGCTTTAAAATTTATAAATAATGTTATATCATAGATTTACCATAATCTTCATCGCTTTCCCATTCCTAGACTCCATCCTCTTCTATCAATCATTCCATTGTGTTTAAGACTTCTTGCACACATCGCCCTTTTGTATTCCTGTTCGCCACAATATTCTAAGACTACCAGTTTTCATTTTTCTTTAAAATGCCATCGTCATTCTGGAAAGTCGTCTTTCAAATCAAAATTAAATCAAATCAAAAAAGCTTTATTGTCTAAGACAGTGTCTCGTTGACAAACCAAAAAAAGTTTAGGTTAGGTTAGGTAAAAGTGGCAGACCTTTGGTTCTGACCAAACAGTCTCACATAGTCCTATTAGGTCCGTTGTGTTCCGTAGAACCCACCTTTATCAGATCTCTGATGATTAGTGCGGCGTAAACGCAGAAGGATTTTAACAACTTATTCAAACCAGCCACTACTGTTCAGAAACCCGCTCAGCCATTCAAGTTGTAAGTTGCTTAGTTCCTCCAGGCTATCGAAAGATGGTTCACCCACAGCAGTGAACCTTCTTCTTGCGAGGCCAGGGCATTCACACAGAAAATGTTGAATACTTTCTTCCTCTTTCTCATCTCTGCAACTTCTGCAAAAGTCGTTAGTGGGTATTTGCATACGTTTGGCATATCTACCGAAGAGGCAATGTCCGGTAACAACCGCAGTAATATTTCTCACGTTTTTTCGACTGTGTCTCAATAGCTCTGCGGTTCTCTTTTTATCGAATGTGGGCCACAGTTGCTTGGATGTACTACAGGTTGTCAACCCTCTCCATCTGTTCTATGCAAGCTGCTTGGCCATGTAGTCAATCTTTTCTTTGACTAATCCCAGTGGTTTGTTCACTGTATTATCTGCTAGATCAGCTGGCATGCCTGCGTCCTCTCTTGCGAGCGCATCGGCAGCCTCGTTGCAATCTATTTTGGAGTGTTCAGGAACCCAGCACAGAGTAACCCGATGTTGGTTGCCAAGTGTGCATAGATTGTTGCGGCATTGCTTTACGAGCTTTAATTTGACGCTGCTGGAACCGATTGCCTTAATCGCCGCCTGACTATCACTGAAGATGGTGATTGACGAGGCTACTCCCAGGCCAAGGTGTTCTTGCAGGATATTGACCGCCTTCTCTACTGCCAGTACTTCTGCTTGAAAAATACTACAATAGTTGGGAAGTCTATACGATTTTTGTATTTGTAAACTTTTGGAAAAGACCCCGGCTCCCACACCAACGTCCATTTTTAAACCGTCTGTGAAAAAAAGTTTAACAATAAATAATACAGCTCTACTCTTATATTCTAAAACACAAATAAATATAAAATAGAAATTACAGTAACATTTGCAGAGACGTTCCACATAATATAGTTCTAAAAGTCGTGTCATTAGTAAACATAACAATGTAAAATTGACACTGAAAAGTACAAAAGGAAAAATTTACGCTGTAAAATAAATAATACTAATTGCATACTATATCTATCCAGTGCCTAAAGGAAGGTCAATAGTATCATCAAAAAATTCGCTCAGTGTATAGTAGGCTTTAGTTATAAAAATATTCTTAAGGTTCCCCCGTAATTTTCTTTCACACTGGATTTTTTTAAATCCTTCTGGGAGGTGGTTTAAGATTTTTTTACTTTGATAAACAATACTCTTATATACTTGAGTAGATGGAAGATGCTGGCCCACCCGGCATCGCCCGGTGAGATACCATTGCATTAGTTTACGCGGCGTGAAGTTGCTCTTTGAGTTAACGTTTCGTCGCTGTGCTGATGTTTCCGGTTTCCAGGGTGGGGCCGTATGAAAGAAGCATGATGGAAGCTCCAGGATCAAAATATTCCGGAGGTAAACTCGCCCCCCGATCGGATCTCCGGGTGGGGGCTGGTCCTGTGGCTTCATCAAGCGAAATTAATGAATTATCCACCATTTCCGATAATTTACTGGGTTCCTCCAACAACTCGCAACGAGGAAATGGTGTGGCGCCTGCAGTTGCCAACAGACCCAAAAGGAACAACTTCAAAATTGATTTCTGCAATATTAGAGGGCTTAATACCAACATCAATTCAGTCCACCAGCACTTACAATCTTCCAAGCCTCATGTGCTTGCACTGACCGAGACAAAAGTCAGAGCGTCAACGAACACCGTCAGCTATTTATATCCCGGATATGATTTTCACTTCCGTTTTAGGCGCAACTTTGGGGTCTGTCTGTTCATTCGAGATGATCTTTGCTGCCAACGGGAGGAGATACTGGAACCGAAAGAGTTTGATGTAATGTGGTTTAAAATATCTTCACAAAAAATCACTAAGTTTATATACTGCCTTTACCGTCCTCCAAGTGACATGCATTACAGGGCCCTCTTCTCATCTATAGCCAACACAATCGACTTCTTGCAAACCAATCATCCGAATGCCGAAGTTGCAATCTTTGGCGACTTTAACGTCCACAATGTCAACTGGCTTAAATACTCAAACACCAACGATGAGCAAGGCCGCGAGGCCGAATCTTTTGCGATCAGTTCTGGTCTAACTCAACTCGTAGAAGAACCAACGCGGGTTCCAGATCGAGCTGGGGATTTTGCTAGTCTTTTAGATCTCTTTTTAACTTCAAATCCAGACCTATATACGGTCACCGTACAACCACCATTGGGCTCTTCCGATCACAAACTTATTTCAACCCTAAGCGAGCTGCCAATTACTTCTGAACAACCTCCTAAACCCCGTAAGATTTGGCACTATACATCAGCTAAGTGGGAAGACCTAAAGGACCATTTTCGCAACTTTCCCTGGCTAAGCGTATGCTTTTCTTCGGATGATCCATCTGTCTGTGCAAAGGAGGTCTCCGACGTCATTCTAACTAGCATGGAGGCCTTTATTCCTTTCTCCAAAAAGCGCCCTTCCAACGGCAAGCCCTGGTTTAGCAAGAATTGCGAGCGTGCTGTCAGATCTAAAAACCTGGCTTACCGACAGTGGCGTAAAAACCCTACTCCTGAAAATCGCGCCATCTTTGTTACCACCCGAAACCAATGTAAGCAAATGATAGACCAAAGCAAAGAAGCTCATAACGAGAGAATCAAAAACAAACTTCTTGCCAGTCCTAACGGATCAAGGTCCTTTTGGTCAGTCGCTAAGGCCGTCAGCCAAAACTTTACAAAGTCAACTATTCCACCTCTAACACGTTCCGACGGCAGAATAGCAACCACAGCCGGGGATAAAGCAAACCTACTTGCTGAACTGTTTTCCTCGCATTCCACTGTAGACTTTCAGGGTAAACAACCACCCAACATTCCCTCAGTTCAATCGCAAATGTCTGAAATCGTGTTCCGTCAGCGTCTTGTTAAACGGATTCTTAAAGGACTCAACGTCAATAAAGCTTCTGGTCCAGACGAAATTCCTATCATTGTTCTCAAGACATGCGCCGATGAACTTACACCAGTATTTTGTAGACTTTTCAACTTATCCTACAAAAAAGGAATATTTCCATCCTGCTGGAAGTCGGCGCGTGTCCAGCCCATTCCAAAGAAAGGTAAAAAGACCCTGCCAAGCAACTACCGACCCGTCGCATTGCTTTCAGTAATTTCCAAAGTAATGGAGAAAGCTATTAACCAACAACTACTAAAGTATCTGGAAGGGCTTAACATTATCAGCGACCATCAATACGGTTTTCGTAAGTCCAGATCAACAGGTGACCTTCTAGCATATGTCACCCATCTTTGAAGCAACACCATCGAACATCATGGAGAATCCCGGGCTGTTGCACTGGACATCTCTAGGGCTTTTGATCGTGTTTGGCACGATGGGCTTTTAAGTAAACTGCGATCCTACGGTATGCCTAATGGATTTTGTTTATGGTTAACCAGCTTCCTTAAGAACCGTTCTCTGCAAGTGGCGATTGACGGGTTTCTCTCAGACACCTTCACCATCAATGCCGGTGTTCCTCAAGGGTCCATATTGTCGCCTACCCTCTTTTTACTGTATATTAACGACCTTTTAGTGAAAACCCAAAATCCAATTTATAGCTTTGCTGATGACAGCACACTTGTCTCATCTTTTGCCTTGACTCCCCAAACATCCGCTGCCGACGCACATCTTCGCAGGCAGCATGAAGTATTGCGCCTCAACAAGGACCTGGAAGAAATTTTGGCTTGGGGTGACAGTAACCAAGTTGAATTTAATGTTAAGAAAACCCAGGCAGCAGTCTTCTCCAAAAAGGTTAACATTGCAGAACCGGATATAGTCATGGCAGGACACGCAATTCCCCTGGCACCGTCTATTAATTTGCTGGGGGTCAATCTGGGAGGTAATATGTCTTGGCATGATCACGTTGCCGCAATTGCCAAAACAGCTGCACAGAAACTTGGTGTACTTTTCCGCACCAAAAGGTTGTACACACCTCATCAACTTTTGACACTCTACAAAGCCCAGATTCGACCATCATTAGAATATTGCTCTCATGTCTGGAGCTCTGCACCCAAGCACACCCTTCGGCTACTGGATTCCATTCAAAGGAGAGCCGTTCGTCTGATCGGCGACCCCGAGCTGACCAAGACCCTCGATAGCCTGGAGCATCGAAGACAGGTTGGTGATTTGGCTCTCTTTTACAGATATTTCCATGGCAGATGTTCGACTGACATTGTCCACTTGATTCCACCTAGAGCAATGCAAAACAGAAATACACGGCAAACCACTGCCGCTCATCCATATGTTGTTCAGCTTAGTACTCCTCGAACTTCATTGTTCAAGAATTCTTTCATCTGGAGAACGTCATCTTTGTGGAATGATCTTCCTGAGGTCGTGTTTCCCAATGAATACAATCTTCAACGTTTCAAGACCAACGTTAATCGCTTTTTTCGCACTCGCACCGCTCCCAGAGCGCCTTAAAGGATTTTTCCTACAGTGCAGGTGTTTTATCATAAAAAAAAAAAAAAAAAAAGATGTAGATATAGGTAAATTAAGATTAAACGCTTACCGCGTATTGTATGCCGAGGCCGCTTCCAATTCTTCCCTATGCTTTCTGAAGACCAAAAAGGAAGACTCCAACAAAAACAAACACATCAAAGTTAAAATTCTACTATTAACAAAAAGGACCTACACGAGTCTCTAAATCCAATCCTAAACATGTACCGTAAAGCTCTTTTCTGTAAAATAAACATATAATTAAACAAATACTGAGAGCAACTACCCCAAAATAAAATATCATAACGCAAACGGGACTCGTCGGCAATAACTTTTATGGCAAAACAGCCTCAAGCAACTTTTTTCCTAAGTTGTGTGTGAATCAAACTTGAGTTTATTGTCAATATACACTATACAGCCCTAAAAATTTAGTTTCGCTTTGTTCTGCAATGGGTTGTCCTACTATGGAAATGTTATTAAATTGACATTTAAATTGTATAATATTTGTTTTAGAAATATTAAAGAATAATCCATTTCCATCTATCCAATCCTTAATCTTCTATAGATCTTCAGAAACATCCATTTCTAATTGCTCAGTGTCCCTGTCTATCCATAAAATTGTGGCGTTATCAGCGAACAACGTGAGAGAACCCTTATGTCAACTTAGCAAGATCATTAATGTAAATAAAAAAAAACAGTGGCCCCAAAACAGAGCCCTGCGATACGCCATATGCTTCGAGAATGCATTCTTAAAGTTATCTCTCTGGAGGCGACCAACCAAGTATGATTCAAACCACGCCAGTGAGATTTGGTTCATGTATTGTACTATACATGTTCATACTAAATCAGTTATTTACGGTCTATGATTTGTATTTTCCTATCATTCCCATTTCTTTCTTAACTACTTATTTTTTTCCTTTCTAAACTCTCTTAGTAATCTTCAAATTATGTCCATTTCTATAGCTTCAATTTTCTTTTTTTTTTAGTTTCTTTGTTGTTTACGCACCATACAGTAGATAGATAACCGCGGTAGTGGCTCAGAGGTGAGGTACAGGCATTCGACCGTCACGGTCCGGGTTCGATCCCCGGAGAGAGCATACGCCTAATAAAAAAAAAGTATTTCAGAAATTTAGTGGATAAAAGAATGCAGTATGCTACTAGTGATTCATAATATTGGGACCAAGAATGGCGTTATATGGACCTCTGGGGGCGTAAAAAGGATAACTAGTGCATACATGTGGTTCGGATTCCACGTTAAGCTGTTGGTCCCGTCTGGCTGAGATTACCCAGACGATAGAGGATACAATGGGCCTTGTAGACCTAAGTATACTGGCTCTTCCGCCAACCCCAGCAAAAAAAGAAAATACAGTAGATAGTTTTGATGGTTAATTCGTTTATATATTAAAATTTCTCTTTTTGCTCTTGCAAGGTCCAGTTTAAATTAAAGAAATATCAAAGAAGGTCACTTTATAATGTGGGATTGACAGCAAAGTTCGTGTTAAAAGTTATGGACCTGATCATAACTTAATATAATGTAATAAAACAATAACCAGGATGATTACTTTTAAATTGAATTTTGCTCTCAATCCCAAATTATAATTCGATCATTTCTGACATTTCTACGATTTTAAAATGAATCTCCGGTTTAAAACTAGCTTAAACTTAGGTTTAGGAGTATTTTATAAAATTGGGCCTAAGGGCAGAGCCGCGGAGAAGGATTAAACAATATAACCCCAAATTTATGTAAGGTTGTTTTGTTTCAGATGATGAAGATTGGAACGGCGATCCAGCCGACTCAACTCTTTACCTCATGCATGGAACTCATCAAGTGTCTTTACCAAGACCTCTTAGGAATCAGGAACCAAGCTCTGAAAATATCAGAGAAAAATCGCCTGAAGGCGAAACAAGGTTTTCGAGGTAAGAATTACTATATTTCTACTTAAAAAACAATATGAACACAAAAATGACTAAACAGGGTGGGGACTTTAACTGGAATAAATTCGATATTATTAAAACTGCTGAAGTTGCGCCTACAATATTTGGTATGTGGGGGTTTGGAACATGTCAATGAGGTCCATGCCAAGGCAGCTGCACAGAAACTTGGTGTACTTTTCCGCACCAAAAGGTTGTACACACCTCATCAACTTTTGACACTCTACAAAGCCCAGATTCGACCATCATTAGAATATTGCTCTCATGTCTGGAGCTCTGCACCCAAGCACACCCTTCGGCTACTGGATTCCATTCAAAGGAGAGCCGTTCGTCTGATCGGCGACCCCGAGCTGACCAATACCCTCGATAGCCTGGAGCATCGAAGACAGGTTGGTGATTTGGCTCTCTTTTACAGATATTTCCATGGCAGGTGTTCGACTGACATTGCCCACTTGATTCCACCTAGAGCAATGCATAACAGAAATACACGGCGAACCACTGCCGCTCATCCATATGTTGTTCAGCTTAGTACTCCTCGAACTTCATTGTTCAAGAATTCTTTCATCTGGAGAACGTCATCTTTGTGGAATGATCTTCCTGAGGTCGTGTTTCCCAATGAATACAATCTTCAACGTTTCAAGACCAACGTTAATCGCTTTCTTTGCACACGCACCGCTCCCAGAGCGCCTTAAAGGATTTTTCCTATAGTGCAGGTGTTTTATCATAAAAAAAAAAAAAAATAAAATGTGAAATTTGATTGTGATGTCGGCGTAGTTGCCAGATTTCTCAGCTTTGCGCTACACGTAGTAATTTTGTTATTTTAAAAAGAATGCCCAATATATTTTTATTGCAGTGAATTGGGCGTGTCAAATTTAGTAAGATCCCAAATTTACAAAATTCTATCATCACTAGTTTCTGAGCTATGACAACACTGTAGTTCCGTTAAAAAGTACCGGGACGCTTATCTACCTTAAAGTAGCCTTACCTTGTTAATATCTCCATAGTTACTAAGTTATTGAGAAGCTTCAAAAAAAGTTCTTGTCGTGTCGAAATGGCTGGTATTTTTTAATGGAACTACAGTGTTGCCATAGCTTAGAAACTAGTGAAGATAGAATTTTGTATATTTAGCATCTTACTAAATTTGACACGCCCAATTCACTGCAATATAAATATATTTGGCATTCCATTAAAAGCAACAAAATTACTACGTGTAGCGCAAAGCTAAGAAATCTGGCAACTGCGCCGATATCATAATCAAATTCCGCATGCTCCAAAACCCCCACATACCAAATTTTGTAGGCGCAACTTCAGCAGTTTTAATAATATCGAATTTATTCCAGTTAAAGTCACCACTCTGTATATGTATACAGGGTATTAACAATTACTGTATTATACTTTGGGGATCCTAGAGGTACACTCCAAATTTTTTTTTACTGAGCGTCCAAAAAGTTGGGTAAGTACCATTGCGCCCAAAAAAAAACTGGAACAGCAAAATGTAGTTTAATCTCCCAGACTATTAGCTTGTTTTGAAGTTGTCAATTTAATTTTGTGACTGACAGTGACGTATTAAAAGATATATGTTTTGAAATGCCCTCGTTAACCACTGAGCAAAAAGCGATCATTTACATTCGATTGAGAGATGGGCATCAAATAAGAAACATCGCAGATAAATTAGAGATTAGCAAAAATACCTTGTTGTTGGCTAAGCACAAAATTGCAGAATAGAAGTATTGTAAGAAAAGCAGGTTCCCCAAAATTTCGAATGACAGCCAAGATATAAAATTAATTAATTTTCTAAAAGATCTTCAAAACAGCAATAAAATCTAAAGAAGAAACACATTTTCTTGGTTCGGCTAATACAGCGCGTATTCGTAGTTCAGATATAAAAAGTTGTTGTGCTGCCAATAAGATATTTTTGACCGAAGCAAACAGAAAAGAGTAGAATTTGCTTATGAATATATAAACCAAGGTAATTATGGGAAACCGTAATATTTTCCGATGAAAAAACCTTTCAATCGTGCAATAATGGGAAAATACGCGTTTATAGGCCTTCTCGTACGAGATACGATGGAAGATATACAAACAGACTAATCAAATCGGACGCTTTTCTATAAACATTTGGGACTGGATTAGTGCAAGGGGCCCAGGAGTTTGCCAAATAGTGCAGGGGAGGCTCAATGCACCATTATATTGCAACATACTAAACCAAGTTATGATACCATCTGTCGACGCAGTATATGGCCAAGATTTTATATTTTAACAAGATAATGCTCCTATACATAAAGCCCGTATAGTTCAAGATTATTTAGAAGACAATCAAATTCGTGTTCTGCCTTGGCTCTCGAAAAGTCCGGATATCAACCCAATTGAAAACGTTTGAGGTGAGGTGACAAAATTTATGTATAAACACAACTTTCAGCCTAGAACTTGGATTGAATTAAGCCAAATGATAATGCAAGCATGGTATGCAATAACGCAAGACTATACGAGAAACCTAGTGTTAATTATGCCACGACGTTCACAAGCATTAATCGATAATAACGGTGCAACTACCAAATATTAAAAACATGTAATTATATTAAGGTTTAAATATGATTGAAGTTAAAATTTATTGGAACATAATATTAAAAAACTTTGTTTTATTTTTGTTACGTTTTAAAACACAATATGCGTATTTTCATTTTTCCTCGTATTTCTAAAAATGTGGTATTGTTGTTAAACCTTTTCACTTCCATGACAACTATTATAACAACAATGATAACCTTTTCTCAATAGATTTTACATATTCCTTATAGTCAAGGAGCTACTCTACAACAACAATTTTGCTGTCCCAGTTTTTTTTGGGCGCAATGGTACCTCTAAAACCAAGTTGCCGAAAGCCTGTAGAGTCATACATTTGAAATGAAACTGTAAATCTTATCTATATTTTTTCTAGATACGCACACGAAGATCTGAAATTTTCAAATCAATTCGACCAAAACGTTCGAAAATCCACAAGCAAAAACAATATTACGAAGTATTTGGAGAAACCTATCAGCAAATTCTCAGACAACAAATACTTACAACGTCAAAAATCCATGATCAGAGAAAGAGAAATAAAAGATGAAATAAGAGAAAAAGAAAGAGAAAAAGAAAGAGAGAAAGAAAAAGAGAGAGAAAAAGAAGTAGTAAGAGAAAACTTTAGAAAATCCTTGGAGAGAGAATTGTTAAATAAAAATGGAAATAAATATTTGGAAAAATCTATGATGAATTCGGATAGGTTTTATGATGATGAGAAAGCGAAAATCAGATTTAGCTATAATGAGAGAGAAAGAAATGGAAGGTATGTCGATGAAATTAAAAAAATAGAGAAGGAAAAACCTGTACAGTATTATGAAGATGATGGATTTGATGAAAATATCAGGTAAATTTGTTATAAGTAGAACAGAATTGTTTTGTATTTAAGTGCCTAATTATAAAAACTTCGTAGAGAGCCTTTAGTCGTTCATCCATTCTCAGTGCTTCATATAATCAAGAAATGAAATCAAAGATAACTATAAGAGGACTTTTTTTTTAAAAAGGCCAAAAAAAAAAGGTTCTGAACCTTAAGTAGTTAATCGTATGTAACATATTTCATTTCTAATATAAGCCTTTAAATTTTCAATACTAATGTGTCGTCACGCCGCGAAAACTACCCGTTTTCGTATTGTGACTGTTCGAAAAAAGAATAAAAACAAAAATGAAACTATTTATCGCTATTTATTCGACTTTTGCACTCGTTATTCCAGGATACGCGCTACCAAAACGATTATTGTTTCACGTACAACATTTTTTCGAGCGCCAGGTTCAAAACCGCCATTGCACTCATTTTCATATCTTCAGCCCCCTTGACTATATTGTCCTGCCGTCATCCCCCGGTTTAGCAACAACGCCGACCTATTATTACTCTGTGGCCTGGATGTGCAGCGTTGCCATGAACATAAATTATACGATGTTGCCAAATTTACAAAATAGATTAAAACTTAATATAAAAATGAAATGGTTCTGACAACTAACCTGTCTATTTTTATAAATCTTATTTTTTAAATCACCAGACAAATAAAAGTTCCAAGGGGTCAGGTCTGGGGATCTGGTAGGTCACTTTATTTATATACTGAGCGGTGCATCGTGGTTGAAACCATAGGAAATCCAATGCAAGTTTTAGACTGTTCAAATATTTGCTCTCCTGTTAACTTTAGAGCGGGGTTGTTGGGAGACTTTTTTAGGGTCTCTGCGTGGTGAGTGCAGATGCGAAGTTTGATGAATTTTGGACAACCCGATCCTGCTGATGCTGGTCAATGCAATTCAAATAACTTAAGATCGGGTTGTCCAAAATTGTTCAAACTCCGCATGTGCACTCACCACACAAGGACACTAAAAATGCCTCCACAACTCCGCCCTAAGGTCAACAGGGGAGCAAATACAGTCTAAATCATGCATAGGATTTCGTATGTTTCCAACCACGATACATCACCCGGTAGATGTGCCAATTAAAACAAAAATATTCAGTACTTTCCGAAATATTTGCAAAATTCCATAGGTACTTTTTGGCCATTCTAGCCTGTTAACTACCTTTACCCAGTAATAAACTTTGAACTGATAATTAAAAAAATCGAATTTATAAATTCTTTCCTTAAAACAATTTTAGGTCAAGAAATAGTTCCACTGATTTTGACAAAGATCGTCCATCAAGGAGCTTTTCATACGAAGAGGAAGTCTTCTTTGAGGAGCAGAGACCCTACAAGGAATATCCTGTTCCAAAAACAAGACAAAAGGTCGCCGAAAAAGAAGAAATTAATGGAAGAGGCTATAGTGGTAACAAGGAAAATGTTAGGGTTAAAAGTAATCCAAATGACCCCCGGTATTATGAACAAAAAAGTTCTCAAAGATCGCAAAGGTTGGTATATTTTATTTATTTCCTATTTTTGTGTTTTCCTAAAAAGCTGAAAGAAGTCAAGATGTAGACGTTATTCTTAGAGTCAGTTTTTATTTCCACAAATTTAATATCAAAGGATATATCTCATAATTTTCAAATACGTTTTCATTATCTAGCTGGGATAATAAGACCTTAATAAAAACTGACCGTATAAAAAAAAACAGGAGCTAACTAATTGACATTTTTTTTTTAATTGCAAAAGATTACTCGATCATATCAAGAAAACATTTATTAAGTCGTCCATAGTATGGTTACTTTTGTTAAAAGCGAAACCATCAAACTTTATTACCGTCTGCGCCCCACTAACATATTTATTTTCTTGGTGGTTGTCAATAACATATCAATATTTTAGGAACAGTCGAGAATTTGAAAGAGATTTTGATATAACTAATAAGGAGGACTTTTCTTATGGATCCAATAGAGAAAGATATTATTATGAAGACACATCGAATTCTATTAACAGGAGACAACCACAATATAGACAGAGATCGCCTACACCAGAGGAAGTCAAGGTAAATATCTATCAACCAGTATCAAAGCATTACAATTCAAATTTTATTACCAAAACTGTCAGTATTAGATGATGTAAAACGGACGCACAGTCTAACCGATATTTCGGTAAGAAAGTCGATTAATTAATTGTTAGTTTATATTAATAATAGTGAGAATGGAAATGGTAAAAAACTACTTTAATTTGCGGTGTTCATCAGGGTACTATTTTGGGGCAAATTTTATTCTTACTACACTCATCAGCAAAAAAAAACCGGACAAGAAAAATTATTACCAACTTTAATATTAATTAACTTTTCGGATTTTAAAATAACTTTAATGAAATTTTCGAAAGATGTTAGCAGCATGTATAAGATTATTACCCGCTTTTCGATTTAAGAAAAATGTTGACATGTGTGATATTATACCGAGGGCAACAAATGATACTTTTTTTGCCTTACGTTCTTAACACCCTGTGGTAAAAGTAGGCAGGGCGATGATATTGCAGTGCATTTCATATGGAACTCGCATATTTTATTAACAATTTGTTTTTTGATTCGTCCCAATAACTGTTCTTTTTAAAAAGATATAATCTTTTTAAAAAATTATTTTAATTTTTCCAATGTTAATGAAAAAAAAATTATACGTGATAAGTTGCCTATCAACTATCATTTTATTTCATTGTCAGTGTTAAGCTTGAGGTATTGCCCAAACATGCGCTCAGAAGTTGTTGCCCGTGCTGTGGCACTAAACGACGATGGCCAAAACATACGATATATCGCTAACGTCTTGGGTGAGGCTAAGAGTACCGTACAGGATGCAATCAGCAGCTTTCGACAAATTGGGGAGTATTCTAGGCGTCAAGGATCAGGGAGGAGACGTAAGACTACGCGATCGTGGTTTACTATCTTTAGCCATTAGTCGTCAAACAACCCTAAACTGTACTTCCCAGTTTGTCGAAAGCGGCTGATTGCATTCTGTACGGTACTCTTAGCCTCGCCCAAGACATTAGCGATATATCGTATGTTTCGGCCATCGTTGTTTAGTGCCACAGCATGGGCAACAACTTCTGAGCGCATGTTTGGGCAATATCTCAAGCTTAACACTGACAATGAAATAAAACGATAGTTGATAGGCAACTTATCACGTTTAATTTTTTTTTTTCATTAACATTGGAAAAATTAAAATGATTTTTTAAAAAGATTATATCTTTTTAAAAAGAACAGACGAATCAAAAAACAAAATGTTAATAAAATATGCGAGTTCCATATGAAATGCACTGCAATATCATCGCCCTGCTTACTCTTACCACAGGGTGTTAAGAACGTAAGGCAAAAAAAGTATCATTTGTTGCCCTCGGTATAATATCACACATGTCAACATTTTTCTTAAATCGAAAAGCGGGTAATAATCCTAATACATGCTACTACCATCTTTCGAAAATTTCATCAAAGATATTTTAAAATCAGAAAAGTTAATTAATATCAAAGTTGGTAATAATTTTCCTTGTCCGTTTTTTTTTGCTGATGAGTGTATATATAATAATTATATATTAAAAACAAAATTAAATGGAAAAATATTTTCATATGCAGATGATACTGTAATAATACTACCAGCTAGTACTTAGAATGAATGCGTAATACATTCAGAACTGGACATTTCCATAATAAAAAACAGTTTGAGTTATGACCTTTTGAACTTGAATTTAAATAAAACAAACTCTATAACTTTTTCTTGTTATAAAGATACTCAACCTAATAATTTAAAAGATAATTTACCTCACATATATAGAACCAATCAGAACGCAAATTTGCATAGCAACCACCTTGGTAACGTGGTCTTACCCGATAAGACCTACGATTAGCTCGGTAAGACCACAGTAGCTTTTTGTCAAACAAACAGTAAGTTATTTTAAGAAATCAAGTTTAATAAATAAATATTATAACCCCTACAAAATAAAAGTGACACACAACACTATTTGAGGTGATTTATAAACTTAACTTAATTTTAACATTTTTAAAGAAATGTTCTATGACAAAATGTATGCAAGATTAAATCCAGTGTGCTTTGCCGTGAGCTTAAGAAATCTTGACGTTTTCATGGCAACCGTGATGAAAATAAGCGAATTTGATTTTTGACGTTCCACGCGTCTGATTTAGTCTTGGATTATTAATTAATTGTTAGTTGTGGCACGTTTATAAACTTAAAAGTAAATCATAACGATGTGTTTGCATATTTTCCTTTATCACAAACGGGTTTTAATTCGGGTTCAGTAAATTATCCAATAAAATACACCTCTAGAAGCGGCGTCTTATCTTCATACCGTTGTTTTTCACTCGAAACTAGATTTTCTAAGAAAATTTTCACTCAATATAATTTTTACTTATAATCAAAGATAAGACTCTAAAAGCTCTAAAGCTTTCGGAATCTTATCAGATTATAAGTAAAAATTATATTTCGTGAAAATTATCGGAAAATCGATTCCTAGTAAAAAACAGCGGTATTACCGATAAGACGCCTCCTCTATCGGTATATTACTGTTGAAATTAAAATTCATGTTTCAAATTATTTAAATCTATCAAACAAAGTTAATATTAACTATAATGACCGGTCATGCCAGAATAAAATTAAAAAAGTTGAAATTATAAAATCTTTAGGAATACTGATTAATCAAAACTTAAAATGGAATTATTAAATTAACACTCACAAAAAATTACGATGCACTTTATGTAAATTTAGACTTCTCACTCAAATCTAAAACCACTTATAAAAATTCAAAAATATGTTTTAAAAATAATATTTAACAAGCACATCTTATCTTCTTCAAACATTTTATTTGATTCTAATAATATTCTGAATTTAAAACAACTTTGATAACTGGACATCGAACGTGTCACATTGCCAAGCCAGATCACTGATGAGCACCCAGAATCAGAAATAAGGATAACCTCACATTTCATTTTAAGTGAGGCAAGGCAAGGTAAGGCAAGCGGGCCGCGGCCTCAGGATGGTCACGCGTCTCTGATGAGTCCCAGTAGGACGAAACAACGAAAGGATTGTGATGTTAACGGAAGAAGACAGGGCATACCGTTGTTAGCAGTGAGTCTAAAACCTCCGTAAACTGCCATTCCCCACTGACAAGGTGAGGGGACAGCGGGTAATAGACGAAGGGGTGCACAGCATGCAAACCCCGGACGCTCAGCGCCGTGGAGATCTCCCAATAAACGAATCGTTTACCGATAGGTACATCCATCGGGTTTGTGTTGGTACCATGGCTAGCCTGTCATTTAATTTGATGTTAACATTCCTTGCCTCACTTAAAATGAAATGTGAGGTCATCCTTGTTTCTGATTCTGGGTGCTCATCAGTGATCTGGCTTGGCAATGTGACACGTTCGATGTCCAGTTATCATAATGATCGTCTAGACTTCTTAGCTCATTGTTGTCGGTGATTTATTCGACACATGAGAGGTAGGCAGCTTGGCTGCTCCTGAGTTCTAGTTAAGGCTGATTAAGCCTTCTCATTCGATCAAATTAAAACAACTTTATTACAAAACCTCTATTTTTTAAACGGCATCGGTAGTAAAGTTTTGGACTTGCATTGTCTTTATTTGTTTTAAATTACAACGTTTCAACTGGTAAGTATCTCCAGTCGTTTTCAGGTAAATACTGCATACATACAGTATACATTAAGTTATTTTTTTTAGGCTCCACGTGACCGATTTAAAGACGCCAAGGAAAAATTTCTTCTCATGGAGAAGGATAGGTTAGAAAAGGAGAGGCGAAGACCTGAACCACCAATATCGCCCACTATACAAAAAGATAAAATTCATTTCATTAAAAGGCATCAAAGTATGGCCTACACCTCCAAGGATCATTTAAGAAATAATTATGAGGAGAGGTAAAGATTTTCTTTTTATAAATTACATAACTCATTTGGCCCTTATACAGGGTGGCCCATTTGTCTGACAAAGTAATATACCGTCTCTGCTATTGAAGATATCAAAAAAAAGTTTTTATAAAAGTTGTGAGGTACAAAAAAATATATGTTCTAAAATTATTTTTAAACATACAGGATGGTCCAAAAAAGTAGGACAATAAAAAGATACATTTTTTTAAATGGAACACCCTATATCTTTTAGCATTTTTTGTTTCCTTATAAATTTATCCATATGACGCCATATTTAGTTTTTTAATTTTTTGCAACGTTGCTAAACAAAATGCAAAATTCTTAAAATTTTGGAAAAAACATGATAGTAAAAAATTACCTGTATTTCTCAATAGGAATATCGAAAATCGAAAATTTACTGTAAGCTCTTAAGTTTAGGGATAGAAAAACTGTTTTAAGTCTTTAAGTATCGAACATTTTGTACAGGGTGTTTTCTGTTGACATCCAAATATACAAAATTTTAAAATACAATAACTCTAACTAAAACTTTTTCAAATGAAACACCCTATATTTATTAGGCTCGTCTAATAGATATTGTAAGTATCTTTTATTATTGTTAAGTCATACCTATACCTAAATTTACTAGTTTTGGCAATATTTCGATTTTTATTTAAATTTTGGTTAAAAAAACTATAATTTTTATTTTTCTAGTAAGCCATGACCAGCAAAGTAAAAACAAATGTAATTGAATATAATGTCATATTAAAATAAATTGATGACCATAGTTAGTTACGTATTTATTTAATTAAATAAAATTTTGTTTTTATTACGCAACTTGATATTGAAAATAAGCTTACAAACATTATAAATATAAAAATACTAATTATAAATGTGACATTATATTCAATTACATTTGTTTTGACTTTGCTAGTCATGGCTTACTAGAAAAATAAAAACTATAGTTTTTTTCACCAAAATTTAAATAAAAATCGAAATATTGCCAAAACTAGTAAATTTAGGTATAGGCATGACTTAACAACAATAAAAGATACTTACAATATCTATCAGACGAGCCTAATAAATATAGGGTGTTTCAATTGAAAAAACAGAGTTATTGTATTTTAAAATTTTGTATATTTGGATGTCAACAGAAAACACCCTGTACAAAATTTTCGATATTTAAAGATTTAAGACAGATTATCTATCCCTAAATTTAAGAGCTTACAAGAAATTTTCAATTTTCGATACTCTAATTGAGAAATACAGGTAATTTTTTACTACCATGTTTTTTCCAAAATTTTAAGAATTTTGCATTTTGTTTAGCAACGTTGAAAAAATTAAAAAACTAAATATTGCGTCATATGGATAAATTTATAAGGAAACAAAAAATGCTAAAATATACAGTGTGTCCAAAAAAGTATGCAACATATGTAAAAGTTTTTTATTACCGATTTCTCAGAAAATTTTATTCTTGATAAAAGTTGGTGCATGCCTTAAAACTATAAATGCATATTTCACATTTCACCTGCGGCTAAGAGTAAGGGAGCAAATGCCATTTTTTCGAAATTGCATTAAGAGTAAAGTACCTTAGTTATTAGAAATACAGCAAAATTTTATATAGAAATGTTATTGCAAATTAAAAATATAGCCCAAATACGAAATTTGAGTTACGTGTCTCAATTTTTATTTTATTTTATCTAATCTCTAATTTCCCCTAAACGGTACGCCTCTGGTCGATTTTTCGTTTACGCAATTTTAATATATTTATCAAATAACTTAAACGTGGGTTTATAATAAAAATGCATTAAGTAGTTGCAAACTTTTAAAAACTTTTTAATGAACCGGGTCGGTTTAGATATAAGCGTGTTGCACGCCTACTTAAACACATTTTAGACAACTTCCGTTCAAAACTAAATTATAATAAAATTCAACCCTATTCATAGTACTGAAAATAACTACTAATTTATTTGTCATTTTTACACAGTACGCTAAAGTCCAAAAACCTACTTTAAAAAAATGCATATAAAATTAGAGATTAAAAAAAAAATAAAATTAAGACACATAACTCAAATTTCGTATTTGGGCTATGTTTTTAATTTGCAATAACATTTCCATATAAAATTTTGCTGTATTTCTAATAACTAAGGTACTTTACTCTTAATGCAATTTCGAAAAAATGGCATTTGCTCCCTTACTATTAGCCGCGGGTGAAATGTGAAATATGTATTTATAGTTTCAAGGCATGCACCAACTTTTATCAAGAATAAAATTTTCTGAGAAATCGGTAATAAAAAACTTTTACATATGTTGCATACTTTTTTGGACACACTGTATACTGTATAGGGTGTTCCATTTAAAAAAATGTATCTTTTTATTGTTCTACTTTTTTGGACTATCCTGTATGTTTAAAAATAATTTTAGAACATATATTTTTTTGTACCTCACAACTTTTATAAAAACTTTTTTTTGATATCTTCAATAGCAGAGACGGTATATTACTTTGTCAGACAAATGGGCCACCCTGTACAATGATCGAATTTATCATATATTTCAATAGTAAAAATCTTCCTATAGTATTGCGAACTTTTCTAGAAATATTTATAAAGACACCGCGAAAGCAGAAAGTTTGAAAACATCGGATAAGAAGAATTGTACATAGGGTTGTCACCTCTCCCGGTATTTAGGGAGTCTCCCGGAATCGGGCCTAAAAAAGCGTGTCTCCTGGGCTTTATATAAGTTCTTCCGGAATCCAGTTTACAACACGCTGCAAGAGCGTTGAGGAGGCGGCGACCTTTTTTTTAGAGGTTATTTGAACAAAAGGACATTATTGTATTCTTTGTCTTTTCAGCTTATTGCATTATAGAGCGTGGGGGAGACAGCGTTTTTTTTTAGACGTCGTTACTGGTGAGGTTTTTGTTTATTTCGTATGTAAATAAACGTATTTACCTTCAACTTTTTTTTTTGTTATTAGACTCCCGGAATCGTAGGTAAGAAAGATGGCAACCCTAGTTGTACATGATAATATTACCTGCGTAATTATTTTATTTGACATCCGTGATGCCAATCATAATTTTATTGAGGATTTAAATAGATAAGAATAGGAAAAAAACAGGAAATCAGACTCGAAACATCATTTCGGTAATATCACAAATAATAATAAATGGTATTTCATTAATTATTGTAATTTTAACATATCAATATTTTAATTTATAATATACATTTGATTTTTTTTGCAAAATCATTACAAATATAGCAGTGGCAAAAGCTGTTTAAAAGAAATATTTTGAGAATTTTTTTTTCTGGTGAATTTTTATAAAAATTTTGGATAAAAAAAAATCAAAAATACACCTTATGTATCCATTTCGGTGCCTGTTTATCTGTCTGTTAAAGCTGATTAATTTCTTACGGGTTATTAAAATATCCACATATGCATCTATTTGCAGAGTGATCAAGGTAACGAATTTTTTAATATATTTTTCGAGGCAATTATAATATTATACCGTGTTAGAAGATATAAGGATTTATGCATAAGATAACATACATTCCGAAGTGAATATTATCATACTTTTTCTTTTTCAACAATTTTTAAATTTCAGTTTAAAAAAAAAACCTATTATTGATTGACATTTTTTAAATATTTTATTTTCAGTAGTCAATGCCAATTAATTTCTAGTAGATCAAATAATAATAATACATTTATAATGATCTATTCACGATACATGGAATAGTATTTTCAAAGTTTTGAGATATGAAATTGGCTTCTGGGTAATTTTGCAAAAATGAAGGACTATTTATAAAGCAAGATCTAGATTCTTGTAAACTTTTGTTTATCTTACAAAAACAGTTACTTTACTACTAACCTCAATTTTTATATCATTTATAAATAAAAACACAAGAGAAATAAAAGTACATAACTTTTGTATTGATCCTATCTTTGTCAATACAAAGAAGAATTTAGGTAATTTTCAAACAATAATCTTTAAATATCAAATAACGGATGATTACTCAACCAATTTACAAATAAAAACTTGTCGATAATAAAACTAATAAAGAACCTGTATCTGTGTACAAAACTTACTTAAATTAAAACAAAAAGTGCACAAACAGATAGGACAAACTATTACTCTTCTTCTAAAACAAGTAATTTATTCAATAATAGAAATAATGTACCATCGCGCCGATACAAAACTGGGACAGGAAATTTTTCTATTTTCTCCTAGACTATTAAGAATAATTTTACATCAAGCCTGGTACCAGTAAAATGTCATGAAAATTTGCATGTCAACAAAGATTGTCACTTTATGATTGACTCGTCAAACATACAATCATATATTATTTGTAAATATGCCACAATTAACCCCCCAGCAAAAGGCAATTATTTATAGTCGGTTGCGAGATAGTGTTGCTATTAGGGATATTGCAGATGAACTGGGAGTAAGCAAGAATACCGTGCTATTGGCAAAACAAAAAATAGCAAGACATGGGACTATTATTAGGAATGCAGGTTCTGGTCCCCCTAAAATTTCTACTGATGATCATGATAGAAGACTGGTTAATTATCTAAGGGATCATCCCTTCGAAACTGCAATCAAGGCAAAAGAAGAGACGAATTTTCCAGGTTCTGCAAATACCGCTAGAGACAGGGTTCGAAATTCCGATATACGAAGCCGTTGTGCTGCCAATAAAAATTTTTTAACGGAAATAAATAAACAGGGCAGGTTAGAATTTGCACATGAATATATTATTCAAATAAATTTATGGGAAACAGTTATATTTTCTGACGAGAAAACTTTTCAGTCATGCAATAATGGGAGAATTCGGGTGTATAGGCCTTCCGGCATGCGGTATGATGAGAGATACACCCACAAAACCAACCAAAGTGGGCGTTTCTCCATAAATGTTTGGGGCTGGATTAGCGCTAGAGGACCAGGACTTTGCCAAATCGTCGAAGGAAGACTAACTGCAGCAGTATACGTTAATATACTAAACGAAGTGATGATACCATCGGTAAAAGCTGTATGCGGTCAAAATTACACATTTCAGCAAGATAATGGTCCAATACACACAGCGCGCATTGTACAAAATTTTCTCCAAGAAAATAACATAGCAGTTCTTCCCTGGGCTTCGAAGAGTCCCGATTTGAACCCGATAGAAAACATTTGGGGTGCCATGGTCAAATCTATGTATAAACATGATTTTCAACCTAGAAACAGGGATGAATTACGTCATAGGATAAATCAAGCTGGGGATGAAATAACTGTCGAATTATGTAGAAACTTAGTTTTAAGTATGCCACAAAGGCTCCAAAAAGTAATAAACAGAAATGGTTCTATGACCAAATATTAATTTTGTGTTGTTTTGACAAACTTTGTGTTCGCAATTTTTTTCTTTTTATTAAATGTATTTTATTACCTGTATTAGCTTTATTTATTATTTTGTGGTAATGGTAAATATAATAATTTATAAAATATTTGACTTTAAAAAAATCTAATAAATTTACTTTATCCATATTATATGATGTCTCTTAAATTTAACCACCCCGTATCGAAAAATACAAAACATTCCATTATGTAACCTAGGTTACTTTTTAAATTTTGAATGTTTTTCCTTTTTAGCTCTAGACACCTTTTATAGTCTAGGGGATATGTATTTCTTACATTGTTTTTGTAAATCTCTTGTCCCAGTTTTTTATCGGCACAATAGTACAACTAAATTTAAAGTTACAATTAAAAAGAGAAACGAATGGATGGAGTACTTACTTCTATGAAAACCAAAAACAAACTATATAAAAAATTAAAATGACCTATTTTGATTATATAAATGTAAAATTTATAAGAACAAACTGACTAAATCAATTAAAGATACAAAAACCTATTTATACAGTGTGTCCAAAAAAGTATGCAACATATGTAAAAGTTTTTTAGTACCGATTTCTCAGAAAATTTTATTTTTGATAAAAGTTGGTGCATGCCTTGAAACTATAAATGCATATTTCACATTTCACCCGCGGCTAATAGTAAGGGAGCAAATGTCATTTTTTCGAAATTGTATTGAGAGTAAAGTACCTTAGTTATTAGAAATACAGCAAAATTTTATATGGAAGTGTTATTGCAAATTAAAAACATAGCCCAAATACGAAATTTGAGTTACGTGTCTCAATTTTTATTTTTTTTTTCTAATCTCTAATTTTATATGCATTTTTTTAAAGTAGGTTTTTGGACTTTAGCGTACTGGGTGAAAATGACAAATAAATTAGTAGTTATTTCCAGTACTATGAAAAGGGTTGAATTTTATTATAATTTAGTTTCGAACAGAAGTTGGCTAAAATGTGTTTAAGTAGGCGTGCAACACGCTTATATCTAAACCGACCCTGTTCATTGAAAAGTTTTTAAAAGTTTGCAACTACTTAATGAATTTTTATGATAAACCCACGTTTAAGTTATTTGATAAATATATTAAAATTGCGTAAACGAAAAATCGACCAGAGGCGTACCGTTTAGGGGAAACTAAAATATGTTTTATACAACTTCTACTTTAATATACTATTATGTAACTATTTAGGCTAACCACATGTCTGTAAAAATAGGTACTCCAATGACAGGAGAGATTTCTCAGATGAAATTAGACCCAAACCAGCTCCTAGACACGTTTCTGAGGAAGTTAGATATAGAAATAAAGATGGGTAAGCTATTTGGCATTTATTAACTTCACAATCAACTTGTCTGAAAGTAAAGTAAAGAAATAATTGTTTTATTTTAAATTTTAATTCCATAAATATTGTGTATTCGGAAAGTCATTTACAATCGCTCTGTATACAGGGTGATTCACGTTGAGTGGCCTATTAGAAAATCTCGGAAACGAGTAAACTTATCTTCCTAAAAATTTGATAGCAGGCATAATTGGCTTTGAGCACTTAAAACATTATCTATTGAGGTTTTTGTTACTTCCGGTTATACCGGAAGTTAATGCCAACTTTGCTATTTCAAATGGAACACCCTATATATTATAGCATTTTTGATTACGTTATTAATTAATATTAATCTATTCCTATCTCTAACCGTTTTTGAGATATGAATTATATAAGGATTTTTTTGTGTAAAAACGCTCCGAGAAGAAAGTTTAGTAACTCTGAAACTAATAAAGGTAAACATTTAAAATTTTGTAAGCTTTCAAGGAATACATACAACTTATTTAAAATTACGTTCATTCTTGGTAATAATTATTAAAATAATTTTATTTAAAAAAATTAGAAATAGCCGAGAGCTAAGCAACGAACATAGTCACAATAACAAATGGTAACAAAGCTCAAAGTCAAACGAAAATCACAGTCGAAGCCTTCTTTTCAAAAATAATGTCGCATTAACACACAGTAATTTTAAGATTTTTTATTTAAATTGCTCGTAATTCCAAAACGACTAAAAATGTGGATTGTAACATATTAGGCATTTAGATAGGAAATTTAATTCTCTACGCGTTAGTAAGCTAAAAAAATAAGGTGTTCCATTTGCAAAAATTGACTTATGCACTTTTATTTAAATGGAAACATTCACACAATTTTAAGAATTCCCTGTATAAAAAACGTGAATCCTAAGTAATTTAAACTAAAGATCGATCCGGTCCTGACGGTGACGGTTATAGTATTGTTATCGTTAACCTTAGTGATTAAACCGATTTAACCCGACTCCTTAATTATCTAAATTAATAAAACATAATAAGTTAGTTATTATACTGTTTAAGACACCTAGAAAAGCTGTAAGTAGGCTCACAACTAATAATATTACCTACTAAAAACAATAAAACACACACGAGGAAATCAAAACGGCGCGCGCAACCTCCGTTCATTTCAAAGGTGGGAAGGCCACACCATTGTTGGAGCTAGCCACACGCCTCGGCACGCGCCAGTAGAACAGGGACGTACTTAATTGAAATCTCAATGGTCAGAAAGAAGAAAAGTAATAAGTATAAACCATGAATATTACTTCAAATAGTACACTCCCTGACAGATTAAACCCCTCAACCACAGAAACCCCTTCAACTTCATCCAAATCCTATGCTACTGCTCTTAATCAACAGCAAAGCCCAAGAAAAGAACAAGCTATAATATTCAATGCCGCCGAAGATTCCAAACTTTTAGACTACATTTTGGCTTTGGGACCTCTGGTCGGCCCCAAGAACATAATTTTCTCGTCAAGAATCTCAAACAACCGCATCTGCATCTACCTATCCGGCAAAAACAATGTAGATAAATTTATTGATGAGAACAGACCAATTAAAATTAACAACGAAATTTTATTCGGTAGACGCTTAGTTACACCTTCAGAACGATTAGTATTATCCAATGTATGCCCGACAATTCCAAATAGCATATTACAAGATGAGCTTCAAAAATTGGGACTAAAACTAATTTCTCCCATCTCGTATATACGAATAAACATCTCTAACCCAGAATACTCCCATATTTTAAGCTTTCGACGCCAGGTGTATATATCCCCATCCGAAAATACACATGCTCCTGACACAATCCTTATCCTCTACGAAGGCACACAATATCGAATATTTCTATCTACTGATAGCAACCAATGTTTTAAATGTAAACAGTCAGGACACATTGCTTCTCAGTGTACACTACCCGAAAACATTCCAGCAGAAAGAATAACAAATACCCAAAATATGGAATCTCAACACCCCCGACCTCCCATAAACATACCAGAAAATATAACACCCTTATTAGAAACACCCCTACCAGGCTTAAATACAAATTTAGAAAATGATATCAAGCAGACAGTAAATAAGAGAAATTTAAATGACATTTTATCTCCCCCAGTCGATACCAACAGAAACAAAAATGAAGAAGAGCAAAACCTATTCCTAAAACCAAACCATATCACCAAAAAAGCAAAACACGATTATCCTAAAACAAGCACACCTACAGAAAACCCTTTTAGCAAACTAAAACCAATCATAGACGCCCACTCACCGCCATTCATACTAACCCATGAGCAACTTACTGACTTATTCTCGAACATCCATGGCTCACAAGACCCCATTAGTATTACGCTAGACTACACCACTGATCTCCCTGCACTACAATTCATGTTAGAAAAGATATACCCACACCTTACTGACCGTGCCATTAAAAGCAGATGCACCAAATTCAAGAAAAAGATAAGAAATCACATTGACGGATTGACTTCGGGCACGGAAAGCGACGTTTCTCAAGATACACCTTATTAACTTAAATCTAAACTATATTAAACACCGCCCTTATGGCTTCAGAATGTCATTCTTTCTTACAGTGGAATATTAATGGATACTTCTCCCATATAGAAATGCTCCAAATGCTCATTAAAGAAGAAAGCCCTACACTTATAGGACTACAAGAAACACATTTCAAGGGAACGAAAACTTACTGTCCTAAAAATTTTAACGGTTTTCATAAAATTAGACAAAACCAAGACAGGGCAAGTGGAGGCGTATCCATATTTGTCCGTAAGGATATTAGCTCCGAAGAAATTCCTATTAACTCCACGTTAGAAGTAGTAGCAGTAAGTATTACTCTTTCAAAGAAAATATCAGTTTGTAATATTTATATCCCCCCTGCACAAGATTTTAGTGCCCACGACATTGCGAATATCCTAAGACAAATCCCAGCTCCACGATTGATAATCGGTGATTTTAACTGTCACAATGCAATATGGGGATGTGTTAATACAGATCGTAGAGGAAAAAATTTATTTGATGCTATTGACTTATCAAATTTAGTTATATTAAACAACGGAGAAGGCACACACTTCAATGTTTCAACTGGACACTCGTCAGTACTTGACCTCAGTCTATGTGATCCATCACTGTCCACATCTCTTCAATGGACAACCCTTCCCTTTCTATATGGAAGTGATCACTATCCTATAAGCATCACCGATACATCCACCTCCTACAGTACGTCTTATCCATTAAAGTGGAACATAAAGAAGGCAGACTGGCCTAAATACCAGACCTTGGTCGATAATAAAATTGAAACACTTACATATAAAAACGGAATCGATTCTCTAGTAGAAACATTCACCGATATCCTGACACAAGCTGGAGAAGCGGCCATAGGAAAGTGCTCAAATAACCCGAAAAGACACCCTGTCCCATGGTGGAACGACCAATGTGCTAAATCCATTAAGCTATATAAACAAGCCCTAAATAAATATAAAAAAGAAAGAACCCAAGAGAATATGGTTAACTTTAAAAAACATAGAGCACACTCAAGATTTATAATTAAAAAAAGTAAAAAGGACTCATGGGAAAAATATGTATCAACCCTAACAACATCGACGCCCTCCAGAGAGGTATGGAACAAAATTAAAAGGATTACTGGCAAAAACACATTTACACCCGTCCGCTTAATAGTTAATAATGGCGTCCCTATCACAAATAGCGCTGACATAGCCAATGTTTTTGCAAAAACATATGAACGATCTTCCAGTAACCAAAACTTTTCCGATGAATTCCTGAGATTCAAACGCAGTAGTGAACAGATTCCTCTTTCAGTACAAGATGACCGTGATTCTGTACTCAATGTAGCTATTACCAGAGATGAGCTAGAGGAAGCCTTAGGAAACCTTAAAAATGGCAGTCCAGGACCGGATAACATTCCTGCTACATTCTTATCTAATCTACCAGAAAGCGGAAAAGATTTCCTCCTAGATATGTACAATTATATCTGGACAAAAAACAAGTTTCCGAAACTATGGTTACAAGCGACAATTATTCCGGTGCCAAAGCAAGACAAAAACCTAAATAAGACAGATTCGTTCAGACCAATCTCCCTTACATGTGTAATGTGCAAAACGCTGGAAAAAATTATTAATAATAGACTATCATGGTTTTTGGAAAAGAAAAACTTAATCACCCCGGAACAAAGTGGTTTCCGTAAGCAGAGGTCAACACAAGATAATATTATAGACTTGGAATCGGAGATCCATGAAGCATTCCTTAACCAACAGAAATGTATGGCCATATTTTTTGATATTAAACGAGCATACGACTCAGCCTGGAAATATCGAATCCTACAACAACTCACGGATTGGAACATCAAAGGAAACATGTTAAAATTCATTCAAAGTTTTCTCCAACGTAGAAGTTTTAAAGTAAGGATTAATGATATACTCTCCGAAGAAACAATCCAAGAAAATGGTACACCTCAGGGCTCTGTACTTAGTGTCACCCTCTTTTTGATAGCCATCAATAGCATAACCCAATATATCTCAGCACCAGTAAAATGTAGAATATTTGCAGATGACTTAGTTCTTATCATTAAAGGGAAACATATTAACTCGATGACCAGCATTATGCAAAGACATCTTGGCAAACTGGAAGAATGGTCACAGTATACAGGCTTTCAATTCTCAACAGAAAAAACAAAATGCATTTTATTTTCGAAAAAAGAAGAAAACATTTCCCCTCTACTTATGATATATGGCCAATCATTACAATTTTGCCACACAATCACCTTTCTTGGAATGATATTCGACCAAAAACTTACATGGAAACCCCATATCCAGAACCTAATCCTAAAATGTCGCAAAGGACTCAATATCTTAAAAATATTATCAAATAGATCTTGGGGCGCTGATACCAGTACTTTGCTGAAAGTATATCGAGCTATAGTTCGGTCACGTATCGACTACGGGTCAATTGCGTATAACTCCGCAACGTCATCTGTGCTGAAACTCCTAGACCCCATTCATAATGCAGCAATACGTTTAGCTATTGGGGCCTTTCACACAAGCCCTGTAAACAGCATTCTCTGTCAAGCATCCGAACCCTCCCTAGACGCAGGGCATATCTCTCCTTCTCTTATGTCACATCTGTAGCCGGAAACCCACGAAATCCTACTAATCAAAATGTCTTTGCGGATAGGTACCGTTCAATATACAGAAAGAAGAAGCGGTCTAGACCTGCATTTTATGAACGTATTAATCAATACCAAGAAATATTTAAGATAAAGTTTCCCAAGTTCTTTCAAGAAGACCATTTGTTACCCCCTCGATGGATCATTAGTAAACCAAGATGTATTACAAAACTTACACAGTTCAATAAGCAAGAAAACAACCCAAATATAATTAAGAGCGAGTTAGCTAGGATATTGGACAATCTTCCTAATGGAGTAAAGGTCTTCACCGACGCCTCAAAAACAAACAAGGGAACTGGTGCTGCTATAGTAACTTCTGACCTCACTATGAAATTTCGTCTATCTGAATACACGAGTATATTCTCAGCAGAGTTGTACGCAATTGTACAAGCACTACTGTTCATTGTAAAGGAAGACCCTGGATTGTATATTATTCTGTCAGACTCACTAAGCGCTATCAGCTCACTAAACCATAAATACTCTAAGCACCCTCTGGTACAAAAGGTATATAGAGTCCTCCATGACATCCACAACTCAGGAAAAGAAGTCTGTTTCATATGGGTACCATCGCACATAGGAATTATAGGGAATGAGGAGGCTGATAGCGCCGCGCGGGCAGCAATTGAAGATGTAGATTCTATTATGGTGCCAAATACAATCACTAGTGACTTTAAGTGTTATATTAAAACAGAAATTATAAACTCATGGCAAAATGAGTGGATAAATTCGACCTCAAAACTCCGTGAGTGTAAAAGTAGTGTCAAACCGTGCGAAAACAATCTAAAAACTCGTAAAGACCAAGTGACAATAAATCGCCTCCGAATAGGACACACAAAGCTCACGCATGGCTATATTTTATCAAAAGAAAACCAACCGTCTTGTGACCAGTGCCAAGTGCCTCTGTCGGTAAAACACATTTTAATCGAGTGCCCCAAATTTGACGCGATTAGGCACCAACACGACATGAAAGACAGTTTACAACACGTTCTTAATAAAGACTTACAAAAGACATTAAATTTTCTTAAAGACTGCGGCCTACTTGACCAAATATAACCTAGAGACAGTAAAATTCATAATTAAGTACCTCATGCGCTAATAACCCTAGGTGGTTGATGCGCTTTTTTGTAAATAAAAAAAAAAAAAAAAAAAAACTAAAGATCTATGTATTACTTGAAATCTAACAAAATTTAAAATGTTTTCCTTTATTAGTTTCAAAGTTACTAAACTTTCTTTTCGGAGCATTTTTACACAAAAAAATCCTTTTATAATTCATATGTCAAAAACGGTTAGAGATAGGAATAGATTAATATTAACAAAATTTTTTGATTTTAATAAGGTAATCAAAAATGCTATAATATATAAGGTGTTCCATTTGAAATAACAAAGTTGGCATTAACTTCCGGTATAACCGGAAGTAACAAAAACCTCAATAGATAATGTTTTAAGTGCTCAAAGCCAATTATGCCTGCTATCAAATTTTTAGGAAGATAAGTTTACTCGTTTCCGAGATTTTCTAATAGGCCACTCAACGTGAATCACCCTGTATACTAATGGGGTGTTATTAAATAAAATACATTTAAAAAAACGTATTTTCTAAAACACCCTATAAATCTTTTTTTATCGTTCATTTATCATATCAAAGAAAAAAGTAGTAGGTTTGTATAAACAAGTTATATCCTATTATTTGCTAACAATGAAAATTTCTACACTATTAGTAATAAAATTTAAAATGAAAAAATTCCCTCAAATACTTTAAGCTCCAGAAAGATTATAAGTGCAAATTATTTAATATAATATGAATATATACAAAATATATTTATGAGAATATTATAATTTAGATTTAGAACTAAAGACAAATACGATCCAAAAAGAAGATCTATGTTCTCTTTAATAGAAGAGGAACATAAGAAAAACTCAAACGAAATCGCAAAGGAGCTCAAGAGACGGTCTTACATAGATTTTGGTAATCAAAGTTTCGATGATAGCATCACTGATTTTAGCAGGGAAGAGGATAATGACATTCGGAACAGCAGACACTTCCAAGAATTGCCCGAAGCTGATAGGTAAGAAACTTACCATTTCTTTGACATTTCACTTGTTGAATTAATTTATATTGTACTTAACACTGATTATCAATTATGAGTGACCACTGTTTGGCTTTGTCAAGTATTGGATTGTCTATAATTTTCTTCTACTCCCAATATACAGGGTGATTCCTAAGTTGATATAGAAGGCATTAAAATAAACAACATTTTCAAAACGCTCAAAAATAAGGTACTTACATTCATTTATTAAACTATGGATCAAATACGGTTCTGCCTAAGTTGCCCGTTGAATAATATTAAGAAAACTTCTGGGTGTAGGATGAGCCCGCAAGGGAAAGTGTTCGGCGTATAATCTCGAAGCCGCAGCCGCATTTCGACGACACTCACCGTAAATTAGCACCATATCTACTAGTTTATTGTTTTCAAATTTTACCATTTTCACATGCTACCAATTTAAAATTAACTTCAGAAAAACACACCGCAGCGGAATGACAAATAAGTCACCACCGACCGAAATTGCATGACTAATAAGAGATAATACAAACAACATAAAATATAGCAGGCTACGTTTTGATGACCAGGCCCGCACTTAGATTGTTTACTTCTATATCTAGCCTATTTTTAAGTTTTTTGAAAAAAGGTATTTGAAAATGTTGTTCTCGTTCTCGTTGTTGATATCGGAAACTGTTACTGTAAAATAATATTTAAATTATAGCTTGAATGATAAAAATATTTAAAATCTAAATCATAAAGTTCTAAATATTATGTAAACGTTGCGGGAAGAGACACAAATGTTGTGGGAATGATTAAAATAATAAAATGGATAATAAAAACTTAACTTCCTGTGTCTAGGTCTTGAAAATAAGAAAAATAAAAATTAATTTTTTTAAAATCACAATATGTTGTTGCAGAAATGACCGTTGTGGAAATGGCAATCTAATAATTTTTAAGCTCTTGGTAGAACATATTTGCCACACCGGTAAAATGTTTAGGTAAGAATCACAAGAAGCTCAGGCATAATTACAAGAATAACATTAGTTAATAAAAAAATGAATAGCTTCTATTTACGAGGCAATGCAGAATGGACACATAATTAGAAAATGCACTGGTTTTTACACACTTTCCTTTAATTAACGAGAGGGAACAACTTAAGTCGAATTTAATTTTTTTCACATTTAGTTTTTACGTTTAAAAAAATGACGATCGTCGAAAAAGACTGGCGTCCCAAAAAGGCCTTAATAGAAAATACGTTCTGAAGCAACTTGACGTCTTTGTCTAATTAACACAAAACGACAAAAGAAAAGTACACTAATTTTCAAAATTCCCCGAGTGTTATTCTGAAAAGTTGTTTACAACGGACCTAGTAAAGGGCATTATTTGTGCTTCAAAGACTGTGACTCAAATTCGTATCCCCCTTTGCTTTAAAATCCTTGGAAAATACTCAATTAAGGGTACAAGGGAAGAGTTAAGGACGGGAATACCCGGTACCAAGCTTATTTCTCTACCATGAAATATCATTCTTACCAAGAAAATTGCACAATAATACAAGTTTATTATTTATTTATTTAACAATATTTTTTCAGGTACCACCACTCGATACCAAGTAACCTTTCAAAATCATCGCACAACATAGACAAGATGGCGGATACCAAGTACGATTTAAAATATGTAAAAAATACACAGAAATTGTTGAAGTCTCCCGGTTATAGACACAGTTATGCCGAGCCAAAAATGAAAATCGAATCCAAGAAATCAAACATTGCGGAGATGTTGCACAGGACCAATAGCACCGTTGGATATATGCAACCCAGGGTCGGAATAGCAAGTGTGCATCCATATTAAATTATTTGTTACTTATTGAATAATTTTCATTTTCTAGCCATAAAAATAATAAATTCTTACTAATAATTAGGCAATCCAACGATGTGTCCAAATGGCGGCTGGCTGGCAAATACTGCTTTGTAATTGGCGCACGTGACCATAAAAATAATGTTGCTGGTGGCATTTAACTGGTGACTCAATGCTTTTTACCAGCCAACCGCCATATTGAATCACGTGGTTTGGATTCCCTAATAACTATTAATATTAGTGCTGTCATTCGAAATTTTAAGTCAAGTGTCGTTTCACATGGAATTTATGATATGCGCTGACGGTTAGGATGTACGAGATAAAATCATATTATGTTTAAATGGTGGGCTTCACATGAAGCGCGTATTATCCTCCGACTTCGGACGAGAAAGCAAAGGTAGACCCCGCATTACTTTCTTTATCAAAACAAACCGACAAGAACTAAAATTCAAGCTACCACTTAGTTCCTGATGAGTTCCACCATGAATAAAAGAACATGATTTATTGCCCGGTAATACAATAGGCAATTTAAGAACGTGAACGTTGAGGCAACCGCTGCCACCGGTAGCCTCACCGGTGAAAAAAAGAAAATACCTATTTAAACACATCGTTGGATTGCTTAAAATATATTTTAACCTCAAACTACTAATAATGACAAACATTTTGAGAAAAGTTCTTATTAAATGGCAGCTAAGAGAGCTTCTGTGACTGGAACCAGAAGTGGTATATTTTCGTATTCCTAATAATTTACCACATTTTCATGAAGTACCTGTTTACATAAATCGACCTGAATCCACGTAGCGAATTGAAAACTACATCGATACAGGTATTGATTATTCAAGGTCGTGTTGGCATATTTTGTAACTGTATTCGTATCGAGATTTAAATAAAAACCGCAACAAAATCGAACTTGCAACGTGATTGTCAGTTTGACATAACTTAACCAAACTTTTGAGCTGAACTACTGTAGAAATTAATTATAAAATAGTTATCTTGTCAAAACGATTTAAGTATACTACATAGTCACCCATTCATCAAGAATTGGAAAAGTAAATATATATTTTAAAATACAATGAATCAGCACTACGACGACATTTTAAAATTGCTTTTTTTTTCGGATCGATTGTGCAAAATTTGGCAACATTTGCCTCCTAGCTACCGCAAGTAAAAATACGGAAATGAAAAATGAAAATTTTGATATTAAGACCAAGAAATTATTTATTTCCAGCTTTATTAATTAAAAAGTGGTAAGAGTTTACTGTTTGAAGGTTTTGTGGGTTATTTATAAAAAAAACAATATGGTGAGATAGTGTAAGGTTTGTAAAATAACCGATTCAGTGCCTGGATTTCGTAGTAATCGACACATGCTATCGCCATCTTATAAATGGTGAGTATTGTAGGCTCGGCGCAATAGTAATTTTATGAATGAGGTGCGGGGTCTATGTCCATATTTGCTTTCTTGTCGTTGGTTGTGGCTGGTTGCCCAGATGCATACTTATTAACTGACGGTACGCCGTCCATGTGAAACCCATTTGCTTCCTACCGACCGTGAGGGTTGACGGTACTCGTTAGTAATGCCTTGCTAATGCATTTACATTTCTTAAACCGGCCAAAAAAACATTACGAGACAAGCAATTTATAAGTTAGAATGTACCTCTACTTTACCTGTGTAGGATGGAATATGATTCGAGAGTTTGGAATAGTATTTTACGTTACAAGTACGGAAAATACTGTTTTTTTGGACGAGTCGACAAAATTATAGAACGAGCCGTAGGCGAGTCCTGGAAGTCTGCGAGTTCAAAAAAACTGTTTTATGACGTGTTACGTACACTATTTTTTCGGCAACCGTGTAGAATAACAAATCAATGAGACACATGTCTTTATTATATTTCTTTGTAGAATAAAACTTCGAACATTTTAATTCTTAATTGTATTAAATATTTAAATTCGAACAGAAGATAGGTACTAACAGAAACATTCTAATTTTTATTTATAATATATTAATTAATTTGTTTGAAATGCTTGGTATATTTAAATGCCTTTGTAGTCAGAACAAGAAGATAAAGTTTCCGTTTCATCTGATAATTTTTAAATGTTCTTGGCAATTTTAATTTTGTTTGTTAGTGAATTGTCTATATATCCTTTAGCAACATTGGTAGACTTCCAGCCACCGTGTCTCTTCAAATTTGTGATGTTTCCAGAATTTTCCACAACAACGATGTGATTTTTCCCGGCCTAGTTCAGGAAGTACGTACTTCCCGGACTAGGCCGGAAAAATGCTACTTTCTCAAAGAAAAAGCTTTCGGGAAGTGGGTACTTCCCGGACGGTTGCCGAAAAAAGCTATTACCTACTATTATCTCATACTTCTGGCATATCCTCCCTAACGTAATTGAGTCCGAAAGACAAATCACTTGTTACGGTAGAAACTTATTTATAATATTATTTAATAAAAAAAAAGTTTAATTTTTGTTGTTTTAAAGAATAAAGACCGTAGTTATTTTAATAAAAGTAGCAACTTAGCGACAACACCAAAGAAGCAACTGAAAGTTTGGTTTCCTTCTTGGCTATATGGTTAGTTTGTATATATAGTAGTAGAAGGTTATCACAAACGTAAAATTTTTATGAACAATGATGTTTTATCTTCCATTCACTCGTCTTTAAGTCCAAGAACCCCCAAATATTTTTTTTTTGTCTCGTGTCGGTAACAGTGTTAAAAAACCGGTGTCGATAAAGTTGGTTTGACAGGACTAATAAAAAACGTATTATTCTTGCGCACTTTGGAAACACAATTTTGCTCAAATTTAAGCTAGTACTCCATGACATTTTCACATTTATTTTTGTAAATTTATTTAAAATATTTTAAGCTTATAGCTCGAGAGGTAGTGATTTTTTTTATGCCAATTTCCCAGTCAGCGAACAACACTAGGATTGATTAATTAAGGACTCTAAGTAAAAGAATTATTTATACTATAATAGTGAAGTGTAAAGACTGACTCAACCCTAATTAAAACAATAGCTCCAATCCAATCTACAATAATTAAGTAAATATTTTACCGCAATTTACATTACTAAAATTTTTTAAATATTTTTACACACAAATCACAACTGTGCCAAAAGATCGTCATTGAAAATTATTTGATTAGCCCCAAAATTCAGATTTAAATACTCTTAAGTTAAATAACGAAACCCTTGAACGAAACGAACGGCGTCGGTCAGGTTTTAGAGGTATTTACTCAACTTTTTTAGACGGAAATTTTTCAGTATTTCTCTAGAATACCCAGGAACTCACCCACTTAAATATATTGCGTCACTTCATCATGTATCTTTATTTAGATCTAAGGCATTTTCTGGCTCAATTCATCGGAGACTCCCCCAGAGTATATACGATTTTTTGCTTAGAATCACTAATTGAAATTGTTGTTTGATGACTGATGAAAAATGAGTACGAAAAAAATTTACTTCTGGACTATTTATATATAAATTGTTTCTATTACTTAACATATTTTTTTTTGTGTCATACTATGGTGACTGATTACTAAGCCTATTTTAGAAGATTTAAAAAATTATACTCTTTTGTAAATGTATTAATGACTATGATTATTGGAACTACTTTTAAGTTTGGCATTTGTACCTTATTTAAAAAGTATCTATATTCTCTAGAAATTGTATCTATTTATTTATATATAAATTTTAACACAAAAACAATACTTTTATTGCCAAAATAAAATCATATTAGCCTAATGCCGAGTAATGTACGAGGTGTCCCATTTTCGACACTCTTATAGAGTATCTCCTTAATTGTTAGTCATGCGCTCTTTTTGGGTCAAACTTAAAATGATAACAAACATTAAAATTTGAAAATTTTCGCTTTTTTAAGAGATACGGGGGAAAATAAAAAAATTGACAATTTCAAAATTAGCCTATTTTTTCGTAGTTAAAGAAATTACAGAAAAATGTTTTATACAGAACTTTCTTTATAATGTTTGTTAAATAATCTGCCGTTTTCAGAATAATTATACGGGGTCAGGTAAAAAAGTTATCGGACCTAACCTCATTTTTTTTAAATGGAACACCCTATATATTTTAATCTAAAAAGATAGTATTTTAAATTCTCTTTTCAGAAATACAACACACCATGGATGGTATTAGTTTCCCATTTATATCAAATTTTTCAAAATGTTGATATAGTTATTTTCCTTATAAAATATACAGGATGTTCCACTTAAAAAAATGAGGTTAGGTCCTATAACTTTTTTACCTGACCCCGTATACGTACTCAATTATCATTATAAAAAAACTTCTGTGAAATATATATATTTTTTTAATATAGGATAATTCTGAAATTGTCAATTTTTTTATTTTTCCCCGTATCTCATAAGCCAACGAAAATTTTCAAATTTTGATTTTACTAGAAAGAGCACATGACACCTATATTACTTTTTTGATATCCCTGACAATTACGAAAATACCATATAAAAGTGTCGAAAATGGGACACCCTGTAAACTTATTTTCAAAATAAATTAACTAACCAGCATTTCGACAGTGACACACATGACATCGGCGGTAAGACTTATCTCACAATCAAAGTGACATTCTTAATTTTCAATTTACTAATCGGGTAACTTTGATTGTGAGTAAATTATGCCTGCCAATGTTATTTATGTTGCAGTAAAAGTTGCTGTTAGTAAATTATAATTAAATATCATTGTAAAACCCGACTTATGTATCTAATTTGATCTTAATTTGTTAGGAGTGTCAAATTATATCAGAGGGAAAATATTATCTAGGTGCCAAGTTAGTATTTTATTAGGATAATTTACCTCACATAAATATAGAATCAACTAAAACGCTAGTTTTCATAGCAACCACCTTGGTAACGGTTGTCTTACCCGATAATATATACCGCTAGCTCGATAAGACGCCCTGTAGCTTTTTGTCAAACAAACAGTATTTTATTTCAAGGAATCCAGCTTAATAAATAAATATTATTACCCCTACAAAATAAAAGTGACACGATAGTATTTAGAGGTGATTGTAGGGCATAAACTTAACTTAATTTTGATATTTTTAAAGAAATGTTTTATGACAAAATGTATGCAAGATTAAACCCAGTGTGCTTTGCTTTGAAGTGAGCTTAAGAAATCTTGGCGTTTTCATGGCAACCGTGATGAAAATAAGCGAATTTGATTTTTGACGTTCCACGCGTCTGATTTAGTCTTGGATTTTTAATTAATTGTTAGTTGTGGCACGTTTATAAACTTAAAAGTAAATCATAATGATGTGTTTGCATATTTTCCTTTATCATAAGCGGCTTTTATTTCGGGTTCAGTAAATTATAAAATAAAATACACCTCTAGAAGCGGCATCTTATCTTCATACCGTTGTTTTTCACTCGAAACTAGATTTTCTAAGAAAATTTTTACTTAATATAATTTTTACTTATAATCAAAGATAATACCCTCGAGCTAAAGCTCTCGGGATCTTATCAGATTATAAGTAAAAATTATATTTCGTGAAAATTATCAGAAAATCGATTTCTTGTAAAAACAGCGGTAATACCGATAAGACGCCCATTCTATCGGTATATTAGTGTTGATAAGATTGATAAAAGTGAAAAGACACATTATAACAAAGGTAGAAAGTGCAAACTATATCTATATTTAGAAAAGTAAGATAATTTTGAAAAGCAGATTTAACAGGGGGAGGGCTATTAAAATGATTGGAGAAATTTGTGTTTGAATGTCAAATTTTGCAGCACGTCCGGTTAAACCGGAAATGAAATAGTTTTGACTCATTCATACGGAATACCTAAAAAAAAGTTATATACATTTTTTCGGTTGTTTATTGGTTTTCTGTAAAAACAATAAAATGTGTGTCTAATTTGACAATTTCCAACGCCATTTTCTCGAAAACAGAGAGTGCATATCTATAAGGTATACAGGGTGTATTATTTAAAATTACAAAATTGTGTGCACTTCCGGTTCAACCGAATGGGTTATTCTACACAAAATTCGATTTTACTGATTGAAAAAAAAACAGAAAAATCGTTAAAAATGTATTTTTCTAGCGCTCATGTAAAAATTTCTTTATCCGGAGAATCTATCCCATGTATGTAATATATTATGTTCTATATTCTCTCTCTTCTATAGTAATTCCGTTGTCACCCGTTATACAGGGTGGCCCATTTGTCTGACAAAGTAATATACCGTCTCTGCTATTAAAGATATGAAAAAAAAGTTTTTATAAAAGTTGTGAGGTATAAAAAATATATGTTCTAAAATTATTTTTAAACATACAGGATGGTCCAAAAAAGTAGGACAATAAAAAGATACATTTTTTTAAATGGAACACTCGATATATTTTAGCATTTTTTGTTTCGTTACAAAATTATCCATATGACGCAATATTTAGTTTTTTAATTTTTTGCAACGTTGCCTAACAAAATGTAAAATTCTTAAAATTTTTAAAAAAACATGATAGTAAAAAATTACCTGTATTTCTCAATAAAAGTGTCGAAAATTTCTTTTAAGCTTTTAAGTTTAGCGTTAGAAAACTGTCTTAATTCTTTAAGTATCGAACATTTTGTACAGGGTGTTTTCTGTTGACATCCAAATATACAAAATTTTAAAATACAATAACTCTGTTTTTGTTCAAATGAAACACTCTATATTTATTAGGCGTGTCTGATAGATATTGTAGTATCTTTTATTATTGTTAAGTCATACCTATACCTAAATTTACTAGTTTTGTCAATATTTCGATTTTCATTTAAATTTTGGTGAAAAAAACTATAATTTTTATTTTTCTAGTAAGCCATGACCAGCAAAGTAAAAACAAATGTAATTGAATATAATGTCATATTAAAATAAATTGATAACCATAGTTAGTTAGGTACGTACTTATTTAATTAAATAAAGTTTATTTTTTATTACGCAACTTGATATTCAAAATAAGTTCAAAAACTTTATAAACATAAATATAATAATTATAAATATGACATTATATTCAATTACATTTGTTTTTGTTTTGCTGGTCATGGCTTACTAGAAAAATAAAAACTATAGTTTTTTCACCAAAATTTAAATAAAAATCGAAATATTGCCAAAACTAGTAAATTTAGGTATAGGTATGACTTAACAATAATAAAAGATACTTACAATATCTATCAGACGAGCCTAATAAATATAGGGTGTTTCAATTGAAAAAACAGAGTTATTGTATTTTAAAATTATGTACATTTAAAGGTCAACAGAAAACACTGTGTACAAAATTTTCGGTACTTAAAGATTTAAGACAGTTTTTCTATCCCTAAACTTATGAGCTTAGAAGAAATTTTCGATTTTCGATAGTCTTATTGAGAAATACAGGTAATTTTTTACTATCATGTTTTTTCCAAAATTTTAAGAATTTTGGATTTTGTTTGGCAACGTTGCAAAAAATTAAAAAACTAAATATGGCGTCATATGGATAATTTTGTAAGAAAACAAAAAATGCTAAAATATATAGGGTGTTCTATTTAAAAAAATGTATCTTTTTATTGTCCTACGTTTTTGGACCATCCTGTATGTTTAAAAATAATTTTAGAACATATATTTTTTTATACCTCACAACTTTTACAAAAACTTTTTTTTGATATCTTTAATAGTAGAGACGGTATATTACTTTGTCAGACAAATGGGCCACCCTGTATTAAAGAATTATTTACAGAAACTATTTATTTATGATAATTTTTTTCTTGCAAGTATAACAATCAAATTATGCCCTTGCATTCCAGATAAAGTGTTAACTTGGTTAACTATTAGATACATATAGATTATGTAGGTGTAGGAACACAGTTGATATTGTAAATAACTTTTAAATCAAAACAAATATTTAATTTATATGAAGTTATCTTTTTTATGTTATATATTTAAATCTTTTATTTTTACCCAGTTAATAAAATATAAATTTCACTACTTATAATAAATAGATTTTATGTTTGATTAAGCTTGTGAAAAGAATATGTCGCTTTTATAATTTTATAATATAAAGCTACAATAAAATAAACTTATTATAATATTTTAATCTTGTGTTATTAACCTGACCTGAAAAAAGAAGAGGTTCTCCATTCGACCCATTCCGGGTGGTGCATAGTGGTTGGAAACATCGGAAATCGCAGGCAAGTTTTAGACTGTCAAAATATTTGCGCCTAAGTTGACTTTAGAGAAGGTTGTTGGGGGACCTTTTTATGGTTTCTGTGTGGTGAGCGCACATGCGGAGTTCGAACAATTTCGTACATTTTTCTTTCTGAAAGTTGAGAGAAATTGTACAGGTGTATTTTTATAGCTAGAAGATGCAATGTTCATTTTCTCCTTTTAAATCTTTCTAATCAGAGTAAATAGCCCCCTGGTTTACTAATTTAACTGATTTAGCATGTTTAATAATAGCAAAAATACCAATGGAGTGTTACATTATCACACTCTTAGCTTTAAGTGATTAAAAATTTCGTACTCTCCTCTAGCTCAAAAAGTATAAAATCTGAAGAACTCAATGTTTAAATAGTACTTTATGGGCCGTCTAACAACTTCCTGGCCTTAAAATAAAATATTTTTGTACGGGGGTAAGCCTTCCATCAGTGGCGCAACCAAGGAGTGGGCTGCCGACCCCCAAGCTTAGAAGTTCGGTTCTAAAAGTCTAATAGTAACCTAATTTTTCGTCCCACGCTTGGATTCTCTTCCTAAATTTAAATATTTATTTAAAAAAACGTTAAACCAACACACCACAAAATCAACATATTAGTTTGCCTTTGGGTACATACATATCGATTACACGCCCCATGCGAAAAAGGATTCGGAAGAATATCATCTTAGTTACTAGTTTTTGATGCAATTTTGAAGAAAAACGAATAAAAAGAATAATATTTATTAGTATTATTTATTTATAATATTATATTTATAGTATTATTATATAGTTTTCTGTCCCCTTACCACTTTTTATCAGCTATTTTAAAACAACAAAAATATAACCAAATGCAATAAAATATTTTTACAACAAAAACAAATCACAACCATCAGTCCTCTCTATTTATTTTTAAAGGCAAAAATTAAAGTCTATGGTCTATTTCTTTTCGATTGCGAACGATGACAGAAACCCGTTTTACAATAAAAAAAAATGCAAGAATTTTCATTTTTGACAAGTTGAAAAAGTAAGGTTAGGGATTTACGGCATAATTGACATTTTGTTGTTTACTGTTTATAGCGGTTAGAATTTTAAATTAACACTTGTTAAGGCCGCTTTAGAGTTTGCAATTTTTCTTTCACGCAAAAAAAGATTGCCCGGGAGTATGCGCAGAATGAGGCTAATGATCAGCTGGCGCAATTTGTATTGCTTGCAAGAAATATAACTCGGACCGTATTTTTATTGCCATTGCAAGCGCAATTCTGAGAATTTTCTGGTGATTTATGAGACACCAAACTAAATATAAAAATCCCTGACATTTATTTATGTTATTTCTACCCTATTGCGGGTACGTTTTGTTTTTGTTGGTTTGCTTTCATGTCCTGTAATGATGTTTTGTTAAAATGAATGCACAAAAAGCGCCGGTAAGTCCTAACCAAATGTATTTTTATTTTAATGGTTGGCAAGTGGTACATCACCAACGATCTTGGCAAGTCATTGCACGCTGTAAAACGAAGTGAAATTTTTATTACCGCAATATTAATTGCTGCAAGACAACTTGCGTGAAAGAAAAATTGCAAACTGTAAAGCGGCCTTTAAGAAGATGAATTTTTAGGTTGTCACAATGTTTGGCGTTTGGCATGGTCTTCTATATTTTGTCGATAAATCGGGCATCCTTTTTACTTCAACACAAAGTAGGCATAGGTTTACTATTTTATGTTGCAGAAAAACGTGAAATTACCGATTTTATGTACAGAAAGTTAATAGATTGTTTGTTTCGTAAAATAACTAGAGCTAAAAGTTATTTTTAATTGCTAAAAGGTTTATAATTGGCATATATTTGCTAGAAATCAATCGAACGGAAATTTCTTATTCTTCTTCTGTGATTTAAAAAAAAAGACCTTTAATAAGTTGGCTATGCATTTATGTAGTGTAAATTGGTCCATGATTTAACCAATTAGGTGAATTTTTAGTCAATTTTTTTTTCTGTCATCGTTCGCAATTGAAAAGAAATAGACCATAGTGATGCGTTCTCCATTTCATGCTTTGATCAATATTTCTTATCCTTTTCGCTTTATTCAAAAAGGGGCCAAATACCAATTCTTGAGTAGCAATTACCTACAGTTCCGAACTAAATAAATTTTTATTAATGAATTAATAAAAGTAAAACACGAAGTTTTGTGAAATTTGTCCCATTTTTTCTGCTTTTATTACTATATAAATTCAAAATTTTTTAACTTTAAAGTGTAGGTAATTATGTTTCAAATATGGATATTTGGCCGATTTTTGGATAAATGGAAAAAGTAACGAAATATTGATCTAAACTCGAAATGGCGAATGCGTCACCAGACCTCATTCTTAAAGAAAAGATTTTTTTTAAACAGAAAAATATAGTGCGGCAAGAAACGAGAATGCTGCATTATGAATCCACAACCTAACCTTTATACAAAACGGCACTTTAAGAATATTTTAGAATCTAAGCATTTGCAAAAAAACTACTCATAATCTACGCTCCAAACATACATAATTTCTAAAAAATTAACAACTTTAACGGGGTGAGCATATAAAAGTCGATTTTATTTTTAGGCATGAAAAACCTAGCCCGAAAAACTCTGGTTAGAGTCATACATACATACGTCATATTATGAAAATTTTGGATTAAAAGACAACATTCATATTTTTCACAAATGTAAAAAATGTTTTTCTTTTTTAAAATTAAAGAGCCAGATAGGAATAGCAGGAGAAAACAAAAACATTCACAACACTAAATTTAATCCTACCATGGGTTAGTTAAAGGGGGTAAAGGTACTAATTTAATTTTGAAAACTTCATAGTTTGGTGTATTTTTAACGAACTTTGGGCGTGGCCCAGAAGATTTTCCGCCTTCTTAACTAAGTACAAAATTATAAAATACATGTAGTCCCGACTGCCCTCCCTCCAGTGACACCCACTGAGCCCCCGAACATATTTTCTGGTTGCACCACTGATCGAAATAACGACTCTTTTGTGTCTGTTTAAAGGTAGAAGACAATAATGTTTCTTGAATGATAGGAGAGTTTTGAGTTTGCATTGTCTTAATTTGTTTTAAATCACAACGTTTCAATTGGTTTCCAGTCGTCTTCAGGTGAATACTAAATAAGTACAGTAAATACAGCTCTATTTATACAAGCTAGATGTGCTGGAGCGTAATGAGATTGGTGAAGCCATGCGTTCACTTCATCTACTTAATAAACGTTTCCAGATATTTTTTATATCCAACGAGGGCTTACTAAAACAAGCTGTGTTATGATGTATGGTAGCAGCTGCCTTGAACTTCCTCAAGTGTTGTTCTTTAAGCAGGATTTGAGCTTCTGTTTACTTGATATGATGGTCGCGTGTGCAGCTGCATCTGATTTTCGGTCTCTTTTTTATCGTGGTGTTTCTATGTTCCCTGTTTCAAGTGGCCTTGGTGTCTCACCAATGTAAGATCGGCCACATTCACAACAAGGCCACATTCGAAATAAGGAGTAAGAAACACAGAAATAACACGCTAATAGGAGAGACCTAAAAATCAGGTGCAGCTGACCATGCATGGATACACTGCCATCATATCAAGTGGATAGAAGGTCAAATCCTGCATAAAGAACCACAGTGGAGATAAAGAAAGTTAAAGGAAGCTGCAACTATACACTAAAACCCGGATTGTTTTAGTAAGCCCTCATTTTACATATAAGAAATATCTGGAAACCTTTGTTCAGTAGATTTAAACTTAAAATACCGAGCACGAACTAAACGCATGACTGCACCCATCTCAGTTAAGTTCCAGTGCATCTACCTAGTATAAATAGAGCTGTAGTTACCTTACTTATTTAGTATTCACCTGAATACGACTGGAAATACTATAGTATGAGTCGGAAATAATAGTCAGTGGTTCATGGCTTTCATATAGAGTGCAGTGGGTTGTATGAAGTTAGGGGAGACAATTCCAGTGTTTTTTTGAAATTTTAATAGAGCAGAATATTTATTTTCGTGAATTTTTTTTCCTCTGACTTCATATAAGCCGTTGCTCTCGATATGAAAGTGATGAGTCACTGACTATTATTTCCGACTCATACTATAGTTGAAACATTGTGACTCGTAACAAATAAAAACAATATAAGTCAAAAACTCTTCTACATTCAACAAACATCATCGTTTCCAACCTTTAAACATAAAACAAATTATTAGTTATTTCCGGTAGTAAAGTATATTCCAAAGTATATCGTCTTGGCTTTTGCTTTTATTTAACTCATTAATCCGTCCCAGGTAATAAAATGGGTCCCTTCTAGTAATTTTACTCTAGGCGTCAGAGGTGGACTTCAGGTAAATGTAAAGTGATTATTTTTACCTAAAATTACCGTATAACACCGACCGACCCTTTTTATCTATTCCACCCCTGGGTAGCCAGGTAGGTAGTAATGATATACTATATTACATAACAAGTGATGAAAGTGATACTTTTCAAACGAGGAGATATTTAGCACGAGGCGTCAGCCGAGTGCGGAAATTCTTAGAGTTTTAGAAGAATCACTTTCACACGAGTAATGTACACTATTTTTCCTACGACCACAAAGAATTATTAAAAGAAACCTTTGATTTGTGAAAAAATATTTCAACTCTAGAGTTGAAAAAAAATATTTCAACTCTAGAGTGGAAATACAAGGCACACTATTTAATTTAAACATATGTGTTTGTTTGTAACTACTAAATACATTTTTATTATAAACTCAAGGTTAAGTTATTTGATAAATATTTTAAAATTGTGTAAACAAAAAATCGACCAGAGGCGTATAGTTTTTGGGGAAAATAGAGGTTCAAAGAAAAAATTGGGATACCTAACTCAAATTTTTCAGGTTTTAATCTGCAACAAAATTTCTATATTAAAATTTGCGTATTTTTTTATAATTAAGCAAATTTACTCTTAAGGTAATTTAGAAAAAATGCCATTTCCTCCCTTACTATTAGCCGCAGGTAAAATTAAAAAAATGCTTTTTCCTACGATCACCTAGGAAGTGAGAAAAAAAGCACGGCTAACTTAGCTAGAAAATGCCGTATCACAAGCGTGTTGAAATAGTAGTTTGTGCAACAAGAGTGGATATGATATAATGGGAAGTTTGAGCACTCCGCCTACGGTGTCGTGCTCAATTTACTTCCTCGTGCGATATGGACAATCCACTCGAGTTGTACAGTATATTTTTTCTTACTTCTTACTACTTAACTTCCGAACTTCAAGCTAAGAATTTAAAAAAAATATTTAAATTAGTCATCATAACTTGTCTTTTAAGTTGGCCATGAACTTGTGAGAACGATAATAAGAAACAATTGAACAAAAATTCATTTTGATGGCAAACCCATTGACCAAATTACACTGTAACATATTCATCGATTTTGGTAAGTTCTTATATTTATACAAACTCACATTTAAATATATCTATCTTTCTCACATTCAACTTTTTACAGAATAACAGACAAAAAGCGATATATGTATCAATAAACACGAACAATTTATTGTCCCAACCGTAGGTATTTTGATTTTACTGAATTGAACAGAAGAAAAAAAGGTTTGTCGGGTTTATTTCTGCTTGCGTATAAATTATAACTCCGAAAGTACAACAAAATAGCTGTAGAATTCTTTTTAAACAGTTAAAAATGGATTTTGTGTATTAATATGAATTTTTAACGTTCGTTATGGTCTAATTTTTCAAAATAATCGCCAATTTACAAACTAGCAACACTGTTAACGTGGAAAGAAAAGTGGCAATAGTGTAAGTAGAAATAACATAACCTTAAAAATTTTAATTAAAAAATGGATTTTTTTTCTAGAAATCTTATAATTTCGTCTGTTTTATCGTGTTATCTTTATGTTCCACCATTTAAGGAAGAATTGCCAGTTAATTTTCTGTTTGTTGCGTATAATAAAAGTTTTAAGATCAATTGGGGTTCGATCCCCGTTCAAAATATATCGGAAATTATCCCCATGCACAAATATTTATAATAATATATTATTTATATAGAAAAAAATAACCAAGGTTAGTAAGAAAACGTTCATTTGGTAAGTATATAGTACATTTTATGTAAAGCTTGTAGTAATTGTCTAGAAATGAGTGAAAATAAAGATATTTTTGAAATAAGAAAGTGGGTCTGTGTGCAAATCTTTAGTTCGGTCAGATAATAATAATTTGGTAGAAATATATTTTGTTATTATACCTTCAATTCTTGCATCATTTCGTGTACTTTTTAGGAAAATATTGTGTATACATAGACTCTGGGATAAATGTTTTGATTTAAATTTAAAAAGAACAAATTTCATTTGACAGATTTGCATATTTTTGAAGCATATTAATAACCTAACTTCTCTCAACTGTCAGAAAACAAATTTACAACATGTAAATTTGGCTTCTCTGTAATTGACTACTGTGATTGGTCAGTCTCATTACCTATCTAACATGGATATGAGATTTTCCTGCACAGTTAACTGGAATAGCCCACTTTACTCGCCACTTAAGTGTAAAGGAAACAGCAAATTTCCATGTGGGAGTAGAAAAAAAAATATTTCAACACGAGTGTTAAAATATCAAGGCACACTATTTAATTTAAACAGATGGTGCCGACTTGACAGATAATTTATTAAAGATAATAAATTTTATGGAGCAGCAATTGTAAATTGTTTAACTTATTTATCGATTGATTTAGAATTAGAGTGTGAAAATCCGCCATCTAAAATTACTAAACGTGCTAATAATAAAAATCTAATCTTTTGTTAATAATATACTGAAAAATCTATTTCCAGAAAAACACAAATTACAGTGAATAGAGTGCAATGTTTTAAACAACAAATCTTTATAGGTACCAATAGCGTAGAGAATAGAGCTTTAGCCTATAAATTGCAAGGTCACAGGTTCAAATCCCAGCGGCGAGTATTTGACTTTTTTATAAAATCATTATATAATTTATTGTTATGTTATATGCATCTTTCCTTGAATAAATTCAAAATTTTAAATTCTGGTTGGTCTAGAGGTCCACCCAGGATTCGTTCTTCCTAATTTTTGTTACAAAAAAAATATTTATTTTTAAATAAAGTAAGCAAACTTTCATAATTTAACAAGCTAGCGATATTTAGGTCCATTTCTAATCCACCATCCTGATTCGCTATTGATTGAGGTTGAATTTTGATTAGTTTAGAGTTTTGGTGTTTGTAAGATTTTTATTATATTATTGCCTTTGGTGAAAGGGCATAAGCAGCTCAAAAAATAAGAGTTTTATACACAGTACATAGATAATATGATAGTAATGAGCACAATCAACCAGTAGAAAAAGTTAGTGTTTTTATTTAAATCCAGGTCAAAATATGTAAATAAGGTGTATGTTTTCAGTTGTCTTAAACAAATTCAGTAAAAACGCGGTAACCTATGATATATAAAATACATATCAAAGGATTTTTTAATAATTCTTTGTGATTAAGAAAAATAGTGTACATTAATCGTGTGAAAGTGATAATTTTAAAACTCGGAGAATTTCCGCACTCGGCTGACGCCTCGTGCTAAATATTTCCTCATTTGACCAGTATCACTTTCATCGCTCGTTATGTAAAATACTATTATAGTGTCGCGTACTTTTTAGGGGTAAAATAAATTCACCCTCAAAAGGTACTTACGGCAACTCTTCATCGGTGAGCAGATGGTCGTAGCCAAGCGTAGCTTATCTTTCTTTAGAGGGTTCCAGTTTAGTATAGTGTTTTTTTGAGTATTTCAACTGAGAAGTAGACTCTGTTTTAAAAAAGCTGGTAATACGAATAATAAAAGGGCCGAGACAAGTTTCAATAAAGTTTAATAAAAATAAGTAGTAATCCCATTTTTAATATGAAATTAATGATGACTTATGTAATTCTTATTTAAAATGAAAATAAAAAGTAGAACGCCTGTGTTCTGACACTAAAATTGAGGTCAAGAATACCTCAGAGCTTAAATTAACCCGATACGCTTTATATATCTAAATACATAACCCTTCTTTGGCCAAAGATACCCCCTGTTATGTAAGTAATTAACCTGTATGTTAAACCGACTAAATTACGCAAGAAATATTAGCCAGAAATATTTATAAGCCCTAGAAAAAACTAAATATTGAAAAAGAATAAAAATGTTATCGGTAAATTATATGTATAAAATTGTCCAGAGGTTTAGATAATAAAAAGTAATAAAAAGGAATGAACTGGCCTTAGATCCAGGGGTAGGAGGTCGTTCCACGTACAGATCCAACTAGTTGTGGTTGTTGAATTGACGATAGCCCTCCAATGGTGAATGGGGGATGTACTATGGTCACTGGATCCCCGAACAGTTGTTCGTCCGTCTTGATTAGTTATTGCATACGGGCCAAAATCCAGAGAAAAGGTAAAATGCGTTTTCAGGCATGAAAAGGGATGAACGTACAAATTACGTGGGAATGGGCCTCTTAATACGACCCTCTTGTCTAAGGGAAATACAATCTAGAAGCACATGGCTCTGTTGCAAACAGATAGGGAGTTATCCCACGTATTAAATAAAAGAAAAACAACAAAAGTAAACTTTTAGTGGGTTTTAAGCATTTTCCACGTTTTACTATAAAAATTTGGTACGTCAATTTGCACCGATATCAAAAAGAACCCAAAGTGACCGCTTGGCTCAAGAGTTTCAGCCAGAGAGAATCAATTCCACTCATCGAACCATAATCGTACCTGACCGACGCCATACGGCTGGTGGTCAGAAAATTATGTGGTGGCGAATGCGCCAGAATAATAACAAAATTTACAGAAAAATATAAAAAACCGTGGCGTTAAATTTATAAACGCTACAATAGATTTAAGGTATCCTCCAATTTTTATCGAAAATAAACTTTTCTGATAAATCTATAATAAAAAATTCATGTCATTATGTTGCATACTTTATTTGGATACACTGTATACAATTTACTAATATTTAAAGCGACATTCTGTACTTCATAAAAATACAATTTTAATCTTCTAACCATTTTAACGACCTAGTAACTAAAATATTTCGTAAAATATTATAAATTTAAAATAACTCCTGCTAAAATATTACCACTCGCTCATTAAAATGCTGTTCTAACAAGAAAAACATGTCGTTTAATGGTGATTTTTCGTACATTTGTTCAGCTTATTTGTAATTTAAATAATCATATAAATGCGATTTATTTGCCTTATTCATTTTAGCCCATGTTGTGGAAATAGAAGTTAATTAAATAAATGTCACCGGCAAGTATAGAAAAGTGCACGAGACTTCTTTAATGGTAGTTAAGCTAGAGGCTATTACATATTATAGGTTTATTTTATAAGAAAAATTGTAGGGGTAGGCGAAATAATCGATATCAAATTAAAAAAAAAATCGATTAATCGATTTTTTCTATTAATCGATTAGTTTGATTAATCGATTTCTCAATTAATCGATTTTGTCGATTTTTTCAATTAATTAATTTTTCTATTAATCGATTATTTCGATTTTATCGATTTACCGATCGATTTTTTTCGATAACGTCGATTTACTGATTTTTTTCAATTAATCGACTATTTCTAGTAATCGATTATTTCGATTAATCCATATTTCAATTAATCGATTATTTCGATTTTATTGATTTATCGATTTTTTATATAAATCGATTATTTCGATAAAGTCGATTTACTGATTTTTTCAAATAATCGACTATTTCTTTTAATTGATTATTTCGATTAAACCATATTTCAATTAATCGATTTACCATTTTCCTTAAAAAATAGGAAATTTTATTTTTAAAAGTTACAACACTGTGCAGCACTGACAGAAATAACTTTTGCCGTAAAGTTAAAGCCTACTTTTCTCGTCAATTAAGCGTAATGAAAACAGCACATATCCCTGTGGTAACGGAATTTTTGTTTTTTAATCCCTTGCCGAATAAATGATTTATTAGAATTTTACTTTAACGTTAATGCATAATATTGGTGACATTTTTCAAGCCAACAAAATCCCGCTATTTGATTTTTTAGGCCGTAAAATCTTCGCACTGGCTTATGCCTGAAACCAGATTCTCGATAATTATAATTGCCGCTAAATATGAAACAGGTTTTTACAAAATTGTTTTTTTTTTTTTTTTTTATGATAAAACACCTGCACTGTAGGAAAAATCCTTTAAGGCGCTCTGGGAGCGGTGCGAGTGCGAAAAAAGCGAATAACGTTGGTCTTGAAACGTTGAAGATTGTATTCATTGGGACACGACCTCAGGAAGATCATTCCACAAAGATGACGTTCTCCAGATGAAAGAATTCTTGAACAATGAAGTTCGAGGAGTACTAAGCTGAACAACATATGGATGAGCGGCAGTGGTTCGCCGTGTATTTCTGTTTTGCATTGCTCTAGGTGGAATCAAGTGGGCAATGTCAGTCGAACACCTGCCATGGAAATATCTGTAAAAGAGAGCCAAATCACCAACCTGTCTTCGATGCTCCAGGCTATCGAGGGTCTTGGTCAGCTCGGGGTCGCCGATCAGACGAACGGCTCTCCTTTGAATGGAATCCAGTAGCCGAAGGGTGTGCTTGGGTGCAGAGATCCAGACATGAGAGCAATATTCTAATGATGGTCGAATCTGGGCTTTGTAGAGTGTTTGTGTGGATTTTGTTGGTTTGCAAAATGTCACCATTATTGTAAATAGTAGCCAGTTTTTGTCAACCAACAAAACTCCTCTATTTAAATTTTCAAACCTTAATATCTTGGCATTCACTAACTCCCGAAACCTGAATTTGGATTCGCTAGAAAAAATTATATTTGCCGTTGAATATGAAATATGTTTTACCAAGTTGTGTGTGTTATTTCAGAGAACTCGCGTTTGAAATAGCTTTTGGCAGGATTTTGTTGGATGCCAAAAATTGGCTAGTTTGTTATTTCCCGATACCATTGTCTCTTTTCTTCCATTCAACTGAGTAAGAAAGTATTTTTGTTTTTAATTTTGAAAGTAACTTTTCCTATTTTAACATAAAATAAATTTAATTAAGAAATACATCTCTCTCAGTTTTTTTGTGTTTTATTGTCAACCAAATAATTAGAATTGATTGCGATCAGCTCTGTAGGCTTCCTTGTTGGTTACTATAGTCTATTTCAAAAAGGTGTATAGTAATAAAAGCTCATTAGGTATGTAAAATGACTACAGGGTGACCCAACGAATATTTAAGAAACTTTCATAACTTGGCATTGATTTCATTGCAAGATTCTTTATTTTCATCAAGTGCAGGTAGTACCACCCGGGTTTGGGTCAATTGATGGGTTTTGCCTACTGTTATCCATTCATAAACACTGAAACTTGTGTCGCAAAGGCGTGCATTATGTCGATAATATTAGGTACACCTTTTTTTTATTAAACATTATTTAAAAAAAAAATTCATTATAAAGAAATTAAATTATAAAAAATCATAATATTTTCGTCATCTGAGGAACTGTCATATTCTCTTGGCGTTATAATTAACGGGTCGACGGTCCGATTGATCAGGTGGTCAAGATCCCACATTTTCTCCTCTTGTTTAATGACATGATGGACTGCTTTTCGCCAGTTATTTGGTATCACTTCCTTAATGGCTTGATCAAACAGTAGCTTAATGTCTTTCATTTTGAATGTCGTGTTGTGTCTTGCTACAAATTCCATCACTTGCGCCCATATAAGTTCTATAGGATTTAGTTCGCAATGATATAGCGGTGTGCGCAGCACAGTTACACTATGTTTTTCGACTATATCTTCCAGGGCATATTTCATAAAACGATGTTTGGGTAAATTTGCTATGGCTAATAGTTTCTTCTTTATCAAATTATCTTATTTTTTTCTTTGGTTAGTTATCATAACTAACTGAATGCACAAAATTTACCTGCGCCTATGTCCAACACCGTAATTGAGCCGAACTGGACGGAATTTCCCATTTTATTACTCTACAACTTTCTGAAATAGACTATAGTTATTTATTTGAAAGAATGTTGGATCAGAAAACTTTTGTGACAATGCCATTGTTTTAATCAAAATTATATACACATTCGTTGGAACTTACTATACATGTCATATAAACAAACTCTGATTAACCCAAGTCAGTGGACCCAATATTTCGAGACGAGAAAGTTGGTTTATCGCCCTGGGCACGGCAGACTACCTACTTTGTAGACTTGTAGTTACTACTGCTTTTATGTCGCTAAGAATTTGTTATATACACTGAAATTACAAATGAGAACATTTTCCAACAAATTATTGCAGATGATTGAAAATTTAACTTGTCAACCGTGAATATGTGGAACTAAAATAATACGAATAAGTCATAAGTGAGTTTAAAATTTTTATTAATCACAACGTCTCAACTGGTAACTATTTGCAGGGGGTGGTTATGGTATTAAAATTTAAATCATCATTTAAGGATATTTTAAAAATAGTATACCTAGATTTTGGGTCAGGATCCTTAAGGAGGATGGAACCTGTCCATTGAAACCAACAAAATGTCTTGCACTCCCGTGAGAGAACAATCGTAGATTTTAAAGTGTAAAAACTAAAATAATTATATAAGAGTTAAGTTGAGATTTATACGCCTAGATTTTGAGTTAGGACCCTTGAGGAGGATAGTGCTTATCTATTACTAGCAACAAAATTTCTTGCACTCCCGTAGGAGAACGATGATAGAATAAAAAGTGTAAAAATCAAAATAAATATATAGAAAAGATAAAATTGGAAGAGGAGGGGGAGTTGCATCTTATGTGAGAGATAATTTGAGGGCTGAGGAAGTTAACTTTGTATTTTTCTATAAATCAAGCGCTTGAATTTATTATTTTAAAAATTAGGATAGGAAACAAAAGACTTGCTTTTTCTGCGTTTTATAGGCCCCCTAAATCAAATTCTAACAATTTCGTCTCAGATTTAGATAATATTTTTTCAAACTTATACCCCACAGTTGATGAACTTTTTTGTTTAGGTGACTTTAACGTCAATGTAATGAACCTTGGTAACCCTTTAACTGCTTTGTTTGAAAACTACAATTGTCAGCAAATAATTAATGAACCTACTAGGATCACTGCAACTGCTTGTACCTTGCTTGATGTAATTTTTGTTAGTGATATCGCATTGGTTAGTGAATCAGGTACAATACCTACCGATGACATATTGAATCATAAAATGATCTATTGCTGCTTAAAAATAAATAAAAAACCAGAAGAACCTAGGATTATTCGTTATCGCCGTTTTAAAAATTTTAATGTTGATATTTTTTTGCGAGATTAACATAATTTACCATGGAATAATATTCTTTATGAAAATAATTTAGATAATAAGATCAAAATATTTAATGATTTAATACTACTATTATTCAATGTTCACGCTCCCATTAAAGAATCACGTATTACTAAACCTAGGGCACCTTGGTTAACAGCGAATATCAAATTGTTTATGAAACAAAGGGACACTGCACTGCAAAAATTTAAAAGGACTAGGGACAATGTTGACTGGCTTAGATATAAACAATTGAGAAATTTTTTAGTAACAATGGTAAGAAGGGCAAAAAAAGAATATTTAGATTCACTGTGTTTAGAAAGAAACAGTCGTAAAACTTGGGCAGCTTTAAAAAACTTTAATTTAACCTCTAGAAAAAATGTATGTATTCCAAAAACCTTATCTGATCCTAATGATATTAATAATTTCTTTGGAACATTCCTTCAAATGTATCTGATTGTAGTAACAAAATTGATTTTTGTAATAATAATTTGTACACTAATCATAATACGACATTTTCTTTTTATTTAGCCGAAATATTAGATATACATAAAATTCTAAATGGAATTCAAACGAACGCAACGGGAGTTGATGAGATATCCCCCTTAATGCTCAAATAAATATATTACTCATATTATAAAGTGTTGTATAGAATTAAGTTACTTTCCCAATATGTGGAAAATATCGATTGGAAAGCCACTACCTAAAGTATCAAGGCCTTCTAATTTTAACGATCTCAGAATTATTAGTATTTTACCTGCCCTTTCCAAAATTTATGAAAAACTATTATACAACCAAATGTATGAGTATTGTATTAGAAATAAAATTATTCCCGACAGCCAGTGTGGTTTTCGAAAGGGTTATAGCACCACTGTAGCTTTGACTAATGTTATTGATGATTTGATTAGAGCGTCTGATAAAAAGTTGAACAGTGCCTTAATTTTGTTAGACTTTTCTAAAGCATTTGATACGATTAATCACGGACTTCTCTTGTCAAAGTTGAAGTTTTATGGGTTTGAGAGGAAATCATGTTCAATTATGGAGTCTTATCTTACAGGTCGTTCCCAAAAAATATTTTCTGATGGTAAGTATTCGAACCAGGTTAGCATATTATCTGGAGTTCCACAAGGCTCCATATTAGGGCCGTTGCTTTTTCTAATTTATACTTCTGATATCCTTAAATCCTTAAAATATTGTAAAGTGGAAGCTTATGCTGATGACACACTAATTTATTTCTGTTTTGATTTTGAGGAATATTTGGAATCTGAAGAACTTATAAGCGATGACTTGCAAACTCTAACTTATCTGGCGTCTGATCATAATTTAAAATTAAACCCTAATAAATCATATCTTATGTTATTTGGTAATAAAAATAAAGTTTCCCATCTTAGGAATAATATAAACTTAAAAATAAATGGCATTAAGCTTAATGTGGTTAATTCTGCAAGAAATTTAGGAATAGTCTTGGACACTGACTTAAGGTTTCGTGACCATTTAAAAAAATTATTTCAAAAGTCCTATTTGGCTCTAAAAATTCTATATTCTAGCAGATATATTCTAAACGTTAAACTAAAAAAGACGCTGTGTAACTCACTTGTATTTTCAAACTTTAATTATTGCGATTTTGTTTACGGTTATTGTATAGACAATATTGGGAAGTCCCGTATTCAAAAAGTGCAGAACACTTGCGCAAGATTTATATATGGCCTTAGAAAATACGACCATATTTCTCATACTTTTTCTGAACTAAATTGGCTAGGATGGATGATAGTAGACTTCTGTACCTTAATAGTTTTATTTACAAAATTTTAAACGAACCTGACTCTCCCTCCACTCTTCGTGAACGCCTAATTCCTCGATATAATATACACTCTATTAACATTCGCTCTGTGAGTAAATTAACTTTACCACATCATCAGAGTGCTTTATTCCAAAGGTCTTTTACTTACAATCCAGTAGTTTCCTATAATGCTTTACCTGTTGAAGTAACTGATGTCTCAACTGTTGAATTATTTAAAAAAAGATATAAAAAGTTTCTTTTAAGTAAACAAAATAAATAATTTCAATGTTTTAATATGTCCATGGGTGCTTTTGTTTAACTTCATTTAGTTATTGATAGAAGATCAATGATCAACGTTTTCTTTTTAAGATATATAGCAAGGTATTTTTAATAATGGATTTATTGTTACTGGCATTGTGTCTTTCTACCTGTAATTTCTTAGTTTTAGTATAATTATAACTTTTAATATAGTTTTTTTTTCTAAAAATTATTGTCGTATGGTTCAGTTGAGTAGCTATTTACAGCTAGACTGCGCCATGCTACAGTAAATACAACCATAAATACTTTTTTGTAATTATCTTTTCGTAATATAAAGGCATTATTTATTTATTTTTATTTATTAAATGTAGGTTGAGACTTGTACCCCTAGATTTTGGGTCAGGACCCTTAAGGAGGATGGTACCTATCCATTACTACCAACAGAATCCCAATGGTTTAATAACAGTACAAAATATATAGATCCAAGAATCAATCGCTTTAATATTAGGAGTCCGTACACGACACGACGTCAATCATAAAATGATCTAAGTAAAACCAATCGTTAAATTAAATCACAATACTAAAGTAATTATTTTGTAATAATAAGAGAATGACGGGTTTTCTCTTTGGGAAAGTCTTCCATAGTGTTCCAAGCAGAAATCTACGCCATATTACAATGTGCTTACGAAAACAATACCTCAATAAGCAGCCCTTAGTTCGATAATATGCAACAAGGTAACCTCAAGACTGGTATGGGAATATCAAGAGGAACTGGAGGTCCTAGCAAAAGTAAACAAAGTAATACTTCAGTGGGTACCAGGACACGAAGGTATTACAGGAAATGAAAACGCTGATAAACTTGCAAGAAAAGGCTCAAAAAATACATTCATTGGTCCAGAACCGGCACTCGGAGTACCAAGGTGCACAGCACGAGATGCTATAAAGCGATGGATCAGGATTGAACACAAAATCCACTGGAGCACAGACAGGGATTGCACCACAGCAAAAGCTTCATTGGGGATCCAAATCCAAGACTTACGAAACAGTTACTTCAAATGAACAGGAACCAGCTGATAACCATTACAGGAATCCTGACGGGGCACATGGCTGTCAAGAACCATCTGCACAGAATGCAACTGTACAATGGAGACCTTAACTGGAGATTAAGCGGACAAAACAAGGAAACTGTACAGCACATAGTTTGCCGTTGCGAGTTACTAGATCGGAAGAGTCAACAAATACTCGCGAAACCATAACTGAAACCACAGGATATCCTTACCCTCTCCCCAGTTGACCTACACGAACTAGTGCAATAAACTGGAATCAAGGAGTGAGTGTAACAACCAAGTAGGGTGAGCACAATGGGCCAAACCTGGCCTAAGTGCATCCGGACGGACGGACCTTCGAGAAAAAACGGGAATGACAGTACCAATATTGATTGTGTAAGGGCCAAATTCATACATAAATGGGGTTGATATCATTCAGGACTGTCAGTAATATTGGTCGTGTAGGATCTGCAATAGTTCACAAAGAGGGCGAATTTTTTGTTTGAGTTTTTGTACAGAAAATAATAAGATAGTAGAATTTAGTGTCCGTTAAAATATATAAACAAAAGAAGGTTAGCGGCAAGCGGACAGAGTAGTGCGTCTATCTTTTGCATTAAAGTACACAGGGACTCCAAAGGTAATGGAATCCCTGGGGCACAGGTAGACAATGACAGGCTGTTTCGTTCTTGTTAGAACTCATCAGAAAGTCATAACCCGTAAGCAACCCCCAGTACAGTGAGCCTGTTCTTTTAAGGCGTTTTTAAGAAATAAAAATGCGATGAAAACCCAGTAACGCCATCATAAGGAATCAACTCAATGCAAAAGATATAGCCATCTAACGTGAACTCTTTGTCCGCTTGCCGCTAAGCTTCTTTTGTTTATATACCTATTTTAACGGACACTAAATTCTACTATTTTATTTATACTTACACACGGCATTTACTGAATAGTGCTGTAAACCAGTGGGCGATTGCAGCGCGATCTAGATCTGAATCCACAAAGCTTGGAGATGTATGGAGAAGCGAAAAAATGTTTTCTATACTGGTGAAGTGGCCGTTCAGTGCTTGATTTATTTAGATTTATTTATATTTCTACGTTTTCACGTTAGATGGCTATATCTTTTGCATTGAGTTGATTCCTTATGATGGCGTTACTGGGTTTTTATCGCGTTTTTATTTCTTAAAAACGCCTTGAAAGAACAGGCTCGCTGTACTGGGGGTCGCTTACGGGTTATGACTTTCTGATGAGTTCTAACAAGAATCATTGTCTACCTGTGCCCCAGGGATTCCATTACCTTTGGAGTCCCTGTGTACTTTAATGCAAAAGATAGACGCACTACTCTGTCCGCTTGCCGCTAAGCTTCTTTTATTTACAGAAAATAATGTATACAACATTGTTATATTTGAGATGCTTACTGTACCAAGAATCGTGCTTCAACTGAAATTATACAAATACATTATTGCAAATGGTTTTCTGGTTCATTTGACACAAAACCGCGCGAAAGACCTTCCTCGTCTGAAAATAAATAATTTTATGAACGTTTGACAAAATTAAAGAAATATTTAAATTTTATTGATTCTATTGTTATTCTAAACCAGTGGAACTCGAAACATTGTTTCAGCGGTTTCACAAACTGCAACAATATTGTTACATAGTAGTTTACTAGTAAAGCTAATTTTATTTAACTACCTACTTCCGTAATGAATTTTTTTATGAATATTTAAGCATAAAGTCAAGTTTTCTTATTTTGATATACACAATATGGCCGTCAAGTTGTGATTAAAATACTTTATTCGAGGTTGTTAATCTTATGATGAGTTTAAAAGTCTTACGAGTTAGGGCTATAGTAACGTATTCTCATTTTGTTTTTTCATCAATATTTCGTTTGTTGTAACAGAATATCGACAGATTATTATAAGTTCTATCTGTGGAGCAAAATTACCTACACATTGTTAATAGTTTATATTTTATATACACACAACCAAACTTATATGGAATCACCTAATATTTTTCATTATGTATGGAATATATGAATATTATTTATTTAGAAATAAAAGCCATTCTTTACCCAATATTTTAATCAAAAAATTTTCACATATGAATTAAAGAACTAATTATAATTGACGAAAGAAACATAAAGGTTTTTTTTTTGGTTTCTAAAAATTAATAAGATTAAAATTAAATAGTAAAAAACGAGGAAAAAAATAGAAAGTTATTAATTTTAATAATCAGTATTGCCATCTCTAGCCCTTATGCACTCTTCAATTCGCGCTGGAATGCTTTTGTTTAAATTGGCAACATTTTCTTGCGGTATGTTTTCCCATTCTCCTAACGCTGCTTGAATGAGCTGTGCGTTATTTCCTGGATTGTCCCGACTAGCCCTAATCCTTCTTTTAAGCTGATCCCACAAGTTTTCAATTGGAAAAAAGTCCGGTGAACATGCAGGCCAGTCTAAAATTATGACACCTTCCGTTTCAAGAAATTCTCGAGCCACTCTGCTAGTATGCGGAGGTGCATTATCTTGCATAAAGACAAAATTATCCCCAACTGCACCTCGCCAAGGCCTAACTACCGGCTCTAACACCAAATCAACGTACCTCAGACCGGTTAGAGTTTGGTGGAGAGGTAGTAAAGGGGTTTTTGCTCCCATCATAATACCTCCCCAAAACATTACAGATTCTTCTTTATATTTTGGGATAGATCTGGCAGCCTGGAGTCTAGCTTGTCTTCCTGGAGCTCTGAGAACCCGAATTCGACGATCATCTGATCTAGGGCCAATTCTGGTCTCATCTGAAAAGAGAACATTTTGCCAATTTTCAATTGTCCAGTTTTGGTGTTGAAGGCACCAATTTAGCCGGTCATTTTTGTTTTGTCTGGACAACTCTGGAACCCGTAACTGTCTCCTGCTATACAACCCCCGAGCACGAAGTCTTTTTCGTATAGTTTCAACTGAAACATTAACACCTGTCTCTTCCAGCAGTTGTCGTTTCAGCTCTGGATGAGAAACATTCGGATTTCTTCTAGCCAGTTGGCACACAAAAAGGTCCTGTTGTTCAGTTGTAACTCTTTGACGACTTTGTCTAGGCCTATTCTTGAGAGTTCCTAATTCCAAGTTATTTGCATACATTTTTGATACAAGATCTTGGGTAAGGCCTACTACCTCTGCTACGTCTCTTTGGGGCATTCCTTGTTCAACGAGAGCAACAATTTTTCCCCTCTGCACATCTGTTAAAATAATAATAAAATTATTACCAAAATATATTTCCACCAAATTATTGTCATTTTCTGACCGAACTAAAGATTTACGCACAGACGCACTTTCTTATTTCAAAAATATTTTTATTTTCACTCATTTCTAGACAATTACTACAAGCTTTGCATAAAATGTACTATATATCTACCAAATGAACGGTTTCTTACTAACCTTGGTTATTTTTTCCATATAAATAATATATTATTATAAATATTTGTGCACGGGGATATTGTCCGATATATTTTGAACAGGGATCGAACCCCAATTGATCTTAAAACTTTTATTATACGCAACAAATATAGAAAATTAACTGGTAATTCTTCCTTAAATGGTGGAACATAAAGATAACCCGATAAAACAGACGAAATTATAAGATTTCTAGAAAAAAAAAACATTTTTTAATTAAAATTTTTAAGGTTATGTTATTTCTACTTACACTATTGCCACTTCTCGTCTTCTTTTTTCACGTTAACAGTGTTGCTAGTTTGTAAATTGGCGATTATTTTGAAAAATTTGACCATAGCGAACGTTAAAATTTCATATTAATGCACAAAATCCATTTTTAACTGTTTGAAACGAATTCTACAGCTATTTTGTTGTACTTTCGGAGTTATAATTCTTTACGCAAGCAGAAATAAACCCGAAAAACCTATTTTTCTTCTCTGCATTTCAGTAAAACAATTATTAATCAAATTACCTGGTTGAGAAAATAAATTTTTATTTTTTTTTATTAATATATATATCGCTTTTTGTTTGTTATCCGAATGTGAGAAAGATAGATATATTTAAAATTGAGTTTGTTTAAGTATAAGAACTTACCCAAATCGATAAATATGTTACAGTGTAATTTGGTCCTTGGGTTTGCCATCAAAATTAATTTTTGTTCAATTGTTTTTTATTACCGTTCTCACAAGTTCATGGCCAACTTAAAAGACAAGTTATGATGCCTAAATTAAATATTAATAATTTTTTAAATCCTTAGGAAGGTCGGAAGTTAAGTCGTAGAAAAAATATACAGTACAACTCGAGTGGATTGTCCATATTGCACTCGAAAGTTTGAGCACTCCGCCTACGGCGTCGTGCTCAATTTACTTCCTCGAGCGATATGGACATCATATCCACTCTTGTTGTACAAACTACTATTATAATATCAAACTAAATATTAATGACTTGTTTGCTCAGAGTATTAAAAATTTGTTAACATCAAGCAATATGCCAAGGAAATTTTTAAAAATAATTAATCATCATTGTCAACAAAACTTTTATAAAACAAATGCAATTAATTTTGCAATATAAAACAAATAATTTTTAAGACATTGGCATTAATCACTGACGAATCATCTTTTCTTGTTCCTTGTTTTTAATCAACCATTATCATTCGTGGAAAAAAATATACAATTTTTTAAGGACGTGTTAAAATTATATTAAAATATACAGGGTGTACAAAATGTTTAATATTATCCTAGATGAAACCCAAACTGGTTGCTTGTTTTATCATCTATATTGCCTTGCCTTTAAGTGGATCAGAACGGTTTAAATTTCCCTTATTAAATTGCGCGTTTTGTTGAAGTGAATTACAAAAAAACTAAATAAATTATTGAATATTTTATTCACCGGTGATTCGGCCTATAACTATCTTGTTCTATATCTACTTTTAGGGAAAATTAAGTTATATATAATATTAAAATATTAAAATTAAATACTATTAAAACTATTAAATCGTACATTTTTTGTAAAATTTGCAAAAAAATTCCTGCCAATAAAGATTTTTTTAAAAATATCTTATCCTATTTTAAAATTAATAGTAATTTGTTCAACAAGAGTGAATATGATGTCCATATCGCACGAGGAAGTGAATTGAAACTTCCGAGCGCTATATGGACAATTCACTCGAGTTGTACTATGATATTTTTCTATGAACAAATCACTGGAGTTGTACTATATATTTTTCTATGACTAAACTTCCGAACTTCATACTAAAAATTAAAAAAATATTATTTAAATCAGACATTATAACTTGTCTTTTTAGTTGGCCGTGAACTTGCGAGAAAAATAATAAAAAAACAATTTAAGAAAAAACCGAGGTTTAAATCGAAAAAATGTTAAAAATGGTAATTTTATAATGTGGGATTGCCAGCAAAGTTCGGGTTAAAAGTGATTTACTTGGTCATAACTTAAAATAATGTAACATAACATAACAAGTTATGACCAGGTTGATTACTCGTAAAATTAACTTTGCTGTCAATACCACATTATAAACTGACCATTTTTGACTAGAGCCCTGCACGGGCTGGAATTTCACAACCCGACCCTGCCCGTCCTAAGCCAGAATTTTGCGTCGCGGTTCGGACCGACCTGTCAACCAAGATCGAATAGCCCGACAAGCCCGGTAGGCCCAACAAGCCCGGCAGGCTCGGATGGCTCAAGAAAAATTGTTAGGGCTTGAAAATTATGTTATAAAATAAATATTTCTTAAAAAAAAGTACATAAGCAAACCAAGGCTGACCCGAAAGACCGGCTGGCCATAAAAGTCCGGCGGGACCAGCTGACTCGTCAGGCCCGGTAAGTCCGACAGGCCCGGCAAGCCCAACATGATTGACAGGCCTGGCAAGCCCGACAGGCCAGGAAAAAAATTGTTAGGGCCCGAAAACCCGAATCTTTATTGGATGGCTCGGGTCTTGTGGCCGCGTTAAGACCCGAGATGAAAATCCGGCCGATACAAGCCTTTATTTCTGACATTTCCATGATTTTAGAATTATTCATTGATTTAAATTTAGGTTTAAGATTACTTTATTAAATTGGACTTAGATAGATAAATCGTATTTTTCTACTCCCGCACATGGAAATTTGCTGTTTGCTGTTTCCTTTACACTTAAGTGGCGGGTAAAGTAAGGCTATTCCACTTAATTGTGCGGCAAAATTTCATATCCATCCTAGTTAGGTTATGCAACTGACCAATCACAGTAGTCAATTACAGAGAAGCCAAATTTACATGTTGTAAATTCGTTTTCTGACAGTTGAGAGAAGTTAGGTTAACAATATGCTTCAAAAATATGCAAATCTGTCAGATGAAATTTGTTCTTTTTAAACTTAAATCAAAACATTTATCCCAGAGTCTATTTATACACAATCTTTTCCTAAAGAGTACACGAAATGGTACAAAAATTGAAGGTATAATAACAAAATATATTTCTACCAAATTATTGTTATTTTCTGCCGAACTAAAGATTTGCACACAGACCCACTTTCTTATTTCAAAAATATCTTTATTTCCACTCATTTCCAGACAATTACTACAAGCTTTACATAAAATGTACTATATACCTACCAAATGAACGTTTTCTTACTAACCTTGGTTATTTTTTTCCAAATAAATATAATATTATTATAAATATTTGTGCACGGGGATATTTTCCAATATATTTTGAACGGGGATCCAATCCCAATTGATCTTAAAACTTTTATAATACGCAACAAATATAGAAAATTAACTGGTATTTCTTCCTTAAATGGTGGAACATAAAGATAACCCGATAAAACAGACGAAATTATAAGATTTCCAGAAAAAAAATCCATTTTTTAATTAAAATTTTTGAGGTTATTTTTACTTACACTATTGCCACTTTTCTTTCCACGTTAACAGTGTTGCTAGTTTGTAAATTGGCGATTATTTTGAAAAATTTGACCATAGTGAACGTTAAAAATGCATATTAATGCACAAAATCCGTTTTTAACTATTTAAAACGAATTCTACAGCTATTTTGTTAAACTTTCGGAGTTATAATTTATCCACAATCAGAAATAAACCCAACAAACCTTTTTTTCTTCTGTGCATTTCAGTAAAACAATAATTATTAATCAAAATACCTGGTTTAGAAAATAAATTGTTCGTGTTTATTAATACATATGGAGGGCTCAGAAGCCAATCAGTGTAAGTCAACAATTTACTGAAATTAACTTAGACAGTAAAATAACCTTTAGATTACAAAAACTTTCTGTTCACAAAAGATGTAAGTCATTACTTTGATATTACCCTCACAGATGGCGACACTTGTTTTGGCAACAGAATAGGTTGCAAAACTTTTCGGGCGCCAAATCGTGTAAGTCGATTGTGAATAAGTTTTAACAGGTTTAAAGTTAAATCTCGGTGGTTTTTGTAAGTTGAAAGAATAATTTTAAAATTGTGAATTTTTTTAAACCCTCTAACAGTTCTTAGATTTTTGGTTCCGCCGACTGATTGACTTCTGAAATTATTTTTTTATTTTAGAAGAACCTTTGAGTGGTCATTTCACTTAAGTCATTTTTTTTTCTATATTTAACTTAGTTAAAAAAAATAGTAGTGTAGATTGTTGTTCTGATGTAAATTAATGTTTTTTATACGTTGTTCTTTAAATAAAAGAATTTTTGGACCCTCTCTTCTGTTCGTATTTTTTTGCAGATAATTTTTCCAAAAGTAATTGAATCTCAATTTTAACTTTTATTGACTTACACTGATTGGCTTCTGAGCCCTCCATTTTTGTCTGCTATTCTGCAAAAAGCCGAATGTGAGAAAGATAGATATATTCAAAAGTGAGTTTGTATAAAAATAAGAACTTACCCAAATCGATAAATATGTTACAGTGTAATTTGGTCAATGGGTTTGCCATCAAAATGAATTTTTGTTCAATTGTTTCTTATTATCGTTCTCACAAGTTCATGGCCAATTAAAAGACAAGTTATGATGCCTAATTTAAATAATTTTTTTAAATTCTTAGCATGAAGCTCGGAAGTTAAGTCGTAGAAAAAATATACTGTACAACTCGAGTGGATTGTCCATATTGCACTCGGAAGATTTACTTCCTCGTGCGATATGGACATCATATCCACTCTCGTTGCACAAACTACTATTTAAATATTAGAATTTTTGTGTAATTAATTCTATCTATGCATATGCTTTCATAGACCTATACGATCACGATGATAAAAGAAGATGAGGCAGAAAAAATAATGACGATCAACGTTAGGAAATTTTTCCTTTCAAGGCGGTTTGGTTTTATTATAGGTTGCGTTAACAATTTAACTAATTGATAGGTATCTATTAAATAGCTATTTTAAAAGGATATTTGGCCATTATTTTTTTTAGAACAAGGTGATTTCAATTAAATGATTAAGTTGAGATTGTGCATACCAAATATAAAAAGAAAAACAAATGAAGTGTAAATGATATGTGCATATTAATTGAGAACGTAACGTTCTTAATTTTGAAGGTAAGGGAGTAATAATTATCCAAATAATCGAAATTTTAATGATTGGTCAAATATTCATTCAATTTAGTTATAATATTTTTAAACCACAAGGATCGCATTTAATGCCGTTATTATTTATTATTTACATAAATGACATTAAAAGCTGCTTCTTGAATTGTGACTTTGTAATTTATGCGGACGATTTGAAAATGTATAAGCAGATTCGTTCACTGGTCGATTGTGACCTCGTACAAGAAGATCTCCTGCGTTTTATCACATATTGCAAAAAAAATTATTTGTTTATCAATATAGATAAATGCTGCGTGATCTCATTTTCTAGAAATAAAAATTTAATTAACCAAGACTATCTAATTAATGGAAGCGTTCTTAAAAAAGTGAATCAAATAAGGGACCTTGGCGTAGTTCTTGATGAGAAGCTTTTATTTGATAAACATATAAACTCCTTGGCGCACAGTTGTTGTCAGATTTTGGGCTTTATTACTAGGCAGGCTAAATACTTTAAGAACACTAAATCTTTGATGTGCTTGTATTATGCGTATGTGTATAGCAAGTTAAATTTTGCATCTGTTGTATGGAATCCAATGTATGCTGTATATATAGATAGATTGGAAAGGGTGCAAAACAGATTCTTGAGATGTCTACTATTTAAGCAAAATTATATACTTCACGACATAAATACTGTAAGATTGCATTTTTGTATATTGTCTCTGCGGAATCGAAGAATTTTATCGGACTTGGTTTATATGTTTAAAATATCCTCGAATAGGGTTGACTCTCCATATCTGGTCTCAAGGATGGCGTTCAATGTTGCACCGCGACAACTAAGAAATAATTACATTTTTTATACTCCATTTCATCATACAAATAGTTCTCAAAACTCACCAATCAGTCGAATGATGAGAAACTCGAATCGCTATTTTTCGGACCTAGATCTAGATTTCTTTTCAACATCTTTGAATATAATTAAAAAAGCTCTAAAACGAAGGCTTTTAGAATAATTAAATAAGTATCATAATGCTTCGTTTTTTCATGTTGTTATTATTGCCTATCATAGGCATTTGCCATAATGGCAAATACTTCTTTTTGTATTGTTATCCAATCATTAATATTATTAGCTTATAAGTACTGATATTGTTGTAGGATAGATATAATTTACTTATTATAAAATTAGTGGATACTGTCTATGGGATTTCCTGTTTGTATCCTAAATAAATAAATAAATAAATAAATAAATAAATAAATAAATAAATAAACTATACTTCAACTTCCAACTGGCAGGAAATTAATACAACAGGGTCGCATTTAGAAGCAAGGCCGTATTTAAGGGGGGGGGGGGGTTTTGGGGGTTAGAACCCCCCCCGAAATTATTTATTTAATAATGAAGTTCAGAAAATTTAATTAAAATCGTAAAAAAATCAGAAAGATGAAAGAAACAAAAATAATTTTTAAAATTAAAAAAATCTTAAACTTTAAAGTGTTTCAATAAAAGTAAAAAAATTAATATTTCTTAAAAATCTCAAATTAAGTAATTCGCAACAAAATTTAAACCCGAAAAAAATTCGGTATTGTAAGAGAAATCATAAATTCGGAATTAAATCTGGCGTCCGAAGATTGACAACAGTGGCAACATTTGCCGCATTGCCGCGAGCCGCGACGCGTTTTAACTTGCTGATCAGTGATCAGACGAGCTCTAGACGTTGTGTGTCTTTATCACATAATAATAATAAACAAAAACTTTGTTATGTGGGTCTGTATGGTAGGGCTGTCTATGTTATTATTTGCATTTGGGCTGCCATTAGATCATTCTGGATTTTGTAAGGATTGGTTATAGTATTATAGCCAACAATGCCAACAAATGTAATATTCTTGTGGTGATTTACAGGGGGGGGGGGGGGGTTAGGGGGGTTGTAACCCTCCCCCGAAATGTTAACAAATCTAAAATAATTTACTACTTGCTCGCTTAATACCTAGAAGTTCTTAATTTGTTTACTGAGAAAGCGCGACGCTTAAATTTAGTATCTTAAAATCCAATACATTTCTTGTAATTAATTACAGTTTACAGTTGTCACGCTTTAACTTTTCCCGTGCATGTTAATAAGTTATACATAAATCATAAATTATATGTCATACCAAAATACCAATACTTTTTTTGTTTTGTTTGTTTAATATGTGGAGGCGATGAAAATTGGACAAAGGTCGGTAAATAGAAAAAATTTTTACAAGAAATTAAAGTGGCAGACATAAAAATACTTGTTTTTAGTTCTCTATCTATGGGTATTTTACCCAAAAAAGGGCGTGGCACCCAAAAAATTTTCGCCTGCGGCGCAAAATAGCGCCGCGCCAGAATAACCCCCCCCCGAAAAATATTTCTGGCTACGGCCCTGTTTAGAAGTTTATAATACTAAAGAGTGGGAATATTTTCGATAACGTTATTTTGTCTAAGTCTTCTTTTTAAGCATATGGATTGCGGTTCCTCCGTGAAATTGTGTTTGAATTCAGCAACGTCTGGTTGGCTTGGCAAAAATTCAATTTGCTTGACGTTGCTTATCATAAATTTTAGCCCGGACGTATCTTTCGCCCAGTTTTCAGTTAGAAAAATATTGCTAAAACTGTAAAAATCATTTTGGGTCATTTCCTTTATGTCATAGGGTTGTCCAGTTACCTTGACCATTTCAATTAACATGATCCATTGTGCTAGAGTAAATATATTGGACAGACGTTTCTGGCACTTTCTATAGCATCGTGCATGCTGTCGCCCTCATTTTGAGTGTGGCCCCTTACTAAAAAACGATGCAAAATTTGTACCTTAAAAGTTTTCGAAGCGTTAGCAAGCATACTAAAGACAAATCGGTTTCTGTTTTGACCTCCACAGTTGTCCGAATAAAATACAATTTTTTTTTTCAATTTGTTTTTTTTTATAAAATTAAGCACACAACTTGAAATTTCATTAGGTCGTCTTCTTGCAATGGATTCATTCCAAACATAACAATGACCTTTTTTATTTCCCAGATCATAAATGGTGAAATTGTACGTAGCTAATTTGCTTTAGTAAAAACTACTTATTTCACATGCAGGGGTAATAAGGACTTTTTTCAAATCAAAGCAAGCAACACAAATGGTTTTATCCTCTACGGCTTGTAGTTTCATATTTCATTTTCATATAGTCATAATCTCTTAAATTCCGGACTTCCTTATTTTGATTATGTTGTTGATATTCACTTTCCAATTCCTTCTTCTCTTTATTACTAGCCATGGCATATACCACAGAGCGATCACATTGATCTTTCTTAGGCTTGAAAAATGCAATGTTGAATTCGGTGTTAAATAATTCTCGGTATAGTTGCCACTTCGTCACTTTAGAGTTATACTATTGTATGTACATTATTGATAGTTTTGAGTTATAGCAAAAAGAACATTTGCATATCTGCCATACATCTACCATTGCAAGAATTGTTAAAGTAATTATTAATAATTAAAGTTGACATACTTGTTATCCAGATTTTGTATAAAAATATATAAAAAAATTCTTAGATTTTAGTTTTTTGGCACTGAAAAAAACACATACAACTTTGTTACTTCACAAAACACAAGAATATTAAAAAAATGGTATAGTAACTTGACGTGCAATATACAGAGCAAAATCGACTAATTAAACAGAATTGTTAAGAATAGTCTTATACCAGTAGCAACATTTATAATAATTACTATTTAAACAATCTATTACTATAGCAAAAAAGTTAATTAACAAACAGCATACAGAATCGCTACCTCTTTATTTATACGGACAATAAAACGAAATAATTGTGAATATAAGCCTAGAATTGTAAGAATGTATTTTAATAAAACATTCTTTTTGGAAATCAAAATATACAACATATAGATTATACCAACAATAAAACGCTTTCTTTGGGGGTATTAATTAAACTATTCTTTGATATTAAACATTTATTTACCCTTATGCAACATACTTTTAATTAGCAAGAGTGGGGGAGACTGCGACGTATCAAGACGTGTTTTACGAGGCCATTTGCATTTGTTCGGCTGTGCGGGTTGTCTCAGATGTTTGTTGTTTTTTGTGAACAGTGTTGTGAGGTTATTATTAAGCTTTATTTGCGGTGGTGTAAAATTATCAGTATTTTGTAACCTAAGAGCTGTGTTTATGATCTTAGATTTTTCGTTGTTTCTTGATTAGAAAGTTTTGAGGGTAAATACCCTTATTTGTTTTTTTTTTAGTTAAATAAATACCTTTAAAATGGTAACCTATTTTTATTATTTACTATTTTTTATATTATCGGCCATTCATCTGTTTATTTTAAATTCTGTATATACGAATGCACATGTTTTATAGCGAAAAATAGCAGTAGTTACATGGTAATAAAATTTGTCAATACCAATATAAATATAGTAAAATATAATTTTTTTACCGTTATTATTTTTTGGTCTTAAAACATACAATCCAAAATATCGCTTGTTTCTTGGAGTTTGCGTAAAGAGATAAGTGATCGATAAATTTACAAAAAATTAATATTGGGAATGCGCATGCGCAAAATTTGAATCGGCAAATAGTATAAAAATGTTTTATATTGGCAGCTAAAGAATATAATACCGGTTATAAAACTGGATCATGCTCTTTTTCAACTGTGTTTACTGGTTATAAAGCGTTTTATAGTCGCTATAGAACAAACCCTTATGGTTACCATCCGTGTCATATAATCAGTATAACATAACTTACTTATCCTTATGCACTGGTCCTAGCAATATCTGGTGTATAACTGGCAGGGACGTATATAAGGGGGGGGGGGGTTTAGGGTGTTCAAACCCCCCCCCCCCCCCAATCGAGCCGTCCGTGTATACAAAAAGGATAGAATTAAGAATATTATTATTCTTCTGGGGTATTAGAATTACATTTAATACAATTATTAAAAATCTAAAAACTAAGCCTAAAATAAATAAACTGGATTTCAGTGTACTTATTTAGCAGCGCCCGCTAAGTACGTAATGGTACGTAACGGTCATGGATGCTGCGATCATGGTTCAAACGACTTTAAATTTCCAAAATGATATCCGGAATGTTTTAATACATCAATGAACAAAATAAATTGTATTTCTTGAAAAAAAAAATCTTTCAGAGTGAGACTTATACTGATAAAGTTTCGATAGTTAATCTACCAAAAAAACGTATTAAGTATCTGAATTATGAATAAATCAGTTTTGGTTTGCAACAAGCATAGATGCACGTTTGTTGAAAAAAACCTGTCAATCCGGCCCTGTTCAAAATATTTTGATAAAAATTGCACATTTTACGAAGACGATTTCAGTTCATCATTACTCCAGAAATAAATTAAATCAGTGCAAAATCTAGAAAAATATTCACAATTAAAAAGTGTACTAAGAAATAGAATGGGAGACGAAAGGTTTACAGGCTTCGCGCTCGTGAGTATTCATCGGAATGTGGCGATAGAACTAAATTCCTTATAAATTGTAAATAAGTTAGCTGAAAGAAGAAAGAGAATGAACTTAATTTTGTAAAAATAAGTACCGTAAGTTTTAATAAATTTTTTAATTATTATCTGTAATTTTTTTAAATAGGTATCCCAAAACTAAGACAAGGTTATACTCACATCAGCATAGGGGATCAAAACGAAAATGGGTGGTTAAAGCCCCCCCCCCCCCCCCCCCCCATTAAAAAGCTATAAATACGTCCCTGATAACTGGTATTAGCTCGTATTGCTGTCCCAAATAGTATTAAATATTTTTATAATGGCCATAAGAATTCTTATAATAATTGTTATAATTCATTTTTCTCAGTGTAGTTTTCGAGGAAATTAAGAAATTGGTGCTTGTAACTCGAGATAATATAGTATTCGTAGTATTTTATGGCCAAAATTGACTTACTATATTTTATGGTGGTATTTTTTGTTGCCTAACCCCTTTGCTTAGACATACTATTCTTTTCCAGGTCAAAGCTACTGATAAATATGTGCGCTGCATAATGGTAACTTAAAAAAACTCAAAAATGAGTTACTATAGTCTTCGTTGCATGAGTCAAGATGTCCATTTGATCGTTAAATGGAAAAGGTTGCGGTGCCGGCGAATATTTCTTCTTTCGATTATCAATGTTAAACCATTGAAATTAGAAAAAAATACCTTTTTTTTAATAACCGTTTGCGTAAAACTAATCAATGGTTTTAATGTTTTCCTTCTTCGGGTACATATGTAATTAGCAATTTTCTGTTAAAATCTTATTTGTTAAATTATCTGTAAAAGGCAATCCTTATACCACAGATTCACCTTGCCATCTTCCTTTAATAATGGGTTATAAATCAAAAGGTTGTTAGTATTTTTGTTTAAAATTACTTTGTTGCAATAACTAACAAGAAAAAGACAAAAATCTATGTCGCTTTTTTAACAAAACTTGGTAGTAGGTACACATGAAAAAAACCAAGAAACAATTTATCATAAAGTATCATTCAAAACTGGTAAGAAGAACAAATAAAGTTATTATCTCTATAAAAACGAATTACATATTAGGATTGTTGGAAATGACAAAAAGCGAACACTCTTAAAAATAACCTGGTATGGATTACTAAAATTTGGTTCTGAAAACTATTTATTTTCGTGAAATCGGACTCTACCCAAAAATTAGGTTGTACAACAACAAAAAATTGTCGTTATTGAACTATTGAACTAATTAATAACATTAAGCAACCCAACCTACAAATTTTAGTTGTCATAACGAAATTTTATATACGGATAACTAAATTTATATGGTACTCCTGCTTTTAAAATTAGTTGTCACAACTTATGTGTAAATATGGAAAATTGAAATTTTTTTTTTAGCAAAAATTGTTTTTGTTATTGATGCAATCTACAAATATTGCCAAAGCAATCATTTATTTGGGCCAAACTTGAAATTTTCATAGAGTAACAATTACGTATGTAGTCACAACATTGTGTTTATCATCTTTTTTCTGTACTTTCTAATTGTAAGGAGGAAGTTGAATCATAAATAAGTAAAAATTTTATATTTTTATCATTGCAGTTGCACATTAGAAAGTTTGAATGGACTGCTTATAACGCATGGCAAGATTAGCAAGTTGATTTGATAGAAAGAACTTTAAAAAAAGTCTCTTTCATATGTAATTTATATTTAGTAACAAAAAATATTCCTTCCTAGGTCCCCATTTAAATTTAAAAAAAAATTCCTTGGTATTACTACTCTATTAGGTAGGCGTAAACTAATTGGAATAAATTATCAGGGATATTATGGTTTCTCTAAAGAAAATGATTTCCAATGTCCTTATTCTCTTATGTTTTTATAATACATACTTATGCAATCCAAAACAGAGACACTAGATTTTTAACTTATTTGCCTCAACCTTTTGGGCTGTTCAATTGCTTATAGAACTTAATTGTTCTTATTTAAATTCTGTTATCTGCAACTGCGATTATTAAAAAACAAAAAATATCCCCTGGACTTTCTATTTAAAATATACAGCTATATGAAATTTGTTGTACTTGGTCAGATTAAAATGTTATCAATATGACGTTTTTTAATAGAAATGGAACATAGAACAAACACAAAACAAAAAATAATATTTTTAAGTTTTTTCTCATTAAGTCACCTTGCCATGCTTTATAAAATTCTCATTTAAACTTTCTAATGTACAACTGCAATGATAAAAATTAAAATTTTTACTTACTTATGATTTAACTTCCGTCTGCCAGTAAGAACGTATACAAGAAAGACAATAAACACAAATAAATTACACCAAAAAATATTGTCACATCCATTGTCCACACGGCTATGAAAATGGCCAATTATTGCCTTAAAAACACGAAAAAATGAACATGGAACCGCAAAAGCACCCTAACATAAACATAACCTCCTGACAGTCCTAGCTAGAATGATGTCACCCAATGGTCAAGGGCGTCAAGGCTCTGTTGTAAAGTGCGTACAGCGATGCCGTAAGTTATAAATATGAAGAATAGTATTGCTTGAAAAGAAAAGTTAGTTCTGGTAACTAAGAATGTATCTTAATCAAAATTAACAAAATGATAGGGACTACAAATTCATAATGTGTTATTACGACAAGCTTAATTGATATATACAAGTTTGTAGGAACCTTGATGTAACATTTAAATAACATATATACAGAGTAAAATTCAGCTAAACAAAATATTTTATTTCTGCCAACTAATATGAAAACAAGATATTTTCTTTGTTCTGATGGCATAATTTTTTGGTAAATATAACCAAGAAATAAATCTTTTTTGTTTTCCTAACTTAAAATAGTTATTTTTGGTAACGTAAACATGAGAACAAATAAGAATTAGTACCAAATACCAAGTAATTTTTAAGAGTAAAGGTTATTATTGGATAGTGGTTTTAATCCAATAGTAAACAATGAAAAAATTCCACACACAGAATCTGCTCGTAATTTAGGTTTAATATTTGATTCAAACTTGCACTTTTCTGACTTTTACTGCGTTCTTATTGTGCACTTCGAACATTATATATGCCAATAGACATTTTCTTAATTATAGACTTAGGAAAATGTTGTGTGAATGCACTGTTTTCCCAATATTCTACTATGGTAGTGTAATTTACGGGCCTCGTTTGGATGTGGTTACCAGGCACAGAATACAACAGGTACAAAGGAATTGTGGTAGATTTGTTTTTGGCCTTAGAAAATATAATTCAATATCTGCAAATTTAAAAATCTTGTTCACATTTACACATCGTCTTTTGCTTACCAATACACCTTTGTACCTGCGAAGAAAACTTTATTTTAGGTCCAACTTGCATGACGTTTCAGTTAGGTCCCGAGGTATGTTGTCAATCCCTAAATTTAAAACTGCTATATATCAGCGTTGCTTCTCCTATATCTCTGTAAAATTGTATAATAGCATTGAAACCTGACTTTAAGCGTGACTCCGTCCTGTCATTTAAGATTAAAGTAAAAAAACTTTATATGTTGGAATTTTTAGCTGCCTACGTCTTCATTGCAATGGTTTTCCTTGCAGTATGGTACTTATGTCATTTCATTTAATTTTTTTACATTTATTGTTTCCCGCACTTGCTGAGCGTCAATATGTGGGTAGGTTATTTAATTTTATATTTATTACTTGATCTAGTATTAATTTAGGTTGAATATATTTTGTACTACTTAGGTTATATGTAAGAATAGCCCCGTAGACGTTTATTATTATTATTCAGAATTGACATGCAATTTCTCAACAGAAGTTGGTTTATAGCCTATCCCGGATTATGCATCAAAAGGAGTAGACTAGTTGTAGTCGGTGTCATAGACTGTCCAGTAGGAATTTTCTAACTATGTGGCAGGTGCTGAGTAGGACTACCTTTTGGATGTCGATAAAGGTGTTGTAGTGCAGACCTAGTGCTTTAAGGTTCTGTTCCAAAGTGCTCGGTATCAGTCCGGTTGATGATACGATAATCGGTATCACGTGAACCTTATCAAGTTGCCACATTTGTTGTATCTCGATGGCCAGATCAGCGTATTTGGCCTTCTTCTCTTGGTATTTGTCCAATAAGTTGTTATCGTTGGGTATGGCGACGTCTATCAAATATGATGTTTTCGTTCCCTTGTTTACCAGTACTATATCAGGCCGATTATTCGGCACCCGTCTATCGGTGATAATTGCCCGGTTGTAGTACAGTGTAAAGGAATTACTCCCAAGCACTGGGTTAGGCTGGTACTTGTAGTAGGGTACATAGGTGTTAAGCAACCCGTATTTTTTTAGCCAGCTTTTGATGTATGATATTGCACACCCGATTGTGTCGCTGCATGTAGTCAACATTAGCCAGGTAAGTACAGCCAGATGTAATATGCTGTATGGTCTCAGACCTCTCGTTGCACTTTCTGCATTTGTCAGATTCAATGGACCTATCTTTAATAATAAATTTGATGTAGTTTCGTGTGTTGTTGACTTGATCTTGTATATTTGCCACTCTTCCTTACAATTTTTTCTCTGTCTAGCACGTTTCATTGGCAACGACGTATTGCGCTATAGAATAGTGCTCGAAGGACATTAGGTTATGTTTCTATTCACCTTTTAGTAAATTATTATAGTAAATCTCGTTGTCGCTTAATCGTTGAACAATGAAGTGCTAGTAAAGAAAAACTGTATTTATTTTTTGTCCTTCAAAAGAAATTAAGACGACTGGAGATACTTACCAGTTGTGCCGTTGTGATGTAAAACAAATAAAAACAATGAAAGTCCAAAGGTCTTTTATCCTTAAATGAAAACAATGTTTTATTTTTAAATGTTATTTGATACATGTTTAGAACTTGCACACTCTCTAAGTACACATGACAGCCTTTTTAAAATCAAGATGCTCCTTCTAGCAGATATTTGAAATACCTAACTTGTTACGTAACTACGTGGAATGTTAAATATCTCTAGTTCTTCACCATTACCTAGGCATCATTACATAACTCTCGTTCGCCCTGTACAATTCAACCCATAATAGAAAATAGGTTCAGCGGCTTCAAGAAAAGAAAAATCTCATCGGTATCTTGCCGTCTACTAGTCATACTGCTTGGTATAATTGTACCGAATAAAGTACAGTTTTGTTCAGTGTGACATAGGTACAACTTTATGAAAATGATCTGAATATTAGTACATTTCACAAGGACAGTCACAATCTTTCACCATTAAATATCGCGTAAGATTGTTAATTTTTTGTAAGGGTTTTTAATGGATGAATCAAACCTGCATTTATCCATTATTTTTAATTTTCCTATAAAGCCTAATACGTTATACAACGACATAAATCAATTTCTTTAGAAGTAGGCGCGGTCGTTGTCATGTAACCCACTTTAAATACAAATCTCTAGGCCGCTTCTTGGCTGAAAACATATTCACATTTGGCCGATACATATATACCACGCGTCGTTTTAAAAACTGAACCATTCGATTAAAGCATCCATACTTAACCTTTTTTTTATAAGGGCCACATAGACGTTTTAGGAAAAGTGCCGCGGGCCAAAACAGAAATTTATTTAGGTGTTAATAAAAAACGTAATTTAAAATGAATGGTTATCTTAATAACAAAGAAAGATGATCTTATAAGTCTTATAATATAAGGTTGACAAAATTTGGAAAGAGCTTTTCCCAAATCCCAAATTTTGGTTTTATCGAGATTTCTAAAATTGTGAACACTTTTTCAAAACTCGGTCAAGATCGGGCTTGGTTCTGCATGCATTATTACATCATCCAGATGTGAGTCCGTAAAATTTTTTATCGGCCTTGAGCCTCGCTTTAGTCAATTTAGGCCAATTGTCTAAGTTTACTTAGTTTATGAAATAGTACTGCAAACTTTAATATATAAACTAATTTACATAAAACTCTTGTGTTCAAAATTGGAACAAAAAACTTAATTCCAAATTTGAAGAAATAGTCCATACTTAAAGTGGAGAGGGAATTTAGACGGTAAAAATAAGAACACAAAGTCTTCCTCCACTGTTATATTATAGAAATATTTTAAGCAACTTCTCTACATGTTTCGAATGCAGAAGCATTCATCTTCAGGAGAAAAATTAAAAGAAGAAAAGACCAGTAGATATCACCTTAACTGAGCAACACAATTATAGGTTCGGTATAAAATGAGTGGAACGGTGAGGAAACCGATACACACATTGCATTGTGAGTAAGAAAAGTATATGGGTTTGAGGCTTAAGGCACTGTGAAAACTTTAAAGGTAGAATGAAAGATTTAACATCTTGGTGTGAAAGAACTGTCGAAAGATGAGATTGAAGTGAAAGGGAATGAACATTTAAGCAAAAAAAAGGCTGTTAGCTAGTCATTAGAGAAAAAATATGGAGAAGAAGTGAATGTAAGTGTGAGGAAGAAGACTATTAAAAATTATTTAGAAATTAAAATATAATATAACAGTGGAGGAAGACTTTGTGTTCTTATTTTTACCTTCTTAATTCCAAATGTTAAATTGCATTCTCTGAGTAGTGAGTAGATTCGTCCATTGGTATAATTTAGTACATTTATTTTAATTTTTGGTACAATAAGAAACCATTCATGGATTAATTTAACGGCATTCTTACAGAGGGGCGAGGGAGAAAGAGGAGGGTGCTAGACGGCATATTCCAGCTTGTATGGGAGCGAAGATTTGAAGATTGTCTAGTTTATACGGCAGGTCAAATTTTAATATATCGAATAAAAAAAGGAAAATAATGAGAAAACTATTTCAAAAATAACAATCTCACATTTAAGACTACTGTAGGTACCTACAGTATAGATAAGCTAAGTTTTATTTAAATTCGTTATTGGTAATTTATTTAACTAAACTGTTGGACAATTGCTTTCGAGCAAGAAAAATTTTGCCTAAATTAAACAGTTAATATTTTCTGAACCAGATATGATATCGACCTACGGTTTTGAATGGTTGATAGATTCATCTCTTGGGAAACAATTGTCAATATTGGATTTTCTTTAACTGTCATAAAATTTATATACAGGGTGTTAAAGAAGACGATGATTTTTGCTTCAATTATAATGGCGTGTAACTTTCACAATAATATTTTTAAATTTTATCACTCTACGTCATTTGCATCACTGGTTTATAGCAAAGAAAGTAAATTGTAAAATTTTTGATATCTGCTATATTTTAAGAAATACCGATTTTTTTTGAAAACCTTGTTTTATTTCAACTTATTGGTAGCTAGATCTTACTGTGCGTTGTAACTTTGTGAGTGATTATTATAGGTACCTAATAAAAAGTTTGATTATGTTCAGTAACAATAGTTGTACCTAAATGTTATGATGTACAGTGGCGTACTTACAAACACCTATATGTCTATGGTTTATAAGTATAGTGTTAGAAAGTTAGAAATTAATAAATACACTTTTTCCAAAAATTTAAATAAAAAAATTATCTTTGTTAAAATTTTGTAAACACACTGTATAATATACCAGTAAAGCGATATGGAAAACCAAAAATTAAGAAAAAATTCACCTTATCTGGGGGCGAGTACTTTCCAATATAAAACAATCATGAAAAGTTGTGAGATACTCATAAACCATAGGTGTTTGTAAGTACGCCACTGTACATCCTAACATTTAGGATCTACATCCTATCTACATAGATCTAGCTACCAATAAGTTGAGATAAAGCAAGATTTTCCAAAAAAATCGATATTTCTTAAAATATAGCAGATATCAAAAAATTGACAAATTACTCTCTTCGCTATGAACCAGTGATTCAATTGACGTAGATTGATAAAATTTAAAAATATTATTGTGAAAGTTACCGCCCTTAAAATTGTAGCAAAAATCATCGTTTTCTATAACACCCTGTATATAAAATTTTGTGACAGTTAAAGAAAATCCAACATTAACAATTGTTTTCCAAGGAATGAATCTATCAACCAGTCAAAACCGTAGGTCGATGGTTCAGAAAATATTAACTGTTAAATTTAGGCGAAATTTTTCTTGCTCGAAAGCAATTGTCCAGCAATTTAGTAGGGAGCATGAGTTTTATAAAAAAATTTTTTTAATTTGGATGAAAATATATAATATGTTGATTTGATTTTTGTCCGTAACTGTTACTACAAAGTCGTGTACTTTTACAATATTATTTTTGTGTGTAGCTGTAGAGTATAAGAATGATGACATAATCGTATGATTAAGAAACATATTGGCAATGTAATATATTGGATGGTATTCAGGGGCGGTTCTAGACCCAAAATATTGGGGGGGGCACCACATTGGCGTAGCCAGAAAATATGCTCGGGGGGGCTCTTTATTTAAAAAAAAAACATTTTTTATAATTGTGAAAAATATGAATATTGGTGTCAATCCAAAATTTTAACATAAGACGCATGTATGACTCTAACCAGCAGCGTTTTCCGGGCTCGGTTTTTCATGATTAAAAAAAAAGTAAATATCGCTCACCACGCCAAAATTGACGATTTTTTCAGAAATCATGTATTTTAGGAGCGTAGATCTAAGAGCAGTTTTTAGTGCAAAAGCTTAGATTTGGAAATACTTTTTCTTAAGTGCCGTATATTTATATTCCTAATAAAGCATTCTCATTTCATCCCGCACTATTTTTTTTATTATAAATTATCACACTTCTTCCATAAAAAATGTTTCAATTGAAATGTTTACCTTAATTTTTCTCTTAAGAAAAAAATACCTAACTGTTTTTGTTGTAAAAATATTTTATTGCATTGGGTTATATTTTTGTTGATTTAAAATAGCTCTAAAAAAGGGAAAACCGAACAGACAAGTATATTATAATAGAAAAATTCTATAAAATATTATTCTTTTTACTCGTTTTCCTTTAAAATTGCATCAAAAATCAATAACTAAAACGATATGCGTGTGAAACCTTAATCTTTATACAAAACAGGACTTTTAGAAGGAAAAGTTTAAAAGCTAAACGTTTCCTACAAGACCTTTGTAATCTAAGCCAAGATTACATTATTTAAAGATTTAAATTAAGAGTCCATGCGTGAGATGAAAATGCAGCCCGGCAGCGCCCCTTCCCCCCCTTATATACGCCACTGGGCGCAGCCACAATTTTTTGTAGCCTTCGCAAGCAAATAACGCCACAGCCCAAAATTTTTTAGGATCATGCTCAAATTGTATCAAATTATGTAAATAATAAAGCACCCGGAATTTTTTTTTATCAGTGGCATGAATTTTATAGTTTTTTTCAGAAATGTTGGGGAGTCCTGGGCGTCCTTAGGCCCCCCCCCCGTAGAACCGCCCCTGATGGTATTGTACATCGAGCCTTCCTTGTGTCGAGACTAATAAAGTGATAATATGCGAATGTGATGTGTTTTAATAATAAAAGTGATGTACATTACAGTAGCTATCATTATAAAATTTCTGTATAGATTTTAGAGTGTAGATTAAAAATTACCTTAACAAATAAATAAAATAATAACGGCTAGCAACTAATTAAATCAAATAACCACGAAAACAACTGTTAAATATATTAAACAACATTTTAATTATGGCTACCAGGGGATACATAAAATTAAAATATAAATTATTATTTTTCTTTAGTTTTCTAAAATTAAATAACACAGTAATAGTTACATAACTGTCCTTAGACTATTGCATCATCAAAACTGAATTACTTTGCATTATTTTTCCGCATATTCTACAGAATTTAAATTGCATGTTATAGCTGTTTTTCTTTTTTAAATTCAGTTTTTATGATTTTATGAAATAACACATACCTTGTTTATCTTAAGTAGGTACTGAAAAAGAATTACAAAGATTATTGCGTAGTAATAGATAAAGTGCTTGTATTCAGTGGTGGCGATAAGGATTTGGGGACCCGCTACCAGACTTAGCGGGGGCCTATGGTCTATTTCTTTTCGATTGCGAACGATGACATAAACCCGTTTTACAATAAAAAAATGCAAGAATTTTTATTTTTGACAAGTTGAAAAAGTAAGGTTAGGGATTTACGTCATAACTGACATGTTGTTGTTTACTGTTTATAGCGGTTAGAATTTTAAATTAACACTTGTTAAGGCCGCTTTACAGTTTGCAATTTTTCTTTCACGCAAGAAAAGATTGCCCGGGAATATGCGCAGAACGAGGCTAATGATCAGCTGGCGCAATTTGTATTGCTTGCAAGAAATATAACTAGGACCGTTTTGTTTTTGTTGGTTTGCTTTCATGTCCTGTAATGATGTTTTGTTAAAATGAATGCACTAAAAGCGCCGGTAAGTCTTAACCAGATGTATTTTTATTTTAATGGTTGGCAAGTGGTACATCACCTACGATCTTGGCAAGTCATTGCACGCTGTAAAACGAATTGAAATTTTTATGCCGCAATATTAATTGCTGCAAGATAATTTGCATGAAAGAAAAATTGCAAACTGTAAAGCGGCCTTTAAGAAGATGAATTTTTAGGTTATGTCACAATGTTTGGCGTTTGGCATGGCCTTCTATATTTTGTCAATAAATCGGGCATCCTTTTTGCTTCAACACAAAGTTGGCATAGGTTTACTATTTTATGTTGCAGAAAAACGTGAAATTAACCGATTTTATGTACAGAAAGTTAATAGATTGTTTGTTTCGTAATATAACTAGAGCTAAAAGTTATTTTTAATTGCTAAAAGGTTTATAATTAGCATATATTTGCTAGAAATCAATCGAACGGAAATTTCTTACTCTTCTTCTGTGATTTAAAAAAAAGACCTTTAATAAGTCGGCTATGCATTTATGTAGTGTAAATTGGTCCATGATTTAACCAATTAGGTGAATTTTTGTTCAATTTTTTTTTCTGTCATCGTTCGCAATCGAAAAGAAATAGACCATAGTAGATGATTGTGTACCCCTACAAGATGTTTGGTCCACGCATCCGAACCCAACTTTAACCAATCAACAAATTAACCACACTCTTAAAAATAACATGGTATGGGTTATTAAAATTTGGTTCTGACAACTATTTATTTTCGTGAAATCGGACTCAACCCAAAAATAAGTCTGTACAACTAAAAAAAATTGTCGCTATTGAACTGTTGAACTAATTAATAACATTAACCAACCCAACCTACAAATTTTATTTGTCACAACGAAATTTTATATAGGGATAACTAAATATTATAAGGTACTTTAAACCATACCTATTAGTTGTCACAACTAATGTGTAAATATGGAAAATTGAAATTTTTTTTTAAAGGAAATATTGTTTTTGTTAATGATGCAATCTACAAATATTGCCAAAGCAATCATTTGTTTGGCCCAAACTTGAAATGTTCATAGAGTAACAATTACGAATGTAGTCACAACATTATGTTTATTATTTTTTTTCTGTACTTTCTAATTGTAAGAAAGAAGTTAAATCATAAATGAATAAAAATTTTATATTTTTGTCATTGCAGTTGCACATTAGAAAGTTTGAATGAACTGCTTATAATGCATGGCAAAATTTGCAAGTTGGTTTGATAGAAATAACTTTAAAAAATAATAAAATAATTAATATAATAAATATATAATAAATAACTAAAAAAAATTTCATAATATGTAATTTATACCTAGTAACGAAAAATATTTCTTCCTAGAGTCCCCATTTAAATAAAAAAATGCCTTTATATTACTACTCTATAGGTATGCGTAAACTAATTGGAATAAATTATCAGGGATATTATGGTTTCTTAAAAAAAAATATTTCCAATGTCCCTGTTCTCTCATGTTTTTTATAATACATACTTATGCAATACAAAACAGAAACACTAGATTTTTAACTTATTTTAATCAACCTTTTGGTTTGTTCAATTGCTTATAGAACTGAATTGTTCTTATTTAAATGTTCTTATCTGCACCTGCGATTATTGAAAAACAAAAAATATCCCCTGGACTTTCTATTTAAAATATACAGCTATATAAAATTTGTTGTACTTGGTTAGATTAAAAAGTCATACATATGACGTTATTTTATAGAAATGGAACATAGAACCAAAACAAAACAAAAAAAATATTTCTAAGTTATTTCTCATCGGTTCACCTTGTCATGCTTTATAAAAAGCTCATTTAAACTTTCTAATGTACAACTGCAATGATAAAAAATAAAATGTTTACTTACTTATGATTTAACTTCCTTCTGCCAATAAGAACGTACACAAGAAAGATAATAAACACAAATAAATTACACCAAATATTGTCACGTTCATTGTCCACACTGCCATTAAAATGGCCGATTATTGTCTTAAAAACACGAAAAAATGGACACGGAACCACAAAAGCACCCTAACATAAACATAACCTCCTTACAGTCCTGGCTAGAATGATGTCACCGCCACTGTCAAGGGCGTGAAGTCTCTGTGTAAAGTGAGTACAGCGACGCCGTTAGTTAAACATACATATGAAGAATAATATTACTTGAAAAGAAAAGTTAGTTCTGGTAACTAAGAATGTGTCAAAATTAACAAAATGATAGGGACTACAAATTCATAATGTGTTATTACAACAAGGTTAATTGATAAATACAAGTTTGTAGGAACCTTGATGTAACATTTAAATAGGATATAGACAGAGTAAAATTCAGTTAAACAAAATATTTTATTTCTGCCAACTAATATGAAAACAAGATATTTTCTTTGTTCTGATGGCATCATTTTTTGGTAAATATAACCAAGAAAAACATCTTTTTTGCTTTCCTAACTAAAAATAGTTATTTTTGGTAACGTAAACACAGCAACAAATAAAAATTAGTACCAAATACCAAGTCATTTTTAAGAGTGCAACCAACCAAAAAATCAACCAAAACAATAAAAATTTTACAGATGAAACAAATTATTATTCGTGAATACAATTTCATATTCTACACATTCTAATGGTACTTACGAACGTTGATAATATCGTTTAAATCTTGACGTTCATGTGTGACTTCTTTATTTTGGAATCGGAATGTGATTAGCCCACTTCTACTTTCACTGCATCAAAAATGTTCCTATTTATTTTTAACGATCGGATCTGCAAAATTCATTTTTAATACGACCGGTATTTACTTTCTCACGGTTTCCATTTAATCGTTCTCGAGCCAGTCATCTTCTTCTTAAGAGGCTTTATCGATTCGGTTGTTCGTTGCCTTAGAATGTTCTATGTGTGGTATAAAAATTAGACGACAAAACTTTTTTAATGAACGTTTTGTAGTAATTTTACAAAATGTTGCCTGCCGCCTGCGACAAATACGATGTCATAGTCGATAGTCATCATGTTTTTTTGTCTAATTCATCGAGAAACAATAGAAGAACATTGGAAAACTACCGATAATTCAGGAGGATTGGCAACACTACTTACAACGCTCTTACCCCCTTCGTTACCTGAAATCTAAGCGCCACGCGTCGTTTGGTTGTGGCGTAGTACCGAATTGTCTGCGGCAGCACCTTTCAGACGAATGCGTAAAGTCAGCGACTTTCGGACAGCTCTATTCCACCCGCTGTGTAACTAAAAATAGGTTAAAATCTCGTTAAATTTTCCACCAAGGTCTCGCGGCTTTATTGTTAACTTTCTTATTATAACGGTCGGTTAAATTAGTAGAGTTGTAGTTTCATGTGCTGATGACTATGGTGATGTCAAAAAAACAATTGAATATCAGAATCACGTGACATTAACAAAAAAAATTTTTAAGATTTATTGAATTCAAAATTTCATTCACGTCTCTGTAAAATTTATAATTTTTGAGCTGATAAGGTTTTTAAAGTGATGTGCAATATATTTAACCAGAAAGTTGAAATGGAATTGTAAAATAATGTATCCAATATAAAGTAAAACAGCAAACAATTAAACGCTGCCATTGCAAACTCTACACGATCATTCAAACTAATAAGTCTCGATTATTTTCTTTAAAAACAGCTGCTCTTAACTAGAGCTTTAACAACTGTTATGTAAATGTATACCTGGTTGTCATAAAAATTGTATTTCTTGAACTAATATAAAATAACGATTAACATAACCCTATTTTAATTCGTTATTTTAAACTAACCCCTTTCCATGAATTAAGGATAACAAAAATTGAACAAAACCTATTATTGCCTTGACTGGCAAGAACAGAACGTAGATTATAATTTTTTCCGTGCAGCTAATGCAGTTGAAGATTTATTATTGCATCATAACGTATCGTGTGTCGTATGCCGTGTGTCGTGTGTAATGTGTCGTGTGTCGTGCCGTATCGTATTGTACCTATATTGTATTATATTGTATCGTATCGTACTGTATTGCATTTAAAAAATCCTTTGCTGTAAAAGTTAAAAGTGTGATCTTTATTAAGTCTAAGTAGAAGATAATAAAAAACTAAGATAAGAAGGTGAAAACCATGTTTCTCTTAGATGCGCGTTCCAATGCTACAGCCTGTTAAAATATGAAAATGGCATATTGTCATATATAGACATATGGCATATCCTTCTTTCTTAAATTCCCCTTTTTCTTATTATTTAAAGTTAATATTAATTATACCTACTGACTTATTGACTATTGATATTATTGACCTACTAGTTTATTGATACTGATTGGTATAAATATCAGGCCGGTACTATGCAAAAGATACCGCTTGGTCGACACCACTCGGTCGATACCAGTTCGGTCAAGACCATTCAAGCCACGACCATTTGGTTAGAAACCCTTCAGGTCAATACCCGATCGATACAAGATTCGGTCCAGAGCAGAAACATTGGGTCAGTAGCAGCACAGAGTCTTATTTCAATTGTCAGCCTCTTGCCCTGGAGAGCTTGTCAATAGCCAAATATGGTATTGTGAGTAAAGTTTGATTTTGTGTAACCATTAAACTGCCGTTTCATATTGCTTAATAAAATAGGTGTTATGGAGACTTGTCGCCTTTAATTCTTCCCCACGTGACAATATTTTAAACAATTAATACAATGCTTGTCTTTAATACAGTCTTGATTGATCAGGGTTTTTGATTGATTCTATAGTTTGTTGTAAAGTAGATTTTTACTAAGTTTATTTTATATTTATGCTTTATTTTCCATTTGAACAATAATGAACAGAGTCATTAATAATAATAGCTTTATTATTTAAAATAATTAACGAATAACGTTTGACATTTAAGAGCGTATTGTCAAGCAATCTTTTACACAATTGAACATTTATTTGTGTGAACAGACAAGCATTCATGTTTAGACACAATTTAGTAATATCGGTCGCTTCCTTTTCTAAGAATAAAAAATGTTGGGGAAATCGGATATAATTGTCACACATTTTTTCTTTGGCATGTTTTATATTATTTTGGTAAAATAAAAAAAAACCGGGAAAGAAAAATTTTACTAGACCTCCAAAATTACATAATTAATACAAGGGATATGAAATGAGAACCCAATTAAGGTTTAAAGTGTTGCTAAAAATTTTATCAGTTTCTAATCATTTTCCCGAGCTTACTTAGCTGCTAACGGGTTTAAGCTTTCTGATAAGTCCTAATAAGGACGAAACAGCTGTTATACTGTCAAGGCCGCCGCGCGCCGGCCGGCAATTATCCGTAGTAACACTACCTATCAGTTTTGTCCACCGATAATGGCCGGCCGTTCTGGGCCGAATTCGATTGCGGCCTCCATTTCACTACACATGGACAGTTTTTATCGTCAGGCCGAAGTTGTCGCAAGAAGCAAGCGCAGCGGTAATTGTTATTATATTTCATGAGTAGAGAAAAATGAAAGGAAAAACAATTTGAATGAAAAAGTGGTTTAAAAAAATTTGTTTCTTATTCATATTTTAACCTTTTTACGTTCCTTGCCAATCCACTTCTCATAATATGTATCTTATGTTCCACAGACAGTGGCTTTAACATCGACTGTTTTATACAGTAAAAGTAATTCTTCATAAGCCTTCGCAAAAGCTCTGTTGGCATATAAAGTCTATTATTTTTGAAAAACATTTATTTTCACGGTACAATTTATTAAAAGCTTTTATACTTTAACCTTTTTAAGTTCTTTTAGCTATTTTAAATAACAAAATTGTCATGAGAAATAAAAGTAGGCCTGTAGTCCAATGGGCCGGTCCGACAAACGACTACACACGTTCAGTTTTAACCGATAATTGCCAGTCGGCTGCCTACCAGCCCTGGCACATCAGTAAATCATAATAAAAGTTATATGATTAAAATACTAGATACTGGAGTTTACAAAAGTAATTGTTTAAATAAATAGTAAATTTAAAATAGTACATTCAAGATGCTTCTCTCTTAATGCTAATAATTCCTGACACAGCAGACGTCTGGTGTCTGTTTGAAGGTCGGAGACAATGATGTTTTTTGACTGATAGAAGAGTTTTGGACTTGCATTGTCTTTATTTGTTTTATATCACAACGTTTCAATTGGTAAGAAGTATCTTCAGCCGTCTTCAGGTGAATACTAAATAAGTAAAGTAACTACAGCTCTATTTATACTAGCTAGATGCACTGAAGCATGACTGAGATGGGTGCAGTCATGCGCTTAGTTCGTGTGCGGTATTTTAAGTTTACATCTACCTAACAAAGGTTTCCAGATATTTCTTATATCTAATGATGGCTTACTAGAACAATCTGGGTTCTGGTATAGATTATTTTAGTGACTGAAGCCATCTCAGTCATGCTTCAGTGCATCTAGCTAGTATAAATAGAGCTGTAGTTACTTTACTTATTTAGTATTCATCTAAAGACGGCTGGAGATACTTACCAGTTGAAACGTTGTGATATAAAACAAATAACGACAATGCAAGTCCAAAACTCTTCTATCAGTCAAGCAGACGTCTCTATATTTGATTGATTAGTGAAGTTGTTAAAGTATTTAAGTGTAAGAGTAACCTCTGCTCGTTTGGTAACTCAAGTCTAAGTCTTTCTAATAATGTAAAACAGAATCTCAGAATCAAAATATTGTCCAGCAAATATGTAGTTGATGGTCTAATTGTGATTTCTCTTTTGGCCTGAGCCATAGAGTAACTAAACCAAAAGTAACCGTGCTATGTTAAAAACTTACCGCTCATCATTTTAGACGACGTTCAAATCTGTAAAGGGTTACGCCAAACGTTGCCTGTAATAAACATGTATCGAACTCGAATACCCGCCTAACGGCACTTCGCTTCGCGACATTTACACCGTGGCCTTGGACCTCGCTGTAGTCACTTTAGGTTTTATGTCTAAGTTCACTTAGTTTATGCCTGAGTTGACTTTAAAGAGGAATATGTTTCTCTCGAACTTACTTAAAATAACCTAAAGTAGTTAGTGGAGAAGATTTTTATTTTTGCATCTCGTTTTGTAAAGAAAACGTCAACGATAGCGCAAAGTAATATTTCTGGAGTGGCCTTCGGGTTTTGGCTTTCTGATGATTCCTAGTAAGAACGAAACAGCTTTTATTGTCTACTCGTGCCCCTGTGGCGTCCCTGTGTACTTTAATGCACAAGACAGATGCACCACTTTGTCCACTTGCCCCTAACTTTTTTTTATATATTTTAAACTATACAGGGTTCGTTTAAAAAGTAAAAAGTCACAAAGTTACATTTTTAAAAATGAAATACCCTGAGGTATATTATTGCATTATACTTAGAATTCTAAACCTGCTTTATATAGCACACGATATTTCTAAATTTGATTATTTTTATGATACCTGTTGACATTTAAAAAATGACAGTTATACCTCTTTGACAGGCTGCAGCATCTAAATGGTGCATCTTAGAAATAAACGGCTATTAGGTCCCTATATTAGCTTTTTCTTTTCTACCCAAAAATACTTACTTTTGGTTTAATGGTTAAAGCTAAAAAAACACCGTTTTACAGGTTTTTTTTACATGTAACAGTTTCATATAGAATAATATTTATTGCAAAAAATCAACTCAATGGCGTACATACTGTAGTATAGAGTGCATTACTAATAAATATAATTATTACTAAAAATAAAGTAGAGAGTTTAGCGTCCGTATAAGTAAATAGAAAAAAGTTTTTTAGCGGCAGATGGATAAAGTGGTGCATCTATCTTTTACATTAAAGTACACAGGGACGCCAAAGGTAATGGGTTCCCCGGGGCACAGGTAGACAATGACAGGCTGTTTCGGTCTTGTTAGAACTCATCAGAAAGCCATAACCTGTAAGCAACTTCAAGTACAGTAAGACTATTCTTTCAAGGCATTTTTAAGAAATAAAATCCAGTGGGCTACACGGCGCGATCTATATTTGAATCTACAAACCCGTAGAAAAAATGTTAGTGAAGCGTAAAGTTTCCTATACTGGTGTTTGTTGGCCACCGTACTTTGGTTTATTAGTTCTATGTTCTCACGTTAGATGGCTATATCTTTTGCATTGAGTTGATTCCTACTGATGGCGTTACTGGGTTTTCATCGCGGTTTTTATTTCTTAAAAATGCCTCTAAAGAACAATCTCGCTGTACTTGGAGTTGCTTACAGGTTATGGCTTTCTGATGAGTTCTAACAAGAACGAAACAGCCTGTCATTGTCTACCTGTGCCCCAGAGAACCCATTACCTTTGGTGTCCCTGTGTACTTTAATGCAAAAGATAGATGCACCACTTTGTCCGCCTGCCGCAAAAAAACTTTTTTCTATACCGGGTGTTGCATCGTCGAGCGGGACATAGGAAATCCCATGTAATTTTAAATGGGGTCAATTATTGGCTTCCCTAATTATTTTAGAGAAAAATTCTATTTAGGTTTATTAAAGAGCACTAAAACCCACATTCAAAAGAATAACTTTAGATATTTTTGATGAGCCCGTTTACGGGTTATCGCCGATTTCTTTTTAACTATTTCTCCTTTTTATGGCCCCGTATTTGCGGGCACCAGTCAAGGTAAAAGATGACTGTCAAATAAAGTTGTCATTTTGAAATGTGTGCTTTATTGTTATAAAAACTCGTACATCGAAAATATTAAAGGTGTAGTTATGAGTACAAATTAATCTGAATAAAACTAAAATAAAGCATCCAATTACAAGGTTAATTATGACATTTTACATGTTTCAATATTTTACTAATTAATAGGTAGGTACTATTAAATTGTTAGAACTTTAGGATTTAAGAAGATGTTCAAATATTCCTCCATTGACTGCTAGACAATAACCGAGGCGATCATAAAATTCCCTATAAATAATAAATCCCACAAAGTTCCGGTCTTAAAAATTCTTTTATATATAAGTATAACGGTTACATGTTTCGGTCGCAAATGAGCATCATCAGACCTAATTACACAAACAAAGAAACATTTAAAAATTAAAAATATATAAACACCTCACCCAACTGTAAAAATGATTTATTATTTATACTTAAATCAGGTCTCTTGGAGAAAATGGACAGCTTTTTCGAATAAAATTCTCTTCTTACATTCGCTAGTTGGTAAACTGAAATTCTATTGCATTCGGCAGAAATAGCATTTTTTTAACTCGTCTAGATTTGGGTATTTTTTATCTTTGTATATCCTGTTTTTTAAATGGCCCCAGAGAAAGAAATCATTTGGCGTTAAATCAGGAGACCTGGCTGGCCAATTTACTGTATGATTTAAGCCAATAACATTTCCATTAAAGGCACGGTTTAAATATTCCCGGACAGTCAGGGTACTATGTGCCGGGCAGCCATCCATTTGGTACCAAACTTCCTGATTTTCCCTGGCGGCATCATGTAAAGTAGGTAAAATATGATCTTAAAGTAGTTCCAAAAAATATTCTGCATTTAAATTTCGTGTAAGAAATGATGGCCCGATAATATTTTCTCCGAAAATCCCAGCCCAAACATTAACTTTTTGTGGATATTGCGTCCTTGTTTCGACAAACCTGTGTTGGTTTTCGTTGCTCCAATATAGATAATTTTGAACATTGGGTTCATTGTTTAAGGTAAATGTGCATTCGTCAGTGAAACAAATGTTTTTAAAAAATTCCCTATTCATGTTTGCTCTTTCAATCATACCAAAACAAAACTCCTGTCGTCGTATTTCGTCCCTATCTCTTAGCTCTTGGTGCTTTTCATATTTGTATAAATAATATTTATGTCGTGTCAAAGCTCGTAACGCTGTGGTGTGATCTAATCCTATGTCATCCTCAAGTTTCCTTGTGCTGATCTTCCCATCATTTTCTTCCACGCACAATAAAACTTGCAAGTCCCTATCATTTCTTGCATCTCTTCTTTGTTCCTGCCTTTCTTCACGTCTGCAGTTATTTATTACAGTGCCTTTTGTCTCAAATTTCTTGATAGTCCTTTCGACTGTAGATTTTGCAGGTATCGGTCTATTCGGATACAGAGCAGCAAACATGTCTGACACATTTTGATAACTATTTCTTGATAATACCATTTAATCATCAATATTTTTTCTTCAGAAGTGTAATTCATGGCTAATATTTTCGATCTACGAGTTTTTATAACAATAAAGCACACATTTCAAAATGACAACTTTATTTGACATCTTTTACCTTGACTGGTGCCCGCAAATATCTACGGGGCCATAAAAAGGAGAAATAATTAAAAAGAAATCGGCGATAACCCGTAAACGGGCTCATCAAAAATATCTAAAGTTATTCTTTTAAATGTGGGTTTTAGTGCTCTTTAATAAACCTAAATAGAATTTTTCTCTAAAATAATTAGGGAAGCCAATAATTGACCCCATTTAAAATTACATGGGATTTCCTATGTCCCGCTCGACGATGCAACACCCGGTATACTTATTACTTTCATGACAATCTACCTGTGTGATCACTAGCCCTTGGTCTCCCCTAATCTTGGGCGCTTCCTTTTAAAATAGTAGATAATTTAGATTATTTTTAACGAATGGGAAAATGTGTCTACACGATGATTGTTGAAGTTTGTGAAATTAACGTCTACTGGCGACAATGAACTTGTTCTTTTCCCAAGGTTTTCTCTTTTTTTAATATTTATTGGCGAAGTTCAACAAGACAATGGGATGACGATCTTGATTAATGTCAGGACCGTAATTATACTCTAATAAGTACCGATTTATTTAATTTGCATTCAGTACAATTTAATTCAGTTACATTACATTCTTAAGTAGATTAATAAATAGCAGTTTGAATAATAAAAGTGGATGATAATAATGTCCATATCGCACGAGGAAGTAAATTAAGCACGACGCCGTTGGCGGAGTGCTCAAACTTTCGAGCGCAATGTAAAAATCCACTAGAGCTTTACAGTATATTTTCTACGACTCAACTTCCGAACTTTATACTAAATTTGTTTTAAAAGTTATTTAAATCAGGCATTGTCACTTTTAGTGGCCCTGAACTTGGAAGAAAGGTAATAAAAACAATTGAAGAGAAAATAATTTCAAATCCGTGCACCAAATTATACTGTAACATTGTCGATTTTCCAGAAACTAATTAATTATAACATTTGTGGTTCTGCACTTGCATGGATACGATCCTTTGTAATGGATCGCCAACAGTATGCCAGTATTGCTAACTTAAATGGTAATGCCAAGAGGATTGCAGATTCGCCACCCTTGACAGTCAATATTGGCGTCCCACAGGGTTCCATTTGGGCCCTGTGTTATTTTTATTATATTTTAATGACGTTGCCCATGTGGGTCAGACAACGCATCGTACGGCTTTTGCCGATGATATTGCGTTTCTAGTTTAGAATAGGTTTTCTAGCGTCTTAGAGCAGATGTTAAGTGGTGTTTTATCTCAACTTTGTGCTTGGTTTGGAGAGAATTCGATGTTCCTGAATGTGGACAAGATCCAGTTCGTTAGGTTTCATAACAGACAAAGAACGGTTGATAACATTAACTTAAGTATCGACAATAAACCCTTATGCCGTATTCAGAGCACCAAGTTTCTTGGTCTTTATCTGGACGAGTGCTTGAACTGGTAAACATATTGTATCTAAACTGAGTTCATCATTTTATCTGTTTATAAATTTAACATCCATATTAGGTAGAGAACAGCTAATAATGTTATATTATGCATATATAGAAACATACTTAATATATGGTCTGACGTTCTGGGGTACTTCGACCCTATCTAAAAATATTTTTATAAAACAAAAAAAGATTTTAAGATGTATAGCAGGTGTTCCAAATCAGCATAGTTGTAGAGAGATTTTTAAAAATTTTAAAATCCCACCCCTTCCTAGTCTACATATATTTGAGTTAGCAGTGTTTGTGTTTTGTAATAAGGGTGACTTTGTACAAGGCAGGGACATGCACAATTTTAATACAAGGTATAGAGATAGTTTTCGTGTTGCGCACGCTGGGGGAGTAATAGTCTATAATTCTCCTAAATGCCTTGGCATAAGAGTTTTTAATATTTTGCCTGACAAAATTAAGGACTGTAATACTGTACCATGATTTAAAAATTCATTAAAGTCATTTTTACTATTTAAATGTTTTTATGATTTAGATGAGTTTTTTAATTGTTTGTCTTAGCATTTGTTTTATATTTTGTGTTGTGATTATTGGGTTATTATAAAGTTTTGTTTGTATTATTAAGTTTTATAGTTACTTTAGGTAGTTTCTAGTATTAAATTAAACCTGACTATTCCTCTACAATTGTCAATTGTCTCTAGGAAAATAAACGTTTTGATTTGATTTGATTTTGATTTGATTTGATTTGATTTGGGTCATTTCTTATAATAAATAAAATCATTTTAAATATAATATTTATACGCGTTTACAAAATAAAGCAGTAGAGTTTAGTGTTCACATAAGTAAAATAGAAAGAAAGTTTTTAGCGGCAGGCGGACGTAGTGCATCTATCTCTTGCATTAAAGTACACAGGGACGCCAAAGATAATGGGTTCCCATTGGAATTGCTTACAGGTTATGGCTTCCCGATGAGTCCTAATAAGGACAAAACAGCCTGCTATTATCTACCTGTGTTCCAGGGAACCCATTATCTTGGGCGTCCCTGTGTACCTTAATGCAAAAATATGTGCACTTCTTTGTCCGCCTGCCGTTAAAAACTTTCTTTCTATAATTTAGATATCTTTCTCACATTCGGCCTTTTGCAGAATAACAGACAAAACGCGATATATTTATTAATAAAAATGAACAATTTCTTTTAAACCATAGCATTTGCCTACTTGCGAACCAACCTTTTTTTTTCTGTGCAAAACAAAACGCAAAAACATAACCTTAAAACCATTAGTAATCCACAATAAAATAATAATCTTAAAAAATGGGTTCTTTTTTTCTAAAAAATCTTATAGTTTTATGGCACACACAGGTGCTTCAACACCTAGGTGCCTTATAAAAATTTATAAAATATTAATCAATCTGTATACTCTAAGATCTATAAAATTGTAACAACAGTTTTGAATAAATTTGAATTTGAATTTGAATTTATCTGTCTTATCTGAGTTTATGTACTTATCTTTATTTCCGCCATTTAAGGAAGATTTACAAGTAAAAAAACGAAAAAAGCAAGTAAGTACAAACGTTTTTTTTTTTTTTTTATTTTTATGATAAAACACCTGCACTGTAGGAAAAATCCTTTAAGGCGCTCTGGGAGCGGTGCGAGTGCGAAAAAAGCGATTAACGTTGGTCTTGAAACGTTGAAGATTGTATTCAATGGGAAACACGACCTCAGGAAGATCATTTCACAAAGATGACGTTCTCCAGATGAAAGAATTCTTGAACAATGAAGTTCGAGGAGTACTAAGCTGAACAACATATGGATGAGCGGCAGTGGTTCGCCGTGTATTTCTGTTTTGCATTGCTCTAGGTGGAATCAAGTGGGCAATGTCAGTCGAACACCTGCCATGGAAATATCTGTAAAAGAGAGCCAAATCACCAACTTGTCTTTGATGCTCCAGGCTATCGAGGGTCTTGGTCAGCTCGGGGTCGCCGATCAGACGAACGGCTCTCCTTTGAATGGAATCCAGTAGCCGAAGGGTGTGCTTGGGTGCAGAGCTCCAGACCTGAGAGCAATATTCTAATGATGGTCGAATCTGGGCTTTGTATATGACACGGATGGTAACCATGAAGGTTTGTTCCATAGCGACTATAAAACGTACTTTTATGGGTATACACATTAGTTAAAAACGATTATACTGTTTATATGACACGGATTATAACCATAAAGGTTTGTTGTATAGTGAAACGCTTTATAACCAGTAAACACACAGTTGAAAAAGAGTATAATCCAGTTTTATAACCGGTATAAAATTGTTTAGCTGCCAATATAAAACGTTTTTATACTGTTTGCAGATTCAAATTTAGCGCTTGCGCATTCCCAATATTAATTTTTTATAAATTAATCGATCACTAATCTCTTTACGCAAACTTCAAGCAACAAGCGAAATTTTGGATGATTGTATGTTATAAGACCAAAAAATAATAAAGGTGAAGAAATGATATTTTACTATATTTATATTGGTATTGACAAATTTAATTTCTTGATTTTACCATGTAACTACTGCTATTCTTCGCTTTAAAACAGGTGCAATCGTATATCCAGAATTTCAAATAAACAGATAAATGGCCGATAATATAAAAAATAGTAAATAATAAAAATAGGTTAATTTTTAAAGGTATTTTTTAACTAAAAAAAAAATAAGGGTATTTACCCTCAACACTTTCTAATCAAGAAACAACGAAAAATCTGAGATCATAAACACAGCTCTTAGGTTACAAAATACTGATAATTTTACACCACCACAAATAAAGCTTAATAATAACCTCACAACACTGTTCACAAAAAACAACAAACATCTGAAACAACCCGCACAGCCGAATAAATGCAAATGACCTCGTAAAACACGTCTTGATACGTCAAACTCTCTCCCACTCTTGGAAATTAAAAGTATGTTGCATAAGGGTAAATAAACGTTTAATATCAGATAATAATTTAACTAATACCCCCAAAAAAAGCGTTTTATTGTTGGTATAATCTTTATGTTGTATAAAACCATTTTTATTTCCAATAAGAGTGTTTTATTAAAATACATTCTTACAATTATGGGCTTATATTCATAATTATTTCGTTTTATTGTCGGTATAAATAAAGATGTAGTAATTCTGTATGCTGTTCGTTAGTTAACTATTTTGCTATAGTAATAGATTGTTTAATAGTGATTATTAAAAATGTTGCTACTGGTATAAGACTATTCTTAACAATTCTATTTAATTAGTCGATTTTGCTCTGTGCGTATTCTCCTTTCCGTCCTAACTTGTGTCAACCTTAAATCGGCCAGCGATCCATTATTGAATTTAGTTTGTTGAACACAGAAAGGCTTAAGAAGGAGCCGCCATTGTATTCAGTTATATTCTAGCTTATAATCTCCCTAGAGCATGAATTATTTCCGGACATTTTGTCGAGGTCACGAATTATTTTAAAATTTCCCTCGGCTGACGCCTAGTGAAATTTTCTTAAAAAAATTCGTGAGTGAGGAAAAATTTCCGGATTGATAATTCAAGCTCGAAGGAGATTCAGTAAGAAAATTTCGCAACCGAAAATATGCCTATGTGGGTGCGAAATTTTCATTGTTATTTAACAGATTTTCAAAAAAGGAAGAAATTATAGTCTATTTCAGAAAGGTGTAGAGTAATAAAATGGAAAATTCCATCCAGTTCGAGTTAATTTCGGTGTCGGCCATATGCGCACGTACATTTTTTTGCATTAAATTATTTATGATAACTGAGTAAAGAAAAAAAAGAAGATAATTTGTTAAAGAAGGAACTATTAGCTACAGCAAATTTACACAAACATCGTTTTATGAAATATGCCGTGGAAGTTATAGCTAAAAAACATAGAACTGTGCTGCGCACACCGCCATATCATTGCGATCTAAATCCTATTAAACTTTTATGGGCGCAAGTGAAAGGATTTGTAGCAAGACACAACACGACATTCAAAATAAAAGACGTTAAGCTACTGTTCGATCAAGCCATTAAGGAAGTGACACCGGAAAACTAACGAAAAGCAGTCCATCATGTCATTAAAGAACAGGAGAAAATGTGGGATCTTGACCACCTTTAGCTTTTATTACTCTACACCTTTCTGAAGTAGACTATAGTTTTTTATTACAAATGTTTTTTTTAATTCTGATATTTTTTTATAACACTTTTCGACATTGTCAAAAATAGAAGCAATTTACTGTTGAAAAAAATTTATTATTTTTTTTAAAAGTAATAAGAAAAAAGATCTTTATATAAGTTCAACAAAGGGATCCCCAAGACCAGTGCGGTGCGGCAGTAGCCGTGACGGTGCCAGTGGACACCGAGCTGTACATGGCGTTTCTCCTTTTTCAGATATTCAAACACATGGTTGATGTGCGGGTGAGCGGCGATAACTATGCTAACAGCGATGTCAAAATAAAACGCTGTCACAGTGGAAAATACGAAGTCGGTACCGCACCAGTGTGGACTGCGCCATTTTTAACGTTGTGTTATATGGCACCACGGCGATATTGTCACCAATACCGTCACCGCACCACCTCGTTGCTCTGGGGGACCCTTAAAGTAGATATACTTTATATTCGCCCCACCGACAAGGCGAAAATATTTTATAAAACATTTTTCCTAGATAATTTATTCAATAGAAAATTTTAAGTTATGCATCTTAGATTTTACCTCAAAAACTATGGTCTATTTCTTTTCGATTGAGAATGACGGCAGAAAAAAATGAACAAAAATTCTCCTCATTGGTTAAATTATGTACCAATTTACACTACATAAATGCATAGCCAACTTGGTAAAGTACTCTTTTTTTTTGAAGTCATAGAAGAAGGATAGGAATTCTCCGTTCGATTGATTTCTAGCAAATATTTATGCTAATTATATAAGCCTTTTAGCAATTAAAAATAACTTTTAGCTCTAGTTATATTACGAAATAAACAATATATTATCTTAAAACATAAAATCGTTAATTTCACGTTATTCTACAACATAAAATAGTAAAACAACGCCCGCTGTCGACAAAATATAGTAGGCCATGCCAAACGCAAAAACATGACATGACAGTAAACAACAAAATGTCAGTTATGACTTAAATCCCTAACCTAGTTTTTTAACTTGTCAAAAATGAAAATGTTCGCATTTTTTTGTTGTAAAACAGGTTTCTGTCATCGTTCTCAATTGAAAAGAAATAGACCATAGTATATCTCTTCATGTGCTTATTTTTGCCTGTTTTATGATCTACGCCTTCCCATGCATAATGAAAGCGAGCCGCCGCTGAGTTATAGACATGCTAACTAACCGAAACACTGTATTCCGTGATAAACTAAATGTAATTTTAGTTGGACCAAATTCGTATTTTGATAATACGATATTGTCTACAAATTTCAAAACAATAAATACACTGCGATACAGCTATTTCTAGGTATATCAAAGTTAAAAAAAATCACTTAATCCATTCCTGAAAACGTTCCCACTGTCTCTGTAGATGAATGAGCCATTAGATGCGGAATCTGTGTATTGTTTGGCTGAACCTTTGCGCAACCATTATCTAAATGAAATATATTAAATAAAAAAAACGAACGCTTAAACGCGTGAATAACTCTTAATTAAGTGTTTATTGTCTATTTTTAATGGTCTGATAAATTTTTGTGTGTGTAGTTTTTACACTCCATTGTCATTGTTTGGCGAAAAGAGAACAATTCACGTGCCTTGTTTTCTTCAAAATTATTATTTGGTCACTTTTAAGCGGTATACGAAGACATAAAACGAAGAAAAAAGCTTACTTAGGACACATTATGCGTGGAGAGCGTTATGAGTTTCAACGTCTTATTCTGCAGGGTAAAATCGAAGGAGGAAAGAGAGGCATAGGGAGGAAGAAATTGTCCTGATTGAGAAATGTTCGACAGTGGATGGGGGACGGACACCTATGCAGGAATCTGCATTGCACCCCAAGAAGAAGCGGTATTGGTAAAATTAAATAGCCTGTTGGTAGTGATGCGAAGGAAACATTCCCTTTTATAAATAAGGGGTAAGAAAAGAAAGCCCTACCTTCCTTCATATATTTGATAACAAATGTTAGAAGGAAGATAGGGCTTCCTTTCCTAACTTTCTTCTAACATTTGACAACAAATGTAAGAAGGAAGATAGGGCTTTCTTTCCTAACTTTTTTTTAACATTTGATAACAAATGTTAGAAGGAAGATAGGGCTTCCTTTCCTAACTTTCTTCTAACATTTGACAACAAATGTAAGAAGGAAGATGGGGCTTTCTTTCCTAACTTTCTTCTAACATTTGACAACAAATGTAAGAAGGAAGATAGGGCTTTCTTTTCTAACTTTCTTCTAACATTTGACAACAAATATAAGAAGGAAGATAGGGCTCTCTTTCTTAACTTTCTTCTAACATTTGACAACAAATGTAAGAAGGAAGATAGGGCTTTCTTTCCTAACTTTCTTCTAACATTTGACAACAAATATAAGAAGGAAGATAGGGCTCTCTTTCCTAACTTTCTTCTAACATTTGACAACAAATGTAAGAAGGAAGATAGGGCTTTCTTTCCTAACATTCTTCTAACATTTGACAACAAATGTAAGAAGGAGCATTCTTTCCTAACCCCTTATTTACAATGTCCTTTCTGGTTAGTAGTTACGACTTCGTTATTCCCTTTTATGACCGTGGAACGTCCTCGTTTATAGGTAGGTGGCTAAAATTAAAAATATTTTTTTTTTGGAATTATATTTTTTTTAAATTATTAAGTTGGTCATGATATTATTAACAAAAAAGTGTAGCAATAAGCATACCCAGGTTCTCAACCCACTAATAATATCATATAAGAAACTACTACGGGAAGATTACTAAACATATTGAACATCACTTATCAAGACGATAGAAGAGTTTTGGACTTGCATTGTCTTTATGTATTTTACATCACAACGTTTCAACTGGCAAGTATCTCCAGTCGTCTTTAGGTGAAAACTAATTAAGTTAAGTAACTATTTATACTAGCTAAATGCACTGGAGCATAACTGAAATGGGTGCAGTCATGCGTTCAGTTCGTGTGCGGTATTTTAAGTTTATATCTACTTAACAGAGATTTCCAGATATTTTAGTAAGCTTTCATTAGATATAAGAAATATCTGGAAAACTTTGTTAAGCAGATGCATTTAGTATTCACCTAAAGACGACTGGAGATGCTTATTAGTTGAAACGTAGTGATTCAAATTAAATAAAAACAATGCAAATCCAAAACTCTACTGCCGTTCAAGAAACGTCATTGTCTCTAACCTTTAAACGTATATTATTTCTGTTACAGTCAGTGGTTAATACGCGAAACTAAGACACATTTCGGTTTTATATTAGGCATCTAATTAATTTGCATTTTATCCGGATAACCTACGAATTAGTTAATTTGTCGTGTTAACCGTTCCATGTTGTATTGATGACGAGCGTGCTTAAAAAGGTATGTGCCTATTTTTTTAAATATCATATTTGTGTATCTTGCACGTTCACCAATATTAATATGTATTACAAAGTCCTAAGATTGGAAGTATCTAGGCGTTTTAACTGGTAGTTTTTACCCATAATGGTAATTTACCTGATATCCTTATTTGGTATGGGTTTCCTTTCTATTATCTCAACATATAATAATGGTTGGCCATAATGCGGGACCGAGAAGGAAATGTAATGCCCAATTATCGCAAAAATTCACTTTCACATTCGTTCAATTATCTGCAAACGATGTGTATTCGGTTTTTAAGTCGTTTCTCAGAAATGCTGCAAATTTCTGTGTTTTGCCATTTTAGTTCCGCGTATTTTGTCCATTGTTTGAATTATAAATATGTAAATGTTAGATAAAAGTTTGTCGCCTTATGCAAATTAATATGTACACACAAAAAGTCTTAAACCACCAACACCAAAAATCAAAAAATGAAATAAGAATATTTCAAAGGCTTCATTCATATACAGAACATGTTAGGCATATTAGACCACATACAGGGTGGCCCATTAGTGCGGGAAAGTCCAATATATCAGTTGTCAACAGAAATAGTGACAAATAATACACATAAAAGCTATATGATCCGTTGAGACGCATATTTTAAAAATATTTTTAGATATACAAGGTGACCCAAAAAAGCAGAGGGGCAAAAAGGTAATATTTTTTAAATGGCTACCCCTATTTTTTATTAGGGAATTAAATTCCGCATAAAATTCAGCATATACTAGAATATTTTAATTTAGTATTCGTTGCGGCATTGCCACGCTATGTATAATTTACTAAAAAATCCAAGAAAAACCACCTATCTAAAACTCCTTTAAAAAAACTGCTGATTTAAATTTTCTAAAATATGGTTACGGTTTTGGATACCTGAGGGATGGTAGAATGATGTTATTAAAGAAATCTAACCATAATTTATACAGGGTAATTTTTGCGGAGGTGCCAATATTGCTATATTTACAGTATCCAATCTTCATTATTTAAATGGGACACTCTGTATATTAATTGGTCATGTTATTAGGAATTTTATGCCCTCTATATTTGCAATTATAACTCACGTCCCAAAATCTACTGTTTTGTCACAATTTTGGATTTTATTTGAAAATGCAAAAATCTCTTTTTTTTTTTGGTAGGCCGTGACTCAAACAAAAGCGGTTATTATCAAATGTCAAAATAATGTTTCAAAAATACCATGATTAATATTTAATTTTGAATCTGTAATATTGACGATTTTACGATTAAGAAATTACAATGGATTTTTTAAAAGAAGAACTTGTTGATATGGTTTTTATATTAGACGCCAGTGACAAAAATTGTTTATTAGCCACTAGGCCTTATTATGAGTCCTTGGACCTCTTCTTATGGGGTTATGTTAAAGAACAAATGCATACAATTTCTCTGACAACTAAGAAAGATATGAAACAACGTTTAACGGTTTAACGGAAGTTTTTCTGTTTTTTTTATTTGTCTTTTGTTATGTCGTCATAATGTTTATAAATGATATAAAATGGTAGGTATATTGTCATTTCCTACTTTTGAAACTGAAAACATATTAAAATTAGTGTCAAAAAGTAATTAAAACATTAATTTGACTTGTGATAATATCCGCTTTTGTTTGAGTCACCAAAAAAAAAAAATATTCCTTTTTTTGCATTTTCAAATAAAATTCAAAATTGTGACAAAACGGTAGATTTTGGGATATGAGTTATAATTGCAAATATAGAGGGCATAAAATTCCTAATAACATGACCAATTAATATACAGAGTGTCCCATTTAAAAAAATAAAGATTTGATATTTTAAATATAGCAACATTGGCACCTCCGCAAAAATTACCCTGTATAAATTATGGTCAGATTTCTTTAATAACATCATTCTACCATCTCTCGGGTATCCAAAACCGTAACCATATTTTAAAAAATTTAAATCAGCAGTATTTTTTTAAAGGAGTTTTATATAGGTGGTTTTTCTTGAATTTTTTAGTAAATTATAAATAGCGTGGCAACGCCGCAACGAACACCAAATTAAAATATTCTAGTATATGTTGAAATTCATGCGGAATTCAATTCCCTAATAAAAAATAGGGGTAGCCATTTAAAAAAACTTACCTTTTTGCCCCTCTGCTTTTTTGGGTCACCCTGTATTTAGTTTTTGTCTATAATAATATTGCATTTTGCCTTTTATAGTTGTTATTTATGTATGAATTTGCCGGCAATTGCTGTCCCTTGGGCCAGAGGCCCTCGGGTCACTAACTTTGCCGTGGCACCAATTCGGAAATCGTTTTTTCATATTTCGCAGTATGTCGATAAGGTATACAGGGTGTTCCTTAATGACGTGCTAATATTTTAGGGTGTAATTTCTTTAGTTATTTTACGAAAAAGAGTTATGTCCTAAATGGCTTAAATTTTTTGCTACAGGGTGTTGATTTTTTTTTTAATGCGTTTTTTGTAATATCTCCGAAAGTACTTTAGATAATATTTTCAATTTTGGTATGTGCTAATAGGACATAAAACCATATGTTTTAGTTCTAAAAGTTATTTTCTCGCTCCACCAGTGGCGTCCCTGCAAACATGTCCTCCAATATTTTTTAGAAAAAAAGTGGTACGCCACTGACATTTTTCCATGTGGATAATATTTTTAATTCGCCTGGTCAATTCTGCATAAAAATGGTCTCTTGCGTTTTTCTCCTCAGGCACACCGTTCTAAATTAAAATAAGATAGTGACATGTCATATGTAAACAGCGTGTCTGGCGCATGTTTAACCAATAATTTTCCCTGATTTTGTGGGTAATATGTTTGCGTTTTTTAATGCCAAAAGTGAGTAGTAGGCAAGAATTTTGAACTTTTTGAATACGTCTAGCATCAAAATCAGTCAAACATGGTCCATAAACACCATCGCAGTAATTAAATTGCGAGTGGCATAACATGGACTTGACATTTTTATTAAGGACCTGTCGATGCTGATAAAATGTTTTTAAATTATAATATGCTCCTTGGATGCATTTCGTTACATAAGTTGTAAACCTTAATTCATTGACCATTTTCCAAGACCTAGATTTTTTACTAAAGAAGAAAATTCAATACGATGACCTTGAATATTAATTAGTTGGCTATACTGCGCAATAATCCGCTGTCTCTTCACCATCTGAGTGTCATCAGCATAAGTGTGATCACTCCACGATAAAAAGGCTAAAGAAGAACGTGAAACGTAAAATATAAATAAATAAATAAATAGACCTTGACCCTAAGTTGGAACACTGGGGGACACCAGTGGACACATTTAAGTGTCCCACACTCTTAAAAATAATATGGTATGGATTATTAAAATTTGGTTCTAACAACTATTTATTTTTGTGAAATCTGACTCAACCCAAAAATTAGTTTGTACAACCAAAAAAAATTGTCGTTATTGAACTGTTGAACTAATTAATAACATTAACCAACCCAACCTACAAATTTTAGTTGTCACAACGAAATTTTATATACGGATAACTAAATTTATATGGTACTCCCGCTTTAAAAATTAGTTGTCACAACTAATGTGTAAATATGGAAAATTGAAATTTTTTTTTTCAAGGAAATATTGTTTTTGTTAATGATGCAATCTACAAATGTTGCCAAAGCAATCATTTATTTGGGCCAAACTTGAAATTTTCATAGAGTAACAATTACGTATGTAGTCACAACATTGTGTTTATTATCTTTTTTCTGTACTTTCTAATTGTAAAAAAGAAGTTGAATCATAAATAAGTAAAAATTTTATATTTTTGTAATTGCAGTTGCACATTAGAAACTTTAAATGAACTGCTTATAACGCATGGCAAAATTAGCTAGTTGATTTGATAGAAATAACTAAAAAAAGTCTGTTTCATTTCTAAAAACAATGTCATAAGTAATTTATACTTAGTAACGAAAAATATTCCTTCCTAGGTCCCTTTTTAAATAAAAAAATGTCTTGGTATTACTACTCTATTAGGTATGCGTAAACTAATTGGAATAAATTATCAGAAATATTATGATTTCTTTAAAAAAAATATTTCCAATGTCCTTGTTCTCTCATATTCTTTATTATACATACTTATGCAATACAAAACAGAAACACTAAATTTTTAACTTATTTTACTCAACCTTTTGGGTTGTTCAATTGCTTATAGAACTGAATTGTCCTTATTTAAATTTTCTTATCTGCAGCTGCGATTATTAAAAAACAAAAAATATGCCCTAGACTTTCTATTTAAAATATACAGCTATATGAAATTTGTTGTACTTGGTCAGATAAAGAGTCATCAATATGACGTTCTTTTATAGAAATGGAACATAGAACAAAAACAAAACAAAAAAAAATATTTTTAAGTTATTTCTCATCGGGTCACCTTGCCATGCTTTATAAAAATCTCATTTAAACTTTCTAATGTACAACTACAATGATAAAAAATAAAATGTTTACTTACTTATGATTTAACTTCCTTCTGCCAATAAGAACGTACACAAGAAAGACAATAAACACAACTAAATTACACCAAATATTGTCACATCCATTTTTCACACGGGCACGGCCATGAAAATGGCCAATTATTGCCGTAAAAACACAAAAAATGGACACGGAACTGCAAAAGCACCCTAACATAAACATAACCTCCTGACAGTCCTGGCTAGAATGATGTCATATGTCACCCACCGGGCAAGGGCGTCAAGTCTCTGTTGATGCCGTTAGTTATAAATATGAATAATATTACTTGAAAAGAAAAGTTAGTTCTGATAACTAAGAATGTATCTTAATCAAAATTAACAAAATGATAGGGACTACAAATTCATAATGAGTTACTACAACAAGCTTAATTGATAAATACAAGTTTGTAGGAACCTTGATGTAACATTTAAATAAGATATATACACAGAGTAAAATTCAGCTAAACAAAATATTTTATTTCTGCCAACTAATATGAAAACAAGATATTTTCTTTGTTCTGATGGCATCATTTTTTGGTAAATATAACCAAGAAAAAAATCTTTTTTGTTTCCCTAACTAAAAATAGTTATTTTTGGTAACGTAAACACGAGAACAAATAAAAATTAGTACCAAATACCAAGTCATTTTTAAGAGTGTAGTTGTTACCATTAACAGATACTATCTGCTGTCTTCCCTGTAGGTAATTTCACAAAAGCTCAGATGCTTGGGTATTAAATCCGGCCTAATTGTAAATAGCTTTTAGAATGTCATGATTAAAGGTATTACAGGCTTTAGAATAATCTAATAAAATAAAAATTGTTAATTTGCCCTTATCTACACTGCCTATTATGTCATCAGTAATATTCACTAGAGCCGTATAATATTGGCCCAAGACCTTTCCTTAAACAAGATTGAGTATCTGGAATTATTTTATTATCTTTAAAATGTGATTGAATTGAGCATCAAGAAGTTTCTCAAAAACTTTAGAGTGAGTGGGAAGAATGCTGATGGGCACAGATAATTTAGGGCTGAGGGATTGGTGACCTTGGGAAGTGATATCACACGAGCTTTTTTCCACAAACTAGGAAAAATCGAGCAAGAAATGCTAAAGTTATATAATGTGTTATATAAGGAAGCAAAAAGGAATTCAACAATAAATTTCATACAGCTTGTCAAAGTATATCCTCTTTCGAATTTTAGTATGGTGAGTATGGGACATAGTGTATAGAAATAATTTCATTACTATATTAATTTAAAGTGATTCTAATTCAAAAAAAAATCAAAAGCAGTGTATAATTTTTTATGGCTAAAGATGTTATAATTATGTATTCAAATGCAACAAAAATAGAACAACTTTTATTAAATAATAGTATTTGTGGTTTTTGTATAACATAAACTAGTTCAACTATTTTTATTTAAAGGTATTCACTGATGGATGGTTTGTTATTATCGTTAATAAAACAGTAAATTTAGTTTCTTGTAGAATTATAGTTTGTGCTCAATTGGCGGTACAATGTAATTACTCTTTAGTTTGTTTCTAACTATTAAATTTTCAACCATGATCAATATGTAAAAAATACAAGCGTACCAACAGTGCCCGAATAAATAAATTAAAGCAAGCCATCCTAGTTACAAACTGAGTAATGGATTTTAAATGCCTGTTCTATAAATTCAGAAACATTTTTTTCTACTTCCACATGGAAATTTGCTGTTTCATTTACACTTTAGTGGCGGGTAAAGTAGGCTATTTCAGTTAACTGTGCGGAAAAATTTCATATCCATCCTAGTTAGGTTATGAAACTGACCAATCACAGTAGTCAATTACCGAGAAACCAAATTTACATGTTCTAAATTCGTTTTCTGACAGTTGAGAGAAGTTAGGTTAACAATTATGCTTCAATAATATGCAATTTATCAGATGAAATTTGTTCTTTTTAAGTTTAAATCAAAACATTTTTCCCAGAGTCTATGTATACACAATATTTTGCTAAAGAGTACACGAAATGGTGCAAAAATTAAGGTATAATAACAAAATATATTTCTACCAAATTATTATTTTCTGACCGAACTAAAGATTTGCTCACAGACGCACTTTCTTATTTCAAAAATATCTTTATTTTCACTCATTTCTAGACAATTACTACAAGCTTTACATAAAATGTACTATATACTTACCAAATGAACGATTTCTTACTATCATTGGTAATTTTTTTCCATATAAATAATAAATATTATTATAAATATTTGTGCACGGGGATATTTTCCAATATATTTTGAACGGGGATCGAACCCCAATTGACCTTAAAACTTTTATTATACGCAACAAACATGGAAAATTAGCTGGTAATTCTTCCTTAAATGGTGGAACATAAAGATAACCCGATAAAACAGACGAAATTATAAGATTTCTAGAAAAAAAAATCATTTTTTACTAAAATTTTTAAGTTTATTTTTACTTACACTATTGCCACTTCTTGTCTTCTCTTTCCACGTTAACAGTGTTGCTAGTTTATAAATTGGCGATTATTTTAAAGAATTTGACCATAGAGAACGTTAAAAATTCATATTAATGCACAAAATCCATTTTTAACTGTTTAAAACGAATTCTACAGCTATTTTGTTGTACTTTCGGAGTAATTCTTTATAAATTCTTTACACAAGCAGACATAAACCCGACAAACCTATTTTTCTTCTGCGCATTTCAGTAAAACAATTATTGATCAAATTACCTGGTTGAGAAAATAAATTGTTCGTTTTTATTAATACATAATAATATATCGCTTTTTGTCTGTTATTCTGCAAAAAGCCGAATGTGAGAAAGATAGATATATTCAAAAGTGAGTTTATATAAATATAAGAACTTACCCAAATCGATAAATATGTTACAGTGTAAATTGGTCCATGGGGTTGCCATGAGTTAGGAACATTATTTTTTCTACGACCGTATATACAAAAAAGTATACCAACCCATTTTTCAAAAATTATTTAATTTCAACATACATATACAAACTTTAACTAAAAACTACTAATTATTATAAATATTAATATTATTTATATATAATATTTCTCCTTACACCATGTAACAAAATGGTCGTATTGCTTTTCATATCTTAGTCTGGATTTGGCAGGTAACAGCTCGGAATTAGCTTTATCTGCAGCCTTCAAAATGGCTTCGGGAAGTTCTTCGTCGGATGAATACATTAATATTATTGCTTTGGATTCGGTTTAATGTGGTTTAATTTCTAGAAGAAGATTGTATTCGGTCACTTCGAAGACGCTTTGAACAACTTTGACGTTTTAGTAACAATTACACGCCTAGGTTATCATAGCAACTGATATCAAATCCGGTGATTTAATAGTTGTTTTGTGACATTACTTTAAAGAATGTACAGGGTTATATAAAAATATCTTCATTATTCCATATTTTCAAAAAATTATAAATGCAACAAAAAGCTAGAAAAGATTTTATTTGATGGACTATTTCGTAAATATTTATTTACCTGTTGTAACAATATTAATAACGTCCGAAGTAAAAAACTATCTAATACTAAATTTGCATTATTTTACTTTCCCGCACTAGTGCGGGAAAGTGACACTTTCAAAACTAAAATACGTTCGGGAAAATGGGTTAAAACGCACGGTCGTAGAAAAAAAAATAAACATTAGTGTCGAAATATCAAGGCACACTATCTAATTTAAACATATCCCTATTTTCACATCTTTGATATCCCTATTTATTAAAAAGAACAAATTTTAGAAAGCAGTAATTGTAAAGTGTTTAACTTATTTATCATGTATTTGTCGAGTGATTCAGAATTAGAGTGTGAAAATACGCCACCTGGAATTATAAAAAATGTTAATAATATACTGAAAAATCTATTACTAGAAAAAGCAAATCGCGCTGAAGAAAGTGTCATGTATTAAACAACACATCATTATCGGTTACGATAGTGTAGAGAATAGAGCTCTAACCTACAGATCGCAAGGTCACAGGTTCTAATCCCATCAGGAATATTTGACTTTTTTTTATAAAAACATAAATAATTTATAGAATTATTTTGAATTGAAATCTTCGTTGTTGGGTGGATTTTTTAAATTTATGTTTAATGCATATTTCCTTGATTAAATTTTAAAAAAAATATTCTGAGTAATCTAGAAGTCAATTCAGGATTATTTCTTCTTATGATATATAAAATATGATAAAATGAAATAGTTAAACTACAAATAAAGGAAACGCCTATTGAGAAACTATGAAACTGGATATTAAGTGAAACACAATCTTAAGTATGCTAATATCAACACTAGTGTTGATATTTTTTTTAACACTAGTGTTGAAATTATTTTTTCACAAATCAAAGGCTTTTTTATTAATTCTTTGTGGTCGTAGGAAAAATAGTGTACATTACTCATGTGAAAGTGATTATTCTAAAACTCGGAGAATTTTCGCACTCGGCTGACGCATCATGCTAAATATCTCCTCGGTTGAAAAGTATTACTTTTATCACTCTTTATGTAATATTTATGTAATATACTGTTTATGCGTATTCTTAAAATGAAGTTCAACAGTCGGTAAAGTCAGTAACCTGCCAGCATTTCAACATTAATTTCTACTTTGGAGTTAAAAGGAGACGTTAAATGATTACATATAAACTAAGGGGGCTCGGGGGCAGCGGCCCTCGGATCTCGATCTTTAAGAAGCCTGTTGGGCCAGACAGGTCCAAACTAGGTCCTGTATACAGTTTCAATGATTCCGGGAAGACACGAGATAGATACCCTCAAACTCTCGTAGCACCAATAATGCCTTAAAATATTTGCACGATGAGAGAGACGCAACTTAAAACAGCAATTGTGGCCTGTCAGAAAAATATAAGCATGATTGATCGATTGATTTGGCAAATCAGATCCTCCAATTGAAATATACTTTTGGAGGTAAGTTGTCTAAACTAAGATCAGTATTTTTAAATTATTTATTTCTGCTAATATCATGTACGTGGCCGTTAAAGGTGCTGGTTAGGTAATTAATATTAAAATTTTTTATACAACCCGAAATTAGTATCCCAGTTGTGTTCCTATCGTGGCATTATGGTAAAATGCCATAATAATTAGGGGAAAGGAGGGCAAGATGACGACAGTTAGCATATATTTTTATTTTCTTCGTCATTCGACTGTCATTAGAATATTGCTCTCATGTCTGGAGCTCTGCACCCAAGCACACCCTTCGGCTACTGGATTCCATTCAAAGGAGAGCCGTTCGTCTGATCGGCGACCCCGAGCTGGCCAAGACCCTCGATAGCCTGGAGCATCGAAGACAGGTTGGTGATTTGGCTCTCTTTTACAGATATTTCCATGGCAGGTGTTCGACTGACATTGCCCACTTGATTCCACCTAGAGCAATGCAAAACAGAAATACACGGCGAACCACTGCCGCTCATCCATATGTTGTTTAGCAGCTTAGTACTCCTCGAACTTCATTGTTCAAGAATTCTTTCATCTGGAGAACGTCATCTTTGTGGAATGATCTTCCTGAGGTCGTGTTTCCCAATGAATACAATCTTCAACGTTTCAAGACCAACGTTAATCGCTTTTTTCGCACTCGCACCGCTCCCAGAGCGCCTTAAAGGATTTTTCCTACAGTGCAGGTGTTTTATCATAAAAAAAAATATATATATATATATTTTGCCCTAAAACTTTGTTTCGTATTTTAGAGCATTCAGGATAATTTTAGTTCCCAACAGTTTTGCTTCTTATCATGCTTCAAAATTTTATGACAAATTCGTCATCTTGCCCTCATGTATGGGTAAGATGACGAAAGCATGCGGGTAAGATGCCGAGGATTATTGAATAAAAGAAAAACAGTAAGTAGAAAGATATATTAGTTATTGTCACAAAAGTCGCAAATATATGCTTTGCGCTTCGCTTCTGCGGATGTTAGTCCTGAGCATGCTGCATGAACCCATTAACGAAAGAGGGAACAGGCGAACCAAATTTCATTTTTTCCAGAGTCGTTACAAATTAAACAAATTTCTTTTTGTTCCTCCACATTATCGTCATCTTCTTCCATGTAATTTACTGATATGGAGGAGTCAGCGGATTCCCCATCATGATCGTCAAACCTCACTTTTCTGACATGTTTGCCTTTTTTGATTTGCTTTTTCTTTATTTCAACTTTCTTTCTTTTATTCTCTTCTCTCCTTCGATTAGTTTTTTTTTCTCCTCGTTAGTTTTTCTTTCATTTTCTTTTTCTTCTAATGCACTTTTAACAGGGGTACTCGTGCAGAGTGGGTAGCTTCTTCCTCTGTCTTTTTTATTTATAAGCAGCAATAGGCAAGTGAGGTAGACAATTTAATGATTCTACATTAGACGGCTCTGGTAGTGAAATATCTAAGACATTAGAGGAAGTATTTTGAGATGTTCCTCCTACTGCAGTGAATATTTGCTGAAAGAGCATTAGTGACACATAGGTACAGGGACATTATTTTAAGTGTCTCACCCGATTGGCGACTTTGCTATCGACCACAATAAAAAAACAATTATGTATTGCCCAACAGCTTTTAGTGAAGAAGCCAAATTTGATGTCAAAAAAAATCTATGTTTACAAATTTGACAGATACGACGCCATATTGGATTTTCCTAAATGGCAACCCTACCTTATAGTAGGCCAGCTGCATTCGCCTATTTGTTCCAACATTAAAAATGTATAATTGTCAATATTTATTTTCAGCCGTTCCGGAGATATGAGGCTTCAAAGTTGGTGATTTTGTTATCATCGAATCAACAGAAGCTTTGAGATTAGAAACTCAATTTTTTCTGGAGATACGTAATTTTTTATAACGGAGCCACCCATGCTATTGTCATATATGCCAGATGTCAGAAAATGACAGTTACGACGCCATTTTGAATTTTTTTAAATGGCAACCCACATTTATAACTACGTCAGTGTATGGCATTTTGCGATCCGATTTCAAAAATATATAGTTGTCGCTATTTATTTCCAACCCTTATCGAAATACGACCGTATCAAAAACTGCATCGTATAATTATGTGTTTTAAGTATCTCACCCCATTAAAAAATAAAAGCTTTGTGATTAAAAAATCAGCTTTTTCTGGAGATACGTAATTTCTTATGGCGAAGCCACCCATGCTATTGTCATATATGCCAGATGTCAGAAAATGACAGTTACGACGCCATTTTGAATTTTTTTAAATGGCAACCCACATTTATAACTACGTCAGTGTATGGCATTTTGCGATCCGATTTCAAAAATATATAGTTGTCGCTATTTATTTCCAACCCTTATCGAAATACGACCGTATCAAAAACTGCATCGTATAATTATGTGTTTTAAGTATCTCACCCCATTAAAAAATAGAAGCTTTGTGATTAAAAAATCAGCTTTTTCTGGAGATACGTAATTTCTTATGGCGAAGCCACCCATGCTATTGTTATATATGCCAGATGTCAGAAAATGACAGTTACGACGCCATTTTGAATTTTTTTAAATGGCAACCCACATTTATAACTACGTCAGTGTATGGCATTTTGCGATCCGATTTCAAAAATATATAGTTGTCGCTATTTATTTCCAACCCTTATCGAAATACGACCGTATCAAAAACTGCATCGTATAATTATGTGTTTTAAGTATCTCACCCCATTAAAAAATAGAAGCTTTGTGATTAAAAAATCAGCTTTTTCTGGAGATACGTAATTTCTTATGGCGAAGCCACCCATGCTATTGTCATATATATTTTAATGGGGTGAGATACTTAAAACACATAATCGTACGATGCAGTTTTTGATAAGGTCGTGGGGCTGGAAACAAATATCGACAACTATATATTTTTGAAATCGGACCGCGAAATGCAATATATTGGTGTAGTTATAAATGTGGGTTGCCATTTAAAAAAATTCAAAATGGCGTCGTAACTGTCATTTTTTGCCATCTGGCATATATGGCAATAGCATCGGTGGCTCCGCCATAAGAAATTACGTATTTTCAAAAAAAAATTGATTTTTTAATCACAAAGCTTCTATTTTTTAATGGGGTGAGATACTTAAAACACATAATCGTACGATGCAGTTTTTGATACGGTCGTATTTCGGTAAGGGTTGGAAACAAATATCGACAACTATATATTTTTGAAATCGGATCGCGAAATGTAATATATTGGTGTTGTTATAAATGTGGGTTGCCATTTAAAAAAATTTAAAATGGCGTCGTAACTGTCATTTCTTGACATCTGACATATATGACAATAGCATGGGTGGCTCCGTTATAAAAAATTAGGTATATCCAGAAAAAATTGAGTTTCTAATCTCAAAGCTTCTGTTGATTCGATGATATCAAAATCACCAACTTCGAAGCCTCATATCTCCGGAACGGCTGAAAATAAATATTGACAATTATACATTTTTAATGTTGGAACAAATAGGCGAATGCAGCTGGCTTACAATAAGGTATGGTTGCCATTTAAGAAAATCCAATATGGCGTCGTATCTGTCAAATTTGTAAACATAAATTTTTTTTTACATCAAATTTGGCTTCTTCACTAAAAGCTGTTAGGGAATACATAATTGTTTTTTTATTGTGGTCGATAGCAAAGTCGCCAATCGGGTGAGACACTTAAAATAATGTCCCTGTACATCATGGTCAAGGTTTTCGTCGATATTTTTGGAAGGCTTGTATAGCCTGTCTGTGATCATTGAGGGTTCAAAGTCAGAATCATTAAATATTTGAGAATTAAGTGGGACTAATCCAGTTGCTCTAAAAGATTTTACGGCATTTTTTATTGTGGCTACCTTATCGTAAGCCACATTAAATAATGCCGCCACATCCTTCGGTCGGGTAAGATGACGAATTCGCCATCTTGACCACTTAGCGAATTCGTCATCTTAGCCGATCAGGAAATTTTGAATCGAGTTTTGTATTAACGAACAAAGAGGATATTATTTCACGAAAACTTAAAATTGAAAATAAGATTCAACACAAACGCTATAAAGCTTATTTCGTCTTACACTAATATTATAATGACATAACAATTATACACAAATGGCAAAATATCGTCAACAAAGTAAGTTAGATTTTAATGTTAATACATAGGCAACTTACCAAGCACACCTGCTACACTCGGCAATCAACCAAGTGGCGCTATCTAATTACAATAATCGGAATTTTCCAATTCGTCATCTTATCCCCCGTTCCCCTACTTCCCTACTTTTAAAATATCTTTATTCGTGTATTATATTTTACATATCAGCCTATTTACTAATTTTAATATTATTATTGCATAAAGAACTGCTAGATTAACAAGCTAACCAGGACCCAACAACGAGGCAACGCCCCCCGTTGGAGCGGGTGTAAGCCCTGGTAAGTAGAATCTGACTTTTCATTCTGGATTTTCGGCAGGTTCCAGTAATCTTTTACCATCGTGGAAGAGTTCATTCTGCTTACACTCTGAGTTATTTATTTAATGCATATCTTACTGGAAAAACGGTTTGAAAAAACCAGCTTTAACCATTTTTTATCCTTTTTTAATAATTATTAATGCTTTTGCATTAATTTGATTTTTTTGCAATTAAATTGTTTTAGAGATAAATTATTTTACAGGAATGTTGTTGCAAATTCATTTTTAGGTCTATTAAAAAATACAGAACGTATAAAAAAACTTTTTTTTTTTTTTGATATCTACATTTAATAATAATAATAATAATAATAATAATAATAATAATAATAATAATAATAATAATAATAATCGATGCCGTTATTATAAAACAGGCAGAGGTTAAAAGGCGAAATCTAAATATGTGCTACATAGATTATAGTAAAGCATTCGATTCTGTTCCTCACGACTGGCTAAAGAAGATATTGCAAATATACAAAGTACACCCCCTAATACGCAACATGTTAGGCACCCTAATGGAGCAATGGAATACCAATCTCCATATTGGACAAGAGAAGCTTGGCAATATAAATATATCAAAAGGTATATTTCAAGGCGACTCTTTAAGCCCCCTCTGGTTCATTTTGGCCATGAACCCACTGTCCTCACTACTAAAATCAACATCCTACGGATATCGTCCCAACTTAACTGAGAATTTTAGAATAAACCACCTTCTATTTATGGACGATATCAAACTCTACGCTGAAAGCAAAACCCACCTACAGTCCCTAATTTAAATAACCAAGACATTTAGCGATGACATCAAAATGTCGTTTGGCTTAGACAAGTGCGCAATCTTGAATGTCGTACGCGGAAAGACTGAACAAAATCGTGGACTGCTTGAAGGCATAGATATATTAGATGAGGACAAAACATATAAATACTTAGGCATCTCCCAAAACCAACAAATAAACCACACAAGCCTAAAAAGGGAGTTTAAAAACAAATACAAAAGCAGACTAACAAAGCTTTTTAATACTCATCTGAATGCTGGTAACCTTACTACTGCCATCAACACCTGGGCAATACCAATACTTACCTACTCATTCGGAATCCTTAAGTATTCAGACACGGATTTGCACGAACTGGATAGGCTTACGCGCAGGCTGCTAACAAAATTCAGATTCCACCACCCACGCTCTGCACTTGAAAGAATCTACCTAAAACGAAAGGAGGGAGGAAGAGGTCTCATTAATATATATAACTTGTGCAAGTCACAAGAGACCTCTATGAGAAAATACTTCCAAAAATCGAATGGGGAAATTCTTAAAAAAGTGGTTGCAGCAGACGCTGGATATACAGCCCTCAACTTAAAGCGAAACGGACTACCTAACATCATCCGCGCGCCGCCAAGTCAACAGCTTGTAACTTGGCAAGAGAAAGCTCTACACGGCAAATACCCTACTGCACTCCAAAATCCACTCATAGATAGAGAAATGTCACTGAATTGGTTAGAGAAAAGGCAGCTTCACGCTGAAACAGAAGGTTTTATTATCTCTATCCAAGACCGTGTCATTCGAACTCGAAACTATGAAAAGGTCATCATGAAAAGGAATGTGGAAGATGTGTGCAGAAAATGCAACTGCCCCGGAGAGACGATAGAACATATCACGGCGGGTTGTGGTGCTATGGCCCCCAACGCTTACCTGGGGAGACATAATCAGGTGGCAAAGATCATCCACAAGGAACTGGCCCATAAACTAGGGCTAAGGGAAAACCTTCCACCATACTACCAATACTCACCCGAGCCAGTCCTTGAATCCCCTGAATATCTCTTATACTGGGACAGGCCAATAATAACGGATAGAACAGTAGACCACAACCGTCCGGATATTCTTCTCATCGAAAAAAACACCAAGAAAGCTTTCATAATCGATATAGGTTGCCCACTAACACACAACCTCTCTAAAACCGAATCGGAGAAGAAGACCAAGTACTCGAATTTGGCTATAGAGATAAAAAATATATGGAATCTAGATAAAATCGACATAATTCCGATCATAATATCAATGGAGGGAGCTATGACGAAAAATTTCAAGAACAACTTGGAAAAACTGGGCCTATTAGGTTATTTATACCAACTAATCCAGAAAAGCGTCATCCTCCAAACATGCCATATAGTACGGAAGTTCCTAAACAGTACAGGTTAAGATGAATTTCTTCTCTGTACTGTAAATAATACCAGCAATACCAACAAAAAGCTGTGAAAACTAACATTGAGAAAAATAATAATAATAATAATAATCTCTTTATTGTCATAAAAACATTCAGAAATGAACATTGACAACGTCAGTCGTATAATTAAAATAAAACAAAATCTTAACCTAAGTACACAAATTAATACATAATAAGTGGCGAAAATATAATACTCAAATAATGCTCGGTCTACAAACGAAACAGGCAACAGTAGATAAACGACAGAAAACATAAAAAATCAAAATCAATAAGAAGGCAAAAGAAAAATAAAAATAAAAAATAAAAATCAGGGCAGCAAATCGTCATTCTAATATGAATAAATTTATCTGTCAAAGAAATCTTTAACTGAATAAAATTCATTTTCAATCAAAAAGCTCTTTAAATGACGCTTAAATAATTCACTGCCCTGGATGGCCCTAACTTCATTTGGTAAAGAGTTATACTTTAATGCAGCTCATGAGAGGGCCCTTATGAAAAAGAAATGTTCGATGAAGAGGTGTAACCAAATCGTTTCTACCCCTAGTATAAATATTGTTGGAGACATCGCTATTCCTAACAAACATATTAGCATTAGTCTTTACAAATACAGCACAGCTATATATAAACAATGATGGTACAGTCATGATGTTTAACTGTTTAAATTTACCTCTACAAGAATCTCGGTAATACATCCCCAACATGATCCTAACTATTCTCTTTTGAGTCACAAAAACTCTATGTACATGCGCAACCGAAGCACGGTACCAAAACATGATACTGTATGCAATCACAGATTGCACACTGGACATATAAAAAATTCTTAATACATTCAAACCAACCTGGTGACGTTAAAGAAAAACCAAAAAATAAAGTTGACTTATTGTGATACTTATGCTTTTAAACCCAGACCTGCCAATTTTGGACAGTCTTAGGTTTAGAATACTTTAGTAAATACTGCTGTTAAACTGGTTTTATAAACTCGAAGTTCGCATCGGCGCTCGTACTGGCGGTAGTTAAATCAATGGAATTATAATACAACAGTTTGTACACTTCGCTGGCATTCGCGTTGGCGCCGGCAGCGAACCAACTTTAACTTTTCAACGCTGGCGTTCGTACCAATGAAGTTAAGCAGTGGCGGCTCGTCAGGGGAGGCAGTGCCTCCCCTGGAAATATTAATGTAATAATACCCTATTTTATATACCTATACCTACCTATAATTATACCATTCAAACAGCCTTAAAACATATTTTTTAATATAAACACAATAATATAATAGTTCCTGTATAAATTTTGAGAAATCTCTTTAATAAATTTGTAATTTCTGAAACTCTCTAATATTCAATTATTAATTTAACGTCCAGTGACCGAGCAACAGCGTCCTTATCCGTTTCATTGTTATTACATCTTGTCTCGCTCTTCACTGATGGATCGCAGTTTATCGGAGCGAGAGGTGGCAATCCGAAAAATGTTTCCTCTGTAGTCAATGTTTTTGGGAAAAACAACAGTAAAAATACAAATAATTATATGTTTTCGGAATCATAGAATGCTCTTTCGCAAGACGCAAAACGCGGTTAGGAGGCAGGCACGCCTCCTGCGCATTGACCAATTAGATTTTAGAAATTTCGAATTAGGTTGTGTAGTTGGGTCGTTACACCTGTTACCGTTATGTTAGTGTAGGTTATGGTTTTTTAATTTTTTTCTTTATTCTTGTGATTTTATACGTGCATGTGTTATCGAAGGTGAGAGGGTAAGTTTTTAAAATTTAATTTACCAATTCCATTATTAAAAATGGAAATAAATGAAGGATCTGTAAGAAAAGCCAAGGATATTGTAGAATTTCTTATTAAATTTAACTTTAGCAGACTTTCATACGACGACAAATTATTCGTGAAAGATTTAGGGATTTCTCGTCTAGATTTGAGCAAAATAATAATTAGTCATGGTAAACCGCATCGTAGTTTTGTTAATGCATGGATAAAAAATGTAAATGGTAAAGCCTCCTAAACTTGTAATAAATAAATATAATATTCTTAGCAATAAAATAATTTAATGGAAACTCTACACCTTCCCGTTGGTTTTGCTAAACAATAACATATTTTTAAGCATGCCTACCTATATAAAATATTTTATTGACCAAGTAGAGGTCCTTTCAATATCCTAATAAATAATCGGTTTCGTTGTAAGAAAAATACCTCCTCTAAAAAAATTGCCATTAAGTAAACACAATATTTTTAGCATTGCAAAATTTGGCAGTTTTCCGGGACCACAATTAAAAAAACGAGGCACTTAATCATAGTAATTATTACAAGGAGTCACTTTGTTTGGCAAGTTTGACTCAATTTTAACAATAATTTTTTAATAAATATAGGTATCTACCTAAGTACCTATACCTAATACCCCTTTCTGGTCCTCAAAAATAATTTAATTCCCATATTGTTTTGAAACATCATAAATACCTAATAAAAAGAACTATGAAATTTGGTAGCACTTATAATTGAGTGAATTATTGACGAATTATGGGCGTGGCTCCGAAAATTTTTCGGCGCTTTTCCATCTGGGTGCTTAATTTTGTCTCTCAATTTTAATTTGCCATGAGCCGCCACTGAAGTCAAGCCAATAGTATTTTGTTATTTGTATCACGTCAAGGTGATAGCTGTTAAAATAACAATATGTTGGGTGGGTTATCTTAACAGTGTCAACCGCAGTTTGAGCAGTATAACGCCGACGCCGACGCCGACTCCAAGTTAATAGAGACCGTCTACGAACATCAAGGATAGACGCTGGTGCCTACGACAACGCCACCACAAGCGAAAGTTGATAAATTTAGCTTTAATGTTCCAAAGCATTAAAGCTGGGCTACTTGACAGTATTTAATATTTTAAAGATAGATTTAGAATATTAAAGCTGGATTAAAATGACATATTTTTATTTATTTTTACCGATCGCAAAAACGCAACCTATTTATAGTCCATTTCAGAAACGTGTAGAGTAATAAAAGCTTATTAGGCATGCAAAGGGACTACAGAGTTACCTAACGAATATTTAAGCCACTTTTATAATTTGGCATTGATTTTATTGCAAAATTCTTTATTTTCATCAAGTGCAGGTAGTACCGCCCGGACTTGGGTCAATTAAGTTTTGCCTATTGTTTGTTATCCATTCACAAACACTGAAAATTTTGTGACAAAGGCGTGCATTATGTACATAGTACTAGGTACACTTAATTTTTTATTAAACATTATAAAAAATACATTATATACAGAAATTAAATTATAAAAAATCATAATATTCTTCGTCATCTGAGGAATTGTCATCTCCTCTTGACGTTATAATAAACAGGTCAACGGTCCGATCGATCAGGTGGTCAAGATCCCACATTTTCCCCTCTTCTTTAATGACACGATGGACTGCTTTTCGCCAGTTCTCCGGTGTCACTTCCTTAATGGCTTGATCAAACAGTAGCTTAACGTCTTTCATTTTGAATGTCGTGTTGTGTCTTGCTACAAATCCTTTCACTTGCGCCCATATAAGTTCTATATGATTTAGTTCGCAATGATATGGCGGTGTGCGCAGCACAGTTACACGATGTTTTTTAGCTATACCTTCCACGGCATATTTCATTAAACGATGTTTGTGTGAATTTGCTATAGCTAATTATCTTCTTTTTTTTCTTTGGTTAGTTATCATAAATATTTTAATGCACAAAATTTACCTGCGCCTATGGCCGACAACAAAATTGAACCGATCTGGATTCAATTTCCCATTTTATTACTCTATATCTTTCTGAAATAGACTATAAATGATAGTCTATTTTTATCTAACTTCAGTCACTAATAATCGCTATTAATATAACGAGATTATTATGCGATTTATAATAGTCGAGGACATTACTAGGTGACGAGGCAACAGCCGAGTCACCCGCAAGGTCCGAGACGGTGTTAAATCGCTAATAATCGAGTTGTATTCAAAGCTTTATCGTATTATTGACAACGGCGATGCTAAAATAAAAACAAGGTTTTATGTCATTTCATTTTGGCATTTCAAAAAGTCATCATTAAAATCATGCAAGTTTTTGATATTCCTGACGATATATTAGCTGCAGCCAACATTATAAGGTTGAACTTGCTTCCGGACAAATCTAAAATTCATTATGAAAAAGAATAGCGGCAGTTTTGTGAGTGGCCAAACAACGTACATGTTCAAGATACAGAAGAAACGGTATTGCTGGCGTATTTCGCAAAACTCTCTGAGGAATACTCTGCTTCATCCTTATGGCCGAAATATTCCATGTTACGAGCGACTTTAGAACTGAAGGAAAGAGTGGAAATCGACAAATACGGCGCCTTAATACGTTTCATCAAGAAGAAAAATGTTGGATATAGAGCAAAAAAATCAAAAGTATTTACAAGAGAACAAGTCAACGAATTTGTGTGTTCTGCCTCAGATGAGAAGTATTTAATGATGAAAGTCTTCAGAGGGCATACCTAAGGGCGTGGACGTTTAAAGACAAAGGTGTATCCATCAAATTTGAAAACTGTCAAAATATTGTTTTACATGTTCATGAAAAATAGTTCTAATATTATTTGGTATCTAACGTATTATGCTTTCGTAACTAACGTATTAAATTATGGTAACTAATGAACTAATGTATTATGAGTAACTAAGGTGTTATGTAGGTTTTAGTACGTTTATGATGTTAATAATTATTAATAAAGATATCATATAAAAATGATTTAATCTTCAATGATACGATAAAATGAATAATTAAATGTGTGAATACATTTTATTCTTTTCCCTATAAAATTAAGATAAAAGTTTTTTCTTAATCAATTTCTTCTGCAGTAATATTAATTTTAAATTTCCTATTTCACTTGATATCTATGATACGCATTATACAGGTTACGCGGAAAAGTAGCAGATAATTTAAAATTGTATATTACTAGAAATTGTGAAGCCGTCGGGAATACTAAAACCCGACTGACTTAAATACCAAAACAAAACCAAGACAGACGCCATCATGAAATCTAATTAAGTAGATCAAGTTTTTGCCGCAGAATTCCTTAAGAGAAATTCTTTAAAGATGAAAAAAATTACACGGCTATAGACAAGAATGATTATAAGATTATTATCGAATAACATAAGACTGAAGTGAAGGTGAAAACACGATGCGTATAAAATCTAGTGTTATACATATTTCTTTGTTGCATATTGCCTAATTTAAAGTGCGTGCGGAAATAGTAAATTGTACAACATGAGTGGATATGATGTCCATATCTTACGAAAAAGTACATTAAGCACGACGCCGTAGGCGGAGTGCTCAAACTTTTTTTTTATGATAAAACACCTGCACTGTAGGAAAAATCCTTTAAGGCGCTCTGGGAGCGGTGCGAGTGCGAAGAAAGCGATTAACGTTGGTCTTGAAATGTTGAAGATTGTATTCATTGGGAAACACGACCTCAGGAAGATCATTCCACGAAGATGACGTTCTTCAGATGAAAAAATTGATTTCAATTGATTGAAAAATTCTTGAGCAATGAAGTTCGAGGAGTACTAAGCTGAACAACATATGGATGAGCGGTAGTGGTTCGCCGTGTATTTCTGTTTTGCATTGCTCTAGGTGGAATCAAGTGGGCAATGTCAGTCGAACACCTGCCATGGAAATATCTGTAAAAGAGAGCCAAATCACCAACCTGTCTTCGATGCTCCAGGCTATCGAGGGTCTTGCAGCTCGGGGTCGCCGATCAGACGAACGGCTCTCCTTTGAATGGAATCCAGTAGCCGAAGGGTGTGCTTGGGTGCAGAGCTCCAGACATGAGAGCAATATTCTAATGATGGTCGAATCTGGGCTTTGTAGAGTGTCAAAAGTTGATGAGGTGTGTACAACCTTTTGGTGCGAAAAAGTACACCAAGTTTCTGTGCAGCTGCCTTGGCAATTGCAGCAACGTGATCATGCCAAGACATATTACCTCCTAGATTGACCCCCAGCAAATTAAAAGACGGTGCCAGGGGAATTGCGTGTCCTGCCATGACTATATCCGGTTCTGCAATGTTAACCTTTTTGGAAAAGACTGCTGCCTGGGTTTCCTTAGCATTAAATTCGACTTGGTTACTGTCACCCCAAGCCAAAATTTCTTCCAGGTCATTGTTGAGGCGCAATACTTCATGCTGCCTGCGAAGATGTACGTCGGCAGCGGATGTTTGGGGAATCAAGGTAAAAGATTAGACAAGTGTGCTGTCATCAGCAAAGCTATAAATTGGATTTTGGGTTTTCACTAGAAGGTCGTTAATATACAGTAAAAACAGGGGTAGGCGACAATATGGACCCTTGAGGAACACCGGCATTGATGGTGAAGGTGTCTGAGAGAAACCCGTCAATCGCCACTTGCAGAGAACGGTTCTTAAGGAAGCTGGTTAACCATAAACAAAATCCATTAGGCATACCGTAGGATCGCAATTTACTTAGAAGCCCATCGTGCCAAACACGATCAAAAGCCCTAGAGATGTCCAGTGTAACAGCCCGGGATTCTCCATGATGTTCGATGGTGTTGCGAGCGCAATATGGACCATTCACTCCAGTTGTACAGTATCTTTTTTCCACGACTTAACTTCGGAACTTTATACTAAAAATTAATAAAAATAATTTAAATTAGACATCATAACTTATCTGTTTAGGTGACCGTGAACTTGTGAGAAAGTTAATAAAAACAATTGAAGAAAAACTCGTTTCGTTAATAAGTCGATGGACCAAATTACACTGTTATACAGAGTGATCAGTTAAGGGTACGGAGCGGCCATATCTCGGAAACTCCTAGGCATAGAAATTCAGGAAAAAAAAATGATAACAAAGTGGCCATGAGAAAATCATGGAAATAATTTTTAAGTTCCGTATTTTGCCGCAAGAGGGCGTAATTGAAAAGTAAATTTTAAAATTTTATATCTTCGAAAATCCCACATTAAGGTATATCTTTGGTAACACCATTAAAAAGCTTGGACAATTATGCATCATTTTGGTCCTATGCTCATTGGCGTACCGACTTTAATAAGAGGGGCGGAAGCTGTTGAAAGTGTAATCATTTAAATCGCTGTAACTTATAAACAACTTATCCGATTTTAGCAGACTAAAGACTGGTTGGAAAAGAAATGTATGCACTTTCACCAATCGTATTTAGTTGTCCATAATAGTTCTCAAAAAAAAAATGCTAGAGGGCGCCATTTGTAATGATAACACATTTTTTGATTTTACTCTGAAAAATTAAATCATACGGTATAATTATGATACCATAATCGAAAAGTAGATGACATTTTCTAGAAAAAATAATAAAACCGCAGCTCGATATCTCCGTTCGTTTCAGTGTTATCGCCAATAGAATAATTTTTAAAACTTTAAATGAAGCGAGTGGGACGCCACTGATATTTTTCCATGTGGATATTTTTTCTTATTAGCCTGGTCTAATCTAAATAGAGGTATTGTTTAGGAAGGGAAAGAGTTGAACTGGAACTTGACACCTTTTGGTTTTTTTTTTATATTATAGTTTATAGTAGACTTCTCTATACCTTCCTACAATTTATAACAAGTTTTATTAATCTTTTTAAAACCTGAAGTTATAAAATTAAAAGGTAATGTTCTAACTGTCAGTTAATTACAACTGGCCTTTGTAAATATTATTACCTAATTACAAAGAGGTCCCGTAAATCCTTAAAAGTACATAGAAATATCATAAAAACCTGATATTGTGGCCGTTAGTATCCGTATCCGTTAAGGCCTGTATAATATATAAAATCTAGTGGGTAGGTGTTAAAAACCTCGTAAAATTAATGAGCCAAGATAATATACAGGGTGTCCCAAATTCGATCTTCATCATTAGGCTACAAGATATAGGAGATACAGTGTCGGTTAAATTAAGGGAAAATTGCTGGATTTTGCGCTTAGTAATATCGTTAACAATTGTGTTTCAGTTTTCAAAGCTTTAAAGAATTGTGAAATAAAATTTAACACTTAGTTGGCCCAAACAATGAAGTCTACACTGATAAAAAAAAAAGATTTAAATGAAACTAATATAAAGTTAACTTAAATAAATGTTTGTTTCCTATAAGCCAAACGACCGTTTGTTGGATAACAATTTCCCACTTATTTGATTGAATATTCCGAAATTTGTTTAATCCAAATTATTATTTATTTGGCCCAACCCAAATAATGACAATGAAATTTAAAGAAATATTTATTTAAAAAATAAAATTGCATATATTTGTGTGTGTTATCAAAAAAATATGGCCCTATGATGCCATGGATGGATATCGCGCACCACACGTTCACTTTTGTGAAATATTGTATTATAAAAACTCTTTATTCAGTAGATAGCATTTCTACTTAAATAATAACTTCATTAAATAAAGACATTGACAACAAGTACCTATCACTGTTTAAAAGTTGGAGACAATGACGTTTCTTGAACGGCAGTAGAGTTTTGGACTTGCATTGTCTTTATTTGTTTAGAATCACTACGTTTCAACTGGTAAGCATCTCCAGTCGTCTTCAGGTGAATACTGAATAAGTACGGTAACTACAGCTCTATTTATACTAGGCAGGTGCTGTGACGCATGACTAGTGGGTGGAGTCATGCGTGTTGCTGGGTGATGACGCATAACTGGATAAGTCATGCTTTATGAGTCATGCTCGATGACGTCATGCTCGATGAATCATGCGTTTAACTTTTGGGTGGTCTTATTCTAAGATTACATTTACTTAACAAGGGTTTCCAGACATTTTTCATATCTAATGAAGGCTTACTAAAGCAACCTGGATTTTGGTGTATGGTCGCAGCTTCCTTAAACTTCCTCTTCCTCCAGTGCGGTTCTTTTTGCAGGATTTCCGCTATTGTCCACATGATATGATGGCTGTGCGTCCAGGCGTGGTCAGCTGCACCTGATTTTTCGGTCTCTCCTTTTTGTGTGTTATTTCTATGTTCTTTAATCCTTACTTCTAGTGGTCTTAGTGTCTCACCAATGTAAGATTGGCCGCATTCGCAGGGGATCTGGTAGACACAATTTTTCTTGTCTTTCTGGCTTGCTGGTTTCGTCTTCGTTAGGTGGCTTCTTAAAGTGTCTCTAGAGCTGAATACTGTGTTGATGTTGTATCGTTGTCCTAGTCTTCTTATTTTCTTGGCTACTCCCTTGACATACGGAATATTGAGTATTGGTTGTATCTCTTTCTCTGCTTTACGTGTGTTTGGCCGATTCTTGCGATTTTCTAAGACAAGAAAAATTGTGTCTACCAGATCCCCTGCGAATGCGGCCAATCTTACATTGGTGAGACACTAAGACCACTAGAAGTAAGGATTAAAGAACATAGAAATAACACACAAAAAGGAGAGGCCGAAAAATCAGGTGCAGCTGACCACCCCTGGACGCACGGCCATCATATCATGTGGACAAAAGCGGAAATCCTGCAAAAAGAACCGCACTGGAGGAAGAGGAAGTTTAAGGAAGCTGCGACCATACACCAAAATCCAGGTTGCTTTAGTAAGCCCTTATTAGATATGAGAAACGTCTGGAAACCCTTGTTAAGTAAATGTAATCTTAGAATAAGACTACCCAAGAGTTAAACGCATGATTCATCGAGCATGACTCATCAAGCATGACTCATCCAGTTATGCGTCATCACCTAGCAACACGCATGACTCCACCCACTAGTCATGAGACACAGCACCTGCCTAGTATAAATAGAGCTGTAGTTATCGTACTTATTCAGTATTCACCTGAAGACGACTGGAGATGCTTACCAGTTGAAACGTTGTGATTCTAAACAAATAAAGACAATGCAAGTCTAAAACTCTACTGCCGTTCAAGTACCTATCACCTTAAGTGTCATTATTATTTTAATTAGGTTCAGCAGTCAGAGATGTGCCAGCGAATACTTTTTGGGAAATAATTTTTACATAGGTCAACCTTTTAATGAATTGTTCTACTTCGGTTTGTTGTGTAGAAAACACATTCATTAAGAGTGACTTTTTTTCGTATCTTTCAAAATAGAGTATGTTAACTCTTAAGCAAAATAAAAATAACATTTTTGCAGTTTTTACCCACCCTGTATAAAAAAATTGAAGTTTCTTATGATGAATCGTATTTTCTAGATAACCAAAATGTTTATTAAGAGTGGATTTTTTTCGTATCTTTCAGTTTTTAGTCCATTTGTCCTCTTGTATACCCCATCCGTGGACATACTGTAGGTATACCGGGTGTTGCATCGTCGAGCGGGACATAGGAAATCCCATGTAATTTTAAATGGGGTCAATTATTGACTTCCTTAATTATTTTAGAGAAAAATTCTATTTAGGTTTATTAAAGAGCACTAAAACCCACATTCAAAAGAATAACTTTAGATATTTTTGATGAGCCCGTTTACGGGTTATCGCCGATTTCTTTTTAACTATTTCTCCTTTTTATGGCCCCGTATTTGCGGGCACCAGTCAAGGTAAAAGATGACTGTCAAATAAAGTTGTCATTTTGAAATGTGTGCTTTATTGTTATAAAAACTCGTACATCGAAAATATTAGCCATGAATTACACTTCTGAAGAAAAAATATTGATGATTAAATGGTATTATCAAGGAAATAGTTATCAAAATGTGTCAGACGTGTTTGCTGCTCTGTATCCGAATAGACCGATACCTGCAAAATCTACAGTCGAAAGGACTATCAAGATTTGAGACAAAAGGCACTGTAATAAATTGTAACGAAGTTACATAATTTTTACAGGGTTGTATACGTATCCGTTCTTAATTTTCTTATTTTTCATCGTATGAAGTCCGTTCTTGTTTGTAAATAATTCATTTTAATTGTACTGATTAATTTTCTAAAGTTTTCCGTCGCGAAATACCGGGAAATAGCTTTTCTTAGTTTTCCTGCACTCCCCACTGTTCATAGTACGGGTCGGCGCGGAACCGCCGTCGCCATCGGTACTTCTCGATGTCGCGCGCCGAGTAGAGGGGATTCAGCCGGGCTCGAAGCCTACCTCAGTAAGATCGTACTGTCTTACAATCAGAGTATCGTACTCTCACACCGCAATCGGTCGACTCTCTAGACTAGCTCCGGACAAATACCGAGACCATCCGGGTTAAAGTAAAAATTAACGGTAAGCAATAAAATGTAGATTATTAACAGATATTTAAACCGCCGTTCTATACCGCACATTCTGGCATTACTGACCGCTTTCTCACTCACACCGACTGACCATATAATGTTTTCTTTCATTCTGACGCGTATATCGGGTTGTTTTATGGTATTCACATATATAAGACCGGGCTGCTCCAGGTCATCTTAGCCGAGTAGCTCTGTCATATTGTTTCTCTCTCGTATACACGTATTAAACCGGAATAATTATTTCTCTGTTTCTCTCATACACGACACCGGACTGCTCCAGGTCATCTTAGCCGAGTAGTTCTGTCTCGTTTTAAATCTCAGATATAGTAGTAAGTACACGACACCGGACTGCTCCAGGTCATCTTAGCCGAGTAGTTCTGTCTCGTTCGGATTCAAGCCACAGTTCAACTATACGACACCGGACTGCTCCAGGTCATCTTAGCCGAGTAGTTCTGTCTCGTTTTAAATTTCAAAGGCTAAATCGTTCATTTGTATCATTCTCATATCACCGGTTACCACCGCCATTACACTCACACACATGACACCGACAATTTCGTATCTCTTTTCCTCTCACATGCAGAACCGGACTACTCCAGGTCATCTTAGCCGAGTAGCTCTGTTTTGTTTTAATACAACGGGCCGCAAATTCATTTTTATCACCTTTATGCAAGTCCGAGTTGCTGCAGGAACTCTGATTTGCTTAATGTAAATTCAGACCGGGAAAATAGACTATCTGTCTCTCTCATACACACACACCGACACAACATACACAATACCACATACATCACACCGTCCTTCTCTTACTCATACACTTGTAATTTCTATACACTGTTAGATAGCCAGAACGTGTAGGTCCGCGGGATTCATACGCAGTCACGCATGCGTAAAACAAAACCGATCTACCATTTAAAGACCGCCACTGAACTGCTAGTCATATTGTCGTTTATTTCTGGAACTTTTTACCGATACCGCTTGACGTAGTAACATCCGCATTCGCAAGTAGTTTTACCGTGTAAACCTTTTCTTTCAAATATAGGCCGCATCCTTTTCTGATAACTGCAAGTCCGTCACCGTAGTCCGTCCTGACCGTTATTCTATTAATTAAGCTGCGACCGCGCTTGCAGATCTTTGTACTGATTTTATTTCCGCGGGTCTATGTATTACTGTTATTAAGTTGACCGCCGGACCGCTTGCGAACCTGAAGACGCGAACCGTTAATTTAATCAAGCCGTCGGACGTCAAAGCCGGAATCATTTATTTTTAGCCGCGATTAATCAATGATATAAAAGATACATTACCGCAGACAAAGAACGTATACAATCCTCCTCTCTCTGTTATTTCCTTTATTTTTAACTGGTAAAATCATTCATTTTAAACCGATAGTAAATGGGGCATATATTAATGTAAAAGTATTTGAATACAAAATGTTTTAAAACCGATTGTTTTATTATTCCTTCGCACCATACGCAGTTGAACGCCTGGATTATTTTCTCCACTGTCTAAAAGCTACTCGAAGGTAACTGTGGGCCTCTTACCACATTAATCCAAGAGGTGGCGCCCGAGACTCCGTTGGAAAAGTACTTTTCGTCCTATAGTCGCATGCAGCAAATCACGCATAAGCGACGTGAGCAATAGATTAGCTAGATAGATAGATAGGAATTAATACGGATCGCAAAACGCCTTTTACAAAATTTGGCGCCCGAGCAGGGACCGTACTGCGCATGCGCGAAATAAATTTTCTGTAAAATACCGTCGTACCGAGTTTAAAAATTAAACCGAAGGTAGGGAATCCAGTTTTCGACATTTTTAGGTTTAGGTCTGTTAGGTTATTTCCGTATTATACCGTGGGCTTAGTGAAAAGTCGCCGTATATTTTGGGTATTACCGTGGTTCAGAGAGGAACCCAGGTGGTAAGAATCCCTGTTTAGTTTTAAGTTTAGGTTAGTCCGTGTCGAAAAATGATCCATTGACGTAAATTTTACCGAGTGCCGTTTAGCGCATGTGCCAAAACATTTTAAGTCCGTCAATTTTAGCTCACCACGCCGTGGCCGTTCAAAGCAATCGCGTACCGTCAAAAAAAAAGAGAGAGGAGTATGCGTTCTTTTAAGGTGCTTACTACTCGCACCAATCTGTATCTAACCGATACAAAAAGTTCCTACCGCACCACCGAACTTTTGTAGCTGTCTTTACCACCGCTTCGAAATACTGTAAATTTTCGGCACCTTAAACCAGTATTTTCCAGACCGCTACTACCTGAGAAAAAGCAATAATTTACCATCTTGGAAGTTCTACCAAAATATATGATGGAACCGCTTTATCTGTCACCTTTATATTATTGCCGAAAAGTAACCGCTGCAAATACACCGCATCTTTGGATCACGTCAGATTTTTTTTGAAGAAACCCACGATTACCCACGTATAAGGATCACTCCGGATGTTTTGATTTAAGTAGCCAACTTCAAGGAGAACACCAAACCGTTATAGTAATGGTAACTCTGTTCTGGAAATCCCAGAAAATGAAATGTGCTTCTACCCGACTTGCTATTTGACTGTCTAGCCCAAAGGAAATGTCTATAAGGAGCCCCAGGCAAGGAACTCTATTGATGGCCAAAAGCTTCTACCGTATGTTAAAAATTACTGGAGCCAGTCATCGTCGTCTTCTGAAAGCCGGGGTCACTGTTGAATTTTGTTTTGCTGCCAAGATGGGACACTATGAACACCGAAGTTTTTTTCCGACAACGACGGCTACCATTACCATCATGCTGCTGTTCAATCGTGATTACAAAGATGGGTCGTATCAAGAGTATCGAAACACCACTGCAGCGAAATTTCTACCCTTCAATCCACTATAAATTCACCGTATGTAAGAAGAATTATTTTTTCATCTAAAGTAATTTTCGCCCAAGCCGACACCCCTAACCTAGTGAAGCCCTAGTGATGTTCCAGTCCCAGGAAGCAGAGACGGTGAGGCATCGTGTTTTGCACGGTTTTCCACCGCTACGTGTACGAGAACTTGTTGCAGTACCCGGACCACTAGACCAGTCCAAAGAAGAAATGAGATATTATTTTGATTTTATTTAGATCCGCGATAGTTTTCTGAATTGTAATCTTAATTATTAGGGACCTTCCGCAGTAGGGCTAGAATAAGAAAATATTTTCCTTTTGTAAATAAAAATATTTTTTTCAAAGAAGGGGGGGTGTGTAACGAAGTTACATAATTTTTACAGGGTTGTATACGTATCCGTTCTTAATTTTCTTATTTTTCATCGTATGAAGTCCGTTCTTGTTTGTAAATAATTCATTTTAATTGTACTGATTAATTTTCTAAAGTTTTCCGTCGCGAAATACCGGGAAATAGCTTTTCTTAGTTTTCCTGCACTCCCCACTGTTCATAGTACGGGTCGGCGCGGAACCGCCGTCGCCATCGGTACTTCTCGATGTCGCGCGCCGAGTAGAGGGGATTCAGCCGGGCTCGAAGCCTACCTCAGTAAGATCGTACTGTCTTACAATCAGAGTATCGTACTCTCACACCGCAATCGGTCGACTCTCTAGACTAGCTCCGGACAAATACCGAGACCATCCGGGTTAAAGTAAAAATTAACGGTAAGCAATAAAATGTAGATTATTAACAGATATTTAAACCGCCGTTCTATACCGCACATTCTGGCATTACTGACCGCTTTCTCACTCACACCGACTGACCATATAATGTTTTCTTTCATTCTGACGCGTATATCGGGTTGTTTTATGGTATTCACATATATAAGACCGGGCTGCTCCAGGTCATCTTAGCCGAGTAGCTCTGTCATATTGTTTCTCTCTCGTATACACGTATTAAACCGGAATAATTATTTCTCTGTTTCTCTCATACACGACACCGGACTGCTCCAGGTCATCTTAGCCGAGTAGTTCTGTCTCGTTTTAAATCTCAGATATAGTAGTAAGTACACGACACCGGACTGCTCCAGGTCATCTTAGCCGAGTAGTTCTGTCTCGTTCGGATTCAAGCCACAGTTCAACTATACGACACCGGACTGCTCCAGGTCATCTTAGCCGAGTAGTTCTGTCTCGTTTTAAATTTCAAAGGCTAAATCGTTCATTTGTATCATTCTCATATCACCGGTTACCACCGCCATTACACTCACACACATGACACCGACAATTTCGTATCTCTTTTCCTCTCACATGCAGAACCGGACTACTCCAGGTCATCTTAGCCGAGTAGCTCTGTTTTGTTTTAATACAACGGGCCGCAAATTCATTTTTATCACCTTTATGCAAGTCCGAGTTGCTGCAGGAACTCTGATTTGCTTAATGTAAATTCAGACCGGGAAAATAGACTATCTGTCTCTCTCATACACACACACCGACACAACATACACAATACCACATACATCACACCGTCCTTCTCTTACTCATACACTTGTAATTTCTATACACTGTTAGATAGCCAGAACGTGTAGGTCCGCGGGATTCATACGCAGTCACGCATGCGTAAAACAAAACCGATCTACCATTTAAAGACCGCCACTGAACTGCTAGTCATATTGTCGTTTATTTCTGGAACTTTTTACCGATACCGCTTGACGTAGTAACATCCGCATTCGCAAGTAGTTTTACCGTGTAAACCTTTTCTTTCAAATATAGGCCGCATCCTTTTCTGATAACTGCAAGTCCGTCACCGTAGTCCGTCCTGACCGTTATTCTATTAATTAAGCTGCGACCGCGCTTGCAGATCTTTGTACTGATTTTATTTCCGCGGGTCTATGTATTACTGTTATTAAGTTGACCGCCGGACCGCTTGCGAACCTGAAGACGCGAACCGTTAATTTAATCAAGCCGTCGGACGTCAAAGCCGGAATCATTTGTTTTAGCCGCGATTAATCCATGACTAAAAGATACAGGATCGCAGACAAATAACGTATACAATCCTCCTCTCTCTGTTATTGCCTTTATTTTTAACTGGTAAGATCATTCATTTTAAACCGATAGTAAATGGGGCACATATTAATGTAAAAGTATTTGAATACAAAATGTTTTAAAACCGATTGTTTTATTATTCCTTCGCACCATACGCAGTTGAACGCCTGGATTATTTTCTCCACTGTCTAAAAGCTACTCGAAGGTAACTGTGGGCCTCTTACCACATTAATCCAAGAGGTGGCGCCCGAGACTCCGTTGGAAAAGTACTTTTCGTCCTATAGTCGCATGCAGCAAATCACGCATAAGCGACGTGAGCAATAGATTAGCTAGATAGATAGATAGGAATTAATACGGATCGCAAAACGCCTTTTACAAAATAACTGCAGATGTGAAGAAAGGCAGGAACAAAGAAGAGATGCAAGAAATGATAGGGACTTGCAAAGGCACGAATAAAGAAGAGATGCAAAAAATGATAGGGACTTGCAAGTTTTATTGTGCATGGAAGAAAATGATGGGAAGATCAGCACAAGGAACTTGAGGATGACATAGGATTAGATCACACTACAGCGTTACGAGCTTTGAAACGACATAAATATTATTCATACAAATATGAAAAGCACCAAGAGCTAAGAGATAAGGACTAAATACGACGACAGGAGTTTTGTTTTGGTATGATTGAAAGAGCAAACATGGGTAGGGAATTTTTAAAAAACATTTGTTTCACTGACGAATGCACATTTATCTTAAACAATGAACCCAATGTTCAAAATTATCGATATTGAAGCAAAGAAAACCAACACAGGTTTGTCGAAACAAGGACGCAGTATCCACAAAAAGTTAATGTTCGGGATGGTATTTTCGGAGAAAATATTATTGGGCCATTATTTCTTACACGAAATTTAAATGCAGAATATTTTTTGGAACTACTTGAAGATCACATTTTACCTACTTTACATGATGCCGCCAGGGAAAATCAGGAAGTTTGGTACCAAATGGATGGCTGCCCGGCACATAGTACCCTGGCTGTCCGGGAATATTTAAACCGTGCTTTTAATGGAAATATTATTGGCTTAAATCATACAGTAAATTGGCCAGCCAGGTCTCCTGATTTATCGCCAAATGATTTCTTTCTCTGGGGCCATTAAAAAAAAAAGAATATACAAAGATAAAAAATACCCAAATCTAGACGAGTTAAAAAATGCTATTTCTGCCGAATGCAAGAGAATTTCAGTTTACCAACTAGCGAATGTAAGAAGAGAATTTTATGATCGCCTCGGTTATTGTCTAGCAGTCAATGGAGGAATAGTTGAACATCTTCTTAAATCCTAAAGTTCTAACAATTTAATAGTACCTACCTATTAATTAGTAAAATATTGAAACATGTAAAATGTTATAATTAACCTTGTAATTGGATACTTTATTTTAGTTTTATTCAGATTAATTTGTACTCATAAACACACCATTTAATCATCAATATTTTTTCTTCAGAAGTGTAATTCATGGCTAATATTTTCGACGTACGAGTTTTTATAACAATAAAGCACACATTTCAAAATGACAACTTTATTTGACAGTCATCTTTTACCTTGACTGGTGCCCGCAAATACGGGGCCATAAAAAGGAGAAATAGTTAAAAAGATATCGGCGATAACCCGTAAACGGGCTCATCAAAAATATCTAAGTTATGTGGGTTTTAGTGCTCTTTAATAAACCTAAATAGAATTTTTCTCTAAAATAATTAGGGAAGCCAATAATTGACCCCATTTAAAATTACATGGGATTTCCTATGTCCCGCTCGACGATGCAACACCCGGTAGATGGAATGTCGCATGGAACTGCTAACTTTGGAGAAGATTTAAGAAATATTGTCGAAAGCTCTTCAAAAAATAAAGAAACGTGAATCATATCGTGGCCAATTATCCTAGCTAATGTTTTCTATATAAATTTGTAAGTCATGCATTTTAGACATTTTCTCAAAAATTAGAAAAGCAACCGCTGATACTCAATTTTGTCTACCCACCCTCCCATACTCAATATCCACAAGCCGCCACTGAAGGCCAGATGGATGCTGTATTATCGAATTTATTTAATTTAAAAGATTCACTGTGTATGTGAAAATAAATTCGAAAGCTTAATTTATTTACGAAAAAAAGGTTGAAATGATATGTGCAAGTGGGAAATACTCAAAAGCTATCATAGGCTCGTAAAGAACTATTTAACGGGTTTTTAAATTGTCTTTACGTGACTCGTGTACACTTATTAGACACGGGCCTTAAGATTTTATGTACTTTTAATGCATTGACAATTAATACCGTCCATCGTTGTAACAAAAATTATTATTGCCGTTATGCAACTAGTTATTTTTAGCATATCTGTTTAATTAAATGTAAGGGTAATAAAATCCTTTTAACGAATTCATAAATTTTATGTAATTTTAGATAACTGGAATGCAGCTGTTACATAACGTGCATTTTATAATATTAATGAGTTGCGGATACACTCTGTGCCTAAGAAAATACAGGAAAGGTATTAAATACCGACATTCCACAATAAATCACTGGAGCTTATCTGATATAAACAATACAAAGTATGAATTCGCAAGAAAATTTCATTTCAGATGGTTTATTTGAAAAACAAATTATGATCATTTGTTGTTTACACGACGACCGATCGGCCGACAGACGGACGGATGCCGGATGGACGGACAGACGTAAACGTGGTCCAGGAAAATGACGACTAAAAAATATAGATCAATCACAACAACACATTATATGCAATGGTCCGCTAGGTTCCTCACGATTTCATGAATTAAACCACGTAGAAATATGAGCAGATCAAATGAAGTTAACGACGCGTAAAATTTACAACATATCCATTTTTTTTTCTTTGAATTAATCACTGTGATTGGTCAGTTTCATATCCTAACTAGGATGGAATTAAAATGATATCCGTTTAGTTATGATGGGGCCCTTCGATACAAACTATTTTTCTTCTGAACTTTATTCCTTTATTTTTTACGACTTTTACAAAACAAAATTATTGACACACGCCGTCACAATCAACGAAGACAAACATAGAAAGAAGACAAACAAACGTTTTAATTGGTCGAAGCAAAATTTGACATAAGAAACGTCAAAACAGCGCCACCATCGGGTCTGGAGGGAACCTCTGGACTATAGGCGGGACTTTTAAATATGACCATTTTAAAAATTTTGGCCGCCAAAATTTTAAAATGATATTTACAGCTTAAAAAAACCATCAGGATCCTGATGATGATATTTAAGGCCATCAAATTATTGACAATAATTCTCTTATTTGATTTTTCAAGTAGAGTAAAAATTAATTATTAGGATTTTCTGCTTAGATTTTTGTAAATATCATTTTAAAATGTTATTTATTTAAGTTGCACAATTAGAAATAAAACTTCAGAAATCAGCTTATAATTATTTTTATTGACAACTACGATGAAAATATAGTCAGACCAAGTTCGTCTGCCGTAGCTATCTTTGTAGAAATAACTACGTAGGTGTAATATTGAGACATAACTGATGGGGATAAACGTAGGTCCTAACTTGAAAAAGTCTGGAGGTCTGACGTCACTCTAGCTTCGATCCCGCCCATAAGAAGTTTCACCGGGCTGGCCACAATGACGCCAAACACCAGTGTTCTCAACAATACAAATTACAAACATAACACGATTCGCCTTGACATAACGCCCGCCTTGAAGGACATGGCATGAACCTTTGATTAACATTTGATCTATGTGTGGAACATTTAAACGTAAAAGTTAGTCATCACTCATCAGTCTCTATGGGAAGCACACAAATTCGGGTTACCGCTCTTTTAATTATCCCCGATCGCTCTTTTATTGCCACGACTCTTACAACGTCATCATTGTCCTAGTTGCCATCGCAATACCGGAGTGTTGTCCTTTATTAGCACTAACGAGCCGACCTTCACATTATTCATGCCACTTCTCTTCCATTTTGTCCTAGTCTGTAACTCAGACAAGTACTCCTTTTGTCACCTTGTCCAAAAGTGTTGCACCATTACTTGTATACAGGGTGTTCCGAAATTAGGTGAGAATATTTTAAGGGGATAAAGAACATCTAAAAATAGGACTAAAATCTTCTATTAATATACCTTCAAAAACGCTTCGTTATGGGGCTAGAACCCCCCGAATGGAAGCTATGATAAGCGGTTTTTTCACAATATCTCAGAAACTGATTGAAGTATCAAAACAAAATTTGATACATGTTTTACCCATGATAAGACGCAATAAACGGTTTATTTAGCTTAGGTGTATTTCTTTCAGTGGCGTCCCACTGGGTAGGTAGTGAGGAGAATATTGCCCTAACTTTTTTATTTGTAGGATTTTTTAACGCCAGGTGCAATTTTTAAAAGCACTAAAGTCTTCTATTGAAAAAGAATACTCTTGCTTTGTTTCGGTAGGATTCACCATTTTTCAGTCAAATCGATTTAAAAAATTTTCGGTTTTTTACAAGCCGTTGAAAAGGCTAAGGTGTTTTTTGCATATCTCAGCAAACACTTGATATTAAAACATAAAATTTATTAGAAGTTCTACTAGCGACAAGGCATATTTATTAAATGATGTAACATTAAAATATTTTTCCAGTGGTGTCGCACGGATTGGAGCCTAAAGTAAATATTACTATTTTTTTTTTATTTGAGGAGCTTTCCTTTTATACCATTTTCAAATTCTCCGTGCCTCACAAAACATAACACGCAGGTGTAGATTTTGCATCCAACAAAATGGAAATCATTTCGAACATTTGCTTAAGAATTAGTTTTCCATGTGTTTTTACAATTAAATTTGATTTGCAATTTGTTATTCTTTTTTGTTTTATTTTAAGTCTCTTATACAAATAAATATTTAAAAAACAAGGTCTAAAAATCTGTTGAAAACCTTATATTCTGTCAAATAACAATAATAGAAGGTTTTATTAATAAAAATTTTAAAAATTTAAAAAAATTACATTAAAAGTATGAATCAAATTAAAAAAAAAATTGTAATATTTACTTTAGGCTCCACCCCGTGCGACGCCACTGGAAAAATATTTTAATGTTACATCCTTTAATAAATATGCCTTGTCGCTAGTAGAACTTCTAATAAATTTCATGTTTTAATATCAAGTGTTTGCTGAGATATGCAAAAAATACCTTAGCTTGTAAAAAACCGAAAATTTTTAAATCGATTTTACTGAAAAATGGTGAATCCTACCGAAATGAAGCAAGAGTATCTTTTTTTGATAGAAGACTTTAGTGCTTTTAAAAATTGCACCTGGCGTTAAAAAATCCTACAAATAAAAAAGTTAGGGCAATATTCTCCTCACTACCTACCCAGTGGGACGCCACTGGAAGAAATACACCTAAGCTAAACAAACCGTTTATTGCGCCTTGTCATGGGTAAAACATGTATCAAATTTTGTTTTGATACTTTAATCAGTTTCTGAGATATTGTGAAAAAACCGCTTATCATAGCTTCCATTCGGGGGGCTCTAGCCCCATAACGAAGCGTTTTTGAAGGTATAATAATAGAGGATTTTAGTCCTATTTTTAGATGTACTTTATCCCCTTAAAATATTGTCACCTAATTTCGGGACACCCTGTATATTGCCATTTGGACAGTCTATTTTCTGCTATCGGTGAGGTTATACTCGGGTAATGCAGTGATGGTGCGACCAATCAGAAAATGAGCTGGGCTTAGAGCAGAGTAGTCTTCAGGATCTACGGTTAGCGGACATAGCGGCCGAGAATTTAAGACACCTTCGACTTGCACTAATAACGTGTTGAATTTTTCAGAAGTTAAAGACTTAATTTCAATAACCCGCTTAGGATGAGATTTTGAACTTTTTATTCCTGCTTCCCAAAGCCCTCTGAACGTAGGTGAGTTAGCAGGAATAAAATGCCATTTTATTTTACTATCTGCCAGTTTTGCTACCATCATTATGGAACCTAATAGTGATAAAGGATCGTATATTTGAGAAATAATAGATAAAATTGTTCTTTTAGTAACTCTTTCTACTGTAAATGATTATGTTAACCACTTAAAGAAAAAATAAAAACAATTTTGACAGTGAAAACATTTTTTTTTTGTAAAAAAATTATGGGTCCTACAGACCCACTTATAGTAGTAATGCAACAAAAATGCGATGATAGTACTAAGGGTTAAATATTAAAGCATAATTTGTTGTCTAGACTTGATATTGTAATATCCAGAAAATTGATTTGTTATGTAAATCACCTTAATGATTTAAAATCAATTGTTAATTTGTATCCTTACCGGTAAAACACACGAATAAAGTAATAATATAACAAAGTAACTTACTCATATTGTTTTTGTTCATATTTAGTGTAATTTTACCAAAGCGCCCTTTAACCGTGGCGGTGAGTTACTGGCATTCGACCGAGGCGACCCGGGTTCGATTCCCGGAGTGGGCATCCTACGTGCAATAAAAAAAATGTGTCCGAAATTCAGTGGATTTAAGAATGCATTCTTCAGGTGCCTATCCGTTTCGAATATTGGCAATCATATTGGCAATTATAATTTTGTTGGTGGCGGCTCGAAACAATTCTGATGAGGTTTTTCCGAACCAGGTTCTAAGGTTCCGCAGCCATGATACTCTTCTTCTGCCTGGTCCTCTTTTTCCTTTGACCTTCCCTTGCATTATGGATTGTAGTAGGGAGTATCGGTGTTGATTTCTCATGACATGTCCCAGGTACTCGAGTTTTCTGCGCTTGATGGTATACATGATTTCCAGTTCTTTTTGCATTCTGTTTAGCACTTCCCTGTTCGTTATGCGAGCTGTCCATGGTATCTTGAGAATTCTCCTATACCGCCACATCTCGAATGCTTCAAGTTTTTTTAGAGGTGGCTTCTGTCAGTGTCCAGGCTTTTACGCCGTACAGTAACGTTGAGAAGACATAGCATCTTAGGTGTCTCACTTTTGTTTCGAGAGATATGTTGTGGCTCCTGAAAATGGCTCTCATTTTGTTAAAAACTGACCTGGCTTTTCCTATGCGGCATCTTATTTCTTGTGCATTGTCCCCTTGAATGCATGGAAGAGTGTAAAAGGTATCATCTCCCAACCCACCCCATTCACGCCGGTATCCACGCCGGATGAGATCGGACATCTCGTGGGGTGCGGAAGAAGGTACACACTTCTCAATCGGTAGGTCATGCAATTGCAAGAAACCAAGGCCTGATAGCCCTGGGGGGGGGGGGGGGGGGTGTCGCATGACCGAGGATCGTGGTTCGGAACCCACGTTAAGCTGTAGGTCCCCTCGGGAATGGCCCTGGCAGCGAACGAAGAGGAAAAAAGCCTTATTTAAAATAATGGCAATAAATGACAACAACAAAGCGCCCTTTTTTATTAAGTAACGGTTTCGAATATCCATCGAAAGAATGTAATTAGGAATTGGAAAATTTAAAATAAAACACACAAAATTTATCAGATTGAAGTAAATAAATCGTTTAATTGTCGGTTTTGTTTTATCATATGAAAATATAATAACATCCTTTACGCTATAGTACACATACCACAATATTATAATAACCACATACTAAATTATTAATACTTTTTTATTTTGATAATTATCAACATATAAATGATTAAACGGTCGATTAAAGGAGAAAGTGAAATAAATTGATATAATGCGTCTTGCTCTGTTTTTAATATTTTATGAAATGTGCACGTTCTTCTATATCTCTAAAAATATATAATAATAACTGCTGCTTGGTAATAACACAAACTAGTAGTATGACCACAAGCATTTTATTTCTTTCGATGTTTTTTTTTAATGAAAATTCCAATGCCACATCAAATTTATAATTCACAAAATGTTAGGTTTCTTGTCTAATATAAATACCTATAATATACAGGGTGTTCCAACTTAAGTGCGCACTATTGCTAATTCTTTTATTGTTATAGATACAAAGTCAGTTAAATTAGCAAAGTAGTAACATTTTTTCTGCTGATTAAGATAGTAAAAACAAAAATAATTGAATACAGCATTTCCGATTAAACGAGAAAAATGCATTTTTTATAAACGGAACACCCTGTATATTTTTGACACAAATGTTTGCAAATTGTCTACAGAATAAAAAAGTTCATATGCAATATTGGCCTAAACCTGAGAATAATCTTATTATTGCCATATTTACTTTTTAGACAAGGTGGCTGTGCATTCTTAAAATAAAACCAAATTTTATCATAACTGTTTGGTTTAAGCGTAATAAAAAAAAACTATATTAGATGTGCAAAGACATCGCCGTTTTGTGTAATACATTTTTCGACATTCTTTAAAACCGGTCTTGTGGCTTTTAACACTGTTTGGCCATCAATGGATGATATAATAAATCGAATGCTTTCTTGAAGTTCCTCCAGGTTCTCATATCTCCTTTTATAGACTTCTCCTTTGACATAATCTCAAAAGTAAAAGTCTAGTGGAGTTATGTCAGGAGATCTTGGGGGCCAACGTATCGGACCATTTGTTACTATCCACCTATCTTAAAAAAACCTTTCTAATAATATTCTTACTTTGTGAATCTGATAAGGAGGGGCTCCATCTTGTTGAAAGTAGATTTGGTTACGTGTCTCTAAGTTCACATTATCTAAATATGCTTTCAGTAATTCTGACAACATATTAACATATCTCCTGCCTGTTAAATTGCCTTCATAAAAAATTGGCCCAATTATTTGACTGCCTATTATACCACACCAAACATTAATACTAAGTCTTATTTGTGGATGTCGGGGATGAGAAAGAAACAAATTTTCTCTAGACCAATAATTCATGTTTTTACGATTAAACATACCCCTGTTTGAAAAATTTGCTTCATCGCTCCAAAAAATGTGCCTTAAAAAGTTAGGATTTTGCACATTTTAACAAATAATTGACAGAAATGTAGTCTTCTTTCAGAGTCCCCAGGTAAGGTTTTTTTTCTTACAAAATATCAATTATCAGGTCTCTTTGAGTAAAAATGGACGATTTCTTCGAATCCCAGGTAATAATGTTTGCACTGGTCGGTACTTATGGGGTACAATTTTATATTTTTTAAAATCTCTCCATATTGTAACTAAGCTTAAACCACTGTCCCTTGCCAAATCTCCAAATTTTTGTATGCTTCAAAATATGCCAACATATTTACTTATACTTGTTCACTTATTATAAACTGGCGTTTAGTTCTAGCCTTTGCAAAGACTCCTTCGTTACTTCTTAATTTTCCATACAGCTTTAAAAAATACTTTCTGTTTGGTTGATCACGTTCAGGATACATTTGGGAATATTGTTCCTGTGCCCGGAAACTATTTTTTCTGCATACAAAATACGCTTCTAACATATCGCATTTTCCTAAATGTGTGAACACCATTTTGTAATATTTTTACCAAAAAATTTAAAATCACAGACCAGTTCAATCACTTACAATAACATAAATGCTCACTTTTGTTGACAGCAGAATAATCTACTGACGCACCGAATAAAGCTTTTGTTTCAAAAATGCACAGCCACCTTGTCTAAAAAGTAAATATGGCAATAATTAGATTATTCTTAGTTTAAGGCCAATATTGCATATGAACTTTTTTATTCGGTAGACGATTTGCAAACATTTGTGTCAAAAATATACAGGGTGTTCCGTTTAAAAAGGTGCATTTTTCTCGTTTAATCGAAAATGCTGTATTAAATTGTTTTTTTGTTTTTACTATCTTAATCAGCAGAAAAAATGTTACTACTTTGCTAATTTAACTGACTTTGTATCTATAATAATAAAAGAATTAGCAATAGTGCGCACTTAACTTGGAACACCCTGTATAAGTTTTTTCGCAATTTTACTGTACTGTAGTCAGCATTTTCTTTCACATCAAGTAAATTTTCTTAATTAATTAATTTTTCCTAAGACCATCCATGAAAATGAGAACAATAGCATGATTACCTTGGCTCGAAAGCGCCGAATATCACACGCGTGTTGAAAAAAAATATTTCAACACTAGTGTTGAAATACAAGGCACACTCTTTAATTTAAACATGGTGTCAATTTCACAGCAGACCACCCCTATTTATTAAAAAAAAACAAATTGTAAAGTTATTTTTCATATATTTGTCGAGTGATTCAGAATTAGGGTGTGAAAATACGCCATCTGAAATTATAAAAAATGTTAATAATATACTGGAAAATTTATTACCAGAAAAAACAAATCGCGCTAAAGAGTGTCATTTATTAAACAACAAATCTTTATCGGTAGCAATAGCGTAGAGAATAAAGCTCTAGCCTACAAATCGCAAGGTCACAGGTTCAAATCCAGTAAGGAGTATTTGACTTTTTTTTATAAAAACATTAAATAATTTATAGAATTATTTTGAATTGAAATCTTTCTTGTTGGGTGGATTTTTTAAATTTATAAAAAGTTGATTCAAGATGGCGGGCAATACTGACGTGACTAAAAATGATCCGCAGAAAACTTGCAAATATTGCCAAAAATCGGTAGTTAATACTGTCGCAAAGTGCATAATTTGTAAAAGTTATTACCACACATCATGTGCGCTCAGAGTACCCGGCTTAATCGCAGTGGGAAAGAATAATTCAGTAAAATGCTGCTGAAGAGGGATAAAAATGTGCCACAATCAGAAGGTGAAGACCGTGTAATCCTAGCCTATTGGAAGATACTAGCAGCTAAGGATGATATAATTAAAGGCAAGGATGAAATAATTAGTGAATTGAGGGCCAAAGAAGTGTTGTTATACCGGGTTCGCCAACGAAGTGGGGAAGGAAATTTAAATCATTATCGAGGAACTTATCAAAATTACTAAAGCAGCATGAGGTATGGACTTAAAAGCGGCATATTTTAAAAATATTTTACATTATACAGGGTGGCTCAAAAAAGTGTGGCGGACTAAACTTGCACTTTTTTAAATGGAACACCCTATATATTATATTATTTTCTAATTCCCTATACAATTCCACGTATATTTTGTAAAAAATGTCATATGTCTAAATTCAATTGTTTTTGAGTAATTGACGTTTAAAATATGGCATTTTTTGACTTTGACAGGCTGTAACATTGGAACGGTTCATCTTAGAGAAAAATGGTTTTCACCTCCCTATCTTAGTTTTCATTCTCTATCCAAAGAAACCAACTTCCGATTTACCATGTTAAACCAAAAAAACGGTTTTAAAAATAATATAATATATAGGGTGTTCCATTTAAAAAAATGCAAGTTTAGTCCGCCACACTTTTTTGAGCCACCCTGTATAATGTAAAATATTTTTAAAATATGCCGCTTTTAAGTCGATACCTTATGCTGGTCGATAATGATTTAATCTTCCATCCCCGCCACGTTGGCGGACCCGGTATAGGTTTAATTAACTTTTATTTTTTATATTAAAAAATTTAAGTTGAGTTATTTCAGCGAAATTGTTCCAATGAAAGTCCACACCCTAAAGCAAATTAAATTTAAAAACAAAAGGATATTAAATTTTTTTTTTAAATGGCTTTTCAAGAAAAATATAATACGTGATACCTATTCTTCCATTTAAAAAAATTTAGTTCGGTTATGTTTCACTTTATACAGAGGGTAAAAAAAATTCTGGTGCCAAAATATAGCTCATACAAAATCTCAATCGACGAGTTTTTTCATTTTTCAAGAATAATTTTTCCTAAACTTCTAGCGAATTTGCTCCACCCTCTAGAAAAAAAAAGTTAAAGTGAAAATATGAGGAAGTACGTAAAAATGGCAAATTACTTTTAGTGCTGAAACTTCCTTATTACAGATAGCGTAGAAAATGTAGCTTTCCCAGTGCGTGTGTTTAAAAAAAATATTGATGACATGTTCAATGTATAAGGAAACAGGCACCATTTCAAAGTAAACAATAATTTTTACGACTTTTAATAAGTAGTAACTTAACAAGTACTACTAACAAGGAAGATGCATCCAATATAAACTGCAAATAAGAAACTTTCTTTCTTTTTGTGCAGTGTTGCCAATTGTGAAACAAGCTCACACTTTGTGTGTTTGGGTTTATTGTAACAATAAGTCAGATGAGCCAGATCTAGTGGCGTTGCCAGATTCTTGGGATTAAATAAAATCCTTCTTAGGATATAATATGTCTATTATGGAAGGAAAGAAAGAGAAAACTAGCACTGCACGCAATTTTTTATATAATATACATTAAATAATTTTTAGAATTCAATTTTACATTCAAATATGAATCAAATTATTTATAGAAAAAAATCATATATTTTTTTTGAAAATGGGACTTTATTTTTGTTTTTCAGATTTTCAATTAATTTTCTCGTATTTTTGGTACACGATGAAACTTATTTTTTATATAATTAACTATTCCCTTTTCCCCAAATCCTATTAGAAAATATTTTCTCGGATAGAAGAAGGAAAGAAATAAACTCGAAGTCTTCCTCCACTGTTATATTAATAAAAAGTTTTTTTAAAGATTTCTAGATGTTTCGAATGCAGAAATATTCATCTTCCGGAGAATAAATGAAATTAAGAAGAAATCATCCTAACGGAACTTTAAAATTCGAATAATAAATGAAATAAAGGTTCAATAAGTAGAATAGGGAGAATCATTACCAAAATACACGTCACACCGTGAAAAGGGAAATTAGAGTAAGGTTTGTAGCTTTGGGTACTATTAGAATTTAAGCACAGAAGGAAATGTTTAACAACCAGGTATGAGGAAGAGAATTGTTAAGAGATATTGAGACTAATTTGAGTAGAAATTTGATAATTCATTTTGAAAAATACTATGTACTCGGCAAAATAAAAACTATGGAAATGAAGTGTATGTAAGTGTGAGGAAGATAAATGTTAAATACTTTTTTTTTAAATAAATAGATTTAACAAAAAGACTATGTGTAATTTTACTTTGTTATAATATCACTTTTTATTTACTGATTAGTTACTGCAGTTTCGTAGTACTACTACATTATCAAACTGAATACCTTAAACTACGTTTCACAGTTATAAATAGGTTTTTAACAAAGGGTGCTTATAAATATTAAAATAAAAATAGAATATTTATCCCTTAATCTAGTAATTGATCCCTATTGTATAGTAAAGTAAATAGCGGGGAATTCCACATGTCTGTTTGGTCATTTAGTAGGTTTATGGTCGGGTTTTTATTATGTTTGTGAATTTCTATTCATTCTAAGATGTTAAGCCTCTTGCTTTTTGGTGCAGTATGTAAAATTTTTAAATTATTCACATCTGGGAAACAATGACCTGTATCCGAACAGTGTTTAGCGAAATTGGAATTTTCTTTGTTTAACAAATAAGAAGTCTTATGTTCATTATATCGGATATTAAAATTTCTTCCTGTTTGACCTATACAGGGTGTCCCGAAATTAGGTGACAATATTTTAAGGGGATAAAGTACATCCAAAAATATCCTCTATTAATATACCTTCAAAAACGCTTCGGTATGGGGCTAGAGCCCCCCGAATGGAAGCTATGATAAGCGGTTTTTTCACAATATCTCAGAAACTGATTGAAGTATCAAAACAAAATTTAATACATGTTTTACCCATAACAAGACGCAATACAGGGCCGTATCTAGACTAGATTTTCGGGGGGGGGTTTTTACAAAAATAAAAAAAATAGCTAATTTAGTAGTTTATTAATTATTAAAATACAAACGAAACTAAAATTCAGATAAAAAAATAAACGTTCTCGGAAAAACATATAAAAAAACTAAAATAAATAACAAACATCAAATACAATAATACAAATAAAAGGAACTCCAACCATCAATATTTAACAAAATAAAAAAAACATATAATAAAAACAACATTATGAAAAAACAAACATAAAATAAAAAATAAAAGGAATATTGAATATACTTAGTAAATAAGTATATAAATCAAAAACCAAAATAAAAAATTAAAGTAGCAACTTAAATCGTCTTGCACTCTGCGCAAATTTATCTAAAACTAGCTCATTGGGTATTGGAACCGTTCTGTGACTAGACATAAGAGCCAGTCCTGTTAGCCGTTTCTGCCCAGTCGAATTTCTTAGGTAACTTTTTACTCTTTTAAGAGAAGAAAAGCTTCTTTCTGGGGTGGCTGTTGTCACTGGCAGTGTACATAGTATTTGTAGAAGTTTATATATATTTGGAAATAAAATGGCATTGCATGCATCTAAGGCCTCTAGAGCATTTTTTGGAAATTCTTCTTCCGCAGACCATTTAGTTTGCCAAATTCTCAGTTCACACAAACTATAGTTAACGTCAACGAAACTGCTATATATATTTAGGGCTTTTTTACATTCTTCATGATCAATTTTAATATTTTTACAGTTTTGTGGCATCAAGTTATTTAAAAAAGTTAAGACCTCTTTGTGTTTAATAAAGCGCATGTCAAGCTGTGTTAAAAAATCTTCGAAAAATGGGATAGCCACAGATATTCTATAATATTCCTCAGGAGTTTTGTGAGACACATTCGCTCTATTTTTTTGTCTGTTAGTTACTCGAGGAGTAACAACTGTTTCTCCCACAGACTCTAGCATACTTTTTGCATCGTTAAATATCAACCTAAAAGTGTTGTCCATGTCAGTCCTCATAGCGGTTACTGTATTTTTAACATTTTCCACAAATCCTAGTGCAGAAGGCAAATCGCAGTCAATTGCTTGCAGCATTTTGCATAATGAGACGGTATACGAAAACAGTGCTTCAGCTACGCAAAGGCTAATTACAAACTCGCTGGAAATAATGGCTGTTAGTAACTGAGAAGCTTTGGACGATGTTTCAGCATTAGCGTCTTCTGATAAAGTTTCTAAACATTCAACAATTGGCTTATAAATTTCTTTAAATCTTGTTAGGCCATTGTGGTTTTCCACCCACCGGGTATCGCACATAGATGTGAGTTTGGTCCACTTGGTTTGAGGACAATATTCCTGAATTTTTTGTGTTAAAGTAGCTGTTCTTTTAGCAGAAATGTTGATAAAATTGCCGACGGACTTTATTGTCCCTATGCAGTTTCTAACACTTTGAACAGAACAGCAATGACCAATTGCTAAATTTAATGAATGAGAGCTGCAGTGTACATAAAGAGCATATGGATATAATTTTTTAATTTCTGCTTGCACACCATTAAAATTACCAGCCATGGCGGCAGCCCCATCGTAGCCTTGTCCTACCAAATTTTTACATTCAAGGCCTAGTTCCTGCAGATATTTGAGTATTAAAGAAGCCAAACCTTTTCCAGTTGCGTCCGTAACAGGCGTAAATCCTAAAAAGTGTTCTTTAACAAAATGACGTTTTCGTTTTGCATTATCGGTAGAGGTAGATATGTATCTAACACAAAGCGTCATTTGTTCCGTTCGAGAAACATCAGTTGTCTCATCGGCCAGCACTGAAAACAGACCTACCCGATTTACTTCTTTAACAATCGTTTCTTGAATAATTTTGCCGCAGATAGCTATCAACTCATTTTGAATCCCAGAACTAATGTATTTCGCATTTTTATCACTTTTTTCCAAATGATTTTTAAGTATATCGTCGCCAGAATTAGCGCGAAGCCGTAGTATTGCGCGAAAATTTCCCTCGTTAACAGCAGTTACTTCTTCGGCTAAATTCATTTCTCCCGAATCAGATGTACCTCTTAGTGCTATTTCTTGTCTACCACAAAGTTTAATTGTATCGATGATGGGCAATAACTTTTCTCGATTTTCCTGAACCTGTTGTTGCCTATTTGTTACAATACTTTCTATAATATTAGGCTGTGCTTTAGAATATACATTAATAAAATTTTCGGTCAGGAGGACACATTTTTTATGGTAGTCTAAGTTAGAGTGATGGTTGAAAACGTCAATTGCCTTTTTCCAGTTATTAAAAGGTTTTTTTACCAAAGCTGAAAGTTTTTGACTTTCCCCTTTGCCTGCCGCTTCTTTACCAGATAATGCGCAGCATTTACATAGCGCTCCACTGCCTTCGGCCTGAGTATAAACTAGCCATGAAAAACTTGAAAACCATTTGTGCTGGAACTTTAAATTTCTTGGACCTAAAATAAAGCAGGTTTATGTTATGTTATTTAAATTAAAAGAACAAAGAACTAGATTATAAACCCAAACGAAAAAAAAACATACCAATTTTGGGAAAGTTAAAATTTATTTCTGGTACCCATGGGGAGTTTAGGATATCATATTTTAAATCATCATCAAGTGACTTGCCTATATACAAGCCGACATCGTGAATACTAGGTACAGGTACATGAGAGGCTAAATGGGTTTCCTGTTGACACTGTTTCTAAATTGCAACAGGTTGAGGTTGATGTTGAAGGTTCTTCTGAAGTGATAGTTTTTGGCTTTTTAAAAAAATTGAAATCAAGCAGAGTTTGTTTTGACCGTTTTTGCGACATGTTCTTGTTCTATAAAAAAATATTCTTATACTTCCATTTCACCTTATACTATAATACTATGTACACTGTGTACTGTGTGTATAAAGTCTGGAAAGGGCTTAATACCCTTATAATTCAGTGGCCGATTAAAACCAAATTTGGTACAGTTGTCTAAGAAGACCTTACGCACCGAATGACGATATTGGCGGTGTTGTCAAATGTTTAGTTTATATGGAAGTTAAACGAATATAAAGATTTTAAAAGAAACACCCTGTATATTGTTTCATTTTTGGATTCTACGTAAAATATCGAGAACCACTTTTGACAGTTATTTGTACCAAAACGGCACTAGAAATGAGTTTCACATTCCTATCTTAATTTTTTAAGACCTATCCAACAGCGGTTTTAAAAATGGTACTGGAGTTGATACCAAATATGGTACCATTAACGGGACTACTGTCGGATAGGTCTTAAACAACTAGGATAGGAATGTGAAACTCATTTTTCTCCATCTTGTGCCATTTTGGCACAAAATAACTGTCAAAAAAGCTAAAATGCTGATCTTCAATTATTGTTTAAATCTCCTAAACAAACAATTATTGTAAATGGACAAGTCCGACAAGTGGTAGATCATTTTTCTCGATATTTTACGTAGAATTCAAAAAAAAATACGTTATTGTTATTCCATATAAAATTTCTACATTCGTTTAATTTTCAGACAAAGTAAACATCTGGCAACAACGCCAATATCGTCATTCGGTGCGTAATGACTTCTTAGACAACTATACCAAATTCCAAATTTGGTTCTGATCGGTCAATGAATTATAAAGTTATTGGACCGTTTCCAGACTACCAGACTTTATACACGCTTACACGCACTCTATATTTATTTTAAACTAGGACTACTTTACTTATACTATACATACCTTTTAGCCCTACCACACACAACGTCTAGAGCTCGTCTGATCAGCAAGTTAAAACGCGTCGCGGCTCGCGGAAATGCGGCAAATGTTGCCAGTGTTGCCACTGTTGTCAATCTTCGGACGCCAGATTTAATTCCGAATTTATGATTTCTCTTACAATACCGAATTTTTTTCGGGTTTAAATTTTTTTGCGAATTACTTAATTTGAGATTTTTAAGAAATATTTATTTTTTTACTTTTATTGAAACACTTTAAAGTTTAAGATTTTTTTAATTTTAAAAATTATTTTTGTTTCTTTCATCTTTCTGACTTTTTTACGATTTCAATTCAATTTTCTGAACTTCATTATTAAATAAATAATTTCGGGGGGGGTTCTAACCCCCAAAACCCCCCCCTTAAATACGGCCTTGACGCAATAAACGGTTTGTTTAGCTTAGGTGTATTTCTTCCAGTGGCGTCTCACTGGGTAGGTACTGAGGAAAATATTGCCCTAACTTTTTTATTTGTAGGATTTTTTACCGCCAGGTGCAATTTTTAAAAGCACTAAAGTCTTCTGTTGAAAAAAGATACTCTGCTTCATTTTGGTAGGATTTACCATTTTTCAGTAAAATCGATTTAAAAATTTTCGATTTTTTACAAGCCGTTGAAAAGGCTAAGGTGTTTTTTGCATATCTCAGCAAACACTTGATATTAAAACCTGAAATTTATTAGAAGTTCTACTAGCGACAAGGCATATTTAATAAAGGATATAACATTAAAATATTTTTCCAGTGGTGTCGCACGGATTGGAGCCTAAAGTAAATATTACTTTTTTTTTATTTGGGGCTTTCCTTTTATAGCATTTTCAAATTCCCCGGCCTCACAAAACATAACACGCAGGTCTAGATTTTGCATCCAACAAAATGGAAATCATTTCGAACATTTGCTTAAGAATTAGTTTCCCGTGTGGTTTTACAATTAAATTTGATTTGCAATTTGTTATTCTTTTTTGTTTTATTTTAAGTCTCTTATACAAATAAATATTTAAAAATCTGTTGAAAACCTTATATTCTGTCAAATTACAATAATGGAATGTTTTATTAACAAAAAATTTAAAAATTTTAAAAAATTACATTAAAAGTATGAAAACCCCTCAAATAAAAAAAAAAATGTAATATTTACTTTAGGCTCCACCCCGTGCGACGCCACTGGAAAAATATTTTAATGTTACATCCTTTAATAAATATGCCTTGTCGCTAATAGAACTTCTAATAAATTTCATGTTTTAATATCAAATGTTTGCTGAGATATGCAAAAAAAAAACACCTAAGCTTGTAAAAAACCGAAAATTTTTAAATCGATTTTACTGAAAAATGGTGAATCCTACCGAAATGAAGCAAGAGTATCTTTCTTCAATAGAAGAGTTTAGTGCTTTTAAAAATTGCACCTGGCGTTAAAAAATTCTACAAATAAAAAAGTTAGGGCAATATTCTCCTCACTACCTACCCAGTGGGACGCCACTGAAAGAAATACACCTAAGCTAAATAAACCGTTTATTGCGTCTTGCTATGGGGAAAACATGTATCAAATTTTGTTTTGATACTTCAATCAGTTTCTGAGATATTGTGAAAAAACCGCTTATCATAGCTTCCATTCGGGGGGCTCTAGCCCCATAACGAAGCGTTTTTGAAGGTATGCTAATGGAGGATTTTAGTCCTATTTTTAGATGTACTTTAGCCCCTTAAAATATTGTCACCTAATTTCGGGACACCCTGTATATGAGCTATTACATTCTTCAACAAAATTTATATTTTTTGTACGTTTACTCTTAATCTGCAAATCTGGCTCAATGTTTTGGAAACGGTTGATTTAGAGCTACGGTTCCAGTCGGGATTCAATTTATTACTTCGGTAAAATTCCGTATTTGTAATCATTTTACCCTATCATCATTAAAATGTTAATATGCTCGGTGTCACTTAAATGTGTCATTTTTACGCGAAAATGAAAAATTTAAGTGTTTGCATTATTCTTGGAATATTGCTAGAGCCATAAAACTAAAATAACCAACAAGGCTTTTTTAATATATTATGCAAAAATTTATAAACTGGCAACAGTGGTTATACTACTCATCTTCAGTGGTACCGCGGGCGATCGCCCAATCTTTTTTGTGTGAAAGTTGGTACCATCAGACGACGCGGAGGTTCATGAGAATCAGCTGAACTTTTACCTCTGATTATCGAACTTTTGCTAAAATTAACCGACTTACGTCAAGACTTACGCTTTATGATCGGAGAGAATCATTTATTACACATTCGTTTTCGATCGCAAAAAATAGGTAATTCAATCTGTTATTGATGATTATAAAGTTTAAAACAAAAAAGATAGGATCAAAATGGTACTGTACGCAAACATATTTAATTAAAATGTCAGTTTTTTTTTATTGCAACACAAGTATTGTTAGAGTAAAAATAACCTTTTCCTCGTACATCGTACCTATAGGTTTTTAAAATTATTCCTTACTTTCCATTAATTTTTTATTTGGCATGGAAGGGCTATCAGGAGTATGACCATACCGCTTGCAGAGAAAAATACTTTTAACGAAAGTGGAAAAGTGAAAACGCTGGAAATTATTTAAAGAGTTTCTAGGTTGGCCGCTAGAACGCGCAACTACAGTGACCAATGTGGGATTTTTTTAAAAATCTCCATAGTACCATCGCACATCTTCGCAGGCAGCATGAAGTATTGCGCCTCAACAATGACCTGGAAGAAATGTTGGCTTGGGGTGACAGTAACCAAGTCGAATTTAATACTAAGAAACCCCAGGCAGCAGTCTTCTCCAAAAAGGTTAACATTGCAGAACCGGATATAGTCATGGTAGGACACGCAATTCCCCTGGCACCGTCTATTAATTTGCTGGGGGTCAATCTAGGAGGTAATATGTCTTGGCATGATCACGTTGCCGCAATTGCCAAGGCAGCTGCACAGAAACTTGGTGTACTTTTCCGCACCAAAAGGTTGTACACACCTCATCAACTTTTGACACTCTACAAAGCCCAGATTCGACCATCATTAGAATATTGCTATCATGTCTGGAGCTCTGCACCCAAGCACACCCTTCGGCTACTGGATTCCATTCAAAGGAGAGCCGTTCGTCTGATCGGCGACCCCAAGCTGACCAAGACCCTCGATAGCCTGGAGCATCGAAGACAGGTTGGTGATTTGGCTCTCTTTTACAGATATTTCCATGGCAGGTGTTCGACTGACATTGCCCACTTGATTCCACCTAGAGCAATGCAAAACAGAAATACACGGCGAACCACTGCCGCTCATCCATATGTTGTTCAGCTTAGTACTCCTCGAACTTCATTGTTCAAGAATTCTTTCATCTGGAGAACGTCATCTTAGTAGAATGATCTTCCTGAGGTCATGTTTCCCAATGCATATGATCTTCAACGTTTCAAGACCAACGTTAATCGCTTTTTTCGCACTCGCACCGCTCCCAGAGCGCCTTAAAGGATTTTTCCTACAGTGCAGGTGTTTTATCATAAAAAGAAAAACAGATCCAGTATTCCCCTGAAGACGACTGGAGATACTTACCAGTTGAAACGTTGTGATTTAAAACAAATAAAGACAACGTAAGTGTAAGACACTTCTATTATTCAAAGCTGACATCGTCGCAGCATGCAAAGATTTCTGTATAACTTTTACTTTCAAGATTTTGTACTAGAAATTCGAACTCCTAACTTTGGTTTAGATTTATTTGCAGCTACTTTTTTCATGTATTTTAAAAAAACACTATATGCAAATTTTACTTTTAAATGAAAAAAAATAGTTTTTGTTAAAGAAAAAATAGGATGTTAAAAAAATATTGAGACGAAATTTATTTACGAAAATTTTATATGATCAGGTCTCGGTCTGTAGTTTTGAGGCCGTCTTCGAATATTTTCTATAACTCCTAGTACATCCATAAAATCTGCATTATCCGAGTCATCTGTTAAATCCAGAAAGTGTTTAACCTCATAAGCCTAGAAAATTGACAACTTACCTGAAAGAAAAAAGCTCAGCAGAACCGAGTTCACCTTTCGTTCGAGCTTTACAAAACTCGTAGTTAAGCTCTTATTGTACCGGATGATTCATTAAGGGTGACGAGCGGCCATATCTCAGAACTACTGGGCATAGAAATTCAGGAAAAAAAAAATTATAACTAAAGTGGCCATGAAAAAATCCTGGAAATAATTTTTAAGTTCCGCATTTTGCCGCAAGAGGGCGTAATTGAAAAGTAAATTATAAAAGTTTACGTATCTCCGAAAATTCCACATTAAGGTATATCTTTGATAACACCATTAAAAAGCTTGGACAATTATGCATCATTTTGGTTTCATGCTCATTGGCGTACCGACTTTAATAAGAGGGGTGGAAGCTGTTGAAAGTTTAATCATTTAAATCGCTGTAACTTATAAACGACTTATCCGACTTTAGCAAACTAAAAACTGTTTGGAAGAGAAATGTATGCACTTTCACCAATCGTATTTAGTTGTCCATAATAGTTCTCAAAAAAATGCTAGAGGGCGCGGTCTGTAATAATAACACATTTTTTGATTTAACTCCGAAAAAATAAATCATACGGTATAATTATGATACCATAATTGAAAAGTAGATAAATTTTGCTAGAAAAAATATTAAAACCGCAGCTCGATATCTCCGTTCGTTTCAGCGTTATCGCGAATAGAATCATTTTTAAAATTTTAAATAAAGAATATTTTTTAAAAAAAGTGCGACGCCACTGATATTTTCCATGTGGATATTATTTCGGATTAGCCTGCGTAGAATATTTTTTAGAATCACTGGTGGTTGTGTGCCATTTAATTAATTTTGTGCGCTTTCGACTATCGCCATCATCAGTACCAGCTGAAAAAGAAGACAACACAAAACACATTTTCAACATCCTTGGCTTAAAAAAACAAAAACATTAAAAACATGGTAAAGGCAACGAACAAGTGAACCGTGAGAAATCGAAGAATCGAGGGGAGGTTAAAAAATAAAAATCCATCTCCTTTTTCTTATATTTTCTTCATTTAGTATTGCAAAGTTTGTAATACTAACAAACCATTTTTTTTTGAAATAATATAAACTATCAAAACTCTAAAATTAAATTAAAGATTTAAAAAAATGTGTATTTTAAATCTGAAACATTAATAATGCTTTCCGAAATTTAAATTTATAGTTTCTGAAATAAAGGTGGAAAAGATAAATTTAAAAAAAGCATAATATTTCATTCTGATCCATTTGATAATTTTATTGGTCGGGAAGTCAAGTAACTGCTTTTTTCTTTGCTGTCACACCCAGATAATATTTATACTGCAAAGGAGAAAAGAGATCAATTAATGGACGGATAAAAAGTTGCAACTTTAAGGCCGGCCAGTTTTTTTTTTTTGGTTCCTCATTGCAAAGAAGAAAGTTCTATTTAGTGAATGTCGCTACCGATACGACATAAATCAATATCAGTGCTTATCGGTCATATTTACTTCAGTAATATAACATTTTATATGTTTATTATAATAATTTGCGAGTAGGTAGAAATTTTAAAGATAATAACTAACCAGTAAATTTATCTGTGACATACGTGACATTGGCAGAAATAATTTTCTCACAGTCATACCGGTTAATTTACCAATCACCTTTGATTATTGTGAGTAAATATTGCCTGCCAATATCATTTATGTCACAGTAAAACTTTCTGATTAGCAGGCGCGACTTGTTCATAAGGTTATTTAGTCAATGATCCATCTATTAATTTTTTTTAAATTTATTTTTTTAAACAAATAAAAATGATTATCCCTCAAAGAATGAAAATATTCCAATGTGTGTCATACGAAAACTTTCTAATATAGATCGAAGCGCTCCGCTCGGTCGTATTTTAGTATTTTTTTTATGATAAAACACCTGCACTGTAGGAAAAATCCTTTAAGGCGCTCTGGGAGCGGTGCGAGTGCGAAAAAAGTGATTAACGTTGGTCTTGAAACGTTGAAAATTATATTCATTGGGAAACACGACCTCAGGAAGATCATTCCACAAAGATGACGTTCTCCAGATGAAAGAATTCTTGAACAATGAAGTTCGAGGAGTACTAAGCTGAACAACATATGGATGAGCGGCAGCGGTTCGCCGTGTATTTCTGTTTTGCATTGCTCTAGGTGGAATCAAGTGGGCCATGTCAGTCGAACACCTGCCATGGAAATATCTGTAAAAGAGAGCCAAATCACCAACCTGTCTTCGATGCTCCAGGCTATCGAGGGTCTTGGTCAGCTCGGGGTCGCCGATCAGACGAACGGCTCTCCTTTGAATGGAATCGAGTAGCCGAAGGGTGTGCTTGGGTGCAGAGCTCCAGACATGAGAGCAATATTCTAATGATGGTCGAATCTGGGCTTTGTAGAGTGTCAAAAGTTGATGAGGTGTGTACAACCTTTTGGTGCGGAAAAGTACACCAAGTTTCTGTGCAGCTGCCTTGGCAATTGCGCCAACGTGATCATGCCAAAACATATAGTATAGTTGCACTTATGGGTTTAAACTTTGAATTTCAATATTTAAAGAACGACAGATCAGTGCAAAGATGTGGCAACCGTTCTTGGAGACGAAATAATGTTTGTGTCCATTTTCGATTGATTTCAGACACAAGATATTGTATTATTTTACGCAATAAAAGACGGCGCGCTCTGAATTCACGTCGGTTCTTACGTAGCGAATGAATCATAGTGCGCCTATCTATTCGGCTTTTTTTAAATGTTGAAATTCAAAGGTTTATATTAATAGCATTTTCGGTTTACTGCTCTTGGGCACTCTAAGAGTGCTCTCTCCGAGATTTTCGTGTTCGATTATCAAAATAAAGTGCTCTCACTCGGAGTAATACGTTCGATTTACAAATCTGGTTATTCTGAATCCATTAGCGAGTGCTCTTCTTTGATCTGCAAATTTTTACGGAGTAGAGAGGCTGCGCAATGACGTTTATGGCCATACTTTTTCTTTAAGACTGTGAACGGTGTTCTTGTGTAATTTCGCGTGTTGTTGTTTGGATATTTTGAATTTTGTTTAATTTAAAGAATAATTATTTTAACTCTATATTAATTTTAAAGGTTACAATTATTTTATCATCTGTCATAATTTTAAGAGCAATGATACATTCAGCCGTATTCAGGGTGACAGCAAATCTCAGGCGAATCTATGACGACACAGATTGCTCCCGGAGCACTCTCAGAGTGCTAAACCAAAATCGCTATAAGTTGAAAGATCGCATAAATGAATTGAAAACTAAGAACGGATCAAACATAGGCGCTCTCGGAAGTTAAAAAGAGACAAATATGACCATCGACTTCGTGTTCCATCGGTCAGTGGTTCAATCACGCTCAAGGCATTTATGGAAACACAGCCGAACCGCTCGATGAATTGCAAGCAAACTAAGAAAAACTTATTACGAAATATGCGGATTGTACCAGGTGGTCAACTAAGAATGACCGCCGGCCATATCTCAGAAACTAGTAGTCGTACAACATCCGGGTAAATTTTTTTATGACAAAAGTATCCCAGAGAAAATGCTGGAAATTATTTTTAAGTTCCGCATTTTGCCGTAAGAGGGCGTAATTGAAAAGTAAATTTTAAAAGTTTACATATCTCCGAAAATTCCACAATAAGGTATATCTTTGATAACACCATTAAAAAGCTGGGACAATTATGCATCATTTTGGCCTTATGCTCATTGGCGTACCAACTTTAATAAGAGGGGCGGAAACTGTTGAAAGTGTAATTAGTTAAATCGCTGTATCTTTTAAACGACTTTTCCGATTTTAGCAAACTAAAGACTGTTTGGAAGAGAAATGTACGCACTTTCACCAATCGTATTTAGTTGTCCATAATAGTTCTTAAAAAAAATGCTAGAGGGCGCAATTTGCAATAATAACACATTTTTTGATTTTACTCCGAAAAAATAAATCATACGGTATAATTATGATACCATAATCGAAAAGTAGATGAAATCTGCTAGAAAAAATATTAAAACCGCAGCTTGATATCTCCGTTCGTTTCAGCGTTATCGCCAATAGAATAATTTGTGAATACAGTATTCATCTGAAGACGACTGGAGATGCTTACCAGTTGAAACGTAGTGATTCAAATAATGACAATGCAAGTCCAAAACTCCACTGCTGTTCAAGGAACGTCATTGTCTCCAACCTTTAAACAGACACTAGAAGCCCGGTATGGACCCGGTATAAGTGATAAGTTCCGTAACTAATTAATCGAAGATAAAATTAACAAAGGAGGAAACGCACATCCAGTTTCTACTACGGGCAAGGGACCAAAGTACTATTCCAGATGGCTTTAGGATCAAGTCATCGATCCCAGGACAACAAGCTAAGAAGATTCTGAACAACGCCAGCAAAGCTCTTATACGCTCCCAAATCAACTACCATCGCTTTAAGAAAGCTTCTCTACCCACAGATATCCAACAGAGATTTGAGGAAATTAAAGAATATACACTGGAAGAAGATCATGAACCCATTTTTCCAGTATTCACCTGAAGACGACTGGAGATGCTTACCAGTTAAAACGTAGTGATTCTAAACAAATAAAGACAATGCAAGTCCAAAACTCTACTGCCGTTCAAGAAACGTCATTGTCTTCAACCTTTAAACAGACACTTTTTAATGGTGTTATCAAAGATATACCTTAATGTAGAATTTTAGGAGATATGTAAAATTTTAAAATTTACTTTTCAATTACGCCCTCTTGCGGCAAAATGCGGAACTTAAAAATAATTTCCAGCATTTTCTCTTGGGCACTTTTGTCATAAAAAAATTTATCCGGATGCTGTACGATTACTAGTTTCTGAGATATGGCCGGCGGTCATTCTTAGTTGACCACCCGATATTTGCAACATTTGCATAAACCTTTTGTTTCATTAGGAATGACGAATCGAACAGTTTAAAACAAGCGGTGCGCTAACATCTAAAAAACGTTTAGAAATTGAAGAAAGACAGGGAAAGACAAAAACAATTACTTTTAGTAAACTATGTACAATAATTTATTTAAGAAAGCATGAAAAATAAATTTTCAAACCACCTGAATGTGCCTTATACAATAAGATTGTATTTTGTCTAAAACTGTTAGATAATAAAATACAAATCGGATTGCATGGTTCTACTAAAAAATGAAAACTTTACATTGGTAGGATGTCACCACCTGCAGACCGGTTTCGTTCGAACTCTTTTGTTCTCGTCAGTACAGGGTAGGTGTTCATACCATACCAAATGAAAGTTTTAAATTCTAATGCATATAATAGCAACCTTCTTCGGTCGTATATATACGTTAGCGCCATCTCTTGGTAGTCCCATGCAATCTATCTGAGTATACCCATCAAGGGATTTACAAGAATTGTAAAAACACAGAATCTCTTACTAGTCAGGTGAAAACAAACATTTAAAAAGATTTGTATTTTATTATCTAACAGTGTTAGACAAAATGCAACCTTATAGTATAAGGCACTTTCAGGTGGTTTGAAAATTTATTTTTTATGCTTTCTTAAATGTTTGCTTCCACCTGACTAGTAAGACATTCTGTGTTTTTACAATATGTACAATAATATTTGTGACTGGATTTGCGGGTTTAACGTAACAAATAATTTTTATTTTGTTTTCTGTGTATTTTGTTTTGTACCGATCATTCGTTATGGACTAAAACTGAGGTGATTAACATAATATATTTTTAAAAAAAGTGACCAAACATGCTTCTTCTAATTTTCATATGAGTAATGCCAGTGACAGAATATTTTTTCAACCAAAAAGATAGAAGGATCGATTGGAAATACAAATACACAACTACATAAAGAAGAGCGAATTATATAAAAAATAATAATAATAAAGTAAACTGTTTGATGTAATAAAAAAAAGGTCACAGCAAAAATGCAATTTTAGTATCTATTTTGTGTTTTCGGTGTTTATTAATAGGTAAATAATTTATTATTTCTTGGCTAAACTATGAACTAAACTACATTTTGTGTGTTAGGTTACTACCATTAAAATTTGCTTCACCTGTTAAAAATCTGTACGCAACTCAACATTAATCGATATAGTTAATATTTTTTTTTCAAAGACATAAGGTTTATAGCTTCCATAATATCGTACCTCGCCGACCATTTTGTAAATCTAATCACTAGGAAATATAATTCATTAAAATTGCATGAAAGTTAATTATTCATGACAAACGGTAAAAAATATTTTTTAACGCTTTCCGCATATTATTCTTAACCATCACGCAAAAGAATTATTTTAACATCACATTTTTCTTTTATTATTCTTTATAACATAATAGGACATATATGTGATGTTATGTAATAGAGAATAAATGCAATGGGGGGGGGGGGGGGGGATAATACAAAGGCACCACTGATTAACAGGATTCTTAGTTATCGTTAGATTTTAGGAGACTCAAAAAAGCAGCAGTCAGGGAGGCCGAAAATTCTTGGTTTCGCCAGTGGTCCACATGGTTGAGCCCACTATAAGAAACTAAAAACAAAAATATTTATTTATAAACCAGCACTTTCTACCTAGCCCGGGGTATTAAAAAAATATCGTAGTTGTTTACGATTTATGTGGCATACCCATACCCCACACTATTCTTGTTATGTTGCTGTAAACAGTTTTGGTTGTTTATTCCTAATAAAAATAATTAAATTTAGCTGTTTTTTAATTTTCAAAGCAAAATAAGAAACCGCCAGAAATATTTATTGAAAATAATGTTTAGTCTAGGTGTGTCAGTAAAAGTAAAATAATAATTCAAAGTGGATTCACAGAATAAAATATTATATAACGCAAAACCCATGAGACTTTCTTCTAATAAAGAATCACAATATGTGTGTGTGTACCGGGTGGTCAACTAAGAATGACCGCCGGCCATATCTCAGAAACTAGTAATCGTACAGCATCCGGGTAAATTATTTTATGACAAAAGTGCCCAAGAGAAAATGCTGGAAATTATTTTTAAGTTCCGTATTTTGCCGTAAGAGGGCGTAATTGAAAAGTAAATTTTAAAAGTTTACATATCTCCGAAAATTCCACATTAAGCTATATCTTTCATAACACCATTAAAAAGCTTGGACAATTATGCATCATTTTAGTCCTATGCTCATTGGCGTACCGACTTTAATAAGAGGGGGGGGGGGAAGCTGTTGAACGTGTAATCAGTTAAATCGCTGTAACTTTTAAACGACTTATCCGATTTTATCAAACTATAGACTGTTTCAAAGAGAAATATAATATGCACTTTCACCAATCGTATTTAGTTGTGCATAATAGTTCTCAAAAAAATGCTACGCAGGGCGCAATTTGCAATAGTAAAACATTTTTTGATTTTACTCCGAAAAACTAAATCAGACGGTATAATTATGATACTATAATCGAAAAGTAGATGAAATTTGCTAGAAAATATATTAAAACCGCAGCTTGATATCTCCGTTCGTTTCAACGTTATCGCCAATAGAATATTTTTAAAACTAAGCGATTATATATTTTTTAGAAAAAAGTGGTACGCCACTGATATTTTTCTATGTGGATATTATTTCTGATTAGCCTGATCAATTCTGCATAAAAATGGGCTCTTGCGTCTTTCTCCTCAAGCACACCGTTCTTAATTAAAATAATTAGATTAAATTAGTTTCATGCATGCCTATTAAGTGAAGATGGTCTTTTTCACCAATTTTTATAAAACAAAATTTTGCATTATCAATGTTAATAATAATAGTAGAGCTAATTTAATTTAATTATTTTAATTAAGAACGATGTGCCTGAGGAGAAAAACGCAAGAAACCATTTTTATGCAGAATTGACCAGGCTAATCAGAAATAATATCCACATGGAAAAACATCAGTGGCGTACCACTTTTTTTCTAAAAAATATATAATCGCTTAGTTTTAAAAATTATTCCATTGGCGATAACGTTGAAACGAACGGAGATATCGAGCTGCGGTTTAAATATTTTTTCTAGCAAATTTTATCTACTTTTCGATTATTGTATCGTAGTATGATTAATTTTTTCGGAGTAAAATCGAAAAATGTGTTATTATTACTAATTGCGCCCTCTAGCATTTTTTTGAGAACTATTATGCACAACTAAATACGATTGGTGAAAGTGCATATTATATTTCTCTTTGAAACAGTCTATAGTTTGATAAAATCGGATAAGTCGTTTAAAAGTTACAGCGATTTAACTGATTACACTTTCAACAGTTCCCCCCCCCCTCCTTTTAAAGTCGGTACGCCAATGAGCATAAGACCAAAATGATGCATAATTGTCTAAGCTTTTTAATGGTGTTATCAAAGATATAACTTAATGTGGAATTTTTGAAGATATGTAAAATTTTAAAATTTACTTTTCAATTACGCCCTCTTGCGGCAAAATGCGGAACTTAAAAATAATTTCCAGCATTTTATTTCGGGCACTTTTGTCATAAAAAAATATACCCGGTTGCTGTACGATTACTAGTTTCTGAGATATGGCCGGCGGTCATTCTTAGTTGACCACCCGGTACAGAAAAAAAAGACATATTCTCAAATAGAACATTTGGATTTTTTCAGATTTATATATATAACTAGAAACTCTCATTTGAAGTAAACAACTTTAATATAAGATTTTTTAATATATATTTTTAAAATAATTATTTCTACAAATCTACTTGATTTATTCATATTATCTATACTTAATGGAGTTGCATCTATATTTTTCCTTCGAATCAAAGATGTTTTTAAAATGAAGATTGTTAATTTCTAAAAAACGGGTTATATTCTCTAAAGAAGCCATGATAACTACGTTTGCTTTAAAGCGTATCTACATATTAATAGCTTAAAACTATAAACTGACTTTTTTAAAAATAACTTTAACTCAGTTTAAAAATTTGTTAACTAAATAGTTATTATACAGTTTTTCCCGTAATAACACCATAAATCATGAAATAATGTTTCAGAAACTTGGGGGGTATGGCATAAGGGGTATCTGCTTGTCTCTGTTGCAGTCCTATCTGAGCGACAGATGGCAGACCGTAAGTGTTAGGGGGGAAAGGTAACAACACTTCTCTCATGCAGTGAGAGTGTGACAGGGGGTTCCCCAGGGCTCAATTCTTGGTCCTCTGCTTTTCTTGCTATATGCGAATAGTCTCTCAGACGGTATGATCTATGGGCTGTTGTGTCAATACGCAGATGACGCATCATTCATGCTGGCGAATGCGTCGCTTGGGGAGCTCTCGGGTGGATGTTCGCGTTTCGCGGAGAGAATGGAGAATTGGTGTCAAAACAACAACCTTGCCCTGAATGCTGATAAAACTGGCCTGCTGTGTTTTGGTAAGACTGTTGCAAGGGTTGAGTCACTGTATGTAAGATTAAATCCGAAATCAATACCGGTATTGGAGCATGTGAAATTCTTGGGTGTGTATCTGGATTCATGTTTGGCATGGGATAGGTAAATCACTACCTTGGAATCTAAATTAAACAGCTTATGTGCCCTTATCAGAAGGCTTCGCAGAGTTCTAAATATTGAGACTATACGACTGTTTTACTTTGCCAGTATTCAATCAATCATTAGTTACGCCATTTTATTCTGGGGTTCATCGAAGGATGCCAAAAAGATTTTCAGAGCACAAAAGCGAATAGTGCATTGCATCTTTCGCTTGCATCCCAGAACATCGTGTAGACCTTACTTTTCAAAATTGGGTATACTTACTGTTCCTTCATTGTACTATCTATCACTTGTGTCATTTGTGAAAAAGCAACTTAGTTTATTTAGGACAAACCTTGATTTTTACACCGCGATATGGTGACCAGGGGCAGGATGGACCTCAGAATACCCGCTCATGGCTCTACCTACTACGAGAGGAGCCCGCACTATAGAGCAATAAAGCTTACAGAATGCTGCCAACCAAATTACAGCAAATAGAAAATATTAAAAAATTCAAAAAAGATGTCTCTCACTTTTTACAGGAACAATGTCTGTACGATTTTAATTTTACACTGTAACGTTTTTCAATCCCATTTTGATCTGTTTGAATATGTTGTTTTTCTGTACCTCAATGTTTTTAACTAGAATAGATCTTAATAAGAATTATCAAAGTACCATTGGTACCTACTTATTTCATATATTGTAAATATGTTAAGTTTGTTTTACTATAAAAATATCTACATTGTGTGATATCTGCTTACCGTGACGATGCTTTGTTATTTATCTAATAATTTTGTTGGCATTAAAGATATTATTATTATTATTTATTATTAATTTAAAAAGTAAAGATTTAATAATTTGGGGAGTTAATAAGTCTGTAAATTGCCATTTTCGACCAATTCAAACCTTCAAATCCACTCCAGGTTTAACCGGAAGTGAAGTCAACCTTTAAACTTTAAATGGAAACCACTAATTTTTATTCGATAATTAAAATCTGTAGAAAATTTTCTTTTCAATGACATATCACACTTTATTATTTGTTTTCAAAATGTCCGCTTAGATCAAATTTTCTTTGTTTTATAAAATGTTCATAACTTTGATAAAACAAGGTAAGTAGTAAATAGTAGGCCATGGAAACGTTAAAATGACTCACTAAAATAGGTATCCGTTTGGGCTATTTTTTTTACAACCGATTTTTAAAATAAACGAAGCGGAATTTTTCGATTTTTTCAAATGCCAATCCATCTTTGATTTAATATAATAAAATTCATTGGTAAATTTTCTTTCTAACGATGTATCACAAGTTAATAATTATTTATTAGATAATAGTAGAAATTAACAAGAAATATGATAAATGTAATTTCTAGCTCCATATAAGCCGTAAGAAGTTTTGTTAAGACCAGTTTAGTATGCCGTAGAAAACAAAAACATAATTTCTGCTTTTATTAGACCAAAATGGCACGTGATGTTTAATAAGAATTACAAGGATTGAAATAAATGAACTATTTTCCACAGTATACTTGACATAACTTCTCATGGCTTAAACGGATCTGGAAATTACATTTATGATATTTCTACTATTACCTAATAAATAATTATTAACTTGTCTTTTAGAAAGAAAATGAAATGAAGAATATTATTATAATAAAACAATTGTCATTTGAAAAAATCGAGAAATTCCACTTTTTTTTTTTTTTTAATAGGCTGTAAATAAAATAGCCTTAACGGATACATTTATAGCACGTAAAACTTATTTTAATGTTTTCATTGCCTACTCTTTACCACTTACCTTGTTTTAGCAAAGTTATGGACATTTTATAAAACAAAGAAAGTTTGATCTAGGCGGTTATTTTTAAAACAAATGATAAAGTGTGATAGAAAAGAGAATTTTTTATAGAATTTAAGAGTCGAATAAAAATATGGACTTTCTATTTCAAATTTAAGAGTTAACTTCACTTCCCGTTAAACTGGAAGTGGTTTTAAAGGTTTGAATTGGTCGAAAAATGGCAATTTAGACACTTATTAATATCTCGCACATGATTACTTATTAGTTAATAATTTAATTAAAATAAATTTCCATTTTTGTGATTGCCATCATTTAATTTAATTTCTCTTTACAATTTGAAATATTTCTCTATACCCTCTGCTCCTGCACTGTACCTCGAAATGCTGTGTTAATACAAACCAATATTGGATTGTTTAAATTAATAAATTTTTAAGAAAATTAAAATATTTTAAAAATATATAACAAAAACATTAAATTTTAATGGGAACCTTAGATAATACAAAGATGTATTTAATCATAGTCTGGTTTTACATATTCAAGGCAATAACTAATCGCATGTTGAACGATAGAAGAGTTTTGGACTTGCATTGTCTATATTTGTTTTACATCACAACGTTTCAACTGGTAAGTATCTCCAGTCATCTTCAGGTGAATACTAAATAAATAAAGTAACTACAGCTCTATTTATACTAGCTAGATGCACTGGAGTATAACCGAGATGGATGCGTTTAATTCGTGTGCGGTATTTTAAGTTTGCATCTACTTAACAAAGGTTTCCAGATAATTCTTATATCTAGTGAGGGCTTACTAAAACAATCTAGGTTCTGGTATATGCTAGCAGCTTCCTTTAACTTCCATTTTCTCCAATGTGGTTCTTTATGCAGGATTTGAGCTCTGTACACTTGATGTGATGACCGTGTGTCCAGGCATGGTCGGCTGCACCTGATTTTTCGGTCTCTCCTTTAAGCGTGTTGTTTCTGTGTTCTTTGACCCTAGTTTCAAGTGGTCTTAGAATCTCACCAATGTAAGATCGGCCACATTCGCAGGGGATCTGGTAGACGCAGTTTTTCCTGTCTTTTTGACTTGTTGGTTTTGTCTTCGCCAGATGGCTTCTTAAAGTGTCTTTAGAGCCGAATACCATATTGATGTTGTATCGTTATCCTAGCCTTCTAATTCTCTCAGATACTCCTTTGACATACGGAATGTTGAGTGTTGACTGTGACTCTATTTGCTTCTTTTGTGTATTTGGCCGATTCTTGCGATTTTCCAATAGCTAAATGCATGGGGTAGCCATTTTCGTTGAGGTCGGTCTTGATGTTGTTAGTTTCTTCTTTGAGGGCTTCATTTGAATTACAGATTTTGCTCTGTCCACAAGCGTTCTTACTATGCCATGTTTTGTGCTGATTGAGTGATTTGAAGTGTAATTCAGATATTGACCTGTATGCGTAGATTTCCTGTACACTGATATATGGATGGTATTGCCATTTTTCTTTACGGTCCCATCTAGGAAGGGTAATTGATTGTTTTCTTCTCTCTCCATGGTAAATTTGATTTTCGACGTCAGGCTATTAATGTGATGTAAGAATTCCAAGAGTTCCTCATCGTTTCCATTCCAAATAATGAAGGTGTCGTCCACATATCTGTCTACTATCGTTCAAGAAACATCATTGTCTCCAACCTTCAAACAGAACTAATCGTATGTTCTTTATAAATTGCTGTTGTGCACTTGGCACATTTTAAACTAGTTTTGCGTTTTTTCTTTTTTGAACAATAGGAGCATTTTGGTCTATTTTTGAGTGCATCCTTTCTGGAACATCGGGTTTTTCTGTCAGAGGTAATGTTTTATTTGCAAGCTTCGAAGAAACGGTGTCACAAGACGGAAAAACACGTACCTTATCTCAAAGTTAAAATTTGCTTACAAACTCGCTAATAATAATTGTGATTCGCTTGCCTGCCGTAAAAGGATTAGTAAAAAAGGTATCTGGTTTTATGTGAACTATTGAATATTTGAAAACGCGTTTTTACCGATAATAAACTGCATAATAATATAATATTTTGGAACTTACTAACCACCGCGGCTGTGGCTCAGAGGTAGAGCTACTGGCATGCGACCGCGCCGACACGGGGTCGATTCCCGGAGTGGGCATACGTATAATAAAAATAGTATGTCCGAAATTTAGTGGATTTAAGAATGCAGGGAAGAGTGTAAAATGTATCATCTCCCAACCCACCCCGTTCACGCCGGTAACCAGGCCGGATGAGATCGGACATCTCGTGGGGTGCGGAAGAAGGTACACACTCCCCAATCGGTAGGTCATGCAATGGCAATAAACCAAGGGTTGATAGCCCTTGGGGGGTGTCGCATGACTGAGGATCGTGGTTCGGAACCCACGTTAAACTGTAAGTCCCCTCGGGAATGGCCCTGGCAGCGAACGAAGAGGAAAAAAGCCTAATTCGAAAGAAGGGCGGAACGGCAACTTACTAACCTTTCAAAATCTCAGCAAGAATATTAAAACATTTTTTTTTCTTTATGTATATTTTTATTTTATGGGTAATGCAATTTTTAACTTCCTTCATTTTAATGTTATGAAACAGTGTGTGTAAAACACATATTTCGTGATCGAACCTTTGTTCTGTCTTAACCAAAGTTGATCGGACCTCCAGACACTCTTGTCAATTAAATTACTTATAAAACAAAGCCTTAGGCATCTTTAGGCGAAAACTTTCGACAGTAATTACCAATGAGTCATTAATTTTAGAGATATTAAATTGTTTTATGCTTTAATAGTTTATTGTGCGTTGTTGCTTAAGATAAGTCGCCTGTATGGGCATTAAGATTTTTTTTCTTTTCGGGGCTAAAATGTGTACTTCATTCTCCTTATACAGGGTGTTTTATTAAGGTTGACGAGCATATCTCGGAAACTACTGGGCATAGAAATTCAGGAAAAAAAAAAATGATAACTAAAGTTGCCATGAGAAGATCCTGGAAATAATTTTTAAGTTGCGCATTTTGCCGCAAGAGGGCGTAATTGAAAAGTAAATTTTAAAATTTTACATCTCCGCAAATTCCACATTAAGGTATATCTTTGATAACACCATTAAAAAGTCTGGACAATTATGCGACAATTATGCATCATTAAATTTAGGTCTTATGCTAAATTACCTCTACTATTTATTATCATTATTATTATTTTTTTTTTTTTCCTCACGTACGGTTTGATAATTTCGTGCCACAAGACACGAGATTTCTCTATTTTGCTTCGTTGAGTACTTTTCGCATTATGTTGCAAGTAGATAGGATAACAGCTTTTTGCAGGTGTCGTGTTAGAGTGTTTGGCAGACCAGCGGTTTCAATGGGGGCAATCTTAATCGTGTCCAAGTCCCATGTCTGTTTCATATCCTCGGCCAATGGTAAGTATTTCTCAACCTTCTCCTAATGTTTCCTTTGTATGTTGATAGGAGAGGGCACCGAGATGTAGTAAAGTAAAGTAACAGCCTTTTCGTCTTTATTGTATATGGCTATGTCTGGTCTATTGTGTTGCACTTCTCTATCTGTTTGTATTTATCTGTTCCAGTAAACTTTATAATGTGCATTTTCCAAGACTGTCTGGGGTGTATACTTGTAATAAGGTAGCCTGTTTTCGATGAGACCTAGCTTGTAACAAATTTCGCAGTGAACTATTTTTGCTACGTTGTTATGTCTGGTTGTATACTCGCGTGGGGCCATGACTTTGCAACTGCTTAGTAGGTGTTCTGTGTTTTCGTCCCCTCGTGTCGGTGATGGACTCGTCTTTGACAATATATTTTAAATACGATTTTGTTGGGATTACTTGATCTTGTATCGCATATAGGAATCCTTCCGTCTCTGGGAAGATGTTAGCCATTTAAATGTCGCTATAGTGTCGATGTGTGCATTGTTAAGGAGGTTGGGGTATCGGCCATGTAGTTCTTTCTGTTTCCATTTGGTTCGCAGTGCAGGGGTGGAATATTCCGGGTCACAACGGTAATCTTTGTTCCTTAGTTTGAGAGGTGATAAATTTGCGTCCAGGGCGATTATGGCTTTGTGCAATATTGATTCTGCTTCTTTGCTGTAAAAGTATCCCCTAAGTAGTCCAATCTGGCTCTTGTGGCGCAGGCGCATGTCGGTAATTCCTCTTCCACCCATCGTTCTAGGTCAATGAAACCTCTCAGTACACGCTTTCGGATGGTGTTTGCGGTGCGTAGTAAAAAGGACTTATGTAAGGCGGTTGAGCCCATCCAGGTCAGTCTGAGTCCAAGCAACAAAACCAAAACTGTAGGCAACAACTGGAACAGCGTATGTGTTAATTGCTGCACTTGCGTTCTGTGCAGACAGTTTTGTTTTGAGGATTGCTGTTGTTCGCTGCTTAAACTTCTTTATAAGCTGGTGCTTTACCTCATCTGTCGCTATGCCTTTGGCTTGGGCAACCCCGAGATATTTGTTAAATTATTATTATTAATATTATTATTAATATTTTTATTATTATTATTATTATTATTATTATTAACATTGATAATGCAAAATTTTGTTTTAAAAAAATTGTTGGAAATGACCATCTTTACTTAATAAGCATGCTTCCGCCCGTCTAATATAATTTAATTACTTTTATTAAAAACGGTGTGCCTGAGGAGAAAAACGCAAGAGATCATTTTTATGAAGAATTGACCAGGCTAATCAGAAATAATATCCACATCGAAAAATATCAGTGGCGTACCACTTTTTTTCTAAAAAATATATAATCGCTTAGTTTTTCTCTTTCTTTTCTCTTCCAAACAGTCTTCAGTTTGCTAAAATCGGATAAGTCATTTATAAGTTACAGCGATTTAAATTATTACACTTTCAATAGCTTCCGCCCCCCCCCCCCCCCTCTTATTAAAGTCGATAAGCTAATGAGCATAAGACCAAAATGATGCATAATTGTCCAAGCTCTTTAACGGTGTTATCAAAGATATACCTTAATGTGGAATTAAGAAAATAGAAAAAACGGAGAAAAACAATATAAAGTAAAGGGCTACGTTTTGATTATCAGGCCCGCACTTAGATTTTTAACTTCTGTAACTCGGCTATTTTTAAGTTTTTTGAAAAAATATATTTATTTTAATGCCTGTTGTAAGGAATTAATAAATGTTAAAATATACAGGGTTTTCAATTACAAAAAATGTATCTTTATATTGTCCTACTTTTCTGGGCCATCCTGTATGTTTAAAAATAATTTTAAAACATATATTTTTTATTCCTCACAGCTTTTATAAAAACTTTTTTTTGATATCTTTAATAGTAGAGACGGTATATTATTTTGGCAGACAAATGGGCCACACTGTATGTGTAAAAGACAAAAATTACAATTTAATAAAGTAGTCAATTCAGAGGAATTCAGAGAGAGTAGAGAAAGAATGGTGCTTACAGTACATACAGATATGAACACTGAAAATTGAAATCACCAGCATAAAATTGATTAATCAATATTAAACAAGGTAACCGCTGTGCGACGCTCTCCCCTACTCCCTTTAATATCAATTGTCGATTTATTAACAATAATATATTACACCATCTATTGCTTGTACCGCACACTTTATGGATTCAAATTATACCATTTAAGGTGAGCAGAATTAATGTATTTTTCTCAACATTAATTTAATTTATTGGATCATAAAGCCATCATATAAACTTAAATCAAAGCCCTATTAATTTTATAGCCAGTAGTAATATTTTTATATTTGTTTGAAACTTTCAACACGATGAAGCTTCAAGTGTATGTGGGTAATTTCGACCGAACACAAAATTTTTAATATTAGGATAACTTATTTATAAAACAAACATTTAACTAATATTTAAATTATTAAAAACATGATTAATTAGGGCTCCAGGTTGTTGGCTCAATCTCTTAACCTGTTGCCGAGAGATAAAACACTTGACAAATTTTATTTTCACCAAATGATTTATAATAAAGCTACTGGACCTTTGCCTGCGTTGTGGACTACGATGCCGTATTAACCTTTATTTCTATAGTATTTTAGTATTTCTGTCATAATAGATATTTATGTTATAAGGATCATAATAACGATCATTATGGTATTAGCCGTGAGTATTATTGGACGAGGCGTCAGCCGAGTCCAATAACACTGCGTGTACCATAATGATCATTATTATGATCCGAATAACATACAATATTTTATATTCCGACGATTTTTGTGTTTTTTTTTAATGAATTTTAAGTTTTCGTCAGTAAACTAATAGCTTGATTTTAATAAAACCAGGTAGGTAACTATAGAAATATTTGTTTGTCATTGTCAGAATTGAATTTTTAATTTTAACGTTTATATAATATAATGTGAATAATTTGCCATCAGAAATCGAAGAATTGGAGAAATAAATCAGTTGTTGGTTTGTTGCTTGAAAAGTCTAAAGGCATATATGAAAAAACGTATGCCAATTACAAAACTTGGTGTTCCCAGAAAAAGGTTGTCAATATCGTACACGAAAAGGTACTTTGGCATATTTCAAGGAAGAATTAATGAAGAAAAAGTCTTTGAGTTTATGGAGTTATTACTCTATGTTAAGGAGTACACTATTACTTAAGAAAAACGTCGACATAAGTAAGTTCAATCAATTGATAGCTTTTTTAAAACGAAAATCTGATTCTTACACACCCAAAAAATCCAGGATTTTGACTAAAGAAAATATTGCAAAGTTTTTACAAGAGGCAGACAACGAAACATACTTGCTATTAAAAGTGTCAATGATAATAGGTATAAGTGGAGCATGTCGAAGAGTTTGAGCTAAAAAACTTAAGGATAGAAGATGTACACGATGAGGGGACTGTTTTTCGAATTTTCATACCTAGTACAAAAACCAACGTTTCCCGAGAATTTTACGTAACGCCTGGCGATGTCGAAGGAATAAATATGGTGCAGCTTCTTCGAACCTATGTAGCAATAAGACCCCCCGATGCCGAAGTTTCTCGTTTTTTTCTATCATTTAGAAACAACAAGTGTACAAAGCAACCAGTGGGTATACATGCTTTCGGAAATATGTACAAAACGATCGCTGCTTTTTTAAAGTTACCCCATTCCGCCGAATACACAGGTCACTGTTTCCGGAGGTCTTCAGCTTCACTGCTGGCTGATTCAGGAGTCGATCTTCATACTAATAAACGCCACGGTGGCTGGAAAAGTAACACAGTTGCTGAAGGATATATACAGAACTCTTGCGAAAACAAGAAAAGAATTTCATCAGCCATTCTCGGGAAGAAATCATTATCGAGTGTTTTATCGACTGTCGTTCCCTCAGAAGAAACAGAAACCATAGAAATTAAAAATCACAACAATGCAACAATTTCAACTCCTATGTCCAACATCAATTTAACGAGTTGTAATAATGTTACTTTTAATTTTAATCATTAAATTTTGTTCCATTTTGTTTTAAATAAATTTTTTCATTTTTGCGTTTATTTTTCATTATAGTACTCAGTCTTATAATGAAATCATTATAGTACTCAGTCCTATAAAGTATGTCATTTTGACACTGAAAATGAAATCCATAATAATGTCATTATGACACGTAAAGCTTATTTAAAATATCTGATATGAATAAGTGACAAAAAAACCTGTTACTCCGACTTTGTAAAATAGACGTGTCAAAGAGACAACAAAAGTGGTATAGTCTACTTTAACGGGTATTTATCTAAATGTTATAACCTCCGGTTAACCATGTTACAACAAAAAAACGGTTTTACGGTTTACCATGTTAAAAGTTGTAACTTTTAGATAGAGAATACAAAACTAAGACATGAAGGTAAAAACCATTTTTCTCTAAGGTCAACTAAATGAAACGTTCACGTTGCAGCCTGTCAAAGTCTGAAAATGCCATATTATTTTAAACATCAATATCTCAAAAATCATTGAATTTAGACATAATGGCATTTTTTCCAAAATAAGCGTAGAGTTTTGTGGGGAATTAAAACATAATATATAATATATGGCGTCCCATTTATGAAAATTCATGTTTAGTACACCCTGCATTTCTGAAGCACACTATATTTTTTTTTTATGATAAAACACCTGCACTGTAGGAAAAATCCTTTAAGGCGCTCTGGGAGCGGTGCGAGTGCGAAAAAAGCGATTAACGTTGGTCTTGAAACGTTAAAGATTGTATTCATTGGGAAACACGACCTCAGGAAGATCATTCCACAAAGATGACGTTCTCCAAATGAAAGAATTCTTGAACAATGAAGTTCGAGGAGTACTAAGCTGAACAACATATGGATGAGCGGCAGTGGTTCGCCGTGTATTTCTGTTTTGCATTGCTTTAGGTGGAATCAAGTGGGCAATGTCAGTCGAACACCTGCCATGGAAATAACTGTAAAAGAGAGCCAAATCACCAACCTGTCTTCGATGCTCCAGGCTATCGAGGGTCTTGGTCAGCTCGGGGTCGCCGATCAGACGAACGGCTCTTCTTTGAATGGAATCCAGTAGCCGAAGGGTGTGCTTGGGTGCAGAGCTCCAGACATGAGAGCAATATTCTAATGATGGTCGAATCTGGGCTTTGTAGAGTGTCAAAAGTTGATGAGGTGTGTACAACCTTTTGGTGCGGAAAAGTACACCAAGTTTCTGTGCAGCTGCCTTGGCAATTGCGGCAACGTGATCATGCCAAGACATATTACCTCCCAGATTGACCCCCAGCAAATTAATAGACGGTGCCAGGGGTATTGCGTGTCCTGCCATCACTATATCCGGTTCTGCAATGTTAACCTTTTTGGAGAAGACTGCTGCCTGGGTTTTCTTAGCATTAAATTCGACTTGGTTACTGTCACCCCAAGCCAAAATTTCTTCCAGGTTATTGTTAAGGCGCAATACTTCATGCTGCCTGCGACGATGTGCGTCGGCAGCGGATGTTTGGGAAGTCAAGGTAAAAGATGAGACAAGCGTGCTGTCATCAGCAAAGCTATAAATTGGATTTTGGGTTTTTTTATATATTTAAAACTATTTTCAAAAAATGCAAATCATCAATTCTTAACATTTTTAAATTTACAGTTTTTTATAAAGTTAACTGATAAAGAAATATCTTTTGTTTTCTAAAAATATTATAATTTCGTCTGTTTTATCTGGTTTTATGTACTCATCTTCATGTTCCACCGTTGAAGGAATATTTTTCAGTATTTTTTTTTTATCTGGTGCGTATAATAAAAGTTTTAAGTTCGATTGGAATTGGGGCGGATGCCCGTTCAATTTGCATGGCAAAAAAGCAACCAGTTTGTAAAAAAACGTTCATTTTGTAGTAATTGTCTTGAAATGAGTTCAAAACTGACGATTTTTGAAATACCAAATTGCATATACAGGGTGACAATTTGAAAACGAACAGCATTTAATATTGCCTCTACCAATGATAGTATGAAAATTTGGCGAAACACGTCAATTGATATATCGAGGGGGGCATTTTTTAAGACATTTGTTGTCGTGTTACTTTCAACCCCCTAACCCCCAGGGCACCTACCCCTAAAATTTTAAATGGCAACCCCTATTTATTTTGCCATTTTTGTGTTCCTTATAAAATTCTACATAAACTGTATCATTTTTTTTTTCAAAATTGTGATTATTAACCTCACAAATTAATGAAATGTATTTAATATCGAATTTTAAAACGAATTGCATTCACCGCCTCTTAGCACTTCGTTTAAAACTGTTTGTACCTACCATTTTAATTTGTGAGGTTAATAATCACAATTTTGAAAAAAAAAATGATACAGTTTATGTAGAATTTTATAAGGAACACAAAAATGGCAAAATAAATAGGGGTTGCCATTTACAATTTTAGGGGTAGGTGCCCTGGGGGTCAGGGGGTTGAAAGTAACACGACAACAAATGTCTTAAAAAATGTCTCCCTCGATATATCAATTGACGTATTTCGCCAAATTTTCATACTATCATTGGTTGAGGCAATATTAAATGCTGTTCGTTTTCAAATTGTCACCCTGTAGGTGCACAAATCTTTTTCTATTATATTTCTAATTATTTTGGTATTATACCTTCAATTTTTGAACCATTTCGTGCACTCTTCAGGAAAAAATTGTGTATGCATAAACTCTGGGATAAATGGTTTGATTTAAATTTAAAAATAACAATTTTTTTCTTAATCTCACTTCTGACAAGTATTAGAGAACGACTCGTAAAATTTACAACATCTAATAAATTTGGTTTCTTTGTAATTGACCACTGTGATTGGTCAGTTTCATATCCTAACTAGGACGGATACCAAATCATATCCGCTCAGTTAACCGGAATTTTAAATCAGTTTAGTGTAACAGCAGGTTTTTATGTGGGAGTAGAAAAAATATATTTACACGTTATTACCACCTCACAGTAAGTAGAATTTCTGCGCTCTTACTTAACTAAAATCCTTGATGAAAGTCATTCGATGAAAGTTAAAAATTACAAGCATTCTAAAATCTGTTTAATTTATGTAGGCACTAGAAATTAATAAATTTGGAAAAGTTTGTAATCAAAATATGAGATGCAAATTACATCCAAAATCGAAATACTTCCGATTTATTTTACATAAAATATGCGATTCTATAAATTAAAATTTATTGGTTATGCCTCTCCCAGAAGTTAAATCATCTCTTGTAAGAGTTGAAGAGGAGAAATTTCTCCAATATTCTCGAGGTGAGGCACGAGTTTGAATAAACGCACACTGTATGTGTCCGTTTCATTCACGGTGCAACGAGACCTACTATGTTGTTACCAAACAAGAAACTTGGAATTCAATTTATACTCATATTTTTAATAAACTTAAATACAACAAGAATAGAAGCTTACCGGGCCACGTAGATTGTAAAATAATTATTTATGACAATTTATGTGATATTCAAAGTCGTTTGGTTAGTTACCTAATTTATGATAAAAATCTTCTTGCAATCTGATATAACTCTGATAAATTTTAATGTCATTCAGATAACAACGTAAAAGAGTAGGACGTTGAGTTTTGCAGCAGTGCTGGCATGGGCATTAAAACTTAAATATTGTTAAAGAAGAAGATTTTCCCTTTTGTTTCGCCAGATCCATCTCTAGACGCGTTTCGTCATATCATGACTCATCAGTAGACCTAGGATCCGACGAAAAGAAAAGGGAACTCGAAGCTACTTAGGCAGCACTTGGTGGGACACACCAGTAAGATGTGGCACGGAGCGCTATCTGTGTCGTTGTTAGACACTCTTGAGCATACCAGCACCTCTAACAAACTTAGTGAAATAAGTAAATAATGTTAAGGGAAATCTTCTGTAAAGACATTCGTCACAATTACAGGAGTCCCGCTAGGCAGCGTTAACTAAAGATTGTTGTTATTGTGAATATATCATTTGCCTGAAGACGACTGGAAATGCTTACCAGTTGAAACGTTGTGATTTAAAAACAAATAAAGACAATGCTAGTCTGTTCTACCATCCAAGAGTTACTCTGTGTTGGGTTCCTGGACACTCCAATATAGATGGCAATGAGGCTGTGCTCGCGAGAGACTTATTCAGGCACATTTTTAATCTAGAATGTCCAAAAAATTATAATTCCTGACCTGATGTACTCTTAACTAAAAATTACCTAATTTTAACTATAAATAAATTTTGTGAACATTTTTATCAATATGATTTTACAATAATGATTTTTTTAACTGCACACCTATATCGGTACCGCCTATGCATAGTTTTGTTTACTTAACGATTTTTTTTTATGACTATTTAACTAGAGTGTTTTACACTGGCAAAATGTCATAGCAACGGCCGGTCTTCTACTGGCAAAATTACTACCTGCACCTACCTGGACAAAATTCACATGTGATTTTTGCCGCGGCAAAATTTTAATTTTTGATTGAAAGAAGTTTTGTTACCATGGTTCTGTTAATTATTTAAAATGTCATTGTATTATTTCTTGTTAACAAACGTCAAATTATTTTAGTTCAAAAATGAGTGTTTCTGAAGAAAAAAAACAGATTTGGAATACAATCCATTACAGAAATTAAAAAGGCAGTGTCGGAGAATATACCTCCAAATACGCGTATCTCCAAAACTTCCATTTGGCGACAGTTTTCGCAGTTCTTATTGATAAGAGATTATAAGCTTGAAAAGCATACTCCAGCCGAAGAATTAGCAAAAATTATGGAAGATTATGCTTACAACATGAAAAAACTAAATGGAGAGGACTACAAAGAGTCAAGTATCAAAAGCATATGGAATACCACGGCGCAGATGCTACAAGAAAAGTATTATCAAGAATTTAATATAAAAATAGACCCATTTACCGACATTCTTTTTAAATCAGCCCGTTTGGCAAAGGACTTAAAACGAAAACAACTTCAAGGTAACCAACAAAAAAGAAAAACAAGTTCGAAAGCCCTTACAACACAAGAATTATTGGAAATGATAAAAATTCATGACGAAGACACCCCAGACGGCCTACAGAAAAAAATATTTCACTTATTTTCTTTTGAACTTGCGTGGCGAGGCAACGAAGCAGTGAACTGCAAAGTACATTATTTCCACCAAGAATTAGACCTAAATGAAGAATTTACGGGACGTATCGAATATAATCCCATATTTTCAAAGACTACACAAGGAGGTGCAAAAGCCTTGGCCAGTGGCAAATGGTTGGTAAAAAACAACACTAACAAAGATCTTTGTCCTATTCGTCTATTTTTAAAATTATTTGAAAAAAGAAATACCAATCCAGAAATTACAAGTGACAGGCTCTTTTTGACAGTTCATCCAAATTGGAATAAAGGAATTTGGTACAAAAACATGCCTATTGGAATAAACAGCATGTCGAAATGGACCAAAATCTCAGCAGAAAAAATCGGCGTAAATACCAAAAAATTTAAAGTAACAAACCATTCACATCGCTCTTCCACTATTTCTGCCCTTGCAAAAAATGGCGTTGGTGAGCAAGAAATTATCAAATTAACAGGACATTCCCACGCCAATTCTTTGAAGCCTTATTTGCAGTTAGACTCTGAACATCATTTAAAATTAATTGCAAACTTAAGAGAAAAAGCACCAGATCAAGTAATATCATCAAATCAAAATCAATCAAATAATGCACAAACGTTTAATTATCACAACTGTAACTTTTACATCAATAAATAAGTAATTTTTTTGTTTTATTCTTAAATAAAAGTTTTCTAATTTTATTGTTCTTTGTCTTTTTTCTAGTTAAATAGTCATGTCGAATACCACTCGAGAAAAAATTTTGTAAGCAAAATTGTTCTCAAGGATTTATTTAAGTTTGTTGCTTTTAAGCAATTTCGCTCATGACATTTTCGACAAAATCACTCGCCTGCAACAAACTTTCATACCTTTCGAAAATTTTGCCGACAAAATTTTATCTCTTGTGATATTATATATGATAAAACACCTGCACTGTAGGAAAAATCCTTTAAGGCGCTCTGGGAGCGGTGCGAGTGCGAAAAAAGCGATTAACGTTGGTCTTGAAACGTTGAAGATTGTATTCATTGGGAAACACGACCTCAGGAAGATTATTCCACAATGATGACGTTCTCCAGATGAAAGAATTCTTGAACAATGAAGTTCGAGGAGTACTAAGCTGAACAACATATGGATGAGCAGTTCGCCGTGTATTTCTGTTTTCGATGAAATAATACACAATCTTCTGGTTTGTTCCTTACCGATTGTTAATGTTAATCAACATAACATAATTCCAATAAAAAAAACACCATACTACACATGAAACTAAGAATAACGACAATAATGCTGGACAGTATGACCGTAAACACGAATGAAATCATGCTGGTCCGGTATTAACACCCTAATTTCTGGCCAATGGCTTCAAAAAATTCAATTTCTTATATCTTAAAGGCCTTTTTACATTGGATGCAATTGCAAGAAAAATGGCCTGGAAGCATGCGCTTCGACGACGTTTTAATCAGCTGATGCACGTTTTCCCATTTAAAACCTGCATCAGCTGTTTACAACGTCGACAAAGCGCATGCTTTCAGGCAATTTCTTCTTGCAATTGCACCCAATGTAAAATGGCCTTAAGGTTTATTGATGATATGGATCGTGAACAATTGTTTAATCTAAGTTTGAAATATATTAAGTGCATAAAATGACGCATACACTTTAAAAAGTTTAAATTTGGTTCTTATAAAAGTTGTATATTACGGCGAATAATATACTTTTATTGCAAAATTGGCCGAGTTTGATTTGAATACTCATCTAATAGTTTTTATCAGAATGTCTGATGATTTGACCACTATTATTGGTAAATTCTGTATTCAAACGAGGATGCATATAAAATTATATCGGTTCAGTTACTTGTTATAGCTCATTTATCCAGTCACTTGTTTATAAAGAAACAGACAATGTCCATGTGGGATTAGAAAGAAATCCTACCAGAAGGACATCAAGTCCTGCCAGTAATACGTTATACTTGGGAACCCGGATGTTCGTTTATGGCTGGGGGTGTGGAGCTCATGTCACATAGTCGTCTGTTGCCAAGGAGCAACCGGCGGTTGTCTGGTGCCGAGAGGGGAATCACCCCTGCACTCTCGATCATGCAACACTACAATCTTTGTAGTCCCTGCCCAGAGTTCCACAGGTCCTTTACCTGGCTCACCGTTTTCTGTCCTTGCGATAGTCGAGCTAGGCTGCCGCTGAACGAACAAACTGAGTTCTCTTTCGAGACAACTATTGGCTTTAACTAAGCTCACCAAAAGCCGACCCAGTCCGGATCCTTGAAGGGAGGTCCGTGAGTGTGGAGACTGATACCTTTCATGACGATGATGAATAACGCCAGTTGTCAGACGATTGATCATCTATAGGCGCAGACCCTTTGCGGGCCGCGGCCTCAGGAAGGTCGCGCGTCTCTGATGAGTCCCAGTAGGACGAAACAACGAAGGATTGAGATGTTAATGGTTAGACTATGAATCTTCCTCCCCCCCGCTGATACCCTCGTATGCGAATAAAATACCCTTGAATGGGCGCTGTCGGTCGCACAAGGCGGGTGACATAGGGTGAACAATAAAGACATAAAGCCTCTGTGTGTTCGGGAAGGTGAGGTATTCAACAGTGATAGACATCGGTATTCAAAGCCGATTGACCATAGAAAGCTGAATAGCGAAAAACCGCCAAAGCTTCAATGTGCCACTTATAAGGTGTGCCCCCTCATCCTGTTGACTATTAAGCTGGATTGCCCATGTGTTTGATATTAACATTCCTTGCCTCACTTAAAATGAATTGTGAGGTCATCCTTGTTTCTGATTCAGGGTGCTCGTCAGTGATCTGGCTTGGCAATGTGACACGTTCGATGTCCAGTTATCATAGTGATCCTCTAGACTCCTTAGCTCATTGTTGTCGGTGATTTATTTGACATATGAGAGGTAGGCAGCTTTGCTGCTCCTGAGTTCTAGTTAAGGCTGATTAAGCCTTCCCTTCGATCAAAACGTTATACATTCCATGCATAAGGAAACCATCACATACACCTGTATTTTCTGGCCTGTTTTCACATCTTAGTCCCAACTTCCACCTGTGATCACCAGCGATCCGCGAACGGGCAGCCGAACAGGTGGTCTTCTCGGCAGCAGCAGATACCGGCACTCAGTCGGTTGTTTTCACCGGTCTGATCGAGAGCACCTGACCGTCAAGACACTTTCATGAGATCGGATCGAACCAAGTTCGTAATCGGAAACATTGTCGATCGGATTATATTTTTGATTTGAAAAGTTGATTTTAAAACTGACCGAAACACGGAGACTTAGTTGGATAGACTTTTACTTAAAGTTATATTGTATCAGTTAGTGTTATTGAGATAAATATTAAAATAGGTGACTGTTATAATTAACAACTCGTTAATTTTTTTTTTATATAAGTTTGTGCAAGTTTTTAATAGGATAGTAAATACTGTTTCCCAGTTGATTTTCTTGCTTCTACTTATAGCTCAGAATTTATAGTGGTTATATCCAGAAACTAGTGATAGTGACTAAAAAATTGGTTTTGTGACCATTTCCAATGGATTACCTTAATTTTGGATAGTTTTGTCAGGTAAGTTCATGCCGAATTCTTATCATCTAAAATTTTAACTGAATTTCATTGTCTAAAAGAATTTTTAAACAGTGAATGATGCAATGATTGTCATTATATTCGTTCACTTATTGTCAGTTGAACGGGAGTGGCTCAGAGGTGAGTTACTAGCATTCAACCGTGACGGTCCGAGTTCGATCCTCGGAGTGGGCATACGCCCAATAAAAAAAATGTATCTTCTACCATTCACGCCGGTAACCAGGCCGGATTAGATCGAATATCTCATGGGGTGCGGAAGAAGGTACACACTCCCCAATCGGTAGGTTGGGATGCAATGACGCAAGAAACCAAGAGTTAGCCCTTGGGGGAAGTGTTGCATGACTGAGGATCGTGGTTCGGAACCCACGATAAGCTGTAGGTTCCCTCGGGAATTGCCCTGGCAGCGAACGAAGCAGTAAGAAGCCGAATTCGAAAGATTGTCAGTTGAATCAAGTAATTCTTAAAAGTAATATAATGTTAAGTGCATTTAAAATTGTCAAAAATCATGCATGAAGGTTTGTTTTCGGGGGTAAGTGCACAAGTGCATCAAAATTACCGATAATTTTTGAATGAAATGTGGTTTTTATAATTGCAAGAGTTTGTTTTCATATTTTCGCAAAAAAGCCCGACTCCGCGGGAGGAGGGCATTTTCGTAAAATATGAAAACAAACGATTGCAATTTGTAAAAAAAAACACATTGAATAAAAAAATTATCTGGTTATTTTTTTGCACGAGTGTAATTTATTTGAATATTTCCCAAATTAATTAAGAACTCGAATCAAGTAAATTTAAATATTTTATTTAACAGAAAATACTAACAATAAAATTAAAATGCTTAAAAATTACAAGAATTTCAATGAAAAGTACAATTCGACAGACTTTTTTGTCTGCTGTCACTCAATAAGATGACGTTAATTGTCAGAATATTACATTTTTTGACGTTTGTTAACAATAAAATCCCGCTTTGACGTTTCGTCAACAATATAAACTTGCGATGCAATTTTCGATTTCTGGCAGTGTTGTTTTCGCTGTAATTTTGCGAAAATTGCATTTCTCTTATGGGAATTTTAACATATGAGGGAAATATTCGCTGTAATTTTGCGAAAATTGCATTTCTCTTATGGGAATTTTAACATATGAGGGAAATATTCGCTGTAATTTTGCGAAAATTTCATTTCTCTTATGAGAACTTTAACATATGAGGGAAATATTCCTAGAAACAGCAGGAATGCATTATAATTGTTATTTGACAACATTTTCCCTACCTGTGAGGTAGACACTTTTTCAGGCAAATAATAGTAGGAATGCAATAAACCTGTTTCCTTAAGGAAAAAGCATGCATTTCGAACAATTTTACATACTTAATCTATGCAAGAAATATATTTTTTTTACTATTCTCTGAATTAAAATGCTACAAAGAATATTAAAGAATGTTTCGGTGACACAACAAAAAATTCTAGTTGACGCGAATGTGCTAGGAATCATAACACAGAATAAACCCGAATAGAACCTTGTAGGCATCCTTATCCGGGACACCCTGTATATGCTTTTCTTTTACACATGATAATTTGTAATAATAAAATAGGATAGGTAATATATTTGAAAAAAATTATAAATATTTGATGGAACCAAACGGTAGTTTTACTCTCAACTACTTACTACTTACCCCAAAATACTGTACAAGGTACAAATGGGCCCTTCCAATATTTTCATTTAATAGTTAATAGTAGTCGGTGCTATAATAGGAGTTTATCACAAACAGGCCCGGACTGGCCAGGTCCGCAGGTCCGCGATCGCGGAGGGGCCCCAATTGGGCCCTGCACAGTGTTTCTAAACTGTGTAAAATTGAAAGAAGTCGGCTGTTGATGGAACAGCAACTTCATAGCGGCAGAGTCCACTAAGAACTACGGAGACAGATGCAGTGACGAAGAAGACGATTTTGGCCCAACCGAAGAAGCGAAAAAAAAATGCTCACATTTACTGCTCTGAAAGTAGACAATGTTTCCAGTGTTTGAAATGTGCTTTTTCTGTTCTGTTTGAACTTACTCAATCTGGACTATTTACCAACCTGTATATTGCAACTAGTAATTCCCATTAAAACTGGTTAGGTTTCTAAAATTCATCTCAAAATTCCATTGGAATTTTGATAACATTTGATAAATATTTAACTCGGCCAATAAGTTACCTACCTTGAAACATTATGCTTTTGAATACAATTATTATTGTAATATGAAAAGTTAAATATAGATTAGAGATAAAATTTAAAATATTATAAAGGACATATTATAAATAAATAATAATAATCATTGAAATAATATAAAAACATGTAGTTTTTAATTAACCAAAAAACCAGCCACAAAAACAGAGATGTACGCGTGCATCAACGAGCATTCAAGGAAGTTACCATAATAATTTACGTCGTGCATCAACGTACGTTGATACATGCATGCATCTTTCTGTGCCTGTGGCCGGTTAAGATCAGTTATGGATTTCCATAAAAAATTGGCTAAATCATATCGAAATATTAATAAAACATAAAAATAGTAAGATTAGAAGCAGTTTAAAAAACAGCCAATAAGTTTGGTAGTTTTGCTAGTATATTTAGTTTGGTGTTAAATAAAGAAAATGGAGCAATATTCTAGAAAATTCACAAAATTTTTAGCGATTTTTGTACAAAATATTTCCCAAAATCTGAGACCTGGCGGATTATTTATATTCTTTTCATTTTTTAGGAATATCATTTAATAAACTTGATAAATAAAACAATAAGTACAGAAGGAGACGCGCTTCGCCATCTTATGACTCATCAGTGAAACTACAGAATCTGATAAAACTGTAAATAGATATTCAATGGCGTAGGATTTCATGTGTTTGCCTTCAGTGCTAAGGTATCTAACTTTGTCTGCAAGTTTTCTTATATATTTTTTCGTTGTAGTGGGGGTTGGAGGAAGACTTAAGCCTAAGAGGTCCATTCGTCGAGGTAATATCAATCAGATGGGACTTAGAGCTTAGTATGAGATCTAAACCACTTGTTTGCACTAGTTTATCCTTTTTACTTCCCCAGAGGTCCACGGCGACCCTCTCGGTCTAGATATTAGGAATCACTAGTAACATACTGCATTGTTTCATCTACTAAAAGTCCGAGTGGTTTTTTGCTAGGCGTATGCCCTCTCAGAGGATCAAACTCGGACCGAGTGAGTTTTCTTCAAATATGCTCAGATTTTTCCGTATTGACTGTAGTAAATTCAATCAATCAATCAATCAAAATATGCTTTATTGTTATTAAGAAATAATCTTGTTAACAAAGCTAAAATATACATACACGCAGGTGCAACAGAACGATGCTTAAACCTTAAACCTTAAAAAGTACAAAATAAAAATAATCAAAGGCAAAATATAACACGCTATAAAACAAGCAAGTAGCGACAAACAACTCACGAGTAAATGGCACACAAAACAAATTTTATAAAATTACCAATCCTGTTAACACACCGAGTTAAAATGTGTCGTAATACTCAACCAACTTGTAATAGGCTCTCACCGCCAGTAGTTCCCTTACAATTATTTTAAATAATTTAAGAGTAGGAAGGTAACTTATATATTCCGGAATATGATTGTATAGTTTACGGCTTTCATAAATGATTAAGTTCCTGATAAGGGTGGAAGATGGTATAGGCAGATATAGTTCCCGTGACCTTCTAGTATTGTGAGAGTGGTCGGGAATTGGCAATGTGTCTTTGTGTTTGTAAATCATGCAGACCGTTTCAAGAATAAACAGAGATGTTAAAGTTAATATTTTCCTGGATCTAAACAACGGTCTGCATGACTCTCTGCCATTCACACCACAAACATACCTTAGAGCTCGCTTCTGGAAAACAAACAACGAGCTCAGGAGGTAGTTACATGTATTCCCCCAGAACACAATTCCGTATCGCAAGTGAGATTCTACCAGTGAGTGGTAGACCTTAGCCAGAGTGGTTCCAATCTCCACCGATATCAAACGCACAGCGTAGCATCCCGAAGCCACTTTTTTTGTGACCTCCAAGATATGAGAGTCGAACTTTAGACACTTATCAATAAAGACTCCTAAAAACTTGGTGTTAGCTTGTTTTGTCAGTAATCCCCCCCAAGATACAAACCGTCCACGCCACACCGAAAACCCACAATATTGGTTTTATCAAAATTCAGGGTCAAAAGATTATCATCACACCATTGTTTAATTTTAGTGAGATCAGTTGAGATTTTGATCCTCAACATATTAGAATCAAAATCATGCCAGAGAATGGTGGTGTCATCCGCAAAAATGACATGGGCAATTTTGAATAATGAAGTTTGGTATATTAAACCCATTTTTTTCGATGCAACTACACCCAAATAACTAAAAAATACCAATTAAAGATTTTAGTTGGCTCCCAAAAAGAAAATCTCAATTATTTGTTACAAAATTTTAATTTATAGACATGTATACAATGAACATACAAAATACAGATAACAATATATAATACAATAAGCAATTAAAATAGCACATTTTTATCTTTGTATCTAAACTTTAGATACTCATTTAGCGCTTCTTGGCATGTCTTTTGAAAGCAGCTTAAAGGCCTTTTTACATTGGGTGCAATTGCAAGAAAAATGGCAGGAAAGCATGCGCTTCGACGACGTTTTAATCAGCTGATGCACGTTTTCCCATTTAAAACCTGCATCAGCTGTTTACAACGTCGACAAACCGCATGCTTTCAGGCAATTTTTTCTTGCAATTGCACCCAATGTAAAAAGGCCTTAAGGCTTTTTATTATGAAGTTCACAGACAAAATTTGAGTCTTGCGAGGTTAATGGGCCGGCGACATTTTCCAGTATACTAGCGTGTGAATCCGTTAGATCATCATCAGAATCAATTCCTGAGGTGAATTAGGTACAGGCAACTCGTCACTACGAGGCATGGTGGATTGTAAATTTTGGATACTGTATCGCAGACCTTTTATTCTCCCAAACCCCTTTTTTGATGAGATGGGTCAAACATCCTGCAGCCAAAATACAAGTGCCTTTTTTTTTAATTAAAGGGCTAAGATGTTTTTGTTTTACAAAAGTCACTTTACCACATATTGGTATTTCTCAGTTAACTGAGAGATTTGCAAGACGGATTGTTAATTGTTATATTAAAATAAGTAAGATATTGCTATTTTTGTCTCGGAAACATATTTGATGTTCCCCGGAGTGTTATGTATAAAAAATTATTACATTACAATTACTAAATAAAAATGTTCTTGTAGCCTGTGCCGAGATAGATCGTAACCACAACTTTGCTATCTGGGACAATAAGCGGATTTTGAATGAACATTCTCTCGCAGAGGCGCGTATACAAGATGCGAAATGAATAAAACAATATTACGATGTCTTGCGGCCTGATTAAAAAAGAATAGTTTTATATCAAATATCTATCAAGTAATAAATACCAACCTATTGTAAAAACAGTCTTTTCAAATCTTTCAACTTTGAAACTATAATATGAAAAATAAAATGTCTTTAGAAATAATAACACTACGTACGGAGGTTATGAAAATTATTATATTATTATGTTTTAAACCTGCAAATATACCACCTTTTCCTTGGTAAAAATAAACTCAATATTTATATTAAATTTCTAAAGCTTACAAGTTTCTAAAATAATATTTAAAATTTCAGGTCCGTATTTAAAAAAATTGGCTTGAGGTTGGTATTTGGTTGGTAAAGAATGAAACGTCAAATTTTAAAAATTAATAACGCCATCTTGTAGAATATAAATGACGGCTATAAAAAAGTGTTTTTTTGTTTTTTTCCCAAATCAAAAATAAAGACCCAAAAAATTAAAAACCAGAAATAGAAATTTTGTTTTTTTATGGATATTTCCGAAACCATTAAGAATATTTGGAAATTTCTTTTACCCAATTATTAGGCCCCCAAATAGCCAACTTTGCCTCAATTTAACCATCTTCGTATCTCTTACCGTTTTCGAGGTCCCCTTGTACGCACACGAATTTGTAACACCCTGTATAGTTCGTTATCTATACCTGTATATTAGCCAACAGTTTTTAATTATTTCGACATATCTTAATGACGTCATATTTCGAATTCCGGATTATAAAATATCTAATAATTTGCATTATCAAGTAATATTTTTTAAACTACACACTCAAAAAATATTAACATCGCCCAAATTCCTTATCAAAGTGTGACGAAACGTTATTGGTATTTAAGAAAACTCCTACAACTACTCTAGAAAAATATATTATAAAAAAATCTGTTTTCCATTATTGTAAAACTTGGCTCTAAACATTCTATCATTGCAAAATGTTGAACCTTTCTTTTCGATCGTAAATAACTGTTAGTATCAGGTGAAATAAATAAACAAACTGGCATTCAACTAGAATTCAATTAACCTTTTCTAGTGAGTATTATGACATTCAAATCAAGTTAGTTTAGTTATTTGTACAACTGAGTGTGAACTTTAGCCTTGCCGATAGATTATTCAGCGATATATGTTGGTACTATGTGTCAGAAACGAACTACGATTGGTTCTAGCAAGTAACAGATATTTCAAAAGAGGTATTATATGTTTTGATTACTCAAAACTCAAGAGGCATCAAAAGCCAAAAGAACTACTGCTCTGGCAGTAGTAGGTGTCTGAAAATGGTCAGACTATAAATATACAGACATGTATTAAGAGTTAGCACGTGTAAAAATTTTAAGAAATAAAGTAATATTTTCACGAAAATATTTATTTAATTTTACGTACGTGTTTTTTTTTCAAAATGTAAAATTAACATACCTACCAAACAAGTTTTATCTGCAAAGAAACTAAATGAACAACAGTATAATTAAAAAATATTCTTACATTTTTATTAAGAAATACAAAAATAACAAGCTTTATTTTAGAGGTAATTTTTACACTGTTTACATATGAAAGGTGCACTCTAAACATATTGGGATTTTACACATAACACATAACTACTGGGTTTTACGTTTAAGTCTTTTGGAACACAGTCTCTTCAAACTGTTTGTCACAGTACCGAACACGTTTGGAAGGCCCCGGAGCAGAATCCATTATAAGCGTTTTTTTTTTAAGTTACTTAACCCATATAAAGGGGTCTCACAGACACATTCGTACTTTAAACCGAAATAACTTACGCATAATATGTTCACCTATATTGCTCAAAATCCCCAAGCACATTGCTGTCTGCCCCACTTAAAAGTAAATGGAAGGGCAGAATGATATAAGAAAAAGTTGAGGAGCGACTGAACGGTATTTGGTGACACTTGACAAGTGTCTCCCAGACCCCATGATACGGGTTACGGGTTAATATTACCTATCACGACAAAATCCAACCTATCTAATATATTTACCCAATAAACATTGTTTGTTATATAATTAACTTAACTTATAGGGCTTAAATGAGGCATTTATAAAGGTTGCAAAGACCATTGTTAAGTAGCGCTATATAAATTTAAGTTATGTAACCAGAAGTAAAAAAAGGTTGTTGTAACCACTATTTAACATCTTAAATAACCGCGTCTATCTGTCACTTGTCAGTAAGGGAACAAGTAAATTAGTCGTCAATTAAAATGGAGAGCAGAAGTTAGAAAATGACTGTTTTATTTTGTCTTGATATGTATGAATCAAAATTACGGTGAGAATAGTTTTTACTGCAAAAATAGACCAAGTACTTCTAAAAAATGCAGGGGTCCTTTAAATATCCAATAATAATTAATTTCAGGTAGAGTTTTAAGAAAAAAAATATAAAGATTTTTATATAAGGACGATTTATAATAAATATTATATATTAAATATAAGACACTATTTGACAAGTTTAAGCACGTATTTTGCATTGGGTAAACTACCCAATTGTTGGCACTTTAAGGAAACATATCCAAGTTTTTGTTTATAAAAATAAAAATGTAAGTAAAAATAAAGTGTTAGTTGATTTTTTGTTTGAAAATGTGATTAAAGTGTTTGATAAGAACAACAAACTTGCATATTTTTGAAAAAAAATTAAGTAAATTAGCAAAATGTAAAATTTTCATGAATTTCCAATGGTTGGCACCCTTATACCAATTGTCGGCATACTAAAACGTCCAATTATTGGCACCATATTCGCAATCTAAAATAATTAAACACAGCATGGGTTTTAAACATTTATTTAGAAAAACTCTTTAGGATATATCATAAAACATAATATTTTACAAAAATAACTAAGACACACTTCTCAAAAACGTACATTTAATTAACAAAGTACTAAGTATTTGAACATAAGCAACTTTTGCAAACAAATGATTTTCTGTAAATCTGGTCTTTTATCAAACATTTATAATGGTAATTCCTCGTACACTTAGAGCACTTTACCCCTATATTATTAGTCGAGCCAATGTTATATGTACAGATAAAGCACAATCCATTCTTAACAATTATATTCTGACTTAAAATGGATTCATCAAATGTAATTGTTTCTTCTTTCTCTTTCTCTTTACATTCAGGCGCAAACAATTTTCTTACATGATTTTGTTCGTTTCTGCTATTTTCTATACTTTCAGTTGCCTCTAAAAATATATCCGCGTAACTATGTTTTTTTTTAATAGGTAATTTCTTTACAGCAACTTCATTCTTCTTTTTTTTAGTTTCTTTATTAACCTGCAGCTTTTTTTCCCTCTTTATTTTATTTTCTTCTCTTTTTAACTTATTTTCATCTTTTTTCTTTTCCTTCTCAATTTTCGCTTCCTCTTTTTCCTGAAGGCATTTTTTATAATCGGATGAGACCAAAACAAATGATGTTCTTGTTGAATTTCTTTTGCCGCTTCTTTCGGGTGTTTTAATCTTTTCTAGGTAATCAAATATACTTTTCTGATGAGGGATAGGATCCAAATAGTGACCGGTTTTCATGTTGCTGATTCCTAAAATTTCATCGTTTTCACTGTCGTTTATTTTTTCTTCGGCTTCATCTTCTTTGGGCCGCCTATTTGGATTTATTTTTATATTTTGAATTATATTCAATTTTCTTTTCTTTTCAGGCGTGCCAAAGTAAGGAATAGTGTCTTTACTAGCAATAATTTCAGGTTGTTTTGTATCCAAATAGTGACCGGTTTTCATGTTGCTGATTCCTAAAATTTCATCGTTTTCACTGTCGTTTATTTTTTCTTCGGCTTCATCTTCTTTGGGCCGCCTATTTGGATTTATTTTTATATTTTGAATTATATTCAATTTTCTTTTCTTTTCAGGCGTGCCAAAGTAAGGAATAGTGTCTTTACTAGCAATTTCAGGTTGTTTTGTATTTTCCTTTTGTTTATTACCATTAAAAATGCTAAAATCATTATTTGCTAATTGTTCATTTGTAGTTCTTTGAACATAGTCTGTTTTCGTAAGTTTCTCTTTATTGTCTATCTGGGAAATTTCAAAAACAACTGGCATGTTTAACAATTCTTCTTCGGAAAATGATAAGTTTTCTTTAATTTCCGCGACATCTATCTCGTATGTATCAATCTCCACCAGTTCTCTATCATCTGCACAGTTATTTAAATTGGATGGTTTTAACTTAGAGTAGATATCTAATAAAACATTAAAATATCTACAATTCTTATGATCTGGATCCTCGCTTTGAAGTTCTTGAAGGATATTTTTGTCCAACATTTTACAAAAAAAATCATAATCAATGTTTTTTTCAGAGCCTATCTGGGGTAAAGAATCAGATTTATCACTAATGAGTGCCTCTGTTGCCTGTTGTTTTTTGCCAAGACATTTAGTAAAGTTAATGGCATTTGGGTTCCATGGAAATAACCCGCAACTTTCAAACCCTTTAACAATAGTTTCAATCTTTAAATTTTTTAACGCTTTATCCAAAATTGGAGCAAAATGTTGCTTACCTAATTGACAGTATGGATTTTCCCTTCTCCAGGTTAGTACGCCATATTTCCAAAAAGTCTTAAGTGGCTTAAAGCAAGAAACATCTGCAGGTTGAATGATTCGCGTAGCGTTGGGATATAACGCCACTAAAATTATTTGCAACTTGGTGCACACTGCACTAAGCTCATATGTGAGATGTGTTTGGTGACCGTCAACAAAAAGTATGACTGGAAATAAAACTTTTTCTTTGACGAGATTCTTATAAAATATTTCTTTGATGTAATCTACGAAAACTTGGGATTTCATCCAATCGTTTTCAGTAGATGCAATACCCCAGTGATCTGGAACGCTGTCTGATATATTTTTTGATATTCTTTTATTGGGAAATATTATTAATGGCGGAGTCACATCACCTAAGGCAGAAAAACTGAACATAACAGTTAAATTTTGTTTTGCCTGACCTCTATCAACTTCATATACATTTCTCTCTGCTTTGGCTGCTAATACTTTTCCAAGTTTAGGGCAGAACTGGAAACAGGTCTCATCGCCGTTGTAAACCCTACTGGGATCTTCTAAGATAGAATAGAACCCCTTTGATTTTAAATAGGTTTCGATATCAGCAAACCACTTTTTTATATCGTTTTCAGAAACATTAGATGAAGCGCTTGTTACCGCCTCTGGTGTTCGGTGGGTTAAAACTGGATGACGATTCAAAAACGACCTATACCAGTGGTCACCTAAAAAATAATATCAAATACTTATATGTTTTTTATATCAACAAATACCTATTAATGATATAATGTACGAGTCGCGCGCACGAACATGTCGCGTTCATACGTTTTATAGTAAGATATCCAATTAATTACCTGGCATATTATGTTTAAATGGGTTTGGACGCTTGTCAGCATCTAAAAATTGTTTAACAGATATTTGTACGTCAACTTTTCGTCTTGGAAACCCCTTTTGTTGACTTTCTAATATCCATTCTACAAGAAGCTGTTCCTCATTTTCAGTCAGGTAAGTATTTGGTCCAGGTCTAATTTTTGAAAATTTTTGCCCTAATCGGAATTGAAGAGTAGATCTAGGTATGTGATATTTTTTGGCTATCGACTTTTTTGGAGCTCCATTTTTTATTTCACCAAGAGCTTTCTGAATTAATTCTTCACTATATTTTTTATTTGACTTTTTATTCGCTTTTTTTATAATTTTTCCCATCTGAAAGTACATGACCAAGTTAGGTACCTATACGGCGTATATAACAATACGAAAAAAGTTTTTATTGGTTATTACCTAGGCACTAGAAAGTTTTATTCTTAGCTGTTTTTTTTATTAACTTGTAATTTGTAGAAAAAATACGATAATTGATGCTCTGAGAAATAAACAATTTTAAATGATGTAACGCGTTATTTTGGAAATACTTTATATATTTAGATATTTACCTAGGTACCTAGGTATTAAAAAAAAGTAGGTATGGGTAGGTACTTAGGCAAATAAAAGCTCATCAAAAGCGGGTGCCAATAATTAGTGCTAGAAATAATTTAACAATTCTAATAGTTGGCATGGGTGCCAACAATTAGAAATCAAGCAATTCACATACCCCATAATTGGCACCCCAAAAATATTAATAAAAAGTTAGGTTACAATAGGTCTACATAATTTTTATCTTTAAGACAAGGTTTATCTATAACATACAACAGCTACATACCTCAATTTTTTTATTTAAAGTTGAAAAATATCATATAATTACTAACAACATTCTTACCTTAAACGCTAATCTTACAGGACTTTCAGGATATCGAACAAAGTTTTCAATGCACAAAACTGGCGCCAAATGACACAAACTGCGTAAGGGCTGACAAACATTAGGCAGGGTTGCCGCTATAACTCTAATATTCTATATTTTGGTTTTATTTTAGCAAGATTTTTTAAATTAACAAAAACGTGAAGGCGTGCCAATAATTGGTTGAGTGCCAACGATTGGATAGTTTACCCTTGATCATTGTAGTATTTTTGCAAATACCATTCCCAATATGACAAATTTAGATAAACAATCATGGCGGAATATAACTTTTAGATACGCAACCTTCGTTATATCTACTAATTTTCGTTTAGGTACAGAATTTAATATTTTAGTACAGTTTTTTACAATTTCGCAGCAAAAAATAAGTTTTGTGCTTATCATTCATTATGAAATACTAGTTTTCAGCAGGTTTTTATTATTATTATGGGAGACGGCCATTTTATAAACAATAAGTTTATATAAAGGTTTATAGGGGTAATTTTTGTTACTAGCAATTGAGAAGTTATATAGAAGAAGCGGTTACTGATAATATTACCAAGAGTTTTATAATACATCAAAGCCAACACCATGATCTTTCAGTTTTTATAAAGTGGATTACCATCACTTCTACTTAACTATGGGTATTCTAGTTGTATAAATGATGTTGCGGCAAACTTTATATCAATTTATTATAAACAGATTAGTAACCATCACGTGTTATAAAATGGTGATGGTAACAGCTATAATACCTTATTATATACTTGTAACTTATTACCTTTATATACCGATTATATTACTAAATAAAATTGCGAATAATGTTTATTGGGTAGGACACTGCATATTTTTCAAGTTATCAAGTTTAGGATTTATATTCAGTATAACTTTGTTTAAAAGGATACGTAAACCTATACAACTGTAGTTATTGGTCCGACAAACAGCTACATTGGATGGAACAAGTTCACACCCCACGACAAAAAAATCAATGTTTGTTGGGGTATTATTGGTGAACACTTCACACACTATATTTAAAATGTTGTTCAACGATTTCATCATTATCAGAAAATAAACGGTGGATACTTTGAGCATCTTACGAAATATGATTCCAAATTGTTGTTTACTAAAACTTATTTTCTCTCCTTTCTGATTTATTAGCAAATTATATTTAAAACTCAATATCTCAGAAACTGTTAAGTTTGGGTATGCGGTGTGCCTTACAATTTTTTTCTATTTCGCAAATAATTGAAATATAGAATAATATGCAGGGTGTTCTATTTAAAATAAAGTAACTTTGCTTTTCCACATTTGACATTTTGACTAAAATTGTATACATAATTTATTTGCAGTAGGTATAATGGATATGTACTTTTTACTTTTAAAATCTCTTTATTTATTATATATTTTACATTGTCAGGTACTACTAACTAATCTTATGATACTAAACTCATAGATAATGTACATATATGATATTACGTCACATAGATAACACAACAAAGCAACGCCCCGTTGGAGCTATTGTTGGCTCGTGGTAATAGCACACTGGCTTGTACTTCTTTTCTTAGGGACAGTTCCAGTAGTCTATTACTGCCATGAAGGATTCAGTTATAAATGACTTTATCGCTAACTTAACTTGTTCAGTCTTTCCGCGTACGACATTCAAGATTGCGCACTTGTCTAATCCAAACGACATTTTGATATGTCTTGGTTATTTGAATTAGGGACTGTAGGTGGGTTTTGCTTTCAGCGTAGAGTTTGATATCGTCCATAAATAGAAGGTGGTTTATTCTAAAATTCTCAGTTAAGTTGGGACGATATCCGTAGGATGTTGATTTTAGTAGTGAGAACAGTGGGTTCATGGCCAAAATGAACCAGAGGGGGCTTAAAGAGTCGCCTTGAAATATACCTTTTGATATATTTATATTGCCAAGCTTCTCTTGTCCAATATGGAGATTGGTATTCCATTGCTCCATTAGGGTGCCTAACATGTTGCGTATTAGGGGGTGTACTTTGTATATTTGCAATATTTTCTTTAGCCAGTCGTGAGGAACAGAATCGAATGCTTTACTATAGTCAATGTAGGACATATTTAGATTTCGCCTTTTAACTTCTGCCTGTTTTATAATAACGGCATCGATTGTAAGCTCTTCCTTGCAACCCAAAGCTTTCCTAATACAGCCCTTTTGCTCATCAGCTACCAGGTTGTTGTTTATGCAGTGTGTGTATATTTTTGAATACATGACTGATGTTAAAAGTTTATACACCACTGACAGACAGGTGATCGGTCTGTAGTTTTTTTGGATCGTTTACCTGCCCTTTTTTAAACAAAAGGAAGGTATTGCCACTGGCAAGATAAGCTGGGAAGTGTTCGGGGTTTAGGAGAGCTTTGCTAAAGCATTTTGCTATGATAGGGTGTAAGCTGGTGAAGGTTTTGAGCCAAAAATTATGAATTTGGTCAGGTCCCGGTTTGGGGTACGTATATGTAAAACTCTACACATTTTTTAGTTAACATTTTTCGCTGGCTATCTGACTTTAAGATATAATCGACCGCTTCCATACCTAAATACGACCCTGTATGTAAAAATATAAAAGTAATTCTGAAAACCCATTGCATGTTGGTCACCAAGTTTTTTTTAATTAAAATTATTCGTATAAATCCAGTTGGAGAAAATTGACAACCGCAAAGACCAAATTTTTTAAAAATTTTTGTTAACGACATGAACTTTTAAGGATCACTTTATATGATTTAAGCCATTAATCACATAATATGCATAAAAAGAAAGTTTTGATAGATTTGTTAACCTGTGTTATGCATTTCTATACGGATATAAAAGATCATTAATTTATTTTATATCTTCCTATGTTCCATGCATTTTTATGAATATTTAAAGCTTTAAATGGAATTATAATGCCTTGAATAATCCATATCGTAATTACAAAAGTCTAAACGGTTCATGAATGTTAAACCAAGAATTTATTAAAATCAGAGCTATGACATAATAAAGGAAGCAATATACTATATAATAAAGAAATTTTAAAAAACCGCACCGTGTTCTGCCTATAAAACTTCAGGTCCATTTAGGGTTCTTGGCTTGTCTAATTGAAACTTGAATACAAAAATCTTATCAAGGGGTTCACACTTCTAGTTTGGCGGATGATAGATACCTTATTCATGTTAATTTCTTAATTCCCATTAAAACTACAAACGATGCCCTGGTATTATCTTAAAAATCTCTACTGACGCCGTGCCTACGCTTAACCAGAATAAAAAAAAATTTATTTAATCAATTAAAGATGCATTAAATAAACTTAAAAACTAACAAGGAAGATTTCAATTCAAAATATATCTATAAATTATTTAATGTTTTTTGTTATAAAAAAAGTCAAATACTTCTGATGGGATTTGAACCTGTGACCTTGCGATCTGTAGGCTAGAGCTCTATTCACTACGCTATCGATACCGATGAAGATTTATTGTTTAATACATAACACTCTCTTCAGCGCGATTTGTTTTTTCTGGTAATAGATTTTCCAGTATATTTTTATTAATATTTTTTATAATTTCATATAGCGTTTTTCACACTCTAATTCTGAATCAATCACTCGCAATAAGTTAAACACTTTACAATTACTGCTTTCCAAAATTTGCCTTCTAATATATAGGGGTGGTCTGTCAAATTGGCACCATCTGTTTAAATTAAATAGTATGCCTTGATATTTCAACAATAGTGTTGAAATATTTTTTTTTAACACTCGTGAGATACTCAGCGCTTTCGAGTCAAGTTAACTGTGCTTTTTATATCATTTTCATAGGTGGTTGTAGGAAATAGTTATTTATTTCGTGCGGAAAGTGATTCTTTCCCGCACGCGACTGCCGTTGACCCGAACGACGCGGAGCGGAGTTCAGGCAAGCGGTCAAGGGCGGGAAAGACACTTTACGCATGAGTTAGGAACATTATTTTTTCTACGACCGTATATACAATAAAGCATATCAACCCATTTTTCAAAAAGTATTTTATTTCAACATACATATACAAAACTTTAACTAAAAACTACTAATTATTATAAATAATAATATTATTTATATATAATATTTCTCCTTACACCATGTAACAAAATGGTCGTATTGCTTTTCATATCTTAGTCTGGATTTGGCAGGTAACAGCTCGGAATTAGCTTTATCTGCAGCCTTCAAAATGGCTTCGGGAAGTTCTTCGTCGGATGAATCCATTAATATTATTGCTTCGGATTCTTAATTTAGAAGAAGATTGTATTCGGTCACTTCGAAGACGCTTTGAACAACTTTGACGTTTTAGTAACAATTACACGCCTGGGTTATCATAGCAAAAAGAATGTACAGGGTTATATAAAAATATCTTCATTATTTTATATTTTAAAAAAATTAAAAATGCAACAAAAAGCTAGAAAAGATGTAGATTTTATTTGATGGACTATTTCGTAAATATTTATTTACCTGCTGTAACAATAGTTATACCTTTCGAAGTAAAAAACTATCTAATAAGGTCAAAATTTGTATTATTCTACTTTCCCGCACTAGTGCGGGAAAGTGACACTTTCAGAATTAAAATGCGTTCGGGAAAATGGGTTAAAACGCACGGTCGTAGAAAAACCAATTTTTGGTATACATATTTGTAGTTATTCAAAAAATATTTCTTATAAATATATTTTTACTTGTGGTTTCATAATTAACTAACTTTCTTGGCAAGAGCTAATTTTTTTATGCAAATCATTTAAAAGATAATAATTAATTATGGCGAACGAACTGATCACACAATTATCCATGTATTATTCATACTTTTAATTATTTTAAATGAAAGTAGTTTGGCGTAAAAGAAAGGTGTTGCCCAATTTGGGATTGCCTTAAATATTTTAAGATGAGAAAATCTTTAATTAGTCTGCCATTGTTTAAAAATAAACAGAACAATTAGATTTTAAATTGTTAACGGAAATATCCTTTATTTTATTGGAATAAAAAAATAGAAATAATTAAGTGAACATAATATTCTGAGTATTAATTATTTTGCGTTTGTGTTATAATTATTGTTATAAAATAGATTAATTCTAGAAAGAATATTAAATAAATTATATTAGCATTTAATATACAGTGTGTCTATTTTTGTTATTAACTTTACGAAAAAAAGTTATTCTTCATAAAAAGTTCTGCATGGTTCAAAACCTAAAATGCAACTATCAGATGTTAAATTTTTTCATTTGCATACGGGGTTTGTCAAAAAATATGTATTTTGCCCAAGAGTAAAGTACCCTTATTTTTGACAATATTGAAACCTGTAATAATTATAAAAAGTTGTTCGGAAAACTATATTTTAATATGCAATTACATCCTTCTACTTATTTTTTTTAATAAATAAAAAAGATAAATGTTCGGTATTCGTAATTTGAGAAAAATTTGAAAAAATAAAAAAAAATTAAGTAGAAGGATGTAATTGCACGCACAGTTGTGCGTTTTTATTCTTTACGCACGGCACGGTTGTGCGTAAGAATGGATTTACTTATAGAGTACGTACCATTGCGCCCAAAAAAAACTGGGACAGCAAAATGTAGTTTAATCTCCCAGACTATTAGCTTGTTTTGAAGTTGTCACTTTAATTTAATTTTGTGACTGACAGTGACGTGTTAAAAGAAATGTTTTTTGAAATGTTAGCGTTAACCACAAAAGCGATCATTTACAAATTAAACATATTAAATAAGAAACATCGCATATGAATTGGGGATTAACAAATATACCGTGCTGTTGGCTAAGCACAAAATTGCAGAATATAGAAGTATTGTAAGAAAAGCAGTTTTTGGTCGCCCCAAAATTTCGAATGACGGCCAAGAAACACATTTTCCTGGTTCGGCTAATACAGCGCGTAGAAGAATTCGTAGTTCGGATAAAAAAAATGTTTTTGTGCTGCCAATAAAATATTTTTGACCAAAGCAAACAAATAGAGAAGAGTAGAATTTGCTTATGAATAAAATTAAGGTAATATATGGGAAACCGTAATATTTTCCGATGAAAAACCTTTCAATCATGCAATAATGGGAAAATCCGCGTTTATAGGCCTTATGGTACGAGATACGATAAAAGATATACAAATAAGACGAACCACGTTTTTCTATAAACGTTTGGGGCTGGATTAGTGCAAGAAGCCGAGGAGTTTGCCAAATAGTGCAGGGGAGGCTCAATGCACCATTATATTGCAACATACTAAACCATGTTATGATGCCATCTTTCGACGCAGTATATGGTCAAGATTTTGTATTACAACAAGATATTGCTCCTATACATAAATTCGTGTTCTGCCGTGGCTTTCGAAAAGTCCGGATATCAACTCAATTGAAAACGTTTGGGGTGAGATGACAAAATTTATATATAAGCACAACTTCCAGCCTACAACTCGGGATGAATTAAGCCAAAGGATAATGCTAGCATGAGATGCAATAACGCAAAAGTATACGAGAAACCTAATGTTAAGTATGCCACGACATTTACAAGCCTTAATCGATAACAACGGTGCAACTACCAAATATTAAAACACATGTTATTATATTAAGGTTTAAATATGATTGAAATTAAAATATATAGGAACAGAATATTTAAAAATCTTGTTTTATTTTTATTATATTTTAAAACTCTTAAATATGCGTAGTTTCATTTTTCCTCGTATTTCTAAAAATGTAGTATGGTTAAACTATTATAACAACAATGGTAACCTTTCCTCAATAGATTTTACATATTCCTTATAGTCAAGGAGCTACTCTACAACAAAAATTTTGCTGTCCCAGTTTTTTTTTGGGCGCAATGGTACAACAATGTTTACTAATAAAGAAGTAGAAAAAAAAAACATTTTTATGATGCGCCCTTCCAACGCTACAGCCTGTCAAAGTCTGAATATGTCATATTTTAGACGTCAACAACCCAAAAACAATTGAATTTAGACATTTTACACAAAATATACGTGGAACTTCATAGGGTATTAGAAAATAATATAATATGTACATTATAGGGTGTTCCATTTAAAAAAAAGTATCTCTATCTCGTGACTATTGGAAATTGTAGATCTAACGCCTCGTTTCATGTTATATATACCCCCCTTGGATATCTATGGAAAAAGTATAGCTGCAAAAAGTGCCCTGCGACTAAAAGAGTCGAAATTCTGGAAGGAAACTAACTACGGGCACAGCAGTATACTAAAGATTCACCCGGGGAATAATCTACGAGACCCGACTGATTACTCTGTCCCAATAACATGCTTCGATAGAAGGTATTCTATACTCATTCCGAGGAGGGAAGAGTGGGAAGGCAATCAGAATATAACGAAAACAGATCACGCAATCTTCACAGACGGTTCAAAGATGGACGTTGGTGTGGGAGCCGGGGTCTTTTCCGAAAGTTTACAAATACAGAAATCGTATAGACTCCCCAACTATTGTAGTATTTTTCAAGCGGAAGTACTGGCAGTAGAGAAGGCGGTCAATATCCTGCAAGAACACCTTGGCTTGGGAGTAGCCTCGTCAATCACCATCTTCAGTGATAGTCAGGCGGCGATTAAGGCAATCTGTTCCAGCAGCGTTAAATCAAAGCTCGTAAAGCGATGCCGCAACAATCTATGCACACTTGGCAACCAACATCGGGTTATTCTGTGCTGGGTTCCTGGACACTCCAAAATAGATGGCAACGAGGCTGCCGATGCGCTCGCAAGAGAGGGCGCAGGCATGCCAGCTGATCTAGCAGACAATACAGTGAACAAACCACTGGGATTGGTCAAAGAGGAGATTGACTACACGGTAAAGCAGCTTGCACAGAACAGATGGACAGGGTTGACAACCTGTAGTACATCCAGGCAACTGTGGCCCACATTCGATAAAAAGAGAACCGCAGAGCTATTGAGACACAGTCGAAAAGACGTGAGAAATATTACTGCGGTTGTTACCGGACATTGCCTCTTCGGTAGACATGCCGAACGTATGCAAATACCCACTAACGACTTCTGCAGAAGTTGCAGAGATGAGGAAGAGGAAGAAAGTATTCAACATTTTCTGTGTGAATGCCCTGGCCTCGCAAGAAGGAGGTTCACTACTTTGGGTGAATCATCTTTCGATAGCCTGGAGGAACTAAACAACTTACAACTTGGACGGCTGAGCAGATTTCTGAACAGTAGTGGCTGGTTTGAATGAGTTGTTAAAATCCTTCCGCGGTTACGTCGCATAAACCATCAGTGATCTGATGAAGGTGGGTTCTACGGAACACGTGTGGTATCACAACGGACCTAATCAGGACTACGTGAGACCGTTTGGTCAGAACCAAGGGTCTGCCACTCTTACCTAACCTAACCTAAACCTAACGCCTCGTTATAACTCTCTTTAAAAAAAAAAAAGTTGAGTCGATTGGATGCTATGGAATCCTGGATTGACTTCTAGATTAACCAGAATGAAAAATTGTAAATTTTCATATAACTGGGTTGAAAAAAAATTGGCTAGGTGGTAGATAAAAAACTAATGATCATGGAAGTCGATATACAGGGTGTCCCGAAATTAGGTGACAATATTTTAAGGGGATAAAGTACATTCAAAAATAGGACTAAAATCCTCTATTAATATACCTTCAAAAACGCTTCGTTATGGGGCTAGAGCCCCCCGAATGGAAGCTATGATAAGCGGTTTTTTCACAATATCTCAGAAACTGATTGAAGTATCAAAACAAAATTTGATACATGTTTTACCCATGACAAGACGCAATAAACGGTTTGTTTAGCTTAGGTGTATTTCTTCCAGTGGCGTCCCACTGGGTAGGTAGTGAGGAGAATATTGCCCTAACTTTTTTATTTGTAGGATTTTTTAACGCCAGGTGCAATTTTTAAAAGCACTAAAGTCTTCTATTAAAAAAGAATACTCTTGCTTCGTTTCGGTAGGATTCACCATTTTTCAGTAAAATCGATTTAAAAATTTTTCGGTTTTTTACAAGCCGGTGAAAAGGCTAAGGTGTTTTTTGCATATCTCAGCAACCACTTGATATTTAAACATGAAATTTATTAGAAGTTCTACTAGCGACAAGGCATATTTATTAAAGGATGTATTATTAAAATATTTTTTTAGTGGTGTCGCACGGATTGGAGCCTAAAGTAAATATTACTACTTTTTTTTTTATTTGAGGGGCTTTCCTTGTATACCATTTTCAAATTCTCCGTGCCTCATAAAACATAACACGCAGGTCTGGATTTTGCATCCAACAAAATGGAAATCATTTCCAAAATTTGCTTAAGAATTAGTTTCCCGTGTGGTTTTACAATTAAATTTGATTTGCAATTTGTTATTCTTTTTTGTTTTATTTTAAGTCTCTTATCCAAAAAAATATTTAAAAACCAAGGTCTAAAAATCTGTTGAAAACCTTATATTCTGTCAAATTACAATAATGGAAGGTTTTATTAACAAAATATTTAAAAACTTACAAAAATTATATTGAAAGTATGAAAGCCCCTCAAATTAAAAAAAAAATTGTAATATTTACTTTAGGCTCCACCCCGTGCGACGCCACTGGACAAATATTTTAATGTTACATCCTTTAATAAATATGCCTTGTCGCTAGTAGAACTTCTAATAAATTTCATGTTTAAATATCAAGTGGTTGCTGAGATATGCAAAAAACACCTTAGCCTTTTCACCGGCTTGTAAAAAACCGAAAAATTTTTAAATCGATTTTACTGAAAAATGGTGAATCCTACCGAAATGAAGCAAGAGTATTCTTTTTTAATAGAAGACTTTAGTGCTTTTAAAAATTGCACCTGGCGTTAAAAAATCCTACAAATAAAAAAGTTAGGGCAATATTCTCCTCACTACCTACCCAGTGGGACGCCACTGGAAGAAATACACCTAAGCTAAACAAACCGTTTATTGCGTCTTGTCATGGGTAAAACATGTATCAAATTTTGTTTTGATACTTCAATCAGTTTCTGAGATATTGTGAAAAAACCGCTTATCATAGCTTCCATTCGGGGGGCTCTAGCCCCATAACGAAGCGTTTTTGAAGGTATATTAATAGAGGATTTTAGTCCTATTTTTCGATGTACTTTATCCCCTTAAAATATTGTCACCTAATTTCGGGACACCCTGTATAGTCGCGAATAAAAGAGACAAATAAGACATAAATATTAGGGAAAACTATGGACAAGTATTTTTTTTTTATGGACATGCACCAACTTTTGGCAGTATTAAAATTTCGGTTGTACACTTAATAGACCACACTGTCTAATGATGATATTGAAAAGGAACCATTAATGGTAGTTTGCCAGACACTTGCTAAAGTAAGGCTAACAAAGTCTATCAAATTTTAATAGGCCTATAATATATTATTTGTTATTTGTTTTATGCCTCTTAAATATCTCTCTTTCAACTATGTTTAAGAAATTGTTAATAATTAAATCGGATTATTTATTATAATAAGTACTTGCCCGATTTTGTTGTAAAACAAAAAATACCTAGAAATCATACTTAATAATAAATATATTTTCATTTATACAAGATAATTTAAAACAGGATTTACATAAACACAAAACAAAAGTCTAATAGAAATCTTAGAACAAATAAATTAAAAAAAAGAATACGAAAGTTATCAATAATTATGTTTTTATAAATTCTATTGTTTTAAAACGCACGGTTCAAGTTTTTTATTTTTTATCCGATTTCACTAATTATTATTGGTAACCGTAGTTATTATCTATGCAGTAAGGGTGCGGCTACGTTTACACTTTTACTTTATATTTGAATATTAGTGCAGTTGGGTTTTTATTGAAAGTCAACAGGTGATACTGCGGACACCAGTATTGATTGGACTTGTCAAATGTAATTTGAAAGTATTACATTTTTACTAATACTAATTTTTTACTTTTTTTTTTTTTATGATAAAACACCTGCACTATAGGAAAAATCCTTTAAGGCGCTCTGGGAGCGGTGCGAGTGCGAAAAAAGCGATTAACGTTGGTCTTGAAACACGACCTCAGGAAGATCATTCCACAAAGATGACGTTCTCCAGATGAAAGAATTCTTGAACAATGAAGTTCGAGGAGTACTAAGCTGAACAACATATGGATGAGCGGCAGTGGTTCGCCGTGTATTTCTGTTTTCCATTGCTCTAGGTGGAATCAAGTGGGCAATGTCAGTCGAACACCTGCCATGGAAATATCTGTAAAAGAGAGCCAAATCACCAACCTGTGTTCGATGCTCCAGGCTATCGAGGGTCTTGGTCAGCTCGGGGTCGCCGATCAGACGAACGGCTCTCCTTTGAATGGAATCCAGTAGCCGAAGGGTGTGCTTGGGTGCAGAGCTCCAGACATGAGAGCAATATTCTAATGATGGTCGAATCTGGGCTTTGTAGAGTGTCAAAAGTTGATGAGGTGTGTACAACCTTTTGGTGCGGAAAAGTACACCAAGTTTCTGTGCAGCTGTCTTGGCAATTGCGGCAACGTGATCATGCCAAGACATATTACCTCCCAGATTGACCCCCAGCAAATTAATAGACGGTGCCAGGGGAATTGCGTGTCCTGCCATGACTATATCCGGTTCTGCAATGTTAACCTTTTTGGAGAAGACTGCTGCCTGGGTTTTCTTAGCATTAAATTCGACTTGGTTACTGTCACCCCAAGCCAAAATTTCTTCCAGGTCATTGTTAAGGCGCAATACTTCATGCTGCCTGCGAAGATATGCGTCGGCAGCGGATGTTTGGGGAGTCAAGGTAAAAGATGAGACAAGTGTGCTGTCATCAGCAAAGCTATAAATTGGATTTTGGGTTTTCAGTTTTTTAGGTAAATATTATGAGTTATACTATAGAAGAAAAAGTCATTATGATAAAATGGTACCTACTATGCGGGGAGAAGCTTAAGTATTGTATCTGATATGTTTTCCGTTTATTTCCGTGATAGAGCCATTCCTACCAAGTCGGCAATATAAAAAGTTATTACTAAGTTTGTGGCGAAAGGCACTGTAATAATTAACTGCAAATGTACAGCAGAGAATCATAAAAGAGCTGAAAAAAACAATGATTAGATATCTTAATATTTTACTTTACGTCGAAGAAAATAAAAATATCAGCACTGAAACTATCGGGCAAGAGGTAGAAAAAATCACACCACAGTACTGCAAAATTTGAAGAAGCATAAATATCATTTATATAAGTATCAAAATAAAAGAATTGCTAGAAGAGGATGAATAGCGAAGATCACTTTTTTATTTAGAAATGATAGAGCGAGGTAACAACAACAGATATTTTTTACAAAATATTTGCTTTTCAGACGAATACACGTTTACATTAAATAATGAGCGGAATATACAAAATTATCGGTGTTGGAGCCTATATAAAATAAACATCGTCTTGCAGGCACTCGAACCCAATACCCTCAAAAAGTGAACGTTTGAGCAGGCATTTTTGGACATCGCATTATTGGACAATTTTTTACTGACGGAAATCTTACGAGTCCAACATATTTAGATCTTCTTTAAAATCAAATTGGACCCGCACTGGAGGAAGTCGCTGATGAAAATCAGGAGATTTTTTTCCAAATGGATGCTTACCCGGCCCACAATTCGCTTGTGGTACGCGAATATCTAAATAATGCCTTAAATGAGCACGTTGTCGGTCCAAAGCAAACAATTAATTGGCCAGCTAGGTCTCCTGACCTCTCACCAAACGACTTCTTCCTCTTGGAGCATTAAAAAAAATTCTTTAAACAAGTGTTAGGTTAGAAAATTTAGAGCATTTACAAAATTAAATTTTAATTTAATCTGAAAAAATTACCCAGTACCTCACTAATGTTCGTGGAGAATTTTACGATTGTTTAGGTAATTGTTTAGTAGAAAATGGCGGTTTATTTGAAGATTGAATTGAGAATTAACAGTATTCCAAATTATTATAGAGTTTTCTTAAAATAAAATTATAAGGTTTTTTTATATAAAACAATTGTTTGCTTTTAAACGCTCTCTTATTTTCCTCACCTTTTAGCAATTCCTGATGATTTTAATACTATTACTAGGTTTTATTGTAAGTAAAATAATTCATTTTCTATTAAAAGATCCAATATGAAATTAATGTTCGTTTTATGTAAAAATATTAGTTACATCCAGTGTAAAGATTTTTAGAAAGACTACCGTTTCCAAATTATATTTGAGAATGACAAGTCAAAGGTTGACAAGTCCAATCAATGCTGGTGTCCGCAGCATTGCCTGTTGAATTCCAATAAAAAACCAACCGCAATCCTATTTAAATAAGTTTTTATTGGGTTGTCCAAAATTGCTCAAACTCTTCATGTGCACTCACCACACAGAGACCCTAAAAAATCTCCCTACAACCCCACTCTAAAGTTAACAGGGGAGCAAATATTTGGACAGTCTAAAACTTGCTTGGAATTTTCTATGTTTCCAAACCACGGTAATTTAAAACATTTTTAATTCCGAAAAATATTTTAAATTAACACCAAAATGTATAATAGAATATAAAAACATATTATCGTGGGAATGTTAAAATTATTTTAAGCGTGTGCATTTATGGATGTACTTTCTAAATATCTCTAAGTGTGACACACATCACGACGTGTAAGCTGTGCTAAGGCACATAAAAGCGTGATAAAATTAAATAAAATTCATATTTTACTTTAGGTTCATCACAAAATTACTTTTTCTTTAACAAATGTTACTGTACTGTTAGGTAATCAAGTAATGAATATTTTAAATTAATGCGAAGAAACAATAAAAATATGGTCTTCTGTTACTGTGTCTGTGCAAAGGAGGTCTCCGACGTCATTCTAACTAGCATGGAGGCCTTTATTCCTTTCTCCAGAAAGCGCCCTTCCAACGGCAAGCCCTGGTTTAGCAAGAATTGCGAGCGTGCTGTCAGATCTAAAAACCTGGCTTACCGACAGTGGCGTAAAAACCCTACTCCTGAAAATCGCGCCATCTTTGTTACCACCCGAAACCAATGTAAGCAAATGATAGACCAAAGCAAAGAAGCTCATAACGAGAGAATCAAAAACAAACTTCTTGCCAGTCCTAACGGATCAAGGTCCTTTTGGTCAGTCGCTAAGGCCGTCAGCCAAAACTTTACAAAGTCAACTATTCCACCTCTAACACGTTCAGACGGCACAATAGCAACCACAGCCGGGGATAAAGCAAACCTACTTGCTGAACTGTTTTCCTCGCATTCCACTGTAGACTTTCAGGGAAAATCACCACCCAACATTCCCTCAGTTCAATCGCAAATGTCTGAAATCGTGTTCCGTCAGCGTCTTGTTAAACGGATTCTTAAAGGACTCGACGTTAATAAAGCTTCTGGTCCAGACGAAATTCCTATCATTGTTCTCAAGACATGCGCCGATGAACTTACACCAGTATTTTGTAGACTTTTCAACTTATCCTACAAAAAAGGAATATTTCCATCCTGCTGGAAGTCGGCGCGTGTCCAGCCCATTCCAAAGAAAGGTAAAAAGACCCTGCCAAGCAACTACCGACCCGTCGCATTGCTTTCAGTAATTTCAAAAGTAATGGAGAAAGCTATTAACCAACAACTTCTAAAGTATCTGGAAGGGCTTAACATTATCAGCGACCATCAATACGGTTTTCGAAAGTCCAGATCAACAGGTGACCTTTTGGCATATGTCACTCATCTTTGGAGCAACACCATCGAACATCATGGAGAATCCCGGGCTGTTGCACTGGACATCTCTAGGGCTTTTGATCGTGTTTGGCACGATGGGCTTCTAAGTAAATTGCGATCCTACGGTATGCCTAATGGATTTTGTTTATGGTTAACCAGCTTCCTTAAGAACCGTTCTCTGCAAGTGGCGATTGACGGGTTTCTCTCAGACACCTTCACCATCAATGCCGGTGTTCCTCAAGGGTCCATATTGTCGCCTACCCTCTTTTTACTGTATATTAACGACCTTCTAGTGAAAACCCAAAATCCAATTTATAGCTTTGCTGATGACAGCACACTTGTCTCATCTTTTACCTTGACTCCCCAAACATCCGCTGCCGACGCACATCTTCGCAGGCAGCATGAAGTATTGCGCCTCAACAATGACCTGGAAGAAATTTTGGCTTGGGGTGACAGTAACCAAGTCGAATTTAATGCTAAGAAAACCCAGGCAGCAGTCTTCTCCAAAAAGGTTAACATTGCAGAACCGGATATAGTCATGGCAGGACACGCAATTCCCCTGGCACCGTCTATTAATTTGCTGGGGGTCAATCTGGGAGGTAATATGTCTTGGCATGATCACGTTGCCGCAATTGCCAGGGCAGCTGCACAGAAACTTGGTGTACTTTTCCGCACCAAAAGGTTGTACACACCTCATCAACTTTTGACACTCTACAAAGCCCAGATTCGACCATCATTAGAATATTGCTCTCATGTCTGGAGCTCTGCACCCAAGCACACCCTTCGGCTACTGGATTCCATTCAAAGGAGAGCCGTTCGTCTGATCGGCGACCCCGAGCTGACCAAGACCCTCGATAGCCTGGAGCATCGAAGACAGGTTGGTGATTTGGCTCTCTTTTACAGATATTTCCATGGCAGGTGTTCGACTGACATTGCCCACTTGATTCCACCTAGAGCAATGCAAAACAGAAATACACGGCGAACCGCTGCCGCTCATCCATATGTTGTTCAGCTTAGTACTCCTCAAACTTCATTGTTCAAGAATTCTTTCATCTGGAGAACGTCATCTTTGTGAAATGATCTTCCTGAGGTCGTGTTTCCCAATGAATACAATCTTCAACGTTTCAAGACCAACGTTAATCGCTTTTTTCGCACTCGCACCGCTCCCAGAGCGCCTTAAAGGATTTTTCCTACAGTGCAGGTGTTTTATCATAAAAAAAAAAAAAAAAAAAAAAAAAGCTAACCATTGCAAAAATAATAATTATTTCGAAAATTAACCTAACGGAATACTCTCTATTAATTACAGCAACAAGACCGCTAGTAGGTGAAAATTGAAAAATATTACAGGTTTTTTTTGTTATTTTACTGTGACAGAAATATCACTTTATAATGACTGCGTATTTTATTAGTTTCTCCTACGACCACCTATGAAAATGATAAAAAAGCAAGGTTGATTTGGTTAGAAAGCACTGTATATCACACGCGTGGAAAAGTAGTTTCTGAAAGAAATTTGCTATTTAAAGATTGAGTTTCTCATTAAAACATAGTGAAGACAATTTTGTACATTTGAGATTTATGCTATTAAAAAATTTAAGAAAAATATTTCAATAATAACGTTCGATTGTCATAAAATAGCACCAGTAAAATATAATTAATTGAGTTCAAAATACGGGACCGTAAAGGTTGGAACTATTTAATTTTGTCTGGACATATCACGTTTTTGTTTTTGTTGCGTTTTTTAAAGGTTATTTCATGTACTATTGTGCCGATAAAAAACTGGGACAAGAGATTTACAAAAACAATGTAAGAAATACATATCCCCTAGACTATAAAAGGTGTCTAGAGCTAAAAAGGAAAAACATTCAAAATTTAAAAAGTAACCTAGGTTACATAATGGAATGTTTTGTATTTTTCGATACGGGGTGGTTAAATTTGAGAGACATCATATAATATGGATAAAGTAAATTTATTAGATTTTTTTAAAGTCAAATATTTTATAAATTATTATATTTACCATTACCACAAAATAATAAATAAAGATAATACAGGTAATAAAATACATTTAATAAAAAGAAAAAAATTGCGAACACAAAGTTTGTCAAAACAACACAAAATTAATATTTGGTCATAGAACCATTTCTGTTTATTACTTTTTGGAGCCTTTGTGGCATACTTAAAACTAAGTTTCTACATAATTCGACAGTTATTTCATCCCAATCTTGATTTATCCTATGACGTAATTCATCCCTGTTTCTAGGTTGAAAATCATGTTTATACAATCATAGATTTGACCATGGCACCCCAAATGTTTTCTATCGGGTTCAAATCGGGACTCTTCGAAGCCCAGGGAAGAACTGCTATGTTATTTTCTTGGAGAAAATTTTGTACAAAGCGCGCTGTGTGTATTGGAGCATTATCATGCTGAAATGTGTAATTTTGACCGTATACAGCGTTTACCGATGGTATCATTACTTCGTTTAGTATATTAACGTATACTGCTGCAGTTAGTCTTCCTTCGACGATTTGGCAAAGTCCTGGTCCTCTAGCGCTAATCCAGCCCCAAACATTTATGGAGAAACGCCCACTTTGGTTGGTTTTGTGGGTATATCTCTCATCATACCGCATGCCGGAAGGCCTATACACCCGAATTCTCCCATTATTGCATGACTGAAAAGTTTTCTCGTCAGAAAATATAACTGTTTCCCATAAACTTATTTGATTAATATATTCATGTGCAAATTCTAACCTGCCCTGTTTATTTATTTCCGTTAAAAAATTTTTATTGGCAGCACAACGGCTTCGTATATCGGAATTTCGAACCCTGTCTCTAGCGGTATTTGCAGAACCTGGAAAATTCGTCTCTTCTTTTGCCTTGATTGCAGTTTCGAAGGGATGATCCCTTAGATAATTAACCAGTCTTCTATCATGATCATCAGTAGAAATTTTAGGGGGACCAGAACCTGCATTCCTAATAATAGTCCCATGTCTTGCTATTTTTTGTTTTGCCAATAGCACGGTATTCTTGCTTACTCCCAGTTCATCTGCAATATCCCTAATAGCAACACTATCTCGCAACCGACTATAAATAATTGCCTTTTGCTGGGGGGTTAATTGTGGCATATTTACAAATAATATATGATTGTATGTTTGACGAGTCAATCATAAAGTGACAATCTTTATTGACATGCAAATTTTCATGACATTTTACTGGTACCAGGCTTGATGTAAAACTATTCTTAATAGTCTAGGAGAAAATAGAAAAATTTCCTGTCCCAGTTTTTTATCGGCGCGATGGTACAATGGTTGCTCCAAAAACAAGTTATGATAACTCGCTTTTTTTTTTAGGTATTTGATGCCTTCCCCAATTTTTAAATTTATTTTGAATTTTGGATTTAAAGCATGTCATATACTTTATACAGGGTGATTCCTAAGTTAATTCTTCTTTTTTAGCTATGTATAGAAGGCATTAAAATAAACAACTTTTTCAAATAAATTTTTTCAAAAAACCTAAAAATAGCCGAGTTACAGAAGTAAAAAATCTAAGTGCGGGCCTGGTAATCAAAACGTAGCCCTTTACATTATATTGTTTTTGTCCGTTTTTTGTATGTGAGTCATGCATTTTACGGATCGGTCGTCAGTTATTTATTTTGGCAATTCGCGGCGCGTGTGGTTTTTTTTAATAAATTGGTGAAAATGGTAAAATTTGAAAACAATGAAGTAATTATGGTGCTTATTTATTGAGTGTCGTAAATGTGCGAATGTTTTTTCTCTACACCCAGAAGTTTTCCTAATGTTATTCAACGGGCAAGTTAGGCAGAACCGTATTTGATTTGTAGTGTAATAAATGAATGTAAGTACTTTATTTTTGGGTTTTCGAAAAAAGGTATTTGAAAACGTTGTTTATTTTAATGCCTTCTATACGCAGCTAAAAAAGAAGTATCAACTTATGAATCACCCTGTATATTCAGTCGTTTGAGAGAAAACGGAATTTTAACTTTAAACAGCAAAACATTATTTGAACAGCAGTAGAGTTTTGGATTTGCATTGTCTTTATTTGTTTTCAATCGCTACGTTTCAACTAGTAAGCATCCCCAGTCGTCTTTAGATGAATACTGAGTACTCAGTATTGTAGAATATATAAGTATGTTAAAATAAGCAATTTTAACGTTTTCATGGCCTACGTTAAGAGTAAGTTATACTTACGTAAGACAACTGGAAATGCTTATTAGTTGAAACGTAGTGATTCAAAACAAATAAAAACAATGCAAATCCAAAACTGTACTGCCGTTCAAGAAACGTCATTATCATCAACCTTTAAACAGACACTAAAACATTATTTATTAGCAAAAATGCAATAAAATAAAATGAAAACATTTTTTTTTAGCAGATATTAGAAATGACCCCCATAAACAACCTGACAATACCCAAGATGATCCTCAAATTCTTGCAGAATGTTATCAACGACGCGACGTAAGGTTCTATCCATATTATTTTGTCCCTTATGTTAATTTTAATGTGAGAAAACAGATGTGGATGTAATTAATAAAATAGGTTTCCAACTTCTAGCAGGGTTTCTTGAACCCACCAACCAGCGGCGGCGCCAGGGGGGGGCCAGGGTGGGCACCGGCCCACCCTAGAAACATGAGTGCCTACCCTGGTGCCCCCCCAAAATTGATGGATCCGTTGTAAGGGACTTGGCTATAAAAGTTTTGATGAGTGGTTGTATGGTATTTTGAAGAGAACGTTGGGAGGGCGCGACCTTTTTTTTTTTTTAAGTCACTTTTATTTTGGGTAGTGCCCACTCAAAAATCACCGAGCCCATTTGTGCCCTCTCATCCCAAAAATCCTGGCGCCGCTACTGCCACCAACACCTGCAGATGCTACATCTCCATTCAGTTCGATTTGTAAGGACCATACAGGATCTGTACACGTAGTTTTCAAAACAGTCCGGAGAAAAAGAATGAACCCATCAAGTTCATTGCTTCTTGACATTTAAATGTCTTACCCAGTTTATTCTTAATTACGACACCCATTTACCATTTTAATTCGTAACACAATTATTACAGTTGTGGTGATGGTAACAATGATAAAACAACTCTTTTTATAGTTTTATTTTGGTCATTAGGAAAAAATGTATCACTCGTTCTACATTTCGAAGGAATATTCTCAACTTTGTAAAAGTAAACGAAATAAAATACTCAATTCTTACCTGCCAAACGAACTAGCTGGATATGTGGCATTCTAAGAAAAACAGGACATCGACTACTATTTGAAACTATTAAAGAAATATGATAATTTCTGTTAATAGTCTCATAAAAGAGTTATTTGAAACCTAATACATGTTCTCACAAAAAACTCGAATATTTCAAATAATATACTTATTAAATTTTCAACTTTTTAAAATAAATATTTTTGAAAATCTGTAAAAAAAATAGATTTATAAAACTTAGGTTACCAAGATTCAAATATATAATAATTAAAAATAAAATAGTTTCAAGTAAAATAAATTGTACTTGTTCTTATTGATGATGGGTTTTTAAGTCCGAAACGTGTTATTAACACTAGGTGTGATACATCATTGAATTATAAAAAAGGAGGAGTATTTCAAAATAATAAAATAAAGTTTGTGGACTATTGAAAAATGCAAAGTTGATAACGGTTTTAAAAAACTAAACGTCGGCATAAAAATCTAATTACATCAACTTGTAGAGAGAAAAAAATAGTAATAATAATGTAAACTTTATAAATTTCTTCAAATAGAGTCAGAAAAAAATAAAAACGAATTGGCGAAAATTCGGTTTTGCCCACATACCTTCGGAAGGATTCGAAGATTTTTAAATTTGAAAACACAATATTGCAGAATTTACTAGGGCTCGACTTTTTTATAAGAGGCTTTTTATAGTAGAGCAGGCAAGGATCGAGTAGGGGGGGGGGGCGCAGACAGTTCCGTCCCCCCTAAGCCTTACCAAATGGGTGCTTTTTACTGTGAGCCTTGAAAATTGCAGGGCGGGTGAAGTGTCAGAATTTTTTTAGAAGTCAATTTTGAGGGTAAGAAGATTTTCAAAGCCGGGATTGTCGTAGGGCACCTTAAATCTGGCCATATTAATTTTGTATTTAGGAATAAGTTGATAAGAAATGCAGTTTTTATTTTTAATCTGACTGCCCGGCATCAGAGAGTCGGAATGTATGGTCAGCGGAAAACGAGATAGACAGTTTCAGTCAAAGCCGAGTTTGTGAGTTAGAAGGTGTGTTATTTTCCTTGATAAAATATTTGGTGGAACGGTGAACTAGCCGGTAAGTCTGTAAATTAAATTACATATTAAATTAGACGTTTTGGGGCATTGTTTTTCCAAGTTCTCTTATTTTTCTATAATTTTAATCACCGATACGACGTTAGGATATGCTCTTTTTTTTAGAAGTCGCTTTTTTCTTAGTTGCCCCCTTAGCAAAATCCTGGATCCGCCACTGATGTAGAGTACATTCTTATCGATACTCTGTAGATATTTTCAACCTTATTTTTAGGATTAAGCACCGATGATGGCAAATAAATCTAAAGACGCTTGGCGTCAATAAGAATAAACATTTACACTTTTGAATTTTCCGTTTATATTTAGTATATATTTAATTCAACGGGGTGATGTATTGACTACAATTTTAACAAACAAAATAGTATATTACATAACAAGTGATGAAAGTGATACTTTTCAAACGAGGAGAGAAAGAGGAAATTCTCCGAGTTTTAGAATAATCACTTTCACACGAGTAATGTACACAATTATTCCTACGGCCACAAAGAATTATTAAAAAAGCCTTTGATTTGTGAAAAAAATATCTCAAAAAAAATATCAGCACTAGTGTGGAAATTAGCATTCTTATTCTTAGGATTATGTTCCACTTAATATCTGGTTTATAGTTTGTCAATAGGCTTTTCTTTTATTTGTAGTTTAACTTTTTTATTTTTTCATATTTTATATATCATAGGAAAAACTAATCCTGAATTGACTTCTAGATTAACCAGAATGAAAAATTTTAAATTTAATCAAGGAAAGATGCCTTAAACATAAATTTAAAAAATCCACCCAACAAGGAAGATTTCAATTCAAAATAATTCTATAAATTATTTAATGTTTTTATAAAAAGAAGTCAAATACTCCTGATAGGATTTGAACCTGTGACCTTGCAATCTGTAGGCTAGAGCTCTATTCTCTATGCTATCGCTACCGATAAAGATTTGTTGTTTAATACATGACATTCTCTTTAGCGCGATTTGTTTTTTCTGGCAATAGATTTTCCAGTATATTATTAACATTTTTTATAATTTCAGATGGCGTATTTTCACACTCTAATTCTGAATAAGTCGACAAATACATGATAAATAAGTTAAACACTTTACAATCACTGCTATCTAAAATTTGTTATTTTTAATAAATGGGTGGTCTGTCAAATTGGCATCATATGTTTAAATTAAATAATGTGCCTTGTATTTTAACACTAGTGTTGAAATATTTTTTCCAAGACGCGTGTGATATACGGCGCTTTCTAGCCAAATTAACCGTGCTTTTTTCTCATATTTATAGGTCCTCGTAGAAAAATTCATTTTTACCCTCGTCAAATGCTTAAGAAAAACTTTAGCAGAAAACATAATTATTACAAAAAGATTTACGATTTTTCTAGAAACAATTTTATCAAAAGTGGTCAAATTTAGGCGACTTTATCACGCTCTGGAGACTTCTTAGGTTGTTTCCAATACATTGTAAGCCAGTCAAATAAAAGAGTTTATTTCGTCATGATATTTAACTGTTTTATCCGCTTAACTTCTAAATAAATAACTGCTCTTGTTTACAATTTTAATTGCTGTTTAGATGCAGAAAGGTAATAAAATTTAAATCATTTTTGCCTGACTCATTTAGCTTACAATTATGACTTGTTCTACATAGTGTAGAGTCATTAGGAGTAAAGGTGCTAACTGGAGTTAAAATAAATCTTTAATTATTCTTATTATCTTAATTAAATCATGTCCCACTAGTACTAGTGTTCACCTGAAGACGACTGGAGATACTTACCAGTTGAAACGTAGTGATTCAAAACAAATAAAGGCAATGCAAGTCCAAAACTCTACTGCCGTTCAAGAAATGTCATTGTTTCCAACCTTTAATCATATGGCAACAGAATTAAGTACATCAAGAATAGTATAAAAGATGTAGTTTTTAAAAAAATCTAAAAAACGAATAGTTATAAATATCTACGTACAGCAAATAATGGAAAAATATTTCATCGAAAAACTTATCTGGAGCAATAAATTCACAACCAACGAAATTTTAGAGCGTTACTCCCAGAATTATTATTAGCCCTCTTGTCGCCCGGTGTAACATTTTGAGCCTGCCGAATTATTTTCAACGTTCGAGACCTCATTTTAAATAAATATAATTTTGTCGAGAGCACGACAGCACGCATGTAACTCTTGAATTTATTAGTTAATACTATCTTGTTCCAAATGTTTTAAATAGATAGTACTCAGGTACTGTACTAAGTCTTTTGAATCTCGAATAAAACTGTATTAAGTAATATAACATAGTTTTGCTTCAGAGCGACCAGTTAGTTAATTCTTTTGGGAAACGGCTAAAATTTGATTGGATATAGTTGGGAGTTAATACGGTATTGCATTAAAAAGAACGAGAAAATTATGTTACAATTTTTTTCTGCTTCTCAATGATAGGAAGAGCCGACATCGAAGGATCACTCGTCACACTCGTTACTTAAAAGTTAGGAGTTAATACTGCTTTTCCCTGGAGTTAGGGGTCGGGCGTTTAGCCCAAGCTTCCTGCACTGCAGCCTAGTGGCTTATTGTGCTCCCCTATCTTGCTAGAAAAGATTTGTTCCTTTTATAAGGTCCAGTAAATTCCTACCAAGTTTGTCACGCGGAAGGTCATCCCCACATTGAATTCCTCCGAAGATTTTGAATCTTCTACGGGTCAGTGCTTCGCAGTTATATATGATATGTGAGGTGGTTTCGTCCTCTTCGCCGCAAAGTCTGCATTCAATTGTAAATTCCTATTCGACGTAGGTTAGGTTAGGTAAGAGTGGCAGACCTTTGGTTCTAACGTAGGTGTTTTCTTAAGTGGCAGGGACCTGTTAGTAGGCCAACTACTTGTTTTAGCTGGGTGCGCGTTAGAAACAACATTCCAGTTGATAGCTCTTTGGAGTGTTTCCCAATTGTGGCCCTCGCTTGGGTTTGACCAGGTATCCTGTTCCATCGGGATAGCTGTTTTTGTTGCGCCCACCTGTCTGATGTTGCTTTGGTTGCCTGTTTGCATATGACAAGAGCGGGTTTAGGGCTCCTGAATTCTTGAGATGATCAGGCTCTAGCCTGTTAATCAACTTTTTCGTTGACAGCTATCCCCGAATGATCAGGAACCCATAGGAGTTCTACCCTGTTGTTCCCTGCTGCTGGGTCTTTCAGGTTGTTTAATAACTCCATTGTGATTTACGATTTGAGCTGATTGGAGTATAGGACCTTAAGAGCAGCTTGACTGTCCGACATGCTTGTTTAGCACGTATTTCCGCTTGGTATACTGCGGCGTAGTTTCCCAGGTGTACCAACACTATGTCTTGATCGAGAAGCCACGCCCAAGTTGTCGATCATTCGGCATCAGCATTCTTTATTTTATAGAGATAAAGCAATTGTGCACCCTTACCCACAGAACCTCGTTACCCCAAATGATTCTAGTAGAGATAATAAGTAAACAAGCTCTACGATCTTCATGAAAACAAAAAAAAATTGTTAGATATAATGAGACCATTACTATTACAAGTTATAAGGATGATTTATAGAATATATGTATTTTACAGATTATACGTCAATTTATCTTTAATTAGAGCAACTTATCTAAAGCTGGTTAGTGGTTTAATCTTTGATCGTTAATGTAAGAGAAAATTAGTTTAATTTTTTAATAAAATACGTTATTTTGAAATATAATGAAATAAAACTAGTTTTCAAGTTAATAAATATTTTGGAAAAAAGGTTTGAACCATTTGCCTTCTCGATGTAAGAAATAAGAGAGTGAGACAGAATCTTTTGCCGATTCATTATGGGACTTTGTGATCTGTTTGAGTGATCTTGGTGCGGGGACGTCTTTCAGGGGGGTCTTGAGTGGAGCCCTCCATGTCAGTGGCGAAAACTAAATAACTTAAGGTTAGTTTTGTTTATCAAATCGTGACAATTAGGGAATCCAAACCACTTGATTCAATATGGCTGTTGGATGACAAAAAGCATTGAGTCACCAGTTAAATGCCACCAGCAACATTATTTTAATGGTCACGTGCACCAATTACAAAGCAGTATTTGCCAGCCAGCCGCCATTTGGACACATCGTTGGATTGCCTAATGCGTTGACATCCGTTCACGATACACATCGGGCTGTCAATATTTTAAGGTTAGTGTTATGACAAGATGTTAACATCGGTATATTTACTTGAACGTGTTAGACAATTAAAATAATGATTAGTGAATTCAGTTACAGTTTAGATGAGTAGAAGTTGCAAATGTTTAGGCACATACGTGGGATGTTGTGCACAGAATACTATGTGATATGGTCAAAGACTTTCTTCTTCGATTCTTCCCCGAAGTACATCCAGGGTCTGGTCCAGCAACCGCGGGAGTGTAGACCGGATAGCGCTATTTTGTATGTCTTGGAAGCAAAATAAAACGGTGTCAGTGTCTTCATAAGACAGTAAACTATTTCTTTTCTGCTGTTGAAATTTTTCAACAAAAAGAAACGAGATAACCTCGGAGGAAACGCTTTAGGTGCTGAAGCACGTAAAAACGAGTCGTCGGGCTACACTGTTCAGTATAATGATATCAGTTATCAGCAAAATGCGTCAATTCTCAGAAAACATTAATATGTTGTTACCTTTTCGTTGCTTTAAGATTAAAAATCCGGAAATTATTTTAAAAAAACTTGCGAAGACGACTAAAAAAGAATCTACCATTTTAATTTGCTTCTTGGCTAAGCATTTGGTTTGTATCTTTACTCAACGCTTAGCAGCATGCGGCGACCTACGTCATCTACCTGGTATACCTACGTCAAAATGTTGGAAAGAGAAAAATGACATTTTTTAATCATACGGTTTTGAAAAAATCTACTAAAAATTACAAAAAATTTAAATAATGACGTTGCTTAAATGACAGTAGAGTTTTGGACTTGCATTGTCTTTATTTGTTTTGAATTACTACGTTTCAACTGGTAAGCATCTCCAGTCGTCTTCAGGTGAATACTAAATATTGTAGTGCAACACTGGCAGAAATTAATATGAAATTTTGCCGCGCGTTAACGGGAATAGTCTACTTTTCTCATCACTTAAGTATAAGGGAAACTGCAGATCTACGTGGGAATAGAAAAATATTTTTTCCAGATGCTGTACGATATCTTTGCTAACTCCCGTTACCCAAAAAGTCGTAAAAAATTAATGTTATATGAACGCATAATGTATAAAAAAATAAAATTTTGCCTCGAGTCATAATTATTCTACATAAAAAGTACGCGAATACAATCATAACATATGTAACATTTCGTCTTGTTTTACAACATCGTCAATACTGACAATAAAAAAGAGAAAAACCATGCTAAATACAGCATAAGTACAACGGCCTGGAATCGTAAAATCTATTGTGAAGAAATAAAACGGAGGAAGTTACGAGAACCATTATGATTCATTCAGCTGTTCTTCGCCGATGCTCATCTGTCGGCAGTGATTGCGGTGTGATTTACAGGTTGCACAAGATGGTTTTTTTCTTGTCAGGGTGAGAAGATATAGCGGGATCTTGTACGCGGTAGATCTGCTAAGATTTTAAAGGTCGCCGTTAGTAGATAATCTAAAAGTATCTCTTTAATAAATTGATGATAGCGTAGCTATTGGACTAGTATGCTTTATAAGATGCCTGCTATACAGGTAAAAAAGTAGGTATAGAAGAGGCCATCGAGAAATCATTAATAAAAAGGTTGCCGACATCAAACAGCTTACCCGGTATCTACCCAACAACTTAAAAAAAATGGGTTATTCTAAACGAAATTCGATTTTACTGATCGAAAGCCATAAAAAATCTTAAAAATGTATTTTTTCTGTGCTCGTGTAAAAATCTCTCTAGCCAAAAATCACCAATTATGCAATATTTTTGGTCCGATGACTCACACCTACTGTTAATACACGGAAGTCCAAAAACTCAATTTGGGTACAGTTCTCAGAATTTCTAATGGTAAGAAATTATAATCTGGAAAAATGTACTACTGTGATGGAACTGGCGAAAATCCTCGAAGATTACGCCTTTAATATGAAGAAAGGTAATGGGCAAGACTATAATCTTCTGTAAAGCCTATATGGAACATTATAGCAAAAATGATTCAAGAAATGTACATATTTTACAGAATACGAAATAAAGACTGATCCTTTTAGGGATATATCCTTTAAAAATTTGCGAATGGCAAGAGACACGAAGAAACAGCAGCTCAAAAGTTGTCAGGAAAAGAAGAAAGTTCAGAGAAGTTCAAAAGCATTATCTACCAAAAATTTGCTAACAATAATGCAAAGCTACAATGAAAAAATCCCCGATGAAGCACAAAAAAGTATTTCCATCTCTGCTCATTTGAACTAGCTTGGAGAGGCCGTAAATTGCAAAAATTCAGTATTTTCAAAAGGAGTTTGATACCATGGGGGAATTTACCGGACAAATTGAATATAACAGCATATTTTCCAAGACAGCTCAAGGTGAGTCAAAAGGATTGGCAAACAGTAAATGGTTGGTAAGAAATTCATCAAACAATTATGCCCTGTAAGATTATTTTTAAAATTATTGGAAAAAAGAGGATCAAACATTTCCACAGACAGACTATTTCTCTCCGTTGCGTTGATCTAAACTGGCAAAAGGAATGTTGGTTCAAAAATACTTCACTAGGAATAAATACAGTATCTAAGTGGACCAAAACTTCAGCGGAAATAATTGAAAATGATACGAAAAAGCATAAGTAACAAATCATTATCATCGACCTTCCGCTGTGTCTGCCATATTTAAACAAGGTGTTGGGGAACAAGAGTTGATTAGGTTAACCGGCCACTCAAACGCAAATTTCCTGAAACCATATCTGCAGCTAGATCCTAATCATCATCTGAAGCTCATCGAAAATCTCAGAATAACAAATGAAGCATGTTCTGAACCTTTGACTTCTCAAATGCGAGTCAATCGTACCCAAAACCATGCTTTGATAGAAAAGAATGGACAAACTATTACTTATAACAACTTTACTTTAAATAGTAGTAATAAATAAATAAAGTTTCTAGTTTGCTAAATAAAGAGTGTGTTTTTATTGTTTTCTCATGAAATAGTCTTGTCGAATATCATTCGAGAGAAAATTTTGTATCGACAAAATGTTCTCTTGGTTTTATTCAATTTTGTTGCTTTTTGGTAATTACCTAACAAACTTTCCTACCTATATGAAAAAACGAAATGTCAAACTTTGTAAAAGTTTTTAATACATTTTTTTAATAAAGTTCATCATAAATTATATTTTAAGCTCATTATGTCAAAATACTTTCATATTGCATCAGCTAATTCGAATACTTCCGTTCTGCCTTCACACCTTCGGGCACACGCCAACCATATGACAATTATTATGGAATTATAATGAACTATTAAAAAGTTATGTAAAACCATTGTCTGGCCATATAAGCATTATGTTACGTAGAGTATGTCTTTCTAATTGTTTTGCATTATAATTGTAAATTAAAACCTTGATTATTATTTTAGAAAAAGGTATTTTTATTGTTATTTGGTGTAGAACAGTTTTTTTGTTGCTAGTCAGTGTAGCAAGGGTATTAAATTCTATTCAGTTATAATTATCTATAATTTATGGATTATTCCTATTACTTATTGTTATATAAAAATTTGCAATGCCAATTTGTTTGTGGACGGTTTCATTTTACTAACTATTACTTTTAATATAAAAAAAGGGTTTCCTACCTCCTTGCATTAACAGATCGTCCTTTGATTCCATCAAATTTAACAATTCCTTATAAAAATAAAATAAAAAACATAAAGTCTTTCTCCACTGGTTTATTAAACATAAGGTTAGAAGGTGGTAGATGTTCTACATGTTTCGGGTGTAGAAACACCCATCATCAGGAACAAAATATAAAGAGAAAAAAAATTTCATAGAAAGGAACAGACGTAGATGGTGAGTGATAATGAACCTCGATGGAGCTCTCATCGAGCCATGGAAGATTAAATGTTGAAAAATGGGATAATGATTATAAGAAAATTGACATATTTAAGTCTTAACACTGACCATGGGCAACAGGTAACAGTGGTAAGAAGGGGCCCGCTTGGGCAAAGAGAAAAAATTAAGAAATGTAAAAAGTGGAGACTCACAGGTCAAGAACCCTCATCACGGGAACCGTGGAGAGAAAGAAAATTTATTAACTTAGCCCTCTTTTTAAGGGAAAAATAAAATATTTAGTTAAGAAAAGTAAAGGCATAGAACTGATGTAGAATCTGTAAAGAATAAAAGAAATTGTTGAATAAAATACATTGAAATGATTATTTTAACAATTCACTAGAAAAATCTCTTTTATATGCACGAAAACGGGGACTTACCTTAGTTCATAGCCGAAAAATTAAAGAATTTTAAAAAATTTTAAAAAAATTTTTAAAGAAAATTTTTATTTAGGGGAACAAGCCCGAAAGGGCTGGAACCCCAGTGGTCGTTAATTTTAACATAACCAAAATTAGACTTTCAAAAAAGAACTAAAAAAGACTGGAGAGTCGGAGTACTTTTAAACCTTGTATTAGGCACGAGGTCAAAACGGAAAAGAATTTGAACTTGAACTTGAACCAGTGATTCGTCACTTGACACAGATCTTCAAGGTGGGGAAATGACATATATTTTAGCGGGTAATTTGAAGGAATATATTAAATAATAACATGACGGGAAGAGCTCAATAGAGGTTCAATAAGATAAAAAGGGTAAATACTACAGCAAAGCGAAATACAATTCAAACCCAAAATTCATAGCAAATGTTAAAAAGAAAGAAAAATAAAAACATTAAAAATTCCCTGTCACCACTTACACAAACAAAAGCATTGTACATTTTGGTGACCTCTATTGGGAAAGTTTAAAATTATTTAAAAGTTAAAGTTAGAAGAATACTATAATATGAAGCACTGAAGGGTAGAAATCCAAACCATCAACCGCGACATCTACAAATGGAGGGTTGAAATAGGTATATGAGGTAACTGTAAAACGAAAATATAGCTGAAGGCTGGGTTAATTAAAAGTATGGTTAGAAAAATTATTTTTGGAAATAAAAATTTACTTTTTAACCCAGCCTTCAGCTATATTTTCGTTTTACAGTTACCTCATATACCTATTTCAACCCTCCATCCATTTGTAGATGTCGCGGTTGATGGTTTGGATTTCTACCCTTCAGTGCTTCATATTATAGTATTCTTCTAACTTTAACTTTTAAATAATTTTAAACTTTCCCAATAGAGGTCACCAAAATGTACAATGCTTTTGTTTGTGTAAGTGGTGACAGGGAATTTTTAATGTTTTTATTTTTCTTTCTTTTTAACATTTGCTATGAATTTTGGGTTTGAATTGTATTTCGCTTTGCTGTAGTATTTACCCTTTTTATCTTATTGAACCTCTATTGAGCTCTTCCCGTCATGTTATTATTTAATATATTCCTTCAAATTACCCGCTAAAATATATGTCATTTCCCCACCTTGAAGATCTGTGTCAAGTGACGAATCACTGGTTCAAGTTCAAGTTCAAATTCTTTTCCGTTTTGACCTCGTGCCTAATACAAGGTTTAAAAGTACTCCGACTCTCCAGTCTTTTTTAGTTCTTTTTTGAAAGTCTAATTTTGGTTATGTTAAAATTAACGACCACTGGGGTTCCAGCCCTTTCGGGCTTGTTCCCCTAAATAAAAATTTTCTTTAAAAATTTTTTTAAAATTTTTTAAAATTCTTTAATTTTTCGGCTATGAACTAAGGTAAGTCCCCGTTTTCGTGCATATAAAAGAGATTTTTCTAGTGAATTGTTAAAATAATCATTTCAATGTATTTTATTCAACAATTTCTTTTATTCTTTACAGATTCTACATCAGTTCTATGCCTTTACTTTTCTTAACTAAATATTTTATTTTTCCCTTAAAAAGAGGGCTAAGTTAATAAATTTTCTTTCTCTCCACGGTTCCCGTGATGAGGGTTCTTGACCTGTGAGTCTCCACTTTTTACATTTCTTAATTTTTTCTCTTTGCCCAAACGGGCCCCTTCTTACCACTGTTACCTGTTGCCCATGGTCAGTGTTAAGACTTAAATATGTCAATTTTCTTATAATCATTATCCCATTTTTCAACATTTAATCTTCCATGGCTCGATGAGAGCTCCATCGAGGTTCATTATCACTCACCATCTACGTCTGTTCCTTTCTATGAAATTTTTTTTCTCTTTATATTTTGTTCCTGATGATGGGTGTTTCTACACCCGAAACATGTAGAACATCTACCACCTTCTAACCTTATGTTTAATAAACCAGTGGAGAAAGACTTTATGTTTTTTATTTTATTTCTATAAATTAACTCCACTTTAAGAATGGACTACTTCTTCAAAATTCCTTATAATTTGACGTGAAAGCACCTAATTTTAAAATATTATTTTGTTTTTCCACGGCCTGTTTGACTTGTGAAAAAATCTTTACCGCTGAAACTTTAATATAATCATACTTTTCTCTATGACCATCACTGAATGCAATAATTCCAAAATCATTTTTGATAATAGAATGTAAAAATTCTCGCTCTTGAGTTGGAATATTTATTGTGAAACACTTGCTTCTTATGCGTTTTGCGTGTATTTTCATTCCATAACAAGATACGGAATAAATATTCTGTAATTGATCTAAACGACATAGGTTGCCATGAATTTCGAAACTGTCAATGTCAGCAGACAAATTTTAGTGCAAGTCAAAATATGAGTGAAAAATCGGATGAATCAGATATGGAACTGGATAATACTCCACGTGAAATTACAAATATTGCGAATAGTATTTTTGGTCGTGGAGAAAATATAGTCTGCTACTCGGTTAGAATGAAAATTCGACACTCGTGGTTCCTCACGCTCGCGTTTGGAATCTTCCACTCGGATCAAATTTTCGTTCCAACCTCGTTACAGAATCTACTATTCCGTGTTTATTTTTGTTCTTGTTAATACTCCGGTTTGAAAAAAGATATCCATATGGTTTTCGCCAGTTTTTTAGGTTTTTATTCATCTTTGTAATGAAGTATGTAACGTACTTATTATTAAAATTATCAAACTCTGTTCCAGGGTAAAGTATATTCATAATTAAAGTAAAAACTACATCCAAATCTTCACCAAAATTCTTTATTTATACTCTACGCGTTTCGGCAGATTGCCATTGTCAAAAGTAAAAGTTTCTTTAATCTAAAAAATATAGGTGTTCAACTAAAACTAGTAATCGAATATTATGATAAAAACTTACATGTCACATTTACCAAGATGTCAGATCAAAAAACACACATTATACAAGTAATAGCTATTTACGATATGTGTTGTAAAGATTCATATTACAACACGAAATGTTAAAGTTGTCAAACGAGGCGTCAGCCGAGTTTAATATAACATCGAGTGTAGTAATATGTCGAAATTTTGTCAAATTCAAAAATATAAAAAGCGTTTTTTAAAATGAGCGATTCTGATGGAAGTTTACACTCTGATATAGAAGCAGCGGCAAACGAAGCGATCTCAAGTTTAGTTCCGACAAAATCCAAGGCGGTATGAGTTGGAGTATCAGAAGTTTGAAGATTGGTGCAAAGCTAACAAAATAAAGGAGGTTGGGTTATTTTTCCGTAAAGCAACGCTCCCAGAAACCATCTACACTATGGACTCACTACTCAATGTTGAGTACCTACTATGATTTCAGTCAAGAAAAATCAAGATACAATTGTTAATAATAAATCATTCTTCTAAAAAGGAGGGTATTATTTAACAGCAAAATTTTAATAAAACGTTTTTTTTCCATTACAGCACTAGTGCTGTAAAGGCATCTATTATATCACTAGTGCTGTAATAGATACCCTTACAAAACGATTTACAGAACTGTAAAATTCATATATTACTAAATGAAAGTAGATAAACAATTAAAATCATCAAAAAATCTCTACAAATTACACATAACTACCTAACCTCTATACGAATTAATATGCGCAGATGTTCGATTAGTGGTTAACGGTACGGATGGACGGACCACTAAACAATCTTAAAACGTATGCCGCATCTATAAAATTGTAACTAATTGGTTCATTCAATGAGGTCACATTTTACTTGTATAATGTGTGTTTTTTGATTTGACCTCTTTGTAAATGTGACATGTAAGTTTTTATCATAATGTTCAATTACTAATTTTAGTTGAACACCTATATTTTTTAGATTAAAGGAACTTTTACTCTTGACAATGACAATCTGCCGAAACGCGTATAACATAACATAAATTTAAAAAATTCACTCAACAAGGAAGATTTCAATTCAAAATACCTAATTCTAAAATTTTAATGTTTTTATAAAAAAAAGTCAAATACTCCTGATGGGATTTGAACCTGTGACCTTTCAATCTGCAGACCAACGCTCTATAGTCTCTACGCTACGGCGGCTACCCATAAACATTTGTTGTTTAATACATGACACTCTTTTCAGCGGGATTTGTTTTTTCTGGTAATAGATTTATTAGATAGATAATATTATTAACATTTTTTATAACTTCACATGGCGTATTTTTACACTCTAATTTGAAATCACTCGACAAATACATGATAAATAAGTTAAACACTAAACTGCTTTCTAAAATTTGTTATTTTTAATAAATAGGTGTGGTCTGTCAAATTGGCACCAAATGTTTAAATTAAATAGTGTGCCTTGTATTTCCACTCTAGAGTTGAAATTTTTTCTTTCAACATGCGTGTGATATTCGGCGCTTTCGAGCCAAGTTAACCGTGCTTTTTTTCTCATTTTCACAGGTGGTCGTAGGAAAATGGTACTTTCAATACACCTTAACAAGACAACTTTTGAAATTACTGAGTTTAACTGATTTATTGTTAGTTACCTCTAGCGCTCGACTGAGAAACTTAAAAATAATGTCCAGCAATTTCTTATGATCACTTTTCCTATAAAAAAAAATTTCCGCAAGCTATACGACTAACACTTTCTTAGATACGGCCGAGAGCCATTCTTAGTGGGACACGCGGTACATAATATAATATACATTTCCCGGTGGGAAGCTAAAAATATTTCCACCTTGTGCTCATGTAATATTTATACGTGGATAAACAGAATTTTAACCTTTAAATTATTAATTTTGCCATGTACAAAATTGTTATTTATTTATTTCAACCTTTACCTTTCCGCTCTCCTTGCATTTACCGCTGTCAAACGACCATGCTTGGCCTCCTTGCAAGCCATATTTAGTACCTTATTATTTTTTAGAAGAAATTATTAATTTAGAAAGTAAATAACTGATTAAGACCTACATATTTGTTTTTTTTTAAATATTTTTTTATAATTTTATGGTTTCTTGGGAGGAATACGAAATTTTATTTTACTTAATGCCACCAGGAGGCGCTATTTTAAAAGTAAAATTTAATTAAAAATAGCGAACTGCGCCATTTGATGAGCTTTTTCAATTGACACATAATTTAATTGAATATAATTTGAAAAATAATATTAAAATTTGGTTAACAAAACATTATTTTTAAAAAATCATGGATTTGTGGTTAAATGACTATACCCATAATTTTTTTCAGTTTTTTCCTACGAATCAGTGGCGGCTCCTCATTGAGAGCCGCGTGTCCAAGCGCCCCCCTATCGCCTGCCGAAAATACGATAAATTTATGTTATCATATTTATATTGTTTAATTCATCGGGAGCGATAAATAAATTTGGTCTGTCTTAGCTGGTTTTATATACTCATCTTCGTGTTCCACCATTTAAGGAACAATTACCAGTTAATTTTCTATATCTGTTGGGTATAATAAAAGTTTTTGGGTCGATTGGGGTTGGATCCCCGTTCAAAATATATTAGAAAATATCGTGGTGGACCAATATTTGCATGGCGAGAACCAATCATTCATTTTGTAGATATGTAGGTAGTACATTTTATGCATTAAATACTGTAGTAATTGTTTATAAATGATTGTAAACACTGGATATTTTTGAAATAAGACTAAGTGCTCAAATCTTTAATTCGATCAGAAAATAACAATACTTCGGTAGAAATATATTTTAGTATTATACCATCAATTTTCACACCATTTCGTGCACTCTTTAGGACAAAATTATGTATGCCTAGAATCTGGGATAAATGTTTTGATTTAAATTAAAAAAGATTAATTCTCATCTGACAGATTTGCATATTTTGGAAGTATATTCTTAACCTCACTTCTGTCAAGCGTCAGAAAATTTACAACATGTAAATTTGTTTTCTTTGTATGACCACTGTGTAACTAGGATGGATATAAAATCATATCCATTCAGTTAACCGGAATAGCCCACTATTCCAATCATTTAAGTGTAAAGGAAACAGCACATCTTTAAAGTGGGAGTAGAAAAATAATATTCTGCACAGGAAAAATACTTGATCGTATCATTGAAGATTAAGTCATTTTTATATGATATCTTTATCATAAATGTACTAAAACCTACATAACACCTTAGTTACTCATAATACATTAGTTACCATAATTTAATACGTTAGTTACGAAAGCATAATACGTTAGATACCAAATAATATTAGAATTATTTTTCATGAACATGTAAAACAATATTTTGACAGTTTTCAAATTTGATGGATACACCTTTGTCTTTAACGTCCACGATCTTCGGTATGCCCTGTGACGACTGATTAATGACCGAGCAAGCACTCCTTTCGATTTCGTGCAGTTCCCCAGTGCTTAATCCACTGCCGAAAACATCGCCGATTTGAATTTTGCGAGCAATGGAATTTTTCTTGGTCACACTTTCTTCTAAATACCCTCTAGCAACCTTCGCCGATTCCCATCCACCAAGTTCTTGTAGGTCTAATATATCTCCTCCAGCATTAACAAGAAAATTTGCCGAAGATCTTCTAACGCAGTGACCAGTATACAAATTAGGATTTTCAAGTGAGAGATAATTAGCTATTTTTTTAAGTGTTTTAGAGAAGAAGTGAATGCCGCAGGGCTGTACCGTACATTTCCCTTTTCTATATGATACAAACAATCTTTGGTGAGTGACATGGTCTGGCCTTAACATTGCGTACTTTTTAAATAAAAGCACAGGATTGACTTCGCCGTCAAATATCACAGCGAAAATACGTTTCTTGTGCGTTTTTAAGTCGGGAATAGTAACAATCAGCTTGTCCCCTAAAACGTCAACATCTTCCGTGGTCATCTTCGCTAATTCATTAGTTTGACAGGCTCCTCCAATTCCAATTAAAAAAGCCACTTTCATCATTAAAAACTTCTCGTCTGAGACAGAACACACAAATTCGTTGACTTGTTCTCTTGTAAATACTTTTGATTTTTTTGCTCTATATCCAACATTTTTTTTCTTGATGAAACGTATTAAGGCGCCGTATTTGTCGATTTCCACTTTTTCCTTCAGTTCTAAAGTCGCTCGTAACATGGAATATTTCGGCCAAAAGGATGAAGCAGAGTATTCCTCAGAGAGTTTTGCGAAATACGCCAGTAATACCGTTTCTTCTGCACCTTGAACATGTACTTTATTTCGCCACTCACAAAACTGCCGATATTCTTTTTCATAATGGATTTCAGATTTGTCCGGAAGCAAGTTTAACCTTATAATGTCGGCTGCAGCTAATATATCGTCAGGAAAATCAAAATCTTGCATGATTTTAATGATGACTTTTTGAAAATGCCAAAATGAAATGACATAAAACCTTGTTTTTATTTTCGCATCGCCGTTGTCAATGATACGATAAAGCTTTGAATACAACTCGATTATTAGCGATTTAACATCGTCTCGGACATTGCGGGTGACTCGGCTGTTGCCTCGTCACCTAGTAATGTCCTCGACTATTATAAATCGCATAATAATCTCGTTATATTAATAGCTATAATATATAATCTTTAATATTAAGGCTATTTTCTTCTAACCCCTTCAATTATGGCCATGACGCTTGAATAGGTCGTCGGTGTTTTCAGTATGTTTTTAAAAAATATCAATTTTTACTATACCTTGAAAGAAGCATTTAATTATGGGCTTTGAAATAAAAGAAATTATACTTTGATAGCTTAACTCGTTTTTGAGATATGTTACATATGCAAAAAAGCATGACTTTCAAAAAATTTTAGTTTCTTAAATATAAAAATTATCGTGTCAAATCAGAACTGTCGTATTTTCAGTTTTTATATAAGTATGTAATGATTTTGTTGACAATTGCTTAAGCTCATAAAAAACTGCAAAATTTTACTTATTATTTACTCAGTTATCTCCTTTTCCCAAACTAAGGCCATTTAATAATAATTAAAAGGGACTAACTCTATTAATAACCTAGAAATGTTCTTTCGCTTTTTCTTTGACTCACCCAGTATGACACTACTGCCTGTGTATTAATATGAATAGTCTCATCAACGATGCATATAACAACAATTTATTTGGTAATTTATTATGGTCAAGGTTTCCTTGACTTTTGCAAGCAATAACTTTAATACAAGGTATCGCATAGCTTGATCAATTCAATTGTAAGGAAATTTACTTCCGGTAAAAAAATCAGTGCCAACAACCGTCGCGTCAGTCGCCGACGACCGGTCAGATTATGATTAAAAGTAAAAATCACCTGTGACTAAATATGGTGTGTAAGGAGGTCATTGGGATTGCTAATTGTAGACTTTTATAGAAACTTGCTTATTATAATGTTGATGTTTTCTAGCGTTCTTTCACTGTAAAGGTAAGATTCGGTATGTTAGTTTGTTTTAGTTTCGTTTTAACTTTACTTTCACTCTGATTTAGGACTATGAATACTTGAAAAAACTATCTTCAGGATTGTTATTTGTAGGTACATAATATTAATGTGCATTATATCAAGCTATATAGGATTTGGAATATTATTTGGCATTTAAAAACTCGCTCTTGTAATATACAGGGTGATTCCTAAGTTGATACTTCTTTTATAGCTGTGTATAGAAGGCATTCAAATAAACAACTTTTTCAAATACCTTTTTTTTAAAAACTTAAAAATAGCCGAGTTACAGAAGTAAAAAATCTAAGTGCGGGCCTGATTATCAAAACGTAGCCCTTTACTTTATATTGTTTTTCTCCGTTTTTTGTATTGTTAGTCATGTATTTTACGGATCGGTCGTCAGTTATTTATTTTGGCAACTCGCTGCGCGGTGTGGTTTTCTGAAGAAAATATTAAAATTTGAAAACAATGAACTAATTATGATGCTATGATGATGATGCTATTTATTGTAAGTGTCGTAAAAGTGCGGATGTTTCTTCTCTACACCCAGAAGTTTTCTTAATGTTAATCAACGGGCAAGTTAGGCAGAATCGTATTTGATTTGTAGTGTAATAAATGAATGTAAGTACTTTATTTTTGGGTTTTTTAAAAAGGTATTTGAAAATATTTATTTTAATGCCTTCTATACGCAGCTAAAAAGTAGTATCAACTTAGGAATCACCTTGTATATTTCCAAACATGTTTTTTTAATTTAATTTTTTTTTCCGCAATTTGTTGATTCTTAAAATCATGGAAGAGTTTAGTCCGAAATTTAGCCTAACGTGCCTAAAAAAGAAAGATTGTCTTTAAGTTTGTTATAAAAAACAAAAATTAATGAAACAGCTGTAGCAGGAAAAGGTACTGTTATTAAAATGGTGTTATTCCTAAAATTATATTTTTCTAATTTTGTTAAAATTTATATTTTATGGTGATGTACCGGCACAGAAATAAGAATAGACGCCAACCATATCTTAGGAACCCAAGATTTTCGGATTCGTATAGATAATATGCCAAATCATATTAGTTATATCAAAAATTAAGTATTTTATTCTTAGGTATATTCAGTATAACGTTGCTTTTCTACAGAGTGTCCCGAAATTAGGTGACAATATTTTAAGGGGATAAAGTACATCCAAAAATAGGACTAAAATCTTCTATTAATATACTTCCAAAAACGCTTCGTTATGGGGCTAGAGCCCCCCGAATGGAAGCTATGATAAGCGGTTTTTTCACAATATCTCAGAAACTGATTGAAGTATCAAAACAAAATTTGATACATATTTTACCCATGACAAGACGCAATAAACGGTTTGTTTTGCTTAGGTGGCGTCCCACTGGGTAGGTAGTGAGGAGAATATTGCCCTAACTTTTTTATTTGTAGGATTTTTTAACGCCAGCTGCAATTTTTAAAAGCACTAAAGTCTTCTATTGAAAAAAGATACTCTTGCTTCATTTTGGTAGGATTTACCTTTTTTCAGTAAAATCGATTTAAAAATTTTCGGTTTTTTACAAGCTAAGGTGTTTTTTTGCATATCTCAGCAAACACTTGATATTAAAACATGAAATTTATTAGAAGTTCTACTAGCGACAAGGCATATTTATTAAGGGATGTAACATTAAAATATTTTTCCAGTGGTGTCGCACGGATTGGAGCCTAAAGTAAATATTACAATTTTTTTTTATTTGAGGGGCTTTCCTTTTATAGCATTTTCAAATTCCCCGGCCTCACAAAACATAACACGCAGGTCTAGATTTTGCATCCAACAAAATGGAAATCATTTCGAACATTTGCTTAAGAATTAGTTTCCCGTGTGGTTTTACAATTAAATTTGATTTGCAATTTGTTATTCTTTTTTGTTTTATTTTAAGTCTCTTATACAAATAAATATTTAAAAAACAAGGTATAGAAATCTGTTGAAAACTTTATATTCTGTCAAATTACAATAATGGAAGGTTTTATTAACAAAAAATTTAAAAATTTTAAAAAATTACATTAAAAGTATGAAAGCCCCTCAAATTAAAAAAAAAATTTAATATTTACTTCAGGCTCCACCCCTTGCGACGCCACTGGAAAAATATTTTAATGTTACATCCTTTAATAAATATGCCTTGTCGCTAGTAGAACTTCTAATAAATTTCATGTTTTAATATCAAGTGTTTGCTGAGATATGCAAAAAAAACACCTTAGCTTGTAAAAAACGGAAAATTTTTAAATCGATTTTACTGAAAAATGATGAATCCTACCGAAATGAAGCAAGAGTATCTTTTTTTAATAGAAGACTTTAGTGCTTTTAAAAATTGCACCTGGCGTTAAAAAATCCTACAAATAAAAAAGTTAGGGCAATATTCTCCTCACTACCTACCCAGTGGGACGCCACTGAAAGAAATACACCTAAGCTAAACAAAGCGTTTATTGCGTCTTGTCATGGGTAAAACACGTATCAAATTTTTGCTTTGATACTTCAATCAGTTTCTGAGATATTGTGAAAAAACCGCTTACCATAGCTTCCATTCGGGGGGCTCTAGCCCCATAACGAAGAGTTTTTGAAGGTATATTAATAGAGGATTTTAGTCCTATTTTTGGATGTACCTTATCCCCTTAAAATATTGTCACTTAATTTCGGGACACCCTGTATATAAAGTAGGTATGACTTGTTAGGATCTAGTTTTGGGTTGTGTGCTGCCGCCGCCGTGCCGCTATAGTTTGTTTATCTTATCTAAGTCAAAATTATTGTATGTTTAGCGTCTTGAACTTTATCTAATTTAAAAATCAGATATATTTGCGTGTCGTCTGCATAAACTTGGATCCTGCAGTTCTTGACTTAAATATTTGAATCGTATACCAGGTTGTGCATCGTGACTCTGAAATATAGTAAATTCTATGTTACTTTTAGACTGTCTAAATATTTGCTCCCCTGTTGACCTTGGAGCGGGGTTGTAGGGATATTTTTAAGGGTCTCTGTGTGGTGAGTGCACACGGTCGTGCTCAATAAAAAAAGTATGCCCGGAATTTTAGTGGATACCAAAATGCTATTAGTGATTCTTAATAACGTCACGGAGAAGGGCGTCATGGACCTCTGGAGGCGTAAAAAAGATGACCAGTGCATACACTTGGTTCGGATCCCACGATAAGCTGTAGGTCACGTCTGGTTGACATTACTTAGACGGGTATACAATGGACCTTTTAGACCTAAGTATACTGGCTGTTCTGCCATCCCCTGCTATATAACTATATTTATGTCATATTTCATAAACTATATTTTTTTAAATATACGTATAGTATGCAGAATTTAATAATAAATTAAAAAATAGGGGTATCCACTGGTTTTTGGGACACCCTTTATGCCTGAATTAATTAACCTTTAAAAAAACTGCAATAAAATAAAAAAATGACGGGTTCGAAAGTGTTTTCGAAAAAAAAGTAAATTTATTTGTTCCGACCTTACGTTCTCACTGTATAAGAGAACATTTTATTTTCTTTAACACGGACATACTTTTTCGCTGTGCAAAATATCCTTTGTAAAGTTTCAACGTTGAAAAAATTCCGAAACAAAATGCAACAATACTATTTGCAAATAAATTACCATCTTAAGTCACCGAAAAGCCTAAAGCTACATTTAACATATTTTTTCTTTGGTCAATTTTAAAATAAATATTTCGCCTTGTAATACTTTTGAGCTACAACACCACACCTTTCGTATCTAAATAAATTTAAAATTTTATTATTTGCACAGTATTTCTAACAAAGGAATCATTTAAATTTTTGTCGATTTATTTTCCTTCAGCAATAATTTTAAATCGTTCCTGAAATGTGTTGTTATACTCACCGGAGAAGAGAATGTACCGCGAACTTCAATGATTTTGCACATTGACTGTTAAAATTAGAAGAAGCAAAATCTATTATAAATACTTGAAGAAATAGTCCATACTTAAAGTGGAGTGGAGTGGATATTCAGAAGGAAAGAAATAAGAACACAAAGTCTTCCTCCACTCTTATATTAATAAAATATTTTTGATGTAAACATTTCTCTACATGTTTCGAATGCAGAAGCATTCATCATCAGAGAAATAAATGAAAAAAGAAGAAACTAGTGGATATCACCTTAACGGAGCATTAAAATTGTAGGTTAGATGAAAAACGGTTCAATGAGTAGAACGATAAGAAAATTATTACACACGTTACATTGAGAAAAAGAAAAATATGTGGGTTTAAGGCTTAGGGCACTATAAGAGTTTAAATTTAGAATGAAAGATTTAAATTAAATTGAATGAAAACGTAAAGAAACATTTAAGAAAAGAGAATTATTGACTAGTCATTTCAGAAAATACGGAAAAAAACTGAATGTAAGTGAGTAAGATTATTATTAAGTTATTAAAATATACAAAATTAAGTGGTAGTTCTACTTCTTAACTTCATAACTAGAACTATCACTTACTTTTTTAATTCATTTATATTCCTCATACTTACATTCACTTCTGTTTCCATATTTTTTAAAATGACTAACCGATAATTCTCTTTTTTTCAAACGTTTCTTCACGTTTCCATGCAATTTAATTTAAATCTTTCATTCTACATTTAAACTCTTTTAGTGCCCTAAGCCTCAAACCCACATATTTCTTGTTTTCACTATGTAACGCGTGTAATGATTTTCTCACCGTCCTACTCATTGAAACGTTTTTCATCTAACCTACAACTTTAATGCTTCGTTATGGTGTTATTCATAAGTTTCTTTTTTATTTATTCTTCTGATGATGAATGCTTCTGCATTCGAAACATGTAGAGACATTTTTAAATCAAAAATATTTAATTAATATAACAGTGAAGGAAGACTTTGTGTTTTTATTTATTTCCTTCTATTATAAATAATTTATTAAATAAACAAAAAAAACAAATATATTATAAAGGGGAGAAAAAAAAAATTAAGTCATCCTCCACTGATATATTTAGAAAATTATTGAAAAATTAGAGTCTACATGTTTCGAATGCATAAGCATTCATCTTCAGGAGAGTTTTTTTAGCACTTTAAGAAACGAAAAAAGGTGGACAATGTCCTAACTAAGCTTTTGAATGATGGTGTAAAAGAATTGCGTTCAGAGAGTTAACATACCACCACAATTCGGGTCTAGTGAAGAAAACCCGGAAAGCACACTTTGGGACATGGTTGAGAGTGTAAGTCGTTGCAAAATAAAGAAATTTAATTTATAAAAGCAATTAGCAGAAGTATTTGAACAGTTATGGAGTAGGCAGATTAATTGAAAGATCCACGAGAGGAAACGGTCTTCTAAATTAAGTGTAAAGAAGAGATTTTTTTATTTATTTTAATTGAGAACTAAACAGGTAAATAAATGTTTGATAACTGACTTAGTTGGGAAAGGTAAAAACCCTTTGTTTGTTGTTAAAGGTCTTAGGTGTTAAAAGTAGGCGTAGTTAAAGTTAAAAATAATAGAAAGAAAAACTTAGCGGCAAGCGGACAGCTAGTGTGTCTATCTTTTGCATTAAAGTACACAGGGACGCCAAACGTAATGGGTTTTCAGGGGTATAGGTAGACAATGACAGGCTGTTTCGTCCTTGTTGGGACTCACCAGAAAGCCATAACTTGTAAGCAATTCCCAATATAAATTACGTACTATCAAAATTTTTTTAAGCATTTTAAGCAAAACTCTATTTGACAAGGTTAAGCCCTGATGATGGCCTTCAGTAAATAAGGCCGAAAGCGCTTCGCGTCCATGTTAATAAATAGTTACACTGAAATACAACGTTTTTTCCTTTCTTTAAAGGAAGTCATTCAATAACCCTCTAGAGACCGGGATCGTTTTCAATATGACCGACTTGTTCCCGGTAAGTAATGTATTCCTGTAAAGATACTTTATAAATTATTTTAAATGTAGACATTAAACATTTTATTAACTGGTTAGTTGGGGGTCGGGAGTTCGGCCCAAGCTTCCTGCACTGCAGCCTAGTGGCTTATTGTGCTCCCCTATCTTACTAGGAAAGATTTGTTCCTTTTATAAGGTCCAGTAAGTTTCTACCAAGTTTGTCATGCGGGAAGTTATCCCTACATTTGAATCCTTCAAAGATTTTGAATCTTCTTCGGGTCAGTACTTTGGTTTTCATTCTGTGTATTTCCCCAAATAACCCTGCGCCTACTCCGTCGGCCGTTTTTGATCCATCAGGGTACCAAACCAGGTCCTTGTCTAATGACGGAGGTGTCCCTTTTGACCACATGGAGTCGCACCTGATGTTGAAAGGTCTTTCATGTGATCTGTTTGTATCTCCAAGAGCTCGTTGTTAACTGGTTTTGTTTTATAAGCCGCGTTCCCCAAATTTATAGCACTTAAATTAAGTCTTCACGTTTAGGTTTTTAGTTTTTACAATCTAGTTTTGAGATACAAAAAACATACTTGTTACTGCACGAATATACCCAGATAAATTTCATCTCCTGACAACTTATCAACACGTCCTAGCCGTAGAAACATGGAAATCGTATTTAAATTCTTTCCTCTCAATCTTTTTATTTAATAGTTTACGGTCAGGAAGAACCTTTTTACTATAAAGAAAAAATAAATAAAAAAAATTCTTAATTTTTACACACTTTCCGTCAATAATTTTTTAAAGATTTGTTTCATTAAGCGTTTATTTTTGAATTTAATTTTACCTCAGGCAAAACAAACGATATTTTTAATAAATTAATAAAACTTGAGACCATGTTCAAATTTTTGAATAACTTGAATCAAATATAACTTTGTATAGAGCTACTATTCTTAATGTTTTAATAATCGCACAATTGTTGCAAAATGAAAGGCCTATGGCTGCTTCTTGAAAAAAGAAACGCACGGTATAACGGGTTAAACGTTTCTAGAAGATCGCGGAACACTTGGAAAATAGAACTTATTATAGGACACTTATAATCCCTATTTATATACAAGTTGTATTTGATGCTCTACAATTCTTTGAATCCAACGAAATGTATTTGTTTGGATGGAAAGAAATTTTTTGTATACAATAGTAGTTTGTAGTATAAGAGTGGATATGAGGTCCGTATCGCACGAGGAAGTAACTTGAGCATGACGCCGGTAGGCGATTGTTTAACTAGGCAATTGTGAGTAAATAATGTCTGACACTGTCATTATAGCTATTAATATAACGAGATTATTATGCGATTTATAATAGTCGAGGACATTACTAGGTGACGAGGCAACAGCCGAGACACCCACAATGTCCGAGACGGTGTTAAATCGCTAATAATCGAGTTGTATTCAAAGCTTTATCGTATCATTGACAACGGCGATGCGAAAATAAAAACAACGTTTTATGTCATTTCATTTTGGCATTTCAAAAAGTCATCATTAATATCATGCAAGATTTTGATATTCCTGACGATATATTAGCTGCAGCCAACATTATAAGGTTGAACTTGCTTCCGGACAAATCTAAAATCCATTATGAAAAAAAATATCGGCAGTTTTGTGAGTGGCGAAACAAAGTACATGTTCAAGGTGCAGAAGAAACTGTATTGCTGGCGTATTTCGCAAAACTCTCTGAGGAATACTCAGCTTCATCCTTATGGCCGAAATATTCCATGTTACGAGCGACTTTAGAACTGAAGGAAAGAGTGGAAGTCGACAAATACGGCGCCTTAATACGTTTTATCAAGAAGAAAAATGTTGGATTCAAATCGGCGATGTTTCCGGCAGTGGATTAAGCACTGGGGAACCGCACGAAATCGAAAGGAGTGCTTGCTCGGTCATTAATCAGCCTTTAGAGGGCATATCTAGGATCGTGGACGTTAAAGACAAAGGTGTATCCATCAAATTTGAAAACTGTCAAAATATTGTTTTACATGTTCATGAAAAATAGTTCTAATATTATTTGGTATCTAACGTATTATGCTTTCGTAACTAACGTATTAAATTATGGTAACTAATGTATTATGAGTAACTAAGGTGTTATGTAGGTTTTAGTACGTTTATGATGTTAATAATTATTAATAAAGATATCATATAAAAATGACTTAATCTTCAATGATACTATAAATATTATAATCAAAGTGTTTGGTTATTTCATTATTATTTAAATTCTTGGAGCAACGAGCAAAGTGTTTTTGTGTTTTAGTTTATCAGCTAAATCTGTCATCTACGGTGAGATCTACTATACTACTCATTTATTATTTAGTAGGAGTAGTAGCATTTCTTTGGAACCTTATTATTGATTTAATTTTTTGTTTCAGGTAAGCATTTGACAACTGTTGTTGATACAAATAAAATCGACTATGACCTATAAGAAGTAAGTTTTTAAGATATTTTTTGTTATTATGAAACTAACATAAATTAGCCGACTCACGGTCAGTCGGCCGGCCGTAGTTTGCCAAAGAAATAATGGCCGGTCGCCAGTGGCGGATCCAGCATTTTGATGAGAGGGGGCGACTATACAAAAAAAATTATCTCGTCCCCAAAAATCTTCCTAAACTCAAAAGTGACTAAAAAAATGCACATAGAGTTTTCAAGGATCAAAGTAAACAAAACGACAAAACTGCTTTCGCCCCTTCACCTAGATCCGCGCCTGCCGGCCGCTTCCGCTACACACATACAGTTAAATGACGTGCCACGGCCGGCCGGCGTCTGTCCATTGTTAAAACTGAACCTGTGTAGTCTTTTACTGGCTGGCATTGGACTGCAGGTCTAATTTGACTCCAGACGAAAATTTTGTAATTAAAGATAGCTGAAAGAATTTAAAAAGGTTAAAATATCAAAAAAAAATCAGAATTTAATAAATTCTCTTAACAATTAATTATTATCACTCATTATAAGAAAGTTTTTAAAAATATTTTCACTCGATGTCTGAGTTCTCGTGAATAAGCTCCATTTAGGAGAAAGTCCAACGTCTTTTTAACCACTCTTTCATTCAAACTGTTTTTCCTTTATCTGTTTGAAGGTTGGAGACAATGATGTTTCTTGACTGATAGAAGAGTTTTGAACTTGCATTGTCTTTATTTGTTTTATATCACAACGTTTCAACTGGTAAGTATCTCCAGTCGTCTTCAGGTGAATACTAAATAAGTAACAGTAACAGCTCTATTTATACTAGCTAGATGCACTTGAGCATGACTGAGATGGGTGCAGTCATGCGCTTAGTTCGTGTGCGGTTTTTAAGTTTGCATCTACTTAGCAAAAGTTTCCAGATATTTCTTATATCTAATGATGGTTTACTAAAACAATCTGGGTTTTGGTATATGGTAGCAGCTTCCTTGAACTTCCTCTGCCTCCAATGTGGTTCTTTATGCAGGATTTGAGCTTATTTCCACTTGATCTGATGACCGTGTGTCTGAACACCACGGTCAGCTGCACCTGATTTTTCGGTTTCCCCTTTAAGCGTGTTGTTTCTATGTTCCTTGACCCTAGTTTCAAGGGGCCTTAGAGTCTTACAAATGTAAGATCGGCCACATTCGCAGGGTATCTAGTAGACACAGTTTTTCCTATCTTTTTGACTTGTTGATTTCGTCTTCGTCAGGTGGCTTCTTAAAGTGTCTTTCGAGCTGAATGTATCGTTGTCCTAGTCTCCTAATTCTCTCAGATACTTCTTAGACATACGGAATGTTGAGTGTTGTTTTTCCTTTCCTTTTTCTCTGCTCGTGTAATATAATAACAATTGCCGCTGCGCTCTCTTCATGTAACATGTTTGAACTGACGATAAAAAACTGTGCTTGAATAGTGAAATGGAGGACGCAACCGGCCGAGAACTGCTGGCCGTTATAGGTGAACAAAACTAAAGGTGTAGTGTGACTGTCGATAACGGCTGCTCGGCGGACGGACAGTCCACGGACTGATGGCCAATGGACGACCGACTGAACGTCATTAGACTCATTAAGCAAAAAGTAAGATTACTTGTTTGATTGCCTGTTTATGGCTTATTCTTACAGATTGATATCTTAAACGATGAGTTCCCACTAGAGTTATTTCTAAACCTTGTTATGAACAAATAAAGAATCCCTTACAAAAGGGACTTTCACAGGGGGAAGAGGATATGGATATTGCCTTACCAATGACGTATTTAATTTTTTAAATTTAGAACTTGATGGTTACTTAATGTAATTAAAATTCGTTATGCATCCCAACATTATTGTTTTTACAACAAATCACTTTGTATCTTATATTTTCATTCGGCTTTTTTAGTTATTTGCTAATTGTGTTACAATTATCGATAAGTGTGCCGGGGACCTTATTTTTTCCTCCATTGTTTTAATTCTTATTTATTTACTCTTAATTAATATCCTATTTTAATCGATCTTTGGCTTAACGTTTTCATTTTAACCGCATTTTACTTCTGTTTGTTTTACAGCCGTATTCACCATCTTTAACTTAACAGTCTGATAGTTAACATCGGTATAAGGATTAACAGTCTGTTAATGAAATAACGTATTCACCATAAATCAGGGACGCTCTATTAACAAACAGAGAGTTAGGTACAGGATAATTTCAAATAAATATCGGGGATTCCCGATTTTGATGTACATTATTTCAATGAAATTAGAAGTTCTTTCTCCCGCATAGTATAATTGCTAGATCTCTTCCTATATCCTGTTTTGTCCGTCATTAAATTGTACTACTGGATCCGTAAAATTTAATTTTTAACGTAAAGTGACGTAAAGGACGGAATTGATTGATAAAACGATATTTCAAAATATATGAGGTTCAAATATTTTACTCTGAAGTTAGTTCTAAACTAAAACTAAAGACGTACGCACATCAACCTAAATCTCTGTTTGTTAATAGAGCGTCCCTGATTTTTGGTGAATACGATATTTCATTAACAGACTGTTATTTCCTTATACCGATGTTAATTATCAGACTGTTAAGTTAAAGTTGGTGAATACGGCTGTCAGTCTTCTTAGTAGAAAGTCAGATTTTTTAAAAATATTTTAATTACGTGTAGATAATCAATTTTGATAGGACAATGAACAAGGAATTTAATATTTGACATCTACATCTATGTAGAATATAACTGTAAAAATGTTTTAATATATTTCCGCTAGACGATAAACAATGACTTCTTGTCACTTGTTTAACAATAAAAAAATAGAAATCCCATTGATTACTTAACAAACTCAGTCTTACATGGCTAAAGGATGTGGTATACACGCATTGTTAAATGTTTTTTTCATTATTTCTATAAAGATCTTCTTAAATTAATTCGTGCACGTATTAGGTATTGAAATGAAGTTTCTATCAATTTAATTAATATTTTTAATCAATTGATTATAATGATCTGGTAAATTCAAGATCCGCCATGAGTTAACGAGATAACTGATTTTTTAATTAAAATAATTGAAAATTTGCACTAAAAGGTTATGCCTGAAAAAAAAACGATTTATTACATGTTATAATAATTAATTACATATTTTTAACGCTTTTGATTCTGTCTAATATCCGCCAGGAAATTGTTTGTATACAGAGTGAATTTAAATTACTTAAAATCTATCTTGTAATAAACTTATAGCAAAATTATGTAAAAAATTAGCCTTATTTTGTTATGCTTTGAGAGTCCTTTCTCATGATGTCTATATCGCACCAGGAAGTTAGTTCATTAAACTTCCGAGCGCGATATTTTTTTTATGACTGAATTTTATATTAAAAATTAATTTTTTTATTTAAATCAGGCATTGTAACTTGTCTTTTTAGTTGACCGTGAACTTGTGAGAAAGATAATAAAAAGCAATTGAAGAATAATTCATTTCGTTGGCAAATCCGTGGACTAAATTACACTGTAACATATTTGTCGATTTGGGTTATTTTTTTATACACTCTTAAAAATAACATGGTATGGATTACTAAAATTTGGTTCTTACAACTATTTATTTTCGTGAAATCGGACTCAACCCAAAAATTAGTTTGTACAACCAAAAAAAATTGTCGTTTTTTGAATTGTTGAACTAATTAATAACATTAACCAACCCAACCTACAAATGTTAGTTGTCACAACGAAATTTTATATACGGATAACTAAATGTATATTGTACTCCCGCTTTTAAAATTAGTTGTCACAACTAATATGGAAAATTGAAAAAAAATTTTCAAGAAAATATTGTTTTTTTTAATGATGCAATCAATCTACAAATATTGCCAAAGCAATTATTTATTTGGACTAAGCTTGAAATTTTCTTAGAGTTTACGTATGTAGTCACAACATTGTGTTTATTATCTTTTTTCTGTACTTTCTAATTGTAAGAAAGAAGTTGAATCATAAATAAGTAAAAATTTTATATTTTTGTCATTGCAGTTGCACATTAGAAAGTTTGAATGAACTGCTTATAACGCATGGCAAAATTAGCAAGTTGATTTGATAGAAATAACTTTAAAAAAAGTCTGTTTCATTTCTAAAAAAAATGTCGTATGTAATTTATACTTAGTAACGAAAAATATTCCTTCCTTGGTATTACTACTCTATTAAAAAATAATATTTCCAATGTCCTTATTCTCTTATGTTCTTTATAATACATACCTACTTATGCAATACAAAACAGAAATACTAGATTTTTAACTTATTTTACTCAACCTTTTGGGTTGTTCAATTGCTTATAGAACTGAATTGTCCTTATTTAAATTTTCTTATCTGCAACTGCGATTATTAAAAAACAAAAATATCCCCTGGACTTTCTATTTAAAATATACAGCTATATGAAATTTGTTGTACTTGGTCAGATTAAAAAGTCATCAATATGACGTTCTTTTATGGAAATGGAACATAGAACAAAAACAAAACAAAAAAAAATATTTTTAAGTTATTTCTCATCGGGTCACCTAGCCATGCTTTATAAAAATCTCATTTAAACTTTCTAATGTACAACTGCAATGATAAAAATAAAATGTTTACTTACTTATGATTTAACTTAATTCTGCCAATAAGAACGTACACAAGAAAGAAAATAAACACAAATAAATTACACCAAATATTATCCCATCCATCTTCCACACGGGCACGGCGATGAAAATGGCCAATTATTGCCTTAAAAACACGAAAAAATGGACACGGAACCGCAGCACCCTAACATAAACATAACCTACTGACAGTCCTGGCTAGAATGATGTCACATGTCACTCACCGGGCAAGGGCGTCAAGTCTCTGTTCATGCCGTTAGTTATAAATATGAAGAATAATATTACTTGAAAAGAAAAGTTAGTTCTGGTAACTAAGAAAGTATCTTAATCAAAATTAACAAAATGATAGGGACTACAAATTTATAATGTGTTATTACAACAAGATTAATTGATAAATACAAGTTTGTAGGAACCTTGATTTAATATTTAAATAAGATATATTATTATACAGAGTAAATTTCAGCTAAACAAAATATTTTATTTCTGCCAACTAATATGAAAACACGATATTTTCTTTGTTCTGATGGCATCATTTTTTGGTAAATATAACCAAGCAAAAAATCTTTTTTGTTTTCCTAACTAAAAATAGTTATTTTTGGTAACGTAAACACGAGAACAAATAAAAATTAGTACCAAATACCAAATCATTTTTAAGAGTGATACAGTACGTTATACAACCCAGATGTTTTACATTATTACATTGCTGTAACTTCCTGTATTTTTACATTGAATTTTTTAGTATTTTTTAAAAATATTGATTTGATATTTTTTATTAACGCGTAAATATTTGTTACTTAATTTCAGCTTAATGTCAAGGAAATCCAGAAGTTATCTTTAGTAATGCTCGTATAATATAAGCCTATTATTAGTTCTTGTTAAGATTCTCGTTATTAGGTTCTCGTTCAATCGTTAGTAGAAATTTTAACGTTTGATCAATCAAAAATATGTTTTATATCCTTCCTTTCCTCTCTGTACTTTATAATAGTTCGCAGTGCCCCCAAAAGAGTTCGAGCAAATATAAAAAATGAATGGATGGACTACTTCCACAAAAATATAAAAAAGTCCAATACTAATTGTTACTATTTTTATTTTATATAGTCGAGTCGGTTAAAATTTTAAATAAACTGAATTTTTCAATTTACAAAATTTATTTCTACCATTCACATCGTGAAAGTTGTAAACTACATTTTAAATCCCATTTTTTTATAGGTGCAAGTTGCAAGTGCAAGTGGTCAATACAAAATGTCATTTTTATTAGCTGATGCAAGTTTTCCCATTGAAAACGATCACTTGCACTTGCAACTTGCATCTAATGTAAAAAGACCTTATGAAATATCGTCCTTGTAAGTAAGGCACCAATCTGCTATCTCGAAATTTACTTAAGTCGCTGAGTGACCGACCATCCAGTGGTGTAAAGCGTTCACATTAGGATTAAAAGAGTAATAAAGTAATAAGAATTCATACTATTTAAAAAATTTGTAAAATTTATTAAAATTTTAAAGCATGTACGAACTTCAAGGAACTCTAAACCATAAGCATCGTTAAGTTATGGGACATTCATGATCAATACCCGTTATACTACAACCTTTGTAACAAAATGTAGGCATTGAGAAAAATACATACTTTCATTTTAATATAACAGACACATTACAAACGAATGTAGATGGATTCTAGTAAAAAAAAACATCTTTTGCTTACCTGAAGTCGATAAAATAAAGCCAGCTTTCGTATTTAAATGAATCTTTTCTAATGTGACTTTTTAAAAAACATTCCGTGCATGTTTATAATATGTTTATAACAACATAAATAGTCAAGTCCGCCCAGCCTCGGCATTCCTCGAGAATAGACCATTCTACGTAATAAAGAACGGAAATGGTTGAGCCGCAACGAAAAGAAACCAAAACACCATACTGGGATGCCTAGAGAGTTTTGGCATATACAGTATCTACCTGCCCTCTACGCTAAATCTAATACCTATTTTTACATATATGTATCTCTAGCATATTCTACACTGTTTTTTTTTTATGATAAAACACCTGCACTGTAGGAAAAATCCTTTAAGGCGCTCTGGGAGCGGTGCGAGTGCGAAAAAAGCGATTAACGTTGGTCTTGAAACGTTGAAGATTGTATTCATTGGGAAACACGACCTCAGGAAGATCATTCCACAAATATGACGTTCTCCAGATGAAAGAATTCTTGAACAATGAAGTTCGAGGAGTACTAAGCTGAACAACATATGGATGAGCGGCAGTGGTTCGCCGTGTATTTCTGTTTTGAATTGCTCTAGGTGGAATCAAGTGGGCAATGTCAGTCGAACACCTGCCATGGAAATATCTGTAAAAGAGAGCCAAATCACCAACCTGTCTTCGATGCTCCAGGCTATTGAGGGTCTTGGTCAGCTCGGGGTCGCCGATCAGACGAACGGCTCTCCTTTGAATGGAATCCAGTAGCCGAAGGGTGTGCTTGGGTGCAGAGCTCCAGACATGAGAGCAATATTCTAATAATGGTCGAATCTGGGCTTTGTAGAGTGTCAAAAGTTGATGAGGTGTGTACAACCTTTTGGTGCGGAAAAGTACACCAAGTTTCTGTTCTGCATTCTACACTGTAAACGAAAATATGGTAAAATTACAATAAATATGTAAATATCACAGCGAATTTACATTTAAATTGTAGCTTTACATTTACTAAGTAAATACGTTTTAATCTACCGCGTGTTCTAAAGAATATATTATGGTGGGAGGAGCGCGTTCTCTGTTTTAAGTGTTAAACGCTAATAATAATCTCCGTCTGATGCGTTTATATCGTCACCCTAGATTCGAGTTTTTCCAATAGTGTATAGATGCCTATCCAGGGTGTCCCGAAATTAGGTGACAATATTTTAAGGGAATAAAGTACATCCAAAAATAGGACTAAAATCCTCTATTAATATACCTTCAAAAACGCTCCGTTAAGGGGCTAGACACCCACGAATGGAAGCTATGATAAGCGGTTTTTTCACAATATCTCAGAAACTGATTGAAGTATCAAAACAAAATTTGATACATGTTTACCCATGACAAATTAAAAAAAATTTGTAATATTTACTTTAGGCTCCACCCCGTGCGCCGCCACTGGAAAAATATTTTAATATTACATCCTTTAATAAATATGCCTTGTCGTTAGTAGAACTTCTAATAAATTTCATGTTTTATTATCAAGTGTTTGCTGAGATATGCAAAAAAACACCTTAGCTTGTAAAAAACCGAAAATTTTTAAATCGATTTTACTGAAAAATGGTGTATCCTACCGATATGAAGCAAGAGTATCTTTTTCAATAGAAGACTTTAGTGCTTTTAAAAATTGCTGTTAGGGCAATATTCTCCTTACTACCTACCCAGTAGGACGCCACTGGAAGAAATACACCTAAGTTAAACAAACCGTTTATTGCGTCTTGTCATGGGTAAAACGTGTATCAAATTTTGTTTTGATACTTCAATCAGTTTCTGAGATATTGTGACAAAACCGCTTATCATACCTTCCATTCGGGGGGCTCTAGCCCCATAACGAAGCGTTTTTCAAGGTATATTAATAGAGGATTTTAGTCCTATTTTTGGATGTACTTTATCCCCTTAAAATATTGTCACCTAATTTCGGGACACCCTGTATATTTTATTATATTAAACAAACTAATAACATGAACGATGTAAGAGTTTTGGACTTGCATTGTCTTTATTTGTTTTACATCACAACGTTTCAACTGGTAAGTATCTCCAGTCGTCTTCAGGTGAATACTAAAACTAATAACATATTTGATCATATACAAAAAATTATATAATTTAGTGTCTTAAATAAGAAGGCGGGGCCTCAATAAAAACAATTAACCGTGATTAATCAATCAGTACTTTATAAGGACGCCACAGAGGAATCAAATTTTTATATCAATGTTGTCAACTAATGGTAAATTTCCCGATTCATAAGAAATCAAGATTCAAAGCACAAAAGAATGATACGTCGGTCCTGTCTTTAAAGGAAAAAGGAAAACTTTTCTGTACAGTGTTATATTCGTAGGATATTCTTTAGGATCAGTCCCACATGGAAATTTGCTATTTTCTTTCTTATGATTTTCTATCCATCCTAGTTAGGATATGAAAATGACCAATCACAGTAGTCAATTACAAAGAATCCAAATTTACACGTTGTAAATTTCACGACTGACACTTGATAGAAGTGAGGTTAGGAATATACTTTAAAAATATGCAAATCTTTGAGATAATTTTTTTTTTTTTTTTAAATTTAAATCAAAACATTTATCCCAGAGTCGATGCATACACAATTTTTACCTAAAGAGTGCACGAAATGGTGCGAGAATTGAAGGTATTATACCAAAATTATTACCAAAACATATACAGGGTCCTGCGCCTCACCTCCCGTCTTCTGTAGCTCACTTATTAATTAAGTTAGGATTATGACGTTTTGCAAGCTTTATCTGTATCCTAGGGTGCATTTCAGGAAATTATTTATGTTTATACAGGGTGTTCCAAAAAAGTGTGACGTCATAAGGATATGTTTTTTAGATTACATGCCATATATTTTCTTACTCATTTGGATGCATCTTGTCGTTGCCTACATACCCCTAAAATTTTAATGAAATTGGTTCAGTAATATAGGCGAAAAAAATAAAAACTAAAAAAAATGCACCACTGGTTTTAAAAATTAATAAAAATTTAAAATAATGTCTCGTTAATAAAATTATACAAAGGTACTTAATAAATAAGGTCTCACAGTTTTGTTAACCAAGTTTGATTAATACGAATTGTACAGGGTGTCCAAAGTTAAGTGTCAAACTTTGCAAACTTTAAAGCAATATATTTTTCTTATTTCAAATTGGAACCCCTCTATATTATTATGTCATTCGATGCAGAATTAAAATTCAAACATTTGTTCTAATTACAACCCTATCAATTTCTAACGCATTAAGACTTATTTGCAGAAAACTCATTTTATTAACTATTCCACCAGTCATTATTGTATAATAAATATCAAAGGTGGCTTTGAAAAACAATTTATTGATATTAAAGTTTGCTAAAAGGACAAATAAAAATTCTTTTAGCATGCTTCTAATATGAAAATCATATCTACGAGCTCTTCTTTGTTGTATTCCACCACAAAAAATAATATAGCTTAAATAATTAATACTAATATAACAATATCTGAAACTATAAATAACTAAAGTCAAAATGGGCTTTTGTCACTTCAATAAACTTTAATCAATAAATTGTTTTCCAAAGCCACCTTTGATATTTATTATATAATAATGACTGGTGGAAAGCTTAATAAAACGAGTTTTCTGTAAATAAGTCTTAATGCGTTAGAAATTGCTATAGGGTTATAATTAGAACAAATGTTTGAATTTTAATTCTGCATCGAATGACATAATAATATAGAGGGGTTCCAATTTGAAATAAGAAAAATAAATTGCTTTAAAGTTTGCAAAGTTTGACACTAAATTTTGGACACCCTGTACAATTCGTATTAATCAAACTTGGTTAACGAGATTTTAGAACCTTATTTATTAAGTAACTTTGTAAAATGTTATTATCGAGGCATTATATTTATTTTTAATACCAGTGGTGCAAAACTGATTTTTTTAGTTTTTATTTTTTTTCGCCTATAATACTGAACCGATTTTATTAAAATTTTAGGGGTATGTAGGCAACTACAAGATGCATTGAAATAAGTTAGAAAATATATAGCATGTAATATAAAAAAATATACCCTTCTGACGTCACACTTTTTTGGAACACTATGTATAAACAAAAATATTTTCCTGAAATGCGCCCTAGGATACAGGTAAAGTTTGCAAAGTATCAAAATCCTAACTTAATTAATAAGTGAGGTATAGAAGACGGGAGGTGAGGTGCAGGACCCTGTATATAAACTATTATTATCTGACCGAACAAAATATTTGTGCACACTCACTTTCGTATTTCAAAAATCTCCAGTGTTCCTCTTATTTCTAGATAATTGCTATAAGATTTAATGCATAAAATATTCTTTATACATACAAACTGAAATTTTCAGCTACCTACAAACTGAACGTTTTTTACTAACCTTAATTGATTCTTTGCCACGCAAATATTTGTCCACCGCGAATTTTCTGATATATTTTAAACAGGGAATTAACCCCAATCGACCTTAAAACTTTTATTTTACGCAACAGATATCAAACTGGTAAATCTTCCTTCAATGGTGGATGAGTACATAACACCAGATAAAACTTTGTTTCTAGAAAAAAAACTAATTCCATTTTTTACTAAAAGTTTTAAGATTATGTTATTTTTATAGTATTGTCACTTTTTTCCACGTTAACAGTACCTATTACTAGTTTGTAAATTGGCGATTATTTTGAAAAACTTTATCATAGCGAACGTTAAAAGTTCATAATAATTCACAATAGTTATTTTCCTAACAAGTGCGGAAAGTGATACTTTCCCGCACGCGACTGCAGTTGACCTGAACGACGCGAAGCGGAGATCGGGCAAGCGGTCAAGGGCGGAAAAGACACTTTACGCATGAGTTAGGAATATTATTTTTTCTACGACCGTATATACAAAAAAGTATACCAACCCATTTTTCAAAAATTATTTTATTTCAACATTCATACACAAAACTTTAACTAAAAACTACTAATTATTATAAATATTAATATTATTTATATATAATATTTCTCCTTACACCATGTAACAAAATGGTCGTATTGCTTTTCATATCTACGTCTGGATTTGGCAGGTAACAGCTCGAAATTAGCTCTGCAGCCTTCAAAATAGCTTCGGGAAGTTCCTCGTCGGATAAATCCATTAATATTATTGTTTCGGATTCGGTTTAATGTGGTTTAATTTAGAAGAAGATTGTATTCGGTCACTTCGAAGATGCTTTGAACAACTTTGACGTTTTAGTAACAATTACACGCCTGGGTTATCATAGCAACTGATACCAAACCCGGTGGTTTGATAGTTGTTTTGTGACATAACTTTAAAGAATGTACAGGGTTATATAAAAATATCTTCATTATTTTATATTTTCAAAAAATTAAAAATGCAACAAAAAGCTAGAAAAGATGTAGATTTTATTTGATGGACTATTTCGTAAATATTTATTTACCTGTTGTAACAATAGTTATAACTTCCGAAGTAAAAAACTATCTAATAAGGTTAAAATTTGCATTACTGTGCTTTGCACTAATGCGGAAAAGTGACACTTTCTAAACTAAAATGCGTGCGGGAAAATGGGTTAAAACGCACGGTCGTAGAAAAAAGCCGTTTTCAACTGTTTAAAACGAATTCTACAGCTATTTTGTTGTACTTTCCGAGTTCTTATTTTTACGCAAGAAAAAAAAACAATCATTTCAGCAAAACAACTATTATAGTTGAGAAAAATAAATTGTTTATTTTTATTAATAAATATATTTCTTTTTTTCACCTTAATTGATAAATACGTTACAGTGCAAGTTGGTCCATGGATTTGCCAACTAAATGATTAAGCTAAGGTAAGGGTTGGAAATAAATACCAACAACTATATATTTTTAAAATCGGATCGCGAAATGCCATACACTGACGTAGTTATAAATATGGGTTTCCATTTAAAAAAATTCAAAATGGCGTCGTAACTGTCATTTTCTGACATCTGATATATATGACAATAGCATGGGTGGCTCCGCCATAAGAAATTACGTATCTTCAGAAAAAAATGAGTTTCTAATCTAAAAGCTTCTGTTAATTCGATGATAACAAAATCACCAACTTCGAAGCCTCGTATCTCCAGAACGGCTGAAAATAAATATTGACAATTATACATTTTTAATGTTGGAACAAATAGGCGAATGCAGCTGGCTTACTATAAGGTATGGTTGCCCTTTAAGAAAATCCAATATGGCGTCGTATCTGTCAAATTTGTGAACATAGATTTTTTTTGACATCAAATTTGGCTTCTTCACTAAAAGCTGTTAGGAAATGCATAATTGTTTTCTTATTGTGGTCGATAGCAAAGTCGCCAATCGGGTGAGACACTTAAAATAATGTCCCTGTACAATCTACTATTTTAGTATTGTGTGCATTCGTTAAATGTTTCTTAAAAATGGGAAATTTCATTGATTGGTAACTGGAATAGCCTACTTTTCTCGTCACTTAAATGTAAAGGAAACAGCAAATATCCATGTGGGAGTAGAAACATAAATTTACCCACCGCCAGCAAAATATCCCCCTTTCTAGTTAAACCAATGTCGCTCTGGTCATAAAGTATGTATTAATCAATGATTTAACAATAGGATTTAAACTTTTTATAAAGATAAATAAAAAATGGATCTGATACCGCCAATTTTAATATCAACTCATTCAATATTACCTACGTAGGCGATAAAACTGGTCATCGCGAAAATGTTCTAATAGTTCAGGTCTCCACGCCTACTAGATGGTACATTCACTCTCGTTATCTGCAAGATTTTGTAGTAAATAATGGTGGCAAATATTCAGCAATTAACGGATTTGCTGATCGAAGTATAAAACTGGAAAGACGAAATAAATGGTAATAGCCGGTAAAGCCATTGGAATACGAGATTATTTCTTCGAATGAATCATTTTATGTTTTTTGTGTTGCAGTTTATGGACCATTTGCATATGAATTCTTAAAGGTATTTCGTGCAAAAATGCTACACAGTAAAGTATATACGGGGATGGGCACCTTGGACTTACATTGGTATATAGAGACGCCGCGCACAATGAAATGTTTGTTAAAGTAATGCCAATTTATGTGTATTTCAGTTGAAAATTAAGTTTAAAATTCACGGTAGAATAAACATGATTGTTGGAATTAAACGGACAAAGGTTATACTATTGCAACCAATGACATCTCAAAGAGACATATACGGTGGTGATATGAGCAGGCCGTATTAAAGTTGAGAATAAGATAATAGAACACTGTTTGGCAACATATTTTTTGTCGCTTATTTTGTGTTTTTTTCGAGGGCCCGTCCGTGCGCCAAATGCCAAAGGCCAGGTTTGGCCCATTATTTTCACCATGTTTGGCTGTTACACCCACTCCGTGATTCCAGTTCCTTATACTGATTTGTGTAGGTCAACTGAGGAGAGGGTAAGGACGTCCTCTGGCCAGTTTTGGTTGCCCGAGTATTTGTTGCCTCTTCCGATTTAATGACTCGCAATGGCAAACTATGTACAGTCTCCATTGTACAGTTGCATTCTGTGCAGATGGTTCTTGACAGCCATGTGTCCTGTTAGAATTCCTGTAATAGTTCTCAGCTGGTTCCTGTTTATTTGAAGCAGCAGTTTCAGTCTTGTGTCTGGATCCCCAATAAAGCTTTTGCTGTGATATAATCCCTGTCTGTTGCTCCAGTGGATTTTGTGTTCATTTCTGATAAATTGCTTTATGGCATCTTGTACCATGCACCTTAGTACTCCGAGTGCCGATTCTGGACCAATGAATGTATTTTGTGAGCATTTCCTTGCAAGTTTATCGGCTTTTTCGTTTCCTGTAATACCTTCGTGTCTTGACATCTACTGTAGTATTACTTTAATTTACTTTTGCCAGGGCCTCCAGTTCCTCTTGACATTCCCATGCCAGTCTTAAAGTTACCTTGTTGCATATTAGCGATCTGAGGGCTACTTGACTGTCAGAATATTTATGGATCCGCTTATTGAGGTAAGTATTTTGGTTTAATTTTTGTTGTATTATGGCAATCAGTGCTGCAACTTAAAAATACCGATGTTGTCGAATACAAAATTAACGCAACGTCATAAAACTGCCACGTCTTTAATGCTATGATTTTATGATTTGATGATTTTAATGATTTTAATAATTTTTTTGCATTGTTTGTTGTTTCGTTGATAATTGATTAATTAATAGTTATGTATGGTACTAGTGTGTTATGTTGAAAATAAGTCACGCGAGAAAGATTTATATCACGAGGCCGTCAGGCCGAGCGGTATAAATTCTCAAGTGACTTAGGTGTAACATAACACACGAGTGGCATACAATGTTTTATCCAACAAGTGGATGAAATCGTTTCTTTTATGAGATAATAATAATTAATAAGTTTCGTGAACATACTCTATAAATGTCAAAATGACTTGACAGTGACTTTTTTACATTTTGGTCAAAGTTGGTTGATTGTTTGGTTGCCACGGGCATCATGTTTAAAATAGCAAATGTTTAAATAAATTTTGAAGAAATAGTCCATTCTTAAAGTGGAGTTAATTTATAGAAATAAATAAAAAAACATAAAGTCTTTCTTCACTGGTTTATAAGAAATAAAATTAAAAGGTGGCGGATACTCTACATGTTTCGGGTGTAGTAATACCCATCATCAGGAATAAAATGTAAAGAGAAACTATTTAAAGTAAAAGGAACAGACCTAAGTGGTGAGTGGTAGTGAACCTCGATGGAGCTCTCATCGAGCCATAGAAGATCAAATACTGAGAAATGGGATAATGATTGAAAAAAGGTGTATATACTTAAGTCTTAACACTGACCATGGGCACAGGTAACAGTGGTAAGAAGGGGCCCGTTTGGGCAGAGAGAAAAAAAAAATTAAAATTTTAGAAATGTAAGAAAAATGGAGACTCACAGGTCAAGAACCCTCATCCTGGGAAACGTGGGGAGAAAGAAAGGTAGTTTATATAACCCTCATTCTAAAGGGAAAAGAAAAATTTTTTGTTTAAAACGTAGAATTAAGGCATAGAACTGATGTTGAATCCTAGTTCATAGCAAATTAGATTTGGGGGAACAAGCCCGAAAGGACTGGAACCCCAGTGTGTGTTAATTTAGACATAGTCAATTAAAACTTTTTTTATTAAAACTTTAAAACTTTTTTTAAAAAAACTAGAGAATCAGAGTACTTTCTGTTGGACCTTCCTTAGGCACGAGGTCAAAAAGAAAATATGTTTAAATAAATGTTGCCCTGCAGAAAAGGGAAGCTTTTTTAAAGAAAAAAACCAATAGAAAATGGAGAAAACCGATGAAAATTACGTTCCTTAGGATATCCTTACGGAAGCGGAAGAAGCAGCGATGCAGATTTTGCCCGAAAAGTCCCGAGATGCTTACGACCAGGAGTTCAAAATGTTTGAGTTTTGGATGAATTCACGGAAGATAAAAGGTATCGATGAAATTGGCTTATTTTTTACATTTACAAAAAATTCCATCGTCGCTATGGACCAAATACTCGATGCTTCGCTCGACTATTCACTTTTATAAAAAAAAGATATTCCAAAATATGGCAAACTAACGAGCTCTTTGAAAAAGCAAATTATAGGGATACAAACCAAAAAAGTCCAAGACATTAGAACGACCTGGAATAGAGAAGTTTTTGTGGCGTTAATAATGGGGATTAGCGGTGCTTGTAGATGCGATGAATTGGTCAATTTGAAAATAGAAAATATTCAAGACAAAGGGAAATATTTTCACGTAGTTTTGCCAGACACTAAAACCAAGAAATCGAGAAGTTTCACCATACTTGAAGAAGGGTTTCCAGTCAACCCGATCAATTTGTGTAAAAATTCTGCTTGTAATAGTAATAAATAAATGGAATACTGCTTTAAATATGAACGTAGTTATAATCCATAACTCACTAGTATGTTATTTGATAGTTTACTTGTCTAAAATGACATTGGTAATGGCAGTCATAACTGTCATGTGATGAATAATAGTTATTTATGTACCAAGGCAGTAAAGTGATTCTTTATCGGACGAGTCTGAAATTATGAGATGAGCGAGCGAAGCGAGCGAGGCGAATAACAGGCGAGTCGATGAAGACACTTTACTGACGTGGTGCAAACAACAAAAATTTTATCGTCAACCGTTCATCACCGTTTTATGTAAGGCAGACCGCTCTAAGATAATAGATGTTTTTTCCCCATGTTAAATTAATAGAAAAGACGAGCTGTAGACCTATTTTAGAATCGGGTCTGCGTAAAATATTTAATAGTTCTTGCCTTATATTTGGTCAAAATGTAAAGTAAAAGTTTCATACTACCTATTCCATCCCATATTCAAGCTCGAAAAGTTAAAATAGCTTTACAATTCGACGACAAAAAAAATCCATTTTGGCCTAAATTTGACACATCAGAAAATTTTGGCTGACCACGTGCGTATTCCAAAGGACCCCTCAAAAAATTTGACCTACCATGAGAAATGGCAGGGTAATACTTTATCGCCAACTGACAGTAAAGCCGTACATTATCAGAGTGATTTCCGGCAGTAAACGAACACTTTATTTTATTGTAAAATAAAATACTTTATCTGCCGCATTTGCGGCAGGTGAAGTATTTTATCTGTCGCATATGCGGCAGATAAAGTATAACCCTGTCATTTCTCATTGTAGGTTAAATTTTTTGAAGGGTGCTTTGGAATTCATACGTGGTCGGCCAAAATTTTCTGATGTGTCAAATTTAGGCCAAAATGGGTTTTTTGTCGTCGAATTGTAAAGCTACCTTTTGAGCTTAAATATGGGATGGAATAGGTAGTATGACTAAATATAAGGCAAGAACTATTGAATATTTTACGCAGACTCGATTCTAAAATAGGTCTGCAGCTCGTCTTTTCTATTAATTTAACATGAGGAAAAAACATCTATTTTCTTAGAGCGGTCTGCCTTACATAAAACGGTGATGAACGGCTGGCGATAAAATTTTGTGTGCACCACGTCTGTAAAGCGTCTTTATCGACTCGCCTGTTATTCGTCTCACTCGCTTTGCTCGCTCATCTCATAATTTCAGACTCGTCCGATAAAGAATCACTTTACTGCCTTGGTACATAAATAACTATTATTTTACAATAAAATAAAGTGTTCGTTTACTACCGGAAATCACTCTGATAATGTACGGCTTTACTGTCGGTTGGCGATAAATAAATTTAAAGCAAGTAAAAATTTTACAGTTATATAAAACAATGATATGAAACTAAATAAAGCTATAAAAAGGTGTATCTCTTTTAATAACAGCGATAACGAAGTTGGTGGTCCCAGTCATCCTTTTTATTAAGCTAACAACCAGTATTTTATATTTTTTTGTTCTATTGGCATTATTTTTGGTCGAATTTAACTAAGAAAAATACCTTTTTAATTTCAACTAAAAATATTTATTTTTCATAACATAAACATTGGACCCAATAAAAAATTAGTCCAAAATACGAGGCAATTTTTAAGAGCGTTTATATAAGAATATGAGCAACCGCATTTAACTGAAATAATTGTGACATTTGCAAAAATACCTTTAGTTTATCAGATAGCAAACAAACAAGCAATGCACAATCGTTAAATTACCTTAATTTTCTTCAGAGCATATACTTACAAACAACAACGGAATTTTAATAAGTAATTTAACCTTATTATCTTTTAAAACCAGAACAATTGTTACAAATTTCAACGCCTCAAGAATAAATAATCCTAGTTTACATTAAAGCTTATAATATGTTGATTTGGCCCGATTGAAAACTCGTGATTAGACTTTCAACAATAAATTAGTTTTTGCAATAATTTCGCGGCGGAGTGCAAGATAATTATTGTTTTAAAATAATTCACTGACTGGATGTTTTACGCAATCTGAATTGGGGGTTTCTTGGTTAAATTCGTCTTCTCCAATGTTTTATAAAAACAACAAAATCAGGACTTAACATTTTTTTTTTAGCTGTATGTACTAGGTTAGGTTAGGCAAGAGTGGCAGACCTTTGCTTCTGACCAAACAGTCTCACGTCCGTTGTGATACCACACGTGTTCCGTAGAACCCACCTTCATTAGATCTCTGATGGTTAGTGCGGAGTACACCGCAGAAAGATTTTAACAACTTATTCAAACCAGCCACTACTATTATATTCAGAAACCTGCTCAGTCGTCCAAGTTGTAAGTTGGTTAGTTCCTCTAGGCTATCGAAAAATGGTTTATCCAGAGCAGTGAACCTTCTTCTTGCGAGGCCAGGGCATTCACACAGAAAATGTTGAATACTTTCTTCCTCATCTCTGCAACTTTTGCAGAAGTCGTTAGTGGGTATTTGCAGCTGTATGTTCTAGCAACATCACAATCTCCAATTCTTTTTAAGCATCTCACATTCTATATTCAGTCACCCTCTTGCCTAAAGTATGATTTTTTTCCGTTCGTGCATTTCGTCCAGATTTGGCCCGTTGTGGTTACAGTAACTATACTCGCTCAGTAAACCCAGTACTGTGCAGTAGTTTAGATTAACTGAATTCGAATGTCTACTGGTTATAGTTTTAGTTGTCTGAGTCTTTGCTGTCTTTTCTAATCCAGTGACTCGCAATGTCATATTATGTGCTGTACTGTTTTCCTGTCTTATCCTTACAGTCTGCAGCTTAAATTTCCTTTGTACAGTTGCATTCGGTGTAGGTGCTTCTTAACAGCCTTGTGTCCTTTTAGAATACCTGTAATTGATTCTCAACTAATTCCTACTTATCGAAAGCAGCTGCCTCGAGCCTGGGTCCCCAGTGAAAGATTTACTGTGGTACAATCCTTGTCTGTAATTCCAGTCGATTTTGTGTTCCTTCCTGAATCCATTACTTTAAGGATTTTGTCGCAAGTAGAAAGGTTAAACACGGTAACAAGTTTTGACATACCGCTGCGTTTTCATGACGGTTTTCAAACGGTAAGAGGGGAACACATCGTGACGTCAGACATATATCATCATCAACGGGTTAAACGGTATCATATTTAGTAACTCTACTTCACAGTTGTGTTATTGCCGGTTGACAAATATCGGCGGTACCGTAGTAGTTTGTACATTGTCTTTATTTGTTTTAAATCACTACGTTTTAACTGGTAAGCATCACCAGTCGTCTTCAGGTGAATACTAAATCAGTATGTATGGTACAGCTCTATTTATACTAGGTAGGCGCAGTGACGCATAACCAGCAGTCGGAGTCATGCGTTTAACTCTTATGTGTTCTATTTATACTGGCTAGGTGTATGACGCATAACTGGATGAGTCATGCTCACACCCGATGAATCATGCGTTTAACTCTTACGTGGTCTTATTTTAAAATTTGAAAATGAAAATGATTAAGTCGGAATTTTATCAGAAATTTCTAATTGTAACAGGTGGGGTTTTCGCGAGCGCGTACAACGGTTATGACCTTCATTCTGATAGGAGGTGGGAGAGTTACCGCTACATTGAAACAAGCTTACTTGCGGTAAAACCGTTTTACTTGCGAGAACATTCTTTTTATGACATCTGGTACTGTGCATCTGTAAACTCCGAGCACCGACTTTTTTTTTTGTAATATTTTTGTGTCCTTTTGTCTGCAGTATTACTTTGTTATCTTTTTCCAGAGTTATTAATTTTTCTTAACATTTCCATACCTGTCTTGTATCATCTTGTTGCACGTTAACGCTCTAAAAGGCTGCTTGACTGCCAGGGTATATACAGGGTGTTCCTTAATGATGTGCGAATATTTTAGTTATAAAAGTTATTTTTTGTCCCACCAGTGGCGTCCCTGCAAACATTTCCTCTGATATTTTTTAGAAAAAAAGTGGTACGCCACTGACATTTTTCCATGTAGATATTATTTTTGATTAGCCTGGTCAATTCTGCATAAAAAATGATCTCTTGAGTTTTTCTCCTTAGGCACACCGTTCTTAACTAAGATAATTAAATTAAATTAGACGGGCGGAAGCATGCCTATTAAATGAAGGTGGTCATTTCCAACAATTTTTATAAAACAAAATTTTGTATTATCAATGTTTATAATAATAAATAGTAGAGCTAATTTAATTAAGAACAGTGCGCCTGAGGAGAAAAACGCAAGAGACCATTTTTATGCAGAATTGACGAGGCTAATCAGAAATTATATCCACATGGAAATATGTCAGTGGCGTACCACTTTTTTTCTAAAAAATATCAGGAAATGTTTGCAGGGACGCCACTGGTGGGACAAAAAAATAACTTTTATTACTAAAACATGTGGTTTTATGTCCTATTAGCACATGCCAAAATTGAAAATATTATCTAAAATACTTTCGGAGATATTACAAAAAAAGCATTAAAAAAAATAATTCACACCCTGTAGCAAAAAATTTAAGCCGTTTAGGTCACATGTTTATATGAACTTTTCTTCATAAAATGACTTGAGGAATCACACCCTAAAATATTAGCACGTCATTAAGGAACACCTTGTATTATTATGAATCCATTGATTAAAGTAAATCCTTCTATTGTTTTCATTCGCACAGTGTAGGATGACGTCGATTTCTACTTGGAATACTGTGAGAAGTGGTTGTAGAATTACGGCTTAAGCTTAGTTCAGCATTAAACCAAGTTCAAACTTCATTTTGACATTCACTTTAAATTCTTGTTGGTTGTCAAAATGAAGTTTGAGCTTGGTTCTGTTGATCCAATAACTATTAAAATTAATTATTACAATAGCTATTTATACAACAATATTTTTTTTACTGAGGTTTTATAATAAAAAACTTAATTTATTTTACTAACATTTTATTACCTATGTTTCATTTGCCCCTTTCAAAAATTAAATTATACCTAGTCTGTGGTTACGTTTTAATTGTAAATAATTACCTGCATTACTTTTAAGCACGTTGCTCCTGGTAACGCGCTTAAAAGTTTTTTAAGCACGCTGCGCCTAAAAGGAGGTTATTAAAAAACCATAATGACAATTAAAAAGAGGTTATCATAAAACATCAGTAGAAAAAAGATTTTTTTTAAATATTTTAAATTTATTCGACCTGGTCTTGTAAAATAATCCAAACATATTTTGTAACCGAAATATTCTTTAGAACTATGGATTTAAAAGTAACGTCAATATGCCAAAACTCCATATAAAGCATTTAATTTGCCTCATTATATTATGCGTAATTATTTAAAAGTAACTGTGATTTGAGGTGTGGACATTAGACCCAAATTGTCTGCATTTAACCGGGTATTCTTGATTTTTCATTTAACAAAAGTTTGGGCGTGCATACATTTATAGGAACAGTTTTTTAATTGAAATAAAGCAAGGTTTGGCTGTTTTCTATAGAATAATAATTTGTCTACGGGACATACACATGTATGCCAATAAAATCCTTACCACCATTTATGAAATGTCCATTACTTTCTATTTTGGATTCTGTAATGTAAATATTGCATCTATGCATGGTGTCAATTCTAAATAATTTAGATTTAGTACACCATTTTTAAAAAAATTTAAAAAGTACAAAGTTTATTTTTGGGATGAATAATATATAGTTCGTCGTTTGGATCTGAAGCTACGCGGTATCCGTAAGGGGAAAGCCAAGCCACAGATCACATGCACAATCCATGGGCGTGCTACTATTAGGGTTTTAAATTCAATTTAAAAACACTAATTTTGTTTTTGTGAATACCTATATAGTAAGTAGGTACTAGAAATTAAAAAAAATAGGCAGAATTGGGAGAAAACAGCAATAAAACTTTTTGTTTATTTTTGAAAAAACTCCCAAATTTTTAACATTGCAAAGTATACGTATAAAACAACCACATAAAAAATCGATATAGACTTTGCTGTCTAGTCATTGCCAATATCGTCGTCTTCACTATCAGGTTCACTATTTTCAGAGTCGGATTCACTGTCATCTTTGTCTAGTGTAATTATGATAGGTTTTATTTCTTCTATCATATAATCTTTCTCCCAAAATTTATTTTCGATGCTTATCACATACTGGCAAAATTTTTCCCAGTCGGATGATATTACCGACCTAATGGCTTCATCCAGAAGTTCTTTTAACTTAGTTAAACTAAAATCCCCTGATGTATTTTGGCTCCGGATGTACCTTTTTACTTGAGCCCATGCTAACTTAATTGGGTTTAATCCACACATGTAGGGGGGAGTTCTAAGGGGAATATGACCAGCCTCTTTTATAATTTTGTCAATAACATAACTTTTTTTTATCACCTTGAGGCTTGTGCAACTGCACAAGTTCAAAAAGGTCAAATTTTCTAGCAGCTGGATCATGCGGGATTCCTAAAAAATTACTTTTACTTTGCAATATTACACAAAAGTCCAATTGTAATTTGTCTATGACTGAAAGACGCGGTCTTTTCTTGCCGGGAGACGATAACAACCGTTCGGGATTATTTTATTTTCTGAATTCATCTTCTTTATGAATTTTTTTAATCACGCTAACGCTAGCTCTATAAAAGAATGTTGTAAAATAAAGTAAAAGAAGTTGGAGCCACATACCTAACCAATAACGAACTCATTATTTCAAAGAATAATTATCTCTTGGTGGGCTAGTTTAAGGCGAGAGCATATATAACTCGACTTTCTTTACACCAGTGCTTTAGAGTATATTATTGGGCGTCCTTATCTTATAAAAAATACCCTTTGATCCGGTACAATAAATCACTTTCAAATGTTTAGTCTTGTACGGATCGTTGATGAGCAATGAAGAGCAAACTTTACCTACATTTTAATAGTGTACCGCGTATTTGGCAAAACAGTTAAGCAATTTTTTACAAAGGTTATTCATAAGGTTATTCGTGTCTTTTGACTTGTTCTAAATTGGAGCAATGCAAGTCATCGCCAGAATGTTGGCTTATGTATAAATACCAACTTTACCTACAGTGATTTAAATAATAAAGATAAGGTTGTCGGCTTTGACTAGTAAATAAATAATAAGTTATTTCATGGTCCATTTTCTCTTTTATTCAGTTAACTGCCCACTTTAAACCTTTAAATTATTTTTATAATGTGTTTTATATTGGTATAAATGGGTAGTGTCTATTTTAAGTGATAGAAATATTTACGATGATCGAATATTATAATAAGAATATTATATCTTGGGGATATTTTTATGTTAGCGTGGTCGTTGGTAAAATATGGAGAGATATAGTGGTGCATAGATTAAGACAGAGTATAGGAGTACTTTTTTTACTTTGGATACGAGGCATGACACAAAGATTACAAGCGATGATATTCAGAGGCTATGACGTTGACTAGGATCTTCATTGATTAAAATTTGAAGCGAGGCTAGACCTATAACTTCTCTTAATTATTGACAAAACATTAGCTTAAAACTAGTACATTATGTTCGTGTTGTGTGAGGGGTTTGAACCTAGGTCCCTCATTGTCGTGGTAGCCTGTATGGACCTGCCTGGTGTTGTGGTTGGTGGGAATGGCGGATTAGCGGGTGCTGGCTTTGTTCTGCTATGTTGAAGTAATTGTTGCTGGTGTTCGTGATGTAGTCTTGGATCGTTTCCATTTTAAGGTCTCTGTGTAATGTGGTATTACGTACGAACCATGGTGCGTTAGTTATTATTCCTAGAAATTTGTTTTGATATGTTTGTATTTTGCTTTTCCCCGTCATGCAGAGTGTTGACCATGATGGGGTGGCATACAGTAGTGCTGGTCTTATGCATAGTTTGTAGATGGTAACTTTGTTGCGGGTGTTTAGCTTGCTATTTCTATGTATTAGTGGATAGTACTGGTGTAGAAGCCTGTTTGCTTTGGTTAATGTTTGGGCCAGGTGTTCCTTCCAGATTTGGCTTTTTTGGACCATGCCAGTTGGGTGTTATTTAATATGATTTGCCTGGGTAGCGGTTTCCTAGATTTGGTGAATATAATGACCTGTGTTTTTTGTGGGTTTAGGGTGATTTTTCCATTTGGTCATCCATTTGGCTATTTCGTTTATGAGTCTTTGGAGTCTTACAGCAATGGTGTTCATATATATTGCTGTTGTAACCATGGCTGTATAGTCGGCGAACAGAAACAGTTGGTTTTCGGGATCATGTGAGATGTCTGAACATGTAGATGTTGAACAGGTGGGGCGAGAGAGGGAAGCCTTGGGGGACTCTTGCTAGAATATTTTGGGTGGCTGATTTGTGATTGTCTGCTTTTACAATGAAGGTTCTCTAGCTCTGCTAAGAATGACCTGACCGTTTTGATCAGGTATGTCGGATATCCTGCCCTTATCATTTTTAGTATTATCGCTTCGTGCCATATTTTGTCGAATGCTTTGGAGATGTCTAGCAGGAGTGCTCCCGTCTGTCTCTTCCTGTTGAATCCTAATATTATGTGTGTTGCAAGTCTTGTTGTCTGGTGGATGGTTGAATGGTCTGTTCTAAAGCCGAATTGGGCGTCTGTGAGTATGCCTAGTTCGTTGGTTTTTGCCTTGTGAGTAAGAAAATCATGACTGCGGCGGTGGTTCAGCGGTCGAATGCCAGTGACTACTGGGTAAGGGGTTTTTTAGGATATCGGTATAATGTTTCTTACCTTTAATTTTTTAAATATGGGGCTGCATTTTTTATTTCATTTTTTGAAATCTCCTTAAGCCCTAAATTCAACCATGGATCATACTTAATAATTTTTAGACGTTTTGTTTTGTGTTAATAGTTAATATCAGTACACAAAAGTCGTTTTGTAATATTTTAAAACTATTTTGTTTATTTTTCGGCGTTATTATTCTTGCTTAAGCAGGCAACAAAGAATACATTTTGTCTGTTTAAAGGTTGGAGACAATGACGTTTCTTGAACGGCAGTAGAGTTTCGGACTTGCATTGTCTTTATTTGTTTAGAATCACTACGTTTCAACTGGTAAGCATCTCCAGTCGTCTACAGGTGAATACAAAGAATACATATCATACACGCCACCGTCCAAGTTGCTGGTTGGTTAATTGTTTTAAAAAATCCTCTAATTATTATTATTATGTTTTTAATGTTAGGTTTCACAACTTTTTGTTGGTATTGATGGTGTTATTTACAGTACAGAGAAGAAATTCATCTTAACCTGTACTGTTTAGAAACGCTTTTCTGAATTTATTGATATAAATAATCTAAAAGGCCCAGTATTTCCAAGTTGGGCTTGAATTTTTTCGTCATAGCTCCCTCCACCGATATTATGATCGAAATGATGTCTATGTTATATATGTCATAGATTTTTTATCTCTATAGCCAAATTCGAGTACTTGGTCTTCTTCTCCGATTCGGTTTTAGAGAGGTTGTGTGCTAGTGGGCAACCTATATCTATTATGAAAGCTTTCTTGGTCGTTTTTTCGAAAAGAAGAATATCCGGACGGTTGTTGTCTACTGTTCTCTCTGTTATTATTGGCCTGTCCCAGTATAAGATATATTCAGGGGATTCAAGGACTGTCTCGGGTGAGTATTGGTAGTATGGTGGGAGGTTTTTCCTTAGACCTAGTTTATGGGCCAGTTCCTTGTGGATGATCTTTGCCACCTGATTATGTCTCCCCAGGTAAGCGTTGGGGGCCATAGCACCACAACCCGCCGTAATATGTTCTATCGTTTCTCCGGGACAATTGCATTTTCTACACCGATCTTCCACTTTTCTTTTCAAGATGAACTTTTCATAATTTCGATTTCGAATGACACGGTCTTGGATAGAGATTATAAAACCTTCTGTTTCAGCGTGGAGCTGCCTTTTTTCTAACCAATTCAGTGACATTTCTCTACCTATGAGTGGATTTTGGAGTGCAGTAGGGTATTTGCCGTGTAGAGCTTTCTCTTGCCAAGTTACAAGCTGTTGACTTGGCGGCGCGCGGATGATGTTAGGTAATCCGTTTTGCTTTAAGTTAAGGGCTGTATATCCAGCGTCTGCTGCTACCACTTTTTTAAGAATTTCCCCATTCGATTCTTGGAAGTATTTTCTCATAGAGGTCTCTTGCGACTTGCACAAACTATATAATATATATAAATCAATGAGACCTCTTCCTCCCTCCTTTCGGTTTAGATAGATTCTTTTAAGTGCAGAGTGTGGGTGGTGGAATCTGAATTTTGTCAACAGCCGGCACGTAAGTCAGTCTAGTTCGTGCAAATCTGTGTATGAATTATTGTTATTTTAATAATAATAATAATAATAATAATAATAATAATAATAATAATAATAATAATAATAAAAAGAATATTATTATTGTTATTATAAATGTTATTCTTAATTACATGCCTATTATGAGTTTTATTCCTCTGCATGTTTTATAAAATCTAATAATTTAACAACAATTTTTTATCCATTCTAATATTGATAAGTTATTAAGGATTTTAATTGAATTATCTTTCTTTCAATTATTTTGTACTTTTACTTTCATAACAGGCGTGAATTATCGAACTTCCTAGACTTTTTTGTAATAACAATACCTTTTTCTTGCTTAACTATAATATATTGTTACATCGTGATCAACTTCTTATGATGTTATTGTTTCCAATTTTACTTTTACTTGTATCCAATCTTCTAACCTGCTGAATTATTTGATGGATGATGTAGACTTTTTGTTGTTTTTTTTTACGTAGGCGGCAATAATTAGTCGGTGTAGTTATTAAGAACACTTTTACATTGTCAGAAGCTAAAATTAGATTGAATTAGAATAACAGTTGGTATATACAGGGTGGTTCCTAAGGTAATACTTCTTTTTTAGCTGTGTATAGAAGGCATTAAAATAAACAACATTTTAAAATAACTTTTTTAAAAAACTTAAAAATAAGGTACTTACATTCATTTATTACACTATGGATCAAACGGTTCTGCCTAAATTGCCTGTTGAACATTCAGAAAACTTCTGGGTGTAGGATGAGCCCGCAAGGGAAAGCGTTTTTGGGATAATCTAGAAGCAGCAGCCAAACTTTGACGACACTTACCGTAAATTAGCACCATATCTACTAGTTCATTGTTTTCAAATTTCCCAATTTTTACGTGTCACAAATTTAAAATTAACTTGCTTCAGAAAAACACACCGTAGCGGATTGACAAATAACTCATCACCACCCCGTAAATTGCATGACTAATAAGAGATAAAACAAATAACGTAAAGTAGAGCAGGCTACGTTTTTATGACCAGGCCCGCACTTAGATTTTTTACTTCAGTATCTCGCCTATTTTCAAGGTTTTTAAAAAAAGGTATTTGAAAATGTTGTTTATTTAAATGCCTTCTATACACAGCTAAAAACTACCTATTAACTTAGGAATCATCCTGTACATACCTTTCTTTTTTAAAAGGTAATAGTATGATTAAAACTATAGATAACACAATAAAAATAGAAAATGTATGAATCAAATTTTTCACAGGATAGACGGCTCGTGATTAATACTACAAGGGGGTCAAATCAAAATTTAGGTATTACTTGGAGGTACTTTGGTAAAAAAAGAAAGTTTTGTGAACATTGCCTATGCGGTTTTACTTGTATCAGTTTACTGCCTATATATACCGGGTCCGCCAATGAAGCGGGGACGGAAGATTAAATCATTATCGAGGAACTTATCAAAATTACTAAGCCACCATGAGGTATGGACTTAAAAGCGGAATATTTTAAAAATATTTTATATTATACAGAAAAATGTCTTACAGTATGTATAGGCACTTCAATTTTCAAGGCCAAAGTAAACAAAACACCCATTTAAATCCGCCACTAGTCAAAGTTCGCGCTTGCGCTATCGTTGACGCTAAAAGATAAAACAATGCAATTATAATGCAGCTGTTTATAATCTTCGATGGCGTTCACGTTGGCGCCGGCAGCGGTTCAACTTAAACTAACTCTAACTTTTTTGCGCTAGCTTTCTTAGCTATGACATGAAGCCAATAATATTTTAATATTTAATTTAAAGAAGTAGTCCATACTTGAAGTGAACTGTCAAGATAAACGGGGAGAAATAATATTCTAAGCCAACCTTCACTAAGATTATATTTGATAAGAAACCTTTATTTTATTGTACTCGTATAAATGTTCATCTTTTGCACAAACTTTTTCAAATAAAAAGGTATTGGTGGCATTTTTTTACCTAGGAAATAGTCTTATTAAATTGCGTATTTCTTTTCTTCTACATTAAAAACAAACACAATCGTGACTCAGGTATTAGATTCGGCAGTTTTCAATCTAATATCCAATATCAAAATTTGATTTGAGCTGATATGTGGCACGAAACCACACACTTTTACTTTCAGATATCTCGCTTACGTGTCTGATGTCACTAAAAGTCGTGGTTCATTTTATTAAACTGTCATAAAAGCACGAGTTATATTCGTGACGTCTTCTGCATAAGGAGTATATAAATAAACTTTTAATACGCCATGCCAGTTGAATCACGATTATATCTATTTACCTAAAAATTATTCTTGTATTATAGTATACAGGGTGTTTTAATTTCGTTTGTAAAGAAAGCTGGTGCTGTTTGGAGGAGAAAAGAAATAGAAAAAACCGAGGAAAAAACCAAATAGGATAATGGAAGTAGCTGAAAAACTCCGCAAAATGCAATCATGTTTCCCAGAATTTCCCGTTCCTATTTTTTAACCAAAAAGAATCGGCTATTTTACTAAGTTTTGTTAAGTGGCAGAATCATGAATAATTAGCCCCCCGGCGACAGTACATCTAAATCCGGCACCACCTGCCGATGTTAAAAATTAACAATTTGCATTTTAATATTTTTTTGTTCTTATTTTTAACGAAGTAGAAGTGGAAAAACTTGTCGAAAGTGTAAATATGCCAAGGTTATCTAAACAGTGAAAATATAACCTAAACATTATACATTTTCCTTCTTTTGTTTCACACTTTACTTTTTTGTTTTGGTTTTACCAAATCTATTTCAATCATTTGCAAACTTTTCCAAATGTAAATATTAGATTGAGATTTTAAAAACCTATAAATTTATTGTACGCATCGTGTTATTTATTTAAACTAAAACTATCTGTGCAACAACATCCTTTGATTATTGCAAAAAAAATTGCGTCATATGACATATCAAAATGTTGTAACGGTGACAGATCTAAATATTTTGATAGTCCTATCTACTAGTCCTACTAAAATACGGATATAAAGAAGTTTTAAGCCGTTCGCACCGCCTTGCTTACATTTAAATGTTAGCTAAGGAGAAACCTAGCTAGGTTTTCCAGAAGTTTGACAACAGAGTCGATCTGGTTATTTTTCTAGTAACTTTTACACTATTTTTTTCTTCCCTTCTAATCGACATTTCCTATGTTATTTTTTGTCAAAAAAAAAATGTTTCTTGTGCGTGAAATTAATCTCTGTTTTTCTATAACTTGGATTTTGGTGATTATCAGATTTACTCCAGTCATAAAAAACGTAAAAACGCATAGATCTACAACCCTTACAAAGTGAAAAATTATATATTGACAAAATAATTGTTAAATTTTAAGAATAAAATTGAAACAAAAACACGGACACATTAACATGACGGGAAAAAGACAAGGCATGGCAAAAAAGAACTGATATTTTTAATTCCTAACGTCCTGAAAGTTGTTTCTGACAAAAATTATACGATAAAAAATCTACGCAAGAGTATCGCCGATAAAAAAGAACTAAAACTGGTGGGCGGGATTACCTCTAAAAATACAATATTTTGAAATTTAAATTAAAACACTTTTATGCTGCCTGTTGCTTACACTTAAAAGGTAAACTTTGTTGTCATTTCCTTTCTAATATAATATAATATAATATAATATAATATAATATAATATAATATAATATATTATAATATTATATAATATATAATACAATATAATATAATATAATATATAATACATTATAATATAATATAATACAGTATCTTACAAGATATTGTTAACACCTTACTCTAAGATTACATTTACTTAACAAGGGTTTCCAGACGTTTCTCATGTCTAATGAAGGCTTACTAAAGCAACCTGGATTTTGGTGTATGGTAGCAGCTTCCTTAAACTTCCTCTTCCTCCAGTGCGGTTCTTTTTGCAGGATTTCCGCTTTTGTCGACATGATATGATGGCCGTGCGTCCAGGCGTGATCAGCTGCACCTGATTTTTCGGTCTCTCCTTTTTGGGTATTATTCCGATGTTCTTTAATCCTTACTTCTAGTGGTCTTAGTGTCTTACCAACGTAAGACTGGCCGCATTCGCAGGGGATCTGGTAGACACAATTTTTCTTGTCTTTCTGGCTTACTGGTCTCTACTCTACGCATGACTCCGCCCACTGGTCATGCGTCACAGCACCTGCCTAGTATAAATAGAGCTGTAGTTACCGTACTTATTCAGTATTCACCTGAATACGACTAGAGATGCTTACCAGTTGAAACGTAGTGATTTTAAACAAATAAAGACAATGCAAGTCCAAAACTCTACTGCCGTTCAAGAAACGTCATTGTCTCCAACCTTTAAACAGACATTAGCTTAGGTTAGTTAGGTAGTCAGATTATGTTAGAGTGATAGACTTTTGGTATTGTCCAAGCAGTCTCACGTTGTCCTATGAGGTCCGTTGTGATACCACACATGTTCCGTAGAACCCACCTTCACTAGATCTTTGATGGTTACCATGACGTATACAAAAGGATCTTGACAACTCATTCAATCCAGACACTACTGTTAATAAACCTGGTTACTTAACCAAGTTGTAAGTTGCTTACTTCCTCTAGGCTATCGAATGCATTTTTCTTTAATGACAGAACTTTCTTTGGGATATTACACTGACACCTGACATCACAGACTGACACATAAAAAATGTGATAAGGTTAGATATCCAAGATTAGCCAAATAATTCTGGTGCTTAGCTATATGTGAGTTAAGCCGCGCTTTAAGAAAAAAGCCAACGGGTGAAAACCGATTTCTTGAGATATTATAGTGGACCTTAGATTATTAGACTAAGTACCATCTAATCTAAGTAATGCAAATGGCCATATAAGATCTAAATATTTCGATTGTCTACTAGAACCCTTTAGTGAATACGACTGATAGGCGAAAAAAAACAGGTTATGAATATAATGTTTTTGTGATTGGCGTCTAGGTGACGATAACAGAACTAATATACCGTGCTATCAAAAATTATTTGGATCAAAGAGGGCTGGTTTAAAAAACGTAGGGCTTGGTTTAGATCACAATGATATGGGGACTATGGTTACTGACACCCAACAGGTATTAAGCTCAAAGGCTAAGCATTACGTCCTTAGATGCAAGGCCTTCTTTGTTGCAAATAATTTTTGCTCGCACGGTATTATTCCAAGAAAATTTTTTTTTTACGATTTAACTCAAATATTAAAACTGGGGATATAACGACTGGAGTATGAGCTCGAAAAAATAAATTCATCAATTTAATAACATTCATGTTTGCAAAGTCATGTCCACTACACACTAAATTCGCCAGTCAATTTTTACTTGCTTATTAACAATTAAGTATTTTAATTGGCAACAGTGACCATGTTTCCTTTGCTGTAAAGGATTTAAAGAAATGTCAGGATATAGGCATGGTTAGTGTTTTGCTGTTCGTTAGTTACAGTATTTCTGTTATATTTTAAACTAATTTAAATAACAGCCCTTGTTTGACCAAACCAGAAACCATAACGAGTGACTCATACAGCGTGGGAGCTTCGACCACAATAATCCTAAAAACAATTGAATCCCGGAAACGAAGTGGACGTGTGTGTCTTCAGACTGCAGTGTTGGACTTGAACGATTTGGACTCGGTGGTCTCCAAAGCGTATCGGCTTCTACAAACAGCATTAGGAAATTATGGTAAAAATAACATTTACTTAAAAAACGATAAACAAAGTGATGTTTACTTTTGTCAATTCAAAATTGTAGAAAAAATAAGTTTGCATATTTTTTGGAATTATAAAAAAAGGTTTTTTTTAGAGTGAAATGTCAAATATGATAATAAAAAATAGTACGAAATTTTGACATAAAAATATTTATACAAGCCCCAAAAAAATTTCTCCATGATTATGATCTGTTTTCTTTATAACGAAATAACTGGATAAATGGACTCACCAGTTAACCCTTTCAGTGGCTAATTTTTGTCTTGTACAAAAAAATTTTTTTAGTGGAATCTGGTTTTAAGGGTCTAAATAGGACCGAAAAATGTTTGTTTATTTTTAAACACTTTTCCACAAGTGAGATAAGGGTTGTACACTATAGTGTACATTTCCATTCAACTAAAAATAATAAAACAAAATAATCAGAAATAAATAGATTCTTTATTATGACAACTTTTACTGTTTATGATATAATAAAAAAGAATTATGCGATTTTGTTATGCATAAATGTAGCGTACATTTCTGGCAAAAAAATGGGTTCTTTTTCCGCAGTCTGGAAATTTGCATCGGGATGCAAACGATTTCTCATCGACTTCGGGAAGATGACCGATGTTATCGAACCGAACCTCCTTTAGAGGAGCCTTCTCTACTCGGGGGCGCTTAGCTCCAGATGGTCCTGGTTGAGGCATTAAAGGTGTTGATGAAGGTCGTCCTCTTTTTTTACAGGATGTTTTTTGTGATTTGATAAGTACTTCGGCTACATAGGCCCGAAAATAAAGTAAATCCAAAATATTCAATAGATGTAGCCGTTACTTGATGAAGATCCATTATAGAAACTAGGTTAAAAAGAATACAAAAATGTATAAATCTTCACTTATTTTTATTATGACAATTGTTTCGACACACAGTGTCTTCGTCAGATAGTAGAAATCTAATAAGATTTCTACTATCTGACGAAGACACTCAGTAGTAGTAGATAGTAGAAATCTAATAAGATTTCTACTATCTGACGAAGACACTGTGTGTCGAAACAATTGTCATAATAAAAATAAGTGAAGATTTATACATTTTTGTATTCTTTTTAACCTAAATCCAAAATATGTTTTTTTGGAATATTGAGTGTTACTGCCTTTTGCCTATATTCAAGCCAAGCATTCGAACAAGCCAAATCAATAGCATGAGTAAACAAGAAGAATGAAATTCCTTTTAAACGCAATATACACTACGGTGTACAACGATATTTCTTCAGTTATTTCACAAAATAAATGCAATTTTGTTGATATGCGACTAAAAACAGCAACAATATACTATTATTTGCACACTATAAAATCACAAACCAACAATAACAAACAATCGACCTGCAAACGATTATTTTATCACATGTGACCAGTACAACTGCTGTACACGTGCTTTATGCACCTATCGGCCGTTGCACTTATTTATCTAGTGTCACTTAGATGGCGCCATATACAAAAAATAAAATATTATGTGTGCACTACAGTGTACATAAGCATCAAACGGGTAAGAATAACCGTATATTCAATCTAGCCTCATGTAAATTTGAGTACACTGTAGTGTACGCAGCTGCTGAAAGGGTTAACCAAACAAACAACATTTTATCCCCATCCTTGTTAGGATATGAAACTGACCAGTCACAGTGGTCAGATCATTATAAGTTAAAAAAGACGAGAAAGAACCTTAATTTAAACGTTGTAAATTTTATGAGGCTTTTATGACACTTAACGTTTAGAATATAATTTAGAAACATGCAAATCTGTCAGACCAAATTTGTTATTTCTGATCAACAGTAATATACCGATAGAGGAGGCGTCTTATCGGTAATACCGCTGTTTTTTACAAGAAATCGATTTTCTGATAATTTTCACGAAATATAATTTTTACTTATAATCTGATAAGATCCCGAGAGCTTTAGCTCGAGGGTCTTATCTTTGATTATAAGTAAAAATTATACTGAGTGGAAATTTTAAAATCTAGTTTCGAGTGAAAAACAACAGTATGAAGATAAGACGCCGCTTCTAAAGGTGTATTTTATTGGATAATTTACTGAACCCGAAATTAAAGCCGTTTGTGATAAAGGAAAATATGTAAACACATCATTATGATTTACTTTTAAGTTTATAAACGTGCCACAACTAACAATTAATTAAAAATCCAAGACTAAATCAAACGCGTGGAATGTCAAAAATCAAATTCGCGTATTGTCATTACGGTTGTCATGAAAACGCCAAGATTTCTTAAGCTCACATCAACGCAAAGCACACTGAGTTTAATCTTGCATACAGGGCCGTTTTCAGTATTTGGTTTTGTTTTCCAAAATTATCTCGCTAAAATCGAAACCCTAAAATTGGCCCCCGTCATAACATGGCGATAATGGGGACATTTTGCCAACCAACAAAATCCGGCTAAACGATACTATTTCAAACGTGATTTTCTCGGAATCAACAATAATTCAAATAATAAAACTGAATTGTTCACCAAAACAAACGTCACATTTACTTCAAATAAATAAATAAATAGAAAAATAAGGTTAAGGTTAATCACCTTCCTTCAAAAATACGATTTTGAAGTTGTCATAGCAACATCTCATGAGAACGCTGTTCCCCGATTTCGAGAATTCGGCTCCAGGCCACCTTCTCCGGTCCTGCCCTGTCACTCAGGCTCCGTGTCAAGCGTGTCACCTCCCTGTTTTCACTCTAATGCCCTTTTTTGTACCTTTGCGTGAAGCGATTTTAGTTTATGCTGTTTTCATTAAGACATAAAATTGAAAGGATTATCTGATTTAGCGTTATTTAGGTTGAATTAAAAATATTCGGTTAGCTCTGAAATGACAGTTTACTAAGTTTGACTCAAATCGATATTATACAGGGCCAGTTATAACGAAATTGAAAAATATCGCCACTAATAAAGTCTACCTTTAATTTTACCTGCTGTAGCAGAGGGCGGGTGGTTGCCAGACCCTAAGTGCAATTTTGTGATATCCCTTTTTAACGTGATATATAGAAAAAAAACAAAGCGAAGTCGTATCGGCGCTTCGGCTTCTAGTGATCAGAAATACTGTCCATTGGTCAAGTTTTGTATGGTGATATTAATTTCTTCCTGATTAAGCCAATGGGGGCTTTAAAGGCCAAAAAATAATCATTAAAGTAAATTAGATAGAGCTTTCTTGAAGTCTACGTTAACTCTTTAAATTCTTCTTACTGAAACATCGCTTCCCTTGTTATATTTCTTGCTGACATTTTTTTACAGAGGACTCGTAAAATGTAAATGTAAATGTAAATAATTATAAAGTAGAGAGTTTAGCGTCCGTGTAAGTTACTGATACAGACGCTAACCTCTCTATTTTATTTTTAAAAACACGGCATTGTATACGGAATGGATCGGCACCGCCAGTGGGCTACACGGCGCGATCTATATTTGAATTTACAAACCCGTAGAAAAAATTTTAGTGAAGCGTAAAAGTTTCCTATACTGGTGTTTGTTGGCCACCGTACTTTGGTTTATTAGTTCTATGTTTTCACGTTAGATGGCTATATCTTTTGCATTGAGTTGATTCCTACTGATGGCGTAACTGGGTTTTCATCGCGTTTTTATTTCTTAAAAATGCCTTGAAAGAATAGTCTCGCTGTTTTTGGAGTTGCTTACAGGTTATGGCTTTCTGATGAGTTCTAACAAGAACGAAACAGCCTGTCATTGTCTACCTGTGCCCCAGGGAACCCATTACCTTTGGCGTCCCCCGTAAGGCAAAAGATAGATGCACCACTTTGTCCGCCTGCCGCTAGTAAACAATAATGTTATATTTGTGGCATTTATTTTACCTGTAGATATTTTAAAAATTGTTTTCTTCGTCTCGTGTTGTTGTATTGTAATTCTACCTGTTCTTTTGTACTATGGTGGCGTCTTAAGTTTGTTGCCATCTTGGGTTGCATCTAAGTATAGATATCACTGCTTTTAAGGAAATAATAGTATCAGATGGATATTTATATGGTGTTCCATATTTGAAGGGTATTTTTAGGGCAATACAGTGGCGTATATTAAAATAACGTTAAAATTAAAAACTTGGATTATTTATTTAGTAAATGGACATTGTGCGAGTACATTTTCTGTATGATTAACGTTTACTTCTTTTTCTTTTAGGTAAGAATGGTAATAGTCTAAAATCGAAAAGATTCATGTGGTAAGTACGGATATACATACTTGAAACACTGTTAATAATGTTAACATAACAATTATAGCAATAGATTTTCATATTAATCCTTATTAACTGTTGTTACAATGGAAATTTCAAGATTAATGATTCTAAAAAAATAGTTAACAGTGGCACATTCAGACTTTTTTTAAGGCGGGGGGCTAATTCCAAACAAAGGGACTTTTTAAGAAAACTAAAACTTTCGTCCCCAAAATTTAAAAAAAAATTTTATTTGTTGATGCATGATACGTGATAATATCAAACACATTTTTTTCACAATTACTATTATTTCCCTATCGAAGACAGTAAAAAAACAACATGGATTGAAATGAATTGTTCTAATGGTATATAACAGTGATACTAGATGTTGCTACATGCACATCTTGCTGGTGGGTTTCACCAAACACTGTTTAAGTAGTTTAGAGTAATTCCTTTCTTTCGTCGGATCCTAGCTCTACTGATAAGCCATGATATAGCGAAACACGTCTAGAGATGGAGCTGATGAAACGAAAGGAAAATCTGTGTTAAATCAATTTCAAATCAAATCAAAAAAGCTTTGTTGTCTAAGACAGTGTCTCGTTGACAAAGCAAAAAAGTTTAACAATAAATAATACAGATCTACTTTTAAATTCTAAAATACAAAATATTAATAAAAACTACAGTGACATTTTAAGGGATGTACTACATATAGTTCTAAAAGTCGTGTCATTAGTAAACGTAGAGTTAAACGAATAACGTAAAATTAACACTGAAAAGTATAAAAGGAAAAAATTTACGCTGTAAAAAAAATAATACTAATTGCATACTATATCTATCCAGAACTTAAAGGAAAGTCAATAGTATCATCAAAAAATTCGCCCAGTGTATAGTAGGCTTTAGTTATAAAAATATTCCTAAGGTTCCCCCGGAATTTTCTTTCACACTGGATTTTTTTTAATCCTTCTGGGAGGTGGTTAAAGATTATTTTACTCTGATAAAAAATACTCTTATATACTTGAATAGATGTAGGTATAGGTAAATTAAGATTAAACGCTTGACGCGTATTGTATGCCGAGGCCGCTCCCAATTCTTCCCTATGCTTTCTGAAGACCAAAAACGAAGACTCTAACAAAAACAAACATATCAAAGGTAAAATTCTATAATTAACAAATAAGGGCCTACACGAGTCTCTAAATCCAATCCTGAACATGTATCGCAAAGCTTTCTTCTATAAAATGAACATATAATTAAACAAACACTGAGAGCAACTACCCCAAAATGAAATACCATAACTCAAATGGGACTCTATCAACGCAAAATATGCATTCCGAACTATGGATCCTGGATCCATCCAGCTCGTCGGCAATATTTTTTATGGCAAAACAGCCTGAAGCAACTTTTTTTCTAAGTTGTAAGACATGTGAATTAAACTTGAGTTTATTGTCAATATACAGGCCTAAAAATTTAATTTCGCTTTGCTCTGCAATGGGTTATCCTTCAATGAAAATGTTATTAAATTGACATTTAAACTGTATAATATTTGCTTCGGAAATATTAAAGGATAATCCATTTCCATCTATCCATCTTTAATCTTCTGTAGATCTTCAGAAACATTCATTTCTAATTGTTCAGTGTCCATCCATTAAATTGAGGCGTCATCAGCACACAACGTGAGAGAACCCTTGATATCAACTTTAGAAAGATTATTGATGTAAATCAAAAAAATCAGTGGCCCCAAAACAGAGCCCTGCGGTACGCCATATGAAATTGTCCGCTGCTCCGAGAACGCATTCTTAAAGTTAACCCTCTGGAGGCGACCATTCAAGTATGACTCAAACCACGCCAGTAAGCTCCCCCTGATGCCATATTTCTTAAGCTTCCACAGCAATATTCTGTGATTAATGCAATCAAAAGCCTTCGAAAAGTCACAGAATACCGCTGCGGCAACGTCACGTTTATTAAGTCCCAATAATTAAGTTCCAACCTTTGCGTAAAGACCCAATAAAATGTGCAAATTTTAAATAGAAAGCCATACATTATTTTAACTATACTTGACTATATTGTTTCTGACAATTATTGCAAAAAAAAAAACATGAAAATTCATTTGTAGAAATAACAAAAGTTAAAACCATTGACTTACTTTGCGATTAAAAAAGAGATAACATAAATAAAAAGACATAAAAGGAGAAAAGGTGCGGTTCACAGTAACAAATGATCGTACAATAATGGTTACAATAAGATTTGTGTTGATGAAATTTGGGCGGTACTTTTCTATTATGTTCTTGAAAGCACCTGTCGTATATGAATATCTGTTTTGCAATCTATAATGATTTCTATAAGATAAAAAGAACATGTGTAAGAAATGATTTTAAAAAAATTACGACGGCAGAATTTTTAAAAAAATTATGAAACAGAATTACCCAATTTGGAAGAATATTTAAGAACCTTCCATACCAGCTTAAAACGCGGTATCTTTTCCTGTAGTGGAATGGAACCACAGACAATCGTAATCGACAATTTGTCGACCATTTTCCCTTACGTCTCTCTTCGTCTCACCCTGACTCAAGGTTAATCTACAAAATCGCTACCACCGACAATCGTTTTACGGAAATATATCGATTTAATCAAATCGCCACAAAGCGACTGATAAGTGAATCCCGCTAAAGCTTGTCGATGAGTAATCTCACCTCAAAATTAGTTTTGTTTGGGTTTGTTTATAATGTTTTTCGGCAATTTTTTTTTAAAAATTGTTTGCCATTCTTTCACACACGGTAAGTAGAAATATTGGTATGATGAATAAATCTCTAACCCAAATTATTTGTTATGATGGAAGACATTTCATTAATGCAGTTTGACATCGAATGTTGGCTTTGTACTGAAATATCAACGCTTTGCCCCATGAGCCTCTGGTAACTGCCAGTAGCGAAAAATTGCAGTGCCGCAAATATTCTTGTCCGTGGGGACAATGCACCTTTTCGCGGAATATTCCTCATGTGGGGCAATAGCATATCCACCAGCATTTGTGCACTTAGTCCGTCGGTATCTTCGTCTAAATTCCACGTCGTCCATAGTTAAAGAATTAAATGAGTCCCACATTCGCATCCTCTGCAAATTAAAACGTCGTAGACGGTAACCTACGTTTCTCGCGGTCCATTAAAATATTTACTGGTAACATTTTGATCAATAAACTATAATAACTCACAAAATAATAAACGATTGAAACTCTCCAAATATTTAGAAACGACCGTAAACGCGCGAAAACAAACAAAAATATAACCTATTTTATTCTTCTTTTTTTCTGTAAATTATTAGCCTTTAATCATAACCTAGGAAACATAGGGAATGTTTTTAGAATGGATTATAAGTCTTTATCGACAGAGTGGAAATACCCGAATAGATGATGATTTCGATAAAGCGATTGACTGTGGTATGAATTTTCGATCGCTTCGACAAAAGTGTCGTCGACTTCTCCTTGTCGATTCGACTTGAAAGCGATTGTTCGTGGTTCCGCTACTAGCATGTCTAATCGAAAATGTAATACAACAATTTTAGTAAGGGGTTCAGAAGAACTGCTAGTTTGGCGGATGATACCTTTTGAAAATTTAGTTTCCGCCATGCAGAATATAAAAATAGAAATATTACGGCTGTTCAAGTTAATATCTTTATTGCCATTAAAATTACAAAAAAATGCCCCGATATTATCTTCAAAATCTCCAATGACGACACGCCACTTATGGCTTGTGAAATTCGTTTTTATAATATTTTGTATATATAAAAAAGCAATTTTATTGACAGGTACAATGTACGCGATGTGGTGTAAATGTACTATTTGTTCGTGAAAAGACTCATCGACTACTGGAGCCTTACATACCAACGTAAAACGCAGCATCGTTTCCTGTTATGTCTAATTGAAAATTTAATACAATAATCTTATTAACACGTTCGTTACCGACTACCACTATAGTGGCGATCGGTGTCTAATGTGTGAAACCGACTACCACTTTAGTGGCAAAATTTATCATGTATTTAAAGCGAGTCTAAACCTGAGTCGATTCGTTTCTATTGCATCGTTTGTATACAGCGGGTGTTAGGGAACATTATAAGTTACCTATATGCCATTATAGTGGTAGTTGGTTCCGGAAATGCACTAATTTTTGGCTTCTTCTGAATGTTTGTTTTCAGTTCATTAAAACCATTTGTCTAAAAGTTACAGCTTTGGTTCAAAACGTACAACGCAGTAAAAGCTTACGGTAACGAACGTGTTAAAGGTTTTCCAAGACCTTCTAGTTTGGCAAATAATACCTTATTTAAAAAAAAAATTTTAATTTTTTTTAAAGTTTAAATTATATAGGTTCATATTATATAATACGCTATACAGAACATAAACAAAACTAACACTAAAAGCAATAAATTTCTTCGGTCGTATAGAAGGTTAATATTATATGTATTAGGTTTTAAAACTTTCATTTGGTTAGGTATGACCACCTACCCTGTACTGACGAGAACAAAAGAGTTCGAAACCGGTCTGCAGGTGGTGACATTCTACCAATGTAAATTTTTCATTTCTTGGTAGAACCATGCAATCCGATTTGTATTTTATTATCTAACAGTGTTAGACAAAATACACCTTATAGTATAAGGCACTTTCAGGTGGTTTGAAAATTTATTTTTCATGCTTTCTTAAATGTTTGCTTCCACCTGACTAGTAAGAGATTCTGTGTTTTTACAATTAAATAAAAAATCTTAAAATTTTTTTATTTTTGAAAAGAAGGCTACCACTGAGATTTTCGTTTTAAAATAATTTTGGTCAAAGCCTACTTTACAAATTGGCACCAAAGATTAAAGTCAAACGAAATTCCTAGTCGAAGCCTTCTTTTCAAAAATAATGTCGCATTAACACAAACAGAAATTTTAAGGCTTTTTATTTAAATTGCTCATAATTCCAAAACGACTAAAAATGTAAATTGTAACATATTAGGCATTTAGATAGGAAATTTAACTCTCTACACGTTAGTAAGCTAAAAAATAGGGTGTTCCATTTGCAAAAATTGACTTAATATATGCACATTTATTTAAATGGAAACATTGGCACAATTTTAAGATCTCCCTGTATAAAAAACATGAAACCTAAGTTATTTAGACTAAAGATGTATGTATTACTTGAGAGCTTACAAAATTTTAAAATTTTACCTTTATTAGTTTCAGAGTTACTGAACTTTTTTCTCGGAGCGTTTTCACACAAAAAAATCCTTTTATAATTCATATCTCATAAACGGTTAGCGATAGGAATAGATAATTATTAACAAAAGTTATTTAGATTTTAATATGGTAATCAAAAATGCTAAAATATATAGGGTGTTCTATTTGTAATAGAAAAGTTGGCAGTAACTTCCGGTATAACCGGAAGTAATAAAAACGTCAAAATATACTGTTTTAAAAGTTCAAAGCCAATTATGCCTGCTATCAAATTTTTAGAAAGATAAGTTTACTCGTTTCCAAGATCTTCTAATAGGCCACTCAACGTGAATCACCCTGTATAGTATATTGTCAAAATGTTATTTTAATTTAATAAAAACATGTTCTGGTATAAAACATTTTTTTTTTGATATTACAGATCGGAGAAATTAAAAAAAAATATTTAAAAAACATAAAGCTACAGTATAATTTCATCATGCATTCGTTGTTGTTGATAGTACTCCCTACAGGGTGTCTCAAATTTAACGTTAAAAAAAATTGTCATTTTTGCGCCCTTAATAACCCTAAAACTGAAATCTGAATAATTTTTTTATCACAGTGCAATTATCAAAGAAAATGCTACAGTTAAAAAAAATTATTAAAATCGATTCATTGGTTCGCGAGATAATCAACTTTGAAATTGAGCATAGTTTTTGATTGTGCGTTATTTTTGCAAGTTTATTTAAAAGCACTCCATTATTAATTAAAAATCCGTTGCTATTTTAATACATCCAATGATCGTAGACAATAAGTTCCCATGGTCATCTCCTTATATTTGCGAAAGTTTCGTTTAATATATTTATTTAATACATTTGACAGCTTCGGGCAATACTTAAGAGGGAGAAGATTTCACCAGTGCGTGTGTTTAAATAATGTGTGCAAACATAAGCGATAATAGGCAGTTTTTGCAAACGCGGTACGGTACAATACAACCGTACTAAGACAGAATGTCGTAACTAACTAATTTTAACATTTTTGTATATTTTTGGATTCTGAGATATAAAATGAGTATATTAAATCTAAAAGTAGTACCTATCTAAAGCGTAAATAAGTGGATTCATTTCGTTGTATTTTAAAATATATTGCAATAACTTAATCAAATTATCGTAACTGTGTTTTGCTAAGTCGTATACAAGAACTTTTATCATTATATGTATATTATTATTAAAAGTATCATAAACAAATTATGAATTAATAAGCCTTTCCATGATGAACGTTGCTACGCTCAAAACATGCATAATCATTTGATTCCTTAGTATATTGGCGTGGAAAGACTTAGGTTGGGTTGCACAAAGATTTTTAACCAGAATTAACTAACCAGCAAGTGTGTAAAGTAGTACTTTTTTTTCGAATGGGAAATTTTTAAATTGTTTTACTTTACGTTCTAATGCGTAATATGAAATAACTTATAAAGTGATGAATATTTTAATGGTTTATAGTATACAGGGTGTCCAGTTTTCGTATGTTTTACGGGTTATCTGCGTTATTAGTAAAAATAGAAGGTTGCGGTTTTCGCGGTACTGTGTTACTTTTTTGAGAAACACACGATGCCACCAACAGAATTTTCGTAGCTCCCTTAGTGTTTTAGATACGGGGTGTTTTTGAAAATTTTGCATTTTGTGACACCCGTTGCAACTTATCAAAAAAGTTAAAAATGGACATCAGTTTTTTTCACGTAGAATCCAGTGGCTTAGTCAGATTTTGTCTATGTTTAATTGTTTTCGAGAAAAAGAGCAAACTTGCATTTTTTTTTAAATGGGACACCCTATATATTTTTAACTATTATGATTCAGTTTATCAAAAGCTTTTTAAAAGTTTCTAATACTTTATAGCTGTTTTCTATGTGAAGCTCAAAATGTGCATTTCTCAACAAATTTACATTTTTTTAAATGGCACACCGTATAAATTTTAAGATTAAACAATTTAGATTGTCACAAGCTTCTTACATATATAAAATACTTATTTTAAAAATATATACCAATAACAATAACTTTTATAAATATAAACAATATTTGATGATTTAGGAAATATAAAATAAATGATAACTGGACATCGAACGTGTCACATTGCCAAGCCAGATCACTGATGAGCACCCAGAATCAGAAACAAGGATGACCTCACATTTCATTTTAAGTGAGGCAGGGAATGTTAACATCAAATTAAATGACAGGTTAGCCATGGTACCTCAAAAACCCGATGGACGTATCTATCGGTAAACGATTAGTTTATTGGTAGCTCTCCACGGCGTCAAGCGTTCCGGGGGTTGCACGCTGTGCACCCCTTCGTCTATTAGCCGCTATCCCCTCACCTTGTCAGTGGGGAATGGCAGTATACGTGACTCACTGCTCACAACGGTATGCCCTGTCTTCTTCCGTTAACATCTCAATCCTTTCGTTGTTTCGTCCTACTGGGACTCATCAGAGACGCGCGACCATCCTGAGGCCGCGGCCCGCAAAGGGTCTGCGCCTATAGATGGTCAATCGTCCAGGTACCATGGCTAGCCTGTCATTTAATTTGATGTTAACATTCCTTGTCTCACTTAAAATGAAATGTGATGTTTCTGATTCTGGGTTCTCATCAGTGATCTGGCTTGGCAATGTGACACATTCGATGTCCAGTTATCATATTGATCCTCTAGAATCCTTAGCTCATTGTTGTCGGTCATTTATTCGACACATGAGAGGTAGGCAGTTTGGCTGCTCCTGAGTTCTAGTTAAGGCTGGTTAAGCCTTCTCTTTCGATCAAATTGTCTTATAAATATTGCTCAAACTGTTCTCCATTATGCCTAAGACATGTCTCACACATTGTTCTGATTTAAAATTATAAAATGCTGTGCCTGTAACTCCCTAAAGGCTCTTTCAGGGGCTTCTCTTAAATCTGCCATCGTTTGGTACTGGACGGTATAAATTTTATTTTTTAGGTGGCCCCACAAAAAAAATCTAAAACCTTTAAATCGGGTGATCTGGGTGGCCATCTTACCGATCCATGTGTTCAAATCCAGCGGCCAGGAAAATTATTGTTAAGATATGCTCTTACAATTTATTCATTGTGAGCGGGAGCTTCGTGCTGTTGCAAATATAAGCTATTAAGATGAACTAGGGGCCCATTCTCTACTATTTCGGGCACAATGTTTTCCAAAATTTCTAAATATTTATTTGCAGTAAGATATATTATATAAAATTTTACTTCCCAGTATGAAGCATGAAACGCTAAACCCAAATCTGCTTTACTATTCCCGTGGAAATATTACATGCTGATTTTCCTCGCACCAAAACCTAGTATTTTGCCGATTAAATATACCGGCACTGGTAAAATGACTCTCATCAGACCATATAATTGTTCTTTCAAAATAATTTTCTCTATTTATATTTTGGAAATACCAATTACAAAACTCTACGCTGCGCTCTGCGAAAATTGCAACCTTCTATCTTTACTAATAACGCAGATAACCCGTAAAACATACGAAAACTGGACACCCTGTACTTAACAAAATTTCTTGGTGTTGCGCTCGGAAGTTTGAGCACTTCGTACTTTCTTGTGCGATATGGACATCATATCCACTCTTGTTGTACAAACTACTATCTCCATTGCTGTAAGAAATACATCATTAAGGTCATTTTCAAACTGTGCCTTTACTACCTTTACCTACTTTACTTGAATAATATTGGCTTTACAAAACGAGCAAATATTACACGATTATCATAAAACATAACATTATTTAACTGCTTATTAGAAAAAACAGTAATTACCTTAGCCAATGTTTGTTTTCAAGCTTAAACAAAACTTTTTATTTGTTTTGTTTAATTAATATTTTAATTTGAAAATTACCAAATGACAAATAAGTACTATTTTCCAATGATATTGATGAGCAAATTTCACGATTTCATCATAGTATTAATTTTGTAATAACGTTTAAAGTAATAAGTTTTGTGTTAACGCTTGACTTTTGTTGTTGTCTTCTCGTAGATTAGTACTGTCCCATGAGCCATATTTAAAGAAAAACTATATTGTTATAAAACCAACTGTTTGGTATGAAATTTACGTGTTAAATTTAAAAATTTACTATACGACGTGACTGACGTCACGCAACCATAGCAACGGTGAATATCAAAGCCATGTTGGGCTTTGGGTCTTTACATGCTTTGAGCTAACCGACACTGTCGGCTGGGGCGCGCCAAAATGCACAAGTGCTTATAATTATTGTCCATTGGAGTTAACCGTGGCCCCATTATGCAGAACTACATTCGGATTAAATTAATATTATTAATTCGAACATAATTATTTTTTAAGGGCTAAAATGGTTGCTGTATTGGTACATTAATATTTAATATTGTCGAAAAACTTTCCTCCTGGTTTTATTTTGTGAAGAGCCCCTTTACCTACTTTACCTGACGAGCCGCCACTGAAGCGAAAAGATTTTAAATAATTTGCTTATTTTTCATATCAGTCGTACAAACAATTGTATAGGCATCATGAACGGTAACGTACCGTTCTTATTACTTAATATACTATAATACAGATAACTAATTTTTTTAAATTTGTAATAATTTAAGTTTAAACCAAGTCGAATTTAATGCTAAGAAACCCCAGGCAGCAGTCTTCTTCAAAAAGGTTAACTGCACAGAAACTTGGTGTACTTTTCCGCACCAAAAGGTTGTACACACCTCATCAACTTTTGACACTCTACAAAGCCCAGATTCGACCATCATTAGAATATTGCTCTCATGTCTGGAGCTCTGCACCCAAGCACAGCATTCGGCTACTGGATTCCATTCAAAGGAGAGCCGTTCGTCTGATCGGCGACCCCGAGCTGACCAAGACCCTCGATAGCCTGGAGCATCGAAGACAGGTTGGTGATTTGGCTCTCTTTTACAGATATTTCCATGGCAGTTGTTCGACTGACATTGCCCACTTGATTCCACCTAGAGCAATGCAAAACAGAAATACACGGCGAACCACTGCCGCTCATCCATATGTTGTTCAGCTTAGTACTCCTCGAACTTCATTGTTCAAGAATTCTTTCATCTGGAGAACGTCATCTTTGTGGAATGATCTTCCTGAGGTCGTGTTGCCCAATGAATACAATCTTCAACGTTTCAAGACCAACGTTAATCGCTTTTTTCGCACTCGCGCCGCTTCCAGAGCGCCTTAAAGGATTTTTCCTACAGTGCAGGTGTTTTATCATAAAAAAAAAAAAAATCGATCAATCGATTCATTGCATATTTTTGACACTATTTTTAACTTACGTTTTTGATGATTCCTGAAGCAAAAAGATGCAAATATCAGTTTTATATTATCTTATTGTTCTAGCACCTTTTTTGTCCCCCTATTGTATGTGTTCATATTTTCCTCGTCAGGTGTAAAATTAATTTTTTTTAACAATTTGATGATAATAGTGCTAATTAACTATAGTCGTAATAGGTTATTAGTATTCAACGACAAGTTACATCATTTCTATACTTAATGCACTTGTTTTTCTACTTCGAAAGGTTAAAAGTTAAGAGAAAACAATTTCGTCTCTAAAATAATATTCTGGGAAACTGGTCATCAATAAATTTGAATATTTACTTACGCAATTGATATTTAATGTCAATTCAAGGTTAAAATATTAATAATTTCTCGTTGGTAGCTTTTCCGTTTGGTTAAGAGACATTGCGCCATTGGATTTTAAGACATCATTTCATAGCTATTGGGATAAACATGCTATAAGAACATTTAACGGTTAAAACTTTCCGTGTTAAGGCCGCTCTTGTTTGAAAATGCCATATGTAATTTGATTTAAACATTATTATTATTTATATAATATATAGGATGTTCTATTAAAAAAGTATGTTGGATATGCTTTGACTATTTGGGACACCGTGTATAATTTAAAATAATTCTAAATTGTAGATTTAATGCCTTCTTATAACTGAAAAATATTTAAAAGTTGAGCATTTTAGATTCTATGGAATCCTGCGTTGAAAGCTTTTTATGTATATGATGTAAATAAATAATATTCTGTACGAAAATATTTTATTTCTGGCCTAGGCCAAGAATATAATATACTAGTACAGCTCGTGCAATATAGCTTGAGCTCTGACTTTTGGGTGCGCAGTAAACAGGTGGGAGGAGCTAGCCGAGAGCTCATTATTGTGATGATCTTTGAAACGCACACTTCTGTACAGTCTGTCAGAAAAGTAGGACGTTCATTGGAAAAAAAGGTATTACTATATTTATTTGTAATAATGCCTTTTAAAAGTAAAGTCTTAAACCGAGTATTGAGCGGTCAAAGCCGTGAAATAGTTTATAATTTAATAAAATTTATGCAACAAGAGGCAGATACAGGAAGACCAGAAATTGATATCAGGAAGGTTCACGAACGTGTTTCAGCCGCTACAAAGATTAGTCTAAGCGCAATTAAACGAATTAAGCAAGAAGCCAAAAATATCGAATCCGGAGCAGTTAAATCTTTTTCCACGCCAAACAAAAAGCGTGAAAACAGAAGAAGCAAAATAGGCGTGGACGTTGCTTTTCAAGGTGTTTTACGCAGAACAATTCACAATTTTCATAAAACAGAAAAGCAAGTGCCAACTCTAGCGAGAATTCATAAAAAATTTCAAAATGATATCAATTACCAGGGATGCTTGAACAGTTTAAGAAAAGAAATAAGAAATATTGGATTTCGTTGGAGAAAAATCAAAACCAATAGAAAAATTTTAATGGAGAAACCTGACGTAAGGCATCTCCGCATCCAATTTTTAAAGAAAATGATAGTTTTCCGTGCAGAAGGACGGCCAATTGTTTATATGGATGAAACGTATATATGTACTATTGTGCCGATAAAAAACTGGGACAAGAGATTTACAAAAACAATGTAAGAAATACATATCCCCTAGACTATAAAAGGTGTCTAGAGCTAAAAAGGAAAAACATTCAAAATTTAAAAAGTAACCTAGGTTACATAATGGAATGTTTTGTATTTTTCGATACGGGGTGGTTAAATTTGAGAGACATCATATAATATGGATAAAGTAAATTTATTAGATTTTTTTAAAGTCAAATATTTTATAAATTATTATATTTACCATTACCACAAAATAATAAATAAAGCTAATACAGGTAATAAAATACATTTAATAAAAAGAAAAAAATTGCGAACACAAAGTTTGTCAAAACAACACAAAATTAATATTTGGTCATAAAACCATTTCTGTTTATTACTTTTTGGAGCCTTTGTGGCATACTTAAAACTAAGTTTCTACATAATTCGACAGTTATTTCATCCCAAGCTTGATTTATCCTATGAGGTAATTCATCCCTGTTTCTAGGTTGAAAATCATGTTTATACATAGATATTATTTCCGTTAAAAAAATTTTATTGGCAGCACAACGGCTTCGTATATCGGAATTTCGAACCCTGTCTCTAGCGGTATTTGCAGAACCTGGAAAATTCGTCTCTTCTTTTGCCTTGATTGCAGTTTCGAAGGGATGATCCCTTAGATAATTAACCAGTCTTTTATCATGATCATCAGTAGAAATTTTAGGGGGACCAGAACCTGCATTCCTAATAATAGTCCCATGTCTTGCTATTTTTTGTTTTGCCAATAGCACGGTATTCTTGCTTACTCCCAGTTCATCTGCAATATCCCTAATAGCAACACTATCTCGCAACCGACTATAAATAATTGCCTTTTGCTGGGGGGTTAATTGTGGCATATTTACAAATAATATATGATTGTATGTTTGACGAGTCAATCATAAAGTGACAATCTTTATTGACATGCAAATTTTCATGACATTTTACTGGTACCATGATGTAAAATTATTCTTAATAGTCTAGGAGAAAATAGAAAAATTTCCTGTCCCAGTTTTTTATCGGCGCGATGGTACATTCATCACATACACACCAAAAAGCTTGGAGCGATGAAACAGACGAAGGCGTAAAACAACCTGTATCAAAGGGCACACGCCTAATAATCGTAAACGCTGGAGGAGAAGATGGTTTTGTGCCAAATTCATACGTCAGATGGAAGTCACACTGTAGTACTGGAGATTACCACAATGAAATGAACTACGAAAATTATGAAAAGTGGGTAAAAAACAACCTAGTGCCGAATTTACGCCCGAACAGTGTAGTAGTAATCGACAATGCGCCATATCATAATAAGCAAAATAAATAAGTGCCCTACATCTGTAACAAAAAAAGAAGACATGAAAACGTGGTTACGTGAGAGAAATATTCCATTTGACAAAAAAATGTTAAAACCAGAACTCTACAGTTTAATTAAAATGAGGAAACCAAGGGAGAAAAGTTATAAGATTGATGCAATATTTTCCAGTGCGGGGCACACCGTGGTTCGACTACCTCCGTACCACCCTGATCTTAACCCTATTGAACTAGTGTGGGCACAGATGAAAGAGTTTGTGGCCACAAGAAACGTCACGGTTAATCTAACAGATGTTATGAAATTAACCGATACTTTTTTTGAAAGCGAGGGTTCTCTGTCCGGAATAGAAGAATTAGACAGATGAAACTGATAAATATTATATAATAGTCATACATGTACTTTTAAAACTTAGACTCTTAATATGTTATGTACATACATCTTTAATTATATAAAGCCGAAATTATGTCGGCCATAATAAAATTATAAAAAAAACAGGGATGCGAAGTAATAAATGCTCATTAAATATGGAAAACCCATTACTGAGGATTACCAACAATTTAAACACATATGAATAGATGCAAATATGTATATTGTTTCGAGAAAGGGCAGCCATAAAAGCATAATAAACACATAATTAGGCCATATTATGCAAAAAGCAACTAACCCTCAATGTATCTAAGTTTGCATGGTCAAAATATATAAAATAATTTTACTGTTAGAATAATAGAATTACAATATAATTTACATATTGAATAGTTAAGTTTAGTGTTGAAAAAATGTCCGATAATTTAAATTATTATAAAAATAATTAAAAGGAATTAACTATTTTGTTGGTTGGTTGATTTTTGCATAACAGGGCCCAATTAGCAAACACGATTAGCAGTCACTACGGCTTTATCAATCAAATCCCACTTTTATTTTCTACGCGGACTGTACTTTACTAAAATTCGGTATTAGGTATCTCTGTCGTACACTGACTCTCCTTTTCTTTCTTCTGCGCATATCAGGGCTCATGCTACATTGCATGACCTGTAATGTTCTTGCTTAGCAACGGTTAATAATAACTTAATTATTGTTAATCCATCTACCCCTTTAACGCTTTATTTTGCTCATTTTCATTCTCATTTAACTTATGGTATCTTACTATGGGGTAATTCGTCATCAGCCATTAAGGCTTTTAGGCAGCGAAAAAAAGCTGTTCAGTGATTGGTAATGCTGGATACTTCGATCACTGTCAGCCCATTTTCAAAAGATTTGGAATTTTGCCTCTCCCGTGTGTATATAATAATATATTCTATCAACTGATCGAGATTCATAGGAACAGGAATAGTTTTTTCCTGAATTCTAATTTATATAATTATCCAACAAGAGGTTCTGATGTCTGTTTAAAGGTTGGAGACAATGACGTTTCTTGGACGGCAGTAGAGTTTTGGACTTGCATTGTCTTTATTTGTTTAGAATCACTACATTTCAACTGGTAAGCATCTCCAGTCGTTTTCAGGTGAATACTGAATGAACACTAAATCAGTATTCACCTGAAAACGACTGGAGATGCTTATCAGTTAAAAGTAGTGATTCTAAACAAATAAAGACATACAAGTCCAAAACTCTACTGCCGTTCAAGAGGTTCTGACTTAATCAAATCTCATAAATTTAGCTCCAAGAAAGCTAGGGATAACTCTTTAAATATATCATTGTACAATGCAATGCCTGATAATGCAAAGCTGCTCAGTAATTCGAAGTTCAAATCACTGATTAAAAACTCTCTTCGCCGTAACTGCTTTTATTCAGTTCGGGACTATATGGATGTCGTAGGCTAATTACAAATTCAGTCGTTTTATAAAGCGCCTAGTCGTTTTATAAATGACTAGGCATATTGTAGTATGAAGAATAAATACTGAATTTTTACAATTCGACTGAACTTTTTAGGCGTTTCATAAAACGCCGAATTGCACTCAGGCTTATTGTAAAATGAAGGTGTGGGTGATTATTTTTACAATGCGGCTGGAATAAAACTGGACATATTTAGGCGTATTATAATAAGACTGCTATCGAGTCAGGCGAGTTAGTTGTTAGTTTAACTTCTTTATGTTTTTGTGGTTTGACAGTTTGTAAACAATCGACGAGTTAACAGTATTTTTCCATTGCTTTTAATGCGTAATCAGGTAATATCCTACTGTTAATGTACCATAGTTTTGCATAAAACTGAAAGGTTGTAAAAGATAACTCACCGTTAAACGATAAATTCTCATAAAACTCAGGATAGAAAAGATGATTCTTCGACTTCCCCGGACGCTGGCTTATAATTTGAAGCTGTGCCGGTTCCAAAACTATCACGGGCGGTTAGAATTAAAAAATCGAAAAGAATCCGGGTAAAAAAAGGTTCGAAAGTACATTAAGCTGTCTGGCTGAAATTGTTATAAGTTTTATGGTAAAATCGAGAGGGATTATTTTTGTATCGCAGTAAGTAGTGTGGGATTTCTTCCGGGGTTGGTATTTTCTCTTGGGGAATTCTAATTAAAGAGGGCCGAATGATTTCATTTAAGTTTTGAGAAGTTTTAGGGGGATTCATTCAGTAAGAGGGGGCTTAGGGAGCCGATGAATCTAAGTAAAGAATTTAGGAATGAAATATTCATAGAGGGCCAATAAGAGGAATAGGAATTCAAAAGGGGGAGGGAAAAACACCCAGGAATATTCTAATGTAAATGTAATTTTGTAATCGCTTCTTGATTTAAACCAGAAGGGAATATTAAGGGGAGCAAGTCAGCTTGATGTACAATTTGTAGAAATTATCTATTTCTTGATTAATCTCGAGTCGAGAATTTATCCTATTTGATTAAAAATTAATAATTTTAATTTTGATATTTAAGTTAAGTTTTCTTTGTTTGTTGATCTCTGATCCTTAAAGTTCAAATGTTAATTTGTTGAAATATTTATTAAGCAATAAATATTGTCGTTAAAGATTTGTTGTTTTAATACAAAAAATAAAAGTAATGGAAGGAAATAAATTGATAGTTGAAGGGGAAGTCCACCCCATCGGCGAAGCTAGCGGCCAAGGGCCGCGACGCTCTGCCGGTGAGGTTGGGGAAAGGGGAGAAGGTAAAGTCTGGAGAAGTCGGACAGTGCGGCGGCGCCTTCAGCCCAATTGCCGGTTGTGGATAAGGGAGGAATAAAATGTTATTATACTGAAGAGGGAATTAATCGGTTTTATCAAAGGGAGAATAATGTAATATTGTCAGGGTTGTTTAAGAAAAAGGGGGAAAATAAGGGAAAGGATTCTAATGTGTTGTGTCATTTATCGGGGGAGGATATCGGGAGTTGTAAGGCCTGTTTGGCACTCAATGTTGAATATAAAGTGGATATCCGACCTCCTCTCCTAAGTATAAGTGATAGGGCTATTTTACGGCGAAATAGAATAAGGGAACTTGTAAGTACTATTGGCCGACCCGGAACTCAACAGGAGTCCAGTGATACTCGGGATCCACTGCCTACGTGCCGTCTCTATACATTCCCTCGACCCGGAATGACTCCCCAATGCCAAAGAACGACGCTGAGAGCCGGAAAACAGGAACCTACGGGTGACGGGTCGAACCCGACGGGTCACTTTCACTTCAGAAACTTTCGTTTCAAGATGTTAGAAGACTCAGAAAGTGATGCGTTTGTTGATAAAAAGTTGTATTATAAAGAGCTTCAAATATTTTACACCGGTAAGTAATAAGAAAAACATAACCTCAAAACCCAAAAATATTATACTTATAGGTAATATTATTTTTCTACAACTGTATAAATAAGAGAGCTTTGTGGCTCTAGCAACAAGAACGATAACGAAAATAAACCTTCGTGTTACCAATACCATACCATACCAATAACAATATAAATCGGTGTTTTATAAAATGACTAAGTACTTTCCAGTCTTTTACGAAACGACTAGTTATAATCAGTCATATCCTAAAACAAACGAGATTGAAGAACCGTTTACAATGAGCCTGAGAGCGATTCGACGTTTTATGAAATGCCTAAAAAATTCAGTCGAATTGTAAAAATTCAGTATTTGTTCTTCATATTACAATATGCCTAGTCATTTATAAAAGGACTAGGCCTTTTATAAAACGACTGAATTTGTAATTAGTCTACGACATGGACACAGCCACAGCTGATTAGTCTTATAATGTACTTTTTATTGTTGTAATTTGTTTGTTTACAAAAGTATATTGTATATCCTCCTATACCTTGTTTGTTAACTTGTTAGTTTTTAGTTTTAAAAAAAGTACTTAACAAATTCTTAATGTACTTTTATTTATGTATGAAGAAATAATTATATTAACAATCACGTGCTGCAATTGTATTTTTTTTTACAAAACGTAGTAAGTACAACATATATTTTGTCTTTGTCTTAATACTAGAATAATGACTTTTGTGGTGTCAAAATACGGCATAAAAAATGTCAGTTTCACAGAAAAAATATTATTCTATTGATAAAAAAAAGGATAAAAGCGGTTTGGCGCAAAATAACGTTTTCTTATTTTTTACTTATTTATTAAAGTTATGTTAGTGCCGGGACCCCATTCATTTTCATTACCATTTTCTAATGCAAATTACGCAAATAAATACCAAAATTCCCGTTAGAAGGATTAATACGGTAAATTTAATAATATAAATGAAGCAAAATTTATATTAGGTCTATCACTGACTTTTGCAATTTTAGCATCCTGCATGAATAAATAAAATCTTTTAAATTTATAAAATATCCACTTTAAACGGTTTAAGATTATATTTATTAATTTTGAAGGTGAATACTTCAAAAATATGGGTTATTCTATTCAAACTGGGACATTTTTCTAGATATCATTCGATTTTTTGTAATTATTTCCTAAATCTACATTTGGAGAAAGGGTATTCAATCCAATTATTGTAGAAAATTATTACGTTACTCTGCATGATACAATTAAACTGATTTTAATTAATTTAAATAAGGATAGCGACAGCGCAAGAAAATAAGATATAGAATAACAACATAGTAGTATTTAAAAATTTATAATATTTAGTTTTTTTTTTCATTTTATTAAATTAATTTAAACACATTATAGGAACGAGTACAATTACTTAACGTCCATAGTCCGATCCTTTACTGCACCTTTATACTTATTTATTGCCAACCTCTTGTTCACACAATGGGATCGGGGCTTTAGTTTTATTGCAGTAAACAGGTTAAAGCCATTTATTGTAACAATAACTTTACAGTAAGAACGTAAATTTTAACCAGGAAATATATCAAAAATGGGAAATTTTTAAAAACATGTGGATTAGATTATCACTTTTACACTATTTTAAATTCGTTTTTTTTTAATTTGTCAAAGTCTTTAAATGGCAAATAGCTTCATAGATCACAGCTAACAATGCCTCACTGCTCCCTACTAAAGCTGCAGCGCAGAATTTACTAGAGTTGTTGTTCTACCAGGATTAACAATGACTCGTTCATAGAAAAATCCCGCAGATTGGGGCTGGAAAATAATTAAGAAATACCTCATTCTAGTCACCACCTTGCAGTTCCCCGTTCTAAAAGCAATATTATATCATGTTTTATACAAATGTAAGAAAGACTGCCAAAGGAACTGTGACTGTAGAAGGGCAGAAGTTAATTATTGTTCATCAATTTGTCTGATTTGTGGAGGAACCTGCGGCTACTTAGAGAACAACGATGTGGACAAAGATCATGGTTTTAACATTGAAAGAATTCAAGACCAGGATGACCCCACTTAGAGGTTATCTTGAACACTATTTTGATTATTCTGTCTAAGTCACTTCCTGGATTTTATTTTCTTGGTGGGCAATATGATATAGTTGGGTTGTGTTCAAGTTTGTGCAATTCTGATATACAAGTAATTGAAGATTAGTGAACTTTAAGTGAAATAGTATTTTCGTTATTACATTTGCGGATCCAACTATTTTTTGTGTTGTAATAGTATCCCCCATTATCTGGATAATGTCACCCTGACAGCAGCTACAGCTTAGAGTGAGATCCAAACCACGTATATGCACTAGTTTATTTTTTAACGTCCCCAGTGGTCCATGACGCTCATCTCGATATTAGGAAATACTAGTAGCATATTACTTTCTTTTATCTATTAAAGTTCCGAACATTCCATTTTCATTAAGCGTCCTCTCCGAGGACCAAATTCTGCCCGCTACGGTCGAACGCCAATAACTCAACCACTGAGCTATCTCCATCGTGGTCACAACTATGTCACTTGTCATGGTTTTATAGCTTAGCGTTGATACAGTCATTGACCTACCATTACATACTACTTCAATCCTAGGAGAAACATTTTTTGGAGGAAAAGGAAAAGGACATCGGAAAGCGCGGACCTGCAACGACAAAGCGACCAAGATAATTCTAATAATAACAAAAAAAAATTAAAGTCACTTTTTATGATTTTTGATATTTCCCTGAATTTTTCGAGGTGAGAACAAGAGTGGAAATTCACAATCAGCACCCCAAAAACATAATGAACAAGAAATCATAAGTTTTTCAAAACTTTCCATCTTAAAACTACCAAATTACCGCACTATATGAGCTGGTTTGCCCTACATAAGGTACGCAATAGGCGAAGCCCGACAAAAGTGATAAGCAAAAAAAAAACAAAAATAAAGGTCAACACCTGAACAAACTACCCCTACACAAGCTACGCAAAAGGCGAAACCCGACAAACCCGAACAAACTACAACATCAAGCTACGCAAGATTATCTGCAAACAATGTAAAATTGATTATTAACAATTTTCAACTTAATTTTCCTTTAGTTGAGTAGACTCTCCCATTTATAAATGTCATAGCTACTTGACAAATATTTTTCATCTAGGTGGGCATTCCGGTTATTCAATTTATTATAATTTATTAGGAATTAGGCGGCGAGAATTCTTCATAAATTTTATTAAATTCTATTTAACTTTGAATATTATAGTCAAATTTGCATACGCATTTCACCGTTGTGTGGGATTTTAATGTTTTATCTTTTGTACAGGTCCAAAATCAATGTAGAACATTATGATATTTGTGGCTAGCCATTGGGATATTTTATTGTATAAATAAAGGGCATTTTTGGGAATTATTTATAGAATAAGGGTATATTGTTTGAGAATTTGTCTGTAAAATGTTTTTTTTTATTATTGTTCGATATTTTGGGGTATTCTCTACTATTTATAACTATTGTATATACGAGATGCATTCAATAACGGGCCTCTTCCATATCTCAAAACTAATAGAACATGATATACATTTAAGGGACGTGCATAATTATCATAAATTATGCTTGTGTTAAGCTAACCATCTTACTCATAAATTAGGTAACTACCATGTCTCCTATTGAAGTTATGATGGTAGTCCAATGGTTGACATGCGCCCGTGGCGAGAGATCGAGAGAAACGCAGTGGACCTCTGGGGACGTAATCACAATAAACGAGTGCATACACATGGTTCGGATCCCATGCTTAGCTGTATATCCCGTCTAGCTGATACTACATGGGCGATAGGGGATACTATGGGCCTCTTAGGTCTTGTTTATGGTTAACTAGCTTCCTTAAGAATCGTTCTCTGCAAGTGGCGATTGACGGGTTTCTCTCAGACACCTTCACCATCAATGCCGGTGTTCCTCAAGGGTCCATATTGTCGCCTACCCTCTTTTTACTGTATATTAACGACCTTCTAGTGAAAACCCAAAATCCAATTTATAGCTTTGCTGATGACAGCACACTTGTCTCATCGTTTACCTTGACTCCCCAAACATCCGCTGCCGACGCACGTCTTCGCAGGCAGCATGAAGTATTGCGCCTCAACAATGACCTGGAAGAAATCTTGGCTTGGGGTGACAGTAACCAAGTCGAATTTAATGCTAAAAAACCCAGGCAGCAGTTTTCTCCAAAAAAGTTAACATTGCAGAACCGGATATAGTCATGGCAGGACACGCTATTCCCCTGGCACCGTCTATTAATTTGCTGGGGGCAATCTGGGAGGTAGTATGTCTTGGCATGATCACGTTGCCGCAATTGCCAAGACAGCTGCACAGAAACTTGGTGTACTTTTCCGCACCAAAAGGTTGTACACACCTCATCAACTTTTGGCACTCTACAAAGCCCAGATTCGACCATCATTAGAATATTGCTCTTATGTCTGGAGTTCTGCACCCAAGCACACCCTTCGGCTACTGGATTCCATTTAAAGGAGAGCCGTTCGTCTGATCGGCGACCCCGAGCTGACCAAGACCCTCGATAGCCTGGAGCATCGAAGACAGGTTGGTGATTTGGCTCTCTTTTACAGATATTTTCATGGCAGGTGTTCGACTGACATTGCCCACTTGATTCCACCTAGAGCAATGCAAAACAGAAATACACGGCGAACCACTGCCGCTCATCCATATGTTGTTCAGCTTAGTACTCCTCGAACTTCATTGTTCAAGAATTCTTTCATCTGGAGAACGTCATCTTTGTGGAATGATCTTCCTGAGGTCGTGTTTCCCAATGAATACAATCTTCAACGTTTCAAGACCAACGTTAATCGCTTTCTTCGCACACGCACCGCTCCCAGAGCGCCTTAAAGGATTTTTGCTACAGTGCAGGTGTTTTATCATAAAAAAAAAAGTATATTTTTTCAACAACTCTTGCTACAGCGAAAAAAATAATGTAACCTGCTGAGCTCCTGTTGAGCCAACCAAAGTTTTAAAAATATTTAGGATCTTTTATTAACCTTTTTTGGGTCTCATGCATATCATTATTGTAAATCATCCATGGATTCAGTCGTTGTCATCGAGTGGAGAACTTTCGCCTTAGTTTTTAATCCACTAAATGATTAGGTGATTAAATTGAACGAGTTTTATTGTATTCGGACTAATTTTTATTTTATTAGGGTTAGGTTAGAGTGACGGACCTGTGGCACAGTCCGAATAGTCTTCAGTAGTCCTATGACGTTAGTTATGATACAACACGTGTTTCGCAAATCCCACCTTCATCAGATCCCTGATGGTCAGCGTCATACAATGTTGAGGGACCTTGGCACTTTTGGCAACCTATTCAAACCACCCATTGCTATTGTTTAATTTGGTGAGTCGACCAAGTTGTAAATTGCTTAGTTCCTCCAGTTCATTGAAGAATAGTAAACCTTCTTCTTGCTAGGCTACACAAGAAATGTTAAAACACTGTTTTTATCTCTACAAATTCTGCAGATGTCGTTGGATGGTTAATAAACCAAACAAATTATCAAAAATGTTCTGCATATCTACTGAAAAGACATGCCTAGCCTAGCCTAGTCTCTATTGCGGTGATATCTCTTAAGTCCCTTCGACTGTGACTTAGAAAGCTCTAGTTTTCCACTATCGAGAGAGGGCCACAGTTGCCTGGAGAGGCTACAGATTGTTAGCTATGTCAATCTTTTTTGTGAAAATGTGTATAGGATCTATCTCCTCCTTAATCAATATTCACAGTATTCTTTGCTAAATCAGCTGTCATGCTCGCACCCTTCCTGATAAGCGCATCGAAAGCCTCATTACCATACAGCTTCAATAGCATATTAAAATGACTAGGAACCCAGCACAGAAGGATTCGATGTTGCACCAAGGGTGCAGCAGTTATTGTTGTGGCAACGCCTCACTAGTTTTGATTGACCGCTGCTGTGAACGTTTTTGGTCAGTGTCTTTATGAGGACTGAAAAGAACAAATGTTATTTATCTTTTTCATTCACATTCGCAAGACATCTTTGCTGGTGGCTACTGCTTTAAAACAATATTTTAACAAAGAAGGTCCTAACTGTATCGCCCTGAGGATGACCTCATAGAGGTAGAAACAAAATACATATCAGTACAATTAATAAAACAATTTTATAGTCAGTTACTCTTTGATATAATAAAGGACACGCGGTACACCAATTCGTTAATTAGTTTGTTGTGGTATTAATAGAAAACACGATTTAAAAGAAAATTTATATGCTTAAAACCGGTAATAAATACGTCATATAAGATCTTTCAAACCTGAAATTCAACTATTAAAATTAAATAATAAATTTTATTTTTTAGGAAACTTTTATGGGACTTTAATTTAGATACATTATTATATAATTATGTAATCATATTTTTAATTTATATATACTTGTTAAAAGTCGCCGTGATCTATGAAACATGTTTATGAAATGTCATTTAACAATAAAAATTTACATTATAAAACTTTTTGCCATAATTTTGTTTTTATTTTAGTGTGTATTTAAAACTCAAACAGAAATTGACTTTTGCCTAAGTTTGTAACGTATGTATTTAAAGCTTTAGAACTATTTTCAAAATTAATTTATTCTTTTATTGTGAGTTAAATCAAGTTACCGTTGTTGAAATATTATTAATTGCTAAGCGACAATAGTATGTCAATCCACAGAAGTATTGTAATAAAATTAAATTTTTTAAATGCTGTAAATTTTCAAACCTAACACTTTTATAAAAAAAAATCCAAATGCTCTTAGTGGTAGAAGTCGTTTGGTGAGAAGTTAATTGTTGAGTTTGGACCGACAGCGTGCCTATTAAAGGCATTACTGAGATATTTTTTTTTTATGATAAAACACCTGCACTGTAGGAAAAATCCTTTAAGGCGCTCTGGGAGCGGTGCGAGTGCGAGTGCGAAAAAAGCGATTAACGTTGGTCTTGAAACGTTGAAGATTGTATTCATTGGGAAACACGACCTCAGGAAGGTCATTCCACAAATATGACGTTCTCCAGATGAAAGAATTCTTGAACAATGAAGTTCGAGGAGTACTAAGCTGAACAACATATGGATGAGCGGCAGTGGTTCGCCGTGTATTTCTGTTTTGCATTGCTCTAGGTGGAATCAAGTGAGCAATGTCAGTCGAACACCTGACATGGAAATATCTGTAAAAGAGAGCCAAATCACCAACCTGTCTTCAATGCTCCAGGCTATCGAGGGTCTTCGTCAGCTCGGGGTCGCCGATTAGACAAACGGCTCTCCTTTGAATGGAATCCAGTAGCCGAAGGGTGTGTTTGGGTGCAGAGCTCCAGACATGAGAGCAATATTCTAATGATGGTCGAATCTGGGCTTTGTAGAGTGTCAAAAGTTGATGAGGTGTGTACAACCTTTTGGTGCGAAAAAGTACACCAAGTTTCTGTGCAGCTGTCTTGGCAATTGCGGCAACGTGATCATGCCAAGACATATTACCTCCCAGATTGACCCCCAGCAAATTAATAGACGGTGCCAGGGGAATTGCGTGTCCTGCCATGACTATATCCGGTTCTGCAATGTTAACCTTTTGGGAGAAGACTGCTGCCTGGGTTTTCTTAGCATTAAATTCGACTTGGTTACCCCAAGCCAAAATTTCTTCCAAGTCATTGTTGAGGCGCAATACTTCATGCTGCCTGCGAAGATGTGCGTCGGCAGCGGATGTTTGGGGAGTCAAGGTAAAAGATGAGACAAGTGTGCTGTCATCATTAAATTGGATTTTGGGTTTTTAATATACAGTAAAAAGAGGGTAGGCGACAATATGGACCCTTGAGGAACACCGGCATTGATGGTGAAGGTGTCTGAGAGAAACCCGTCAATCGACACTTGCAGAGAACGGTTCTTAAGGAAGCTGGTTAACCATAAACAAAATCCATTAGGCATACCGTAGGATCGCAATTTACTTAGAAGCCCATCGTGCCAAACACGATCAAAAGCCCTAGAGATGTCCAGTGTAACAGCCCGGGATTCTCCATGATGTTCGATGGTGGAAAGGAAGGAAAAAAGCCCCATCTTCCTTCTTACATTGATTAATCTAAGAAGGAAGATAGGGCTTTCTTTCCTAACCCCTTATTTACAATGTCCCTTCAGGAGAGTAGTTACGACTTCGCTATTTACATAGGTTAAGATAGGGTTGTCCAAAATTGTTCAAACTCCGCATGTGCACTCACCACACAGGAACCCTAAAAAAGTCCCTCTACAACCCCGCTCTAAAGTCAATAGAAGAGCAAATATTTGGAGACTCTAAAACTTGTATGGGATTTCTTATGTTTCCAACCATGATGCACGATGCGGTATAATAAAGTTGTAGTTAAATTTCATTTATTAATAAAAAAACCTGTAGAATATTTGAACTTTGGGGAAAATTTAAATTAGTTATCCCTAAATGCGCGAAAGGAAAATTACAAAAACCAAAAAAAGTTTATTTGTAACATTCTATATCTGGAAAACCTACACGTTTACGGCACATCTTTATATACACTTTTTGTGTTAAAATACATGTTAATACTGTCTGGTTATATATTTGTAAAGGAAATCTGATAAAATACCTTGAATTTTATATTATCTTTATGTATTTTAAATATTAAAATTTTTAAGGAGACACTAAATCTAGATTAGGTATCATGACCCACTTTTATTGAATATGACTAATTTATTTAATTTTGCTCGGTCGATCGCATTGGCTCGCCGGTTATGTTTTTAATTAAATTAAACCATTAAAATGTTAACCAAATCACTACAAATTGTCCGGTCCCACTATGGTTTCAGGTTTTGACCAATTTATTGAAAACATTTTGTTGAATAACTACACTTGTGAAAAAGTTAAAAAGTACTTGAATTTGAAAAGCCCATAGTTACATTAAAATTCAATCAATTCATTTAATTTTTAGTTTATTGGGTAGGCCGTCTTGGATCACTGAGTACAATGTGTGTGACTTCACTTTATGTCAATGTTATATAGGGTGATGGCTAAAATGATGTTAAAATTGACGTTTCTAAATACGATGAAAATTAAATTTTATTTTTGTGTTGGTTACAGCTTTATTTTAGGTACTTACTGTACCCACTATAGCGTAATGTCGTTCGTGTCTTATTAACAAATAGAATATTTAATTAAAAATTTAATTAAAACTATAGTTAAAAAAAGGTTTCTAAAAATTATATTTAATAAAGATTATCTTTATCCTTCAATAAAGTTATATTCTAAAAAAAATCTTATACAGTTTAAAAATCATAATCATAATACACGTCATAAAAATGAAATAACCGTAAAACCTAAAATAAATAAGTCCATATTACAAAAAAATTTCAAATATTTATGTTTTTATTTAAACGATTATTTACCAACAAAAATTAAAAAAATATAAAGTCGAAATAAAAGCATCGATTTTGGAAACAGATAAAAAAGAGAGAGAGAGAGCAAACTATGAGGGTTTTTTTCTAAAGATACATGCGTATATACTAATACTCGTCACTAATTACGTTTTTTTTTTGTTTTCTAATTGTTTTTTTTATTTCAGGTAATACACAAATTAACTATAAAACAGTGGTTACAGCGCATGCCTTAGTAAGTATCTTAATTTAAGTTTATATTTTAGTCTAGTTGAACCATTAGTATTGGGTAACACAAAGCTTTTATAAATTAACTAACTAGACAACTTTGCACATCAATAACAGTAGCAGTAATAACAGAAGAAGAGTTTCCTTTAATTTCGTCAGATCCATCCCTAGATGCGTTTCGCCATATCATGGCTCATCAGTAGAGCTAGGATCTGACGAAAGAAAGGAGCAACTCAAAACTGCTTATACAGTGGGCACACCAGCAAGATGTTGCACAGAGAGACATCTGTGTCGTTGTTAGACAGTCTTGAGCATACCATCTACCAAATAGCATACCTTTATCAAACTTATAGAAATAAGTAAAAATGTTAAGAGGAAATTATCTGCAAAGACATTCGTCACAATTCCAGGTATCCCGCTAGGCACCGCTAACTAGCATCGGTTCATCAAACCGAAAACAAGAACAGAAGAAGAGTTTCCTTTCATTTTGTCAGATTCATCCCTAGACGCGTTTCGCCATATCATGACTCATCAGTAGAGTAGTAGTAATAATATATGTTCTCTCTTCAAAGTTACATAGTTAGTAAACTAGGCTATTAAGGTGTTTAAATATTGTAATTAAAGAAAGTTCGCCCCTTTTGCCTATCTGAGGTTAATTTAAAATCTTTTTAATGTCATCAACGCCTTCTTTTTCGGACCACACAAATATACAGACAAGCTAATTGCATTTCGAGTTTTTACTTGTCGTTTTAACTTGTCGGTTATTTTCACCCACGCGGGTAACTACACCCCAAATTTAAGAAAATTATGCGTAGATTTGGACAATATTCTTTTATACTCAAAAAAACATAATTTTTTAAATTTTCTTTACATATTATACATATTGAGAGAGGATAACTTATGTAATAGAATAGAAATAATATACGGGAACGAGATAGCTATCACTTGACAGACCAAAGTTTGACCACCTTGTTTTTATGGCTTAATACAGTGGAATTAGGAGTATATAGCTTTTCACGTTATTTATATCCGAAAAAAGTTATCCCACAATATTTTATTTACTTTACTAGGTTACTGATAAAAATGAAGAAAATATTTTTTTTTTAATTAGGGACGAACTTATAACCGAAAATTATTTTTTTTGTAATTTTGGTCAAGTTAACCCCACCGGTCAACTTCCCCCCGTTTTACGGTATTTAAAAGAACAAATGGTACAAAATTAAATACGACAGGATAGGTTATTACGATTTTTTTACCCATTTCACATAACCATGCATTTTTATACAATTTTAAAATAACATTAATCGAACAAACACATTTTTAAAGCGATGCGGCAAAAACATTAATAATTTAGCAATATTTTAAGTTGTCAACATTTTAACAATATTAGCTAAAATAAAATAAATAATAAAATATTCTTCCAAAGAGTAAAATGCTTTCTGATGTGGGAATGTTTTTAACATTTGTGCAAGTTTACCCTTCGGAAGGCCACATATCCTATCAGGGATCAACTTGAAATACTTAATAATTAAAAACTCTACATTTTTTTTTGTTGATAATTAAAATAACTTCTATTACAGACTAAATTTAACCTATTTCTAGTGTAATATTCATGACTTTTCAAATAAATCTCTATATATTTATGGCTTTATGCTTAAAACTAACAAATGAGTTATTAAATACATTTAAGTAAGCTCATTTAACAATCTAAAAGTTCTATTTAGTTGAGAATGCATACCATAGTTGGTCCGGTGGAAGTCGATTGAAAATAATTCATTATTTCCAAAGACTCGCTCAAGTATACTAAATTTGTGTTACTTAAAATTTCCTCGCAATCAATCATACTATTGAGTATTTTAAAAATAAAACATAAGTCGAAAACATTTCTCTTTTTAGTCAATTTAAATAAATTAAATCTGCTTAACAATTGGTCATAGTTCATATTCCCTAGAATCAACTTATAGGCGCAGCATCATACAATTTTTTTCTGAATTCGCTCTAATCATTCTTCATGGATCCCATACTATGGAGACCATACTATAAAAGAGAATTCCAAGATAGAACGAACTACAGAACAATAGACTATTCTTAGTGAAGCCGGTGACAATTCTTAAAGCCGCGTTGACAGGGTTCAAGTGAGTTGAACAACTCACTTGAATTCAACTGAATTGAATGCTTGAAAAAGTTTACACGTTTCATTTGACATATAGGCATTTCAGTAAAAAAAAATGGCGCCGAGAAAGATTTATCTCGTTACTTTACAAGAAGCAATCGCACTGGCCTTCAAATCTCTATATCTATAATCTACACTTTTTGTGTTCCGCAAATATGCATATTTTTGATAGGTTAAAACAAATTTCAGCGACTTTTCCTCGGTTCACCTAGTGCCGGCTATCTTGAATTTGTCGACTTGAACGAGAAAGTTGAAGCTTGTTCAACTGGCGATTCTTTCAAGTGAAATGAATCAAGTCAGATAAATTGGGGGCTTACACGTTCAAAAAGCGTTCAATTTAGTTGAATTCAAGTGAGTTGTTCAAGTCACTTGAACCGTGTCAACGCGGCTTTACAGTGTCTGGTTACGACACTCAACATTTGGTATGCCTTGGTTGCAAATGGTATTAACATGTTCATGTTCAAAATTAGAGAAGAATCTATCATCACTCTTAAAACCTAAATCGTAAATACTTTTTCAAGGTTCATGATTGTATAGGCGGAATCAAATTTAAGGCTTCCTCTAAAGGCCATTTCTGAGTGACCAATCCAATAATAAGTTAATATCATTTTGTAATGCTACAATATCATTGACGGTAAAAATGAGAGAGAAAACATTTTTTTCTAAATTATCGGCAAACATTAAACCATTTGAGTCACTCAAAAGTCTAAGAACATCATTTAGAAAAATATTGAATAGGAGTGGTGAGCAATGAGTACCTTGAGGTACTCCGGACGTTATAAGAAATTTATCAGACATTTATTTTTATTTATTTCAAAGCATCAACAGCAAAAAGCCAATTACAGACACTCAACTTAAACTATAGTCAGGCAGCACAACAAAGTCATAAATAACAATAGGCTTAGCAAAGTATGTATAACACAGAATTTATAAAATACGTCACAATAGAGCAATTAGTTTATAAGTAATTTATCCTGTATAAGTTTTTTAAAGCTTCTCAGATTTACAAGGTCGATATCAATATCAGAAGCATACAAATTAAATAAATGACATAATCTATACAGGGGGGAACTTCTGTAAAGATTTGTTCGCGGAAAGGTCAGATAAAAAACATTTCGATTTCTAGAATTAACGCGATTGAAAGTAAACGGAAGCTGTTCAAGAATATCAGGACAGTCAATATCACCCTTAAGGATTTTAAACATTGTACACAAGAATATCCTTATCCTTCTTTTACTTAAAGATAATCTGTTAAAAAGGCCCAGAAGATCCTCATTATTACAACCCTAAAGTGGATAAATCCCAAACTTTCTATAATGCATGCATTTTAAGAACCTTCTCTGTACTCCCTCAATTATCCTTATCCAAATGTTATACTGAGGAGACCAAATTATGGTGCCATATTCTAAAATTGGTATCACCAAGGTGTCAAACAAATAAAGGCTGACATCAACATTGAAGTTTTTAGTACTTCTTGCAATTAATCCTGCAATTCTTTGGGCACTCTCAATTTTAGAAATTATATGACTGGAAAAAGACAAGGTAGTATCAAATAATATTCCCAGATCCTTCTAATCATTAACCCTCCGAAGCTCCGCATCATTCAACGTATAGTCATGGACAACAGTATTTTTATTAAGTGTAAACGACATACAGGCACACTTATTTACATTTAAGTTAAAACCATTCACATTACACCAACTAGCAACATCACAGAAGTCCTGCTGAAGTGTCTCACAGTCATTCCTTGAATTAATCTCAAGAAAAATCTTAAAATCATCTGCAAAAACTAAGCCCTTTGAATTCCTAACCTTAGTCATAACCTTGTTAAAAGCTACTATGAAGAGCAGCGGTCCTAGATTAGAGCCTTGCGGCACCCCCGATGTACTCTTATAAACAACAGATCTACATCCTTTTATTTCTACATACTGTCGTCTATCGTCCAAATATGACTGAATCAGTTTAATTAGAAAAGGAGAAACATCTAAGTCAGACAAAGAGTTTAGAATAACACAATGCCTCACTCTGTCAAAGGCTTTCTCCATATCAGTATAAATAACATCTACTTGGGTTTTCCGGTGTAAGGCATTATGCACGTATTGGGAAAAGGTAGTCAAGTTGGTAAAAGTAGATCTTTTTGGTAAAAAACCGTGCTGACAGGAGGATATTCCATCCGAAACCTCACTATAGAGCATATCAAAAATTATCCGTTCAAAAATCTTGGAGACCGCACATACAATAGTTATTGGACGATAGTTCTTAATATCCTGCCTGGAGCCATTTTTATGAATTGGAATGACCTTACTAAGCTTCCACCTATCAGGATAAACTGAGGTTTTAAGTATTAAATTAAATAATAGTTGAAGAGGACGACTTAAAAACTCACAACAGCCCTTTAAGACATAAGAAGGGATCCCATCTGGACCAATAGCTTTATTAGGTTTTATTTCCATTACGGCTTTCTTAATATCGGCCAGTGAAATTTCTTTATTACAAAAAAATGATTTTAATTCAGTTGCGTTACAACTTATATCGTTATCATCAACAAATACAGACTTAAAGAACGTTGCAAACCCATCAGCAACGTCCCTCAGACATAAAACCTCTGATTTTAACTTCTTGCTTCCTACCTGACAACCAACTCCCGAACCACCGAACTATATTTGGATTAAAACCAAATTTTGTTCAACAATAGGTCATGATCGACTTTGTCAAACGCCTTGGAGAAACCGGTATAGATTAAATCAACCTGAACACCGAACTCCAAGGCATCTAACAGCATCGTTACATAAGAGCCAAGGTTAGTAGTGGTAGAACGATCTTATACAAAACCATTCTGGTAATTTAAAATCAATCCTTTGCATTGCCAACCTAACTGATTATAATTTAAATAGTCAAACATTTTAGATATAACCGATAAAGATGAAACAATCCTGTAGTTTTTAAGATCTTGTTTGTTTAAAGATCGGTGTGATATAGCTACATTTCCAATCAGTAGGGAAAATCGACAATTTAGGTTATGTGTTAAATAAAATAAGCAATGGTTCTAATAAGAGTACATACACATCTTTTTAGGAAATAATGAGACACTTCATCAGGACCTACTGTTTGTCCGAAAGTGCTGCAATCTCAGTATAAACGGTCTTTTTAAGATTATATCTATATTAATATTGTCGCGTATTAAAATAGGAGGCGACGGGAACTTGTGGCTTAGATAGTTAAAAATTACCCTTGAAAGAACAGGCTCGCTGTACTGGGGGTTGCTTACGGGTTATGACTTTCTGATGAGTTCTAACAAGAACGAAACAGCCTGTGCCTGTACCCCATTACCTTTGGCGTCCCTGTGTACTTTAATGCAAAAGATAGACGCACTACTCTGTCCGCTTGCCGCTAAGCTTCTTTTCTTTTCGTTAAAAATTACGTTTTAATTTATTCAATTTGTTGTGCGTTATTTATTTACAATATAGGCTATATATTTACTGAAACAATAAAGATTTTTTTTTTTGCGCTAATAACCCTAGGTGGTTGATGCGCTTTTTTGTAAATAAAAAAAAAATAAAGATTTTTATTAAAGCGAAGCAAAGCAAAGCAATTGACGATTACATTAGAGTGAATGACATACAAGTAAGAGAAAGATAGAAATAAAAATAAAGTTATTAAATCCGTAAATTTAGAGAGTTTTCTCTAAGGAAAAGTTGTCCCCTTAAAACTCACATACGATGCTATTTCAAAAAGTTCAAGAGAAACAATTTACGCTTTGCAGTCAACTCTGGCCAAAAGAGAAATAAACAGTTTTACAGCGGGTTTCATAAAGAAAAATTACTTAGCCGTGATTAAGAAACAAAATTTATAAATTGTGTGGCAACGCATACTTCGTTGTGGTGCGACAGCGCCTCAAATACGGAAAGAAATAGGTTAGGAGCTGTCAGTTGGAAGTGTCAAAAAGTATTCCGAATGTTTGCATTAAATTTAAATTGGAATAAAGCAGAGTTTTTTTTAACAACAAATTATGGAAATACCAAAAGCATATTATGCAAAGATAAAAGGGAAAATTCATTGATGATTAAAACACGAAGTAAGTACCCACAAGTTATAATAATATAGTAATTATTATTAAACCAAAATAAGAACTTTTTTCTTAAATAATGGACACTGCGACTAGCTTAGTTGATATTTTCATAAAGTATATTTTAAAATTAGCATAAGATAAGCTTCTCACAAAAAAACTGTAACCGGTTATTTGTTATGTTTATATTTTGTATCATATTTTAGCTGCTCAATTATGAACCAAACCAATGATAAAATGTATGCCAGGTAAACGTATGCAGAGTTAAATTAATATGAAGAAGACATAAATTGGCACTGATATTTTTTTATACCCATATGGCTTGAAATATAGAAAACATTCTCCTATACCTATCCCAGAACTTGCACTAAAATATTATCTTAGTAAGGGAATAAAGAAAAAAGTGCACTTAATATTACAAATATACATGCATGCCAGCACTTTTGAAATAAGAAATCATCCTCCCACAGGTAGGTAATAGAATAATTTGTACTTAGTTGAATTATTAAAGCCTATAATATTTACTTTACTGATTGTTCCGATATACCTACCTTCTCACCTGAAATGATTCAGTCTCCAGTACCAGTTTTATTGTTAACATAATATTACAATAAGTTATAAATTTAAAACATGTTAGAAAATGGCTTCTTTTAAATTATAGTTTAAAAATATAATTAACAATTATTTATATCTCTTGTTTTATTGTAGGCACAGACAGACAGTGTAGCGAGTAGCCCAAACTGTTATTGCTATTATACATTTTTTATATCGCTATTTAATGTTTATTCATAGCTTTATTTTGATAAGCTGTTGCAGAATAATTTTTGCTAGAAACAAATTGACTATAAATTCTAAAATAATTTAATGACATTAGAATAACACACAATAAAATTGTCTATAGTTGCCAAAAATTACAACAATTTGAGAGTGCGGCCCAACTTTTTACACTAGTCCCTTTTAAAGTTTTTTTCTGGTTATGTATATTGTGGCATTTTGAGTAAAGCATAGATCCAAAGAAAAATCTATAAGACCTCTTTGATTGAAGTTCGAAGTTGACTTGTCAACCTATAGCACTTAAAATATTTTTTTAGTATCGTTGATTGTTTTAGAGGCCAAAAACTAACATATATTTCTTGAAACATGGCTTTTTTAATATAATACAACTGGAACTGAACTGAAAATTTAAGAGCCAAGATAATTTAAGGGGGCACCACTACTGCACGAGACAAGTGGAAGTTTTGCAGGTGCCCATTCCCCATACTTTTCTGGTAAAAAATTCCATCTTTTATACTGGCAAAAAAGTATTTAACCACTTACCAGCTGACATTAGATCTTTGAGAACCCTTAAAAGATTTAAATCGGCTGTGAAAGGGCTTTTGCTAAAGAAAGCCTACTATACTGTTCCAGAGTTTTTTAATTTTAATGATAGATTTTAATTGTTTTGTATCCCTTGACCATGAACTATCAGTTCTAACACTTCTAACTGACTTATTTTTTTTAACCTTTGACTGTTTTACTAGTTTTTGTGTTGTTAACTTTGTATGTTTCTTGTTATATTATAGTTCGGTCATATCGTACAGCATTGGCCATTAGCATTAAGGGTATCTATGTTTTGTGATGATATTATATGTATAAGTAAATACTAGTGTACCTAGGCTTAATTACTTTGTCAGCAAGAATGTATTCTTTGGACAATAAACGATTTTAAATTAAAAGTAAAGAAACAAAACTGAAGATATATTTTTACTTTATTGCAATATAGGCCCTACTCGAGGCTTCATGAGTCAAAGTAAAAAAAAAATTAAAGCACAAGTTATCCGCAAAGCATATTATGTAGATATACCTAACATATATACAAATAGTGCAGTGAAAAATAATTACTATGTAGTTTATTTTTTATTAGTAATTATTTTATTTATTTTTTGTTTTAGAAGCACTAAACATTTACACAGAAAAATGATAGAACTGGAAATGAAGCAGGTTTAAAGGATCATTTCTCGAATATTCAATATGAAATGTTTATACGTATGTTAAAAAAGTATTTGTTCATGATTAAAAATAAAATAAAATTTTTAAGTGACAAAAAGAACTTGGGTTTTTATGAATAAAATATTTTGCAAACCTTACACGATCATTCAGGCTGACAGGCTTGGTAAAGAAATTACAGTAATGTTACCGATTGTGTAAGGACAAATTTCAAGAATTGATTGCCATGGCTGATGTAAATTTTCATTAGAAGCAAAACTACGGCGGGAATGATTGATATCCCTCAGGACTGTCATTCTGAATAAAATCGTATAGGCTCTTCATTTCGCTTTTAAGGGTAGCGTTTTTATACCTTCAAATTCAGAATGTTTTTAAAGTAAGGGCTGTGGAGTATAGGTGCTTAAAAGTAGGGATACGAGATCGATATACGATATTTTTGTTGAGAATCGATACATAATACTGTATCGATAAAAAAGAATCCACAGATCATGATTTGAACAACTCGGTAGGAATGCAAATGATACTTCATACTTTTTGTGTGATACAGAGTAAAATGTATCGATACTCATTATATATCAAGGACCTTTTATTTTTAGAAGTCACTTTTAATACTACAAGGTGGGGAAATAGTAACTAAGCTTTTTTAAACTTTTGTTAATGAACTCACTGTCATAGGAGCTTACGTTTATTATAGGGGGACCGTGTATCGATATTTTGAGTATCTTTTTCAAACAGATACTTGCTTGTATCGATACTTTTGGTGTATCAGACATCCTTACTTAATAGAGGAGATGTCACTTACGGATCGGAAAGAAGTTTTGGCAACAAGAACAATTTTTTAGAGGTTGCTTTGACCGGAAGAAGAGTTTTTCCCAAAAGGAAGGCGACTAAAAAAAAAGTGACCTCCAGAAAAAAAGAACGTATCCCGGCTCTAAAAATCTTCTTACTCTCAAAGGTGACACTTCTAAAAAAAAATACTGACCCTTCACACACCCTATACTATTTGTAAAAAACATCCATTTGATAAAAATCGGGGGGGGGGGGGGGGGGGGGGGGGGGGCAGACGAAATTTGATTCAGCACTTGAATAAAAAATTGGTCACAATCGTTCAGTGGCGGGTGCCAGGATTTTTGGGATGGGTGGGCACAAGCGGAACCATGAGTGCCCACCCTGGTGCCCCCCCAAAATTGATGGATCCGTTGTGTAAGGGACTTAGCTATAAAAGAGAACGATGACCTTTTTGTTTGCGGCTGCCTATAGCGTCGGGAGGCCGGGACCTTTTTTTTTTTTTTTGAAGTTACTTTTATTTTGGGTAGTGCCCACTAAAAAATCACCGAGCCCATTTGTGTCCTCTCATCCCAAAAAGCCTGGCGCCGCCACTGAGTCAAATACCCCTTCCCCCACAGCAATTCCATTACAAAACCGATTTTCACAATTTTGGGTGGGGGGGGCCAGTGCCCCCCCCCCCCCTGGCGCCACGGCTGTATTACAAAAGTACCGTTGTGTTTTGAAAATTGTGGTTTGAAAGTATACAGATGGAAATTTCTATAGTTTTAACTTAATTTGACTAAAAAATTTCTTCTAAAGGTTTTTTTAAAATTAATAGAAAACATGACAATTTTTTACAGATCAATTATACAAGGAAGAGAGAGCCCCCTCCTCCTCTAAAAATATTTTTCTGTACGCCCATATCTCATTAATCAATCAGAGCCAATTCTATTTTGTTTCGGGCTCGACCAAGATACCGGCACGTACTGCCTGTTGGGCTATGAGAATATTCAACTCACGCACCCTTTTATTTTCTGTGCAATCATCTGTCATTTGTTATGTCTTTTGTTTTAAAAAGTAAACAAAGTAGACTGTAGAGGTTTTTTTATATTTCTGTTTCTAAATTAGCGAGAGAGTCCTGTGGCAAGAAAAAAAATTGAATATGAGTGCCTTCACTTATTTCCTGATTTTGCCTCTAAGAAAAATATTGGCGACTGCCTTTAGACTGCCTGTTTCACGAGAAATACAAATTCCTGAGCAGGTTCTACAGAAAATTTTGATGGACATATAGCTATTTAAATACATCTGGAAGTGATGAAAACTAGTAAACATGTTTGTTGTTTGTTTAAAAGGTCCAATTTGGACATAGAAGGGTAATAATTAAGAAATAGTCCGCTGGAATAAAGTTAAAGTATTGCAAGGAGTAATCAAAATCACAGTTTTACTTAAGAGGTTCTTGAAATCTGACTAATATTGGTTTGATAAGATCGAGGATAAGATGATAAATCAGGTAGGTAGTTAGATCATTTTATAGAGTTGAATTATAGAGAAATTAGAGGATAATTTCATAGATAATTAATTAAATAGACCTTAAACTAATCATATTATCCAAATTTAAAAGTAAAAGTGTTAGATTTCCCTAAAAAAATCCAATAATATTGGAAAATACTTGAAACCAATAACTTTAATCGATGTATGTTGCCCGATTAAAGTTATGTCTTCGTTAACTAACGAAAGTGATAAGAAACAAGTGAAAATGTCGACATCTGTGTATTTTTGGTGGCATCTGCCAACTAACTGTCACTTTTTCTCTAAAAATTATGTTGACAGTCCCTTAAAAAACAAAATTTAATCAGTTACTAGGAAGATTTAACGGTAGTGAAGGAGTTAACCCTCGTTAACTCTAAAAAAGCTTTATGAAACCCGCTGTTGGACTTAAATCAACATTACAAAGACTACTTACTCACGGACTGGACACTGCTCTGATTCTGAGATTTAGTTTTTACATCATTTAGAGAGACTTGGGTGACCAAACGGGCAGAGGTTACCCTTGCACTTAAATACGTTAATAACTCCATTGAGTAAGTATTGTAACCCCTAAGAAGAAGAAGCAATCCTTGATAAGAAAGAAGATTCTTGAATGTACTATTCAAAATGGAACCCTTTCTTCAACCAATTACAAACAGTTATTTTTATAAACATTTGTCTACTGACTCCTCCTACGAAACTAGAAATATTATTGTCCTTGTTCTATACACTATCTTTCCACTACCCCTATTTATCATCCATTAAGAGTCCTAACTTCAGAGCGAAGTATTAGATGAGTAATCCATCCTAAGGGATACCAATCCATATCCGACAATATTACAGACACCAGAATTATCATCTTGAGAAAGTAGTCTATTTGGTGCATACATACTAGCAAACTGATTAGCAAGTAAGTTTGATATACTTTGCCCTTCGTTAATTTCGAAACAAGAAATATTGTTTATCTACTTTCATTTAGTAATATGAATTTTACAGTTCTGTAAATTGTTTTGTAAAGGCATCTATTACAGCACTAGTGCTGTAACGGAAAAAACGGTTTTATTAAATTTTTGCTGTTAAATAAAACCACACTTTTTAGAAGAATGATTTATTATTAACAATTATAAAATTAATTACCAATTATTAATTAAAATATAACACTTTAACTTTGGACTTTTTGGCCTTGTAACCCTCTGAACTTCTTTTTAAAAATACGATTAGTTGAGAATCTGCTTATATCTTGATTTTTCTTGACTGAAATCATAGTTCTCAACATTGAGTAGTGAGTCCATAGTGTAGATGGTCTCTGGGAGCGTTGCTTTACGGAAAAATAACCCAAAAGGATTTTCTCAGACACCTCCTTTATTTTGTTAGCTTTGCACCAATCTTCAAACTCTGATAATCCAACTCATACCGCGCCTTGGATTTTGTCGGAACTAAAATTGAAATCGCTTCGTTTGCCGCTGCTTCTATATCAGAGGGTAAACTTCCATCAGAATCGCTCATTTTGAAAAACGCTTTTTATATTTTTGAATTTGTTTGACAAAGTTTCGACAGTAACTATGCGAAACAGTAACTATGCGAAAGGTAACATAAAAAACTTGATTAGTAAACTTAATAGCAGGTGCATTTTTACAGGTGCATTTTTATTTTTAAAAATGCCTTTCGTCAAATATTTTTATTCATAGATGAAAGTAGATAAAATTTTGTACGATATTCTTGTTGTAAATTCATATTACTACACTCGATGTTTTATTAAACTCGGCTGACGCCTCGTTTGACAACTTTAACATCTCGTGTTGTAATATGAATCTTTACAACACTTATATCGTAAATAACTATTGTATAGTACCAAGATTCATTTTCTCTTAAAATAATTAAAAAGCCCACGAAGGTACCCACAACCTAAAACAATTATGGTACCGTGGTCAGTAACTTCATTGTCACCAGGTATTTAATGAAAACAGCCAGCCTTGCAACATAACAACAAGTTTAACCCAAATCAAACAAATTAATTTTTTGCCTGTTACAAGTCGGCGACTGACAATATATTGTACATTTACTCTCTAAAAGTGACTTCCCTTGAACTAGAGAGAAATTTATGAATTGGATATATAATAAACACAATTTATAATATACGAACTAGTTCAGATAAACAATAAATTAATGTTTATAAACTAGATTTGTAGAATTGGCTTTTAGTAAAGTATTGCAGCAAACAAAATTTTTATTTTTTTTTCATTAAGTTACAACATTTAATTTTTTATTGAATATATTAATCAGCGTTAATGTAATGTGTATTTTTTCTAATATCTATATCTAAATGTTTTTTTTTATAATAATCGCCATTCTTCGGTTTACTTATCGAGAAATAATAATTAAAGGTCCCATTATAATTTCAATTACTTTTATATCTGCAAACACTTTTTGGGAGTGCTCAAGTAATCATACTAGGTGTTGCATCGTCGAGCGGGACATAGGAAATCCCATGTAATTTTAAATGGGGTCAATTATTGGCTTCCCTAATTATTTTAGAGAAAAATTCTATTTAGGTTTATTAAAGAGCACTAAAACCCACATTCAAAAGAATAACTTTAGATATTTTTGATGAGCCCGTTTACGGGTTATCGCCGATGACTGTCAAATAAAGTTGTCATTTTGAAATGTGTGCTTTATTGTTATAAAAATATTAAAGGTGTATTTATGAGTACAAATTAATCTGAATAAAACTAAAATAAAGTATCCAATTACAAGGTTAATTATGACATTTTACATGTTTCAATATTTTACTAATTAATAGGTAGGTACTATTAAATTGTTAGAACTTTAGGATTTAAGAAGATGTTCAAATATTCCTCCATTGACTGCTAGACAATAACCGAGGCGATCATAAAATTCTCTTCTTACATTCGCTAGTTGGTAAACTGAAATTCTATTGCATTCGGCAGAAATAGCATTTTTTAACTCGTCTAGATTTGGGTATTTTTTATCTTTGTATATCCTGTTTTTTAAATGGCCTAAATTTTAATGGATTTCCACCAAGTATCGACCGATTCAATCAAATCCAATAACATTTCCATTAAAAGCACGGTTTAAATATTCCCGGACAGCCAGGGTACTATGTGCCGGGCAGCCATCCATTTGGTACCAAACCTCCTGATTTTCCCTGGCGGCATCATGTAAAGTAGGTAAAATATGATCTTCAAGTAGTTCCAAAAAATATTCTGCATTTAAATTTCGTGTAAGAAATAATGGCCCGATAATATTTTCTCCGAAAATCCCAGCCCAAACATTAACTTTTTGTGGATATTGCGTCCTTGTTTCGACAAACCTGTGTTGGTTTTCTTTGCTCCAATATCGATAATTTTGAACATTGGGTTCATTGTTTAAGGTAAATGTGCATTCGTCAGTGAAACAAATGTTTTTAAAAAATTCCCTATCCATGTTTGCTCTTTCAATCCTACCAAAACAAAACTCCTGTCGTCGTATTTCGTCCCTATCTCTTAGCTCTTGGTGCTTTTCATATTTGTATGAATAATATTTATGTCGTTTCAAAGTTCGTAACGCTGTGGTGTGATCTAATCCTATGTCATCCTCAAGTTTTCTTGTACTGATCTTCCCATCATTTTCTTCCACGCATAATAAAACTTGCAAGTCCCTATCATTTCTTGCATCTCTTCTTTGTTCCTTCGTTTCTTCACATCTGCAGTTATTTATTACAGTGCCTTTTGTCTCAAATTTCTTGATAGTCCTTTCGACTGTAGATTTTGCAGGTATCGGTCTATTCGGATACAGAGCAGCAAACATGTCTGACACATTTTGATAACTATTTCCTTGATAATACCATTTAATCATCAATATTTTGTCTTCAGAAGTGTAATTCATTGCTAATATTTTCGATGTACGAGTTTTCATAACAATAAAGCACACATTTCAAAATGACAACTTTATTTGACAGTCATCTTTCACCTTGACTGGTGCCCGCAAATACGGGGCCATAAAAAGGAGAAATAGTTAAAAAGAAATCGGCGATAACCCGTAAACGGGCTCATCAAAAATATCTAAAGTTATTCTTTTGAATGTGGGGTTTAGTGCTCTTTAATAAACCTAAATAGAATTTTTCTCTAAAATAATTAGGGAAGCCAATAATTGACCCCATTTAAAATTACATGGGATTTGTATGTCCCGTTCGACGATGCAACACCCGTTATATTACATACGTTAATAGACGAAAAAAAAAGTTAATCTCTGGAAATACTGCATCCATTAATTATGGAATAGTTAAAAAAGTTTTTGATTATCAAATTTACAATATTTTCATCAAAATTCCACCAATCCGTTCCATTTTCAATTTATTGGATATACTGTTTCTAGCACCACTAACTACAATGTGGATGATTTCACTTTATGTCTTTTTATACAGGGTGATGGCTAAAATATCAAGTTGTGTAAAATTTGCTGATTTTAAAATACAAAGCAACAAAAATAGTGTTGGTTATGAATTTAATTAGGCACTGAACTTGGTTGAAAAAGGTAATTCTGTTGTATAATCAATTCCTAACCATAAGTCTGCATCATTAATAATTAAATTACAATGCTGGTAACCATTGCCGTTGTCAAAAAACCATCAAACTTTATTTGTTGTCAAAGTTTGGGGTATTAACAATTTGCAGCTACTTTTTTAATATATTCTAACACAAAACTATCTGCAAATTTTACTTTCAAAGAAGATTGTGTGCTACTAGCTTTTGTTAAAGAGTTTAAATGTATTTTGGAAAATAAAAAAACCGAAAAAATCATTAACAGAGAAAAAATAGAACGTATGAGAAAGATTAAGACTGAATTTAATTACGAAAATTTGAACATGATTAGGTCTGGGTCTGTAGTTTTTATGTCATCTTCGAGCGTTATTTATAGCTTCTAGTATGTGCATCCATAAAATCTTTATCATCCAATTCGTCTAATAAATACAGAAAGTGTTCAACCACATCATTCGCCATAGTAACTTTAAAATATTATTACCACAAATTTTGAAGTCAAAAAGAATTTAGAAGGTTTGTTATATGGGTTTATTATAGGTCATCGGTCATTATTAACTTACTTTGTTATAATATCACTTTTTATTTACTGATTAGTTACTGCAATACCAAACTGAATACCTTAAACTACGTTTCACAGTTATAAATGTGTTTTTAACAAAGCGTGTTTATAAAAAAATTAAAACAAAAATAGAATATTTATCCCTTAATCTAGTAATTGATCCCTATTGTATAGTAAAGTAAATAGCGGGGAATTCCACATGTCTGTTTGGTCATTTAGTAGGTTTATGGTCGGGTTTTTATTATGTTTGTAAATTTCTATTGATTCTAAGATGTTAAGCCTCTTGCTTTTTGGTGCAGTATGTAAAATTTTTAAATTATTCACATCTGGGAAACAATGACTTGTATCCGGACAGTGTTTAGCGAAATTGGAATTGTCTTTGTTTAACAAATAAGACGTCTTATGTTCGGCTTATATCGGATATTAAAATTTCTTCCTGTTTGACCTATATATGAGCTATTACATTCTGTACAACTTAGCCTATAAACTCCTGATTTTTTTGGGCTGGTGTGAATGCTACTTTGATGTTGTTTTTTGAGATTATGTGTGCGATTTTATCTGAAATTGGACCAAAATATGTTAATTTTAAATATCCACTTTTTTCATTATTTTTAATGTGTGGGTATATTTTGTTTAGTGTTATTTGTCTTTGTTTTTTATTTATTAAAGAATGAATGATGTTTGCGTTAAACCCGTTATTTTCTGCTATTTTTATTATGGTGTTTAATATTTTTTGCGGTTGTCTTCATTTAAAGGAACTGTAAAGGCTCTAATATGATATCCAGAAAATTGATTTTGCAATCTATTTCTTTTTCCATTGTGATATTATAACAAAGTAAAATTACACATATTGTCCTTTTGTTAATATGCAATATCACAAAGTAACGGAATACTCAATCCAATATTATTAACTTGGTTTAAGCCTAGAAAATTGACAACTTACCTGAAGAATAAAAGCTCAGTAGAACCGAGCTCAACTTTAGGTCGAGCTTTACAAAACTCGTACTTAAGCTCTTATTGTACAACCGGATTTTAGTGTACCCATTACAGCTCAGCGCCTTTTGTGTCAATAGGAAAACAATATAAATTCCGAAAATCGTAATAGGGACTGAAAACGTGATTTACGTTTCTAGCCAACCAATAACGTAACGTTTGTCAAAATTATAAATTTATGTCTCCAGAAACATGGGCCTTTGCATTACACGTAAAAATAAGTGAAAAAGTGAGTAAAATAATAACTAAAAAAAAATACCTAAGTAAAAAAATAAGAAAAGAACTTGTAAAAAAGAGTAAGTTAAAAAATCAGAAAAAAATTACTAAAAAAATAAGTAAAAAAATAATTAAAAAAATAATTAAAAAAATAAGTAAAAAACTAAGTAAATTAATAAGTAAAAAATAAAAAAAATATTTTTGCTTTATTTTATTCACCGATCTAACAACACAATCATATAAAAACTCTAAAACTATTTTTACAAGTTTGTTGAGGAACTGTAATAATGACTAATGTAACACATTTCAAACCTAATCTGAAATTATTTTTAAATAGTCTCTCTGATTTAGTGCACTATAATTTCAACTGTTAAAAACCGGTAAATTAAGGAAAAAACTAGACAGGAAATGAAACAAGTGCAGTGATGTGTACCCGACAATATATTACTCATTAAGGGTCTGCGTTTCATGTAATTTAATATGAATACGTAATATTTTATTAAATTTCTGCGGAATGTATCTTACCGTATGATGGTTCCGCATGTAAGCAGTGACGTGTATTTTTAACTATACCGAATACACATAATTTTTAAAAAATAGGTAGTTTGTATGCAACCACTTTTACATGATGTTTATTTTATTTTCGTTGTAGAGTTTGTTAGATACTGGTCAATGATAAACCTTAGACAGTAAAATTATTTATTAGTCGATGTTTCGATTTATATGAAGCTATCCTCAGGACTATAAATCTAGATCCTTTGTATTAAAAAAAATAAATTCAAAAAGTACAAGCTGGGCATGGGATAATACGTGCCTATTACTGCCTATTTTATTTTATTATATATAATATATATTATATATAGGGTGATTCACGTTGAGTGACCTATTAGAAGATCTCGGAAACGAGTAAACTTATCTTTCTAAAAATTTGATAGCAGGCATAATTAGCTTTGAGCTTTTAAAACATTATCTTTTGAGATTTTTGTTACTTCCGGTTATACCGGAAGTTAATGCCAACTTTGCTATTTCCAATAGAACACCCTGTATATTTTGGCATTTTTGATTACCTTATTAAAATCTAAATAACTTTTGTTAATATTAATCTATTCCTATCTCTAACCGTTTTTGAGATATGAATTATAAAAGGACTTTTTTATGTAAAAACGCTCCGAGAAGAAAGTTTAGTAACTCTGAAACTAATAAAGGTAAACATTTAAAATTTTGTAAGCTTTTAAGTAATACATAGATCTTTAGTTTAAATTACTTAGGTTTCACGTTTTTTATACAGGGAGTTCGTAAAATTGTGCCATTGTTTCCATTTAAATAATTGTGCATAAGTCAATTTTTGCAAATGGAACACCCTATTTTTTAGCTTACTAACGTGTAGAGAGTTACATTTCCTATCTAAATGCCTTATATGTTTCAATCCACATTATTAGTCGTTTTGGAATTATGAGCAATTTAAATAAAAAATCTTAAAATTTCTGTTTGTGTTAATGCAACATTATTTTTGAAAACAAGACTGACTGGGATTTTCGTTTGACTTTGAAAATTAGAAATAGCTAAGCAACGAACATAGGCGCTTAATAGGTAACAAAGCTTAAAGTCAAACGAAAATCCCAGTCGAAGCCTTCTTTTCAAAAATAATGTCGCATTAACATAAACAGAAATTTTAAGATTTTTTATTCATATTGCTCATAATTCCAAAACGACTAAAAATGTGGATTGAAGCATATAAGGCATTTAGATAGGAAATTTAATTCTCTACACGTAAGTAAGCTAAAAAATAGGGTGTTCCATTTGCAAAAATTGACTTATGCACATTTATTTAAATGGACACATTGGCAAAATTTTAAGAACTCCCTGTATAAAAAACGTGAAACCTAAGTAATTTAAACTAAAGATCTATGTATTACTTGAAAGCTTACAAAATGTTAAATGTTTACCTTTATTAGTTTCAGAGTTACTAAACTTTCTTCTCGGAGCGTTTTTACATAAAAAAATCCTTTTATAATTCATATCTCAAAAACGGTTAGAGATAGAAATAGATTAATATTAACAAAAGTTATTTAGATTTTGATAAGGTTATCAAAAATGCTAAAATATACAGGATGTTCCATTTAAAATAGCAAAGTTGGCATTAACTTCCGGTATAACCGGAAGTAACAAAAACCTCAAAAGATATTGTTTTAAAAGCTCAAAGCCAATTATGCCTGCTATCAAATTTTTAGAAAGATAAGTTTACTCGTTTCCGAGATCTTCTAATAGGCCACTCAACGTGAATCACCCTGTATATATATATTTTTTTATACCATACAGTTTTTCTAACAGAAATCTTAGGGTTCTTCAATTTTTCTTAAATAAAACTTTTAATATTACGATTTTTTTACATTCACTTATCCCACCAGTACATCGTTTTGTTCCATTTTGCACCACTTTCGCTAATATTTGGCGATTTACTTCCTCATCTTATTATAATCTCGTTTGGCATGATAACAGTAACTATCAATGGCTTAAAGAATATAATTCGTTTAAAAATAAACTTTACATATTTAAAATGTAAGTCCAATCCTGGTATTTACGTCAAATAGTACCAACATAACGTGATTGGGTCAGGATCTCGCGAGTTTTATCAAAATTATTACTATAACACACTGTTCCTAAATGACGCATATGGCAAAATAATCATTCCTTCATTAAATGTAATGAACATAATAGATCCTACTATATTTTTTTTTATTTTTAACTAGAACGCAGTGGATACCATCAACAATTAAATAAATAATAAAGAAGTTCTATTCTTCTTAAAGTAGCAATTTCTTCTTTTAATTAAAATAAATGATAATGATTTTAAAATTATAGCCCTCGGTGAATTCCGCAACAGATTTTTGCACAGATTAACCATCTGCAATCTAAAACAACTATATTCCAAAACAAGTACAGTTAGTCGTATGTATTTACTGATACTATCTTCATATTCCTGTTGCAAAATGCAGGTACGGCACTCATAACTTTTTAAAATTATACCTTCCGATATGATTTAATATGGTTAAGGTATCATATGTGCAGTGGCGTAGTCATGAAAATGACAGAGTAATTAAGAGAGAAACGATTTGTCATACTAATTTACACCTCTAAGACCAAATTTTTTTGGTGTTTTTTTTTATGATAAAACACCTGCACTGTAGGAAAAATCCTTTAAGACGCTCTGGGAGCGGTGCGAGTGCGAAAAAAGCGATTAACGTTTGTCTTGAAACGTTGAAGATTGTATTCATTGGGAAACACGACCTCAGTAAGATCATTCCACAAAGATGACGTTCTCCAGATGAAAGAATTCTTGAACAATGAAGTTCGAGGAGTACTAAGCTGAACAACATATGGATGAGCGGCAGCGGTTCGCCGTGTATTTCTGTTTTGCATTGCTCTGGGTGGAATCAAGTGGGCAATGTCAGTCGAACACCTGCCATGGAAATATCTGTAAAAGAGAGCCAAATCACCAACCTGTCTTCGATGCTCCAGGCTATCGAGGGTCTTGGTCAGCTCGGGGTCGCCGATTAGACGAACGGCTCTCCTTTTGAATGGAATCCAGTAGCCGAAGGGTGTGCTTGGATGCAAAGCTTCAGACATGAGAGCAATATTCTAATGATGGTCGAATCTGGGCTTTGTAGAGTGTCAAAAGTTGATGAGGTGTGTACAACCTTTTGGTGCGGAAAAGTACACCAAGTTTCTGTGCAGCTGTCTTGGCAATTGCGGCAACGTGATCATGCCAAGACATATTACCTCCCAGATTGACCCCCAGCAAATTAATAGACGGTGCCAGGGGAATTGCGTGTCCTGCCATGACTATATCCGGTTCTGCAATGTTAACCTTTTTGGAGAAGACTGCTGCCTGGGTTTTCTTAGCATTAAATTCGACTTGGTTACTGTCACCCCAAGCCATGAGGAGCAATACTTCATGCTGCCTGCGAAGATGTGCGTCGGCAGCGGATGTTTGGTGTGCGACATACTGAATCAAGTTCACATCAATACCAGGCCACGAAGGTATTGCAGGAAACGGAAAAGCCGATAAACTTGCACAAATAGGTTTCGAAAATACATTCATTAGTCCAGAACCGGCACTCGGAGTACCAAGGTGCACAGTACGATATCACAAAGCGATGACATCAGGAATGAACCAGACCCAAGACTTACGAAACAGGAACCAGCTGAGAACCATTACAGGAATTCTGACAGGACACATGGCTGTCAAGAATCATCTGCACAGAATGCAACTGTACAATGAAGACCTTGACTGCAGGTTATGCGGACAAGACAGAGAAACTATACAGCACATAGTTTGCCATTGCGAATCACTAGATCGGAAGAGGCCACAAATACTCGAGCAGCCATAACTGGAACCAGAGGACATCCTTACCTTCTCCCCAGTTGACCGGCACAAACTAGTGCAAGGAACTGGAATCACGGAGTGGGTGTAACAACTAAACAGGGTGAGCACAATGAGCCAAACCTGGCCTAAGTACATCCGGCGCACGGACGGGCCATCGGAAAAAAAAAAGTTCACATCAAAATAAGACCAAGTCGAAGTCGGTCTAAATAAAAATTTTAATTCGGGATAAATTTATATTCGGTATCTCATTCCGCAGCGTCACTATTTATTTATTTATCGTGAAAATTAAAGAGAAAAAAAGCTGCCTAACTAAAATTACAAGAGCTATAATATATTTGTAATAAAAATTAAATGGCATTTAGCAAGTTTTTGTTCATATAAGTAAACTATATAGTAGGCGGGAAGCCGAGGGAACAAAAATGTAACACTTTTTGGCAGACTTAACTTTGTTACCACCCGAAACCAATGTAAGCAAATGATAGACCAAAGCAAAGAAGCTCATAACGAGAGAATCAAAAACAAACTTCTTGCCAGTCCTAACGGATCAAGGTCCTTTTGGTCAGTCGCTAAGGCCGTCAGCCAAAACTTTACAAAGTCAACTATTCCACCTTTAACACGTTCCGACGGCACAATAGCAACCACAGCCGGGGATAAAGCAAACCTACTTGCTGAACTGTTTTCCTCGCATTCCACTGTAGACTTTCAGGGAAAATCACCACCCAACATTCCCTCAGTTCAATCGCAAATGTCTGAAATCGTGTTCCGTCAGCGTCTTGTTAAACGGATTCTTAAAGGACTCGACGTCAATAAAGCTTCTGGTCCAGACGAAATTCCTATCATTGTTCTCAAGACATGCGCATATGAACTTACACCAGTATTTTGTAAACTTTTCAACTTATCCTACAAAAAAGGAATATTTCCATCCTGCTGGAAATCGGCGCGTGTCCAGCCAATTCCAAAGAAAGGTAAAAAGACCCTGCCAAGCAACTACCGACCCGTCGCATTGCTTTCAGTAATTTCAAAAGTAATGGAGAAAGCTATTAACCAACAACTCCTAAAGTATCTGGAAGGGCTTAACATTATCAGCGACCATCAATACGGTTTTCGTAAGTCCAGATCAACAGGTGACCTTCTGGCATACGTCACCCATCTTTGGAGCAACACCATCGAACATCATGGAGAATCCCGGGCTGTTGCACTGGACATCTCTAGGGCTTTTGATCGTGTTTGGCACGATGGGCTTCTAAGTAAAGTGCGATCCTACGGTATGCCTAATGGATTTTGTTTATGGTTAACCAGCTTCCTTAAGAACCGTTCTCTGCAAGTGGCGATTGACGGGTTTCTCTCAGACACCTTCACCATCAATGCCGGTGTTCCTCAAGGGTCCATATTGTCGCCTACCCTCTTTTTACTGTATATTAACGACCTTCTAGTAAAAACCCAAAATCCAATTTATAGCTTTGCTGATGACAGCACACTTGTCTCATCTTTTACCTTGACTCCCCAAACATCCGCTGCCGACGCACATCTTCGCAGGCAGCATGAAGTATTGCGCCTCAACAATGACCTGGAAGAAATTTTGGCTTGGGGTGACAGTAACCAAGTCGAATTTAATGCTAAGAAAACCCAGGCAGCAGTCTTCTCCAAAAAGGTTAACATTGCAGAACCGGATATAGTCATGGCAGGACACGCAATTCCCCTGGCACCGTCTATTAATTTGCTAGGGGTCAATCTGGGAGGTAATATGTCTTGGCATGATCACGTTGCCGCAATTGCCAAGACAGCTGCACAGAAACACCTCATCAACTTTTGACACTCTACAAAGCCCAGATTCGACCATCATTAGAATATTGCTCTCATGTCTGGAGCTCTGCACCCAAGCACACCCTTCGGCTACTGGATTCCATTCAAAGGAGAGCCGTTCGTCTGATCGGCGACCCCGAGCTGACCAAGACCCTCGATAGCCTGGAGCATCGAAGACAGGTTGGTGATTTGGCTCTCTTTTACAGATATTTCCATGGCAGGTGTTCGACTGACATTGCCCACTTGATTCCACCTAGAGCAATGCAAAACAGAAATACACGGCGAACCGCTGCCGCTCATCCATATGTTGTTCAGCTTAGTACTCCTCGAACTTCATTGTTCAAGAATTCTTTCATCTGGAGAACGTCATCTTTGTGGAATGATCTTCCTGAGGTCGTGTTTCCCAATGAATACAATCTTCAACGTTTCAAGACCAACGTTAATCGCTTTTTTCGCACTTGCACCGTTCCCAGAGCGCCTTAAAGGATTTTTCCTACAGTGCAGGTGTTTTATCATAAAAAAAAAAAGAGGTAGAAAACAGAACTAAAAAGTTATTTATAAATTATTATAAAGATTAGCAATATCTAGATATAAAACTTACAATACGGTGATATGAATAGGTATACTCTACCAAAAGGTAACCACATACATCCAATAATATTTTAGTGGTAAGAATGTGACTTGCGCTCAAGCTACAATTAAAAAAGTTACACGCATGAACGTTATCATTGTAATATACGATACACTAATACCGGTATGCTAACGTGCATAAATTCTTTATATCTTCCTCTTTGTGACGTCACGTGCGAGGAAGGTAAAGGCCGGTTTACATTAAATTAAAATAAATAATTGTTTGTTTTTGATTAAGAAAATAATCCTTTTTTTTTATGATAAAACACCTGCACTGTAGGAAAAATCCTTTAAGGCGCTCTGGGAGCGGTGCTAGTGCGAAAAAAGCGATTAACGTTGGTCTTGAAACGTTGAAGATTGTATTCATTGGGAAACACGACCTCAGGAAGATCATTCCACAAAGATGACGTTCTCCAGATGAAAGAATTCTTGAACAATGAAGTTCGAGGATGATATAAACGATATACCGCCTTAATTCATCTCATCTACTTCTTCTCGAAACATAATTACAAAAATAGTTGATCATCGTTTGATCATCTCTATCGTAAACAATAATTCATTATTTTGCCAGATTGTCGCGTACCTTTTAGGGGTAAATTAAATTCACCCTCAAAAGGCACTAACGGCTTACGGCAGCTCTTCGTCGGATGAACAAATGGTCGTCTGCAAGCGACGCTTATGCTTTTTGGAGGGCGCCACTCAGTTTCCTTTACAAAAAGGGTTTATAGAGCCTTTCTACTGAGAAGTAGACTCAATTTTTGCGAAAGGATGGTATTAGAGTTAATAATAAAAAAAACTGAGATAAATTCCAGTAATTTTAATGAAAACTGTCATTCTCTTCTTGACACGCAGACATATATGTATATTATGCCAATCATATTAAAAATAAAAAACTATAGAATGCCTGTATTCTGAACCTGTAAATTAAAAATTGCCTCAAGGCTTATTTACTTAAGTTTACCGAAACCTCGTTTATATCAATATATACATAACTATTCTTTGGCCAAAGATACCCCCTGCTATGTACATTATTTACAATAAACCACCTGTAATTTATACCGACTTTTAGGCGAATAAAATAAAAAGGGAGTCAGAAAACACGCTTACAAGATGGTTAATACATTATATAAAAATTCCAAAAACTGATACGATATCATAATCTTACTGTTAATAAATGATTCAACTTGACCGGAAGTTATATTGGTAAAAATAATATAAAGGAATAAACTGGCCTTAGATCCAGGGCAAGTAGACTCTCAGGTACGGCTACAGCGGGTAGTGGTGGGTGAAACACATTAGCCCTTCAGTGGGGTGTTGAACTGAGGCTACTGGATCACCGAAGGTCAAAGCTCAACGACTTGGTGAGATGTACGACACAGCTCTTCAGGCGATAACAAGAGATGAGTGCAAATTTACGTGGAAATGAGCCCCATAATACGACCCTGTAAATCACACAAAAAATGACCAAATACCCAATTTTAAGAAGGAGATTTAACTAGCTTACCTCTTATCTGAGGGAATTCACACACCGACAGCACCTGGCTCCGTTCCAAACAATTAGGGGTTTATCCCACGTATTATACGAAAAGCAAATAGAAAATAAACTTTTAGCAGGTTTTACACATTCTGCATATTTTAAATTGTGCGTTAACTTGCACGATATCAAAATTGGAATTCAATCACCAAAAGTGACCACTCAGCCCGGATTCCGGAGCTCGAGAGAACGGCCTCCACGTATCGAACGAACCACGTCCCTCTCCGACCTCCTGCATCTGGTGTACAGAAAAATGAGTGGTGGCGAATGCGCCAGAATAATGAAATATATACTGAAAATTATTACCAAACGTGGCGTTAAATTTATAAACGCTACACGATTCTTATTTTTTTGAGACCCAAAATATTTTATATCTGTGCCTTTTGTATTTTGATTGTAATTGTTACAAATCGCTACAGCACAGTTTGGCATTGTTAATATCCAAAATCCTTCACAATTTTACAATTAGTTTAAAACTGCAGACAAAGAACTCAGCGACACTAGTTTTTTGCTTTTCTAGTTTTGTTCTGCCAAAGTGCCAAATACATAACCGAGTCGATAAATATCCCTTAGTTAATTATTATTATCACTACCCATAAAACTACACGAACCCGAACTGAAAATAAAAAACAACAGCCACAGATAGAAAATTTGCCCGCTTTTTATGTGAGGTTAGAACCGTCACTCGCGTCAAACGGTTACTAAGCAACTGTGCTTGCATCCCTCGCAATTGACGATATAATGCCCAGCAATCTTTAAATTTCAGCTTGCTTATCGGTATACCGTTTTAGGTGTGTGTGAGTGTATCAGATACACATCTTATTGATGGGAGTATATTTAAAAACGTTGATTCATGAAGGTGGTAAGTAAAAGGTAAAATATGAATTTCGAGAATCTACGACAGGAATTCTAAAGTTGAATTTGTGCAACAGCTCTTTACAAATAATTCACAAACAATAGCGCGGTGCTGACGCGTCTCGTTGTAATAGTTTGCAGAACCATTTTCACATAGTTTCTTAGTTATCTTGCTATTCACAGACCACCTTTCAGATTTTCTAAAACAGTTACTACTTACAAGTTTGAAACCGTACCAGATATCAGTAAAACTGGCTCACTGACGATAGGCTATTATCGCTGTAAATAAAACTTTTGCAAACATAATTTATAGGGACAAAACCGTATCTGTTAATGCTGCGGCCGCGTTATATTGCCTGCCAAATGTTGGGCCGCAGCGCCGAAAATTTTGGCACCTTCGGCGCCTTGTGTTTTCATTTAACAACAAATTAATATTTCAACAATTATTTACGGGAATTTTATATTTTGTTAGATGTTGCAGTAAAAAATGTAGAATTTAATTTAATAACTTTATATACATTTGCTAATCATGTACAATAAGTTATTAAACAGTTTTTATAAGTCATAATTTAGTAACTTAATTTTTTGGTGTTTATTGGAACATCCTATAGATTTTTGTAAATCCTTATACCGTTGGAGAGGAGGGCTTTTGAATACATACGCCTTTCGTATTGGTGCATTTTCCTTCTGGGCAAAAACATCCAGCTGCTTCATATTGAGGACAAAAATTTGAACCACATTTATCAAAACAAGAATTGCTGTAACTGGAAAAAAAATATAGTAAGAAAGGGGTAAAAAACTCATTTTAAGTGAACGAATAATACAGTTTTAACAGCTTCTCTATACAGCGTGATCAGTTAAGGGTACGGAGCGGCCATATCTCGGAAACTACTGGGCATAGAAATTCAGGAACAAAAAAAGTGGCCATGAGAAAATCCTGGAAATAATTTTTAAGTTCCGCATTTTGCCGCAAGAGGGTGTAATTGAAAAGTAAATTTTAAAAATCTCAACATTTCAATTGAAACATTTTTTATGGAAGAAGTGTGATAATTTATAATAAAAAAAATAGTACTGCACTTAAGAAGAAGTATTTCCAAATCTAAGCATTTGCACCAAAAACTGCTCTTAGATATACGCTCCTAAAATACATGATTTCTGAAAAAATCATTAATTTTGGCGTAATGAGCGATATTTACTTTTTTTTTAATTATGAAAAACCGAGCCCGGAAAACGCTGGTTAGAGTCATACATACGTCTTATGTTAAAATTTTGTATTGACACCAATATTTATATTTTTCACAATTATAAAAAAGGTTTTTTTTTTAATAAAGAGCCAGAGAAATATCAAAAAAAAAAACATTAAAAAAATTTTTGTATCCAACCACGCAAAGGGGGAGAGGTAATAATTTAATTTTCGAAATTTGATAGTAATTAGGTGAATTTTAAACGAATTTGGGCGTGGCCCCGAAATTTTTAGTAATAGTTTTGATATTTATTTTTCAATTGTGCCCCCTTGCAGTAAAATGCCGATCTTAAAAATGTTTTCCAGGATTTTCTTATAGCCACTTTATTAGTGCATTTTTCCCTGAGTTTTTATACCGGGTGTTGCATCGTCGAGCGGGACATAGGAAATCCCATGTAATTTTAAATGGGGTCAATTATTGGCTTCCCTAATTATTTTAGAGAAAAATTCTATTTAGGTTTATTAAAGAGCACTAAAACACACATTCAAAAGAATAACTTTAGATATTTTTGATGAGCCCGTTTACGGGTTATCGCCGATTTCTTTTTAACTATTTCTCCTTTTTATGGCCCCGTATTTGCGGGCACCAGTCAAGGTAAAAGATGACTGTCAAATAAAGTTATCATTTTGAAATGTGTGCTTTATTGTTATAAAAACTCGTACATCGAAAATATTAAAGGTGTATTTATGAGTACAAATTAATCTGAATAAATCTAAAATAAAGTATCCAATTACAAGGTTAATTATGACATTTTACATGTTTCAATATTTTACGAATTAATAGGTAGGTACTATTAAATTGTTAGAACTTTAGGATTTAAGATGTTCAAATATTCCTCCATTGACTGCTAGACAATAACTGAGGCGATCATAAAATTCTCTTCCTACATTCGCTAGTTGGTAAACTGAAATTCTATTGCATTCGGCAGAAATAGCATTTTTTAACTCGTCTAGATTTGGGTATTTTTTATCTTTGTATATCCTGTTTTTTAAATGGCCCCAGAGAAAGAAATCATTTGGCGATAAATCAGGAGACCTGGCTGGCCAATTTACTGTATGATTTAAGCCAATAACATTTCCATTAAAAGCACGGTTTAAATATTCCCGGACAGCCAGGGTACTATGTGCCGGGCAGCCATCCATTTGGTACCAAACTTCCTGATTTTCCCTGGCGGCATCATGTAAAGTAGGTAAAATATGATCTTCAAGTAGTTCCAAAAAATATTCTGCATTTAAATTTTGTGTAAGAAATAATGGCCCGATAATATTTTCTCCGAAAATCCCAGCCCAAACATTAACTTTTTGTGGCTATTTTGTCCTTGTTTCGACAAACCTGTGTTGGTTTTCTTTGTTCCAATATCGATAATTTTGAACATTGGGTTCATTGTTTAAAGTAAATATTCGTCAGTGAAACAAATGTTTTTTAAAAATTCCCTATCCATATTTGCTCTTTCAATCATACCAAAACAAAACTCCTGTCGTCGTATTTCGTCCCTATCTCTTAGCTCTTGGTGCTTTTTATATTTGTATGAATAATATTTATGTCGTTTCAAAGCTCGTAACGCTGTAGTGTGATCTAATCCTATGTCATCCTCAAGTTTCCTTGTGCTGATCTTCCCATCATTTTCTTCCACGCACAATAAAACTTGCCCCTATCATTTCTTGCATCTCTTCTTTGTTCCTGCCTTTCTTCACATCTGCAGTTACTTATTACGGTGCCTTTTGTCTCAAATTTCTTGATAGTCCTTTCGACTGTAGATTTTGCAAGTATCGGTCTATTCGGATACAGAGCAGCAAATATGTCTGACACATTTTGATAACTATTTCTTTGATAATACCATTTAATCATCAATATTTTTTCTTCAGAAGGGTAATTCATGGCTAATATTTTCGATGTACGAGTTTTTATAACAATAAAGTACACATTTCAAAATGACAACATTATTTGACAGTCATCTTTTACCTTGACTGGTGCCCGCAAATACAGGGCCATAAAAAGGAGAAATAGTTAAAAAGGAAATCCGCGATAACCCGTAAACGGGCTCATCAAAAATATCTAAAGTTATTCTTTTGAATGTGGGTTTTATTGCTCTTTAATAAACCTAAATAGAATTTTTCTCTAAAATAATTAGGGAAGCCAATAATTGACCCCATTTAAAATTACATGGGATTTCCTATGTCCCGCTCGACGATGCAACACCCGGTATACAGTAGTTTCCTAGTACGGCCGATGGCCAACTGTAGTGAAACACCCTGTATAGGTGTACAGTATTTATCTGTTTGAAATCTTACAGCTTCGCTGTTTATTTCTTTCCGTTTTCACGCGTGCTCTATTGAAACGTCTTACGAAACTTGTATTTTAATTTAACATTATGCAATTTAAAATTTACCTGAACACTCGTCCATTTTTACAGGGACATTTATCCATTGCCACACATTTGCCAGTTTCCTTATTTTTCCAGTAGTTGTCCCGACAATAGCAACCAAAAGTACAATTATTGTCGCACACTCCATTTGTGTTTGAGCTTGGACAAGTACTGACGCAGTTAGGATTTTTGCATACGTACTCCTCGTTAACGCCACATTGTTGACAGTTACACTCTGCAAGTTAATAACGCATACAACAGTGTATACAGGATGATTCCTAAATTGATACTTCTTTTTTAGCTAATACCTTTTTTCAAAAAACTTAAAAATAGGCGTAATACGGAAGTAAGTAATCTAAGTGCGGGCCTGGTCATCAAAACGTAGCCTGCTATACTTTATGTTGTTTGTCTTATCTCTTATCAGTCATGCAATGTACGGGTGAGTTGTTTGGCAATACGCTGCCGTGTGTTTTTCTGAAGCAAGTTAATTTTAAATTGGTGATACGTGAACATGGTAAAATTTGAAAAGAATGAACTAGCGTAGATATAGCGCTAATTTACGGTGAGTGTCGCCGAAGTGCGGCTGCTGCTTCGAGATTGTACGCTTTCCCTTACGGGCTCATCCTAAACCCAGAAGTTTTCTTAATGTTCTTTAACGGGCAAGTTAGGCAGGACCGTATTTGATTCATAGTGTAATAAATGAATGTAAATACCTTAGTTTTGAGTTCTCTGAAAAAAGGCATTTGAAAATGTTGTTTATTTTATTGCCTTCTATACACAGCTAAAAAAGAAGTATTAACGTAGAAATCACCCTGTATAATATAAGATACAATTCACAAACATTTTTTTCACTGTATTAACAAAAAAACGGAAAAATCCTTTGCCTTGCACTTTCCGTCTCCATATTATTTATGATTCAGAGTGTATCCAATAGACACTTAAGATCCGGTTGTACAATAAGAACTTAAATACGAGTTTAGTTGAGCTCTACTTAAAGTTGAACTCGGTTCAAAAAGGTTTTTCTATTGTATAATCAATTCCTAACTACAGGTCTGCACAAGTAGGATCAATAATTAAATTACCATGATTACGTTATCAAAAAACCATCAACTTTATTAGTTGTCAAAGTTTGGGGTATTTACAATTATTTGCAGATACTTTTTCCATGTCTTCTAATACAAAACGATCTACAAATTTTACCTTTAAAGAAGAATGTTTGCTATTAACTTTGGTTAGGGAGTTTTAAAGTATTTTGGAAAATAAAAAAACAGATAGGGAACTCATCTAAAAGAACAAAATATGAGTATTGGTGTTCGAAAGTGAGTCATTGGGCAGGGGCCAAGGCTCATTTGGAAACTGAAAAATCAAAAAAAAATTGAAGAGGAGCATGCTACCAAACTAGAATTATTGAGAAAAAAAAATCAAATCGAGATTGGGCTGATGAAAAAGGAGTCCGACGCGAGAATAAAAAGAATAGAAACGGAGATGAAAGTTAATGTGGAAGGCATAACAGAGCAGAACAAATTAAAAAAAGAAATTTTAGTACTGAAACGACACATTTTAATTCAAAAACTCCAAAATAAAGATTAAATTATTTTTATTTAATATTGGCTAAACAAGTCAGGTCTATTAATGTGTACATTGCCTTAGATTTTGTGATAAGAAAGATGATTGTTAAATTATTATTTTTTTTATATTAAACTCAAAATCCTATCTATTTTTACAACTACCCTTCTACTAAAAAAAAAAATAAAAAATATCAAAATTTATTTGTTGGCAATCTGGGTTAGATTAAAGTATTGAGGCCGTCTTCGAGCGTTTTCTATAGCTCCTAGTACATCTTCATCATCCGATTCGTCTGATAAATCCAGAAAATGTTCAACCTCATCATTCGCATTCATAACTTTAAAATATTATTACCTACCACAAATTTTAAAATAAAAAATAATTTTTTATTAGGTTTATTGGGTTATATGTCATCAGTCAGAAAATTGAAAACTTACCTGAAAAATGGAAGCTCAGTTGAACCAAGTTCAACTTTAAGTAGAGCTCAACTAAACTCGTACTTAAGTTCTTATTGTACAACCGGATCTTAATATACTAAATAATGTAATAGCTTAATCAGATTTCTCCCAAAGACGTAGTTTAAACGAAAGAAAAAATATTTTAAGGGTAAAACCGGTTTTACAAGTTTAATAGTTCAGTCAAATTTGTAGTTTTAAATAAAGAATAAAAAATAAGAAATGTGCAAGCGACATAAACTGAGTAGCCTATGCTTTTTCAATTTTCAAAAGTTCAAATACCGTTTTGGGTACAGAAAACATTATAGCAAAATTACTTGGTTTGCTGATTATAATAAATTTTGTATTTCTAGTTCTTGTGCCACTTTGTAACATCAAAAATAATTTTAAGTTGGAAGTCATTTAATATCAACTGTTGTAATAACAGTATTTAGCGTATTTTTAATAACAACTTAGCTGAGAAAGTTGTGTTTATTTTATTGACATATTTATATACAGGAACGAAACGATTGAGGGACATTATCAGTGTTGCCGATCTGTTAAAATTGTAACTGGAATGAAAGGCAAAACAAAACAATAATTTTTTGCATTCTAGACTTATCTCATATGGCACATTATACACCCTTATTCACAAATGTTTGAGTAAAACAGAAAAGATGCAGAAATATTAATTTTTACCAAATAAATATAGTGTCTTTACTTTTAAATACGAACTTACCAACGTTAATCAAATAAAAACTACTTAAAATAATAACAATAGTAGAAAACTGTATATGTTTCATTTTGTATTATTTTTTCCACTTTAACTAATATATCAGTAGCTAGTTATTATATAGGTACAAATAAATGTGTTTTGTTTAAAAACCATTATGAATACGTAGTAATAGCGATTTCTTTATTAGGCACTTTAGATAATAATTTTGTTCATTGCCCCCAGAGTTACCATATTTCTTTAACCTTCAAAAAAGTGTGGAATAAAAAAACCCTATTTAGATATAAATAACGCATATTGAATTTATTTTTATTTTGTAAGTTGTTATTTTGCAACTTCCCGTCGGTTAAAAAAATAGATAGCAGACATTTTTTGTACTTGAATCGGAAAGTATTAATATAGGTAAAAAAATATTATCCCTATGATAGCTAAAAAAAATAAAGAAAATACTTGTTTCCAGTCTACACTGTGGCTCAAATTAAAGGAGTACACTTTTTAATTGTGAATATTTTTCTAGATTTTGCACTGATTTAATTTATTTTTGGAGTGATAATGAACTGAAATCGTCTTAGTAAAATGTGCAATTTTTATCAAAATATTTTGAACAGGGCCGGATTGACAGGTTTTTTTCAACAAACGTGCACTTATGCTCGTTGCAACTGATTTATTCATAATTCAGAAAATACGTTTTTTTGGTAGATTAACTATCGGAACTTCTTCAGTATAAGTCTCACTCTGAAAGATTCTTAAATTCAAGAAATACAATTTATTTTGTTCATTGATGTATTAAAACATTCCGGATATCATTTTGGAAATTTGAAGTCGTTTGAACCATGATAGCAGCATCCATGACCGTTATTAAAAAATTAAAGTTTTCATGACTATTATTAAAATAATAAACAATGTTATTTTTGACGTTTTGTGCGCTTCATGACAGCTAATCCGTACACAATGGGAGTTTTAAGTGAAGAGGATCGAATTCTTATCAAATATTTTCGACAAACACATAATTACGGTGCAAGAAAAATTGTAAAGGAGTTTCCTGAAAAAAATTGGTATGTTGGAACAGTTGGCAAGCTTTTAAGACATCTTACAGAAAATAATGGATCGATAAAGATAAAATTTGGAAGGGGAAGGAAAAAAACTTCAAGAACTCAAGGAAATATTACCATGGTAAGAAATATTATAGGAGAAACGATTAGAAAGATGTAATCTATTACTACGAAGATTCCGTTCTCGGCAAAATATCGCAAAGATATGGTTTTCAGATGAGAAGATGTTTACTTGAGGCCGCCAAAGAATACTTACACAAAATAATCGGGTATACGCAAATGTGCGAGTAAAGAGGGAAGTCCCATTGGAAAATCTTTTAATCGAGAGAAGTCACTTTTCACCTGGCGTAATGGTCGCGGTGGCAGTTTCCAAATTGGGGAAGTCAAGTCTCATTGTTGTAGATGCCGGAGTAAAACTCAACTCGGATGCGTATCAACAACAACTTTTACATCACTTGCTTCCTGAAATTGAAGCAATTTGCGACGATTAAGTATTCCAACAAGACGGTGCTCCTTCCCATATTCTCGGAGTACAAGAATGTTTTTGTTTGAGCAATGCCCTGATTATATTGAACCGGAGATGTGGCCACCCAATAGTCCAGACTTAAACACTGTTGACTATTCCATATGGGGAATTTTCGAGGCAAATGTTCACAATAGTCAAAGGTTTAACACCATCGAAGAGCTAATGGAAAAGTTACAGTTCTGTTGGAATAATTTAAACCAGGTCCTCATAATGAATACAGCTATTGACCTATGGCGAAGGCGACTGCAATCCGTGATAGAAAATCATGGTGGTCATATTCATAATGTTATCCTATAAATATTTATACTACTTTCGATTTTAGGTGATAGTTAGTCTTGATATCAGTAATTCTTAATGTTTTTAAATTTGTTATTAATATTGAACAAAATAAATTGTATTTCTTGAATTTAAGAATCTTTCAGAGTGAGACTTATACTGAAGAAGTTTCGATAGTTAATCTACCAAAAAAACGTATTATCTGAATTATGAATAAATCAGTTTTCGTTTGCAACGAGCATAAGTGCACGTTTGTTGAAAAAAACCTGTCAATCCGGCCCTGTTCAAAATATTTTGATAAAAATTGCACATTTTACTAAGACGATTTCAGTTCATCATCACTCCAAAAATAAATTCAATCAGTGCAAAATCTAGAAAAATATTCACAATTAAAAAGTGTACTCCTTTAATTTGAGCCACAGTGTATATTAAGGTCAGCATAGACTAGCTTTGTTCTCACTCAAAAAAATAAATATAAAAATCTTAAAAGGGACATTTGTCATTTCTTGTCATTCTTTCAAAATAGATTTTTTAACTCTTCGTTCGTTGCTAGGGCCATTACCGAAGGGACCTACAGCTTATCGTGGGTTCCGAACCACGATCCTTAATCATGCGAAATTTCCTCCCAAGGGCTATTCCGCGGTTTCTTGTGCCATTACATGACCTACCGATTGGGGAGTATATATTATACATCCAATAACATTTTAGTGGAAAAAATGTATTTTGACAGCGCCAAGCTACAATCAAAGAAGTCATAGGCATGGACGTTATCATTGTAATATACGATACACTAACACCGGTATGCTAACGTGAATACATTCTATATATCTTTCTCTTTGTGATGTCACGTGCGAGGCCGATTAAGGCCGGTTTACATTAAATTCAAATAAATGATTGTTTTATTTTTGAATAAGAAAATAGTCCCATTATAATATAAACGATAAATGGCCTTATTTATCTCAGTTACTTCTTTTCAAAACGTTATTACAGAAATAGTTTTTACTTACCATTCTTTAAATTGATTTAATCTTCTCTTTCGTAAGAACAAATCCATTGTCTTATTTTTTGGAAGCCCAAAATATTTTATATCTGTGCCTTTTGTATTTTGGTTGCATATGTTACAAATCGCCACAGCACAGTTTGGCATTGTCAATATCCAAAATTCTACACAATTTTACAATGAGTTTAAAACTGTAGAAAAAGAACACAACGACACTATTTTTTTGCTTTTCTAGTTTTATTTGCCACAAATACATAACCGAGTTGATAAATATCCCTTAGTTAATTATTATTATCACTACCCATAAAACTACACGAACCCGAACTGAAAATAAAAAACTCATGAAGGTGATAAGTAAAAGGTATTATATGAATTTCGGATATTTAGGAAAGGAATTCTAAAGTTGAATTTGTGCAACAGGTCTTCACAAATAATGTTGTTATTGAGCAGTTTATGTAAAAATAACGGCATAGGTCATGTGGGGCTATTACATTATCTGACATACGAGAACCTTTGCTGCAGCTGGTCGTGAGGAAAACCTCTTTCGGGATAAACTTTTGATGAGCGACGCGACGTCCAAGGTTCTGTATTCAAAGTATAGTCAAGTCGATACGATTTATAAAAAATCAAATAATGGTCAAGACTGTAAAAATACAATTCAATAAAATAAATCCTTCCTATATTAAAAGGAAAATTTAATTACAAAACTTTAACATTGATAAGTAAAGCAAATGAAATAATTCTCTTCTTAGTGTGGTTTAAGGGGATTGGTCCAATAATTCACTTTTTCCAAATATGGAGATTGAAGATATTTTTCTGGGGTCGAAACATTGGACTCGATATCTGATAACATCATATTATAGGAAACGAAATATGGCAATGGAACAGTAAAGTTATTTTTTTACCTCTGTAAATAAAACGGTTGCTAACATAATTTATTGGGAAAAGACCGTGTCTTTGGGTCGCGTTTATTGTCTGTCAAACATTGGGCCGCAGCGCCGAAAATTGACTTGTTTATTGACATTTGTGATGCTGTTATTATGAGAATTTCATTGAACTGTCAAAATTAATATTTTAAGTTATTGAAAGATATTTTGAACGATAGAAGAGTTTTGAACTTGCATTGTCTATATTTGTTTTACATCAGAACGTTTCAACTGGTAAGTATCTCCAGTCGTCTTTAGGTAAATACTAAATAAGTAAAGTAACTACAGCTCTATTTATACTAGCTAGATGCACTAGACGCATAACCGAGATGGGTGCAGTCATGCGTTTAGTTTGTGTGCGGTATTTTAAGTTTGCATCTACTTAACAAAGGTTTTCAAAAATTTTGTATATCTAGTGAGGGCTTACTAACACAATTTGGGTTCTGGTATATGATAGCAGCTTTCTTGAACTTCCTTTTTCTCCAATGTGGTTCTTTATGCAGGATTTGAGCTTCTGTCCACTTGATGTGATGACCGTGTGTCCAGGCATGGTCAGCTGCACCTGATTTTTCGGTTTCTCCTTTAAGCCTGTTGTTTCTGTGTTCCTTGATCTTAGTTTCAAGTGGTCTTAGAGTCTCACCAATGTAAGATCGGCCACATTCGCAGGGGATCTGGTAGACACAGTTTTTCCTGTCTTTTTGACTTGTGGTTTTGTCTTCGTCAGGTGGCTTCTTAAAGTGTATTTTAAGCTGAATACCGTATTGATGTTGTATCGTTGTCCTAGCCTTCTAATTCATACAACGTCAATACGGTATTAAGCTCTAAAGACACTTTAAGAAGCCATTTGACGAAGACAAAACCAACAAGTCAAAAAGACAGGAAAAACTGCGTCTACAAGATCCCCTGCGAATGTGGCCGATCTTACATTGGTGAGACTCTAAGGCTACTTGAAACTAGGGTCAAGGAACACAGAAACAACACGCTTAAAGGAAAACCCAAGCTGTAGTTACTTTCCTTATTTAGTATTCACTTGAAGACGACTGGAGATACTTACCAGTTGAAACGTTGTGATGTAGAACAAATACACTGAAAAAAATGCTCGTTTTATGCCAAATAAGTGATTTGTTTGACTTATTTTTATTGGGACCAAATAATTTTTATTTGCCTGACACAAATATTGTTTGTATTAAATAAATAGGATTATTTGAATTTGCAATGATATTTGTTTGGTTAGTAATTATTTACGTCAAATAAAATTTATTTGCTATTTTAAAACTTAACAGTGGTTTGAAAACTTAAATAAATATTTATTTGTAGTAAATAATTATTTATTTGGCTACCGGTTCTTTTGGATTCAGCAAAATTAAGATGACAGGAAGGGTTTGCCAAAAGCGTCAAGACGAGCGCGAGATGACCAGTCGCAAGTGGCCCGCCACCCTAACCAGTTCGAGGTCCCTGTCGAGTAATTTGTATTTTATGTTAGTGCTGGAAATAAGTGCAATGGAAGTTGAAAATTGGCTTTTAAACCACAACATTGGCCACCTGTGGCCATCATTTAAAGGTAAGTTAATTTTTTCATATATATATATTGTTAAAATAATAAATAAAAACATAACAGGTGCATTTTAAGTTAAATTGCGCGACAACGATATTATGTATAGAAAAAACGGTGATAATTAATAATAAAATTGTATCTTGTTGATATGTTAAAAGTACATATCCATACCTATTTTCTTATGTTTTCACTATTTTTGCACGTTGTACTAACCCAGTTATTAGTACGACCTATATTGTTAAGAAAATCAAATAAATTAAGATTCTTATTTTAGTATGAAGACGAAGCTCCCCCTAGTAAAAAAATGTTTCAAGACAATGATATTGTGACAAACATCAGTGATATACTTATTTTAAATGGCGATCAACCACAAAGTTTCAGCAATCAGCCCATAGCTGTTACAGCTTTGGAAACTCCATTAGCCACTACAATTCAACCCGGTACCATTGTGTCATCAGTTGTTTCAACCGAATTTTGGTATCTATATATAAGTATATCCTATAAAATTAAAAGTAAACACTGAAGATGCCATTGCTGAGAAGAGTAAGGTCCCCTGTATATAAATAAACCATTTTTTGACTTGAATAAATATATATTTCAATGAAAATATTATTTATTATTTATTTAAATCCAACCTATTTAATCCAAATAAATATTTATTTGGGCCAAACAGTGTTATTTGTGATAAACAATATTGTATTTCAGTTAAATAACAGGAACTAGGTACAATTTGAAAAATTATTTAAAAGAAATAATTATTTTGTTAGGCCAAATAAATATTTATTTAATAGTAATATATATGATTTATAAGAAACAACACATTGTTTGGATTAAATATCGCAGGCTTGCTGACAAATAAATATTTTGTTGATATAAATAAGTTATTATTTGCTATAAACACTTGTTTTCTCTATCAAACAAACATTTATTTTAATTAAATACCACATATTTGAAGCGCAATAAATGACTTATTTAAATCAAATAATATTTGTTTAAATATAATAAATTTTACTATCAGCAGTCAAATAATTTTGGACATATTTTCAAATAAATATTTGTTTGGACAATAGGAAATAAATATTTGTTTGGGCGAACTCCATTTTTATTTAGTTTAAATAAATTATTTTTTCAGTGTATAGACAAAACCCAAAACTCTTCTATCGTTCAAGAAACATCATTGTCTCCAACCTTCAAACAGACATTTTATATTTTGCTAGATGTGTTTAGGTTTCATCTCAATAATATTTAATTTATAAGTTTACTTATTTTTCATAAGCAAAAATGTTGGTTCTTTAATATTAATTCCCCGCGTAAGTCGCTGTAGTCGTGTTAACCACGTGACAATTTGTATTTGGCCGATTGGACCTTGCGCGGGCGTCTAAAAGACAGTTCGAAAAAGTCGTTAAAAAGAACTCACGCAAATTTCGCTCCCGGAATATTTTCCGGCATTTTTATGTTATATAAAACTCTCAAACTAAGACAGATTGTGACGTGCAGTGTCCCGATCCAGGGTTGTGGCATCCCTCTTCTCTAGGATCAAGTTGGTGGCCACCAAGCCGTAAAGGATGAACCAAAGGTAGGCCATTTTTATACTTTTTGTCACGCTGCCGCCGTACTGTTTTATTTAAACCTCTACTCTCAACTCTCATCTCCTCAACCAATCATATATACAGTCCATTTTTTATGCTCTTTTTAATTCAAACCCCTACATTTTTGGTTACTTCGACCACGGATTTTATATTTTTAAAAATCAATTAAAAATTAAAAAATTTAGTCATTGGAATGTGTAAAATATTCCAATCATTTTGGACATTTTAGTTTAGATCGCAGAGACTCGAAGGCGCACCAGTTCACGCATTATACTCCCTCCTTAGCAGCGCGGTCTGAAGTGCAATAGTCATTAAATTCGCATTAACAATTTTGTTTACGTTTGTTGTGCGAATTGTCAAACTCATGTTGATAAAATATATCGTTCTATTTTCTCGTATTTAAATAATTCAAAAATACTAAAAAATGTCTAAACTCGATGTATATTATGCCCGCAGAAATGCTGCAATTTCTCGTGTTAAAGAATTATTGGCTATTGCTGTAAAGGCTCAACAAGATCAAAATGCACGTATGCATTTTAAAATGCGCTATAAAAAACTTGAGGAATTGAACGACGATTTTGATAGAAATCATTCACTTATTATCGATTTAATCGCAGGTAAAGAAAATCAAGAAAATCTCTTGAAAAGCGAGGCAACTATAAGGGAATTATTTGACTTTGATTATTTTGAAATTCAAGCTAGTTATTTTGGCCTTTTTAAGGACGAACCCGCTGTGCAATTAAATGCCTCAAATTCGGGTTCCTCGCTAAATCAAAACAATGTTCGATTACCCAAGTTAGAAATCCCTATTTTTACAGGAGATATCAAAAAATGGAAAACGTTTTTTGACTTGTACAATTCACTTATTCATACCAATACTCATTTAAGTAATGTCGAAAAATTTAGTTATTTGATAAATTCTTTAGATAAAGCCCCACTTGCTTTAGTTAAATGTACACCATTAAGTGACGCGAATTATTTAATTGCCTATAATACTCTTGTTAGTAGATATGAGGATCCTAGACTTATCGCAATAACTCATTGGCAGGATATACAAAATACAAAAAAATTGCCCGAGGATTATTTAGTCGGCGCCTTAAGAAATCTTATTGATAAATTTGAAGAAAACTTGGCGGCGTTAAATGCTTTACATTACCCTGTTCAACAGTGGGATTTTGTATTATTTAATATGCTCATGGAGCGTTTAAATCAAAGTACGGCAACCCGTTTTGAAATTGAATGTCATGCTGAATTAAAAAATCCCGGCAATCGCTCAAAAAATTATACAATCTTAAAAGAATTTTTGAAAACACAATGCGAAGCCCTAGAGGCTGTTTATATAACCTCTTCTCCCGTAAAAATTCAAAATACTCAAAATATTCGAAATAAATTAAAAACATTTGTTAATAATACTGATCGCAAAGAAACTTGTCCTGTTTGTAATAATCCTCACCCCATTTATAATTGTCAAGCCTTTTTGGCAAAAACGCCCCAGGAACGGTATAATATGGTAAAATCTAAACGATGGTGTACAAATTGTTTAGGTACCAGGCACATTTCCCCCGCGTGTACATCTTTGCACACTTGCAGAAAATGTTCCTTAAAGCATCACACACTTTTACATTTTGACTCACAAAGTAAGTCTCAATCGTCTCAAAATAGGTTATCCAATGCTCCAAGCTCGACGTCATATATGTCAACCCCCCTTACTTCCACGCCATCCCTCGTTTCACGTGCTTTACATGCTACTAATGCCGAAGCTGAAGCTAGTTCTCCCCCTACGATGGATAACTTACATAATAACTCCTCTATAAGTTCTTTAGTTGCTAATCTACCCCGCAATCACACGGTCTTATTGTCCACCGCGATGATACATGTTAAAGATGCTTGGGGACAATTTCAAAGCGTCCGTGTTTTATTAGATTCTGCTAGTCAGGCTAATTTTATTACAAGAAAGTGTTGCAAGCGACTAGGTGTTACTTGCTACTCCCATAACACTTCCATAGGTGGGCTTGGGCCCCTGAATACTAATGCCACGCAAGCCGTCACTTGTGTAGTTAAACCTCATTTCTCCTATGAACCTTGTTTAAATTTGGAGTTTGTTGTTTTACCCCAAATATGTGCAAACATGCCCAGTATTGACATACCTCAAGAAAAATTTGAAACTTTTTTAAATTTAAATTTAGCTGATGCACAGTTTAATACTTCATCTCCAATAGATATGCTTATTGGTGCTGAGGTTTTTGCCTTTTTATTAAAAGGCGAATCAATCTCATTTAATCCTCAGGAACCGTCAGCCCTTAACACTGCCTTTGGTTGGGTTATCATGGGCAAGGTTTCTCTCCAAAATGACTTTAGCGTACACACATTTTGTACGTCAATTCAAATTGAAAATTCCATAAAACGGTTATGGGAACTGGAGCAAGTTGCTCAAACTCCTCAGCATAACCCCGACGAGCTAGCGGCAGAAAAAATATTTATAAACACTCATTATAAAACTCTTACTGGTCGATATGTGGTCTCTCTCCCCTTTAGGGACCAAGCTTCTCCAGTTTTTAGCGGTTCTCGTGATATTGCTTTACGAAGATTTTTAAATCTAGAGCGTCGTCTCAAAAATAACCCCTCTCTTGGTAAAGAATATTGTGATTTTATGAAAGAATATTTATCAGCTGGGCATATGGAAATTATTTCAGATCCTTTACAAGCTCCCCACTCTTATTATATACCTCATCATTGTATTTTACGCCCTGAAAGTCTCACAACAAAACTCAGAGTTGTGTTTGATGCTTCCACGAAAGACTTGAATAATGTGTCTTTAAATGACACCCTATTAGTTGGCCCAAAACTACAGTTGGATATATTTACACTTTTGTTGCGATTTCGACTTCACGCTGTAGTTTTTACTGCTGATATTCGACAAATGTATCGCCAGATTTTAATTACTCCGGCTCAGTGCGATTATCAAAGAATTTTATTCCGCTTTTCCGCCGACGAGCCTGTCAAAGATTATCGTTTATCGACAGTTACGTATGGTGTCTCTTCGGCCCCGTTTCTAGCCATTCGCACTCTTCAGCAACTGGCTAATGACAATCAGCTAACTTACCCTCTTGCTTGCCAGGCTTTAAAAACTTCTATCTATGTAGATGATTTGCTCTGCAGCTGTGATAGTATCAAAGAAGCTTTAGAGCTTCAACATCAGCTGATGGAGCTCCTAAACCTGGGTGGTTTTGAATTACGAAAATGGGCGAGCAACAATCCTAGATTGTTGACTCATCTCCCGGATTCTCTGCTCCAGATTAAGCCTCTCTCCTTCGATGATAAAGAAGAACAAGTAAAAATATTAGGTCTTCGGTGGCAACCATCATCAGATACATTTACCTATAATGTAAGCATTAAACAAACCCCTTGCACAAAACGTAATATTTTGTCCGATGTAGCTCGTATCTTTGATCCCGAAGGTTTTTTAACTCCCATTGTTCTTTTTGGCAAACTAATTATGCAAAACCTTTGGACTCTAGGTATTCATTGGGACGCGATACCTCCCGATGACATTATTATAAAATGGGGTAAATTTAAAGAAGAATTACCCCTGCTCTCTAAAATTCAATTACCCCGTCATCTTCTCGCGTCTAAGTACCTAGTTTGTGAGATTCATGCATTCTCGGACGCTTCCTCTTATGGATATTGCAGCGTCGTATATTTTCGATTTATGGATTCAGCCAACCAGATAAAAATATCATTTGTAGCTGCAAAATCTCGTGTTGCTCCCTTAAAAAGAATCTCTATTCCCCGATTAGAGTTATGCGCAGCAGTGCTGCTCTCAGATCTGGTGATCTCAGTTATGGAAGCTTTTAAGAATGAAATTAATTTTCGACAGATTTATGCTTGGTCGGATTCCACTGTCACTCTATCTTGGATAAAATCTTCCCCTCATAAATATAATACTTTTGTTTCTAACAGGATTACCCACATACAGGAAAAGGTAGCTCCTGATCGTTGGTTTTATGTTCCGTCAGAATATAATCCTGCAGATTGTGGTTCACGCGGTCTCTTGCCTTCTCAATTACTTGACCACTCGCTATGGTGGGCGGGACCTGATTTTCTCAGCAAGACCGAAGAGTTGTGGCCCAACTTCAATAAACGCTTTAAGCCCGAAGAATCGGCCTTGGAGCAAAGAAAAATTGTTTTCGCCACTGTGATTCAACGCCGGGACTATCTCCTCGAACTATTAGACAGATTTTCTTCCCTCGACAAAATTCTGCGCATCGTCGCTAGATTCTTACGCTTTATGTCTAATAAAAATTCCTTAACTACTCTAAGTGGGGCATTTTCGGTGCAAGAGTTAGACAAAGCGCTTATGCGCTTGACAAAATATATCCAAGGAACTGTGTTTGGTGATGAAATTAAAAGACTAAAAAATAATAATCCCCTTCCCAAATTATTCAGAAAATTGAATCCTTTTCTTGATACCGATGGTATTTTGAGGGTGGGCGGACGCCTATCCTATTCTCACCTCTCCTTTGAACAAAAACATCCCGCTCTCTTACCCAGTCTTCATCGACTAACTACCCTTATTATTCAAGACACCCATAATAAATTTCTACATCCAGGTCAACAAACCCTCCAATATTTAATCGTTCAAAAATTTTGGATTATATTTCCAAAAAGGGCTATTCGCCACGTTCTGTCACATTGTTATCGATGTTTTAGAGCTAATCCCAAGAGCCCTCAACCCCCTATGGGGAATCTTCCCGAGGCTCGTTTAGCCCAATGCAAACCGTTTCAGAAGGTTGGCATAGATTTTGCCGGGGCTTTCACCACTACGATGGGTAAACTACGAGGAGCAAAAACTTACAAGTCTTATATTTGTATATTTGTGTGCATGGTTACGAAAGCTATACATCTTGAGCTCTGTTCTAGCCTTTCAACTGATTGTTTCTTAGCCTCCTTGCGTCGTTTCTTAGCCCGCAGAGGCAAAATTACTGATATTTTTAGTGATAACGGCACAAATTTCGTAGGAGCCCATAATGAACTTGTAACTATTATGCAGCAGGTTGCTGAGAAAGAAAACATATTATGGCATTTTAATCCCCCCGCTAGTCCCAATTTTGGAGCTCTTTGGGAAAGTGGCGTAAAATCAGTAAAAACCCATTTATCTCGTGTTGTTGGCACACAAATTTTAACCTATGAAGAATTTAATACTGTTTTAGTCTCAATTGAGGCGTTATTAAATTCACGACCACTTTGTCCATTAAGCTCAGATCCTAACGATCTTAAAGCGCTTACACCCGGACATTTTTTAAATTTGGAACCTCTAAACTCTTTTGTTGAGCCTGATTTAACCTCAATCAAAATCGGACGTTTATCTCGATTCCAACTATTACAAGCATTACATCAACAGTTTTGGATACGTTGGAATAAAGAATACTTGCATACTTTAATGCAGCGTAGTAAATGGACGGAACCGTCCACTCCAGTCTTACAAGACACACTCGTGTTGCTTAAAGACGCGCTTATACCACCCTTAAAATGGCCTTTAGGTCGTGTTACTGAGGTGCATCCGGGTTCGGATGGAGTAATACGCGTTGTAACTGTGCGCACCGCCAAAGGTCTGTTAAAACGACCAGTTACCAAAGTGTGTCCCCTGCCTCTAAACTAAAATTGTTTTTTTTGTCTTGTAAAGTAAATTTAAATGAATTTGTTTTAAGTTTAGCTTCGTAGAATTTATTTCACTTTTTTTTTGGTAAAATGTCCCATTTTAGATGGGCGGTATGTTTAGGTTTCATCTCAATAATATTTAATTTATAAGTTTACTTATTTTTCATAAGCAAAAATGTTGGTTCTTTAATATTAATTCCCCGCGTAAGTCGCTGTAGTCGTGTTAACCACGTGACAATTTGTATTTGGCCGATTGGACCTTGCGCGGGCGTCTAAAAGACAGTTCGAAAAAGTCGTTAAAAAGAACTCACGCAAATTTCGCTCCCGGAATATTTTCCGGCATTTTTATGTTATATAAAACTCTCAAACTAAGACAGATTGTGACGTGCAGTGTCCCGATCCAGGGTTGTGGCATCCCTCTTCTCTAGGATCAAGTTGGTGGCCACCAAGCCGTAAAGGATGAACCAAAGGTAGGCCATTTTTATACTTTTTGTCACGCTGCCGCCGTACTGTTTTATTTAAACCTCTACTCTCAACTCTCATCTCCTCAACCAATCATATATACAGTCCATTTTTTATGCTCTTTTTAATTCAAACCCCTACAAGATGTTACAGTAAAAAATGCAGAATTTAATTTAATAATTTTATATACATTTGCAAATCATATACAATAAGTTATTAAACAGTTTTTATGGGTCATAATATAGTAACTTATTTTTTTTTTGGTTATTGGGACATCCTATAGATTTTTATAAATCTTTAATGCGTTTTGAAGTCAGGGCTTTCGGATACATACGCCTTTCTTATTGGTGCATTGTCCTTGTGGGCAAAAACATCCTGCTACGGCATATTGAGGACAAATATCTGAATCACATTGTTCTATACAAGGATTGCTGTATCTGGAAAAAAATATTATAGTAAGAAAGGGGTAAAAAGCTAATTTTTAGTTAACGAATAATACATTTTTAACAACTACTATAAAATCAAATTATTTCATTAGAAAAATATAAATTTAGCATTTACCAAAAATATCAACTTGCTAGGACATGTTATAAATCCCGCGGTTCTTGAGATAATAAAATTATTTTAAAAATATTTTAAACTTTAATAAAGTGTAAATAATTGTATAATGTAACTAAGAGAAGTATAAATATACGCCGTGTTTCATTAAGGTTGGGATTTATATATATTTAAAATTATTTAAACATGACCAGGAATTGAGACAAGAGAACGCTAACCTTGGAGAAGAATTTGGAAATATTGAACGAATGCTATTATGGGTAAACATTTATGAATTGCAGAATAAGAATTTCCTTTCATTTATGAATTGGTTTTATGGTAACAAATTTCCTTGAACTATCTTTCAATAACTACCAAAACAACAGTTAGTAATGGTTATTATGAATACTTCTAATTTAGATATAATATTAATTTGGTGGCTTAAAAAATAAATCTAGATAGCTGTTAAACAAAGCTGACAGGTTTTCGTGAAGATTAATAAATTATTGTAATAGTTTATTTAATTTTGATATGATTGTGTTGATTTTGTTTCAAGACTGTCTAGATTTATTTTTTAAACCACCATGTTAGAATTATGCCCAAAGTAGTAGTTTTCTTTGATTATAATATCATTAATTCTAATGTAGTTTTAAGTCATGAATTAATTAGTAACAAACCTACACAATCATAAAATTTAAACATATTTTTTTTATCGTGGAATGCTTGACCACGGAACTATGTAAACAATAAATTCTATTAAAGTGGTGAAAGCTTCTTTTGGATATGATTCTGATATAAAAGAATATTTTGTACTGCGGTTATCAAATTTTTTCTTGCGAATTTATGCTATTTTCATGATCATACCGTATGATTTATAAGTTTTCCGGATAAAATAAAAAAACTAGTATTGTATGCCCCTATATCAATTTTATTCGAATGTATCGTGTACTAATAAATACAAGAATTTAAAGTTCATATATTTTTCAATCAAACAAACAAGTTTAAGTTTTCTAAAATCGGATAAGTCGTTTAGAAGTTCAATTATTACAGTTTCAATAGCTTCCTCCACTTTTATCAAGGTCGATACTCCAATGAATTTCTAATGATCTTAATGTGGACATTTTCGGTAAAATTAAGAATTTTGATATTTATTTTTTAATTGTGCCCCCTTGCGGTAAAATGCAGAACTTACAAAAATTCCAGGATTCTCTCATACCCACTTTAATAAATAAATAAATTTTTTTCTGTGACGGGAAAAAAGTTTGACATTTTATCCCTGTTGACAGGTAATAAAATGTCACTTTTTGTGAAATTACTTTTTTCCCTGGAAAAAAAGTGATGTAATTGCTTTTTTCCCCGGGAAAAAAGTAATCACTTTTTTCCCGGATATAATATACACACATAAGTAAAGGTAGATATTTAATTTTAGAATATTTTATTATACAAAAAGTTACATTTTCTTTAAATCAAAAAGTACAATTATTAAATGTGCATTGCATACATGACCTGTTCATTTTACTATTCGGTACAGTCGAATTTTCTCGTGTTGAAATTGTACCTGGTCGCAAATCGGGTGTTCTTTCAGCACTGCCACAGGTTCTAAACACTTTATTAGCTATTTCTGTCCTGTGTGCTACCGATTCATCAACATACCCTTCAGCGACCGTTGATGACTTCCAACCGCCATGTTTCTTGAGTGTCAACAAGTCTCCCCCAGATTCAACCAAAAGTGTAGCAGACGATCTTTGAAATGAATAACCCGTGTATAAGGTTACATTTTCAAGTTGAAGAAAATTAGCTACTGTTTCGGGTAGCTTATAAAACTGATTTTTACCCACAACTTGATTGATACATTTTCCATTGTGATATGCATAAAATAGGCGGCGATCCTTTGCTGCTGTTGGACGAAGGGCTATGTATATTCGGTAAAATTTAATATATTTTTCAGTAACTACAAATCTCCTGTTGACATTATTCTTTGTTTGCTTAATTTTCACAATTAATAACGTTCCCGAATCTTCAATATCATTTAATGTTACCTGGCTGATTTCGCATATTCGACAAGCTCCTGCAATCGCAAGTAAAACAACAACCTTGGCCATTAAATAAACTTCATCGGGAGCATTATTTAAAAAATCACTAATATTTGTACTCGTAAAAATCACAGCTTTCTTGGGCGTGTAACCTTTCCCATTTTGTTTTAGAAATGCAATTAGGTTGAAATATTTTGAAATGTCTACATTATTATTGGATTGTAACATACTTTTAATCATTGAATAATTCGACCACACTATTGATGGCTTTTGTTGTTGTGTCAGTTCCGAAAAATAGGCCAATAACACCGTCTCCGACAAAGAACTGCATGCCTTTTCCATCTTCCATTCCATAAATCTTGAAAACGCGTTTTCGTAAATTTTGCGCGATTTAGCTGGCAATAATTTTTGTGACGCTACTTTCGCTGCTTCTACTAATTCCGGTGGAGTCAGAGAAAACTTAGAATCAGACATTTTAAACTTTATATTATTTAAAATAACTACTAAATAACCACTAAACTTCTTATTTTTTATATTAAATCACGAAATTAAATTGACAGATATTTGATTATTTTAAAGGTTTCCTTAGAAACGCAGGTCCAATTGTCGCTATAAGTAAAACAGCCTACATACTAGTTTAAAAAGTCAAATTTCACAACGATACTTTTCTGACTTTAATATATTGTAATAATATCGTCGTTTTTCCCGTCACAGAAAAAAATAGTGTAATATACACGGGAAAAATATTAGATTTTAGCTCTCGCTTTTTTGTCTCCCTCTGCTTCGCGTCGGGAGACAACACAACCTCGAGCTAAAATCTAATGCTTTTTCCCTTGTATAATAAATAACTATTTTTCTTGAGTTTTTATGTGCAGTAATTTCCGAGGTATAAGTGTACATCACTTATCTGTTTGAAAACTTACAGCTTCGCGGTTTATTTATTTCCGTTTATACGCGTGCTCTAATGAAACGTCTTAAAAGACATTAACATTATGCAATTTAAAATTTACCTGAACACTCGTCCATTTTTACAGGGACATTTATCCATTGCCACACATTTGCCAGTTTCCTCATTTTTCCAGTAGTTGTCCCGACAATAGCAACCAAAAGTACAAGTATCGTCGCACCCTCTGCTTGAGTTTTGACAAGTACTGACGCAGTCAGGATTCTTGCATACGTACTCCTCGTTAACGCCACATTGTGATGGTCGATAGTAACACTCTGCAAGTTAATAATGCATACAGGGTGGAATTTTTAACTGAAATAAATTCAGTACTAGAAAGCCTCTTTATTTGCGGAGAAAGTACGGAAATACGGGTGCCTTTATTTTTAGTTTCGTACACTTTTTTTCTTCCGTCATGAAATTTACCCTTCTTTTGGGGGTACAAACCTCTCCCAACTTTTTTTCTCGTGTATGTATTGCGATGGCTTGTTGGAAATGGCATAAAAAAAGGAATACGACCCACTAATTACTTTTGCATGTCGGCAATTTTTTTTGTTGTTAAAATTGTTGGAAATGTTGCCTATTTTTTTCTTGATAAAACCAATAACAAAAAATGACCACTGGAATGCGGCATTAACTAAACAACAACAATTTAAAGTTAAACAGGTTTGAATTTACAAAGTAATAAAAGCAGAAAAAAAAGGACTTTCACAAATTTTCGTCTTTTGCTTTTATTAATTCATTAATTAAAATTTCTTTAGTTAAAAACTGTAGGTACTTGCTACTCAAGGACCGGTATTTGGCCCCTTTTTGACTAAAGCGAAAAGGATAAGAAATATTGATCAAAAAATGAAATGGCGAACGCATCAATAGATTTCACTCTTAAGTAGAATAGCATATTTTTACTTCGGAATTCTGCTAACTTGGGAATGGCTTGAGATATAATATTCAAATTCGGTATACGTAAATGATAAGTACAAATATTACTTTTGAAAAAACAGTTATTGTTTGGTTAATCAAAATGGCGGAGATCCGCCATTTTGGAAAACCTACTTAAAAGTTTTTACACCCAATGCATTCTTTTTATTTTATTACTTTAAAATTTTCCATTTTAAAATGACGATGAAGGCCCTCCAAAATAATTTTTGAATATTTTTCCTATACGTCAGTTTAAAACGGTATATTATAAATTGCTAAAATTGCAAGGTTAAACTAAAATAAGACCTTTTAAATGAGAAAGAACTCGACCGCCCTATTCATTTAAAAATGTTTTACAAGATGGCGGAACTCCTCCATCAGGAATAAAAGACAAAACAAAACAACTATTTTTTTGCATGCTAGACTTTTCTCATATGGTACACTATATACCCTTATTCAAAAATGTTTGAATAAAACAGGGGGGAGGCAGAAATATCAATTTTCCCAAAATAAATATAGTGTCTTTACTTTTAAATACTAACTTACCAACATTAATCAAATAAAAAAAACTTAAAATAATAACAATAGTAAAAAACTGTATATGTTTCATTTTGTATTATTTCTTCCACTTTAACACTAATATATCAGTAGCTAGTTCTTATATATGTACAAATAAAAGTGTTTTGTTTATTAAACCATTACGAATACGTAGTAATAACAATTTCTTTATTAGGCACTTTAGATAATAATTGTGTCCGTTGCCCCCTGAGTTACCATATTTCTTTAATATTCAAAAAATTGTGGAATAACAAAACCCTATTTAGATATAAATAACGCATAGTGAGTTTTTTTTTATTTTGTAAATTGTTATTTGGCAACTTCCTGTCGTCGGTTCAAAATATAGATAGCAAACATTTTCTTGTGCTTGATTCATAAAGTATTAATATGGGTAAAACTGAGTGAAATGTTACCCTATGATTGCCAAGAAAAAAAAAACTTATATCAAGTTTATATTAAAGTCAAATTAAGACTAAGTTAAGTTGTTCTCACTCAAGAATAGATCCTTTTAAAAAATAAATATAAAAATTTTAAAAGGGACACATTTTGTTACTTTAAAATTATCTGATACTAAAATTAAGGTCAACTTGAAGAAGTAGTCCATACTTTAAGTGGACTGGATAATTAGAAGAAAAGAACTATGAACTCAAAGTCTTCCTTCGCTGTTATTTTAATGAGAAACTTATTTAAAGATAGAAATTCTCTACAGGTTTCGAATGCAGACGTATTCATCTTCAGAAGAACAAATTTCAACTCGCTCCGCGTCGTTCGGGTCAACTGCAGTCGCGTGCGGGAAAGTATCACTTTCCGCACTCGTTAGGAAAATAACTATTACACAATAATTAACTAACTTTGAATATGACATGACATTACCTACAGTGCCAGTGGCACTAGAGATTTACTCACAGTTACCGTTTACTGATTATTAAATTAAGAATTAAGCTAACCGGTCCACTTGGCAATTGTGAGAAAAAAGTTTCTGCCAACGTTATTTATGTCACAGTCACTGGTATTTAATTATTGTTTAAAATCTTTATACAACCCAACATTAATCTAATATAATTGGGCGAATTTACCACGTTTTTCTACGTCCTAATGCGTACACGTGTGAAAATTCTTCGCTATCTAGATTTTGTCATTGTAAATCTTCTTTATGTTCATGTTTCCTTGATGAACGACGTGCACATGCCACATGTTATTACGGGAAATTGTATGTAAGGAAATTTTTTCATCCACTTCTTCTGTGAAATGTAAATTGGAGATAACTTTGAATCATTATTTATTATTTTTTCGTTGTCATGACAAGATTTAGCGGATGTATAACATTTCCTTGTAAATAATTTATTTAATATAAAAGTTTTTTTGTATAGTTAATTATTAAATATTAATTGTTAAGGAAATATTGCAAAAATATTATTAAAATTAGTCAAAACTATATAAGACTCAAATATGGAGTAATAACTGAAAATTTAGTACTGTATATTTCCAGTGTCTACGGCAAAAACATAAAAATAAACACAAATTCTGTAAAATAAGACTATCAAAAATATAAATAGAAAGAAATAATACTTTAATATTGGGCTGCATAAAGATTTTTAACCACAATTAACTAACCAGCAAGTTTCGCTGTGACATAAATTACATTTACAGGCATTATTTACTTACAATCAAAGATGCCTGCTTAGTAAATTAAAAATTAAGGTAATCGGACCAGTGTGATTGTGAAAAAATTATTTCTGCCGATGTCATGTATGTCACAGTCAAACTTGCTAGTTAGTTAATTGTGGTTAAAAATCTTTATACAACCCCACGTAAGTCATCCTCTACGAAGATATAATACATTCAAATTATTCACGTACGAATTCTGTGTATGTTTCGAATGTATAAACGTTCATCTTCAGGAGAAATATAATTTGTTGGAATAACCATAGAATAGGAACTTGTTCTCTTTTATGTCCAACCACAGCACCAACCACCATACACTCTGTGCTATTACTTATACCTAACTTCGGTTCAGTTAATTTCTTAACCTACAGTTTTTATTCGTACCTAAACTAAACATTAAAACTTGATTTTCCTGTCCTTCGTTTGTTAGTGTTCTGTACAAAATAGTAATAGCAATGGAAGATGAGAAAAGAGCACCAAATTTAGCAGAATATGAAGTTACACTATTTTTGGATATAGTAAAATTGCATAAAAATGTAATAGAATGCAAGAAAAGCGACACTTTCTCGTGAAAAGAGAACAACTAAAAAATCACCTATTTAAGGTTATGACAATGCTGACAAATCGGAGTTTAAACCATGGGTATGGCTTAACTAGTACTTGATCTACGGGTTAGGTTTACGCAGTTTGAAGATAACCATAGATTGTAAAACTGAGAGTTAGATTACACCATCTGACGAAGATACTGTGTGTCGAAACAATTGTTATGGCAATTTAATATAAATAGTGGAAATTAAAACAGTTTTGTTACTCATTAATAAAATATATATTGACAAAAATAAGGTATCTTTGAATAGTAGTGTTGTGAGACTTTAAATCGGCATTTAAAATAATTAATTTATATAAAGAATATATTGTCTTAAAAACAATATCAGAAAGGATAAAAGTAGTGTTGTTTGTAAGTTAGACGCCAAATAACAAAAAATGTTAAATGTTATGGAAATATAGTATATTAGGGGGAAAACTTAGTAACATTATATTTTTCTTCGCTGGATAAGAACAATAATAATTTTAAATAAATTAGAATAAAAAATAATTCAAGTTATAAATAGTCGTTTATATTTAAATATTCATTGAGTTCTTAGTTGATATATAAACAACAATTTAATCATTACAAACAAACACGAAACTTCTAAGTTATCTCATCAAATGATTGATGATCATGATATAAAGGAGAAATCAAAGTCTATAAAGTACCATTAACAAACATAAGTTATTCAAATTTATTTAGCCGTATGCTGGTAACAGTATATCAAGCATGTGGGAAAAATATGTAACATAATTAAAATAAATAAATATTAATCTTGCTCTCAAGTCAATGTCAGCGCATTATGCATAACTTACTGTTTATTTTGCAGTTGCACTTGCTTTGCTGTTAGGATCAAATAATATTTAAATACTGGGTGTGCGGCATCTGAACATGACCCCTATATTCACTAAAGAAGTTCAAAACTCCATTATTCAGAACTTATGGTAGATAAATTGTATTTCGTCGATTTAAGTGAGCTGTTTTCTGATAAAAAAAATATAAATTTTATAATGGCATTTTTTTTGAATTTCCATCCATGTATCGGAGGCGCTTTCACCATGTCTGGCGAGATGTGCTCAAACTAGTTTGATTTTTACACCCACTTAGTAAACCTAGTTCATTACACTATTTGTTGTAGGTGTACAGGGGAAAGGGTCAAGATACCTCACGGTTCTAGTTTTGGTTAAACCAAGTGACTCCCAATGGAAGATTGTGAGATGTACCGTTTCCTTGTCTTGTTCCCACAGTCTGGTGGTGCTTCTTAAAAGTCGTGCGCCTTATTTTGTGGTGATCTGTAGCTGATTCCTTCTCATCGAAAGCAACTGTCTCGTTAATTTCGGGTCTAGATCTTTAATAAAATATTTTCTGTGGTACCATTCCTGTCTGTTGCTCTAGTAGATATTGTGTGCGATCCATCGCTTAGTGGCATTTCATACTATGCACACATTGAAACTCCAACTGTCGGTCGGTTATGTATCTATAAAAGTTTAATTTCTACTCCCACATGGAAATTTGCTGTTTCCTTTACACTTAAGTATCGGGTAAAGTAGGGTATTCCAGTTAACTGTGCAGCAAAATTTCATATCCATCCTAGTTAGATTATGAAACTGACCAATCACAGTAGTCAATTACAGAGAAGCCATATTTACATGTTGTAAATTCGTTTTCTGACAGTTGAGAGAAGTTAGGTTAACAATATGCTTCAAAAATATGCAAATCTGTCAGATGAAATTAGTTCTTTTTAAATTTAAATCAAAACATTTATCCCAGAGTCTAGTATACACAATATTTTCCTAAAGAGTACAAGAAATGGTGCAAAAATTGAAGATATAATAACAAAATTAATACCAAAATATATTTCTACCAAATTATTGTTATTTTCTGACCGAACTAAAGATTTGCACATAGACCCACTGTCTTATTTCAAAAATATCTTTACTTCCACTCATTTCTAGACAATAACTACAAGCTTTGCATAAAATGTACTATATACCTATATATCAAATGAACGTTTTCTTACTAACCTTGGTTGTTTCCATATAAATAATATATATTATTATAAATATTTGTGCACGGGATATTTTCCGATATATTTTGAACGGGGATCCAACCCCAATTGATCCTAAAACTTTTATTATACGCAACAAACATAGGAAATCAACTGGTAATTCTTCCTTAAATGGTGGAACATAAAGATAACCTGATAAAACAGACGAAATTATAAGATTTCTGGCCAGAAAAAAATCCATTTTTCACTAAAATTTTTAAGCTTATGTTATTTCTAGATTTCTACTTACACTGTTGCCACTTCTCTTTCCACGTTAACAGTGTTGCTAGTTTGTAAATTGGCGATTATTTTGAAAAATTTGACTGTAGCGAACGTTAAAAATTCATATTAATGCACAAAATCCATTTTTAACTGTTTAAAACGAATTCTACAGCTATTGTGTTGTACTTTCGGAGTTATAAGTCTTACGCAAGCAGAAATTAATCCGAGAAACCTATTTTTCTTCTGTGCATTTCAGTAAAACAATTATTAATCAAAATACCTGGGTGAGAAAATAAATTGTTCGTTTTTATTAATACATATATCGCTTTTTGTCTGTTATTCTGCAAAAAGCCGAATGTGAGAACGATAGATATATTCAAAAGTGAGTTTGTTTAAATATAAGAACTTACCCAAATCGATAAATATATTACAGTGTAATTTGGTCCATGGGTTTGCCATCAGAATTAATTTTTGTTCTATTGTTTTTTATTACCGTTCTCACAAGTTCATGGCCAACTTAAAAGACAAGTTATGCTGCCTAATTTAAATAATTTTTTAAAATTCTTAGCATGAAGGTCGGTAGTTAAGTCGTAGAAAAAATATACCATACAACTCGAGTGAATTGTCCATATTGCGCTCGGAAGTTTAAGCACTCCGCCTACAGCATCGTGCTCAATTTACTTTCTCGTGCGATATGGACCTCATATCCACTCTTGTTGCACAAACTACTATTCCGAATCATTTCTTGCAAAGATTGGGTGGATTTGTTAGTGTCTTGTAATACCTTCGTGTCGCAGTGTTACTTTGTTATATTTTTCCAATGCCAAATAATTCCTTTTGACATTCAAATAGCTGTCTTGATATAACACTGTTACACGTTAGCACTCTAGAAGCTACTTGACCGTCAGAGTGTATATGGATCAGCTTATTAAAGTAATTCTTCCTGGTGCTTCAATACGCACACTGATGGATCGAAGAGGGTTCTGCTTAAAACACCGTGGGAGACTTACCTAGAGAAAAGTAAACGTTTTTTCTTGGTCTTACCCCGTGTATCCCTACTTCACTCCGGTATCCTATTTGGGGTTTGAACCGTCTGTGTGCCAGATAATTGCACCAGGAGTTGTTTCTGTTATTTTTTCATTCATTAATTACAATCTCGAATGGCAGGTCAAAGTAAAACGTAGGATTTATGTGGTCTACTTCATTATCCTCATATCATACAAAGTACAAAGGCGTCCCCTTGTTCTCCTGACTCTCACAACATATTAGGTTCCTCTATGCCAGTTATGGCCATGTATTTCTTCTACCGACAATGCCCTGTCAGCATTTTTCTTTATATTTCGGCCTTGTTAAAAATTTAATTTCCTGTAATTTTTCACGTATAACAATTTATTTTGAGAAAACGGATTTTATTATTTTGAAGCATGGCAGGTAATGAGCGCGTTACATTTTATGGAAACATGTCTTTAATAAAATGTTTAGCTTGCATTTAGGTGATTTCTTTCGATATGTTGTAAAAACAACTTAGTGTCAATGTTGTAGCATATTAAAATATGTCATTTTTTATAATTAATGACAGAAAACTAATATACGTTCTTTATACTCAATCAATAAATTTATTATAGAAAAATAACAATCTAATTATAAACTAGATGGCTAAAGTATTAAGATCAGGGTGATCACTCTGTACGTAGGTATGTATTATGCATTCATAAAAATGTTCTCAACCTTTAAGAATTATAATAACCACCTATTTCCTTTACATAACTTGACATAACATTATTAATATTATGCTTAGGTACAGCATAAGAAATATTGCATAACAATATCTATTATAACTCCTAACTTTTTTTACTGCAGTTTAAAACAAATGACCTTTTCCCCTTTTGACACGTTCAAAAATGTAAGATTTGGTAGATAGCATAGAAAAAAAAATTATTATTTTCTTATCTTATCATGGCACGGCCGTGGATGTACTTATTTTGAGGTAATTTTTGAAATGGCGGCGACTTTTTTTTAGAAGTCACTTTGAAGAAAATGTTTTACTTTTTCTTTCAATCGAAAGCATATTCTTAACTATTTGTTATACAAACTTAAACTTAAATCTAATTCATTAATTAATGTACATGATATGCCATTAAATTCGTCTATATTTATTTTAATTATACTATATATTTTATATACTAGGGTAACAGATACAGTTGTCGGCACCCTGACAGTTATTGGCACTTTTTCATAAAATAATTAATATTAATTTAATGATAATGCTATTAAAATCACAATAAGATCAGTAATATCCGGCAACATTGTCCTACTGGAATCGGCGACTATTTTGCACTTTTTAACCTATTTAGTGTGGTCAGTGAGAGTTCGAAATACGGAGTGTTGTTGGTTCTTTCTAAATCAGGTAAGTCTTAACAATTTGTTAAGAATGGCTAGGTATTCTTGAACATACATTTTTTGTTGTCAGCAATAATATTTTCTAATTATGCTTTATATATCATTAATATAGACTTAAGAAGGCCCTATTAACATAAAACATTCGATAAAAACGCGGGAAAGTGTTATTATTAGGATGCCAATAACTGTAACTTATAAAACAGAAAAATATAGTTATTGGCAGCCAGGTGCCAACGACTATGTTTTCAATGTTTTTATAAAAAAGAGGTCCATTGGTTTAGAGGTCCCAGGTTGTGCATTTTAAACGAGAAAAGCTAATCGAGAATTTCAAGTTGACATTATAAACAGTTGTTGGCACGGTGCCAATCACTATTAATACACTGCCAATAACTATAGAAGAGAAGGACGAAAGAAAAAGAAAGAGGATGGAACAAGCTCACTTAAAAAAAAAAACGATATCACTTAAAAAAAATAGAAAACTGGTTATAAAGAAAAGGCAACAAATGATTCGATCAGGCCATTACAAAATAACGAAATTTCAGAAATTCAGAAGTGAACAAAATGAACATGCATGTTTCAATAAATCCAGTCTTGTCAAAAATTGATGAATCTAATGAAGAAGCTAATAAATTGGATGCTTTAGAACTAGAGAGATGTTTATTAATAAAAAGGAATGAAAATAGACAATTACCAATTTTAGACAATAAATTAAATGATATAGAAAACGTATCGGAATATTCTCTTGCTACAGTTTCTTTAGTAAATAATGCAAATGCAGATAAAAACCAAGTCATATTAGAAAAATTGTTTTTCATGAAAGTGATATTAATAATGCATCTGATTTTGAAAATACCAAAAAAAATAATTCTGGTATGTGTTTTATCTGTACTTTTAATATTACTTTCACATCTGAAGGAATTAAATGTTTTTCTTGTTCTCGAGTATTTCATCCAAATTGTATAAGGAAGCAATATAATTATGCCACCTATTGTAAAAACTTTTGGTTGTAAAGCCTGTTGTTCCAAAATAAGAAACTAATTTCCTAAAAAAGTAATAACATGCAGTTTCAGTTTTACATAAAAATAATTTAGCACTTGTTTAGTTAGTATTTTTTTAGGAAATACTACATATTTAACATCTTTCTCCAGCTCATGAAAGATTGTGTATATGTTAGAGTATTATTTTATTAGATTAATGCCATTATGCTAAAAAATCTTGTGGCTGTAAATGGGCATTAAATTAAAAATTTAAATATATTTTTTAACATTTTGTACCCTATGTTAGCTATCTGCAAATGTTTACTACCTAGAGGTTTTAAGATGTTTTTTTAGAATTTCAATTCTAAAAAAAATTTTTAATAAACAAAAATGGTTTTATTCAGTAAGTTATATATTTTATTACGTGCCAATAACTGTATATTACAGTGTCAATAACACTACTAAAAGTGCCAATAACTGTGTTAAACTAGTATTTTGAATTTAAATATTGTTTTAAAAAAATACAATGAGAATGAAAAAAAGTTCTCTAGAGGGTTTTATTCCCAACTCTTATGAGAATATGTGAAGCTATGATTCTGGTGATAAGTTAATTTATTGAATTTTATATCCTGAAAATAAAAACTGACGCCTCTTAAAGTGCCAATAACTGTGTAGTTTACCCTACTACTTTTCTGTATTGTTTGTTTCATTTCCCCGTGATAACCCCGGCATTATTTACTTATTCTCTTATTTATTATTATTCCTATTTCTTAGGAAGAATATTAAAATATTTATTACTTTATTTTAATCAAAGCTAAAAACATGATATAAAATTACCATGATCGGAGTATCATCAATACAAAGTTGTATTTTTACTGTATATGGGCAGTAACTTCATTATTGTATTTTTACTCTATATGAGCAGTAACTTCATTAAATAAATAAAATAAAATAAAAATAAAAATCCTTTATTTCCTTTTGACTACTGTATAGGTAGTATAGGATATTGTCATTATACATTGATAATCTATAGGTATAAAAAATAAAACAATATTTAAAATGAACAGGTAAACAAATACATATAATAAAAACATACACAATCCCATCAGTTTGGACATTATTGAATAAATAATCAATATTTAAATTTAAGGTACTCATTAGTGGAGTAAAAAGCGTTTTCAAGTAGAATACCTTTAACTAACTTATTAAACTTTTTTGGATGATGTAGTTGCTTAATTCCTTGTGGCAGTTTATTAAATAACTTAATTGGTAGGACTAAAGGACTGTGAGCCACAACAGACAATCTATGACGTGGTATATCAATATTAAAATTCTGTCTGAAATGATAATGTTCATTTGATTCACGGGTCAGAGAAAATACGTCCAAGTTTGCCTTAGCATAAGTCAGACAATTCAATATAAACAGGGAATGGAATGTTAAAATACCTAGCCGGGGAAAAAGTTCACGGCATGAAAAAGTACGTCTTTTAAATGTCATGGTTCTAATTATTCTTTTTTGCTGAATAAAGATTTCGTCAGCCCTAGAGCAACCTCCCCAGACCAAAATTCCGTAACTCAAGCAAGAGCGGACATATGAAAAATAATAAAGCTTTAAAAGATTTATATCGATCTTATCGCGCAACTGCCAAATGACAAAACAATACACAGCGAGCTTCTTCAGAACAAAGTCTATTTGCTGACTCCACGACAGCTTAGAATCAATAAAAACTCCCAGAAACTTTACAACATGGGACTGCTCAATGGTTTGATTATTTAATTTTACTAACAGGCTTTTATTTAGATCTCTAAGACAAAAATAAAGTAATTCAGTTTTACCTTCATTAAGGATTAACCCATTTTTATCGCAATATCTCTGAACTAATGAGACTGTGTCACACGCACTCTTGCTAAGCTCATCGACTGTAGATCCAGCACAAGCGATCGAAGTATCGTCGGCAAACAACGAAAGATAAAGATCTTCAAAGTTATCAAAGGCAATGTCATTAATAAAAATTATAAACAACAATGGTCCCAGCAAACTACCCTGCGGCACGCCACTGGTAACATTTCTGCTACTGGAAGAATAAGATTTGTGAAGATGCTTAAGTACTACCTTTTGTTACCTGTTTGACAAAAAATCCCCTAGCCAGTCTAATGCTTTACCACGAATACCATAATTATTAAGCTTATTAAGTAGAAGATCTATGTTAATTACATCAAAAGCCCTTTTTAGATCAAAAAATAGACATGCTGTATGCTTGTTCTTATCAAGATTTTCCATGATTTTATTATATAAAGCAACAATTGCGTGCTGAGTCGACAAGCCCCTGCGAAACCCGAATTGCCGTGGGGAAAAAAAAATTCTCTGTTCAAGGAACGCAATAAGACGTTTATAATATGCCCTTTCAAAAATTTTCGAAAAAACTGACAAGAGCGCTATACCACGATAATTAGAAATACTATGTTTATTATCGCCCGGTATATGATTAAAATTGCACATTTTCTCTTTTACATTATCTGTTATTATCACTGGTATACATACCATTTTTAAACACAGTTTTTAGTCGGCTCAAGGCATGGCACACTTTGTTGTTCCGATTAGCAAGTTATTGTTAAAATATTTATTTAATCGAGTAAAGTAGACATGTAACGGGCACTGAAATAATAAATGCAGTTCTAAATAATTCTAAATAGTATTTATTTATAAATTACTGGACAAGCAACCTGCATTGGAGAATGTACAGAGTGATAATAATTTAATCTCTTTTTTTTAGTGTTTACCGACTATATATACAGGGTGTGTCAGTAAGGTGTCTGTCTTAAATAGCACCTAAACTATCAAAGATAGGGAAAAAGTGTAATACAAAAGTTAAAGGGTTTTTTAGGATACATAATCTAAAAATATTTTCTAATCTACAGGGTGGTCCTAAAAGGTGGTACTGAATAATAAAAAAGAAAATTAAATGGGACACCCAGTATTATTTTCTAGAATATGATTTAATGGAATAAGGACTTTGCAATCCTATTAAAATTTTTAAAGTGAAATGCAACGTTGCCAAGTAATTAATTTTTTTCCGAAATTTTAGTAATTTTAAGGGTATCGTTAAAAAATCATAGCAATCTGTGGATTAACCCTAGGCAAATCTAATTTACATTGTGGGTACTTTAAGGTACGATTTATTGATCTACAATAATGTTTTTTAAATCTCTTATACTAAGCGTTCCTTACAAGTTGGACAACTCGATAATTTTAAAAATGATTTATTTTATTTTGTTTAAATGGGATCCCCCTTATTTTTTTAGGCAAAAGAATTTATCTTATGAAAACCTTACTTTTTTGTTAAACATGTCATATATCTAAATATCATAGTTTTTGAAATATTCTAGGATTTGTCTTGAATCAGGGTAAAAAAGGAAAGTTCTAATTAAACTACTTAGTCAAGATTGCTTTGGAACAAAAAATAAATAATTTTCTTTATCACAGCTGTCATTGCAAAATTTGTTCGCTAACATTTTGTGCTTTATTACTGTTTAAATTTTAGTTTCCTGAACTAACTTTATCATAACTCATATTTTTCTATTTCGATAAAGTTAGTTCGGGAAACTAAACTTTAAACAGTTATAAAGCATAAAATGTTGGCGAAATAATTTTGCAATGACAGCTGTGACAAAAAAAAATATTTATTTTTGTTCCAAAGCAATCTTGACTAAATAGTTTAATTAGAACTTTCCTTTTTTACCCTGATTTAAGACAAATCCTAAAATATTTCAAAAACTATGATATTTAGATATATGACATGTTTAACAAAAAAGTAAGGTTTTCGAAAGATACATTCTTTTGCTTAAAAAAATTAGAGGGGTCCCATTTAAAAAAATTGAAATAAAGCATTTTTAAAATTATCGAGTTGTCCAACTTGTAATGAACGCTCAGTATAAGAGATTTAAAAAACATTATTATAGACCAATATATCGTACCTTAAAGTACTTACAACGTAAATTATATTTGCCTAGGGTTAATCCACAGATTGCTATGATTTTTTAACGATACCCTTAAAATTACTAAAATTTCGGAAAAAAATTAATTACTTGGCAACGTTGCATTTCACTTTAAAAATTTTAATAGGGTTCCAAAGTCCTTATTCTATTGAATCATATTCTAGAAAATAATACTGGGTGTCCCATTTAATTTTCTTTCTTATTATTCAGTACCACCTTTTAGGACCACCCTGTAGATTAGAAAATATTTTTAGATTATGTATCCTAAAGAATCCTTTAACTTTTTTATTACACTTTTTTTTCTATCTTTGATAGTTTAGGTGCTATCTAAGACAGACACCTTACTGACACACCCTGTATATACTTAAGTTTCTTATTTTTTTTTTCATTTAATATTTGTTTTGTTCATGTTCCAATGTTTTGATTATCTTTCTGTATAAGAGTATATTTAAACAAAATACTTCTATTTGTTTTAGGGATTGTATGTTTTAAGTAAAATACAACAGAATACAAAGATTTTAATATTATGTATGTTTACGTGTTATTCCCACTTCAAGTCTTATAAAGGAATCTATAGATTTTGATTAAAAAATATACAGGGTGTTACAAATTCGACATACCAGCATTGGAATCTCGGAAACCATACGAGTTAGAGAAACGGTTAAATGGGGGCAAAGTTGTGCAATTCAGTGCTGATTATAATGCCGCTTTAAAAGTTTTGAAATTCCGAAAACTTCCGATTTTATTCGAAAAAAACCGAAATTTTGCAAAATCGTTTTTATTTTTTCCTGAGCTCATTTGACTAGCTATTTAAAAATAAATGACACTTTGTCATTGCCACTTTTTCTCCTCTACAAAATGACGTTACTAAACTAAAGATCCGCCGTTTCGTCTCCGAGCGGCCATCACCAACTTTACTTTTTTTAATACGGACCTGATGTTTTGTTAACCGATTTTTAAACCCTAATACCCCCAAAATGTAATGGCGATATTACTTTCTCCTAATGATGAATTGTTCTTGCTTATTTTTTTAAATTCATATTTTTTACACTTCTTGTCAGTCCGGTCCTGGCAAGATATTTCACCGCTGGATTTCTTTTTATGGGGGGCTTTAAAAAATGTTATTTATAAAAATGACGTAGATACCATGGAAGAACTCGAAGAACGCATAGAGGTTGCATTTGGTAGGATAAGGGGAAGATCGGTGAAAAGGGCTGTCGCCAAAATTGGAAGAAAAATCGATCGTTGTATTGAGCAAAACGGCAATCTCTTTGAACATTTAGAAAATTAAGATTTATAATTAGTAAATTTAGCATTAAGTATTAGAAAATTTTTATAAAATAAATTATATTACTTATGTATGAATATTTTAAATAAAGTAAAGTTTTTATTTATTATTGTGATTCGTTGCCAGGACCGGACTGTCAAGAAGTGTACAAAATATGAATTTAAAAAAATAGGCAAGAACAATTCATCATTATGAGAAAGTAATATGACCATTACATTTTGAGGGTAGGAGAGTTTAAAAATCGGTTAAAAAAAATCCAGGTCCGTATTTAAAAAAGTAAAGTTGGTAATGGCCCCTCGGAGACGAATCGGCGGATCTTTAGTTTAGTAACGTCATTTTGCAGAGGAGAAAAAGTGGCAACGACAAAGTGTCATTAATTTTTAAATAGCTTGTTAAATGAGCTCGCGAAAAAATAAAAACGATTTTACAAAATTTCGGTTTTTTTCGAATAAAATCGGAAGTATTCGGAATTTCAAAACTTTTAAAGCGGCATTATAATCAGCACTGAATTGCACAACTTTGCCCCCATTTAACCATTTCTCTAACTCCTATGGTTTCCGAGATTCCAATGCTGGTATGTCGAATTTGTAACACCGTGTATAATAAATTATTTTTTTAAATGTTTAAATAAAAAATTTAAAATATTTTATTGTTGAACGCTTATTATAACGTAAATACAGGGTGAGTCAATGATACAGTAGAGACCAACTTACGATTTAACATGTTAAACCGGAATTTGTAACTTTTAGACTAAAAAGTTAAGATGAACCATTCCAATTTTTCTATATTGTAGTCTAAAATCGTAAAATTATCAGAAATAATCGACATATAATATGGAATTGACAGCAAAATTCAATTTAAGAGTAATCAACCTGGTCATAATTTGAGATGTTATGGTACATTATACTAAGTTATGACCAGGTACACTCTTAAAAATAACATGGTATGGATTACTAAAATTTGGTTCTGACAACTATTTATTTTCGTGAAATCGGAGTCAACCCAAAAATTAGTTTGTACAACCAAAAAAAAATTGTCGTTATTGAACTGTTGAACTAATTAATAACATTAACCAACCCAACCTACAAATTTTATTTGTCACAATGAAATTTTATATACGGATAACTAAATTTATATGGTACTCGCGCTTTTAAAATTAGTTGTCACAACTAATGTGTAAATATAGAAAATTGAAATTTTTTTTCAAGGATTTTTTTTTGTTAATGATGCCATCTAATAATATTGCCAAAGCAATCATTTACTTGGGCCAAACTTGAAATTTTCATAAAGTAACAATTACTTATGTAGTCACAACATTGTGTTTATTATCTTTCTTCTGTACTTTCTAATTGTAAGAAAGAAGTTAAATCATAAATGAGTAAAAATTTTATATTTTTGTCATTGCACTTGCACATTAGAAAGTTTGAATGAACTGCTTATAAGGCATGGCAAAATTAGCAAGTTGATTTGATAGAAATAACTTTAAAAAAAGTCTGTTTCTTTTCCAAAAAAAATGTCATATGTAATTTATACTTAGTAACGAAAAATATTCCTCCCTAGGTCCCCATTTTAAATAAAAAAATGCCTTGGTATTACTACTCTATTAGGGATGCGTAAACTAATTGGAATATATTATCAGGGATATTATGGTTTCTTTAAAAAAAATTATTTCCGATGTCCTTGTTCTCTCATGTTCTTTATAATACATACTTATGCAATACAAAACAGAAACACTAGATTTTTAACTTATTTTACTCAACCTTTTGGGTTGTTCAATTGCTTATAGAACTGAATTGTCCTTATTTAAATATTCTTATCTGCAACTGCGGTTATTAAAAAACAAAAAATATCCCCTGGACTTTCTATTTAAAATATACAGCTATATGAAATTTGTTGTACTTGGTCAAATTAAAAAGTCGTATGTAAAGTGTATATGGCGTTCATTTATAGAAATTGAACATAGAACAAAAACAAAACAAAAACAATATTTTTAATTTATTTCTCATCATAAAGCATGGCAAGGTGACCTTGCCATGCTTTATAAAAATCTCATTTAAACTTTCTAATGTACCTACAACTACAATGATAAAAAATAAAATGTTTACTTACTTATGATTTAACTTTTCTGCCAATTAGAACGTACACAAGAAAGACAATAAACACAAATAAATTACACCAAATTTTGTTACCTCCATTTTCCACACGCGCACGGCCATGAAAATGGCCAATTATTGCCTTAAAAACACGAAAAAATGGACACGGAACCGCAAAAGCACCCTAACATAAGCATAACCTCCTGACAGTCCTGGCTAGAATGATGTCACATTTCACCCACCGGGCAAGGGCGTCAAGTCTCTGTTGATGCCGTTAGTTATAAATATAAAGAATAATATTACTTGAAAAGAAAAGTTAGTTCTGGTAACTAAGAATGTATCTTAATCAAAATTGACAAAATGATAGGGACTACAAATTCATAATGTGTTATTACAACAAGCTTAATTGATAAATACAAATTTGTAGGAACCTTGATGTAACATTTAAATAAGATATATAGAGAGTAAATTTCAGCTAAACAAAATATTTTATTTCTGCCAACTAATATGAAAACAAGATATTTTCTTTGTTCTGATGGTATTTCCGAGCTGCGCAAACTCAACGGACCCTGATCATCTGCCAACAGTGGTGTCATCATTAAATTATGGCATTAGCAATATAGTATATGTATATATGTGGTAACTCACCTCTGCTCTGAGCCACTGCCGTGGTTGAGTATTTTTATATGCAATATTTCATTTCATTTTGCTTGTTGGTCTACCATGTAAGAATTATACCGTTACAATTAAATGATATTATTTCATGGAATAAAATAATTTAATAAAACCGTGGTAAGTGGAGATAAATGTAAATTAAATTTGTCCTGTCATAAAGAAAATTATATGACCGCGGAAACATTGAAATATAGGTTTGTTATTCTTATTTATAGGCCAGTTCTTAGAAATAAAATAGATCTTTGATGCAAAATGTTTTTTTAGCGCATTGGCGGCTTCTCCATTCGGTCGATAACCTCCTAACCGATTTTTCTAACAGCGTGGAAAATATCCTGTACAAGCATACGATTTATTCGTTCATAAACAAGTAATTATATAATATAATATAACACTACAATAATTTATGGAATACATTTTAAACGTTCCTCGCAGTTAGCCGCCATCGGGGTCGTCCTATTCATGCAGCCTATGCTGGTGCCGGCCCACACAGGAGTATTTTGCCTTAAAATCGTGTCAAAAGTGAAAAGCACAAAGTTCGTTGCAGGCCTCTTAAATTATATTTTTTTTACACCTCTTTAACCCTGTTATCGCTCCCGGTGGAGCTAGTAGGAAAATAGACGATTTAGTGATACAAACTTATCTGTACTCGAAGCACTTATACTTTCAACAATATTAAGCTTAGTGTTTTAAGTTGTTTAAGGTAAAATTCAAGAAGTTTTTGCTATGGCCATTAAAGAACAGGGTATGTACTTATTTTTATTACATGTTGGATATATATCTTTTTAAATATTCTATTTTTTTCTAAGCTTTTAATGAAATACACGAATAAACGTTGTTATTTTTCTTTTAATTTCTTATTAAGACCTTTATGTAGTGTGTCGAACATGGTCGGGAAAAAAGTATTTCTTTACTGTAAACTATAGGGTTTCCACACTTAATCCACAGAAAAATATTATTCACTTATTTCCAAGAATTTGGTTATTGCACGATTGATATATTGAATTTGCAAATAAACATCTTTTTTATCCGATTGTGTCAAAAAATGACGTTTTATAGATCAGATATTTGGACGAAAAGGTAACCTTTTTAATAAGGTATTGATTATTGCGCTGGTAGCTAGGCAACCTTTGTCGTCCTAGTCCGAAAAACATTTTGTCGGACACTAAAATATTTTCAACAGTTTATTTTATTCATTTATTTACAATATTTATATTAAATGTACAATTAGAACAATTTTGAACAAAAACGGGGTGATGTAAATTTGATTTTGAGGATGTGTTATTATTTTTGGTCTCCGTTATGATATTATTCTCCAATGTTGAACTCGATTGGGAGACGGATTGCGACACCTGAGTCGAGACTGACTACAGGTCAGTTGTGGAATGTTGAATATTTTCTTGGTCAGCTCTAACTTATTACTTAAGCCCTCGGCTACTCCCGAAGACTTCCAGCCTCCATGCCGTTTTAGAGATGTTATGTCTGCTCCCGCATCTACAAGTAATGTGGCCGATGTTCTTCTGAAACAATGTCCCGTGAATTCCTTGGCATTCGGCAGTTTTAAGTAAGATGCTATTTCCTGAGGTATAGAGCCAAATTTGTGTATACCGACAACTTGCTTATGGCATGTTCCATTGCGATAAGACACAAAAAATCGCCCATCACTCATATTTGTTGAACGTAAAGCCAGATAATTTCTATAATACTTTAGATATTCTCCAGTCACCGTAAATGATCTCGGTTTGTTTGTTTTATTATAGGGAATTTTTATTAATAAAGCCGTTCCCAAATCTTGTATGTCATCAATTTTCATATGAGCCAGTTCTTCTCGACGACATGCGCCCGCGATTCCAAAAATAAAAGCAACCTGTAATTAAGAAAATTGTTAGTCAGAAATTTAAAATACTATTATATAGTTACATTTACCTTCAACATTAAGTATTTGTCATCTGTAGCATGGCAAAGAAATTTGTGAACCTCTTCTCTAGTTAGGATCCTTGATTTCTTTGGACAATATCCGACACTTTTTTGTTTCAACAATGCTCGTAATCTCATGTATTTAGATATATTAATATTTTGTTTTACATTTACCACTGCACGTAGCATAGAATACTGCGACCACAGAGTAGATGACTTCATAGTTTTCGATAATTCCGCCATATAGACGAAGAAGTCGTTTTCGGAGAACGACTGTATATTTTTTTCTTGCCGGTAATCCATAAATTTTTTATAAGCTCTTTCATATATTTCCTTAGATTTTTGTGGCAACAAATGTAACATTACTTCCTTGGCAGTTTCTTGAATGTCAGGTGGTGTACCTTCTATTAGATCATCGTCTATTTCCATTTTTAATTGTGTTTTTCAGGTTTTAAAACTAGCAGAACACGAAAGATTAGTTAAAACTATCGCCTGATTGATAAAACGTCAGTTGATAATATTAATTTAATTATTTGTTAGATTCATGGATACGCATATTACAGGTTTCATTGTTCAAACATTCAAGGGACAAAAAATTACAATGCAAGATGAAATTTATATTGGTTTTCTTAATTTTTACATTATTTTATAATCCGAGCAAAAACACAATCGGATAAAAAATAACGTATGTTGTACGGACGAAAAATGTATTTCAGACTATGCGGGTTACTGGCCTCGGCTTTGCCTCGTCCAGTAATCTCCCGCAATACGTCCGAAATACTGCATTTTTCGTCCTTGTAACATAATATACTATTATACAGAAACAGAATTTAATTGCAAGAAAATTCCGTTTCAGGTTCGACCGAAAATCGATTCGAAATGACTAGAAAATCATTATTCGTGATTTATATATATCTAACATGTAATAAAAATAAGTACATACCAGTAGAGGGTGCGATACTTGAGCGCCCGACGGTTTTGCGATACTTGGGCGCCCGCTACTGCGCAGGCGCCTGCCATCTGCCATCTGTCATGTCACACTCTTGGGCGATAGCTATTTAGGCATTAGCTACTTAGGCGTTAGCTACTTGGGCCGTAGCTACTTAGGCGTTAGCTACTTGGGCCGTAGCTACTTGGGCGTTAGCTACTTGGGCGTTAGCTACTTGGGCAATAGTATCATTGGTACTAGTTGCCATTGGGTAAACGTCATCAATCATCTGTGATACGCCATCTATTACATGCTACCTGAACCTCACCTACTTAGGTATTCATATTTGGGGGACCCAAGCCTACAAGTCGAGGCTCCGCTAAAAGCCCTACCTCTAAGAACCGGTACCCCATTAATTTCTAAGTGGGGCCCTTATTGAAATTAAATGATTAAAAAAAGTTTTACCTGCGTGGATTCGATCCCGGGTCACTGGATTACAATTCTATTGTCGTACCACTACACTAGCGAGCTATCATAGAAAAATCTGCTTTTAACTTGAAGGTTATCTAGGTATACGGTTGTCCCGCCTACGAGAGTCATGCATTATGACGCACCATGATAAGTAGTTTTTATAGGGACGTAAGATTAATAATAATATATTTGTTAAAGTGTAGAGGAAACATAAATAGAAAATAAAATTAGCTGTAACTATAATTAAACCCTAAAGTTTGTCAATGCCTATATGTACAGTATGATTTATAGACACACAAAACCTCTATGAAGTATCTGTATCTATAACGATATAATATTGTCATATAAGATAGAAAAGGATAGCACTAATTACATTAACAATCAATGGACTGTTAAAAAACGTGTCACGACATGTTTTTGACTCATAGGTTTAGGCCACATTAATGAGGTGGGTAGGTAATTTGTCATACAGTAATCCATCAGTTGGTTAGATCAGTACAAAAAGTAGACGCTAACAAAAAAATAAGGGTAGGTACAACCCCTGCACTAATACTTCTTGGTATCAAATTAAAGGTAAAAATGTCAATAACAGGAGTTTAATGGTTATATTTCTAACTGAAGTACCATTTAGAACTTAATAAATTGATAATATTTTATGTTTTAATCTAAAAATTACGATCAATGCAACGTTCCAACGGTACTTAGGTATATAGAAGGTGAACTGCTTATTGAATTTGCAATTTTTAGCATAAATAACAAGGTGTATTATATAGAAAAGACTCGTTGTAACGAAAATAGTTGTAGGTAGTGTTTGAGAAACGCGTATGAAAAAGGCATAAATAGAAAAATCTCATGTAAATATTCTTATTACCGCATGTATTTTAGGTCAAATAGCCCTACTATTGTTCAGTAATATGGGCATTAAGGCCCAAAAAATATTTGTACCTGGAAAAATTATATGTCTACAATAGGGTTGATATGGAACCCCGTAGGTAAAAATAGACCACAGGGTAGTTTTTAATAAACTTCTTAAGTTTTTAATGTACATTCCTAAACGTCCCTAATAATATAAGATACCAATGCGTGTAAAAAATAAGTAACCGAAGTAAGGATATAAAAACAATGATTCGAAAGCAGCGTAAACCAACCCCGTTAACACCCCCTATAACATATAATGTTTGGTATCAAACTAATGTTAAAAATATGGATAATAACCCCCAATTTTATTGAAAAAATTAGAATGTAAGAAAAAACCAGTAAACCCAACTGGCTGCACGACCAAAGGCTCACGAAATTTTGTAAAAAATTTTGGGAGAAGGTCGTGTGGCATTGATGTAAATAGTTTTTCTACGTTTTATTACATCTATATGGATTTAAAATTATATTAAGCAGAATATACAGGTAACTTATACATTGCTATAGGTAAAAAAAAACTCATTAGGAATTTTTAATAAATTTATTATCCATGTTTAATACAAATAAAATAGTTTACAATACTTTAATGGTTGGCCGCACGACCAAAGGCTCACGAAATTTTGTAAAAAATTTTGGGAGAAGGTCGTGTGGCATTGATGTAAATAGTTTTTCTACGTTTTATTACATCTATATGGATTTAAATTATATTAATTAGAAAATACAGGTAACTTATACAATGCTATAGGTAAAAACAAAACTCATTAGGAATTTATAATAAATATATTATCCATGTTTAATACAAATAAAATAGTTTATAATACTTTAATGGTTGGCTGCACGACCAAAGGCTCACGAAATTTTGTAAAAATTTTGGGAGAAGGTCGTGTGGCATTGATGTAAATAGTTTTTTCTACGTTTTATTACACCTATATGGATTCAAAATTATATCAAGCAGAAAATACAGGTAATAAATATATTATCCATGTTTAATACAGATAAAATAGTTTATAATACTTTAATGGACTGTGAAAAAAAGGTTATGTTAACGATAGAAAAAATTAGAGAACACTGCGCTCTCTACCCTTAAATCTCCACTAGCATTAGTTTATTCACGATGGTAGCTGAAGAGTAGTCGTTCGTCGTATGTAGAATGCCTGGACGGTATGAATGGTGTCTGGTGCCTGGATGAGGCCTGAAGGAGGAGGACTGCATATAACCTCGACGAATAGACATAGAAAACAAGATTTAATATGTATGTATCAGTTATATTATAATAAATGACTTTGAGCCCTATTCTTGTCTCATGGTTATGGTGCTACTGTGTAGCTGTTGCCTTACCGGTATGTTGCTGTTGTGTAGCTGTTGTCTTAGGGGTTTGTGCTGGGTTTGCGTTGGGTTGGTGCTGGGGTAGTGCTGGGTTTGCGTTGGGTTACTGCTGGGCTAGTGCTGGGTTTGTTTTGGGATAGTGTTGGAGGGTGGATTATAAATATATAGATAAATGCTAGTTCAAAGATGTCATTAGCGACTCATACATCAAAGGAGTAAGATGGCAAGCAGAAGAATAAAACTTAAGCTCCTGGAAATGCCAAAGGGAGACGTCTTTGGTTTTAGAACAAATGGAACTAATTGGTTTCTGGGAAATGTGCCTGTTGACTTTCAGAATGACCAATTGGTGTTTGATAATGAAACATACACACTATCCGACGGTTTGTTGGATTTATTAACGAGTATGCATCCTAAAGCATATTCCCAGAAAGACTTAAAGTTGTACAAAGAATTAATATTACTTACAAATTTACATAAACCAAAGTTTAGAAAAAATGCACATATTAAATCAAGTTCTAGCTGGAAGTATACAAACATAATTTCAAAACTGTTTCCTCCTAAACGAAGCTATACCCCAAAAAGGCCTAACTGTACAGTGTTGCCAAGTGATGACGAGCCAAATGCTACAAAGTTATGTAGATTGAAAGAGAAAGAGGTCTGCGAGATACACGTAGAAGAGAACAATTCTAACAATGAAGACGAGGAAAGCGTATATAGTGAAGAAGCCCTTACTAAAACCTCTATGGAGTTTGTATACTACGACGATGTCAACGAGTTAGTTGAAAGATTGAAAAAGTTAGAAGCTTCTAAGGTAGTTGGCAATGATAATAACAGAAACGAAATCTTTAGTATATTACATGAATTGGAGCGACTTGGAGTAATTGAATTTTATTAGTTTTACGCTTATAATAACATATGTATAAATGTAATGTCTATGTGGAAGATTTAAATAAATTATGTAAAAATATTATGAGTTTTTGTTTTTAATCGCCTTGTATATTTAAAAATAAAAATAAACCTTATTGTTTTAAAGAGTTATTTTCAATAATTGTTCGCGTTCGGATAATAAATATATCTTTAAGGCTTATTGTTCAGCGCTAGTAAAATATGCTTTAACAGAAATTAATAAAGGGTCATTATAACAATAAATATTTAAATAAATAATTACTTGTAACCTGTAAGCAATACACATATTTAAGCAGGTACGTTTTTTAAAAATTACTATTCAAACAGTTTGATGCAATAATTTTTAAAATAATATTTACTCCTCAATTTTAATTATCTATTTTAAGTACCTTGTATTATATGTATTGTTAGTCATTCCATATATCATATGAATGTTATAGATAAAATAAAAAAATTAAAATGAAATTATTTAAACACAAGTGTGTTTGCAGAAAATTTTATTTTATAAATAAATATATTATAAAATAACTGTGTTTTTTTATTTATTGACCTGATAACTAAGAGCAAGTTGATAGGGCCGTAACAGTAGTACTTTAGGGAGGTGTTAGTAAATTGTTTTTTATTCAATATTAATTATGTTCGAAAAACTGTTTTTAAAAAGTTGAAACCAAAAAAAAATTCATAACCGAAATATCTAATATCGATTAAAAAACAATCGCTCCAGGGCACTAGTCGTGGACTCCCCTCCTTTTTTTTGTGCCCCATTCTTTTTTTTTTTAATGGAAAAAAAGAAATTTCAAACAAAAAACCAACTAATAACTTAGAATAACGTTGAGTGATCTTATAAGGTCATTGTACCAGACGAAGTAGCTCATGGTAAACCTAAAAAAGGGAAAAACAAATTAGTTATCTAAGACCTTTTTTTGTAAAAATTGAACTTTTTAATACGTTTTTGTAGACTTTTTCGGTAGGTGATGTGTTAAATGTTTAGGTGAAATCAATAGTTTTTAATCAACTGAAATAAGGTTGATATATTAAAATGTACCTTCTATTACTCACCTCAGGAGGATATTTGTGATTACTCTGTTGAATAGAATAAACCATCTTTTTTTTTTGACGTACCATACTCTCGTAACCAAATAAAATAGTCATAATCTCTCTCGGATGGCGGTGATGCAGGGGCAAACCCGTTAAACACTATGTTTGCAGAAAATAGGAAGTGTCTCGTTTTAAAACATTAATCAGATCCTAGAAGATGCTGTAAAATAGGTGCTTATAGACTGGGTACGAAATGTCATTTCAGAAATAGGTCTGAGTAGTTCCCCGGGTCTGTAAATATGGCAAATTTTACTGGTCACCCTAAAGTAATACCTGTTTTCTCAGGAATGTAAAAACTTGATTTAACTAAAACTGACTGATTTAATAAAATGCAAGGCTCTTCCTCCTTCCGTTTATTTCACCCAGTATTACCCTGAAAATTAACAGTACGCTAATGTTTTGTACTTTGCTATACCAGCGGTCAAAAGTTTAACCTGAATATTTGTAATCTCAATGATGAAGAAAGGGCTTTAACAGATAGGAGGGTTATAGACGATCCTCTTTATTTAAAAAACGGAAATCCATTTTCTACACTAGCTTTGAATTATTTTTCAAGGTCTCGATTTTATCAAACACCTTTACAGGATGTTCGGTCGCAATTTGGGGTACCGCGAAGACCTCCAGAAATGGGTGCTGAGTCTTATCACACGGGACCAGATCACAATGTCGGAACAGGAAGACACTAGTCTATATCTGAATATTTTTACTGTACTGGCGTACATCGTAATCAACGATGAAATTGAAAATTTGAGGTAATTATTTTTCGCTTTATTTAAAACTTTCGTGTGGAAAAAGGGTACCAAATTTTAGAAATTTACGAAATTTGGCGTTATCAGGTAGAACAGTATGATGTTCAAACTAAAAGGGCGGGTTATACCCCAAGCACCTAAAGAAGAGAATAGGTGGGTTGAATTTAAAGATTTTAAAACAAAGAAATAGCACCCTCTGTAATTTATGCCGATACCGAGTGTTTACTTGTGCCGGTTGAGGATGACTCGACTAAAAAATACTCAAAATATACAAAATCATGTACCTTATAGTGCTGGATATTATGTAAAATATAGTCATGATGATACACGATCATTACATTACAAAACTCCCAATTTTATTCCCATATTTTTCCATAATATGTATAATTTCGATTCCCACCTCTTTGTCAAGGAATTGGCTTGCGATGAAGAAAAGTTGAACGTTATCCCCCCAAAATAAGGAAAAGTATATATCCTTTACTAAACACATCTTGGTGGATAACGTCGAAAACAAGGAGGGAAAACAACGACAGGTATTTTTAAAATTGCGTTTTTTTGGATAGTTTTAGATTCATGGCTAGTGGACTAGATAAATTAAGTCAAAATTTAAAAATCAGATTAATGTAAAACGGTGCGAAAATATTTCGAGGATGATAATAAATTTGAACTTATTCGACAGAAGGGTGTCTTCCCGTATAATTACGTAGATTCATTTTCAAAATTAGACGAAAACAGGCTACCATCGCATAAAGACTTTTATAACCAACTTAAAAAACGAGGACATTACCGTAGATGATTATAAGCGTGCTTGGAAGGTATGGAATCTATTTGAATGTAAAACTTTAGGCGAATATTCCGACATTTATTTAAAATCCGACGTATTAATTTTGACAGATCTTGTCATGTTCAACAAGAGTTTTTCGATAGATTTGGACTCGATATTGAAAAAGACGATGTTCGTGCGGCTTCAGCTAGTGTTTGTCTAATCTTATTGAGACTGAACCGTTTTACCAGAGGTTAAGAGTAGACCCCTACTACAATTCAGAGTAAACTCCCTTTAGCAAACTGGGAACAGACATATCAACAGAAAGAGAGAGAAGAAGAGTTCAGATTAGAAACAGCCGAATAACTATTATATATAATTAAAGAAATATAATTAAATTGAAAAAACCTATTTAAACTCATGAATAATGCCGTTTTTGGCGAGACCATGGAAAACATTAGGAAACATTCGAGCGTTAAATTAATCATGAAATGGGACGGGCGATACGGCGCAGAAGCTCTCATATCACGACCTGAATTTAAAAGCAGCACCATAATAAATGAAAACATGGTAATCATTGAATTGGCCAAAACAAGGGTATATTTTTAACAAGCCAATATATGTGGGTATGTGTATTTTGGACTTGACAAAAACAACAATTTATGATTTTCACTACAATTACATGTGCAAAACTTTTGGGGATCACTGTAAAATATTATACGCTGACACAGATTCCCTGATTTACGGGATTAAACATCGCAATGTATACGAGGTAATGAAAAAAGATTGTTATGATATTTTTGATACATCTGACTACCCAGAAAATAACGCATATGACATTCCAAAAGTCAACAAAAAGGTTGTAGGAATGATGAAGGATGAAAATAACGGCCGCATCATGACACATTTTGTTGGTCTAAGATCAAAGATGTATGCAACCAAACTTTTTTACTCCCGACTACCCCGGAAAATAATGAATATAAAGCTCAGTTGCAAAGGTCAAAGCAATAATAACCTTTTTTACGAAAAAAATTCCTTAAAAGTTGTAGATTTAATTAGGAATAAAGCCTGAGAACAAGTGATAATAAGACCAAAAATCAAATTATTCAAAAGGCTACAGAGGGTCTTTTACCGGGGGATCAAGTGGGTATAAGTTTTTGCTCCAAGGACTTTACACGAGGTGAGGGGTGGATCCGCTTTAAACCGGCTGCAAAAATAAATTACGAAGATGTCTGGAACGTAATCAGCAACGTGTATCAATCCAACTCGTCTGGTTTAAACACCGAATCATTTTGCTTGAAAATATAATAGTTTCGACGCGGAGTGTGGCATGCGAAGGGGCATTTTTACCATCAAAAAAAAAATAATAATAAAAGCCAATATGGAACTGTATGGCAGCTATCTGTTGGGGGGGTAAGAATGTTTTATTTTAAGTACATTAGTTATTTACCATCGACTACAATAAATATGTGAAACAGACACTAAATCTCTGAAATTATTTAAAGCCAAATACAATTTTCAATTATTCCTTGGTAATACCTAGTTAAAGTAAGGATTGAATATCCAGGCAAAAACTATATGATTATCAATATTATTCGTAAAACTCAGAAGTAGTGTATAAAAAAATCATTTTTTAATAAATCGGCTGATGATCTATTTCTTATTAAAAGTATAGAGTGACTTCAAATACATGCCTCCTTGCAATAATCCTAGACTAACCCACAAAAATTATATAAACACCCTATTATTAAAAATTAAAAATTTACTTACTTACTGTTAAAAAAAGAATATAACCACAGACAAACAACACAGTGAGGTTACTAAAAAATCTATAGAGGCTTACGGTTTAGGTTTTTTAAACCCGTATGGAACCGAGTCGTAATTGGTGAATTTTCGTTTGGTAGATGTAACTCTATATTCTTTTGTTTCTTTTCTAGTAACCAGATCGTGTGTGTCTGTTCGCCTGATATTTGACGAAATAATTTTAACCGAGTCTGATTCTATATTTTTAATAATCATATCTTTAATTGTTTCAAAGTTAATCAATAAGGATGCCTGATAACAAAGACGTATCCCTTTTACCTTACAAACTACTTTCTCCACCTGTTCTGCCGTAGAGTATACCTTGTAGGCGTAATTTTTTGGACCCCCACAAGCAAATTCCTTAATATAACTACCAGGGCCGTAGGCCTCCAACTCATCGGTCATATCCCCAATAAAACTACCGGGTAGGGGCTCTATTTCACCTTCTTTATGAGAAAATATGACTGAGTCGGTATCACAATAGAGGACCCGCTCCTCAAGCATTTCCAGATAGCTATATAACTTTAATCGAGCCTGCGCAGTAACGAAGGCAGCTATGGCTACATTAACGGTAGCGAGAGGTTCATAGCTGTCTTCCCGTTCAACAAAGCCTATGAGAAAAGTGTTATCGTTAACAGGTAAAACAGAATTTATTTCCAAAAGAGGGTTTGTTAACATTCCAAAAAACACTGATGGATCTTTGACAATCTTGGTTTGACCTTTACGTTCAAGTTCCCCAAATTTACCCCAAAATGAGTTTAATATTAATTTAGCCAAAGACCTTAACCCCGAATTTTTTTTAATTTTGTTTTCATCTAATTTAATCCCCTCTTTCTCAAAAAATTTCAAAATGTACTGAACCTTGTCAGCATCTGTTTGACAATCTGAAGGATAGCCCGATGCTTCTTGTTTTATTTGTAGAAATCGGTTCATCATCTCTACAAACAGACCACCCTCTTTTGTTTCAACGTTGTACTGCTCTATCTGGTAACGCCAAATTTCGTAAATATCTAAAATTTGGTACCCCTTCTCAATGGCTTTACGTACCTCGCTTATCACCCAGGTACCTACTAACGCCCGCTCTTCATCCGAATGTAGGCAGGAAGTGCGTTGATCCATCTCCTGTCCACATTTAGAACAGAGAACAAACATTAACTTTTTATTCATTTTCATAGGTAAAACCGGATGGTAAAGGTTCTGAGGAGGTAAAACCTTACATTTAATAAGCCCATCAGTGACTTGTAAATCTAAGGATTGACACTCCTCTCCTACAAAAACTTCCGGATGTCCCACGGGAAAATAGCTGTACTTACACGTCCATGGGTATAAAGAACAAACATCTAAGTATTTGATCTTCTCACCCTCTTGAGCTTTGTAATAAGTACGCATATTTTCTGTTCTACCCCCGAAAAAACTTTCACGTGCTATAATCGGTACCTGAGAAGTAAGCGAGTGATTTTCAACAAAGTTAAGCATTGTAGCGTCATTTTTTAATAAATTATTAAAGTTGCACTCCCACATTTCTAAAACCTGAAAATGTAACTCTTTTAGTGCTTCTATTTTGTACACGGTTGCCTCGTAACGAGAATTAAAAGTGTCAAACTGATCAGTTTTATTTAATGCCTGGTCTCTATTTTGCGAATAACATCGAGGACAACCATGCCAAAAACACCCCTGAAATTCGAAAACTAGATTTTCTACCTTGCAAAACCCGTCCACCCTGAAACCCCCTAAAACAGCCTCCCCTCGTTTACCCGCATGCTCGATATTTATCCCTCTTTGGTGTTCCTCCCATAATAACCATTGAATACCTTTACGCGACTGTTTTTGAGATAGTCTATAGCCAGCCCTGGGAATAATTGAAATCGTATTTGGCTTTAAATAATTTCGTCTGAAAATTTTGTTGCAGGCTCCGGGTATAGTACAGCTCTCAGAAAACGGACAAACATTTGAAGTCTCCAACATTAACCCCCTAAATTTTAGACAGGCGGCAGTGAGTATTTCCACGTCGGAAATACAATACTCTACCAAGTCACGTTTTAAATTAAAATTATTGTTTTTATTTTCTTCGTACCATTTTAGGAAACTGCTTCTGTCGTCAGGCATCATACTTTCAGAGTTATAAAATTCCATAGGTGGTAAATTGCCAACATAGTTCTCGTTGGCTTTTGTATTAAATAAATGGGGGAACTAGCCTTTTTTAAAATTACTGCCTAAATCAAAACTCTTGGGGAGTTTCGATAGGGCCATTGGAAGAAAGTTAATTGAATCCAAAAATTTTATAGTGCCAAGACTTAATAAAAGAATTTTTGTTCCTCGCAAAATAACCTCAGGCGTTAAATCAGTTTGTAATAGTAAACGATTAAATATAAACTGCATATCAAAGCCTGAACCATAATGTGAGATAACAATAACTCTTTTAAACATATCGCGCTTTGCTAAAACCTTTTTTAGAAAATTAGAAATAGGCTCTTCCCTTAAAACTTCCAGGTTTGGTCCGCATTTGTAACAAAAACTAGTGTTTGTGTCTATACACTCAGAGCAGACTGTTTTAAACACACACAAGTTAGGTTCGTGCAAATAACACCCTTCGTCTAGTTCTATTTCTTGTCGTGTTTCTAGGTCAAAGAAAATAAACAAAGTGCTATCGAGTTTAGGCTTTCTAATATCCACCTGCATAAAACAATAATGACCGCTTGCCTTAAAATCTTTGCAAACATTGCAAAACGTCTCACCACAGGTATGTTCCCTGTTTGATCGAAATCCCTTACGACAATTTAAACAGAATTTAACCTCTCCGCATACAGATTTGTGAGCAAAGAACGTACCCTGCAGTTTATGGTTACTAAAACAGGCTTCGGAGAAAAACGTGCGATTACAATCTTCACACTTTGTTTTACTTAACTTTTCACAGGGTGGGGTCTGCTTACAAAGAGGGCATATCTTTTTACATCTATGATTGGATTTGTGATCATAGGGAACGTGACATTCCTCGCAAAAATAACCAGATGAAAATGCGGCCGTAGTCGAAGTGATTACATTGAAATGGTCCTCGAAAGATTAATTCTTTTACCCTCCCCGGACCCTTCAAATAAAACATCCCTCCCTTTAGAACCATGTTGGTATACAGTTATTTTAAATTCGTTCAAATAATGTTGAAAACTCTGTAGCGCTTTAACCCCACACCCTGTTTCTGGTACTGTTACCCCAGCCAGCTGACATAGCTCCAGAGCTTTATTTTTCTGTAATGTTTTCCTGCCATCACAAATTCTCTTAAAGAGAGGGTCACTAGTTGCAAATGCAACTCCTACCGCTAGGGCCCTTGGAAGGCACAAATTATCATCATTTTGGATTACAACTATCCCCCTACGTTTTTTACATTCCTGGGCAAAGGTATTATACGCGCGGGTTGAAGATTTACCTGTTCCTGCTGGAAGACGAACCGAAGTAACCCCTAACTGGAATGTACTGGTATCCAGGCCGCTGGAGTTACTTTGATAAACCCCCTGAATTAAGTCCAAAATATCCCCTACCGAAACCTTAGATGCCTCTTTGAAAGGCATCCAAGCCTGACCTCGGGAAAAGTCCTTTGCGGTGAAGGTAAACCCTACCAAATCATTAGACTTGAGGGTTGAAGTACTATGTAAAACTATTTCGGAAATAGCGTCTCGCACCCAATCTACAGGCTCTTTTCCCTCAGGTATCTGATTAATTTTAAAAGAGACCGTTCTCCCTATAGTTCTAAAACTAGGGTAGTGTTTAATGGCTTGGTTGATAATGGTTGAATTCATCTATAATAAAAGAGAGTTCATAGGGTTTAAAATTTACTTGACATCTTTTTGCAGCAGAGGACAGACGTACCATGGAAAATTTTATTATAGTTAAAGATACTGTTAGAAAAATTCGGGGGTACCGTTATACAGGCCGTACTATTGAATTTAAGCTGAAATCAATACCTACTAATACTGACCCTATTGGATGGGTCAAAGACGGCATTAATCAGATCATTCGGAGAGCAGTAGATGATTTAGAACCTTCAGACCTAATGGGTCTAACGTTTAGTTCAACAAATCTTCAAACAGGATGGTCCCGTTTACGCCCTGCGGGCGAAATAACTTTTAAGGACGTTTGGGATTTAATTACCAATATTTTTCAATCCAATAGCACAGGTCTAAACACTGATAATTTTTTACTTAATATAACATCTATAAAAGTACCCAAAACACATACTAAAGTGTAGAATAGACACAATTTTAAATAAAAATGTAATATTAAGAATAGAGCCTGTAAAATTAGAAAAAATATTTAGAATGTTCTAAATTCACCCCTGTAGCATTTTATAGAAATAAAATTGTTTGCACTAATTGTTGTTTTAATGTTTCCCAACACCAATTTTTAAAACATCTTACCTTTAGGTAGGCCTGAAACTAGTAAAGCTGCAAGTACTGCCTGTTTTGTAGGGGGACAAGGACGGTCGCTTAGGCGTTGGATGTTTGGGATGGGGACCTAGGAAGTAAATTAAACATTAAATAAAAAAGTAATGTTTAAATTGACCAAAGCTATATCACTTATAGCTGTACCTTTGTTCTCCTAATCTTAAAACCGCCCTTTAGTATTTACAAAAATACTAGTTCTAATAAATTTAAACATTTATTTGAAAATTTTTACCTCACACTACATGTACCCCGTATTTCTATAACCGATTGTTAAACCCATCCTCATTGACTACTCGCAAATATATAAAACACTTTACACGCCCTCAGAAAAGAATATTAAACAAATATTTAAAAACCTCACCTTTTTTTTGAACACAAGATACACTATTTCTAGACTTTGACGAGTGTTAAAAAGAGCTACTTGACTGCAAGCAAGCAAAAAAAAAGAAGTAAACGTCTGGTATGTTGACTCCTATTTATATCAAACCATGGCAGTACGCAGAATTAGAGCTGGGTATTGACCAAAGTTTTACGATATCAACCTTTATTATGTATCTTTATTTTTTTTGTTCAATAACTTTAAACAGTCGCACACTCTTGTAAGACGCCCCATACTAACTATTACAATAGGGTCCGTTACGCTTTCCCTTATTATTAAGTAGTTATAGGAATTTAGTTTTTCTGCCCATCCCTACTAGACTTGCAATTATTACCATGTTAGCATAAATAACTTATAGAAAATGTAGGACAAACACGCTTACGTCATTTTTTATACCTAGTGTACCTGTAAAATATAGGCAAAAGTTTTACCATCTTATAACTTGTTGGATGCACCGGTCATAATTTTAAAAAATAATAATTTAAGTAGTACTTACCGTGAAAATATACTACGGAAAACCCACACAATACAGTCCTCTAGATCTGCCCAGATCTTAACGTCCACGCAAAACACCTGGTTATTCCAGACTTCCACGAGATGATCCGGCTTTTCCCCCTGGGGTTCCTCGACGTAGAAACAACTGAACTAAAGGAAAACGTAAAAATTATATGCTCTCCCTATTATTTTTAAAAAAGACATCTAAAAACTCACTTGACTGTCGGGGTACCGTTCTAGCATTAGCTCCTCGGCGAACCCTATCAATCTCTGCGTAAGTGGTCCTTTAAAATAAAAAACCATTCTATATATTCTTATTAAAAAATGCACAAGTACGTACCTGCATCGGCCATTTTAAACTTTATAATAACTCAACTTCACTTTTGTCACCTGGCATGTATTAAAAGTGGTTCTATAAGACTATATATTTTCTATATATACACTTTCCTTCATTTGTTTAAAAAATGGAAAAGCTGATGTGCCTATACGTAGCCATCCGGGGGCTACAGTACCGGACCTCCATAAATGAGAAGACCCTCAAAAGGTAAAGAAACCATCAAAGACCAAATAAATAAATAACTTCTCTTTTTATTATTTTTATATTCGCAAAAAGTAGTTATTTTTCGATTTTTTTTACTTTTTTCAATAATGGTTCATGAAAAACGGTTCATAAGGTACCACGTATTAACGCTTAATTTGCAATGGAATAATCCGTTTATTTGCCTATTTATTTATAATTATTAAAAATAATTAGTTTGATCTCTCAATAAGTTTTAAAAACTTTAATAACAGTCGTTTAATCTAAAACCTCTAAATCCGATCCTGCACAAGGTAATTGCAAAGCAAAAAAAACTCTTACGTCGTTAAAGAAGTGCATTCATTAGAAAGGTAAGGTCCTTTAGATAATTAAATGCATCTGTTGAAATTAAGTGTATAATATTATTTACTTATATGGAAAATTGGAATAAATATCGCATTCAGCAAATTGCGATTTAATATGTCTTGTATTCGATTTAATTATAGAGAATCGTTTCCGAGAATTTCTAATTTCAAATGGTCTTGTTTTTTAAACATAGATAAAACAAACAATTAGGTATTTTTTTTTTGCTTTAATTTGATACCAAACATTATATGTTATAGGGGGTGTTAACGGGGTTGGTTTACACTGCTTTCGAATCATTGTTTTTATATCCTTACTTCGGTTACTTATTTTTACACGCATTGGTATCTTATATTATTAGGGACGTTTAGGAATGTACATTAAAAACTTAAGAAGTTTATTAAAAACTACCCTGTGGTCTATTTTTACCTACGGGGTTCCATATCAACCCTATTGTAGACATATAATTTTTCCAGGTACAAATATTTTTTTGGGCCTTAATGCCCATATTACTGAACAATAGTAGGGCTATTTGACCTAAAATACATGCGGTAATAAGAATATTTACATGAGATTTTTCTATTTATGCCTTTTTCATACGCGTTTCTCAAACACTACCTACAACTATTTTCGTTACAACGAGTCTTTTCTATATAATACACCTTGTTATTTATGCTAAAAATTGCAAATTCAATAAGCAGTTGACCTTCTATATACCTAAGTACCGTTGGAACGTTGCATTGATCGTAATTTTTAGATTAAAACATAAAATATTATCAATTTATTAAGTTCTAAATGGTACTTCAGTTAGAAATATAACCATTAAACTCCTGTTATTGACATTTTTACCTTTAATTTGATACCAAGAAGTATTAGTGCAGGGGTTGTACCTACCCTTATTTTTTTTTGTTAGCGTCTACTTATTGTACTGATCTAACCAACTGATGGATTACTGTATGACAAATTACCTACCCACCTCATTAATGTGGCCTAAACCTATGAGTCAAAAACATGTCGTGACACGTTTTTTAACAGTCCATTGATTGTTAATGTAATTAGTGCTATCCTTTTCTATCTTATATGACAATATTATATCGTTATAGATACAGATACTTCATAGAGGTTTTGTGTGTCTATAAATCATACTGTACATATAGGCATTGACAAACTTTAGGGTTTAATTATAGTTACAGCTAATTTTATTTTCTATTTATGTTTCCTCTACACTTTAACAAATATATTATTATTAATCTTACGTCCCTATAAAAACTACTTATCATGGTGCGTCATAATGCATGACTCTCGTAGGCGGGACAACCGTATACCTAGATAACCTTCAAGTTAAAAGCAGATTTTTCTATGATAGCTCGCTAGTGTAGTGGTACGACAATAGAATTGTAATCCAGTGACCCGGGATCGAATCCACGCAGGTAAAACTTTTTTTAATCATTTAATTTCAATAAGGGCCCCACTTAGAAATTAATGGGGTACCGGTTCTTAGAGGTAGGGCTTTTAGCGGAGCCTCGACTTGTAGGCTTGGGTTCCCCAAATATGAATACCTAAGTAGGTGAGGTTCAGGTAGCATGTAATAGATGGCGTATCACAGATGATTGATGACGTTTACCCAATGGCAACTAGTACCAATGTTACTATTGCCCAAGTAGCTAACGCCCAAGTAGCTAACGCCCAAGTAGCTACGGCCCAAGTAGCTAACGCCTAAGTAGCTACGGCCCAAGTAGCTAACGCCTAAGTAGCTAACGCCTAAATAGCTATCGCCCAAGAGTGTGACATGACAGATGGCAGATGGCAGGCGCCTGCGCAGTAGCGGGCGCCCAAGTATCGCAAAACCGTCGGGCGCTCAAGTATCGCACCCTCTACTCATACCCTACTTATTTTTATTTCTTCTTTCTTCTTTCGGTGACTCACCCTGTTTATTTAAAAATTTTTTTTAGTTATTAGTAGCAATTAAAAACCCAAGTTTTATTATGGTATTTCCAGTTTTTTAAAACAGTTCACTGAAACTAAATCAAGCATTATACTATTTATATTTTTAATGGTGCATAAAACTACAAATTCGCTAGACCTTGTAAAAAAAATAAATAAATACTGTTAAAACATTACTAAAAAATATATATTTTTTTTCCAATTCAATGCTTATTAAGGACGTCATGTTGCCATTTTTATATCCAAATAAATAGAAGAAACCGCCATTACATTTTGAGGGTAGGAGGGTTTAAAAATCGGTTAAAAAAAATCCAGGTCCGTATTAAAAAAAGTAAAGTTGGTGAAGGCCGCTCGGAGACGAAACGGCGGATAGTTCAGTAACGTCATTTTGTAGAGGAGACAAAGTGACAATGATAAAGTGTCATTTATTTTTAAATAGCTAGTCAAATGAGCTCAGAAAAAAATTAAAACGATTTTGCAAAATTTCGGATTTTTTCGAATAAAATCGGATGTATTCGAAATTTGAAAACTTTTAAAGCGGCATTATATTCAGCATCGAATTGCACAACTTTGCCCCCATTTAACCGTTTCTCTAACTCTTATGGTTTCCGAGATTCCAATGCTGGTATGTCGAATTTGTAACACCTTGTATAGTGGGCCATGGAAACGTTAAAATGGTTCATCATGGTGGCTTTTGTTAACTAAAAAATGAGAAAATTAGATTTTCCTTATCTGTGAAGAAACATCCAGAAATACTTTTTAAATAGGAATCAGCCACAATCATACAGACATTATTTATTTTATATAGTGTCAAAAGGATAGAGAAATGTGTACTACCTTCCGCGCTAAAGTATTTTTAATTATTTTTACTGACACTAAACGTCTGCTGCAATTGTATTGAACCTAAAGTCATTACATTCGCTGTGCTGCAATCGATCAATCATTACAGTGCTTAACCACTCTTGTTTAACAAATCCTATAACATAACTCTTATTTAATAAATAAAGCTCTTTTTATTAATGATCTGTTGAAAATAACATGATCGTATTTGAAACTCGGACAAGTACCATAAAGTTCTCGAAGTTATTCTTCATATTACGTAATCACGAAGACAGGTACACGGCACACTATAATATCTCGATATTTCGTAGATCCTCGAATACAAATTATTGCAAAATTTTTTAAATGTCAATAACTTTAAATGAGTTAAAAAATGTTGATGATTTCGCAAACGTGCTTATGAGATTTTTTAAACTTAAGAAAATGATCATGCATGGTAATATTGGTTCTTTGAACGGCAACTGCCTGAGATGTTAAAGTCCGAAATAAACCAATATAACTATATTGGTTTATTTCGGACTTTAAAATCTCAGGAAAATATTACATTTAGATGTAGGTACGCAGGCTGCACTGTCAAATAATCTTATTAGGTCAATGACATACCTATGCAAATTATTTACAGTATAATTTTCCTACAACCGAGCGCAAAGTACAAATTTGCACTTCCAAAAGAAAGCACAAAGTAGCACTTTTTAGAGGAGCAAGAATTTCAAGAGCGTAATCAAAACTATAATAATATTAAAATTTTAAACAAAAGAAGCTTAGCGGCAAGCGGACAGAGTAGGGCGTCTATCTTTTGCATTAAAGTACACAGGGACTTCAAAGGTAATGAAATCCCTGGGGCACAGGTAGACAATGACAGGCTGTTTCGTTCTTGTTAGAACTCATCAGAAAGACATAACCCGTAAGCGAGCACCAGCACAGCGAGCCTGTTTTTTCAAGGCGTTTTTAAGGAATAAAAACGCGATGAAAACCCAGTAACGCCATCATAAGGAATCAACTCAATGCAAAAGATATAGCCATCTAACATGAAAACGTAGAAATATAAATAAATCTAAATAAATCAAGCACGGAACGGCCACTTCACCAGTATAGGAAACATTTTTCGGTTCTCCATACATCTCCAAGCTTTGTGGATCGCGCTGCAGTCACCCACTGGTTTTTCATAGCGTTTTTATTCCTTTAAAACGCCTTGAAAGAACAGGCTCGCTGTACTGGTGCTCGCTTACGGGTTATGACTTTCTGATGAGTTCTAACAAGAACGAAACAGCCTGTCATTGTCTACCTGTGCCCCAGGGATTCCATTACCCTTGGAGTCCCTGTGTACTTTAATGCAAAAGATAGACGCACTACTCTGTCCGCTTGCCGCTAAGCTTCTTTTGTTTATATATTTTAACGGACACTAAATTCTACTATTTTATTTATACTTACACACGGCATTTACGGAATAGTGCTGCAAAACCAGTGGGTGACTGCAGCGCGATCTAGATCTGAATCCACAAAGCTTGGAGATGTATGGAGAAGCGAAAAATGTTTCCTATACTGGTGAAGTGGCCGTTCCGTGCTTGATTTATTTAGATTTATTTATATTTCTACGTTTTCACGTTAGATGGCTATATCTTTTGCATTGAGTTAATTCCTTATGATGGCATTACTGGGTTTTCATCGCGTTTTTATTCCTTAAAAACGCCTTGAAAGAACAGGCTCACTGTACTGGTGCTCGCTTACGGGTTATGACTTTCTGATGAGTTCTAACAAGAACGAAACAGCCTGTCATTGTCTACCTGTGTCCCAGGGATTCCATTACCTTTGGAGTCCCTGTATACTTTAATGCAAAAGATACACGCACTACTCTGTCCGCTTGCCGCTGAGCTTCTTTTGTTTATATATTTTAACGGACACTAAATTCTACTATTTTATTAAAATTTTAAGTTTGTGTTAGGTGTGTTACTTAATTATTTTAATAACTCTGTTCGCACAACAATCTCAAACTGATCAGCGCCAATTATATAGCTCAATTACAGCTTAAGACAGTTTGTAATATATTTTAAACCAATCGGAAGCGCGCTTACTAGTCCTTGATTGCTGTACGAACAAAGATCATATTCACATTCGAAATTATCTTATCTTTAAAATATCGACATAATTTAAAATATACACAAAAATAATAATAGTACAGGGCAATTTGATGATCTTATTCTATTATTTCATTATTAGTCTCGTATACCATTACAGTGTCATTAAACAGATGTAGGGGAGACCTAGTATATTTATCGCAATTTATTACCTATTACCATTATTAAAAGAAAAACAGTAATAGAAATGTGGTTATAGAAATCTCCTGAATAACATGAATTGCTTAGTGTGAAGTTTTCCAATTGAAATAGGCCGCGGAACACTTTTAAGTTGACCCAAGAAAGACAGAACACCACATCCTTTTTTACATACCAACTTAAAGTGACTGGGTTTATTTAATTAACAATATTCATCATGATATTCCTTTGTGCTAAAGAAAAGCAATTCAATCTATCATTAGAACAACCCAGTTTGATCAAAGCGCGATAAATCAATTAGAAATAGCCATATTAAAAACACTCAGCTAAGTAAAACTGATTAATTCCAATGCAAGTTTAAGCAAAGTGCAATAAATCCAATTCGCACCTAAGCAAAGTAAAATAAATCCAAAAAAAGAATATTCATTTCTGTCTAAAACGTTTGCATTCTTTTATTTCAATAATCCTATATATATAATTAATAATTATTTCACTGAAGTTTTAAATTTTATTGGCCTTATAAAATAATGTAAACTTAATTACTTCAAGCAAAACCCAATAAATCCAAACAAGAAGTAAGCAAAAAGTAATAAATCCATACTAACCTAGCAAAATGGCATAAATCCACATTCTGGTTAAACAAAATGCAGTAAATCCATTAAAAAATATACCATTTTGTCTTGAAAATCGAAAATTTAGAAAAAAAGGAAATATTCCTTTTTAATCCTATTACATAAATCATTCTGCGCCACATGAAAATCTTAGTTTTTCTTCTACCTTACTTTGCTAGTTTTTTAAGTTTTATTCAAAACAACATAATATGGATTTAATGCGTTTTGCACAGTTGCTCCTCAATTATACAAACTATTTAATCAATTAATTAGACCACTACTGACCTTGAACATGCTGCACCAAACTGGTGCAGCATGTCCAACCAACAATTTAACCGACTACAAAAACTACAAAACAACTCAGACAAATAGACAAATACTTAGAGCGCGTAGATGGACTCCACTATGACAATTACATCAACAGACAAGCACACCATACATAATGAAATACGTACACGACATTTTATGACATACACTTACAAAATGCACCATCCACACAAAACCTAACACACACAAGATACACTAATAACATAAGACATAAACCAATTTATCACCGGCTTCCCATTTTCCGGCAACATAGATAAAATAAAAATATAATATAAAAATTTAAAATAAAATGTACCCGCCCTGCTCACTCCTAAACCCCTCCCACAAATTTAGGCAACTTTAAATTTATAGAAAACACTTTTCTCCACGACCATTACTGAATGCAATAATTTCAAAATCATTTTTGATAATAGAACGTAAAAATTTTCGCTCTTGAGTTGGAATATTTATTCTGAAACATTTGCTTCTTATGCGTTTTGCGTGTATTTGCATTCCATAATAAGATACGGAATTAATATTCTGTAATTGATCTAAACGACATAGGTTGCCATGAATTTCGAAACTGTCAATGTCAGCAGACAAATTTTGGTGCAAGTCAAAATATGAGTATAAAATCGGATAAATCAGATATGGAACTGGATAATACTCCACCTGAAATTACAAATATTGCGAATAGTATTTTTGGTCGTGGAGAAAATATAGTCTGCTACTCGGTTAGAATTCGATACTCGTGGTGGAATCTTCCACTCGGATCAAATTTTCATTCCAACCTCGTTGCAGAATCTACTATTCTAATTTTCTATAAATAACATTTTATGCTAGTTTGTACCTGAGAAAATTCATACTGTTTTTTCCAAGAAATACCTAATAACAAAATATCATAAAGTGACGTTCGTGAACCAATAAATTTTAAAGTTTTAGCTAAATTTAAAAAATTTCATGGCAGTGTAAGAGCTACTGAAATTGGCCAAATATATCAATCCAAAGTCAATTTTAACCTACCCAAGGGTCATCACCAGCCCCGTTGGAGCGTTGCTCTGACGCGTGTCCCAGCTAATTGCTAGCGTACTCAATATAAAAGTGTTTATGTAATTATTATATTTTATAATGTACTAGACGTAAGCCAAAATGAGATTATGACACATTATATTCTATGAATAAAGATATATTTTGAAGATGATGAACAATATATTACTTATAAATTTTATTTACAGCATTTAAAATATTGGAAACTAGTAGAGAAAAAAAAACTGAAGACATGACGCTTACGTTTTGCCAAGGATGCGTTAATTTTAACATCAGAGTTTTCAAAACGCTTATTAAGACATACATATTACACTGTTTAAAGACTATATGAAAGAGATCAATTTATTTTTTGTACAACTGTCAAAAAAAGTTGACATTTTTTCATCGCTATCGATACGTAAACCTTTTGTTTTTTTAACAGTGAAAAAAATACTTTTTTTCACGGTGAAAAAAAGACTTTTTTTAACTGGAAAAATGATTTACAAAAAAAACGATAAAACATTACTTTTTAAAAAATGTATTGAATTTTTTTGTACAAATTTACTAATTAATTACCAACTACCAAAAAATCTCATTTGTTACAATAATAATTGATGGTGAAGTTCAAACAATTGCTTCCAATATTAATTCCCGAAGCTGGTCCACCTTGCTGCTGATCAGAAACGCTAGATATTCCTTGAAAAGTTGAGTCCACAATTGTATCAGTTATATTGATTTGTTTGGAAGTAGAGGAACAATTTAATTTATTAGAAATATCAATTTTATTACTCAAACTATCTTCTATATATCCTTCTGCTATGGCGGCAGATTTCCAACCACCGTGGCGTTTTATAGATGTCATGTTACCCCCTGCATTGGCTAAGAGAGTTGCAGAACTCCTCCTAAAACAGTGACCTGTGTAGCTCTTATGCAATTCTTTTCCCAGCCATTTTGCAATCAAGCTAGGAATTTCCCCTATTTTATTTATTCCCACATGTTGGTCAACACATTTTCCTCTTGAATATTTTAAAAATAATCTCTTTTTGTGTGTATGGGACGGCCTTAGTGCTCTATACTTGCGATATATCTCAATATAATCAGAATTTGAAACGGTAAACATTCTTGGGCAATAGGTCTTTGTATCCGGTATTTTAACAATCAATATAGACCCGGTATCTTCAATGTCATCAATAGTTACCTTCAATAATTCTTCACGGCGACAAGCACCGCTGATTCCCAAAACTAACGCAACCTACAATTAAAAAAATATTGAAATTACTGAAATAATACAAAATTTTGATCATCTGTACCTTATAAAGTAAATTTGTTTCATCATCAGCTTCTTGAATGAATTTATTAATATCGTCTCTCGATAAAACTTTAGATTTCTTCCCTCGGTATCCGACGTCTTTGTTCTTAATAAAAGGCACCAATTTTGAAAACTTCTTTATATCAATATTTTCTTTAACATTCAATGTACTCTTCAACATTGAGTAGACACTCCATAAAGTAGAAGGTTTTACAGTTTTTGATTTCTCCTCAAAATAGCATATAAGTACCTTTTCAGACACTTTTTGTATATTTTTCTTGCCGCACCATTCACGGAATTGGTTATAATTTTTCTCGTATATAAATCTTGATTTCGCCGGTAACATGTTAGCTATAGCCGAATTTGCTATATCGGCTATATCTGAAGGAATCACGCTATCACTATCGTAATCTACATCCATTTTAAGTACTTATACTATTTATTTAAAAAATTGCAATAAATATGAACAGCTATCAACGTATGACAACAAAACAAGCAACGTGCCAACAAACCATTTCTATAGTAACGACAGGGCTGTTAACTTGATTATGTGAAATTATATGGTAAAATTTTTTTATAATATACAATTTAACCGATTAATTCAAACTTTCAGTTGTACAAAAAATGTTGTTTGTATTTCGTTTGTGAAGTGAGTGTTTTTTTAATGGCATATGAGAGTGTCAATTTTTTGCCGAGACCGCAGGTCGAGGCAAAAAATTCTCTCGAATGTGCCATTAAAACACGAATTTCACAAACGAAATACAAACAACATTTTTTGCACTTAATACAAAAATAACTATTTTAAACTTATTTTTCATGTTTACTTCTTTCATATTTTTCCTAAACCGTTCAAAAAAATTACGCCAAAATTCGTTTATTTTTGGAGCAATTAGGTTAAAACCAAAATTTATTTATGACGATATGTTTAGGATCTTCTAGAATTATTAAAAAAAAGTTGTTTCTTTCCGAAGATAAATTTTTTTTGTCTATACAGCGTAAGATAAAAAAATTAAATATTTGTTTCATTTTTTGAATATAAGGCTTTAACCTTGTCTTCGGACATAACTTTTAATTCTATACCACTTGTATCATGTCATACATCTAAATTCAATAGATTTTGAAATATCGACTTTTAAAATATGGCATTTTTAAACTTTGACAGGCTGTAATATTGAAATGGTTCATCTTACAGAAAAATGATTTTCACCTCCCTATCTCAGTTTTATATTGTCTATCCAAACTGATCAACTTTCGATTTAACATGTTAAACCTAAAAACCGGTGTTAAAGTTTAATATGTTAAACCGGAAATTGTAACTTTTAGATACAGAATAAAAAATAATGATCGGTGGGTGAAAACCATTTTTCTCTAAGATGAACCATTCCAATGTTACAGCCTGTCGAAGTATGAGAATGTCATAATTTAAACAGTATTATCTTCAAAGATAAAGGAGAAAATAAACTTTACTCTATCGTTGACTCATGACTCACTCTGTATAATTTAACTAGTAGTTTGTACAACAAGAGTGGATATGATGTCCATATCGGCCGTAGGCTCGAACTCACAACAATTGGATCCATAGTAAAACGCTCTACCTCTCGACTATCGAAACGTTAAACTAATTATGGGAAAACCAACTGATAAATGATGCTACAAGAAATTAATTTTCTATGCACATTCAGCAGGTTGCATTATTGATAAATCTATTATAAATGCGTCTAGATTTTATTACATTGAACAAATTAATAACAAATTGTACCATATGCATTTAAATTATATAATTTAGTGTCTTGAAAAAGAAAGCGGAGCCTCAGTAAAAAAAATATACTGTGATTGGTCAGTACTTTTAAGAACAACAATGGCTTCTCTGTAATTGACTACTGTGATTGGTCAGTTTTATTACTTATCTAGAATTGTTATAAAACTTTGCCACACAGTTAACTGGAATAGCCTACTTTACCCGCCACTTAAGTGTAAAGGAAACAGCAAACTTCCATGTGGGAGTAGAAAAAAATCATATTTTCATGACAACCTACTTATATGAGAATTAGCTCGGTCTCCCCTACATCGATTTCTTATATGTCAATTTGGTAAATACGTAATTGGCTTGCGCCATTTAAGAAGATGGCCACTATAATTAGTTACGTAAAAAGAAAACGCTACATATGGTTGACAAATAATTGATTATATGGTCATCACTGGTGCATGGTAACACGGTGACCGCATTAGAAAGTCTAATTTTGCGGAATCTTGACTAAATTGGAAGTGTATCACAAAACCAGACAAAGTAATTTAATTTTCTTGTTATTCTGTTAATTCAAATTTTTAAATCACTAGTTACATAACTAGAAAATAGCTGTTTTAAGGACTGTAGGATTTCCCTACGTTGTTTTTTTCATAGTTCACAAAGAAATTAAAGTACATTTTTTATATTTATTGTTCGGTCGCATAAAGATTTGACTCTGACATGAATGACATTAACAGGCATTATATACTTACAATTAAAGATGCCTGATTAGGAAATTAAAAATTAAGGTATCCGGGCCAGAATGATCATGAGAAAATTATTTATGTCAGTTTCATGTCTGTCACAATAAAACTTGCTGGTTAGTTAATTGTGGTTAAAAATCTTTGTTAACTCCTATATTAGTAAACATTGTTTTACGTAAAATTCACTCTATAAGTACGCGCTACGCGGCTAGTTTACAATTTTTCCATTTGGGCGTAATATGCTTTTTCCTACGACTACCTATGAAAATGAGAAAAAAGGCACGGTTAACTTGGCTCGAAAGCGCCGATTATCACACGAGTGTTAAAAAAAAATATTTCACCACTAGTATTTGAGTGGATTTTTTAAATTTATGTTTAATGCATTTTTCCTTGATTAAATTTAAAATTGTTCATTCTGGTTAATCTAGAGTCAATCCAGGATGAATATTCTTCCTATGATATATAAAATATGGAAAAGTTAAACTACAAATAAAGGAAACGTCTACTGACAAACTATGAAACTAGATATTAAGTGGAACATAATCTTAAGTATGCTAATTTCAACACTAGTGTTGATTTGTTTTTTCACAAATCAAAGGCTTTCTTAATAATTCTTTGTGGTCGTACATTACTCGTGTGAAAGTGGTTATTCTAAAACTTGGAGAATTTCCGCACTCGGCTGACGCCTCGTGTTAAATATCCCCTCGTTTGAAAAGTATCACTTGTTATGTAATATACTATTTACTACACCTAATACGTAATATACTATTATACAACCCGACATATATCAAATATTTTAAAGTAAACCTAGCCCCCCCCCCCCCCCCCCCCGGGGGAGTCACTTTAAAATTAGAGGTGCATGGTTAGGAACAGTACTCGAACTTGACTTACTTGTAGAATATTTATTTATTTACTAAATATTCAAGAACCTACACATTCCATCATATTATGTAAACGAGTAGCATATTCTAATCAAGATCCAAAAGCATTTCATTTTCTCACTTTAAGACTAGCTACTGTATAAATCATTTTTATCTAGATCCCGCGTCTCCCACGATACGAAACTGTGAAGTCATCTTACACAAAAAAATAAACGTAAATGAAGCTTTTATGTTTCACTTTTATACACAACGCCTTTACGTACGTAGTCAATAATTTTAACTAATAAAAATACATTTCCTAAAATTTTAACAAGAAATGTTAATTGTTGATCAGGTCCGTACTTGGATAATATTGAAATAATTAATAAATTAAAAAAATAAAAACGTTATGTTTTGCTCAGTTGGTATACTAGTTAAAATGGATTTTTCTCCCTCACATGGATATATTCTGTTTCCTTTACACTAAAGTGATTGGATACGTAGGCCATTTCAGTTAACTGAACAGATATGATTTCATATCCATCCTAGTTAGGATGTTAAAGTAACCAATCACGGTGGTCAATTACAAAAAAAAAATTAATTTACACGTTGTACATGTTACAAGTCGTGAAAGTGAGCTTAAGAATTTACTTCTAAAAGATGTAAATCTGCCATATCTAGTTTGTTATTTCTTTATTTGACTTAAAACTTTTATTATAATATAACCAATGGATTCACCAACTATTCCTAAACAGTGCACGATATGTTGCGAAAATTGAAGGTATAAAACCAAACTATATTCTTACCGAACTCTAGTTAAGTTTTTTTACTAAAGATTCCCACTTATTTTTAGACAATTATTACAAGATTTAGTGCATAAATTATATTGTAGTTTACAAGCTAAACGTTTTTACTTGCCTTCTTTTGGTTTCTTGCGATAACAACTCTCCCACTCCAATCGATCTTAAAAGTTTTGTTATACGCAACAGATATAGAAAAATGACTTACAAATAAATTAATACTGGAAAATGAAGTTAAGTAGGTACATAAAACAGATGAAATTATCACATTTTTAGAAAAAAATTAATTCCAATAATTAGTTTTAAAGTTAAGTAGGTTTTTCGTTTTGTTTTGCACAGAAAAAAAGGGTTTGTTCGAATTTGTTAAGCAAGCAGGGAAACTCCTTGGTTATAAAATTAAATTGTCCATTTTTATTAATAACTCCAATCTCTCGTCTGTTATTCTGCAAAAACCGAATGTGAGAAAGATAGATATATTCCCAGTGATTCCAAGTTGGGTAGTAGAAAAACTGTATTATACAACTAGAGTGGACTGTACAATATCGCGTTAGGAAGTTGAGCACAACGGCGTACACGTTTCTTGTGATATCATAAATACACTCTTGCAAACTATTATTAAATCATTTTATGACGTTCTGTACTTTAAGAATAAAATATAGGGAATAAAGTATTTGAACACACTTATTTTTTACGAACCCTTATACCATTCTTTTAACGGTGAATATAACTCTTGGCCAAATACCCGTTTTTGAAAAACAATAACCTTCAATCTTGAATTAAAAATCCTAGAAAAAGAAAAAAGGAAAGAGGTACAAATTTTTTTGTTTTGCTGTCTCTAATTAAATAATGAACATTTTTGTGCCTTAAAATTGTAGTTAATTGTTTTTCAAAGACAGATAATTGTTTTTGCATAACAAAAAAAATAATTCGAAAAAATTGTCCATTTTCTCAAAGAGACCAGAGTAACAGTATAAATAGGAAGACAAAAATCACAAGGTCATGGTCTCAATCATAATAAACTAAACTATGGTGACATGTTTCGCTCTTTACGGAGCATCATCAGACCCTCATTAAAACCAATAAATGAAATAACACATGAAAAACAAGACGAGTACCATATTCAAACAAACAGGTTATAATTAATCTTAAAACTAACACAAAAAACGACAGTTATAAAAGCCGGTAGGTGGGAGAGTGAAGCGTGGGCGAGCTAAGCTTAGCTCGGTTAGTGGTATTCTCCTGTATGGTTGCTTCACTCTCCCACCTACCCGCTTTTATAACTGTCGTTTTTTGTGTTAGTTTTAAGACTTATTGTAACCTGTTCGTTTTGACATGGTACTCGTCTTGTTTTTCATGTGTTATTTCATTTATTGGTTTTAATGAAGGTCTGATGATGCTCCGTAAAGAGCGAAACATGTCACCATAGTTTATTTTATTATGATTGAGACCATGACTTTGTGATTTTTGTGTTCCTATTTATAAAAAAAATAATAGTATAAGAAATAGAACGGTTATTAAAATCATATTATCAACCTTGTCACAAACTTGTGAATCTTGTTATATTTAAACTAAAAATAATCTTCCCAAAAAGCAACAATTTGTTAACTTTTCCCAAAAAATCAATTTGGAAAACTCTAAAAGCTAAATTGCCTCTACTTACTTAATACGTTCCTGAACCTAATAATGACACGTGAAAGAGAATTGCATTTTTCTGAACATTTTTTGAACACCTACTTCATTTAAGACCGTATTAACTGTACTTTAAGTTTATTAAAAGAAAAATTAATTCTTTAAGTGTTGTTAATAATGCGATTAAAAGTTAAAGTGTTATTGCTTGATGAAATGAGTAATAGTTTATTAGAAAACGTTTAAGAAAATGGCGGTTGACTAAGCGATTATGGTGTGTTAATAAAGCCTTCCAACTTCAAAAATTTTAGAATTAATAAGAGAATAACATGCAAAACACAGTATTACTTCATATAAAAATCCTCAGTACTAAATTGATAAGGTGCTTACCTCAAGCTCTCTGATGTCTATACTTTCACAAGTATAACCAAGAGTGATCTACAATAAACAGTCAAATGTATGTTTGAAGGTTGGAGACAATGATGTTTCTTGAATGATAGAAGAGTTTTGAACTTGCATTGTCTTTAATTTGTTTTACATTACAACGTTTCAACTGGTAAGTATATCCAGTAATCTTCAGGTGAATGCTAAATAGGTAAAGTAACTACAGCTCTATTTATACTAGCTAGATGCACTGGAGCATGACTGAGATGGGTGGAGTCATGCGCTTAGTTCGTATGCGGTATTTTAAGTTTGCATTTGCTTAACAAGGGTTTCCAGATATTTCTTACATCTAGTAAGGGCTTACTAAAACAATTTGGGTGTTGGTATATGGTAGCAGCTTCCTTTAACTTCCTCTTCCTCCAATGTGGCTCTTTATGCAGGATTCAAGCTTCTGTCCACTTGATGTCATGACCGTGTTTCCAGGCATGGTCAGCGGCACCTGATTTTTCGGTTTCTCCTTTAAGCGTGTTGTTTCTGTGTTCCTTGACCCTAGTTTTAAGTGGCTTTAGAGTCTCACCAATCGGCCACAAACCTACGCATACAGGTCAATACCTGAATTACACTTCAAATTACTCAAATAGCACAAAACATGGCATAGTAAGAACGCTTGTGGATAGAGCAATTACCATCTGTAATTCAAATGAAGCCCTTAAACAGGAAACTAACTACATCAAAACCGACCCTAACAAAAATGGCTACCCCGGGCATCTAGTTGATAAACTATTGGAAAAACGCAAGAATCGACCAAATACACAAAAGAAGCCAATAGAGTCACAATCAACACTCAACATTCTGTATGTCAAAGGAGTATCTGAGAGAATTAAAAGACTAGGACAACGATATAACATCAATACGGTATTCAGTTCGAAAGACGCTTTAAGAAGTCACCTGACGAAGACGAAACCAACAAGTCACAAAGACAGGAAAAACTGTGTCTACCAGATCCCCTGCGAATATGGCCGATCCTACATTGGTAAGACTCTAAGGCTACTTGAAACTAGGGTCAAGGAACACAGAAACAACACGCTTAAAGGAGAAAACGAAAAAACAGGTGCAGCTGACCATGCCAGGACACACGGTCATCACATCAAGTGGACAGAAGCTCGAATCCTGCATAAAGAGCCACATTGGAGGAAGAGAAAGTTCAAGGAAGCTGCTACAATATATCAGAACCCAAATTGTTTTAGTAAGCCATCACTAAATATAAGAAATATCTGGAAACCCTTGTTAAGCAGAGGGAAACTTAAAATACGGCATACGAACTAAGCGCATGACTCCACCCATCTCAGTCATGCTCCAGTGCATCTAGCTAGTATAAATATAGCTGTAGTTACTTTACTTATTTAGAATTCACCTGAAGACGACTGGAGATACTTACCAGTTGAAACGTTGTGATGTAAAACAAATAAAGACAATGCAAGTCCATAACTCTTCTATCATTCAAGAGAAAAATTGTTTCAGATTTTATTGCCGCTCTCTTCGAACCTGTGCCATCTTGAAAATATCGGATAAAGAATTATTACAAAATACAGTATTTCTAAAATTACCTTGTTTGTAAAAAGTATTATTTTTTCATTCTGCTATTTTTAGCTGATTTTTTTAAAAATATTTCGTATAAATTAAAAATACTCCTATTCCTTTTACAGATGCTTTAATGGAAATGTAAACATCGAAAGAATAAATATGATTTTAGTTAATTGACAAACGTATAAATATATTTAAGAAGAAAAACCCTCAAAAAATTGGCATATTATTTTTTCTTATTGCATATATTGTCGCGTATCAAAATGATAGGCGACGGGAACGTGTAGCTTAGATGATTTGAAATTACGTTTTAATTTATTTAATTTGTTGTGCCCTATTTAGTTACTAAAACACCAAAGATTTTTAATAGTTTTATTTAAGCCAAGCAAAGCAAAGCGATTGATGATTACATTATAATAAATAACATAAAAGTTCTTTAGAAATAAAAATAAAGTTCTTAATTTAGTAAATTTAAAGAGTTTTCTGTAAAGAAGAGTTGTTTCCTTTAAACTCACATACGAGGCCATTTGTTCTAAGTTCAGGAACAACAACTTCCGGTTTACAGTCAACTCAGGCCAAAATAGAAATAAACAATTTAACAATTTAAATAAACATTATCAAGATCACTTACTCACTGAATGGAAACTGCTCTGATCTGAGATTATGTTTCTACATCTTTACTTGAATGACCAAATGGGCAGAGGTTACCCTTACACTTGAAAACGTTAAACAACTCCACTGAGTAAGTGCCTGTTTGAGTTTTTTTATGTTTTGTAACCCTTACCAGCTGGGAGAAGGGGTTCCTTTTTGCTATATTAGCAATTTATTAAAAGAGGGGATTTCTCTGGATGGACTATTCAAAATGGAACCCTTTATCCCAACCAATTCAAACAATTATGTTTATCAACTTTCGTCTACAAACTCCTCCTACAAAACTAGGAATGTCCTTGTCCATGTTTTACACACTATCTTTTCACTACACCTATTCTTATCAGCAGACTCAACACCTATTAAGCGTCTTAGCACCACAGCGAAGTATGAACCGATTAATTCATCCTTAAGGGTACCAATCCATATCCGACAATATGTATGATTTACAGTATCGATATATTTCAACATCGAATAGGTATCTCTGAAAATTTGATATGTATTGTCAATTATCTGGTTGCCTACCCACAAGAAATTAACTTCCATATTATTATTGTGGAATCAAAATATTAAGTTACCTGCCTTTAAATCGATTGTTTTCATTATTAACCATGGTAGATAAGAATTGGCAACGCAGGGAAAACCTAGAAATCGGTTAATAATTAAAAGGTTAATAGTGGAAAAATAATCTTATAGTATGCGAAGTTCAAAAACTAATACATATACCACTGGACTAAAGACAGATTAAAACTGTTCTTTTCTTTTCAGATCATGACCTTCCAAGATGCCTATCCTACTCTCAAGGCAACATTCCACGGCATCACTGGCCGCCATAGTAGAAAAATCTCAGCATCAACCACTTCAGTTACTATTAGAATACGACCTCCAACTTAGAAACAATCAGCTTGATCTTCTTCTGATATCAAAACCTCCAGAAGTACCACACAAACCTTCCATTCCACCTAAACCGTCGAATCTATCGAAATCGCCGGTGCTTTCCAAAGGTTCAACTACCGATGAAGGGTTTGAAAGTGATATTGACACCATTTCTTTAGTGAGCAGTGAAAACGAAACTTTCAGCGTAGAAAAATCAGCACCAAAGCTGGTTCTCGCCGAAACAGATAGCGCAAATGGCGGATCTGGAACTGAAAGTGACACTGAGACGGAGAAAACCAACACGCTTACTCCAAAAAACGTCAATTCTATTAAAGAAAGCTTTGAAAAGGAGTCGTGTCCACTCAAAACAAAAGAAACGTTTGATCTAGTCGACTGTGTCTGTTACTCTGACGTTACTTATCCAGACGTATTAATTTTTGTCATAAAAAATGAGGCGCTTGTATTTAAATTTGCTAATTTAAATAAACTGAAAACGTTTTACTGTAATTTTACTACTTTAAAGGCTGTTACTAATCAAAAGGCTTATAATTTAGGTAGAAACATAGCTACTAAGTATAATCTGTTGCAGCGCACGGATCAAAATGGCGTCACGCACATAGAAATAAAAAAACAAAATGGCATCAAACCAGATATTTACAATCAAACAAACAGCGGCCCGTCAAGTATTATTTCCATCGATACTCCAGATGGAACAATATCTAAAAAACGAATAGAGATAGAAGAACAAAAATCAAATAAACTTAAGGATGTAAATTTAAGGCAAAGAACAGAAAGCAAGCTTATAAATGATTTAAAATTGCTTAATGATGTAAAATTTAACACTATAAATAATAAGGTTGGACAGAAGAAAATGATTGTTAGGAGTAGTTCGATAGAAAATATTTTAAATATAGATAATAAGGAAAGTAATCTAGTCAAAGATGATGATGAAGTTGGGTTGTTGAGGAAGGTGTGGAATTCCGCTGAAGATCTTTTGGGTAAGTGAATAAGCATATTTTTATTAGTTACAAATCTATTACATACAATACTGGGTGTCCATATAACTTTTTTGTTTTTAAAAATAGTGAAAGAAAATTGGAGGATTTATATATGACGTAAAATTGCATTTTTTGACAAGTGATTTAACTTTATTAAACTTCGGGTTTAACCGGAAGTGACATAAACTTTTTATTTTTACTTTGGTATATTTCTCCTTTTTTTAACTCTATATAACGTTCTAAATAAAACCATGTGTCACTTGTCGTCACCAAAATTATATATTTTTTTAAATATAATTTTTTATCTAGAGGGCTATGAATACGTTTAAATCACTTATTTCAGTCCTAAAATCTTGCGAAAAATACAACTTGACTGTTTTTGGCAAAATCTATCTGCTGTGTGAAATTTAAAATTTAACCTTGCGGCCAGGTCTTTCAGGTCGTTTAGGCACTTCAGTGTGATCCTCTATTTAAGTTGATTGGAGTTCAGGGCCTTTAGCCTCTACTACTTTAATGCAAAAGATACATCACCAGTTTGTCCGCTTGCCGCTAACCTTTCTTTATATTTTATACAGGGTTCTGCACCTCACCTCCGGTCTTCTAGAATAGCTCACTTATTAATAATAAGGTTAGGATATTGATATTTTGCAGACTTTACCTGTACCTAGGGCGCATTTCAGGAAATTATTTATGTTTATACAGGGTATTTCAAAAACGTGTGACGTCATAAGGATCAATTTTTTTAGATTACATGCCATAAATATTCTTATTTATTTATATGCATCTTATAGTTGCCTACATACCCCCAAAATTTTAATGAAATCGGTTTAGTAGTATTGGCGAAAAAAAATAAACACTAAGAAAAATAAGTTTTGCATCATTGGTTTTAAAAATTAATAAAAAATAAAAATAATGCCTCGGTATTAAAAAAAGGCACTTAATAAATAAGGTCGAACAGTCTCGTTAACCAAGTTTGATTAATACGAATTGTACAGGGTGTCCAAAGGTTAGTGTTAAACTTTAGAACCCTTGTATATTATTATGTAATTCGATGAAGAAATAAAAATCAAACATTTGTCCTAATTACAACCCTTTCGCAATTTTTAACGCATTAAAACTTATTTGCAGAAAACTAATCAAACATTTGTCCTAATTACAACCCTTTCGCAATTTTTAACGCATTAAAACTTATTTGCAGAAAACTAATTTTCTTAACTATTCCAATAGTTATAATTATGAATAAATATTAAAGGTGGCTTTGAAAAACAATTTATTTGTATAAACATTTACTTAAGTGATAAAAAATAATTCTTTTCGCATGCTCCTTATATGAAAATCATATCTACGAGCTCTTCTTGGTTGTGTTCCATCACAATATCTTAAATAATTAATAATAATCTTACAATATTTTCAAAATATGTAATAACTAAAGTCAAAGTGGGCTTTTGTCACTTTAATAAACCTTAATACCAATAAATTGTTTTTCAAAGCCACCTTTAATATTTATTCATATTGATAACTGTTGGAATAAACTGCTGGACAATTGCTTTCGAGCAAGAAAAAGTTAGCCTAAATTTAACAGTTAATATTTTCTGAACCCGATATGATATTGACCTACGTTTTTGAATGGTTGATAGATTCATCCCTTGAGAAACAATTGTCAATATTGTATTTTCTTTAACTGTCAGAAAATTTTATATACAGGGTGTTAAAGAAGACGATGATTTTTGCTCCAATTTTAATGGCGAGTAATTTTCACAATAACATTTTTAAATTTTATCACTCTACGTCAATTGAATCACTGGTTCATAGCAAAGAAAGTGATTTGTCAAATTTTTTATATCTGCTATATGTTAAGAAATACCGATTTTTTTGGAAAACCTTGCTTTATTTCAACTTATTGGTAGCTAGATCTCACTGTGCATTGTATCGTGCAAACTTTGCAAGTGATTCTTATACCTTATGAAAAGCTTGATTATGTTCAGTAACAATAGTTGTACCTAAATATTATGATGTACAGTGGCGTACTTATAAACACTTATATGTCTATGGTTTATAAATATAGTGTTAGTAAGTTAATTAATAAATACATTTTTTCCAAAAATTAAATTAAAAATTTATCTTTGTTAAAATTTTGTAAACACAAGTAAAAATTGACCTAATCTAGGGGCGAGTACTTTCCAATATAAAACAATCGTGAAAAATTGTGAGATACTCATAAATCATAGACATATAGGTGTTTATAAGTACGCCACTGTACATCATAAAATTTAGGTACAACTATTGTTACTGAACATAATCAAGCTTTTCATAAGGTATAAGAATCACTCGCAAAGTTTGCACGATACAACGCACAGTGAGATCTAGCTACCAATAAGTTGAAATAAAGCAAGGTTTTCCAAAAAAATCGGTATTTCTTAAAATATAGCAAATATCAAAAATTTGACAAATTACTTTGTTTGCTATGAATTAGTGATTCAATTGACGTAGATTGATAAAATTTAAAAATATTATTATGAAAGTTACACGACATTAAAATCGAAACAAAAATCATCTTCTTCTTTAACACCCTGTATATAAAATTTTCTGACAGTTAAAGAAAATCTAACATTGACAATTGTTTCCCAAGAGATGAATCTATTAACCATTCAAAACTGTAGGTCGATATCATATCTGGTTCAGAAAATATTAACTGTTAAATTTAGGTGAAATTTTTCTTGCTCGAAAGCAGTTGTGGAGCAGTTTAGTTAAAAAAATTAGTTTTCTGCAAATAAGTTTTGATGCGTTAGCAATAGCGATAGGATTGTAATAAAACAAATGTTGGATTTTTAATTCTACATCAAATGACATAATAATATACAAGAGTTCCAATTTAATCTAAAAAAAATAAATTGATTTAAAGTTTGCAAAGTTTGACAATAACCTTTGGACACCCTGTACAATTCGTATTAATCAAACTTCGTTAACCAGACTGCTCTATTTATTAAGCACCCTTGTATAATTTTAATAACTAGGAATTATGTTAATTTTTTTATGAATTTTTAAAACCAGTGGTGCAGAACTGTTTTTTCTTAGTGTTAATATTTTTCACCTATAATACTGAACCAACTTCATTAAAATTTTGGGGGTATTAAGGTAACTATAAGATGCATCCAAATAAATAAGATTATTTATGGCATGTAATCTAAAAGAATATATCCTTATGACGTTCCTTATTTTTGGAACACCCTGTATAAACAAAAGTATTTTCCAGAAATGCGCCCTAGGATACAGGTAAAGTCTGCAAAATATCAAAATCCTAACTTAATTAATAAGTGAGCTATTGAAGACTGAAGGTGAGGTGCAGGACCTGTAAAAAATAGAAAGAAAATTTAGCGGCAAGCGGACAAAGTGGTGCTGTATCTTTTGCATTAAAGTACACAGGGATGACAAAATAATGGGTTTCCAGGGCTTTCTGATGAGTCCGAGTAATAACGAAACAGCCTGTCATTATCTACCTGTGCCCCAGGGAACCCATTTTTTTGACGTCAATGTTTACTTTAATGCAAAAGAAGAGCACTACTTTATCCGCTTGTAACGAACTTTTCTCTTTATTTTACGATTGACGGTTTAATTTCACTTATTTTCCTAATAATTTATTGTTTTTTTTTCAAAACGTACGTAAATAGGGGGGGGGGGGGTCATTGAAGGGAAAGTGATAAGTTTTTGTTTGAAGAATTTTTATCTGCAGTTTAAAGGTTTTAAGATAATAAAATAATTAATTTTGTACGTTTTTAACAAATCATCCCGTATTTCATGAATCAAACACAATTCAGTAACACAGTTACCGGTTCTTAAAGAACATTCATAATTTCGTAAAACTTACCGTTTGGGAGATAGTAATATTGGTCAGTTAAATAGTTACCACCCTGTATAATAAAAATAAATAATTTTTTTATCATTGTTACAGATTCTGACTTACCGCGCCGACCCGAGCGCAGAAGAAAAAAGAAACCTGCTCCACCACCACCAATTTTAAAACCAACGCAATCAGAAAAAATAGAAGATGTTTTCAGTGGACAATTTGTTCGCGTCAACGTTAACATTGACACCTTAAAAGACTTCTCGGACAAAAACAGACTAGTCGTTAAGAGTCATGTTAATGAACCCCACCCGAAGAAATTAGGACAAAACTTTAATATTTTAGGGGGAAAGAGTAACTTCACCTCATTTCTTAAGGGTAAAAATGAATTCAAAGGCGGTAATCAAGTCATTAGGTATCCGCAGGAAAACGCTACTCTAAACAGACCTCAAAGAATCCCGTTGTACGAGAAAAATAACTCGTCATGGACTAATTCTGTGCCAAGAATCCTGAAGAAAAGTTCCAGAAGCAAAAGCGAAACTCGCAACAATTCGCAAAACTTCCAACCAATGGCTTATCGTTACATTGACACAACCATCGACTACTCATACAATCCTGCAACCCAAAATACCGCTCTGTTCCTCACTGCCACTGGCCTAAAACCGAAACCTCAGACACCGGAGCCTCATCAAAGAAAATTCCAGAATATCGAGCCATCTCAACACCAACCACGTCTGTCTTACGGTTATAATGTAAGCGGTCTTCCGAAATACAAAGATACTAACATGGGCAATAGGATGTTCGGACTTACGCCAAAGTTAAAGGACTTTACTCGAGGGGAGGGAGGTACAAGGGGTAGCAATAAGTGGGCTAGTGCAAATGACTTGACATTTTTAGACGACAAGGAGAAGAATAATTTAAAAAGTAGCATCAAGACTGGAGAGGGGGCAGGGAAAAAGAAGAACGAAAAAAAGGTTACTTTTAGTGCTTATACGACTGTACAAGTAGTTTAAGGTAGTTATTGAGTCAAATGTTCTATTTTTCCGGCAAGGGGGAGAACTATTAGTTATAATCCCGACGGCGACTTGTAATAAGGGAAGTTTAGGTTGTTTGTGAATTTTTATAAATGATAGTTTGGCATACACAAATAGAGCGGCCAAGTTTATTATGAAAGTCAAATAATTTTCTAATAAACTGTGTCCATTAATTATGGACTAGTTGAAAAAGAAGTTGACTTTCAAAAGCCTAAATTTTCATCAATTTGTAAGAAAAATTGAATTTTATTATTGCATTGGTTCTAGCTTTATGTTAGGTACTTATTGTACCTATTTCAGCGTAGTGCCGTTCATGTTAACTAAAAATAATATTATTTATTAGGTACATTATTTAAACCTACTTTCCCCCTATTTTCGAGGATGGAGATAGGAAAAAGTATTTATTACAGTTTTATGTTAGGTACCTACCTATTGTACTCATTACAGCTCAGTACCGTTCGTGTCAATTAAAATCAAAATATCGTTATATTGCCAATTACAGTTCCTAGCAGCATAACTGGCAATATAAAGAAGATTATTGGAATTTAATTTTTCTTAATTAACATAAACGATACTATGCTGTAATGGGAATAGTAAATACAACGCCGTGTTTAAAAATAGAGTAGTAGAGTTTAGTGTCCGTATAAGTAAATAGAAAGAGAGTTTTTAAGTGGCAGGCGGACAAAGTAGTGCGTCTATCTTTTGCATTAAAGTACACAGGGACGCCAAAGGTAATGGAATCCCTGGGGCACAGGTAGACAATGAGGCTGTTCGTCGTGACAAAGACGATGAGTCTATTTCGTTCTTATTATAACTCATCAGAAAGCCATAACTTGTAAGCAAATCCCAGTACAGCGAAAATATGTTTTCAAGATATTTTTAAGAATAAAAATGTAATAAAAACCTAGTATCGCCATCTATAGAAATGAACTCAATGCAAAATATAGACATCGACGAGAAAACAACAATAACCAAGTACGTTAGGCCAACACACCATTTTTTTCACTGTACTGGGAATTGCTTACATGTTATGGCTTTCTGATGAGTCCCAATAAGGACGAAGCAGCCTGTCATTGTCTACCTGTGCCCCAGGAAACCCATTGCATTTGGCTTCCTTGTGTACTTAATGCAAAAGATAGATGCACTACTTTGTCCGTCTGCCGCTAAAAAACTTTCTTTCTAGTAAATAAAACAAAAAAGTTGTACTTAACACTTTTTTATAGTTTTAATCATCGAAAACGAGGGGGAAAGTGGATTTCATAGCAGCGTAATTGGTAATATCACAATTGTTGTAATTTTTTTTTAATTGACTTAAACGGCATTGCGCTATAAACATAAAGCTGTAACTAACACAATAATTTTAAACAGCATCGTACTAGGAGCTATGAAAACGATCGAGGACGGCCCCAAAACTACAGACCGACACCTGATCATATTCAAATTTTCTTAATTAAATTTAGTCTCAATCTTTTTCCAACATTCTATTTTTTCTTTATTAATAATATTATCTATTTTCTCTTATTTTCCAAAATACCCTGAAATACCTTAACAAAAGCTAATAGCAGAAATTATTCTTTAAAAGTAAAATTTGATGATGGTTTTAAGTTAGAAAACATGGAAAAAGTAGCTGCAAATTGTAAATACCCCAAACTTTGACAACAAATAAAGTTTGATGTTTTTTTTGGCAGCATAACCATTACCAGCATGGTAATTTAATTATTGATCCCACCTGTGCAGACCTGTAGTTACGAATTGACTATAGAACAGAGTTACCTTTTTGAACGAAGTTCAACTTTAGATAGAGCTTTGAGAAACTCATCACTTAAGCTTTTATTGTACAACCGAATCTTAATATTTATTTTACTTTAGTTCCATGTAAAAATATAATATACGCACGAAAACGAAATAATTATACAATCGTAATTTACGATACTTAAAAAAAAACAGAAAAACTTAACTAGTTAATTTCAAATGCAAGTCAGTCCTAAAGCCTATGTTCAAATAATCTGATAAACGTTCTATTCTAGCCTTACCTATAATTTTATTTATACCGGTCGTTCCAACAATCATATCTCGAATCTTTAATAATAATTATAAAGAAATGGTGAAAGTGAATTTATTTTCAAAGAAAAAATCTGACATCCGTCTTAACAAGATCATGCCTTTAGGTCATTATATTGTAACAAATGGGTTTAAAGCACCATCCAAACTTGTCCAGATTAATTTTGATTGTTGAAGGGCATAAATAACGTCGATAAGAAAAGTTAAGAAAGAGGGGGTTATTTTTAGAATTTTTGTTTATTATTTTTAATTTTTAGAGAAATCAAACGAAATATAAACTACTTGAGAGGTATGAATGTGGACGCTGGTTTTCCTAAAACTCTTAAAACGTTTACAAATTGGAGGTTAAATGTTAAATGTTAAATGTTAAAAGGTTGGTCATCGGTCATATCTCTGAAACTACTGGGCATAGAGACTCGGGGAAAAAAAATCGAAACTTAAAAATTATGAAAATAATTTGTAAGTTTCGTATTTCTCCGCAAGAGGTCTTAATTGAATATTAAAAATATTTTTTAACTGTATGATTGTGTAGCACATAACTATTTTATTAGGAACTATTGTATACTAGCACGTACCTTTCTTTTCCGAACAAGCTTAAGTTTACTTAAATCAGATAAGTCGTTCAGAAGTTACAATAATTTAAATAATTACAATTTCACTGCTCTTATGAAAATTATCTAAGCTTTCTAATGATTTATTTAATACAAGTTTATGAGGCTACAGAACTGAGTTCCAAAATAAGCTTTCGCTGTTTACAATATATTAACATAGGATTTTTTGACTAATCCTAAATGAAAAATGACAAAAGATATAATTCAGACAAAACTCAGTTAATTATATTAGTAAATACATGTGCGAAAAACGCTTGTTTTAATTTTGAGTTGAATGTTCTGAATATGGTAGAAAATGCTTCAATGTCGTTACAATGCTTATTAGAAATAATCTTCATTCTAATTAAAGGAGTATTACGTTCCAAATTTGTTCTTCTGAACGGTACATTGAATTATTATTGATTTCTTCTCTCGTAGGGACATTAAATTTTAAAAAGGATAACAGAGGTGGCGAATCAATTTTATGGTTGATAAGTTTGTGTATAAAACATAAATCTGAAATGCGGCGCCTTGCAGCAAGAAGTAATATTTTAAATTTATGGGCAGCAGCCTCGGGAGTACACTCAGCTTTAATTGCAAAAACCTTTAGAAACTTATTTTAAAATGCTTCAATGCTGTTAGTGTGTACTTTGTTATTTGGGTGCCATACAACTGAAGCAAACAAAACTTTTCTGTAAACAAAAACTTGAACACTAATAATAAATCCTAACATTCTGTTCGGATCGACTATAATCTTATCAAAGTAAGAGCAAAGCGTCATTTATTTGGTCAACTTTTTTTAGAATCTTGGAGTCAATAGTGTAGCTGAAATCTATTAAATTTATATTTTTTGAGGACGTTATTGAAAAACATTTTTCCAAATTTAAAAACAGGCTGTTGGCTTTGCAGTACTCAAGCAACCTATTTAAGTCGCTTTGCAACTTAAGACAGTCCTCTGGGGCCTCCATTATACGATACATCTTAAGGTCTTAATAAGGTCATCGGCATACACTACAAAGTTACTGTATAGAAAACAATCGCTAATGCTATTTATATAGATTATGAAAATAGAGGCCCCAAATGACTCCCCTGTGGGATACCCGAGATTACATTAAATGGCTCTGAGTGGTACTCATTAACAACAACGAGTTGCCTTCGACCACAAATGTAGGACCAAACCAAGGATGTTACGAATGGTACACCTTATTATGTGACGGCTTGTGAGTCGTCTCCAAAGTAAGAAATAACATGTATAATTTAATTTTACATAAAAATAAAAAAGCCGAACCTTTAAGTAAAAGAATATTGTGGAAAATAAGGTAAAAATATAACCTTATATTTTTTATACAGGGTGTTACAAATTCGATATACCAGCATTGGAATCTCGGAAACCATAAGAGTTAGAGAAACGGTTAAATGGGGGCAAAGTTGTGCAATAACAAAACAATAATGCCGCTTTAAAAGTTTTCAAATTCCGAATACTTCCGATTTTATTCGAAAAAAAAACGAAATTTTGCAAAATCGTTTTTATTTTTTTCTAAACTCTATTGACTAGCTATTTAAAAATAAATGACACTTTGTCATTGCCACTTTTTCTCCTCTACAAAATGTCGTTACTAAACTAAAGATCCGCCATTTCGTCGCCGAGCGGCCATCACCAACTTTACTTTTTTAAATACGGACCTGGTTTTTTTTAACCGATTTTTAAACCCTCCTACCCTCAAAATGTAATGACGATATTACTTTCTCATTATGATGAATTGACCTTGGTTATTTTTTTTAAATTCATATTTTTTACACTTCTTGTCAGTCCAGTCCTGGCAACGAATTACAATATTAATTAAAAACTTTATTTTATTTAAAACTTTTATAAATAAGTTTCATGAAGAAGTTTGTCTTAAGTTCATATTAGGTATTTACATACAGGTTGCATTTGGTAAGATAAGGAGAAGATCGGTTGATAGGGCTGTCGCCAAAATTGGAAGAAAAATCGCTCTTTGTATTGAGCAAAACGGCAATCTCTTTGAACATTTGGAAAATTAGGAATTAATTAGTAAATTTAGAATTATTAGAAAATTCTTATAAAATAAATTATATTACTTAGGTATGATTATTTTAAATGAAATAAAGTTTTTAATTAATATTGTAACTCGTTGCCAGGACGGGACTGACAAGAATTGTAAAAAATATGAATTTTAGAAAATAAGCAAAGACATTTCATCATTAAGAGAAAGTAATATCGCCATCACATTTTGAGAGTAGGAGGGTTTAAAAATCGGTTACAAAAAATCCAGGTCCGTATTTAAAAAAGTAAAGTTGGTGATGGCCGCTCGGAGACGAAACGGCGGATCTTTTGTTTAGTAACGTCATTTTGTAGAGGAAAAAAGTGACAATGACAAAGTGTCATTTATTTTTAAATAGCTAGTCAAATGAGCTCAGGAAAAAATAAAAACGATTGTGCAAAATTTAGGTTTTTTTTTGTATAAAATCGGAAGTATTCGGAATTTGAAAACTTTTAAAGCGGCATTATAATCAACACCGAATTGCACAACTTTGCCCCCATTTAACCGTTTCTCTAACTCCTATGGTTTCCGAGATTCCAATGCTGGTATGTCGAATTTGTAACACCCTGTAGAAACACAATTTTCAAAAAAATTGAATTCTAAAAATTATTTATTTGAAACTTTTTATTGGACTAGTTTGGGTACATCCAAATTAATACATATAAGATAAAATTTAGAAACATCTAGCTTATTAATGATTTTACGCTCACTTTTTATTAATGAAAACTACGCCAAAACACATGGTTATAACGTTACGGACGTGCATCGTGACTTGCCTATAAAAAGGATTAGGAATTAAGACTTGTTAAACAATTATTTTGAAATTAATTTAAGTTTAATAAATTGTTTGTCTTGAAACTAACGATCAATATTTGTCTGGTAGGCCCATTTAAGAAAATTAATTATTTGTTTTATAAATATTGCCAGTAGGTCAGTTCGTTACATAAAATTAAATTTATTAATGACTTAATTATAAACATAGTATTATTTTAGCGGTCTGTTCTGAACTAGTGCAAAATTGGATTGTGTTTTTGGAATTAATATGACGACATACGATCGTTTTAGTATAAAATTTAATAATAAATATGTGCAACTTTTCTGTCGCCGTTGTTTAAAAAAATAGAATTAAAAAAAAAAATCTACATAAATTTTACGAATGTTTAGAAAAGAAATGCAATTGGCAAATAAAATATGTTACTTCTGTTACTACTAAACTGCTGGACAATTCAAGTGGACCGAGCTAATTGTTAGGTGAACTTTGGAGTAAAATATTTTACGAACGAATAAAGCTATCGATGCGCAGTTTGCAAAATTTAAAAGAGAATTTAATTCTTAGTATGCACATTTTTCCGATTTTTTTTTTACTTCTAATCTTTAACTGTCTACAGAGTTCAAAAAGAAGTATGTTTTTTTTTACCAAAGTTTCTAAGTACCGGATTTCCACAAAAATAATTTTAAATTATTTTGGATAGCATTTTCTTAATCTCCTATTTATAGAGAACAAAATAAATTCTAAAATTTTTAATATCCCTCTTTGTTCATAAAAATTCGATTTTTTTCTCAACCCCTGTAAATTTCAGGTATTTTTGTCATTAGGCCTTACAATGTTTTGTAAGAACGGGTTTTGGTAAGTGATTAGAACTTCTTAGGACCACCTCTTTTGCAACGAGTACATTTTAATACGCGGAGGCAAAATGAATCAAGATTTATCCGATACACTTTTCCAAAAAATACACAGTTATAAAACGAATCTTTTTATTATTAACGGAACAATTAATTATTAGCAAATAAGATATTTTAAATAATGTTCATTAGGTACTTATGCTTACATGATTAGTCTTCCTTAACTCTCTACTGATTAAACGGCTAATGAGAAAACTAATACCGGGTGGCTCCTTCCCGAAGGTTGAGAACCTCCTGGCACCGCCGAGGCATACTTCTGGCCAGGTTATTGATAAGTTGTTGTGTTATGTTTTCCCATTCCTCCTGTATTGATACGGCAAGCTCTGCCAATGTTTGGGGTGCATTTTCCCTTGATCGTACACGCAACTTTAAAGAAGATCACACATGCTTAATAATGTTTAGATCGGGAGATTTTGAAGGCAAGTTTAATTGATTAATATTGCTTTTCTCCAAAAACCCTTGAACAATCCATGCCCTGTGTGGCGTTGCGTTGTCATCAACGAAGAGAAAACCGGGCCCAAAGTTTTCCGCAAACGGGGGCACGATGTTTCTTAAAATTTCATTCATATAAATTTGGGCATTTACGGTTCTTTGCAAAATAAAAAGATCCGTTTTTCCATTGTGCATTACTCCTGCCCATACGGTAATACCCCCTCCGCCAAAAGCTTCTTGAGGAGCCATATTTTCCTCAATGTATCTTTCCCCAGGTTGCCTCCAAACAAGAACCCTTTCATCTGAATGGATCAGATTAAATCTTGTCTCATCGCAAAACATACAGTTTTGCCATTCTGCACCCCACCTTATATGCGTAGCTGCCCACGCTTGCCTCTGATGACATTTTGCGCGCCTTCTTGCTCTACAAACAGGAAAGATGTAAAAATAATCATTCTACAGAATTTTTTTTTTAGTATACCTTAAGTTATTGTAGTTTAGCCTCCTCCTCAATGTCCTATCGGAAACCACAATACCAGTATGTCGCCGCATATTTTCATTGAGGACCCTAGAGTTCAGGGTCCGTCTACGTCGAGTTTCTCGTAGGAGGTTCCTCTCTGCTCGCACTGGTATTTTTCTATTCCGGCAACCTCCATGTCTGTAAGCCGTGTCGCCCGTGGTTGCAAACCGTTTTTTTAGCCGAATGATTGTAGCCTTCCCAACATTATACATATTGGCTACAGTCTCAACTGCCAGGCCTTCATTAAACAATCTTAAAACATTTGCGCGTTCGGTTCGGGACAATCGTGTCATTTTTAAAAATAATTATGTGACTTAATGACATCTCCTGAATTAACAATGGTGTTACCATGGTACCTACTGCAACGTTATCCTGGCACGAAACACACGATGTGTGGAAATGGAGGCATATAAAATGAAAAAATAAAAAATAAAACCGATTATGGGTACGCTACTGGTCACGACGAAACGCAAGAAATTAAAATGTACTCGTTGCAAAAGAGGTGGTCCTAAGAAGTTATAATCACTTACCAAAACCCGTTCTTACAAAACATTGTAAGGCCTAATGACAAAAATACCTAAAATTTACAGGGGTTGAGAAAAAAATCGAAATTTCATGAACAAAGAGGGATATCAAAAATTTGAGAATTTATTTTGTTCTCTATAAATAGGAGATAAAGAAAATGCCACCAAAAATAATTTAAAATTATTTTTGTGGAAATCCGGTAGGTACTTAGAAACTTTGGTAAAAAAAAAACATACTTCTCTTTGAACCCTATAGACAGTTACAGGTTAGAAGTAAAAAAAAATCGGGAAAAATGTGCATATTAAGAATTAAATTCTCTTTTATATTTTGCAAACCGCGCAACGATAGCTTTATTCGTTCGTAAAATATTTTACTCCAAAGTTCACCTACCAATTAGCTCGGTCCGCTTGAATTGTAGAGCAGTGTACTTCTAGAGAAATTAATTTAACATTAAGTCCTCTAAAAAACTTTAATCTCGCTAGGCGATCATACATTTCTGTATTTTTTTAAATATTGAGAACAGTTTGGAATAGAAGTTATCAATGGTATATTTTAATTTAAACCAAAAATGGTGGTAACTATGTGTACATATATGCGGATTTATGCAATAAAGATTGTTTATTAAGTAATAAAAGAGTTTTGGACTTGCATTATCTTCATTTGCTTTAAATCACAACGTTTCAACTGATAAGTAACTCCAGTAGTCTTCAGGTGAATACTAATAAAGTACAATAACTACAACTCTATATACACTGGAGTATAACTGAGATGGGTGCAGTCATGCGTTCAGTTCGTGCGTGGTATTCTATGTTTAATTGTACTTAACAAAGGTTTCCAGATATTTCTTATATCTAATGAGGGCTTACTAAAACAATCCGGGTTCTGGTTGCAGCTTCCCCGAACTTCCTCTTTCTCCAGTGTGAATTTTTTTATGCAGCAGTTGAGCTTTTGTCCACTTGATATGATGACCGTATGTCCAGGCATGGTCAGCTGTACCTCGATCTCTCCTTTTAGCGTATTATTTGTGTGTTTCTTGATCCTTGTTTCTAGTGGCCTTAGTGTCTCACCACTAAGGCAGTGGCCTTAGTGTCTCACCACTAAGGCCTCTCGACACATGGATCAAGAAACTATACGCTAAAAGATGAGACCGAAAAATCAGGTGTAGCTGTCCATGAATATCAAGTGTACAGAAGCTCAAATCCTGCATAACCATACTAGAGAAAGAGGAAGTTCAAGGAAGCTGCAACTATACACCAGAACCCGGATTATTTTAGTAAGCTCTTATTAGATAAAACAAATATCTGGAAAGTAGATGTCAACTTATACCCCGCACGCATAACTGCACCCATCTTAGTTATGCTCCAGTGCATCTACGAGTAGCTGGTATAAATGAAGCTGTACTTATTTAATATTCACCTGACGACGACTGGATGTACTTACCAGTTGTAATTTAAAGCAAATAAAGACAGTGCAAGTCCAAAACTCTTCTATCGCTCAAGAAACATCCTTGCTTCTAACCTTTAAACCAGTGGTTCTTAACCGGTGGTCCGCGGACCACTGGTGGTCCCTGGAAGCACCCGAAGTGGTCCGCGAAGCCCATCGGAAAAATATTTTATTTTATCCTGTCCAGTAAATCTACTTCCCCTGTACTCATTAGCGGCCGGTAAATGGAACATATCGCAATCGCATGATAACTATATAGGTTTTTAAGGGTAATAAAAGTAGTTAACTTCATTAAAAAGAGTGCACTTAACACTCGTCTCTTCAATAAATTGTGCTCTGATATGAACTCTGAACACGAAACTCTGCTTTTCCACACAGAAGTGCGCTGGCTTTCCAAAGGAAACATGCTGTCGAGGTTGTACGAACTGAGAGAGGAAGTACAAACATTCTTAACTGATAAGAACACAGAGTTGCTGGATCAGTTCTGCGATTCCCAATTTAAAATACGTTTTGCTTATTTGGTTGATTTTTTTACACAACTAAATAAATTCAATCTTCAACTACAAGGGTCAGGAAATTTGAAGTTGCAAGGCACGAGCAGTATATTTGTATATGAAGATAAAATCAGTGCATATATCGCTAAAATCGAGCTATGGATCAAAAAAGTCGAAAAAGAAGAATTTTCTGCGTTTGATAAGCTGAATCAAATTATTAACGGACAGTGTGCTGAGAATAAAGGGGAAATTCAAAAGAACATTATACACCATTTAATAAACTTAAAAAGTGAATTCAATCGCTATTTTCCTGACTGTGAGGACGAAGGTATTCGGAAACTGATCCGCAATCCTTTCATTGTCAAAGTTTCTGAGGTGCCTGATGGAATTCAAGAAGAAGTGATTGAAATGCACACGATAGTAACTTGAAAGATACGTTCGAGGCAGGAATTAATCTTGAAGATTTTTGGAGCCAAAAGGCACTTTTTTTTCCAAATATTCGAGAAATTGCTTTACGTTATCGAACTTTGTTTTCATCGACATATTTATGCGAGCAGGGGTTCTCGGCGCTTCTAATAATTAAAAACAAGCACCGAAATCGGTTGGATGCTAGTGCCGACATGCGTTTGGCTTTGAGTAGCACTGAACCAAGGATTCAGAAGTTAGTAAAGAGAATGCAATCACAAAAATCGCGTTAAAATATATATTATCTCTTTGTTGTTAAATTTTTGTAAAAAATTAAAATATTGTTGGCTTTGACCAGTAATTTACATGTTTTATTTATAGATAGAACAATTTTATTAATTTTCATTTACTGTATTTACCCCCAAAGAGTAAGTGGTCCATGTCAACACAAAAATGTTGTCAAATGGTCCCTCATTACTAAAAGGTTCAGAACCACTGCTTTAAACAGACACAAAGATAGTTCAATGACATGCAAAACAATTTATGACAAAAAATACTGTGTCACAAAATAAAAATGCTAAACAAGCATCAAATTTCCAGAAGCGAGCCTTAATTGTACTTAAATAAACATGTATATTTGTAAAATTTAAACACAAAAGGCGCGACAGGTGCTCCATGTCGCATATCAATTTAGTGGAGAAATCGTTGTAAATAATGTGCAGACTTTGTTTTACTTCGTGTAAATATGAGTTTAGTTTCAACGATATAAATATTGTTTGATATTTTTTTTGCAGTCATTGAAATTTTAATACATAAAACAAAAAAAATTGGTACCTAGGTAAATACTACAGCCATTAAGTTAGCATAGGAACAACCATAGTGTACATTATTAGCTCATTCTCATCCAACTTTTAATACCAAAACTGAATGGAAATGAAAGGCGGAAACTGTGTTATAATGGAAGTGTTATGAATTTGAAGATTTGTCCTACAACTTAAGTCTGGGTTAATAAATTCATCTTTGCAGCGTCTGCATTTTTATAGAATTAGTTCGAAAAAAGTTAAATCTTTTTACAAATTATTAGTAAACCTTGTAAATCTCTATTAGTTTCAATTATTATACTATTAATGATTTGACCTAAAGAAATCCGGTATTGTAAAAAAATTACACTCTTAAAAATAACATGGTATGGATTACTAAAATTTGGTTCTGACAATTATTTATGTTCGTGAAATCGGACTCAACCCAAAAATTAGTTTGTACAACCAAAAAAAATTGTCCTTATTGAACTGTTGAACTAATTAATAACATTAACCAACCCAACCTTCAAATTTTAGTTGTCACAACGAAATTTTATATACGGATAACTAAATTTATATGGTACTCCCGCTTTTAAATTTAGTCGTCACAACAAATGTCTAAATATGGAAAATAGAAATTTTTTTTTCAATGAATTTTTTTTTTGTTAATGATGCAATCTACAAATATTGCCAAAGCAATCATTTATTTGGGCCAAACTTGAAATTTTCATAGAGTTTACGTATGTAGTCACAACATTGTGTTTATTATCTTTTTTCTGTACTTTCTAATTGTAAGGAAGAAGTTGAATCATAAATAAGTAAAAATTTTATATTTTTGTCATTGCAGTTGCACATTAGAAAGTTTGAATGAACTGCTTATAACGCGCGGCAAAATTAGCAAGTTAATTTGATAGAAATAACTTTAAAAAAAGTCTGTTTCATTTCTAAAAAAAAGTCATATGTAATTTATACTTAGTAACGAAAAATATTCCTTCCTAGGTTCCATTAAAATAAAAAAATGCCTTGGTATTACTACTCTATTAGGTATGCGTAAACTAATTGGAATAAATTATCAGGGATATTATGGTTTCTTTAAAAAAAAATCATTTCCAATGTTCTCTGATGCTCTTTATAATACCTGCTTATGCAATACAAAATAGAAACACTAGATTTTTAACTTATTTTAATCAACCTTTTGGGTTGTTCAATTGCTTCTAGAACTGAATTGTCCTTATTTAAATTTTCTTATCTGCAACTGCGATTATTAAAAAACAATAAATATCCCCTGGACTTTCTATTTAAAATATTTAGCTACCTATATGAAATTTGTTTTACTTGGTCAGATTAAAAAGTCATCAATATGACGTTATTTTATAAAAATGGAACATAGAACAAAAACAACACAAAAAAAAATATTTTTAAGTTATTCCTCATCGGGTCACCTTGACATGCTTTATAAAAATCTCATTTAAACTTTCTAATGTACAACTGCAATAATAAAAAATAAAATGTTTACTTACTTATGATTTAACTTCCTTTTGCCAATAAGAACGTATACAAGAAAGACAATAAGCACAAATAAATTACACCAAATATTGTCACATCCATTTTTCATACGGGCACGGCCATGAAATCGGCCAATTATTGCCTTAAAAACACGATAAAATGGACACGGAACCGCAAAAGCACCCTAACATAAACATAACCTCCTGACAGTCCTGGCTAGAATGATGTCACATGTCACTCACCGAGCAAGGGCGTCAAGTCTCTGTTGATGCCGTTAGTTATAAATATGAAGAATAATATTACTTGAAAAGAAATGTTAGTTCTGGTAACTAAGAATGTATTTTAATCAAAATTAACAAAATGATAGGGACTACAAATTCATAATGTGTTATTACAACAAGCTTAATTGATAAATACAAGTTTGTAGGAACCTTGATGTAACATTTAAATAAGATATATACAGAGTAAAATTCAGCTAAAAAAAATATTTTATTTCTGCCAACTAATATGAAAACAAGATACTTTCTTTGTTCTGATGGCATCATTTTTTGGTAAATATAACCAAGAAAAAAATCTTTTTTGTTTTCCTAACTAAAAATAGTTATTTTTGGTAACGTAAACACGAGAACAAATAAAAATTAATACCAAATACCAAGTCATTTTTAAGAGTGTATAAACGTCAAGTTAGTTTTAGAAACCTCAAGTTAAGTAGTCGTATGCTGAAGTGTAAAGCTAAATTAAAAAGCAAATCTTGTCTTGATAAAAAAAAATTGTCAAACGAACCACCATCTCTTCTAAATTTTTATTGATCGATGATGAATAAACTTTAAAAAATCAATATTTTGTACATTTGCAACATGCGAGACCGAATATGCACATATATAATTTCCTTCTTTTAAAAGCTCATTTACTTTTTTAATCTTGTTCTAAATAATTCCTTAAACTATCCTTTGTCTCCCTATTTTTGATTGACTTTATTTTATAATAGATTATGCAATTTGTAAAAATCTGTATGAATAGTAGATTCAAAAACTTTGGAGATATTGCACAAATTTCATTAATTTCATATTTTAGCTAAAGAAAATATGAATTTTGCACCAGACCATTTTTTTTAAATACAAATTTTTTTACAATATTTATTTTCTCGTTGCAATATACAGGGTGTCCCAGATAAGGGTGCACTCGACAAGGATCTCGTAAATCATACAAGATACAGAGATGGTTAAATTAGAAAAATTTTGCGCCCTTCTAAATTCTGCAGATATTTGGAAAAAAACCGAATTTTCGCGACTTCGTTTTTATTTTTTTCTAATTTTATTTAAAGACATATTTATATTAAAATAAATTTTAAATTTTCATTACTATTTATCTCCCCCACAAGTAGGTGCAATTAGATCTTTAATCTGACGTTTCGTTTTTTCAAAACCATCATCAACTTTGCCATAGCACACTTACTATTATTAACAGGTTTCAGACTTAAACACCCATCATCAATAAGAATAAGTTCGAATTCATCTTATTTGAAACCTTTTTTATTTTAAATTTGAAATCGTTTAGTACATTTTTATCTAATTTCTTCGAAGTAAATATTTTGTGGTTTTGAGGAGTTGTGTGAGTGTAGTTTTTCTTTAATTAAAATTATGGAACTTTATTCAAGAGAAAAAAAATTGGATATGATTTGTAGTCGACGTCCAGAGTCACATTATTTCTATAGTTGGCTTTGAAAACAACAGAAAGTTGATAAATACAAAATGAATTAGTACTGATTTTTATTGATAAGGGTTTATAAGTCCGAAATGTGTTATTATTACGTATTATTAATTATAAAGGAAGAGAGGAATTTAAAAATATTATAATAAAATTTTCCGACTATTTGAAAAAGCAAAGTTGACGATGGTTTTTACAAAATTAAACGTCGGATTAAAAATGTAATTACACCAACTTGTAGACAAGAAAAAGTGGTAATGAGAATGTAAACTTTATGTTATCGTATCTCTTCAAATAGAGTCAGAAAAAAATAAAAGCGAAATCGCGAAGATTCGAAGTTTTTTAAATTTGAAAACACGATGTTACAAAAATTAACAGGGCACAATTTTTTTATAACTTAACTATCTCTGTATCTTCTATGGTTTATCCTTATCTGGGACACCCTGTCTGTATTTGGGAAAAAAGAAAACCCTACATAGAAATTCAAAATATAGCAGAAATTATATCCAATATGTACAAAAAACTATTTTTGTACAACTGTCAAAAAAGATGACTTTTTTTGATTACTATGCATGCACAAAACGTCTCTTTTTTTCACCGTAAAAAAATGTAATTTTTTCACGGTGAAAAAATGATATTTTTTCACGGTAAGCTCAGCTGCTTGATGTTTTCGTATAAAAATGCAAAAATTAATTTCCAAAACACTTTTTATAAAAAAATTTATTATTAAAGTAAATTAAATTAACAATTATTATTAGAATAGTAATTAACGTTGAAGTTAGAGCAATTGTTCCCCATATTAATTCCAGTAGGCGATGTTACACATTGTTGGTCGGGAACGCAAAAACTATTAGATGTTTTGTGCGATACATTTACTGCAGATGAACTATCCAAGATTTTATTGGAAATAATGATTTCTGCCGCATCCGTAATTTCGTGAGGTGTCTCACTATCCCTTTCAGACATTTAAATGGTACCAAACTTGAGCAAACAACTATAAACTTTTGACACGAAAAACGATAGATTTGACAATGAATAAAATTTAAACTATCGCAGGTTTTCATGGTAACGGGAACAGGTGTAAGAAATAATACCTTAAAAGCTATGAATTATGATTTTAGATTTTTTTTCTAAACACGACTTCTTAACAACAAACAGTTGTACAAAAAATGTTGTTTGTATTTCGCGCGCAATAGTTGTTTTTATGGCACATTTGCTTGCATTTTTAACCTCGACCTAACGGTCTCGGTAAAAATTTACAATCTCATGTGCCATTAAAAAAACACCTATTTTGCGCCCTTAATACAAAAATAACCATTGTAACATTGGCATGATTCATTAGAGGAAAATATAAGAAGACATTTCTTTGTATCAAAGATAAAAGTTTTAAATAATTAAATAAAATATATCTTGTCACGTTATTTTACTTCGATAATATTTATTTTAACTATAATTTTATAATACTCTTAACCTTAAACTTTTAAATTTTAATTATATTTGTAAATAAATCGGGCATTTTAATTTGACGTTTTTTATTATTTTTTGCCTTTTTGATTAAACATTTTATATTATAGGACTTTTGCTGAGTTTGTACTGTAATGTTTTAGTAGTTTCTAAATTAAAACAGTTTTTTCGAGCTACACAACATACCCATTGTTAAATTCAATGTTTTAAAAAAATTATATGCACACTAATCTATTATTATTAGAAATGGAAGATGAAATAATAAAACAACATCCTTTCATTTATACCTAATTACGTACTTGTATCTACAGATGTTACCTGTGTGGAAGTATTTTTTAAATTTTTATTTCGCAATGTTAAGGGGGTTCGACTTTCTCATATAATTTGAACTTTCCCAGCCTGCTACTCTTGTAATGATAATAATTATCACACAAATTGTCTAATTCAAAGGAAATTTACTGTTAAATCTTTTATAATTTTAAGAACAAAGTGTGATAACTTTATCCGACAAGGAAGTTACATATGTTTTATTGAATATCACATTTAAAAAGTTGGTTATTGTTACTGTAATTTAATTTCAACTGAATGGACAACAAGTGACGTCTTATGTAAGCACCGTATGCAAAATCTTTCTTTGCACTTCGTAGCTCAAGGGAGCCATCCTACTTCCTATTTATAGGAACAAAAGTGTTACTTTAAACCTCTCACTGAGGGATCAGAAATAGTTTTAATTCCTCATGAGTTGTTATAATGTTGAGTTGCATAAGGATGTTTAACAATAACTAACTAACCACGCCACTATGACTTAAAACTATTTTGAATTAACAACTCTTTAGTGAACGAACAGGGCTGAACATTTTTAAATCGGGATATTTGAAGAGCTGTAAAATATAAATAAAAAGTTATATTAATTATTTAGAAGAGATTTTTTTATTTGTACTTTCGAAATTATCGTTTTTGAAATTTTAGATTAACAAATAGTAATTTAATATAATATTATATGTTATAATTATATTTTCCGTCGACCGTCTATTTACTTCCGATATTAACGTTCCCAAAATCATTCATTAATGACCCCTGTTAATGCATGATTTTCTGTAAATGCACGATTTCCCAAAATCATTTATTAATGACCCCTATTAATGCATGATTTTCTGTAAATGCACGATTTTGGTAATTAAAATTAAAGGCAGCGATACAAACAAATCAACAAAATAATAAAACGTCAATCCAAAACGTCGTCCGCTGTCATTAGTATTTGTAGAATTGTGAAATCTGGATTGTAAAATAAAAGTTGTTAACTGTTTTTCTTCACTTTAGTAAAAAATACGGTCGACGAAAAAACATTGTAACAAACTCTTACATTAAAATGCGATCTCGAACATTAACGCGTTCGCTACGCTCACGCGTTAAAATATTTCGATCATTAATCGCCATTATTAATGTACTTGTTGGTTAAATTACTATTACAGTAAATTTATTAAAGTTGAATTTTTAAATAAATTTCTCGTGTGTTATAAGTACGAGCAAAAGTAATATTTATGCGCCAATGGGCATATCTTTTTTGAGAAAATACTAACATAATAGTTTTTCATATAGTGCGTATTTTCTGCCAGTTATTGTATAGATAGTATTGAGTTGTTTTAAATTCTTTAAATAAAAATCGCTGCTAATACATAATACAATTCACGATGGATGGAACATTAGACGTTTATGGAAAACGGGTGATACGTTTTCCTCAAAAATTTGGTTGCTTAGATAAACAACCATAGTCTATCGTTTTAAGATATTTTCAGAAATGCGGCGTTGCCGCTTCTGCCCGAAACAGATGGCAACATCGTTATTTTAAATAGAACACCCTATATATTAAAATAATTAAATAAATAAATAAAAAAATATTATATTATTTTCTAATTAACAATACAAGTCCACGTATATTTTGTATAAAGTGTTATACAGGGTGTCCCATCGGGAACCGAATCGATCTATATATAGAAAACTATACATAGGAAAATTTTAAAAATTTGACAGTATGCTGATGTTGATGGGGGCGACCGGGCTAAAATATTTTCATAATGGTGGCACTTCCGGTTATACCGAAAGTAAGTGTCAACTTGCTTATTTTAAATGGGACACCCTATATATTATTGCATTTTTGCATTCTACGCAAGATTCTAGGCAGATTTTGTATACCATGTCCTATACCTATGTCTAAACGTTTTTGACATATTTGAATGTTTATGTCAAAAATGACGTTTGCAAGCTTTATTTATTTAATTTAATTGGGATTCCTTGTTATAAAGGACCTGCTTTAATAGATTTTTTAAAATATTTTGATAACTACTAATACAGGGTGTTTAAAAAATAAGCTTAAAAATGAAATTGAAAAAACTGCAAAAAGTCTAGATTTTCAAATGGAAACACCCAAATTTTATAATTATTTCTTATTTAGCATTAAAAATAAGGGTAAGTTTGTGTAAGGTTGCATATCCCAAAAATTTTTAGTTTTTGAAATATTGCCAATTTAGTATTTTTATAAGGCGATTTTGCAGCAGATTTTAAGTTCAGTTGCTCCTAGTTGGCTATGACGGCATTGATGCTGTCACTTGCCATTTGACAATAATAAATAACCATGCCGGGATCCAGTTTAACATATTAAACCGTAAACCATTTTATTTGTTTAACATGTTAAACCGGAAGTTGGTATTTTTGATTAGAGAATAAAAAACTAAGGGATGTGATTTTTCTCTTAGATGCGCTATTCCAATGCTACAGTCTATCAAAGTCTGAAAATGGTATATTTTAAACGTCAATATCTTAAAAACAATTTAATTTAAACATATGACATCTTACACAAAATATACTTGAAATCGTATAGGATATTAAAAAATAATATAATATATAGTGTTCCTTTTAAAATAACGATGTTGCCACCTGTTTCGGGCAGAAGCGGCAACGCCGCATTGCTGAATATATTTTAAAACGATAGACCATGGTTTTCTGAGCTCATCTGAGCAACCAAATGTTTAAAGAAAACGTATCACCCGTTCTCCCTAAATGTCTAATGTTCCATCCACCGTAAAGCACCCTATATGTTAGAGGAAGGCTTAAGTAACAAAAACCATCATCCATTGAAAATTTATAAAAAAAGTTCTTAGAATAAAAGAGTCTCTGGATGACTAGGGGAAGTTGCTCCATTATCATTCTTCTTATTCATCCTGCTGTCCGAACTGTCTAAACATTTTCATTTATTTTTAAGTATGCTTTTTATTTTTCTTTTATCTGCAAAACAAGATCGAATATATAGAATAAGACCATGTTTTAAATGTATATTTACTGTAATTTTAGCCTTGTATATATGTATAATTATGTATAAAAGTTGTTTTGCTTGTCTGTAAAACTTATTGTATACCTACAAATGAATAAATTAAATGTTATATAACCGGTGTAGTTTTATTAAAAGTTAACTTGCGTATCAGCAAAACCATTTATTAAATGAAAAGGCTCTAATCGTACTCCGGTCGAATTATACATTCGAAGATACAAAATTTACAACAAACTGAAAATCAGTAAAAATGTTCAAAATACAATGATAAATAAATTTTTTTTTCTCATTTCTCATCAGTATGGAAAAAAGTTGACTCGAGGTCAAAGGTCAAAAAAATGAGTTTATAGCGATTTTTAGCAAAACGGTAAGTTTTATCAACAGTAATATACCGATAGAGGAGGCGTCTTATCGGTAATACCGCTGTTTTTTACAAAAAATCGATTTTCGGATAATTTTCACGAAATATAATTTTTACTTATAATCTGATAAGATCCCAAGAGCTTTAGCTCGAGGGTCTTATCTTTGATTATAAGTATAGTCTATGAGCTTAGCAAGAGTGCGTGTGCCGTAGTCTCATTGGTTCAGAGATATTGCGATAAAAATGGGTTATTGATGAAGGTAAAACTGAATTACTTTATTTTTGTCTTAGAGATCTAAATAAAAGCCTGTTAGTAAAATTAAATAATCAAACCATTGAGTAGTCCCACGTTGTAAAGTTTCTGGGAGTTTTTGTTGATTCTAAGCTGTCGTGGAGTCAGCAAATAGACTTTGTTCTGAAGAAGCTCGCTGTGTATTGTTTTGTCATTTGGCAGTTGCGCGATAAGATCGATATAAATCTTTTGAAGCTTTATTATTTTTCATATGTCCACTCTTGCTTGAGTTACGGAATTTTGGTCTGGGGAGGTTGCTCTAGGGCTGACGAAATCTTTATTCAGCAAAAAAGAATAGTTAGAACCATGACATTTAAAAGACGTACGTTTTTATGCTGTGAACTTTTTCCCCGGCTAGGTATTTTAACATTCCATTCCCTGTTTATATTGAATTGTGTGACTTATGCTAAGACAAACTCTGACCCGTGAATTAAATGAATATTATCATTTTAGACAGAATTTTAATATTGACATACCATGTCATAGATTGTCTGCTGTGGCTCACAGTCCTTTAGTCCTTACAATTACCTTATTTAATAAATTGACACAAGGAATTAAGCAACTACATCGTCCAAAAAAGTTTATTAAGTTAGTTAAAGGTATTCTACTTGAAAACGCTTTTTACTCCACTAATGAGTACCTTAAATTTAAATTTTGATTATTTATTCAATAATGTCCAAACTGATGGGATTGTGTATGATTTTTTTTTAATTCTATGTATTTGTTAACCTGTTCATTTTAAATATTGTTTTATTTTTTATACCTATGTATTATCAATGTATAATGACAATATCCTATACTACCTATACAGTAGTCAAAAGGAAATAAAGGATTTTTATTTATTTATTTATTTATTTATTTTACCTAATATTCTTATAGTTATAGCTTATGTATAATTTATATTTTAAGTGTAAGTCACAATGACCGATACAAAAATATTTTAAGATATGTTACAACTCTAGAGATGTGTATACGTGGCGTACTCATGCATCTTATGACGATTACAACTTTTTCAACTTATTGAATCGCTCAGAAACGGTGGCTCGTAGGAAAAAAAGTATCAATACATTTTTATAGATAATTTTACGACCTACATTTTTTGTCTAGAGTATTTTTATGATAAAACTTACCGTTTAGCTAAAAATCGCGAAAAACGCATTTTTTTGACTTTTGACCTTGAGTCAAATTTTTTCCATACACGGGAATGATGGAGAACTTACAAATGTTATTTAAAATTGTATTTTGAACATTTTTACTGATTTTCAGCTTGTTGTAAATTTATGTACTTTCACTCTCATTTTTTGGTCTAATTTGACCGGACTATTGTTAAATATTTAGTACTATAATGTCGGGTTGTACAAATCATTTTTATAATAATTAACTAACCAGCAAGTTTGACTGTAAACTACATGATATTGGCAGATATAATTTTCTTACAATCATACTGGCCCGGTAACCTTAAGTTTTAATTTACTAATTAGTCACCTTTGATTATAAGTACATAATACATTTCAATGTCATTTATGTCAGAGTCAAACTTGCTGGTTAGTTAACTGTGGTTAAAAATCTTTGTGCGACCCAACAAAAGAGCTGGATAGAGTTACTAAAAAGTAATTTAATGGTAACCTAAGTGACCCGGCACTTTAAAACTGGACGCACCATCCCCCAGCTGTCTTTTAATTAACAATAATTTACAAGAACTAATCAAATTAATGATTTTAAGTCTGAGACAGTAAAAGAGAGATGCATTTCTGGTTTATAAGTACCCATGTTACCATTAAAGGATTTTTCATGATTAGTTATCGAAAGAGGATACGGCAACAGCACAGGGTATTAAGTGCTTGGCGGCAGCTATGGAGCAGGGCCGTAGGTAGAGGGGGGCTGGCCAAGGCGAGGCCCTGGTAAAAAAATGTTGAGCCCTGGTAAAAATGATTTTGAAATAGAAAAATCAAAAATGTCTGCAAGTTATTTGATAAGTTTCATAAAATAAGAGTTCTGTCCTGCCCCTGTCTGTTCCGTTTTCCCTTTTTTAGAGCTATTATAAATCAACAAAAATATAACCTAATGCAATAAATTATTTTTACTACAAAAACAAAAAATAATTAGGTATTTATTTTTAAAGAAAAAAATTATAGTAAACATTTTAATTAAAACATTTTTTATTGATTTATAATAAAAAGAAAATAGTGCGGAAAGAAACGAGAATGCTGTATTATGAATATACAAAACGGCACTTAAGAAAGAGTATTTCAAAACCTAAGAATTTATACCAAAAACTGCTACTAGATTTACGCTCCAAAAATACATGGTTTCTGAAAAAGCATCAATTTTGGCGTGGAGAGCGATATTTACTTATTTTTAATTATGAACAATCGAGCCCGAAAATCGTTAGAGTCATATATACGGCTTATGTTAAATTTTTTGGTTGACACTAATATTCATATTGTTTACAAATATAAAAAATGATTTTTTTTAATAAAGAGCCAGCTAGGAAAATCCAAAAAAAAAAGTAAAAAAAACATTTACAAAAACAAATTTAAATAATTTTGATGAAATTTGTTAGTAGTTAGGTGAATTTTAAACGAACTTTGGGCGTGGCCCCGAGAATGTTTCGCCTGTGGCGCTTTTCTGTCTTCTTTCCTAGGTACAATATCATGAAATACATGTAGTCCCAAGTGTCCCTTTCTCCAAAAAAAAAATGTCCCACTTGCGCTCCCCCGAGCATATTTTCTGGCAACGCCACGGCTTATAATAAATATAATACATGCATATGAATGAAGCATGTCGGATGTCGATCGTTCTAAAATCTAAAAAAAATTCTACAGCGTCCCTTAAAAATCAAATATCATATTTCAACGTGAGAATATGGGCCCTGGTAAGGAATCGAATTGCCCTCAGAGCTGTGAGTAACTTAGTAACTAGATACTTTTTAGTAACTTAGTTCTTTTTTGAATCATGCCAAAAGTAACTGTAACTTCGTTACTTTTGAAAAGTAACTTGTAGCTAGTTACTTTTTAGGAGTAACTATACACTTAAAAAGTAACTAGATACTTTTAAAGTAACTAAGTTAGGTACTTTTAAAGTTCCTCTAGGATAGGGGGTCAATCTGGGAGGTAATATGTCTTGGCATGATCACGTTGCCGCAATTGCCAGGGCAGCTACACAGAAACTTGGTGTACTTTTCCGCACCAAATGGTTGTACACACCTCATCAACTTTTGACACTCTACAAAGCCCAGATTCGACCATCATTAGAATATTGCTCTCATGTCTGGAGCTCTGCACCCAAGCACACCCTTCGGCTACTGGATTCCATTCAAAGGAGAGCCGTTCGTCTGATCGGCGACCCCGAGCTGACCAAGACCCTCGATAGCCTGGAGCATCGAAGACAGGTTGGTGATTTGGCTCTCTTTTACAGATATTTCCATGGCAGGTGTTCGACTGACATTGCCGACTTGATTCCACCTAGAGCAATGCAAAACAGAAATACACGGCGAACCGCTGCCGCTCATCCATATGTTGTTCAGCTTAGTACTCCTCGAACTTCATTGTTCAAGAACTCTTTCATCTGGAGAACGTCATCATTGTGGAATGAACTTCCTGAGGTCGTGTTTCCCAATGAATACAATCTTCAACGTTTCAAGACCAACGTTAATCGCTTTTTTCGCACTCGCACCGCTCCCAGAGCGCCTTAAAGGATTTTTCCTACAGTGCAGGTGTTTTATCATAAAAAAAAATACCAATTATGCACACGTGCCGTCCATCAGATGATGACCAAGGGACGATCGGGGGCCGTTAATCAGATTTTCACGAAGGGACGAGCGGCGAGTCGCGAGCGTCAAACAGCAAACTGGTGGGAACGCGAAATTTCTTGGAAAGCATTTTATTCTACTTGTTCGTTGTTCGAATTAACACTTCTTAGTTTAGTTTTCTGATGGTAATAGTGGTAGTGTGTACATCAGGAAAATGAGTTATCACTACCTGGTAAATTTATGGTATCTAGTTCAAAAGCATCTTAGTAACTTTTAGAGTTTCGTAGTTACAATTTAAATAACTAGTTACTCAAAAGTATCTTAGTTACTTTTAGTAACTAGTTACTTTAAAAGTATCTTAGTTACTTTTAAATTATCGTAGGTACAATCAATGTAACTAGTTACTGTAAAAGTATCTTAGTTACTATAACTAGTTACTTTAACTAAGTAACTAAGAACTAAGTTACTTTTAGGTAAAAGTAACTATTCCTTATAAGTATCTAGATATATTTGTGCAAAAGTATCGCAAAAAGTAACTAGTTACTTTTCTGAAGTAACTTTCTGATAACCCTACCAAAAATTTGGTTCTGGCTACGGCCCTGCTATGGAGCCCACGGTAAGAGATGGGCTGAGTTATTAAACTAAACTGCTAGGTTTCACTTTCATCACTGATACGTTATTAATTTTTATCCTTTTTCAGCAAAAACGTTTGGTAAATGTAATATAATTTAAACCCAAGTGTGGTTTTTCAAATCTCGTAAAGACTAGCTATCTTCTAAATTTTATTAAACAGTAGATTAAGGATGTTTTTTATCAATATGTTTTATAGTTATTTATGGGAGGGCGCAGATCTTTCTAATTTTAATTCTAAAAACACGGTTATACAAAGCTAAAAAAGTGGTTTAGCAATGTTGTATTTATTTTTCTGTAGCGGTTAAAATAAGTCAGATAAATTAAAAAACAAACTCAAAATTTTATTTATTTCAGAATATCTCAAAAGGTAAAAAAAAATTAATTTTTTTTACAATGTTACTGGGCGCAAAATTCCGCAACTTGCCCCCATTTGACGGAAGCTGTATCTCTTATAGAGTCCGAGATATCCATGATGAGCATCGAATTTGGGACACCCTGTTCACTATTCTATGCGAAGAACATTAAATAAAATTGAGGAAGGACGTTAAATGAGATAAATATATTGACCGAAGGTGAACCCTTTTAACAATTTATGTAATTGTAGTTTAATTTTTTAATTGAGTTACTTTAAACCAAAGGTTATATTGTTTACTTAAGCCTAGGCAAAAAAAATATTTATTCCTAAACCATCTCCCCAACCATCTAGCGTTTATATTACAATTAAAGTATTGCCTCATGAAAAAATAGGAAATAATCAGGGGCATAATAAAATTTTCATAAAAAATAGGCGCGAATAATTTTGTGAAATTTATCAAAATCATGAATGATAGAAAAGTTTTGGACTTGCATTGTCTTTATATGTTTTACATCACAACGTTTCAACTGGTAAGTATCTCCAGTCGTCTTCAGGTGAATACTAAATAAATAAAGTAACTACAGCTCTATTTATACTAGCTAGATGCACTGAAGCATGACTGAGATGGGTGCAGTCATGCGTTTAGTTTGTGTGCGGTATTTTAAGTTTACATCTACCTAACAAAGGTTCCAGATATTTCTTATATCTAATGATGGCTTACTAAAACAATCTGGGTTCTGGTATATTGTAGCAGCTTCCTTGAACTTCCTTTTCCTCCAATGTGGTTCTTCTAGCATCTGTCCACTTGATGTGAAAAAAAAGACAGGAAAAACTGTGTTTACTAGATCCCCTGCGAATGTGTCCGATCCTACATTGGTGAGACTCTAAGGCCACTTGAAACTAGGGTCAAGGAACATAGAAACAACACGCTTAAAGGAGAAACCGAAAAATCAGGTGCAGCTGACCATGCCTGGACACACGGCCATCACATCAAGTGGACAGATGCTCGAATCCTGCATAAAGAACCACATTGGTGGAAGAGGAAGTTCAAGGAAGCTGCTACAATATACCAGAACCCAAATTGTTTTAGTAAGCCCTCACTAGATGTAAGAAATATCTGGAAACCCTTGTTAAGTAGATGTAAACTTAAAATGCCGCATACGAACTAAACGCATAACTGCACCTATCTCAGTCATGCTCCAGTGCATCTAGCTAGTATACATAGAGCTGTAGTTACTTTACTTATTTAGCATTCACCTGAAGACGACTGGAGATACTTACCAGTTGAAGCGTTGTGACGTAAAACAAATAAAGACAATGCAAGTCCAAAACTCTTCTATCATTTAAGAAACATCATTGTCTCCAACCTTCAAACAGACATTTTCAAAATCAAATACTCGTTTATTAGTTATTTAAAACTTGTTATTTTTTTTTAAATTTTGGACACTCTGTATTTTTAAAACAAAGCCGTTTTAGAACACAGTTCATTAAAGTTTTTCCCCTTAAAATAATGACAATAACCATATCCTGAGGTTTGTTAAAGAACTTTTGAATCACCCCGTATACTAGAATATAAAATCAAAGACTTTTTATTTGTAAGATCATTATCCTTGATTATTATTTTATTAAACACCTGCTAAAATCATATAAATATTATTAACATTCTTCCCTGAAACGAAGTGTTTTCAGGAAGAAATTATAGAAAGCCATAAAGAACATTAGGCATCGATAATTAAATTTATTTATGTGCTTTCATTAACACTGAACTATTTCGAAAAGCAACAATAATTGCCAATAATATGATAATTTATAAAAATGCCTACAATATCCTGTGTGGAGTAATTACCACAACACCGGGCACAAGTTCAAAAGGAAATGCATTTAATCGGTTCATGTGATGTATTTGTATTTGTAGAACTATTTTGCAAACTGTTCCGGCTACGTTTCTATATTATGTATGCATCATTCATTTTTTGATCATTGCCCATTTATTATAAATATTTTCAAAATTTGGATACGAAGTCCAATATACAGGGTCCTGTACCTCACCTCCCGTCTTCTATAGCTCACTTATTAATTAAGTTAGGATTTTGATATTTTGCAGACTTTACCTGTATCCTAGGGCGCATTTCAGAAAAATATTTTTGTTTATACAGGGTTCCAAAAAAGTGACGTCATAAGGAGGTATGTTTTTAGATTACGTGCTATATATATTCTTACTTATTTGGATGCCTCTTATAGTTGCCTTCATACCCCTAAAGTTTTAATGAAATTCGGTTATAGACGAGAAAAAAATAAAAACTAAGAGAAATTAGTTTTGCACCACTGGTTTTAAAAATTAATAAAAAATAAAAATAATGCTTCGTTAATAAAATTATACAAAGGTACTTAACAAATAAAGTCAAATAGTCTCGTTAACCAAGTTTGATTAATACGAATTGTACAGGGTGTCCAAAGTTTAGTGTCAAACGTAGTAAACTTTAAGGCAATTTATTTTTATTTTTTTAATTTTTTTTTATTTTATTTTATTTATTTAATAACGGGCATTGCCCAATTTCACAAATAAAGTGGTATTTAAATCTATCGCAGACTAACATATACAAAATAATTAAATGTTTAGGTGAACAATAAAAATAATAATAAGAAAAAAAAACTCAAACAATCCAATAGCTCAAATAAAATGAAAAAGAGGTTTGTGACGAAATTAAAGACCTCAAATCATAGTATGTAGTTGTTTAATGAAGTCCGATCTATTTGAAAAGAAATCGAGTGTGGGATGCTCATTGGCTAGTCTGGCTGACCTTGATATAAAAGCATTTTGGCCGTAATAAGTTCTGTGAGGAGGTATTGAAAAGGTATTCCTCAGACGTGTTTCCTTTAAAGGCACACGCAACCCTATTTTATTTGTATTAAGTTGTAGAGCATTTTAAGCTCTTTTAGATTCCTGCGTTGTTCAAGCGTATTTATCTGGATGTTAGATTCCAGCTGATAATATGTTAGTTCTGGGGTATTAAGTTTTTATTTAGAAATTTATGTTGAACCCTCTCTATATTCTGGATATGTACATTGTAGCAAGGGTTCCAGACACATTTGAACCTCTTATTATGTCATTCGATGCAGAATTAAAAATAAAACATTTGTTCCAATTACAATCCTATCGCAATTTCTAACGCATCAAGACTTATTTGCAGAAAACTCATTTTCACAACTCCAATTCATTTGAAAGGAGTGGGAAAATTTTGACGTTTACCAGGTAAATGACGTAGGTCATCGCCTGCTTCTAGTCGTTAAGTAAAGGTACAAACCAACTGTTTATCCAAGAAGCAAACCAAAATGGTAGTTAATTTTTTGACGTTGTCGCCAAGTTGAATTTCTTAAACGAAAAGATAACAAAAAATTGGTGTTTTGACAGAATTGTCGCGGTTTGCTGATAAATGATATCATTGTAGTGAACCGTATAACCGGACGAGTCGTTTTTACGTTCTCCAGCACCTAAAGCTTTTCCTAGTTTTTTTTTTAGTTCGAAAATTCTAACGACAGAAAATAAACCGTTTACCGTCTTATAAAGACACCGACACCATTCTATTTTGCTTTAAAAACATACAAAACAGTGGTTGCAAAACCGTGCTATCCGGTCTGCACTCCCGCAGTTGTTGGACCAGACGCTGGATGTACTTAGCGGAAGAAAGTATTTGACCACATCACCTAGTGTTCTGTGCACAACATCCTAAACATGTGCCTAAACATTCTAACATGTGCCTAACTATTCTAAATTGTTATTTGCAGAGTGAAAATGGAGAATAAAGTAATGAATCTGTTGGTTGTCTCTAGCACGTTCAAGTAAACAAACCGATTTCAATATCTTGTCATACTAACCCTAAAATATTAACAGCCCGATGTGTATCGTGAACGGATGTCAACGCCTTGTCACGATTTGACAAACAAAGTTAACCTTAAATTATTTAGTTAGGCAATCCAACGATGTATCCAAATGGCGGCTGGCTGGCAAATACTGCATTGTAATTGGTGGACGTGACTATATAAATAACATATCTGATAACATTTAACGGGTGGCTCAATGCTTTTTACCAGCCAACCGCCATATTGAATCACGTGGTTTGGATTCCCTAGTTGTGGCCGCTGACAGTTTTCGTTGCCTTTTAAAAGCGATTCCAATAGTGGCGGGAGCTAACGGATGGAAGACAAAGCCATAGCGAAAACGGAACGCATGTGTAATGACCATTTTTTTTGACCAATGCAATAAACATAACCTATTTTTTGTTGAGGTCTGTTTTTGAAGTTTTTGGTTAGTATTTTTTGTGTTTTTGTTTTCGTCATGGATTCAACAGTAAATTCCCTCAAGAGATCGAGAAATCGTTTCACGGATAAGGACGATATCATTTTATTAGAGAAAATATTGGCCAATAACCCATACGGCGATGCATGTAAATAGGCTTCGGTAGTAGCCAATTTTGTAAAATCCCCACTCTACAGCTATCCGTACTCTACTCATGCGAACATTGAATAGTTGGTGCTTTAGAGCCATGTCACCACGATTTGGTAATGGACACATCAGCAGTTCGCGCATTCCATATATGCTTTATCACCATACAATATAAAATGTTCGTCTGGAAATCTTGTCGTCTCTTCTAATTGGTCATAGAGCTGGGACTCTCTTAGTATCCCAGCATCATGCTTCCTACCCTCATATCCACCTTTTAAACTAACTACAAGACCATCAGGACATGTAACAGCCTGACACTTTACACAATGGTGACGCTTATGTCCAGAGTAATACGTTTCTTGATTCACAGATGGTCTACAAATTCCTCCAGTGGTACCATCTATGAATCCCCAACAGTTGGGTATGGGGGCTCCTTTTTCACGAACTACATTTGCAGACATTCTTAGCCGTTCTTGGCTTAACCACTGAAGGTTCCTTAAATCGGAAAGTAAGTGTCCAAAATTTTCATATATAAGGTTGTTCATGAAGTCAATGATTTTTGAAAGAGCTGGAGCTGACCGTCCAAAAAAGACCTCCAAATCAACTAGCCTACTAGGGTAGCTTAGTCTTCATAACAAAATGCAAAGCCCTTCCACACCAGAAACATTATGGTTGCTTTCTGTTATTACATTATTGGGAATTCTAAGTGCTTCAGCCAGTCTTAATAAGTGATTTTTTTTAAATCGGAATTTAAATATTTATTGATTATCGCTTGGTGGCCATATTGTAATTTTAATTTTTTGACAAATTATTTCAGAAGTCATTTCTGTCAGTTCTTGTTACGAAATGGCAAAAGAAAGAATATACACCGGCCGACATTAGAAAACCATTTATTTTATACCGCCAAGGTAAACATCATAGACAAAATATTGGGCACAATACTATTAGTAAAGTACCATGTGTTTATGGCTCACTTCCTGAAATTAAAAATGAATGATTCAGAGATTAACAGTACTTATTGTCGTGTAGAATTTTATATATGTTACCGGCCTAACCCGATTTCAGGATAAACTAGTTTGGCCTAGGCCAAACCAGTCTATCCTAATAACAATAGGATGAATTAGTTTGTCCTAGTCGAAACTAGTATGTCCTGAAATAAAGTGAGGCTTTTAGGAAACACTAGTTTATCCTAGTCTAAACTAGTTTGAACTTAAAAAAATTGTACAGATGCTCTTTTTAAGCACTAGTGCGCAAAAAATGCCAATTCGCACTAGTGCCTAAAGTAAATTGCGTATATTATTTATTATAAGAACTACATTTCTCCAAGTTGACCTTGATCTTTTGCTAGTCTTGATAACATCTTAACATTTGCAATCATTGACCAAAGTAGGGTGTGCCTTTTAGGCAGTAGATCCTTAAAATCCTTTTTTTCACTCTATTAAATCTAAAATAAATCTACATCTATAAACACGTGCATAAAGTCGATTTTTCACTCATGGAATTGTCTCGCCTGCGGCTCCAGTAAATTTTTCCATTCATAAAAAAAAGATCTACTGTACTAAGAATTAAAAAATTTTCAAAGGGAGATTTGAGGGTGAAAACAGTAGAACAGTAGTTTAAGAGTGAAAACAGTATATCTTCTGTTAAAACAGGAGATCTGGTAACACAAATCCTCGCGCCCGACAAGGCAAAGCAAAGACGTTGCCTGTTTTTACCTAGTTTAAACTAGTTGATTCTAGAGAGTAAAGCGGCCCTCACACGTTCAATATTATTGTCAATATAATCAAATATTGACAATATTATTGATCGTGTAAGGCAAAATATTGACGTATTGTCAATATATTGATGTATTTTTGGCGATTCGAAAATATTTCTTTAATATTGTGGGCGGGGCGACTATATTGAAAAAGTATTGACCGTTTGAGGGCTATATTGACAATATTTTGCCAGTATAAACATAAACGCAATGGAAGTCACATTTCCGGCGGCTTCCAGCTCGATGAAAATGAGAGTAAAACTACCGTGAAATGCCAGAGTTATGGGATTCATCTTCAAAAGACTATTGTAATAGAGATAAAAAGGCGGTTGGCTACAAGAAATTATTAAAAATTTATAAAATCATAAAAAAAAAATTCGAAAATCGAAGATGTAAAAAAAATGCTTTTAGAACAAATCACAGAAAAGAGTAAAAAAAAATAAAAACTCGAAACGGTCAGATTGTGCTGCCGAAGACGTTTATGAGCAATAGTTGTTCATATACATCGTTATTCATTCGAAAATAGTTCCGATAATCTTCAGGGCCCGTTTCCAAAATGGAATGTAGCACGTGTAAATGGGTGTATTCCTTTCGTTTCGATAACCATTTTTTTCCAGCGTCTTTTTTAAAAGTTTTTCCCACAATCAGATAAATTTGATAAAAATTATAGCTATACAAGATTTTTTGTTACTCATCTTTTTAAATTTTCACCGATGCAAAATTTCGTAGCGCCTGAATATTGATGAATTTATTAATAATGTGAGGGAAAGATCAATATATTGACAATAATATTGAACGTGTGAGGGCAGAGTAAAATCGCAGTTCAAACTAGTTTAGACTAGAATAAACTAGTTTTTCCTAAAAGCCTCACATTTATTCAGGACATACTAGTTTCGACTAGGATAAACTAGTTCATCCTATTGTTATTAGGATAGACTGGTTTGGCCTAGGCCAAACTAGTTTATCCTGAAATCGGGTTTGGCCGGCAACATATACATAAATATTTGTGCCTATGACTCTGTTTTAAATGTGTGTTCCCAGTTTGATCACTAGATATGGTTTTAATAATTATGTTGATACAAATTCCTTTACTTTAGAAATAGTCTTAATTAATACCAAATAAAGGTCGAAACGTCGGAAATTTTTTAATTATGATAATGAAATGTTTTTTATTTTCCTATACCCGCAAATACCAACCTACCAAAATCGTCTATTTTAAAAATATGGAACCATTAACTACTACAAATGATTTACGATTCTCTTCTAAAGCTCACGTGTTTTATTTTTTCACTTCCTTTCATATTAACAATAAATATTGTGACCGCTTTAAAATATATTTATTTATATCTCGGGTAAAATTTAAGTAAGATGTATTAAATTTTTGTGTTTCTAGTTTTTCTTCCCCAAAACAGGAAACTCTTTCACTTTTAAATGATAAATATCCGGATACAAATCAAAATAATCAATGGCAATAAACCATAATTAGTTCCTTTTCTGCCTAAAGCAATGTTTTGTCTCCACCTTGCATGTATAGTTATTAGATTAGAGTCATTCGGAACAAGGTTGAATACTCTGGTAACGCAACTGCAAATGTGTTTGCTCGTCCAGCATTGTAGCGACGGACAATAAGTATTCTAAGATGAATAAGTAATAAGAGCTTGGTGCGAGCTGTGCAACAATTTAGATGCGGCGTTGCCAAACTTCGGGTAAAAATGAAACTTATACAGGGTGATTCACGTTGAGTGGCCTATTAGAAGAACCCGGACACGAGTAAACTTATCTTTCTAAAAATTTGATATCAGGCATAATTGGCTTTGAGCTTTTAAAACATTATATTTTGACGTTTTTATTACTTCCGATTATACCGGAAGTTAATGTCAACTTTACTATTTTAAATAGAACACCCTGTATATTTTAGCATTTTTGATTACCTTATTAAAATCTAAATAACTTTTGTTAATAATAATCTATTCCTATCTCTAACCGTTTTTGAGATATGAATTATAAAAGGATTTTTTTGTGTAAAAATGCTCCGAGAAGAAAGTTTAGTAACTCTAAAACTAATAAAGGCAAACTTTTAAAATTTTGTGTGCTTTCAAGTAATACATAGATCTTTAGTTTAAATAACTCAGGTTTCACGTTTTTTATACAGGGAGTTCTTAAAATTTCCATTTAAGTAAATGTGCATAAATAAGTTTTTACAAATGGAACACCCTATTTTTTAGCTTACTAACGTGTAGAGAATTAAATTTCCTATCTAAATGCCTAATATGTTACAATCCACATTTTTAGTGGTTTTGGAATTATGAACAATTTAAATAAAAAATCTTAAAATTTTTGTTTTCGTTAATGCGACATTATTTTTGAAAAGAAGGCTTCGACTGAGATTTTCGTTTAATTTTGAGCTTTGTTACCATTTGTTAGTAAGTGCTTATGTTCGTTGCTTAGCTAGTTCTGATTCTTTTAAATAAAATTATTTTAATAATTATTATTCGCCATTCTTGGATTACCAAGAATTACGCAATTTTAAATAAGTTAACTAGAATATGACAACAGGGGTAAGATAAGTGTAAACTTTAAAATCATTCTGGTCAAAGCCGACTTTACAAATTGGCAACAAAGCTCAAAGTCAAACGAAAATCCCAGTCGAAGCCTTATTTTCAAAAATAATGTCACATTAACACAAACAGAAATTTTAAGATTTTTTATTTAAATTGTTCATAATTCCAAAACGACTAAAAATGAGGACTGTAACATATAAGGCATTTAGATAGGAAATTTAATTCTCTACACGCTAGTAAGCTTAAAAATAGGGTTTTCTATTTGCAAAAATTGACTTATGCACATTTATTTAAATGGAAACATTGGCACAATTTTAAGAACTCCCTGTATAAAAAACGTGAAACCTAAGTAATTTAAAATAAAGATCTATGTATTACTTGAAAGCATACAAAATTTTAAATGTTTACCTTTATTAGTTTTAGAGTTACTAAACTTTCTTCTTGGAGCATTTTTACACAAAAAAATCCTTTTATAATTCATATCTCAAAAACGGTTAGAGATAGGAATAGATTATTATTAACAAAAGTTATTTAGATTTTAATAAGATAATCAAAAATGCTAAAATATACAGGGTGTTCTATTTAAAATAGTAAAGTTGACATTAACTTCCGGTATAATCGGAAGTAATAAAAACGTCAAAATATAATGTTTTAAAAACTCAAAGACAATTATGCCTGCTATCAAATATTTAGAAAGATAAGTTAACTCGTTTCCGAGATCTTCTAATAGGCCACTCACCTTGTTTAACTAACCATAATAAATATTTACAACAATGACAAGCTTTAACAAATACTCCCGAATTTACTTCAGTGGGGGCTCGTCAGATGAAGTGCGTGAAAAAAAAATAAAACCAGTAGGAAAGTTTTTCGACAATATAAAATATTAATGTACCATTTTAGCCCTTAAAAAAATTATGTTCAAATTAATAATATTAATTTAATCCGAATGTAGCTATGCATAAAAGGGCCACGGTTAACTCCGATGCACCATTGTTTTAGCATTGATTCGCCTAACCTTAGAGCGTTTTCACACGGCACCATATATCGCGCGCGATAAATGGTCGCAATATTGCTTTACACCAAATTATGTGTTCTCTAATATCGCTTGTGTGTGAAAATGGCTCATTAGAAAACACATAATTTGGTGTAAAAGCAATATTGCGACCGTTTGTCGCGCGCGATATATGGTGCCGTGTGAAAACGCTCTTAAGGTATTTATTTTGAGGCTTCGCGAAACTTACGGTTATAGATATCGTTTTTACGTGATTAAAAAGTTTTGTTTTTATTTTTCAGTTAATTCAGTAGTGTACGTATCTACTTAGTTGTGTAATTTGTAGGAAACTCCATTGAGTCGCTGGACAGATGAGGATAAAAGAGACGTGTTGTTACACGGGTTTTTAGTCAATGTTTGTTTGGGTAACCGCACTATACCTAGCTCTTCGCCATTTTTTAAGACCGTGAGCCGCCACTAGCTAGGGTTTGTTCCCACAGCAGTCACGGACAATCCTTGACAATCAGGATTGTCCGCAATGGACTCGTGCGCGGATTTCTGGGTATTTGAATTGGTAAGAAATTGTCAAACTGTTGGTAACTTGTCAGTAATTGCTTGTGGGAACAGACCTCTAATCGTTTGAAATTACTTCCACTCTATAATCCACTATCAAAATAAAAATTAAAGGCAAATTATACACTTTATTCTTTATTTTGACAGTGGAGTAATTTCATACGATTAGAGGCAAATTAGACACTTATGCACAGCGCTCAGTTACCCCAAATGACTCTATCAATTTCACTGCTTTCTTTCCTCTTTAACAAGAAAAGTTGGGCACGCTTTGTCTATTTTTAATTTAATTACTCTCACCGAAGGAAATATACTCGTAAATTAGAGGTAATGGCCCGCAAGAAGAAATGACGTACGTAAATGATTGATATTTTTAATAGTCCGGGAAAAATTTGTTTTAAATTGAATACAAATGCCGCCGCAGTAGCTTAGAGGTCAGTTACTGCCATACCGATCGACACGAGGTCAAAAAGGACCTCGTGTCGAACGAACGTCTAACAAACAATTTCTGTTCTCTAGACATTTTTCAAAGTTTTACTAAAAGTTTTTTAAAAATATTTTTTAACAATTTAATTCCAGCCATTCTGAAATTAAAACCCACTGGGGTGCCAGTCCGTTTCGGACTTGTCCCCCAATTTCCCCTAATAGTTATGGACTAAGATTCACACAGTATACAGTAAAGCAATTACTGTTACTTATCTATATAATTTTTCTATAAAAAAGGTTAAATAAACAACCTTTCTTCCCCATGGTTTCCTGGATGAAAGTTCTTAACCTGTGAATCTCCATTTTTCTTATATCTTTTTCTTTGCCCAAACGGGCCCCTCTTATCACTGTTACCTGTTGCCCATGGTCAGTGTTAAGAATTAAGTATCCCAATCTTTAATCATTAACTCATTTCATATTATTTTATCTTTCATGGCTCCATGAGAACTCCATCGATGTTCACTACCATTTATCTTTGTTCCTCTCATTTAATATAACTATTTTTTCTCTTTGGATCTTATTCCTGATGATGGGTGTTTCTACACCCGAAACATGTAGAATGTCTACCATATTTTAATTTTATTACCTTATTAAACCAGTGGAGGAAGACTTCATGTTTTTTATTTATTCCCATAAATTAACTCCACTTTAAGAATGGACTACTTCTTTAAAATTCTAATAAAGTTGCAATTATGAAATGTTATACGCTCATCCCAAATTACCAATTATTGTCGTGTCATCGCGTCAGCAAAAATAAGGTTCACGACCTAAGTTCATTATTTCCCCAAAGTGGGAAAAATTGCTGACTCGATGGAACAGCACATTATTGGTAGGAAAAATATCGGAGGCACTAGTGCTCCGGTCCGTGATACATTCAGTTCGAAAATTTGTGAAATTTTGTTGGTCCTCAAGACGCCAGCGATGAGCCTAAAATGTATGTAAGTATAATTTTATTTTCCATCTGTTGACAAAGGTTTAAATCCAGGTTTTTATTAATTTTGATTATCTTTTGTAAACCCTTCAGGTAATTATTATTTTTATCTTTTTAATAAATTTGTTTTCAAAATCGCTTTGTTTTACTAATAGCCGCTAAGGTTCCGTGCTACCTATACGTCTCTCGTCACACCCTAAAATCTGGGCGTGACAATAGATATTTATCGGGTTGTATAAGGATTTTTGATCACAATTAACTAACCAGCAAGTTTGACTGTGACATACATTACATTCACAGATACAATTTTCTCACAATCATGCCTTAATTGTTAATTCACCAACCAGCCACCTTTGATTGTGAGCAAATAACGCCTGTCAATTTCATTTATGTCACAGTCAAACTTGCTATTGTGGTTAAAAATCTTTATGCAACCCAACAATGTCTTAAATTAAACCCTAAGCCGGTAAAAAAAATTTAATTAAAAAACTTAAATATTAAAAGTAACAAGTTTTTACTTTTAGAAACTCCCAACTATTCTCTCTCACTTACAAATTTATTTAGAATTATTACTATTTAAACGAATTTTCTAACGAATTCTTGTTGAGAATCATTATAGATAGTAAATTAATGTCGAATCACTGTTAACCAATGCCCAAAAGTATAGTTTTTCAGACAACCAGTGGCGTGCATAAAATATAGGCAAAAAAGCATTGCCTACCCTGGGAACAATAAAACAAACTCCAACCAAAATTATTTCTTTATATTTAAATTTGTATACGTGTAATATCGGGCAATATTTCTGTGTATGTAGAGGACCAGGACCGAAAAGTTAATCGTATAACATTGAAGATCATTTCTACGAACGCATTCGTTGCCCATTAATCGTAAACTCGATCGCTGTATAAGCAACCAAGAATTTCAAAAGCTATGATTTTACATTACATTAACCGCTTATGGGAAAGCAAAAGCACTGCTTTTATACGAGTGGAAGCGAGCGAGAACCGGTAGGCAGTAAGCTAGAAAGAGAACAAATACACATGACTCTCTCGCTGAGCCTCCGTCGGCCCGCGTTGGTAAAATGCATTGTTGCCAATCTTCCAATTTTGTCGTAGTTTCAAAAAATACTACGCGTTCTCGATATAAAACATATCAGGTTAGTTATGATCTTTATTTGTAATGTAAAATAAGAAGTAATGATGATTTAAGATAATTTTTGCTAATAAGTATGTTAAATTATAATTTACCTAATAATTGACTTCAATCAAGTGGATGTTAGATTTAAAATCTCAATATAAAACCAGTGTTGATGAAATTTATTCATAATAATAATACATATTAGTGTTTTTGTCTAGTATTTACTTTTGCTATTAAAGTCTTGCGTCGCCGTCGGTTGTCGAAAAAAAAATGGAGAAGTAGACATGTTCACGTATACATGTAATTGAGGTAATGGCGATGTCAACTGTGTTGAACATTTTTAAAGTCAATTGTTTGGAAATTAAATGTTTGCCTACTCTGTTCAAACGGCTTTGCACGCCACTGCAGACAACCTCCCGTTTTTAACTTTTTATCGAGGGACGATATAAACAACTTTTCAAAGAATTTTTTATCGGTCCTAAAGTTCATAGAATATTTAAGCCCGGACTAAACATACTTATTAACTGAAGATATTGATTTGTGTTCTCTATTATAAGTGGATCAAACCAGATTTATTTGTTGATCGCTTAGTCGTTTAAATTAAAATAGTTTTTATTTTTAGTATCATAAGATAAATATTAATTGACAGGGAGAATGGAAGAATCTCTTTAAATAATAAATTAAAACTACAAATTGTAAAATATAATACAGTATATCAAAAAGTATGAAATTTTGCAAATATTTCAAAAACTCTTTTTTGAAAATTGGTACATTTATATGAAACGCATAAGAAATTTTTTTGTCTATATTTGAAAATAAATATCTCGGGAAGTGCTAAAGTTATTTGAACACCGTTTGAAGCATATTGGGGCTTATTATTTCGTCTTAAGATCCAATTTTATAATGTCCTTTTAAACCAAAGAATAATTCTAAAATCGTAGAAATGTCAGAAATGGTCGAAGTATAATAATGTGGGATTGACAGTAAAATTAAATTTAAGAGTAATCAACCTTGTCATGTTATGTTACAGTATATTAGGTCATGACCAAGTAAATTACTTTTAACTCGAACTTTGCTGTCAATCCCACATTATAAAACAACCATTTTTGACATTACTTAATTAAACCTTGGTTTAAATCATTTTTGTCCAATTTTATAAAGTCGCTTTAAATCGAGGTCCGGTTTATATCAAAGAAATATCAAAAATGGTTATTGTATAATGTGGGATTGACAGCAAAATTCGAGTTAAAAGTGGTTATATTATAATATAATGTACTGTAACATAACATAATAAGTGTATGTTTGAAGGTCGGAGACAATGATGTTTTCTTGACTGATAGAAGTGTTTTGGACTTGCATTGTCTTTATTTGTCTTTGTATCACAACGTTTCAACTGGTAAGTATGTCCAGCTGCACCTGATTTTTCGGTTTCTCCTTTAAGCGTGTTGTTTCCATGTTACTTGACCCTAGTTTTAAGGGGCCTTAGAGTGTGTAAGATCGGCCAAATCTAAAAGTAGGGTCAAGGAACACAGAAACAACACGCTTGAAGGAGAAACCGAAAAATCAGGTGCAGCTGTCCATGCCTGGACACACGGTCATCGCATCAAGTGGAAAAAAGCTCATATCCTGCATAAAAAACCACATTGTAGGAAGAGGAAGTTCAAGATAGCTGCTACCATATACCAGAACCCAGATTATTTTAGTAAGCCATCATTAGATATAAGAAATATCTGGAAACCTTTGTTAGGTAGATGTAAACTTAAAATACCGCACACGAACTAAACGCATGACTGCACCCATCTCAGTCATGCTCCAGTACATCTAGCTAGTATAAATAGAGCTGTAGTTACTTTACTTATTTAGTATTCACCTGAAGACGGCTGAAGATACTTACCAGTTGAAACGTTGTGATATAAAATAAATAAATAGATTCGACCATCATTAGAATATTGCTCTCATGTCTGGAGCTCTGCACCCAAGCACACCCTTCGGCTACTGAATTCCATTTAAAGGAAAGCCGTTCGTCTGATCGGCGACCCCGAGCTGACCAAGACCCTCGATAGCCTGAAGCATCGAAGACTGGTTGGTGATTTGGCTCTCTTTTACAGATATTTCCATGGCAGGTGTTTGACTGACATTGCCCACTTGATTCCACCTAGAGCAATGCAAAACAGAAATACACGGCGAACCGCTGCCGCTCATCCATATGTTGTTCAGCTTAGTACTCCTCGAACTTCATTGTTCAAGAATTCTTTCATCTGGAGAACGTCATCATTGTGGAATGATCTTCCTGAGGTCGTGTTTTCCAATGAATACAATCTTCAACGTTTCAAGACCAACGTTAATCGCTTTTTTCGCACTCGCACCGCTCCCAGAGCGCCTTAAAGGATTTTTCCTACAGTGTAGGTGTTTTATCATAAAAAAAAAAAAATAAAAAAAAAATAAAGACTCTCTAAAAACTCTTCTATCAGTCATAACATAATAAATTATCACCAGGTTAATTACTCTTAAATTAAACTTTCCTATCAATCTCACATTATAAATCGAACGTTACTGACATTTATACGATTTTAGAGCTATTTTTCAGTTTAAACCTAGATTTAAACGTATGCGTAAGAATACTTTATAAAATTGAGCCTAAGGTAAATTGATTAGTTTTCTTTCGTATGAATTTTAATTCCACAATATTATTTTTCTTCATTTGTGGGTTTACAAGAATTACTGGCTTACTCGTAAAAAACAACCTTTGGGGTTTTTGAAGAATCGTAATAAAAAATCGGCACTCTCAACTCTCTCTTCTTAATTAAAATACCTAAGAAAAAAAAAATTTTTTTAAAAGCTAACATTAGTTTCTTGCTGAAAAATATGGTTATTTGGAAATTTGACAACGAATAAAGATAGTGAAACGAGGTTATCACCAATATGTAGGTATTTTTATGTTTTTTAAACATATTATATAAAAAGTATACCGTTTCATTCTTTTAAAGAAAATTGGGAAAAACTGAAACTTTTATGCTTAGCACCCTCTATAAAACAAAATACGAATTAACGACCATCAGCAAAATTACCTTCTTATTAAGCATCAATTTTTTTTTCAAATGAGCCCAAATTTATGTAATTGCATTAAAGATGTGAAAGATATAGTACTTAAGTAATAACTTATTTACCAGCTACCCCCACCCTTATTATTGGATTATTAGGATCAAACTGCGCCAAGAATATGTAGAATTTCCATTACCGATATCAAAACAGTAGCTTAATATAGCTATTTTTAAAATAATTTATCTACTTTCATTTAGTAATATGAATTTTACAGTTCTGTAAATCGTTTTGTAAGGGCATCTATTACAGCACTAGTGCTGTAATAGATGCCTTTACACCACTAGTGCTGTAATGGAAAAAAAAACAGTTTTATTAAAATTCACACTTTTTAGAAGAATGATTTATTATTAACAATTATAAAATTAATTAACAATTATTAATTAAAATATAACACTTAAGGTTTATTATAAACATTAATAATACACTTTTTACAGTTAGACATTTGTATACCAGAAGTGGATGTGATGGAGCCCATTACGTTCGAATTTCCAATCATTAAATCCGTGTCTGACCCAATGATCTTCTTTGCTATTTGTTTCTTATTTTCTAAAGAATTCTCAACGTAGCCTTCTGCCGTAGAAGAGGATTTCTAGCCCCCATGACGCTTTAACATCTGCATATCTGCACCACCATCAACTAGAATGGTGGCTGAGGACCTCCTAAAACAATGTCCACTGTATCCTTCGGGATTATTCAATGCAAATTTTGTTGCAATCTTTTTTGGTATACTTCCAAAACTATTAATTCCGACATGCTGGGAGGTGCATTTTCCTCTTCCATAGAATACAAAAAACCGCCTGTGAGTTGCATTAAGAGGACGAAGTTTAGCATACTTTCGAAACATACTTAAACAGTTGACACATTTCCTTCTGTTGTAACAAATTCTCGCATAATTTTGGTTTTCGAGAATGGAATCACAATTTGTATATAGGGGAGCCCGGGGCTGGTTGACGCACTTTTTGTATTTTTATTTTTAGCTAACACATTATTAGGTTTTGGTGTGCTTTTGGTACCAAATAGGAAAGTTTAATGTTTTATCTTTCATATTAGACAAAAAAAAATTTTTTTTTAGCAACAGTTTAGGCATAAATTTTCTTTTAAAGATGGATGTCAGGTTGCGTCAACCAGCCCCGGGCCGGGATTGGTTGACGCATATTATGGGGTTGGTTGACGCAGACAAAAAAGTAAAGTGAAACATCTGTTATAATCTAAATTAAAAAAAAATTATATTAAATTCTAAAAATGGTAACTACACAAGGAACAAAATATGCATAAAACATAAAAAAGGTAACTTCCCAAGGAACAAAAGATGCATTAATTCTAAAAAGGTAACAAAGTAATTAAGAAATTTAATATTATAGCTTAAAAAAAATATGAGTCATTATTCGCTTTCACAGTTTACACAAACAAAGAAAACGGCAGGTTCCTTAGCACAGGCTTCATGTGCCCACATTTTGCAACTAGTGCACTGAATCCATTTTTCGGATGGGACACTATTTTTATATTTATCTGTGCAATAAAGGCAAAAGCATTCCTCTTCATCGGACTCATCATCGCCTTTGACTATTTTCTTTCTTTTTGTTTTTTTCTCTTTTGCATCGGACTTCTTATTTGAGCAAATATTTCTTTTAGCAGACTTTACATTTTTCTCTTGTTCTTCAAGAGAATCTTTTATTGGCGTGTCAGTTAGAATTGCTGTCATACGCTTTCTTCTATTAGGTTTAGCGTCCTGCTTTCTAGGTCCGGCTTTTGGTAGCGGTTTTAATTGAAATGGACTTACAGTAGGAGGCGAGCTCTCATTTTTTTCTTGAATAGAACTGTTTGTTGAAACCTCATTTTCTTTCTCAGACAGTGGACTTTTTGCTGACACTATATCCTTGGAGCATCCTGGCTGGGCCTTATCAGATTGGTTAATATCATCAGGTTCCTGTGAACACCCCGGTCGTGGTTTTAAATTCAAGTTTGGCTGAACTGGAACCACGTCCTTGTCAGCATTAGTTTCTGCGGGATCGGGACGGTCAATTGCATATCCTGGTAAAAACTCTTGATCGTCAAAAACGTCTCTATTGAAAGGGCTGATTCCAGACACTTTAAATCCTGCCATAATATTTTTCGCTGTTGCTGCCAGTGGCAGTGAGTTTCGAACTATTAATGGGACATCGTATATTGACATCGTGCGTCCGGGATTGCTAGTGATCCAGGAGTCACTGGCTGAATAATTAACGTAATGTTTTAATGGCCCATAGACAGACCGATTGAGAGGCTGGAGCTTATGTGAGCAATGGGCTGGAAATGACAACGCCGTTACACCTTTACTTTTAAAAAAATCAAGGGCAGCTACAGACAAATGCGAATCATGATTGTCCAGCAAAAGTAGTACCGGTCTCTCTTTAGAGCAACCAACGTGCTTGACAAAATGCTTAGAAAACTCCAAAAAGTGCTCTTTTTTCATCCAACCTGAAGGATTTGCGGTTCCAACTGCTCCAGGAGGGCCATTAGCGACAAAATGTTCTCTGTAGTTAACCCTTGGGAAAACGAAGAATGGCGGGACAGAATTTCCCGTTGCAGATACCGCCAAAGCCATAGTAACTAAGGTGCCGCGTTCCTGGGAGGTTACGCGTCCCACCTGCTTATATCCACGCCTGCCAACAATTCGGTTAGGCTTTTGCACGGTCGTAATCCCAGTTTTGTCCATGTTCCATATTTGTGCTGCTTCTAATTTTAGGCGGTTAAGGACCGTTTGTAAGTTGTCAAAGAACATTGAAACATTTTCTCTGTTAAAACTAGAAGCGCGAGCTAAACTGGTTGCTTCTGGAGTTCTTACCGAAAGAGCACGATGTCGTTTCATGTAGTATGTAAACCAATCCTCTCCAGCCATTTTTGTCTCATTCCAGGATTCAGGGTATTTAATGCGCAAAGCAGTGGCATAATCATACGCGAATTTTCTTACTTCTCTGACAGACAGTCCAAAATATATGTCGCTTGCCGTTTTAAGGTATTCCTCCAAATGATTTTCTTGTTGATCTGTGAACACCTAAAAATAAGAAGATAATAATTATAAAAGACGTACGACTTTTTTGAATCTTTAATATTTTTAAAGATAATTTAAAATATAATATACCTGGCGATTTCTGTAATATCCAACTTTTGTCGTTATTGGGGCATCGCCATTAATTTCTTCCTCAGTAAATTTTTTGCAAAGACGTCTCAAAGTTGCCTCCGGGATCTCAAAGTCTTTTGCAGTTGCCCTAATGGGTTTTTTGTTTATTTTAACCTCTCTAACGGCCCTTAGCATGATATCTGGTGGAGTGGTACCCCTTTCTGATGTTCGTTTACGAAAACGCATCTCGCTAAAATATAAAACAAATTTAAATATTTTATTTTAAACTTGGGGTTGGTTGACGCATGTGTCAACCAGCCCCTTGTTGGGCGCGTCAACCAGCCCCTGACCACGTTTTTGTATGTGTGATGCAACTGCACCTATACTATTTTATTCTTAGAAAATCTGATTAACAGTTCTTGTTTGGGACGGTTGAAGCTTTATTTAGCAAAAAACCGATCTCAATTATCTTTAAAAATAAAGTTTCTAGAACAAAAACTGTAAAAAAATAAAAAATTACTTACCACTGCCAAAAAACAACAAACCGCACTGTACACAACACCACTGATGCAATCAAACTGAAACAAACGTTCGAAAGTGGTTTTTAATGGCGGCTTTAAGACAAACCGGTCAGCGACGTTGTCAAGTGTACTGTTTAAAAAAAAATTGAGGTGCGTCAACCAACCTGGTGCGTCAACCAGCCCCGGGCTCCCCTACAAATCATTGTGTTCAATATGATCCGACATTAACTTAGCTAGTTCTTCGCGCCGACAAGCCTCAAAAATGCCGATTATCATAACAACCTTCATAAGTAAATATGTTTCATCATCTGCAGTACTAAGAAACTTACATACGTATTCCTTTGTGAAAACTTTGGACGTTTTGGCCTTGTAACCCTCTGAACTTCGTTTCAAAAATTCGATTAGTTGAGAAAATCTGCTTATATCTTGATTTTTCTTGACTGAAATCATAGTTTTCAACATTGAGTAGTGAGTCCGTAGTGTAGATGGTTTCTGGGAGCGTTGCTTTACGAAAAATAACCCAAAAGGATTTTCTCAGACACCTCCTTTATTTTGTTAGCTTTGCACCAATCTTCAAACTTCTGATACTCCAACTCATAGCGCGCCTTGGATTTTATCGGAACTAAACTTGAGATCGCTTCGTTTGCCGCTGCTTCTATATCAGAGGGTAAACTTCCATCAGAATCGCTCATTTTGAAAAACGCTTTTTATATTTTTGAATTTGTTTGACAAAGTTTCGACAGTAACCATGCGAAACAGTAACTATGCGAAAGGTAACATAAAAAACTTGATTAGTAAACTTAATAGCAGGTGCATTTTTACAGGTGCATTTTTATTTTCAAAAATGCCTTTTGCCAAATATTTTTATTCATAGATGAAAGTAGATAAAATTTTGTACAATATTCTTGTTGTAAATTCATGTTACTACACTCGATGTTTTATTAAACTCGGCTGACGCCTCGTTTGACAACTTTAACATCTCGTGTTGTAATATGAATCTTTACAACACTTATATCGTAAATAACTATTCCAGTATTTTTTTTTACCTGTTGACCTATAAAAAAAAATCCCGAAAATGTATGATCAATACTTTTTAAGATACAGTCGCTGGCCGATCCTAGCGGAACGCCCGGTATATTCTGACTAATCAATGACTTATTACAATTGATTGGCAATGGTAATTCACAACAGATTTAATAAAATAGTTAATAAATAGAAGCAATATGTCAAAGCTTAAAAAAAATAATCGTCTTTGTTACTAATTATTACAATCTGATGCATATATAATGGCAATGATATTTGATGAGAAACTTCATGTGAATATCAAGATCAGACAAGAATATTAAACCTGCAATATAATATTTTTATTTTTTCTTTCACCGGAAAGGCTTTGGAGAATTCAGGGTAAGTTGTGGTAATATTCAATGATACGGTAAAATCATCAACGATAGAAGAGTTTTGGACTTGGATTGTCTTTATTTGTTTTACATCACAACGTTTCAACTGCCAAATATCTCCAGTCGTCTTCAGATGAATACGGTATTTGTAACCAACTTAAACCAATGGTCCACGGTGATCATTAAAGTGGTCCATGCACGATGTTCAATACCATTGACTAAAAACAAAATAGCTAAATTACGAACACACCGAGATGGGCCAAGCCGCGGCCGACGCGACGATGAATTATAGATGTGTTATGATTTAAAAAAAAAATTGATGGTCCCTCAAAAGCCAAAGCCTCAAAGGTTTGGCACGACTACCTAAATGAATAAATGCAAGGCACAAGTTCAAAATTTAAATGACCGAGCAAAACTATTTATTGAGTGAATTTGGCTTCCAGTCATCAGTAATTTTAATATACTATGTATTTTGATGCAGTAGAATCACGTTTAGAACAACTGTATACAGATCTATTTAGTCTATGGTTGTAATAATTAAATAAAGCTCTCCAAAATTAATGACAGGTAATTAGTTCTAAATAAAATAGTGGAATTTAGTGTCCGTTAAAATATATAAAGAAAAGAAGCTTAGCGGCAAGCGGACAGAGTAGTACGTCTATCTTTTGCATTAAAGTACACAGGGACGCCAAAGGTAATGGAATCCCTGGGGCACAGGTAGACAATGACAGGCTGTTTCGTTCTTGTTAGAACTCATCAGAAAGCCATAACCTGTAAGCAACTCCCAATACAGCGAGACTGTTCTTTTCAAGGCGTTTTTAAGAAATAAAAACGCGATGAAAACCCAGTAACGCCATCAGTAGGAATCATCCCAATGCAAAAGATAGCCATCTAACGTGAAAACGTAGAAATAAATAAATCTAAATCAATCAAGCACTTACAGGCTTTCTGATGAGTTCTAACAAGAACGAAACATCCTGTCATTGTCTACCTGTGCCCCAGGGATTCCATTACCTTTGGCGTCCCTGTGTACTTTAATGCAAAAGATAGACGTACAACTCTGTCCGCTTGCCGCTAAGCTTCTTTTCTTTACAGTAATTAGTTCTTTTGTAAGTCACCCATAACATATATTAAAAATTCAAGAATCAAGCAATTATGCTTAAAGTAGCCCAAAAATTCTTGGATCAACTTGTTCATTACACAAAACTTAATGATCTGTAAAGTATTAATACAATGCTTGTAGTATTCACCTGAAGACGACTGGAGATACTTACCAGTTGAAACGTTGTGATGTAAAACAAATAAAGACAATGCTAGTCCAAAGCTCTTCTATCGTTCAAGAAACATCATTGTCTCCAACCTTTAAATAGATACGGTAAAATTATCTTCAAATTCATGTTACTTATTTAATTTTTTAATTTTGGTATGTAAGTTGCCCTTCGTGGGTACTGAACTAAGGTACATATACGACAGCCAGTGGCGTATATAGAAATTTGTTTCGGGGGGGGGGGGGGCTAAATTAAAAAAAATGTTTTGACTACAATTACTACATTTATTATTAACTGACCGACAAGATACCAGAGCAGAGAGTCCAGTCTACAGACAGAGACAATAAATCAATCGGGGTGGGATCAACGGTGAACTTAGGCTTTGTCTTAAGGCAGCCGATAACAAAATTCGGTTTGAGTATTTTTGAATATATGCTTAAACCTTTATATTTCGGGGGGGGGGGGCCCTGGCCCTTATATACGCCACTGATGACAGCCTAGTCCTGCGTTTAGGGGACTGACGGATAAACTAGTGCATACGGGTGGTTCGGATTTCACGTAAAAAACTGTAGGTCCCGTCTGGCTAACATTACCCGGACGTTTTAAACAAAAGAGACACAATAAACCGTTCGGCTGCAGTATATTGACAATAGGTCAACCCTCATTTGACCAGCCAACCAACGGCAGCCGGTTTCTTTGAGAGATCGTTATTTTTTTTAGAAGTTACTTCTAAAAAAAAGAAAAGTTTTAGTAACACCTGCGACGTTTTTTTAAAGTCACATTAGAGTGGAGGTTGCCTCCCCTGAAATTTGCTCGACGGGCGCCCACTGATCGAACTAACATAAAAAAATATTTTTTTTAATTTCATAAGTTTTTCCTAAATTTGAAATAACTTTGAAGGTTGAAGACAATGATGTTTCTTGAACGATAGAAGAGTTTAGAACTTGCATTTTCTTTATTTGTTTTACATCACAACGTTTTAACTGGTAAGTATCTCCAATAGTCTTCAGGTGAATACGACTGGAGATACTTATCTACTAGTTGAAACGTTGTGATGCAAAACAAATAAAGACAATGCAAGTCCAAAACTCTTCTATCATTCTTGAAATAACTTGTTGGATTTCATTGTTATTTTCAGCTTTTCTATTACATTTTTAAAATATAAAGGTATTAAATATATTTTACGTACAATTTTTTTTTTTTTTTTTTTTTTTTTTTTTTTTTACGGTTCGCCGACTACGTAGGCCATCTTGAACCGGTCATCGACCACAAATGTGATCTACCGACTGGGAGTGTGAAACGGCACCTTTATCCTACGAGATATCCGATCTCATCCGGCCTGTCCGGCGTGAATAGGATGGCTAGGTGTCGATTCATTTTACACTCTTCCCTGAGGCAAGAGCACGCCGTGTTCCCAAGCGGTCACCCGCCCAAGTACTAACCGCGCTCGACACCGCTTAACTTCGGTGATCTGCGGGAACCGGTGCTTAATATGTCGACAGGCCCTTGCCCTACGTACAATTTAAGAATAATTATTGTAAAAGAAAGTATGCCAGATATTTCTTATATATAATGAGGGCTTACTAAAAGACACCGGATTCTGGTGTATGTAAGCAGCCTCCTTGAACTTTTTAATTCTCCAGTGTGGTTCTATTTGCAGGATTTCGGCTGGTAGAATCTGGATATTATAGACCGAAAAGTCAGGTATAGCTGACCATGCCTGGACACACGACCATCATATCAAGTGGACAGAAGCTGAAATCCTGCATAAAGAACCACACTAGAGGAAGAGCGAGGCTGTATGCATACACCAGAACCCGATTTGGAAACCTTTGTTAAGCAAATGTAATAAGAAAAATACGGAGCACAAACTGAACGCATGATTACACCCATCTCAGTTTTGCTCCAGGGCATCTAGCTAGAATAAATAGAGCTGTACCGGGTGTCCCACTAAGAATGGCTCTCGGCCGTATCTCGGAAACTACTGGGCATATAAACCTGAGTTTATATCCCTGAGGAAAAAAAAATTATAACTAAAGTGGTCATGAGAAAATCCTGGAAATAATTTTTAAGTTCCGCATTTTGCCGCAAGAGGGCGTAATTGAAAAGTAAATTTTAAAAGTCTACATATCTCCGAAAATTCCACATTAAGGTATATCTTTGAAAACACCATTGAAAAGCTTGGACAATTATGCATCATTTTGGTCTTATGCTCATTGGCGTACCGACTTTAATAAAAGGAGGGGAAGCGGTTGAATGTGTAATCAGTTAAATCGCTGTAACTTATAAACGACTTATCCGATTTTAGCAAACTAGACTGTTTGGAAGAGAAATGTATGCACTTTCACCAATCGTATTTAGTTGTCCATAATAGTTCGCAAAAAAAAATGCTAGAGGGCGCAATTTGTAATAATAACACATTTTTTTATTTTACTCCGAAAAAATAAATCATACGGTATAATTATGATACCATAATCGAAAAGTAGATTAAATTTGCTAGAACAAATATTAAAACCGCAGCTCGATATCTCCGTTCGTTTCAGCGTTATCGCTAATAGAATAATTTTTAAAACTAAGCGATTATATATTTTTTAGAAAAAAAAGTGGTACGCCACTGATATTTTTCCATGTGGATATTATTTCTGATTAGCCTGGTCAATTCTGCATAAAAATGGTCTCTTGCATTTCTCTCCTCAGCACACCGTTCTTAATTAAAATAATTAAAAGTCCAAAACTTTTTTTCATTCAAGAAACATCATTATCTCCAACCTGTAAACAGACACTAAAATTCATATTACTTCTTAGATTACAGCTAATTACCATTTACCCCGATGTACCCCACAAGTAAAAGTACTCAATTAATATAATATTAGGTTTTAACTTTCACACATTCGAGTATGAGCTTATATGAACACATTTACATATATTAATTATGGTATTATATGTATTAAACGCGATCATTACACTTTCTTCGTTGCAAATCTGCATTCAATATTTTTGTGTGGAATGTGCATACAATGCTGATGATAATAATCTGTACAACAAGCCGGCAGAGTTCGATTTAATTCGAAACAATAGGAGAGTCAATTTTCTCTTTAAAAGAGTTTTTGAAAAAGGTACCAAGTTGGGTTATATTTTACTCCTTTAAGGGGTTTAACAAAATAAATTTTCGATTTTCGATACTTTTATTGAGAAATACAGGTAATTTTTTACTACCATGTTTTTTCCAAAATTTTAAGAATTTTGCATTTTGTTTGGCAACGTTGCAAAAAATTAAAAAACTAAATATGGACAATTTTGTAAGGAAACAAAAAATGCTAAAATATATAGGGTGTTCTATTTAAAAAAATGTATCTTTTTATTGTCCTACTTTTTTGGACCATCCTGTATGTTTAAAAATAATTTTAGAACATATATTTTTTTATACCTCACAACTTTTATAAAAACTTTTTTTTGATATCTTTAATAGTAGAGACGGTATATTACTTTGTCAGATAAATGGGCCACCCTGTATGAAATAATATTTTTTCTACTAACACATGGAAATTAGCTGTTTCCAGTCAGATATATGTACTGCTAAAATGCATACCAATTTTTAATTTCTAATCTGTTGATTCTCGTTGTTTTCCAAATTTTAATTTTTTTAACAAGTGTAAATGTGTTTTTCATGTAAAACAATGTGCCAAGTGTTTATTTTTATTAATTGATCTGTTGACTAAGGTGCGTCCTGCTTGTGGTCTATATGTGTTGACCTTATTACTTTACGCCCTGATGATGGCCTTGTAGGCCGAAACGCGTAGGTTGTAATTAATAAAATATTTTTTGTAAGAAGGAAGATAGGGCTTTCTGTTCCCAACCCTACATGATCATGTCCCTTCTGGAGAATAGATACGACTTTGTTGTTACCTGTTTCCTTTACACTAAAGTGACTGGAAAAGTGGGCTATTTCGGTTAACTGAACAGATACGACAGTGGTGAATTGCAAAATTTACAAGTCGCAAATTTTACGAGACGTTTTCTGATACTTGACAGAAGTGAAGTTAGGAATTCATAAATATGTAAATCTCTGAGATAAAATTTGTTCTTTTTTAATTTAAATCGCGTTTCGGCACTAGAGCGGAAAATAGTTTTTTTTTATTCGAATACCTTAAAGATAATTTTTTTCCATATTATTATGGGTGTTAGTAAATTATAGTAGTTTGTACAACAGCAGTGGATATAATGTCTATATCTCACGAGGAAGAAAATGGAGAACGACGCCGTAGGTGAGTGCGAGTGCGATATGGACAATCCACTTGACTTGAAATCGTATATTACATAACAAGTGATGAAAGTGATACTTTTCAAACGAGGAGATATTTAGCACGAGGCGTCAGCCGAGTGCGGAAATTCTCCGAGTTTTAGAATAATCACTTTCACACGAGTAATGTACACTATTTTTCCTACGACCACAAAGAATTATTAAAAAAACCTTTGATTTGTGAAAAAAATATTTCACTCTAGAGCTGAAAAAAAATATTTCAACTCTAGAGTGGAAATACAAGGCACACTATTTAATTTAAACATATGATGTCAATTTAATAGATCGAAAGGTCACAGGTTCAAATTCCATCAGGAGTACTTGACTTTTTTTTTATAAAAACATTAAATAAATTATAAAATTATTTTGAATTGAAATCTTCCTTCTTGAATGATTTTTTTTATTTAATCAAGGAAAGATGCATTAAAAATAAATTTAAAAAATTCACCCAACAAGGAAGATTTCAATTCAAAATAATTCCATAAGTTATTTAATATTTTCATATAAAAAAGTCAAGTGGTCCTGATGGGATTTGAACCTGTGATCTATCGATTCGTAGGTCATGGCTCTAGTCTCTAGGCTATAGCGACCCATAAACATTTTCTGCTTAAGTTTAATATATAACATTTTCTTCAGCGGGGCTTGTTTTGACTGGTAATAAATTTTTCAGTATATTCTTAACTTTTTCATAATTTCAGATGGCGTATTTTCACACTCTAATTCTGAATCACTCGACAAATACGTGATAAATAAACTAAACTGCTTTCTAGAATTTGTTCTTTTTAATAAATAGGTGTGGTCTGTCAAATTGGCACCATATGTTTAAATTAAATAGTGTGCCTTGTATTTCCACTCTAGAGTTGAAATATTTTCTTTCAACACGCGTGTGATATTCGGCGCTTTCGAGCCAAGTTAACCGTGCTTTTTTTCTCATTTTCATAGGTGGTCGTAGGAAAAGTATATTTTTTCTACGACCAAACGAACCTTATGCTAAAAAATGGTAAAAAAAAGTTTGCAGGCTGCCGAGCTTCAACCTACGACCAGTGGATCCAAAGTTCGACGCTTTACCGTGTCGGCCAGAGAATCATGTTAGAAATTGTGGTAAAACCAACTCTGGGTTCTGGTATATGGTAGCAGCTTCCTTGAACTTCCTCTTCCTCTAATGTGGTTCTTGCAGGATTTGAGCTTCTTTTCACTTGATGCGATGACCGTGTGTCCAGGCATGGTCAGCTGCACCGAAAAACAGAAACCGAAAAATCAGGTGCAGCTGACCATGCCTGGACACACGGTCATCACATCAAGTGGAAATAAGCTTAAATCCTGCATAAAGAACCACATTGGAGAAAAAGAAAGTTCAAGGAAGCCGCTATCATCTACCAAAACCCAGATTGTTTTAGTAAGCCCTCACAAAATATAAGAAATATCAATATTAAAATACCGCACACTAACTAAACGCATGACTGCACCCATCTCGGTTATGATCCAGTGCATCCAGCTAGTATAAATAGAGCTATTACTTTACTTATTTAGTATTCACCTGAAAATAACTGGAGATACTTACCAGTTGAAACGTTGTGATGTAAAATAAATAAAGACAATGCAAGTCCAAAACTCTTCTATCGTTCAAGAGACATCATTGTCTCCAACCTTCAAACAGACACATTTACATATAGTGTGTTGAAAAAGAAGGCGAAGCCTCAGTTAATACAATACACTGTAATTCATTAGTAATTTATAAGAACACCAGAAAGAAATCGATTTTTTATAATAATGTTGTTAACTAATGTAAAATTTCTGGATTCGTGAGAACACATAGGAATGATAGGTCGGACCTATCTCAATAAGGAAAAGGGAAGTTCTTACTCACAGTAGGATATCCTTTACTTTTCTCACTTATGGTTATAATCTGCTAAAAAGAATTCTCAGTATTGTTTGCATTCGTGGAATATTTCATTAAAAATGGTAAATTTTATTTTTAAATAACGCAACATTGTGGAGCACTGAATAGTTAGAATGTGAAATTTTGCCTTACAATAAACTGGAATAGACTTTTTTCTCGTCATTTAGGTGTAAAGGAAACAGCAAATATCCATGTGGGAGTAGAAAAAATCTTTTAAATTTCCATGGGGAACTGAAAACTACTTGTTTACGATTAATATAGTTAATAATATATGAAATATTATTTAGATAAAAAATAAGAACATTATTTTGCACTTTTATTCCTTTATGCTATGCGAAAAGTATTTTTCCAGGCTGATGGCTAGTAGCAGCAGTAGTGTAGAAATGGGAAATGACCTTCTCCCCCCACTCCTTCCATTGACCTTGACCGCGAAGGTGGGCAGGTGTTTATTTGACCTTGATCTTGAATGGGTGCAGGTGTTTTTTTGTGTGATGTCATATGACCTTGACCATGTACGTTTGCAGGTGTTTATTTATGACCTTGTCCATATTCGAGGTCACTTGTTATATTGATGACCTTGACCATGTACGTTTGCAGGTGTTTATTTATGACCTTGACCATGATGGTATGTTTTTCCCATGAAGTGGTTACTCCCCCTGCCATTAATTTTTTTATTTCATCGACCTTGAAAACTCCCATAAAAGATGGTTCAGTTAGCAAGATATTCATAGTCACACAAGCATAGCAGCCCATAAACTGTTACCTTGAAAAGTGGTGAATAGTAATATTTCGTTTGTGGTGTGTATTCCAACAGTGTCTATTGAAGGTATTTTAAATTATTTTATTACATATTTCAATAATGAGCATTTCACAGCAGACCTTGAGTGAAATTAATAATATGATAAACAAAGAAATGGAGTTTCCTGAACGTAAAAGACTTTCAACTTTGGATGTGGGAAAAGTTTACACCATTAAAAAAATGATTCCAGCGACAACACGCTTTGGTAAAAGTATTGTTGTCACACTATTTGATTCGCTAAACAATGTGATATTTCAAACATTTTTACCAAAACGTGTAGCTGAAACTTTTACCGAGGATATTATAGAGGGCATAAATATGTCTGATAATAAATATACTTTAACATATTTGGGGCTAAGTTCAAATGTTACTTCTGGGGGTAATGCACGAGCATTAATTAATTTTGGGTCTTTGGAATAAACTTTTTTCTTTTTTAATTTTTTTATATTGTTTATCATATTAGTTAAGTACTTATTGCTTGAATATGTAAAAAAATAGTTGTACACTTGTAGGGAAGCACCTCCACAATCGCTTAAAATATTATCTATTTAAGATGTGTGACGATAAAGATACGGTCAGAGTTGCCCAAGATGCATATTTTACTGAACTATCGTTGAAATTACGAAAAATGGCTCAAGATGCTCTAGATGACTCAACACATGACAAACCCGGTTTGGGTTTGAGTTTAACGGAGTACAAGAAAAACATGATGGATGCAATTCGTTTTCGAGTTGGAGCTCATCTTTGCGAACAATTCCTATATGGGTCCATTGGTTTAGATGAAATTTGTTCCGGTATGTACCTTGAACGACTGGAAGAGTTCTTTATCAAAATACCACATATTTCCAAAGAAATATTGCTAAATTATGGTTTAATCGCCGATAACGACACCGACGACGATGACGACGACGACGACGAGGATGAGGATTCTAGTTTTGGAGGAAGAAAAGAAGAAGAAGAAACTAAAGAAGACGAAGAAGATGAAAAAGACAAAGAATACATTTTCTCGTATGCGTGTTGTGGTGGCGGTGGTAGTAATGTAACAGTAATCAATGATTGGTGCCCCAAATGTTTTTAACCAATTTATTGTAATGTTTAAAAATATAAAATTGTAAATAAATTGTATGTAGCAAAATTATTGTTTGTTTTTTCTCAACATATATAAGCGGATATCATAAGAAAAATGACTTAGTTGAAAATAAAAATGGGTCGTGTTAACAACACAATCGACAAATTTGGTCGTCAAAGAGTGAATGAAAAAGTTCAACTACTCCGCGGTATACCAGGTAATGGTTTTAAACTAACCTCTGACGGACAATATGATATCGAAGGAAAATGTTTATCAAATGTTGCTCAACCAACTAAAGATAATGATGCAGCAACTCGACTATATGTTTTTGAAGAACTGTACAAATCACGAAAACAGCTTTTTGATATAATCAATAAAGATTTCTTTGGGCTCTTTGATAGAAAGCAAGAAGATTTTGAAGAAAAAAATAATAAGCTTCTGGCAGCTCTTGAACATCGAGTTGATAACCTTGAGAAGAGTCAGACAAAGATGCCCATCCACTTGGTATTAGATAAAGATCACTCAAAAAAGAAAGGTCATAAGTGAGGGACATCTGTATTGTATAAAAACTAGAACCCAAAATCCGATAACTCAGTTTACTTCTACCATTCATACATCGAGTTTAATAAATTTTGCTCAAAAATGACTTCTAAATCACAAACAACGCTGGTCTATCCATTTTCTGTAAATGGACGTCAAATGTGTGTCAACTGTGAACATTTCGAAATTATCGGAGGAAAAAGGGGTTTTTGTGATTGGTGTGAAAAGGAGTTTCCTCCGAAACAGCAGGAAGAACAATCTCCAGCAAGACCAGAACAAGAGCGGCAAGAACAAGAACAACAACAACACCAGCAACAATATCATTCACCATCAACACCTGCAATACCGAATGCTTCACTCGAGCCATCAACTGACGAATTTTGCGATGCTCCGCTCGACACATCAGACGAGGAATTTTGGGATAGTGATAGTGATCACACTGATGATGAGGAGGAGGAACAACGTATCCGCAGTATATGTTTATCCAAGGATGAGCTTCGCCAATTTGGTTATAACCCCTAGGTTAACTTATTAATATTTTTCTTTTTTGTTCTTCTTGTAAAAATATTATTATATAATAAAAAATATATTACTTTTATATCTGTTTTTTATTTTAAATATTATCAGTTACAAATCGTTCCTGATATATTTTATTTCTATAGTACATGTAAAATAAAATACAATTTTGCAAATTATATGTTTATTTTTTACTAGTGTTACACAATATATTTAAATATTTTTTATACAATATCAGACTTATCTATCCAAGAGTTAGCTTGGTTTGAAAATCCTAACCATTTTACAAACAATTGATCAGTGTGATTTTTCTTACGTTTTCTTAGAATTTTTTCCACTAAATAAACACCTGGACTATTTGTTTTTTGCAATTCTGGTTCGTAAAAACACCCTTTAATCGGTTGACCTTCTTCTAACGACTTCAATAGGTATGTTGGTGGGTTAGTTACATTAACTTTGGATATTTTAAATAGTTCAGTTGACCATGAGGGGGTATATCCTTTATCAAATATGCTCTTATACTTGCTAATGCGAACAATATCACCCAAACGATATTTTCTTTTCTTCGGAACAATTTTCAAATAATTGTATGCATTAATTTGTGTATTTTCTTTCACATCTTTCGGTTTCATTCCAATCGTACGATGTTTGGCGTTGTTATAGGCTTTCGTTATAGATGGTAAAATTTGTAACCATCTGTACGATCCTCTTGCTGAAAATTGCTTATATAACTTGTTTTTTAAAGTTCGTATAACACGTTCTACAATGGCTGCTTTCTTCGTGCTATAGGTAGAATAATGGTTTATGTTATATTTTCTCATAAGAGCTTGAAAGTTGCTATTGTAAAACTCTTTTCCTTGATCGCTTTGTAAATTAGTTGGAGTAAATGAAGCCTCTTCAATAATGCTTTTCATTGCATTAGTAACTTCAACACCGGTCTTATTTTTAACAGCTCTCGTGTACACAAATTTTGAATAACAATTTATGCAGACGACAATATAACGATAACCGTCGTTTTCATTAGCATATTGTTGCATTTCTGCCAAATCAATTTGCCACAAATCCTTATACCCTTTTATTATGGTGTGTCTTCTGGCGAAGTTTTTTCTTGCATTTCGATGTAGTTCATTTACAATTTTAAGCTTTTCGGGGCTAGGATCCATAGTATAGTATGTCTCATTCATCACTGATCAATATAACTGATTGCAATTACTTAATATATAATTCCTTCCTCTCGAAGCTCCTCAATAATTGACATAATTTCATTATCATGCCCAGTATGTCCTGCTACTTTTGAACTCCACAATAATCGTAATCGATCCACCAACTCACTGGGTTTATTCCAATAGACATATTGAGATGACTTTGAAGATAATATCTTATTTACTGGCAAGTAAATTTTAGATTTTTTCTTTTGTCGCACTCCAGCACCAAGTTTAGTTCCCTGCATTAGCGGTTTTATAATTTGTCTATATTTTGGCCATCGAGTTTCCCGTAAACCATTACTTTTGTCGTAATGATTGTATGCTGCATTTGTCATATCCAAAATATCTTTGTATGTTTGCAGAGTGTCTTTATTCAAATCGTCTTCATGGCCCAGTAGTGGTGGTGATTTTAGGAAAATCAAATCATAAAGCTCTTTTGTTCCATTAAATATAGCAATATTTCTCTCCTTTTTATATAAACTAATGTTCCCATTGGAGAAACGTACTTCGACATTTCCGATATATGTTTTGTCTTTATTTGTTTTTGTTTTTGAGTCATAATGAACACCGTAAATGTTGTCATAATAGGATGGATGCCTTTGTAACCCTGTTAGATAGGTGCGAATACTTTTAAAAGATGTCCTCTCAATAGAACTAGTTTCATTAGATGTTGGTGTGGATTGCCTTGATGGAGATGGTGTTGCAAATACTGACGACTCATACAATTTATGTTTTGGGGTAGATGTTTCAACTGGCGCCATGAGTAATTCATCAAATATTTCTGTATTTGGATTAATTGATATATCTGCATTATCCATTGTTGTGTTTAAACCGTAACGACTTCCAGGTTTACTTGTAGAAATTGATTTTTGGGTTAATGTTGGCTGTGGTGACTGTTTCTGCTGCTGCTGCTGCTGCGGATGCGGTTGCTGTTGTTTTAGTGACTGTTTTTGTGGTTGTTGTTTCTGCTTCACTGCATTTGATATTGATGTCAACGGTTTAGTAATCGGTTCATAAAACTTTTCTAAATCGACATGATATTGAGATTTAGCTGCTTTGATTTGCTTAAATTTTTTCTTTACAGCATTGGTTGTTTCAACCAGTTTACGTTTTAAATCGATTTCTTCACTCATGGTGTCTTCAAATTAACGGACAATGATGGAATGAGGGTTTATTGCTATTTCTATAAATATATATAGCTATCAAATCCCTTGCGATATCTTCCCGAATTAACATCACTATCTTTATCGATAACTAAAAAACCATACTTATTGTCCCAACATTTAGAACACATGTCTTGAAATTGCGGAAACGTTAGATCAGGTGAAACATGATCAGAAAATATGTGTCGCATATTCAGCTCGTCCTGTTTAAACATTATAATGAAGTTTGCATTATCACGTACAAGTTGTTTTGGAACACGTGAATATGTTTGGGCTAAGTAAAAAGCATCCACATTTTTGTGTCGTCCCATACTAAAATATGATCTTATAACATCCTGTTTTTCACATATGACATCATCAAAAATAAATACAGAGTTTGGCTTTGCATCTGACGGTTGCACTATATTATTTCCATCGCTGAAAGTGTAGTAGCCAAGACCTTTAATTGGTGATAGGATTTTTCTCAAATACTCATATTTGGGTTGATACAGCGACTTTGAGAAAATATACACATTTTCAAAACGCAATCCCAACGGGTGTGTTAACAGCGATATCATAACATTGGTTTTTCCACAATTCGACGGTCCAATTAGCAACCCACGTATAGATGATGGAAGCAGCGGTCCATGTCTTCTTAAACATTTCTGATCGTGTCCTGACCCAACCTTGACATCAAGATTATCAACTGGTAGTTTTTGCTTAAGCTTGACAATTCTCATTTTAACTATATTTTATAGTGATTTTCACGTATGCAATCATTTAGATGTCATCAGTCAAGCGAAGTGGTCGCTATCGGTTATCAAGTAAGACTGGAGCTGGTATTGTTAATTCAGCAATTAATAGGTTACCAATTGAGTTACATATACCCGGTTATCAGTATTGTGGACCTGGGACCAAAGTAATAAAACGTGTTCAACGTGGTGATCAGGGAATTAATCCATTAGATGCTGCTTGCAAAAAACACGATTTAGCATATTTGCATAACAGTGAGGATTTAAGTGCACGACACCAAGCCGATTACGAACTCGAACAAAGTGCTTGGAAAAGAGTAAAATCTAAGGAGGCTAGTTTACGGGAAAAGGCTGCAGCTTGGTTAGTAACTAACGTCATGAAAGCAAAACAACGTTTTGGTATGGGAGTGCCATCGACTAAACAAAATAAACGCCGTTCAAAGGTTTCCAAAGGAAAAAAGAGGGGCAATAAGCGTCGTCGTCGTCATCATCAACAAAAACCCAAGAAAGCATTTGGATCAGCTATTAGACAACCAATTCGATCGCAATTAATGAAATCTGGAGAAAAGAAGAGCCTTGAAAAAAATCTTATGAAAACATCAAAAATAGCTATTACAGCTGCACGTAAATCCTTAAAAGCAGCTGGTGGTAAACGAAAAATTCGCACCCCTAGAATTATACCAATCCCCAAAACTGGTGGGATATTACCTCTAATACCGATATTTGCAGGGCTATCAGCTTTGGGTTCCTTAGCTGGTGGAGCAGCTGGTATTGTGCGTGCTTTAAAGACTGTAAAAAATGCAGGCACAGAAAAAACCGGTGCTACCTTGCGTTTGTGTTCAAAAGGAAATGGTTTGTTTCTTAAGCCATATCGTACAGGTATGGGATTATTTCTAAGCAATAGCAATGGAAAATCAAAAAACTAATTGAATCCCTGCCTCGAAGACCACTATCCAATATTGATATAGAAAAGTTTGCTGCAAAGATGAAAATACCACATTTTAGAGGGGTTTATATGAGAGATTCACTGCCAGTGCGAGGACCCAAACGTTATGAAGCTGCAATTATTAATTTGGATAGTATATTGGGAGGCGGGACGCATTGGGTAGCATATAGAAAAAAAAATATAAATGTAAAATATTTTGATAGCTTTGGTGATTTACCACCACCTACCGAATTGGTGCGCTATCTACAACGGGGATCCGAAGCATCAAGGAAAATCTACTATACATATGACCGCCAACAAGAATTCGGTACAGTCTGGTGTGGACATTTGTGTTTGAAGTTTCTCTCTCAAAATTAAAAAAAAAATATATAATGGCAGCAGCGTGTGTGACACCAAAAGTGGATCGTGATAACTACACAAAAATGCTATTGTCGCTTAAAGCATATAGTCAAGTAGGTGGGCTGAGAAACATGTCAGCAAGACAGTTAGAAAATATGCCAAAGGAAGTGATGATTGCGTTAGCCTCAGATGAAATCGCACTCGTTTGGAATAAGTTACCTGAACATATGAAAAGTGACAAAGAATTGTTAAAATATCAATACTGTAACGAACATTATAACAACGAAAATAAATCAGATGTGGATGAAGGAGATGGACCAGCACCAAAAAAGTTATTTTGTTGTTATTGTAAAATCAAGGATGTAAAAATAACATATGAAACAGCTAAAGATGGATTGATGCATAGTCTAAACCCAATTAATTGCTGTAAACAACAATAAATAAGCCCGCATACTATGCTTCGATAGCAGTCATGTCTTACACATTCACGCTAACAGGACACAGAAGTGTTATAAGTGCGGATTTTTATCCACCCATCGAATTGAATTCAACGCATAAGTATGGTCTTGCATTGTTGGGATTTTACACTTATAATTCAATTTTTAACGTTGATGAAAGTAACAATTTGTTTGCATACATGAAAAATGATGGTCAAAAACCAATACAATTATGGATTCCACCAGGAGCTTACGAAATTAATGAAATTTCCAAAGCGATGCACACAAGTTTAAAGCAATCCTGCAAACAAGACAAATGTGATATATTATTTTCATTGGAGGCCAACAATAATACATTAAAATGTGAACTCAAGTCGTCGCTCAACATTGATTTCAGAGGAAAAAACACTATTGGTGGATTATTAGGCTTTGGACCGGTTGTGTTAAAAAGTGGAAAACTACATAAATCAACTAGTAATGTGGACATAATGAAAGTGCGTATTATAAGGGTGGATTGTAACATAACTTCAGGAGCATATTTGAACTCAAGACAAAGCCACACATTATTCGAATTCGATGTTGATGTCGAGCCAGGTTACAAAATTTCAAAAGAACCTCAAAATATTATTTATATGCCGATAATGCCCGAGGGACGTCAGTCAATAGACAACATTACTCTACGCATCTTGGATGATAACGGTGATCTGATAAATTTTCAAGGTGAAAAAATTATAGTTAAAGTGGAATTGAAAAAAATATTATAAATATGGGTTTTTGCTTCAATCGTCCACTGAATATGCTGTCCAACACTCAAGCTTCAACTGCACAACATAAAAGAAAACATATTACACAGACCAAGATCATTCACAATCCAGACGTTAGATTGAAAAGACGTTTAGCTCGTAAGCAGCTCTCTGCAAAAGACCGTAAATTTCTACAATTCATTGGTTTAAGAGTACGAAATTAAAATATGGCCAGTACCAGTGACAAAATTGAGGTTTTTACCGAACCCATTTTTGATAATTCCATTGTCAGCTTACAAGAGCACACATATAAGCCGTATGGTTCTCCGACGTTTAGTAACTCTGATGAAATTCGCATTCCAGTGCACTTTCAAGACATTATTTTGGATATATCAGACAGCTACATATACATTGAAGGAACTTTCAAATCTAGTGATGTTACTAAACACTGTTACTTATCAAATAATGCAATCGCTTTCCTCTTCGACGAAATACGTTATGAAATGGCTGGGGAACAAGTTGCTGTTGTTCGAAAACCTGGAATTACTTCAACGTTGAAAACTATGGCATCATTGGGTGCAACCCAACAAAAAAGTCTTATGGCCTGTGGATGGGGTTTGGATGAAAAAAACCAAGGTATATTTGATTCTACAAGTAAAGTGTTCTCTGGAAAGCTACCTCTAAAATATCTGATGGGATTTGCTGAAGATTATTCGAAGGGCATATTTAATATTAAGCAAGAGTTGATTTTAATTATCGCCCGCACTTTTTCCAACTGCTACATTGGTGAAGTTGATGCTGATATTACTATTGAAAAGATTGAGTGGAAAATCCGTCATATTATTCCAGATGACCGACAAAAATTGAAAATATTGTCCCGTATCAATAAAGGTGGAAGTAATGTAAACATTCCAATGGCATATCGCAAATGGGATCTTTACGAATTACCTGCTTTGCGACAAACATCATCCGACGTATGGGCCTTAAGAACAAGTGCGAGCTTGAAAAGGCCGAGATATTTGATTATTGGATTCCAGACAAGCACTTTTTCTGACAATAGAGAAAAGAATGCCACTGAATTTACTACAGCCGATATCAGTGACATTCGACTCTACCTTAACTCGACAGTATTTCCTTATGAAAGATGGAATTTGGATTTTACGAAAAAACTATATGCGCCAGCATATTACAGTTACGAAAATTTCCAAATGAGCTACTATCAACGAGAACTTAATGACCCGATGATGAGTTTTTCCGAATATATCAAAAATCCTGTATTCATCATAGATTGTAATCATCAGGCAGAGGCGTTGAAATCATCTACTGTGGACGTGAAGTTTGAGTTTGAAACACGCAAAAGCAAATTTCCAAAAGACACTAAAGTGTATGCATTAGTTATTCACGATGCATATTTTAGCTACAATATACTAAATGGCTCTGTTAGCAATAAGTCAATGTATTAATTATTATTTATGTAATAGTAAAAATAAACTGGTAAACTAGATACTCTGTGTTTTATTCATGTTACTATGCATAGAAAGTATTTTCAAGGCTACAACGCTCAGGGTCAACGGTTGCAAGGATTCGAGAGAGAGAGAATTTGTAGTGTTGGTGGTGGTGGTGAAGGTCGAAAACTTGTATTTAATCGGGGGATGATGGGTGAAAAATTCATTCTACTTTACGATGTCGTCTAATTCAGATCAGGGATATTCGACGAACAGTTCTGACGATGACATGCCTGCTTCACGGGTCCAACAAAGAAGGGTACGCCGGCGACGTAGGTTAAGGCCGCGGTTCTGCATTGTGCAGTCATATGTGAAATGGGGCGAGCACGTCTCATTATGTATGCATTGCCACATAACGAGCTTTGGTGGTTTGATGAACGTAGATTTCATTCAAAGTCATCTTACGACTGCGATGATACGCAACGCGCGAAGTCATTCACGCTGTGTTTTGTGTCGCGAAAGACTTTTTACAGTCTTTCACCAAGACTCTTGCATTATCTGCAATAGAATTCAGTAAATTATATTGCAGATAATACAATATATCGGCCTTCCCTACCGACCGCTACGAACCCAGACATTCCCTGGTCCATTGTAGGACAACTGCCACCCCCGGTCCTACTTAGGACCACAAAAGACTTTTATGTAGATTAGTTGTATGTCACAGAGTGACATAGTTGTTCTTGGTTAAGAAAACCTTTCTTGGCTAAGAAGAATTATGTTACTCTGGTAAATACATAATAAGCTGTCGCGGTGAATGTAAAAAATTCTTTTTGACCACCTTTAATTTTACCAAACTCCATTCCCTTTCCTGTGGCAAGAGAACATAGTAAAAATATGTGGTCTTTACCTAGCCGTAAGAAAAAACATGATATGATCAAAACGCTCATTTAGAATTACAAAAATCATACATTCTTTGCTAATACATCCCGAGTGACATAATTTTCAAACAAGAAATGTATTCTTGAAGAAAATATATTGTCACATACTTGGTGACCATCTAACTACAATGAAAGTATTTTGTAGCCCTGAAAAGGGCTGATTTTTGGTGATGGAAAGGGGAAACCTAGAGTGGTTGGTGTCCTCTCGCCACCTGGACCGATCGCGGCGCAGGACGCCTATGCGGCGCCGGGCGCCGTTGCCGTCGTTGTTCCCGACGCTCTTCCATTTCTCTGAGGAGAGCATCTCTCTCCTCAGGGCCAAGCTGCCACGGTGGTTCCTCCACCACCTCTATCGGTTCAGTCATTACCACCACCGGCTCAGGTTCCGGTGGCGGCCTGGGAGTCGGTGGTACTGCAAGTACCGGCTTTTTTGCGTTTTTGACGCCCCAATCCTCCCAATACTTCGCTATTTTCTCGTCTCTGCTAAAGTTCGTCATCAAGCGACACTTGTTGCAACGGTAGGACGACATATCGAAGAGAGTGAAGAAATATTTTTATTGTGTTATTAAGTTCCTACATTTAGGTGGAACGTCGGCTGGTTATTACACCTAACGCCATCTATTAAAACTTTTTTGTGTGTAAACTTTTATTTCACAAAATATTTTTTGTGGTATTAAAATCGATTTATTTATTATATATTTTTATCAATAGATGGCGCTGAGGGTACTATTAAATAAATCGATTTTAATACGAAAGATATTTTGTGAAATAAAAGTTTACACACAGAAAAAAGTTTTAATAGATGGCGTTAGGTGTAATAACCAGCCGACGTTCCACCTAAATGTAGGAACTTAATAACACAATAAAAATATTTCTTTATACTCATCATGGCTGATGAAAGACCACCATCCCGAGGTTTATCCGTCTATAGCGACGAAACAGAGCGTTTCCGACCCATGAGTCCGGGGCTATGGGATCAGCTAAACCAAGCTGATGGTGACTGGGTGGAATTTGAACCTAATGAGCCAGCTGCTGCCGAAGCGGATGACGATTCACCGGTCGAGCCAGATTCCTCGACAGATTGGGAAGTTGGCAACGCCGCTGACGATTTCAGCGGTCCCGCTGACTCAAGCTCATGGTGGGACTATGAGGACGACGTGAGCGAGGGGCCTGCGGATTCAACAACTCCGTAAGGCATTCTCCCCTCGCTCACTAACGATGACGACCGCTACGAACCCTGACCGCCCCCTCGGGGGCACAAAAAGAATTCATTGTAGTTTAGCTAAATATATAATTTACAAGTTTTGATAAACATTTTCTAACGATGACGAACGCTACGAACCAAAGGTCAAACAGGACAGGGTCACTAAGTGGTTAAATGGTTTATTTACAACCATGTATGTAATAATGACATTTCACCTATCTTTGAAAGGTGGAAAGTTGACGTTTCTTGACTTTTACTTTCCACCCGGGTGGAAAGTGCTCACTTTCCACCCGGGTGGAAAGTAAAATTGTTATTTTTTGTAATTTTATTAAAAATCGATATCTCAAAATAGTAAATTTTTTTTTTTTTTTAATTTTAATAAAAATCGATATCTCAAAATAATATACAAACACACCAACACACAACTCATTACACAAATTCAACAACAATAATTTTATTTTTTATTTCTTTAAATGAATTATACCTAAATGACATTTATAAAAAACAAAAAATTAACATGGTTTATGTTTTACTTATTTACATTAAATATTACATTGGCATTATTGTAGGCAGTCACAGATATGTTTAAACCTTGCTGAAATTCTTCTTTTGAAAGGTTTATTTCATGATTATTTGAAGTTAAAGTAGTGTTAGTAAAACTTGAACTTGGCTTTGAAATCAATTTTAGTTGGCAGAAGATCTTCTTCTACTATTTTTGCTGCTTCTCGAATTTCTGGGGGAGTAGCAGCCAAATCAAATTCCTCATCTGAGAGCATTTTTTTGGTGTTTTGTAAAAACTTTGACACTAACGTTTTAAAAAAATAATATATTGTTTAGTGACATGGAAACCATATTCCAAAAATGATATTTGCCATCTTGATGTGTATTATTACCTACGTTATTTTATCACCTGCGGTTATTTGAAATTCTAAATGTCTGTCTACTTTTGCAATGGAAAAGTCAAAATGACATTTACCTTTTAATAATTATTTGAACTCAAAATAATAAGAAGTGGATGTTGGATGTGGTTGTAAATAAAATAGTATACAAACCTCGGTGAAAAGTTTCATTACTGTCTCTGAGATATAGTTTACCTCGACGCTTCGCGTCTCGGTAAACTATCTAATCTCTCGACAGTAATGAAACACTTTCCACCTCGGTACGTAATATACTATTTCACTCTACTTAAAATCCAACAATTTTGTATGCAAAACCTTATGCCAGAATTCGATAATTTTTAAAACTATTTCTAACCCGATTCAGACAAAATTATATAGCACTGAAAAAAAGCCGGATAATTTACTGTATACACGGCAAATTTTACATTAACAAAAGGTTTTTTACTAATTTTTTAATCAAAATTAAAAAATCGATATTTTTTCTATTTTTCTGCCAAGTTTTTAAATGTGTTAAAAACGCTTGGAGAAAATTTTTTTTTATTTGGCCCTTTATGTTTAAAAAAACACTTAGCGAAATTTTTAGCTATTTATATATACCTACAAGCACTCTTAGACAGAAAATGTGCTCGTTCTTAAAATGAAATTAAAATAATAAATTTTAAGCAATATTATTAACTTTACAAAAAAATTTTATAGAACATAAAAGATTCGTATGAAAATCAACAATTTATTCCCGACATAAAATTTGTAAAATTTATTTAAAAGAAAAGAGTAATAAAATCGTAAATTATTGCTAAAGTAAGGGAAATATCGAAAAAAGTTATAAAGGAAAGTTGATTAGCACATCAAATTACATGGGATAGCATTTTTCAAAAGTTAAAAATGTGAAAAACTGAAAAACGACAAATGACAAAGTTAGGTGTTTAATAAAATCGTAAATTATTGCTAAAGTAAGGGAAATATCGAAAAAAGTTATAAAGGAAAGTTGATTAGCACATCAAATTACATGGGATAGCATTTTTCAAAAGTTAAAAATGTGAAAAACTGAAAAACGACAAATGACAAAGTTAGGTGTTTAATAAAATCGTAAATTATTGCTAAAGTAAGGGAAATATCGAAAAAAGTTATAAAGGAAAGTTGATTAGCACATCAAATTACATGGGATAGCATTTTTCAAAAGTTAAAAATGTGAAAAACTGAAAAACGGCAAATGACAAAGTTAGATGTTTAACGTAATTGGCAACTTTAAAAATTCATAGCTCCCTTATTATACGTCTGACAAAAAAAACATTGGAGTCAAAACTTGTTAGAATTTTCTGAAGAACATTTTAGTGAAAAAAGAAATAAAATCGGTTAAAAAATAAAAAGTTTATGATCAAAAAATGAAGTAAAAAGTTGATAAATCTCGTATCTATGCAGTCTGAGAGTGGGGAAATGGTGTGGACATGATTGGGAAGGGTCGATATACACGTTTTTTTTTTTTTTTTTTTTTTTTTTTTTTTTTTTTTTTTTTGTAGTCCAGTGTGTGTTTTTTATTCATTCATTCATCATTTTTTTTCATCAGAGTAATATTAAGGAAGTTATAGTTCGCAGTAGATACCTAATATACAGTAAATTATCCCGTTTCTTTTTAGTAGACTAAAAATGTCTTTCACCAATGAATGCTCAATATTGAGGAGTATTTTAAATAAAACAATATAAAAATAATAAAAGATATATTCAGTAGTAATCTTTTTTTTATTACAGCCGTAGTACAGTAGTGTAGAAATGGGAAGTGACTACCAAACTATACCTAATTTCTAACCTAATAAACATTTCAGAAAAAGAATTTCCTTTCGTTTCGTCAGATCCATCCCTAGACGCGTTTCGCCATATCGTGGCTCATCAGTAGAGCTAGGATCTGACGAACGAAAGGAGACCTACTAAACATTACTATTATACAAATCTAATTTATTTTTATACTTGCTAATATTCTTTTTAACTAAACCTAACTGTTCCTGTAACTGTCTTATCTTTGTTTCAATGTCCACCACTTCTTTTTCACCGCACACTATCTTGTCCTTCCACATATTCCGCACATTAACAATTGTTTTTATGGCCTCCCGCTCCTGCTCCTGGCTGTAGGCCATCAACCACTCCGGTGTATTTGATGGCGACGGCGGCGGCGGCGATGGCGATGCTGCGGGTGATGATACTGGCGTTACATCCTCAAATATTTTTTTCGACCGGCCCTTACCCGCTCGTCTACCTGACTTGCAGATAATTGGAGACAGCGGACGCTCCATGGATGCCGGCGATGGTAGTCGTTTAGGAATTGATGGTTCCGCAACTATTGGTTTTATTTGACTGTTTTTTTTCTTTTCTAGCCAGTCTGGCAACACTGCGCATTTCGCTGGTTTTCGAAATGTAAATTTCTTCCTCTTGCAGCTGCTGCCAGACGATGTTGTTGGCTGTGGCTCCACCATCTCTTGCCTAGTTCGCTTACTCGCATAAAACGTCTTGGCCTCCTTTGTTACATCCCCCGATGGCAACGTAAGCAACGTATGGAGTTTGCTGGGAACCTTCGCTTCCTTTACCACTATATCGCTTACAATATTTACTTTGGGTTCTTGCTGTTTAAACCCGCCCTCCAATATTTTGTCCATTGCTTCAGACGCTAGCCGATCCAAGTTCACATCACCCCACACATCGTCACATTCCCTATTTAATTCTTCTTGGGTATTCTTCCCAAACATATCGCTCACATATAAACTCGGTAAACTCATTTTAATAAACTGACTTAACACAAACTACTCGAACGACTTGAAAATTTATACTGAAGAAATAGGACTGGTGTATATTCTTTTATGTGCACCTCCCCACTACATACCCACCCCCACCCCTGTTCTCTCTCTCTTACAATACAACTCCCTCTCAAGGTTCAGATCCGTCCTTGTGTTATAATATATTTTTCTTGAAGTATGTATTTATTTTCAAGACTTATGTGAACCAATGTATTTTACACAATATATTTCCAAGGTTAAAATGTGTCCTCGATGTAATTTTAAAGGTTACAATGCTATTGGGATAATATTTAATAAAACAATGTTTTTTACGGCAAATTTTGGTTTTATTAATATCTTTAGTCTCTTTTGTCTCTCTTTCAAGGGTATAATACATCCTTGTAAATGCAATGTTCTCAAGGTTCAGATATAACCTTGTGTTATATTAGACTTTTCTTTAAAATATATATATTTGGTTTCAAGGTTTACGTGAATAGGTGTATTATGCACATTATATTGTCAGGGCTGAAATGTGTCCTCGAAGTAATTTTTAAGGTTACAAATTCTGTATATAGATGCAGACATTTAGCACGGAATTATTAGATATTTCTTTACCATTTCATTACAAACATCGTAGACATTATGCTGCCAATCGACCAAGAACCAAACTTTTCATCAAACAAGTATGAACAACCGCAAAAGGGGTTTCACGCTATATGTGTAAGGTGTAAACGAAACGATTTGTATTGGCATCATAACAGCCGCATTAGTTATGTTGACTTTCTTAGAATACAAATAATTCGATGTGCTGTTTGTGGTATGCAGATGTACCAACATCCCCGTCCAATAAGACAATCAGATATGGAGAGAAGAAGATGGGTGTTGAAAGAAGTGTATAATAAATTGTCCAATTAATTTTGTATATATATTAAATAAAACTAAATTGTTTGCTGCAACGTTGTGTTTTATTATTATTATTTTTAGTTCTTTAATATAACATATTATGTAAAAATGTTATTGTATAAATATTAACAATTTGTAAATATAAAATAAAATCTGAACAAATAATACAAATAAATGAGCTGCCTAATATTACGTTATATAAGGTATGAATTTTCCAGTTTATTATTTAAATGCCTCAATGACACGCAGTAAATTTTCTAAATTACTTTCCGGATCTGAATTATAAAAGTCAATGTCGGCGTGACCCCAAGGTAGAGTTTTTGTTGTTAACGGAATAACATAACGTTTATCGTCGTTGTGGGACAGGGCGATTTTATTTATTACTTGTGTGTATACATCATGTAACACACTGCGAAAAGTTTTCATTTTTCTAAAAATTAAACCGCCCTGTTCCACAACTTTTCGATAATCTTCTAGATGAAGTTCCTTTTCGATAACTGATTTTTTTATACCTTTTGCCTTTTTTAATTCCGCATTCTTAGACTTCACATAGTAAGCCTTGGCTCCGGTACCATAAAAACCAATTATCGGGTCACATGGAAATTCATCTTTCATCTTACCCGGAACCGAAATACTTTTTGTAATATTAAATTCATTGTTTTCAGGAAAATTTGAAGTATCGAATCTCTCAGGATTTTCGGCTATCACGCGATAAAAGTCATCACAAAATACTTTTAATATTAGCGAATCCGTGTCGGTGTACAGTAAAGAAGCATCATTACCAAACTTTTTTTTAATAAAATTTTAAAAAAAATCATAAATGACTGTTTTTGAAATGTCTAAAATGGAAAACCCAATATATATTGGTTTGTTGTAAATAATTTTTAATTTATCCATGTGAATAGCAACAAAATCTTTTGAAAATATTGATCGACTATTGAAGTTAGGTCGAGCAATTAATGCTCTAGCCCCAACTTTCCCTCTAGCATTGTCCCAATGAGTTATTAGTTTAATATCTTTTCGTTTTTCAACGTTTTCCATGGTTTTTCCGAAAATCGCATTAATAATTAGTTTAAACAAATCTTTACCAAATTTTGATTTTGCAGAGTTTCGTAAACTAGTATTAAAATCAATATATGTTTTAAGCCACGTTGATTGATTAAATTTCAAAATTCTGTGGGTCCGCATTACCATAAGGCCGTTGTTAATGGCTTGTTTTAGGGTTCTGTAATGAACAATATACTTTTTTTTATCATTTAAATTCGGAATTAATTTTGGTAACTTTGCTGTCTCCGTTGGTGGTACGATGTTTTCCACCAAAAATGGAAGATCTGAATGTGTATCATGCAATTCTTCTGGATAATGCACATCCACTTCCAAAACGTAGCCTTGTGGGCTATTATCATCTATATTCATAATATTTAGATCTAAAATTTCGCGTTCAGATAACCATCTAAAACCACCAAATGGTAATGCTTGGGACATACTATGACCGTACAAATTTGTCGCATCTAAGTAAGTGATATAAGATGATGGTTGAGTTGGGTCAAAGTTTGGTAAATGAGAATTATTGGCAATATGTTTTCTTTCTGTACACTGACTTATACCACCGCGAATACCTTTTTGAAAAAAATGAACCTTGTCTATATCGGTCAAAAGCTCTAACTCTACCTTAGTCATGCGCAACATACAGTCAAAACTTAAACTTGGTAAAGTGTAGTATTGCGCAGAATCTAATTTATAAACTTTTAAGCATGTATCGCGAAACTGTTCGAAAACATCACATAACAATAGAACGTCTGATTTTAAATACAAATCGGAATATTCACCCAAATTTTTACACTTAAACACTCGCCATACTTCTCTTGCTCTATCATAGCATTCATCGCTGATGTGTTCTCCGCGTAATTGGTCATAAAACTGATTTTTCGTTGGAAGATTTGGGTTATTCATCTTTTCAATATTATCAACGTAACTATAAGGAAAAACCCCTTTCTGTCGCATTAAGTTAAATTCCTTGTTATTGACAAAATATTTACGGGTTTCCCTAAACTCATCATTGCTAAGACCATTACCTAAATTCTCCAACGATGTCGATAAAAATTTAAAGCTATCAATAAAGCGGAGCTTTAAATTTTTTCTTTTTGTTTGACCCGTTTTTTGATCGACATAATCGTGCATGTAAATGCTCTTTGTAAATGATATATATTTCTCCTTACTTTGAGCTATAACATCAATTTTATCCCCATATCTGCATAATTCCTTGATGAACATGTGACTATCATAACCACTTAAATTATGAAATATTATGGGGATGAAATTGGGTATTTTATAATTTAAATTACAAACGGAATGTGCAGCACCAAATCTTTTTTTACCCGTTATATGGCAATGATCTTTAACTTTCTCTTTAACGTCTTGGAATGGCATTTCGCAAATACTACAAATGGTAGCATTTTCAAAATCCTCTCTCTCCTCACGCGTCAATTTAGCCATAGGAACGATATCTTTTAAATATGTATTGTAAAGGTGTCTTAAATCGGTTTCGATACGATCAACGAAAACTTTCGCTGCATCGTCTCCACGGTATAGCTCAAATTTCGAAATAGAATCATCAAAAGAACATTTAATAAGATAGGCAAAAGAATAAGGTTCATGCTTTAGATTTTCAACTGTGTAAGATTTTTGGGGGTTTGGTTCTACTGTTTCAACGGGTTTTAGAACAGATTCAAAATCCGCGTAAACAACAAATGGAACTCTCATTTGCTTCTCAATACCCTCAAATTTTAAAATATTTTCCGGAACACTTTTACCAAATTTATCGACTTTTACATCTGTTGAAGGTGTCAGCGTAAAGATATGCTTACAATCATTTTGTTGGTGTAACATTAAAGTTGATGGTGAAATAAAGTGAATAAGGCAGCCATCGCAAAAGTATAATTTATCGTGATGTTTGGAAATTTGACTGGAAACTAAGCGAGACAAATCAGTTATCCAGCAGTAGTGGTTTTTAACACAGTTGTCGCCACAAACATGTTCACTGTCACCTACACCATCATCTTTAACATTACAATCTTTAGTAATAAGCAACAAATTTACATGTTTTTGTAGTTTCTTTGGTGCATATCTTAACGGACCGACAACTTCGTATTTAATTTCATTATTTTCAAACCGCGACTCTAATCCATATACATTGACTGAAATATTATTTAATTCCTCAAATTTTGAAATATCGCGCAATTTAACTGGAAAATTCATACCTGTAAAATTTAACACTGTTGAGAAATGGGGGTATGAAGTAACCTGTGCCCGCATCATGGCTGCTGGAAACAAAGCTGACGTTATGGCCCAGGCAAAACAGCACTCATCCCTATTCATAATGTTCACAACAGCCCTTTTAAGTTCAATAAACCTCGGCAACTTCACATACGAGGAACCGCCCAACGGTGAGAACTTGTTAATGTTTACCTCAAGATATAAAATTTTTTCCAATGCCCATCCTGAAATCCAAACAAAAAAAATATAAGTAAATTTTCTAATGGATTGCTACGTTTTATTTAATTTTGGTTTAAAATGTTTTTTATTCTTTTAACATACCTGAATCTTTCTCCTGAAATTCCGTAGACTGAACTTTCATTGCCTCCACAAAAGATTGGTAAACATCATCCAAGTCGCTTCCTTCATTTACAATTTCATTACACGTATTGAAGGATTTCTCACTGAAAACGTCCTGTGATGGTAGAAAATATCGTCCGACGACAACCATATTTATTTTAAGAGACCGGTGAACATGCAAAATCTTACTGATTAATTGCATTACTTTTGGTTTAAGTTCTTCAAAAAAGACGGAATAGTCCACATGCTCATTATCACTGCTGATGTGATAAGATGCAATTCTGTTTTTAAAACTGCTTTGCACCAACTGAACACCCGGACACACTGCTACACTTGCCTTACTTTTATGTTGTATTGTTCTTTGATGAGCTGCAACACAATTCTTTGGTATGCTAATATTGCATAGCTCACACGTTTGCATAGCAGATGTTGATGCGGCACCATCAACTTTTCTCCGCTTTTCCGCACCCACACTATCATTAAATCTTGCCACACATGACTCCTTTTGATGACGTGATAAATTATATGTGCGAGTAAACGCAGCACCACATTTTTCACACACATAAGACATTTTACTAAATATATAATAAAGAGAGAGAATGAACTTGCACTGTTGAAGAAAAAATGTACACTGACAAATTTTGCTCCCCCCACCTATTTATAGAGCACACACGACGAAGGTTAGACCACACCTCAAGGTCATCAATATAACAAGTGACCTCGAATATGGACAAGGTCATGCTAGACACAAAACGGCACCCAAGGCCAAGGTCAAATAAACACTTGCACACCTTCGCGGTCAAGGTCATATGACATCACACAAAAAAACACCTGCACCCATTCAAGGTCAAGGTCAAATAAACACCTGCCCACCTTCGCGGTCAAGGTCAATGGAAGGAGTGGGGGGAGAAGGTCATTTCCCATTTCTACACTACTAGCAGCAACAACTCAGAGCTTTTAAAACATAAATTATTTTGGGTAAGAAAACTAATTTAATCATTTTTGTATAATCGTATCCAATTATGTATCAGGGTATCAAGTAAAAGAGCTGAGTCGTTACGTCTCTTAATTTATTTCCATTTTTTGCATTAAAATAGTAAATTGTCTATATCTTGATTAGTTTTATATTTTTTTTTGTGACAGCAGTCGTTTAATAGAAAAAAAATTGTATCCACCATCTATCTCAAAAAAAGCTAAAATATAATATCTATATCTGACTGATATTGAGACATTTATATGTTTAATACAACTCAAACAAGCAAAAATAAGTGCTAATGATAACCTAATACTCAACTCCAATAACTCTGTGAAAACAATGTGGAACATAATAAATATGCAAAGGGGCAAGATAAAAAATAACTCGGTTGAAACCAATTTATAATAATAATAATAATAATAATAATAATAATAATAATAATAATAATAATAATAATAATAATAATAATAATAATAATAATAATAATAATAATAATAATAAGACGTTTATTAGTCCATTCTACAATATACAAAATAAAATATAAAAGAAGATGAATAAATTATTATTTAAAGAAATAACATCAATCTTACTTTTAAGCCTATAAAGTATTTGGACCAATAGGCCATTGTTTCAGCTTTCCTAACAGGTTGTCAGGGGCTGTTGTGGCCTTGTACTAGACTACTTAACTAAGACTAAATAATGATATAAACACCAATAACTTAACAATAATATACTGATCACAACAAATGGCAACTGGCAACTGCCAACAACAACAACAGATAGGACTATATAACTAGAAAGAAAATTTGATTTAAAATTAAAGATTTGCAAAGTTTAATACCCAGACAAAAACAGTAAACGCAAACAGGTAACCGCAAATGGGACCTTAGACAAAGAAATAAGGTATAATTGGTAATATGGCAAATGTGTCGATCATAACCAGAAAAGAGCAATGAAAATAAAATACAAAATCAAAATTGAGTACAAATCCCAATTCAAAAGAAATCACTGAAAATTGGTCGAACCTGAGCAGACATTAATCGGAGCTTAGTTTTTTTTTTTTGTAAGCCAGGCAGCTCAACGTGAGGTCGGTTGGGGTGTTAGCATTCATCAAATGTGCAGCGTTATAAGAGAATGATTATGATGCAGGGGAATATCAATAAGAGTCTTTGGTCTAATGTTCAATCTATGAACATCAGTTCTAAAAGTTAATTTCCGGTACAAATAAGCTGGGCGTTTATTTTTAAAAACTATTTATCATCAGTTAGTCCGCCTTCTGAGGCATTTTGTTTGTCCGAAATGACATTTAATGAGGTACGCGTAATCATAGATAGCTTAAAAAATAAGGAAAGTCGTGATTTGTTTGGTTATAATACAAAATTGATAAAAATAATTAAAAACGTTATTCTTATACCCCTAACGAGATTTATAAATGGTTGTTTCAGAGAAAAAAATTTCCATAGATTTTAAAAAAGGCGATCATAATACCAGTATTCAAGAATGGTGACATTAACTTGCCTGGAAATTATAGGCCAATTTCATTACTTCCGATTGTTTCAAAGATATTTGAAAAATGTATAGCACTGCAACTAGTGGCTTTCTTTGAAGGGAATGGTCTTTTCTCTGCCAGTCAGTTTGGATTTCGGCAGGGAAAAAATACAACTATGGCAGTTCTGGATCTGACGTCACGCATTATAGAAGCATTTCATAAGAATATATGTCAGTAACTTTTTACGACTTAAGTAAAGCATTTGATTGCGTAGACTACAACATTTTATTAAAAAAACTTAAATTTTATAACTTTGATGCCAGTAGTATTGAACTAATAGGTACCTATCTTGCAGACAGATGCCAGAGCGTGAGGTGTGATAATGTGACGTCGGCGGAAAGAGTAGTAAATATAGGTGTTCCACAGGGTTCGATTCTTGGACCAATATTGTTCTTAATCTAAATCAATGACCTACCGGCAACTGACCCTAGGGCAGGACACAGTATTTTTGCGGACGACACAACTCTCTCTTCTGCTGGCGACTCGTTGGAAGAGGCTTTAATGGGGTCTAGGGAATCTCTGGAATTGTCTAGTAAATGGTTCCGGGCAAATAGGCTTCTTCTCAACGAGGATAAAACCAAGCGGATGAGAGACTATGAGAGATTTAAGTGATATTTCGGGTAATAATGTTTCGGAGGCAACATTTCTGGGGGTCACTCTTGACGCAAAACTATAATGGGGTAGTCATATTAGTCGGTGGCTAAAAAGCTAACAAAAGCTGTATTTGTAATAAGAGGACTCTCGAGTTGTGTTTCTCCAGCTATATTGAGAACAGCATATTTTGCATTATTTCAGTCCCATGTCTCATATGCTATTTTGATTTGGGGGCACTCTGCGGAGGTTTATAGTCTGTTTGCCATCCAAAGGAGAGTAGTAAGAGTAATATCCTATCTCGGCTACAGAGAAGATTGTAGAGGGGCGTTTGTTGCTCTTCAAATTTTAACATTGCCAGCCCTCTATATTTTACAGAATTTACTTTTTATAAAAAAGGCAGATAATTTTAAATCACACACAGACATACATGACTATAATACACGCAAGAAAAATAATTTAGTACCCTTATGATGGCGCTTAGGAAGGTGTCAGGATAGCCCGGGCTTTTGGGCAATTAAATTTTATAATGTTTTGCTAGAAAGCATTAGGAACTTGCCTTATAAACAATTCTACAGCAAAATGAAGGAGATCTTGACTGATATAGCTTTTTATTCATATACAGAATTTTTAAATTTTAATATATTTTAACCTGTGTGTACATTATTAGGTATTAACATGAATAAAGGACATTTGAATTTTGAATTTAAAAGTATTTCAGCACATTAGATTCATTTGAAATATATAGTATGAGGTTTTAGTAATACTATCCCTATACCGGGTGACCCAAGAAAGTGGTAACCATCCAAACCCCCAATTTTTTCCGTAATTTTAGCAGTAAAGTTTTAAAAATACAAAAAGTTAAAAAGTGTGTAAATTGCCATTTTCAGACTAATTCAAACATTCAACTGTTTAAAATTTATAGAAAATTCCCACTTCAATGACATACCACACTTCATCATTTGTTTAAAAAATGGCGGCCAAGATCAATTTTACTTTGATTTCTAAAATATCCTAGTTCTGGTAAAACAAGGTAAGTATTAAAAAGTAGGTCATGAAATCATTAAAATGACTCGTTTTAAAAGTATAAAATTGACGTGATTGAGACCAATGTATTCATTAGGGCTATTTTACTTACAACCTGTTTTCTAAAAAACAAAATTGGAACATCTCCATTTTTTTAAATGGCAATCCATCTATGTTTGACGATAAAAAAAATCCATCTTTTAATTTCGTTTCTAACTGTCTATCACAATTTAATCATTATTTATTAGGTAAAAGTAGAAATTAACAAGAAATATCAAAAATGTAGTATGCCTGAGAAAACAAAAATATTATTTCTGCATTTATTAGACCAAAATGTCAAATTAATGGTATTTAATAATAATTACGAATATTGAAATAAATGAATTGTTTTTCACGGCATACTTGACATAACTTCTCATGGCTTATACGGGTCTAGAAATTACATTCATGATTATTTTGTTAATTTCTACTATTCCCTAATAAATAATTTATTAATTGTGATACACTGTTAGAAAGGAAATTAAATAAAAAAAATTAATATAATAAAACAAAGATGGGTTGCTATTTGAAAAATCAAGAAATTCCGTTTTGTTTTTTTAAATAACAGGTTGTAAATGAGATAGCCCTAACGGATACATTTTTCTCAAGCAAGTCAATTTTATATTAAGAAGCAGGTTGAAATGAACCATTTCAACTTTTCCATAGCCTATTCGTTACCACTTACCTTGTTTTATCAAAGTTATGTACATTTTAGAAAATAAAGGAAAATTAATCTAGGCATCTATTTTTAAAACAAATGAATTGAAAAGAGAATTTTCCTTAAAATTTAACCATGAAATAAAAATGGGTTGTTTCCATTTAAAATTTTTAAGTTGAGTTCACTTCGCTTAAACCAGAAATTATTTCGAAGGTTTGAACTGACCAAAAAATTATTAACTTCTTAAATTTTTAAATCTTTATTTTTAAAATTACCTAAGGAAAAAACATTATTATATTTATAAATCCAGCTTGTGTCATCCAGTACAGTTGGTATTATTACCTTAAAGAACGCTATTTTCTTTTATAATTAGTTAAAAATGTATATTTACATCCGTTAACTTTTATTAATTTTATTAGATCATTATTTAAATGCCAATGTTGCTCATGTTAATGTAAGGTAATTAGTAAATTATGTATATCATTGCATACGTAAAATAAAAATAATTTTATTACAGTTCAAATAAAACCTTTCTAAAGTTTTAATATGCAGTCGATAAAAAAAGGGTTAACCTTAGTAACAATGCAAATTTAGTTTATTTAAATAATAAAAATTGTAAAATGCTGTAATAGTAGTTATATATAAACCTTTTTTACTAATGTGAAGAACTTATTTGATACTTTTAATTGAAATAAATGGAATTTAAAAATTCCTAAATTTCTTTTACATCATAAAATGTTGTAAAAGCATATTATATGACACAATACTCATGGAAAATAGATACTCTTGGCACAATGTAGTGAACTATCTTGAATTAACCATTAAGAATGATTCAGATATATTCACTATTGTTTAGTATTCTTCAGTAGGTTGTAAGGAGACTTTTATGGTGTCTTTATGTAGTGAGTGCACAAGCGGAGTTTGAACAATTTTGGACAACCCGACCTTAACTTATTTGAAGGATTTCGGTTAGCTTTTTATGGAAATTTAATAGATGATGCTGTGGATACCAGCATTGATTGGACTTGTAAACCTGTGATTTGTCCTTGTTAAAGGTAATTTTGGATTTAACAAATATTTTCGAATTAAACGAACATTATTTTCAAAACGGACCCTTTAATAGAAAACTAATTAATTATTTAACTTACAATAAAACCTATTATAAATTATTATAAAAAACCTAATAATTTTATTTCAAGAAAACTCTACAATAGTTTGGAATATTATTAATTAATAAAGAAGTAGAGTTTAGTGTCCGTATAAGTAAATAGAAAGGAAGGTTTTTTAGCGGCAGTCGGAAAAAGTAGTGCATCTATCTTTTACATTAAGTATACAGGGACGCCAAATGCAATGGGTTCCCTGGGACACAGGTAGACAATGACAGGCTGTCTCGTTCTTATTAGAACTCATCAGAAAGCCATAACCTGTAAGCGACCCCCAGTACAGCGAGACTATGCTTTCAAGGCATTTTTAAGAAATAAAAACGTGATGAAAACCCAGTAACGCCATCCATAGGAATCAACTCAATGCAAAAGATAGTCGTCGACGAAAGCAACAATAAACCAAATACGTTTTTTTTTTTATGATAAAACACCTGCACTGTAGGAAAAATCCTTTAAGGCGCTCTGGGAGCGGTGCGTGTGCGAAGAAAGCGATTAACGTTGGTCTTGAAACGTTGAAGATTGTATTCATTGGGAAACACGACCTCAGGAAGATCATTCCACAAAGATGAAGTTCTCCAGATGAAAGAATTCTTGAACAATGAAGTTCGAGGAGTACTAAGCTGAACAACATATGGATGAGCGGCAGTGGTTCGCCGTGTATTTCTGTTTTGCATTGCTCTAGGTGGAATCAAGTGGGCAATGTCAGTCGAACACCTGCCATGGAAATATCTGTAAAAGAGAACCAAATCACCAACCTGTCTTTGATGCTCCAGGCTATCGAGGGTCTTGGTCAGCTTGGGGTCGCCGATCAGACGAACGGCTCTCCTTTGAATGGAATCCAGTAGCCGAAGGGTGTGCTTGGGTGCAGAGCTCCAGACATGAGAGCAATATTCTAATGGTGGTCGAATCTGGGCTTTGTAGAGTGTCAAAAGTTGATGAGGTGTGTACAACCTTTTGGTGCGGAAAAGTACACCAAGTTTCTGTGCAGCTGTCTTGGCAATTGCGGCAACGTGATCATGCCAAGACATATTACCTCCCAGATTGACCCCCAGCAAATTAATAGACGGTGCCAGGGGAATTGCGTGTCCTGCCATGACTATATCCGGTTCTGCAATGTTAACCTTTTTGGAGAAGACTGCTGCCTGGGTTTTCTTAGCATTAAATTCGACTTGGTTACTGTCACCCCAAGCCAAAATTTCTTCCAGGTCCTTGTTGAGGCGCAATACTTCATGCTGCCTGCGAAGATGTGTGTCGGCAGCGGATGTTTGGGGAGTCAAGGTAAAAGATGAGACAAGTGTGCTGTCATCAGCAAAGCTATAAATTGGATTTTGGGTTTTCACTAGAAGGTCGTTAATATACAGTAAAAAGAGGGTAGGCGACAATATGGACCCTTGAGGAACACCGGCATTGATGGTGAAGGTGTCTGAGAGAAACCCGTCAACCGCCACTTGCAGAGAACGGTTCTTAAGGAAGCTGGTTAACCATAAACAAAATCCATTAGGCATACCGTAGGATCGCAATTTACTTAGAAGTCCATCGTGCCAAACACGATCAAAAGCCCTAGAGATGTCCAGTGCAACAGCCCGGGATTCTCCATGATGTTCGATGGTGTTGCTCCAAAGATGGGTGACATATGCCAGAAGGTCACCTGTTGATCTGGACTTACGAAAACCGTATTGATGGTCGCTGATAATGTTATGCCCTTCCAGATACTTTAGGAGTTGTTGGTTAATAGCTTTCTCCATTACTTTTGAAATTACTGAAAGCAATGCGACGGGTCGGTAGTTGCTTGGCAGGGTCTTTTTACCTTTCTTTGGAATCGGCTGGACACGCGCCGACTTCCAGCAGGATGGAAATATTCCTTTTTTGTAGGATAAGTTGAAAAGTCTACAAAATACTGGTGTAAGTTCATCGGCGCATGTCTTGAGAACAATGATAGGAATTTCGTCTGGACCAGAAGCTTTATTGACGTCGAGTCCTTTAAGAATCCGTTTAACAAGGCCAAACACACCAGTGTAGGAAACAAATGTTCGCATCACGGCGTCCCTGTATACTTAATTCAAAAGATAGATGCACTGCTGTGTCAGCCTGCCGCTAAAAAACCTTCCTTTCTATTTACTTATACGGACACTAAACTCTACCACTTTATTTTTTAAAACACGGCATTGTATTACGGGTGGGAGCGCCTAGTGGGTTACTGCAGCGCGATCTATATTTGAATCTACAAATCCGTAGAAAAATTGTGGTGATGCGAACATTTGTTTCCTATACTAGTGTGGCCTAACGTATTTGGTTTATTGTTGCTTTCGTCGACGACTATCTTTTGCATTGAGTTAATTCCTATGGATGGCGTTACTGGGTTTTCATCGCGTTTTTATTTCTTAAAAATGCCTTGAAAGCATAGTCTCGTTGTACTGGGGGTCGCTTACAGGTTATGGCTTTCTGATGAGTTCTAATAAGAACGAAACAGCCTGTCATTGTCTACACTCTTAGAAATGACTTGGTATTTGGTACTAATTTTTATTTTTTCTCGTGTTTACGTTACCAAAAATAACTTTTTTTAGTTAGGAAAACAAAAACGATTTTTTTCTTGGTTATACATATTTACCAAAAAATAATGCCATCAGAACAAAGAAAATATCTTGTTTTCATATTAGTTGGCAGAAATAAAATATTTTGTTTAGCTGAATTTTGCTCTGTATATATCTCATTTAAATGTTACATCAAGGTTCCTACAGACTTGTATTTATCAATTAAGCTTGTTGTAATAACACATTATGACATTGTTGTCCCTATCATTTTGTTAATTTTGATTAAGATGCATTCTTAGTTACCAGAACTAACTTTTCTTTTCAAGTAATATTGCCCGGTGGGTGACATGTGACATCATTCTAGCCAAAGACTGTCAGGAGATTATGTTTATGTCAGGGTGCTTTTGCAATTCCGTGTCCATTTTTTCGTGTTTTTAAGGCAATAATTGGCCATTTTCATTGCCGTGCCCGTGTGGAAAATGGATGTGACAATATTTGGTGTAATTTATTTGTGTTTATCATCTTTCTTGTGTACGTTCTTATTGGCAGAAGGAAGTTAAATCATAAGTAAGTAAACATTTTATTTTTTATCATTGCAGTTGTACATTAGAAAGTTTAAATGAGATTTTTATAAAGCATGGTGACCCGATATTTTTGACATATTTTTTTTTATTGTTTTTGTTCTATGTTCAATTTCTATAAAAGAACTTTTGATAACTTTTTAATCTCACCAAGTACAACAAATTTCATATAGCTGTATATTTTAATTAGAAAGTCCAGGCGATATTTTTTGTTTTTTAATAATCGCAGTTGCAAATAAGAAAATTTAAATAAGAACAATTCAGTTCTATAAGCAATTGAACAACCCAAAAGGTTGAGTAAAATAAGTTAAAAATCTAGTGTTTCTGTTTTGTATTGCATAAGTATGTATTATAAAGAACATGAGAGAACAAGGACATTGGACATTTTTTTTTTTAAAGAAACCATAATATCCCTGAAAATTAATTCCAATTAGTTTACGCATACCTAATAGAGTAGTAATACCAAGGCATTTTTTTATTTAAATGGGGACCTAGAAAGGAATATTTTTCGTTACTAAGTATAAATTACATATGACATTTTTTTTATAAATGAAACAGACTTTTTTTAAAGTTATTTCTATCAAATCAACTTGCTAATTTTGCCATCCGTTATAAGCAGTTCTTTCAAACTTTCTAATGTGCAACTGCAATGACAAAAATATAAAATGTTTACTTATTTATGAGTCATCAACTTCTTTCTTACAATTAGAAAGTACAGAAAAAAGATAATAAACACAATGTTGTATATAAAATTTCGTTGTGACAACTAAAATTTGTAGGTTGGGTTGGTTAATGTTATTAATTAGTTCAACAGTTCAATAACGACAATTTTTTTTGGTTGTACAAACTAATTTTTGGGTTGAGTCCGATTTCACGAAAATAAATAGTTGTCAGAACCAAATTTTAGTAATCCATACCATGTTATTTTTAAGAGTGTATACAAAAATGTTAAGAGCGGATTATCCCAAATTGTTCAACCTCCGCATGTGCTCTCACCACACAGAGACCCTAAAAAGTCCCCCTACAACCCCGCTCTAAAGTCAACAGGAGAGCAAATATTTGGAGACTCTAAAACTTCCATGGGATTTCATATGTTTCCAACCACGATGCACCACCCGGTATAAGTCCTCCAAATTTATACCTATTTTTAAAAGTAAGAATCTCCTTAACACTGAGTTGAAACGGTAAATTATAATCTAGTTACAGATTCCATAATACAAGCGTAACAAGAATATAACTAATGATATAATTTATTTATTCAATATGATATAAGGTATTTTATAAAATTACAGAATATTGCGTTAGATGTTGGCCTTCGGTCTATTTTCAACGGATTTTGCCCTTTCGAAGCCGCGAAAATGTACGGAATGCAGTTGCATAATTACAGGTATTTCTTCACACTCGGTCAGATTTGCTAGATTTTGCGAAAGGGAACGGATGTTAGTAATAGCGGTAATCAAACCGTCTGCCAATCGTTATTGCTGGTAATGGTTTTGTTTTTGTTTCTGTTAATCTTATTATTTTGCCAACAATACAAAAATTAATACGAAGAAAAAGGTTATCGGCTTGTAGATGGATCGTTTAAGCAGTACAGGGGGGGGGGGGGGGGGAACTAGAGATGTCTCTTGATTGAGAAGGTTCTTTAAACCGCAGACCAAGTACCATAGACCATAGTAGTTTGTACGACAAGAGTGGTAATACGATTCAATTTCCGAACTTCGTACTAAAAATTTAAAAAAATTATTTTTTTCTGTGACGGGAAAAAAGTTTGACATTTTATCTCTGTTGACCGGTAATAAAATGTCACTTTCTGTGAAATTACTTTTTTCGCCGGGAAAAAAGTGATTACTTTTTTCCCGGATATAATATACACACATAAGTAAAGGTAGATATTTAATTTTAGAATATTTTATTATACCTACAAAAAGTTACATTTTCTTTAAATCAAAAAGTACAATTATTAAATGTGCATTGCATGCATGACATGTTCATTTTACTGTTCGGTTCAGTCGAATTTTCTCGTGTTGAAATTATATTTTCTGCCATGGACACAACTGCCGTTGATGTACCTGGTCGCAAATCGGGTGTTCTTTCAGCACTGCCACAAGTTCTAAACACTTTATTAGCTATTTCTGTCCTGTGTGCTACCGATTCATCAACATACCCTTCAGCCACCGTTGATGACTTCCAACTGCCATGTTTCTTGAGTGTCAACAAGTTTCCCTCAGATTCAACCAAAAGTGTAGCAGACCTCTTTGAAGTGAATGATCCGTGTATAAGGTAACATTTTCAAGTTGAAGAAAATTAGCTACTGTTTCGGGTAGCTTATAAAACTGATTTTTACCCACAACTTGATTGATACATTTTTAAATTTAATATATATTTTTCAGTAACTACAATTCTCCTGTTGACATCATTCTTTGTTTGCTTAATTTTCACAATTAACAACGTTCCCGAATCTTCAATATCATCTAATGTTACCTGGCTGATTTCGCAAATTCGACAAGCTCCTGCAATCGCAAGTAAAACAACAACCTTGGCCATTAAATAAACTTCATCGGGAGCATTATTTAAAAAATCACTAATATTTGTACTCGTAAAAATCGCAGCTTTCTTGGGCGTGTAACCTTTCCCATTTTGTTTTAGAAATGTAATTAGTTTGAAATATTTTGAAATGGCTACATTATTATTGGATTGTAACATACTTTTAATCATTGAATAATTCGACCACACCGTTGATGGCTTTTATTGTTGTGTCAGTTCCGAAAAATAGGCCAATAACACCGTCTTCGACAAAGAACTGCATGCCTTCTTCATCTTCCATTCCATAAATCTTGAAAACGCGTTTTCGTAAATTTTGCGCGATTTAGCTGGCGATAATTTTTGTGACGCTACTTTCGCTGCTTCTACTAATTCCGGTGGAGTCAGAGAAAACTCAGAATCCGACATTTTAAACTTTATATTATTTAAAATAACTACTAAATAACCACTAAAGTTCTTACTTTTTATATTAAAGCACGGAATTAAATTGACAGATATTTGATTATTTTAAAGGTTTCCTTAGAAACGCAGGTCCAATTGTCGCTATAAGTAAAACAGCCTACCTACTAGTTTAAAAAGTCTAATTTCACATCGATACTTTATTTCTGACTTTAATATATTGTAATAATATTGTTGTTTTTCCCGTCACAGAAAAAAAATAGTGTATTATACACGGGAAAAATATTAGATTTTAGCTCTCGCTTTTTTGTCTCCCTCCGCTTCGCGTCGGGAGACAACACAACCTCGGGCTAAAATCTAATGCTTTTTTCCCTTGTATAATAAATAACTATTTTCGCCGGGAAAAAAGTGATTACTTTTTTCCCGGATATAATATACACACATAAGTAAAGGTAGATATTTAATTTTAGAATATTTTATTATACAAAAAGTTACATTTTCTTTAAATCAAAAAGTACAATTATTAAATGTGCATTGCATGCATGACATGTTCATTTTACTATTCGGTACAGTCGAATTTTCTAGTGTTGAAATTATATTTTCTGCCATGGACACAACTGCCGTTGATGTACCTGGTCGCAAATCGGGTGTTCTTTCAGCACTGCCACAGGTTCTAAACACTTTATTAGCTATTTCTGTCCTGTGTGCTACCGATTCATCAACATACCCTTCAGCGACCGTTGATGACTTTCAACCGCCATGTTTGTTGAGTGTCAACAAGTGTCTCCCAGATTCAACCAAAAGTGTAGCAGACGATCTTCGAAATGAATGACCCGTGTATAAGGTAACATTTTCAAGTTGAAGAAAATTAGCTACTGTTTGGGGTACCTTATAAAACTGATTTTTACCTTTACTTGACTGATACATTTTCCATTGTGATATGCAAAAATAGGCGGCGATCCTTTGCTGCTGTTGGACGAAGGGCTATTCGGTAAAATTTAATATATTTTTCAGTAACTACAAATCTCCTGTTGACATCATTCTTTGTTTGCTTAATTTTCACAATTAATAACGTTCCCGAATCTTCAAAATCATCTAATGTTACCTGGCTGATTTCGCAAATTCGACAAGCTCCTGCAATCGCAAGTAAAACAACAACCTTGGCCATTAATTAAACTTAATCGGGAGCATTATTTAAAAAATCACTAATATTTGCACTCGTAAAAATCGCAGCTTTCTTGGGCGTGTAACCTTTCCCATTTTGTTTTAGAAATGTAATTAGATTGAAATATTTTGAAATGTCTACATTATTATTGGATTGTAACATACTTTTAATCATTGAATAATTCGACCACACTGTTGATGGCTTTTGTTTTTGTGTCAGTTCCGAAAAATAGGCCAATAATACCGTCTCCGACAAAGAACTGCATGCCTTTTTCATCTTCCATTCCATAAATTTTGAAAACGCGTTTTCGTAAATTTTGCGCGATTTAGCTGGCATTAATTTTTGTGACACTACTTTCGCTGCTTCTACTAATTCTGGTGGAGTCAGAGAAAACTCAGAATCAGACATTTTAAACTTTATATTATTTAAAATAACTACTAAATAACCACTAAAGTTCTTACTTTTTATATTAAATCCACTTCGCGTCGGGAGACAACACAACCTCGAGCTAAAATCTAATGCTTTTTCCCTTGTATAATAAATAACTATATATTAAACATGATAACTTTTTTTAGTTGACAGTGAACTTGTGAAAAAGATAATGAAAAACAATTGATGAAATATTCATTTCGTTGATAAATTCATGTACCAAATTACACTGTAACATATTCATGGATTTGGTTCATTTCTTATATTTGTCATTTCTTGCCATTCTTTCGAATTAGGCTTTTTCCTTTTCGTTCGCTGCCAGGGCCATTTCCGAGGGGACTTACAGCTTAACGTGGGTTTCGAACCACGATCTAACAACTAAACTAAACTAAAACTAACAACACTGTTAACGTAAAAGGAGAAGTAGCAATACTGGAAAAATACATAATCCTAAAATCTGCAGTAAAAGATGGAATCATTTTATTTCTAGAAATCTTATAATTTCGTCTGTTTTATCTGGTTTTATGTACTCATCTTCATGTTCCACCATTGATGGAAGATTTACCAGTTATTTTTCTATATCTGTTGCATAAAATAAAACTTTTAAGGTCGATTAAGATTGGATCCCAGTTCAAAATATATAAGAAAAGATCGCGGTGGACAAAAAGAAACAATGTTAGTAAAAAGCTTTCATTTTGTAGGTATTAAAAATCCAAACCACGTGATTAAATATGACGGTTGGATGGTAAAAAGCATTGAGTCACCCGTTAAATGCCACCAGCACTGCTATTTTTATGGTCACGTGTACTAATTACAAATCATATTTGCCATCCAGCCGCCATTTTTAACAGATAGTTGGATTTCCTAATATAGAACATATTATGCATGAAATCTTGTAGTAATTGTCTGGAAATGAGTGGAAAACTGAAGATTTTTAAAAAATGAAAGTGCATCTGTGCAAAATTATTTCGAGGATTTTCTCATTGCCACTTTAGTTATAATTTTTTTTCCGCGAGTTTCTTTGCCCAGTAGTTTCCGAGATCCGGCCGGTGGCCATCCATAATGGGACACCCGATATATGTACAAGATAAGTGCGTGCCGATTTCTTAACATGTGGTTCTAGAACGTGCATTAATTAAATAAAGAACAAGTTAAATATTTATTGATTTGTCTTTATATGGAAGTATTAACAAATAGCTATAATATATATAATTGATAAAGACGCTAAGATAACTAACCTATCAGTACTAACATTCGGCTGACAGCTCAACCGTCCTACCTATTCCGAAAATCTTCGTTATGCACTCGCCAAATCCAGTTTAGTTGCTAATAGCTTAGTATTATTAAAAGGATAGAAATGAGATATTTAAAGTCTTCCTTCACCATTAATATGAAAATAATTATTAAAATGTAAAAAGTTTACATGTTTTGGATGTAACAATAGCCGTTATCAGGACCAAAACAGTTATGAAATAAAAATGTATAAAAGATATACCGGGTGGTGCATCGTGGTTGGTAACACATCCCATGCAAGTTTTAGACCTTCCAAATGTTTGCTCACTTGTGGACTTTAAAGTGGAATTCTAGGGAATTTTTTTTTGAGGTTTCTGGGGACTTTACCTGTATCCTAGGGTGCATTTCAGGAAAATATTTTCGTTTATACAGGGTGTTCCCAAAAAGTGTGACGTCATTAGGATATGTTTTTTTAGATTACATGCCATATATTTTCTTCCTTATTTGGATGCATCTTATAGTTGCCTACATACCCCTAAAACTTTAATTAAATCGGTTCAGTATTATAAGCGAAAAAAAATAAAAACTAACAAAAATCAGTTGTGCACCATTGGTTTTAAAAATTAATAAAAGATAAAAATAATGTCTCGTTAATAAAATTATACAAATGTACATAATAAATATGGTCGAACAGTCTTGTTAATTAAGTTTAATTAATACGAATTGTACAGGGTGTCCAAAGTTTAGTGTCAAACTTTGCAAACTTTAAAGCAATTTATTTTTCTTATTTCAAACTGGAACCCCTGTATATTATTATGTCATTCGATGCAGAATTAAAATTCAAACATTTGTTCTAATTACAACCCTATCGCAGTTTCTAACGCATTAAGACTTATTTGCAGAAAACTCATTTTATCAACTATTCCACCAGTCATTATTATATAATAAATATCAAAAGTGGTTTTAAAGAACAATTTACTGATATTAACGTTTAGAAAAGGACAAAAATTCTTTTCGCATGCTCCTAACATTAAAATCATATCTACGAGCTCTTCTTGGTTGTATTCCATCACAAAAAATAATATAGCTTAAATAATTAATAATCTAACGATATTTGAAACTATATAATAAATAAAGTTAAAACGAGTTTTCTGCAAATAAGTCTTAATGCGTTAGAAATTGCGATAGGGTTGTAATTAGATCAAATATTTGAATTTTAATTCTGCATCGAATGACATAAAAATATACAGGGGTTCCAATTTGAAATAAGAAAAATAAATGGCTTTAAAGTTTGCAAAGTTAGACACTAAACTTTGGACACCCTGTACAATTTGTATTAATCAAACTTGGTTAACGAGACTTTAGGACCTTATTTATAAAGTACCTTTGTAGAATTGACGATGATTGATTTTTATTTTTTATTAATTTTTAAAACCAGTGGTGCAAAACTGATTTTTTTTAGTTCTTATTTTTTTTTCGCCTATAATACTAAAACGATTTCATTAAAATTTTAGGGGTATGTAGGCAACTACAAGATGCATCCAATAAGTAAGAAAATATATGGCATGTAAACACCCTGTATAAACAAAAATATTTTCTTAAAATGCACCCTAGGATACAATTAAAGTCTGCAAAACGTCATCATCCTAACTTAATTAATAAGTGAGCTACAGAAGATGGGAGGTGAGGCGCAGGACCCTGTATATAATTAAAAAAGAATTAAAGGTAAAATTTAAGTAGTTGTCTCTTTACAATTTTAATTGGATATCTATCAGAAATAAATTGTGAAAAAGTTTATCTCTAAAAATTTTAAATCTTGTGCAACTCAAAACAAAATGTTCTATTTCTCCCGTTTCACCGCATTCACATTTATTGGTATTTGTATACAAATTTGTTTAATGTGTTTGGGATATAAACCATGGAAACGTCTCATACGAGATATGGTCCTAACAAATTTTTTATTTGGTACTGTATTGAATCATGTTTTTTTACTTAAGGTAGGGAAAATATGTTTATAAGCAAGCCCCTTATCTGAGTTTGAATATTGTTCTTGCTATGTGAGGTATGGGTATTTCGTAAAAAATACTTTCGAATTTTATTTTAAATCAATATTTATTTTAATAAGTAATCTATATACAACTTTTCATCATCAATAAAACATACCAATTTCACAAATTTTGCACATCTCAAGAAAACATTTTTTTCTTTAAAACATATCAATGGCACTTAACATTTATATATAAATTAACACCGAACAGTAAATATATAAAATAATTGTCTTATTACATAATTAAACTACCTATAAATTAAAAATTTGTTATAAATACCATCAACGGCTTTTCGACAAACTTTTCAAGTATGGAAAAATTTTGGGGATCTGCCGAGGTCTCATGCGAACATTATCAATAGTGTCAGCATAGATAAGAAAACTAACTATCGTTAGTTAAATGCGGTAGATCTTTTTGAAGCATGTAGGTTCTATTTGATTGGTCTGCTTTCCTTAACGAGACAGAGCTTTTAAATCACAATTGTTTTAGGTAAGGAAAAAGTTAATGTTTTAGGAACAAACCTAATGTACTCCATTTACATTCATATTGCAGCCCGTAATAATTTTTCTATGACCAACTAAGTTGACCTTCAATAACTTTGCATAAACTTAAATGTATTTCTGATTCTAAAGCGGGACGAAAAAATATTCCTTGTGTAAATAAAACACGTTAAATTTTATAGTCTTTTTAAATAATCAAACTAAGTAAATGTTCTTATATTTAAAACCCATCGCCACCGAGATATTAATTTTTTAAAAAAGACCTTTTTGATACTTTGATGCTTATTTATGACAAACCTTGGAGAAAAATCGCTTGCACTTTCCTTTGTCTCGGTTTTTAATTTTTTTTTAGCTAAAAATGTCAACTGTTAGTTACAGTATGAACCACTCTACCGGGTGGTCAAATAAGAATGGACGCCGGAAATATTTCAGGAACCATAATGTTTTAAAAAAAAATCATTTCAAGATCACGAAAAATCGCTGGAATTTATTTTATAGTTCCTAAATTTACCGCTGGAGGGCGTTAAATATATGACTAAGAAGATTATTGGATTCTTATCTTTTTTTTTCTTTGGAATATACTAACTTTTCTTTATTAATCTAACCGGCCAAATAAATTTAGGGGAACAAAGAAAATACTCATAACTCTTATTTGCCTTAACTAAATTTAACAAAGTCCTTCTCATTTAAAAGAGCCAATCCCATAGTAACATTAAAAATGTAGTATGACTTAGTTTTTTTATCCATCGCCGTTAGAGGGCACAATTACCAAATTTTTAAATTTTTCTCAAAAATGTTAAATGAAATCATATATAAATATTTATTTAAATAAAAAATAGACTAAAAACAAGAAAACTGGTGAAAACCGCATGTCGATATCTTAATTTATGACGGAGATACAAGAAATCATAGTGTGAAATCGTCTGTATGGAATCGACATTTTCATAATATGCTTATGGTAAGTTAAGGAACATTAATATGATTTAAAAAAGTTTAAGTAAAGTTATTTATAGTGATTGGTAATTTCCAGATTTACCACTACAGGGAACTTTGTTGCAAAAATAAAATTAACCCACTATACTTCCAGGAAACCTTATTTTATAGGTTGTGTCAGATATTGTTAAATTCTTCGCTGTTTAGAATTAGCATTCTTGCTCAGAAAAAACATTAAAAAACTCGATAAATAATTTTAATAGTTAGAAATTTTTACCCAACTAATTCTATGAATAAAGGGTTTCATTTGATTTCCTCTGAGACAGATTGTTATGTTATTGTTTCATCCTACATTGTATAAAGTAAGATTTACTTGGTTAATTATTTATTATTAGTTGTAATTCTCACTATTGATACTTAATCAGGAGTTAAATGAGTTAGAATTACGGTGTTCATTTAATTTTTTTTTAAATTCTTTTTAGTGGTGAATTTAGGTATTAATAATAACTATAAATTACTTCATTTAATAGTAATTTAACCAACAAGTACATTAATAATGGCGATTAATGATCGAAATATTTTAACGCGTGAGCGTAGCGAACGCGTTAATGTTCGAGATCATTAATCGCATTTTAATGTAAGAGTTGGTTACAATGTTGTTTCGTCTACCGTATTTTTTACTAAAGTGAAGAAAAACAGTTAACAACTTTTATTTTACAATCCAGATTTCACAATTCTACAAATACTAATGACAGCGGACGACGTTTTGGATTGACGTTTTATTATTTTGTTGATTTGTTTGCATGGCTGCCTTTAATTTTAATTACCAAAATCGTGCATTTACAGAAAATCATGCATTAATAGGGGTCATTAATGAATGATTTTGAAAAATCGTGCATTTACAGAAAATCATGCATTAATAGGGGTCATTAATGAATGATTTTGGGAACGTTAATATCGGATGTAAATACACGGTCGACGGAAACCCTTATTAAATCATATTTGTATTCCTAACCAATAATAATGATGCCAACATCGGTTTGGTGCAGCCGATTTCATAATATTTTGTCTTGTATCTCTGGCTTAAATTATTATATGAATATGGTAGTTTCACCAGTTCTCTTCCTTTTTATTCTGTTTTTTAATTAAATAAATATTTATATGTTTCTATTTAAAATTTTGGGAAAAAAGTGAAAATTTTATTTTGCGAGTTAGATCAAAATATATTAAAGTTATACTGTATTGGTATATTCGAACTAGTAAAACATTAATGTTTTTTATTATTAATTCAACATGTTGGGACAAATGGTTCCTGAGACATGGCCGCTGTCCATTCTTATTTGCCCACCCGGTACGTATATTAGCAAGGAAAGTGTAGGGTAAAAGTATTTTCCGATTATTTTTTTAATAAAAAAAAGTAAAGAATATAGTACTCTCTTTTTAATTCTGCACGACCCACAAAGCTAAAATACAGAATACAATCATTGGCTGCTGGTTTGCTAATAAATTTCTAGAAGGACATGCTTCTTCCTATTATTATAATAAAGAAAATTTTCTAAAATTAAGGTAATAGTCTTTGCAGTGGGTTTTTTTTTTCTATAACAAAAGCTGTCTTCTAAGTTATGTTGTAACAAGAAATATTCTATAATTGATCCTATAGTAGACATAATATACTGTTAAGTTTACAAAAATATAATTATTATATTTCAGGAAAATGTGGTTGGTTTATACGGGATGATTGGCCTATCATTCTGTTAGAACTTTTCAGAAAAGTGTTAAAGAAGTTTTTGAAAGACTACCTGTATTATCGCGTCCGGTTTCAACAAATATAGCAATTAATTTGGATATTTTTTAAAAGAAAAATGATATTTTTTAATGAATTATTATATTTCATTCAAGATTCTAAACGTATTTTATATAACACGTTATAGGTCTACAGTAAATGGTTATTTCCACAAGAAAATCATAAATAGGTTAGTGACAGTGTTTAACCAATGTTGATGAGCATGTCCTACTTCTGATCGATTGGTAGGGACAGCTGATGAGGATAATCCTAGATCTCTGCTGACAAGACGGCGTACCTAATATATCCTATTTATTTGTTAAACTGTTTTTTTTTTAAATATTTTTAATGGGGGTGTGCGCCAAAAATTAAAGTTTTAGTACAAAAAAATCTAAGAATAATGGTTCAAACCTCGTCATTCTACGACTAATCATTGCTGAGGAATAGCGTGATAAAGTTTTACGCGTCGATTGCGTGACGTCACAAAAGCTTCGACTAGCGGCACTCTGTACATTGCTTCCTCGCACGTGGCAATAGATACGTTCTTCATTTCGTACCGATTTGTTCCAGTCTGTGCCCAATTTATTGTGGAAAGTTTTATTTATTATTTAGGAGTGCTAGTATTTGTGTAATGGCTTTTGGTTTTGAAGTTTAGTAAACATGAGCTTAAACGAATGGAAGAAGAAAATCGAGCAGTCAACATACCAATAAGTAAATGCTCGGGCTGCGTATTAATGCCGACTGAAAAAAAGTGCGTTTGAGTAATGGGAAAATTGCAAACACCACAAAACTTTAAAAGTGTCAATAAGGCGGTAATCTGCGCTAGTATAAACTGAAAATTTCTTAGTAGTAGCTGAATTTTTTTCTTAATTTGATCATTTTCAGAATTGCCCAGTTTCTCAATATTTTCCAGCACTTCAGATTCACTGTCACTAATGTCAGAAGAAAATTTAAATTAAGAGTCCAAGCGTGAGACGAAGAATTAGGTTGCAATTAGACTTTTAGACCCGAGCTCGTAGAGGCTTGAGGGGGGGGGGGGGGGTGTTGAACCCCGGTAGCCCTCCCTAAATACGCCAATGAAAGAAATTTTTGACAGTAAACAATCCGACGAGTACTAAGCGCTTAAACTTACGTAAATTCCATGCACTATACTTATTTCTGCAGCGACCAAGCTCTTGTAACGTCACGCGCTGAAATATGACATCTTTGAAGGGGCATATCTCCGTTATTATTTGCAATAGAAGGGTGCGGCTTAGACTATTATTCTTAGTTTTTTTTTCTTAATTTTTTTAAATAAAGTTGTTTTTTTGGCGCACACCCCCTTTAAAGCTATATAGTTTATAATATAACCAGAACCACTTGGCAATAATAATTTTTTAAGCGGCCTGGTTATACACCTTCATTTTTAATTTACTAATCAGAAAATTTGTTAGTAAATCATGCCTGCTAAAGTCATATATATCAGAGTTAAAATTGTTGGTTAGTACAACATTTTTTTTTATTAGTGGGATATGTTTTATGGATTCTACGCTAGAATGTAATAAATTCGAGCAGAGTGAAAATGCCCATTATAATTAGCTATATTTTTTTTATGAAACACAACTTAATCTAGGGGCGCTAAAGTGGAGTTTGGGGAGCTTAACCCCACTGGCTTCCCTCTAAATGCACCATTGACCATAACAATAATTCTGTAGCCTGCCAAAGCCATAAATGTCATTATTTAATTATGTCAATATTTAAAAAAAAAACATTTTTTTTAGATATTTAAATCTTATACTCTCCCAGTTGTGGCTTCACTGTGACATTATTGTGATATGTTTTTTCTGTTAATTTGATTTTTTGTAATTAAATCGTTTTACCGGGATGTTGTTGCAAATACAGTTTTAGTTGTTAAATAACACAGTAGGTACGTATTAAAATACGTTTTTATTTATAAATTTGTAGAAACACAAATAAAATATTTACAATGCCAAACTCAGTTGACTTATCATTTTAAACCCAGAATTGACAATTTAGGATGTTTTAAATTTGGAATCCTTTAGCACCAATTTAATAAAATCCTCTTAAATGTAAGTTTAAACCAAAGTCTAATTTTAAAATTGTAGAAATGTCTAGAAATGGTCAATTTATAATGTGGGAATGACTGCAAAGTTCAATTTAAGAGTAATCAACCTGGTCATAACTTGTTATGTTATGTTACATTATTTGAAGATGACCAGGTAAATCTCTTTTAACTTGAACTTTGCCGTCAATTTCATATTATAAAATGACCATTTTTAACATTTCTTTAATTTAAACTGGACCTCGATTCAAATCATAGATGTTCCTTTGCCCAAGTTTATAAAGTCGATTTAAACCGAGTTCCAGTTTAACTAGAAGAAATGTCGAAAATGGCCAATTTATACTGTGGGATTGACAGAAAAATTTGAGTTAGAAGTGACTTACCTGGTCATAACTTAATGTAATGTAACATAACAATTTATGACCATGTAAATCACTTTTAGCTCGAACTTTGCTGTCAATCCCACATTATAAATCGACCATTTCTTATATTTCTACGAGTTTAGAATTATTCTTCAGTTTAAACTTAGGTTTAGGAGTACTTTATGAAATTGGGCCTTAATATGGTTGAATGTTTAAAATCTTAGTTTAAGTTGAAAAATGCAATAAAAATTATTTTATTTAAATAATCAGAGTTAATACCTCCTTTACCAATATTTTAGTTAATCCAATATTAGAAACGTGCCAAATTTCAAAAAACAAATTTAATAGTTTTCTATAAGTTCTAATGGACGCTTACCATGAATCATCCAGTATACAGGGTGGCCCGCTCTCAACGCAGGATTCCATAGCATTTAAACTGTTCAACTTTTTAATATTTTTTAGAGACATAGTTGCATTTTAACTTATACAGGGTGCCCCAATTAGTCAGTTCATATCAAACATACTTTTTTTTGAGTGATAGAAGAGTTTTGGACTTGCATTGTCTTTATTTGTTTTACATCACAAGAGAAGAAAACAGTCAATTACCTTTCCTAGATGTAAACGTAAAGAAAAATGACAACACCATCCATTTTTTTTTTTTTTATGATAAAACACCTGCACTGTGGGAAAAATCCTTTAAGGCGCTCTGGGAGCGGTGCGAGTACGAAAAAAGCGATTAACGTTGGTCTTGAAACGTTGAAGATTGTATTCATTGGGAAACACGACCTCAGGAAGATCATTCCACAAAGATGACGTTCTCCAGATGAAAGAATTCTTGAACAATGAAGTTCGAGGAGTACTAAGCTGAACAACATATGGATGAGCGGCAGTGGTTCGCCGTGTATTTCTGTTTTGCATTGCTCTAGGTGGAATCAAGTGGGCAATGTCAGTCGAACACCTGCCATGGAAATATCTGTAAAAGAGAGCCAAATCACCAACCTGTCTTCGATGCTCCAGGCTATCGAGGGTCTTGGTCAGCTCGGGGTCGCCGATCAGACGAACGGCTCTCCTTTAAATGGAATTCAGTAGCCGAAGGGTGTGCTTGGGTGCAGAGCTCCAGACATGAGAGCAATATTTTAATGATGGTCGAATCTGGGCTTTGTAGAGTGTCAAAAGTTGATGAAGTGTGTACAACCTTTTGGTGCGGAAAAGTACACCAAGTTTCTGTGCAGCTACCTTGGCAATTGCGGCAACGTGATCATGCCAAGACATATTACCTCCCAGATTGACCCCCTGCAATGTTAACCTTTTTGGAGAAGACTGTTGCCTGGGTTTTCTTTTATACTTCAGTGTACAGGAAACCTACGCATACAGGTCAATATTTGAATTACACTTCAAATTACTCAAACAGCACAAAACATGGCATAGTAAGAACGCTTGTGAATAGAGCAATTACCATCTGTAATTCAAATGAAGCCCTCAAACAGGAAACTACCCCGGGCATCTAGTTGATAAACCATTGGAAAATCACAAGAATCGGCCAAATACATAAACTCTTCTATCATTCAGGAAACATCATTGTCTCCAACCTTCAAACAGACAATATTTTTTTTTAATGGATCATCCTATATATTATATTATTTTCCAATTCCCTATAAAATTCCACGTATATTTTGTAAAACATGTCTAAAATCAATTTTTTTCGAGATATTAACGTTTACAATATGGCATTTCCAGATTTTGACAGGCTGTAGCATTGAAACGGCTCATCTTAGAGAAAAATGGGTGTTACTTCTTAGTTTTTTATTCTCTATCTAAATGTTACAACTTCCGGTTTAACATGTTAACCCGTAAAACTGGTTTTTAACATGTTAAACCGAAAGTTGACCTCCTTGGAGAGAGAATTAAAAACTAAGATAGGGAGGTGAAAACCACCTTTCTTAGATGCGCCGTTACAATGCTATAGCGTGTCAAAGTCCAAAAATGCCATATTATAAACGTCAATATCTCAAAAACAATTGAATTTAGACATATGATATTTCATATACCGTATTGGCAATCTCGAATCGAGGGTGCCGATATAAACGCATCAGAGAGATTATATTAGTAGCGTTTAACATGTTAAACAGAGAACATGTTATCCCCTACCGCCCACCATCCATTCTTTAGAACATGTGATTGAAGCAACCACGGGATCCATCGATACGTCGACTCGGCCACACCATACACACATCCCCCCTTTCAGAAATGTAGGAGAGTGGCGTCTCTTTTCAAACTGAAGGTTTTGCCCATATGTGCCTTCCCTCTTGGTTGCATTAGAGATTTCGCACCCTAGATTCAAATTTGACAACACGGTATACATACATATGGAATTTCACAGAAAGAACTAGAAAATATTATAATATTCAGGGTGTTCCATTAAAAAAAAACACATGTTTGATATGTCCTGAAAATAATTTTAGATTGTCGACCTCTGTTTTTGGGAAATATTAGAAAGTTGAGCAATTTAGATTACAAGAGTCTGTGGACCAGACGGATAGGTGCACCGAAAGAAGCCGAACGCCGCGGTGTCAATCTAGGTTATGTGCGTTTACATGTCGTCCGAAACAATAATAAGATGTAGGCGTATTTACAAGTTTACATGTCGTTTTAAAACGATATTAGGTAATAAATAAATTATATTAAATTACGTTATATTTATGAATATTTCCGGCTTTTTATGTAATTGGCAAAAATCTTAAGTTCAGAATTCGACGGTGTTAGGACAGTTTTTAGCTATTTTTATTGTTTATTATTATGGTAGTAATACAAATTTAAGTAATTAAAAAAGTAAATCAAATGAAAATCATTTTTCGTATTAAAAAAGTAAAGACAAATCAAATAATAGTATAGGGATAACATACCTATAACGGTTGGTTGCCCATTAGAAGTTGAACTGCCGTATCATTTCTTTCTTCCATTGTTGCACCTAATGTTAGGCTTTTAGACATTTGTCAAGTTGGTATATAAGTATTACATGACTTTTTATACAATAAACTTTTCAAGCAATAAAAAATCAATAAATATCTGGGCACATTCTGCCGTTAATAATAATTTAGTAATTCCGTAGGTACGGTGGTAAACTTTAATTATTTTACAAATATGTAATAGATTTCTTGACAAAACGGTGAAGCTAAATGCCAATCTTTTACAAACACAAACGTATAAAATTAACAAAAGTGTAATAGATTTCTCGATGGAATGGTGAACTTGATAATATTTATTTAGAAATACATACTTAGGTAGATACCATACAATGACATTTGAAATAAGAAAAAAAAGTTAAAAGTTTGACACTAAACTTTGGACACCCTGTACAATTCGTATTAATCAAACTTGGTTAATGAGACTGTTCGACCTTATTTATTAAATACAAATTGTATAATTTTATTAACGAGGCATTATTTTCATTTTTTATTAATTTTTAAACCCAGTGGTGCAAAACTGATTTTTCTTTGTTTTTATTTTTTTTTGTATATAATACTGAACCGATTTCATTAAAATTTGAAGGCAACTATAAAAGGCATCCATATATCAGAATATTCAGGGCGGAATATTTAACTGGAATAAATTCAGTAATAGAAAGCCGCTTTATTTGCGGAGAAAATACGGAAATACGGGTGCCTTTATTTTTAGTTTGGTACACTTTTCTCGTCCCGTTATGAAATTTACCCCTTCTGGGGGGTAGAAACCGCCCCTAACTTTTTTTTCTCAAACGTATTGCGGTAGCTCGTTGGAAAGGGCATAAAAAAATGAAAACGACCCACTATTTACTTTTGCATTTCGATAATCTAGACGCAATTTTTTTTATTGTAAAAATTGTTGGAAATGTTAGGGGGGTTTCTACCCCCAGAAGAGGGGTACATTTTATGACGGGACGAAAAAAGTTTAACAAACTAAAAATAAAGGCACCCGTATTTCCGTATTTTCTCCGCAAATAAAGATACTTTCTAATACTGAATTTATTCCAGTTAAAAATTCTACCCTGTATCTGTGGCTTGGTACAAGAAGTGCATATTATATGTCACTCTTTTGCGTTTTTGAGATAAATATGCCAAAGTACTAATAAAAAATGTAAATTTTATGAGGGTAAAATGTCTAAACCCCATTTTACAAAAACAAAAAAATGCTTATGTCATTTATTAACTATTTAAAAGTTTAAACTTTTAAAGCGAATATTATCAATTTCACAAAAACTGACATATGCACACACAGATACATAATATATAGCATGTAATTTAAAAAATAGATCCTTATGACGTCACGCTTTTTTGGAACACCCTGTATAAACAAAAATATTTTCCTGAAATGCGCCATAGGATACAGGTCTAGTCCGCAAAATGCCAAAATAATAACTTAATTTTTAAGTGAGCTAGGGAAGACGGGAGGTGATGAGATACACGACCCTGCAGAATAAACTTTCATTCAAAAATGATAGACTGATATAGACATTATTCTAAATATTTCCCATTTAAAAAATGTGTATAAGTGGCTTTTAATCCTCCCTTGTATACTCGTACATAATTCAAAATATATATTATAATGTACCTTATAGTCCTAGATTGTCTCGCACAGGTCACAGGTCACACAATGAATACTAAGTACGCGTTTATCGTTTATCAAACGTGCCTGGTAAAACACATGAATTTCGCGCCAATAAGTTATGTCAAACGGTTTTCTTTCGATTCGATCGATCGGCACCGGGCACCGGAGTTCGGCTTCTTTCGGTGCACCTATCCGTCTGGTCCACAGACTCTTGTATTTAGATGGTATGGAATCCTGGGTTAAGATTGGCTACTCTGTATATCAATTTTAATAGGTACACGAATTTCCCACAGATTGAGCAATTTCGACCAGTGTGTATATTTTCTCTAATTTATTTTATACAACAAGTTTATAATATATTTTCTTCTTATTTCAAGCAATGTCATATACATAGAATTAATTTAACTTAAGCTACTCTAAATTAACCATAAAATAATTTGTTAAATCTTAAAAATACAACTTAAAAGTAATATCATATTGGTTTCGGATTCGATGTACAGGGTGTCCCAAATTCGAGTTTCATAATTTGAACCTCCGAATCACAATGTTGGTCAAATTATGACATAAATGTTAAAATTTAGTGCATTACAATTTTCATTAAAAAAAAAATTTTAGGTTTCCATATTTTCGAAAAAAAAAATTAAATTTATTTTTATCATTTTGCTTGACGTGAATTAATCGTTACAGTAAAATGAGTATTATTATTATTATTAAGGAATCTTTTTACTCTATGCCTTGATATTTTACGCAACGTTTTATTACGCTTAATTTCTTTAGAACTATTATTGCCCTTAATTTATTAAAATAAGTGTGGTGAAAAGCATATTATGCACGAATGGAAAAATTGCGAAAGAGCCGCGTAGCCACGAGTACTGTAATAAATGAGTGCATAATTACTTTACAACACGCAATACGTACTATACTTATCTTACTAATAAATTGAAGTTTATAATTTATAAAGTATCGATTTGAACTTCAAATATCAAATAATGACAATGTCACTGTCAAATATTCAAAACGCAACATAGATAAATATCAAGGTTTAAGTGGTTCAAATAGTTTAAAGCTAACTTGATTGTTATACTAGGCATCATAACGCACAGTTGTGCGTCAGAATGGATTTACTTATAGAATGAACTGTACGCGAAACAATGTTTACTATAATATAGGAGTAGAAAATAGTAGTTTGTACAACAAGAGTGGATATAATGTCCATATCGCACGAGGAAATAAATTGAACACGACGCCGTAGGCGCCGAGGGCAATATGGACAATCCACTCGAGTTGAACAGTATATTTTTTCTACGACTTTATGCTAAAAAATGTAAAAAATAAGTTTGTAGGTTGCCGGGCCCGAACTTATGACCATTGGTTCCATAGTCCAACGCTCTAACGTCTGGACTATGGAAGCGTTTAGTTAATTATCGGAAAAGTAACTGATAAATGATGCTACATGAAATTAATTTTCTATGCACATTCAGCAGGTTGTATTATTGATAAATCTATTATAAATGCGTCTAGATTTTATTATATTGAACAAATTAATAATAAATTGTACCATATGCATTTAAATTCTATAATTTAATGTCTTGAAAAAGAAGGCGAAGCCTCAGTAAAAATAATATACTGTGATTTGTCAGTACTTTTATTAACAACAATAGCTTCTCTGTAATTGACTACTGTGATTGGTCAGTTTCATTACCTATCTAGGATGGATATGATATATTCCTGCACAGTTAACTGAAATAGCCTACTTTACTCGCCACTTAAGTGTAAAGGAAATAGCAAATTTCCATGTGGGAGTTGAAAAAAAATATATTACTAGGCACACAATTCTGAAGTAGTGTCGAAATTTGACCTACGTTGAAAGTATGTAATATAGTTTCCGAGATCCTTATGATGAGCCTCGAATTTGGAACATATAAATATGTCTAATTAGTTTTAGACCACAAGTTTTTTTCGAGTAAAAATTCATTTGTAATTTTTATTTTCAAATTGCTGAAATAAATATTACTTTAAATCTTAATGCAATGATTTCCTATTTTCTATGATTTAGAAGATAAGAAAACATCTGGCAATTAATCAATAATAAGAAACATGTCTTTGTCCCATTGTTAGGCAAAAAAAGAAATGCTCATTTTAAAGCTTATTTAAATCCTGACATAATTGAAATAATATACGATTTAATCAACGACATGACTCAGAAATTAAAAGCTGTGACGTGCATCCAGTCACGGACTTTAATATTTCTATCCATAGTATCAGGACGACTATTAGGTATAATACTACTAAGACCCGTATTCACCAACAACTATTTTTTCACTATCAGCCGGTTAAGATTCTTGTCAGGCTGTTAAATTCTATTCTCGTATTCACCATTGGATTTTAAGCCCTATAAGAGAGTTAAAATTAACAGTGAAATTTTAAGCTGATAAGAAATAACAAGCCGTTAAGTTTTAAAATTGTTGTTAGATAACAACTTGACAAACACATGACAAATAATAACAATTATTAATAGGTTTTTCGTTTAAGAATTAATTTAGACTATCGAATACATTTTCCACGTTTACTATAGACTCATCAGACTCCGATGATGAGGAAATCGTATGAGAAAGGAACGTAAAAGTGCGTAACAATGTATTTGAAAAAATAGACGATATTGAATTCAAAAACGGTTTAAAAGAAATAAAAACACATTTGAGCAATTGGCGAATCGGTTAGATGGAGTAGTTGAACCAGTAAATTATAGAAATCAACCTATTTCAAGAATATATTAAATATTAATTTGTTTAAGATATTATGTTACAGGATCATTTCAAATAAATATCGGGGATTTCCGATTTTAATGTACTTTTGTTCCAATAAAATTAGAGTTCTTCTCCCGCATAGTATAATTACTGGATGTCTTCCTATATCCTGTTTTGTCCATCATTAAATTTTACTACTGGATCAGTCAAATTATATTTATTAACGTAAAGTGACGTAAATAAGAACGGATTTGATTTATAAAACGATATTTCAGAAGATATGAGGTTGGAATATTTTACTCTGAAGTTAGTTATAAACTAAAATTGTCAGCTCAGACGTACGTACATCAACCTAACTCTCTGTTTGTTAATAGAGTGTCCCTGATTTTTGGTGAATACGATATTTCATTAACAGACTGTTAATCCTTATACCGATGTTAACTATCAGACTGTTAAGTTAGATATGGTGAATACGGCTGTTAATACACTAAATCATTATAAAATGGTCGACGCAAAGTAACAAATTCATATGAGCTTTTCTTTTTCACAGCATGTTATTATTTTGTTTTGCCGTTACAAATAACCATGACTCGTCACTGAAATAACATTTAAACCTACCAGAAATAATATTTAAACCTACCAGAAATAATACAGAGTGGTCTAAACCAATTTACATATAGGTAATGTTGAATAAAGTTACATTTACTTTACAAATATCAGACTAAGTCCACTGAACCCATTTTATAACAATATAAAATAAAAGAGCTATTAATTATCACTTATTCATTACTTTAATTATTACACAAGCACAGCGACCGACAGAATTATCGTTCCATATTATTAATTTAATAGAAATAGTTGGAGAGACCATTAAACTAAAAATGCGATCATTAAAATTGAAAAAAACTGGGGTAAATACGAGGAGGATTCAATTTTTTAAAAGTTTCTAAGGAGTGAAGTACTTTTATTTTTGGTTTTAAATGTAATTTATATTTATCAAAGTATAATTAATAGTTATGTCCGAATGTACGAAGTCACGTCCATCTATTCAAAAAACGAAAAAAAAACTTATTTTGTAATCTTACCCTGTATCGAGACTAGATTGAAGAAGTTAAATTATTTTTAAAAGTGCTTTTTAATGATTTCTTTAAAAATAAGTGTCAAACTTTATTTATCGCTGTTTTTAATTTTTTTAAATTCTTCAAAAAAATTAGATACCTATAATTCGTTTATTTTTGGAGCAATATTTATTTTAATTTTAGACAATAAGTTCAGGATCTCCTTAAATTACTTAAAAAATATCTGGTCTTCCCAATTATAAATGTTAATTTAGGGAAAAATCTAGTCTCTATACAGGGTAAGACAAAAAAATAAGAATTTATTTCGTTTATAGAAGGAATATAAATTTTAATTTTAAACAACTTTTACTAATAAAAATTGTATTGTAGTTCACTTTTAAGTAACTTTAATAAAATTAAATCTCCCTCGTATACACTAAAGTTTGTTTTTAAATTCTAATAAGCCCGTTTTTTTAAAGTGGCACAGAAACTTATATCAAGAATAAAATGTTGTGTGGAATCAATAATTAAAAAGTTGTCCATGTGCAGCACGAATTCTACCGGTCACTGTATGTTTAAACGTATTAATTAAAAAAATAATTTTATTTTCTAAAACTAGCACCAAATTTAATACTAATTTGCTGCTACAGAAAATAACATTTTAGTTTACATGAACCAAGTTTTCGAATAAGTGCAAGAAATTTTGTTTTAATACTATTAGTTTTTCATTATTTAGGTAATTTAGCAGGCGTTATACAAGTTTAAATAAAGGCAAAGTTGGTGTTCAATTAAATATTTTTGAAAAGTTGAGGAAATTTCTATTATTTTTAAACCAAAATTTTGTTGTTATTAGTAACTAAGTTAATTAAAATTATGGGCTTTTGGGCCCTACATTTTTTTAATTATGGACCTGGATGTTTCACTTCTGATTTCGAAAAAGCTTGCCTATCTAAAAACAAATATGTATCACACTCATTACGTTATTAAAGGTTTCAACCAAGAAATACATCATCAGACGTACATTTATCTTCCTTCTTTTTTTCGCTGGTTTACACCAACATTTACAGTGTGTCCACGGATAGAGTTTGAAAGAGGAAACACTTTTTTATTTGTGGGTTTAGAAGAAAAAGTCATTCTTTATAAAAACGTCTGCTTGTGCTGAAACTACAATTTCGAATATCAGATTTACTATACAGGGTTCGTCAGATTTTGTTTTTGGATTTCGTTTAAAATAAATTTACATAAAACAAACAGCTATTGTTGCCGTCTTACTTAAAATATAATTTTATATCTGGCCGAATAACGATTTGTTGTAAGAAAACTATTTTTCTTTGTCTACTTTTGAAGTATTTTTGGGCAAGGGCCTGTCGACATATTTAAGCACCGGTTCCCGCAGATCACCGAAGTTAGGCGGTGTCGAGCGCGGTTAGTACTTGGGCGGGTGACCGCTTGAGAACACGGCGTGCTCTTGCCTCAGGGAAGAGTGTAAAATGAATCGACACCTAGCCATCCTATTCACGCCGGACAGGCCGGATGAGATCGGATATATCGTAGGATGAAGGTGCCGTTTCACACTCCCCAGTCGGTAGATCACATTTGTGGTCGATGACCGGTTCAAGATAGCCTACGTAGTCGGCGAACCGTAAAAAAAAAAGTATTTTTATTAATACATATTATATTTCTTTAATTTATTCAATCATAAATTATAAAAATTTAAAAATGTTTTTCTGTCCAACCCTGTATAGTTATCGCAAATCTGATATTCGAAATTGTAGTTTCAGAACAAGCAAAATTGAATTAATAAATCAATGAATTGAAAATTAGAATTGACAAAAAATCCGAAAAATTGAAAATGTTTCTCATGAACGCTGTATAGTAATCACAAATCTGATATTAGAAATAATTGTAGTTTCAGCACAAGCAGACGTTTTTATAAAGAATGACTTTTTCTTCTATACCTACTAATAAAAAAGTGTTTCCTCTTCCAAACTCTATCCGTATGTTATTTTTTTGTACTAGTATTTTCAGCCGCAATTATACGTTATGTTGCTTATACATAACGTTTTAACTAATACTTAAGCAAAGTAAAATATCACGTGTAAATCTCTTTAAAAATATATTTCCTACAGACTTTCTAACTCGAAAACTGGACATGTAATTAATGTTTTATTAATTTCATAAGTTAAAAAATGGGCCCGCGTTTAATAAACTGCATAAATTATTACAGCATAGTTTTAAAAGAAATAAAAATCTTAAAGCATAAATTATAACTACTACGTTGTTGTTTTAAAGTTATGGAACCTGCAACAAAAAATATAATATTAATACGTATTAGAATTAATTGGGAGTTATACTGCATGTAAACTATTAGTACATTACATAACAAGTGATAAAAGTGATACTTTTCAAACGAGGAGATATTTAGTACGAGGCGTCAGCCGAGTGCGGAAATTCTCCGAGTTTTAGAATAATCACTTTCACAGGAGTAATGTACACTATTTTGCCTACGACCACAAAGAATTATTAACCCATTTCCGGCCAATGGTGCGTATACGCACCATGGTAATATTTATTTATTAAAAAAAAAAACGGTTTCTTATTTATTAGATATTAATTTAATTGTGCATTGCCCAAAGTACATACGCATTATTACCAATATTTCGATTTTGTGGTGGGGTTTTATTTTCGTTGTGTGAATTTTTTAAAACAGTTAATTTTGACCCAGTCGGTATAAACATATTTATACCTGATATTAAATTATAATACATACATTTATTGTGACTATTTTTATGTATTTGTATTACTTAAATACTATATAAAACAATTTTATATTGTTTTTGATGTAAAGAAATCCAAGTTTCCTAAAATTAGAACATAAAACGAACTGGTGCGTACCCGAACCGTTGGCGGAATATGTGAATTGTAGCTTTTCGAATAATATCGCGCAGAGACTTGTCAGAGCTCGTTTTGATATGGATAGTTTATTTAGTTGTGCCTCGAATTTTACAGCGTAAACAGCTAAATTAATGATTCCAGCGCACCACCGAATTTTTTTTGATAATTACTTTCGTCATATAAGTTATTTCAAAAACTACGAGAGCTAAATTATTTTGCCACTGGAACGATTAGAAATAATCGAACCAATAAAGCTTCCCTAGATAGTGCTAAAATCCTATCAAAAAAAGGTCGAGGTGCTTATGACTATGCTTTTGATGAAAACACTAAAGTTACTCTTGTCAGATGGAATGATAATGCTATTGTTACAGTTGCTAGTAATAATTTTTCTATTCAACCTCTAGCAAGTGCCAAGAGGTACAATCGAAAAGATCACAAAGAAGTACAACTTCCACAACCTGACGTTATAAAACAGTATAATCAGTATATGGGAGGGGTAGATCTTCACGACAATGCAATTGCGAATTATAGAACAAATATACGAGGAATGAAGTGGTGGTGGCCTCTTTTCATCAATGCTCTGGATAGCGTCAAAGCTAATTGTTCGAAAATTTATAGAAAAGCAAATGACTCGCGTATGTCCCAATACGATTTTAAATCTTACTTAGCATTACGTTTGCTAAGAAGTGAAGAATCCAACGAAAGTGAAATATCTGACGGTAGGGCACCAAGAGAATCTGTTCCCAATGAAGTTCGGTTTGATAATGAGGGTCATTTAATAATAAGACATGCGGAAAATGCGCGAAGAAGATGTAAACTGTGTCAAAATCATACCATTTATCTATGTGAAAAGTGCAATTTATATTTACATCCTGACTGTTTTAGAAAAAATCATATTAGAAATTAAAATAAGTTTGTTAAATTTAGTTCTTAGATTTGGCCAATGGTGCGTACACGCACCACGCTTTAAAAAAACAACTTCATATTGGAATTTTTTTTTTGTAAAAATGCCTGTTGGTATGACCTTTAAAATAATAAAAAATATAATCCCAACAAAACATAATGATGATTTCATGTCTTGGCCGTAAATGGGTTAAAAAAGCCTTTGACTTGTGAAAAAAATGTCTCAACACTAGTTGTTTTTTTTTTTTACGGTTCGCCGACTACGTAGGCCATCTTGAACCGGTCATCGACCACAAATGTGATCTACCGACTGGGGAGTGTGAAACGGCACCTTCATCCTACGAGATATCCGATCTCATCCGGCCTCTCCGGCGTGAATAGGATGGCTAAGTGTCGATTCATTTTACACTCTTCTCTGAGGCAAGAGCACGCCGTGTTCCCAAGCGGTCACCCGCCCAAAAACTAACCGCGCTCGACACGCTTAACTTCGGTGATCTGCGGGAACCGGTGCTTAATATGTCGACAGGCCCTTGCCCGTCTCAACACTAGTGTTGAAAAAAAATATCAACACTAGAGTTGAAATTATCATACTTAGGAATATGTTCCACTTAATATCTGGTTTCACAGTTTGTCAATAGGCTTTTCCTTTATTTGTAGTTTAACTTTTAAATAACTCTTAAATTACTAGAAAATTACGCTTTAAATTCGGCAAAGACATTCTTCTTACTGTATTCTTTAAAAAGTACATTTTTGGGCTAAAATAAATACGAGAGCGAATATTTGACCAAGTCGAAATTTACATGGGAAATCCCATGTGTCCTATTGGGATGCACCACCCGATGTATGTACCCAGGTCAAGGTAAAAAGTAGTACGGCATCGTGTAGAGCAGTGACAGTCACTTTCGTTGTTTCAATTAAATAAATACATAAGGGTACATCAGTGGCGTAGTCAGAAAATATGCTGGGGGGGGGGGGGCTTGGGCGTAAGTAGGACATTTCTTTTTCTGGAGAGAGGAACAGTCGGGACTACATGTATTTCATGATATCGTACCTAGTGAAGAAGGCGGAAAAGCGCCGCAAGCGGAAAATTTTCGGGGCCACGCTTACAGTTCGTTTCAAATCATCTAACAACTATCAAATTTCGAAAATTAAAATATTACCTCCCCCCTCTGCATGGTTGGATTAAATTTGTTTTTGTAAATGATGTTTGTTCCTTTTTTTATTATTATTATTATTATTATTATTTATTAAAAAAAACATTTTTTATATTTTTTGAAAAATATGAATATTGGTGTTAATCCAAAATTTTAACATAAGACGTATATCTTACTCTAACCAGCGTTATACGGGCTCAGTTTTTCATGATTAAAAATAAATTAAATATTGCTCACCACGCCAAAATTGAGGCTTTTTCAGAAATCATGTATTTTAGGAGCGTACATCTAAGACCAGTTTTTGGTGCAAATGCTTAGGTTTTGAAATACTCCTTCTTAAGTGCTGTTTTGTATATTCATAATAAAGTGTTCTCATTTCTTCCCACATTATTTTTTTTCATTATAAATTATCACACTTCTTCCATAAAAAATGTTTCAATTACAATTTTTACTTTAATTTTTCTCTTTAAAAATAAATACCTAGGGTAAAGTCGCCAAAATCGTACCGTTGCCTAAATCGTATCACTACAAGTTTTCATATTAGACGATAATCTATCGGACGTTGTTGTAGTGTCTAAGTAGTGCCAGTTGCATAGTATAATCGTTTTGCACCGGTTGTGTTTCGCTATTTTGCAAAAATTGAATTTATTTTTAGATCTATATTGGGGTTAAAATTGTATTATTTATTATTTTGATTGACAGTTTCCTAAATCGTACCACACACGCACGTGAATAATGTTCCAACGTGACACGTCTTAATAAGGACTACATGTGCGACTTTTGTTTGTAGGTACATTTAAAATTATTTTCAAAGGTGTGATAAATTTTTTTAATGTTTTTTTTTTGTAAAATACTTAATTTAAACAATAATTTTGTGTAATTTGTTGTATCTACAACAAACTATACTCATTTTTATTTAATATACCCCAAAAGAACACTGTGGTACGATTTAGGAACCCACTAGAACAATTTAAAAAACCAGTTTCTTAAATCGTACCATTTGCTATTCCTTACAAAAACAGCTGGTTTTTATAAATTAAATAAAAAATAATATTTTAAAAATTGCAGTCAGGTGTCCAATAGACCGATCTATTGTTTTAAACCAAAAATTATACATTTCATTTATCAGTTTATAAGAAAAAAATTTAAAACCAAAAAGTGGTACGATATAGGCAACCTTACCCTAATTGTTTTATGTTCTTGTTGCAAAAATATTGTATTGCATTGTGTTATATTTTTGTCGATTTAAAATAGCTCTAAAAAGGGGAGAACGGAACAGACAAGTATATAATAGAAAAATACTATAAACTATTATTCTTTTTACTCGTTTTTCTTTAAAATTGCATCATAAATCAATAACTAAAACGATATGCGTCCGAAACTTTAATCTCTATATTAAACAGGTCTTTTGGAAGGAAAAGTTTAAAAACTAAACGTTTCCTACAAGACCTTTGTAATCTAAGCCAAGAGTACATTATTCAAATATTTAAATTAAGAGTCCAAGTGTGAGACGAAAAATTAGGTTGCAATTAGACTTTTAGACCAGAGCTATTAGGCCCCCCTAAATACACCACTGCACTAGGGCACAGTACCGAGAATATCCAAGTCAAAAGTTAAAAGAAAACATTTGTATCGCACAAAATAGGTCAAATTGCCGTGTGTGCGGCACTGTTATTTGCCATAAACTATAATATATTTGCCGATAAAAATCACCAACGGATTTGCGGTAGAATAGCCGAGATAGTAAAATTAAATGACCGTTAAATGGATCCATTTCAAATGTGTGAACAATGAGATTTGTAATGAACTATGTCTGTTTTGGTAACTCAATCGGAAATGTTTATCATTTATTTTGCGTAATGTCGATAGTTCCCAGACAATAAATAAAACATTAATTTTATGTCTGTTTTCCGGCAATGGTAATATTTTGTATTTAGAAGATATCTCTGCAAATCAGGCTGCTGCATATCTCCCACACTATTTTAGATGTATTTCAATAAAGTCCCTAGAAAATGGAGAAGAGCGTGTAGCGGAATGGGCATATACATAATGCAACCTTACATTTTGCCGATGATCCGATTGTTATTGCACAAGACAAAGAGGACCTGGAATTTATGGCAAATAGATTATTTAAATTGTTAAAAGAATGTGCAGCATCAAGCGAAGAGTGATTTAACTTGGGGTTTTGAGCTAGTAACCGTGGACCCGGGTACTTTTTTAAACTATACTATTCGTAAAAAAAAACTTTAAGTAAATACCAAAGAAACCATTGTTAAGCCAATTGTTTCCATGGAAATTATTTGGCTGGTAAAGTTACCATGAAATGAAAATAATGGGTCATGGTTCAATTTAATGTTAAATATGGTGTACCCCAAGGGGGCGTAATATCGCCTTTGCTCTTTGCACTTTTAATAAATGATCTTGAAACATATCTGATATCGAAAGGTATGCCTGCCAAACTAATTTTTTATGCGGATGATGCAACTGTGATTACATCTGCTGGCACATTGGATCAACTGATTGCAATTGCTAAGCATATTTTGATTAGATTTTCATTATGGTGTGAGAAAAATCACTTAATTATTAACGTAAACAAAACTCACTATATGGTTTTCTATAAAAAAGAGGAAGGTTCCTGATTTAAATCTAAAACTAAACGAAAATCCTATTCAGAGAGTTGAGCAATGCAAATTTCTTGGCCATCATGTAGACTCACAGTTAAAGTGGACAGTTCATGTTGATTTTGTTGCTAGTAAACTTAACTCGGTATATTTTGCTATAGTCCACTTAAAAAATTGTATGGATAGCAAACAATTACTTAATATATACTATGCGTTAGCCTATAGTCACCTAAGTTATCTAATACTTTACTGGGGCCAATCAACAGAACTACAAAGATTATTTATTTTGCAAAAAATATTAATTCGTAAAATTTACTCTTTAAGCCCACTTGAATCTTGCAAAGAACATATCGACGATATAAAATTCTTACGCTGCCTAGTAGTTTAATTCTTAGTGCAGTAATGTTTGTAAAAAAACACTCTTCCAAATTTCCCGATACTTCAACAATTCATGATCGTGATACTAGAAACTCAAATAAAATTTACATTTCTGGCTACAAAACATCCTCTTATCGGAAAAGTTCATTTTGTTCTGCAGCTCTCTTCATAATGCACTACCGGAAACTGTCAGAAACATTACTCAATTCAGAAAGTTCAAGAACAAAGTAAAGTGCTACCTTCTTGACATATTTTTTTATGATATACGAGAATACCATGATATTATCATATGAAACTTAAACTTACTGAAAATAACTTTTCTTTTTCTTAGTTTGACAATGTCATTATTTACTTTATAAATATATATGGCAATAAATAAATAAATGGGCCATATTATACAGTTATGTACACTGTCATATTCAAACAACATAATTTTTAATAAAATACCTTTTATCTTCGATGTCCCCTCCCATTGATCTGTGCACCTGTCATAATGACAGGCCCAGGGGTCATTCCTCTTGGATCGTACATTCCCCTAGGTACTTCGGTTCTTTCCAGCTCGTCACCTGACAGATCTAGGTCTTGGACCATCTGCATTATCTCTCTTTCTTTTTTAATGTCTTCTCTGTCCACATCCTTAAATAAAAGAGGTTGATAAAAAAAATTGTTGATAATAAAGTAGAGAGTTTAGTGTATAAGTAAATAGAACGAAAGTTCTTAGCGGCAGGCGAACAAAGTAGTGCATCTATCTTTTGCATTAATTAGTTCTATGTTTTCACGTTTGATGGCTAGCTATCTTTTGCATTGAGCTGATTCCCACTGATAGCGTTACTAGGATTACATTACATTTTTATTCTTAAAAATGCATTGAAAGAATATTTTCGCTATACCTACTGGGTGTTGCTTACGGGTTTTGGTTTTCTGATGAGTCCTAACAAGGACCAAATAGCCTCTCATTGTCTACCTGTGCCCCAGGGAATCCATTACCTATGGGTCACTGTGTACTTTAATGCAAAAGATAGATGCACTACTTTGTCCGCCTGCCGCTAAAAACTTTCTTTATATTGTTGATAATTTTTGAAAATTTTTATCTGACTATTTAACTAGAGTGTTTTACACTGGCAAAATGTCATAGCAACGGCCGGTCTTCTACTGGCAAAATTACTACCTGCACCTACCTGGACAAAATTCACATGTGATTTTTGCCGCGGCAAAATTTTAATTTTTAATTGAAAGAAGTTTTGTTACCATGGTTCTGTTAATTATTTAAAATGTCATTGTATTATTTCTTGTTAACAAACGTCAAATTATTTTAGTTCAAAAATGAGTGTTTCTGAAGAAAAAAACAGATTTGGAATACAATCCATTACAGAAATTAAAAAGGCAGTGTCGGAGAATATACCTCCAAATACGCGTATCTCCAAAACTTCCATTTGGCGACAGTTTTCGCAGTTCTTATTGATAAGAGATTATAAGCTTGAAAAGCATACTTCAGCCGAAGAATTAGCAAAAATTATGGAAGATTATGCTTACAACATGAAAAAACTAAATGGAGAGGACTACAAAGAGTCAAGTATCAAAAGCATATGGAATACCACGGCGCAGATGCTACAAGAAAAGTATTATCAAGAATTTAATATAAAAATAGACCCATTTACCGACATTCTTTTTAAATCAGCCCGTTTGGCAAAGGACTTAAAACGAAAACAACTTCAAGGTAACCAAGAAAAAAGAAAAACAAGTTCGAAAGCCCTTACAACACAAGAATTATTGGAAATGATAAAAATTCATGACGAAGACACCCCAGACGGCCTACAGAAAAAAATATTTCACTTATTTTCTTTTGAACTTGCGTGGCGAGGCAACGAAGCAGTAAACTGCAAAGTACATTATTTCCACCAAGAATTAGACCTAAATGAAGAATTTACGGGACGTATCGAATACAATCCCATATTTTCAAAGACTAGACAAGGAGGTGCAAAAGCCTTGGCCAGTAGCAAATGGTTGGTAAAAAACAACACTAACAAAGATCTTTGTCCAATTCGTCTATTTTTAAAATTATTTGAAAAAAGAAATACCAATCCAGAAATTACAAGTGACAGGCTCTTTTTGACAGTTCATCCATATTGGAAAAAAGGAATTTGGTACAAAAACATGCCTATTGGAATAAACAGCATGTCGAAATGGACCAAAATCTCAGCAGAAAAAATCGGCGTAAATACCAAAAAATTTAAAGTAACAAACCATTCACATCGCTCTTCCACTATTTCTGCCCTTGCAAAAAATGGCGTTGGTGAGCAAGAAATTATCAAATTAACAGGACATTCCCACGCCAATTCTTTAAAGCCTTATTTGCAGTTAGACTCTGAACATCATTTAAAATTAATTGCAAACTTAAGAGAAAAAGCACCAGATCAAGTAATATCATCAAATCAAAATCAATCAAATAATGCACAAACGTTTAATTATCATAACTGTAACTTTTACATCAATAAATAAGTAATTTTTTTGTTTTATTCTTAAATAAAAGTTTTCTAATTTTATTGTTCTTTGTCTTTTTTCTAGTTAAATAGTCATGTCGAATACCACTCGAGAAAAAATTGTGTAAGCAAAATTGTTCTCAAGGATTTATTTAAGTTTGTTGCTTTTAAGCAATTTCGCTCATGACATTTTCGACAAAATCACTCGCCTGACGGCTCGTGATTTTGTCAAAAATGTCATTCGCGAAATTGCCAAGCAACAAACTTTCATACCTTTCGAAAATTTTGCCGACAAAATTTTATCTCTTGTGATATTATATATGAAAATTTATTATTATTTAAATTATATCTCTAATAAAATTGTGTGTATTATTATTAGAAAATATTTTTTTGGTTGTTTCAACATAGGTAAGTACAATAAAGTTTATGTAAAATATAAAGCCAGTGAATTTCGATCCGGTTAGACTAGTAGGTAATGGTAATACAAATAAGGTAAGTAATTTAAATACAATTAGAGCTTAAAGCACTTTAAATTCTTGGTAAGTACTTATGCTTGGCAAATAAAATATTTTACTATAGTATACTGCGTCATCTAATTATTAAAAATTAAAAAAGTTCTTTGAATTCAGGAGATTTAAAAAATTTAATTAAAAAATGCAGGTCCGTATTTAAAAAATTAAAGTTGATAACAGTTCCACAAAAATGAAACGTTTTACCGAAATTCAAAAACCACGGTATTATAAAACCAAAAAAGAGTGCTTTAACAATGTTGTATTTGTTTTTCTATAGCGGTTAAAGTCAGAAAAAATTAAAAAACAAAAACTCAAAATTTTAGTTTGTTTTAGAATATTTCAGCAAGTAAAAAAGATAGCTCAAATTTTTTTTAACGATATTATTAGGCACAAATACTGCATCTTTTCCACCATTTGACCGATGTTGTATCTCTTATAGTTTTCGAGATACCCGTGATGAGGCTTGAATTTGGATCACCCTATACATGTAAAAGATAATACTTTGGTTTTAGTGTTATTAAAGTACGTAGGTCAATAATAATTAAAAATAACTAGCTTGAGTTTAGAAAGAAAATGCTGCTAAACTTACATCATGTACTCCATTAGGTATAGGACTAGCGAACTTCAGATTGGCCAGACTTCCGTAACTTCGACTCCTGTGTTCTTGCCTTATGGAATAAGAAAATGCTCTTTCATTTAAATGTCCCTTTTTCCTAAAGTACAAAGAAGTGCAGTAAACAATATATTTTTCATTTGCTATACATTGAAAAGTGACTAGTGACGATAAGGATGTTAACATGCAATTACTTAAAGTATTTTTATTAATAAAAGTATAATTTTGCAGTGCTTAGGAGAGTACATCAATGTTTGCTTAGGGACGCAGAGTGCGTCCATTAATTATGAATGGAACGACAAAGGTCATATCTAAAATTTAGGTGATTGTGTGTTATTTACTTACATAGTCGAACATTTTGAATATTTTACAACCGCGCTTGTAGCTTTGTACTTGTCATAAATCGATTCCCAACACATTACTTTGTTAGAAATCGATCATGATAAAGAAAGTCTTTAATGCTAGTTTTTCGACAATTGATATCCAGACAGATGACACCAGTTGATCTGGAACCTTCAAAATTTCCCCAGATTTCGAGAGAGACTTACTCAGCCGATGTCAGTGTGTAGTATGAGTAGAGTAAGTATCTAATATAAAGCTATAACCAATGCACTAATAAATTTTAATTTTTATTGCTTTGTATTTGAGAAAATTTTAAAATCAGCAGATTTTACACAGATTGATATATCATCCTGTATAACAGAGACATAAAGTAAAGTCCAACATATTGTACTAATATACAGGGTGATTCCTAAGATGATACTTCTTTTTTAGCTGTGCATAGAAGGCATTAAAATAAACAACATTTTCAAATACCTTTTTTCAAAAAACTTAAAACTAGGCGAGATACAGAAGTAAAAAATCTAAGTGCGGGCCCGGTCAACAAAACGTAGCCTGCTTTACTTTATGTTGTTTGTCTTATCGCTTATTAGTCATGCATTTGGTGGTGAGTTATTTGGCAATACCCTGCGGAATGTTTTTTTGAAGCAAGTTAATTTTACATTGGTGACATGTGAAAATGATCAAATTTGAAAACAATAAACTAGTAGATATGGTGCTAATTTACGGTGAGTGTAGTCAAAGTGCAGCTGTTGCTTTGAGATTATTGGCAGAACGCTTTCCCTTGCGGGCTCATCCTACCCCCCGAAGTTTCCTTGATGTTATTCAACAGGTAAATTGGGCAGAACCGTATTTGATTCATAGTGTAATAAATGAATGTAAGTACCTTATTTTTGAGTTAAAAAAAAGGAATTTGAAAATGTTGTTTATTTTAATGCCTTCTATATACAGCTTAAAAAGAAGTATCAACTTATGAATCACTCTGTATTTAATATGGAATGGATTGGTTAAATTTTGTTGAAAATATGGGATTTTAAACTTCAAGTTGTTTTATAGGTATTTCATAATTAATGGACGCAGTGTATATTATATTTTGGACTTTTAAATTAAAAACTGAAAGGAAGGAGTATTTCAACCAACCCGGAGAGACTGAGATGGTATTTCAATACGACCGACTTGTTTCTCCGTAAATCAATGACTTATCCCTTTAAATACATTTTTATATTATTTCTAATGTAGGTATATATCAAACAGTTTCTTGAGTAGATGTAAACTTGGAATATCACGCATGAACTGAACGCATGACTGCACCAGTTATGCTCCAGTGTGCCTAGCTAGTACAAATAGAGCGATAGTTACTGTACTTCATTAGTATTGACATGAAGATGGGATTCATACCAGTTGAAACGTTGTGATTTAAAGCAAAATAACACAATACAAGTCCGATCACTTTCATCACTCAAGAAAGATCATTGACGTCAAACAGACACCAAACATTTTCTTATCTGGTTTTGTTTATATTGACAATTTTGAGTCATATTTTGCTGAGAATAACATGATTTATAAAAATAAAAAAAGAGCAAATGCTGTTTAATTTGTTTAAATAGAATGCAATTTCGGTCATAGCCGTAGCCCTCCAAATAGTTTTAAAACTCCTTCCTTTTACTCTTTTTTATTTAAAGGTTTAAACCAATTAAACAGAAAGTGGGTTTACACTGGCCATTTTACATGCGACAGCCTGTTTTTATTTACATATTCCTACTATTTACTAAAATAGTTTTTACATGACATACCTTTTATAACAAATATTTTTAATTAAAATAACAATTGTCTCCATTTTCTGGAAAGGGCGAAATTAGGGTTTTATCTTTACCTATAAATGCCTGTATTAAATGGACTCTCATCGTCTCTTATTAAGTTGGGATCATCCAATCCATTCATACTTTGAGCTAGCTTTTTATTTAGTTTTCCTTGTTTTTCTACAGACTTTTCTCTACTCCTACGTTGTTTTCCTGAAAGTATAACTTATTAAATTATTGCCTAATATTTGATAAAGATAATTAAATAAAATCCAAACAAAAAAATAAAAAGTCCTAAAAAATTACTAAAATCTACATGCGGAAATAACGGTGAGATCTAAATCATTACTATTTATATAGCCGTAATGGGGATGCTAAAAGTCTACAAATTACATAAAGAAAAGAAGCTTAGCGGCAAGCGGACAGAGTAGTACGTCTATCTTTTGCATTAAAGTACACAGGGACGCCAAAGGTAATGGAATCCCTGGGGCACAGGTAGACAATGATAGGCTTGTTCGTTCTTGTTAGAACAGAAAGCCATAATCTGTAAGCAACTCCCAATACAGCGAGACTGTTCTTTTCAAGGCGTTTTTAAGAAATAAAAACGCAATGAAAACCCAGTAACGCCATCAGTAGGAATCAACCCAATTCAAAAGATAGCCATCTAACGTGAAAACGTAGAAATAAATAAATCTAAATCAATCAAGCACGGAACGGCCACTTCGCCAGTATAGGAAACATTTCTCGCTTCTCTGATACCATCGCCACGGTTTTGTGGATTCAGATTCAGATCACACGGCATTTACGGAATAGTGCTGCAAACCGGTGGGCGACTGCAGCGCGATCTGAATCTGAATCCACAAAACCGTGGCGATGGTATCAGAGAAGCGAGAAATGTTTCCTATACTGGCGAAGTGGCCGTTCCGTGCTTGATTGATTTAGATTTATTTATTTCTACGTTTTCACGTTAGATGGCTATCTTTGCATTGGGTTGATTCCTACTGATGGCCTTACTGGGTTTTCATTGCGTTTTTATTTCTTAAAAACGCCTTGAAAAGAACAGTCTCGCTGTATTGGGAGTTGCTTACAGGTTATGGCTTTCTGATGAGTTCTAACAAGAACGAAACAGCCTGTCATTGTCTACCTGTGCCCCAGGGATTCCATTACCTTTGGCGTCCCTGTGTACTTTAATGCAAAAGATAGACGTACTACTCTGTCCGCTTGCCGCTAAGCTTCTTTTCTTTATACATTTTAACGGACACTAAATTTCACTATTTTATGTCTACAAATTACATTTATGATGCCTCTGACTTCTGAGGCACCCTGTTTATTTAAAATTATTTTTAAAAGATACACACCATCAACCGCTACCACTTTTTTGTATAAAGTCGACTGTTCACGAGACATCTTCCACCCGTACACTAAAGCAGGACGCGCATTGAATCGACTCGGACCGGTCGACTCAGTACAGAGCGGTCGGTAGTTTTTGATATTTATGCAGTTATAGTGAGATACCGCGCACTGCGTCGGACTCGTCGACTCGGAGCAGTTGGAGGGGCAAAAACTGTCGAATGGTCTTACAGCCAAAGTGTTTTGAACGTTTTGGTTTTTGACTACTGGTGATTTTTGTGAATATCAAGATGTCAGACGAAGTTTTAATTGAATATGTTCGGGGATATACGATATTGTATGACCCCCAGGGCAAATACTACCACGATAAGCCGCTCTTCAGGCAAGATGGCTTTTCTAAAATTTGTATTCTGCTTCTGGAGCGGTAGTATATCCAGAAGCTTATAAAACTTCATACTGGACATTCTAAAATATTTTAAAAACTTCTCCTCATCTCCAAGCGAGACGGGGAATAAATGGTAGAATTCTCCGTAGACCCCCCTTTTTAAATTTATATTATGCACCCATAATCTTGGCCTGCGTATTTCTTTTTCAATTTCACCATACGCTAGAGTAATCATCAAGTCTTCATCAGAATCTGAAAAATCCGAATTAGCCATTTTTATTAAATAAAAACGTATTCTCTTGCTTCTCACTCGACAACTGGCAGACGACTGACTGACGACAATGCGAAGTCAATGCGCGACTGATGTTGACATTCCGATTGCTCTATACCGAGTCGACCGGTCCTAGTCGATTCAATGCGCGTCCGCGAAGTCAATGTGCGACTGATGTTGACATTCCGATCGCTCTATACCAAGTCGACCAGTCCGAGTCGATTCAATGCTTAAATAGACACCCGGTATACAATAATTGTCAAATCTATGATATGCCCAACACAAGAAATTATACACAATATTCAGTTTTATTTTCCATTTCCACACAATTAATTTTTTCGTTAAATAAAATCTCAATAATTATGTTTAAAGGTAAGGTTACCTTGACTCTCCATGGTGGCATAATGCTGCATCAAGTATGCTTCGTGGGGAAAATTTACTGGCTGATAGCTTGCCACCGGACTAAGGGCCCTGTTGCTGGGCATATAAATGGGCTCCTCCATTGGAGGCTGTTTTTGTCTTTTCTTGTTTTTGGTTAGAGTTGATTGAGTTGGTATTATAACTGGGCCTATGGGTACCATCGGAGGAGGTATCGGGCGAGCTGGAATTAGCATTTTGCCTCGTGGACGATGAGAGTAGGTGTTACCTAAAAAAAATATTTCTTGATTAGGTTTGTATAGTATATTACATAACAAGTGATGAAAGTGATATTTGTCAAACGAGGAGATATTTATTACATCACCTGACATTAATTAATATTGGCAGTTTCTTCCTTGAGAAAGTCTCGAACCTGAAGGAAGCTTCCCGTGCCAAAAGGGATTTTATAGACAAAAATTAAGGATTCCTTAAGAAACCGTCAATATTAATCAATGTCAAAGTTTTCCTCCAGTAGAAAGTTTCAAGGAACGACTATAAATCTAAGCATATCATGTCTATAAATCAACAATATCAGGGCTCTCTAAAGCCCGTATTCTCCGTAACGCTTCAAGCTGGCTTAAAATTTAATACAGCTTAAATTGCTGATTTCGTATTCGCGGTTGCTATTTGGAGACTTAAGCTCAATTAACTTTAAGCCCTAAATATTGCAGGCTTAATCACGGGTCTGCGCCGTATTTGACTTTTCCTTACTCCTGTCTTGTAATACATGTTCGTATTTTTCGAAGTTAAATATGGAAATAAAAGATGAAATATTTATTGAGAACGATGAAGATATTTTGGATGTTATCGATCTTGGATTTTCCAAAAGAATCTACGAACGAGAAGTATGTATATTATCAACATCATCTTGTAAAAGTAGTTTTTGTGGGCGATCCACCACCAGTCAAAAAAATGTTCTTTTTTTCCTCTGCCACTTTTTTACATAGCTCTTTCTTTTATTATAGTATAGTTTTTTTAGCTAATTAGTATCCCGATAGTTATTTGAAGGATTTACCGCATTAAAGTCTTCCTCAACGAATTTCCACACTTCTTCCCCCTTTTTTTACGGAAGCATGGTCGGTTTTTTTGTCCTTAAGAGTTATCACATATTTGTATGCGATTAATCTGAATAGGAATAATTTCTCTGAATATGTAAAATTACAGCACCTTTTTTTCCTCCATTTTAGAAGGAAAAGAAAAAATATGAAAGAAAGAAAATTTTATGTCAGTTGAAATTTGAAAATGTTTTGAAAGCTAAGGTTAAAAACCCACAACATAAAGTTAGTAACGATAACGCAGAGTAGGCGTAAATCGTCGTTCATTGCTGCAGCTATTAACTCTTTAAAAAAGAAGAGAATAACCGTATCGTTACAGCTCAAAATAAGGCTTAGTTAAGTAACCAAAAATTGTCTACGGTGCTTATCAAATTTAATTTAAACCAGCTTTAAAATTTAAGGGAGCTTGAATTAAGTCGGTTTTATGAAAAAATGGAGAATACGGGCATAAATCATCTTCAGATATTATTTTCAAAAATAAAATTAAAAATCTCCGTTGTAGCTTTTCATAGGTTAGGATTTAAAAATTAAAATTTTACTCCAGTGTAACCCTATATTACGTTATTACGTTAATACAAGATTAAGTACTAATTTGCACTAATCTAGGATTATATAATGGGGTGTAAATAGGCATAAACGAAACAATTTACAAAGGAATTTCAGTTCGATGCTACTTTGTTGGTGAAAGGTATATTATATCGTTTTAAAAAATTGGTCTTTATTTTATATTCAGTCAAAAGGGAGACAAAATTACTTAAATACATTTTTTGACCCTGAGTTTCAAAACAAAAAACCCTAAAAAAAGTTATATAAAATTAGTTGATCGGCGTCTTCGAAACGTTACGCATTCCTTCAATCTTCAACTTGGCAACACTGCCCATTGTTATTTATTTTTAAAATGCCGCACCAGATGCCGTTACGCTACACCGAGGACGGCAGTGATGCCATATCGACATTTAAGTTCCCTTTATTAAAAACTTGCCAATAGCAGCGGAAGTAAAAGTATGACTGTGTTCTCATGACTAAATATATATTAAATAATACCAGAAAGTTATAAACATACTTTATTTATTTTAATAAAAATAAAGTACAGCAATGTGACTTAGGGTAAATATACTTTTAGGGTAATAGCACTAGCATTCAAAAACTATGTTAATCCCTATAATAATAAATAATAATATTAAAGTTAAATTTGTTTAAGGAGGTGCGTTTACCCATATTGGCCCTACATAACTATTTAAATACAACATTAAAAGTACAATTATTAATTGTAGCCCCAGAAAAATTAAGACTGCTTGTTACGATGGCCTGTTGGTTGGTTGTTTCGGTATTTTCTAGTGTTGAACTCTCAGTGAAACCACTTTCTGTCGAATTTATTGCAGTATTTAAATTATTAGTAATTGATTTATTATTATTTGGTTGTAAAATTTTTTTGCAATATCTTTCTTATTGGTCATCGATTCGTCGATGTACCCTTCAGCTACAGTACTCGATTTCCACCCCCCGTGGCGCTTTAAACACATAATGTCTGCCCCTGCATCTACAAGCAGTGTAGCTGAAGTTCTCCTTAGACAATGGCCGGTGTACTCTATTGCACCTGGTAGTTTTAAGAACACTGCTGCTTCCTTAGGAACAGCACTTATTTTATGAATTCCCATTACCATGCGACAACACCGACCATTTAAAAATTTTTAAAAAAATCTCTTCTCGCGCATACCTTCCGGGCGTAATGATGCATAGTTTTTATAAATGCTTAAATATTGCTCCCCAACAATAGTAAACGACCGCGATTTCCTAGTTTTATTATTAGGAATTCTTATGTGAATCGCAGATCCTAAGTCTTGTATGTCATCAACGACCATTTTCACCATTTCTTCACATCGGCATGCACCCGATATTCCAATAACCAAAACAATCTAAAAATTATATATATTACCTTTATAAAAAATTTGTATACTTTGAGGTAATACCTAAATTTACCTTAATTCCCAAATATTGCTGATTAGGAGCTTCAGATAGAAATTTTTCAAACTGTTCCCTGGTGAATACTTTAGCTTTTTTGGGAATGTAGCCTTCGTTTTGCTTCTTTAAAAAAGCTCGTAGCTTCAAAAACTTGCTTATGTCTATTCCTTGTCTGATATTTAGCATTAATCTTAACATAGAATAATGTGACCATATTATTAACCTTTCATTTTTTGATTGCTCGCTAGTTCCGAAAAATATGCCAAGGGTACATTTTCAGAATTATTTTTGGTGTTTTTCTCATTGCACCATGCCTGGAATCTTTTAAACGCAGCTTCGTAAACACCACTGGATTTTGTTGGCAGCAAATTGTTCGCAACATTTGCTGCAATTTTGGCAACCTCCGGGGGCGTACAGGTAAATTCTGAGTCTGACATTTTAATTTGAAGTAAATGTAGTTTTAAAAAATTCTATTTTTAAAAGGATAAAAATTAAATAAAGTTACGCAATAATGAATGCTGACACTTGTCAAATCGAATGGCACGTCGCTATCAAACAATATAATAATAAATCCATAGAAACGCTAGCCCCTTCTCAAAACTTAAAATTTTTAAATAAAACAATTAAAACATTTTGTATCTTTGTGTTTTCAGATTTAAACAACGTCTGAAGAAAAAAAAAGTATGTTTTATTCGGAGTAAAAGCAACTTCTTATGACTCGTCCGTAACCTACAGACTCGTCAGAAAAGTATCGCTTTTACTCCTAATAAAACAATATACTATTTTCTACAATTGTTCAAAAAATGTCATTTTGTGTATGCATTTCTAATGACAAAAGTATGTCTTTATTGCATACTATGCAATAAAGTACTTTTTGCCCTAGTGCAATAAAGTAAATTGCCTAGGAAACGAACAATTTGTTTATAGTATGTGTATCACAAAACAATCTAGCGGAATGACGGACGTGTTCCTTCCAAACAATTAAATTTGAATTACAACTTTTGTACACAAAGGAGAGGTAATACAGAGCAATTTTAAACTTTTTATTATTTTATATTGCATATTATTCACCTCGACTACGTCTGGGTGAATAACTTCTATGCCGTGTGCAATAAACATACACTTCTTGCACATGTTACATAAATAACTATTTTAACCTCAGTTCCCCGGCTTTTTAACTTTCTTCCAAGGCTGGCCACACATAAAAAAATTATAACGGGGGATTCATATTGGCACCTATTGTGTAATGCCAAAAAAAATGCGTATCATATTTCAAAAAATAGTGGAAAGTAAATAAAAATGTGGTTCATACCGTCAAAAATTGTCACCTGTAGATTAACAAAACTACTTTGTTTATCGAGATGCAAATTGTGCTGAAATTAAAAAGTGTGGTTCATAAGCACACAAATTTCAATAACAAAATTTGAAAACATGTCCTACCAAACAAGTTCTTCTTTCTATATTGGTAAAAATTATTTTTTCTATTCCTTATGCCCGTATTCTCCATTTTTTCATAAGGCGGGCTTAATTTAAGCTTTGTTAAATTTTAAAGCTGGCTTAAATTAAATTTGATAAGCACCGTAGAAAATTGTTGGTTACTTAACTAAGCCTATTTTGAGCTGGCAACGATGCGGTTATTCTCTTCTTTTTTAAAGATTTAATGGCTGCAGCAATGGACGGCAATCTACGCCTCATTTGTGTTATCGTTGCGAACTTTGTGTTATTTCTTTTTAACCTTAGCTATCAAAACATTTTCAAATTTTAACTATTTGGCAAAAGGCATTTTTTAAAATAAAAATGCACCTGTAAAACTGCACCTGCTATTAAGTTTACTAATCAAGTTTCTTATGTTACCTTTCGGATAGTTACTGTTTCGCATGGTTACTGTTGAAACTTTGTCAAACAAATTCAAAAATATAAAAAGCGTTTTTCAAAATGAGCGATTCTGATGGAAGTTTACCCTCTGATATAGAAGCAGCGGCAAACGAAGCGATTTCAAGTTTAGTTCCGACAAAGTCTAAGGTGCGGTATGAGTTGGAGTATCAGAAGTTTGAAGATTGGTGCAAAGCTAACAAAATAAAGAAGGTTTCTGAGAAAATCCTTTTGGGTTATTTTTCCGTAAAGCAACGCTCCCAGAAACCATCTACACTATGGACTCACTACTCAATGTTGAGAACTATGATTTCAGTCAAGAAAAATCAAGATATAAGCAGATTTTCTCAACTAATCGCATTTTTGAAAAGAAGTTCAGAGGGTTACATGGACAAAAAGTCCAAAGTTTTCACAAAGGAAGACGTATGTATTTCTTAGTACTGCAGATGATGAAACATATTTACTTATAAAGGTTGTTATGATAATCGGCATTTTTAATTGTTAATAATAAATCATTCTTTTAAAAAGTGTGGTTTTATTTAACAGCAAAATTTTAATAAAACCGTTTTTTCCATTATAGCACTAGTGCTGTAAAGGTATCTATTACAGCACTAGTGCTGTAATAAATGCCCTTACAAAACGATTTACAGAACTGTAAAATTCATATTACTAAATGAAAGTAGATAAAGTATAGTACGTATAGCGTGTTGTAAAGCAATTACGCACTCCCGTAATTACCGTACTCGCCGTTTGAAATTTTTCCATTCAGGCGTATTATGCTTTTTACTACGCTTAATACGTAATATACTATTACATATTATATAAAAAAAGTTGGAGTATTTAATAAATATTATTTGATACATTTCGGGGAAAATGTATTTTAATATGTTTGCAAAATGCCATTAGTATATGTGTTATATTTCTTTCCGTACTTTATTAATCCGTGTCTTCTATGCGTTCTTTTAATATTATAGAGCCGCACCGCATCCATTCTGGTTTTGATTGTTCACGTCTTGAATGCAATATTATTACTGTATTTGGTATTTTTAGAGATAACTTTGCTATTATTTTGTGCGTAGACTTCCTGGTTATAAACTGTTGCAGTGTGTGTCTGTGTAGTGTTCTTTTTATGAAAAAGTAAGTAAATTTACTGTTTATTTGGTGATTATAGGAACACAAGTCTGGCCCTGACTAAGCCTTGAGTTATAGCGAATATTTCCCTCATATGTTAAAGTTCCCATAAGAGAAATGCAATTTTCACAAAATTACAGCGAATATTTCCCTCATATGGCAAAACTACAAGTGACACTAATTTAAGAAAAAATCGAGACCAAAAATCAAATTTTGTATTTGGAATAGTTTTTACATTTTCGTTTATTTTGATTGGATTTAAAAAAACATATTCTTACTGCTGTACGATTAGTCACTTATAACTATTTTATTGACTTACCGTGATGTTTAAAAAACTTTGGATTTGGTAAAGTGCCTTGGTACGGATTCGGATACGGACCGGGTGGTGGACCCATTATGTAAACGGGTTGTGGTGGTCCGGGTGGCATACCCATCTGTACTGGCATACTATGTCTTGGTTTCATCAGAGTTCCTGAGATACTACTGGCCTAAAAATAATAATGTTTTAAAATGCATTTAAATTTCTATACATGGTGAGTCAACGATAGAGTAAAAATAATTTTGGCCTTTATCTTAAGAATTAGTTAAAAATTCGAAATACAAAAGTTGTAGAGACCATTGAGATGCACATTTTATAGTTATGTTGGAGTATATCAGGTGACCCAAAAAAACGTGGCGAATATAACTTGTTTTTTTTTTTGGAACACCCTATATGTAGGTATATTGTATTATTTTCTGATTCCCCATTAGTTTTTTATTCTCTATCGAAAGAATCCAACTTCCGATTTACCATGTTAAACCAAAAAAACGGGTTTAATGGTTTAACATGTTAACCGAACGATAACTTTTAGTAGAGAATATAAAATTAACATAATATGAAGGTGAAACTATTTTTTCTCTAAGATGAACCATTTCAATGTTACAGCCGGTCAAAGTGTGAATATGCCATATTTTATACGTCAATATCTCAGAAACTATTAAATGAAGACATATTATAACATTTTATACAAAATAGGCGTAGAATTTAGTGGGGAATTAGAAAATAATACAATATACAGGGTGATTCACGTTGAGTGGCCTATTAGAAGATCTCGGAAACGAGTAAACTTATCTTTCTAAAAATTTGACAGCAGGCATAATTGGCTTCGAGCTTTTAAAACATTATATTTTGACGTTTTTATTACTTTCGGTTATACCGGAAGTTAATGTCAACTTTGCTATTTTAAATGGAACACCCTGTATATTTTAGCATTTTTGATTACCTTATTAAAATCTAAATTACTTTTGTTAATAATAATCTATTCCTATCTCTAACCGTTTTGGAGATATGAATTATAAAAGGATTTTTTTTTTGTGTAAAAACGCTCCGAGAAGAAAGTTTAGTAACTCTGAAACTAATAAAGGTAAACATTCAAAATGTTGTAAGCTTTTAAGTAATATATAGATCTTTAGTTTAAATTACTTATGTGTCACGTTTTTTATACAGGGAGTTCTTAAAATTGTGCCAATGTTTCCATTTAAATAAATGTACATAATAAGTCAATTTTTGCAAATGGAACACCCTATTTTTTAGCTTACTAACGTGTAGAGAATTAAATTTTCCATCTAAACGCCTAATATGTTACAATCCACATTTTTAGTCGTTTTGGAATTATGAGCAATTTAAATAAAAAATCTTAAGATTTCTGTTTGTGTTAATGTTTATTTTTGAAATGAAGGCTTCGACTGGGATTTTCGTTTGACTTTGAGCTTTGTTACCATTTGTTATTAAGTGCCTATGTTCGTTGCTTAGCTATGTCATAATTTTTTTAAATAAAATTATTTTAATAATTAATATTCGCTATTCTCAGACTACCAAGAATGAACGTAATTTTAAATAGGTTAACTAGAATAACACAACCGAGCTAAGATAAGTGTCAATTTTAAAATCATTTTGGTCAAAGCCTACTTTACAATAAAAATTTTAAGAATTTTTATTTAAATTGCTCATAATTCCAAAACGGCTAAAAATGTGGATTGTAACATATTAGGCGTTTAGATAGGAAATTTAATTCTCTACGCATTAGTAAGCTAAAAAATAGGGTGTTCCATTTGCAAAAATTGACTTATGTACATTTATTTAAATGGAAACATTGGCACAATTTTAAGAACTCCCTGTATAAAAAACGTAAAACCTAAGTAATTTAAACTAAAGATCTGTATATTACTAAAAAGCTTACAAAATTTTAAATGTTTACTTTTATTAGTTTTAGAGTTACTAAACTTTCTTCTCGGAGCGTTTTTACACAAAAAAAATCCTTTTCTAATTTATATCTCAAAAACGGTTAGAGATAGGAATAGATTATTATTAACAAAAGTTATTTAGATTTTAATAAGGTAATCAAAAATGCTAAAATATACAGAGTGTTCCATTAAAAATAGCAAAGTTGACATTAACTTCCGGTATAACCGGAAGTAATAAAAACGTCAAAATATAATGTTTTAAAAGCTCAAAGCCAACTATGCCTGCTATCAAATTTTTAGAAAGATAAGTTTACTCTTTTCCGAGATCTTCTAATAGGCCACTCAACGTTTTATTTATAAAAATCTAAGTTATATTCGCCACGTTTTTTGGGCCACCCCGTATACTCCAATATAATTTTTAAATTATCTCTACACAACTTTTGCATTTCGAATTTTAATCTAATTCTTAAGATAACGGAGAAAATGAACTTTATTCTATCGTTGACTCACCCTGTATATCGATTAATTTTCTTAAGTCCTCTTAAATCTAAGTTTAAGCTGAGGGATTATTCTTAGATCATAGAAAGGTCAAGAATGGTCGATTTATAATGTGGGATTGACAACAAAGTTCAACTTAAGAGTAATCAACAATTGACATTTCGTCGATTTAAACTGGACCTGGTTTAAATCAACTTCATAAAATTGGGCAAAAAATATCTATGATTTAAACCGAGGTCTAGTTCAAATCGAAAAAATGTCAAAAATCGTCATTTTATAATGTGGAATTAAGAGCAAAGTTCGAGTTAATAGTGATTTGCCTGGTCATAACTCAATATAATTTAACATAAAAAAACAAGTTATGATCAGTGAGCCTTTTAATATGATGAAATATCATGAATTTAAGGCTACAATCTTATTTTCTTTAAATTTCTTTGGTTCTCTTGAAGATGAATTCACTTTTTAAATCATTTTTCATAAATATAACCATTTAAAACAATAAAAGTTAAAAAGATCACACTAGTGTTATAACTTATCCATTTTTAACACTAGTGTAATAAAATTATATTATATACAGGGTGTCCGGTAACTTATGGGCCGTAGAGTAACTGGAGATACTAGATATCAAACTAAGCCGATTAAGTCATATAAGTTTTTTCGGATTGTCACTCGTTCTAGAGATACAGGGTGTTGAAAGTAAAATTTTCTTCTCGAAATTAAGCCATAATTTTAAAACGGTTTAATGAATCGAATTGAAAGTTGGCAATGTTTTGTTTTTGTGAGCAAGAAATAAGAATTTGTAGAAATTTTTAAGTTTGAAACTAGAGGGCGCTAGTTGCATACACTGGGCTTCATAAATCTATGATTTTTTTTCTTACCTGTGATATTAGGTGTTTTTCAATTCTAGTTTCTTAAAGAAGAGCATTTTCTGAGTCAAAAAGGTCTACTTGATTGATTTTATTATCTTTAACGGTTTTCGAGATATTTCCCTTTAAACATCCCCAAGCATAAAAAAACATAGTACATAATTAAATTATTATTTTAATTATCAAAAAAAAAACTTATACTAGATACTAGACATCAAACTAAACCGATTAAGTCATATACATTTTTTCCGATTGTTACTTATTCTAGAGATACAGGGTGTATATAATTTATGTATTATTAATTTAATTATGTACTATGTTTTTTTATGCTTTGGGATGTTTAAAGGGAAATATCTCGAAAACCGTTAAAGATATTAAGATCAATCAAGTACACCTTTTTGACTCAGAAAATGTCCTTCTTTAAGAAACTATAATTGAAAAACACCTAATTTTTTTTAATATCACAGGTAAGAAAAAAAATCATAGATTAATGAAGCCCAGTGTATGCAACTAGCGCCCTCTAGTTACAAACTTAAAAATTTCTACAAATTGTTATTTCTTGCTCATAAAAACATAATTATGCCAACTTTCAATTCGATTAATTTCACCGTTTTAAAATTATGGCTTATTTTCGAGAATAAACTTTTACTTTCAACACCCTGTATCTCTAGAACGAGTAACAATCCGAAAATACTTATATGACATAATCGGCTTAGTTTGATGTCTAGTATCTTCAGTTACTCTACGGCCCATAAGTTACCGGACGGTATAACAACAATTATTAAAAAGTCTACTTTTAATAGTGTTTGTAGGTACACAAAATAAATAAATTTATCCACTACTTACCTTTCCATTCATTAAAGGATGATACAAATCTTCCCGGGACCCCGCCAATGACTTAGAAAGGACTTTATTTTTTTTCTTCTTTTCTTTAATGGGTGGTGGGGGAACCGCCACTGGCTGAGCTATTTGGCGTGGTCTTGACGGTCGACTTAAAGTGGATGGTGAGTATACGTCATAAATTCCATCTAAGTTGTCTTGACTACCTGCCCAAACCTAAAAAAATCGTAAATTTTGATTATATACAGGGTGCTACAAATTCCTGTGCGTACAAGGGGATCTCGAAAACGGTAAGAGATACGAAGATGGCTAAATTGAGGCAAAGTTGCGTATTTTAGGGCCTAATGATTTGGTGAAAAAAAATCCAATTATTCCGATTGCTTGCGGAGATATCCGAAAAAAACCGAAATTTTCATTTTTGGTTTTTAATTTTTTGCGCTTTAATTTTTGACTTGGGAAAAATATAAAAAAAGTTTTTCACAGCCGCTTTTCATGTTCTACAAGATGGCGTGGTTAGTTTTCAAATTCAGTTTCGTTCCTTAGTTACCAACCTCAAGTCAATTTTTTTAAATACGGACCTCTAATTTTTATATACAGTTTTTGGGGATTTATAAGCTTTAGAAATTTATTACAATGTACAAGTTTTTAAAATTTTAACGTTTTGTCATCTAATAACACATTTTTAAAATTATCTTTTCATTTCATTTCGGTCCTGAACATTTAGAGCCAAACTAAAAAAACAAAAGATTTCTGATTCGAAAAATCCGTTCATTTTTACATAAAGTGGCCTGATATTTGATATTTTGTAAGAAAAGAGACCCAACGTCTCGCTCTCAAGTATTTTTCGGTCTCTTTGTTTTTGTTTCATGTAAGCGCATCACAGTAACATAACTAGATTAACACTCCGGTTAACTTTTTTTTACTCGGGAGCATTATTTTTTCTGTTTTACAGTATTTCGGTCTAGGTCTAAGGCAAAAAACAGGACTTAAGATATACGTTATATTAATAAAATACTAATAAAAAATAAAATTACTTCTAATGCCGTAAAAACTTCGTTACTTCCTAGAGTATTGTGGCGGTAAATCATTTTAAAAAAATAAACGGCCTAAAGACCATTACTTCCTGTAATGTAATTTTAATATTAAAGTAATCCAAAAAAATAATTGCCAGGGCCGTAATAGTAAAGAGAGCATAATTTGAAATAATGTGGTATTGAAAAAACGTTAAAATTTTAGAATCCTTTAAATTGTACTAAATTTTCAAAGCTTAGAAGTCCTTAAAACTGTTTCAAAAATTCCAGGTCCGTATTTAAAAAAAATGAATTGAAGTTGTTATCTAAAGAACGAAACTCCAATTTGAAAACTAAACGCCATATTGTAGAATAGGAGTCGAAAACCTACGGCACGCGGGCCAGACTTGGCACGCCTGGCAGTTTAAAATGGCACGCCATATTACTTTTAACAATTTTATACATTATTTATTCCGATCTGTTACGTTTTTAAAGGATCTGTTACGCCTTTAAGCAATCTGTCACGTTTCCGTGAGCTTTGATTTTTTGGGTAGGACAGAGGACCTTTTTGTTCGGGTTTGCCCTTTGCGTAGGTGGGGACCTTTTTTTTAAGTCACTTTGAATTGGAAGAGATGAGCAGAAAAATTCTTTGTGGCAACACTGATACCGCACTTTGGCTTTGTTCAAAATTGCACATGGGCACCTCTTTGTTAAAAGGTTGCCGACCCCTGTAGAACATAAAAAACGGCTATGAAAAAGTGTTTTTTGTTTCTTTTCTAAGTCTAAAATAAAAGAAAAGCCCGAAAAATTAAAACCAAAACTAAAAATTTCGGTTTTTTTCGGATTTCTCCGAAGATATTCGGAATATTTACACTTTTCTTTTACCAAATTATTAAGCCCCAAAATAAGCAACTTTGCCTCAATTTAACAATATTCGCATCTCTTGCCGTTTTCGAGATCCCCTTGTATGCACACGAATTTGTAGCACCCTGTACAGGGTCGTCTAAAAGATATAATCAATAATTGGGAATTGAGTTGATTGATTAAAAATAAGTTCAGAACTTTTTATAATATCTCGTATGTTCCCTTACTATTAATCTTGGCCTTCCTAACAGGGGACCCAGTAGATGGTTCTTGCCAATATTTTTGAAACTCTTATTAGAAATAAAATTGTAAAATTAGGAAATTTTGGTAAATTTCGTAATCTGAATAGAATTATTGTAGTCTTAAAAATATTGATATTAAGAATATATCGTTGAAAGTAGAGGATACTGGGATTAAAGCAATCCAACTTTTTTAACTTTGACTTTTATAATTTTTATGATAAAATTAGAAAAATTTGACAATGATTTGTCAACAATCACTTATATATTTAACATACTTTGTGATTCTCGTCACCATTGTATATGCTTACGTCGTCCTTTCCATTTCCAATGGTATTTATAGTCATTGTTGATCCAGACTGTGACCTATTTATTTTCCATTCGTCTATCTGTAAAGAATTATTAAATGAAATCGTTATTAAAATGTTTGCTTTAACATAACATATTTAAATAAAGTGTAGATACTAATTAGTAGTAATACCAGTAAAAATTTTAGGCTTTTTTCGGTCAATAATTGTTAAGTTAATAACAAGGTTAGTTTGTTGACGTTTTAGTTTATTTTTATTTCAACCATCATTAGAACCACAAATAAAATTTAGAAGCGATCAAACAAAAGCAGATACATCCATTTGACATAATTTTGAGTCATTTATCAAAAACTGATAGGCAAGAGGCCTTTTGATTTTTGGGAAAAATGTAAAATACAATTAATAAAGCTTAACTTAAGGACTTACTATAAAGAAAATATAGAAAAAAATATTTTATAGGAGTTATTGCGATTTAAAAAATGGATTTATCTTGTTTTGCGTTTTTCAATGAAACATCCTAAATATTTTTCATTCTTATGAAAGCTTTTTTTCTGATTTCAAAATTATATAGTTTGTTTATATTAGCTTAAACCGTAACCAATATTAATTTGAAAACCTTAGCGTCGTGTAGCGGCAAAACGAGGCAACATTGCATATAGGTAAGTTTGCCTAGATCGCCTTATGTTTGGTTAAGGAATTTATGGTGAAGCGTTGTAGAGTCATTTCATGGACACCCTGTATAGGGTATTACCGTAATTTTAATATTTAAGTAATCTTAAAAGTAATTCCCAGGGCCGTAATAATTTGAAGTACTAATGAGGGATATAAGCGATCAAATTTTTAAAAAGCTGTATCAATTCAAGTTTAATACGTATATAGTCTGACACAAGATAACTTAACCTAGACGAAAAAACGGGAAAATACAAAAATTAGATATAAAATTTGAAGTCAAAGCGAGTATTATTTATGTTTGCCTATATAAACTGCTGGACAATTGCTTTCGAGCAAGAAAAATTTCGCCTAAATTTAACAGTTAATATTTTCTGAACCAGATATGATATCGACCTACAGTTTTGAATGGTTGATAGATTCATCTCTTGGGAAACAAGTGTCAATGTTGGATTTTATTTAACTGTCAGAAAATTTTATATACAGGGTGTTAAAGAAGACGATGATTTTTGCTCCAATTTTAATGGCGTGTAACTTTCACAATAATATTTTTAAATTTAATTACTCTACGTCAATTGAATCACTGGTTCATAGCAAAGAAAGTAATTTGTCAAATTTTTGTAATCTGCTATATTTTAAGAAATACCGATTTTTTGGAAAACCTTGCTTTATTTTAACTTATTGGTAGCTAGATCTCACTGTGCGTTGTATCGTGCAAACTTTGCGAGTGATTATTATACCTTATAAAAAACTTGATTATGTTCAGTAACAGTAGTTGTACCTAAATGTTATGATATACAGTGGCGTACTTATAAACACCTATATATCTATGTTTTATGAGTATCTCACAATTTTTCACGATTGTTTTATATTGGAAAGTACTCGACCCTAGATTAGGGAAATTTTTTCTTATTTTTTAGTTTTTCATATCGCACAGGTATATTATACAGTGTGTTTACAAAATTTTAACAAATATAATTTTTTTAATTTAATTTTTGAAAAAAATGTATTTATTAATTTCTAACTTTCTAACACTATACTCATAAACCATAGATATATAAGCGTTTATAAGCACGCCACTGCACATCATAACATTTAGGTACAACTATTGTTACTAAACATAATCAATCTTTTTATAAGGTATAAGAATCACTCGCTAAGTTTGCACGATACAACGCACAGTGAGATCTAGCTACCAATAAGTTGAAATAAAGCAAGGTTTTCCAAAAAAATCGGTATTTCTTAAAATATGGCAGATATAAAAAATTTGACAAACTACTTTCTTTGCTATGAACCAGTGATTCAATTGGTGTAGAGTGATAAAATTAAAAAATATTATTGTGAAAGTTACACGCCATTAAAATTGGAGCAAAAATCATCGTCTTCTTTAACACCCTGTATATAATATTTTCTGACAGCTAAAGAAAATTCAATATTGACAATTGTTTCTTAAGGGATGAATCTATGAACCATTCAAAACCGTAGGTCGATATCATATCTGGTTCAGAAAATATTAACTGTTAAATTTAGGCGAAATTTTTCTTGCTCCAAAGCAATTGTCCAGCAGTTTATTTATATTAAACAAATATTTTTCAACAAGGGCGTGAAAAGAATGTCATTGAGTTTACTAACCTTATCTTTATTAGTTAGTCTTTCAGAAGCTAAAGTTCCGTAGATACTTCCGGCCGTGTCTACTTGTTTGGCATAACTAGAGTCAGCGTACGCGTGGAAGCAACATCGTACCTAAAAATAAAAATATTTGAATATAAAATGATTACATTAACATCCTAGCATGGGTAAGTTAATGAACGACAATATTTATTGCATGGGAATGTTTCTTTAATTATTCAAAATAGTTTTTTGTTTAAATTGTAAAAAAATTTCTTCACAATTTTTAATTATTATGCTCAACAGGTAGAGAATAATAAATAAATATTAAACTTAGCAACACATAATAGCCATATGAAATTCTGTATGAAATAAGAAAATTAAAAACTTTCCACCGGTAGTCACTAAAGGGTTATAAATTTAGCTCATCGAACGAGTTAGATCTTATTTGTTGGGTTACACAAAGGTTTTTTAATCACAAAAAACTAATCAGCAATTTTGACTTATGACATTGACAGGCATTATTTTTTAATAATTAAAGGTACCTGTTTGGTAAATTAAAAATTAGGGTAACCGGGTCAATATTTTGACATAGATTTCCGTTGTCAAATGTGGTTCATTTTATCACTAGTGGTATAACGGAAAGTTATTTTAATTCTAGTGTTAAGTATAACCTACACACACTCACACATATGCACACCTACATTGCTATTACAGCGTTTTCAGCTTCTTCAATGTTGGAAGGCAAAGAACCTTCATATTTTCACATGATGTATTGAACCACTCGCTATGCACGAGGTTCAATCTTCACATCTGGTGCAAAAAACAAGCTCATTTTGCAACTTGATACATAAATAGCTAATTGCCAACGTTATGTATGTCACACTCAAACTTGCTAGTTAGTCAATTGTGGTTAAACATCTTTATTCACCGACAATACGTTTATCTTATATACCATATGCCGCTTTCGTGTTAATATGATTTCTTTGTAATTAAATCGCTTTATACCGATAAATAATGTTACCAGGATGTTCTTGCAATAACAGTTTTAGTTCTATCAAACAACACAGTAGTATGTGTTAAAATATATTTGTCTGCTTATAAATAAAAATATAAAGAAAAATATTTACGATACAAAACTTAATTGACTAAAGATTATCACGCACTTATGCGAAGCGTGGCGAGCCGAAGTATAAGGATAGAGATTGTAGCATTGAGTTCGACGCGCCGTGCATTGCTTGTGTCCACACTGTGCCACATGCAACAAATCCAACGCGCCATTTTTCGGCGCGCATCAGTGCGTTTGAAGCTTTATTTTGACTTTTGTCATTTTAAACTTCTGTGTACAAATTAAACACTTATTTACAGATCATTAATAACGTTTCCAGGGCCCATAAGCTTGTTTTAAATGAGTCAAAAACCCAAATAATAATTTTTGGTAAATATAAAGACGCAATAATGCAAGACCCATTGTTCAGGATCTCAATTAATAATATTGTTTTACAACCCTCTCTGACCTGCAAGAATCTGGGATTGACCATGGATACCGATTTGAGATTTTCGTCCTATGTTTCGTTTTTAATACAGAAGGCCTACGGCAAAATTAAATTACTTTTTATGCATAAAGATATCTTTTACACAGCTACAAAACTAAGGTTGTGTAACTCGCTTGTTCTGTCCCATTTAGGTTACTGTGACGTGGTTTATTGGCCAGCCTTACTTCAAGCAGATAAAGACAGCCTCCAGAAGCTGCAAAATGCATGCTTGCGATTTTGTTATGGTGTGCGTAAATATGATCATATTTCTCCTGCTTTTCGTGCGTCGGGGTGGCTAAATTTATCGGAAAGGTTTATGCTTCACATGGCCAAGCTGGTGTTCTCTATTGAAACAAATAATCTACCTAGCTATCTCTATTTTTTTTTTTTTTTTTATGATAAAACACCTGCACTGTAGGAAAAATCCTTTAAGGCGCTCTGGAAGCGGTGCGAGTGCGAAAAAAGCGATTAACGTTGGTCTTGAAACGTTGAAGATTGTATTCATTGGGAAACACGACCTCAGGAAGTTCATTCCACAATGATGACGTTCTCCAGATAAAAGAGTTCTTGAACAATGAAGTTCGAGGAGTACTAAGCTGAACAACATATGGATGAGCGGCAGCGGTTCGCCGTGTATTTCTGTTTTGCATTGCTCTAGGTGGAATCAAGTCGGCAATGTCAGTCGAACACCTGCCATGGAAATATCTGTAAAAGATCAGACGAATGGCTCTCCTTTGAATGGAATCCAGTAGCCGAAGGATGTGCTTGGGTGCAGAGCTCCAGACATGAGAGCAATATTCTAATGATGGTCGAATCTGGGCTTTGTAGAGTGTCAAAAGTTAGTGTGTACAACCTTTTGGTGCGGAAAAGTACACCAAGTTTCTGTGCAGCTGCCCTGGCAATTGCGGCAACGTGATTATGCCAAGACATATTACCTCCCAGATTGACCCCCAGCAAATTAATAGACGGTGCCAGGGGAATTGCGTGTCCTGCCATGACTATATCCGGTTCTGCAATGTTAACCTTTTTGGAGAAGACTGCTGCCTGTGTTTTCTTAGCATTAAATTCGACTTGGTTACTGTCACCCCAAGCCAAAATTTCTTCCAGGTCATTGTTGAGGCGCAATACTTCATGCTGCCTGCGAAGATGTGCGTCGGCAGCGGATGTTTGGGGAGTCAAGGTAAAAGATGAGACAAGTGTGCTGTCATCAGCAAAGCTATAAATTGGATTTTGGGTTTTCACTAGAAGGTCGTTAATATACAGTAAAAAGAGGGTAGGCGACAATATGGACCCTTGAGGAACACCGGCATTGATGGTGAAGGTGTCTGAGAGAAACCCGTCAATCGCCACTTGCAGAGAACGGTTCTTAAGGAAGCTGGTTAACCATAAAAAAAATCCATTAGGCATACCGTAGGATCGCAATTTACTTAGAAGCCCATCGTGCCAAACACGATCAAAAGCCCTAGAGATGTCCAGTGCAACAGACCGGGATTCTCCATGATGTTTGATGGTGTTGCTCCAAAGATGGGTGACATATGCCAGAAGGTCACCTGTTGATCTGGACTTTCGAAAACCGTATTGATGGTCGCTGATAATGTTAAGCCCTTCCAGATACTTTAGGAGTTGTTGGTTAATAGCTTTCTCCATTACTTTTGAAATTACTGAAAGCAATGCGGGGGTATAATAAATTGACCAGGGGTGCGGATATCCATGATCGCCAAACACGTTTTCGTGGTCTTTATAGTATTCCTAGGCATAGTACCGCCCTGTTCCAGCGATCGTTTTCCTATGATGCAGTCTCAATTTTCAATCCTATCCCCAATGATATCAAGACAGCCCCCGGTCTTGCGAGCTTCCAAAATAGATTTAAGAACCTAATTATAAGCAATCGTAATTATTAATAGATTTAATCTAACCTTGATTCTTAATTTTTTCTATTTCTTTTTTCTTTCTTTCCCTATTCTCTTTTTACTTACTTTACGGTATAAATACTGATATATTCACTGCTTTTGTAACTAATTTTATTATTATTTTTTAGTAGTTCTTAGTTTTATTGCTACATTGCTAGGCTAATATTATTTTACTACATATTATAAACTTTTTTTCTTTAAGTTGTTTCAAATAAGGGTGGTTGTATAAGCAGCGTATGTTGGATACCGCCACCTTTTTTAATTAATTCACTTATTGTAAAGTTTGTTAATGTATTAAATAAAGGCATTTATTATTATTATTATTATTATTATTATTATTATTATTATTATTATTATTATTATTATTATTATTATTATTATTATTATTATTATTATTATTATTATTATTATTAAACCCAGAACTGTCAATATAGGATTGTATCAAATTTAGAACACTTGAGTAAACTCGGGTATTATACACCTTTACCAGGTAAAAAGTAACTTCATATTAAAAACAGCACATGCAGAGTTACTGAGCAAAATAAACTTACTAAGGGCCACTTGCATGGCTTCAGTTTAAAGTAAAGTTAAAATTAACTGTCACTTGTAGTTTAAACTGAAGCTATACAGGTGATCCTACTGCTTTGTACTGTAACATACATCACATTGGCAGAAATAATTTTCTTTCAATCATGCCGACCAATCAGGCACCGTCGATTGTAAGTAAATGATGCCTGTCAAAGTAATTTATGTCACAGTCAAACTTGCTGGTTAAACAATTTTATGCAACCCAACATTAGTTGCTAAAAATGTTTAAAACTGGTACATAAAAATATTTAAATCTTATACAGGGTGGTATCTAGTTTATAAAATATTATAAATATATTAGACAAAATGTGCTATTATTAAAGCTTTTTTAGGATTCAGTAATTGCGTTACCGAATTGTTATTGACACATAATGTACCGGGTGATTCAATAAGAAAGGACGCCGGCTATATCTCGGAAACTACTGGGCATAGAATCCCGGGAAAAAAAAATGATAACTAAACTGGCCATGAGAAAATCCTGGAAATAATTTTTAAATTCCGCATTTTGCCGCAAGAGGGCGTAATTGAAAAGTAAATTATAAAATTTTACATATTTCGGAAAATTCCACATTAAGGTAAATCTTTGATAACACCATTAAAAAGCTTGGACAATTATGCATCATTTTGGTCTTATACTCATTGGCGTACCGATATGAAAGTGTAATCATTTAAATCGCTTTAACTTATAAACGACTTATCCGATTTTAGCAAACTAAAGACTGGTTGGAAGAAAAATGTATGCACTTTCACCAATCGTACTTAGTTGTCCATAATAGTTCTCAAAAAAATTGCTAGAGGGCGCAATTTGTAATAATAACACATTTTTTGATTTTACTCCGAAAAAATAAATCATACGGTATAATTATGATACCATAATCGAAAATTGGATGAAATTTGCTAGAAAAAATATTAAAACCGCAATATCTCGATATCCCCGATCGTTTTAGCGTTATTGCCAATAGAATAATTTTTAAAACTTTAAATAGCGATTATATACTTTTTAGAAAAAAAGTGGTACGCCACTGATAATTTTCCATGTGGATATTATATATATAGTCTGGTCAATTCTGCATAAAAATGATCTCTTGCGGTTTTCTCCTCAGGCACACCGTTCTTAATTAAACTAATTAAATTAAATTAGCTCTACTATTATTATTAACATTGATAATGCAAAATTTTGTTTTATAAAAATTTCCCCAATACAAAGGTTGATTTGTTTAAAACTTATAATTTCTTTATTAACTCGAAAAGTTAATACTAAAATAATAAAAATTTCGTATTTTTTTCCTAAACTGTTAATAAATAAAGTCATATAGAACAAAACAAAGTAAGTGCTTACCAGGGCATTGGCTGCAACCTCCCGTTTACAAATAAAGGCATGGCATTCAAGTACCTTAATACCCGTTGTTCTCCTTAAGATGGCGGCAAAAAGGGGAGGATGTGTTGGATTCGGGGCTCTCGCAAACGGCGAGTCAAGCGGTAAAAATTTTGGTGAGGGTGCGTGAAGGGTATTTTTTTCTGGGACTAGAACATATCTGAAACAAAACAATATAATATTAGTCATTACACTTAACTAATATTTTTTAAATCATATAAAGATTTTCCTTTCATTTCGTCAGATCCATCTCTAGACGCGTTTCGCCATATCATGGCTCATCAGTAGAGCTAGGATTCGACGAAAGAAAAGAATTACTCAAAACTGCTTAAGCAGTATTTGGTGGGACACACCAGCAAGATGTTGCACAGAGCGATATCTGTGTCGTTGTTAGATACTCTGAGCATACATAACAAACTCATAGAAATAAGTTAATTTGTTAAAAGGAATTAACCTAAAAAATATTATTTTAAGAAAATTACACTTATTACACATATTTATATCGGTAATACCGCTGTTTTTCACAAGAAATCGATTTTCTGATAATTTTCACGAAATATAATTTTTACTTATAAAAACAACGGTATGAAGATAAGACGCCGCGTCTAGAGGTGTATTTTATTGGATAATTTACTGAACCCGGAATAAAAGCCGTTTATGATAAAGGAAAATAGGTAAACACATCATTATGATTTACTTTTAAGTTTATAAACTTGCCACAACTAACAATTAATTAAAAATCCAAGACTAAATCAGACGCGTGGAACGTCAAAAATCAAATTCGCTTATTTTCATCACGGTTGCCATGAAAACGCCAAGATTTCTTAAGCTCACGTCAAAGCAAAGCACACTGGGTTTAATCTTGCATACAGTTTGTCATAAAGCATTTCTTTAAAAATGTCAAAATTAAGTTAAGTTTATGCCCTAAAATCACCTCAAATACTGTTGTGTGTCACTTTTATTTTGTAGGAGTTATATTAATTATTTATTAAACTTGATTTCCTAAAATAAATTACTGTTTGTTTGACAAAAAGCTACTGTGGGCTTACCGAGCTAGTCGTAGGTCTTATCGGGTAAGACCACGTTACCAAGATGGTTGCTATGAAAATTTGCGTTCTGATTGGTTCTATATATGTGAGGTAAATTATCATCAAAATTCGATCATTCCATTCCATTATTAGTTGGCTACTTTGTACAAAAATGGATAAAATATATTGTTTTATAAATTTTAAAATTGATGCTTATAAAATACGAAGAAATGAAAATGAAATTTAATTAGCTTGTTGGCAACAGCTTTATGTTAGGTACTTACTGTATCTATTACAGGGCAGCGCTGTTCGTGTCAATTAAGAAAAATTATAAATTATAAAAATCGGTATAATGCCAATTATTGAATAAAAACCTGATTTCTATGTAACGGTTTCTAACAATCTTATGTAATAGAAACGAATTGATATATAATACGTATAGAGCTACAAGCGCAGTTGTCAAACAATTATAATATTGGACTGTGACAGTATTATTTGTTTACATAGGCAAACATTATAAACGTTTGAAAAGAGCTTTAGTTTTATAACATTCTAAATATTTTTAAATTATTATCTTATATTTATCAATTAGCTACTGATGGTTTTTTACTGTAATATTTTGTTTTAGATTCGATAAATGAATTTTAATTAAAAAAGTTGGTAACTCCGGATGTTTTTCAAGAAAGACAGATCGGTATACCTGGTACTAGATGAGAAAACTGCAAACTTATATAATCCGTTGTTCCTAGAACTCTTATTCGACTTAATTCCTTGCTGTCAAAAAATGTTTTCCTTTTACTGCATAAGTTATTTTGGAGCCATTTGGATATTGATAAAAATGCTTTTAAAAATAAGCTCAGCACTAAATTTTGACGGTAACGAGCCATTCCCTTATTAGCTACAATACTACAAATTTATATCTTTAGATGGCATTTTATTCATAAATATTCTGGCAATATATGATGAGACATTACAATTGTTCTCTTGCAGAAGCACATTTGTCTGGATATATAAATTTATAATTTCGATAAATTGAAATTGGTTGGGTAGAAATGAAAATCAAATGTTCAATCCTGAATTGGCAATATTGCAATTTAATTTATAGTTCAATCGCAAATGTCTGAAATCGTGTTCCGTCAGCGTCTTGTTAAACGGATTCTTAAAGGACTCGACGTCAATAAAGCTTCTGGTCCAGACGAAATTCCTATCATTGTTCTCAAGACATGCGCCGATGAACTTACACCAGTATTTTGTAGACTTTTCAACTTATCCTACAAAAAAGGAATATTTCCATCCTGCTGGAAGTCGGCGCGTGTCCAGCCCATTCCAAAGAAAGGTAAAAAGACCCTGCCAAGCAACTACCGACCCGTCGCATTGCTTTCAGTAATTTCAAAAGTAATGGAGAAAGCTATTAACCAACAACTCCTAAAGTATCTGGAAGGGCTTAACATTATCAGCGACCATCAATACGGTTTTCGTAAGTCCAGATCAACAGGTGACCTTCTGGCATATGTCACCCATCTTTGGAGCAACACCATCGAACATCATGGAGAATCCCGGGCTGTTGCACTGGACATCTCTAGGGCTTTTGATCGTGTTTGGCACGATGGGCTTCTAAGTAAATTGCGATCCTACGGTATGCCTAATGGATTCTGTTTATGGTTAACCAGCTTCCTTAAGAACCGTTCTCTGCAAGTGGCGATTGACGGGTTTCTCTCAGACACCTTCACCATCAATGCCGGTGTTCCTCAAGGGTCCATATTGTCGCCTACCCTCTTTTTACTGTATATTAACGACCTTCTAGTGAAAACCCAAAATCCAATTTATAGCTTTGCTGATGACAGCACACTTGTCTCATCTTTTACCTTGACTCCCCAAACATCCGCTGCCGATGCACATCTTCGCAGGCAGCATGAAGTATTGCGCCTGAACAAGGACCTGGAAGAAATTTTGGCTTGGGGTGACAGTAACCAAGTCGAATTTAATGCTAAGAAAACCCAGGCAGCAGTCTTCTCCAAAAAGGTTAACATTGCAGAATCGGATATAGTCATGACAGGACACGCAATTCCCCTGGCACCGTCTATTAATTTGCTGGGGGTCAATCTGGGAGGTAACATGTCTTGGCATGATCACGTTGCCGCAATTGCCAAGACAGCTGCACAGAAACTTGGTGTACTTTTCCGCACCAAAAGGTTGTACACACCTCATCAACTTTTGACACTCTACAAAGCCCAGATTCGACCATCATTAGAATATTGCTCTCATGTCTGGAGCTCTGCACCCAAGCACACCCTTCGGCTACTGGATTCCATTCAAAGGAGAGCCGTTCGTCTGATCGGCGACCCCGAGCTGACCAAGACCCTCGATAGCCTGGAGCATCGAAGACAGGTTGGTGATTTGGCTCTCTTTTACAGATATTTCCATGGCAGGTGTTCGACTGACATTGCCCACTTGATTCCACCTAGAGCAATGCAAAACAGGAATACACGGCACTGTGCTGTAGTGGGTTCAGTAAGTACCTAACATAAAGCTGTAATTAATACACTAATAAAAACAATTTTTTTAGCTTTGTATTTTAGAAAATCGAAGAAATCGTCCATAATTCTTAAAGAGACCGGATATAGATTTAAAGGAAAAAGGAAAGACAACAAAATTATATTTAAAGAAGAAGATTTTCCCTTTCATTTCGCCAGATCCATCTCTGGACGCGTTTCGTCATATCATGACTCATCAGTAGAGCTAGGATCCGACGAAAAGAAAAGGGATCTCGAAGTTACTTAAGGCAGCACTTGGTGGGATACAAAATTAAGATGTGGCACGGAGCGCCATCTGTGTCGTTGTTAGACACTCTTGAGCATACCAGCACCTCTAACAAACTTATAGTAATAAAAGGTAAAAATAAGAACACAAAGTCTTCCTCCACTGATATATTATAGAAATATTTTAATCAACTTCTCAACATGTTTCATGTTTCATGTTTTCAAATTCATCTTCAGGAGAAAAATTAAAAGAAGAAAAGACCAGTAGATATCACCCTAACTGAGCAACATAAATATAGGTTCGGTATAAAATGAGTGGAACAATGAAGAAACCGATACACACATTGCATTGTGAATAAGAAAAGTATATGGGTTTGAGGCTTAAGGTACTGTGAAAACTTTAAAGGTAGAATGAAAAATTTAACATCTTTGTGTGGAAGAACTGTCAACAGTTATACATTTTTTGGCACATTTTACACATTAAACAAATTAATTTTTTCTACACTGACGACAATTTTCTATTTCGATTTAATTGATGATAAATGAGGAATACAAGAATAGTAGATTCTGTAACGAGGTTGGAATGAAAATTTGATCCGAGTGGAAGACAAAGCCGAACGCAAGCGTAGCGAGCGTGAGGAATCACGAGTATCGAATTTTCATTCTAACCGAGTAGCAGACTATATTTTCTCCACGACCAAAAATACTGTTCGCAATATTTGTAATTTCAGGTGGAGTATTATCCAGTTCCATATCTGATTCATCCGATTTTTCACTCATATTTTGACTTGCACTAAAATTTGTCTGCTGACATTGACAGTTTCGAAATTCATGGCAACCCATGTCGTTTAGATCAATTACAGAATATTCATTCCGTATCTTGTTATGGAATGAAAATACACGCAAAACGCATAAGAAGCAAGTGTTTCAGAATAAATATTTCAACTCAAGAGCGAGAATTTTTACATTCTATTATCAAAAATGATTTTGGAATTATTGCATTCAGTAATGGTTGTGGAGAAACATGTTTTTGTTGAACTCACACACATACATTGTGATGTGTAATAACGTTTTTAATAAAAATCGATTAAATCCTGTTATATTAATATACGTCTCGTAACGAACTTAAAAGGTACTGAAAATTTATGGGTCCAGAAGCTTTGTTTTTTAAAACAGGGCGGAAAATTAAACAATGACGGTTTAAAATACTGTTATGTAGCGGTTAAAGGTTAAAAAACGCATATTAATAGCTGGTAATGAACCTGTTTTGGTTGTTTTAATTATACACATATATGTTTACAATTTACGATGCAAAATGATAATATAATAACTTTAATAAAAAAACTGTTTTTTTTTCACCGTTATTGAAATACCTACCATTAACGACGCCATAGACTTATTCTAAAAACGGCAGATTATTCAACAATTCTTATAAAGAAACTTATGTATAAAACATTTTTCTGTATCTCTTTTAACTAAGAAAATATAGGGTAATTTTGAAATAATCAATATTTTTATTTTCCCGTCTTTCTTAAGCGAGCGAAAATTTTCAAATTTTGATTTTACCATTTTAAATTTGACCCAAAAAGGGCACATTACATATATATTACTTTTTTGAGAGCACAACAATTACCCTATAAAAGTGTCGAATATGGGATACCCTGTAAAGCAAAAATTGGTAGTTAACAAGTGATTCTATATTGTAAATTTCATGTACACTATATTATAGCTATTAATATAACGAGATTATAATGCGATTTATAATAGTCGAGGACATTACTATGTCGCAATGTCTGAGACGGTGTTAAATCGCTAATAATCGAGTTGTATTCAAAGCTTTATCGTACCATTGACAACGGCGATGCGAAAATAAAAACAAGGTTTTATGTCATTTCATTTTGGCATTTCAAAAAGTCATCATTAAAATCATGCAAGATTTTGATATTTCTGACGATATATTAGCTGCAGCCAACTTTATAAGGTTGAACTTGCTTCCGGACAAATCTAAAATCCATTATGAAAAAGAATATCGGCAGTTTTGTGAGTGGCGAAACAAAGTACATGTTCAAGGTGCAGAGGAAACGGGTTGCTGGCGTATTTCGCAAAACTCTCTGAGGAATACTCTGCTTCATCCGTATGGCCGACATATTCCATGTTACGAGCGACTTTAGAACTGGAGGAAAGAGTGGAAATCGACAAATACGGCGCCTTAATACGTTTCATCAAGAAGAAAAATGTTGGATATAGAGCAAAAAAATCAAAAGTATTTACAAGAGAACAAGTCAACGAATTTGTGTGTTCTGCCTCAGACGAGAAGTTTTTAATGATGAAAGTAGCTTTTTTAATTGGAATTGGAGGAGCCTGTCAAACTAATGAATTAGCGAAGATGACCACGGAAAATGTTGACGTTTTAGAGGACAAGCTGATTGTTACTATTCCCGACTCAAAAACCTACAAGAAACGTATTTTCGCTGTGATATTTGACGGCGAAGTCAATCCCGTGCTTTTATTTAAAAAGTACGCAATGTTAAGGCCAGACCATGTCACTCACCAAAGATTGTTTGTATCATATAGAAAAGTACGGTATAGCTCTGCGGCATTCACTTCTTCTCTAAAATACCTCAAAAAATAGCTAAGTATCTCTCACTTGAAAATCCTAATTTGTATACTGGTCACTGCGTTAGAAGATCTTCGGCAAATGTTCTTGTTAATGCTGGAGGACCTACAAGAACTTGGTGGATGGGAATCGGCGACGGTTGCTAGAGGGTATTTAGAAGAAAGTGTGACCAAGAAAGTTTCCATTGCTCGCAAAATTCAAATCGGCGATGTTTCCGGCAGTGGATTAAGCACTGGAGAACCGCACGAAATCGAAAGGAGTGCTTGCTCGGTCATTAATCAGTCTTCAGAGGGCATGATCGTGGACGTTAAAAACAAAGGTGTATCCATCAAATTTGAAAATTGTCAAAATATTGTTTTACATGTTCATAAAAAATAGTTCTAATATTATTTGGTATCTAACGTATTATGCTTTTGTAACTAACGTATTAAATTATGGTAACTAATGTATTATGAGTAACTAAGGTGTTATGTAGGTTTTAGTACGTTTATGATGTTAATAATTATTAATAAAGATATCATATAAAAATGACTTAATCTTCAATGACACGATAAATGAATAAAAACAAGAATACAAGTTTAAAAAAACTTACTTAATGTATTAGTGGATTTAATCAAATATAATATAAGAAGATTTTTCCGTAATTTTATCTTACTTCACTTGGGTTGATTTGTGAACAACGGATAAAATACTTGAATTTTACCATTTTTTTTTCTGTTGTGTGTGCTACACAATCTGTCTCCAATTCCTAAGAAATACAACATTTTCATAAACTACTAAAACTATGCTTTAAAGATGTTCTTATACTTTAATGAAATTAACCTTGCTTGTTCCACGATTTGCTACAGTAATTTCAGTTTAGTTGACGGCATAATAATTTAACATGCAGTATCAAAGGCCATGTTATTATTTTAATTAAATAAATAGCATAAAAATAAATGAATAACCTTCCACATGGTCATTATAACATGCTTAGATAGAGAGCTTAGGATTCATTTTGATCATTTACATAAGACAAAATAAAAAAAAACCCAAAATAAAAATGTCTAGACTTACGATGGGGAATTAAGAGGACTCCGTAGACCCCTTAAATGAGATGTATTTCAGTACGTGGGGCAAACTGGTTTTATTATAACTAAATTTTTTAGTACTCTGTATATTAATTATCATAAAATCTAGAATCACATTACCTGGTAACATAAAATTATATTAAATATAATTTATTAGAAAGATAATACCCTGCACAATAATTTCTTATAATATTAAATTACGACGTAAGAATTTGTATATTTTATTATAAAAAATAAGATTTATTTATAATAGAGCACGGCATTTTACGGTTTATGTAGTACTGTTTATTAAAGTACCCAATACGTTTTGCCTACGTTTAAAGACAATTATCGACGGAAACGGGGTTTAGTCTACACACAGACTTGGAAGAGGATCGATGCTACGTCGGCCGAAAGGGTTTTCCATTAAAAGTAAATCTCGATTGGATTTGCGATGGACATATTATTTTATCAACAACATTGGCTAATCTGACTACTGAAAGTTTTGGTTTTTGTACGACTTAACGGAAGAGTAAAGTATATTTTTCTACTCCCCTATGGAAATGTGCTGATTCCTTTACACTTAAGAGAGAAAAGTAGGCTATTCCTGTTAGCTGTACGGCAAAATTTTATATTCTTACTAGCAAAATTTCTCTTTTTCCGTTGGAAACACCGCCGACCTATCATTTTTCTGTGCTTTGTTCTCAAAAATCCGAAAATTTTCCATTAGTTAACAACATTGTTAGAAAAATTATATTTCCCTGTGGCGTTCTTATAAAGTACGGACCAATCACAGTTTATTGTAGTTACTGAGGCTCCGCCTTCTTTTTCTACACTAAATTATATAATTATATGTATATGGTACAATATGTCATTAATTTGTTCAATATAACAAATATATAATAGATTTATCAATAATGCAACTTGCTGAATGTGCATAGAAAATTAATTTTATGTATCATTATTATTGAGTTAGTTTAACCATAATTTCTAATCATGATCCCATGGCCAAGACGGTAAAGCGTCAAACTTCGGATACAATGATCATGAGTGGTGAGTTAAAGCCAGGCAGCCAGCAAACTTAAAAAAAAAATTTAACATCAGATTCGTAATTTTGGTCGTAGAAATAGTATATTACATAACAATTGATGAAAGTGATACTTTTCAAACGAGGAGATATTTAGCACGAGGCATCAGCCGAGTGCGGAAATTATCCGAGTTTTAGAATAATCACTTTCACACGAGTAATGTACACAATTTTTCCTACGACCACAAAGAATTATTTTAAAAAAACTTTTGATTTGTGAAAAAAATATTTCAACTCTAGAGTTGAAAAAAAATATTTCAACTCTAGAGTGGAAATACAAGGCACACTATTTAATTTAAACATATGATGCCAATTTAATAGATCGAAAGGTCACAGGTTCAAATCCCATCAGGAATACTTGACGTTTTTTTATAAAAACATTAAATAAATTATAAAATTATTTTGAATTGAAATCTTCCTTCTTGAATGATTTTTTTTTATTTAATCAAGGAAAGATGCATTAAACATAAATTTAGAAAATTCACCCAACAAGGAGGATTTCAATTCAAAATAATTCTATAAATTATTTAATGTTTTCATAAAAAAAGTCAAGTGCTCCTGATGGGATTTGAACCTGTGATCTTTCGATCCGTAGGCCATGGCTCTAGTGTCTACGCTATGGCGACCCATAAACATTTCCTGCTTAAGTTTAATATATGACATTTTCTTCAGCGGGGCTTGTTTTGACTGGTAATAGATTTTCCAGTATATTCTTAACTTTTTATAATTTCAGATGGCGCATTTTCACACTCTAATTCTGAATCACTCGACAAATACGTGATAAATAAACTAAACTGCTTTCTAAAATTTGTTCTTTTTAATAAATAGGTGTGGTCTGTCAAATTGGCATCATATGCTTAAATTAAATAGTGTGCCTTGTATTTCCACTCTAGAGTTGAAATATTTTCTTTCAACACGCGTGTAATATTCGGCGCTTGCGAGCCAAGTTAACCATGCTTTTTTTCTCATTTTTATAGGTGATCGTAGGAAAAAGATATACTGTTCAACTCCAGTGGATTGCCCATATCGCACACGGTGTCGTGCTCAATTTACTTCCTCGTGAGATATACTTAGACATCATATCCATTCTTATTATACAAACTACTATTTCCTACGACCACCTATGATAATGAGAAAAAAAACACAGTTAACTTGGGTAGAAAGCGCCGTATATTAAACCCGTGTTTAAAAAAAAATTTCAACACGAGTATTGAAATATCAAGGCACACTATACAATTTAAACAGATGGACCCAACTTGACAGATTACCTATTTAATTAAAATAACAAGTTTTAAGAAGTAGCAATTATTGTAAAGTGTTTAACTTATTTATCACGTATTTATCGAGTGATTTAGATTTAGAGTGTGAAAATACGCCATTTAAAATTACAAAACATGCTAATAAGATACTGGTAAATGTATTACCAGAAAAAACAAATCGCAATGAAAAAAGTGTCATGTATTAAACAAGATTTTTTTTATAGGAACCGATAGCATTGGGGATAGAGCTCTAGCCTATAGATCGCAAGGTCACAGGTTTAAATCCCACCAGAAATATTCTACTTAAAAAAAAACATAATAATTTATAGGATTATTTTGAATTGAATCCTTCCTTGTTGGTTTGATTTTTTAAATTTATGTTTTATGCATCTTTCCTTGAATAAATTTAAAATTTCTCATTCTGGTTAATCTAGAGGTCAATCCAGGATTAGTTTTTCCCATGATAAGAATATACAGGGTGACAATTTGAAAACGAACAGCATTTAATATTGCCTCTACCAATGATAGTATGAAAATTTGGCGGAACACGTCAATTGATATATCGAGGGGGACATTTTTTAAGACATTTGTTGTCGTGTTACTTTCAACTCCCTAACCCCCAGGGCACCTACCCCTAAAATTTTAAATGGCAAACCCTATTTATTTTGCCATTTTTGTGTTCCTTATTAAATTCTACATAAACTGTATCTTTTTTTTCAAAAAATGTAATTATTTTATTTTTTCTAGTGGCGATATCGAAGACGAAATGTAGAAATACATTCCAAATTCCTTTATTTATTTACATTTCGTCTTCGATATCGCCATGCACTAGAAAAAATAAAATAATTACATTTTTTGAAAAAAAAAATGATACAGTTTATGTAGAATTTTATAAGGAACACAAAAATGGCAAAATAAATAGGGGTTGCCATTTAAAATTTTAGGGGTAGGTGCCCTATGGGTTAGGGGGTTGAAAGTAACACGACAACAAATGTCTTAAAAAATGTTCCCCTCGATATATCAATTGACGTGTTCCGCCAAATTTTCATACTATCATTGGTAGAGGCAATATTAAATGCTGTTCGTTTTCAAATTGTCACCCTATATAAAATATAAATCAAATAATTTATTAATAATCCTTTGTGGTCGTAGGAAAAATAGTGTACATTGCTCGTGTAAAAGTGATTATTCTAAAACACGGAGAATTTCCCCACTCGGCTCTCACCTCGTGCTTAATTATCTCCTCGTTTCAAAAGTACCACTTTCATCACTTGTTATGTAATATACTAACTGTACAACAAGAGTGGATATGATGTTCATATCGCACGAGTAAGCAAACTGAGCACAACACCTTAAGCTTTTAATGCCTAATATTTATTGAAATGCGGAAAATGTCTAAAAACCAAGACTCGGCATATCCTGTTAATATGCTTATGTAAAACCACGCTTTTCCCATGACATGTTGAAATATTCATTAGCCACATCCGACGTTATTAATAAAAACATACGCATTATTTAATGGTAGCGTGATTTAGGGAACTGGAAAATGGTAATGGCAATAATTAATAAATATTAATAATTTCTTACCATATAATTGCAGGTATATCTTTTGTCTTTAGTTAATATTATGTGTTAAAGATTAAGTAGCGAAGAGTGTTCAGCAGTCAAGGGTGAAAAATATACTTTCCGCATTCGTTTAACAAAAATGTACACGTCAATACACGCACAATACAGAGTTTTATGAAAACGACTTATTATATTATGTTACCTATACCTTTTATTATTATATTTAAACCCGTAAATTGGCATATGAAAATAAATTGCAGAAAAATATTTGTAAATAAAGCGCCATGGTTTGAAATAATTCAATGAGTCAACTGTTGTTTGTGTCATATTGTCAGATGTCGGGTATGGATTGGTACCCTTAAGGATGGATTACTCATCTCAGACTTTGCTGTGGTGCTAAGACTCTTAATAAGTGTTAAGTCTGATAAGAATAGGTGTAGTGGAAAGATATAGAACAAGGACAAGGACATTTCTAGGTTGGTAGGAGGAGTTTTTAGACGAAAGTTTGTGTGTAATTGTTTGAATTGATTGGGATAAAGGGTTCCATTTTGAATGATACATCCAGGGATATCCCCTTTTTTATTAACTTGCAAAATTATTGTTGGCATAGCAAAAAGGAACCCCTTCTTCCATCTGATAAGGGTTGCAAACCTTTATTAAAGCTCAAAGGAACACTTACTTGGGGAGTTGTAAAAAGTATTCAAATATAAGGGTAACCTCTGCCCGAGTAACTACTCAAGTCTAAATTTCCATAATCTTAAAAGTCATGAAAAGTACTGCACCAGAACCAGTCTACTTTGCTCCAATCGCGTAACTGTTTTTTACGTTAAAGTATTTAACTATTTATATAACGATTATGTAACTTGATGTTACCATAACTTGCGAAAAAGTTTATTGGGTAGAGTATTTGCCATTAGATTTAAAAAATATACATATAAAGTAGTTCATATTAGGGAACTTAATACTTAATCAAATATCCAAGGTTTTTTTATTGTGAGTAATTGTTACACTTTAAGTATGTAATCTAAAAATATTAATTCAAAGTTTAATGCAGAATGCCAACTTAATTTATTTAAATTTATTGAATAATTATTTTTTCAGAAATCAAATTAAAATAATTTTTTCGTTTAAAAGCCATATTTTTTTTAATATCAGACACAGATCATACATTTCCCAGGGAATGTTCATTAGCAACTTCCGATTGTGGTAAAAACTTACGCATTATTTGATGCTAATGCGGTTTTAAAGAATGTTTATAGACGTAAAAATAACTGTAAGAAACCTAGATATAAAAAAGATGTATCAGACTTATGCCTATAAGACTCCATTTTATAAAGTCCTCTTAAATCTAGATCTAAATCGTGATACAACCTGGTCATAATTCTGACCAGGTTGATTACTCTTAAATTTAACTTTGATGTCAATTTCACATTATAAATCGACCATTTTTGACATAACTACGATTTTAGAATTATTACTCTTTGGTTTAAAAGTAGGTTTAAGAGTACTTTATAAAATTCGGCCTTGGTGCTCTTAAAAATACTTTTAAACATTAACTTTGGGGTAATTATTTATACAAAACACATGCTGAAAAGTTTAGTCCAGATCGACATATAGTTGCCAACATAGACATGTTGATGACAATCATATTCCATGCTGCATGGCAACAATTTGTGCAAAATATGTACGATCATTTTGAAAAAGGTATAAGTTTAAAATAAAGTAAGTACCAACGTCAGGTTTAGTTTTTAATTATAATAGTGGAATCTAGTGTCCGTTAAAATATATATAAGCGGACAGAGTTGCGCATCTATATTTTGCATTAAAGTAAAGTAAAGGTAATGGGTTCCCTGGGGCACAGGCTATCTGTTGGAATCAACTCAATGCAAAAGATTTTTTTTTTTTTATGATAAAACACCTGCACTGTAGGAAAAATCCTTTAAGGCGCTCTGGGAGCGGTGTGAGTGCGAAAAAAGCGATTAACGTTGGTCTTGAAACGTTGAAGATTGTATTCATTGGGAAACACGACCTCAGGAAGATCATTCCACAAAGATGACGTTCTCCAGATGAAAGAATTCTTGAACAATGAAGTTCGAGGAGTACTAAGCTGAACAACATATGGATGAGCGGCAGTGGTTCGCCGTGTATTTCTGTTTTGCTGCAAAGATAGCCATTTAACGTGAAAACATTATTTGATCTGTGCCCGTGAGACAGAAAATAGTGTGATGCTTTTTTGTATCTCGCTAAAAATACCAAACTGCATGGCAATTACAAACAGCACATTACAAAGGAAATGTGTCTTTATTCTTATTAGGAAAAATAAATTATATATACCAATTTGTCCGTGTTTGTGTTTCATGGTGTAAACTGTGCAATTTTCGCAAAATTTGATAAGAACATTTTAAATTTATTTTATTTATTAGGTAGATACGAGAGCTAATTAAAATAAAAGAGCTGTTTTTATGTTTTTAAATTTTTATTGTTGAAACCTCCGCTCTACAACACTGTCTCTTTAACAGGCACGAGTCGCCACTGGTTTAGGTAAGTACTTTGTACTTATTATAATATGCATAAATGGCAATACCAATTTTTTACACCTCAAGAAGCTGCCGTGTAGCGAGACATGTCGTAAAATATTAATTCACAGTGTTAAAAATAAAGTGGAAATTGTAATAAAAGTTTGACGTTTTACTTCCATTTACTAAGTGAACAAAATATTTGTTTAAATTCTTACTACAAACCAAAAACTTTGGCTTTTTTACTTTAAATGTTGAAAAAATATATACAGTGTTTCCAAGAAAGTCTGGGAACTTTTTTTATTACCGATTTTTTAGAAAATTTTAATCTTATAAAAGTTATTTGTAACGTATACTAAAAGGTACCTGTCTTTTTTTACCCGCGACTGATAGTAAGGGAGCAACTGCCATTTTTTCGAAGTTGCCTACAGAGTAAAGTACTTTAACTTTTAAAATACGGCAAAATTTTATATGGAAATGTTGCAAATTAAAAACTTAGTCCAAATACAAATTTGAGTTATATCATTCAATTTTTATTAATTTTCCTTAAACCTGTATTTTTTACTTGACGGTACTCCCCTGGTTGAATTTTTGTTTACGAAATTTTAACATATTTATTAAATAACTTTACGATGGGCTGATAATAAAAAAGTATTAAGTAGTTTCAAATCTTTTAAAACTTTACAATGATTCGAGTTGGTTTAGATATTAGCGTTTTGCGCGCATATTCAAACACATTCTACCCAATTTGTGTTCTATTCAAAATAAGGATAGAAACCTACTCTATTTATTCTATGGGAAATAACTAGTAATTTATTTGTCATATCACCCATTAAACTCATGTTCAAAACCTACCTTAAAAAATGCATATAATGAATAAGTAAATAACAACATATTTTATTATTATTATGTTCTCAATGTTAGTTTTCACAGCTTTTTGTTGGTATTGCTGGTATTATTTACAGTACAGAGAAGAAATTCATCTTAACCTATACGGTTTAGTAACTTCCGTACTATATGGCAAGTTTGGATGACTCTTTTCTGAATTAGTTGGTATAAATAACCTAATAGGCCCAGTTTTTCCAAGTTGGGCTTGAAATTTTTCGTCATAGCTCCCTTTACCGATATTATGATCGGAATTATGTCGATTTTATCTAGCTTCCATATATTTTTTATCTCTATAGCCAAATTTGAGTATTGGTCTTCTTTTTCGATTCGGTTTTAGAGAGGTTGTGTGTTAGTGGGCAACCTATATTGATTATGAAAGCTTTCTTGGTGGTTTTTTCGATGAGAAGAATATCCGGACGGTTGTGGTCTACTGTTCTATCCGTTATTATTGGCCTGTTCCAATATAAGAGATATTCAGGGGATTCAAGGACTGGCTCGGGTGAGTATTGGTAGTATGGTGGGAGGCTCTGAGGATCGGGGCGTTCTGAGGATCGGGGCGTGTCGGGCTTGGTGAGGAAGCAGGTACTGGTTAACGAGCCGGGCCTGGGCGAGGTGAAGGTTTCGGCTGGATACGAGCTCGGTCCCGTGCCTTGGCCTCCTGCGGAACCGCTTTGACGCTCTGTCCCCCCTATAGCACGTCCGCGTCCCTTCGGGTGATGCACGTCAGAGCTGGGGCAGTCTGGTGTTTTCATTAACACTGGTCTGTAGCTAAGACTATACGGGGTAAGCAGGTATAAGGTGCAGGCAAACATGTCTCTCTCGGTCTAGACGTTTACATATCCGACTACCGAGAGATTGACGTGTGTCGGCGAAACCTCTCAACTTATACCCTTAAAACGTGAGGCTGATTACTCGATCCCAGGTCTTCTGGGCAAAGAATATCTCCTTGCGTAGCTCAGAGAGGAAGTGAGTGCACACGCTTTCACGACCAGCGACTCGTCTTGGGCTCCTGATGCTGTCGCATCAGGGCAAAACGAGTACCTGCACCAACTGCAGGGGCAGCGTCACGGCACTGCTTTGACATGGACAATTGGCATTTGGGATTATATAAGGGCGTAATGAGATTAAGGGATATGAGATTGAGATAAAGATATTAATGGGATAAAGACTGGCATAAGTGGAAATAAGGGATTTAAGTAATTAATGATATAATGATATATAGCAAAACATGAGATAAGGGGAAAGATTAATGGGATAATGATGTAAGGGTTAATAAGATAGAGGGATATTGAAATAGAGAGCTGCAATAATGAGATAAGGGAATAATGTTAAGAGCAAATGAGGCAAGAATGGGAAATGAACATATGGGAATGCGAGTAAGAAAATGGGACATGAGTGAAATGAATGGGAACAAGAATGAGCTATGAATGGGAATGGGCTTTTTTGATTTATTACTTTTTTGTTTTTTTAATATATGGGGATGGTCAATTTTGTTGGGAAAAGAGATAGTCAAGGGAGATAGGCAAAAGACAAGACTGGCAAAGAGACAAGACTGGCAAGGAGAGAACAGGCAAAACAGGGTGCGAGTCCACCAGATACTCAACAATCCCTTAAAACTGGCGGGGCAATCGAGCCCACAGAGGTGGGTAGCTGTTCCGTCCAGTAGCGCGATAAAGCCCTCCGGGGTGGAAGCCATAATCTGGTAGAAGGTGTGATAAAGCTCTTTAACTCGTCGTCAGAGGTGTCGGAGCGTCTTGAAACGCTCTAGTATCCGAGACGAAGTTCTTAGTGCTTTTCAGCAATTCGCCCAATAGTTGTGGAGGTGATCGCCGTGCACGAACAGTGCCTAGGTGTCGGGTTCAGTTCAAGCTGTTCCTAGTATCCGTTTACCACTCTTCACACTGGGTTGATCCTTCGGCGTCCGACCAGTGTACGACATGTAACAAACTGTTATAAACTGGTACTGCGGGGGGTGGAAGCCCCGTTGCTTCGGCAGCGCCACCCCAAATTGGTGTTGGACTCGCAGGGGTAGTGGATCGCTATCCTAGGTGGTAGATCAATGCTGTTATGGCGCGCGAGGCGTAAACCTTAGGGTAAAAGCCGTTTGAGCGTACTCATTTTGCTGTTCTATCCGTTATTATTGGCCTGTCCCAGTATAAGAGATATTCAGGGGATTCAAGGACTGGCTCGGGTGAGTATTGGTAGTATGGTGGGAGGTTTTCCCTTAGCCCTAGTTTATGGGCCAGTTCCTTGTGGATGATCTTTGCCACCTGATTATTATTATATTACCGAAAAGGGCTACCACGACCAAGAGATATACATTCTGTCAGACAGCCAAGCTGCCCTCAAGGCCCTGAACTCCAATCGACTCAAATCGAGTATCACACTAGAGTGCCTAAACGACCTGAAATACCTGGCCGCAGGGAACAACAAGGTAGAACTCCTATGGGTTTCTGGCCACTCGTGGATAGCAGGCAACGAAAAGGCCGATGAACTGGCTAGAGCCGGATCGTCTCAAAAGCTCAGGGGCCCTGAACCCGCCCTTAGCATATTAAAACAAGCAACTAGAGCAACATCAGACAGGTGGGCACAACAACAACACCTATCCCGATGGAACAGGATACCTGGTCATACCCAAGCGAGGGCCACAATTGGGAAACCCTCCAAAAAGTTATCAACTGGAATGATGCCTCTAACGCGCACCCAGCTACAACAAGTGGTCGGCCTACTAACAGGCCACTGCTTAAGAAAACACCTACGCCGAGTAGGAATTTACAATGGTCCCATTGAATGCAGGTTTTGCAGCGATGAGAACGAAACCGCCTCACATATCATATTTAACTGCGAAGCACCGACCCGAGGAAGACTCAGAATCTTCGGAGATATCCAATGTGGGGGTAACCTCCCACATGGCAAACTTGGTAGAAATTTGCTGGACCTTATAAAAGGAACAAACCTTCTAGCAAGATAGGGGAGCACAATAAGCCACTAGGCTGCAGTGCAAGAAGCTTGGGCCGAACGCCTGACCCCCGCCTTAAACCAACCAACCATATTGTCGAAGATTGCTATACATAATTTTTTACCTACTTTAAATCCAAAATCCATTGTTCAAGATATCTACTGTAGCTTATACTGCATATAATAGAAAAAGAAATACATGATCATCTTCTATAAACGTGAAACAATAGTTATGTAAGTAGGTAACTTATTTTTGTTCGCTATCGGAATACTTAACTACTTCTAGGTATAGATCAATGTCCCGTATTGGAAAATGTCATGTAAATTAAATTCTATTTTAATTTTATTCTTCAGTTTGAAAGGCTAGAAGTGAAATTTATATTACAGGTAAAATTTAAAAATAAAAATGATGTCCCAAGAAAAACGGCAAGTTTGGATACTTGGTAATTTATGATTAAAAACATGTGTTTGGGTTCTAGCCTCACTCTGTGTTGTTAAAATGGCATATCATGGAAAACCCAATTTAAGATCCACTCAAACCAATGCGGGACTGCGGGAGTGGGAACGGGAGTAAAACGATTGCGGGACATTATTCTACGGCGGGATATGGAACTGTTCATAAAGTCCATCCCAAAGTATATTGTCTTGATTTTACCCCTAATAAATCATACCCATTGTCACTGCATAATTAGGTGTTTTAATGTTATCAGTTATCATTACTACCTACCTGGCTACCCAGGGGTGGAATAGATAAAAAGGGTCGGTCGGTGTTATACGGTAATTTTAGGTAAAAGTAATCACTTTTTACATTTACCTGAAGTCCACCTTTGACGCCTAGAGTAAAATATCTAGAAGAGACAGTGGCGTAGCAACCACTGTATCAGTGATACAGGGCCCACTGGCCTGGGGGGGCCCACCAAAAGGAGGCCACGAAAAGGAGGGGAAATGTCCTCTAGCCGAGGGGCCCACCACCTGGCTCTTGATACAGGGCCCATTCAATGCTAGCTACGCCAATGAAAAGGGACCCATTTTATTACCTAGGACGGATTATTAAGTTAAATAAAAGCAAAAATCAAGACGATATACTTTAGGATAGACACCAATGCTGCGGTTCTCGTACATAGCCCGCTGTAAAATAATGTCCCGCAATAATTTCATTCAAGTTCCCGTAATCCCGCGTTGGTTTGAGTAGACCTTTAAGTCGATGGAAAGACCTAATCTTTGGTGAATTTTTGAAAAATTTTCCCCTATAAAAAAGTTGGCAACCATTTGAAATTTTGTTAATGCCCATAACCAAAATTTAATGTTATTGTGCATTATTGCAAACACAATAAAACATAAGGGTTGCTAGTTGCAAATGGTCGTTTTTGTAATATTTTGGCGTGTTTACTGATTTTGTTGAACAAATTGTTGCAAGTGTCTGTTTAAAGGTTGGAGGAAATGACGTTTCTTGAACGGCAGTAGAATTTTGGACTTGCATTGTCTTTATTTGTTTTGAATCAGTACGTAAGCATCTCTAGTCGTCTTCCTTCAGGTGAATACTAAGATAGTATTGACCACATTGACAGGGTTTATGATTTAAAAAAAATTTTAATAATTCTGTTTTTCTATAATGGTTGACTATTAGTTCATATTTCAAAAAAATTGTATAGAACAGAGAAAGCAATAACTGTATACAGTACCAGCATGCCGTGCTGGCAAACGTTCGAATAATTACCGGTAAAGAATTCCTAATGAATTAAACATATTATCGGCATTCAGGCCTTCTTAAGGCTGGTCTTCGGCTGGAATCTTAACAAACCTGTTCTTCTGAGAACCGATACACGTACCTTACGCAATTTGAGAAAATTTTTAACACGCAGATTTCTATTTGGTTTCTTTTTGCGGCAGAAAATAAATTAAATGACCTGCATTGAGGTAAATAATAGTAATTTTTTTATCGTCGACCGACGAGGATTAATTCACGAGCGATAAAATCGCGAGTGAATTCATTTCGGGAGACGATAATGTCAATTTTTTACTACTCCCACATGGAAATTTGCTGTTTCCTTTACACCTAAGTGGCGGGTAAATTGGGCTATTCCAGTTAACTGTGCGGAAAAATTTTATATCCATCCTAGTTAGGTTATGAAACTGACCAATCACAGTAGTCAATTACAGAGAAGCAAAATATACATGTTGTAAATTCGTTTTCTGACAGTTGAGAGAAGTTAGGTTAACAGTATGCTTCAAAAATATGCAAATCTGTCAGATGACTTTGTTTTTTTTAAATTTAAATGAAAACATTTATCCCAGACTCTATTAGCGATTTCGGTTTACCGATCTCGGGCACTCTGAGAGCGCTCTGTGACGTCATAGATCTGCCCGAGATCTGTCATAGCCATATAGTGAGATATCTCGATTTCGATAATCGAACAAGCAAATCTCGGGGAGAGCACTCTCAGAGTGCCCGAGATCTGTAAACCGAAATCGCTATACACAATATTTTCCTAAAGAGTACACGAAAAGGTTATGTTATTTCTACTTACACTATTGCCACTTCTCGTCTTCTCCTTCCACGTTAACAGTGTTGCTAGTTTGTAAATTGGGGATTATTTTGAAAAATTTGACCATAGCGAACGTTACAAATTCATATTAATGCACAAAATCCATTTTTAACTGTTTGAAACGAATTCTACAGCTATTTTGTTGTAGTTTCGGAGTTATAATTCTTTACGCAAGCAGAAATAAACTTGAAAAACCTATTTTTCTTCTGTGCATTTCAGTAAAACAATTATTGATCAAATTACCTGGTTGAGAAAATAAATTGTTCGTTTTTATTAATACATATATCGCTTTTTGTCTGTTATTCTGCAAAAAGCCGAATGTGAGAAAGATAGATATATTCAAAAGTGAGTATGTATAAATATAAGAACTTACCCAAATCGATAAATATGTTACAGTGTAATTTGGTCAATGGGTTTGCCATCAAAATGAATTTTTGTCAATTATTTCTTATTACCGTTCTCACAAGTTCATGGCCAACTTAAAAAACAAGTTATGATGCCTAATATAAATAATAATAATAATTTTTTGAAATTCTTAGCATGAAGTTAAGTCGTAGAAAAAATATACTGTACAACTCGAGTGGATTGTCCATATTGCGCTTGGAAGTTTGAGCATTCCGCCTACGGCGTCGTGCTCAATTTACTTCCTCGTGAGATATGGACATCATATCCACTCTGATTGTACAAACTACTATTTTCTACTCCCTCAGAGATATTTGCTCTGTCTTTTACACTAAAGTGATTGGAAAAGTGGGCTATTCCGGTTAACTGAACGGATATCTTGAAGATTTTGAGCGATATAGGTGAACATACGCGTAAGTTATTTCGGGTTAAAGTACGGAAGTGTCTGTGAGACCCCTTTATACGGGTTAAGTAACTTTAAAAAAAACGTTTATAATGGATTCTGCTCCGGGGCCTTCCAAACGTGTTCGGTATGGTGACAAACAGTTTGAAGAGACTAGGTCCCAAAAGACTTAAACGTAAAACCCAGTACTTATGTGTTATGTGTAAAAACTCCATATGTTTAGAGTGCACCTTTCCTATGTAAAGAGTGTAAAAATTACCTCTAAAATAAAGCTTGTTATTTTTGTAATTCTTGATATAAATGTATGAATATTTCTTCGTTTTACTGTTGTTCGTTTATTTTTTTACAGGTAAAAATCGTTTGACATGTTTATGTTACATTTTGGAAGAAAAAACATGTACATTTTAAAATTGTACTACTTTTTGCTTTTCAAAAATTAAATAAATATTTTCGTGAAAACATGACTTTATTTCATAAAAGTATTTCATAAGCTAACTCCTAATATATATATATATTTATAGCATGACCATTTTCACACGCTTACAAAAATGTATATATGGCTAGGTGTCTCACAGACCCCACAGTACGACTTATGTCCTAAAAGTGACTCTGTACGGGTTACGGGTTAAACTAAGCAGCTAAAAGTTCCACCTAACAGGTTATATAGACACCTCTTGTCTAATTATGCAAAATGCCGTAGGCGTTTAAAAATGCAACTAAATATACCATTCTCTCGTGCATCGCGCAAATGTTTGCATGTATAAGGTCACCTTTATTATCAACAAGCCTAACCCGCCTATATAGCACAAAACAACCCAGAAGTAGCTTGAACAAGCAAGAATGTTGGCATTTCGCCTTGAAAATAGCGATGCTATAAATCAAATCTTGTATTAATAGAGAGTTTTGATACTGATTAACGGAATTCTATTATCTTCAAAATCACAATTCTATCTGTGTTCAAAAATAAAAGTTTTATTTTGGAAGGAAGAAGGAAGGATTTGAATATGGAAATTTGTGATATTGTATATCCGCTCAGTTGTTATTTTGGGTAAAGGTGAATATCAACAAAAAATAAATACCTTACTAGAAAAAGAAGACCCTATATTACTTTAAAAAAAAACAATTCGTCCTGTAGTGTCATACACAAACAGCCCTCTTAGCAAATTAACTTCTAAACTCAACAAAATTTTTAAAGAAACTACCCATTTTAACGCAATAAAAAATTCAAGAGAACTTACAGAAAAACTTAAAAATTTTGGGGTACCCAATAACAGTATTTTAGTATCCTTTGACGTCACCAATATGTTTTCTAACATCTCAAATTCAGACTGTCTAAAAATTATCAAAAACACGCTTACAATGAAAAAAATAAACCCGGTTACTAAAAATGAAATTATCACTCTTTTTGAGCTGGGTATTAAAGAAAATTACTTTCAATACGATAATAAATTTTATAAACCAAAAGATGGCTTACCAATGGGATTACCACTAAGCCCTCTCTTGGCCGAAATCTTTATGTCCCACTTGGAAGATAATTTTTTTAAATCAAAATGCGCAAAAAAAATAGTTTTTTGGTACAGATACGTGGATGATATTTTCGTTTGTTTTACTGGCGAGGATACAGATTTACAATTGATTTTAAATCACCTTAATAATTTAAATAACAAAAATAAGATTCACAATGGAAAAAGAAATAGATTGCAAAATCAATTTTCTGGATATTCCAATATCTAGACTAGACAACAAATTACACTTTGATATTTATAGAAAACCAACATTCACAGACACAACAATTCCTAATCAGTCCATACACCCCAATTCCCACAAACTTGCAACATACAAATCCATGATTTGTAGAGCCTTTACAGTCCCCTTAAATGAATACAACCGCAAAAAAGAATTAAACGCCATAATAAAAATAGCAGACAATAACGGGTTTAATGAAAACGTCATTAATTCTTTAACAAATAAATAACAAAGACAAATAACACTAAACAAAATATACTAAAATAAAAAATATAAGTAGATATTCAAAATTAACATATTTTAATTTAATATCTGATAAAATAGCACACATAATCTCAAAAACAACATAAAAATAGCTTTCACACCAGCCCAAAAAACATCTCAATTATTTTTTAAAGCCAAACAAAAAACACCCCACTTAAAAAATCAGGAGTTTATAGGCTAAGTTGTACAGAATGTAATAGCTCATATATAGGTCAAACAGGAAGAAATTTTAATATCCGATATAATGAAAAGACTTCTTATTTGTTAAACAAAGACAATTCCAATTTCGCTAAACACTTTTCGGATACAGGTCATTGTTTCCCAGGTGTGAATAATTTAAAAATTTTACATACTGCACCTAAAAGCAAGAGGCTTAACATCTTAGAATCAATAGAAATTTACAAACATAATAAAAACCCTACCATAAACCTACTAAATGACCAAACAGACCTGTGGAATACCCCGCTTTTTACAATTCTATACAATAGGGATCAATTATTACTAGAGTAAGGGATAAATATTCTATTTTTATTTTTTTATAAGCACCATTGGTCAAAAACCTATTTATAATTGTACAACGTAGTTTTTAAGTTATTTAGTTTTATAATGTAGTAGTACTACGAAACTGCAGTCACTAATCAGTTACTATAGTGATATTATAACAAAGTAAATTATTCATATGTTTTTTTTGTTAAAAAGGATTTGTCTGATAATTTACCTCACATTTATAGAACCAATCAGAACGCAAATTTTCATAGCAACCACCTTGGTAACGTGGTCTTTTTTGATAAGACCTACGACTAGCTCGGTAAGACCACAGTAGCTTTTTGTCAAACAAACAGTAATATATTTTACGAAATCAAGTTTAATAAATAAATATTATAACACCTACAAAATAAAAGTGACACACAACAGTATTTAAGGTAATTTTAGGGCATAAACTTAACTTAATTATTGACATTTTCAAAGAAATGTTTTGACAAAATGTATGCAAGATTAAACCCAGTGTGCTTTGCTTTGACGTGAGCTTAAGAAATCTTGGTGTTTTCATGGCAAGCGTGATGACAATTGATGAACGAATTTGATTTTTGACGTTCCACGCGTCTGATTTAGTCTTGGATTGTTAATTAATTGTTAGTTGTGGCGTATTTATAAACTTAAAAGTAAATTATAATGATGTGTTTGCATATTTTCCTTTATAACAAACGGCTTTTATTTCGGGTTCAGTAAATTATCCAATAAAATACACCTCTAGAAGCGGCGTCTTATCTTCATACCGTCGTTTTTCACTCGAAACAAGATTTTCTAAGAAAAAAGATAAGACCCTCGAGCTAAAGCTCTCGGGATCTTATCAGATTATAAGTAAAAATTACATTTCGTGAAAATCGATTTCTTGTAAAAAACAGCGGTATTACCGATAAGACGCCTCCTCTATCGGTATATTACTGTTGAAAATCAAACTTTATTAACAAATTTTTAGAGATTTTTTCTTTTAAAAATCGGCATCAAAAACTCTCAGTTATCAGATTTATAAATCGCATATGAAGCCAATCGACTTTGCAACAATGTAGAAACATAGGAAACCGTTTTGTTGTTGGCCGTTACGGAGCTTGGTTGATGAGGATGACTAGTCTTATTAAAATGGTATTTACATTTTTAGCACAAAAACATACCGGTATATTTCTGATCTAAGATTATAAAATCTTGTTAATTACTAAAGTAGTAAAGTTTAGTGTCCGTATAAATAAAATAGAAAGAACATTTTTAGCGGCAAGCGAAAAAAGTAGTACATCTATCTTTTGCATTAAAGTACACAGGGACAACAAATGTAATGGGTTCCCTGTATACTTTAAGATAGGTGCACTACTTTGTCCGTCTGCCGCTAAAAATTTTTTTTCTACTTGTTAATTACTTTGACGATTTTGCTATAGTGTCGTTCAAATTAAATTTTTAATGTAGTTATGTTAGCGTCTGTAAATAATTTTTAAATTAAAAAATGTTTTTGCCGGAGTACAGACTCGATTAAAATTGAAAAAGTTTTATGCCTCCGCTGGGAATCGAACCCAGAATCTCTCGTTTACATGTCAAGCGCGCTGCCAATTGCGCTACGGGGGACCTGAAATTCTCTCACCAACTTCGGTCATATAACTCATTCAATTTTATGTTAGTAGTAACAGTCTGGAATCTCCTGTGATTCACAGACCGGGGAGGGTGTTATAAGGGGAAAGGGAACTCACTCACTACCACTGAACATTAAGATCTATTTTTCTTTTATCCGTACATCGACGACATATAGCGTTATTAGCCGGAATCAGAAAGAGATCTCTGAACAGTGACATCTAGCCGTAAATAGTTTAAAGTAGTTATGTTGGCGACTGTAAATAATTTTTAAATTGAAAAATGTTTTTGCCGGTGTACAGACAGTGAGTTCCCTTTCCCCTTATAACACCCTCCCCGGTCTGTGAATCGCAGAAGATTCCAGACTATTACTACTAACATAAAATTGAATAAGTTACATGACCGAAGTTGGTGAGAGAATTTCAGGTCCCCCGTAGCGCAATTGGCAGCGCGCTTGACATGTAATCGAGAGGTTCTGGGTTCGATTCCCACCGGAGGCATAAAACATTTTTCAATTTATAAATTTTTAATGTATAAAATAATTAAAGAACACAATACTTACTAAAATACGATTTTCTTTATAAATTTTAATAAACATCGAAAAAAAATTACAATGTAAAATGTTGTTGCCTTATTCAAACATTTGTCATTTTAAACCCGAACTGTCAGTTAAGGACGGTTTTAAATTTAGAACCCTTTAGGCCTAGTTTTATAGCGTCCTTTTAAACCTAAGTTTTAAATCGAAGAAAAATTTTGAAAATTTAGAAATGTCAGAAACATATAAACCTTCTTTAACTATGAGCTTCTTGAACGCACCTAGTGTGGAAATGTATCAGTTTTTGCAAGCAAACGCATGTTTAAAGTTTTCATAGACAAACAATATACCAATAGACAGCAATAGATAGGACGAAGAATTATGATTAACAAGAAAACCCAATAAACAAGTTTCCTTCGTTAATAGAAAAACCGTTTTTCGTAGAGTAAAGTAGCCGTATGTGGAATACTGCCTTAAATGTGGAATCCCTCCTTTGCAGCCAAAATAATATCGTCATTTATTTTCCAATAGCCTAATCAGAAGCTATTTGTGTTATGTTTCACCCCTACCAACACCATGAAACATTTCGCGGCGGTTGCTTGCCAGTATTGGTTTGAATATGAGTTGTAACTTGTAACGGTCGCTATATTTTTGCACGTATTTAAATAAACATCTATTATGACTCCATGTATAGAAATTTTTGCAAGATTGGTCTATAAGCGTAAAGGTAGGTAGTTGATGATTGTGAAATGTTTCAAATATTTTATTAATATTTTGTTTTTAATGTTGTACAAACATTTTTTATAAGTATTTTAAAGGTCGGTATTGTGGAATACTAAGTAGGGTCTGAATGTGGAATATTCCACATAAGAGGCTTCTTTGAAAATATTTTTCCTATTTCAGAAAATGCCTCTGAGAAATGTTAAGGAACACAAATGGACTGAAAAAAACCTGAAAATGGCGGTACACGCGGTACAGACAAAAACAATGGGCTATTTAGCGGCTGCTAAACACTACAATGTACCGCGCTCTACATTATTTCGGTACTGCAAGAATGATAAAGAAGTAGAAAGTATTAAAAAAGAGACCCTGGGAAGAAAGCCTGCTGAGCTAGAACTCAAACTGGTAGAGTACATTCTGTTAATGGAGAAAAAATTTTTTTGATTGACAAGGCGGGACCTATGCTCTATTGCTTTTCAACTTCCTAGGCAAAATAATCTCCCAAATTCATTTTCTTTGCTCTACCAATCAGCAGGAAAAAACTGGATGAGGCGTTTCCTTCATAGACATAAGCAGCAAATCAGTTTGAGAAGACCTACAGGTATATCAAGCCAGATTTTTAATGTAGTGTGGTATTTGTATTGTACAGTCGAAGTGTCCTCAAGTACTAGCATTGAAAGGAAAACGTCCGATCGGAAGCCTTACTTCTGCAGAAAGAGGATCGTTAATAACTGTTGTAATGTGTATGAGTGCAGAAGGGAACTTTGTTCCACCGTTGATTATATTTCTGCGAAAAAACTGTAACTAACAATTAAAAAAAGGGGAAAAGGTAAAGAAAAAAGTTTTTGATGCAGAACCAGGATGCAGTGAAAAGCAAAATAAACTAAAGAAACAAAAGAAGATGAAAATTCCTGCTAAACGTCAAAAAAGAGTTTCATCTTCATCGAGCTCAGAGTCTAACAAAAGCATTTCCTTGCAAAATTCTTCAGGCGATGAAGAAAACTTTCCGCTAGAAACGTGCCCTGATGACGCAATTTGTATTTTTTGTGACCAAAGATTTTCAAATGATACTCGCGGTGAAGTATGGGTTATGTGCGTCATGTGCAACTGCTGGGCACATGAAGAATGTGCAGGTGCCGAAAGAGACCCATACATCTGTGATTTTTGTTCTTAGTATTTTAATATCAAGTCTAATATTAAAAATGATTTGAAATAAAAAAGTTTATTATTATTATTAAACCTATTCCACATTACCCACCCCTTTTTCAGCTAAAATAAAAGTGCACTTTTTTGTAAGTTGTTTTTCATACATACATTTTTTAATTTATAATTTTAATTTTTTCTGTTTTTTGTTTATAATACTTAGAGCTATTTATTATCCAAAATGTGGATAATAATGTTATAGTTTTCATTTTTATTTTTCCAAAAAACAAAACAGTATTCCACAATCGGCTACTTTACTCTATATAAAAGTGTGTGTTTTAATAATATGTTTGGGAAACACCATTAATCAAACAGCAGAAACATCTCAGAAGTTTAATATCAAAAAGTTGGGTATGATTTGAATGAACGAAATTGCTACTTGTAAAATTTGTATTGTCTGAAAATTTTGGATCAGCTGACTTATGAATAATTATGATATCAATATCAACTGAATAGGCAATTCAAATGTAAGAATCAATTATATTTTAGAGTAAAAAATTGATCGTATTGTATGTCACAGACCGGTTACCAAAAGGATAAGCTCGCTACACCCTAAATATACCATTGCAATACCTTTCATACAATAAAAAATAAGTAATCTAATTTTGCAATAAAAAATGTTAGTCATGCATCGGAAAAAATCGAGGAAAGTTCACGGCGGAACGAAAAAATTATATACCGTGTGGTCTGCATTGTTATGGTAGAAAGGTTAGGATTATGTATTATTAATTACACTAGACTTAGCTTTTTTTGCTTTGTTTCTAGAACGCGATAGAAATGGAATAAGGTCAATCCAGCGACGTATCTATAGGGGAGGGGGATAGAGGGTGACCCCCTTCCTCTTACTCTCATGCTGATTTAGTTGGATAAAGCAAGATCTGTCTTTAAAAAAATCCCAGACAATGAAAATTGCCACCCAAACTTTAGGCTCCTGTAAATAATAGCCTCGATTTCCAATTTTCATTTATTAGTTACTTAAAATCAATAGAACATCAGCTACTCAGATGTAGCAGAAAATAATTTTTGGATACACTGCCAGTGGTGACTAAATGGAAAAAATTACAAAATGACGATTAATACTGTTTTTAAAGTAACATTTTTTTATTTTACTTGCTGGTCTAGAACTAATTTTAATTGTGCCGATAATTTCATACTGGAATAATTATGATTTCAAACGAACATCTGCAAAGAACCGGGGGGGGGGGGGGGGGTCGTGCTTTATTTTTTATGAACTTTTACCCTAATTAGAGACTACAGAAAGATTTTGGGAATGTTTAGTATATTTACTAAAAAGTTAAAGATAACTTTGAAAGCTAGAACACCTGTAATATCATTCCTATACAGTATGTTATAATCAGTTTACAAGTTGACCTGTTCTGGAAAAATTAAGAACTGACCGCTAGATCTTCGATAAAATAGTGTTAAACCATAGCAGGGGGTATCAATTTTAAAAGACAAATGACTTTCTTTAACAATTATTAAGTTACGTATAAACTCCCCAGTTTATTAAAGGTAGGACCTATTTTGGAGTGTATGACGGTTTGTGTGTCCGTAGCAACCAAAATTATTACTGTTTTATTCATTGGCAGATTTAAATTCGATTAAAAACAAAAGGGTCCGACTTCTTAAATTTTAAAATAAAATTGTAAAGTATTGACATATAAATTATTGAAATATAGGTTTAAAAAAGACATATTTTACTTGACATGTCGGGAAATTGTAATACAAGAATTGTAGATCTAGGTAGATTAACCTGGAAAATGTTGCTTTCCGGTCTTGAAACATATTGAACTGACTATTTTCAGATAATTTTAAGAATTTAAAATAAGCTTCTTGAACAAGGGTACTTAACAAATGGAAAAATATTTCAACTTTTAAACAAATAAACGAAATAGCTTGGTCACGGTCGACGGAAAACATTTAGATAACAGCGAAAAAGCGTGACTGGTGGTTTTCACAGTTGACAGAGAATCATTGTTATTGCAAATAATGCATTAGGCAGTGAGCATTTTATATTAAATTATTCAGTATGACATAAGAGTTTATAAATCTATTCATGATTCTTACTTTTACCTATTATATTTAGAATATTAAAAGAATAATTGTCCACTGCAGAATCGATAAGAACAACATGATCTGGCGTAGTAAATATTGTCTTGAATTTTCTTAATTTGTGTGATTCTGGATTACGTTCTATTAAAATTATTACTAAAACACTCAACTTTTAAGGAGTCTACTCACGTTCAGTGGACGCCAGTCCGCGGACTGTCCATCCGAAGACCGTTATTGATAGTCAAGCTACACCGTCAGTTTTGTTCACCGGTAGTTCTCGGCCGGTTCCGATCGCCGCCTCAATTTCACTACACACGCACAGTTTTTTATCGTCATTTCATACATGAATGATAGAAAAGTTTTGGACTTGCATTGTCTTTATTTGTTTTACATTACAACGTTTCAACTGGTAAGTATCTCCAGTCGTCTTCAGGTGAATACTAAATAAGTAAAGTAACTACAGCTCTATTTATACTAGCTAGATGCACTGGAGCATGACAGAGATGGGCACAGTCATGCGTTTAGTTCGTATGCGGTATTTTAAGTTTACATCTACTTAACAAGGATTTCCAGATATTTCTTATATCTATTGAGAGCTTACTAAAACAATTTGGGTTCTGGTATATTTTAGCAGCTTCCTTGAACTTCTTCCAATGTGGTTCTTTATGCAGGATTTGAGCTTCTTCCCACTTGATGTGATGACCGTGTGTCGAGGCATGGTCAGCTGCACCTGATTTTTCGGTTTCTCCTTTAAGCGTATTGTTTCTGTGTTCCTTGACCCTAGTTTCAAGTGCCCTTAGAGTCTCAGCAATGTAGGATCTCTAGGCTACTTGAAACTAGGGTCAAGGAACACAGAAAAAACACGCTTAAAGGAGAAACCGAAAAATCAGGTGCAGCTGACCATGCCTGGGCACACGGTCATCACATCAAGTGGACAGAAGCTCGAATCCTACATAAAGAACCACATTGGAGGAAGAGGAAGTTCAAGGAAGCTGCTACAATATACCAGAACCCAAATTGTTTTAGTACGCCCTCACTAGATATAAGAAATATCTGGAAACTCTTGTTAAGTAGATGTAAACTTAAAATACCGCATACTTATTAAACGCATGACTGCACCCATCTCAGTCATGCTCCAGTGCATCTAGCTAGTATAAATAGAGCTGTAGTTATTTTACTTATTTAGTATTCACCTGAAGACGACTGGAGATACTTACCATTTGAAACGTTGTGATGTAAAACAAATAAAGACAATGCAAGTCCAAAACTCTTCTATCACTCAAGAAACATCATTGTCTTCAACCTTCAAACAGTTCATACATGTCACAAGAAGAGTGTGACCCGCGGTAATTGTCATTATATATTACACGAGCAGAGAAAAAGGAAAGAAAAAACAATTTGAATAAAAGAGTAGTTGAAAAGAGTTCGAGCTTATAAGAGAACTAAGATAATCGAATGCAAGTAATTTTTCTTAGAGTTAACGATAATTGTTTTGAGTATTTTTGTTTATCTCAGATGCGCCGTTTCAAAAATAAATTAAGTTGTTACTTGTTTTTGAGCCAAGTTTACAACAAAATAAGTGTATAAAAAACGCACAAAAATAAAAAAATTTCAGGTTGGAACACTTTTTAGAAAAAAAAAACTTTCATTTTGAAGTTCCATCCTTTTCGTAATCATGGTATACCTACATGTGAAGAGTTAAAACATTGATAAAGCTACATACAAGTTGAAAATTATATATATAAAATAAGTAAACTCACCTTACTGCAGCACAGTAATGCAAACTTTCTATTGGAAAAAATCTAGTAACTTTCTTGTGATTTTCATCGACATTTTCTAGGAGAATTCCATTAGACCATACACTAAGCCAACTGTCTATTCCTTTTGCACCAGTTGCACCCTATGAAAAATCAATAATTATTTACTTTAAAGTTGCATAAAAATGCTGTTTTTCTAGTCCTACAAAAAACATGCTCTAGCCCATCGAGATGTCAACTGACTTACCATTTTGTTAAGAATAATATATCGATTTGAAATTGAAGTCGAATGATTGTATGAGATGCAGATTTTGAATGCTCAGTATCTAACTGTCGTTTCCGGTTCTAGCGAAAATAGGTATACTTAATTCAACAAAATATCCAAATGTTTTTTAAATTGTAGATTTTGCATAAAATATATATGATAGTATCCCTTACCTATTTTTAACAGTTTTCAAGAAAATAGCATTTGAAAATGTGAAAAGCTGCAAACAAAATTAAAAATGCAAAACAAAACAAAAAGTTGTATTTGTTGACATGTAATATTGTCCAAAATCCTTATAAAAATACTTTTGACCCCTACTTTAAAAAGGAACGTTCTATATTGAGTGTTGTTCGCCGCGCGACGCTGTTCCGTAGATCCCAGATCCTAGATTCCGTTGCATCCTAATTTAATAAAACCAAACTAATAACGCATTGGTAGACAGGGCGCAAAATTTTTCGGCCATTTGCAGCAGTTTAGGGGATTCTTATGCCACGTGTGTTTGCCCGCCCCGTTCGACGCTTTGCTATTTTAACTCCAACGGTGCAGCTTCAGTCATGACAAGCTATAAATATAAAATATTCCATTCAGACACAAAGTATTTTAATAATTTTAATGGAACTCCCTATTTTAAATTCAAATTTTTCTGACTTTTTACAATAATTTTTTATTACAATATTCTGTAAGTCTAAAGTTGATAGTTGTTGAGATAATATTATATGGACAGCTAAAAATTTAGCAGCATTCCAACTTTCAATTTTATCTGGGAGGATAATAAAGATCATTTTGATATTAAAACTGCTTCGGGATCACGTCTATTTCCAATTATTTTAATCAAAGATAGCTATGAATGCAAGAAAGTTGACATATTTGTTAATGTTTTCACGCCAACGTAGTAGTAGTTTTGTCAAATTTCTGTAGCAATATAATGCAACAATTTTCAATCGCTATTTTCTTGAAAACGGTTAAGAGGTACAGTATTTCCAGTGCTTCTGTACTCGTACTCGTACGTCATTATTCAACGATTAGCGACAACATGATTTACAACTTCCCATCTTTATTTATTATAATAATAAAGGTGAATAATGTAAGATCGGCCACATTCGCAGGGGATCTGGTAGACATAGTTGTTTGTGCAACAACAATTGTGCCAGTGCGCCCCTGCATTATGTGTGTGTGCGCACGCGCGAAGAGTTTAACACGACTGCGCGACGAAGAGGTCCGAAGCGGGATGACGCAGCTTGCGGCCAGCGCGAAGGCAGAGCCACCGCCCCATCGCAGACATAAGACATAACGAACAAAAAGAAATAAACGCGATGCGTACGCAAGACTTCAATTTATTTAAATTCTAAATGTACGGTATATGTTAAAAAATAAACAAATAGTGAAATTCTCAAAATCCTTTACTTTTCCCCTCCATTTTGGTCCTTCGATCCGCATACCTCCTCTTTTTCCCAGCTACAAAGAGCTTTGGAGATAATACAGGTCAGTGCGTTCCCTTTATTAGCCGTCCTCCATTTTACATTTTATCATTTTAAAGCCTTTATTTGATTAAAACATAATTTTTACTGTTTTATTTTAGTAAACAATTAGATTTTGACTCCTTACATGATTTTAAATTTGACTTTAGGTTAAATGACACCTAATACACGTTTCTGTTTGTGGTTTTGAACTATTTTACAGAATCTTTTTACACTTGCGTACCATAGTAAATACATAAACCCTTTAACAGGTATTTATTACTGCTTTTATGCACTTGTTCATACACTAATTTACACCTTTTATAGGTTTTACTGCTGTTTTATGCATATTTATGCATTAGTGTATCACTGTGGCAAACTGAATAGTTTATTACAGTTTTTGGTTACATTGAAATTCTTTTATAGGTTTTAATCAATGCTTTTTTTTATACACTAATTTACACCTTTGATAGGTTTTACTGCTGCTTTATGCATTAGTGTATTTTACTTTGACAAACAATACTTATAGTGTATTACAACCTTTGGTTACTTTGAAACCATTTTATAGGTTTTAATTAATGCTTTTATGTACTTTTCCATACACTAATATTTACACCTTTTATCGGTTTCATTGCTGTTTCACGCATTTTTATGCATTAGTGTATTACTGTGATAAATTTAATAAAGTTTATCACAATTTTTGGTAACATTTGAATGTACTAGTGACACTTTAAACCAAATTGGTTTTTATTAGTTACTATTCTAACATTTTGTTTAGAATATTACGTAAGTACGCTATTCTTATGTACTTTGTTACAGTTTAAATACTATTTGTGCCACCTATGCGCTACCTGCGTGTAGAGAACTGCTTTCATTGAGAAAATAATATAAATTTGTTGTTTTATTATTTTTTTACTTACTTACTATGTCCGATCCTAATAAAATTAAACGTACATGCGCTAAAAGTTCTCTCACACGGTTTAGAAATTATTTCAATGGCATCAAGGATAATGCAACTATTAATTTAATAGATTTGGAAAACCGATTGTTTAAAGCTGAAGAACTTTTAGATACATTTAGTGACGCCCAGTTGCAAATCGAGACCGCTGATCCTGATTGTGAAATAAATTATGAGGCCATTCACGCCGTTGAGCGTTTAACTTTTGAAGAAGGCTATTTTGAAATTATTTCTAGTGTTAAAAACTTTCTAGCCCTACACAATAAGGAACAGCTGGTTGCTAATAGTGACTACCAATCGGTTACAGCTGGGCCCACTTTAAGCAACATCAAGCTACCTCCATTAAATTTACCTACGTTTGATGGGTCTTTTGACCAATGGTTGTTCTTTCATGATAGTTTCAACTCAATTATACATGAAAATAATGCTCTTAATGACGTACAAAAATTTCATTATTTACGATTATCTTTGCAAGGCACTGCAGCCGATACAATAAAATCTTTACAAGTTTGTGATGCAAACTATATTATTGCTTGGCAGCTTCTCACTGAACGCTTTGAAAACAAGCCTTTACTTGTTAATAACCATATCAGAGAACTTTTTAACTTACCCGCGATCATTAAAGAATCGCATCAAGGTCTCAGACAGCTTCTTGATGATACTCAAAAACATCTAAGAGCATTGGAACTTTTGAAGCGCCCAACCCAACACTGGGATGATTTAATTATTTACCTAATTTCCACAAAACTTGATATCAATTCAAGACGTGCTTGGGAGTCAAAAAATGGCTCAAATATATTACCAGAACTGGGCGACTTATTAGATTTTTTAAAAGAGCGTTGTCGCGTACTAGAATCCTTGAACAATTTTAATGATTTTTCAAAACAACAACAAAAACCTTCATTGCGCCCTTCGTCTGGAAACAATTATCCTAAAACCTTTCATTCCAAGACAACCTCTATAAAATGTTACTTATGTTCCCAAGAACATACCATATATGGCTGTCCTGAATTTCTAAAACTTAATTCTTTAAATAGATTAAATACCGCGAAACGACTACGCATCTGTGTAAATTGTCTTTGTGCAGGCCATCCTACCAAGGATTGCAAATCCGCAGGCTGTCGAAAGTGTGGCAAAATTCATCACACAATGCTTCATTTTGAAAATACCACAAATTCTCAAACTTCCACTCAGCCAATTGCTCATAGCCCTCGACCACCTGTCAGTTCTTCTACAAACACCTCACAAATAAACAATACTGCGTAGTCTACTACTCTAACTACCCATCATCACCTCAATATGACCCCTGATTGCACTTTAAAACCGCAGGTATTACTTTCTACCGCCATTGTCAAGGTTTTTGATAACAATGGCCGACAACATGATTGTAGAATACTTCTTGACAATGGAAGTCAATCAAATTTTATATCTGAAAACCTATGCAATATTTTACAGCTACCCAAACAGAAGATTGATATTTCTGTGTCTAGTGTAAATCAAGTGAGTCATGATATAAAATCCATGGTTTCAGTTACATTTAAATCTGCCATAAATAATTTCGAAAGAAACATTTCATGCCTGGTCTTACCATGTATTACAGGTAACTTGCCTTACATTTATGTTGATCGCTCGGCACTTAAAATCCCAAATAATTTATTATTGGCCGATAATAATTTTGAAAAACCTGCCCCTATTGATTTGCTTCTAGGAGCTGACACATTCTGGGACATTCTAAGTATAGGACAAATTAAGCTTGGCCCGGGACTACCTATCTTACACAAAACTACCCTTGGTTGGATAATTTCTGGACCCATTCTGATTTCTAATCAAAAACAAGTTCAACACTGTCATTTTACAACTAACGTTCAACTTGAGTCGCAACTTACCAAATTCTGGGAACTTGAAGAGTGTCCAAAAATAAAATTTCTTTCTAAAGAAGAAACTTACTGTGAAAACCATTTTAAGCAAAACATTACTCAAGATATTGACGGTCGTTTTATTGTTACCATTTCACTCAAAGAATTACCGTCTATCTTGGGTAGTTCTAAACATATGGCAACAAAGCGTTTCCTAAATTTGGAACAAAAACTCATGAAAAACCCAACCTTAAAATTGCAATATCATGATTTCATGAATGAATATATTCAACTTGGACACATGTCTCTCTCAGACACCCCAAGTAGTGATTCAGAGTTTTTTCTTCCCCATCACTGTGTTTTTAAGGAATCATCCACTACTACAAAATTAAGAGTTGTATTCGACGGATCTGCCAAATCCAGTACAGGTTACTCAGTAAATGATATTATGATGAATGGGCCCAACATACAAGATAATTTATTTTTTATTTTACTGAGATTCCGTGAACATAATGTTGTTTTAAGCGCAGACATTGTCAAAATGTACCGCCAAGTCTTGGTGGCACCTGAACAACGCAACCTTCAAAAAATTCTTTGGCGTTCTGAACCGTCAGAAGACATATCTGAATATAAATTGAATACTGTAACCTATGGCACAGCTTCTGCTGCATTTCTTGCCATTAGGTCTCTTCACGAGATCGCCTATCGTCACATAGATGAACATCCAAAACTTGCTTCTATAATTTTACATGATTTCTATGTAGATGACCTTCTTACAGGTTGCAATACCTCGGAAGAACTCGGAGAAATTAGAACAGGTATTTCTAAACTTCTATTTGATTATGGATTCCCGCTTAGAAAGTGGATTACAAATGACAAATCACTACAAAATAATTCTGATACTGAAATTCTACAGATTGGTAGTGAAGAAAATAATAAAACTTTAGGGCTACTTTGGAACTCTTTTCATGATTGTTTGCAATACTCTATAAATACTTCTGATTCGTGTACCAAGGTCACGAAAAGACAAATTCTTTCATGTGCTGCCCAGATTTTTGATCCGTTAGGCCTTCTTTCACCAGTGACTGTCACTGCCAAGATTATCCTAAAGGAACTGTGGCGATTAAAACTTGATTGGGATGAATCAATCCCTGCCGATCTTTACACCTTTTGGTGTAACTACTGTTCCGAATTAATGCAACTCAATACTTTAAAAATACCTAGACATGTAAAGTGTTCAAATTCAGTTTCAGTACAACTTCATGGTTTCTCTGACGCATCTGAAGCTGCTTACGGAGCATGCCTTTATATTTGCTGTTCTGACAGCCTAGGAAATTGCACATCTAATATTTACTGTGCAAAAACCCGAGTTGCGCCCATGAAACTTACAACAATTCCAAAACTTGAACTCTGTGGAGCACTTTTACTTACTGAACTCACTAAAAAGATTAATTCATCTACTACTTTAAATTTCACAAACATTACTTATTGGCGTGACTCTACCATTGCTATTTCTTGGATTAACACATCCCCACACTTACTCAAACCTTTCGTTGCCAATAGAACTTCACAGATTCAAAATTTGTCCAAGCCTGAGTCCTGGAAGTACATTAATACAGCTGATAATCCAGCAGACTTACTCTCAAGGGGTGTAAGTCCGTTACGTCTTACAAATTCTGATATTTGGTTTCATGGCCCTCGTTGGCTTACACATTCCAAAGATAAATGGCCCTCTTACACCCATGACACCAAAATTATCGAAACTACTGAACTTCCAGAATTACGTTCTAAAACCTCTGTGTTTCATAATGCGAGTAACAATCTTGAGATCTTAGAAAAATATTCTAATTTAAATAAACTTGTACGTGTTTGTGCTTATATCTTAAGGTTTAAAAACAACATTTTCCAAACTAAGAACTTAAGAAACACTGGGCCTTTAACGGTCGATGAACTTAAAACTGCACTTTTAAGATTAATCCAAATAGTGCAGCAACAATCATTTCCAGATGAATATCATGCGCTTTCTAATTCTAGAAACATCAACAAAAAGAGTAAGCTTCTTAGCCTGAATCCTTTTTTTGATGAAAATACTAAAATAATTAGAGTTGGAGGCAGACTTCACAATTCAAATTATGATTTTGCTAAAAAATATCCAGCTATTTTGCCTGCAAACCATCACTTTTCAATACCAATTGCTCGTCGTGAGCACCTCAAACTTTTACATGCTGGCCCACAGGCACTACTTGCCTCCATAAGAGAAAATTACTGGCCAATTTCCGGTCGTAACCTTGTAAAAAAAGTTGTTCATGAATGCATAACATGTTTTAGATTTACTCAACATTCAGAACAATACTTAATGGGAAATCTTCCCAGTTCCCGTATTACACCATCACGCCCCTTTTCTGTATCGGGTATTGACTATGCCGGTCCTTTTCTTTTACGTGATAGAAAGGGTCGCAACTACAAAACTACCAAGGCTTATATTGCACTTTTTATTTGTTTTGCTAGCAAGGCAATCCATCTTGAAGTTGTCAGCGATCTTACTACAGAATGCTTTCTAGCTGCTTTACGTCGTTTTATGGCACGACGTGGTAAGTGCGTTGAAATATCTTCGGATAACGGTTCCACATTTGTGGGTGCAAATAATGAAATTAAAAAATTCTTTGATAAATACAATAACATCATCTCTGAAGGTCTATCAAACGATGGAATAAAATGGAATTTTATTCCGCCACGCGCTCCCCATTTTGGTGGTCTCTGGGAGTCGGGCGTCAAATCAGTAAAGTACCACCTGAAACGTGTATTAGGTAACGCAGTTGTCACTTATGAAGAGCTTTGTACAGTTTTATGTCAAATAGAGGCTTGTCTCAACTCACGACCACTCTATCCCCTTTCCAATGACCCAAACGACACTAATCCTCTCACCCCCGCACACCTATTGATTGGAGCATCATTAACCAGCATACCAGATCACGACTTCACGAGTATACATGAAAATCGTCTCTCTAGACTTCAACAAATGCAACAGTTAATACAACACTTCTGGTCAAGGTGGACCAAAGAATACGTTTCAAACCTTCAACAAAGGGTAAAATGGAAAGAAAACTGTCAACAGCTACTCCAACCTGGTCTTATGGTCTTGGTTAAAGAAGATGGACTTCCTCCACTAAAGTGGCTATTAGGACGAATACTAACTCTTCATCCTGGAAGCGACAACATAACCAGATCAGTGACTGTTAAAACTACAAATGGTGTTATAAAACGCCCAGTTGTAAAACTTTGTGTTCTTCCAATTATGGACTAATAATAGTAATTAGTGACTACGTGGTGCGCAGGACCCTATCATTGTGCATTTGCGTGCAGAGCATTTTGCTTGAAACCCTCGCTACAGGCTTTCAAGGCGGGGGACTATGTTTGTGCAACAACAATTGTGCCAGTGCGCCCCTGCATTATGTGTGTGTGCGCACGCGCGAAGAGTTTAACACGACTGCGCGACGAAGAGGTCCGAAGCGGGATGACGCAGCTTGCGGCCAGCGCGAAGGCAGAGCCACCGCCCCATCGCAGACATAAGACATAACGAACAAAAAGAAATAAACGCGATGCGTACGCAAGACTTCAATTTATTTAAATTCTAAATGTACGGTATATGTTAAAAAATAAACAAATAGTGAAATTCTCAAAATCCTTTACTTTTCCCCTCCAATAGTTCTTCCTGTCTTTTTGACTTGTTGGTTTCGTCTTCGTCAGGTGGCTTCTTAAAGTGTCTTTCGAGCTGAATTGGTGAGACTCTAAGGCCACTTGAAACTAATGTCAAGGAACATAGAAACAACACGCTTTAAAGAGAAACCGAAAAATCAGGTGCAGCTGAGCATGCCTGGACACACGGTCATCACATCACGTGGAAAGAAGCTTAAATCCTGCATAAACAACTACATTGGAGAAAGATGAAGTTTAAGGAAGCTGCTACCATATACCAGAACCCAGATTGTTTTAGTAAGCCATCATTAGATAAAAGAAATATCTGGAAACATTTGTTCGGTAGATGTAAACTTAAAATACCGCACACGAACTAAACACATGACTGCACCCATCTCAGTCATGCTTCAGTGCATCTAGCTAGTATAAATAGAGCTGTAGTTACTTTACTTATTTAGTATTCACCTGAAGACGGCTGGAGATACTTACCAGTTGAAACGTTGTGATATAAAACAAATAAAGACAATGCAAGTCCAAAACTCTTTTATCAGTCAAGAAACATCATTGGCTCTGACCTTTAAACAGACACGATAATATTGGGTTTGGACTAAACTCTTTGATTGAAAACATTAAACAATTTATAAGATAAGAAGCATTTATTTCAAAACAGGTTTGTACAATGACAAAGTTTGAATGACGTCAAATAACAAAGAATTTAAAAAAAAACACTATAAAAGACACACTGATGCTGATGACAGCACACTTGTCTCATCTTTTACCTTGACTCCCCAAACATCCGCTGCCGACGCACATCTTCGCAGGCAGCATGAAGTATTGCGCCTCAACAATGACCTGGAAGAAATTTAGGCTTAACCAAGTCGAATTTAATGCTAAGAAAACCCAGGCAGCAGTCTTCTCCAAAAAGGTTAACATTGCAGAACCGGATATAGTCATGGCAGGACACGCAATTCCCCTGGCACCGTCTATTAATTTGCTGGGGGTTAATCTGGGAGGTAATATGTCTTGGCATGATCACGTTGCCGCAATTGCCAAGGCAGCTGCATAGAAACTTGGTGTACTTTTCCGCACCAAAAGGTTGTACACACCTCATCAACTTTTGACACTCTACAAAGCCCAGATTCGACCATCATTAGAATATTGCTCTCATGTCTGGAGCTCTGCACCCAAGCACACCCTTCGGTTACTGGATTCCATTCAAAGGAGAGCCGTTCGTCTGATCGGCGACCCCGAGCTGACCAAGACCCTCGATAGCCTGGAGCATCGAAGACAGGTTGGTGATTTGGCTCTCTTTTACAGATATTTCCATGGCAGGTGTTCGACTGACATTGCCCACTTGATTCCACCTAGAGCAATGCAAAACAGAAATACACGGCGAACCACTGCCGATCATCCATATGTTGTTCAGCTTAGTACTCCTCGAACTTCATTGTTCAAGAATTCTTTCATCTGGAGAACGTCATCTTTGTGGAATGATCTTCCTGAGGTCGTGTTTCCCAATGAATACAATCTTCAACGTTTCAAGACCAACGTTAATCGCTTTCTTCGCACACGCACCGCTCCCAGAGCGCCTTAAAGGATTTTTCCTACAGTGCAGGTGTTTTACATTAAAAAAAAAAATATTATTTAGTTCAAAACTCAGTTATGTTATAGGGCTCTATGTTGCACAAATAATTGTGCAAAGTTCGTTTAAATATATCTAATCATTGGAGACTCTTTATGTTGTTAGGTAATGCATTTTAAAACGTAATTGCAGAATATGTAGGTACAATTTCTCTCAATTAGAGTTAGTCCATGTTCAGGAATATTATAATCAATATTTTTACGTCTAGTTATGCATGGTTAATTTTGAAGTGAGAAAACTTTTGAGGATGTTTCTTAATAAACATTATGCTGTCAAATATAAATATTGCCGAACGGTTAAGAAATAGTGCTTTTTAAACATTCCGCGACAAGATTGTTTAGAGTCTAAATTTAAAATCAATTGGCAAGCGCGTTTTGAATAACAAAGGTCTTTTCTAGATTAGATACCTGGTGGCCCCAAAATATTAGACCATATCTTACAATCGACAAAAAGTTACTAAAATAACACTTTAGAGGTATTAAAATCCAAGTATTTTGTTGTCACTCTCAGTAAATAGCAAGTTTTAGACAGTCTTCTACATAGATCTTTAAAATTATAAGGCCACTTTAAAAATGAGTCAATATACACGCCCAAAAATTTAATCTCGCTAGCAACACTTACATAACTTTCACCGAGAGCAACAGTTTCAAGAAAATTAGATTTGTTCTGTTGTGTTCGAAATATAGGAACCCGTACATCGAGACATTAGGCACTTCTATTATAATATTTATAAAATTAGACTTTATTTGGACCATATTTCTTTTGATTCGTACAATGTTAATGACGTATAAGTTATGACTTACGGGTAATAATCTACTGAGAATACTGTATTGGGTACGATAAATGTTTTTCTATAACACTACTTTAGAAACCACACATTCTTGACGTAAAATCTGCATCTGAATGTTTTCATCCTAACACACTATTAACGGAATGATTCATTCTGTTAGGGCAAAGACACTTATGGAATGGCATTCCTGCACTCGCGAAACCGTAGACCTCGCCTGCGGCTCGGCCTACAAACTTTTCGCTCCTGCGGAATATATTCATTCCAAATCTTAAAAATATACAAGGTGTTTTGGTTAAAATAACAAAATTGACTGTATTCCAATTTTACAAAAAAAAATGTTAAACATAAAATCTGCAGCTGAAGCAACCATATTAATTCCCAAAATTTCAAATTGATATATCCATTACGTCTTAAAAAAATAGCGAGCTGGCCAGTAATCTTGAGGTCACTGGGTATATTAAAACGTAATAAAATATCTTACCTGATCAGGGTATAATTCTTGTAAAGGTTCCTGAATTCCTTGAAGTCCATCTTTTGTCTGATGAGGTACGCTGGAACCCAAATATAGGACACGACACCTGCATATGGGGGTGGACTCTGTCATTTTAAAGGTATTTGGTATTATAACTGTTAGATTATATTGGTATATTAGTGAAAGGATAAAGGTTTAAATATATGTTTAAGGAATTAGGTTGAAGTTAGGTGGAGAGGTGTCTGTTGCACTGGCATGGTGATTATTAATCTGAAAAAAAAATTATAACTGTTAAATTGAAACTTAATTAATATTTAAAGCAATATAATTACTACTATTATCAAATTTGATAGTTTTGGAATTTCAATTGTTAGGCTGGTGTTATAAGTATTTTTAAACAATAGAACCGTTGCTAGGCCATACCATCAAGGTTTCAGCTCATTAGAAGATCCCACAGACCAGCGCGGTACTGCGGTGACGGTTTCGTTGCATTGCCGTAGAACATAGCGGTAAATGGCGCGACTATCGAGAGATAATAAACAAGGAGGCGCTATTACCATTTAATTTCGTCTGCGAAAAACGGCACCAGGGGGCGGGGCTAAGTATCATACCAATATGGCCGATTAATAAGGGCCTCATTAAATTTATTTTAAACAATTCTAAGAATAAGATGTGGCACGGAGCGCCATCTATGTCGTTGTTAGACACTTTTGAGCATACCAGCACCTCTAACAAACTTATAGAAATAAGTTTAACAACGACACAGACGGCGCTCCGTGCCACATCTTACCTGTGTGTCCCACCAACTGCTGCATAAACAGCTTTGAGTACTCCTTTCTTTCGTCGGATCCTAGCTCTACTGATGAACCATGATATGGCGAAACGCGTCTAGAGATGGATCTGACGAAATGAAAGGAAAATCTTTATTTGTTTAAATTCTAAGAATGCTTGGGTTAACTAAATAACATAATTTCATAAAGCAATGAACAGCTTTGTACTGGAAATAACGGATAATGGTATTATATATAAATATGTTTGTATATTGTTTATAGCTAGAAACATTTTGGTGAAACCCGTTTGTGCTCATTAATTTAATTGATTGGTGACATAAAAAATATGGAGAATATAGTATTGTAAATTAAATATTGTTACATTGCAAAGGTGCACAATGGGATGGGAAATAATTTTATTTAGAAGTTCTAAGTGTTTTAATAAATAAACTTAACCCATAAAATTTAACTTACATGCGACAGCAGCACAAATGAAAATTTTTGTTACACTTTTTATGAACCATGTGACGTCAGACGAAGACGAGTAGTGGCATAGTGGCCCGGTTGCCTAAATTTTCAATTTATAAATATTGAGAGTTCGATTGTAAGTAAATAATGTCTGCCAATGTTATTTATGTCACAGTCAATATTGCTGGTTAGTTAATTCTGGTTAAAAATCTTTGTGGAACCCAACATATAGTCTGACGCACGGTTCTAGAGCTACAATGCCTGATAAGGCAGGGAGATAACGGCCGCATTAAAAAGGCAATTCCCCTTAAAATAAGGTAAAGTCCATACAATTATTGTCTGGATGCACATCACAGCTTCTGACGTAATTTTTGATTCGAGTTAGGTCGTTATCTCCCTGCCTTATCAGGCATTGTAGCTCTAGAACCGTGCGTCAGACTATACAAGTTGTGTTTATTTCGCACATAGAAAATAATCATCTGTAACAATAAAGCCGATTTAACTTAACTGTAGATGTATTGTTTTTACATTCTTTTATTATTTAAGAATTTAAGTAAAATTCCAACTAAACCAACCATAGGCAAAAATTATCACCCAAAGTTTATAAATACGAACCAGCCCTTTATTTATACTAACCTATGAAACGTAATTTTCGCCGATTTCTTCTTATCCACAGCATTTCTGCTGGAACAATTTCGCACGGCACAATAAATAATTAATATCTATCACACAGTAACAATAACCAACTTAGAGAATTAGAGGCCGCCAATATATACTGTGTTCTTGTTTATATAAGAAGTGACCCGAAAATAACTTTTCAATGTCTCTTTACCATTCTTTAATTTTAACTTTGATTTCTCATAGTTATAAGGTCGACTCGTTTTTCACCATATTGAACTTCGATTGAGCTTTTCTCTGTCATGTTATTATTGGTATACTAACAACCCCTTTTTTAAATCACCCGCTAAAACACTTGTCTTTTTTCCCCACCTTGAAAATATGTGTCAAGTGACGAATCACTGGGTCAAGCGGTCAAGTTCAAAATCAAATTCTTTTCCTTTTAACCACGTGTGGACTAAGGTCTAACAAAGTAACTTCGTCTTTTTTCTTTCCAAGTTTTACTTAAACCTCAAAAAGTTTTTTAAAGTTTTATAAGCCATGCTGAAATTAAAACCCACCGGGGTTCCAGTCCTTTTTATGGACTAGTTCCCCCAATTTTTCAAAAATTTTTATCTTACAACTTTGACTTAAGGTAAGCCCCTTTTCAAATATATATAAAAGAAAGTTTTTGGCTAATTTTTTAAATGTTTATTTCAATACACTGAACTAAATATTTTCTTTTATTCTTTACAGATTAATATAATATACAATATAATTGGCACATCCAATTAAGCTCCATGGTAGCCCCAAATAATTAATTTTTCTTTCCATACCACTTTCTTTTCTCTCCCCATGTTTTCTTCGGGATGAGATTTCTGGACCCATGAGTCTCCATTTTTCCTATATATTTTTTTTTTCTCAGCCCTAACGGGCCCTCTTGTCACTGTTACCTTTTGCCCACGGTCAGTGTCCAAACTTAGCCTCGAGGCTCTAAGTATACCAATTTTTTAAATCATCAGTTCTTAATTTTATCTCTCATGGCTCGATAGAGCTCCATCGTTGTTCACTACCAGTTAATCTTGCTCCTTTATTTACTAATGCTCTCTCTTTGTATTTTTTCCTGATGATGGGTGTTACTACACCCGAAACATGTAGAATTTAAAAAATTTTATTATTTCAATAAACCAGTGGAGAAAGACTTCATGTTTTTACTTATTCCTATAAATTAACTCCACTTTAAGAATGGACTACTTCCTCAAAAATAACCAACTTGCTTTATAGCTAGAATACTGATTTTTATTAACAAAAGTTTTTATAACAATTGTAGCTGAAAACATTTTAAATATAAACAAAAGAAATCCAATTATGTACAAATTCATCCCACCAGAGGTGAGTAGGGTCTATTTTTTCGTGAACTCATTTGACTAGCTATTTAAAAATAAATGACACTTTGTCATTGCCACTTTTTCTCCTCTACAAAATGACGTTACTACACTAAAGATACGCCGTTTCGTCTCCGGGCGGCCATCACCAACTTTACTTTTTTAAATACGGACCTGGATTTTTTTAAACCGATTTTTAAACCCTCCTACCATCAAAATGTAATGGCGATATTACTTTCTCATAATGATAAATTGTCCCTTGCTTATTTTTTTAAAAATCTTATTGTTTAAAATTGCATTTGCAAGGTTGTATTTGGTAGGATAAGGAGAAGATCGGTTGAAAAGTCTGTCACCAAATTGGAAGAAAAATCGATCGTTTTATTGAGCAAAACGGCAATCTCTTGAACATTTAGAAAATTAGGATTTATAATTAGTAAATTTAGAATTATTAGAAAATTCTTATAAAATAAATTATATTACTTATGTATCAATGTTTTAAATAAAATAAAGTTTTTTATTAATATTGCAATTTGTTGCCAGGACCAGACTGACAAGAAGTGTAAAAAATAATGATTTAAAAAAATAAGCAATTCATCATTATGAGAAAGTAATATCGCCATTACATTTTGAGAGTAGGAGGGTTTAAAAATCGGTTAAAAAAAATCCAGGTCCGTATTTAAAAAAGTAAAATTGGTGATGGCCGCTCGGAGACGAAACGGCGGATCTTTAGTTTAGTAACGTCATTTTGTAGAGGAGAAAAAGTAGCAATGACAAAGTGTCATTTATTTTTAAATAGCTAGTCGAATAAGCTCAGGAAAAAATAAAAACGATTGCAAAATTTCGGTTTTTTTCGAATAAAATCGGAAGTATTAGGAATTTGAAAACTTTTAAAGTGGCATTATAATCAGCACTGAATTGCACAACTTTGCCCCCATTTAACCGTTTCTCTAACTCTTATGGTTTCCGAGATTCCAATGCTGGTATGTCGAATTTGTAACACCCTGTATAAGCGATCAAATTTTTAAAAAGCTGTATTAATTCTAGTTTGGTACGTCTAGAATGCCTTGGACGAGTAAAATCTCCCTAATGACGATGTATTAAAAAAAACATCTAGGAGGTAAAAATTAAGTTTCGATATGTCTAGGGTGCCTTGGAAAACAAAGTCATGAAAATAGTAATAGGATAGCGTTATGGGGGGGGGGGGGGGGCATATTGAATATTTTAATTTCCAAGTCATTCTAGACGTATTAAACTAGGTTTGATGGCTTAAATATAAGAGACGGGTTGAGCCAATTAAACAAATTATATTTATTTGGTAAGCAGGAAAGAAAGACCTTTCATAAAAATAAAAAATATAAAAAACTATACGCCACAGTTTGTTTGTTTTGGGCCAACTCGCATTTTAAATGGCAATTTTAGATTCTATGGTCAAACATAAACAAGATGGCTATAGTGGTTTTAACAAAACACAGGAAAACTAAAAAATAGGCCCCTGTTCAACACTACTTAGGTGACCCTGTAAAATAAAAAAATTGTGATTAAAAAAACAATTTAGGCCCAATGCGCACCTCAAACTAAACCTCTAGAAAACGGCCATTTAAATGAATTGATTGAAATGAATATTATTTCAAAAACTAGGGGCTTAAAAAAGCATCGATTTTGGTGTGGTAATGGTATAACAATAAAACAGATAATTCCCTAGACTTTTTTCCTGATCCATCAAAGCAAATAAACCAATTTATATAATTTTGCACGTAGTTTCTCCGGTATATTCACATGAGCATAGTCAGCATACACAACCTAACCTAACTACAAATTATTATATTTTCATACAGACACGAATTCTCATAATGCGAAGACTAATGCATTTTATTTCATCAAACAACTTAGTTATTTTCTTGAGTATATATATATACATGCAACCTTTACATACGTACTTTAGCATTCAAGACAAGTTATTTATAAAAATTAAATGATGAGCGACTGTGATTTCATCATCATTTGTTAATAGATATAAATAAATATAGTTTTTAAAATGTTCAGTGTTGTTTAATTGTTTACCAAAAATAAATTAAACAAGATTTTTAATTGTTGTTTTATAAACCAAAAATATTTTAATGGGTTTTCATATTTTTATTTTCTTCTTTATTTGGCAATATTAAATATAAATATTTATTTATCTACTACGCATAATATCCTCAGCGATGGGGGAAGAAGATAGTCCAGATGCGCTAGAGCTGGGGATCTTGGTGGCCAATTAACGGGTGCATCGTTACACTCTTAAAAATGACTTGGTATTTGGTACTAATTTTTATTTGTTCTCGTGTTTAAGTTACCAAAAATAACTATTTTTAGTTAGGAAAACAAAAAATAGTTTTTTCTTGGTTATATTTAAATGATGCCATCAGAACAAAGAAAATATCTTGTTTTCATATTAGTTGGCAAAAATAAAATATTTTGTTTAGCTGAATTTTACTCTGTATATAACTTATTTAATTGTTACATCAAGGTTCCTACAAACTTGTATTTATCAATTAAGCTTGTTGTAATAACACATTATGAATTTGTAGATCCTATCATTTTGTTAATTTTGATTATGATACATTTTTAGTTACCAGAACTAACTTTTCTTTTCAAGTAATATTATTCTTCATATTTATAACTAACGGCATCAACAGAGACTTGAAGCCCTTGCCCGGTGGGTGACATGTGACATCATTCTAGCCAGGACTGTCAGGAGGTTATGTTTATGTTAGGGTGCTTTTGCGGTTCCGTGTTCATTTTTTTGTGTTTTTAAGGCAATAATTGGTCATTTTCATGGCCTTGTCGTGGAAAATGAATGTGGCAATATTTGGTGTAATTTATTTGTGTTTATTGTCTTTCTTGTGTACGTTCTTATTGGCAGAAGGAAGTTAAATCATAAGTAAGTAAACATTTTATTTTTATCATTGCAGTTGTACATTAGAAATGATGAGAAATAATAAAAATGTTTGTTTTTGTTCTATGTTCCATTTCTATAAAAAAACGTCATATTGATGACTTTTTAATCTGACCAAGTACAACAAATTTCATATAGCTGTATATTTTAAATAGAAAGTCCAGGGGATATTTTTTGTTTTTTAATAATCGCAGTTGCAGATAAGAAAATTTAAATAAGGACAATTCAGTTCTATAAGCACTAGAACAACCCAAAAGTTGGGTAAAATAAGTTAAAAATCCATAATATCCCTGATAATTTATTTCAATTAGTTTACGCATACCTAATAGAGTAGTAATACCTAGGCATTTTTTTTATTTAAATGGGGACCTAGGAAGGAATATTATTCGTTGCTAAGGATAAATGACATAATTATGACTTTTTTTTTAGAAATGAAACAGACTTTTTTTTAGTTATTTCTATCAAATCAACTTGCTAATTTTGCCATGCGTTATAAGCAGTTCATTCAAACTCTCTAATGTGCAACTGCAATGACAAAAATATAGAATTTTTATTTATTTATGATTCAACTTCTTTCTTACAATTAGACAGTACAGAAAAAAGATAATAAACACAATGTTGTGACTACATACGTAATTTTTACTCTATGAAAGTTTCAAGTTTGGCCCAAATAAATGATTGCTTTGGCAATATTTGTAGATTGCATCATTAACAAAAATAATATTTCCTTGAAAAAAAATTTCAATTTTCCATATTTACACATTAGTTGTGACAACTAATTTTAAAAACGAGAGTATCATATAAATTTAGTTATCCGTATATAAAATTTCGTTGTGACAACTAAAATTTGTAGGTTGGGTTGGTTAATGTTATTAATTAGTTCAACAGTTCAATAACAACTTTTTTTGGTTGTACAAACTAATTTTTGGGTTGAGTCCGATTTCACGAAAATAAATAGTTGTCAGAACCAAATTTTAGTAATCCATACCATGTTATTTTTAAAAGTGTACCTCTTCCGATCGATCTATTAGAATATCTTTAATTAAAAATCTTCGTACGTTGATAGTAAAATTGGGTGGGCCCCGTCGTGCATAAACCCTAGATCTAACGCCTCTGAACTTTTTTCTGTGGACGCTCTTAAATCAAGTATGCTTCCCTCATCGCTATAGAAGAGAATAATAATTTCAAAGAATTATCAGTGCTGAAGAATATTTAAAGAACAAGCCCGACACGATGCCCAAAGTAGGTACAGTTAATTTTTTTTAAATAATTAATTTATGTATTCAGGAACACGGTGAACATTTCAAACAATTGTTATAAATATCAAATTAGTTGGTAGTTATTTAGAATTAAAAAATGTTTCATGTTTTTTCGTTCTGAATAAACAGCAATGATGAATTACAAGGTACCATAAATATTGTTTTTGTAGAAAATTTGCAAAAGTGGCTAAAATTTTACAAGAGCAAAAAGTTTCAACATGATGTCAGCTAGTGTCAGAGAAATAAGTAAAGTCATTTATACGGGGGGTAATAATACAAACTTTTATTTATTATTAGGTATTAAAAAAATATGGCGCATACGTCACAAGACGCTATTAATAGTGGTCATTCTTAGTTCCAAAATTAGTGTAAATCGAAAAATGCGTTTAGAAATTATTCCAAAAAAACGATATTAATTTGAAAACTTTAGCGCCCAGTAGCGGCAAAACGAAGCAACATCGCATATAGGTAAGTTTGCCTAGATCCCCTTATTTTTGGTTAAGGAATTTTTGGTGTAGCGTTGTACAGATATTTTAAGGACACCCTGTACATTTAATAATATACAGGGTATTCTATTTAAAATAAAGTAACTTTGTTTTTTTGTGACTTTGTTACTGATTCTGTATACTTAATTTTTTTATTATTGTTAAATGTTGTGAGATTAGCGTCCCAACTCAAATTTAGATAGGTAGGTTTTTGCGGGTATAGGACAATAAAAAATAATTCCTTCTTGCAAAAAATTGGACATTTTTGAATTAAGAACGAATTGTTTTTTATTGTGCTTTAATCGCAAATACCTACCTACCTGAATTATTATTAAATAGAAGATTAAAAAAAAAATAAAAATTTAAAAATGTTTCTTATACTTATATTAAGCACTTTATGTTGTTCATATAAAGATTAATGATCAGACTCTAAATACAATTTTGTCAGTTTTATTGACATCACATATTCTAAGCACTTAATTAAATATGACTTAATGAATAAGATTTATAATAACAAACTAATTAAAACAAAATGTCTTCATTATTATCTTTAAAAACCAGAAAATCATATTCATTATTTTGTTTATGCCTTGATTGCCCAATTTTAATTACATTTTAATATCATTATCACGTTTCTTCTGTACCTGTTGCTTTCACACTAACGACTTACCTACCTTAAATAATAAATTAATAATTTTTACTTTCAATAAGTCCAGGTACTTTTATGGCAAATGATAGTTACTTTTTCTTTTTGTGACATTTTTAGCTGGGATATTGCAATAGTGATTTTTTTTAATCGAAACTAAACTCGAAGTGAATTTTTAAACCACTTATGGTACTTTATTTTTATAGGTTCTATAGAGAGTGTTTCTTAATTACGTGCTAATAGTTTAGGGTGTGATTTCATGTTACTCTGTTTATATAATAGTCTGTTTATATAAGTTCTATTAGTTCAGCTAGCGAGTGACTAGGACAGCCATCAAGGCATGCCTTGATGAGGCTCTTGTTTGCCCTGTGGTTAAGTATTAATAACTTTTAGTGCAATTTTGTTCGGTTTATACACTGACCTGAAAGTTTGGATTTGCATCCTAATGCGTTAAAGAATATTATAAATTATTGTTTGTTTATTAGATTTTTATGATAAGGGTTTGCTGGAAAAGCCTTTGAAAAACCAGCTTAATTTGTTCAGGTACTATGTAGTGCATTTTAATGATTGAAAACATTTTTAAAACTTCGAGGTAGGGGGATTTGAGAGTGAGCGAAGCATGGTATAGTGTGTCCTAAAGTAATCGTCTTGATATTTGCTTTTATTTAACTCAATAATCCGTCCTAGGTAATAAAATGGGTCCCTTCTAGATATTTTACTCTAGGCATCAGAGGTGGACTTCATGTAAATGTAAAGTGATTATTTTTACCTAAAATTACCGTATAACACCGATCGACCCTTTTTATCTATTCCACCCCTGGGTAGCCAGGTAGGTAGGTAGTAATGATAACATTTAAACACCTAATTATGCGGTGACAATGGGTATGTTTATATAAATGATTTATTAGGGGTAAAATCAAGACGATATACTTTGGTATGGACTTTACATGTGCTTTGAGAGGCAGAAATTTGAGAATTTTATCTATTCTAGTAAAAATGAAAAGCCAGTGATATATGGGGTTGTGTAGGTACTGGATTGGGTATGTATCTTGTGCGGGTTATATTTGGTGTGGAAAGTGCATTTTGTATTTGTGTGCCTTAGAATTTTGTCGATAGGTCGTGAATGTATTGTCTTAAGTAAGGTGTGTATGTCGTAATATATAAGTATCTTACGTCTGCTAGATCAATCTCTTTGTAACTTTATCAGCCAGATAATTTCTATGGAAACAATTGTCTCAACAATGGTTTCTTTGGAAATTATCTTATTGGTAAAGTCACCAAGAGATTGATCTAGCGGACCTTAGTGACAATAAAGTAGAGAGTTTAGCGTCCGTATAAATAAGTAGAAAGAAAGTTTTATAGCGGCAGGCGGACAAAGCGGTGAAAGTGGTGCATCTATCTTTTGCATTAAAGTACACAGGGACGCCAAAACCAATGGGTTCCCTGGGGCACAGGTAGATAATGACAGGCTGTTTCGTTCTTGTTAGAACTCATCAGAAAGCCATAACCCGTGAGCAACCCCCAGTACAGCGAGACTATTCTTTCAAGGCCCAAGATATAAAAATGCGATGAAAACCGAGAAACGCCATCAGTGGGAATGATTAGGAACGTGATACACCTTAGATGGCTATCTTTTGCATTGAGTTGATTCCTACTGATGGCGTTACTAGGTTTTCATCGCATTTTTATATCTTAAAAATGCATTGAAAGAATAGTCTCGCTGTACTGGGCGTTGCTTACGGGTTATGGCTTTCTGATGAGTCCTAACAAGAACGAAACAGCCTGTCATTGTCTACCTGTGCCCCAGGGAATCCATTACTTTTGGCGTCCCTGCGTACTTTAATGCAAAAGATAGATGCACCACTTTCACCGCTTTGTCCGCCTGCCGCTATAAAACTTTCTTTCTACTTAGTGACAATATTCGTGTTACTGAAAGTACCTGACTGAGTATTTTGTCTTTAGTCTGTTGAATCGTTTGAGATGCTGCACCAAAATGATGCTGCTATACGTCAGTATTGATTTAATAATTTAACTGTATTGTATATTGTCAGTTTTTTTGTCTGTCGATAAGAAATATCTTTTAAGTTCACCTGAAGACGACTAGAGATACTTACCAGTTGAAACGTTGTGGTGTAAAACAAACAGACAATGCAAGTCCAAAACACTTCTATCAAGAAATATCTGTTGTTTAGTAGTTTGTGTAGGTGTGTTGCAGTATTATTGTGCTGCGTGTATATATATTTTTTTTAAATCTAGGATTACGCCTAAGTATTTGATTTTTCTTCTGGTTCTATTTGTGTGTTGTTGACTATTAAGTGTTGATTTATGTGTATAGTATTTTTCGTGTATTGTTGAGGCATTCACATTTTTCACCATTTATTTAAAATTTCCACTTCTCGTATCATGGGAACAGAACATTCCGGTGGTTTTTTATGTGTGTTCTAGGCATGTTTGCGTTATACAAACTTGCTATAGCAGAACGTCGTCAACAAAAATGACTAGATGACATAGATATAGATCATCAATCTCATTATTTTAGTAGTTGTTTCATACTGCATTTAGCGTTCACCACTTAAGAGCACAGCAAAAGACATTAGTGCTAAAAAGTATATTGTTATTTATATGGTTGGGAATCTGTTTTGCGCCTCCGACTCTCGGCTAGCAGTGGAGGGATGAAATGCGTATTGAGAGTAAATATTTAAGTAATTTATATTATTTGTTTGCTTATATAAATTTATTATTTATTTATTTGATTCAAACGTTTAATCTTTATTGCGTTTTTTAACCCGTCAAGCGTTATAATTAAATGAATAATTAATTATGTTGTTAATACATTTGCAAAAATGGTAGGAAAATAAATAGCCGGAAAAGATCTAACAACGTAAATTGTGTTAACGGAAAAAACCTTTTCCGAAAATCGACAGGAAATATTAACAGTTTTGATAATATTTTTAAAAGAAAAAGTCAATATTTCCTTACACTTAGTCCTTGCTAGGCAACGGAAAATAACTGTTAGGAAATATTTATTATTGTACTGTAAGGAATAGTATATTACATAACAAGTGATGAAAGTGATACTTTTCAAACGAGGAGATATTTAGCACGAGGCGTCAGCCGAGTGCGGAAATTCTCCGAGTTTTAGAATAATCACTTTCACACGAGTAATGTACACTATTTTTCCTACGACCACAAAGAATTATTAAAAAAACCTTTGATTTGTGAAAAAAATATTTCAACTCTAGAGCTGAAAAAAAATATTTCAACTCTAGAGTGGAAATACAAGGCACACTATTTAATTTAAATTATAAAATTATTTTGAATTGAAATCTTCCTTCTTGAATGATTTTTTTTTATTTAATCAAGGAAAGATGCATTAGAAATAAATTTAAAAAATTCACCCAACAAGGATGATTTCAATTCAAAATAATTTTATAAATTATTTAATGTTTTCATAAAAAAAAGTCAAGTGCTCCTGAATGGATTTGAACCTGTGATCTTTCGATTCGTAGGTCATGGCTCTAGTCTCTAGGCTATGGCGACCCATAAACATTTTCTACTTAAGTTTAATATATGACATTTTCTTCAGCGGGGCTTGTTTTGACTGGTAATAAATTTTCCAGTATATTCTTAACTTTTTTATAATTTCAGATGGCGTATTTTCACACTGTAATTCTGAATCACTCGACAAATACGTGATAAATAAACTAAACTGCTTTCTAAAATTTGTTCTTTTTAATAAATGTCTGGTCTGTCAAATTGGCATCATATGCCTAAATTAAATAGTGTGCCTTGTATTTCCACTCTAGAGTTAAAATATTTTCTTTCAACACGCGTGTGATATTCGGCGCTTTCGAGACAAGTTAACCGTGCTTTTTTTCTCATTTTCATAGGTGGTCGTAGGAAAATATTATTTCTATATGGCTACTTGTAAACTAAAATGTGTTAAGATTGACAATTCAATTTTACTGTGTTTCCATAGTTAAAACACAAATATTTACTGGCATCCTTTATTTGTAAACAAAGTTAATAATATTTATTTCAAAATTATAACAAGTTGCTTGTAACAATTTATGTCATTTTAATAATTTTCAATTTACGGAAAAAAGTATGTATGCCTCGTAGAAAAAGCTACATTTTCTGACTCTGTATTGCCAGTCTCGGCTTGCGCCTCGACAAACAATCTTTACGGTCGTCCGGGAATGTTCAACTTTTCCTACTAGGTATACAATGTACTATTGTTTTTAAAAAATATTAAATAAATGAAATAAATGAAATAAATGAAATAAATGAAATAAATGAAATAAATGAAATAAATGAAATAAATGAAATAAATGAAATAAATGAAATAAATGAAATAAATGAAATAAATGAAATAAATGAAATAAATGAAATAAATGAAATAAATGAAATAAATTAAATAAATGAAATAAATATTTATAAGGATATTTTTCCTTTTTTGAGTAAAAAAATAGAAAATTATAAGTAGTAAATTTGTAGTTTTATTTGTTCCTTTGCATAAAAAATGTTTACACAACGTTATTACAGCTGATTAGTGAATACCGATTGTTTTACCTACATAGGAAAATCTTTTATTTGCTTACGATTACTCCACAAGATTTAACTATGTGAAAATGACACACCGCCGCAAGAAACAAATTACGGTCTCGTTAATAATTAGACTGAATAATTATTGTAATTAGAATGTGGCTTGTTTCATAATCCTAAAATACTAGAGTAACATTACTTTCCCATCATTTATTAATGCCTGTAGGTGTTAGTATATGTAAGTTCTTTCATATCTAAGTAGTGACTAAGATGTGCTATTTTTATGTGCACTTGAAGATACCCTAAAGCAAGCAAATAAATATGCAATTTCCTTAATTTCCATATGATTCTTGCAATCAGCTATTGTTGGATATTCGTTATAGTAACTCCTTATGCATAGTCCTTATACCGTATTGGTAATCTCGAATCTAGGGTGCCGATATAAACGCATCAGACAGAGATTATTAGTAGCGTTTAACACGTTAAATGTAGAACACCCTATCCCCTATCTCCCACGGGACCGTTCGATACGTCAAGTCGCCTCGGCCATACCACACACATATCCCCCCTTTCGGAAATGTAGGAGAGTGGTTAGGTGTCTCTTTTTAACTGAAGGTTTTGCCCATATGTGCTTTTGCTCTTGGTTGCATTAGAGATTTCACACCCTAGATTCGAATTTGCCAATACGGTATATAGTTGTTACTCTTTCACGGCCTACGCCTCGCTAATTAATACGTCGTTTTCAATAGATGTCCGGTAGGAAAATAAAAAAATTATTAACTTTAGAAATAGTTTTTCTTTACCCCTTGCCAGAAGCCTCTATTATTGACCGTCGTCGTTGACAACAGTCATAAATAGAGGCTTCTAACAAAAACAATATAAAACAAGCAACTTGACCTTTTTTTATTTTAAAAATATATGAAAACGTCATGTTTAGACAACCAGGTTATCAGAAAGACTTATATTTTTTTATGAATCGACAAATACTGACAACTAAGAATGCCATCTGATAAGGTAAAAAAAATGCTGCAAATTTCAAAGCGAAGGTAACTTGACTGAAAAAACAGAAGCAACCCTAAAAAGGTATGTTAACCTTAATAAATAATAATAATAATGTTGTTAATGTGTTAGTAGTGGAAAAAATAATATTTTTACCACGGTATAGACAACTATTATTGCCCTCACGTCTTAAATCCCTCGTCACTGCGCTCCTCGGGATTTAAAATCGACGCTTGGTCAATAATAGTATCTGTCTAAACCTTGGTTAATAATATACTATTTTCCAACAACTGTTGTGCTGCGTATTGTGGTTACGATATACCCCATTTTATGGCACGAGAACAATAATGAAGCTTCTTCAACAACCGCGGCAGTGGCTCAGAGGTAAGTTATGGCATCCGAATTTTTGGGATGGGTTGGATGGGTCGTGGGTGCAAGTGGGCCCGATAATTTTTAGATGAGCACTACCCAAATGAAAAATGACCTAAAAAAAAAGGTCGCCGCCACCCCCACGCTCTATAACGCCATAACTCCCCAAACAAAAAAGGTCATCATCGTTCTCTTTATCTCTTATTACATTATTTCATCCTTCCATAATACCACTCCTTTTTCATCATAGTCAGACTCCATTCCCCCACGGTGGTTCGGAACCCACATTAGGCTGTAGGTCCAACAAAAAGGTGGCTGAATGTTCAAAAGGACAAGTGGCTACTAGTAACCCAGAACAAACAAAGCTTCTTCAACCTGTCGCCATTTTATACTTGCGATTAGAGAATCGATGCCCCATTTAATATTCTTATACAATATGCGTACTTTGTAAAATCCAGTTATTTCTAACCACTGGTTTTTACATGAATTTATCGTGCATATTTTATTTATTTTAATTGCTAATTTTAGGCGTATAAAATAACTTGTAATTACGTTATAATATTAATGACGTGCTACGATACAGTTCTATTTATTTGCTTTGGAAAAGTAGTACTCGAGTTATTTTATGTTATGCAATTAAAAATAATTCCTTACATCGTTAAATGACAAGACGAGAGTGGACAAAAAAGGCTTTTTTATGCTCCGACATGGATATTTGCTGTTTCATTTATAATAAAGTAGGTAATTGGATAAGTGGACTATTCCGGTTAACTGAACGGATATAATTTCATATCCATCCTAGTTAAAATATGAAACTGATCAATCACAGTGATCAATTACAAGGAAACCAAACTTACAAGTTGTTTATTTTACACATCGTTTTATGACACTTTACAAAAGTGAGAGTTTAAGAATATCAAAAAGATGAAAATCTGTCAGATAAAATTTGTTCTTTTTAATTTAAATCGAAACATTTATCCCAGAGACTATGCATAGACCAATCTTTCCTAAAGAGTGTACGAAATGGTGCGAAAATTGAAGACATAAAACAAAAATATATTTTTACCGAACTATTCTTAACAGGGGCGGTTCTACGGGGGGGCCCAGGACCCCTCAACATTTCTGAAAAAAACTATAAAATTCATGCCATTGATAAAAAAAAATTCCGGGTGCTTTATTATTTACATAATTTGATACAATTTGAGCATGATTATAAAAAAAATTGGGCTGTGGCGTTATTTGCTTGCGAAGGCTACCAAAAATTGTGTCGTATATAAGGGGGGGGGGGGGGGGGCTGCCGGGCTGCATTTTCATCTCACGCATGGACTCTTAATTTAAATCTTTAAATAATGTATTCTTGGCTTAGATTACAAAGGTCTTAAACTTTTCCTTCTCAAAGTCCAGTTTGTTTATACAGATTAAGGTTTCACACGCATATCGTTTTAGTTATTGATTTTTGATGCAATTTTAAAGGAAAACGAGTAAAAAGAATAATAATTTATAGAATTTTTCTATTATACTTGTCTGTTCCGTTTCCCTTTTTAGAGCTATTTTAAATCAACAAAAATATAATCCAATGCAATAAAATATTTTTACAACAAAAACAATTAGGTATTTATTTCTTAAAAAAAAATTAAAGTAAACATTTCAATTGAAACATTTTTTATGGAAGAAGTGTGATAATTTATAATAAAAAAAATACTTCGGGATGATATGAGAATGCTTTATTGGGAATATAAATATACGGCACTTAAGGAGTATTTCCAAATCTAAGCATTTGCATCAAAAACTGCTCTTAGATCTATGCTCCTAAAATACATGATTTCTGAAAAAATCATCAATTTTGGCGTGGTGAGCGATATTTACTTTTTTTTTAATCATGAAAAGCCGAGCCCGAAAAACGCTGGTTAGAGTCATACATACGTTTTATGTTAAAATTTTGGATTGACACCAATATTCATATTTTTCACAATTATACAAAATGTTTTTTTTTTAAATAAAGAGCCAGCTAGGAATATCAAAAAAAAAAACATAAAAAAAAATTTAATCCAATCATGCAAAGGGGGAGAGGTAATAATTTAATTTTCGAAATTTGATAGAAGCTAGGTGAATTTTAAACGAACTTTGAGCGCGGCCCCGAAAATTTTTCGCCTTCTTCGCTAGGTACAATACCATGGAATACATATTATAGTCCCGACTATCCCGCCCTTCAGAAAAAAAATATCCTACTTACGCCCCCCCAGCCCCCCCCCCCCCCCCCCCCGAGCCTATTTTCTGGCTACGCCAATGTGGTGCCCCCCCAATATTTTGGGTCTAGAACTGCCCCTGATTCTTAAGTTTTTTTCTGACCGAACTAAAGATTTGTGCACAAATGCTCTTTTTCTTTTCAGAAATCTCCTGTTTTCCACTAATTTCTAGACAGCTACCACAAGATTTAATTCATACAATGTGTATACAAAATGGGCGCTTGTACTTACTTGCCTTATTAGTTTTTTGCGATGAAAGGGCTCCAACACCAATCGACGTTAAAACTTTTATTATACGCAACAAATATAGAAAAACAACTAGTAAATCTTCCTTAAATGGTGGAAAATGAAGATAAGTGCATAAAACCAGATAAAACAGACGCAATTACAAGATTTATAGAAAATAGTTGACAAATGACGCACGAGTAAAAAACCACTACGAATTATGTAAATAATTTTATGAATTTCAAAGGACCCCTCACAAAGCTTAAGGGAAATGGCTTTCGGCAAATTTCTCTGAAGTTTTGGAATTGTGTAGATCATGAAGTCCTTATTAAAAGTGTCCATGGTCGTAATCCAATCCAATGACTAATTTTTGAGTTATGGCCTCTTATAGTTGGCAACTTCTTACTTTGAGATTTTCTGAATTGTGTAAAGTTTTTCTTTCTGAATCAACAACGTCAAGATCTACAAAATACTAAAAATTCAGAAAACTTAGCCTACAGTCATATCCCATAAGCTTTGCACTCTTAAAAATAACATGGTATGGATTACTAAAATTTAGTTCTGACAACTATTTATTTTCGTGAAATCGGACTCAACCCAAAAATTAGTTTGTACAACCAAAAAAAAAATGTCGTTATTGAACTGTTAAACTAATTAATAACATTAACCAACCCAACCTACAAATTTTAGTTGTCACAACGAAATTTTATATACGGATAACTAAGTTTATATGGTACTCCCGCTTTTAAAATTAGTTGTCACAACTAATGTGTTAATATGGAAAATTGAACATTTTTTTTTCAAGGAAATATTGTTTTTGTTAATGATGCAATCTACAAATATTGCCAAAGCAATCATTTATTTGGGCCAAACTTGAAATTTTTATAGAGTAACAATTACGTATGTAGTCACAACATTGTGTTTATTATTTTTTTTCTGTACTTTCTAATTGCAAGAAAGAAGTTGAATCATAAATAGTAAAAATTTTATATTTTTGTCATTGCAGTTGCACATTAGAAAGTTTAAATGAACTGCTTATAACGCATGGCAAGTTTAGCAAGTTGATTTGATAGAAATAACTTTAAAAAAAGTCTATTTCATTTCTAAAACTAAATGTCATATGTAATTTATACTTAATAACGAAAAATATTCCTTCCTAGAGCCCCATTTAAATAAAAAAATGCCTTGGTATTACTTCTCTATTAGGTATGCGTAAACTAATTGGAATAAATTATCAGGGATATTATGGTTTCTTAAAAAAAAATTATGTCCAATGTCCTTGTTGTCTCATTTTTTTTATAATGCATACTTATGCAATACAAAACAGAAACACTAGATTTTTAACTTAATCAACTTATTGGGTTGTTCAATTGCTTATAGAACTGAATTGTTCTTATTTAAATTTTCTTATCTGCAACTGCGATTATTAAAAAACAATAAATATCCCCTGGATTTTCTATTTAAAATATACAGCTACCTATATGAAATTTATTGTATTTGGTCAGATTAAAAAGTCACCAATATGACGTTATTTTATAGAAATGAAACATAGAACAAAAACAAAACAAAAAAAAATATTTTTAAGTTATTTCTCATCGGGTCACCTCGCCATGCTTTATAAAAAGCTCATTTAAACTTTCTAATGTACAACTGCAATGATACAAAATAAAATGTTTACTTACTTATGATTTAACTTCCTTTAGCCAATAAGAACGTACACAAGAAAAACAATAAACACAAATAAATTACACCAAATATTGTCACATCCATTGTCCACACGGCCATGAAAATGGCCGATTATTACCTTAAAAACACGAAAAAATGGACACGGAACCGCAAAAGCACCCTATATACACATAACCTCGTGATATTCCTGGCTAGAATGATGTCATATATCACCCACCGGGCAAGGGAGTCAAGTCTCTGTTGATGCCGTTAGTTATAAATATAAAGAATAATATTACTAGAAAAGAAAAGTTAGTTCTGGTAACTAAGAATGTATCTTAATCAAAATTAACAAAATGATAGGGACTACAAATTCATAATGTGTTATTACAACAAGCTTATTTGATAAATACAAGTTTGTAGGAACTTTGATGTAACATTTTAATAAGATATATACAGAGTAAAATTCAGCTAAACAAAATATTTTATTTCTGCCAACTAATATGAAAACAAGATATTTTCTTTGTTCTGATGGCATAATTTTTTGGTAAATATAACCAAGAAAACAATCTTTTTTGTTTTCCTAACTAAAAATAGTTATTTTTGGTAACGTAAACACGAGAACAAATAAAAATTAGTACCTAATACCAAGTCATTTTTAAGAGTGTGTGAGAGGTCCTTTGTATAATATGTTTAAAATATTTTTGAAACTAATGTATATTAACATAGTATTGTCGCTTAGCAACTAATACTTTTGCAACAACGGTAACTTATTTAACTCTAAATAAGCAAATTAATTAATTTTGAGAAAATTCCCAAAACTTTAAATACATACGTTATAACGACTCCATTTAAACAAATTATTTAATTACAGTAAGAAGATTTGCGACACAAATAGAAAAGAATCACCCACCGAGAAATTTCCTGCTGTAGGCAGGAAATTTAAATAAATAAATAAACAAAATTAACTTTTTAACAATGCATAAGGTAACAACAAACGTTAATTGCAGTTATTAGTCATGTCAAAAAACGAATAGGCGTTGTTTGGCAACTGAATAGTCTTATAAATAGTTGTGCAAATAATATAGGTTATGGGCAAAGGTGGGCAATTTTTTTTTTGTTGGAATGTATAGTGTCACATCGACAATAATTAATTCGGCACTGAATGAAATAAAAGTCCCAAAAGTTTAATATAATACATATTTTCCCCCGAGGGTCTGAATATGGTTTTCTTGTTGACACCTAAAAATGATAAAATAGTACATTATACGTATACCTAGTAGGAAAAGCTGAACATTCCCGGACGACCGTAAAGATTCTATGTCGAGGCGCAAGTCGAGACTGACAATACGGAGTCCAGGAGTGTGGCTTTTTCTACAAGGTGTACATACTATTTTTCCGTAAATCGAAAATTATTAAAAGGACGTAACTTAATACATTCAACGTGTTAAAATTTTAAAATAGATATTATTAATTTTGTTCACAAATGTAGGATGCCATTAAATATTTGTGTTGTAACTTTGGAAACACAGTAATATTGCATTGTCAAGCTTAACATATTTTAGTTTACAAATATCAGTACACATACAGTGAGTCCCAGAAGTAATGTCTAAATTCATTTAAAATTCAGAGGTAAGTTTTTTGAAAAAACGCTCGTACCCGTCGATTTTTATTTTTTAATCTGTTTTTTTTTGTTGCAATTTTATGTATACAGGGTAGCTCAAAAATAAGTTACGTCCATCAACTTAATTTTTTCAAATGAAAACATATATTTTTTATTTCATTTTTGAATTTTGCATTGAATTCTAAGAATGTTTCATGTACCATGTCCTATACATAAACTCAACAGTTATTGAAAAAATTAGGATTGAACATATTATTTATGGAATCCAACGATCAAATCTTTTGGCAATATGGCATTTTGGGCTTCCTAATAAGTAAGAGTGTCACTGTTACCGTTTATTTCTATAGAAACAGTATGACAATTTTATTTCAAATAAGTATAATTATTGTCAAGCGTAGTTTCAAAGTTGCGGTTTTCACAATAATGGTGAAGTTAACGGAACGGGAAAAAATTGAAATTCTATGCATGGTTGGGTTTGGCGACAAAACACGTACTCAAATAGAAACAGCCCAATTATTTAATGAAATCCATCCTAATCGTCCTCCCATATGTCAAAAGATGGTGAGTAGAATAGAGGCTAAGTTTAGAGAATTCGGTCATGTTAGAGATTTGTCTAAACCTGGTCGTCCTACTCGAGATGAAAATGAAAAACTTGACGTTTTGCTTTCTTTGGAAGAAAATCCATGTACTATTTGAATGGTAATGTGAACAGACAAAATTGTCGATATTGGGCAACAAAAAATCCGCATTGGATGATAGAGGTTCACAGCCAGTACCCTAAAAAAATATGTGGAATCGTACGCGGAAGAGTAATTGGTCCATTTTTCTTTGAACAGTCTTTAACTGGACAAGTTTATCTTGAATTTCTCCAACTTAAATTGATTCTAGCATTAGTGGCTTTATTTCCGAATCCATTGGATCCAGACCTTCCTAACGAAGAACTGATATTTCAACAAGATGGTGCTCCTCCGCACTATGCTGCCACTGCGCGCACATTTTTGGATGAAACCTTTCCCAATCGGTGGATAGGAAGGAGGACCTATCGAATCCTGCTAGGTCGCCAGACCTAACTCCGCTGGACTTTTTTTTTGTGGGGATACCTCAAATCAAAAGTATTTGTTAACTGGCCAAACAATATGCAGGAGTTGAAAGAGAGGATCCGAATAGAAGTGCGTGTCATAACTCCGGAAATGGTTGGAAACGTGCAAAGAGAGTTTATTGATCGTCTTGGATATTGTCAAGCCGTAAATAGCGCACATTTTCAACATTTAATTTGATTTTGTTGTGTTTTTTTTAATAAACAGTTCTTACTTATATATATATATATATATGTTCAATCCTAACTTTTTCAATAACTGTTGAGTTTATGTATAGGACATGGTACATGAAACATGCTTGCGCTGCTAGCTGCGGCGTCGTGCTCAATTTACTTCCTGCGATACATCATATCCACTTTTGTTGTACAAACTACTATTAATTTTTGCAATAGAAAATGCAATTTATGCCAAAATATATGCGACTTTCATATCAATACTACAAAAAAAACAGATTATATATTTTGTCTGCATCAGATTTAAGTAACCTTCCTTTATTTTGATTTTTTAATAAATAAAACATAACATAATAAAGTAGAAATGAGGTCAAAAGATTCTAATTGATAACAAACACAAAGTTACGTGGAAATAAGTATTGTAAAGTATATAGGTACAAGGTAAAGTTGATTTCACTAGAACCAAAAGAACCAAGAAAATCTTCGGTTTCTTCAAAATGCAATTAAAAATAATTTTCTGTAATTTAAATAAATCAAAAAATATGCCAGTTCTTATAACATAGATGTCTTTACTTGTTGCAGTTATATTAAACAGTCAGTTTTCAATAAAATTTAAAAATCTGTAAAATATGCTGTTTCAACATAAAAATTTAATAAAACAGAAACAGATCAACGCAAATACAATTTGACATTTGAATTTTTTTAATTGAAAGCTTAAAGCAGACCCTATATGATCAATAAAAATAATAATATTGATACAGGAATGACGTGAATTATGATTTTCATATTACTATTGGTCAGTGGATATATTTTTTTTCTACTCCTACAAAGATATTTGCTGTTTCCTTCCGCTTAAGTGACGGGAAAAGTACGCTATTTCAATTAAATGTACGGCAAAATTTCCGTCCGAAGACCGAATTGCGTTTGTCATTATTTCCGTAGTTCTAGAGGTGGCATCAATAGTCATAAAAAATAATATGAGGAAATGTTTCAAGCTTCAATAACACCACCATTTTGGGTCACCTCAAATTTAACTTTTAACTGAACAGCCAGCCGCCAGACATCAAAGTGTTTTTTACCTTATATGTGAAGCTAAGTGCAGATCAATACATCGAAGAGTTCCTTGCCTTATGTAAAGCTAAGTGCAGATCAACAGTAAACTCAATCGGATTTCAATTAAGATCCGTGATCCGTCTATTTCATTTGAGGAATCGAAACATTCTTAAGATCCGATTCATTGAATTGGCTTAGATCCGATTCGCACACCACTACCGGTTTCTCCTCATTAGGAGTTATAAGGAAAGTTTTAGGCCTAAGTTCCCTATTCAAAAATTTGTTGTTTTAATCTCAATCTCTTTTTTTTGTTGTTGCTGGGGTTGGCGGAATAGCCAGTATTGTATCCCCTATTGTCTGGGTAATATCAGCCATACGGGACCTACAGCTTAGCGTGGAATCCGAACCCCGTGTATGCTCTAGTTTATTATTTTACTCCTCCAGAGGTCCTCGGTCCTCGGCGCCTCTCTCTCTCTAGATCCCGATTTTAGGATTCACTAATATCATACTGCATTCTTTTAATCTATTTAAGTTTCGAGCATACTTTTTTTATTAAGCGTATATCCGCTCCGGGGATCGAACCCGGACCTCAACGGTCGAATGCCAGTAACTCACCATGGAGACACTGCCGCAGTTATCCCGATTTCTTGCTCTAATAGATTTTATTGCTGATCCAAATCTGTATTGCCTCAAGTGCTGTAAACGATGGGAGTTCAGATTGTATATTGTATGTTTTCACGATCCTTTCTTAACAAGTTCATTCGTTCTCATAATACCTTCGTATCCTAGTACCTGCAGCAAAATTGCATTTTTTCTCTCTTTGTCACAGTCCATTATATCTCTTCATGACGTTACCTTATGGTACCTTAATGCTGCAAGGGCTACGTGATTATAATAATGTAGATCCGCTTGTTACCGTAAGCGATGCTGTTTTTTTCGTACCTACCCATACTTATATGAAATTCTGCTTAAAAATACTTTATGGTACTTATAATACAGAAGAAGTATTTTTCTTCTTTCTTACTAGTAAACTTCTTTTGTAAACAATTTTTTGTTGTTTTAATAAATTAATTGATTCAGCCGATACTAGGTGGAAATCCATAACTATTATATTATAGGATACAGTAAAACAAAGTTGAACTTGTAAATTTCCACTATATTAAAAAGAAGAAACATAACATGTTTCGCTGCACGGCAGCTTCGTCAGATGACAATGTGAAATAAGATGTAAAAGGTATAGATTATTGACAATGTAAATAAAAACAGTGGGAGGGTTAAAAGCTAGGAAAAACCCAAAGAAAGGGTCGGTATAATTCAATTAAGTAAAATGATGGGTTTTTTCAACCATTGTTAGGTATACAATTATCAACAGAATAAATTTAACAAAGGTGAACTATTTAAATCTAATTGATCATTAAGTAACAGGTCCGTATTCTTAAGTTTATTAATTTCGACAGACTCTAACAAATTAAGTTTTAAGCCCTTATTTTCTGTATGTAAGATTTTAAAAGATGGATCAAAATTATGTTGGTTGTTGAGCAAATGGTTAGCGTAGTTAGAATCGGTTTTATTTTTAATAAAACTATTATAATGTTCATGTATTCTTTTGTTGAAGTTTCTCCCTGTTTGACCTATGTATGTTTTCGGACAATCCTTGCAGTTTAATTTGTAGATACCAGAATTTTTGTTTTTATCACTTTTGGTTTTATTATTTTTAATAAATTTACCTAAAGAGTTATTAGTTTTGTAAGCCACATTTATATCAAGTTTATTGAGAAAATTGCCAATTATTTTGCTAGGTTGACCAAAGAAAGTGACAAGTTTAAAATTGTTAGCGTAAGTTTTGATTTTGGGAAAAACTAGGTCAATAGCTTTTTTGTAGGTTTTCTTTTTTAAAATTTGATCAATAAGATTAGAGCTATAACCATTATTAACCGCAATTTGTTTTATGATGTTTAATTCTTTTTTAATTTAAATTTATTTATTTATTTATTTATTTATTTATTTATTTCTACATATAACAAATTATAAAGTATAACAAAATCCAAAAGTGTACACTATGGACTAAAAGTCTGTGTGTGCACACAATAACTCACAAAACTAGGAAATACTTAATACTAATATATTATAATTCTGGTACATATATACATAGTTATTATTCATTAAGTAAGCCTTTTTACAATTTATAAGAATCCAATAACATTTTTAATTACTTCAGTATTATTCATAATCCATTTGTTAATGTCTTTTTTAACCAGATGAAATTTTTTTCTTTTAATTTGCTCTGGTAGCAGATTCAAGATCTTCGGAGCTACATATGAGATGGACCTTTGTGTAGCATTAAAGTGTACGACAGGCAAAGTTAAGTCACGATTAACATTTGCTCTTGTCAAGATATTATGACTGATATGATTATGAAAAATATTTCTACTGAGAGAAAATCTAATTATATTTTTTATATATAATTGCGCAATCGTGAAGACACCAGACTGTCGAAATAAGAGCTCCGAAGAAAAGTACCTAGACTTGAACATAATTAACTTTAAGATGTATTTTTGAGCAATAGTTATATTACTTAAATTATTTTTATGAGCAGATCCCCAACATACTATTCCGTAAGCAAGACAAGATTCAGCCAATGATTTATAGATATTGATTATAACCTCTCTGTTTAAAATGTTACGCAATTCATAAAACTTGTAAACAAGTTTCTTTAATTTATTTTTTACATATTCCGTATGAACAGACCACTTTAAAAACTGATCAAAAAAAACACCCAGATATTTCGTACTTTCTACTGACTTAATTATACCCTTACAGGAACATTCGTCTAAGAAGTCACAACCATTATTGTGAATTGTAATTTCTTTTTTATTAGGCAGCCCAATCTTATTCATTGAAAAACACATAAAATTTGTCTTGTTTACATTAAGAGTTAGAAAATTATAATCCATCCATATTTTTACATAGGCTGCAGCTCTTTCTGCCCTTTTAAAAACTTCATCCCATGATGGCCCTTTAATCAGAAGAACTGTATCGTCAGCAAAACAGACTGTTTTCACATTAGGTATTGCATTCGCTAGACTGTTTATATATATAGAGAATAGTATTGGTCCAAGAACAGTACCTTGAGGAACACCATAATCAACCCTTCTAGAAGAGCTACAAATTGTATTTAGTTTAACTTTTTGTGTTCTATTACTTAAATATGATTTAAACAGCTGTAGAACTTTACCCCTGATCCCAATTAATTCCAATTTGTTTAATAAGATGTGATGTTCGACAGTATCAAAGGCCTTAGACAGGTCCAGGAAAATAGCCAGAGGCTTGCAGTTATTATTAAAACAATTCATAATATAATTAGTGACCTCATACAGGGCAGAATCAGTACCCATTCCCTCTCTAAACCCATACTGTGAATCGGACAATAGTCCATTAGAATTCAGAAAATGACATAGTCTCTTTTTTATACATTTCTCTATAATTTTACAGATGGGACCAGTAAGGGCAATAGGCCTATAGTTATTAATATCAGTCTTTTCTCCTCCTTTATGCAATGGTAGGATTACAGCTTTTTTAAAGATATTAGGAAAAATACCAGTTTCAAAAATCCGATTCACAATATAAACCAGAGGCTTGACCAAATATTTAAACATAGATTTTACTAACGAATTAGACAAACTATAATCATCTAAGGAAAAAGAACTCTTTAAAGAGTTAATTATTCCAACAAGTTCTTCATCGTTAATAGGATACAAAAACATTGAGCCAGAGAACTGTGTTTCATTTAACAAAATACCCGGCACATTAGTCGGCTTACTAATTTTACTAGCTAATCTTGCCCCTATAGAACTAAAAAAATCACAAAGTTCATCAGCAATAGATTGCTGATCACTCACCTCATGGTTGTTGCTATTCACCAGTGCAGATATACTCGTTTTTGTCTGGATATCATTAGTCGCTTGTTTAATTATATTCCAACACTTTCTGGGATCATTATTAACAGCAGTTAATTTATGTCTAAAGTAAGTTGATTTGGTTTGTTTTATTATTTTACTTAAATGGTCACGATACTTTTTATAATTCACCAAAGCGACATTATCATCAGGATTAGTAACACAAATTTTATGTAATCGATCTCTATTTCGTATTGAAATAAGTAAACCAGGAGTAATCCACGGTTTAAGAAGTACCTTTTTGTTTGATATAGGCTTTATAGTAGTTGAAGCATTAATATGATCGTGTAAGGTTCGTAAAAATAACTCTGACGCTAGGTCAGGGTCATGATTACTTAAAACAGTATGCCAGTTTTCTTTATTAAGACACTGACTCAAATACTGATAATCTATTTTCCGTATACTTCTACAGACATGCTTATTTAAGGTGACTCCTGAGTTCAGACCTAAATCAACATTAAAAAGTAAAGGTTTGTGATCCGAGATAGTGCTGTTCAATATTACAAGATTATTATCAACATACTTTTTACCTTTCATAAAAATATGGTCAATACAAGTACTACTTAATCTAGATATTCTTGTAGGCTTATTGACCTTAGAAAGATAACCGTAACTATTCAAACAGTTTGTATATTCATTTACAATTGCCAAATGAGGGTCAAGTAGATTAATATTAATATCACCAACAAAAAGTTCAATTTCGGAATTAGAAAAATGATTTTGACTAAACAAACTTGACAGTGACATGACATAATTATTAGGGTTAAGTGATGGAGATCTATAATGTGCAACAATACCAACAGTAATACAATTTTTTACTAGAGTAATTCTAAGAAATTTATAATTATTAATCTGTATAATGTTACTTGCTCTAACTAATGAAGATTTGCAGTATATCAGAGAACCATCGCATTTATTATTCTTGCTTTCATTGTAAAAAATATCATATCCATCGATAGAAAAAGTAGTCTTATTATTTATGATATTAGTTTCAGATAATACTATTACATCAAAATCAGTTAACAGTGATTCTAAAAACAAAATAAGGTTATCAAAATTTCTATTTAAACTCCTAATGTTAACATGTAACAAATTTAGCTTATTTTTGGCTTTATTAAAGCAATCAACATTATCCAAGTTATCGCATACAACAACATTGCCATAATTGTTATTATGGTCATCAAGCAATGTATTATGAGCCATTAGTTCAGCTAAAAATAAATAGTATTTAAATTATATTTCGAAATATTATTAGATGGAGATGCCTTGTTTGGCATTTTCAATGTCATCCAGCGATTTTATTCTTATTAAACGACTGTTTTCATCCTTTTTTGCAAAAATTCTTCCATTTTTCGCCCAAACATATTTATATCCAAGAACACGCAAAGTGCGTGCTGATGCAAAAAGTTCTCGTATGTCCTTTGCCATATCCTCATTTAAATATATGGAATTTCTTTCCAAAAGATTACAATCACTGCCAGATATTTTACCTTTTTCCTTTCTTTTTTTTAATAGCTTGTGTTTATCCTCCACTGTTTTTAATGTGACTAATATTGGTGTGTTTTCTTTGTTTGGGTTTAGCAACTTTATTTGAACATTTCTCAAATCTATTTCAGAGTCAATATACTTAAGGACCCTTTCTGCTTTCTGAATTACATCCTTTGGTTTGTTTTTTGCATCATCAATAGAACTCTCAATACCCATTACAACAACATTTTTCAATCTAATTTCATTTTCTTTTGACTCACAGTGACCTTTCAATTTGCTTAGTTCCTCTTTTATCTCCTCATTTTCCTTTTTTAACATCTGTATTTCTTTGCTAAATTTAGCATTATTTTCCTTTTGTACCTCGTACTGCTCAGCATAGAACTTCAGGTCATACCGAAGATCACGAATCTCCTCTCTGAGCCCTGAAATACTATCCATAATATCCTCGATACTGCTGTTACTGGGTTTGCTATTAATATCCTCAGAGACATTCATTGATCTTCTTATTCTATTTTCGACTAAGGCCTTACAGTCTTCACAGTAAAATTTATTATTTAGTCCTTTTAGAACTTCTAAATCAACATTTGTTAAACCAATGCAGCTAACATGAAACCAATTCTTACACTTCTCACATTGTATAGAAGCTTGAGACTTTGTTACGTTGGAATCACATTTTCCACATTTATGATAGGTCTTTGGTTTCACCATATTTAAAATTTATTCAACAGATGTTTGGACTCGACTTATGGAATGGACTATATTTTCATAAAAATATTTAATCTTCAAAATAGAATTGAATTCCTTATCAGCAATACAATGGAACACGGTTTTTTGTGTTAAATGGTTGAAATATTTATGTCCTTTGTTTGAATACAAATTTATTAATTTAGCTTCATACTAAACAAAGTCTTGCATAGAAACTTACTACTTTAATGCATTTTTCAATAATACTTAATTCTTCACAAAGTCGACGATTATTATCAACACAATGCACAAGAAAACCAAGAAAACTCGGAGAGCACACCTCAACGAACAACGAACAATATACAGTATATATATATATATATATTGAAAATTGATTGTGTTTAAAGGGAGAGATACTAATCTGTGTATCATACTATGAAAAGACGCTAATTTTTGTTGTATAGGGTGACATGAAGAGTTGTTTATAACCGTGTCAGTATGAGAAGGTTTATGGAAAACTGAAAAAATGTGTCTACCATTTTGTTTATTAATATTTAAATCAAGAAAATTAATAGAATTGTCAATTTCATGTTCAATTGTAAACTTGATATTCTTATGTAAGCTATTGATATATTCTAAAAAGACTTGTAACTGTCTGTCAGTTCCGAGAAAACATGTTAGGACATCATCAACATACCTATGCCAATAAAGAAACTGTTTAAAAAGAGGATGTTTGCTGATTTTATCTTCTAAAAAATCCATAAATATTTCAGCCAACAAGGGGCTAAGGGGATTACCCATAATAAGACCATTTTTACTTGTATATATTTTATCGTTGAACTCAAAGTAATTTTGTTCCAAGCATATGGTTAGTGAAGTTATAATTTCTTGTTTTTTGATCAAATTAACATTTTTTAGGGTGAGAAGTTTATTAACTAAGGTAATAGTTTCATCAATAGGTATGCTTGGAAATAAATTAGTCACATCAAAAGAAATTAGTTTCGCATTATTGGGTAAATCAATATTCTTAATTTTATTTACTAGCTCGAGAGAATTTTTTATTGCAAATTTTGCTGAAAATTGTGTGTTCATTATAATTATATCGATTAGTTTTTTTGAAAGTTTGTATGACGGTGCTGAGAAAAAAGAAACTACTGGTCTAATAGGGTATCCACCTTTGTGGAGCTTTATTAGTGAATACAATTTAGGGGGTTGAGGATTCATGAGACTTAATCTGAAAGAATCTATGTCAGAAAATAAACTTTTACAATTCTGAATAATAGTTTTTATAGGCTTTTGGAATATAGTAGTAGGGTCGCGTTTTAAACATTGATAATTATTAGGATTAAGAAATTCGAGAGTTTTTTGAATATAATCGGTTTTATTTATTGCTACTACCGTATTACCTTTGTCTGCCTTGGTAAAAATTATATCACTAGATTTATTTTTAATATCTTTAGCTAATCGAATTTCCTGTTTTGGAACAGTCTGTTTTAAAAATTCTTGTTTTATTATAGAAGAGGCTTGATGTTTCAGAGAAATGTTAGAAGGAATGTTTTTAAGAGCAATTTCGGTTTCGACACCTAACAATTCTAAGGTTTTGGGAGAAATATTATCTTGTATATTGTATTTGTAACCTTTCTCTACTAGTTTATTTTCAGGTTCAGAGAAATTTACTGTAGTTAAGTTAATAAATCTGTCAAAAAACTTATGTTCAGAAAAATTATTATTATTTTTAGATATTCTTTGAGAATTAATTTTATTAGAAATGAGAAAATTAAGCTTTTTACGTTGTGTCAGAAATTTTTTATGAATAATAGAATTAACCTTATCTCTGGTATCTCTATCCAAAACAAGAAATTCTATATATATAGATAATAATAATTTTTCTGAACATAAGTTTTTTGACAGATTTATTAACTTAACTACAGTAAATTTCTCTGAACCTGAAAATAAACTAGTAGAGAAAGGTTACAAATACAATATACAAGATAATATTTCTCCCAAAACCTTAGAATTGTTAGGTGTCGAAACCGAAATTGCTCTTAAAAACATTCCTTCTAACATTTCTCTGAAACATCAAGCCTCTTCTATAATAAAACAAGAATTTTTAAAACAGACTGTTCCAAAACAGGAAATTCGATTAGCTAAAGATATTAAAAATAAATCTAGTGATATAATTTTTACCAAGGCAGACAAAGGTAATACGGTAGTAGCAATAAATAAAACCGATTATATTCAAAAAACTCTCGAATTTCTTAATCCTAATAATTATCAATGTTTAAAACGCGACCCTACTACTATATTCCAAAAGTCTATAAAAACTATTATTCAGAATTGTAAAAGTTTATTTTCTGACATAGATTCTTTCAGATTAAGTCTCATGAATCCTCAACCCCCTAAATTGTATTCACTAATAAAGCTCCACAAAGGTGGATACCCTATTAGACCAGTAGTTTCTTTTTTCTCAGCACCGTCATACAAACTTTCAAAAAAACTAATCGATATAATTATAATGAACACACAATTTTCAGCAAAATTTGCAATAAAAAATTCTCTCGAGCTAGTAAATAAAATTAAGAATATTGATTTACCCAATAATGCGAAACTAATTTCTTTTGATGTGACTAATTTATTTCCAAGCATACCTATTGATGAAACTATTACCTTAGTTAATAAACTTCTCACCCTAAAAAATGTTAATTTGATCAAAAAACAAGAAATTATAACTTCACTAACCATATGCTTGGAACAAAATTACTTTGAGTTCAACGATAAAATATATACAAGTAAAAATGGTCTTATTATGGGTAATCCCCTTAGCCCCTTGTTGGCTGAAATATTTATGGATTTTTTAGAAGATAAAATCAGCAAACATCCTCTTTTCAAACAGTTTCTTTATTGGCATAGGTATGTTGATGATGTCCTAACATGTTTTCTCGGAACTGACAGACAGTTACAAGTCTTTTTAGAATATATCAATAGCTTACATAAGAATATCAAGTTTACAATTGAACATGAAATTGACAATTCTATTAATTTTCTTGATTTAAATATTAATAAACAAAATGGTAGACACATTTTTTCAGTTTTCCATAAACCTTCTCATACTGACACGGTTATAAACAACTCTTCATGTCACCCTATACAACAAAAATTAGCGTCTTTTCATAGTATGATACACAGATTAGTATCTCTCCCTTTAAACACAATCAATTTTCAAAAAGAATTAAACATCATAAAACAAATTGCGGTTAATAATGGTTATAGCTCTAATCTTATTGATCAAATTTTAAAAAAGAAAACCTACAAAAAAGCTATTGACCTAGTTTTTCCCAAAATCAAAACTTACGCTAACAATTTTAAACTTGTCACTTTCTTTGGTCAACCTAGCAAAATAATTGGCAATTTTCTCAATAAACTTGATATAAATGTGGCTTACAAAACTAATAACTCTTTAGGTAAATTTATTAAAAATAATAAAACCAAAAGTGATAAAAACAAAAATTCTGGTATCTACAAATTAAACTGCAAGGATTGTCCGAAAACATACATAGGTCAAACAGGGAGAAACTTCAACAAAAGAATACATGAACATTATAATAGTTTTATTAAAAATAAAACCGATTCTAACTACGCTAACCATTTGCTCAACAACCAACATAATTTTGATCCATCTTTTAAAATCTTACATACAGAAAATAAGGGCTTAAAACTTAATTTGTTAGAGTCTGTCGAAATTAATAAACTTAAGAATACGGACCTGTTACTTAATGATCAATTAGATTTAAATAGTTCACCTTTGTTAAATTTATTCTGTTGATAATTGTATACCTAACAATGGTTGAAAAAACCCATCATTTTACTTAATTGAATTATACCGACCCTTTCTTTGGGTTTTTCCTAGCTTTTAACCCTCCCACTGTTTTTATTTACATTGTCAATAATCTATACCTTTTACATCTTATTTCACATTGTCATCTGACGAAGCTGCCGTGCAGCGAAACATGTTATGTTTCTTCTTTTTAATATAGTGGAAATTTACAAGTTCAACTTTGTTTTACTGTATCCTATAATATTTTGTTGTTTTCCTTTCACTTTTCTTAACTTCTTACCGCAATTAATACTTCTTTTATTAAATTGATGTACTCATTAATAAAATACGGCTTGATAAAGCCAGTTGCAAAAACAAACCACAGATGTAGAAGACGAATTTTTGCGAGACGACCTACATTCGAAAAAAATTAAGAGTTAACGAGAATAAAACAGTGGTTTCGTTCAATAAACACAGATATGTTAACTGGAAGTGTAGTGGTTCATTTTCTAACAAAGCCATCTATTATTTCTTATAAAGATGTGGGTAAGGCGGAATTCGAATGAATGAGAATTTAAACAATAAAACTAAAAAATAATTAGGGTTTGGAAGTAGTCCATTTTCTGTAGTGATAAATTTTATGGAATAAAAGTCTGTCACACACCACTATGATATATTTTAATAACGTCTTTTGGGGGACATGTTTCGACAATATCAGAGTGTCATCTTCAGCCTAAATAGAAGAATTTTGATTACAAACTGAAAGGATATGAACTAAAACTAACTTACCCTATGTTCGTTGGACCTGGTTCATTTATCTATTAAATAATCCGAAAGCAGTGTAAGAACTTGATTGGTGTGAAATTTTATTCATTTCTGAAAACTAATTTTGGAGAGTTAGAGAAATAAGTACTTAAAACGATGATAAAAGGAGACTCCTTCAGAGATGAAGATTATCCACCTTAAACTAGGTTAAAATCTTGCTTATATTACCATTACTCATAATATCGTAGGTAATTTTTTAAAAACGTGGGTAGTTTTTTAAACGCCCTTTCTTCGTTGTGTTGTGGAACATTCTATATTGGATTTTTTAATAACCTTTCGAAACGTGTTCGACTGCTCGACTTTGCGAGAAAAGATTTTTTAAGGTTATGTGTAAGATTAAAATAGTTGAACCAGGGGCGCTGATTGTTACAAAATGGCTTCGCCAACATGAAGTGACAATGACGGTAAATTTAAATTTACTACTAAACTAGATTAGAGGTGCTTACCTCTAATTAGCCGGGTTAAGTTCTATAACATAACTGCGGGCTGCATGTACTCTTGCCGAGGAAGACTGTCTAAAGATTCAATTAGTTCTAGGGTATATAACTAATGATATTGACTATGGTGCTTAATGCTTCAAAATATAAAGGAGTCTGCTTCTCAAAGGTCTGCAATATAATTATTTGGTATTATTGTATCAGTAACATCCAATTGTCATTGGAAATGGAGATTAGAGTCACAAAATATAAATATTATTTGGCGTACACCCTCTCTTTCGTTTTTACGTTCTTAGTTCGCTCAACAAATACTTCAATAAATAATGGAAATGAAATATAGGATGTTGTTGTGATCTAGCGTTTTGGCGATTATATTTTAAAATGTCTAAAATCAAAAATAATCAAAACATGTTAAGACTAAGAAAAAAAAATGGAGATAGAGAAAGACCACAAAATTCAATAACAACATATAAAAATGTAAAGAAATTAATTTTCCGAATACCTCCTCAACGAAATCGAATTAGGTGATTTGAAAATAACTATTTTTCTTACATATCCAATCCATCTATAAATTAGCACTGTATCTATAGTTTTTGATAGTTTCTCGTCATAAAATAATAATAAATTAACGTTGCTGTCAGTAAACAAACTCGCTATTATTAGGCACAGTATAGTATGTGTGTCACAGAGAAATTTTATTACCTTACTTGAACAGGTGTGAATGGATATTTTAGAATGCTTATAGTAAACGATTTCCCATGAATTTGGATTTGTGAATTTCAGAGACTCTTGCTACACAATGTTTTAATAAATATGGTACTTATTCCATCACAAAAATTGAATAAAATCGATGAGTTCGAAGCAGTAAACTGTGATTCGGGTATCGCCTTAACTCAACGATATTTAGGGTGCATTAAGGATGCATTCAACCTTCCGGGTCTGATCAGTTACATCAATTACAGCCTTAGACCTAATTTGATTATGATTTTAATTTAGTTGGTTCAAGAAGTAGTTCTCAAACGCAAAGAACAAAGTTTGTTCATTTTACCAAAGACACAACGGCCATGCCAGTGTTCGGTATTCTTCGCCTGTTCAATTCTGCATAAAAACGGTCTCTTGCGTTTTTCTCTTCGGGCACACCGTTCTTAATTAAAATAATTAAATTAAATTAGCTCCACTATTTATTATTATTAACTTTCATAGTGAAAAATTTTGTTTTATAAAAATTGTTAGAAACCTTCATTTAATAGGCTTGCTTGCGCCTATTTAATTATTTTAATTAAGAACAGTGTGCCTGAGGAGAAAAATGCAAGAGACCATTTTTATGCAGAATTGACCAGGCTAATCAGAAATAATATCTACATGGAAAAATATCAGTGGCGTCCCACTCGCTTCTTTATTTAAAGTTTTAAAAATTATTCTATTGGCGATAACGCTGAAACTAACGGAGATATCGAGCTGCGGTTTTAATATTTTGTTTAGCAAATTTCATCTACTTTTCGATTATGGTATCATAATTATACCATATAGTTTATTTTTTTAGAGTAAAATCAAAAAATGTGTTATCATTACAAACTGCGCCCTCTAGCATTTTTTTTTTGAGAACTATTATGTACAACTAAATACGATTGGTAAAAGTGCATACATTTCTCTTCCAACCAGTCTTTAGTTTGTTAAAATCGGATAAGTCGTTTAAAAGTTACAGCGATTCAAATGGTTAGACTTTCAACAGATTCCCCCCCTCTTATTAAAGTCGGTAAGCCAATGAGCATAAGACTAAAATGATGGATAATTGTCCAAGCTTTTTAATGGTGTTATCAAAGATATACTTTAATATAGGATTTTCGAAGATATATAAAATTTTAAAATTTACTTCTCAATTACGCCCTCTTGCGGCCAAATGCGGAACTTAAAAATTATTTCCAGGATTTTCTCATGGCCACTTTAATTATCATTTTTTTTTCCTGAATTTCTATGCCCAGTAGTTTTCGAGATATGGCTGCTTCGTACCCTTAACTGATCACGCTGTATAGCTGCTCTCTAGAAGGGTCATTGTAAAGTTATTTAGGGAAATGAGAGTCCTTCTTTAACAATCAAATTTAAGTTGCTTAAAGAAAGTAGAAAGGGCTTTACTTTTTCCTTTCCTCTAATTGCCTTTAATTTTTAGGGGTTGATTTTACCCTCCTAAAGAGCTAGTTTCTGTTTTTTGAGTATTTATTTGAGCCTTAAACTAAAGCTGTTTGCTAAGAGCGTGGTAAAATCAGTGGCGTGGTGTGTATTTTTACTCCATAAGGGTAAAAAATTCAACACGAATAGTAGATTTATGTAAAAATAAAATAAAACTCATAGTTTGGCGTATCTGGTCTTAATTTCTCCAATATATATCCTAACAAAAACATTTAGAAGAATTTAATAAAATATTTTCAGTCGTTTTTAGATTTTACATTTTGACAATTTAAAATCATTACCCTGTATATTACTTTTTTTAAATTTTTAATTATAAAAATTTTAATCACAGTCTACCATCGAAACAAAGTGATCTTTTATATGCATTATCAGTTGATTTATTCAAACGAGTAGTCATTTAGATAGTCTAGTGCATGGAAAAAAGTGTTAAATTAAAATTTTATAACATATTTTTATTGTTTTACTTAGCAGGTTTTATAACGGTACCACCAAGACACCTGTAAGAAGAAAAGTACTAAAATAACTTTCTTAATTGTGCTATAAGTATGTTATTGGCGAAATTTCTCAAGACAATTATAAAAATAAAATAATTATTGTAAACTCCCGGACCAAATTAACGCAACATCATAAATTTGCCACATATTTGATGCTACACTGTAAACAATTATGGTAAAAGATTATTAAATTTACTATATTTTTTAAGGTATATAATCAGGAATTATTATTTTTACTATACCGGGTGACAAAATTTTTTAGGTAATTTTAAAACTAAAGATTTAGGCTATTATGTGTGTAAATTACCATTTTTCGGCCAGTTCAAACCTTCAAATCCACTTTCAGCCACTTAACCGAAAGCAAAGTCAACTTTTAAATTTTAAATCGGAACCCCTCATTTTTATTCGATTTATCCTATATTATATTATGATCCGGTCAAATTACACATTCGAAGATACATAAATTTACAAGAAGCTGAAAATCAGTGAAAACGTTGAAAATACAATTATAAATAAAATTTAAAAGTTCCCCAACCTTCTCGTGTATGGAAAAAATTTGACTCGAGGTCAAAGGTAAAAAAAATGAGTTTTTCGCAATTTTTAGCAAGACGGTAAGTTTTATCATAAAAATACTTTAGACAAAAATTGTAGATGATAAAATTATCTATAAAAAATGTATAAATACTTTTTTTCCTACGAGCCACCGTTTCTGAGATATAGGTAACGATTCAAAAAGTTGTAATCGTCATAATATGCATGAGTACGCCACGTTTATGAGAGTTGTAATATACAAAAAAAAATTCTTAAGCCAATCTTAATAATTTTAAAAGCAAAACTTTTTATAAGGAATAACTTTTTTTCGATTCGACGATTACAACTTTTACAACTTTTTGAATCGTTATATCTCAGAAACGATGGCTAGTAGGAAAAAAGTGTTAACACATCTTGTATAGATAATTTTATGATCTACAATTTTTATCTAAAGTATTTTTATGATAAAACTTACCGTTTTGCTAAAAATCGCGAAAAAGTAATTTTTTTGACCTTTGACCTCGAGGCAAAATTTTTCTATACACGGGAATGTTGGGAAACTTTCAAATTTTATTTATATTTGTATTTTGAACATTTTTATTAATTTATGTACCTTCACTATCATTTTTTGGTCTAATTTGACCGGACTATTAACATTATTACATTTTAGGATTCTACAAAAGATTCTGGGCAGATTTTGTTCATCATGTCCTATACTTAGATATAAACGTTTTTGACATATTTAAAGTCAAAAATAACATTTGGCAGGCTTTAAAATAAAATTAACAATTTTTTCTATAAGAGAGCTAAAAACATAGCCTTTATTATTTAATTTGAACAACGACACAGATGGCGCTCCGTGCCACATCTTACTGGTGTATCCCACCAAGTGCTGCCTTAAGTAGCTTCGAGATCCCTTTTCTTTTCGTCAGATCCTAGCTCTACTGATGAGTCATGATATGACGAAACGCGTCTAGAGATGGATCTGGCGAAATGAAAAGGAAAATCTTCTTTATTTAATTTGAGTTGGATTCCTTGTTGAAAAGGACCTGCTTTTACTATTTTTTAAAATTATTTTATATTAAGAGCCTTCCCTACCAGTGTGAAACGTTTCCGGGATTGTCTAGTTGAAATATTAATACAAAAATTTTACTAAGGGATGACAAGAACTTCTTGTTTGACGTATAATACCTTATTTTTTTTCAAAAAAAAAAAATTTAAATTTTCCTTTAAAGTTTCAATTATATTGGTTAAACTTATAACATCCGCCATGCAGAACATAAATATAGAAATATTAGCGCTATTCATTTCTTATTTTCCATTACAATTACAAACGATGCCCCGATATAATTTTCAAAATCTCCAGTGACCCTTAATTCTCGTGAAATTCGGTTATATAATATTTTGTACATAAAAGAAGAAATTGTATTGTCATCGCCAGGCGCAGGTATAGTAGGTATGCATGATGTGGAGGAAATGCAGTTTTTGTTCGTGATGACTCATCGACTACTGTTGCTCTTAATACAGGGTATAATAATTCTACTGATACAGAGTGTTCAAATAATAAGATTAAAAATGAATTTAAAAAAAATGCAATAAATTTACATTTTCAATTAGAAACCCCAATATTTTATATGTATTTTTTTATTTATCATTAAAAATTAGGGCAAGGCTTTTTCAACATTTAGTTTTTGAAATTTAATATTTTTATTTAGAAGAAGGTTCTTGGGTATTTGGACATACCATAAGAACCCCTGTTTTTTTTTTGTTTCTGTATTGAGACGTTTCGTAGAGTGTGTCTGCTGTCTCAGGCAAAAATTTCGTTATTGTAGTAAACGCTTAGCAAGTTTAACAATACATGGAAATGTAAAAGATAAAAATAAATAAAAATAAAACTTTTTTTTTTTAATTCTAATTATTAAAAACATGAAAAAGTCATGAAACATATTATAGATATTTATGTTATAAGGATCATAATAACGATCATTATGGTACTAGCCGTGAGTACTATTGGACGAGGCGTCAGCCGAGTCTAATAACACGCCGTGTACCATAATGATCGTTATTATGATCCGAATTTCATAAAACCAGGTAACTATAGAAATATTTGTTTGTATTGTCATGGTCAGAATTGAATTTTTAATTTTAACGTTTATATAACATAATATGGATAACTTGCCATCAGAAATCGAAGAATTGGCCAATAAAGCAGTTGTTGGTTTATTGCCCGAAAAGTCTAAAGGCATATATGAAAAAACTTATGCCAATTACAAAACTTGATGTTCCCAGAAAAAGGTTGTCAATATCGTAGACGAAAAGGTACTTTTGGCATATTTCAAGGAAGAATCAATGAAGAAAAAGTCTTCGAGTTTATGGAGTTCTTATTCTATGTTAAGGAGTACACTATTACTTAAGAAAAACGTTTATACAACTAAGTTCAATCAATTGATAGATTTTTAAAACGAAAATCTGATTCTTACACACCCAAAAAATCCAGGATTTTGACTAAAGAAAATATTGCAAAGTTTTTACAAAAGGCAGACAACGAAACATACTTGCTATTTAAAGTGTCAATGATAATAGGTATAAGTGGAGCATGTCGAAGAGTTGAGTTAAAAAACTTAAGGATAGAAGATGTACACGATGAGGGGGTTGTTTTTCGAATTTTCATACCTAGTACGAAAACCAACGTTCCCCGAGAATTTTACGTAACGCCTGGCGATGTCGAAGGAATAAATATGGTGCAGCTTGTTTGGACCTATATGTAGCCATGAGACCCCCCCGATGCCGAAGTTTCTCGTTTTTTTCTATCATTTAGAAACAACAAATGTACAAAGCAACCAGTGGGTATACATACTTTCGGAATTATGTGCAAAACGATCGCTGCTTTTTTAAAGTTACCTTATTCCGCCGAATACACAGGTCACTGTTTCCGGAGGTCTTTAGCTTCACTGCTGGCTGATTCAGGAGTCGATCTTCACACTATTAAACGCCATGGTGGCTAGAAAAGTGACACAGTTGCTGAAGGATATATAGAGAACTGTTGCGAAAACAAGAAAAGAATTTCATCAGCCATTCTCGGAAAAAAATCATTATCGAGTGTTTCATCGACTGTCGTTCCCTCAGGAGAAACAGAAACCATAGAAATTGAAAATCACAACAATGCAACAATTTCAACTCCTATGTCCAACATCAATTTAACGAATTGTAATAATGTTACTATTAATTTTAATCATTAAATTTTGTTCCATTTTGTTTTAAATAAATTTTATCATTATTACGTCTATTTTTCATTATAGTACTCAGTCCTATAATGAAATCATTATAGTATTCAGTCCTATAATGAAATCATTATAGTACTCAGTCCTATATAGTATGTCATTTTGACACTGAAAATAAAATCCATAATAATGTCATTATGACACGTCGGAATATAAACATAATTTAAAACATTTTTTTTAAACGGGTACTTATTTAATCGCATGACTTTGTTTGACTTTGGTAGTAATAAAAATCATTATTATTAATGTTAAACTTTAATACGGTTTTTAGAATTGTAATTTTTTTAATTGTAGGAATTGTTATAACAGATGGGCAACTTTACCCCGCTTCCCATATTATTAGCCGCCCGTGTATGATGCATCCTTTCTATATATGATAACTGCGGTCCTGTCACTCTATTTTGATATCGCTAGTTTTAGATAATTTTTAGAAAATATTTTTTTTTGGGTCAATAAACCATCCTTATCTTTATATACAAAGAACACAGTAGATTTTACGACTGCTAAAAACGGGTAATTTATAAAAACAAAGGCATACAAGACAAATAATGCACCTACTTCCTAGAGTTATCTCTGGAACGTTGTAAGTAGCTTGCAGTAGAAAAATTCCAATAGTCACTTTTCATGTTTTACTGATAAGGTTAATTAAACATAAATCACCAGTTATACAAACGATTGGCTTTCTCTTTGGCATCCGTAGATTTATAACGTAAACACGACTTTTATTACTGGATTTATCTGTTACGATAATTTCTGTTTTGTATACAAGAGTAATAAATAATTATTTTGCCCTAATTCTGATTATTTTTATTTCGTGGAATTAGAACTTATTTTTTATTATTTAAACATATTATTATTCATCCACTTTTTTTCCACCTTAATTAGATAATAATGGAATATTCTAAAGTATTCCATTCAGATCGGTTAATCCTATAATGATAAACAAATAGATATATAACAAAATTAAAAATGACCATCTTATGCATTGGGTTTCATTGATGAATGAAAATCTTTCTAATGAGTGTGTCTAAAGTAATAAAGGATTATGGCTTGAAACTTAATAAAAACAAGATCAGTTTACTTTTAATCTCGAGCTACAACAGTCCCCTAAAGGGGAGGACTGTGATGATGGGTTTTACTAAATAATTTTGAAACGGTCAAAGATAGAAATACGAAATCTTGAAGTTTGAGTAAATTTTGTTCTCCGAGTCCATATCTCCAAAATGAGGAGGGGGGAGTGGAGTACAATAGACTTAATTTTTTTTGCGTTACGTTTTGTATTTTTTATGTTCGACTTAAGAAATCTAATAATTTTTACAAAAAAACACGTATTCTTAGTTATATGTACACAATTTGATGTACCTTTTTCGGGATAAATCGACTTAAAAATTACCTTGCATGCCCAAAAAAAAGTACCTACCTACTTCTTACCTATATTAGTTAATTATTTTTATAAAAATCATATTTTTTAATAGTAAATATTTTTTTAGCTATTGAAATTTGTGATTTAGAAGTACGTACATAAAATCAAAGAAAACAGATGAAATTATAACATTAAAAAAAATTTCAACTAATGGTTATAATAGAAAAAGAATTTCCTTTCGTTTCGTCACATCCATCCCTTGACGCGTTTCGCCATATCATGGCTCACTAGTAGAGCTAGTATCCGACGAAAGAAAAGTTGGTTTTAAGGTTAGGTACGTTTTTCATTTTGTTTTGCACAGAAAAAAGACTTTGTCGGGTTTCTTACGCAAGCAGGCAAAGGCCATGGTTTAGAACAAGAAATTGTGCATTTTTTGTCTGTTATTCTGCAAAAGGCCGAATGTGAGAAAGACAGATATATTCAAAGTGATTTTGTGTAAATGAAGGGTGATTTCTAAGTTGATATTTTTTTTTAGCTGTGTATAGAAGGCAATCAAATAAATAACATTTTCAAATATCTTTTTTCAAAAAACTTAAAAATAGGCGAGATACGGAAGTAAAGTGCGGGCTTGGTCATCAAAATATAGCCATATACTTTATGTTGTTTTTGTCTTATTAGTCACGGGTAGGTCGTCAGTTATTTGGCAAATATTGGTGTGTTTTTCTGAAGCAAGTTAATTTTAAATTGGTGGTGGTAAAATTTGAAAACAATGAACTAGTAGATATGGTGCTAATTTTTGGTGAGTGTCGTTAAAGTACGACTGCTGCTTCGAGATTATACCCAGAACGCTTTTCCTTGCGGGCTCATCCTACACACAGAAGTTTTCTTAATGTTATTCAACGGGCAAGTTAGGCATGGCCGTATTTGAACCATAGTGTAATAAATGAATGTAGGTACCTTAATTTTGAGTTTTTTGTAAAAATGTATTTAAAAATGTTGTTTATTTTAATGCCTTCTATACACAGCTAAAAAAGAAGTTTCAACTTGTATAAGAAATTACCCAAATCGACAAATATGTTACAGCGTAATTTGGGCGAAGGATTTTGCCAACGAAATAACTTTTTCTTCAATTTTTTTTATTATCTTTCTCACAAGTTTACGGCAACTAAAGGAAAATTTACAATACCTGATTTAAATATTTTTAAAAAATTTTTAGTATGAAGTTCGGAAGCTGTAGAATAGTAGATTCTGTAACGAGGTTGGAATGAAAATTTGATCCGAGTGGAAGATTCCAAACGCCAGCGTAGCGAGCGTGAGGAACCACGAGTATCGAATTTTCGTTCTAACCGAGTAGCAGACTATATTTTCTCCACGACCAAAAATACTATTCGCAATATAGGTAATTTCAGGTGGAGTATTATTCAGTTCCATATCTGATTCATCCGATTTTTCACTCATATTTTGACTTGCATTAAAATTTGTCTGCTGACATTGACAGTTTCGAAATTCATGGCAACCTATGTCGTTTAGATCAATTACAGAATATTCATTCCGTATCTTGTTATGGAATGAAAATACACGCAAAACGCATAAGAAGCAAGTGTTTCAGAATAAATATTCCAACTCAAGAGCGAGAATTTTTACATTCTATTATCAAAAATAATTTTGGAATTATTGCATTCAGTAATGGTCGTGGAGAAAAATATACTGTACAACTCGAGTTATACCGCACTCGGAGGTTTGAATTTACTTCCTCGTGAGATATAGACGTCATTTCCACTTTTGAACGGCATAGTAGAGTTTTGGACTTGCATTGCCTTTATTTATTTTGAATCACAACGTTTCCTGGTAAGTATCTCCAGTCGTCTTCAGGTCAATACTGATATCCACTCTTGTACGAACTACTATTATTAAAAAGAAGGTTTTCTAGCGGCAGTCGGACAAAGTAGTGCATCTATCTTTTGCATTGAGTACACAGGGACGCCAAATGCAATGGGTTCCCTGAGGAACAGGTAGACAATGACAGGCTGTTTTGTTCTTATTAGAACTCATCAGAAAGCCATAACCTGTAAGCGACCCCGAATACAGCGAGACTCTGTTTTCAAGATATTTTTAAGAAATAAAAATGCGATGATAACCCAGTAACGCCATCTATAGGAATCAAATCAATGCAAAAGATAGTCGTCGACGAAAGCAACAATAAACCAAATACGTTAGGCCAACACACCAGTATAGGCAACATTTATCGCATCCCCACAATTTTTCTACGGATTTGTAAATTCAAATAAGTTCGCGCTGCAGTATACTCACTGGGCGCTGCCAACCCGTAATACAATGCCGTGTTTTTAAAATAAAGTAGTAGAGTTTAGTGTCCGTACGGACACTAAACTTTACTACACTACTATTATTGTACACGGAATTTGAGAATTCTAGGCTTAGTTAACACTTACACTCAATTTCCAACAGTTACTTGAATACGACTCTATTAAAGTAAATTTAAAAATTTACTGCTTCATGCATCATTATCACCTGTTTAGGAAAATGTTATTACAGTCGTATTTTGGATCGAATCGATTTATTATATCTTTTTAAATGTATGACGGTATTAACTGGAACTATGGCACATGTGTCTGTTATGTGAGTTTATGATGCATAAACTTTTAAGACCATTTAACTATAAATAATTGTCGTTCAAGCTAGAAATATAAAACATTTAGGTTCTGATGCTATACAGGTACAACGCATTAATTTGTCGTCAACTGTACTTATCTAAAAAACAAGTTTAAAACGGTTTTAGCTACCACATTATTTTGTATTTGTTTAACTGTCATAAAAGTACAAACAAAATTCTTGTCAGTCCGGTCCTGGCAACGAATCACAATATTAATTAAAAACTTTATTTTAATTAAAACATTCGTCCATAAGTAAAATAATTTATTTTATAGGAATTTTCTAACAATCCTAAATTTACTAATTATAAACCCTAATTTTCTAAACGTTCAAAGAGATTGCCGTTTTGCTCAATACAACGATCGATTTTTCTTCCAATTTTGGCGACAGCCCTTTCAACCGATCTTCTCCTTATCCTACCAAATGCAACCTATATGCTTTCTTCCAGTTCTTCCATGGTATCGACGTCATTTTTATAAATAACATTTTTTAAAGCCCACCATAAAAATAAATCCAGCGGCGAAATATCTGGCGACCTCGCTGGCCATTCTATTCCCTACCATTTCCGATAGACCTATCAGGGAACTGTTCATTTAAGAACATTTTTACTGCCCTGGTATTGTGCGGCGCCCCATCTTACTGGAGCCCAACATGGGGTAACGCTAAAGGAATTTCGTCCAAATATCCTTAAAAAAGTAAAGTTGGTCATGGCTGCTCGGAAACGAAACGGCGGATCTTCAGTTTAGTAACGTCATTTTGTAGAGGAGGAAAAGTGGCAATGACAAAGTGTCATTTATGTTTAAATAGCTCGTCAAATGCATTTATAATTTCGGTTTTTTTTCGAATAAAATCGGAAGTATTCGGAATTTGAAAACGTTTTTAAGCGGCCTTATAATCAGTACCGAATGGCACAACTTTGCCCCCATTTAACCGTTTCTCTAACTCCTATGGTTTCCGAGATACCAATGCTGGTATGTCGAATTTGTAACACCCAGTATATATTCTCCAAAATGTAGTTATTAAATCTACAGGTATCAATTCGTAGGTAATATAATTATTATTACTAATAAACTAATTAGATACGCATAATGAATTACTTGCATTTTTCTATATGTACCATCGCGCCGATAAAAAACTGGGACAGGAAATTTTTCTATTTTCTCCTAGACTATTAAGAATAATTTTACATCAAGCCTGGTACCAGTAAAATGTCATGAAAATTTGCATGTCAATAAAGATTGTCACTTTATGATTGACTCGTCAAACATACAATCATATATTATTTGTAAATATGCCACAATTAACCCCCCAGCAAAAGGCAATTATTTATAGTCGGTTGCGAGATAGTGTTGCTATTAGGGATATTACAGATGAACTGGGAGTAATCAAGAATACTGTGCTATTGGCAAAACAAAAAATAGCAAGACATGGGACTATTATTAGGAATGCAGGTTCTGGTCCCCCTAAAATTTCTACTGATGATCATGATAGAAGACTGGTTAATTATCTAAGGGATCATCCCTTCGAAACTGCAATCAAGGCAAAGGAAGAGACGAATTTTCCAGGTTCTGCAAATACCGCTAGAGACAGGGTTCGAAATTCCGATATACGAAGCCGTTGTGCTGCCAATAAAAATTTTTTAACGGAAATAAATAAACAGGCCAGGTTAGAATTTGCACATGTATATATTAATCAAATAAATTTATGGGAAACAGTTATATTTTCTGACGAGAAAACTTTTCAGTCATGCAATAATGGGAGAATTCGGGTGTATAGGCCTTCCGGCATGCGGTATGATGAGAGATACACCCACAAAACCAACCAAAGTGGGCGTTTCTCCATAAATGTTTGGGGCTGGATTAGCGCTAGAGGACCAGGACTTTGCCAAATCGTCGAAGGAAGACTAACTGCAGCAGTATACGTTAATATACTAAACGAAGTGATGATACCATCGGTAAACGCTGTATACGGTCAAAATTACACATTTCAGCATGATAATGCTCCAATACACACAGCGCGCATTGTACAAAATTTTCTCCAAGAAAATAACATAGCAGTTCTTCCCTGGGCTTCGAAGAGTCCCGATTTGAACCCGATAGAAAACATTTGGGGTGCCATGGTCAAATCTATGTATAAACATGATTTTCAACCTAGAAACAGGGATGAATTACGTCATAGGATAAATCAAGCTTGGGATGAAATAACTGTCGAATTATGTAGAAACTTAGTTTTAAGTATGCCACAAAGGCTCCAAAAAGTAATAAACAGAAATGGTTCTATGACCAAATATTAATTTTGTGTTGTTTTGACAAACTTTGTGTTCGCAATTTTTTTCTTTTTATTAAATGTATTTTATTACCTGTATTAGCTTTATTTATTATTTTGTGGTAATGGTAAATATAATAATTTATAAAATATTTGACTTTAAAAAAATCTAATAAATTTACTTTATCCATATTAAATGATGTCTCTCAAATTTAACCACCCCGTATCGAAAAATACAAAACATTCCATTATGTAACCTATGTTACTTTTTAAATTTTGAATGTTTTTCCTTTTTAGCTCTAGACACCTTTTATAGTCTAGGGGATATTATGTATTTCTTTCATTGTTTTTGTAAATCTCTTGTCCCAGTTTTTTATCGGCACAATAGTACAACAAAATACTATACTTATAAATATAAGGCAAACCACAATTGGAAATTTTTACTTTAGATAACCTTCAAAGAACCTTAATTAAGTTACACACTAATTACCGTTATCCTAAATAACAATAAATTATTATTCATAATTATTGCTTGTTATGCACATTTCTCGTTGCAGGTTTGTCAATTTTGTGGTTGGAAATTGTTTAATAAAAGAAAGTGGCATAGAATTCTACTTTCAGGGTAGATACTGGTTATTAGTTTACGTAAAGGTTATGTAAGATTAAAGATACTATAGGAACATTAATTGTAAGATAAAATTAGTTATAAGTAGAGAGGTAGGTATTAATTTCATTTTGTTGCGAGACTCTTGATTACCTACTGCATTATCCATAGTCAAATGTATAATAATTACGTCTTTCTACCTTCACATGGATATTATTGGCTTCCTTTATAAATAAGTAACTTTATATATGGGCTAAACGGATATAATTTCATATTAATTCTTGTTAGGATATAATGCTCTTTATCAGATCATTAAAACTTGAGAATGACCACAAAGACATCCAAGGTTGGAGACAATGATGTTGTTTGAACGGCAGTAGAGTTTTGGACTTTGGTCTTTATTTGTTTTGAGTCACAACGTTTCAACTGAAGATACTTACCAGTTGAAACGTTGTAACTCAAAACAAATAAAAATAATGCAAGTCCAAGACTCTGTCGTTCAAAGCAGTTGCGGCTCGTGGCTGATATAAATGGGGAGGCTAGAATCGAAAGTAAAAACTTTAAAAATGTGGGGCCGTACCAAGAGGGAAAAGCGCCGCAGGCAAGACATTCACCATCTAATTTCGTAAATTAAAACTTTAAAAAAATTTGATTGAGTCTTTATTTTTCTTTAAATTAAGTCTTTATATTCACACTTTGTGATTTGCGTTAATTAATTTAGGGTTTTGCCTACTGGTCATGGAATCTTTTGTTTGCTAATGTATGTACAGGGACATTATTTTAAGTGTCTTACCCGATTGGCGACTTTGCTATCAACCACAATAAAAAAACAATTATGTATTCCCTAACAGCTTTTAGTGAAGAAGCCAGATTTGATGTCAAAAAAATCTGTGATTAAAAATTTGACAGATACGACGCCATATTGGATTTTCTTAAATGGCAATCCTACCTTATAGTAAGCCAGCTGCATTCGCCTATTTGTTCCAACATTAAAAATATATAATTGTCAATATTTATTTTCAGCCGTTCCGGCGATGCGAGTCTTCGAAGTTGGTGATTTTGTTATCATCGAATTAACAGAAGCTTTGAGATTAGAAACTCAATTTTTTCTGGAGATACGTAATTTCTTATGGCGGAGCCACCCAGGAATTGTGATTCGTTGCCAGGACCGGACTGACAAGAAGTGTATAAAATATGAATTTAAAAAAATAAGCAAGGACAAGTCTAAATAAATAAAACTATCCAACAATCATTATGAGAAAGTAATATCGCCATTACATTTTGAGGGTAGAAGGGTTTAAAAATCGGTTAAAAAATCCAGGTCCGTATTTAAAAAAGTAAAGTTGGTGATGGCCGCTCGGAGACGACACGACGGATCTTTAGTTTAGTAACGTCACTTTGTAGAGGATAAAAAGTAGAAATGACATAGTGTCATTTATTTTTAAATAGCTAGTCACATGAGCTCAGGAAAAAATAAAAACAATTTTGCAAAATTTCGGGGTTTTTCGAATAAAATCGGAAGTATTCGGAAATTTGAAAACTTTTAAAGCGGCATTATAATCAGCACCGAATTGCACAACTTTGCCCCCATTTAACTGTTTCTCTAACTCCTATGGTTTCCGAGATTCCAATGCTGGTATGTCGAATTTGTAACACCCTGTATAGTTCACCCTTCTCGTACTTTTGGTAAATAATGTTTGTTCCTTATTTTAAAAAGTCCAAAAATTACTTTATTTGAAATTACCCGACATTACTTTTAGCTGTTAATCATAACAGAACAGTTTCTTAATAAGGTTAATTTCTTAACGATAAACTTCAAGTCACCCTTACAAGGAATGAATTTAGTGCATTAAGTCTTGGAAAAACGGAAGGAAAAGAAGATCCAATAAGGATTACCTACCAAAATTACGACATAAAGACCACGGTACTGAAATCTACAGGAAAAAAAAATTGAAACACAAAAGAACTTGGATATGAGAAAAACAATAAGATATTCTTAAATCATGTTTGACTAAAAGGAATCTTGAACTGTATAAGGCCACAAAAAGGTTTAAAGATGACAGAAATTACAAATATTTATGGATAAATAGAGGCAACATATTGATGAGACAAGCAGAAAATAGCAAAGTCATACTTATAGAAACAGAAGAGAATTTAAAAAACTAAGCCAGAATAAACCTCAGTTACAAATTGTGTATATTAATATTCAATATTTAAAAAATAAACTAGATGAAGTACAGTGTTACGTAAAATAAAATCCCTGTGATGTACTCGTACTAGTGGAAACATGGATTACTGAAATGGACGTTGGCCTATATGAACTCGGTGGTTATGTGTCCCTGCACTCTTTCAGAAACAAAAGGGGAGGAGGATCCTCAATCTATGTAAAGTCAGGTATCAAAATTAAAGAAATATTCAAGTCAACCCCTGAAAGTGAGATGAGCTGGTTATCAGTATTAGTGGGAGATTGTGATATGAAAGTTAATGCAATATATCGGCCACCATCTTACAATGAGTGCATGAGTAATCTCATTTTAGATACTTATTGCCGGTTTGGGGAAACTGTGGAGTAGTAAATTTCAATAAAATTCAACTCATCAAAATAAAGTTCTTGAAATATTATTCAACTATAACTATTTAACACATACTGACGACGTATACAAACAACTAGGAGTGTGTCGGCTAAAAGAACTTCTAGAACTAGAACAATGTAAGTTATTGCATAAAGTTACACATAAAAAACAGAGGTCTAATACTGATATACCCTTTAACTATAACGTACATTCATACCAATCTAGAATTCAAGAAAATGTTTACCATTGGAGAATAAGGACAAATAAGGGAATTATGAGCCCAACATATCGTGCGGCCACTGTGTATGACAAGTTGCCGTTAGAAATAAGGAAAATAGTGCAATATAAAAGTTTTGTAAGGTTGACTATTCATTTGGGAATTTAAAAAAAATAAAATAAAAATTTTACACTGAATCAAAATTTATTTGAAAATTGTTGTAGCGTGCTTAAGGAATTAGATATTTAAATATATAGTACAAAATATTATAATCGATACCAGTGTTATAAACACTAATTAGATTCTAAGATAAAGAATGTATACCGGGTGTTGCATCGTCGAGCGAGACATAGGAAATCCCATGTAATTTTAAATGGGGTCAATTATTGGCTTCCCTAATTATTTTAGAGAAAAATTCTATTTAGGTTTATTAAAGAGCACTAAAACCCACATTCAAAAGAATAACCTTTAGATATTTTTGATGAGCCCGTGTACGGGTTATCGCCGATTTCTTTTTAACTATTTCTCCTTTTTATGGCCCCGTATTTGCGGGCACCAGTCAAGGTAAAAGATGACTGTCAAATAAAGTTGTCATTTTGAAATGTGTGCTTTATTGTTATAAAAACTCGTACATCGAAAATATTAGCCATGAATTACACTTCTGAAGAAAAAATATTGATGATTAAATGGTATTATCAAGGAAATAGTTATCAAAATGTGTCAGACATGTTTGCTGCTCTGTATCCGAATAGACCGATACCTGCAAAATCTACAGTCGAAAGGACTATCAATAAATTTGAGACAAAAGGCACTGTAATAAATAACTGCAGAGGTGAAGAAAGGCAGGAACAAAGAACATTTTAATAAAAATGTTATTCGCTTAAATCATACAGTAAATTGGCCAGCCAGGTCTCCTGATTTATCGCCAAATGATTTTTTTCTCTGGGGCCATTTAAAAAACAGGATATACAAGATAAAAAATACCTAAATCTAGACGAGTTAAAAAATGCTATTTCTGCCGAATGCAATAGAATTTCAGTTTACCAACTAGCGAATGTAAGAAGAGAATTTTATGATCGCCTCGGTTATTGTCTAGCAGTCAATGGAGGAATATTTGAACATCTTAAATCCTAAAGTTCTAACAATTTAATAGTACCTACCTATTAATTAGTAAAATATTGAAACATGTAAAATGTCATAATTATTAACCTTGTAATTGGATACTTTATTTTAGTTTTATTCAGATTAATTTGTACTCATAAATACACCTTTAATATTTTCGATGTACGAGTTTTTATAACAATAAAGCACACATTTCATGACAACTTTATTTGACAGTCATCTTTTACCTTGATTGGTGCCCGCAAATACGGGGCCATAAAAAGGAGAAATAGTTAAAAAGAAATCGGCGATAACCCGTAAACGGGCTCATCAAAAATATCTAAAGTTATTCTTTTGAATGTGGGTTTTAGTGCTCTTTAATAAACCTAAATAGAATTTTTCTCTAAAATAATTAGGGAAGCCAATAATTGACCCCATTTAAAATTACATGGGATTTCCTATGTCCCGCTCGACGATGCAACACCCGGTATATAAACCTTTATATAGTTATTTAAAATAAATAAATATTTAAAAAAAACTGCTTTTATCACTCGTCATGATCTGATGATCTGCTGATCATTCAATAAACCGCAAAATACGAAAAAATTTGATAATTTACGAGTAACCTTGTAGTCACACCCACCAAAAAATATTGACTTACCTTTCATTAAAATCGAAGAAACAAATCCAATCTTGCACTGATTCAACGGCAATATCCGAAAAACCTATTCTACACAGAACTAAATTTCACGATTCCACGTTTTCGCACAACAGTTACTTTGAAATTCCAATCGAAATACACACCTTGAATTCTTTAAGAAAATCTCACTCCGCGTAAGTACGGGACCTAGTTCCGAATAAAAATGAGACGGTACGATTTCATTAACGTTAAATAACGTCGAATTAACCCCTGTGGCGGTTGCAAAGGGTGTAAAATTCGTAATTAACACCTTCCCGATGGTAAATATTTATACCTAACGGGGATTTGACGATATTTGACTTGGCTTACGTAGACACAAAAGTTGTTCTTGGGTTGCGGCTAAGCTCAGGTAACTGCGACCGTCGCAACAGGTAACGTTGGAGAATGTGGTCGGCGGTGGGGGGAGCAAGGCAGTTAGTCAAGTCAGGTAAAGTCAAGTAGGTAAACCCAGGCAAATAAGTAAAACCAAGCCTGGTCAAGTAGGTACAAGCCTCCTAGAGTTTTGACAAAAGTTTGTTTGTTTTAAAGAGCTTAGGGTAAAGGTACCAGTAATTGACAGTATAAGCTGTACTTCACATATTTACCTTTGTAAAAAGGTAATTATCAACATTTTGAACCTTATATGAGTTTTACTAAAAAACTTAATGGTAAATGATTACTAATTAACTAATAAAAAAAAATAGCGATTTAGAAGAAATTAAAAGGTTTCATGTATTTTTTTTATTTATATGCAGTATCTCTTATAATTTTTTTTTTTTTTTTGAAACAATTTATTCAAAAAAAATATACAACAATAATTCTTAAGACTAAATCCCTTAAACAGTGTTCTAGACACTGGTAACAAGGATAATAACAAATTTTTGACAACAGTGAATAAACTCTAGTTTGAACAACTTGCATAAAATAATATAATTATATAATAAATATATCTAACTTCTACTATTTTAAATATCTAGTCAACATTTTTTTAAACTTTGTAACTGTGTTTGTACTTTTAATATTTTCAGGTAGTTTATTATATACATTAGCCGCCTGGTATATAGGGTTAAATAAACCCTTGTTCGTTCGAACATTCTCTTGATAAATGTTTTTTTGTGATCTTGTACCATAGTCGTGAATATCTTCAAAAAATAATATATAATTGACATACCCATTTGCAGTAACATCCAGTAATTGACAAAACATCCTCCAGTAATTGACACACTTGTTTATTAATAAAATTTTAACAGATAGGTAGGCTATAAAAGGCTATTTAATATAAGTAAAAAATATATAAACTTAACCTTAGAAGGTACACATACCTACATATATGTGCTTTATAGAAAAAATCAAATATGAATGAATTCTTATTCAGTCCTGATATTTCATGTTATAATTAACTGGTCGACAGTCTGATCGATCAGGTGGTCAAGATCACACATTTTCTCCTTTTCTTAAATGCCATGATGGACTGCTTTTCGCCAGTTCTTTGGTGTCACTTCTAATGGCTTGATGAAACAGTAGCTTAACGTCTTTCATTTTGAATGTCGTGTTGTGTCTTGCTACAAATCCTTTCACTTGCGCCCATATAAGTTCTATAGGATTTGGTTCGCAATGACATGGCGGTGTGCGCAACACAGTTACACTATGTTTTTCAGCTTTATCTTCCACGGCATATTTCATAAAACGATGTTTGTGTAAATTTGCTTTCAAATTATCTTTTTTTTTTCTTTGGTTGGTTATCATAAATAATTTAATGCACAAAATATACCTGCGCCTATGGCCGACACTGAAATTGAGGCGAACTGGACGGAATTTCCCATTTTATTACTCTAAACCTTTCTGAAATAGACTATAGCTAGTATAAACAGAGCTGTAGTCCTGTAGTTACTATCAGTGGCGGATCCAGGGGGGGGGCGAAGGCAGTTTCGCCCCCCCCCTGAGCCTCACAAAATGGGTGTTTTTTTACCTTGAGCCTGTGGGCGTGTGATGGGTCAGAAGTTTTTTGAGAAATCACATTTGAGAGTAGGAATATTTTTAGAGCCGGGATACGCTCTTTTTTTTAGAAGTATTTTTTTTTAAATCGCCGCCCCCCCCTCAACAAAATCCTGGATCCGCTACTGGTTACTATACTTATTTAGTATTTACCTGAAGACGACTAGAAATATCTACCAGTTGAAACGTTGTAATTCAAAACAAATAAAGACCTTGCAAATCCAAAACCATTTTGTCATTTAATATTTATTGAGATAGAGGTAAGTAGACGCTAAATTTTATTTTATTTAAACTCGACTGAAGACGCCATCTTGAGACTAAAAATTAAAAATTAAATAAAATATATAATCTATAATAAACCTAAATCATTTGACTAACTCTTTCATGTGATACCCCGCCTTTTTTTTTATTTACGGATATGTTATTGGTGAGCTAAGGTATATGAGTATAATCATATATTTTTTCAAACTTTTACACATAACACTTTTTGAGTTAAAGTGGATCTTCTCTACTGGCCCTCTGAAAATACATCTCGAGACTAAAAATGACTACAAGAAAATCCTTATGCCATTTGAAGACCGCTGGGGAAAAGGTGGGGTTTGTATGTTGTGCGCAATTAACGATGTAAAGTTTAAATAGTAGTTTGTACAACAAGAGTGGATATGATGTCCATATCGCACGAGGAAGTAAATTGAGCACGACGCCGTAGGCGGAGTGCTCAAACTTCCGAGGGCAATATGGACAATCCACTCGAGTTGAACAGTATATTTTTTCTACGATCTTATGCTAAAAAATGTAAAAAATAAGTTTGTAGGTTGCCGGGCTCGAACTCACGACCATTGGTTCCATAGTTCAACGCTCTAACGTCTGGACTATGGAAGCGTTTAGTTAATAACCGGAAAACCAACTGATAAATGATGCTACATGAAATTAATTTTCTATGCACATTCAGCAGGTTGCATTATTAATAAATCTATTATAAATGCGTCTAGATTTTATTATATTGAACAAATTAATAACAAAATGTACCATATGCATTTAAATTATATAATTTAATGTCTTGAAAAAGAAGGCGGAGCCTCAGTAAAAATAATATACTGTGGTTGGTCAGTACTTTTAAAAACAACATGTCAATTTGGCTTCTTGACTACTGTGATTGGTTATCAGTTTCATTACCTATTTAGGATGAATATGATGTATTCCCGCACAGTAAACTGAAATAGCCGCAACTTAAGTGTAAAGGAAACAGCAAATTTTCATGTGGGAGTTGAAAAACCTTATAATGTCCCGATAACAATTATCATAGTAGGCTGCTATGAAAATATATTTGACACAGTTATATGATATGTTATATGGATATGGACATCATATCCACTCTTGTTGTACAAACTACTATTTTTTCTTTGTTCGCGCCACGCCTTCATAATATATTGTATAATCTAGAAGAAGGTACGGTTCCTTTGAGTGCTCATAATATAAGTAACAAGTCCGGTTGAACATGCTGGAAAGAGATGTGCAATTGTACATGTATCTAACGCTCCACACAAAAAGTTAAGTAAAGAGTTCGATAGTGAGTAAAGAGAGAAACCCTTGTAACGCGTTATGCAAAAGAAAAGATTGATACCAAAAGTGACCTAATTCATTTCTATATCGATTAAGCAAGGAACCACCATCAGTTTTGGATATTTATACTAGCATAAATGTTTGATTACACAGAGAAAAAGACATTTTCGAGTAATTTATAAAATACGAATTTTTGAACAATGTATTGTTAGTTCATTATAGAATTTGAACATTATTTTATATTTTATTTTTATATAAAGATTTTAATTTCATTTTAAAAACGCGTGAAGAAATATTATAAATTTAATTAGTATAAATGTACATTTAACTTATTATTTCTTTAAATTTAGCATATAATAAATTAAGTCCAATGTACGTAAAACACTTTAATATAACATTTTAACATAATTATATAATAAAACAAGTAATGTTCCAAATTTTATTATTACCCCATCCTGACATTACATAATAAACGTTAACATATACTATTTTCATTTTAACAAATCTGCAAATTAAAAAAAAAACTACACCCACACATGCTAAATACTATCAAATTATTTTTAATCTAATAATTTCTTCTTTCATTTCTACTTATAATCCACTATTAAAACTGGCCTAGTATATCATACCAGAATATTAGTTTACGTGTCAAGAAAAATTAGTTAAATAGCCTCAAGAGGAAACTTAGTAACGGAGACAACATTTCATTGCTCGGCCGATTCCGGCATTGCTTACTAGTCGATTTTATCACTACTACTACCTCCTTGTTAGGTTGAAGAATATGTTTGTTGCCACTGCTAATGCATAAAAAATAATTTTCGAACCACCGGAAAGTGTGATCGAAAGAGAAGGCTTAATCAGCCTTAACTAGAACTCAGGAGCAGCCAAGCCTACCTATGTGTCGAATAAATCACCGACAACAATGAGCTAAGGAGTCTAGAGGATCAATATGCTAACTGGACATCGAACGTGTCACATTGATCTGGCTTGGCAATGTCAAACTATTGACCATCTATAGGCGCAGAGCCTTTGCGGGCCGCGGCCTCAGGATGGTCGCGCGTCACTAATGAGTCCCAGTAGGACGAAACAACAAAAGGATTGAGATGTTAACGGAAGAAGACAGGGCATACCGTTGTTAGCAGTGAGTCTAAACCCTCCGTAAACTGCCATTCCCCACTGACAAGGTGAGGGGACAGCGGGTAATAGACGAAGGGGTGCACAGCGTGCAAACCCCGGACGCTCGGTGCCGTGGAGGTCTACCAATAAACAATTTTGTTTACCGATAGGTACGTCCATCGGGTTTTTGAGGTAACCATGGCCAGCCTGTCATTTAATTTGATGTTAACATTCCTTGCCTCACTTAAAATTAAATGACAGGTCATCCTTGTTTCTGATTCTGGGTGTTCGTCAGTGATCTGGCTTGGCAATGTTAAACTATTGACCATCTATAGGCGCAGACCCTTTGCGGGCCGCGGCCTCAGGATGGTCGCGCGTCTCTGATGAGTCCCAGTAGGATGAAACAACAAAAGGATTGAGATGTTAACGGAAGAAGACAGGGCATACCGTTGTTAGCAGTGAGTCTAAACCCTCCGTAAACTGCCATTCCCCACTGACAAGGTGAGGGGACAGCGGGTAATAGACGAAGGGGTGCACAGCGTGCAAACCTCGGACGCTCGGTGCCGTGGAGGTCTACCAATAAACAATTTTGTTTACCGATAGGTACGTCCATCGGGTTTTTGAGGTAACCATGGCCAGCCTGTCATTTAATTTGATGTTAACATTCCTTGCCTCACTTAAAATTAAATGAGAGGTCATCCTTGTTTCTGATTCTGGGTGTTCGTCAGTGATCTGGCTTGGCAATGTCAAACTATTGACCATCTATAGGCGCAGACCCTTTGCGGGCCGCGGCCTCAGGATGGTCGCGCGTCTCTGATGAGTCCCAGTAGGATGAAACAACAAAAGGATTGAGATGTTAACGGAAGAAGACAGGGCATACCGTTGTTAGCAGTGAGTCTAAACCCTCCGTAAACTGCCATTCCCCACTGAAAAGGTGAGGGGACAGCGGGTAATAGACGAAGGGGTGCACAGCGTGCAAACCCCGGACGCTCGGTGCCGTGGAGGTCTACCAATAAACAATTTTGTTTACCGATAGGTACGTCCATCGGGTTTTTGAGGTAACCATGGCCAGCCTGTCATTTAATTTGATGTTAACATTCCTTGCCTCACTTAAAATTAAATGAGAGGTCATCCTTGTTTCTGATTCTGGGTGTTCGTCAGTGATCTGGCTTGGCAATGTCAAACTATTGACCATCTATAGGCGCAGACCCTTTGCGGGCCGCGGCCTCAGGATGGTCGCGCGTCTCTGATAAGTCCCAGTAGGATGAAACAACAAAAGGATTGAGATGTTAACGGAAGAAGACAGGGCATACCGTTGTTAGCAGTGAGTCTAAACCCTCCGTAAACTGCCATTCCCCACTGACAAGGTGAGGGGACAGCGGGTAATAGACGAAGGGGTGCACAGCGTGCAAACCCCGGACGCTCGGTACCGTGGAGGTCTACCAATAAACAATTTTGTTTACCGATAGGTACGTCCATCGGGTTTTTGAGGTAACCATGGCCAGCCTGTCATTTAATTTGATGTTAACATTCCTTGCCTCACTTAAAACTAAATAAGAGGTCATCCTTGTTTCTGATTCTGGGTGTTCGTCAGTGATCTGGCTTGGCAATGTCAAACTATTGACCATCTATAGGCGCAGACCCTTTGCGGGCCGCGGCCTCAGGATGGTCGCGCGTCTCTGATGAGTCCCAGTAGGACGAAACAACAAAAGGATTGAGATGTTAACGGAAGAAGACAGGGCATACCGTTGTTAGCAGTGAGTCTAAGGACCCATAAACTGCCATTCCCCACTGACAAGGTGAGGGGACAGCGGATAATAGACAAAGGGGTGCACAGCGTGCAAACCCCGGACGCTCGGTACCGTGGAGGTCTACCAATAAACAATTTTGTTTACCGATAGGTACGTCCATCGGGTTTTTGAGGTAACCATGGCCAGCCTGTCATTTAATTTGATGTTAACATTCCTTGCCTCACTTAAAATTAAATGAGAGGTCATCCTTGTTTCTGATTCTGGGTGTTCGTCAGTGATCTGGCTTGGTAATGTGACACGTTCGATGTCCAGTTAGCACCTGAAAGTTTCATATAACATAAGGTCATATTCTGTCAATACAAAATGTCAAAGTACAAATCAGATTGCACCACCAAGAAGTGAAGACTTTACTATTAGTTGGATTCAACCACCTGCAGACTGGTTTCGAACTCTTTCGTTCTCGTCTGTACAGGGTATGTATCTATACCTTCCGAACGATAGTCTTGATACTAAAAATTACAATAATATCAATCTTCTAGGGTTGTATATAACATTTGGTGCCATCTTTGGTAGTCCTGGTGTGTTTGGTTAAGTTCAATAATTAAACTTCTTTTGGTGTCCGCAGTATTACCTGTTGAATTCCAATGAAAAACCAACCGCAATCCTAATCAAGTAAGTTAAAATCGGGTTGTTAAAAGTTGTTCAAACTCCGCATGTGCACTCACCATACCGAGACCCTAAAAAAGTATCTCTACAACCCTGCTTTAAAGTCAACAGGGGAGCAAATATACTTGCATGGGATTTTCTATGTTTTCGAGCACGATGCACCACCCGGTATATGAAAATGTATTGTAGTTTTAAGCTATCCTTTTACTATACGATCCTTGATTCGACTGACCAAATGAAGAGTCTACATATATGAAGAAATTCTCTTGAATGCATTACCTATCTTATTTATTGTTAGGATAGATAGATACGTAAGAGATTTTTTTCCTCTTTAATAAGCTATGATAAAATCTTTAATGGTTTTGTTTATAAAAGAGTTTTTGCATAAATGGAATGACAGAATGTAAAAATCCCAATAATTAATTGATGACTGCCTGCGAGTGTTGCAATCTACCTGCTTCAGGAATGTTATCTGTAGACCTTCGACAATCGCATATTCCCACAAGGTCGGTATTTAAGTTTATATTTATTTTCTCACAAACATTTTGAAAGTAATTTTTATTGAAGCCAAAATAATTATTAATTACACTGGACAATAAATTTTAGTTTATTTGTGGTATCTTAAATAAAAATGCATTTTCTTGTTAATTTTGGGGAGCTGAATACAAAAATGACAATAAAATTAAAATCATAGTTGCAGTTTTCAAAAACAGTTTTTTTAAATTTTATATTTAACAAAATAAAAAAATTGATACTTTTTCACTTTTACGTCGGGTTGCACAATATTTTTTAATAATAATTAACTAACCAGCAAGTTTGACTGTGAAATACATACCCCAACTAGCATTTTCGGGACTTATGACTAAATATGAACTAAATCTGACGTCAGGATTGGTGCATTTTTGGGTATTATTTATACTTAAGATGTCTAGTTAGTATTTACTGGTTAAATTACGTCGTGTACTGACTTTCTTTCGGATTGAGGTCGCGAATAATCATTGACTCTTACGTCGGTCGTTTAAACGTAGTAATCTGACCTTAAATGCTGAAGTAGTATACGTGATGCTAAAAGTAGTCACACAGACGTCGCATTATGACTCATTTCTGAAGGTCCTTAAGGGACTACATTTATCGTCGGCCGGACGTGAAAATATTACTAAGAGTATACAGAAAGTAATTTTTTGACTTGAAGTAATAATGAGTTGAAAGGTTTGCATCTTCATTATGCACGATTTAAGTGTACTTATTTTAACTAAATCTGTCTATACGTGCTTTAAACTCTTTTAGGTAACGACGTGACTCCGCCATATTTTCATGAAAGCCAATTTTATTGTTTCGTTTTTCACGAGATAATTTCGGAAAACATAAAACCAAATACTGAAAACTGCCCCTATTTGATCTATAATAACCTACTTTACGTATTCTGCGTATTTCGATGCTGTTTTAATTTATGTAAGTTTGATTCTTTATCCAAGATATACACACAAAAAAAGAAATACTTATTTGAAAAATAAAATACCTAATTAGAATAAATCTTAGCTATGTATATACGCAAAGAAATATATATTTCAAATAAGTATTTCCAATACTTAATTGGATACACAAGTAATCTCGTAGTAATACATTAATTTTTCCAAATGAGAATTTGTATTATCAAGTTAAGTATTTTATGGTGTTAAAAATTGAGCTAAAAAAATGTTAATTTTAAAAATTTTTAAGTAGTGATCAAGTAAATATATTTTTAGGAACAAAAATTAATGACGTATTTTTATAAAAAACAAATTTTTAAATTGACTTTCTTACTTAAAGCTTGTTGATAATTAAAACAAGTAATATTGGTTCTTGTTGCAACATATTTTTTACTTAAGTATTGAAATTTATTTAGAATGAGAAATGCTGCATTTAGTAATAAAGATACACACTCTCTATTCGAGTATATGGAATACTCGATTAGAGAATCATGTATATTTTACGAATTAATTCAATAATTTTTATATACTCGAATAGAGAATATTTTTATCCATTCGAGTATAATATGGAATACTTGAATAAAGAACATTATGATCTATTCGAGTATATGGAAATTATTCAATTAATTCGTAAAATATCTCTATAATAATTGAGCTACTATAAAGAATCCCAAAAGCTTTCTATAATTTTTACAAAAATGCCAACAAAGTATTTATTTACATGTTACTTTTCATAGGTCGAAAAAATTTTGTTTTAAATAAAAACATGTATATCAGAGACTAAATTTTGTAAGTAGGTATACTTAGGTATTTCTTCTTAAACAAATTAATTATGGCGAATTACCTTGTTTTCCGTAATCCCTTATGCCTGAAGACCTCTGACACACAAATTAATCCATAGGTGGGTGAGTAAAAAAAGAAATATTTTTTTTTTTGAAAATCATTTTAAATACAAACAAAACTAATGATCTATCTGTCTACTAAGACTAGATCAGTTAGATTAGAAACATAAACTATATCGAAATAGAAAAAAGTCTAAATAAAAAACAAAATATATTTCTTACAGTGATTTAAATCTGTCACAAAAAGTTCGCCTTCAATTTTATGACAAATTAAATTAATTGATTCAGCCGATACTAGGTGGAAATCCATAACTATTATATTATAGGATACAGTAAAACAAAGTTGAACTTGTAATGTTTCTTCTTTTTTAATATAGTGGAAATTTACAAGTTCAACTTTGTTTTACTGTATCCTATAATATAATAGTTATGACAAATTGTTTGAGTATCAGAATCAGATATAAACTTGTTTCTATTACTAAACATGTCCGTTTTTTATATTTAGAATATCTTCTATATCCATACCACAATACACAATATTCACTTTGCATCCACTAAAGTTTGTATAGTAATGGCCGTTTAACTAAATACACTTCGGAAGGTTCAAAAAAGTTCTAAAATACAGGGTCCTGCGCCTCACCTCCCGTGTAGCTCACTTATTAATTAAGTTAGGATTATGACGTTTTGCAAGCTTTACCTGTATCCTAGGGCGCATTTCAGGAAAATATTTTTGTTTATACAGGGTGTTTCAAAAAAGTGTGACGTCATAAGGATATGTTTTTTTAGATTACATGCCATATATTTTCTTACTTATTTGGATGCATCTTGTAGTTGCCTACATACCTCTAAAATTTTAATGAAATCGGTTCAGTATTATAGGCGAAAAAAAATAAAAACTAAAAAAAATCAGTTTTGCACCACTGGTTTTAAAAATTAATAAAAATTAAAAATAATGTCTCGTTAATAAAATTATACAAAGGTACTTAACTACGTAACTGCTAGTCAAATTTAGCCAGTACTAAAAAACTTGAATAAAAAGGTACTATAACATTTATATTTGAAAAAGCTACAAATTGATCATAAATTTGCAATCTCAACTTACAAAAATATTAAACAGCTCTTGTAATTTTTTCCTAAGGAGTATTATATTTTTTTATGTATACCCAATAATTGTTGAAATATAGATATTCAACTAATCCAAGCGGTTCCATCTCTTATTTAATTTTTAAATGTTCTTTTGCTTTCTCTAGTGCGTACCAAGTACCAAAGTCTGAAACAACCTGTTTTATCGTAAGTATAAAGGCAACATCGACTGGTGCCTTTCATCAAACAAGTTTCTGAAATAGGAGCTTACACAATTTCTTGTTAGGTGGCACGGCCTGTGCTGAAATTGTAACTTGTATAAAAAAATAGTTTTGATCAAATTTATGCGAGAACCAAGAAAATACAAAAAATAATCTAAACAATAATGTTAACTCCTAGAAAATTATAAGCAAAAGAGTTTTCTTTGTGTCCTAAAATTATGTTATCTTATTTTTAACATGAATTACAGTTCTTTCACTAACCACCGTAATAAATCTACACTATTGTTGGGTTGTACAAAGATGTTTAACCAGAATTAACTAACCAGCAAGTTTGATTGTATGATTGTGAGAAAATCATATTTTGCCAATGTCATGTATGTCACAGTCAAACTTGCTCAAAAAACCCAACATAAATGATCCAATTGTAATTTTTTGTCAAAATATGGGGAACGGGCAGAAACCTATCTTGCCGTTTTCAAAGTTGCTGAATTTAAATGTGACCAAGGTCTTCCGCAATTTGAGAGACGCAATACAAGCTAGTTCATAAATAGAATTTAACATTTGACAGGAGGCTTATTCGCAGCCTATTGCTACTCAGTCATAGTTAGTAAAGATATAAACCCAGTAGCTGCAAGAGGAAAGTCACCACTTTCCCCATGCTCCCTCCTCAAACACGTCCCCGTACCTGAATTTCGCAAATTGTCCAAATAAAAAGGCTAGGAGTAATGTCTCGCTAATTTATTTTAAAACAATAAGGGTATAAATGTGATAATAAGTTTTTTTTCATCTGCTTTTAATTCCTATATTAAAAAAATATTCTATTATTGATTAGTTTCCCATGATATTGATGATATTATAAACCTTTAAAAGGTTGAAACAACCATTACCTTTTTGATTTAAAAGGAGTGGGTGATACATAATTCCTGGCTCTTGTATTTCGGCACTTTGATGGATCCAATAGAGAAGTCTTTGAGGGATAAGCCTGAGTCAAATGATGTCCTTTCTCTCAGGGGCGGGCAGAAGCTTAACTAGTTGAAAGTTGGCTGAGTTGTTGACGTTGACATCGGTTTGTTTATTAATTTATATTATTTGTATTTATAAAATAATTAATAAACAGACAAAACTCTGGAAAATTTTGTTGATGTCATTATATCCAGAGAGAAGTAGTTACAATTTTTTCTTGTGCTCTATTAGATTTGTCGAAAATGAAGCAAGAGATATTTTGGAGGCTTCACTTAGAACGGAAAAACGCCTCATCAGGCTTCGCGGTTCAGTGCACTGGTATAAGTTATCAGCAATTCACCTATTTGCAAAACAGTCATTTTTTGTTAGCTATTTATTGCTTTAAATAAAAAAGATCACAAATATTTAAAAAAAAAACCGCAACTTTGCTAGAACTTCAAAAAAAAACGACTGCCATTATGGCTGTATAGTTTTTTTTATCTTTGCTAATAATACTGCCGAGTAACACAGGGCTGTGATGCCCCAACGGTAAACGTCAAATATTCACTTTATTTTTAGGATCCGGTCTGTATTGTCTCTCACTTACTCCTCCTTAAGCCCTAGAAGGCCATGGAAACAACTATTCAAAGAAGTTAAGGTGAACAACGATGGGAAATTGAACCGAGGGATTGTGAACGGTGAATTAATAGTAGTTTGTACAGCAAGAGTGGATTTAATGTCCATATCGCACGAGGAAGTAAATTGAACACGACGCGCTAGGCGGCGTGCTTAAACCTCCGAGGGCAATATGGACAATCCACTCGAGTTGAACAGTATATTTTTTCTACGACTTTATGCTAAAAAATGTAAAAAAAAGTTTGTAGGTTGCCGGGCTCGAACTCACGACCATTGGTTCCATAGTCCAACGCTCTAACGTTTGGACTACGGAAGCGTTTAGTTAATTATCGGAAAAACAAATGATAAATGATGCTACATGAAATTAATTTTCTATGCACATTCAGCAGGTTGCATTATTGATAAATCTATTATAAATGCGTCTAGATTTTATTATATTGAACAAATTAATAACAAATTGTACCATATGCATTTAAATTATATAATTTAATGTCTTGAAAAAGAAGGCGGAGCCTCAGTAAAAATAATATACTGTGATTGGTCAGTACTTTTATTAACAATAGCTTCTCTGTAATTGACTACTGTGATTGGTCAGTTTTATTACCCATCTAGGATGGATATGAGATTTTCCCGCACAGTTAACTGGAATAGCCTACTTTACTCGCCACTAAAGTGTAAAGGAAACAGCAAATTTCCATGTGGGAGTAGAAACATACTATTTATTTATTCAAAGGGTGAAGTAAAAACTCTTTATTTATTTATTTGTTTTTATCCAACAACCGGAGAGAATAGGTTGAGTTTGAGACTCATTAAAGATGTTTTATGTTTTGTTTCGTGTTGTCTATTTAGAATTTTAATTGTTTTAAAACACTAAGTGGACGAGATGCCATCGCACCTTGAGGATATCATTGTAGATTGACGAATAGCACTGAAGATGGCGAAAGCCGAAAGTGCTCTGCTACGATTTTATTAAAATAAAAGTTTTAGACGTAATACAAACTCTCTTTTCTTCAATTCTTATACTTAAAGCTGTAAAATTAACTAGCTCTGCCCATAGTTATGTTTCATACATTATTCGAACTGTATACATTCTTTCTTTCTTTAATTTTTATAATAATTGTATCCATTTTGTAATGTCCGTTTTACGGAAGCTGGTTTTGTAGTTGGCCGTTCCCATACAGGATTCTTGAATATTATTAGTCTGCAGAGTTTTCTATGAGGTGGCGCGACCGGTATACTTAGTACTGAAACTTCGTGACTGCTGCTCATCGAATTTATAGTTTAAAACCTGATTATTTAAAAAAAAAATATAAATTATGGATAAATATTCGGGGTCTATTTCATGAAATTCGCTAAATGTTGGAACAGTTGCTTGGTAAATAAGAAATTAAAATTGTGCGTATATAAAATTCGTTTTTGGTAAATTTTTTCTTTAAATTTTTTTTTTAATAGTGCCCTTAATCTTTTCTTTAAATGCTAATAAAGAAATTTAACTTAGGGTATGTATTACTTTTATAACAACAATAAAACTAGGTATATACTATGCTAAAAATGTTATTAATTAATAAATTAAAGTAATTAAATAAATTTGAGAATATGAGAATAAATATAATTTTTGATAGGGACAAACGTTTAAATTTTTTAATTGCAAACATCTATCCCATTATAATTAATTTGTTATAGTTTTTTCCTACGACTACCTATGAAAATGAGAAAAAAAGAACGGTTTACTTGGCTCGAAAGCGCCGAATATCACACACGTGTTGAAATAGTATATTACAGAACAAGTGATGAAAGTGATACTTTTCAAACGAGGAGATATTTAGCACGAGACGTCAGCCGAGTGCGGAAATTCTCCGAGTTTTAGAATAATCACTTTCACACAAGTAATGTACAATATTTTTCCTACGACCACAAAGAATTATTAAAAAAAAACTCTAGAGTTGAAAAAAAATATTTCAACTCTAGAGTTGAAATTAGCATACCTAGGATTATGTTCCACTTAATATCTGGTTTCATATAGTTTGTCAATAGGCTTTTCCTTTATTTGTAGTTTAACATTTTCATTTTTTCATATTTTATATATCATAGGAAGACCTAATCCTGGATTGACTTCTAGATTAACCAGAATGAAAAATTTTAAATTACAAGGAAATATACATTTAACCAAAATTTAAAAAATCCACTCAACAAGGAAGATTTCAATTCAAAATAATTCTATAAATTATTTAATGTTTTTATAAAAAAAAGTCAAATACTCCTGATGGGATTTGAACCTGTGACCTCCCGTTCTGTAGACAAGAGCTTCAGTGTCTACGCTATGGCGTCCATGGCTACCAGTTAACATTTGTTGTTTAAATATATGACATTTTCTTCAGCGCGACTTGTTTTTTCTTTTATTAACATATTTTATAATTTCACATGGCGTATTTTCACACTCTAATTCTAAATCACTCGACAAATATATGAAAAATAAGTTAAAACACTTTACAATTACTGATTTCTAAAATTTGTTCTTATTAATAAATAGGTGTGGTCTGTCAAATTCACATCATATGTTTAAATTAAATAGTGTGCCTTGTATTACCACTCTGGAGTTGAAATATTTTCTTTCAACACGCGTGTGATATTCGGCGCTTTTGAGCCAGGTTAACCGTGCTTTTTTTCTCATTTTCATAGGTGGTCGTAGGAAAAAAAAAATTCAACTCTAGAGTTGAAATACAATAAGGCACACTAGTTAATTTAAACATATGGTGCCAATTTGACAGACCAACCCTATTTATCAAAAAGAACAAATTTTAGAAAGCAATAATTGTAAAGTGTTTAACTTATTTTTCATGTATTTGTCGAGTGATTCAGAATAAGAGTGTGAAATTGAGTCTGAAATTATAAAAAATGTTAATAATATACTGGAACATCTATTACCTACAAAAAAAAAAACAAAGTCGCGCTGAAGAAAGTAATGTTTATCGTTAGCTGTAGCCTAGAGAATAGCCTATAGATCGCAAGGTTACAGGTTCAAATCCCGTCAGGAGTATTTAACTTTTTTTATAAAACCATTAAATAATTGATAGAATTATTTTGAATTGAAATCTTCCTTGTCGGGTGGATTTTTTAAATTTATGTTTAATGCATTTTTCTTTGATTAAATTAAAATTTTTTTATCCTGGTTAATCTAGAAGTCAATCCAGGATTAGTAGTTCTTCCTATGATATATAAAATATGAAAAAATAAAAAAGTTAAACTACAAATAAAGGAAAAGCCTATTGACAAACTATGAAACCAAATATTAGGTAGAACATAATCCTAAGTATGCTAATTTCAACACTAGTGTCGATATTTTTTTTTCAACACTAGAAATATTTTTTTCACAAATCAAAGGCTTTTTCAATAATTCTTTGTGGTCGTAGGAAAAATAATGTCCATTACTTGTGTGAAAGTGATTATTATAAAACTCGAAGAATTTCCGCACTCGGCTGACGCCTCGTGCTAAATATCTCCTCGTTTGAAAAGTATCACTTTCATGACTTGTTATGTAATATACTATTTTTTTTAGAATAAATGGTTTTGACCTATGAATAAAATTAAAGGGCGATCCTATTGTGTGGACAGAAGTTTGGCAATCAATAAGTATAGTAGGTATAACAGTGCGGTAAAGGGTCGGACTAAGGAAATTAGATAATTTTACTCGTATAATATAGTTAAATTAATATAATGAAATAAAAAGCCTAAATATTATACATTTTTAAATACTAGTTATATTTATTTACATATATAAGGTTATTTTATATGTAGTTCTGTTTCGTTGTGGCTATCCTCGCACTTTATATAACGCTGTTGTTGAGAAATAAAGACTGACATTCAATATTTCAAAGTAATAGTATATAATAATATAAACGTTTAAAATTATCTTATTTTAATTTAACCTTACCCAGAAATCATTATAATCTCTCCCGAAAATCAGAATACTGAGGATTAACGGGTATTTATGACCGCACTTAGTACCCATTTTATTGCAACCATTAAATCAGAAACATTTATCGTAAAGAGGACTTTACAACAATTATTTTAATAAGAAGGAATCTTCAAGGTCAAAATTGATAGAAAAAGCCGATTTTTCAAAATTATTATACGTGGAATTTTGCATTACGTTTAATGCAAAAATTGTTAAAAAAGTCGAAATTGATATTAATAAATAAAGTTTCCATGTAATGCGGACTTTACCAGTGGTTTACGTAGGTTTTTATTGAGATGCTTTTATGCTTGTATTAACTAATTTTATGGTTGCTAACAACAACAGAACTGCTGGCTAATATTATAGTTTTGACGTCAATAAAATTTGATTTAACTTTATAGTTAATATTTTAATTTTAAATCTCGACGTTTTGTCTTTTTTGGTTTTTGTTTTATTTAGTATAGTTTGTTACCTGATCTTATTAGTCATCCTATATTTAGGCTCGGAGAAAGATAATTCAATGAATCTGCACTAAAATTCTTGTAACGGGCTTAACGGTTATTTAGAGGGTATAATTTAAAAAATTGCCAGTTTATACCAGCCACCAAAATCCCGCTAAATGATATTTCAACTTTATCAATTTCTTTAAAGCTTTACATACACTAGCGAACCGATATTCAGGCTTCCGAAGTTAGTAAATGCCGAGATATTAGCCAGTTTTTGTCAACCAGCAAAACCCCCATTTACGAATTTTCCGCCGCTAATATCTCGGCCTTTACTAACTCCTAAAACCTGCATTTTGGTTCGCTAGAAAATATGACATTTGCTGCTGAATATGAAGCAAGTTTTTACCAAATTGTATAGTTTTCGAAAAATTCGAGTTTAAAATATAGTTAAGTGGTATTTTGGAGGTTGGCAAAAACTGGCTTATGGTATCAGACTTTGAGTCAGATGTATGCACTGTTAAAATGTATACCAATTTTTAATTTTTAATCTGTTGATTGTCGTTGTTTTCCAAATTTTAATTTTTTTAACAAGTGTAAATGTGTTTTTCATGTAAAACAATGTGCCAAGTGTTTATTTTTATTAATTGATCTGTTGACTAAGGTGCGTCTTGCTTGTGGTCTATATGTGTTGACCTTATTACTTTACGCCCTGATGATGGCCTTGTAGGCCGAAACGCGTAGGTTGTAATTAATAAAATATTTTTTGTACGAAGGAAGATAGGGCTTTCTGTTCCCAACCCTACATGATCATGTCCTTTCTGGAGAGTAGATACGACTTCGTCTTAAAAAAATATATAAAAGTTAAGCTAAAAGCAAACGAGAACATAATAATAATATACTCGATAAAATATAAACAAAAATTAAAGATTTATGTGTAAAAAAATTTATATTATATTTATTTTATTTATAATATATTTGAAAGATAATATAGGATTTTGGTTATTTTGGTAAAGGGTACTGTCCCCCAGTACCTCTTAATCTACGCCCTTCACTGAGAGAAGATTCTTGCTGTCCTTATAAAAATCTTTATACCGCTTATAAAGAAAAATGCTAACATAGGGGACAAAAGAAAAACTACCTGAGACAGTAAAATCCATTTGGTTGTAATTTCTTTGCTGTAGTAATAAAGTCACTTTATAAAGAATGATCACTTAGCTCAAGTAAACAAAAATGTTGGATTAGCAAAGTAACTGACCATCGGCTATAAAGAGACTTTGCTAGAATAATAAAGATACTTTTCTACGCCATCTGCATCGTTATTGAAACAAGAATTTTTTTTTCAATATCAGTATAACATTTTGCTATATTAGAAAGATTTTTTTATTTATTTCAAGAAAGTTACTTTGCTGCGTCAGAATGTACCTACTTACTTCAGGAACTCTTTTTTAGCTACGGTAGCAAGTAAGCATTGCTGTAATAGTAAAGTGGTTTATTATGACAGCACCACTTATTTGCTATAATATGTGGGGTGTGGCCCAAAAAAGAAGCCGTATATTTTGTTGAATTTTTAATATACTCTAGAGAACATATTATGCTTAATAACACATTTATATAAACCAAGTTTTTTTAATTTGGATAGGTAAGTTTCAAAAAATTTTGATTCATTTAAAATTGTGTTATTAAAAATAATATTTTCCATGCTATATCAAAAATTAAACATAGTATAAAGCTTATTTTTCAGGTAACTCCATCATATTTTATATCATGCAACTCCCCACGTCTGAATAGGTTGTCAAAGATTTGAAACTAAAAAAAAATGTTCTCTTTATTATTTAATACAACAGAAAACAACACTTCATAACCTAAAAATAGTTTCAGTTTAAGCTGCTTAAAAAAACAATAATATTTTCCTGCTTTTTTCGTTGAGTGGTTAAAACATATCTTATTAAAAAATATCTGTTCACTTTAAATTTAAACAAATATCCAAAAGGGAATGCCGAAAAAACTTTTTTCGGCATCTAGCCCGAATATTAGGTAAAATAATAATTACATTGTATTTTATTTAGAAAAAGAAAGTATTTTATTTACAACCATGTATGTAATAATGACATTTCACCTATCTTTGAAAGGTGGAAAGTTGACGTTTCTTGACTTTTACTTTCCACCCGGGTGGAAAGTGCTCACTTTCCACCCGGGTGGAAAGTAAAATTGTTATTTTTTGTAATTTTATTAAAAATCGATATCTCAAAATAGTAAATTTTTTTTTTTTTAAATTTTAATAAAAATCGATATCTCAAAATAATATACAAACACACCAACACACAACTCATTACACAAATTCAACAACAATAATTTTATTTTTTATTTCTTTAAATGAATTATACCTAAATGACATTTATAAAAAACAAAAAATTAACATGGTTTATGTTTTACTTATTTACATTAAATATTACATTGGCATTATTGTAGGCAGTCACAGATATGTTTAAACCTTGCTGAAATTCTTCTTTTGAAAGGTTTATTTCATGATTATTTGAAGTTAAAGTAGTGTTAGTAAAACTTGAACTTGGCTTTGAAATCAATTTTGCCGTATTAACCTGAGTAGAAACCGAACTGTCTATGTATCCCTCAGCTACTGTGCTAGATTTCCAGCCTCCTAACCGCTTTATTTGCATAAGATCGCCACCGTTATTTGCGAGCAAAGTAGCCGCTGTTCTTCTGAAACAGTGACCAGTAAAACCTTCAGTATTCAGCTTCAGAAAAGCTGCAATTTTTTTTGGAAACTGACTTAAAGTGTTGTGCCCAATACATTGTTTACTAATTTTTCCATATCTTATTTGCATAAAAAGCTTTCCATCCTGTATATTTTTCCGTAAAGTTATGTACTCCTTAAGTGGTGCAATCCATTTATTATCAGTTATCATAAATGATCGTGGCTGGTACGTTTTGCTATTTTGTATTTCAATCGCGACCTTTTCTTCTAAAAAGTGAACGTCTGTTGTTTTCATTTTGTATAATTCATCTGATCGGCAGGCGCCTGAGACACCAATAACCAATGCGACCTACAAATGTATAAAATAATAAGTTAATATAGAAATAGTCAACCTTTTAGCCTAAAATACCTTTTGAACAAGAAATTCCATAGGTGCTTGTTCCAAAAATGTTTCAATATTATCCATAGACAGTGTGGTCGATTTTTTCGGCTTGTATCCTTTGTTTTGCTTTTTTAAAAATGCTAATAGCTTTGCGTGTTTAGATATGTCTACTTTTTCCCTAATTGATAGAGTGGTCCTCAACATTGAATATATTGACCAAAGCGTTGATATTTTCTTTGTCTTGGCATTTTCACTAAAATAAGCTAGTAGCGCCGATTCAGAACCAGGATTTTGAACTTTGTTTCCAATACACCATTCTTTAAAACAGTTATATGCCTTGTCATATCTCGGGCGGCTTTTAGTTGGCAGAAGATCTTCTTCTACTATTTTTGCTGCTTCTCGAATTTCTGGGGGAGTAGCAGCCAAATCAAATTCCTCATCTGAGAGCATTTTTTTGGTGTTTTGTAAAAACTTTGACACTAACGTTTTAAAAAAATAATATATTGTTTAGTGACATGGAAACCATATTCCAAAAATGATATTTGCCATCTTGATGTGTATTATTACCTACGTTATTTTATCACCTGCGGTTATTTGAAATTCTAAATGTCTGTCTACTTTTGCAATGGAAAAGTCAAAATGACATTTACCTTTTAATAATTATTTGAACTCAAAATAATAAGAAGTGGATGTTGGATGTGGTTGTAAATAAAATAGTATACAAACCTCGGTGAAAAGTTTCATTACTGTCTCTGAGATATAGTTTACCTCGACGCTTCGCGTCTCGGTAAACTATCTAATCTCTCGACAGTAATGAAACACTTTCCACCTCGGTACGTAATATACTATTACTTTTGAGATATTACTTAAAATCTTCCTTTTAAAAATCATACCGTGTTTAAAACTTTGGTAAGTTGTATTTTAGTTTATGGACTTTTATTATGAATAGCATTTGCTAAAGAATTACTAATTTTCTTTTTTCTAAAACTTGACTCACACAAAAATTATTATTAAATAAATAACAGTTTAACTAAACACATAACATAAAAAAATTAACATAAAACTAAAATAACTTTGGTCTTTTAACACTGATATTAAAAATCTACACTGTCATTGATGTCACAATCCAATAAAGTACTGCACACTGGAAACATTTTTGAGCCTAGACAATGTTTATTAGAAAAAATGAGACAAATGTCGAGTCATAATGGTCACCAACAACAGCCACCGATGCGACGAGTTTACTTTATGAAGGAACGAGCATTTAAATAACAGAAAAAATGAATACCTGAAGACATGTGGAGACAGGAACGGGACGACTGATGCTTAATATAAAAATTGACCCAATCAGACTGAATTTGTCACCACGAAATAATCCGATTCGAACCGAACAGTTACGATTTTTCCAATTCCAACAAAAAATTTTGCTACCCCTTTAAACACGCTTTAGAGCGCTAGAAAAGATTTTTTTTATAAAAATTTTTTTCAAAAGCAGCAAACTGCATTACTTCCTCAGCAAAGCAAATAGTAGTCCTAGAAAATAATTTTTTATAAATACTTACTTAGCTGTTATCATAATGTAAGTTTTCTATAATAGCAAAGGGCTTTGTAACGGGTATAAAGAGTTTTCAGGTAAATTGTTTCTTTTGCAATAAGAAATTCATTTTGCTATCGTAGGTTGAAAATTTAATATTACAGCCAAAATAATCTTAGCAAAGAATTTCTTGCTGAAGCTTTTCTCAGTGTTGAGTGCGAATTTAGGAGGTAATACAAAAAATATTTTTTAGTAATGATGATCGTCTTATTAAGCCGTCCTAGATAGATAGAGCGTTAGCCCCTCTATGACAAAAGCATAATGCCACCGTCGACTTGACATGTCCCCGCTGAACGTTCGGGTTCGTCTCTATTTGCCTGCTTTTCCTTTCGAACTTGAATGTGTCCTAGATCCAAAACAAACAAATTACGAATAAAAATAGTGGGGCGGGGCTCTGAGAAGTTTTTAAACATTTAGATTTTTCTTAAATTTTAAATTATTCAAATTACCAAATTTACTTTTTTTAATGGTCCATCACTGTGGGCCATCAAAAATAAAATATAACTACTTCATTCGCCAATAATTGCATAATCCTCTTAAATAGAGAGTTTGCCGAAACGGTAAAAAGCCGGTTTGCAAGATGGTTACAATAAAAAGAAATTAATATATGAACTTGAAAACAAGTGACCATGATCATTCCCTTGTGGTTGGAATTGGGCCGAGTTTGGTGCGGTTATTTTGAAAATTGCAAACATTTGAGAAAGCATGAAAAATAAATTTTATACCACCTGAAAGTACCTCATACTATAGTCTATATCAGAAAGGTGTAGAGTAATAAATTGGGAAATTCCATCAGTGTCGGCCATAGGCGCAGGTAAATTTTGTGCATTAAATTATTTATGATAACTAACCAAAATTTTTTAAGAGAATTATGTTAACGGGTATTAAGATAAAATAATATTGATTGTAATATTAAAATTTCAAGTAATTGTGTAAGAGGATTAGGAAAGGTATGTTTTCTGGTCTGAAGTGTCAAAATCAAAATATTGAGTAGGAATTAGTTAGGCAGTAGATTATAAAGTTGCGTTTTGCGTTTAACAGGTATCTTGGAGAAAAACAAGAAATGATCGACTGGTTAACCACCAAAAGTATTGAATTTAAAGATAATTTAATAAAGAAGAAACTATTAGCTATAGCAAATGTACACAAACATCGTTTTATGAAATATGCCGTGGAAGATATAGCTGAAAAACATAGTGTAACTGTGACACCAGCGAACTGGCAAAAAACAGTATATATAGCAATGCTACCTGTCAAGATCTAAGATTTAAACTTACCTCAAAAATTCAAGGCGCACACAAAATGTACAACATCACAATATACAACAAATTTTCTCATCATCTTAAACACTATGCCAAAAAAATTGTCATTAAGCAAATTGATTGTGTGTTATATTTGTGTAGGTTTCGCGTTGTTTGTTCTCGTTTAAATCCGAATCCCGTGACGCGGCCTGGCAGTGATTTATAATCTAACAAGTAAAGTACACAACCCAAAGAACAATAAGGTATATCCTTTTACGTGGCAAATTTGGTTCGATTTGGAAGTTCTTGCCCTATTTTTTATACAATTTAACTTAATTAATAACTGATTAAAAAACGATTGTGTCTTTCTCTGGTATAACCAAGGACCCACCCATTTAAATATGATGCGTCAATTCCACAACAACCTATAAATAATAAATAATAATTTTTAGATGTGCAAATATACACCTAGCCACACCCCAATTCAGAATACATAAATTTCATCCGTCGACCTTCGAACCGCACCCACCTCTACTCCTCCTTGTGGTTGGACCTGCCAAATGTGGGTCAGCAGTACTTTTTGCAATTTAAATTCGTGGAAAGCTGTAAAATCAAGTAAATATATTTTTGTTTAATGTAATATTGTTTTAAAACTTTCGGTATAATATTCATTTTTTAATAAAATTATTATCGCGAATAGATACTATTTTTTAAACATCTGTTTTTGGTAAGCTACTTAGAAATTGTAGGTCACATTATTCGTAAATCTAAATTGTTTTTAAAAGTCGTATCATACATATGTATGTATACAGGGTGTTCATTTAAAAACTTCCCACCACGGATTTATGGAAAACCACTGATTAAAAGAAAAAACGCCGAGACACTTCAAAAGATGTGCCAAAGGGGACAACTTTATAACCAAAAACTACTTCACCCCCTTTTACCCTCTGCCCCCCGGGGTCATCCCCTTAAAAATTTTAAATGAGAAGGGATATCAAGTAATAGCTTATTTGGAAGGTCTTTCAAAGTGCTTTATTTTGACGTTTGATTTTTTTAAATCGGTCGATTCGTTTTCGAGAAAATTAGAAAAATCTGTATTTATCTTAATTTGTTCAGATAGAAAAAAAAACACACGAAAATATCACTTTTTATTTCAATAAGTGTTCAAAATGTTGCCCGTTATTGGCCAAACAATGATATAGGCGATGTTCAAATTCCTGACGGACATTTTCAAAAACATGCTGTGGGAGATCATGGCAGCTTTCGATGATGCGTTGACGAAGTTCATCCAAAGTTTTAGGTTGGGGAGTGAATACAATAGATTTCAAATGGCCTCATAAAAAAAACTCTAATGGCGTCAAGTCAGGAGATCTAGCAGGCCCTCTTCGCCCTATCCATTTATCTGGAAACTCGTCGTCTAGCCATTGCCGAACCGGAAGAACATAGTGAGGAGGAGCGCCGTCTTGCTGGAAATATAGTTTAGCCTCATCAAGTATAGGGGTTCCATTCGATTTGGTTTTCATGGTTTCAGTGATAAGCGGATTGATGGTAGTTTCCAACATAATCTAAATAAATGCCTTCATTTAAATTCCTATTAATAAACAATGGCCCAATGACTTTGTTTCCTAAAATGCTTGCCCATACATTAAGTTTTTTGGGGTATTGAATATGCCCTTCTACAAAAGCATGAGGATTTCCATTGTTCCAATACCTGCAGTTATGCTTATTAACAAATCCATTTAGATAAAATGTGCATTCATCACTGAAGCAGATATTCACAAAACTCAACTCGTCTATCGAAATCATCTTCGGTTAACTCTTGCAATATTTTCATTTTGATTGGATGAAATTTATGTAATTTAGAAACTGTGTGTACAGACCCTATTGAAATACCAGTCGCATCAACAATTTTGCGTAATGAAGTATTAGGATTTATGCCAAAATTAGCCAAAACTTCAACTTGAGCGGCTTCATCCAAAACTCTACGATGATTACGTTTTTTATTTGCAACAGATCCAGTTTGAGTAAATTTAGTAACAAGGTCCAAAACATACCTATGCGAAGTTATCTTTTCCGGATGTCTGGCGTTAAATGTGACGGCAGTTTACCAAGCACTTTGATTTTGGGCACAAATTAGAATCATTTTCACTCTTTCGGCTAGTGTGTAAACCATTTTGGAAGTAAAATGTAAATCAATAAATTAATTTTGATTATCCCGAGATTGTCACAAAGGTAACTGACAGCAAAATAAATTCTTTCTTTTCCTTAGCAACTATAAAAAACTAAACAGGTATAAGAATAAGTACAGTTCGCCCATGTTATCTGTGTTGATAAAAAGAAGGCGGAAAAAAATTCTGGTTGTTATTTGGTTGCTGCCACGTATATTCTTCCGAATTGCTGCTCATGTTGGTTTTTGAACACTTATTAAAATAAAAAGTGATATTTTCGTGTGTTTTTTTCTATCTGAACAAATTAAGATAAATAAAGATTTTTCTAATTTTCTCGATAAACGAATCGACCGATTTTAAAAAATCAAACGTCAAAATAAAGCACTTTGAAAGACCTTCCAAATAAGCTATTACTTGATATCCCTTCTCATTTAAAATTTTTAAGGGGATGACCCCGGGGGGCAGAGGGTAAAAGGGGGTGAGGTTGATTAAAAAGTTGTCCCCTTTGGCACATCTTTTGACGTGTCTCGGCGTTTTTTCTTTTAATCAGTGGTTTTCGATAAATCCGTGGTGGGAAGTTTTCAAATGAACACCCTGTATCTACGAATCAAAAAATCTACGCTAAGAGGCAGTCGAACGAAATATCTTTGCCCCGCACTTTCCTCGCTATATACCGGGTTCGCCGAATCGTTATTCTCTGTGATTATTTTCAGAAGAATTCAGGTATCCTTATAAACTGTCGTGTTTTATACAGAGTTGCCCAGAACTCCGAAATAAAATTAATATAGCCTTAACCTGTAACTATTGGGGAAAACGCTCGGACACGTCAATTTAGTTTTATATATGCTCACATTTTGACGTTATTTGTTTGTTTTTTTTTTATAAACATTTGTCAAAGATATGACGACATCGATCTTTTTTTTAAATGGAAACATATAGCTTATGATACATCATTTGAAAGCTAATATCTCGTACAGTAAGCTCATAAATTGTGGCGCGATTCTGTCAACCTATTTCAAAATGGCGACTGTTAAATTTTTTAAAAAATCTCTATTTAAATAAGCGGACATGATAAGTCATTGATGTTTTTTTTACCTTTCAAGGTAAGAAATCTTTATTGTTTCACGTTTTTGAACTTGAAAAATTAGTTTAGGTATTTCCGAAGAATTATTTTACAATTTTCTAATCAAAATGTTTTTTTCGGAACGTCATCCGTCGACGGATTTTACCATCATTTGGGAGCATGCCAAGTACAGGGTGGAGGACATTTCCAGCATTTGCCACGTTAAACCACCTTTTTGTTGTGTTTTGTTTTGATTCGTTACATATTTATTTTTCTTGACAAAATAAGTAGCAAATAAACCATAACTATTGTTAAGTCACAAAATGTCAGAACGAGAAACAACGAAGATTTCTTACCTCTTGTTAAACGGATTCTTAAAGGACTCGACGTCAATAAAGCTTCTGGTCCAGACGAAATTCCTATCATTGTTCTCAAGACATGCGCCGATGAACTTACACCAGTATTTTGTAGACTTTTCAACTTATCCTACAAAAAAGGAATATTTCCATCCTGCTGGAAGTCGGCGCGTGTCCAGCCGATTCCAAAGAAAGGTAAAAAGACCCTGCCAAGCAACTACCGACCCGTCGCATTGCTTTCAGTAATTTCAAAAGTAATGGAGAAAGCTATTAACCAACAACTCCTAAAGTATCTGGAAGGGCTTAACATTATCAGCGACCATCAATACGGTTTTCGTAAGTCCAGATCAACAGGTGACCTTCTGGCATATGTCACCCATCTTTGGAGCAACACCATCGAACATCATGGAGAATCCCGGGCTGTTGCACTGGACATCTCTAGGGCTTTTGATCGTGTTTGGCACGATGGGCTTCTAAGTAAGTTGCGATCCTACGGTATGCCTAATGGATTTTGTTTATGATTAACCAGCTTCCTTAAGAACCGTTCTCTGCAAGTGGCGATTGACGGGTTTCTCTCAGACACCTTCACCATCAATGCCGGTGTTCCTCAAGGGTCCATATTGTCGCCTACCCTCTTTTTACTGTATATTAACGACCTTCTAGTAAAAACCCAAAATCCAATTTATAGCTTTGCTGATGACAGCACACTTGTCTCATCTTTTACCTTAACTCCCCAAACATCCGCTGCCGACGCACATCTTCGCAGGCAGCATGAAGTATTGCGCCTCAACAATGACCTGGAAGAAATTTTGGCTTGGGGTGACAGTAACCAAGTCGAATTTAATGCTAAGAAAACACAGGCAGCAGTCTTCTCCAAAAAGATTAACATTGCAGAACCGGATATAGTCATGGCAGGACACGCAATTCCCCTGGCACCGTCTATTAATTTGCTGGGGGTCAATCTGGGAGGTAATATGTCTTGGCATGATTACGTTGCCGCAATTGCCAGGGCAGCTGCACAGAAACTTGGTGTACTTTTCCGCACCAAAAGGCTGTACACACCTCATCAACTTTTGACACTCTACAAAGCCCAGGTTCGACCATCATTAGAATATTGCTCTCATGTCTGGAGCTCTGCACCCAAGCACACCCTTCGGCTACTGGATTCCATTCAAAGGAGGGCCGTTCGTCTGATCGGCGACCCCGAGCTGACCAAGACCCTCGATAGCCTGGAGCATCGAAGACAGGTTGGTGATTTGGCTCTCTTTTACAGATATTTGTTGTTCAGCTTAGTACTCCTCGAACTTCATTGTTCAAGAATTCTTTCATCTGGAGAACGTCATCTTTGTGGAATGATCTTCCTGAGGTCGTGTTTCCCAATGAATACAATCTTCAACGTTTCAAGACCAACGTTAATCGCTTTTTTCGCACTCGCACCGCTCCCAGAGCGCCTTAAAGGATTTTTCCTACAGTGCAGGTGTTTTATCATAAAAAAAAAAAAAAAAAAAAAACCTTGAAAGGTAAAAAAACATCAATGATTTATTATTTCCGCTTATTTAAATAGAGATTTTTTACTTTTAACAGTCGCCATTTTGAAATAGCTTGACAGAATAGCGCCAAAATTTATGAGCATATTTTACGAGATATTAGCTTTCAAATGATGTATTAATTATAAGCTGTATGTTTTTATTTAAAAAAAAGATCGATGTCGTCACGACAAATGTCTATAAAAAAAACAAACGAATAACGTCAAAATGTGAGCATATATAAAACTAAGCTGACGTGTCCGAGCGTTTTCCCCAAAACAGGTTAAGGTTATATTAATTTTATTCCGGACTTCTGGGCAATCCTGTATAGTGCCTTTTACATGCCGTGTAATTTAAAACCTGCAAATACCGGCCGTGTTCAGTATTTACATGATCTACATGATGTCAAATGAGCAAATTTCATATCCCACTAAAATCTTTCATCTGAATTCCAAACCTTGTACATGCCATTGGCAATTTATTGGTTTTATATACCGTATTGGCAAATTCGAATCTAGGGTCCGAAATCTCTAATGCAACCAAGAGAAAAGGCACATATGGGTAAAACATTCAGTTAAAAACAGACACCTAACCACTCTCCTACATTTCTGAAAGGGGGGATATGTGTGTGGTGTGGCCGACTCGACGTATCGATCGCTCCCGTGCCTGCTTGGACCCCGTGTTCTAAAAAATGGAAGGTGGGAGGTAGGGGATAGCGTGTTCTCTGTTAACGTTTTAAACGCTACTAATAATCTCTGTCTGATGTGTTTATGTCGGCACCCTAGATTCGAGATAGAAAATTAACTGGTAATTTTTCCTTAAATAGTAAAAACAAAAAAACAATTGAATACAGCATTTCCGATTAAACAAGAAAAATGCATTTTTTTTAAACGAAACACCCTGTATATTTTTGAAACAAATGTTTGCAAATCGTCTACAGAATAAAAAAGTTCATATGCAATATTGGCCTAAAACTAAGAATAATCTAATTATTGCTATATTTACTTTTTAGACAAGGTGACTGTGCAAGAAACAAATTTTCTCTAGACCAACAATGCATGTTTTTACTATTAAACATACCCCTGTTTGAAAAATTTGCTTCATCGCTCCAAAAAGTGTGCCTTAAAAAGTTAGAATTTTGCCTGCACATATTAACTAACAATTGACAGAAATGTAGTCTCGTTTCAGTGTCCGCAGGTAATAATGTTTGCACTGGTCGGTACTTATGGGGTACAACCTTGTATATTTTTAAAACTCTCCATATTGTAACTAAACTTAAACCACTGTCCCTTGCCAAATCTTTGGTTGAATTATTTTTGTATGCTTCAAAATATGCCAACACATTTACTTCTACTTGTTCACTTATTATAAAATGGCGTTTAGTTTTAGCCTTTGCAAAGACTCCTTCGTTACTTCTAAATTTTCTATACAGCTTTAAAAAATACCTTCTGCGTGGATGATCACGTTCAGGATACATTTGGGAATATTGTTCCTGTACTCGGAAACTATTTTTTCTGCATACAAAATACACTTCTAACATATAGCATTTTTCTAAATGTGTGAACACCATTTTGTAATATTTTTACCAAAAAAAAAATCTAAAATCACACACCAGTTTAATCACTTACAATAACATAATTGCTTACTTTTGTTGACAGCAGCATAATCTACTGACGCACCGAATAAAGCGTTTGTTTCAAAAATGCACAGTCACCTTGTCTAAAAAGTAAATATGGCAATAATTAGATTATTCTTAGTTTTAGGCCAATATTGCATATAAACTTTTTTATTCTGTAGACGATTTGCAAACATTTGTGTCAAAAATATACAGGGTGTTCCGTTTAAAAAAAATGCATTTTTCTCATTTAATCGGAAATGCTGTATTCAATTGTTTTTTTATTTTTACTATCTTAATCAGCAGAAAAAATGTTACTACTTTGCTAATTTAACCAACTTTGTATCTATAATAATAAAAGAGTTAGCAATAGTGCGCACTTAACTTGGAACACCCTGTATATAACTTTTTGTCTGTTATTTTGCAAAAAAGCCGAATCTGAGAAAAATAGATATATTCAAAAGTAAGTTTGTATAAATATAAGAACTTACCCAAATCGATAAATATGTTACAGTGTAATTTGGTCAATGGGTTTCAAAATGAATTTTTGTTCAATTGTTTCTTATTACCGTTCTCACAAGTTCATGGCCAACTTAAAAGACAAGTTATGATGCCTAATTTAAATAATTTTTTAAAATTCTTAGCATGAAGTTCAGAAGTTAAGTCGTAGAAAAAATATACTGTACAACTCGAGTGGATTGTCCATATTGCGCTCGGAAGTTTGAGCACTCCGCCTACGGCGTCGTGCTCAATTTACTTCCTCGTGTGATATAGACATCATATCCACTCTTGTTGTACACACTACTATTAAATAAAATTTACAGTAAATTTAAATTAATCTCAGGAAGCTTCTTATTTCCATTTATTTGCAAGTTTTAAAAACTACCTATTAGAAACCACTTATAAATTATGATTTATTATTTAGGAGTTCATTCCTATCATATATGCAAAAAACACATTTAGATTCAACTGTCAGCGAATATAACGCCTTTTTCAATATGTTTTATTGATTACTATTTAAGTAGGACATTTGTAACATGTCTGATTGAATTTTGGAAAAAAATTATTAACCAATTTAGTATATGAAAATTACTGTGAAGAACATTGAAGTGAATTATGATATTAATAAAAAAAATAATAGTAAATTTATTATAATTTAAGGCTTTAAAAATTTAAAGAAGGCGAATTTGCATACATTATTTTGTAAAGAAAATGAATTTGGGTGCCGATTTAACGATTTTTAGAGCTAAAGTTCTTTTGCAAAACATACCTTGATTATAATTTTTTAACAAAGGAAACATTATATAAAATTTAAGAACGAAAGTATCCACAAGATTTCTTTAAAATATTTAAAAAGAATTACCAGTGTCATAACAATGTCTGATTGCAGAAGATTTTAAACCATAATAAACTTTGATTGTGATATCAATTAAAAGAAGTGATTTTCTTACAATGAAAATGGTCCGGTTTCCTTAATTTTCAAGTTATTTTTAAGGCAACTTTGATTATAAGAATATCATTGCTACCACTGTCATTGCTGTCAAAATTAAAGTCACCTGGTTAGTTAATTTTATTTAAGAGTTTTATATAACTCAATAAAAGTCAACAAAGTTTTGTATTGATTTTTTTTTTTAATTTGTTTTCGTTATTTTAAATGTTGTACATAAAATTTTTAATAAATAAGTTGTTGCTTATTGCCTTTATTATTTTCATATCATCTTTAGCACAGAGGAATATCATGTTGCATATTTTAATTAAATTAACCACATTTTAAGTAGGTACGGAAAAAATAATGTGGTGTTCCGTCTTTCGGGTGTCAACTTGAAACTGTTCTGCTACCGATTTTAATTGGGAAATACTGGTCTAAGGGGTACGGGGCAGAACTATTCCATAAAATTACTTTTTTCTACTCCCACATGGAAATTTGCTGTTTCCTTTACACTTAAGTGGCTATTCCAGTTAACTGTGCGGCAAAATTTCATATCCATCCTAGTTAGGTTATGAAACTGACCAATCACAGTAGTCAAAATAGCCAAATTTACATGTTGTTAATTCGTTTTCTGACAGTTGAGAGAAGTTAGGTTAACAATATGCTTCAAAAATATGCAAATCTGTGAGATGAAATTTGTGCTTTTTAAATTTAAATCAAAACATTTATCCCAGATGTCTATGTATTCACAATATTTTCCTAAAGAGTACACGAAATGGTGCAAAAATTGAAGGTATAATAACAAAATTAATACCAAAATATATTTCTACCAAATTATTGTTATTTTCTGACCGAACTAAAGATTTGCACACAGACCCACTTTCTTATTTCAAAAATATCTTTATTTCCCCTCATTTCTAGACAATTACTACAAGCTTTGCATAAAATGTACCATATACCTATTAAATGAACGTTTTCTTACTAACCTTGGTTATTTTTATCCATATAAATAATATTATTATAAATATTTGTGCACGGGGATATTGTCATATATGGAGGCGCCGGGTAATGTGTTAAAAAAGCTGAATGTTCGCCTATAAAATGTATCAGAGGTATTATACTAAATATGAGGTATTATGTAAGAGACATGGAAAAAGAGTTTATTACTGAGTTGAATGTTCGTCGAGGCAAAATAGGGATTTGCCATTGTTAGTGAAAAAAGAAATATAAAAGAGGTTATGAAGAGTAAAGAGTAGAATTAACAAGTCACAAAAAAATAGATTGTTTTTAATAATTGTGTAGCAAAGTAAAGGAAATATTAGGATACTGTAATAACAGGGTGAAAGTTAAAACAAAGTAAAACACATTTTTTTAATCTAGGAGAACATTAGATGCTATTTAAACACTTATTAATTTGGTAGTAAATATTAGTCACTGTGAAAATGGACTTTTTTTTGAAACTTATTAAATTGTCTCATTTAATTAAATTATGAATATACTGCTGGTCATTCTCTTTGTTTCATGTAACCAATGGAGTCCACACGCTTCCACCTTCCAACCCAGAGCAAGGAAAACACCTACAGATTAGCAGCCAGCATGTTATGCCAAACATGCTCCCACCAAGCCTCACACGGTACGGTACGTTGATGGTACTAATGCTTAACCCTGCAGTCAACCAGTACAAGTTGGGTCCAATCCATCATGGAAACAATGAACTGTTATGTGGTTAGACTCAGCATTGCATTCCTTCAACATCCTGCATGGGAAATCGAAGGACGAATTACCGGAAACCGTGTGCGGGAGTGTGAAAGACAAACTGTGTTAGGTGTGCGCTCGAAGGATCTGGTAGCGTGTTGGAACTCTATCGTAGCGATAAGACTATTTCCTAAAAAGAAAGCCAGCAGTGTATTTTTTTTTGTATTATAAAGGATATATTTTTTTTTGGTACTAAGTGTACATTTTTTTGTATTATAAAGTGTATATTTCTGTTCGTATTATAAAGTGTATATATTTTTTTGTATTATAAAGGGTATATTTTTATTGTATTAAGTGTATATATTTTTTGTATTATAAAGGGCGTATTTTTTGTATTATAAAGTGTGTATATTTTTTTGTATTCTAGAGAGTATATTTTTTTTGTATAAGCCTATTTAGTTTTAAGATTTAAAGCTAGGGGCTAGCTTTTTTTGGCCCGGGGAATATGTCATATATAGACATATGGCATATCTTTCTTTCTTAAATTCCCTTTTTTCTTATTATTTGAAGTTAATATTAAATATACCTACTGACCCAATTATTTGTTATTAAAACAAGCACACTACAAGAATGCTATCTAAGCATATTGCCGAGCTTGCATTTTGTTACCAATCAATAACTGGGTTAGTTTATTAATACTGATTGGTATAAATAGCAGGCCGGTACTATGCAAAAGATACCATTCGGGGTCGGGACCATTCGGGTCTCGACCAGTTTGGTCAAGACCCTTCAAGACGATCATTTGGTTAGAAACCACTCTATCGACACCATTTTGGGCAGGTACGACTCGGTCCAGATAAGTAATATTGGGTCAGTAGCAGCGCAGAGTCCTGTTCCGGTTATCAGCCCTTTGCCCTAGAGAGCTCGTCCCTAGTTAATAATGTTGTAAGTAAAACCTAATTTTATGTAACCGTTCAACTGTCGTTTTATATAATATAATAAAGTAGGTGTTATGGAGACTTGTCGCCTTTAATTCTTCCCCACGTGACATTATTTTCCGATATATTTTAAATGGGGATCCAACCCCAATTGATCTTAAAACTTTTATTATACGTAACAAACAGAAAATTAACTGGTAATTCTTCCTTAAATGGTGGACCTTAAAGATAACCTGATAAAACAGACGAAATTATAAGATTTCTAGAAAAAAAAAACATTTTTCATTAAAACTTTTAAGGTTACTATGTTATTTCTAAATTTCTACTTACACTGTTGCCACTTCTCTTTCCACGTTAACAGTGTTGCTAGTTTGTAAATTGGCGATTATTTTGAAAAATTTGACTATAGCGAACGTTAAAAATTCATATTAATAAACAAAATCCATTTTTAACTGTTTAAAACGAATTCTACTGCTATTTTGTTGTACTTTCGGAGTTATAATTCTTACGCAAGCAGAAATAAACCCGGCAAACCTTTTTTTCTTCTGTGCAATTCAGTAAAATCAAAATACCTACGATTGAGAAAATTGTTCGTTTTTATTAATAAATATATCGCGTTTTGTCTGTTATTCAGCAAAAAGCCGAATGTGAGAAAGATAGATATATTCAAAAGTAAGTTTGTTTAAATATAAGAATTTACCTAAATCGATAAATATGTTACAGTGTAATTTGGTCCATTCAAAATGAATTTTTGTTTAATTGTTTCTTATTATCGTTCTCACAAGTTCATGGCCAACTTAAAAGACAAGTTATGATGCCTAATTTAAATAATTTTTTAAAATTCTTAGAATAAAGTTCGGAAGTTAAGTCGTAGAAAAAATATACTGTACAACTTGAGTGGATTGTCCATATTGCGCTCAGAAGTTTGAGCACTACGCATACGGCGTCGTGCTCAATTTACTTCCTCGTGCGATATGGACATCATATCCACTCTTGTTGCACAAACTACTATTTTACTCTCACATGGAAATTTGCTGTTTTCTTTACACGAAAATGATTGGAAAAGTGGGCTGGGCCATTCCGGTTAACTAAACAAATATAATTTCATATTCATCCTAGTTAGGATATGAATCTGAACAATCACAGGAGTCAATTACATAGAAACCAAATTTACATGTTGTAAATTTGAAGAGTGGTTTTATGACACTTGACAGAAAAGAGGTTAAGAATATACTTCAAAAATATGCAAAATATGGTTAAGTTTGTTCTTTTTTAATTTAAATCAAAACATTTATCCCAGATTTTATGCATACAATCATACACAATTTTTTTCTAAATAATGCACAAAATGGTGCGAAAATTGAAAGTGTAATACTAAAATATAATTCTACTATTGGTATTTTCTGACCGAACTAGAGATTTGTGCACTGAGAAAAGCTTCAGCAAGAAATTCTTTGCTAAGATTATTTTGGCTGTAATATTAAATTTTTAAGCTACGATAGTAAAATGAATTTCTTATTGTAAAAGAAACAATTTACCTGAAAACTCTTTATACCCGTTACAAAAATCTTTGCTATTATAGAAAACTTACATTATGATAACAGCTAAGTAAGTCTTTATAAAAAATTATTTTCTAGGACTACTAGTTGCTTTGCTGAGGAAGTAATGCAGCTTGCTGCTTTAGAAAAAAATCTTTATAAAGAAATCTTTTCTAGCGCTCTAAAGAGTTTTTAAAGGGGTAGCAAAATTTTTTGTTGGAATTGGGAAATTCGTAACTTTTCGGTTCGAATCGGATTATTTCGTGGTGACGAATTCAGTCTGATTGGGTCAATTTTTATATTGCACACCAGTCGTCCCGTTCCTGTCTCCAGGTCTTCATGTCCTTAGGTCTTCATTTTATTTAAGATATTTAGATTAGATGCTCGTTCCTTCATAAATCATAAAGTAAAATCGTCGCATCGGTGGCTGTTGTTGGTGATCATTACGACTCGACATTTGTCTCATTTTTTCCAATAAAAATTGTCTTGGCTCAAAAATGTTTCCAGTGTGCAGTGCTTTATTGGATTGTGACATCAATGACAGTGTAGATTTTTATTATCAGTGTTAAAAGACCATAGTTATTTTAGTTTAATGTTAATTTTTTTATGTTATGTGATTGTTTATTTAATAATAAATTTTGTGTGAGTCAAGTTTTCGAGAAAAGAAAATTAGTAATTCTTTAGCAAATGCCATTCATACTAAAAGTCCTCAAACTAAAAGACAATTTACCAAAGTTTTAAACATTGTATGATTTTTAAAAGAAGATTTTAAGAAATATCGCAAAAGTAAAATACTTTCTTTTTCTAAATAAAATACAATGTAATTATTATTGTACCTAATATTCAGGCTAGATGCAGAAACATGTTTTTTCGGTATTCCCTTTTGGATATTTGTTTAAATTTAAAGTAAACAGATATTTTTAAATAAGATATGTTTTAACCACTCAAAGAAAAAAGCAGTAAAATATTATTGTTTTTTTAAGCAGCTAAAACTGAAACTATTTTTAGGTTATGAAGTGTTGTTTTCTGTTGTATTAAATAATAAAGAGAAAAATAATTTTTTTTTAGTTTCAATCGTTAATAACCTATTCAGACGTGGGGAGTTGCATGATATAAAATATGATGGAGTTACCTGAAAAATCAGCTTTATACTATGTTAAATTTTTGATATAGCATGGAACATATTATTTTTAATAACACAATTTTAAATGAATCAAAATTTTTTGAAACTTCCGTACCCAAAGTGAAAAAGCTTGGTTTATATAAATGTGTTATTAGGCATAATAAGTTCTCTAGAGTATATTAAAAATTAAACAAAATATGCGGCTTCTTTTTTGGGCCACCCCACATATTATAGCAAATAAGTGGTGCTGTCATAATAAACCACTTTACTATTATAGCCATTCTAAGTTGCTACTTTAGCTAAAAAAGAGTATCTGAAGTAAGTAGGTACATTCTGACCCAGCAAAGTAACTTTCTTGAAATAAATAAAAAAATCTTTCCAATATAGCAAAATGCTATGCTGATATTGAAAAAAAAATTCTTGTTTCGAGAACAATGCGGATGGCGTAGAAAAGTATCTTTACTGTTCTAGCAAAGTCTCTTTATAGCCGATGATCAGTTACTTTGCTAATACAACATTTTTGTTTACTTGAGCTAAGTGATCATTCTTTATAAAGTGACTTTATTACGACAGCAAAGAAATTACAGCCAAATGGATTTTACTGTCTCAAGTAGTTTTTCTTTTGTCCCCTATGTTAGCATTTTTCTTTATAAGCGGTATAAAGATTTTTATAAGGACAGCAAGAATCTTCTCTCAGTGTGCACAGATGAACTTTCTTATTTCAAAAATCTCCAAAGAGCGAACCCTCCCCCCCCCCCTTCCCCAGCCTAGGAGCTCGGGTCTAAAAGTTTAATTGCAATCTAATTTTTCGTCTTACGCTTGGACTCTTAATTTAAACCTAAGCATTAGCACCAAAAACTGCTCTTAGATCTACGCTTCCAAAATACATGATTTCTGAAACAATCATCAATTTTGGCACAGTGAGCAATGTTTACTTCATTTTGAATCATGAAAAACCGAGCCCGAAAGACGTTGGTTAGAGTTCTACTTATAGTCGTTATGTTAAAATTTTGGATTGACACCAAAATATCACAAATATAAAAACATGTTTTTTTTTAAATAAAGAGCCAGGTAGGAATATCAAAAAACAGTTAAAAAAAACATTTAGAAAAACAAATTTAATCCCACCATGCAAAGGGGGATAGGTAATAATTTAATTTTCGAAATTTGATAGTAGGTAGTTAAGTAAATTTCAAACGAACTTTGAGCGTGGCCCAACTTACGTCCACTGAGCCCCCCCCCCCCAGCTTAAGGCCTAAAATGGGTTTTGCTTCAATGCGATGATGACCTCTTAAGCTCAAAACATTCTATACCCACTTAAAACAAAATAATTAATAAAATATTTTTCATTTAGCGAAACATAAATAAATGATAAGCATAATATACGCCTGCAAAAAGAATGCAGCACAATAAAATTTACCGACCATCATTACCGATAATACCCAGTCCCCATCAAACCTACACGAAACTGTAAATCGGCGTTCCAGTCCGTGAAAACCTGACCATAGTCTTTGGTACTACAAGGTACTGTCTTAGGAACCCAAGAAGGGGAACCATGCATGTCCAGCGGACCTGTCGAAGAAATTACGCTGAACTTGCGTTGTATGCTATCGGTACTGCACGGGTACGCTAATTTAATCTGGTATCGTACAATTTTCAATTGTTGGTATTGTTATTTTGTGTTACAATTTAACAGTATTTAATGAGGAAAGTTTTAAAAACTTTATTAGTGGTATAACTAAACATTTTTATTTAAAGTGAAAAATAATTTAAAAAAAATTAAGGACTGATTTTTAGAACAATGACTCATCGGCATCGGTAGAGTTAGTAGTCTTAACAAGAATTACTCGAAAAGTTTTATTTAAAAAAAAACACATTTTAAGACGACAATATTGTTAAAGTGCAGTAGTGAAATTTTTATTGACTCGTGTGAAGACTATATTGGAAAGTTCGGAGAAACTGTACTGGTTAAGTGAAATATAGAGATTATTTTTTATTATGGTATAATAGTAAATTACTTTTTATAATTCCCTAAACGATATTTTGTGAGTGAAAATTTGTTTATAGCTACAAGACTATAGGACTGCTATTCAAATACGAAAACGAATTAAAACCCATACTTGCGGGGTAAGTAAAATTTAATTAATTATGTATAAAATAATGGGACTAAACAAAATAAGTACATTTTGGGGACTGACTTCACGGAGCTCAAAAATTTTTAAGTATTGTATTCTGGCCGCTATGTCTAAAAAAATTACTTGACATACAAGAAAAGGGCTTTCCACAGCTGCCAGTGATTTCGTTTATGATTTCGGGGATTTCGAGCGGTCGCCACGATTTCCAAGGCGATTTCGAGGATTTCCATGTGATTTCCATGAAAAATGTACATGTATTTTCAGAGTGGTTGACCCCCCGTGATATTCCTAGCTGGCTCTTTATTTAAAAAAAATTTTTTTTTGATATTTGTGAAAAATATGAATATTGGTGTCAATCCAGAATTTTTACATAAGACGTATGTATGACTCTAACCAGCGTTTTTCGGGCTCGGTTTTTCATGATTAAAAATAAAGTAAATATCGCTCACCATGCCAAAATTGATGATTTTTTCAGAAATCATGTATTTTAGAAGCGTAGATCTAAGAGCTGTTTTTGGTGCAAATGCTTATAGGTTTTGAAATACTCCTTCTTAAATGTCGTTTCGTATATTCATAAAAAAGCATTCTCATTTCTTCCTGCACTATTTTTTATATTATAAATTAACACACTATTTCATAAAAAATGTTTTAATTAAAATGTTTACTTTAATTTTGCTCTTTAAAAATAAACACCTAATTGTTTTTTCTTTTTGTTGTAAAAATATTTTATTGCATGGGTTATATTTTTGTTGATCTAAAATAGCTCTAAAAAAAGGGGAAATGGAAGAGACAAGTATATAATAGAAAAATACTATAAAATATTATTTTTACTCGTTTTCCTTTAAAATTGCATTATAAATCAATAATTAAAACGATATCCATCCGAAACCTTAATCTCTATATAAAACAGGACTTTTAGAAGAAAATGTTTAAAAACTAAACGTTTCCTATAAGACCTTTGTAATCTAAGCCAAGAATACATTATTTAAAGATTTAAGTTAAGAGTCCAAGCGTGAGACGAAACATTAGGTTGCAATTAGACTTTTAGACCTGAGCTAGTAGGCTCGAGGGGGGGGGGGGCTGCAGCCCGGCATCTCCCCCTTAAATACGCCACTGAATATACTTAAAAAAAGATTTTTTAATCTAAATAAATCTCGTCGAAGCAAATATTTATTTCCTATTATTGTCTAAACACACACTGAGAGAAGATTCTTGCTGTCCTTATAAAAATCTTTATACCGCTTATAAAGAAAAATGCTAACATAGGGGACAAAAGAAAAACTACTTGAGACAGTAAAATCCATTTGGCTGTAATTTCTTTGCTGTCGTAATAAAGTCACTTTATAAAGAATGATCACTTAGCTCAAGTAAACAAAAATGTTGTATTAGCAAAGTAACTGATCATCGGCTATAAAGAGACTTTGCTAGAACAGTAAAGATACTTTTCTACGCCATCCGCATTGTTCTCGAAACAAGAATTTTTTTTTCAATATCAGCATAGCATTTTGCTATATTGGAAAGATTTTTTTATTTATTTCAAGAAAGTTACTTTGCTGGGTCAGAATGTACCTACTTACTTCAGATACTCTTTTTTAGCTAAAGTAGCAACTTAGAATGGCTATAATAGTAAAGTGGTTTATTATGACAGCACCACTTATTTGCTATAATATGTGGGGTGGCCCAAAAAAGAAGCCGCATATTTTGTTTAATTTTTAATATACTCTAGAGAACTTATTATGCCTAATAACACATTTATATAAACCAAGCTTTTTCACTTTGGGTACGGAAGTTTCAAAAAATTTTGATTCATTTAAAATTGTGTTATTAAAAATAATATGTTCCATGCTATATCAAAAATTTAACATAGTATAAAGCTGATTTTTCAGGTAACTCCATCATATTTTATATCATGCAACTCCCCACGTCTGAATAGGTTATTAACGATTGAAACTAAAAAAAAATTATTTTTCTCTTTATTATTTAATACAACAGAAAACAACACTTCATAACCTAAAAATAGTTTCAGTTTTAGCTGCTTAAAAAAACAATAATATTTTACTGCTTTTTTCTTTGAGTGGTTAAAACATATCTTATTTAAAAATATCTGTTTACTTTAAATTTAAACAAATATCCAAAAGGGAATACCGAAAAAACATGTTTCTGCATCTAGCCTGAATATTAGGTACAATAATAATTACATTGTATTTTATTTAGAAAAAGAAAGTATTTTACTTTTGCGATATTTCTTAAAATCTTCTTTTAAAAATCATACAATGTTTAAAACTTTGGTAAATTGTCTTTTAGTTTGAGGACTTTTAGTATGAATGGCATTTGCTAAAGAATTACTAATTTTCTTTTCTCGAAAACTTGACTCACACAAAATTTATTATTAAATAAACATCACATAACATAAAAAAATTAACATTAAACCAAAATAACTATGGTCTTTTAACACTGATAATAAAAATCTACACTGTCATTGATGTCACAATCCAATAAAGCACTGCACACTGGAAACATTTTTGAGCCAAGACAATTTTTATTGGAAAAAATGAGACAAATGTCGAGTCGTAATGATCACCAACAACAGCCACCGATGCGACGATTTTACTTTATGATTTATGAAGGAACGAGCATCTAATCTAAATATCTTAAATAACATGAAGACCTAAAGACATGAAGACCTGGAGACAGGAACGGGACGACTGGTGTGCAATATAAAAATTGACCCAATCAGACTGAATTCGTCACCACGAAATAATCCGATTCGAACCGAAAAGTTACGAATTTCCCAATTCCAACAAAAAATTTTGCTACCCCTTTAAAAACTCTTTAGAGCGCTAGAAAAGATTTCTTTATAAAGATTTTTTTCTAAAGCAGCAAGCTGCATTACTTCCTCAGCAAAGCAACTAGTAGTCCTAGAAAATAATTTTTTATAAAGACTTACTTAGCTGTTATCATAATGTAAGTTTTCTATAATAGCAAAGATTTTTGTAACGGGTATAAAGAGTTTTCAGGTAAATTGTTTCTTTTACAATAAGAAATTCATTTTACTATCGTAGCTTAAAAATTTAATATTACAGCCAAAATAATCTTAGCAAAGAATTTCTTGCTGAAGCTTTTCTCAGTGCATATTAATTTGAAAATTTGTCTAAAATTATTTTACTACTAATATTAAGTATGGTATTTAAAGAAGTATTGTTTGATGCAAATAAATAATTTATTAAGTTTGAAGTATTACAACTGGTCAGCAAATCGATGTGTTATTTAATCCAAATAAATGTTTGTTTGATAGAACAAAACATATTGTTGTAGCAGATAAGTATTAATTTTTTTTCGCTACATATTAATTTTTTTCAAATACATATTTAGTTGTCAGTAAGCATGCGATATACGAGGTGACAATTTGAAAACGAACAGCATTTAATATTGCCTCTACCAATGATGGTATAAAAATTTGGCGAAACACGTCAATTGATATATCGAGGGGGGCATTTTTTAAGACATTTGTTGTCGTGTTACTTTCAACCCCCTAACCCCCAGGGCACCTACCCCTAAAATTTTAAATGGCAACCTCTATTTATTTTGCCATTTTTGTGTTCCTTATAAAATTCTACATAAACTGTATCATTTTTTTTTTCAAAAAATGTAATTATTTTATTTTTTCTAGTGGCGATATCGAAGACGAAATGTAAATAAATAAAGGAATTTGGAATGTATTTCTACATTTCGTCTTCGATATCGCCACTAGAAAAAATAAAATAATTACATTTTTTGAAAAAAAAAATGATACAGTTTATGTAGAATTTTATAAGGACACAAAAATGGCAAAATAAATAGGGGTTGCCATTTAAAATTTTAGGGGTAGGTGCCCTGGGGGTTAGGGGGTTGAAAGTAACACGACAACAAATGTCTTAAAAAATGTCCCCCTCGATAAAGCAATTGACGTGTTTCGCCAAATTTTCATACTATCATTGGTAGAGGCAATATTAAATGCTGTTCGTTTTCAAATTGTCAACCCTGTATAAACCAATTAATGTGTTATTTTTCTTGCTCGCTTGCTCCTTCCATTGACAAAAACGTATGAGCTATGCTTGAATCTAAAAAAAACACATAAACTGTATTTAAAGTTAGTTTCTAGTACTAGTGTAATAATAATTATGTAGTTCCAGAAAAGTTTTAAATTATTACAAAATATACCTTATTTCGTAAACTAATAATTAATAAAGGTTTAAAATAAATAATAATTGTTTGAAGGTTGGAGACAGGAACGTATTTATAGCTTTTTAGGGGGGGGGGGGGGGGGGCTTTAACCACCCATTTTCGTTTTGATCCCCTATTGATTCGCACTTAGCGGGCGCTGCTAAATAAGTACACTGAAATCCAGTTTATTTATTTTAAGCTTAGTTTTTAGATTTTTAATAATTGTATTAAATGTAATTCTAATACCGCAGAAGAATAATAATATTCTTAATTCTATCCTTTTTGTATACACGGACGGCTCGATTGGGGGGGGGGGGGGGGTTGAACACCCTAAACCCCCCCCCCCCCCCCCCTTATATACGTCCCTGGTTGGAGACAATGATGTTTCTTGAATAATAGAAGTGTATTATTGGACTTGCATTATCTTTATTTGCTTACGTTTCAACCGTAAATATCTCCAGTCGTCTTCAGGTGAATACCGTAGACTTGAAGACCTGATAAATGTTTTGATTTAAATTAAATAATACAAAATTTTATCTCACAGATTTACATATTTTTGAATTATATTCTTAACCTCACTTTTGTCAAGTGTCAGAAAACGACTAAAAAAATTGGGTTTCTTTGTAATTTAATGTGATTGGTTAGTTTTATATTCTAACTGACTAGGATGTATATAAAATCATATCCGTTCAGTTAATCGGAATATCCCACTTCTCCAATCACTTTAGTGTAAAGAAAACAGCAAATTTCGTGGTGGGAGTAGAAAAAATAACTTCCTGAAAGCAAAAGAACCCACACGGAGCAAACTGGCTTTATTATAACTGATCGTAAATATTTTTTAGTATTTTGTATAATAATTATCATAAAATACAGAATTACATTTTATTAACTGGTAACATAAAATTATATTAAAGGCAAGAAATCTTAAATATAAGGAGTTTTTATTAAACAACTCATCCGTTCTTAACTCTTAACTAAAAGTGGTTATGACCATGACAGAACGTGTAGAACATTTAATTCTCTACAACGCTCACATGCCACAACCATTTTTTGTTTGCGATCGATATTTTTCGATTTAAACCTAAACAAATAATTACATTATCTCGGTTCATTTTAACTTTACAGCAATTATAAACATAACAATCTTGTGAAGAATGGAATTCTAAATATTTTCTTTTTTTCACCAGCTGACATCATCTCGAACCTGCAGTACTTTATAAAGAAAGAAATTTCATTAAGGAATGGGTACATTAAGTACAAATAGGTAGTACTCAGTGGTGTATTTAGGGAAGGGGGCTGCAGCCCCCCCCCCCCCCCCCAAGCTCGGGTCTAAAAGTCTAATTGTAACCTAATTTTTCGTCTCACGCTTGGACTCCTAATTTAAATTTTTAAATAATGTATTTATGGCTTAGATTACAATGGTCTTGTAGGAAATGTTTACTTCATAAACTTTTCCTTCTATTCTAAAAGTCCTATTTTATACAGAGATTAAGATTTCAGACGCATATCGATTTAGTTATTGATTTATAATGCAATTTTAAAGGAAAACAAGTAAACAGAATAATAATTTATAGTATTTTTCTATTATAATATGCTTATCTGTTTCGTTTTCTCTTTTTTAAAGCTATTTTAAGTCAACAAAACTATAACCTAATGCAATAAAATATTTTTACAACAAAAACAGAAAACAATTAGGTATTAATTTTAAAAAAATTAAAGTAAAAGTTTTAATTGAACCATTTTTTATGTAAGAAGTGTGATTATTTATAATAAAAAAAATAGTGCGGGAAGGAACGAGAATGCTTTAATATGAATATACAAAACAGCACGTAAGAAGGAGTATTTAAAAACCTAAGCATTTGCACCAAATACTGCTCTTAGATCTACGCTCCTAAAATACATGATTTCTGAAGAAATCATCAATTTTGGCGTGGTGAGAGATATTTAATTTATTTTAAATTATAAAAAACCGAGCCTGAAACATGCTGGTTAGAGTCAGACATACGTCTTAGTTAAAATTTTGGATTGACACCAATATTGATATTTTTAACTCATATTTTTCTATTTTGATAAAGTTAGTGCAAGAAACTAAAATTTAAACAGTAATAAAGCACAAAATGTTGGCGAAATAATTTTGCAATAACAGCTGTGACAAAGAAAATTATTTATATTTTGTTCCAAAGCAATCTTGACTAAATTGTTTAATTAGAACTTTCCTTTTTTACCCTGATTTAAGACAAATCCTAAAATATTTCAAAAACTATGATATTTAGATATATGACATGTTTAACAAAAAATTGAGGTTTTCGAAAGATAAATCCTTTTGCCTAAAAAAAATAGGGGGTTCCCATTTAAAAAATTGAAATAAAGCATTTTTAAAACTATTGAGTTGTCCAACTTATAATGGACGCTCTGTATAAGAGATTTAAAAAACATTATTGTAGATCAATAAATCGTACCTTAAAGTACCCACAATGTAAATTATATTTGCCTAGGGTTAATCCACAGGTTACTGTGATTTTTTAACGCTACCCTTAAAATTACTCAAATTTCGGAAAAAAATTAATTACTTGGCAACGTTGAATTTCACTTCAAAAATTTTAATATGGTTGCAAAGTCCTTATTCCATTGAATCATGTTTTAGAAAATTATAGTAGGTGTCCCATTTAAGTTTCTTTTTTATTATTCAGTACCACTTTTTAGGACCAGCCTGTAGATTATAAAATATTTTTAGGTTATGCATCCTAAAAAACCCTTTAACATTTGTATTACACTTTTTTCCCTAACTTTGATAGTTTAGGTGCTATCTAAGACATACACCTTACTGACACACTCTGTATAGGGTAGCCCACTATAAATGCAGGATTTAATAGCATCTAAACTACTACAATTTTTAATATTTTCAAAAAGTGAGTTGTATTGAGACATCAGTTTCTAGAATATGTAATTATTTTACATTATGTAGGGTGTCCCAAATAGTGAGGGCATATTAAAAATTTTTATTGAAACATCCTATACAGGGTGTCCGGTAACTTATGGGCCGTAGAGTAACTGGAGATACAAGACATCAAACTAAGCCGATTATGTCATATAAGTTTTTTTGGATTGTTACTCGTTTTAGAGATACAGGGTGTTGAAAGTAAAAGTTTATTCTGGAAAATAAGCCATAATTTTAAAACGGTTTAATGAATCGAATTGAAAGTTGGCAATATTATGTTTTTATGAGCAAGAAATAAGAATTTGTAGAAATTTTTAAGTTTCAAACTAGAGGGCGCTAGTTGCATACACTGGGCTTCATAAATCTATGATTTTTTTTCTTACATGTGATATTAGGTGTTTGTCAATTATAGTTTCTTAAAAAGGGCATTTTCTGAGTCAAAAATGTGTACTTGATTGATCTTAATATCTTTTACGGTTTTCGAGATATTTCCCTTTAAACATCCCAAAGCATAAAAAAACATAGTAAATAATTAAATTAACAAAAAAAAAGTGACAATCCGAAAAAACTTATATGACATAATCGGCTTAGTTTGATGTCTAGTATCTCCAGTTACTCTACGGCCCATAAGTTACCGGACACCCCGTATATTGTATTTTTTTTATTTCCCTACCGGCGGCGGCGCCAGGGGGGGCTACCCTAGAAACATGAGTGCCCACCCTGGTGCCCCCCCAAAATTGATGGATCCGTTGTGTAAGGGACTTAGCTATTTTTGATGAGTGGTTGTATGGTATTTTGAAGAGAACGACCTTTTTTTTTTAGAAGTCACTTTTATTTTGGGTAGTCAGATTTTAACAGGCTGTAACATTTGAACCAGTGGCGGCTCGTGATATTTATCGTAGGGTGTGCGCAGCAGGCAAAAAGCGCGAAAATTTTTCGAGGTGCCACGCCCCTTTTCACCTTTGCATCGATTTTCTTTGTGCTTTTTATCCAAAAAAATAAAAAAACGCAGTTTTTAAATGGGATTTAAATTTTCTTTGTTTTAGCACCAAATTTATTTTTTATTTTTTTAAAATTTCCTTTGGAAATCGAATGTCGAAAATTTATTTATAATGTCCTCTACAGAATTTTGGTCCATAACTATATCACTTCGTGTGACACAATCCAAACTACTAGCCATTATTAATTTAAAAACAACACAAAAACATCCACAACACCGTCAATAAACTCCAATCTTATCTAATCGCGTCAAAAACTCATAAAACAATCATATTAAATTATTGAAGTGTGTATTTAGATAGCGCACGGCGACGCCCTCTCATCGGGCGATTAACCGAATATTCCCGATCAATCCGCATAAGGAAAATCACAAGAGTCTGTGGACCAGACGGATAGGTGCACCGAAAGAAGCCGAACTCCGGTGCCCGGTGCCGATCGATCGAATCGAAAGAAAACCGTTTGACATAACTGATTGGCGCGAAATTCATGTGTTTTACCAGGCACGTTTGATAAACGATAAACGCGTACTTAGTATTCATTGTGTGACCTGTGACCTGTGCGAGACAATCTAGGACTATAAGGTACATTATAATATATATTTTGAATTATGTACGAGTATACAAGGGAGGATTAAAAGCCACTTATACACATTTTTTAAATGGGAAATATTTAGAATAATGTCTATATCAGTCTATCATTTTTGAATGAAAGTTTATTCTACAGGGTCGTGTATCTCATCACCTCCCGTCTTCCCTAGCTCACTTAAAAATTAAGTTATTATTTTGGCATTTTGCGGACTAGACCTGTATCCTATGGCGCATTTCAGGAAAATCTAATGGGCAACCAACCGTTATAGGTATGTTATCAATATACTATTATTTGATTTGTCTTTACTTTTTTAATACGAAAAATGATTTTCATTTGATTTACTTTTTTAATTACTTAAATTTGTATTACTACCATAATAATAAACAATAAAAATAGCTAAAAACTGTCCTAACACCGTCGAATTCTGAACTTAAGATTTTTGCCAATTACATAAAAAGCCGGAAATATTCATAAATAAAACGTAATTTAATATAATTTATTTATTACCTAATATCGTTTTAAAACGACATGTAAACTTGTAAATACGCCTACATCTTATTATTGTTTCGGACGACATGTAAACGCACATAACCTAGATTGACACCGCGGCGTTCGGCTTCTTTCGGTGCACCTATCCGTCTGGTCCACAGACTCTTGTAGGAAAATCGCACGAAAATCCATCCATAAGAGCGCCGAACGAATACACACTACAGCACACAGCCGGTGAGTCTGTCCACGCGCTCGGTCGCACTTGAAGTCTTACGCCTTCGCCATTGTTATATTATACGAGTTCTTTATTTCAGTTTCCTAAATATTTTTTTTAAATAAGTATAAATTTTATTTTTGCTGGTGCTTGACTTTCTTAGGCAGTGCGCGCGCACGAGCGCACTTGTTGACGAGCCGCCCCTGATTTGAACGGTTCATCTTAGATAAATATGGCAACAACTTCCTGTAGGTTTTTATTCTCTATCTAAAAGTCACAAGATAGGGAGGTGAAAACCATTTTTCTCTAATATGAACCGTTCCAACGTTAGAGCCTGTCAAAGTCTGAAAACGCCATATTTTAAACGTCAATATCTTAAGAACTATTGACTTTAGACATATGACATTTACAAAATAAGCGTAGAATTTTGTGGGGAATCAGAAAATAATACAATATATAGGGTGTTCCATTTAAAAAAATCCAAGCTATATTCGCAACCTTTTTTTGGGCCACCCCGTATACTCCAGCATAATTTTAAAATATGCACCTTAATGGTCTCTAAAACTTTTGTATTTAGAATTTTTATCTAATTCTTACGATAAAGGCGAAAATTAACTTTACTCTATCGTTGACTCACCGCACGTGTCTATTTTCAAGAACCTATTTTTCGGTAACTATTTCACTGATTTCTAGAAAGTTTTTTTAAATGTGTGATTTTATATACAACATTAGTTTCTTCGTCAATGGTCAAAATCAAGTTTTTAAATTGCTGCTTTACACCACCAACATATTATTTGCAAATAATAATGGACATCAAAATCTAACTTATCTAAATACATTTATTTATATATTTTTACAACTTAACATAAATATCAAATTACTGTATAATATTAATTTTTTTAAATTTGTTTTGCATGATCTGTACTTTTCAGATATAACAAACGTTATTTTTAACTTACTTTATTAAAAACTATTTCTTTATTAGATTTGAATAGTGTTCTTTAAATATAGTGGAAATAAACACATCCAGTGGCGTATTTAGGAAGAGGGGCTGCCCCCCCCCCCCCGGAGTTTTTCGTGTCACGCTTGGACTCTTAATTTAATTCTTTAAATAATGTAATCTTGGCTTAAATTTCAATGGTCTTGTAGGAAATGTTTTGTTTTTAAACTCTTCCTTCTAAAAACCCTGTTTAATACAGAGATTAAGATTTCAGACGCATATCGTTTTAGTTATTGATTTATGATGCAATTTTAAATAAAAACGAGTAAAAAGAATAATATTTTATAGTATTTTCCTATTATATACTTGTCTGTTCCGTTTTCCCTTTTTTAGAGCTATTTTAAATCAACAAAAGTATAACCCAATGCAATAAAATATTTTTAAAACACAAACAGAAAACAATTTAGGTAGGTATTTATTTAAAAAAAGTAAAAATTTTAATTGAACCCTTTTTTATGGAAGAAGTGTGATAATTTAAAAAAATGGCGTGGTGAGCGATATTTAATTTATTTTTAATCATGAAAAACCGAGCACGAAAAACGCTGGTTAGAGTCATACATACGTCTTATGTTAAAATTTTAAATTTACACCAATATTCATATTTTTCACAAATATAAAAAGTGCCAGGCTAGGACTACCAAAAAAAAAAGTAAAAAAAACATTTTTAAAAACAAATTTTATCCAACCAGAGGGGGAGAGGTAATAATTTTATTTTCAAAATTTGATAGTAGTTAAGTGAATTTCAATCGAACTTTGGGCGTTGAAAATTTTTCGCCTGCGGGGCTTTTATCCCTTCTTCACTGAGTGCAATATTATGAAATACATGTAGTTAAGACTGTCGCTCTCTCTAAAAAAAAAATGTCCTACTTACGCCCACTGAGCCCCCCCCCCATATTTTCTTGCTACGCCACTGAACAGATAATTAGTGTTATCTTCATACAACCAACAAGAATGTAAAGTGGTTGTCAAAATGAAGTTTGAGCTTGGTTTATCGCTGAGCTAAGCTAAAGTCGTAATTGTACAACCGGATTTAAAAGGATCTATTGGAAAATCCTGATTATTTACACATTTTGTTGGTTTTATGAATGGCAAAAATTATGCATGTTATTGGGTAATTAAGTTACTAAAAACTGTGCTTAAATTATCTATATAAATTCGGAAATTGAGTGTTATTAGATTTTTGAATGTGTTATATTTTTTTAATGGTTTTTTTTATTTGATTTATAATCTAGAATTTAAATATTAAATATTAAAGAACAAATTTGTGTAGATTTTTTTTTCTGTGTGTTTTGATAAGTCGGTGGGTGTTTGATATTTGTCTCAAATAATTTTTTATGGGGAGAAATAATACTCTAAGTTCCCCTTGACTAAGATATATTCAACAAGAAATCTTTACTTTGTACTACATGTTTCGAACGTATAAACGTTCATCTTCAGAAGAAGTATAGTTATATAGTATAGGATATTGTAAGTGACACCCTCATATAGCTTTTGAGTTAGTAAAACGTTAAAAAAAATTTTACTAGTTGCGACCGAAAATAAGTTTTTTTTTAATAACTTTTGAATAGAAACAGATGGTTTTTAACAAAGCGAGGCTTTTTCTTTTTTAAAGGTCACTTTTTTACCCTCTCCCAAGCAAAATCCTAGATCCACCTTGTATGCATTGGAGCGAGTCCGTTTCTGGCTTTCCTGGACCATTAAATGTTACTATGTACAACAGAGCAAAATCGACTAATTAAACAGAATTGTTAAGAATAGTTTTATATCAGTAGCAACATTCTTAATAATCACTATTAAACAATCTATTACTATAGCAAAAAAGTTAACTAACCAACAACATACAGAATTACTACATCTTTATTTATACCGACAATAAAACGAAATAATTATGAATTGTAAGAATGTATTTTAATAAAACATTCTTTTTGGAAATAAAAATGGTTTTAAACAACATAAATATTATACCAACAATAAAACGCTTTTTTGGGGGTATTAATTAAATTATTATTCGATATTAAACGTTTATTTACCCTTATGCAATATACTTTTAATTGGCAAGAGTGGGGGAGACTGCGACCTATCAAGACGCGTTTTACGATGCCATTTGCATTTGTTCGGCTGTGCGGGTTGTCTCAGATGTTTGATGTTTTTTGTGAACAGTGTTGTGAGGTTATTATTAAGCTTTATTTGTAGTGGTGTAAAATTATCAGCATTTTGTAACCTAAGAGCTGTGTTTATGATCTCAGATTTTTCGTTATTTCTTGATTAGAAAGTGTTGAGGGTAAATACCCTCATTTGTTTTTTTTTAGTTAAATAAATATCTACCTTTAAAATGTTAACCTATTTTTATTATTTATCTACTCTTTTTTATATTATCGGCCATTTATCTGTTTACTTTAAATTCTGGATATACGATTGCACATGTTTTAAAGCGAAAAATAGCAGTAGTTACATGGTAAAATCAAAAAATGAAATATGTCAATACCAATATAAATATAGTAAAATATCATTTCTTTACCTTTATTATTTTTTGGTCTTACAACATACAATCATCCAAAATTTCGCTTGTTGCTTGGAGTTTGCGTAAAGAGATAAGTGATCGATAAATTTATAAAAATTTAATATTCTGAATGCGCAAGCGCAAAGTTTGAATCGGCAAACAGTATAAAAACGTTTTATATTAGCAGCTAAACAATTTTATACTGGTTATAAAACTAGATTATACTCCTTTTCAACTGTGTTTACTGGTTATAAAGCGTTTTATAGTCGCTATAGAACAAACCTTTATGGTTATAATCCATGTCATATAAACAGTATAATCATTTTTAACTAATGTGTATACCCATAGAAGTACGTTTTATAGTCGCTATGGAACAAACCTTCATGGTTACCATCCGTGTCATATAAACAGTATAACATATTTTAGTTATCCTTATGCACTGGTCCTAGCAGCATCTGGTGTATAACTGGTATTAGCTCGTATTGCTGTCCCAAATAGTATTAAATATTCTTATAATGGCCATAAGAATTCTTATAATGGTTATAATTCATTTTTCTCAGTGTATCAACTATTTTTTGGTTTGGATCCCGTGTACATACATAATGCCCAAATTGTATCAAAGTATAAGAGGTGGTTTAATAATTTATACGAGAAATGTAAAAGGGGGGGAGGTCGGTTGTACGCCTTTTTTCAATGAAATAAAAGGTATTTTTTTTATTCAGAGTAATATACAGGGTGTGTCAATAAGGTGTCGGGCTTTGATAGCACCTTAACTATCAAAGATAGGAAAAAAAGTGTAATATAAAAGTTAAATGGTTTGTTAGGATGCATAACCTAAAAATATTTTAAAAACTACAGGGTGGTCCTAAAAAGTGGTACTGAATAATAAAAAAGAAAATTAAATGGGACACCCAGTATAATTTTCCAGAATATGATTCAATAGAATAAGGACTTTGCAACCATCTTAAAATTTTTGAACTAAAATGCAACGTTGCCAAGTAATTAATTTTTTTCCGAAATTTTAGTAATTTTAAGGGTATCGTAAAAAAATCATAGTAACCTGTGGATTAACCCTAGGCAAATATAATTTACATTGTGGGTACTTTAAGGTACGATAAATTGATCGATAACAATGTTTTTTAAATCTCTTATACAGAGCGTTCGGTATAAGTTGGACAACTCGACAGTTTTAAAAATGCTTTATTTCAATTTTTTTAAATGGGACCCCCATAATTTTCTTAGGCAAAAGAATTTATCTTTCGAAAACCTTACTTTTTTATTAAACATGTCATATATCTAAATATTATAGTTTTTGAAATATTTTAGGATTTGTCTTAACTTAGGGTAAAAAAGGAAAGTTCTAATTGAATAATTTAGTCAAGATTGCTTTGGAACAAAAAATAAATAATTTTCTTTATCACCGCTGTCATTGCAAAATTATTTCGCTAAAATTTTTGTTTAAAATTTAGTGTCCCGAACTAACTTTATCGAAATAGAAAAATATGAGTAATGATAAAGTTAGTTCAGGAAACTAAAATTTAAACAGTAATTAAACACAAAATGTTGGCGAAATAATTTTGCAATGACAGCTGTGATAAAGAAAATTATTTATTTTTTGTTCCAAAGCAATCTTGACTAAATTATTCAATTAGAACTTTCCTTTTTTACCCTAAGTTAAGACAAATCCTAAAATATTTCAATAACTATGATATTTAGATATATGACATGTTTAACAAAAAAGTAAGGTTTTCGAAAGATACATCTTTTTGCCTAAAAAAATTAGTGGGGTCCCATTTAAAAAAATTGAAATAAAGCATTTTTAAAACTGTCGAATTGTCCAACTTATACCGAACGCTCTGTATAAGAGATTTAAAAAACATTGTTATCGATCAATATATCGTACCTTAAAGTACCCACAATGTAAAGTATATTTGCCTAGGGGTAATCCACAGGTTACTATGATATTTTTACGATATCCTTAATATTACTAAAATTTCGGAAAAAAATTAATTACTTGGCAACGTTGCATTTTAGTTCGAAAATTTTAAGATGGTTGCAAAGTCCTTATTCTATTGAATCATATTCTGGAAAATTATACTGGGTGTCCCATTTAATTTTCTTTTTTATTAATCAGTACCACTTTTTAGGACCACCCTGTAGATTTTAAAATATTTTTACGTTATGCATCCTAACAAACCATTTAACTTTTATATTACACTTTTTTCCTTATCTTTGATAGTTTAGGTGCTATTAAAGCCCGACACCTTACTGACACACCCTGTATTTTCTATTGCCTAGCGCTCTCGGCCTACTGGAAGGCCATCTTCAGGGCTGCCTGGATGCCATTTGACAGCATGATGTAAAGTGGTAGGGAGAATCTCAGCTTTATAACAATTATGATTGTGTGGACGACAAACACATGATTAAATAATGATAGGAATATTACGAGTTAAATTAAATAAAATAAAAACTTCACAGTGACTAAGTAACTAATCATTGTCGATAACTCATCAATTCATCCGGGACATAACATGCAGGTACTCGATTTTTAGGATATGATATCTGCACGTGAAAAACTGATTGAGAGCTATTTGGACAGCACCTTAAGTTCAACAATCATAATTTTTCACCAACATCAAACAGCAAAATCCTACATCAATTTAATCATAAAAACTTCAGAGTTGGACTATCTTGAAGACCTAGAAATTCATAGACTTTCAATCAACAACCCTGACTTATGTTTGAATTTAAGACTCAATATAATTAACAACAGAAATCCCATCTTTAGACTTTTTCCACACTAACAAGTCATCCTTCAAAACCTACGCCTATGTATTTTAGACTCCTCCCATTTTTATTAGCTCTCAATGGGTTTTTCACATGCAGATATCACATCCTAAAAATCGAGTACCATGTTATGTCCCGGATGAATTGATGAGTTATCGGCAATGATTAGTTACTTGGTCACTGTGAAGTCTTTATTTTATTTAATTTAACTCGTAATATTCGTATCATTATTTGATAATTTGTTTATCCTCCTCACAATCATAATTGTTCTAAAGCTGAGATTCTCCCTACCACTTTACATCATGCTGTCAAATGTCATCCAGGCATTTGTTGTTAATAATCGAAACCAACACATTGAGAATTTGTTTATAAATTTTCTTTTCATTTTGAAAATGTTTCTTGTTTCCTGGACAAAATTTGTCGAGTGAGTATTCTCAGCTTTACCTTTTTTAAAAGATTCTTTTAAGAAAACATTTAAAAAAAATGTTTTATTCTTATATTACCAATACTTTGTCCTATAAGTCTTCTCCAAAAAGGTTAACATTGCAGAACCGGATATAGTCATGGCAGGACACGCAATTCCCCTGGCACCGTCTATTAATTTGCTGGGGGTCAATCTGGGAGGTAATATGTCTTGGCATGATCACGATGCCGCAATTGCCAAGGCAGCTGCACAGAAACTTTGTACTTTTCCGCACCAAAAGGTTGTACACACCTCATCAACTTTTGACACTCTACAAAGCCCAGATTCGACCATCATTAGAATATTGCTCTCATGTCTGGAGCTCTGCACCCAAGCACACCCTTCGGCTACTGGATTCCATTCAAAGGAGAGCCGTTCGTCTGATCGGCGACCCTGAGCTGACCAAGACCCTCGATAGCCTGGAGCATCGAAGACAGGTTGGTGATTTGACTCTCTTTTACAGATATTTCCATGGCAGGTGTTCGACTGACATTGCCAACTTGATTCCACCTAGAGCAATGCAAAACAGAAATACATGGCGAACCGCTGCCGCTCATCCATATGTTATTCAGCTTAGTACTCCTCGAACTTCATTGTTCAAGAATTCTTTCATCTGGAAAACGTCATCTTTGTGGAATGATCTTCCTGAGGTCGTGTTTCCCAATGAATACAATCTTCAACGTTTTAAGACCAACGTTAATCGCTTTTTTCGCACTCGCACCGCTCCCAGAGCGCCTTAAAGGATTTTTCCTACAGTGCAGGTGTTTTATCATAAAAAAAAAAAAAAAAAAAAAAAAAAAAAAATAAGTAATGTTTTTTACCTTTATATGTTCTTCTAGTAAAACCTAAGCCCTGAAGATGGCCTTCCGGTAGGCCGAAAGCGCTAGGCAATAGAAAATAAATTACGCTGAATACAAAAAATACCTTTCATTTCATTTTTATACGAGAAAGATTAATCGCTTAATAATTAAACTCGATCACGAGACACTATAGAAAATTTATATAGACTTAATTTTATTTATTTTTTTATTTTCATTTTTTATTGAATCGGTCGATACTTGGTGGAAATCCATTGAAATTTAGGTTTTTGTAAAACAATACGTTTTTACTTCCATTCACCTAAAAAAAATATTTTTATTTAATAGATTTAATAGACAAAATAGTAGAGTTTAATGTCCGTAAAAGTAAACAGAAAGAAAGTTTTTTAGCGACAGGCGGACAAAGTAGTGCATCTATCTTTTGCATTAAAATGCACAGGAACGCCAAAGGTAATGGATTCCCTGGGGTACAGGTAAACAATGACAGGCTGCTTCGTCCTTATTGGGACTCATCAGGAAGCCATAATCTGTAAGCAAATGCCAGTACAGGGAATATATGTTTTCAAGACATTTTTAAGAATAAAAATGTGATAAAAGCCCAATATCGGCATTTATAGAAATCAACTGAATGCAAAAGATAGTCGTCGACGTGAAAACAACAAAGTTGATTTAATCGCATTTTTATTCTTAAAAATGTCTTGAAAACATATTGTACTGGGAATTGCTTACAAGTTATGGCTTTCTGATGAGTTCCAATAAAAACAAAATAGGGTGTCATTGTCTGCCTGTGCCCCAGGTAACCCATTATCTTTGGCGTCACTGTGTACTTTAATGCAAAAGATAGAAGCACTAATTTGTCCGCCTGCCGCTAAAAAAAACTATAGACTTCCCGAACGAACAGACGTTCCCTACACGCTTCCGAACGTTCGCCTAAAACTTACTGGACACACTGAGAAAAAGGAATTATAGCCATTATAAGAATTCTTATGGCCATTATAAGAATATTTAATACTATTTGGGACAGCAATACGAGCTAATACCAGTTATACACCAGATGCTGCTAGGACCAGTACATAAGGATAACTAAAATATGTTATACTGTTTATATGACACGGATGGTAACTATGAAGGTTTGTTCCATAGCGACTATAAAACGCTTTATAACCAGTAAACACACAGTTGAAAAAGAGTATAATCCAGTTTTATAACCGGTATAAAATTGTTTAGCTGCAAATATAAAACGTTTTTATACTGCTTGCCGATTCAAATTTTGGGCTTGCGCATTCCCAATATTAATTTTTTATAAATTTATCGATTACTTATCTCTTTACGCAAACTCCAAGCAACAAGCGAAATTTTGAATGATTGTATGTTTTAAGACCAAAAAATAATAAAGGTAAAGAAATGATATTTTACTAAATTTATATTGGTATTGACAATTTTCATTTTTTGATTCCACCATGTAACTACTACTATTCTTCGCTTTAAAACATGTGCAATCGTATATCCAGAATTTTAAATAAACAGATAAATGGCCGATAATATAAAAAATAGTAAATAATAAAAATAGGTTAACATTTTAAAGGTATTTATTTAACTAAAAAAAAAACAAATAAGGGTATTTACCCTCAACACTTTCTAATCAAGAACCAACGAAAAATCAAAGATCATAAACACAGCTCTTAGGTTACAAAATACTGATAATTTTACACCACCACACATAAAGCTTAATAATAACCTCACAACATTGTTCACAAAAAACAACAAACATCTGAGACAACCCGCACAGCCGAACAAATGCAAATGGCATCGTAAAACACGTCTTGATACGTCGCAGTCTCCCCCACTCTTGCCAATTAAAAGTATGTTGCATAAGGGTAAATAAATGTTTAATATCAAATAATAATTTAATTAATACCCCCAAAAAAGCGTTTTATTGTTGGTATAATCTTTATGTTGACTAAAACCATTTTTATTTCCAAAAAGAATGTTTTATTAAAATACATCCTTACAATTCTGGGCTTATATTCATAATTATTTCGTTTTATTGTCCGTATAAATAAAGAGGTAGCAATTCTGTATGCTGTTCGTTAGTTAACTTTTTTGCTATAGTAATAGATTGTTTTAATAGTGATTATTAAAAATGTTGCTACTGGTCTTGGATTCTTAACAATTCTGTTTAATTAGTCGATTTTGCTCTGTGCACCCTGTATAAACCCACAGCGTAATAGATATACGCTGTATCAATCTGTACGTACGTAAGCCGATCAGGATTGAGTGTTTATGAATATAAAAAGAAAACGAATTAATTAAATTGGCACTCCCATTGCAGTGGCTTTGACACCGCTGAGAGACCTTCAACTTTCTTTAAAGAATCGATTATTTAAACTTGAACTTGAAAACTATTAAAACGGCTTTGTATTCAAAGACGAATAATAGAAAAAGGATAACAATATAATAAGCAATTTTAACAAATCAGGATGTTCTCATTTTTTTTTTGGTTTATAAAATTATAATACCTAGTCGTATTTATTTTTCATGTCTAGACAGCATGTGATTTCTTAAAAGGGTATATTAATCATAGATATTAAAGAACAGGTAGATAGCTGACAGTCTCAGAAAAATTACACATTTACCGCAACCAGTTAATTTTGACCGCAATAATGAATTTTTCGATAACCTAAAAACATTTTTGACTAATAAAATTGCTTCTTACTTTTTAACATTCGGTGATTTTTACTGCGTTACCAATAGTATCAACTGCCTCGCCAGAAAATCACTAAACCATATTCTCTCTCGGGCGATGCCATTTTTAAATGTACACTTAAATGCCTTATACAGGGTGTCCCGAAATTAGGTGACAATATTCTAAGGGGATAAAGTACATTCAAAAATAGGACTAAAATCCTCTATTAATATACCTTGAAAAACGCTTCGTTATGGGGCTAGAGCCCCCCGAACGGAAGCTATGATAAGCGGTTTTTTCACAATATCTCAGAAACTGATTGAAGTATCAAAACAAAATTTGATACATGTTTTACCCATGACAAGACGCAATAAACGGTTCGTTTAGCTTAGGTGTATTTCTTCCAGTGGCGTCCCACTGGGTAGGTAGTGAGGAGAATATTGCCCTAACTTTTTTATTTGTAGGATTTTTAACGCCGGATGCAATTTTTAAAAGCACTGAAGTCTTCTATTGAAAAAAGATACTTTTCATTTCGGAAGGATTCACCATTTTTCAGTAAAATCTATTTTAAAATTTTCGGTTTTTTACAAGCCGTTGAAAAGGCTAAGGTGTTTTTTGCATATCTCAGCAAACACTTGATATTAAAATATGAAATTTATTAAAAGTTCTACTAGCGACAAGGCATATTTATTAAAGGATGTAACATTAAAATATTTTTCCAGTGGCGTCGCACGGGGTGGAGCCTAAAGTAAATATTACTATTTTTTTTTTAATTTGAGGGGCTTTCCTTTCATAATATTTTCAAATTCCCTGTGCCTTACAAATCATAACACGCAGGTCTAGATTTAGCTTCCAACAAAATGGAAATCATTTCGAACATTTGCTTAAGAATTAGTTTCCCGTGTGGTTTTACAATTAAATTTAATTTGCAATTTGTTTTTGCTTTATTTTAAGTCTCTTATAAAAATAAATATTTAAAAAACAAGGTCTAAAAATCTGTTGAAACCTTATATTCTGTCAAATTACAATAATGGAAGGTTTTATTAACAAAAAATTTAAAAAATTACATTAAAAGTATGAAAGCTCCTCAAATTAAAAAAAATAGTAATATTTACTTTAAGCTCCACCCCGTGCGACGCCACTGGAAAAATATTTTAATGTCACATCCTTAAATAAATATGCATTGTCGCTAGTAGAATTTCTAATAAATTTCATGTTTTAATATTAAGTGTTTGCTGAGATATGCAAAAAACACCTTTGCCTTTTCAACGGCTTGTAAAAAACCGAAAATTTTAAAATCGATTTTACTGAAAAATGGTGAATCCTACCGAAATGAAGCAAGAGTACCTTTTTTTAATAGAAGACTTCAGTGCTTTTAAAAATTGCACCTAGCGTTAAAAAATCCTATAAATAAAAAAGTTGGGGCAATATTCTCCTTGCTACCTACCCAGTGGGACGCCACTGGAAGAAATACACCTAAGCTAAATAAACCGTTTATTGCGTCTTGTCATGGGTAAAACATGTATCAAATTTTGTTTTGATACCTCAATCAGTTTCTGAGATGATTTGAAAAAACCACTTATCATAGCTTCCATTCGGGGAGCTCTAGCCCCATAACGAAGCGTTTTTCAAGGTATATTAATAGAGGGTTTTAGTTCTATTTTTGGATGTACTTTAACCCCTTAAAATATTGTCACCTAAATTCGGGACACTCTGTATATCCATGATGTTAATAGATTTATACAGGGTGTCCCACCGGGAACCGCTTCGATCTATATGGAAAACTATACATAGGAAAAGTTTGAAAATTTGACAGTATGTTAATTCCAATGGGGGTGACCGGGCTAAAATATTTTCATAATGATGGCACGTCCGTACGCACACCGGACGTAAGTGTCAACTTGCTTATTTTAAATAGAACACCCTATATATTATTACATTTTTGCATTCTACGCAAGATTCTAGACAGATCTTGTATACCATGTCCTATACCTATGTCGAAGCGTTTTTGACATATTTGAATGTTTATGTGATGACGTTTGCAAGCCTTAAAATAATTATAATTTTTTTCTATAAAGAAGCCTTATTTATTTAATTTAAGTGGGATTCCTTGTTATAAAGGACCTGCTTTAATACATTTTCTATAATATTTTGATAACTATTAATACAGGGTTCAGTTACTCCTAACTAACGCTAAAGAAATCTATGAAGCTGTCACTTGCCATTTGACAATTATAAATAATCATGCCGGGGCGCTTAAATTATACAAAGGGTCATATCCAACTAAAAATATAAATTGGAAATATTTCGAAAACTACAAAATTTTGGAGTAGACAACCTTACACAACATTACCCTTATTTTTAATGCTAAATAAGAAATAATTATAAAATTTGGGTGTTTCCATTTGAAAATCTAGACTTTTGGCAGTTTTTTCAATTTCATATTTAATCTTATTGTTTAAACACCCTGTAATTATAGTTATTAAAATATTATAGAAAATCTGTTAAAGCAGGTCCTTTATAACAAAGAGTTCAACTTAAATTAAATAAATAAGGCTTCTTTATAGAAAAAATTCATACTTATTTTAAGACAGACAAACGTCATTTTTGACATAAAAATTCAAATATGTCAAAAACGCTTCGACATAGAGGTATAGGACTTGATATACAACATCTATCTAGAATCCTGCGTAGAATGCAAAAATGTAATAATATATAGGGTGTTCCATTTAAAATAAGCAAGTTTACACTTACTTCCGGTATAACCGGAAGTGTCATCATTATTAAAATATTTTAGTTCGATCGCCCTCGTTGGCATTAACATACTGTCAAATTTTCAAAATTTTCCTATTTATCGTTTTCCATATATAGATCGAAGCGGTTCCCGTTGGAACACCTTGTATAGGTATAGGGTGGAATTTATAACTGGAATAAATTAAGTATTAGAAAGCCTCTTAATTTGCGGAGAATATACGGTAATACGGGTGTCTTTATTTTTAGTTTGGTACACTTTTTTCGTTTCTTCATGAAATGTACCCCATTTTTAGAGGTACAAACAGCCCCCAACTTTTTTTTCTTAAATGTAAAGGTATGTATTGCGATAGCTCGTTGGAAAGGGCATAAAAAAGGAATACGGCCCACTATTTCCTTTTGATTGATCAAATTACTGAAAAATAATACCTACTATATCTTGGATAATGGAGAAAACTTACATAAATTAAATTAATAGCATCTAAACACTCAGAATAGGTAAAATAGGTTCTTATAGATTAAATAGTAGGGGCAGTTTCCACTATTTGGTTTTATGTTTTCCAAAATTATCTCGTGAAAAACAAAACTAGAAAATTTTCTCCCGTCAAAATATGGCGGAGTCACGTCGTACCTAAAAGGGTTTAAAGCACGCTTTAAAAAAAAATTATTCGAACACAAATGACGTAGGTATAGACAGATTTAGTTAAAATAAGTATACTTAAATCGTGGATAGGTAATAAAAGTGCAAAACTTTCAACTCATTATCACTTCAAGTCAAAAAATTTACTTTCTATATACTTCTGTACTATTTTCACGTCCGGACGACCATAAATGTAGTCCCTTAAAGACCTTCAGAAATGAGTTATATACGTCGCTGTGTGACTACTTTTAGCATCGCCGTGACCGTGACGTCAGATTTAGTTCAAATTTAGTCATAAGTCCCGAAAATGCTAGTTGGGATAGAGAAACACTTCGTAAAAGAAAACAAAAAAGCAAAAACATTTTCAAGAAGTAGTCCATACTCACATTGGTTAATAATTATATGATAGGAATAAAAGTCGGTCTAAACCACAATATCTTTAATGAGAAAATATGTTTATGGGTAATTTACATGGATAAAAGAAGAGAACATGTTTCGACCTTAGAAAAGGTCATCATCAGCTCTAACTAGAAAAGTTTCGTAGACAAGCTAGTACATTAGTGCAAAAATGGTGATGTAGAAATTAAAGCATAAAATTTAAACAGGGGTAGAGGTTTTTAAAGCATAATATTATCAGACCTAGTCTGAAAAATATGGGGGTGGACAGAATGAGTGGTAGAAAATATTGGAAACCCTTTGTTCACCCTTGGTTGGGTAAGAATATACACTCTCTCACAAAAACATATTCTTTTTTCTCTTTTAATTTTAGTAAAAAGTCGAAATCTTAAACCTTAAAGGTCGTGATTCAAGACTCATAGATATGTGGTAATTTTTATTATAGTTAAAAAAATTCTTATAATAAAATATTCAATCTGCTTGAAGAGATAAACAGGGTGTAGGAGAAGCCATCATCTTAGCGTATTTATAATTCTTTCTTTAATTGGTAATCTGCCGAATTGGTTGGTCCTAATAACACTGGTCAACAAAATTTAAGATTTATTTTTGTCCCACGAGCTGAAGTGGGTGTACTTGGTAGTACTTCTTAAACATATTTCATATATAATAAAATATATAATAAAAAAAAAAATAAAAAAAAAAAATAAAAAAAAAAATAAAAAAAAAATTTTTTCTTCCATAAAGCCAAAATGTTAGAATTTTGTAAAATTAAATGTTAATTTTTCCACTTTAATTACGTTTATTCGTAAACCTTTGAGGTAAGAATTTTCTATATTTGGCCACTTGATGTATCCTAAAAAGATATCTTTCTCTTTTTCAGGTTTACATCCAGCAATTATGTTTTAAATTAAATTAAATTTCCAATGAATTTTTAATAGTCTTCTTCCTCACACTTTTATTTACTTCTCCAAAAAAATATGTTTTTCTCTAATGACTAGCTAATAGCTTGCTTAATGATCATTCCCTTTTACTTCATTCTGATTTCTCGACAGTTCTTCCACACAAAGATGTTAAATCTTTCACTCCACCTTTAAAGTTTTCACAGTACCTTAAGTCTCAACCCATATACTTTTCTTATTCACAATGCAATGTGTATTGATTTCTTTATTCATTTTATACCGAACCTATATTTATGTTGCTCAGTTAGGGTGATATCTGCTGGCCCTTTCTTCTTTAATTTTTCTCCTGAAGATGAATGCTTCTGCATTCGAAACATGTAGAGAAGTTGACTAAATATTTCTATAATATATCAGTGGAGAAAGACTTTGTGTTCTTATTTTTACCTTCTATTTCATATATGTTTTCAGAATTTTTCCATCACGCAGGGTTTTAAAGTGACAAAGCAATGACTTTTTGTGAACGTATATATTATAATATGGGTATAAGTTATGAAAAAATAAAGTACAAAGTGATATATTTACTTAGAAAATGTGGTCATATATGACTTTCGACTGTACTTTGCATCAGAAACATCTCTCTTCAGCGTCCAGCAATAGTCTGCCAACATAGCGGGGCTCCATTTGCCTTGGTATCTCTTCTCCATGTCCAGAATGTCCTGGTGAAATCGCTCGCCATGTTCGTCACTTACTGCTCCAAGGTTTTTCGGAAAAAAGTCCAAGTGTGAATGAAGAAAGTGTATTTTTAGACTCATGTTGCAACCCATAGCTTTATATGAGACCAATAAATTGTTAACATTCTCTACGTAATTTTCGGATTTACGATTTCCCAAGACGCCGTTGCAAATGTCCTTGAAAGAAAACCATACTGCTTTTTCGGACAAGGTCGTTAAGTTCTTCTCGACTTAGAAGATGCGGCGCACAAGAAGACGAATCTGGTGTAAATGTTGGATCCAGATCAATATTTTCGGCTGAAAAACTTTCGTTGTTTACTTCGTCATCGGCAGTTTCATCGTCGCTCGGTGTCATATTTTGTGGGGGGTCAGGCACAGGTAATTCCGGACTGTGCGGCACTGGTCTCAGTGCAGATGGAATATGAGGATATTTAACAGTATGTTTAGATTTAGAAGTTATACCACTGATATTTGTAAGACAAAAATAGCAATCGGTAATATGGTCTGATGGTTCCCTCCAAATCATGGGAATAGCAAAAGGCATATGTCGTTTACCTTTTGCCCACGCTGTAAGAAGTCTGACACACGTAACACAGCAAATATGGGGAGCCCAGCTTTTGTCTTGATCGCCGACTTTACACTTGAAATACTGTTCATAGCATTTATTAACGAGAGGTGTGAAAGACCGTTTTTGAGATTTAAATGTCAATTCACCGCAGATGTAGCAAAAAGAGTTCGGGTGGTTTACACAATTTCTTGGCATTTTTACAGGTGAGTTACACTACAATAGCTTAAAATGCACCACAGCACATTCTTCAAAACGTTAAAAAAGTCTGCGTATATGTTCATTCACCGAGCTCTAGCCGATAACTAAAACAACAATAAATGTTACGTAGGACTTGGAACTGCTTGCAGGTCTCAACAAGCCAAGACATGTTCCGCGTGACACACAGAGCACACTTTGTTATTTCTAGTCACAACAAGTTATTGTTACAATACACAAATAATAAAATAGCAATGCCTGACACAAGTTTTTTGTTAGATGACTCTTATAGTACAGACCTATGCGTGCATTTTATAGGTAAATAATCACATATACTGGAACATAAAAACTAAGGGTGATGGAGAAATTCTGAAAACATGATTGATTTCAGCATGCAAAATTATATTGAAATCAGACACTTTTGCGCTTGGGACAAAAATCTTGTTAACCAGTGTAATCAGTCTTCAGTTATGCCACATCGCACCTTTTTTTTTTTAGAATATTGAGAGTAATTGACTGCAATAAAATAATAGCACAACAATAAAATACTGTTGTCCTATCAAGAAATTCATACATAATAAACGTATTACTAAATAGCTGTAGAAAAAGTTTCTTTTAGAATTCCTCGAATGTAAGAGGAGCGTCGTGATTATGTGCAAGTAGTTTACACTCTATTTCTTTAATTAAAAACAATATTGATGATGTTGCGTATGGTTTCATTAGAGGTTGTCGAGATGGGTACGAGAATTTGGGGGCTATAATAACCTCAAAATATAATACGAGCTTACTTGTCACACCGGACTTCTATTATGTTATTAATTTTTAAGAAGTAATAAAAACAGATACCTATTTTAAATCATATTTCTCTTTTTAGAATGTAGTTTATTCATGGAAAGAAGTATTAAAAACTATGGATAAAATTAATTATTTTTTTATTTTAGATTTTCCGTATATTTTATAAAAAATATCTGTTGTTGTTAGCTCGCTCCGCTATTTTAAAACAAAAAAATTATCTTCGCTGTTCATACTCTTCTGACAATTCTTGATGGTTTTGATACTTACATGAATGTTATCTCTGTGGTGTGATGTTTTCTACCCTTTGCCCGAGAGTTCTGATATTTTAATTTTCTTCGACGTGAAGTAAAATATTAAGATCTCCATCATTGTTTTCTTCAGTTCTCTCATGATTTTGTGCTGTGCATTTGCAGTTGTTTATTACAGTACCGTTCAGCTCAAACTTAGTAATAATTTTTGTATTGCTGATTTGGAAGGAATGGGTCTATGAGGGAAATAAACGGAAAACATATTAGATACTATACTTAAGCTTGTCCCCGCAGAGTACCATTTTATCATAGTGACTTTTTCTTCTATTCTGTAACTCATAATAATTACCTATTAAATTAAAAATTATTACTAGTAAAAAATCTAATACTTTCAAATTACATTTGACAATGACAAATCACAGATTAACCAGTCTAATCAAAGATGCTTTTCGCAGCATCATATGTTGAATTCTAATAAAAAACCAACCGCTATCCTATTTAAATTAGTTAAGATCGGGTTGTCCAAAATTGTTCAATCTCCGCACAGAAACCGTAAAAAAGTATCCTTGCCTTTTACCTATTATATACTATATAAAGAGGAGATTGATTACACGGCCAAGCAGCTTGCACAGAACAGATGGACAGAGTTGACAACCTGTAGTACATCCAGACAACTGTAGCCCACATTCGATAAAAAGAGAACGCAGAGCTATTGAGACACAGTCGGAAAGACGTGAGAAATATTACTGCGGTTGTTACCGGAAACTGCCTCTTCGGTAGACATGCCGAACGTATGTAAATACCCACTAACGACTTCTGCAGAAGATGCAGAGATGAGAAAGAGGAAGAAATCATTTAACATTTTCTGTGTGAATGCCCTGGCCTCGTAAGAAGAAGGTTCATTGCTCTGGGTGAACCATTTTTTGATAGCCTGGAGGAACTAAGCAACTTACAACTTGGACGACTGAGCAGATTTCTGAACAGTAGTGGCTGGTTTGAATAAGTTGTTAAAATCCTTCTGCGGTGTACGCCGCACTAAGCATCAGAGATCTGATGAAGGTGGGTTCTACGGAACACGTGTAGTATCACAACGGACCTTATAGGACTACGTGAGACTGTTTGGTCTGAACCAAAGGTCTGCCACTCTAACCCAACCTAACCTTTACCTATTATATTGCATGAACGCTACATACTGCAGGTAATAAAATATGATTCTGTATTTTATGATAATTATTATAGAGAATTAAAAAAAAATTGCGATCAGATGTAATAAAGCCAATTTGCTCCGTATACAATATTATTATCGCCTAATACCCGGCTCTATTACTTCTATAAAGTTTATACCTAAAACATGTAGCATCAGATCCATGTAGTTCACCGCACCCAACTTGACTCTTCCCTGGTTTCATTTTACGGCTCAGGTTTATGTATTAAATGTTCTATACTGTTACAGCATTAACATTTTAAACTGATGATTTAAACTAAACCTAGTTTAATGATCTCATTGCCTTTTTTTAAAATTTTTGGTGGCAGTTTCATTGAACAGAGAGGTTATCAAAACCATAAAGCAGATGACGCCGGTAATACATAAAGTGTCAAATTTAATGCTCACTAGAACTCGACAACAGTTTTGAACTTAGAATGATTATAAAGTGGTTTTGTATATTTAAAGCGAAAAAAAGCTGTTATATTTAATTTATAATAATATCATATTACCTATACAGGGTGTTAACCCTAGATTGCCAACATTAAAAATATGTACGTCGATGCCAATAATACGTAAATTTTACGTATATTACAAATACCTATGTGCAAAAATTGTCTCAGACCTTTTAATTTTTTTTAGGGAAAAGTAATTACTTATTTTTATTCAAAAATAACAAACATTTCCTAAATCTAAAACAAACGAAATAACCAAAAAATACACATAAAAAGATTAGTTTGTTGAACTTAGCGCATTCATAACACATCTATACGACTTCACCGCATTCATAACACATCTATACAAATTCAGGGCATTCATAACACATCTATACGTAAAATTTACGCGCCAACAATCACTCTTTATTCGGTTACTTACAACCCTCAACTGCCACATCAGAAACGCTTCGGCAGTCGAATGTTGTGATGATGGTAAAGGCACTGCTTGAGCGGCAGAACGAAGATACCAATAATAGGCCAATTATTTCAGATTTAAAAAAAAAACTGTACGTAAATTTTACGTAGGTTGGCAATCTAGGGTTAAAATAATTACACTATTTATCGTTGGCAATATGGCAATTTACTACCACAATATACCGGGTGACAACGAAATTACTATTGTAGAGTTATTAAAGCTCATTAGGTATGCAAAGGGACTACAGAGTGACCCACGAATATTTAGGCCACTTACATAATTTGGCATTGATTTCGTTGCAAAATTCTTTATTTTCATCAAGTACAGGTAGTACCACCCGGGTTTAGGTCAATTTATGGGTTTTGCCTATTGTTATTCATTTGCAAACACTAAAAATAGCGTGATAAGGGCCTTCATTATGTACAGAGTATTAGGTACTAACGGGTCGACGGTCTGATCGATCAGATGGTCAAGATCCCACATGTTCTGAGGAACTGTCATCTCCTCTTGACGTTATAATTAACGGGTCGATGGTCCGATCGATCAGGTGGTCAAGATCCCACATTTTATCCTCTTTTTTAATGACATGATGGACTGCTTTTCGCCAGTTCACTGGTGTCACTTTCTTAATGGCTTGATCAAACAGTAGCTTAACGTCTTTGATATTGAATTTTGTTTTGTCTTGCTACAAATCCTTTCACTTGCGCCTATATATGCTCTATAGGATTTAGTTCGTACTGATATGGCGGTGTGCGCAGCACAGTTACACTATGTTTTTCAGCTATATCTTCCACGGCATATTTCATAAAACGATATATGTGTAAATTTGCTATAGCTAATAGTTCCTTCTTTATTAAATTATCTTCTTTTTTTTTCTTTGATTAGTTATAATAAATAATTTAATGCACAAAATTTAACTGCGCCTATGGCCGACACCGAAATTAGGCCGAACTGGATGGAATTTTCAATTTATATACCTTTTTATATATACCTTTTTATTTACCTTTTTTTATATTTTTTTTTTTTTTTTTTATGATAAAACACCTGCACTGTAGGAAAAATCCTTTAAGGCGCTCTGGGAGCGGTGCGTGTGCGAAGAAAGCGATTAACGTTGGTCTTGAAACGTTGAAGATTCTATTCATTGGGAAACACGACCTCAGGAAGATCATTCCACAAAGATGACGTTCTCCAGATGAAAAAATTCTTGAACAATGAAGTTCGAGGAGTACTAAGCTGAACAACATATGGATGAGCGGCAGTGGTTCGCCGTGTATTTCTGTTTTGCATTGCTCTAGGTGGAATCAAGTGGGCAATGTCAGTCGAACACCTGCCATGGAAATATCTGTAAAAGAGAGCCAAATCACCAACCTGTCTTCGATGCTCCAGGCTATCGAGGGTCTTGGTCAGCTCGGGGTCGCCGATCAGACGAACGGCTCTCCTTTGAATGGAATCCAGTAGCCGAAGGGTGTGCTTGGATGCAGAGCTTCAAACATGAGAGCAATATTCTAATGATGGTCGAATCTGGGCTTTGTAGAGTGTCAAAAGTTGATGAGGTGTGTACAACCTTTTGGTGCCGAAAAGTATACCAAGTTTCTGTGCAGCTGCCTTGGAAATTGCGGCAACGTGATCATGCCAAGACATATTACCTCCCAGATTGATACCTTTCTGAAATAGACTATACCACTGTCAGTTCCCTATAAAGGGTGCTACAAATTCGTGTGCGTACAAGGAGATCTCAAAAACAGTAAGGGATACGAAGATGATTAAATCATATGCAAATGATTCAAATTTTGGTTTGAATATAGATGTTATAAGTATTTAATAAATGATTGAATATAATCTTGATATTTTGAAAAAATCACGCCAAAAGTGATTTTTGAACCAAACCATTTAAGAAAACAAAAATTTGCAAAACCAATATTATTTTTATTTCTTAAAATCAGTCTTGAATAAATAAACTCTGGTTCAACTAACACTGGGGTTCTATTTCTGGTACTTTTCCGAATATTATTTTGTAGTAATTTTGGTATGCTTCTGGTACCATTGCGCCCAAAAAAAAACTGTGACAGTAAAATGTAGTTTAATCTCCCAGACTATTAGCGTGTTTTGAAGTTGTCAACTTAATATAATTTTGTAACTGACAGTGACGTGTTAAAAGAAATATTTTTTGAAATGCCCGCATTAACCACTGAGCAAAATCGATCATTTACCCTCGATTGAAAGACGGGCATCAAATAAGAAACATTGCAGATGAATAATTAAGGATTAGCAAAAATACCGTGTTGTTGGCTAAGCACAAAATTACAGAATGTGGAAGTACTGTAAGAAAAGCAGGTTCTTGTCGCCCAAAATTTCGAATGACGACCAAGATATAAAATTAATTAATTTTCTTAAAGATCATTCATTTGAAACAGCAATAAAAGCTAAAAAAGAAACACATTTTCCTGGTTCGGCTAATACAGCGCATAGAAAAATTCGTAGTTTGGATATAAAAAGTTGTTGTGCTGCCAATAAAATATTTTTGACTGAAGCAAACAACAGAGAAGAGTAGAATTTGCTTATGAATATATAAATAAAGGTAACATATGGGAAACCGTAATATTTTCCGATGAAAAAACCTTTCGATCATGCAATAACGGAAAAATCCGCGTTTATGGGTACGAGATACGATGAAAGATATCCAAATAAGACTAATCAAAGTGGACGCAATTCTACATATAAGCGTTTGGGACTGGATTAGTGCAAGGGGCCCAGGAGTTTGCCAAATAGTGCATGGGAGGTTCAATGCACCATTATTACAACATACTAAACCAAGGTATGATACCATCTGTCGACGCAGTATATGGCCACGGTTTTATATTTCAACAAGATAATACTCCTATACATAAAAGCTGCATAGTTCAAAATTATTTAGAAGAAATCAAATTCGTGTTCTGTCGTGGCATTGAAAAGTCCGGATATCAACCCAATTGAAAACGTTTTGGGTGAGATGGCAAAATTTATATATATAAACAACTTCCAGCCTAGAACTCGGGATGAATTAAGCCAAAAGATAATGGAAGCATGCAATGCAATAACGCAAGAGTATACGAGAAACCTAGTATGACGTTTACAAGCCTTAATCGATAATAACGGTGCAACTACCAAATATTGAAAAACATGTATTATATTAAGGTTTAAATATGATTGAAATTTAAATTTATAGGAATATAATAATAAAAAACATTGTTTTATTTTTGTTTATTTCAAAACACTAAATACGTGTATTTTCATTTTTCCTCGTATTTTTAAAAATGTAGTATTGTGGTTTTGGTGTCACACCGTTTCACTTTCTGACAACAATTATAACAACAATGATAATCTTTTCTTAATAGATTTTAAATATTCCTTTTAGTCAAGGAGTTACTTTACAACAAAAATTTTGCTGTCCCAGTTTTTTTTTTGGGCGCAATGGTACATATTTCTTAAATTTAGTTTTACATCTTGTACCTTTTTTCATTTATTGGCAAAGGATACACCTGCGTCATGTTCGTTTTGGTAGCAATAAACTAGTGACAAGCTTAGTAGCGAAAAATTTAGTAAAAAGTGGAAAAAAACCGTCAATGCTACAATAATTATTAAAGCCAACTTGAAATAATTTGACTCTGGACGTCGACAACAAATCACATCCAATTTTTGTGTTCCATAATTCTTATTAGAAAAACTACAATCAAAAACCCAACTCCTTAAAAACATAATGTTTTTACTTCAAAGAAATGAGATAAAAGTTCATTTGCACTTAACGATTTTATTAACCTAATCTGTCATTTGGCACGTATTTATAATTTATTTAAACAAGTGCCTGTAGACAGCCTATTATACAGAAGATACACATGAAAATTAGATTAGGTTAGGAAAATGATATAGTTTCAAATAAGATAACAACAAGGGGTATTTAAAAATAATAAAATAAAATTTCCCGATTATTTAAAAAATCAAAGTAAATGATGATTTCATAAAAACGAAACGTGGGGTTAAAAATCTAATTTCACCAACTTCTAGAGGATAAACAATGGTAATTAAGAATGTAGACCCTATATTAACATATCTCTTCAAATAAAGTCAGAAAAAAACTAAACGCGAAAATTCGGTTTTGCCCAATTATCTTCTAAAATTTTCGGAATTTTTGAAATTTGAAAAAACAATGTTGCAGAATTTAGTAGGACACATCTTTTTTCTAATTTAACCATATCTGTATCTTATATGGTTTACGAGATCTCTGTAGAGTGCATCCTTATCTGGGACAGCTTGTATATTAATTAATAATTTAAAATGTTACTAAATTATTGTTGTAAAGAAGCAATTTAATGCAGGTTCGTGTACAAGAATTTAACATACCTAATAAATGTATGATCAGTGGCGGCTCGTGCTCCACGTGCGAATTCAGGTAGTGCCACTATATTGGAATAATATAAAATTATGGGAGGTAACTTACCCTTCTAATTTTTTAATTTGAAAATTTTTTGCAAGCAAGAAAACACTCATGTCGGGTTGAACAAAGAATTTTAATTATAATTCACGAACAAACACGTTTGACTGTGACATACATGACATTGGCAGAAATAATGTTCTCACAATCATACTGATCCGGTTACCTTAGTTTTTAATATACTAATCAGTCACCTCTGATTGTGAGTTCATAATGTCTGTCAATGCCAGTTCAGCAGATGCGCTCGTAAGAGAGGGCGCAGGTATGCCAGCTGATCTAGTAGACAATACGGTGAACAGACCACTGGGATTAGTCAAAGAGGAGATTGATTACATGGCCAAGTAGCTTGCACAAAACAGATGGACAGAGTTGACGACCTGTAGTACATCCAGGCAACTGTGGCCCACACTTGATAAAAAGAGAACCGCAGAGCTATTGAGACACAGTCGGAAAGACGTGAGAAATATTACTACGGTTGTTATCGGACATTGCCTCTTCGGCAGACATGCCGAACGTATGCAAATACCCACTAACGACTTCTGCAGAAGTTGCAGAGATGAGGAAGAGGAAGAAAGTATTCAACATTTTCTGTATGAATGCCCTGGCCTCGCAAGAAGAAGGTTCACTGCTCTGGGTGAACCATTTTTCAATCGCCTGGAGGAACTAAGCAACTTACAACTTGGACGACTGAGCAGATTTCTGAACAGTAGTGGCTGGTTTGAATAAGTTGTTAAAATCCTTCTGCGGTGTATGCCGCACTAACCATCAAAGATCTGATAAAGGTGGGTTCTATGGAACACGTGTGATATCACAACGGACCTGATAGGACTACGTAGGACCTTTTGGTCAGAGCCAAAGGTCTGCCACTCTAACCTTACCTAACCTAATGTCAGTTATGTTACAGTCAAAATTGCTGGTTAGTTAATTCTGGGTAAAAATTTTAGTGCAACCCTAGATAAAAGTTTCTTTTAACACGCAGGTCTTATTCATCGTCAATCAATAATAACTATTATACATTTACTACATAGTCAACTTATCACTAAAAAATGTATTGCCTAATCAAAATTCGGCGAGAAAAATACACAACCAGGCAGCCACTCACTCGTCCATAATACTAAAACTTGTTTTGGGTAGCAAAGCTTTATAAAGGATGTGAGCGAAATTCAGAAACAAATAGATCCTGAGCACCTGATGGCATAATTTTTTTTTTAGATTTTACCATTAAACCCAATAAGTATAATTGTCAAATTTCAAAGTTTTATTTCTGCCTCTTCATATTTTCACTGAATAATTGAACTGTCAACTGTTGCAGAACTTCATATATTATGAAAAGATTTAGTTTAGTTTTAAAATCTCTTTATTCATAAAAATTGTTCTTTTTAACATTTTACACACTTAAGATATTACATAATAAATATAGTTCCTAGTGAAACAGGTACTCAGGTCGCCCACATGGCAGCGCTGTGGTGGCTGATGTTAGTCAAAACGGTATGTAATAGTTATTTACGATATAAGTGTTGAAGAGATTCATATTACAACACGAGATGTTAAAGTTGTCAAACGAGGCGTCAGTCGAGTTTAATAAAACATCGAGTGTAGTAATATGAATTTACAACAAGAATTTTGTACAAAATTTTATCTACTTTCATCTATGAATAAAAATATTTGGCAAAAGTCATTTTTAAAAATAAAAATGCACCTGTAAAAATGCACCTGCTATTAAGTTTACTGATCAAGTTTTTTATGTTACCTACCTTTCGCATAGTTACTGTTTCGCATGGTTACTGTCGAAACTTTGTCAAACAAATTCAAAAATATAAAAAGCGTTTCTCAAAATGAGCGATTCTGATGGAAGTTTACCCTCTGATATAGAAGCAGCGGCAAACGAAGCGATCTCAAGCTTAGTTCCGACTAAATCCAAGGCGCGGTATGCGTTTGAAGATTACAAGGCCAAAAAGTCCAAAGTTTTCACAAAGGAAGGCGTATGTAAGTTTCTTAGTACTGCAGATGATGAAACATATTTACTTATGAAGGTTGTTACGATAATCGGCATTTTTGGGGCTTGTCGGCGCGAAGAACTAGGTAAGTTAATGTTGGATCATATTGAACACAATTTGTATATAAAAATTGTAATTCCATTCTTGAAAATCAAAATTATGCGAGAATTTGTTATAACAGAAGGAAATGTGACAGGTGTCAACTGTTTAAGTATTTTTTGAGAGTATGCTAAACTTCGTCCTCTTAATGCAACTTACAGACGGTTTTTTGTATTCTATGGAAAAGGAAAATGCACCTCCCAGCCTGTCGGAATTAATAGTTTTGGAAGTATACCAAAAAAGATTGCAACAAAACTTGGATTGAAAATCCCGAAGGATACAGTGGACATTGTTTTAGGCGGTCCTCAGCCACCATTCTAGTTGATGGTGGTGCAGATATGCAGATATTAAAGCGTCATGGGGGCGGGAAATCCTCTTCTACGGCAGAAGGCTACGTTGAAAATTCTTTAGAAAATAAGAAACAAATAGCAAAGAAGATCATGGGGTCAGACACGGAATTAATGATCGGAAATTCGAACGTAAAAGGCCCCATCACATCCACTTCTGGTATACAAATTTCTAACTGCAAAAACTAATTAATGTTTATAGTAAACCTTAAGTGTTATATTTTAATTAATAATTGGTAATTAATTTTATAATCGTTGTTAATAATAAATCATTCTTTTAAAAAGTGTGGTCTTATTTAACAGCAAAATTTTAATTAAACCGTTTTTTTTTCCATTACAGCACTAGGGCTGTAAAGGCATCTATTACAGCACTAGTGCTGTAATAGATGCCCTTACAAAACGATTTACAGAACTGTAAAGTTCATATTACTAAATGAAAGTAGATAAAAATTGTTTCGTCATTTGGAAAAAATGAAAGAAATGCAGAAACTATAAAAAACCATATTTTAAAAATATATTTTTTTAGAATAATAAGGTAGTGGCATGGTAACGTCGCGCCACTGGTTCATATTAACTTTATGACGATTCTGTCATTATCCTATTTACGAAAATTATGGTGCATATTTAACAGTTCAATGGCTTTAATTATAACAGCAGTGTTATGGTCAAATAATTTTTTGGTATCCTGATGGAAGGCAGTCGCTTACGTGTTATTAATTATTAAATTTATTACTAATAAGCTTATAAAAATGATTTTCTTATTCGTTTTTAAATAAATAAGAAAGTTTTCGATGTATCTACTATGACTTGTAAGGTAAACAAGTAAAGCTTGGTTAAAATACCTAAACTCTAGTCCCATGCATAAAAATAAATACGGTAAACATTACTTATTGTCCACTAAAAACTGCAAATATAGGCAAATTTCCGGTAATAAAAATCGGTAATAAAATAATATCCCATATGTTGCATACTTTTTTCTACACACTATCTATCCCTTTCTGAGCACTCTGTGTATTTTTTTTAACAACTTTAAAATATGATCCTTAGAGTCTTAGATCTACAGGGTCCTGCACCTTACCTTCCGTCTTCTATAGCTCACTTATTAATTGAGTTAAGATTTTGATATTTTGCAGAACTTACCTACATCCTATGGGGTATTTCAGGAAAATACTTTTGTTTATACAGGGTGTTCCAAAAAAGTGTGACGTTGAAGGATCTATTCTTTTAGATTACAATCCATACAGGGTGTCCCACCGGGAACCGAATCGATCTATATATAGAAAACTATACATAGGAAAATTTTGAAAATTTGACAGTATGCTGATGCTGATGGGGGCGACCGGGCTAAAATATTTTCATAATGGTGGCACTTCCGGTTATACCGGAAGTAAGCGTCAACTTGCTTATTTTAAATGGGACACCCTATATATTATTACATTTTTGCATTCTACGCAAGATTCTAGGCAGATTTTGTATACCATGTCCCATACCTATGTCTAAACGTTTTTGACATATTTGAATTTTTATGTCAAAAATGACGTTTGCAAGCCTTGGAATAATTATCAATTTTTTCTATAAAGAAGCCTTATTTATTTAATTTAAGTCGGATTCCTTGTTATAAAGGACCTGCTTTAATAGATCTTTTATAATACTTTGATAACTATTAATACAGGGTGTTTAAAAAATAAGATTAAAAATTAAATTTAAAAAACTGCAAAAAGTCTAGATTTTCAAATGGAAACACCCAAATTTTATAATTATTTCTTATTTAGCATTAAAAATAAGGGTAAGTTTGTATAAGATTGTATATCCCAAAAATTCTTAGTTTTCGAAATATTGCCAATTTAATATTTTTATATGGGGATTTTGCTGCAGATTTTAAGTTCAGTTACTCTTAGTTGGCTATGGCGGCGTTGAAAAACAATCAAATGCTAAAAAAATCTATGACGCTGTCAATTAACATTATTAATAATCATTCCCGGGCGCTTAAATTATACAAACGAAGATTATTTAAACTTATTTATTATTTATGGAGAATGTGATAAAGTTATATCATGTCACATTTGCCATTCGATATCCGCAAAAACAGAAGCCATCACAATGTGCTTATTAATAATGTTTAAATGGTAAGTAGGGATATGGGGATATGTAGGCAACTAAATAGAGGCATCCAAATAAATAAGAATATATATGACATGTAATCTAAAAAAATATATGAGGTCACACTTTTTTTAATCACCCTGTATAAACAAACATATTTTCATGAAATGCGCCCTAAAACGCAGGGAAAGTCTGCAAAATATCAAAAACCTAACTAAATTAATAAGTGAGCTCTATAGAAAACGAGAGGTGAAGTGCAGGACCCTGTATATTTTTTTCCATCGCTGGCCACAAAGAAGTTTTTTTAATAAATGTGACTATTAGCTAACTTAAGTGTAAAAAATATGACTACTAACGTCCTTTCAACAAAAGATCAATGACCGAAATCTTAGGAAGCCACAAATTTGTTTACCATATTACCAGATGTTCCCCGTTGGGAACACCAGCATATCCTCATCTACTTATAAATCATAACTAGGGATATCGGTGAGTTTCTGTTTCTCATTAGAGTAATTTTTAAATCGAAAATGAGTGTGTTAATATAAAGTTGATACATTCTTATAAACGATAATCTAAACGTAAGAATCTTTTTTGTTAGATAAGTTAGGGAGAATTACAAAGATATATACAGGGTGGCCCATTTGTCTGACAAAGTAATATACCGTCTCTACTATTAAAGATATGAAAAAAAAGTTTTTATAAAAGTTTTGAGGTATAAAAAAATATATGTTTTAAAATTATTTTTAAACATACAGGATGGTCCAAAAAAGTGGGACAATAAAAAGATACATTTTTTTAAATGGAACACCCTATATATTTTAGCATTTTTTGTTTCGTTACAAAATTATCCATATGACGCCATATTTAGTTTTTAAATTTTTTGCAACGTTGCCAAACAAACTGCAAAATTCTTAAAATTTTGGAAAAAACATGATGGTAAAAAATTACCTGTATTTCTCAATAATAGTATCGAAAATCTAAAATTTCTTGTAAGCTCTTAAGTTTAGGGATAGAAAAACTGTCTTAAATCTTTAAGTACCGAAAATTTTGTACAGGGTGTTTTCTGTTGACATCCAAATATACAAAATTTTAAAATACAATAACTCTGTTTTTTCAAGTGAAACACCCTATATTTATTAGTCTCGTCTGATAGATATTGTAAGTATCTTTTATTATTGTTAAATCATACCTATACCTAAATTTACTAGTTTTAGCAATATTTTAATTTGTATTTAAATTTATATACTATATATAAAACTATAGTTTTTATTTTTCTAGTAAGCCATGACCACCAAAGTCAAAACAAATGTTATTGAATATAATGTCATATTATAATTATTATATTTATATTTATAATGTTTGTGAACCTATTTTCAATATCAAGTTGCGTAATAAAAAATAAATTTTATTTAATTAAATAAATACGTAACTAACTATGGTTATCAATTTATTTTAATATGACATTATATTCAATTACATTTGTTTTGACTTTGTTGGTCATGGCTTACTAGAAAAATAAAAACTATAGTTTTTTTCACCAAAATTTAAATAAAAATCGAAATATTGCCAAAACTAGTAAATGTAGGTATAGGTATGACTTAACAATAATTAAAGCTACTTACAATATCTATCAGACGAGCCTAATAAATATAGGGTGTTTCATTTGAAAAAACAGAGTTATTGTATTTTAAAATTTTGTATATTTGGATGTCAACAGAAAACACCCTGTACAAAATTTTCGGTACTTAAAGATTTAAGACAGTTTTTCTATCCCTAAACTTAAGAGCTTACAAGAAATTTTAGATTTTCGATACTCTTATTGAGAAATACAGGTAATTTTTTACTATCATGTTTTTTCCAAAATTTTTAAAATTTTGCATTTTGTTTGGCAACGTTGCAAAAAATTAAAAAACTAAATATGGCCTCATATGGATAATTTTGTAAGGAAACAAAAAATGCTAAAATATATAGGGTGTTTCATTTAAAAAAATGTATCTTTTTATTGTCCTGCTTTTCTAAACCATCCTGTATATTTAAAAATAATTTTAGAACATATAGTTTTTTATACCTCACAACTTTTATAAACACTTTTTTTTGATATCTTTAATAGTAGAGACGGTATATTACTTTGTCAAACAAATGGGCCATCCTGTATGACAAGATCAAAAATAAGGTTTTTTTTGTAATAACAGTTACATAATACAGGGTGGCCCATTTGTGTGACAAAATAATCAAATTTTTTTTTACATATAAAAGTTGTGAGGTAATAAAAAAATACATTTTTTTAAATAGAACACCCTATATACTTTAGCGTTTTTTGTTTCCTCACAAAATTATCCATGTGACCCATCATCATGGTTTTTTAATTTGTTGCAACGTCAAGCAAAATGCAAAATTCTTAAAGTTTTCTTAGTTAGAATATCAAAAATGACAAATTTCTTGTAAACTCTTTGGTTTATTGGCCGAAGTTGGAGAGAGAATATCAGGTCCTCCGTAGCGCAATTGGCAGCGCGCTTGAAGCTTAATCGAGAGGTTCTGGGTTCGATTCCCACCGGAGGCATACAACTTTTTCAATTTTATTTTTGTCTGCACGCCGGAAAACATTTTTCAATTTAAAAATTATTTGCAGACACCAACACACCTAGATATTATGATTTTTTTTTATTAAACATTTGTTATGGATGAATTTACAACTTGTTAGCTTTTAGTTTAGATCATTTTTTTTTTTGAAAAAATTATGTTTTTAATAAACCCAGAAATGTCAACATATTGTTCATAAAAAACTAAACTACCCTTTTGGTGATTGGACAAAACAGCCATATGAAAAACGAAGATTATGCATTTAGTTGATTTGTTCAAGTAAAACCTTTAACAATTAAACAAACCCAATGTAGAATTGTTGTATCGCACCACTCTATTTATTTTAAATAATGTTAATATTAACATAAAATTTAAGTTAAAGAGAGAGTTAACATAATCAGTTAATCTGTACTATACCGCGTGACTAAGGAACTTATCTATTATATTTAAAGATATAAAATTGTAAGATAAAAATGGTGGGAAAGTGACCTTTCTTAGGGTGCAAAAATATAATATGACAAGTTCAAAAATAAGGTTTTTTTCGTTTTAGCAACAACAACAAGAAAATTTCTTTTTCTACGACCGTGCATTTTAACCCATTTCCTGTACGCATTTTAGTTTTGAAAGTGTCACTTTCCCGCACTAGTGCGGGAAGGTAAAATAATGGAAATTTTGATCTTATTAGATAGTATTTTACTTAGTAGTCTATCAAATAAAATTTAAATCTTTTCTAGCTTTTTGTTGCATTTTACATTTTTTAAAAATATAAAATAATGAAGATATTTTTATATAACCCTGTATAAGTAATGTCACAAAACAACTATCAAACCACCGGGTTTGATATCAGTTGCTATGATAACCCAGGCGTGTAATTGTTACTAAAACGTCAAAGTTGTTCACAGCGTCTTCGAAGTGACCGAATACAATCTTTTTCTAAATTAAACCGAATCCGAAGCAATAATATTAATGGATTCATCCGACGAAGAAGTTCCCGAAGCCATTTTGAAGGCTGCAGATAAAGCTAATTCCGAGCTGTTACTTTTGTATATATTTATACGGTCTTAGAATAAATAATGTTCCTAACTCATGCGTAAAGTGTCTTTCCCGCCCTTAACCGCTTGCATGAACTCCGCTCCGCGTCGTTCGGGTCAACTGCAGTCGCGTGCGGGAAAGTATCACTTTCCGCACTTGTTAGGAAAATAACTATTGTTTTGGCTTTGGCAGATCTGCCACTGACACATGTTTTACGGTTTGAAAAAATAAATAAATATTAAATCTTTCTTACACTTATATGCACTTCGTTTTTCATAGTTTTTGATATGACGAGCTCACAACCTTTCTTTTCTTAAATTAATCTTTACATTTCCACTTTACCGTCTTCACGAACGCGCGTTGATGCGCTCTCTGTATCTGTGGTCGGCTTAAGAAATTGTAAAAAATATTTTATATTTTATCGTAAAATATTTGTAAAATAAAGTAAAATTACGGATTTTTAAATTTGCTTACATATTACCTTAATGTGCTTTACTGTTCGTTATACATATTAAAATCTTCATTTAAGTTAATGTGTATGATTATGCACCGCACAGTGGCGTAGCCACAGGAGGACAAAGGGGCCCTCCCGCAACACCTGCCCGGGTACGGCTCCTATCCGCTTTGCTAATAATATACAGGGTGTTACAAATTCGACATATCAGCATTGGAATCTCGGAAACCATAGGAATAAGAGAAACGGTTAAATGGGGGCAAAGTTGTGCATTTCGGTGCTGATTATAATGCCGCTTTGAAAGTTTTCAAATTCCAAATACTTCCGATTTTATTCGAAAAAACCCGAAATTTTGCAAAATCGTTTTTATTTTTTCCTGAGCTCATTTGACTAGCTATTTAAAAATAAATGCCACTTCTTCTCCTCTACAAAATGACGTTACTAAACTAAAGATCCACCGTTTCATCTCCGAGCGGCCATCACCAACTTTACTATTTTAAATACGGACCTGAATTTTTTTTAACCGATTTTTAAACCCTCCTTCCCTCAAACTGTAATGGCGATATAACTTTCTGATAATGATGAATTGTCCTTACTTATTTTTTTAAATTCATATTTTTTACAATTCTTGTCACTCCGGTCCTGGCAACGAATTACAATATTAATTAAAAACTTTATTTTATTTAAAACATTCATACATAAGTAATATAATTTATTTTGGCGACAGCCCTTTCAACCGTTCTTCTCCTTATCCTACCAAATGCAACCTGTATGTAAATATACGTAACATGAACTTAAGACAAACTTTTTCATGAAATTTAATTGTAAAGGTTTTACATAAAATAAAGTTTTTTATTAACACTGTAATTCGTTGCCAGGACTGGACTGACAAGAAGTGTAAAAAATATGAATTTAAAAAAATAAGCAAGGTCAATTCATCATTATGAGAAAGTAATATCGCCATTACATTTTGAGGGTAGGAGGGTTTAAAAATCGGTTTAAAAAAATCCAGGTTCGTATTTAAAAAAGTAAAGTTGGTGATGGCCGCTCGGAGACGAAATGGTGGATCTTTAGTTTAGTAACTTCATTTTGTAGAGGAGAAAATGACAAAGTGTCATTTATTTTTAAATAGCTAGTCAACTGAGCTCAGGAAAAAATAAAAACGATTTTGCAAAATTTCGGTTTCTTTCGCATAAAATCGAAAGTAATCGGAATTTGAAAACTTTTAAAGCGGCATTATAATCAGCACCGAATTGCACAACTTTGTCCCCATTTAACCGTTTCTCTAACTCTTATGGTTTCCGAGATTCCAATGCTGATATGTCGAATTTGTAACACCCTGTATAATATTAATATAGATATGTTTTTTTTTAAATCTTATATTAAGTAAAAGTCATTATACTAAAGTTTTTAATTTCAAAACAACTGACGCCCTTTATATAATTTTAGCAGTGATTGAAGTTATACTGGCGATTTTTGTAGTTGATTTTCAAAACGACGATAAACTTACATTTTCTCTTTTACAGAGGGTCTGTTCTATAGCCCTTGTAAGATATTCTACCATCATTTATAACAAAACCGAAGAAAATAGATATTCGATAAAAAAATCGATTTTTACAAAAATGTTCTGGTATGTTAGGTATTCAAAAGAACCACAGAGTGATCCAACGAATATTTAAGCCACTTTCATAATTTGGCATTGATTTCATTGCAAAATTATTTATTTTCATCAAGTGCCACCCGGGTTTGGGTCAAAATTATGGGTTCTGCCTAATTGTTATCCATTGACAAACACTTAAAATGGTGTGACAAAGGCGTGCGTTATATGTATAGGTAAACTTATTTTTTATTAAACATTATAAAAAAATATAAAATACAAAAATTACATTATCTAGAAATTAAATTATAAAAAATCATAATATTCTTCGTCATCTGATGAGCTGTCATCTTTTTGACGTTATAATTAACGGGTCGACGGTCAGATCGATCAGGTGGTCAAGATCCCACATTTTATCCTCTTCTTTATTGACATAATGGACTGCTTTTCGTCAGTTCTCTGGTGTCACTTCCTTAATGGATTGATCAAACAGTGGCTTAACGTCTTTCATTTTAAATGTCGTGTTATGTCTTGCTACAAATCCTTTCACTTGCGCCCATATAAGTTCTATAGGATTTAGTTCGCAATGATATGGCGGTGTGTTCAGCACAGTTACACTATGTTTTCCAGCTATATCTTCCACGGCATATTTCATAAAACGACTTTTTTGTATAAATTTGCTATAGCTTGCTTCCTTCTTTATCAAGTCGATATTTTATTGTTTTTTTCAAGATAGAGTCTTCTCTGTGCGTAGTGAATGATAGCTTGCGTTATCCATAACTATTATTGAATCAGCTTATCATTTCACCAAAATAGTTCTCAAAAACATTCGAATTCATGTCCTCGTGGTAATCTCTCGAACTGAATTACGCAATTACTTGAAATTTTATTATTACAATTACTATTTCATCCTAATACCCGTTAACCTAATTCTTCAAAATTTTTGGTTAGTTATCATAAATAATTTAATGCACAATATTTACGTGCGCCTATGACCGACGCCGAAATTGAGCCGAACTGGACGGAATATCCCATTTTATTATTCTACAACTTTCTGATTAATTATATTACAAGCGGATATTACAGTGTAGTCGTATTCCATAAGATAAATCGTCACTAGGTCCATATTAATTAACGTAATCGTTCCTTATAACTAATTTTTGGCACATTAAATTCCTGTTCTAAACCAGCGTGTCAAGTAAAAGCAACTAGGTCAACTTAAAATGTCGTTTAATACTTTAAGTACTTACGAGGCTACGGTTTGTCAAGCGCATCAACAACCAGAAACTCTTATTTTTGTACGAAAACATTGCGAACAAAATATGTATGTGCCGGATAAGTGTTTAATAATTATACAGTTTGTCCCGGAAACTCACTACAACATATAAGGTTACCATTATACAGAAAAATAATTTAGTATTAATTTTATTAAATTACTTATTAGATTTATAAAGACTGAGACACAAAAAAATAATCAATATGTAATAAGAAACAGGTAATAGAAACTAAAAATATAATATACAGGGTGTTTTTTAATTAAGTGCCGGTACTTAAGGTTGTGAATCCTTGGGTGATTTTAAGAAGAAAAGTTAGAATTAACATATGTCCTAAAACTCTTCATTTTTGAGCTACAGGGTGTTAACATTTTTAAAAAAATATAACTTTTTTATCATAATTATTATATCACCCTTAGATATTTTTATAAAATTTTGTACATACCTCTCAATCATTAAGAAGCATTTTTTGACTTAAAAGATTTTTTAAAATTTTTACCAGTGACTTTAGATTTAAGATTTGGAATTTATTGTTTTACTAAATGAATTGCGATTTTTAAAATAAAGTTTTTAAACATTTTTTTGGTTTTTATGTTTTTATGCAAAAAGGGTGCATCATACGAAAGTACGTTTATGGATCAAATTTGCTCCAAAATAAATGAGGATTTTAAATATAAATTTGTTTTTTAGAAAAATCAGTGGCGTACCATTTTTTCTTTAAAAATATTCAGTTTAAACCCTATACGGAGGTCACTGGTAAAAATTTAAAAAAATCTTTTAAGTCAAAAATGCTCCTTAATGATTAAGAGGTGTGTACAAAATTTCATAGAAATATCTAAGAGTGATATAATAATTATGATAAAAAAGTTATATTTTTAAAAAAATGTTAACACCCTGTAGCTCAAAAATGAAGAGCTTTAGGACATATATTAATAATAACTTTTCTTCTTAAAATCACCAAAGGATTCACACCCTTAAGTATCGGCACTCATATACATATCTTGATATAATGTTAAATGCGATGCACACCCAAACGCGATGATAGACCCTTAATACGCCACTGAATTTTTCTACTTTCTGATATCTTTACACAGAGCAAAATCGACTAATTAAACAGAATTGTTAAGAAAAGTCCTAAACCAGTAGCAACATTTTTAATAATCACTATTAAACAATCTATTACTATAGCAAAAAAGTTAACTAACGAACAGCATACAGAATTACTACATCTTTATTTATACCGACAATAAAATGAAATAATTATGAATTGTAAGAATGTATTTTAATAAAACACTCTTATTGAAAATAAAAATGGTTTTATACAACATAAAGATTATACCAACAATAAAACGCTTTTTTGGGGGTATTAGTTAAATTATTATCTGATATTAAACGTTTATTTACCCTTATGCAACATACTTTTAATTTGCAAGAGTGGGGGAGACTTCGACGTATCAAGACGTGTTTTACGAGGCCATTTGCATTTATTCGGCTGTGCGGGTTGTTTCAGATGTTTGTTGTTTTTTGTAAACAGTGTTGTGAGGTTATTATTAAGCTTTATTTGTGGTGGTGTAAAATTATCAGTATTTTGTAACCTAAGAGCTGTGTTTATACATAATTTCAGATTTTTCGTTGTTTCTTGATTAGAAAGTGTTGAGGGTAATACCCTTATTTGTTTTTTTTAGTTAAATAAATACCTTTAAAATGTTAACCTATTTTTATTATTTACTATTTTTTATATTACCTGCCATTTATCTGTTTACTTAAAATTCTGGATATACGATTGCACATGTTTTAAAGCGAAGAATAGCAGTAGTTTCATGGTAAAATCAAAAAATGAAATTTGTCAATACCAATATAAATATTGTAAAATATAATTTCTTTACCTTTATTATTTTTTGGTCTTATAACATACAATCATCCAAAATTTCGCTTGTTGCTTGGAGTTTGCGTAAAGAGATAAAAGATCGATAAATTTATAAAAAATTAATATTGGGAATGCGCAAGCGCAAAATTTGAATCGGCAAACAGTATAAAAACGTTTTATATTGGCAGCTAAACAATTTTAAACCGGTTATAAAACTGGATTATACTCTTTTTCAACTGTGTGTTTACTGGTTATAAAGCGTTTTATAGTCACTATAGAACAAACCTTAATGGTTATAATCCGTGTCATATAAACAGTATAATCGTTTGTAACTAATGTGTATACCCATAGAAGTACGTTTTATAGTCGCTATGGAACAAACCTTCATGATTACCATCCATGTCATATAATCAGTATAACATAATTTACTTATCCTTATGCACTAGTCCTAGCAAAATCTGGTGTATAACTGGTATTAGCTGAATTAGCTCGTATTGCTGCCCCAAATAGTATTAAATATTCCTATAATATCCATAAGAATTGTTATAATGCTTATAATTCATTTTTCTCAGTATACAAATACCTTCAGTATCGATAGAATGGTTTCATATAAGATCCCAAATAATCATAATACAGACACATAATGTAGCAAAGTTAACCGTTATCTAGAAAATATTGACTAAAGATGACTAGAAATGTACCTTACCACTCTATTTATTATTATAAATATTTAAATATAAAAAGAGAAAGAGGAAATTTACATAAAAAACCAGCGAAATGTAACAAAAATCGTGATTTGTTCTGTTACTTGGCGTTATTATTTTAGGTCGGCTCTTATAACTGTAACTTCATGTACGAGTATTTCTATAAAAATTAAATAAATGGATTATTTGAGGCGTCTCATAGTATAATTTGCCGCATCCATCCTAAGTGATGGCCGAAAAATTGGTAATTTCCTAAAATTTATTTTAAAAATTCGAGCTTTTTTGTTTCAACAAAACGAAACAAACATTACAAAATAATTATTAAAAACGTATATTTTTTGAAATAACTTTGTTTATGCTGGTCAAAGCCACTTTTACTGTGCCAAAATGCGTTCTCACATGACGTCAAATTTGTTTTCTGCATTTGAAATGTTTTATTCCTTAATTCCATTATTCCATTTGGATTAACTACTATATTATACCGAGTGATAACGCAATTACTACCCAGCTTGTCACTTCGTTATAAAATAAAACATTATAAAAGTGTGGTAAGTATATGATTACATTGTGCTCACCTTTTCAGTATTTAAACGTGCGGAAATTCTTCGAGTTTTAGAATAATCACTTTCACACGAGTAATGTACACTATTTTTCCTACGACCACAAAGAATTATTAACAAAAAACCTTTGATTTGTGAAAAAAATATTTCAACTCTAGAGTGGAAATACAAGGCACACTATTTAATTTAAACATATGATGCCAATGTAATAGATCGAAAGGTCACAGGTTCAAATTCCATCAGGAGTACTTGACTTTTTTTATAAAAACATTAAATAAATTATAAAATTATTTTGAATTGAAATCTTCCTTCTTGAATGATTTTTTTTAATCACGGAAAGATGCATTAAACATAAATTTAAAAAATTCACCCAACAAGGAAGATTTCAATTTAAAATAATTCTATAAATTATTTAATGTTTTCATAAAAAAAAGTCAAGTGCTCCTGATGGGATTTGAACCTGTGATCTTTCGATCCGTAGGTCATGGCTCTAGTGTCTACGCTATGGCGACCCATAAACATCTCTTGTTTAAGTTTAATATATGACATTTTCTTCAGCGGGGCTTTGTTTGACTAGTAATAGATTTTCCAGTATATTCTTAACTTTTTTATAATTTCAGATGACGTATTTTCACACTCTAATTCTGAATCACTCGACAAATACGTGATAAATAAACAAAATTGCTTTCTAAAATTTGTTCTTTTTAATAAATAGGTGTGGTCTGTAAAATTGGCATCATATGCTTAAATTAAATAGTGTGCTTTGTATTTCCACTCTAGAGTTGAAATATTTTCTTTCAACACGCGTGTGATATTCGGCGCTTTCGAGCCAAGTTAACCGTGCTTTTTTTCTCATTTTCATAGGTGGTCGTAGGAAAACTCTTTGTTTTCAGCATTAGATCGTTTTGAACCTCGTTTTATTGTTTTTTATGAGTTTCTAAAATGCTGATGGCAAGAGATCTTCTAAAGTATATTGATTCGTTTTTCCACCATAATGACGACGGAGTTGGCAGACATACTGTACAGCCAGATTCGAACAATGGCTAATTAGTCAAGAGTACAACTTTATCCCTTTAACATTTACACTGTAATTACGTATGTTCTGATCTGCTCCCTTCACTCATATTTTGGGTATATTTTTTTACTAGCATTGGCTGCAATACAGTTATTTCTCGGCCAAGAGATTATGATCTAGAATCGAGAATTTGGACCATCATCTATTATTTCAAGTCGGCAACACAAAAAATGTTACATAGGAAACTCCATGTTCTTGGATAAAATACCAATTACTCTATATGCAAATTTTTTTGCGATAAATGTGGGATAGTTAACAGAAATTCTGTTCCAAAACGGGATATTGGCGACTTATGACAAAAGTTTTCGAGGCATGATTCTGGGTTTTGGAACACTAAATTTCTGTGTTTATAATTATCCAACAAAAAAGAAAATATGTTGCTTTAATGAGTTTAAAATAGCTAGGAATGTCGGGTCCATGTTTTTTCTCAGTCGTTAGTTTCCAGCATTTCACCTTTTTTGAATAATATTATAGGTATACAAAATACTTTTACTTTCTTTTGATAAGGACAATTTAACACTTTACATTTACATAAATTTAATAGCATGGAACATTTTATTGGTATAAACAAGTGCGTGGATTAATTTTATTGAATGAGTTAATGAGTAAGTACCAATAAAATACTTAAATGAATGATAAATGAAAATACAAACGATTTGTATACAGTGGAGAAGTACTAATAAAAATTGGGCAATTATCTTTTTCCGGCACTTTCCTCGCTTATTTTTAAAGCGAGGCCGCGCGTTCGGTGAAATTTCAGGAAAAATCCTCTCCTTTATTTTTTTTTTGAACTTATACAGGGCGAAGGAAAAGAATAAGAACACAAAGTCTTCCTCCACTTTTATACTAAAGAAAAAAATTTTTTATGGGTTGAAAAATTCTCTACATGTTTCGAATGCAGAAGCATTCATTATCAGGAGAATAAATAAAAAGAAAAATAATTAGATATCACCTTAACGGAGCATCCAAATTTGCAGGCACAAAGCACCAGTTCAATGAATAGAACGGAGAGAAAATCATAATGTGATTTGCATTATGAAAAAGAGAGAAAACATTTTTTTGGGTTTATGGCTTAGGGCACATAAGAGTTCAAATGTAGAACGAAGGGTTTAGCAGAAAAAGTTAATGTTCGATTATATTGAACAGGAAATAAAATTGAAGAATTTTCTAAGAAAAATCATTATGAAAACTTTGGAAAAGAAGTTTGAGGAAGAAAAACTATATTTGAAAAAGTTCCTAAATAAAGTTCTTGAATAAAGATGTAAGCCTAAAAAAGAGATAACTTTTAGGTCACATCTATTGAACAAAAATAGAAAAACCTTACCTTATAATGAAGTTAAGAGTAAGTGTAGCCAAAGTAATGAAACATTTTGGGCTTGAATAACATTTTAGTCTTTAGTTTTAATATAAAATTTAGATTTTACAAAATACTTGAGCTGGAAACGATACCACGTTTTCCAAAAGACAGTCTTATGAAATTTATGACAGCTCATTTAAATATTAAAAGAAGGGCGTTTGGAGAAAAAAGCACAGAAAATTGGTTGGAAAAGCGAGGAGGCTGAAGGCTGACACAGAGGAAAAGTGTTAAATCTATAGAAAGTCACAGAGAAAAGTGGGGTTGACGAATCTTTTACAAATTTAAAGCTCAGTCAAGGTTTACGAAAGATATCCAATCACATAAACCAAAACAAGAAAGCAGGACATGGGAGCCTGCGATGGTCGTTCTGGAGAATGACAAGGTACTATGAAAATGGTAATACATCAATGTAAACAATATAGTGCACATAAAAACAAGTTCAAACTTATAAATAAAATTGGAAATGACCATAAAACACTGCGGGTTAAAGTCCAATTGGTAAAAGACGAAAAATTATACAGGGTGATTCCTAAGTTGAAACTTCTTTTTTGGCTGTGTATAGAAGCCATTAAAATAAACAACATTTTCAAATACCTTTTTTCAAAAAACTTAAAAAATAAGGTACTTACATTCACTTATTACACCATGGATCAACAACGGTCCTGTCTGATGAGCCCGCAAGAGAAAGCGTTCTGCGTATAAACTCAAAGCAGCAGCGGCAAATTGACGATACTCACCGTAAATTAGCACCATTATACTAGTTCATTGTTTTCAAATTTTACCATTTTCACGTGTCACAAATTTAAAATTAACTTGCTTCAGAAAAACACACCGCAGCGAATTGCCAAAATAAATAACTGACGACCGGCCCATAAAATGCATGACTAATAAAACAAAAAAAGAACAAAAACAATATAAAGTAAAGGGCTACGTTTTGATTACCAGGCCCGCACTTAGATTTTTTACTTCTGTAACTCGGCTATCTTTAAGTTTTTTGAAAAAATGTATTTGGAAACGTTGTTTATTTTAATGCCTTCTATACACAGCTAAAAAAGAAGTATCAACTTAGGAATCACCCTGTATTTAGATGTATGTTTTTATGTACACAGTCATCCAACCAGAACTGAACAGGGACCTAGATTTTGTATTTTTATTAAAACCAATATATTCATCCTGTTTATGTTTGACTATAGAATCTAAAATTGCTATTTGAAAGGCTACTTGGCTTACAAAAAAGGAACTGTGGTGCAAAGTTGTTTTCTTTCCAATGGAACGTATATTTTTCAATTTTATGAATGGTTCTTGAATCCAAAATAGATAATTTGTCTATATTAGCTCAACTCGTTTTTAAGATACAAGCGATAACATTTTTAAAGAGCCGTATCAATTCTAGTTTAATACGTCTAGAATGCCTTGGATGAGTAAAACCTTCGTAATGGCGATGCATTAAAATAACATCTAGGAGGTGTTGGAAAATAAAATTTCGCTCTCTGGAGTTCTAGAATGCCTTGGAAAACAAAATCATTTGAATATTAGTAATATGGTAGCGTTATGGGGGCCATATTGAACTCTTAATTTTCCAAGGCATTCTAGACGTATAAAATTGGAATGAATATAGCTTCTTAAATATACAGGGTGATTCCTAAGTTGATACTTCTATTTTAGCTGCGTAAAGAAGGCATTAAAATAAACAACATTTTCAAATACATTTTTCAATAAGGTACTTACATTCATTTATTACACTATGGATCAAATACGGTTCTACCTATTTTGCTTGTTGAATAACATTGCGCAAACGCCTCACTTTGAAGACACTCACTCTAAATTAGCACCATATTTTTTTGTTCATTGTTTTCAAATTTTATCATATTATTTCACGTGTCACCAATTAAAAATTAACTTGCTTCAGAAAAACACATAGCAGCGAATTGAATAAAGAACTGACGACCGACTCGTAAAATGCATAACTAACATACTAACCATACAAAAAAAGGACAAAAACAATATAAAGTAAAGGGCTACGTTTTGATTACCAGGCCCGCACTTGGATTTTTTACTTCTGTATCTCGCTTATTTTTACGTTTTTTGAAAAAATGTATTTGAAAATGTTGTTTATTTTAATGCCTTCTATACACAGCTAAAAGAGAAGTATTAACTTAGGAATCACCCTGTTATAATTGCTTATATCTGAAAAACAGTGCGAGCTAATAAGACAAATTATATATTTTTCTAATCAGGAAAGAAGGACCGTTTGTTAAATAAAAACATAAACATGGTGTTATATTGAAAAAACTACAAAATGACGGCACAGTTCTTTATTTTAAGCCAAGTCGCTCTTTAGATGAGAGTTTTAGATTCTACGGTTAAACATAACTAAGATGGTTTTACAAAAAATACAGGGAAACTAAAAAAATAGGCCTCTGTTCAGTTCTGGTTGGATTACCCTCTACCTTTTTTAAGCAAATTATTGGCGTTTTTCTATTAATTTCGGTTATACAAAAAGTATCTATGAACTTTGTTGTTTTTAAACATTTTGGTAAATGGAAGCAAAACGTAATTTTAAAACAATTTCCACTTTCTTGCAGTAAAAATTACGATTTACTACTATTTATCTAAGTGTTTAAAATGGATTTCCACCAAGAATAGACCGATTGATTTAAATTTGTTATTTATATTGTATTTTTGGATTTTTCTGCGGAAAGTATTTTTTATAATTGGTCAAATGTCCAAGAAGTTGAATAATTTTTCAGATATTAGCATTTAAAAAATAACATTTTTAGTACTTTAACAATTTAGAGTTATTTTGTAATGATGTTAGGTCATAAACACTATACAGGGTGATTCTTGAGTTGATACTTCTTTTTTAGCTGTGTATAGAGGGCATTAAAATAAACAACTTTTTCAAATACCTTTTTTCAAAAAACTCAAAAATGGGCGAGATAGAGAAATAAAAAATCTAAGTGCGGGCCTGGCATCAAAACATTCCCCGCTGTAGTTTCTGTTGTTTTTTATATCTCTTATTAGTATTATGGAGGGTTGGAAACAGAAAGCCCTATCTTCCTTCTTACAAAAAATATTTTATTAATTACAACCTACGCGTTTCGACCTACAAGGCCATCATCAGGGCGTAAAGTAATAAGGTCAACACATATAGACCACAAGCAGGACGCACCCTAGTCAACAAATCAATTAGTAAAAATAAACACTTGGCACATTGTTTTATATGAAAAACACATTTACACTTGTTAAAAAAACTAAAATTTGGAAAACAACGACAATCATTCATCATCAAAAGATTAAAAATTGGTATACATTTTAACAGTACATAATATATCTATATATATTGTCAGATTTTAATTTTAATTTTTTTCTCTAGATCTAGACACTTTAATTTCTAAAGGAAATGTAAACGTATATAAAATGCTATGTAGGTTTATATCACGTACTTATTAAACTTAATATGTAGAAAAGAGGGAAAAAAGAAAAAAAAATTAAAAAGTAAACTCCCAAATAATGAATAAAAATAACAAATATAACAAAAAGAAAAGAAAAACAATACTAAAGATTCTAACCTTATTTTAGTTTTATTATCAAGAAAAACTAAAAATAGGTTAAGTAAAAAAATTGTAAAAACCATTATTTAAGTCAAAAGTAACTTAAAAATAAAAATAAAAGAAACAAAGAGAGATGCTGGCCATTTGGTTTCAACCAGAGCCAGCTATAAAACCTAATTACACACACACACATACCCGCTACTATTTAAAAAATTAGTATTTTTAAACCAGAATAAAAATAATTATACATAATCGATTTGATATCATTATATTAATTAAATTTTACTATCCGACAAAGAGAGAAAGGATCCATTATGGTGTTTCTCTTTGTAATAAATATTTTCATTATTAACGAGCCTACGGAAAAAACTTTTGTTTGATAATTGAGATAAAAGCATTTGTTAGTTTATGATTATTAGCCACTATAACTTGACAAATTGGTCCAATAATTATAAGGAGAGAGTTTCTTATAAATAAAACAATTAAATAGGATTTACTTCAGTGTCTGTTTAAAAATTGGAAACCAACAAGTCAAAAAGATAGGAAAAACTGTGTCTAACAGATTCCCTGCGAATGTGACAGATCCTACATTGGTGAGACTCTAAGGCCACTTGAAACTAGGGTCAAGGAACACAAAAACAACACGCTTAAAGGAGAAACCGAAAAATCAGGGGCAGCTGACCATGCCTGGACACACGGTCATCACATTAAATGGACACAAGCTCGAATCCTGCACAAAGAACAACATTGGAGGAAGAGGAAGTTCAAGGAAGCTGCTATCATATACCAGAACCCAGATTGTTTTAGTAAGCCCTCACTAGATATAAGAAATATCTGGAAACCTTTATTAAGTAGATGTAAACTTAAGATACCGCACAATAATTAAACGCATGACTGCACCCATCTCAGTCATGCTCCAGTACATCTAGCTAGTATAAATAGAGCTATAGTTACTTTACTTATTTAGTATTCACCTGAAAATGACTGGAGATACTTACCAGTTGAAACGTTGTGATATAAAACAAATTAAAGACAATGCAAGTCCAAAACTATTCTTTCATTCAGGAGTTACTTCAGTATGGATAACTATACATTTTTTTTTCTACTCCCACATAGATATTTGCTGCTTCCTTTACACTAAGTGGGTTATTATGGATAATAATAATAAAAGATATAAGTTTATATCTATTATAGTTAGGATATGAAACTGACCAATCACAAAGGAACCCAATTTACACGTAAATTTTACGGGTCATTTTATGAGACTTTACAAAAGCGAGGTTAAGAATATACTTGTGCACGAAATGGTGCGATAAGTGACGATATGAAACCAAAAAATATTGTTTATCTACTTTCATTTAGTAATATTAATTTTACAGTTCTGTAAATAGTTTTGTAAGGGCATCTATTACAGCACTAGTGCTGTAATAGATGCACATTGTTGGTGCAACTATTTTAGATTAAGTTTATTTAGCTATTTATATATTTAATTACTAAAACAATCAAACAAAATGTTACTGATAATTTAAGTGCTTTTAACATACCATTGCACATACAGGGATTTAATTCCCTAGGTGCAAACCCAAAACTCCCTATAGACAATTATTTACACTGTTAGATTTTATTTATATATACACGATTTGTTATAATTTATATCCAAGTATGTAATATATATATTTCTATTTCTTTACAGCACTAGTGCTGTAATTGAAAAAAAAACGGTTTTATTAAAATTTTGCTGTTAAATAAAACCACACTTTTAAAAGAATGATTTATTATTAACAATTATAAAATTAATTACCAATTATTAATTAAAATATAACACTTAAGGTTTATTATAAACATTAATAATACACTTTTTACAGTTAGAAATTTGTATACCAGGAGTGGATGTGATAGAGCCCTTTACGTTCGAATTTCCAATCATTAAATCCGTGTCTGACCCCATGATCTTCTTTGCTATTTGTTTCTTATTTTCTAAAGAATTCTCAACGTATCCTTCTGCCGTAGAAGAGGATTTCCAGCCCCCATGACGCTTTAACATCTGCATATCTGCACCACCATCAACTAGAATGGTGGCTGAGGACCTCCTAAAACAATGTCCACTGTATCCTTCGCGATTATTCAATCCAAGTTGTGTTGCAATCTTTTTTAGTATACTTCCAAAACTATTAATTCCGCCAGGCTGGGAGGTGCATTTTCCTTTCCCATAGAATACAAAAAACCGCCTGTGAGTTGCATTAAGAGGACAAAGTTTAGCATACTTTCGAAAAATACTTAAACAGTTGACACCTGTCACATTACCTTCTGTTATAACAAATTCTCGCATAATTTTGGTTTTAGAGAATGGAATCACAATTTTTATATACAAATCATTGTGCTCAATATTATGATCCAACATTAACTTAGCTAGTTCATCGTGCCGACAAGCCCTAAAAATGCCCATTATCATAACGACCTTCATAAGTAAATATGTTTTATCATCTGCAGTACTAAGAAACTTACATACGTCTTCCTTTGTGAAAACTTTGGCCTTGTAACCCTCTGAACTTCTTTTTAAAAATGCGATTAGTTGAGAAAACCTGCTTATATCTTGATTTTTCTTGACTGAAATCATAGTTCTCAACTTTGAGTAGTGAGTCCATAGTGTAGATGGTTTCTGGGAGCGTTGCTTTACGGAAAAATAACCCAAAAGGATTTTCTCAGACACCTCCTTTATTTTGTAAGCTTTGCACCAATCTTCAAACTTGTTTGTTTGACAAAGTTTCGACAGTAACCATGCGAAACAGTAACTATGCGAAAGGTAACATAAAAAACTTGATTAGTAAACTAAATAGCAGGTGCATTTTCACAAGTGCATTTTTAATTTTAAAAATATCTTTTGCCAAATATTTTTATTCACAGATGAAAGTAGATAAAATTTGGACAATATTCTTGTAAATTCATATTACTACACTCGATGTTTTATTAAACTCGGCTGACGCCTCGTTTGACAACTTTAACATCTCGTGTTGTAATATGAATCTTTACAACACTTATATCATAAATAACTATTTCTATTACCACATGGAAATTTGCTGTTTTGTTTACACTTAAGTGGCCAGAAAAGTATTTTATTTCAGTTAACTGTACGGCAAAATTTCATAACTGTGCTGCACAGTATTTTAAAAATAAAATTTTTATAGAAAAATTCCACGAATCTACACAATACGGCTACCGATTGGGGTGTGTGTACCTTCTTCCGCACCCTACGAGATATGCGATCTCATCCGGCCTGGTTACCGTCGTGAATGGGGTGCGTTGGGAGATTATACATTTTACACTCTTCCCTGCATTCTTAAACCTACTAAAATTCGGACATACTTTTTTTATTGTGCGTATGCCCACTCCGGGGATCGAACCCGGGTCGCCACGGTCGAATGCCAGTCACTCACCTCTGAGCCACTGCCGCGGCTTACCTTGTTATAAAAAAAAAATTGATAATTATTTTAAGTCTTGCAAACGTAATTTTTGACATTAAAACTTAAATATGTCAAAAACGTTTATATTTAGGTCTAGGACACGATATACAAAATCTGCCTAGAATCTTTGGTAAAATTCAAAAATGTAATAATATGTGTGTTCCATTTATAATAAGCAAGTGCAACCATATTAAAAATATTTTAGCCGGGTTGATTCCATCAACATTGGCACACTATCAAATTTTCAAAATTTTTCTGTATAGTTTTCCATATATAGATCGAGGCGGTTCCGGATGAGACACCCTGTATGTAACCCAAAAATCTTTGTCATAAGTAATAATTTATTAATTCCGTTATTTCCGTTCAGTAATGAAATTTTCTACCATCAATGCTCACACAGATTATAAATTGGTTTCACGAAATGACGGTATTAAAAACGTTAATTGGTAATATTCTAGTTATTGGCATCCTTTTATTGTTACCAAGTTACTTATAACTGCTTTTAAAGGTATTTTTATCGTTGCTGTACGCAAAAAAACTGTAGGTGACTTTGAAAAACGGTTTTTATTATTAGACTGTTGGAATAGTTGATAAAATAAGTTGTTTCTATTCACACATGGATATTTGCTGTTTCCTTTCCACTAAAGTGATTAGACAACGGAACGCATATAAGTTCATATCCATCATAGTAAGGACAAACTGACTAATTACAAACAAACCAAATTTACACGTTGAAAATTTTACCACTCGTTTCATACCGTGCGAGCAAAAATTATTTGCATCAAAGGACGTAATGCTTAGCTGTAGAGCTTAATACCTGTTGGGTGTCAGTAACTATCTGAATTAATAATCGATCAGTTATTCCGTCATCTTTGACAGTCGTTACAAGTAATTTGATTTCGCTAATTTTTCCAATGTCTTGAACAATTCACACAATGGGCTTTACGGAACAGCACAAAACATTCATGGTTGGAGCGTATTTTCGAAACGGGGTTAGAGTAAATGGTGAGTGGCAATACAATCCGGGTTGTGCATGGACATCTGCAGTTATTTATTACAGTGCCTTTTGTCTCAAATTTCTTGATAGTCCTTTCGACTGTAGATTTTGCAGGTATCGGTCTATTCGGATACAGAGCAGCAAACATGTCTGACACATTTTGATAACTATTTCCTTGATAATACCATTTAAACATCAATATTTTTTCTTCAGAAGTGTAATTCATGGCTAATATTTTCGATGTAAGAGTTTTTATAACAATAAAGCACACATTTCAAAATGCCAACTTTATTTGACAGTCATCTTTTACCTTGACTGGTGCCCGCAAATACGGGGCCATAAAAAGGAGAAATAGTTTAAAAGAAATCGGCGATAACTCGTAAACGGGCTTATCAAAAATATCTAAAGTTATTCTTTTGAATGTGGGTTTTAGTGCTCTTTAATAAACCTAAATAGATTTTTTTTCTAAAATAATTAGGAAAGCCAATAATTTCCTATGTCCCGCTCGACGATGCAACACCCGGTGTAAAACCAAATAAGACAGACGAGATAATAAGATTAGTAGAAAAAAATTAATTCCATTTTTTACTGAAGGTTTTAAGATTATGTTATTTTTACAGTATTGCCACCTCTCTTTCCACGTTAACAGTGTTGCTAGATTGTAAATTGGCGATTATTTTGAAAAACTTTACCATAGCGAACATTAAAGGTTCATATTAATGTACAAAGGCTATGTTTAAAACCAATTCTACGGCTATTTTGTTGTACTTTCTGAGTTATAATTTTTATGCAAGCAGAAAAAAAGCACAAACTCTTTTTCTTCTGTGCATTTCAGCAGAACAGATAATCAAAATGACTATGGTTGAGAACAATAAATTGTTCATTTTTATTAATAATTATATCGCTTTTTGTCTGTTATTCTGCAAAAGGCCGATTGCGAGAAAGATAGATTTATATTTAAAGGGATTTTGTGTAAATATAAGAAACTACCCAAATTTTTAAATATGTTACAGTGTGTAACTTGGTCCATGAATTTGCCAACGGAATGGATATTTGTGAGCACTCCCCCTACGGCGTCATGCTCAATTTACTTCCTCGTGCGATATGGACATCGTATTCACTCTTGTTGTACAAACTACTATTAAAGCAAGCCCTTGTCCTATTTCTTTCCTTTCAATTGCCACTCCACTTCAAGCATGGACGACTTCTTTAACTTAAAAATTATAAACCTAAAAAGCAATTGTTGTAATGTTTGTCCACATGTAAACCTAAATCTAATTATTTTCTGTTATTTTATTTCTACTAATTCTACTAATAGGACAAGGTCATAAAATAATATTTTCCTACGACCACCTATGAAAATGAGAAAAAAAGCACGGTTAACTTGGCTCGAAAGCGCCGAATATCACACGCGTGTTGAAAGAAAATATTTCAACTCTAGAGTGGAAATACAAGGCACACTATTTAATTTAAGCATATGATGCCAATTTGACAGACCACACCTATTTATTAAAAAGAACAAATTTTAGAAAGCAGTTTAGTTTATTTATCACGTATTTGTTGAGTGATTCAGAATTAGAGTGTGAAAATACGCCATCTGAAATTATAAAAAAGTTAAGAATATACTGGAAAATTTACTACCAGTCAAAACAAGACCCGCTGAAGAAAATGTCATATATTAAACTTAAGCAGAAAATGTGTATGGGTCGCTATAGCCTAGAGACTAGAGCCATGACCTACTAATCGAAAGATCCCAGGTTCAAATCCCATCAGGACCACTTTATTTTTTTTTATGAAAACATTAAATAATCTATAGAATTATTTTGAATTGAAATCTTCCTTGTTGGGTGAATTTTTTTAATTTATTTTTAATGCATCTTTCCTTGATTAAATAAAAAAAATCATTCAAGAAGGAAGATTTCAATTCAAAATAATTTTATAATTTATTTAATGTTTTTATAAAAAAAGCCAAGTACTCCTGATGGAATTTGAACGTCTGACCTTTCGATCTATTAAATTGGCATCATATGTTTAAATTAAATAGTGTGCCTTGTATTTCCACTCTAGAGTTGAAATATTTTTTTTTCAGCTCTAGAGTTGAAATATTCTTTTCACAAATCAAAGGTTTTTTTAATAATTCTTTGTGGTCGTAGGAAAAATAGTGTACATTACTTGCGTGAAAGTGATTATTCTTAAACTCGGAGAATTTCCGCACTCGGGTGACGCCTCGTGCTAAATATCTCCTCGTTTGAAAAGTATCACTTTCATCACTTGTTATGTAATATACTATATTTTTACCCTAATTATAATAAATGCACAATAGGAAAGTATCTTTTGATATTTTGCCTATTTGATGATCTATTGGCGGAGGGCTGTTTATTGATATAACTAGGGGGTTGCGGGCCCTTGATATTGTCTTTGGCCTCCAGCCTCAATCCTTGTTGCATATTGCAGTCGCAAATATTTACAATAAAATTATATTGAAAGCTTTAAATCTTTTGAACCACATTTACAGGATTTTTCTTATTATTGACGTTATTTAGGTATGTTTTTTTACATAAAATTATATTAAAAATAAACTCACTAATTTCCGTAAATAAAAGGAATTCGCGGCTATGAGTATGAGACACACCGACAAGCTCACCGACAGAGACAGAGTTTCTTGTTTTTGTCAGTGGTAGATGTAGTCTTTCAATTATCCAATCAGAAAATTAATGAGTCAGGAGCCTTCTAGAAATATCATGAAAAAGAAAATAATCAAACAACCAAATTTTATCTAAACATGGCTTAAGTTAGCGGGGTTAATTCTAATTAACATAATTGATACATTATTATTTTAATAAGACATATGGTACATGTCAAATCACATTAATATCTCTGCTAATTACAAAACCCTTATTTGTAGGTCACCAAATGACCACATGCCGAACGAAGAGGCCTATTACTTGTTATTATAATTAAAGTTATGACTACCAACTGTTATTTATTCTAGGCAGTTTTTTGGCTAAAATGTTTAAATTTTTGCATTATTTTTCCAGATTAAATAAATAATTTCCTTCTGTTTATCTAATTAAAATGTATCGTAACAGATTAGCATGATTAGAGGGTGGATATTCTGAATAGAATGCTGCTAACAACTTCTCTAAAATCCAAAAACACGCCCTCAAAGATTTTTTATGGGCCTCAAGTTATCATGTAAAAAAAATTGGGACCCCATGGAAGGGGCGCAGCCTTACCTAACTTTTTTTTTAAATTAGAGGATACTTCTTGTGATACATTTTTGAAAAGCTTATCGAAAAAGGAATTTGTCCATATATTATTTTTTACATATCTGTCAAACCATGTATCAGAAATTTAATAAAAGTAGTTTAAGGAACTATTATATTAACAATAACTTTAAAACTGTCCCTTATCCCAGAGTCTATGTGTATACACAATATTTTCCTAAAGAGTACACGAAATGGTGCAAAAATTGAAGGTATAATAACAAAATTAATACCAAAACGGATTTTTAGTAAATTATTGTTATTTTCTGCCGAACTAAAGATTTGCACACAGACACACATTTCAAAAATATCTTTATTTTCACTCATTTCTAGACAATTACTAAAAGCTTTGCATAAAATGTACTATATACCTACCAAATAAACGTTTTCTTACTAACCTTGGTAATTTTTTTCCATATAATAATATATATAATTATAAATATTTGTGCACGGGGATATTTTCCGATATATTTTGAACGGGGATCGAACCCCAATTGATCTTAAAACTTTTATTATACGCAACAAACAAAGAAAATTAACTGGTAATTCTTCCTAAAATGGTGGAATATAAAAATAACCCGATAAAACAGACGAAATTATAAGATTTCTAAAAAAAACATTTTTAAGGTTATGTAATTTCTACTTACACTATTGCCACTTCTCGTCTTCTCTTTCCACGTTAACAGTGTTGCTAGTTTGTGAATTGGCGATTATTTTGAAAAATTTGACCATACCGAACGTTAAAAATTCATATTAATGCACAAAATCCATTTTTAACTGTTTGAAACGAATTCTACAGCTATTTTGTTGTACTTTCGGAGTTATAATTCTTTACGCAAGCAGAAATAAACCCGAAAAACCTATTTTTCTTCTGTGCATTGCAGTAAAACAATTATTGATCAAATTACCTGGTTGAGAAAATAAATTGTTCGTTTTTATTAATACATATATCGCTTTTTGTCTGTTATTCTGCAAAAAGTTGAATGTGAGAAAGATAGATACATTCAAAAGTGAGTTTGTATAAATATAAGAACTTACCCAAATCGACGAATATGTTACAGTGTAATTTGGTTAATGGGTTTGCAATCAAAATGAATTTTTATTCAATTGTTTCTTATTACCGTTCTCACAAGTTCATGGCCAACTTAAAAGACAAGTTATGATGCCTAATTTAAATAATTTTTTAAAATTCTTAGCATGAAGTGGATTGTCCATATTGCGCTCGGAAGTTTTACAATTACTTCCTCATGCGATATGGACATCATATCCACTCTTGTTGTATAAACTACTATATTATTAACTTTACAAAAAAAAATTATTGTTCATAAAAAGTTTTGTATGGTCCAGAATCTAAAATGCAACCATACATTTTTTAGTCGTATACGAGGTTTGTCAAAAAATATGAATTTTGCCCGAGAGTAAAGTACCTTTTATTTTTACAATATCGAAAACTGTAATTAGGAAATGTTCTTCGGCATTAAAAACTATGTTATAGCATGCAATTACACTGAAAAGTATTTTTTTTTATTTTTAAAAATGTATCGGTTATTTGAGACAAAATTTGGAAAAATAAAAAAATGTAGTGAAACTGCATACTAGAACATAGTTTTTTATACCGAACAACTTTTTATTATTACAGTTTTCGATATTGTCAAAAATAAAGGTACTTTACTCTTGGGCAAAATTCATATTTTTTGACAAACCTCGTATACGACTAAAAAAATTTAATATCTCATAACTGCATTTTAGGTCTTGATCCATGCAGAACTTTTTATGAAGAATAACTTTTTTCGTAAAGTTATTAATAAAAAAGTTTTCCATATACTTAAGTAGACACACTGTATGTTTACGACGACCATGTATGTTTTCGGTGTACAGCCTTTAAATTTCATAAAATGATCTCAGAAATGAACGCTTTAGTGTAAGCGAATAGTTTTTTTAAATTTTAATTTAACGACAATGAAATTGTCATTATAAGAAGGTTATAAAACGACACTAAAAAATATTACAGTAAAACAAGTTAAATTTTTATTTGTTATAGCGTATTTTGTAAATTCTTTAAGATCGTCATTAATTAACCGTTTCAAAAAAGATTAAGGGGCAATAACTTGTTGCATTTTATTTACATTCCGATAAGCAGAAACTTTTAATTAACAATGTGCTAAAACTGTTGCAACTGACTTACCCCAAGTGTATTAATGACGTGATAAAACGTTTAACTTTTTTTTTAAATTTTTTTGTATATTTTTTATTTTTCTTTGTTTAAAAAGATTTTGTCCGAAAAACTTTAATCTAAAAAACCTTAGAACCTTGCATAACTATACGGTTGTACCAAACTTTAAAAAAAAATCATGATTAAATTCAAGCGAGACAATATTTTAAAAATTATTCCATCTCATTTTTATATTGTGTTATATCTATCGAACCATTTTTCGTCAAGGTAAATTTTCTGCTGTAAATTGTTTTATAGCCCTTGATATAACGCCGTTCCCGAAAACGTTGAGATTCCATCAATGTTTGTATGTTATTAATTCTGTAATATTTAAAACACATTTTAACCAAAATTTTTCTTGAGCTTGAAATGAATACTACAAGAAATAACTGGATCGTCGCTGGTAACATTTTCTTTCTTAATAAATCCAAATCATTTTCATCAATACTTCCAAATGTGACTCACTTTGTTTCTTTCTGAGAATGATTGTATCACTACCATATATTTTACCGAAAATAGAGAAGTACTTGTTTAAGCCAAATTTCGGCTTAAGCATCATTAAATTAAAATTTATTTTCAGCCATGATTGGTACACATTTTACATAATTTTTTTTCTGTAAGTGACAATACAAGATGCCCCACGCGTAGCACTAGCCAATGGTAAGTCAATACTATTACAACAAAAAATATTATGCGCTGGTGAACCAAACACTAATATGACATACTGGTTGGAAGATAAACAGAATGGGAATTTAATATGGAACGCTGTTCAGCGAATAGGATTTCTTTCAAGTTCAAAAATACGACCTCAAAGATTTTTTATGGGCTTTACTTTTGTCATTTAAAAAAAAATGGTGACCCCACAGGAGTGGGCGCAGCCCTAACCAACTTCTTTTTTGAATTAGACGATACCACTTGTGGCACATTTTTGGAGAGTTTATTGAAAAAGAAATTTGTCCATATTTTTTACATCTATCAAACGATGTGTCAGAAATTTAATGAAAACTAATTTTTAATGAATATTTATTTAAAAAAATACCTTTATAACTATTAATATAACGAGATTATTAAGCGATTTATAATAGTCGAGGACATTACTAGGTGACGAGGCAACAGCCGAGTCACCCGCAATGTCCGAGACGGTGTTAAATCGCTAATAATCGAGTTGTATTCAAAGCTTTATCGTATCATTGACAACGGCGATGCGAAAATAAAAACAACGTTTTATGTCATTTCAATTTGGCATTTCAAAAAGCCATTATTAAAATCATGCAAGATTTTGATATTCCTGACGATATTTTAGCTGCAGCCAACATTATAAGGTTGAACTTGCTTCCGGACAAATCTAAAATCCATTATGAAAGAGAATATCCGCAGTTGTTTGAGTGGCGAAACAAAGTACAGGTTCAAGGTGCAGAAGAAACGGTATTGCTGGCGTATTTCGTAAAACTTTCTGAGTAATACTCTGCTTCATCCTTATGGCCTAAATATTCCATGTTACGAGCGACTTTAGAACTGAAGGAAAGAGTGGAAATCGACAAATACGGCGCCTTAATACGTTTCATCAAGAAGAAAAATGTTGGATATAGAGCAAAAAAATCAAAAGTATTTACAAGAGAACAAGTCAACGAATTTGCGTGTTCTGCCTCAGACGAGAAGTTTTTAATGATGAAAGTGGCTTTTTTAATTGGAATTGGAGGAGCCTGTCGAACTAATAAATTAGCGAAGATGACCACGGAGGATGTTGACGTTTTAGAGGACAAGCTGATTGTTACTATTCCCGACTCAAAAACCCACAAGAAACGTATTTTCGCTGTGATATTTGACAGCGAAGTCAATCCTAAGCTTTTATTTAAAAAGTACGCAATGTTAAGGCCAGACCATGTCACTCACCAAAGAGTGTTTGTATCATATAGAAAAGGGAAATGTACGGCATAGCCCTGCGGCATTCACTTCTTCTCTAAAATACCTCAAAAAATAGCTAAGTATCTCTCACTTGAAAATCCTAATTTGTATACTGGTCACTGCGTTAGATCTTCGGCAAATTTTCTTGTTAATGCTGGAGGAGATATATTAGACCTACAAGAACTTGGTGGATGGGAATCGGCGAAGGTTGCTAGAGGGTGTTTAGAAGAAAGTGTGACCAAGAAAGTTTCCATTGCTCACAAAATTCAAATCGGCGATGTTTCCGGCAGTGGATTAAGCACTGGGGAACCGCACGAAATCGAAAGGAGTGCTTGCTCGGTCATTAATCAGTCTTTAGAGGGCATACCTAAGATCGTGGACGTTAAAGACAAAGGTGTATCCATCAAGTTTGAAAACTGTCAAAATATTGTTTTACATGTTCATGAAAAATAGTTCTAATATTATTTGGTATCTAACGTATTATGCTTTCGTAACTAACGTATTAAATTATGGTAACTAATGTATTATGAGTAACTAAGGTGTTATGTAGGTTTTAGTACGTTTATGATGTTAATAATTATTAATAAAGATATCATATAAAAATGACTTAATCGTCAATGATACGATAAAAACTGTAATGCCACTTTTTTAGGGTAAACAATTATTGAGAATATGTCCTATTTAGGGTCCATCCATACGCCAATTACTTTGTTTCTTTAGTAATACAGCCAGTTTTGTTACATTTGACAAGTTGTTTAACATTTTTAACCTTTAGATTTAAACATTTTTAAATGTATTTAACTGAAACGCAAAAAATTTAATTATTGATGATGGTCGGGTTTGGAAAAAGAAACCAAAGTCAAGAAGAAGTTTAATAAAAGTAATCTCGATTTGCCATCTCTGTCGCGAAGTACGGTCAGCAATTTCGAGAATTGGGTCATGTTTTTTTTTTTTTTTTTTTTTTTTATGATAAAACATCTGCACTGTAGGAAAAATCCTTTAAGGCGCTCTGGGAGCGGTGCGAGTGCGAAAAAAGCGATTAACGTTGGTCTTGAAACGTTGAAGATTGTATTCATTGGGAAACACGACCTCAGGAAGTTCATTCCACAATGATGACGTTCTCCAGATGAAAGAATTCTTGAACAATGAAGTTCGAGGAGTACTAAGCTGAACAACATATGGATGAGCGGCAGCGGTTCGCCGTGTATTTCTGTTTTGCATTGCTCTAGGTGGAATCAAGTCGGCAATGTCAGTCGAACACCTGCCATGGAAATATCTGTAAAAGAGAGCCAAATCACCAACCTGTCTTCGATGCTCCAGGCTATCGAGGGTCTTGGTCAGCTCGGGGTCGCCGATCAGACGAACGGCTCTCCTTTGAATGGAATCCAGTAGCCGAAGGGTGTGCTTGGGTGCAGAGCTCCAGACATGAGAGCAATATTCTAATGATGGTCGAATCTGGGCTTTGTAGAGTGTCAAAAGTTGATGAGGTGAGTACAACCTTTTGGTGCGGAAAAGTACACCAAGTTTCTGTGCAGCTGCCCTGGCAATTGCGGCAACGTGATCATTCCAAGACATATTACCTCCCAGATTGACCCCCAGCAAATTAATAGACGGTGCCCGGGGAATTGCGTGTCCTGCCATGACTATATCCGGTTCTGCAATGTTAACCTTTTTGGAGAAGACTGCTGCCTGTGTTTTCTTAGCATTAAATTCGACTTGGTTACTGTCACCCCAAGCCAAAATTTCTTCCAGGTCATGTATGACATGATCTTAGAAGAAGACACCCAAAAGTATCAGGTGAAATGGATATCCATCCTATTTACCTATCAAGAAAACACAATTACGCCTGCAAGGCAATATCGATCATAAAACGGTGTTAAAGATCACAAAATCTACTGGAATAAAACCATTCAAAATTCAGCCAGTGAACATGAGTTATTGGAGGATGAGTTAGTTGGGCAGAATTATGCGAAGTTATGATGGACAACCGACAAGCAACATTTACTTTAAATAGCCAAGTAAGTTTGAAGGTTAAGCAAAATTAGATTTATTTTAAAATGAATTAACTGTTATACAATCGCTGGGCAAAATCTGAACCTTTAAACCTATTATTGATTAATTTCCATTTTAGGTTAATCGACAAAATTGCTGATATTATTCCGACAAAAATCCTCATTGAATTGTTGAATGCCAATCCCAACGCTAATGGAAAGTGAATTATTGGGCTTAAATAATAGGCAACAGAAAAATTGGTCCATTAATTCTTGAAGGCCATTAAATGGAAAACTGTATTTAAATTTTTTTCAAACATTTTTAATACCAGAACTCCAAAGATTATTATTTTTTATTAAATTTCTGACACATGGTTTAACAGATATAAATAAAATATGGACCACTTCCTTTTTCAATAAGCTTTCTAAAAAGGTGCCACAATTGATATTATCTAAACAAAAAAAAAATGGTTAGGGCTGCGCCTTCCCTTTGGGGTACCAATTTGTTTTTACAAGAAAAGCGAGGCCCAAAAAATTTGTGGATTAAAAAAAACTTATATTAAGAGCCGCTATAAGCAGCGCTCCATCCATAGCGGTGGCAATAAAATGTCGTTTTTTATATACAAAATATTATCATAACAAATTTCACGGGAATTAAGTGCGCGGTTTCAGTGGAGATTTTAAAGATAATATCGGGACATCGTTTGTAATTTTAATGTAAAATAAGAAAGTAACATGAATAACCGTAATATTTATATTTTTATGGTGTGCATGGCGGTTGATGTAATTTGAACCTATACGACGAGATCAGTTAAGGGTACGGAGCAGCCATATCTCGGAAACTACTGGGCATAGAAATTCAGGAAAACAAATATGAACTAAAGTGGCCATGAGAAAATCCTGGAAATAATTTTTAAGTTCCACATTTTGCCGCAAGAGGGCGTAATTGAGAAGTAAATTTTAAAATTTTACATATCTCCGAAAATCCCACATTAAGGTATATCTTAGATAACACCATTAAAAAGCTTGGACAAATATCCATCATTTTGGTCTTATGCGCATTGGCGTACCGACTTTAATAAGAGGGGGCAAGCTGTTGAAAGTGTAATCATTTAAATGGCTGTAACTTATAAACGACTTATCCGATTTTAGCAAACTAAAGACTGGTTGGAAGAGAAATGTATGCACTTTCACCAAACGTATTTAGTTGTCCATAATAGTTCCCAAAAAAAATTCTAGAGGGCGCAATTTGCAATAATAACATTTTTTTTGATTTTACTCTGAAAAAATAAATCATGCGGTATAATTATGATGCCACAATCGAAAAGTAGATTAAATTTTCTAGAAAAAATATTAAAACCGCAGCTCGATATCTTCGTTCGTTTCAGCGTTATCGCCAATAGAATAATTTTTAAAACTTTAAATGAAGAAGCGAGTGGGACGCCACTGATATTTTTCCATGTGGATATTATTTCTGATTAGCCTGGTCAATTTTGCATAAAAATGGTATCTTGCGTTTTTCTCCTCAGGCACACCGTTCTTAATTAAAATAATTAAATGGGCGCAAGCATGCCTATTAAATAAAGGTGGTTATTTCCAACAATTTTTATAAAACAAAATTTTTCATTATGAATGTTAATAATAAATAGTAGAGCTAATTTAATTTAATTATTTTAATTAAGAACGGTGTGCCTGAGGAGAAAAATGCAAGAGACGATTGTTATGCAGAATTGACCAGGCTAATCAGAAATAATATCCACATGTAAAAATATCAGTGGCGTCCCACTCGCTTCTTCATTTAAAGTTTTAAAAGTTATTCTATTGGCGATAACGCTGAAACGAACAGAGATATCGAGCTGCGGTTTTAATATATTTTCTAGCACATTTCATCTAATTTTCGATTAGGGTATCATAATTATACCGTATGGTTTATTTTTTCAGAGTAAAATCAAAAAATGTGTTATCATTACGAATTTCGCCCTCTAGCATTTTTTTGAGAACTATTATGGACAACTAAATACGATTGGTGAAAGTGCATACATTTCTCTTTCAACCAGTCTTTAGTTTGCTAAAATCGGATAAGTCGTTTATAAGTTACAGCGATATAAATGATTACACTTTCAACAGCTTCCCCCCCTCTTATTAAAGTCGGTACGCCAATGACTTTAAAATACATTTTACATTTTTTTTGAAAAAAATTAAATTAAGGTATGATCCGCCAATTAGAAGTTTTTATAAACCCATTGGTTAAATTTTTGTATAATATTTTCAATTAGATAAGCCAGGAAATGATGCCGCGTTTCACGTTGGTATGGAAGTCTCTTGGTAAGGGGTTAAATCTTCAGAAATGGGCAACGAAACTTGGATTTTAATGTCATTAATTTACAATAAACGGGGAATGTAAAACGTAGCGTGTCTTATAAAAAAATAACAATTTAAACACATTTACATGAAACGTGTTACGAAACTTCGCATATTGTTTCACTTTCAACAAAAATATTTAATGCATACAAATTAATTTAGTCATAATATTTCAATTATTTTTGAATATATTAGAAAAATTAAAATATTTAATTGATATAGGTATAAATAGTTCTGGTCTGTTCTTATATATCATTATCTACCTACTTGTTATGCAGTTATTTATTAATATTATCATGCACAAGTTTTAATTGTAATTAGCACTAACTGCATATTGATTATAGTGCAAAAACCAACGAAAGTTATTTTGGGATAATATTGCATTATGCTTCATTCTACTGTTCGTAACCATAGTTATGTCACATAAATAACAATTTGCTTCTGAGACCTATATTAATTAGTATACGATATAAAGCGATATTATACAGTGCCGGAAAAAGTTTGGAACTTATGGAAAAAATGTTTATTTTCAGAGTACCGAATTTTTTTCTAGAAAATCAGTTGTGCATGTCCAATAACCCAAAAATTAATTTTGATTTAAAAAATTTAAAAAAAACTATTTTTTTAAATACTTTTTTATCATATTACAAATTTCCCGTTTTTCTCTTTAAGGTAATTTGGATAATGTAAAGCTCGTCTATCTGAATAAGAATAAATTTAATATTTTTTTCTACCGGGTGTCCCATTATGGATGGCCACCGGCCATATAAATTTTAAAATTTGACATATCTCCGAAAATTCCACATTACGGTATATCTTTGGTAACACCATTAAAAAGCTTGGATAATTATGCAACATTTTGGTCTTATGCTCTTATTTTTTCGGAGTAAAATCAAAAAATGTGTTATTATTAAAAATTGCGCCCTCTAGCATTTTTTTAGAACTATTATGGACAACTAAATACGATTGGTGAGAGTGCGTACATTTCAATTCCAAACAGTCTTTAGTTTGCTAAAATCGGATAAGTCGTTTATAAGTTACAGCGATTTAAATGATTATTAGCTTCCCCCCCTCTTATTAAAGTCGGTACGCCAATGAGCATAAGACCAAAATGATGCAGAATTGTCCAAGCTTTTTAACGGTGTTACCAAAGATATACCTTAATGTGGAATTTTTGGAGATATGTAAATTTTTTAAATTTACTTTTCAATTACGCCCTCTTGCAGCAACATGCGGAACTTAAACATTATTTCCAGGATTTTCTCATGGCCACTTTAGTTAAAAAAAAATTCCCCGAGTTTCTATGTACAGTAGTTTCCGAGATACGGTCGGCGGCCATCCATAATGGGACACCCAGTATAATGGACACGATATAAAACATAAATTATCGCTAGGCGCTCGCTGTATCAATGTTTTTTAAAGATTTTTTTCTAGAATCAATTTTCATCGATAATTTCAAATAAGGATTCTACTCGCACATAAAATTCAAATAATATCGGGTTGCACAAAGATTTTTAATAATAATTAATTGACCAGCAACTTTGACGATAGTATACATGACATTGGCATAATAATACTAATAATAATAATAATAATAATAATAATAATAATAATAATAATAATAATAATAATAATAATAATAATAATAATAATAATAATAATAATAATAATAATAATAATAATAATAATAATAATAATAATAATAATAATAATAATAATAATAATAATAATAATAATAATAATAATAATAATAATAATAATAATAATAATAATAATAAACCCCAGCAGTGTGACATGTTGACGCTATAAGGACTCGTCGAAATCGCTACTCGGGCGTGGCGGAGACTCAGGCTGACTCCGTTCGGAACCGCCCTAATGACCAGTCTGTTGCAGGACCCAGTGGAACCGGTGCCGCTGACCTGCAAAAGGCAAACACCGACGCAATGAACAGGAATCGAGAAACAACACCACCCAGCAGAGATGCTTTGGAAGTTCAAGGACATCCAACCACTCTACAGGGTAGACTGCGACAAAGAATAAAATGGACAGATGACATGAATGCATTTCTATATCGCAGCTTTCTTGTTTTAACCAATATGGAAACTAAAACCACAGGATACAGCAAAGAACTACACATACAAGTAACGAGACAATTCCCAGAGCTTAGACAAAGAACAATACAAAACATCCTGGACCAAAAAAGAGCCATCTTATCGGCAAACAAAATTTCTCCAGAAACAATGGACCGAATAAAAAGAGAAGCCGAACAGGAATTAGGAATAAATCCAACAACACCACCAAGAAATGAAAACCAAACCATAAACGAGCAAAGGGGAGAAATAACCGAAGAGGAAATACAAATACAAAACTGCTTCGAAGAGACATACATGCAATATTACGGAACTATGCCAAACCTAAGACCAAAACTACCCAAACTGAAAGCAAAAATTAGAGCAAATACGAATAAAATCATCACACAAATAAACAACATAATAAAAAACAAAATAAAAAACGAAGACAACCTCACCATCATACACAACCTGGCCTACATAGGAGCGGCAACAGTCTCAAAAATCATTGCACCAAAAAAACCCTAAAACAAACAAACCCAAGAAACAAATATGCCACCACCATGGGAACGACGAATCAACAAAAAGATAGATGAACTACGAACAGAAATAGGAAGACTAACAAAGGCAAAAGAACCAAACGCAAGTCAAAAGCTAAAGAACAAAGCTCAACAAATAATAGCAATACATAAAAACGCAGAAAATAACAACATAAATGAAATAACAGACCTACTCAAACAGAAACTTGCTGCCAAATCCAAAAGACTAAGGAGACTTAAAGAAAGTGACCAACGCAGAAAACACAACAAACAATTTAAAGAAGACGAAAGACAATTTTACAGAGAATTAAACCAAAAAACAAACAACGATCAAAAAATGAAAACCCAGATAAAGAAAAAACTAAAACCTATTGGAGCAGTATATGGTCACATGAGAAGAAACACAAACAAACATCAAGGTGGATCAGAGATGAAAAAACAAGAATGCACAACAAAAAACAAATGAACAATCATAACATAACAATAGACGATGTACAAAAAGCCATAAAGAAAACACACAGTTGGAAATCACCAGGAAAAGACGGGCTGCATAACTTTTGGTGGAAACGATTTACAAGCACACACGACAAAATAGCACAACTATTCTCTGAGATTGTAAAAGGACAAGCAGAAATGCCCGATTTCATGACTGAAGGACTAACATACTTACTCCCAAAAACAACACCGACCAGCAGTTACCCAGATAAATACAGACCGATTACATGTCTCCCAACCATTTATAAGATATTAACATCAATTATTACAGACAAAATATATGCACATCTAACCGAAAACAACCTATTAGCAATAGAGCAAAAAGGATGCAAAAGAAAAACCAAAGGCTGCAAGGAACAACTGATTGTTGACACCATTATAACACAACACAAAAAGAAAGAAAGGAAACCATTGTACACTGCATACGTCGACTACAAAAAGGCTTTTGACAGTGTCCCACACTCGTGGCTACTAGAAGTGCTAAAAATTTATAAAATTGATTCGTTTATTCAGAGCGTCCTGAAACAAACAATGACTAAATGGAAAACAACACTAAGCGTAAACAACAACAAAAACAAATTCACAATAGACAACATAGAAATAAAACGCGGAATTTTCCAGGGCGATGCGCTTAGTGCACTTTGGTTTTGCATGGCAGTGAACCCTCTCTCACACATGCTAAACAAAACAAACAAAGGGACAACCATAGAAAACAACACAATAAGCCACCTCCTCTATATGGATGATCTAAAATTATATGCAGACAACAAAGAAAACATCGAAAAACTAATACAAATCACAAAAACATTTAGCGACGACATACACATGGAATTTGGACTGGACAAATGCCGAATCAATGCAATGGAAAGGGGAAAGTGGAGACAATATGAAGGGTATGACATGGGAGCAGACAAAGGACAAATAGAAGGCATGGAAAATGAAGAATTGTACAAATATCTAGGATACCAACAAGCGAGAGGAATAGATCAAAAACACAGCAAAGAAACACTAAAAAACAAATTCAAGGAAAGAATAAGGAAAATATTAAAAACAAAACTAAATTCCAAAAACATGACAAAAGCAATAAACACATACGCTATATCTATTCTAACCTACAGCTTTGGCGTAATCTCCTGGACAGACACAGAACTTGAAGAGCTCAATCGTGACATCCGTACAATGAGCACCAAATTCCGCAAACACCACCCACGCAGCTCAATAGAAAGAGTGAACATCTCACGAGAAAAAGGAGGGCAAGGAATTATCCACATACCAAGACACAACCAAAAACAAATAACGACGCTCAGAAAATACTTTAATGATGAAGCCACTAATAACCAGTTATATAAAATCCTAAAAAAACTAGACAAAAAATCAACACCGCTAAACCTAGCACAAGAAAATAACGACGAACCTGAGGAAGATAACCTCGAGGATAAGTGGAAAAGAAAGGAATTACATGGCAGATATCCAGCATTGCTGACACAACCACACATCAACAAGGAAGCATCCCTCATGTGGTTAAAACTTGGATATCTATTTCCCGAAACCGAAGCATTCATTATTGCAATACAAGACCAAGTCATTGCGACACGCAATTATAAAAAATTTATAATGAAAGAACGTATCCCAACAGATAGATGCAGAATGTGCAAAGAACAAGCCGAATCCATCGATCACATCATAAGCGGATGCCAAACACTAGCCCCAAAAGAATATACCAAAAGGCACGACAATGTTGGCAAAGTAATCCACCAAGAGCTCTTAAAAATCCACGAACCGACAATCACCGAAACAATCCCATACTACAAATACAACCCAGAAAGCATCCATGAAACAGGAAACTATAAGATATACTGGAACAGAGAAATAATAACGGATCTTCCCTTACAACACAATAGACCAGACATGGTATTCACTGACAAAATTAACAAACATACTTACCTGATCGACTTCTCTATCCCGCTTGCCGCAAACTTACAAAAAAAACACAGAGAAAAAATTAGTAAATACTTACCTCTTGCCAACGAAATAAAAGAAATGTGGAACCAAGAAAAAGTGATGGTAGTACCAATCATCATAGGTGCAACTGGAGAAATACCACACACACTCTTCGAAAACCTAAAAAAACTAAACATTAAAGAACAAATATACTACCAGCTACAAAAAGTTGTTCTTATAGAAACCAGCGGAATTGTCAGACGTGTACTAAACGACACCGACAACTGAAACTTGAACTTTTCCAAACCTACCAATCTACCTGCTTTCTTGCAACCAATGCCGAAACAGGATAGAAGCCATATCCAGATACAATCTGTGGAACCTGAAAATAATAATAATAATAATAATAATAATAATAATAATCATAATAATAATAATAATAATAATAATAATAATAATAATAATATTAATAATACTTTTCTCACAATCACAGTGGCCCGGTTATTTTAGTTTTTAATTTACTTATCAGGCAATTTTGATTGTGAGTAAATAATGCTTGCCAATGTCATTTATGTCACAGTGCCAATCTTCAGACATCAATGTAAGTAATGTCCTTTTCACAAAAAAATAATTTTGATTTATTGACTGCAATAAAATGGATGCTAAGTGCAGTCGTAAATGCCACTTTAATCCTAATTTTAGGTATTTATTTTCGATTCCGAATTATAATGATTTCGAGGTAGGTAGGGTTATATTAAAATATTATAATTTTGAATATTTAGAAATCCCCCTATTACTTTGAAAGATTCAATGTAAAGGCAATATCATTTATTCTTAATGCCATGGGGCACATATGCAAACATTTTAGGAAGGTTATGTTAGATTCGAGGAAGCTGTCTATTTTCTCAAAGAGACCTGATTTAAATATAAGCAATAAATCACACAAAGTCATGGTCTCAAAAATTCATTTTATATATATGTGGTTGCATGTTACATATGTATATATGTTACATATAGGTGTGGTGTTTATATTTTTAATTTTCAAATGTTTTCTTTGTTTGTGTAATTAGGTCTGATGATGCTCTTTTGCGAGCGAAACATGTAACCACATATATATATATATATATATAAAGATATTTTGAGACCGTGACTTTGTGTGATTTATTGCTTATAAGGTTATATTAGGTTAAAGTGGCAGAACTTTGGTCGTATAAGGTCCATTGTGATACCACACGTATTCCGTAGAACCCACCTTCATCAGATCTCTGATGGTTAGTGGGGCGTACACCGCAGAAGGATTTAAACAACTCATTCAAACCAGCCACTACTATTCAGAAACCTGCTCAGTCGTTCAAGTTGTAAGTTGCTTAGTTCCTCCAGGCTATTAAAAAATGGTTCACCTAGAGCAGTAAACCTTCTTCTTGCGAGGCCACAATAAATGTTAAATACTTTCTTCCTCTTCCTCATCTCTGCAACTTCTGCAGAAGTCGTTAGTGGGTATTTGCATACGTTCGGCATGTCTACCGAAGAGGCAATGTCTGGTAGCAACTGCAGTAATATTTCTCACGCTTTTCCGACTGTGTCCTAATAGCTCTTCGGTTCGCTTTTTATCAAGTGTGGGCCACAGTTGCCTGGATGTACTACAGGTGATTAACTCTGTTCATCTGTTTTGTGCAAGCTGCTTGGCCGTGTAATCAATCTCCTCCATGACTAATCCCAGTGGTTTGTTCACCGTATTGTCTGCTAGATCAGCTGGCATGCCTGCGCCCTCTCTCGCGACCGCATCGTCAGCCTTGTTGCCATCTATTTTAAAGTGTCCAAGAACCCAGCACAGAGTAACTCGATGTTGGTTGCCAAGTGTGCATAGATTGTTACGGCATCGCTTTAGCAGCTGAACGTTGCTGGAACAGATTGCCTTAATCGCCGCCTGACTATCACTGAAACATTTTAGGAAAGTTATTATTATTCCAAAGGCCAAAAATTGAAAAGCCGTTATATATTTTGTTGTTAAACAGGTCTATATACTTCACTTGAATAATGCATGTATAGACTGGTATAGAAGGGACCATCGAAAATTCATTTTTATTTATAAGGCCGCATAAAAGCAAAAAAACAGAAACATTTTCGTCGAAATATCCTCTCGCTAACTCGGCCTCATGTTTAGGCATATGTCGACCAGCAAAAAATATTAATTATATGGTTGGTGGATTTTTACTCGAGTGCCAAAAATACATTTTAACGTGTTGTCTGGCCTTTCGATCAGTAACACTGAATTTTCATGTAGAATAGCCCATTTTGTTTAACTTGTCGGGCCCGCTAGATGCTGGCTAAGCTTTCTGATGTCGGCAACCTTTATAAATACATTTTCAATGGTTCCTTCTATACATATAATCATCATAATTCATTTTGCAAGTAAATAAAGGTGCTTGAACTGGTTGGTGAACTAATCACAGAATCGTATCGTAGGGAATAAAGGTCAGAAATTGAAAATCACTTCTAGCACCTTTATTTACTAAAAAAAATGAATGTGTTAAATCTAGTCCGTTAATACCTTTATCCATTCATCCCTTTATCTTTAAATACCCGATTTAGCATCAACGAAAATAATAACCTAATGAGTCTTGACAATACCATATAGTGATAATGACAAGTTGAAATAGTGTAAGGACAGAATTTTTTATTGTAACACGTTTTCTCATGAAAACTGGCATGAACGCGAACATTTTTATGAAGGTATTGAAGTTATATTCAATTACTTCTACATAGAGTATATTAAGCGGAAATACGTGATATACAACCATGTGTACAGAAAAATATCGAAAAGGGCTACCACGACCAGGAGATATACATTTTGTCAGAGAGTCAAGATGCCCTCAAGGCCCTAACCTCCAATAGACTCAAATCGAGGATCACAATAGACCTAGCGGCCAGGAACAACAGGGTTGAACTCCCATGGGTTCCTGGTCACTCGGGGATAGCGGGCAACGAAAGGGCCGATGAACTGGCTAGAGCCGGAGGGGCCCTGAACCCGCCCTTGGCATAGCAAAACAGGCAACCAAAGCAACATCAGACAGGTGGGCGCAACAACAACACCTATCCCGATGGAACAGGATACCTGGACATACCCAAGCGAGGGCCACAATTGGGAAACCCTCCAAAAGGCTATCAACTGAAATGTTGCCTCTAACGCGCACCCAGCTAAAACAAGTGGTCGGCCTACTAACAGGCCACTGCGTAAGAAAACACCTACGCCGAGTAGGAATTTACAATGGTCCCATTGAATGCAGGCTTTGCGCAAAGAGAACGAAACCGCCTCACATATCATATATAACTGCGAAGCACTGACCCGAAGAAGACTCAAAATCTTCGGAGGAATCCAATGTGGGGATAACCTCCCGCATGACAAACTTGGTAGAAATTTGCTGAACCTTATAAAAGGAACAAATCTTTTCTAGCAAGATAGAGAAGCACAATAAGCCACTAGGCTGCAGTGCAGGCTGAACACCCGACCCCCACCAACCAACATAGAGTTGCCTGGTACTGACTAAGTACTTATTACAAAGAAAATACTGATACCACATGGCGCCTAATACCTTTTTATATTTAAAATATTAAATTAAGTTATTACTGTCAAAGATTCTCATAAATATTTAAACTTGTATCAGAAATATTTTAAATATTTTAATTTTAACATCAAATTTATTCATTCAGGATTATGTTGGTTTTATATTATGCATCTGTCGACTAAACCAATTAGTCCACAATTAGATATGGCAATAAAATTTAATGGTATCGGAAGGATGCCAAATATTTATAGGTACATTTTAAGATGATAAATGTTGGAACAATTTATTAGAAATTAGTTCGATTAGATTGGAACTTTACACCTATTTTCTTGAAGATGGCACCACTTAATCATTAATTAACTTAGGCATTTGTATTTTCTGTAGACAAGTATTATTTAAAAAAGTATTTGTAACGAGTGACTTATTGAAAGATTTCGGAAGCAGTAGATTTGTATTTTTGAAACTTTGGCACTGAGTGGTATTTATATGATTTCAACCATCAAAAATGCTTAGACATTTTATTTGTTATCAGTTATCATCAATCATTAACCTTATAGTTTACAAGAACTGTCATCTAACAGCACTGACAGCAGGCTGCCAACTCTTGCAAAATCTAAGACAAGTTCGCGCAATCGCGGAGTAGGCGTTGCCAGCCTCTGATTAAATTGTGTCTCTTTAATAGGCGGTTAAGCTAACCGAGAACGATTTTTCTTTGTGCAACCCGCTGTAGTAGTAAATCTATAACATCCTGTATGCAGTAGCGGCGCCAGGATTTTTGGGTGGGCACTACCCAAATCAAAAATGACTTCCAAAAAGAAACGTCGCCGCCTCCCCAACACTCTATTACGCCATAAGCAGAGGCAAACAAAACTTCCCTCTTGTCCAAAGTGACGTCAAAAAAGAAGTTCTCTTGAACATACCATACAATACCACTCCTTTCTCATCAAAACTCTCACAGCCAAATCCCCCCCCCCCCCCCCTTAATTCAAACCCACTTTTTTGTCTCATTTGCCCATTGCCCATTTACTTAAAGTTTGGCAATGTTATTAATATAATTTGAATAAATATCTTAATTTAAAGTTCGGAGACAATGCCGTTTCTTGAACGGCAGTAGAGTTTTGGACTTGCATTGTCTTTATTTATTTTGAATCACAACGTTTCAACTGGTAAACATCTCCAGTCGTCTTCAGGTGAATACTACACTACACTCGACGACTGGCGAAGCTTACCAGTTGAAACGTTGTAATTCGGTTTCTTTGGATAGAGAATAAAAACTAAGATAGGAAAGTGAAAATAATTTTTCTCCAAGATGAACTGTTCCAATGTTACAGCCTGTCAAAGTCTGAAAATGCCATAATTTAAACGTCAATATATGAAAAACTATTGAACCTAGACATAGGATATTTACAAAATAAGCGTAGAATTTTGTGGGGATCAGAAAATAAAACAATATATAGGGTGTTCAATTTAAAAAAAAAAAGTTATATTCGCCACGTGTTTTTGGCCACCCCGTAAACTTCAGCATAATTTTAAAATTTGCACCTCAATGGTCTTTACAACTTTTGTATTTCAAATTTTCATCTAATTCTTAAGATAACGCCGAAAATGAATTTTACTATATCGTTGACTCGCCCTGTATTTACAGAGTTTTTATGTTTCCTTTAAAAATAAATTACGCCCACCTTAAAGGTTTCAATTATTATTTTTACATAAATATTTATAAGAAAACTCACATCTTAATCGGGAATGCTTTCTTCATTTTCATCGATGTCATTTACATATAATTAAATAATGTTTAATATAAATTACATTACTATCGATAATATACCTACTCCATTATGTTGTTTAAAGGCTCGGCATAGCTATTTATATAATACCCTGCGTCCATTAATTACTGAATATGTAAAATATATAAAAAAAAGTACTTGAAATTTAAACGCTGATATTTTCGAATATAATATCATAAGAAAGAAAATTTGGCCGGTAAAATTTTCGACCGGTATAAAAGTTTTTTCTTGGCATTTTCGAAAATTTTGATTTTTTTTTTTTTGGTAAAACACCTGCACTGTAGGAAAAATCCTTTAAGGCGCTCTGGGAGCGGTGCGTGTGCGAAGAAAGCGATTAACGTTGGTCTTGAAACGTTGAAGATTGTATTCATTGGGAAACACGACCTCAGGAAGATCATTCCACAAAGATGACGTTCTCCAGATGAAAGAATTCTTGAACAATGAAGTTCGAGGAGTACTAAGCTGAACAACATATGGATGAGCGGCAGTGGTTCGCCGTGTATTTCTGTTTTGCATTGCTCTAGGTGGAATCAAGTGGGCAATGTCAGTCGAACACCTGCCATGGAAATATCTGTAAAAGAGAGCCAAATCACCAACCTGTCTTCGATGCTCCAGGCTATCGAGGGTCTTGGTCAGCTCGGGGTCGCCGATCAGACGAACGGCCCTCCTTTGAATGGAATCCAGTAGCCGAAGGGTGTGCTTGGGTGCAGAGCTCCAGACATGAGAGCAATGATGGTCGAATGAATCTGGGCTTTGTAGAGTGTCAAAAGTTGATGAGGTGTGTACAACCTTTTGGTGCGGAAAAGTACACCAAGTTTCTGTGCAGCTGCCTTGGCAATTGCGGCAACGTGATCATGCCAAGACATATTACCTCCCAGATTGACCCCCAACAAATTAATAGACGGTGCCAGGGGAATTGCGTGTACTGCCATGACTATATCCGGTTCTGCAATGTTAACCTTTTTGGAGAAGACTGCTGCCTGGGTTTTCTTAGCATTAAATTCGACTTGGTTACTGTCACCCCAAGCCAAAATTCCAGGTCATTGTTGAGGCGCAATGCTTCATGCTGCCTGCGAAGATGTGCGTCGGCAGCGGATGTTTGGGGAGTCAAGGTAAAAGATGAGACAAGTGTGCTGTCATAAGCAAAGCTATAAATTGGATTTTGGGTTATCACTAGAAGGTCGTTAATATACAGTAAAAAGAGGGTAGGCGACAATATGGACCCTTGAGGAACACCGGCATTGATGGTGAAGGTGTCTAAGAGAAACCCGTCAATCGCCACTTGCAGAGAACGGTTCTTAAGGAAGCTGGTTAACCATTAACAAAATCCATTAGGCATACCGTAGGATCGCAATTTACTTAGAAGCCCATCGTGCCAAACACGATCAAAAGCCCTAGAGATGTCCAGTGTAACAACCCGGGTATTTATTGATTTAGTCAAAAATTTCATAAGAAAAACTACCAAAAAGCAACAAAATTATATAAAACCAAGAGAAAATTTTCTCTCGAATGATATTCGTCGTCCTGGAAAACAATAAAAACACCCTATTTATTTATTTAGCGAACTAGAAACTTTATTATTTATTACAATATTAAACGTACAGTTGTTATAAGTAATAGTTTGTCCATTCTTTTCTATCAAAGCATAGTTTTGAGCATGATTGACTTGCATTTGAGTAGTCGAAGGTCCAGAACATGGTTCATGTGTTATTCTGAGATTTTCGATGAACTTCAGATGATGACTAGGATCTGGCTGCAGATATGATTTCAGGGAATTTGCGGCCTGTTAACTTAATCGACGCTTGTTCCCCAACACCTTGTTTAAATAGGGCAGACACAGGGGAGGATTGATGAGAATAGTTTATTATTTTATGTTTCTTTGTATCAATTCCAATTCTTTCCGCTGAAGTTTTGGTCCACTTAGATACTGTAATTATTCTTAGTGGAGTATTTTTGAACCAGTTTGAATGAACTGGACTATTTACACCTAGCGACAAACGTACAATACATAAAACAACACGTATTCGATATAACACGAGACTTTTACGAAACCCAACGACAAAACGCGAGACTTACAAGAGACTTGACTAACATACGACACCAGGACGAGCCGTTACACCGACCAATATATGCAAAATAGGCCTAATTAAAACCCAATATTAAAACGCAAGTAAGTAAACCAACATCGAAAACCCGTACTTATAACAACAACAATAACAAAACTCAAATCAGTAAAATAAATAAAAATGATACTAATTGCATAGATAATTTAAATAGTTTAAAGAATCTCGTTACATAGATTCTCAAAAAGTAGACGCTCATAAAATTGGCCGAAATGCATATAAATTGGAAAGGACACCAACTTACGGACAAGATAGCAACCCCATTATCTCGTATCGCGTGGACTATATCCCGCCCACTCCTTAACTCCCACGATGGTTTCTAACTTTATACGAGTCATTATGACATAATATACTATGATGTACCTGAGTAATTAAAGCTGGTTTTTTCGTTCCGTTTTTCCAGTGAAACCAGCATAAAACTTTACTAAAATCAATACAAAAATTAATAACAGTTCATCAAGTGTAAGCAAATTAAACTCTTTCATCGCGGTTATAGATTACCTGCCGTTTTAAAACAAAATAAAAGTCAAACTTATCCTACCTGGGCTAAAAACAGCCCGTTGCCTCGTTGTTTGTGCCCTGGTTAGCACTGCTAACCCAGCAGGAACTAGTTATAGGAAATATTATGTAACGTAATATATAGTAGGATAGATGACATGTAAACATATCTATAATGAATAAAGTATGTTTTAAACCTTAACAAATTCACAAATGTTAAAGCATAACTATACCAATATATGAAGTTCAAATAATAATGACTAGACTAAAATAACATACCTGTTTAAAATAAAAACTGTGAAATGACATATGGTACTGTCGAAAATACTATAATGAATTAGCTTTAACCTATACACGATAGTTAACTGTTCAAAGAATAACTAGCTGCTGTTTCTACTTATGTGAGTAAGATTAGGAATGTGTGTTATTGTACTAACACAATGACCTATCGATATAGCTATTTGAATTTTGTATAGCAGAAGATACAGGTATTTAAAATGATTATTTCTCAGCAGTGGCGCGCGGTAGCTGGTCAAGGAGTCCAATAAATTTATTTCCAATAATTTTTTTACACCTAGTTATAAAATAGTATATTAAAGTAAAAGTTTCATAAGAAGCGGTTTTAGCGCACGCGTCTATTTTAAAAAACGAGCCACGAAGTGGCGAGTTTTTTTATTGACACGTGCGCTAAAACGCCTTATGAAACTTGTGCTTTATACATTTTTTTCTATTTCACCTTTTATGATCAAGAAAAATGTACATTTATTTCCTAAAATAATCCCGCGAAAAATTTTAATATCTTAAGGTTGGTAACAAATTTAAATGTAGAAACATTTGAAAATCGCGGTTTAATTTTAGCTGCCATTTTATTAACAAGAATTAATAAAATCGACTCTCAATTCGATTTAAAAATTTACTCTAGGTACTTTCTTATTAATATATTAAATAATGGACAGTTTAACTCCTCCAGAATTAAGAGCAGTGGCAGAAACTACTTTAAACAGCCTTTTGCCCAAAAAAGTCCAAGAAGGTATATGAAAAGAACTATGAAAATTTTCTAAAATGGTGTGAAGAAAAAGGCGTTACTAACCTTACAGAAAATGTTTTATTAGCATTTTTTGATGCGAAGAGTAAAATTAATAAGCCATCAACACTATGGTCCCTATACTTCAAGTTACGGGCCTGTATAAATATTAATAAAAACATTGATATTTCAAGATATGCTAAACTTCAGGCATTTTTAAAAAGGCAATCAGAAGGTTACGAGCCTACAAAATCAAAAATTTTGGAATATGAACATCTAAAAGCATTCCTAACTAAAGCGGATGACAATATTTATTTGACTGTAAAAGTAAGTACCTATTTTGAAATAATATTTACACATCTACAAATCTAAAATATGAATGTTGTTAAATATTCAATAAAGAAAATAACCAGAAAAACACTACCTACCTACCTTATACTTATAAACTAATACTAAAATACTTATTAATTATGTACTTATATTTTATCTTTATTTAAGGTAGCACTAATTATGGGATATAATGGAGCATGCAGACGGGAAGAACTAACTAATATATTAATAGAAGACATTGAAATTAAAAATGATATTATTCTAGTAAAGATTCCCAAAACCAAAACAAATGTTCCGATGCACTTTGTAATAGTCGAGAAGTTGTGGATGGACTTAATAAAAAAATATTTAAATTTAAGGCCTAAAAACACAACACATAAACGGTTTTACCTTACTTTTCGCAATGGGTATTGCATAAATTCACCCATAGGTATAAATACTATGGGGAAAATTCCTAGTTTGATCGCTAAATACCTCAATTTCCCAAATCCAGAATGTTATACAGGGCATTGTTTTAGACGTTCCAGTATTTCTCACTTAGCTAATAATGGAAGTGACTTGGTGACTATTAAGAAACATGGAGGTTGGAAGTCCTCAGCTGTTGCAGAAGGCTATATTGACACGTCACTGCAAAGGAAAATAGAGGTAGCACAAATGCTTTCTGTATCGAGCCCTTTTTCAAACTCACCTATAGTAGCTTCTGGCTCTTCTATTGCTCCCACACCTTCAACAAGCCAATACATTTCTAATGAAGGTCTGCTACAAAGACATACCTCTACAACAACCCATGAAGTAGAGAAAGTCATTGAACATGAAAATAATTACGAGCAAAACATTGTTTCAAATCAAAATATGCCAGAGATTAAGTTTAGTGCCCAAGACACTTCCACAGTTACTATAAATGTTTATACTAATTGTACTATTCAACAGAAGTAGAAATATATAGTTTTGATTATAGCAATATTTGTATTCTTCATCACAAAACACTAAACTCTAGATCTTGTTGTTTTAAAGTAAAATAATTGTCATATTTTTTAAGTAGGACAGCCTTGAAATTTACAGATTTCTATGAATAGGGGTAACGTTTGTGAAAGGTGTTTTTATCCTTTACACCGAAGCCATGTGAATGGGAAGGTATTTCCAATATTTTATATTTCTAGGTTAAATTTTCATTTACATGCCGCACACAAGATGGAGCGAACGAAGAGGTAAAAAGATGGAATTCAAACAAAGGTGGCTTTGAAAAACAAAATGTAATACCAACATCAAATAAAGAAAAAACGCGTATCGAAACAGCTTCATTACGATACGCAAATGCGTATCGTAATGAGCTTATTATGAACGTGAAATAGAAAAATGTGTTTTTGATAATATTTTTGAAAGAGAAAGTCAATATTTCCTTACACTTAGTCGTTGCTGGGCAACGGAAAATGACTGTTAGGAAATATTTATTATTGTACTGTAAGGAATATTATTTCTGTACGGCTACTTGTAAACTAAAATGTGTTAAGCTTGACAATTCAATATTAATGTGTTTCCATATTACAACACAAATATTTATTGGCATCCTTTATTTGTGAACAAAGTTAATAATATTTACTTTAAAATTTTAACAAGTTGATTGTAATAAGTTATATCCTTTTAAATATTTTCGATTTACGGAAAAATAGTATATTTATTTCATTTTGTCCAGTAAATTTACTTACCCTGTACTCATTTGCGGCCGGTAAATGGAACATTACAGTATCAGATACTGTAATAGGTTGCCCCTAGCAACAATGGTATGATTTTAGAAACAATGACTGGTTACTTTCGATCTTTGACAAGTTGTCACTTAAAAGGTAATATGACATATTTGTTTATTCTTTTTAAAAAGGATTATAAAGACAGGATGAAATAAAGTATCATACGATATACGTCCGTTAGGTGTTATTACAGCACTCGTTTATATTTCAGACTCGGCTCCTACGTCGACTCGTCCGTAAACAAACTCGTACTGTAATAAGTCACCTACCGCCTTGTAACGGTAAATACTATTACCGAACTATTGTTAAGTATTTTGTGATCAAACCGAATTATTAGCGAATCCAAACCACCTGATTCAATATGGCGGTTGGATGGCAAAAAGCATTGAGTCACCCGTTAAATGCCACCAGCAATATTATTTTTATGGTCACGTGTACCAATTACAAAGCAGTATATGCCATTCAGCCGCCATTTGACACATCGTTGGATTGCCTAATTGATGTGTGTGCTAATGTTCACTTTCTTATTTCAAAAATCTGCAATTTTTAACTTAGCACGATATTTTCTGATATTATAATATTTTAAACGGAGCTCCAAATCCAATCGACCTTAAAACTTTTATTAGACCCAACCGATATAAAAAATAGCTAGAAAATCTTACTTAAATGGTGGAAAATGAAGATAAGTATATAAAACCAGATAAAACAGACTAAATTATTAGATTTCTACAAACAAATTAAATCCAATATTTAAGTTTGAAGAAATAGTCCATACTTAAAGTGGAGTGGAAATTTGAACACAAAGTCTTCCTCCACTGTTATATTATAGAAATATTTTAAGCAACTTCTCTACATGTTTCGAACGCAAAAGCATTCATCTTCAGGAGAATAAATAAAAGAAGAAAAACCAGTAGATATCACCCTAACTGAGCAACACAATTGTAGGTTCAATGTAAAAATGAGTAGAACGGTGAGAAAACAGGTACACACGTTGCATTGTGGGTTTCAGGCTAAAGGCACTATAAAGGTAGAATGAAAAGTTTGACATCTTTGTGTGAAAAAACTGTCGACAGATGAAACTGAAGTGAATGGGAATAATCATTTAAGCAAAAGAAAATTTTTGGCTAGTCATTTGAGAAAATATGGAGAAGTGGATGTAAGTGTGAGGAAGATGACTATTAAAATTTTTTATTAAAATGTAATCCTAACTGGATGGAAGCCTCATGTTGGTTTGCGAGTGAAAGTAGTAGAAAAAGTGAATTTTATTAGATTTATTCATTTTAAAAAGACTTTTTAGGGAAAACATTTTTTAAGCCCGACCGCTACGGCGTTCGTTTCTAAAAAGACTCCTTATTTCTTACCTCCCAATATTTATGGTTATGTTATTTCGTTTTGTCTTGTCATTTTTGTGGTCTTATCACTACAGTATTGTCAAAAGCCGTTTTTCATTTTTTAAAACAAAATTCAAAGCTGTTTGGCTGTTATTATTTTTACACAAGCAATCACACTTAAATAGAGCAATAAAATTAACTTGGCTATGGTTAAAAAAAACATTGTTCATTTTTATTAATAAATCTATCATTTTTTGTTTATTCTTCTCCAAGAGACCGAGAAATATAGATTTTGTCTAAATAAAGGAAATAGGTATCTCAAATCGGCAAATGTATGTGGATATTTCTTCAATTGTTTTTTATTACCTTTCCCGTAAATTCAAGGCCTACTAACTAAAATGACAAGATATGAAATTCGAAAGTTGATTAATACAAAAAATATAGGTACTGTACAATTCGAGTGGATTGTTCATATTGCGCTCGAAAGTTTGAGCACTCCGCCTACGGCGTCGTGCCCAGTTTGCTTCCACGTGCTGTATGGACATCATATCCAGTCTTGTTGTATAAAGTTCTATTATTGTAAGTAAATAAAAAAAAAAAATGCAAATAAAAAAATTTTTTGTTGCATCGTTCATCGAGAAACCATACCAATGCTTTACTTTAGGGACTTTAGGCGATCACATTATTTTCATAGGTGGTGTATATTTAGCAATTAAATTAAGACGTAAGATAGTAATATTAACATACAAGTTTAATAAGGTTCATTTTGCCACCTCTCCGGGTTTCACCCGGAGACTACGGGTATTGATATGGGGTCTCCGGGCTCCGGTTTACTAGTTACATTCTCCGGATTAAACCACATTCACGAAAAATAAAAAATAAAATAAAAATTCTATATAAATATAATATGCTATGAAAAAGTTAAACTCTTAGCAACGGCGTAACAACAAAGGCCGAGGTCATGTCATCAGTTATACTCTCCTTATAAATATACTAAATCTATCCTTAAGGCTTTAGAAATGTGCTCACTAAGAGTGGCTGACATAAGTGCATACAGCGCTGATAATGCGTCAGTAAACTACGGTATTCATAACTCAATCGATCAAAAATTAATCAATGAAAATAAAGGGATTGTGAAGCTAACTGTAACTGCCATGTAAGTCATAATGCTGGTAGAAATGCCTGTAAAGTACTATCCTTTGATGTCGAAAATTTAATATTAAAAATGTATGCAGAGTTTTCAAACAGTGCTAAAAAATCAGAATCCTTAAAAAAGTGTTTTGATTTTTTAAACATTAAATATCAAAAAAATGATAAGGCACGTTATCACAAGATGGCTTTCATTATATGCTGCTCTAGAACGTTTAATACGATCTTGGCCAGCAGTAAAAAAATATTTTTTAAAACTAGGTGAGGAAAACTGCCAAAAAAGCATATTAGTTTTTTTAAAAGTCAAGACAGTGAATTAGAAAATGATTTGAAACCTAACATTTCCTTTTCTGAATGTTATGTTTACTTTCTGCACCATTATATGCTTATATTAAATACACATATACTTAAATTGGAGAGTAATTATGTAACAAGTTTAGAATTACTGGCTACTGGATTCCATTCAAAGGAGAGCCGTTCGTCTGATCGGCGACCCCGAACTGACCAAGACCCTCGATAGCCTGGAGCATCGAAGACAGGTTGGTGATTTGGCTCTCTTTTACAGATATTTCCATGGGAGGTGTTCGACTGACATTACCCACTTGATTCCACCTAGAGCAATGCAAAACAGAAATACACGGCGAACCACTGCCGCTCATCCATATGTTGTTCAGCTTAGTACTCCTCGAACTTCATTGTTCAAGAATTCTTTCATCTGGAGAACGTCATCTTTGTGGAATGATCTTCCTGAGGTCGTGTTTCCCAATGAATACAATCTTCAACATTTCAAGACCATCGTTAATCGCTTTTTTCGCACTCGCACCGCTCCCAGAGCGCCTTAAAGGATTTTTCCTACAGTGCAGGTGTTTTATCATAAAAAAAAAAATAATGTTAGACCAAATAGAACAGCGGTTAAAAGATCAATTCTTTGGGAGCAAAATAACATCGGTTTTAAAATACCTTACATCATCTGAAAACCAAACATTTGTAAAAGAAGCTTGTTTAGTTTACCAAAGGACATTGGATTACTTAAATCGGTATAATAATTTTGAAAACTCTCCCTTTAAATATTTAGGAACTTTTAAAACCAATATAGATAAAATATGGTTTAAGATATTTCAAAATGCAGATATGCCTCAATTGTTCAAGAAGTAAGCAACATTTTGTCAATTCCTATAAGCAAAGCTTATACAGAAAGAATATTCTCATTAATGCTTAATCTGTGGACTGATGAACGTAACCAAATGAGAGTAGCTTTGGTAAAGACAGAATTATGCACTAAAGTAAATTTTAATATGACCTGTCAAGAATTTGCTCAATATTTAGGGAAAGGTGAACAAAAGACTTTATTAACAACAGCATGTCAAAAGAATACCAAATATATAGCTTTAATTTAAAAATATTTTAAAAAGTTGAAGTAATGAATACAGCCATGCAATTATTATATAAAAATAAATAAAGACACCTACTGAGAACTTTTTATTTTTATTTTTTTTTGGTCATAAATCTCCGGGTCAACTGATCTTTAAAGGTGGCAACCCTAATTTATATTAACGGGACAAAGGTGCTAATAGCGTTATAAAACATGTACTTTTGAAATATATTTTCTATTTTTAATTTTTTTAAAATAAAAAATACATACCTAGTTAAAGGAAAACGTCATACTTCTTGAAATTTTATGTCCAAATTTTATATTAGTATATTTTTGATTTTGAACCAACAATAAACTAATAAATCGCAGTGTTTAAAAATTAGGTATCTTGTTTTGGTCTAGCCAAGTTTTCGTCTTAACGAATTAGTATTATCTAAAAAGTAATTCCTAAAAGCGTAAATTAATTAACTTGCCTTTAAACTTGAAGTGAATAAAAATGAAGGCACCCAATATAATAACAGCTGTTAGATACTTCGTTTGAAAGTTTTTAATTACAGATTTCTTTCAGTTATATCTAATAACTACCACAGTATAATAATTTTAAGAATTAGTGTAATGTGGTGAAATTTGTTTAAATTTATGGGGCCTTAAGATTGTTTTTTATGTGTAGGGGAAATTTGGAGAACATTATTGTATAGTGTCTGTTTAAAGGTTGTAGACAATGGCGTTTCTTGAACGGCAGTAGAGTTTTGGACATGCATTGCCTTTATTTGTTTTGAATCACTACCTTTCAACTGGTAAGTATCTACAGTCGTCTTCAGGTGAATACTAAATAAGTCTGATAACTACCGCTCTATTTATACTCACCGCATATGCCTAGTATAAATAGAGCTGTAGTTACCGTACTTATTCAGTATTCACCTGAAGACGACTGGAGATGCTTACCAGTTGAAACGTAGTGATTCAAAACCAATAAAGACAATGCAAGTCCAAAACTCTAATGCCGTTCATTTATTGTATAGTTCAGTACCATTGCCTTCTCGATGTAAAAAGAGTGAGTGAGACAGAATGTCTTACCGATTCATTTGGGGACTTTGGGTGATCTCGGGGTGGGGACATCTTTAAGGCTCATATTATCCATCTCCAGAGGTAACTTTACCAGCCAGATAATTTCTATGGGAACAATTGGCTTAATAATCGTTTCTTTGGTAATTATCATGCTGATTTAGTTACCAGAAGATAAATAATACGAATCTTAGGAAGCCCTAACCTTAAGTGAAGACCATGTCACCGGCCAGACCTAAATAATTTGAGGTTAGTTTTGTTTGTCAAATCGTGACAAGGCGTTCACGATATACATCGGGCTGTTAATATTTTAAAGTTAGTGTTATCACAAGATATTGAAATTGGTTTGTTTCCTGGAACGTGTTAGAGACAATTGGTTGGTTGGTTGGTTGGTTTAAGGCGGGGGTCGAGCGCTCGGCCCAAGCTTCCTGCACTGCAGCTTAGTGGCTTATATATTGTACCATTCTATAATAGTCCAGTTTCCCCTATTAAATTAAAATAAAGTAATCAAAGTAGTCTTTAAAAGTAGAACTTTAAAAAGGATTAACTGCCAAATTTGCATAGAAACCTAAGACGACAGATGAAAATAAATAAAACTTATCTTCGATAACATACGGTTTCTATTGACCAAGAAATATAGTTATTTATTTAGTTTTTAGTAATGTAATGACCAATCACTACAGATATTGGGACCTATTATTTATACTTGGTTGCTCATCTCATAGAAAAACATAAGTATATAGTAAATAAGTATAGTAGAAAAATAGTAAGTGGATTTATTTAGGATCTAATATTGATCATACAGATACAAGTAGTCGTGTAGAGTTAATTTAGAGTTTACTAGATCATTTTGATTTTTTTTCGTTGTAGCAGGGGTTAGCGGAAGAGCTAATATTCTTAGGACTAAGAGGCCCACTGTATCCCCTACAGTCTGGGTAATGTCGGCCAGACAGGACCTACAGCTTTGCATGGAATCCGAACCACATGTGTGCACTAGTTAATACTTTTTACTTCCCCCACGGCCTTTTCGGTCAAGATATCAGGAGTAACCAGTCGCATACTGCATTCTTTTATCCACTAAAGTTCCGAGCATACTTTATGCGGCCAATCTTACATTGGTGAGACACTAAGACCACTAGAAGTAAGGATTAAAGAACATAGGAACAACATTCATAAAGGAGAGACTAAAAAATCAGGTGCAGCTGACCACGCCTGGCCATCATATCATGTGGACAAAAGCGAAACTCCTGCAAAAAGAACCGCACTGGAGGAAAAGGAAGTTTAAGGAAGCTGCGACCATACACCAAAATCCAGGTTGCTTTAGTAAGCCTTCATTAGATATGAGAAACGTCTGGAAACCCTTGTTAAGTAAATGTAATCTTAGAATAAGACCACCCAAGAGTTAAACGCATGAATCATCGAGCATGACTCATCCAGTTAGCGTCATCACCTAGCAACACGCATGACTCCGCCCACTAGTCATGCGTCGCCGCACCTACCTAGTATAAATAGAGCTGTAGTTACCGTACTTATTTAGTATTCACCTGAAGACGACTGGAGATGCTTACCAGTTGAAACGTAGTGATTCTAAACAAATAAAGACAATGCAAGTCCAAAACTCTACTGCCGTTCATTCTTTATTTTATTAAGCGTATGCCCTCTCCGAAAATCGAACTTGGATTGCCACGGTCGAATATCAATAACTCAACCACTGAACTACCAACCGTAAAGAGACATCCAGATCATTTTGATCGAATAGTCATGCAGGATAAAAAAAACCTACCCTGGAAACATTCACTTTGAGGGAAGGAAGTAATTTCCCCCGTATTCTATTAGAAGTAAGGAGTAGAAGCGGTAAAAACAACGAGAGAAACATGCGCAGTGCGGCCAAAATAATAAAACTAACTTTAAAAATCGTCTAAAATTTTTCTCCATTTTTTTTTTGTTTCACAGTCAAATTAATTTTACTTTGGCTCAATCGGTTTATGGTTCGTTTGCCGCTGCTTCTATATCAGAGGGTAAACTTCCATCAGAATCGCTCATTTTGAAAAACGCTTTTTATATTTTTGAATTTGTTTGACATAGTTTTGATAGTAACAATGCGAAACAGTAACTATGCGAAAGGTAACATAAAAAACTTGATTAGTAAACTTAATAGCAGGTGCATTTTTACAGGTGCATTTCTATTTTAAAAAATGCCTTTTGCCAAATATTTTTATTCATAGATGAAAGAAGATAAAATTTTGTACAATATTCTTGTTGTAAATTCATATTACTACACTCGATGTTTTATTAAACTCGGCTGACGCCTCGTTTGACAACTTTAACATCTCGTGTTCTAATATGAATCTTTACAACACTTATATCGTAAATAACAATTCCGTCATACATTATAACTAGAATGCCATTTTCACTTCATTTCAGTACAAATTTCATACCCACTATTTTTAATCAATCAGAAGCATCCCGACTTTCTTCTTCATCTTCTTGAACGTTTAAAAAATGCAGCTTCTTTGAAAAATTATTTTCTTTTTCAGACGTTCGCGTTGGACGCAAACACAAGAACAGAGGATCTGAAATTGGTAATAATCTATTTTTTCATCCGTGTTGCGTCCACAAATATCGATAAAGCTGTGTTAACTGCTGCTTTTAGTTTTTTTTAGATAGTTATGGCCTTGCGAACTTTAGATCTGGAGATTTAAATAGTTCTTTTAACACTGCTGATGCATGACTTTCACTAGTAGCCCAAAAGAGAGTCCAAAAAGTTTTAATTTTTTATTAAGAGTATGTTAAATAAACCTACAAATAACTTATTTGAGCTGGGCTACATTCTTGGTGTTGTAGTAGCTCTTATACTCACTACCTTGCTCCGTAAAAAGATCGAAACACGCATGTCAGGAAACTGAAATGAAAAACTGTGAAACATAACAAGCAATCACTGTTGTATTTTCCATATAAACCTACAAAGATCTTCATTCTTTTTTACGTATACTGACTTCTTATTTAAATGGCTGCCCTTATGGTTGCTTCCGTCTGGTGATCAATTTCTACTTTATCCTAATATGGTCATCCCATCAATTCAATTCTTAAAATATTTCAACCATGATTAACATTTATCTTCCTCACACTTATATACACTTCGTTTCGTTAGTTTTAGATATGCCGTGCCCACAGTATTTATCAAAATGAATTATTAAATTTCTACCCAGATTACGGTTTATATCTCTTAAAGGGGGTGGGCGCCAAAAACAACTTTATTTAAAAAAATTAAGAAAAAAAAACTTAGACTAATAGTCCAAACCGCACCCTTTTATCGCAAATAATAACGGATATATGCCTCTGCAAAGATGTCATATTTCAGCGCGTGACGTCACCAAAGCTTGGCCGCTGCGTAAATCAGTAGAGTGTATGGAATTTACGTAAGTTTTAGCGCTTAGTATTCGTCGGGTTGTTAAAAATAATTTAATAAAACATTTAAGAAAGCATGAAAAATAAATTTTCAAACCACCTGAAAGTGCCTTATACTATAAGGTTGTATTTTGTCTAACACTGTTAGATAATAAAATACAAATCGGATTGCATAGTTCTACCAAGAAATGAAAACTTTACATTGGTAGGATGTCACCACCTGCAGACCGGTTTCGAACTCTTTTGTTCTCGTCAGTACAGGGTAGGTGTTCATACCATACCAAATGAAAGTTTTAAAACCTAATGCATATAATATCAACCTTCTTCGGTCGTATATATACGTTAGCGCCATCTCTTGGTAGTCCCATGCAATCTATCTGAGTATACCCGTCAAGGGATTTACAAGAATTGTAAAAACACAGAATCTCTTACTAGTCAGGTGGAAGCAAACATTTAAGAAAGCATGAAAAATAAATTTTCAAACCACCTAAAAGTGCCTTATACTATAAGGTGTATTTTGTCTAACACTGTTAGATAATAAAATACAAATCGGATTGCATAGTTCTACCAAGAAATGAAAACTTTACATTGGTAGGATGTCACTACCTGCAGACCGGTTTCGAACTCTTTTGTTCTCGTCAGTACAGGGTAGGTGTTCATACCATACCAAATGAAAGTTTTAAAACCTAATGCATATAATATCAACCTTCTTCGGTCGTATATATACGTTAGCGCCATCTCTTGGTAGTCCCATGCAATCTATCTGAGTATACCCGTCAAGGGATTTACAAGAATTGTAAAAACACAGAATCTCTTACTAGTCAGGTGGAAGCAAACATTTAAGAAAGCATGAAAAATAAATTTTCAAACCACCTGAAAGTGCCTTATACTATAAGGTGTATTTTGTCTAACACTGTTAGATAATAAAATACAAATCGGATTGCATAGTTCTACCAAGAAATGAAAACTTTACATTGGTAGGATGTCACCACCTGCAGACCGGTTTCGAACTCTTTTGTTCTCGTCAGTACAGGGTAGGTGTTCATACCATACCAAATGAAAGTTTTAAAACCTAATGCATATAATATCAACCTTCTTCGGTCGTATATATACGTTAGCGCCATCTCTTGGTAGTCCCATGCAATCTATCTGAGTATACCCGTCAAGGGATTTACAAGAATTGTAAAAACACAGAATCTCTTACTAGTCAGGTGGAAGCAAACATTTAAGAAAGCATGAAAAATAAATTTTCAAACCACCTGAAAGTGCCTTATACTATAAGGTGTATTTTGTCTAACACTGTTAGATAATAAAATACAAATCGGATTGCATAGTTCTACCAAGAAATGAAAACTTTACATTGGTAGGATGTCACCACCTGCAGACCGGTTTCGAACTCTTTTGTTCTCGTCAGTACAGGGTAGGTGTTCATACCATACCAAATGAAAGTTTTAAAACCTAATGCATATAATATCAACCTTCTTCGGTCGTATATATACGTTAGCGCCATCTCTTGGTAGTCAGGTAGACAAAATACAACCTTATAGTTTAGGGCACTTTCAGGTGGTTTGAAAATTTATTTTTCATGCTTTCTTAAATGTTTGCTTCCACCTGACTAGTAAGAGATTCTGTGTTTTTACAATTTAATAAAATCTTACTGCCTGAAGAAAAAATAGCTTGGAGATTAAAAAAATGTACAGAGCATACATTATACAGAAATTAAATTTTAAAAAATCATAACATTCTTCGTCATCTAAGGAACTGTCATCTCCTCTTGACGTTATAATTAACGGGTCGCCGGTCCGATCGATCAAGTGGTCAAATCCCACATTTTCTCCTCTTCTTTAATGCCATGATGGATTGCTTTTCGCCAGTTTCCTGGTGTCACTTCCTTAATGGCTTGATCAAACAGTAGCTTAACGTCGATCGATGTTTGTGTAAATTTGCTAATCAATTTATTTTCTTTGGTTAGTTATTATAAATAATTTAATGCACAAAGGTTACGTGCGCCTATGGCCGACACCGAAATTGAGCCGAACTGGACAGAGTTTCCCATTTTATTACTCTACACTTTTCTGAAAAAGAGAAATTTATTCCGCTTATTTTAACATTATAAATGGATTATTAATATTATAATAATTAAAGCGTTAACAGTACAAGATGTCACACAGTTTAATAATAAACCTCAGCATGAAATGTGTAATACCAGAAGCAGTAACTTATAATTCGTAAATATAGTTGCTTTATCTAAATAACTATAATTTACTACCGATTAATAAGTTATTTATGAAAATTAGACGACGAGATAATAATGATTGATAAAACAAGTTGGGATATACCAAAGATGGATAGAAGAAAGGTATCTATTAAATAAATTTGATGATGTTTATCATTTTAACGAGATATACACAGTTTTGACTAACTAGGGCCAACCAGAGAGCTTTATGCAAAATGATATTAATTTTTTATGCTATTTAAGTGAAAAAACTGAAATAAAGTAGAGTTTAGTGTCCGTATAAGTAAATAGAAAAAAGTCTTTAGCGGCAGGCGGACAAAGTAGTGCATCTATCTTTTGCATTAAAGTTCACAGGGACGACAAAGGTAATGGGTTCTCTGGGGCACAGGCAGACAATGACAGGCTATTTCGTCCTTGTTAGGACTCATTAGAAAGCCAAAACCCGTAAGCAACACCCAGTACAGCAAGAATATTCTTTCAAGACATTTAAAAAATAAAAATGTGATGAAAACCTAGTAACGCCATCAGTGGGAATCAACTCAATGCAAAAGATAGCTAGCCTTCAAACGTGAAAACATAGAACTGATAAATCAAGTACGGTGGCCAACGAAACACCAGTATAGGAAACGTTTTTAATGGGATATTTTTACAATTAAATCGTTTTATCGATAAATAATACAAAACTTAGTTGACATATTCTGATTGTTGGCGTTTTAAACCCAGAATTGTCAATGTAATACGGGTTTAAATTTAAAACCCCTTAATGAACATTGATGTGTATTTCTAAATTTAACCAGAATGTCCGTGATAAACTTACCAAAAATAAATAACTTCTGTGATTAATGTTAACAAAATAATTAGTCTGCATCCTACCATATACAGGGTGTTACAAATTCGACATACCAGCATTGGAATCTCGGAAACCATAGGAGTTAGAGAAACGGTTAAATGGGGGCAAAGTTATGTAATTCGGTGCTGATTATAATGCCGCTTTAAAAGTTTTCAAATTTCGAATACTTCCGATTTTATTCGAAAAAAACCGAAATTCTGCAAAATCGTTTTTATTTTTTCCTGAGCTCATTTGACAAGCTATTTAAAAATTAATGACACTTTGTCATTGCCACTTTTTCTCCTCTGCAAAATGACGTTACTAAACCAAAGATCCGCCGTTTCGTCTCCGAGTGGCCATCACCAACTTTACTTTTTTAAATACGAACCTGGATTTTTTTAAACCGATTTTTAAACCCTCCTACCCTCAAAATGTAATGGCGATATTACTTTCTCATAATGATGAATTGTCTTTGCTTATTTCTTTAAATTCATATTTTTTACACTTCTTGTCAGTCTGGTCCTGGCAACAAATTGCAATATTAATAAAAAACTTTATTTCATTTAAAACATTCATACATAAGTAATATAATTTATTTTATAAGAATTTTCTAATAATTCTAAATTTACTAATTATAAATCCTAATTTTCTAAATGTTCAAAGAGATGCCGTTTTGCTCAAAAAAACGATCGATTTTTCTTCGAATTTTGGCGACAGCCCTTTCAACCGATCTTCTCCTTATCCTACCAAATGCAACCTTGCAATGCAATTTTAAAAAATATGAATTCAAAAAAATAAGCAAGGGCAATTTAACATTATGAGAAAGTAATATCGCCATTACATTTTGAGGGTATGAGGGTTTAAAAATCGGATAAAAAAATCCAGGTCCGTATTTAAAAAAGTAAAGTTGGTGATGGCCACTCGGAGACGAAACGGCGGATCTTTAGATTAGTAACGTCATTTTATAGAGGAGAAAAAGTGGCAATGACAAAATGTCTTTTATTTTTAAATATCTAGTCAAATGAGCTCAAGAAAAAATAAAAACGATTGAAAAATTTCGGTTTTTTTCGAATAAAATCGGAAGTATTCGGAATTTGAAAACTTTTAAAGCGGCATTATAATCGGCACCGAATTGCACAACTTTGCCCCCACTTAAACGTTTCTCTAACGCCTATCGTTTCCGAGATTCCAATGCTGGTATGTCGAATTTGTAACACCCTGTATATTATTAAGTTTTAAAATCAAAAATATTTGATACATTCGAACAATCTTTTATCCATATTTTAATAAATAATTTATTTATCAATATATATTATTACTATTATTATTAAATTATACGAAAAAGAAGCAACTAATTCCTAATTATAAATTGCTACTTCTTGTATTAACCATTTTAAACTGTAATATATTAAATGTGGCTAATATCTTGTTTATTTTTGACATATTAGTAAGAATGATGATTATAATAATCCATTTACGAATTGACCAATAAATCAACAGGACCAGATTACCAAATTATTAAAAGAAATCTTATAAATTAATATGATAATTTCGTGTTATTTTAGTTTTAGCCGATGATATTCATAGAAAATGGATGTTAATTTTATGTCAGCATGTGTAGTTTGTACCGTAGTATGTCAATGATATCAATTAAAAATTGATGAACTCGTCCATGTTTCTCAAAGAGATCGGACATAGATTTATCAAAATCAGAAAGACACAAAGTATGGGTCTCAGCAACTTTTATTTAAAATATTTGAAGGTTACACGTGTTTCACCCTTTCAAGCGTGAAATAAGAAATCTAACTAATAGATACATAAATAATTAAAAATACTAATAACCTAAAGGTTAAAATTGAAAAGCAAAACGGTAACTACAAATTAAAATAGTAAACAAAAACATACAAGATGTTAGAGTTGTGGTTGTTTGTTCTAGGTTACTGATAGCCACTACTTGTCCTTTCGAACAATCAGCCAGCTTGCTCTTGGACCTGCATCTCACCGTGGGATCCGAACCTCGATCCTCAGTCATGCGACACCCCCAAGGGCTATCACCCCTTGATTTATTACCATTGCAAGACCTACCGATTGGGGAATGTGTATCTTCATCCGCACCCCATGAGATGTCCGATCTTATCCGGCCTGGTTACCGGCGTGAATAGGGTGGGTTGGGAGATGATCCATTTTACACACTTCCCTGCATTCTTAAACCTACTAAATTTCGGGCATACTTTTTTTTGTGCGTATGTCCACTACGGGGTTTGAACCCGGACCGCCACGGTCGAATGCCAGTAACTCACCCCTGAGCCAGTGCCGTAGTTTTTGACGTCAATGACGAAGAATATTATGATTTTTTATAATTTAATTTATGTATAATGTATTTTTTTTATAATGCTTAATAAAAAATAAGTGCACCTACGAATGCACTTCTTTGTCACACCATTTTCGGTATTTGTGAATGGATAACAATAGGCAAAACCCATAAATTGACCCAAACCCGGGTGGTACTACCTGCACTTCATGAAAATAAAGAATTTTACAATGAAATCATTGCCAAATTATGAAAGTGGCTTAAATATTCGTTGGGTCACACTGTAGTCCCTTTGCATACCTAATGAGCTCTTATGCCTCCATAGATCTACATTTTCTTGTCAGGTTGCACAAAGAGTTTTAATATTAATTAACTAACCAGAAAGTTTCACCGTGACCTGCATGACATTGGCAAAAATAATTTTCTCACAATCATACTGGCCGGGATACCTTAACCTTTAATTTAATAATTAGGCATCTTGTAAGTACCATCGCGCCGATAAAAAACTGGGACAGGAAATTTTTCTATTTTCTCCTAGACTATTAAGAATAATTTTACATCAAGCCTGGTACCAGTAAAATGTCATGAAAATTTGCATGTCAATAAAGATTGTCACTTTATGATTGACTCGTCAAACATACAATCATATATTATTTGTAAATATGCCACAATTAACCCCCCAGCAAAAGGCAATTATTTATAGTCGGTTGCGAGATAGTGTTGCTATTAGGGATATTGCAGATGAACTGGGAGTAAGCAAGAATACCGTGCTATTGGCAAAACAAAAAATAGCAAGACATGGGACTATTATTAGGAATGCAGGTTCTGGTCCCCCTAAAATTTCTACTGATGATCATGATAGAAGACTGGTTAATTATCTAAGGGATCATCCCTTCGAAACTGCAATCAAGGCAAAAGAAGAGACGAATTTTCCAGGTTCTGCAAATACCGCTAGAGACAGGGTTCGAAATTCCGATATACGAAGCCGTTGTGCTGCCAATAAAAATTTTTTAACGGAAATAAATAAACAGGGCAGGTTAGAATTTGCACATGAATATATTAATCAAATAAATTTATGGGAAACAGTTATATTTTCTGACGAGAAAACTTTTCAGTCATGCAATAATGGGAGAATTCGGGTGTATAGGCCTTCCGGCATGCGGTATGATGAGAGATACACCCACAAAACCAACCAAAGTGGGCGTTTCTCCATAAATGTTTGGGGCTGGATTAGCGCTAGAGGACCAGGACTTTGCCAAATCGTCGAAGGAAGACTAACTGCAGCAGTATACGTTAATATACTAAACGAAGTGATGATACCATCGGTAAACGCTGTATACGGTCAAAATTACACATTTCAGCATGATAATGCTCCAATACACACAGCGCGCATTGTACAAAATTTTCTCCAAGAAAATAACATAGCAGTTCTTCCCTGGGCTTCGAAGAGTCCCGATTTGAACCCGATAGAAAACATTTGGGGTGCCATGGTCAAATCTATGTATAAACATGATTTTCAACCTAGAAACAGGGATGAATTACGTCATAGGATAAATCCAGCTTGGGATGAAATAACTGTCGAATTATGTAGAAACTTAGTTTTAAGTATGCCACAAAGGCTCCAAAAAGTAATAAACAGAAATGGTTCTATGACCAAATATTAATTTTGTGTTGTTTTGACAAACTTTGTGTTCGCAATTTTTTTCTTTTTATTAAATGTATTTTATTACCTGTATTAGCTTTATTTATTATTTTGTGGTAATGGTAAATATAATAATTTATAAAATATTTGACTTTAAAAAAATCTAATAAATTTACTTTATCCATATTATATGATGTCTCTCAAATTTAACCACCCCGTATCGAAAAATACAAAACATTCCATTATGTAACCTAGGTTACTTTTTAAATTTTGAATGTTTTTCCTTTTTAGCTCTAGACACCTTTTATAGTCTAGGGGATATTATGTATTTCTTACATTGTTTTTGTAAATCTCTTGTCCCAGTTTTTTATCGGCACAATAGTACATAATGCCTGTCAAAGTCATTTATGGCACAGTAAAACTTATTGGTTAGTTAACTATTGTTAAAAACCTTTGTGCACATTTGTCTTCTAGTGATTTGATTAGAGATTTAAAGTTTATGCATGGCTATTTCCATCAACAACCGACCCTGTAACTCTAAAAAAAAACTAAAAATATTGCTATTTTTGAAGTTTATCCTATAACCTATTTTTTTAAAACCCATCGGGACAAATTAAAAAATAGGTTAACCAAAAAGAAAATCAATAAAGAAGATCAAGTCAAAATCAAGATCCAGGAAAAGTGATATGTTTCTTTATTCTGCCCAGATCAGATTTTTGGCGGCAAAATCCTTTGAGGGAGACCCTTATTGCAAAAGTGGGGGATGAAAGTGATCTAGGATATACAAAAGACCCTACCAACGAGAGACAGAGAGAAAGAGAGAGATAGAGAGAGAGAGCCTAAACAATGTTAATCCCAATAGCGCCTGGACTTGAATTTTAGACTTTGTTTACGTATGGAACCTTTGTCTATTTGAAGGATGGAGACAATGATGTTTCTTGAACAAGAAAGTGAGAGAAAGGACAAACCGAACAAATCAGGTGCAGCTGACCCTGCCTGGACACACGGTCATCACATCAAGTGGACAGAAGCATAAAGAACCACATTGGAGATAGAGGAAGTTCAAGGAAGCTGCTACCATATACCAGAACCCAGATTGTTTTAGTAAGCCATTATTAGATATAAGAACTATCTGGAAACCTTTGTAAAGTAAACTTAAAATACCGCACACGAAGTAAACGGATGACTGCACCCACCTCAGTTATGCTCCAGTGCATCTAGCTAGTATAAGTAGAGCTGTAGTTACTTTACTTATTTAGTATTCACCTGAAGACGACTATAGAGATACTTACCAGTTAAAACGTTGTGATGTAAAACAAATAAAGGCAATGCAAGTCCAAAACATTTCTATCATTGTGGAACCTTTGTTGAATTCGGGTGCATGTGCCCTGCAAGCTGAAAGTTTTACCACCCCTAAAAACGCTTAAGAGTCATTGATAGACTAAACTATTGATTCAATTACCAGCCGTTTAAGTTATGATTATCTATTAAATTATTCTACGCAATCAATGCTTAAGCCACTGTAACTATAAAACAATCGAGTTCATCAACATTCAACAACGTGAAAACTTTAAAAAGGTTATAAAAGCCACACTCCTACCATACTCATGATATTTATTTTATGACCTGTTTTGGTGAAAAATACGTCACTGCCACGCACTGGTATACGCTACAGATGACAAAAATATCAGAAGTGACTGTGTAAAGGTCGTTGTAAATAACGGGAAGCTATATCGTATACAGGGTGCTACAAATTCGTATGAGAACATAAAGAGGTATGTTGACGGTGAAATTAATGCCAAGCTGCATATTATTATTTTAAGGCTTAAAATAAAAATTCAAATATCCTGAATATTTTTGGAGAAAACCCCTAACTATCTGGGTTTAGTTCTTAATTCTTTACGACATTACTTCTGAATTCTTATATAAAAAAGTAAAATCACACCGTTGCAGTCGTTTCTTTTTATGTTCCAAAATTTGGAGGTATTACTTTGGAAATTTGACGTTTTATTATTGAATGAGATCTGTTTAAAGGTTGAAGACAATGGCGTTTTTTAAACGGCAGTTGAGTTTTGGACTTGTATTGTCTTTAATTGTTTTGAATCCCTATGTTTCAACTGGTAAGCATTTCCAGTCGTCTTCAGATGAATACTAAACTGAGTATTCACCTGACTGGAGATGCTTACCAGTTGAAACGTATTGATTCAAAACAAATAAAGACAATGCAAGTGCAAAACTCTACTGCCGTTCCGGAATTTGATCATTACTAAGATCATTTTTTTAAATAGAGATTTAAAATTTTAATTGCAGGTTGGTTGGTTTAAAGCGAAGATCGGGCGTTCGGCCCAAAGTTCTTGCACTGCAGCCTAGTGGCTTATTGTGCGCCCCTCTCTTGCTAGAAAATATTTGTTTCTTTTATAAGGTCCTGCAAATTTCTACCAATTTTGTCATGCGGGAGGTTGTCACCAAATTGGATTCCTCCGAAAATTTTAAATCTTCTTCGGGTCAGTACTTCGCAGTTATATATGATATATGAAGCGGTTTCGTCCTCTTCGCTGCAAAGTCTGCATTCAATGGGACCATTGTAAATTCCTATTCGACGTGGGTGTTTTCTTAAGTGGCAGTGACCTGTTAGTAGGCCGGCCACTTGTTTTAGCTGAGTTCGCGTTAAAAGCAACATTCCAGTTGATAACTTTGTTGATGGTTTCCCAATTGTGGCCCTCGCTTGGGTTTGACCAGGTATCCTGTTCCATCGGAATAGGTGTTGTTGTTGCGCCTACCTGTCTGATGTTGCTTTGGTTGCCTATTGTGATATGCCAAGGACACAGGTTCAGGGTCTCTAAGTTTTTGAGGAATTACTGGTTAAAATACTTGTAATCTTTAAAATTTGTTAAGCAACTAAAAGTGTTTTTAAATTCAAATATTCTGTTTTTAAAAAATCATTATTTTTTTCATACTTCTGCTCAGCGAATTGTTAGAGGATAAAATAAATAAAATAACCCTAATGGTACTTTGTAAATATTGTTGAGATCTGTAAATAGAATTAAATTAGTTTTTAATGATTTGAAAATAAAGAAAAAGTATTACACAATTTAGTAAGTTTTCCCTAAAATAATTGCCAGAACCGTTGTGGCAAGAAATAGTTATTTAAAATATATTATTGATTTATAGTATCTTGCAGATGTAAAAACTAATTTATCACCAAATAGTATAACTTATTAAGTTAAGTGTTAAACACAGTTTTTAAAAAATTAGGTCATCTTCATTTTTTAAAATTAAATAACATCTTATGAAATTTAAATAACTATAAAATAACAAAAAAAAAAACTAACAACTCTTTGTTTTCTATACACAAAATAAAGGCGTAAAAAGTTATAAAGTAAAACTGGCCTAATTTCAAGATTCCTAGTTTGTATCACCTTGTATACCATTTCTCTTGAATCGATTAACAGATTTTATTGCAGATTCTTCTTCGGTCATGAAGGTACGTGACCCATACATTTTTTTAAGGCAGTAAGTTGCAGTGTAAACAGAATCGGGTCTGCACAGCTTTTCTAGTAATTTAGTTAATTCCAGATTTATTTATTACATAATTATAAAACAATGTTTTTATACCCTACTTTTCCACAGGGTGGGGATTTTAAAAGGAACGCAGCTTATAGTGGCCCTATCCAAAAATACGTCCTCAAAGATTTTTGATTGGCCTCGCTGTTGTCATTTAAACAATATTGGGATCCCAAGGAGGGTGCCCAGCCTTAACCAATTTTTTTTTCAAATAAGAGGATACCATTTGTGGTACCTTTTCGGAAAGCTTATCGAAAAAGGAATTTGTCCATATATTTTACATCTGTTAAAAAAGTGTCAGAAATTTAATAAAAACTAATTTTAGAAACAATTACATTAACAATAACTTTCAAATTGTAATGTCACTTTTTTAGCATAGCATTTGTTGAAAATGTGCCCCATGAATCTCAGACCAAACCGATAGTAGAACTCTTCCCTTACTCTTCTCTTACTCTTCTCTTACTCTTCTCTTACTCTTCTCTTACTCTTCTCTTACTCTTCTCTTACTCTTCTCTTACTCTTCTCTTAGTCTTCTCTTACTCTTCTCTTACTCTTCTCTTACTCTTCCAGATTTCTAGGTCTGGTGACATATACCCTTCTTTTTAAATAGCCCCATGAATAAAAATCTAAGGGTGTAATATCCGGAGATTTGGGCGGTCACTCTATAAATTCTTGCAGTCGTATCCACATATTTGAAAATGTAACATTTAATAATTCTCTTACAAGCTCTCCAAAGAGGTGCCACACGTGGTATGATCTAATTTGAAAAAAGAAAGTTTGTTAGGACTGCGTCTTCTCCTTGGGATGGGGAAGTTTTTTTACGTGATAAAAGCGATGCCTATAAAAAATCTTTGAGGACGTATTTTTTGATTTTAGAGAAATCTTATTCCCAGAGCCGCTATAAGCAGCGTTTCATTTAAAATCCCCACCCTGTATACTATTGTGCATGATAAGCACTGAAAATTTTGTAACTTTTCTCAAAAGTTCAGTGAGTTTTGTTAAACGAAAAATTCTAATGAACTTAAAGAACCCCAGTTGACGATTAAATCACAAAAATTTGAATGTTACTAACCTAGCTCGATGTTCTCCTTCATAATTATGGTCATCGTTAAAGAGATCTTTCATCGTGGTCGCGGTAAAATGGTACCAAAGATGGAAGCGAAAATCGAATTTCAGTTAACAAACATTAAATAAACATAACCTCAGTCCTTAATCGTTGATTATTATCATCATATGAACCGCCAAATTTGAGCGGTTATTTTAAACACAGATACTATAAAAAAAATGTTGGTGCAATTAAAACTATAGTCTATTTCAGAAAGGTGTGAAGTAATAAAAGCTTTTTAGGTATGCAAAGTGACTACAGAGTGACCCAAAGAATATTTAAGCGACTTTCATAATTTGGCATTAATTTCCTGGCAAAATTCTTTATTTTCATTAAGTGCAGGTAATACCACCCGGGTTTGGGTTAATTTATGAGTTTTGCCTATGTTATCCATTCACAAACAATGAAAATTGTGTGACAAAGTCTTGCATTATGTACATAGTATTAGGTCACTTATTTGTTATTAAAAATTATAAAAAAAATACATCATACAGAAATTAAATTTAAAAAAAAACATAATATTCATCGTCATCTGTAGAAATATCATCTCCTCTTGACGTTATATTTAACGGGTCGATGGTCCGATCGATCAGGTGGTCAAGATTCCACACTTTCTCCTCTTCTTTTATGACATGATGGACTGCTGCACATAAGTTCTATAGGATTTAGTTCGCAAAGACATGGCGATGTGCGCAGCACAGTTACACTATGTTTTCAGCTAAGGTAAGTGTACCTTTCACCGACCTCCTAAGGCTTGGTTATAGCTAAATAAAAAAAATAAGGTCTCACCGCTATAAAACTAAGCTAATTATTTTTTTCCCCATTGTAAGCTTTCTGGTCGATGTTTTAAAATGGGCAATAACTTAATGTGTAAAAGTTTACTATTATAAAACTGTAAATTAACTGGGAATTTTTAGTTTTATCAAAAGGTACCCTTTACCGACCACATTTAACACCTTTTCCTATTACCGACCACGGGTGAACCTTTTACCGACCAGAAAAAACTAGTTGAGTCATGTTACAATAAATGTTTAATTTAAGCACATTTTGTAAAACATAAAAAATATTTCGTATAAGACAGAATAATTAAAATAACAATATAATCTGTCTAAAAGTAACAAAAACCTTTAGGTACATTTTTTAAATAAATATGCCTAACTTTAGAACGAACTTTAAGGTACAAAACTTTTCGTAAATCGTCTATTTGAGGAACTGAATATATACCACGTTTATTAATTAAGGTGGGTTTACTGATATTGCAAACTATATCTTCATCTGAATAACATAGGATATCTTCCCTTTCGGGCCATTTCCAGTGATTACTACTGATGGTCATTGTTTTCACGAAAGCTCCATTTATGTCAATGGAAGTTATAATTCCTGGAAAGTAGTTCCCTTAATAAATTTTGACAACATAGTCACCAACTTTTTTTACATTATTTTGTTTGATGATGGGTTCTTCAATTTTTTTCGTTTTTGGCGTACGTAGTTTCGAAGATTCATTATTCTTATCTTTTTGCTTTTGTTTTCGGTCTGCTTTTTTATTTTCCTTTTTTTGTTTTTCGGCCTCAACTCTTTTTTGATACTCAATATATTCGTCTGAAGATACTACGGTAGGTATTAATTTTTTTACAACCCTTTTTAATTTTTCATCATTTTTGACTTTTGGCCAAAATAATGCATGTTTAAATGGCGTTCCAATTTGCTTTAAGGAAGTTGGAATAAGCGGTGATTCTTTTTTATTTCTTTTGTCAAATTCGGGATCATAACATATTTGTAAGTCATGCTTATTAATATTATTTTCCACCAAGCAAAGTTCTTTTCTGTGGTTTTTAGGAGTTTGCTCTTCAATAGGGTATGTCACCATTTTCTTGGGCGTTTTTAATTTAATAAAAGTCAAGTCTGCGTTCGCTTGATCTTCTACAGTTTCTTTATTATCGACTATTTTATCTTTTACCGCAGCATACTCGGGTATAATTATTTTACTTTTATTAGTTTTTTGGAAATCTTTTTCATGTTGGTCACCTTGACTTTCCTTATTAAACGATCTTTTCGGGCGTTTTAATTCCATAAATCTCCATTTCATTACTCTTTCTTGTATCTATAATATTTTTCTTATTGATGTCGTTGGTCTTGTCTTCCGACTCAGCTAAAAATACAGGCAAAACTCGGTCACTGTTAAAACATGTTGTGGCTGGTACTTCAATAATACCGCCAGGCTGAACTTCCAAATCTATTATATTTTGGTTTTCTAACCAGATGCTGTCATCAATATTAATGTCTTCAATATATTCAGCTTCCAGGTTATCTATTTGGAAATCAGACAAATTGGCAGTTATTGTTTTATCGTGGTCTTGATCATTAAAACCACCAGTGGTTTCAGATTCATTGGATATTTGTTTCCAAAAATAAAATAAACTTGTGTCCTTTTTGAGACCTCTCCATTCATTGCCGCTATTTTTAAACTCAATTAGAGTCTCTGGTTATATTCTTTTTTCTATATCCTTCAACAAATTTTTCAAAGTCGGGCTACAAAGCACTTCATTACCAGCTATTTCCTTATTAGATTCAGGTATATTACTTGAACTATTTTTGTTTTTAAGTTGAGTAAGCAATTTAGAAAAATCAACGTTGTTCACATCAAACGGAAAAAGGCCACATGATTTGAATCCATTTTTGACGGTGTTCTCTGTAATAACTTCCAGTAAAGAAATATTAAGTTGACCTGCAAAATCTTCCCTTTTTAGTTTTTCGCCATTGTTTTCAATTCTCCAATGTTGTATTCTGTATTACTAGCAAAATTTAGTGAATCTTTTTTATATTAACTAAGAAAAAACTATAAATGAAAAGAAAACATTGGTCAAAAAAAACACTGTTGGTCGTTAATAGCTCTTTACCGACCACCCGGTCGGTAATAGGTAAAACACTAAATTATTTGATCCTTACGCCGACCACAGTTTAGCAATAAATAAATTGAATAAAGGATATGTCTATGTACACTTAAATGATTTTAGATTATTGTGTGAATATCCTACTGTTCATTATCAAATAGCCAGTACAAAAGTTTAGAATCAGAACGACGAAAGATAATGTTGTATTTTATGCACTGTTTCTGAAATATTAAAACAATTAAAAGATAAATATTTTTTAATTTACGCTTTCTAGAGGCAATTATAAAATATTTGGCGGTCGGTGATAGATATCGACACCAAACGAATAATACAGATTAAAAACTAGTAAGTTTTATGGGAATGAGGTATTTAGTTTCTGGTTTAGACTTGATTTAAAAATCTGTGCTGTTTTCCTATTACCGACCAAACGGTCGGCAAATGGATTGCAATAAATTGTGGTAAACCTTTTACCGACCACTTTACTTTTAGCTATTTTTTAATATTTTCTTACGCAAATGGAGATATTTTTAAGTAATAAAAAGAAAAAATATATAAACCAACCTATGTTAAAGTATTTTTGCTCTTACTTACCTAAAAGTGTGTTTTTATTTGAAAATTTTAAATGTCGAAATTAAGCCTTTTTATTTAGAAAACGGAACTAATTTGCACAGTACGGCGAATAAATTTGAACTGACAAATAGGTCGAGCACCATGTCAACTAGCGCCAAGCTCAATAAATTATAAATTATCTTCAGTGCCATCTGCCTTAATTAATAATATCAATATATTGGTATTTCCCAATATATTTGAATTTTAAACGGTAAAAACGCTAGCGGTCGCCAATAGGTACAGGGTCGGTGAAGGGTACATTTACCTTATATCTTCCACGGCATATTTTATAACACGATGTTTGTGTAAATTTGCTATAGCTAATAGTTCCTTCTTTATCAATTAATCTTCTTTTCTTTTCTTTGGTTAGTTATCATAAATAATTTAATGCACAAAATTTACCTGCGCCTATGGCCGCCACCTAAATTGAGCCGAACTGGTTGGAATTTCCCATTTTATTAATCTACACCTTTCTAGAATTGACTTAATCGTGATTAAATGTTAACCCTGTTTAAAATGCTTTGGTGCATTCGGGCAATAATAACATAGAAATCATAAACCTTCAAAGCTGTACAAGGTAGAATATCAATGTCTTATTGTATTGCATCATAACAAGAGACCTTTTTGTGAACTGAAAACCGTAAAATTACCGACGATAATAAACTTTAACTACTGTGTAATGTTTAATTTAAAGTACCTGTGACAGGAAGCGCTTATACAGAGGAAATAACCTTGCACAGTCTATCTTGCTTAATTTTTGTTTAAAAGCCATTTTATTAATTCTAGGAGGCGTCTTCCTTTCAAGTTGTTTGTTATTTTTAATCCTCGAATCTTTCAAATATTTAAAGATGTTATCCATTAATTTTAGCGCGCCTTGGGCAACCATCGAATACGCATACGAACATGTTAATTATTGTAATTAATTTTACAAAGAAGGTTGTCAAAATTAAACACCAAAGCTTAATTTAGTTATCTCCTCTTGTCACAGGGACCAATAAATCTTTTTTATTTAGTACACATAGGAAAATTTAGTTTATATTTAAGAATAAATAAACAGTATATTATTAACCAAAGTTTGGACTGCTACCTTTATGTCCCGAGCGTCGAGTTTAAATCACGGAGAGCGTAGCAAAGGAAGGTTTTCCTGCATTCACAAGATTCGGTAAACATATATTTTAAAATGTAGGTATGTTGGTGTCTGTAAATAATGTTTAAAATGAAAAATGTTTGCCGGCGTGCGTCTATTTACGGATAGATATCATTGTTGAGAGATCTCTTTTTGATTCCGTCAGATATTGCTAGATGTCTATGAAGCATAAGTAATAGAAAAATTGGATCTCAATGTTCGGTGGTAGTTCGGTGGTTATAATACCCTCCCCAGTCTGTGAAGTGCAGGAGATTCCAGACTGTTACTACTGACATAAAATTGAATAAGTTATAAGGTCGAAGTTGGTGAGAGAATATCAGGTCCTCCGTAGCGGAATTGGTAGCGCGCTTGAGGCTTAATCAAGTGGTTCTGGGTTTGATTCCTAGCGGGGTCATACAACTTTTTCAATTTTAATCTTGTCTGCACGCCGGCAAACACTTTTTTTTTAAATATATATTTTGGTTTTATATTTTAAATGTTCGCACCATTTCGTGCACTTTTTGGAAAAAATTGGAGTAGGATTCAAATTTAAAACATAACAAATTTGATCTGACATATTTGCATATTTTTGGAGTATATTCCTAACCATACCTTTGTGAAGTGTGATAAAACGACTCGTGACATTTACAACGTATAAATTTGGTTTGTTTGTAATTGACCACTGCAATTGGTCATTTTCATATCCTAAATAGGATGGATATGAAATTATATCGGTTCAATTAACCGGAATAGCCCACCTATCAAATCAGTTTAGTGTAAAGGAAACAGCAAATATTTATGTGGGAGTAGAAACAATCATTTTTACCCGCCATCAACCATTAGGTACAACTTTTGTATTGACAGTTTTTCATTAAGTCCGTGGATCCGAGCGTGTTAAAATTTGCCATATATAATTGCAGCTCCCCTTCTTCTACGCCCACTAGAGTAATAATATGATTGATGACCTGATGGATGAATTTATCATAGTAGTTAAAAAAAAACATTCGTTCTCCAGTGAAATTTGGAGACAGGATGATAATATAAGTTTTTTGACCCTAACCCTTCCCCCCAGACCAGACAATGTATTTTTTCTGGATTCGCCGACACATTAAATCACTAAAATCGGTATGTGATTAAATTTTTGATTGCCCTTATAAAATGTATTGAAGATATCTATAACAGTGACTTATTTGTTTCAGGTTATGCGAGTACAGATGAAATAACATCTAGAAAACGTGAGTAAAACCACATTACACACAAATAAATAACCAAAGAAAGACAGAGCTACTTATTTTTGACACTAAGGACATACTATAGTAACATTTACGCACGTACTGGTAAAGTAAAATAATTGTGACAGCGCTGCTTATACAGCGTCTTGCTATAGTGTGTCAGGCTTCTATGGCTCCTATACCAGTTAAAATAGGAATTTGATTTATACAGGGTGTGTCAGTAAGGTGTCGGTCTTAGATAGCACCTAGACTATCAAAGATATGGAAAAAAATGTAATACAAAAGTTAAAGGGTTTTTTAGGATACATAATCTAAAAATATTTTATAATCTACAGAGTGGTCCTAAAAGGTGATACTGAATAATAAAAAAGAAAATTAAATGGAACACCCACTATAATTTTCTAGAATATGATTCAATGGAATAAGGACTTTGTAACCCTATTAAAATTTTTGAAGTGAAATGCAACGTTGCCAAGCAATTAATTTTTTTCCGAAATTTTAGTAATTTTAAGGATATCGGTAAAAAATCATAGCAACCTGTGGATTAACCCTAGGCAAATATAATTTACGTTGTTAGTACTTTAGGGTTCGATATATTGATTTATAATAATGTTTTTTAAATCTCTTATACAGAGCATTCGTTACAAGTTGGACAACTCGATAGTTTTAAAAATGCTTTATTTCAATTTTTTTAAATGGGACCCCCCTAATTTTTTTAGGCTAAAGAATTTTATCTTTCGAAAACCTTACTTGTTTGTTAAAACATGTCATATATCTAAATATCATAGTTTTTGAAATATATTAGGATTTGTCTTAAATCAGGGTAAAAAAGGAAAGTTCTAATTAAACAATTTAGTCAAGATTGCTTTGGAACAAAAAATAAATAATTTTTTTTGTCACAGCTGTCATTGCAAAATTATTTCGCCAACTCTTTGTGGTTTATTACTGTTTAAATTTTAGTTTCCTGAACTAACTTTATAACTCATATTTTTCTATTTCGATAAAGTTAGTTCGGGAAACTAAACTTTAAACAGTAATAAAGCACAAAATGTTGGCGAAATAATTTTGCAATGACAGCTGTGACAAAGAAAATTATTTATTTTTTGTTCCAAAGCAATCTTGACTAAATTGTTTAATTAGAACTTTCCTTTTTTACCCTGATTTAAGACAAATCCTAATATATTTCAAAAACTATGATATTTAGATATATGATATGTTTAACAAAAAAGTAAGGTTTTCAAAAGATAAATTATTTTGCCTAAAAAAATTAGGGGGGTCCCATTTAAAAAAATTGAAATAAAGCATTATTAAAACTATCGAGTTGTCCAACTTATAAGGAACGCTCTGTATAAGAGATTTAAAAAACATCATTGTAGATCAATATATCGTACCTTAAAGTACCCACAATGTAAATTATATTTGCCTGGGGTTAATCCACAGGTTACTATGATTTTTTAACGATACCCTTAAAATTACTAAAATTTCGGAAAAAAATTAATTACTTGGCAACGTTGCATTTCACTTCAAAAATTTTAATAGGGTTGCAAAGTCCTTATTCTATTGAATCATATTCTAAAAAATTATAGTGGGTGTCCCATTTAATTTTCTTTTTTATTATTCAGTACCACTTTTTAGGACCACCCCGTAGATTATAAAATATTTTTAGATTATGTATCCTAAAAAACCCTTTAACTTTTGTATTACACTTTTTTTTCTATCTTTGATAGTTTAGGTGCTATCTAAGACAGATACCTTACTGACACACCCTGTATATTATACTGACATCAACTGTAAAATAAAGTATATTTCAGGAAAATGTTTTCCCATAGTAGCCTAAAAAAGTGTGATAACGGATTTATTTATCTGTTTATTTATTTATTTGTGTAATCAACGGGTTACACCCAGTACAAATTTTATTACTGACATAATAATGTTTGCATTGGAATATAAATTCAAAAACATGTTTAGTGACGTAACGTGACGTGACAACTTCATTTTAATTATACCCGTATTCACCAACAACTATTTTTTCACTATCAGTCGGTTAGGATTCTTGTCAGTCTGTTAAATTCTATTCTCGTATTCACCATTGGATTTTAAGCCCTATCAGAGAGTTAAAATTAACAGTGAAATTTTGAGCTGATAAGAAATAACAAGCTGTTAGGTTTTAAAATTGTTGTTAGATTTATAACAACTTGACAAACACATGACAAATAATAACAATTATTAATAGGTTTTTCATTTAAGAATTAATTTAGACAACGAATACATTTTCCACGTTTACTATAGACTCGTCAGACTCCGATGATGAGGAAATCGTACGAGAAAGGAACGTAAAAGTGCGTAACAATGTGTTTAAAGAAATAGACGATTCATTGAATTCAAAAACGGTTTAGAGGAAATAAAAACACATTTGAGCAATTGGCGAATCGGTTAGATGGAGTAGTTGAACCAGTAAATTATAGAAATCAACCTATTTCAAGAATATATTAAATACTAATTTGTTTAAGATATTATGTTACAGGATCATTTCAAATAAATATCGGGGATTTCCGATTTTAATGTACTTTTGTTCCAATGAAGTTCTCCCGCATAGTATAATTACTGGATGTCTTCCTATATCCTGTTTTGTCCATCATTAAATTTTACTACTGGATCCGTAAAGTGACGTAAAGTACGGATTTGATTAATAAAACGATATTTCAGAAGATGTTGTTGAAATATTTTACTCTGAAGTTAGTTATAAACTAGAATTGTCAGCTCAGACGTACGTCAACCTAACTCTGTTTGTTAATAGAGCGTCCCTGATTCTTGGTGAATACGATATTTCATTAGCAGACTCTTAATCCTTATACCGATGTTAACTATTAGACTGTTAAGTTAAAGATGATGAATACGGCTGTTAGAAAGCGGAACTATAACCAGACATAGGTCCACTGGTAAAATACAACAGGCCCTGTCAAATTCAGAGCCGCACTGTCAAAATGGTTTTCTGTTTCTAAGCTGTTCTTATTCTATTTAAGTTATTGAAACGGCTGTCAAATAATATAATCGCGTGGTTAGTAGTGTTTTTGGGCTTTCCGCTTTTTCGGCGTCTTTTTAACTGTTTCTAGAGAAGGTTTGTGACATTCTAGAAATGTATTAATTATTGAGATATGTCAATCGGTTTTATTCCAGGATATTAGTGTTGATATAAACTGCTGGACAATTGCTTTCGAGCAAGAAAAATTTCGCCTAAATTTAACAGTTAATATTTTCTGAACCAGATATGATATCGATCTACGGTTTTGAATGGTTGATAGATTTATCCCTTACGAAACAATTGTGAATGTTGGATTTTCTTTAACTGTCAGAAAATTTTATATACAGGGTGTTAAAGAAGACGATGATTTTTGCTCCAATTTTAATGGCGTGTAACTTTCACAATAATATTTTTAAATTTTATCACTCTACGTCAATTGAATCACTGGTTCATAGCAAAAAAAGTAATTTGTCAAATTTTTAATATCTGCTATATTTTAAGAAATACCGATTTTTTTGGAAAACCTTGCTTTGTTTTAACTTATTGGTAGCTATATCTCACTGTGCGTTGTATCGTGCAAACTTTGTGAGTGATTATTATACCTTATAAAAAAGCTTGATTATGTTCAGTAACAATAGTTGTACCTAAATGTTATGATGTACAGTGGCGTACTTATAAACACCTATATGTCTATGATTTACAAGTATCTCAGAATTTTTCACGATTGTTTTATATTGAAAAGTACTCGCCCCTAGATTAGGTAAATTTTTTCTAATTTTTTAGTTTTTTATATCGCACTACAGGTGTATACAGTGTGTTTACAAAATTTTAACAAAGATAATTTTTTTAATTTAATATTTTTGGAAAAAATGTATTTACTAATTTTTAACTTTCTAACACTATTCCTAAAATTAAACTTACATTGAAAGATACTTTGATATTAAATATCACTAGCTGCCGTCAAACCAAACCCCGTCCATCCGAGGAGAGCCTACAAGGTATTAATCCCATCAAAATCAAACTAGCGTTACTTAATTTTAAGGATCCCCAATCGTGAAAAATTGTGAGATACTCGTAAATCATAGACATGTAGGTATTTATAAGTACGCCACTGTACATCATAACATTTAGGTACAACTATTGTTATTGAACATAATCAAGCTTTTCATAAGGTATAATAATCACTCGCAAAGTTTTTACAATACAACGCACTGTGGGATCTAGAGACCAATAAGTTGAAATAAAGCAAGGGTTTCCAAAAAAATCGGTATTTCTTAAAATATAGCAGATATTAAAAATTTAACAAATCACTTTCTTTGCTATGAACCAGTGATTCAATTGACGTAGAGTGATAAAATTTAAAAATATTATTGTGAAAGTTACACGGCATTAAAATTGAAGCAAAAATCATCGTCTTTTTTAACACCCTGTATATAAAATTTTCTGACAGTTAAAGAAAATCCAACATTGACAATTGTTTCTCAATGGATTAATCTATCAACCATTCAAAACCGTAGGTCGATATGATATCTGGTTCAGAAAATATTAACTGTTAAATTTAGGCGAAATTTTTCTTGCTCGAAAGCAATTGTCCAGCAGTTTAGTTATATTTAAAATTTTTGAGCAAAATTGAAAAATCTGGTGTTTACGCAGCAAATATCCTCCTCTAGCGGCGACGAATATAACATAAAATAATCATTTCAAATGTTACTATGGGATAAGCTGGTACATTATTTTCTTCAATTGATGCATGGTTGAAAATTTGAGCTTTTAACTAATATTATAATTAAGGCTTTTAGCAAACCTCTATAATAATAGATCCAACAAGACTACTTCAGATAATAGACCCTCCTTAATAAAACAAATGACTGAAGACGGTAATTTGTCACTTAATAAACGTGTTTAAAGCAATATTTTATTTCTAACAAGTCATATCTAACGCTGAAATCGTGCTTCACCGAATGAATATAAATACCGATTCGTTGTGCCTCATTGCGTCGAATGATTTAATTCTAATTTTATGCAGTCGAGACATTAATCGCATAAAAACTGTAACACTTTTCTTTTCGTTTGTGGGAAATGGGCTTGCGTAATGTTGTTTATTGTTTTAGTAATATAATAAGGAAACAGGTGATTTTATGCACTTACTAATAGTATATTGACTTTGATTAGGACATTTGAATTATTTTGAATGGTCCATTTTCTAAAGAGGCCTAATAGCTATTTATGCCTTCAGTTACGAAATGCCTAATTTTGTGTAACGCGTGAGATTTTTGCGGAACGAACGAAGTGAGTTTCGCAAAAACTCACAAGTTACACAAAATTTCATTTCGTAACGTATTGCATACAAGATTTTTTCTAATTTTGAAGAAAGTAATAAAAAAATAAAATTTAATATAATTGATAAAAATTTGGAAAACATAAATTTAGTTTTTCTAATTTTGACATATAACTGATGGCATAAATAGCTATTAAGCAATCCAACGATGTGTCAAAATGGAGCTGGATGGCAAATACTGCTTTGTAATTGGTACACGTGACCAAAAAAATAATATTGCTGGTGGCACTTAACTGGTGACTCAATGCTTTTTGCCATCCAACCGCCATATTGAATCACGTGGTTTGGATTCCCTAATTGTTGCTGTTACTTCATGTTAGTTGTCAGTTTGACATTTCGTAAAAAAGTCTAGACGGAAGGTTTTTAGCGAGATTGATATATTTTTAGTTTTATTTTTTTTAAATGAGCCATTCAAGTTCTGAAGAGCTACCAAGCGATATTGAAGAGGCAGCAGGTAATGCTCTATTATCAGTAATTCCCAAAAAGTCAAAGGCAGTTTATGATTTGGCATACGAAAAATTTGTTACGTGGTGTGATGAGAAGAAAATTAAACATGTTAATGAGAAAGTTTTACTTGCATATTTCGAGGGTAAGAAAGATCTAAAAGTTTCCACATTATGGACACTTTACTTAATGTTAAGGTCTGAACTAAATCTGAAAAGGAATATTGATATTAAAAAATATACAAATTTGGTAGCATATATTAAAAGGCAAGCGGACGGGTACAGTGCTAAAAAGTCAAAAGTTTTTATTAAAAAAGATTTTGCCAAATTTTTATGGGAAGCTGATGACAAAGAATACTTAATGGCTAAGGTTGCAATGATAATTGGAATGGCAGGAGCATGCAGAAAAGCAGAATTAACTTTTCTTCCAGTTGAAAATGTTATAGACCAAGGAAGCCATTTTCGTGTTGATATCCCACCTTCAAAAACAAAAGCTATACGGCAGTGTGCAATTACCACTGGAGACATTAAAAATATGAATCTTGTTTAAATATTAAGAAAATATATTAAGTTGCGTCCCCAGATTCTTAAACACAACAGATTTTTTGTAAAATATGCGAATGGAAAATGTACCAGAAATCCTGTGGGAATTAACACATTTAGCAGTCTGCCAAAAGTTATTGCACAATTTCTTGGTCTTTCAAATCCTATTCTATATACTGGCCACTGCTTCAGAAGAAGCTCTGCCACTTTCCTAGCAGACAATGGCGCTGATCTTTTAAAATTAAAGAGGCACGGAGGTTGGAAATTAGCTCTGTTGCGGAGGGATATGTTGAAAATTCCATGAATAATAAAAAACTTATAGCGCAAGAAATATTTGATGAAACATCTAATGCAATGTGCGTCGCTTCCCAAATAACAGCAAGTTTGAGCAATGAAAAAAATATGTCGTCGGGAATTAATTTGAATAATTGCCATAATTGTGTTATCAATATTTATAATAATTAATTAATTTATCATTTATGTTTTTAACTTGTATTATAACAGTTTAATAAATAGAATAATTCTTTTTGTCACTAATTTTGAAATACATTTTTCGTCACCAATTGCATAAAATTTTACTTTATGCAACTAGTTACAAAAAGTAAGACGTTTCGTAATGTCAATCAGTTTTAAAAAGTGTCACTTTATATGTCAAAATTAGAAAAATATGATTTATTTCACGAAAAAGACACCAAGGCTTCTTCTTGAGGACGAGATTGGCTTTTTATTAAGATTAAATTTGAATTCTTAACTTTCATCATAGAGGAATATTTCTTAGGCACTTGTTACTGGACTTAAGAGGATACTTAACTGACTAAACTGACCAATTAGGAACATTTTAGTTTTTTGGGGCGTTTTTCTCTCTGGGAAGGTCTTCCACAGTATTTTAAGCAGAAATCTATGCCATATTACAGTGTGGGTATGAAAATAATAGGAGGGCTTACCTTGATACCGTAGGTTCCGCTCCGCGGCCCTCGACCTGCGTCCTCGTGATTATTGCCTCGGCTAGAAAGCTCAGCGGGCATGTCGAGCTCCGCATCTCGACGCAGTGAGGGTTTACCTAGGGTAATTTTATCAATGATGTCCTCCTCAGGGCCGGCAACACCTGATGTCATCATTGTTCCTGCAGACATAATTGGGATATTGACAATGTCCGTGAATTCCATATCTTTTGGTTCTAACTGGCGTGATGGTGGAGGCGCCGGGTCTGTACGTAGGCTTGTCTTTGTTGTTTAGGCGCCAGGAGTTTTTTATAGAGGAAAAACTCCAAAACTTTCAATTTTCACTGTCAGGCTAACTTCTAAGGCCCACTAGTTAGCGGTCTGATTCTTATGCCAGAAGTTAGGGAATATTATTCCCTTCAACTTCGCTCTCTTATAAAAATGAGGGCCGGCCTCCCCTTTCGAAGTTATTGAAGAAGTAAGAATTTCTTGAAAAATTCCAGAAATGTCTAATTTCGGGAAAAAACCTTTAAATTCCTGTGACGTGAGGCGCCACTTCCAGGTTCCAGGTTTTGGGTGTCGTTCGTCTTGAAATGTCGATAGGAGTCTGTTTTCACTATGCAAAACAGGGGCGAGCCACTTTCGCCCTGGACTCCATTGTCCTCCATTTCCTATCTTCTCGTGTTCGGTGATTATAAGTGAATCGGCTGCCCGCGGCTAAGCAGCGGCCGATCACTTGGCGTCCTGAAATGTATCTAAACGTCTGCTAGTAAAACAGATATATTCTCCTGATTTGGCGTCGTAGGTTTCCAATGATAAAGTTAACGAATTTCTTTCGGAGTCGGCGAGATCTTACTGACTTTGGATCTCAATTTTGGCTATTAGATATCCAACTCATCCGCTTAATAAGTTACAACCAATCTGATGTTAAGAATTGGCTGAGTCGGACTTTAGAGTCAGAATCTATTCTCTCTCATCGGCCGTGTGCTGGCCGACTCCACTTGGCTCTATTGGCTGCTGCCTGACTACTCTCACCGGCCGTGTGCTGGCCGACTCCCCGATACTTTTCAAACGCGTTCTTACATATCGACATTATAATATTTAAATGGCGACTTATTATACATAGCGCCCTCTATTGACAAAAAATCTAACTTTATACTTGAGAGAATATGGGATTCCGCATCAACCTCAATAAGCGGATCCATATATTTTTTTTTGCATCTCAAAGTTTCATGTGAATGGTTCTATGAACGAATGGTTCCGGTATTTTGTATGTTTTAAGTGGTTTAAACACGGAAATAAGTAATAAAAATAGTGCAGTGAACTAACGAAAGTGCATATCAATCATATCCTGTTGGAAGTTCGTCAAATTAAGGTATGCTCTGTGCCCTTTTTCCAAGTTTTCCTTACGGCAAAGATAAATAGGGACTACATTCGCATGGTATCTATCTACTGATAGACACGCCTACCGATGCATCAATTTTACCTACAATAAACATTCAAACCATCACGCGATCGCCTAAAATCAGTACGAAACATTGCTGCTGGTGGGTACTGTATCTGTGAATGCTGTAGAAATCACTGTAATTACGCGAAAATATTAAATAGGAATGTCTCAGGAGTTCTTCGATAAACTGGTGCATACATTGGAATTGAGCAACAAAAAAGCTCTTGAGGAAGCAAATAGTAAGCAAACAAAGGATATAAAGACGTATATAAATACAGAAATTAATAACCTCCGAACTAATTTGGAAGCGGAAATAACTAAAAAAACCACAGAACTTGAACAAAAATATGTGAATTTAAAGACCCAATATGACAAACTGGAGAAGGAACTTCGCAAAAATAATATAATTGTTTTTGGATTGGAACCGCCCAAAGAAAACTTATGCGAATTTGTCATAACCAAATTAAACCAACACCTTGAGCTCGACTTGCAGAAGACAGAAGTAAATGACATTTTTACTATAGGTAAACAGACTAACAATCGACCGGTTATTATTAAATTCACCTCGTATTTGAAGAAACAAGAAGTTTTGAGAAACTGCAAAAAATTAAAAAATACACAAATCAGTATTACTGAACAACTTTCACTGAATGAAAGAAAAGAAAAGAAAATATTACTGCAACACCTGAAAAAAGCTCGTGCTGACAAATTAAACGCTTTTTTAAAGGGCAATACGCTTTTCATAAACGGTCAGGCTTATAGTGCAAAAGAACTTGCAGATCAAGAGGAAGATACAGACTCTGAAGAAATTTTCGAAAATGGACAGAAATCAAATGATTTAGACCTCCTGAATAAAAGCATTCTGTCAACTAGGCAGAATAATAGTGCCCCAGCTACCCCAACAAAGCAATTAATACTGGAAGAACTTAAGGAAGTATCTTACTTGCCTCCGCCAGAATCAACGAAAAAAAGGAAACATATCACTGAAAAAAACGGGGAACCTGCACTGAAGACAGCCAAAATAATTACACGCTCTGCAAGCACAAAAGAGACTAATGATTCCAAATAAAAACACTTTAGATAACCCTGACTACAGTTCCTAAAAATCAAGACAGTGAATCAAATGCAATTTTAAGACTGAACTGTGAATATTTTATTTTAAATGAGTAATTTTGTTGAATGTTTTTATTTTTCGTTCTGTTAATGTTTGATATATAGGTTTAATAATATTTAAGATTGTATTTGTTTGTCATATTAGTGTCTCTTGAATTTTTTACTTTTCTTATGACCTCATTTGTTAGTCTTGGATGTTAGGTAATCAGTAGATTAATTGAGTATTTTGATTATAATAAATAAGACACATTTTTATTTAATTGAAGGGATGGATCAATATATAAGAGACCATAATTACACTCCCGTAACAACCGTGGAAGTTGAGGGTTTTGATGATTACAATGATACCTTTGGGAATGCAGAAACTAATTTTAATGTTCTTCATCAGAATATCAGAAGTATATCGAAAAACTTTGATTATTTCTGTGTTCTATTAAAACATATTAAGAGCGACATTCATTGTATCGTGCTTACTGAGACATGGCAATTGCAAGACATAAACTTCTTTCATATTGACGGGCAGTCTATAGTGGCGGAAATGTAAACCAGAATGATGGCATCGTAGTGTTTGTAAAAGATATTTTTAATTATACAAGTAGAATAGTTGAAATTGGTGAATGTAAAGCATTGGAGCTAAGAATTAAAACCAAAAATAGTAAACAGTTTCTTCTTACTGGCATTTATAGACCCCCAGCTACATGTCCAGAAAATTTCATTGTGAATCTCTCTACATACCTCGAAGAAACAAAAAACATACCATTATTAGAAACTCATGCAATTGTGGGAGACATTAATATAAATATAAAAAAAGAAAATGACATTATGGTCGATAATTATCTCAACTTATTAAGCGAATATAATTTTATTTCTCTAGTAAACTGCTATACTAGAGTCCAAAATCAATCAAGTAGCTGTATAGACCATTTTTTTGTCAGGACCAAGTTAAAATTAAAAGATCATTTCACACCCAGTATTATTAAAAGTGATATCACTGACCATTATACTACTGTTGTGCATATAACTGATACCATTCTATTTAATATTCCAAGAAAATATGAAAAAAAGTTTATTGATTTTAAGAAAATAAAAAATGATATCAAATCTTATCATTGGATGTCTTTTTATAGTATGGAGGAAGTACAGGATTGCACAACATATTTTGTTGATGTATTGCGTCAGACTATAGACAAAAATACGACCATTGTAAAACAAAAAAGAGAGGACCAACCTAGAAAGTCATGGATAACCACTGGAATTTTAAGGTCAATAAAAACAAAGGACAAACTGTATAGGAAATTTAAACAAAATCAAGAATTATATAGGGCCGAGTATACCTTCTACAAGAATCGTTTAAACAGATTAATTAAAGAAGCTAAAATACAATATTTTCGAGATAGGGTAGAGGAAAATAAAAATGACTCTAGAAAGTTGTGGAATACCATAAAGAATATTTCCGGCGTAAATAAAACTAACACGATAAGTGAAATACAGGACTTAGATGGTTCCTTAACAGGCGATAACCAGAGAATGGCTAATATATTAAACGACCATTACATAAATGTTGGCAAGAAACTAGCCGCACAAATAGCACCACCTCAAGAAGGCCTCCAACAGATAATACCTATACAACATTCGATGTACCTCGAAGATACAGATAAGAACGAAATTGAAAAAATAATAGACTCACTTAAATCCCACAAAGCACCGGGCTATGATCTCATAACAGCTGAGTTGCTTAAAGAACTTAAATGTGACATTTCTGAACAACTTACATACATCATAAACCTAATTATTCATTCTGGTGTAGTACCCCACGAATTTAAGATTGCTGTAGTAAAACCTCTATATAAAAGCGGTGATCCAACGTTGCCTATAAGCTACCGACCTATTTCCTTGGTTACCACAATATCGAAAATTTTCGAAAGGGTGGTGAAGACAAGACTAACCAACTTTTTAGAAAAGTATGAACTATTGTCATCCAAACAGTACGGCTTTAGAGAGGGAAAGGGTACTCAGGATGCTATTGGTAATTTAATTAACAAAATGTATACAACCTGCACTGTGCGTGTTCCTTGATCTTTCTAAAGCTTTCGATACGGTTAACCATTGTCTACTTTTGAAAGACTTGGAAAATACAGGAATAAGAGGAATTCCCCTTCAACTGTTTAAGGATTACTTAAGCAATCGAAAACAACTGGTCAGAGTGGGTGACTCATTCAGTACGGAAAGAGTTGTAGAGTGTGGAGTGCCTCAGGGTACTGTATTGGGTCCAGTGCTGTTCTCCGTATATTTAAATCACTTACTTAATCTTGACACTGCCTGTGATATTATTAGTTTCGCTGATGATACCGTCCTGTTTTATACGGCGAATAGTTGGGATTCCCTACGTCAGAAAGTGGAAAGTGACCTTGAACACATATTTAATTGGTTTTCAAACAAAATACTAACAATAAACTTTGAAAAAACTAAATTCATAACGTTTACATCTTATCAGAACGGTCAACCAAATTATAACACAATAAGAGTAAATTATAACAATGCTTTCATTAATATTATGTCCACATCTGATATAAAGTATCTGGGTATTACAATCGACTCTTACCTACGATGGGATAAACATATCCAAAACGTAAAGAATACCCTCAGAACTCTTGTTTATAAATTTAAGATGTTATCATCCTTTTTGCAAACCGATCATTTGAGAATTATGTATTTTGCTCTCGTTGAGTCTAGACTTTGTTATGGTATATTGGGATGGGGAGGAGTCTCGGATAGATATGCAATAAGTTTGGAAGTACTTCAAAAGCGAATTATTAAAATCATTTATAAGAAACCAAATATTTATCCCAGTAACCAGTTGTATATGGAAACAGGATTTTTTGATATAAGGCAAATGTATTTTTACAACATATGCATGCACCTTTATAGCAACAAGGCCCTTATAACATTAATTGACCATGCATACAACACCAGAACAAGAACAAAAAATAATGCAAAAACTACTGTAACAAAAAAGACCATAGGGCAGAAAAGTTACCTTTATTTAGGAACCAGAGTGTACAACTTTTTACCAAGAGAATTAAAAACCCTTGTCCAGTCATTTAATTGTAAACCCTTACTTAAAAAAAAAATAAAGTTGTTTCTGCTTACCGTGGAAAGATCGATCATTGATGGTATAGTCAGTGTAAAGAATTAGTGCTCCCTGCATACTTTTATGGTTGTTTTGGGATGGTGATTGTGGGTGGGGATTTATTTTCTGATTAACTTTGATTGAGTGATAAGATCTAATCATCTTGTAATCTTATCACTTCTTTTGTCTTTGCTTGTTTTTTGCTTGAGCTTTTTGCTTGAGTTTCTTAGCTAAACTTTATTAAAAGGTATATAAGGTCTTTTAAGATATGTTTTGTAGTGTGTAAGTGTAGTGTTATAGTTTTCTATTGTATAATATTATTATAACTATTTACTTGAATTCTAATTAATAAAGACCTGCGTACAGCATCAGCTCCTGCAGGTTCTTGTAGTTTATTTGCTATGTAATTAATTTTTGTGAATTATTGTAACCATTTTATTTTTGATTGGTAAATAAACTTTATTATTATTATTATTATTATATATAGGCTAATATTCAAGCAGCCCTTAGATAGCTAATATGCACTAAGGTAACACCCAAGACTGGTGTGGTAATGTCAAGTAATACTGCAGGGGGTACCAGGATACAAAGATATTTCAGGAAATGAGAACGTCAATGAAGGGTTTAGAAAATACATTCATTGGTCCAGAACCGGCATTCCGAGTACCAAGGTGCGCAGTACGAGATGCCATAAAGTGATGGATCGGGAGTGAAAACAAAATCCACAGGAGCAACAGACAGGGATTACACCACAGCAAAAGCTTCATTGGGGATCCAGATCCAAGACTTACGAAACAGCTGCTTCAAATTAACAGGAACCAGCTAAGAACTATTACAAAAATTCTGACAGGACACATGGATGTCAAGAACTGTATAATAGAGATCTTGACTGAACATTATGCGGACAAGTGAGGGAAACTGTACAGCACATAGTTTACCATTGCAAGTTACTAGATAGGAGGAGGCAACAAATACTCGGACAACCAAAACTGGAACCTTACCCTCTCCCCAGTTCACCTACACTCTACACAAATTAGTGCAAGGAACTGCGATCACGAAGTGGGTGTAACAGCCTTGGACAGGGTGAGCACAATAGGCGCATCTAGGGCACGGACAGGCCCTCGGAAGAAAAAATGGCTGTGTTCTAGTGTATGGTGACAACATTTTCCAGAGTGTTTTTTTTCTGCAGGATATTGACTTTTGTCCACATGATATAATGGCCTTGCGTCCAGGCAAGGTCAGGAGCATCAGATTTTTGCTATGTTTGTGGCTTGATGGCTTCGTTCTCGTCCGGTGACTTCTTAAAGTGTCTCTCGAGCTGAATAATGTATTGATATTGTATTTTTCTACTCCCACATGGAAATTTGCTGTTTCTTTTACACTTAAGTGGCGGGTAAAGTAGGCTATTCCAGTTAACTGTGCGGGAATATATCATATCCATTCTAGTTAGGTTATGAAACTTACCAATCACAGTCAATTACAGAGAAGCCAAATTTACATGTCGTAACTTCGTTTTCTGATAGTTGGGAGAAGTTAGGTTAACAATATGCTTCAAAAATATGCAAATCTGTCAGATGAAATTTGTTCTTTTTAAATGAAAATTAAAACATTGATCCCAGAATCTATATGTATACACAATATTTTCCTAAAGAGTACACGTAATGGTGCAAAAATTGAAGGTATAATAACAAAATTAATACCAAAATATATTTCTACTAAATTATTGTTATTTTCTGACCGAACTAAAAATTTGCACACAGACCCACTTTCTTATTTCAAAAATATCTTTATTTCCACTCATTTCTAGACAATTACTACAAGCTTTACATAAAATGTACTATATACCTACCAAATAAACGTTTTCTTACTAACCTTGGTTATTTTTTTCCATATACCTAAATAATATATAATATTATAAATATTTGTGCACGGGGATATTTTCCGATATATTTTGAACGGGGATCTAACCCCAATTAATCTTAAAACTTTTATTATACGCAACAAACATAGAAAATTAACTGGTTATTCTTCCTTAAATGGTGGAACATAAAGAGAACCCAATAAAACAGACAAAATAGATTTCTAGAAAAAAAATCCATTTTTTAATTAAAATTTTTAAGGTTATGGTATTTCTACTTACACTATTGCCACTTTTCTTTCCACGTTAACAGTGTTGCTAGTTTGTAAATTGGCGATTATTTTGAAAAATTTGACCATAGCGAACGTTTAAAATTCATATTAATACACAAAAACCATATTTAACTGTTTAAAACGAATTCTATAGCTATTTTGTTGTACTTTCGGAGTTATAATTTATACGCGAGCAGAAATAAACCCGACAAACCTGTTTTTCTTCTGTGCAATTCAGTAAAATCAAAATACCTACGGTTGAGACAATAAATTGTTCGTGTTTAATAATACATATATCGCTTTTTGTCTGTTATTCTGCAAAAAGCCGAATGTGAGAAAGATAGATATATTCAAAAGTGAGTTTGTTTAAATAAGAACTTACCCAAATCGATGAATATGCTACAGTGTAATTTGGTCCATAGGTTTGCCATCTAAATTAATTTGTGTTCAATTATTTCTTATTATCGTTCTCACAAGTTCATGGCCAACTTAAAAGACAAGTTATGATGCCTAATTTAAATAATTTTTTAAAATTCTTAGCATGAAGTTCGGAAGTTAAGTCGTAGAAATAATATACTGTACAACTCGAGTGGATTGTCCATATTGCGCTCGGAAGTTTGAGCACTCCGCCTACGGCGTCGTGCTCAATTTACTTCCTCGTGCGATATGGACATCATATCCACTCTTGTTGCACAAACTACTATTTTGTCCTAGTCTAGAGGATAACTCTTAGATCTTTATTTGGCCTACGGAATATTAAGTGTTAGTTGTGCCTCTTATTTTGATTTTTGTGCGTTTGGTCGATTTTCCAATATTTTGTCAACTAATCTTATGGGGTAGCCTGTTTTATTGAGGTTGTTCGTGATGTCAACAAATTTGTTGTTTACCATTAAATAGTTTTTGTCAGCATTGATGTTACTATAAAAGTTGAATAGTTAATTAATTATTGTTTCAAACATTTGTCCAACCTAACATTTCGCTTTTTATTAAAGATCCGCTTAAAAATTAATCACAGGTAAGATTTTAAGAACTGTCAGCTGTTTTCATTCCATTCAAATTCGCACTCCATTTTTAGTATGGACTATTTTTTCAACTTCAGGGAAGTTGAATGGTAGAAGAGTTTTGGACTTGCATTGTCTTTATTTGTTTTACATCACAACGTTTCAACTGGTAAGTATCTCCAGTCGTCTTCAGGTGAATAAGTAAAGTAGCTACAGCTCTATTTATACTGATGTACTGGAGCATAATTGAGATGGGTGCAGTTATGCGTTTAGTTCGTGTGCGGTATTTTAAGTTTACATCTACTTAACAGAGGTTTCCAGATATTTCCTATATCTAATGAGAGCTTACTCAGAGCTGTAGTTACTTTACTTATTTAGTATTCACCTGAAGACGACTGGAGATACTTACCAGTTGAAACGTTGTGATGTAAAACAAATAAAGATAATGCAAGTCCAAAACTCTTCTATCATTCAAGAACCTTCAAGGAAGTTATCTTACGGGTTGAAGAAAAAAGTTTTTTAACTATAACTTTCCATACTCGTATTTCACTTCCATAGAAACTTTATCAAATGACTATATGTAAATTAGGTGTAGGTACATTAAGGTGAAAGTACTAAATTTATATAGGGGAAGAATTAAGAACCTTTCCTTTACCGTTAAAAGAGTGGAAAAAGACTTTGAGTTCTTATTTTTTTACTTCTAACTATTCATTCCACTTTGAGTATGGACTATTTTTTCAAGTCTAAATTTATATTGTCTGTTTAAAAGTTGGAGACAATGATGTTTCTCGAACGAATAAAGAGTTTTGGACTCGCATTGTCTTTATTTGTTTTATATCACAACTTTCAACTGGTAAGCATCTTCAGTCGCCTTCAGGTGAATACTAAATAAGTAAAGTAACTACAGCTCTATTTATACTAGTTAGATGCACTGGAGCATGACCGAGATGGGTGCAGTCATGCGTTTAGTTCGTGTGCGGTATTTTAAGTTTACATCTACTTAACAAAGGTTTCCAGATATTTCTTATATTTAATGATGGCTTACTAAAACAATCTGGGTTTTGGTATATAGTATCAGCTTCCTTGAACTTCCTCTTTCTCCAATGTGGTTCTTTATGCAGGATTTGAGCTTCTGTCCACTTGATGTGATGATCGTGTGTCCAGGCATGGTCAGCTGCCCCTGATTTTTCGGTTTCTCCTTTAAGCGTGTTGTTTCTGTGTTCCTTGACTCTAGTTTCAAGTGGTCTTGAGTCTCACCATTGTAAGATCGGCCACATTCGCAGGCTGCAAAAAAAACTCATTGGAGAAAAAGGAAGTTCAAGGAAGCTGCTACCATATACCAAAACCCAGATTGTTTTAGTAAGTCATCATTAGATATAAGAAATATCTGGAAACCTTTGCTAAGTAGACGTAAACTTAAAATACCGCACACGAACTAAACGCATGACTGCACCCATCTCGGTCATGCTCCAGCGCATCTAGCTAGTATAAATAGAGCTGTAGTTACTTTACTTATTTAGTATTCACCTGAAGACGACTGGAGATACTTACCAGTTGAAACGTTGTGATGTAAAACAAATAAAGACAATGCAAGTCCAAAACTCTTCTATCGATCTAAATGTATATGTTTATCTAATAAATTAGTATAGTCTGTATTATAATTACTGGCTGGATGCACGTCACAACTCGCAAATACATAATCGTAACAGAAACAAAAAAAAGGGTATGTCTGTTTTTAATTAAAGGGTCCTGTCAATTGATATAAAATTAGCTTTGACTACGATACAAAGATTATAATGTATGATGACGTCATCTTGTGAGTAAAATTGTTATCGTAACCATGGAAATACAATGAATTTTCTTTGCATTATCATGGTTTCGATAGAGATTTTGCTAACAAGGTGACGTGAGGTATCATATCTGTTTTCTTTGTATCATGGTTTTGATCACCTTGGTTATTTCGAAGGACTTTAATTTTACGTGTTAAAATGTTTTTGAAAATGAAAAATAGTTGGTTGGAACATATTCTGAAAATATGTCTCAATATTTAGCAAAAAAAAATGTTTATTTTGAAGATTATGACAGAATTGACAAAATATACGATTTAATCAACGAAATGACTCGCTACAAAAATTACGTCAGAAGCTGTGACGTGCATCCAGTAATTGTACGGACTTTAGCAATACATATTATGTTTTCTTAATATAGTGAGTATTTTATAGTTAAAAATTCTTGTTTTTTTTAAACCCATAGAATGATATCTGGTCTTCACAAAATTGATAATACATTTATTTAATTTATTAAGAAAAATCTATCTAAACCATATTATTTACGATCTATTTCACTAACGGACATTTAATCAATCGCCACACGTCTTAAAAAAGTCACGCATTTAGTGTCATAACAAATATCTATTAAATATAATTTTTTCAAACATTTTTAATAATTAAATACATGTTTTGCTCAATTAAGATTAGTGACAGCTGGCAAACAAAACGTTTTATAACCGCCAGTGAGTATGTCAACTTAGTGCTATTAAACCAGGACTGTAAATAACCATTAGATAAAGTTGCTTCCAAGAAATATTTGTCCTCATTAAGAACTGGTGTATCAAATATCTATTTTAGCAAATTGATTTAAAAAATAACAACAAACCATGAAAAGTCCACAAATAAAATAGGTTAAGATTTTATTAACTACTGTCATCTGTCTTCTGCGAATAAGGTCTATGTTGCTACATATTCTTAGAACTTCGTTTACTTAATTTAAAACAACATATACCGGGTGTTGCATCGTCGAGCGGGACATAGGAAATCCCATGTAATTTTAAATGGGGTCAATTATTGGCTTACCTAATTATTTTAGAGAAAAATTCTATTTAGGTTTATTAAAGAGCACTAAAACCCACATTCAAAAGAATAACTTTAGATATTTTTGATGAGCCCGTTTACGGTTTATCGCCGATTTCTTTTTAACTATTTCTCCTTTTTATGGCCCCGTATTTGCGGGCACCAGTCAAGGTAAAAGATGACTGTCAAATAAAGTTGCCATTTTGAAATATGACGTGCTTTATTGTTATAAAAACTCGTACATCGAAAATATTAAAGGTGTATTTATAAGTACAAATTAATCTTTGCTCCAATATCGATAATTTTGAACATTGGGTTCATTGTTTAAGGTAAATTCATCAGTGAAACAAATGTTTTTAAAAAATTCCCTATCCATGTTTGCTCTTTCAATCATACCAAAACAAAACTCCTGTCGTCGTATTTCGTCCCTATCTCTTAGCTCCTGGTGCTTTTCATATTTGTATGAATAATATTTATGTCATTTCAAAGCTCGTAACGCTGTGGTGTGATCTAATCCTATGTCATCCTCAAGTTTCCTTGTGCTGATCTTCCCATCATTTTCTTCCACGCACAATAAAACTTGCAAGTCCCTATCATGTCTTGCATCTCTTCTTTGTTCCTGCCTTTACAAGTCCCTATCATTTCTTGCATCTCTTCTTTGTTCCTGCCTTTCTTAACATCTGCAGTTATTTATTACAGTGCCTTTTGTCCCAAATTTCTTGATAGTCCTTTCGACTGTAGATTTTGCAGGTATCGGTCTATTCGGATACAGAGCAGCAAACATGTCTGACACATTTTGATAACTATTTCCTTAATAATACCATTTAATCATCAATATTTTTTCTTCAGAAGTGTAATTCATGGCTTATATTTTCGATGTACGAGTTTTTATAACAATAAAGCACACATTTCAAAATGACAACTTTATTTGACAGTCATCTTTTACCTTGACTGGTGCCCGCAAGTACGGGGCCATAAAAAGTAAAAATAGTTAAAAAGAAATCGGCGATAACCCGTAAACGGGCTCATCGAAAATATCTAAAGTTATTCTTTTGAATGTGGGTTTTAGTGCTCTTTAATAAACCTAAATAGAATTTTTCTCAACAATTAAAAATGGATTTTGTGCATTAATATGAATTTTTAACGTTCGCTATGGTCAAATTTTTCAAAATAATCGCCAATTTGCAAAATAGCAACACTGTTAACGTGAAAAGAGAAGTGGCAATACTGTAAGTAGAAATAACATAACGTTAAAAACTTTAGTAAAACATGGATTTTTTTTCTAGAAATCTTATAAAATCATCTGTTTTATCGGGTTATCTTTATGTTCCACCATTTAAGGAAGAATTACCAGTTAATTTTCTATGTTTGTTGCGTAAAATGAAAGTTTTAAGATCAATTGGGGTTGGATCCCCGTTCAAAATATATCAGAAAATATCCCGGTGCACAAACATTTATAATAATATATTATTTATATGGAAAAAATAACCAAGGTTAGTAGGAAAACGTTTATTTGGTAGTACATTTTATGCAAAGCTTGTAGTAATTATCCAGAAATGAGTGGAAATAAAGATATTTTTGAAATAAGAAAGTGCGTCTGTGCGCAAATCTTTAGTTCGGTCAGAAAATAACAATAATTTGGTGGAAATATATTTTGGTATTCATTTTGTTATTATACCTTCAATTTTTGCACCATTTCGTGTACTCTTTAGGAAAATATTGTGTAAACATACACTCTGGGATAAATGTTTTGATTTATATTAAAAAAGAACAAATTTCATCTGACAGATTTGCATATTTTTGAAGCATATTGTTAGCCTAACTTCTCTCAACTTTCAGAAAACGAATTTACAACATGTAAATTTGGCTTCTCTGTAATTGACTACTGTAATTGGTCAGTTTCATTGCCTAACTAGGATGGATATGAAATTTTGCCGCACAGGTAACTGGAATAGCGTACTTTACTCGCCACTTAAGTGTAAAGGAAAGAGCAAATTTCCATGTGGGAGTAGAAAAAAGCTAATAATATACCGATCAGAAATAAATTATGTGACAAAATAAAAACATGTTAATTTACATTCGAACAAGATAAATAAATTCATCAGAATCACAGATAAACATGTTCATCAAACTTGTCGTCTGTAGATCGCTCGCATTCTCTTCTTCGAAGTCGTAAACATTGATCACCTTCCATAAAGAACAAGAAAGGAAACGGTATCGCAAAGAAAACCGTATATTTCAACTAAGTGCCGGGTAAACTATGGGGCATCTGCGAAATGTTGTTCAATTATATTGGACCGAACTACCATAATAGCATTAGAGTATAGAATAGTAGTAGCAACATCTTACATTAGTGTACCGTTGCTTCGAGTTTAATTAACTTTGTTATCTGATGTATCGAATGGATTTGTGCCTTTGATGTAATTGGGTAGTAAAGATGTGAAAGAAATAGCTCTTAACTTATTATGGCCGGTTACATTATGTCATAATAAATTGCTATTAATAAAATACGGATTTGCTTTATTGGGCAAGCCAATTTTCGATTAATCCTTTTTGCAGTTACGATTAGCCGAAGCTCACTGATACTATAAAGACCCAATTTTGTGAAGCGCTCTTAAACTTAAATTTAAACCTAGGTTTAAACCCAAGAATAATTCAATGTCAGAGATGGTCGATTTATAATGTGGTATTGATATTAAAGCAGGGGCATATTTAGAAGGGGGGGGGGCTGCAGCCCGGCAGCCCCTCTAAGATCCCGGGTCTAAAAGTCTAATTGCAACCTAATTTTTCGTCTCACGCTTGCACTCTTAATTTAAATCTTTAAATAATGTATTTTTGGCTAAGATTACAAAGGTCTTGTAGGAAACGTTTAGTTTTTAAACTTCTTCTTCTAAAAGTCCTGTTTTATATAGAAATTAAGGTATCAGACGCATATCGTTTTAGTTATTGATTTTTTTTTTTGAATTTAAACGGAAAACGAGTAAAAAGAATAATGTTTTATACTATTTTTCTAATATATACTTGTCTTTTCCGTTCTCCTTTTTTAAAGCTATTTTAAATCAACAAAAATACAACCAAAAAACAATTATTTGAAATATTTTTTATGGAAGAAGTGTGATAATTTGTAAAAAAAAAAGTGCGGGAAGAAACGAGAATGCTTTATTATGAATATACAAAACGGCACTTAAAAAGGAGTATTTCAAAACCTACGTATTTGTACCAAAAACTGCTCTTAGATCTACACTAAAATACATGATTTCTGAAAAAATCATCATCTTTGACGTGGTGAGCGATATTTACTTTATTTTTAATCATGAAAAACCGAGACCAAAAACCAGGGTTAAAGTCATAACATACGTCTTATGTTAAAATTTTGGATTGACACCACATTTTCACAAATATAAAAAATGTTTTTTTAAACCATGAGCTAGCTAGGAATATCAAAAAAAACATTTACAAAAACAAATATAATCCAACCATGCAGAGGGGGAGAGGTAATAATTTATTTTTGAAATTTTATAGTAGTTAGGTGAATTTTTGGCGTGGCCCCGAAAATTTTTCGCCTGCGGCGCTTTTTCACCTTTTTCACTAGGTACAATGTCATGAAATACAGACATGTAGTCCTAACTGTCCCTTTATCCAGAAAAAAATGCCCTACTTTCGCCCACTAAGCCCCTCCCGAGCATATTTTCTGGCACGCCCCTGTTAATAGTCATTAGTCAACTACAGAGTTCTAAGGGTTTCCTTCCGACTCTCGTTTGGCCACCCTGTATATCAATTATTTATTTCTGTCGATTCATAATATTCCAGCTACAAAATGTGCCGTTTATAGTAGTTTTCACGCTTTTAAGTGTAAAACTAATCTATATAGTCATCATCCCACATAACAGAACAATAATTAATGATTGCAAAATTGCTTTATATCTACAGTTAGAAAATATTGCGTATGGGATATGGATCTTCCTTTTATTGGAAATATTGATGAGTAAACGTGTGCTAAATTGTTGCGTTTAATTATATATAGTCGTGCTAGTTTTAGAACCGGTACTAGGTATCAGTAATAGTAAAGGGTAATTTGAAAAAGATTTAATTATATTTTATGTTTTTATGTAATAAAATTTAATAGCCTTTCTTAAGTTTAATACTCTGCAATATTGTTTAAAGGTGCAAATTTCCTATAAAGGATCATCACTTCCGTGATGTCTGGAGAAAATTTTTGGGCTGAATGGTAGTATAATTTTTTTTGAAGAAGAATAAAGATTGCAAAACACAGCAGTAGTTTGTACAACAAGAGTGGAAATGATGTTCACATCGTACGAGAAAGTGAATTGGGCATGACGCCTTTGCACACACCAAGAGTACTCGAAATGGTTCGAAAATAGAACATATAAAACCAAAATGTAATTTTGCTGAACTATTTTTAAGTATTAGAGAAACTATTGCAAAATTTGCCGAAGATGTTCTAACGCAGTGAAAAGTATACAAATTAGGATTTTCAAGTGAGAGATACTTAGCTATTTTTTGAGGTATTTTAGAGAAGAAGTGAATGCCGCAGGGCTGTACCGTACATTTCCCTTTTCTATATGATACAAACAATCTTTGGTGAGTGACATGGTCTGGCCTTAACATTGCGTACTTTTTAAATAAAAGCACAGGATTGACTTCGCCGTCAAATATCACAGCGAAAATACGTTTCTTGTGGGTTTTTGAGTCGGGAATAGTAACAATCAGCTTGTCCTTTAAAACGTCAACATCTCCGTGGTCATCTTCGCTAATTCATTAGTTCGACAGGCTCCTGCAATTCCAATTAAAAAAGCCACTTTCATCATTAAAAACTTCTCGTCTGAGGCAGAACACACAAATTCGTTGACTTGTTCTCTTGTACATACTTTTGATTTTTTTGCTCTATAACATAACATTTTTCTTCTTGATGAAACGTATTAAGGCGCCGTATTTTTCGTTTTCCACTCTTTCCTTCAGTTCTAAAGTCGCTCGTAACATGGAATATTTCGGCCATAAGGATGAAGCAGAGTATTCCTCAGAGAGTTTTGCGAAATACGCCAGCAATACCGTTTCTTCTGCACCTTAAACATGTACTTTGTTTCGCCACTCACAAAACTGCCGATATTCTTTTTTATAATGGATTTTAGATTTGTCCGGAAGCAAGTTCAACCTTATAATGTTGGCTGCAGCTAATATATCGTCAGGAATATCAAAATCTTGCATGATTTTAATGATGACTTTTTGAAATGCCAAAATGAAATGACATAAAACCTTGTTTTTATTTTCGCATCCCCGTTGTCAATGATACGATAAAGCTTTGAATACAACTCGATTATTAGCGATTTAACACCGTCTCGGACATTGCAGGTGACTCGGCTGTTGCCTCGTCACCTAGTACTGTCCTCGACTATTATAAATCGCATAATAATCTCCTTATATAAATAGCTTTAAATTGTTAAATTATGAACATATTATGTACTTGACTACTATAACAATTTTATTTTATCAAATTTGATAAATATAACAACAAAATCTGTAGATACATTGTCCTGCACAATTGAATAACAATTAATAGAACTTTTTAAGTATATTTATATAAAATTACTTTACTTTAATTATTATCTAATAAATAATTAATAACACACCAATTTTATTAAAAAGAAAATACTATGATAAATATAAACCTATTGGGCTCATTGTTGATAAGATCTGATGAGACCTCAATAGTCTTAATTATAAATCATAGGAGAACAAGGCTTCTAAAATGGCGGTTATACAGACACTTCATTGCTTAATCTAAGCAGATGGGATGGGCATTGGGCATAGTATTAAACATCTGTTTATTATTATGGAGGAGAGAAATCCGATTTTTAGAAGACGATAAAAATACATTCCTCACGTGCCTAACGTATTTAATTGATATTATTAATAATAATAATAATAATAATAATAATAATAATAATAATAATAATAATAATAATAATAATCGAGTATGAAAAATAAATAAATGCTAACCTTTGAGTGATGAAATACGCCAAATGTGTCATCGGCGCGATCGGTGAAATACCTAAAATAATAAAGCTAAGTCTAGAGCAATTGGGTCTAGATGGAGATCTATAAATACTTACCCATACAAAAGTCTGTGTTGCTAGACACGTGCAGCATAGTCAGTAGAGTTTTAGGCGAAACTTAAGTTTTAGAGGTTTAAAACCTCAACAACGGGCAGGCCATCTTGTCATTGACCGATGTGCTTAATCCCCCAACTCAGGAAAATAACCTGTGAGAAAGTCAATAATTATAATAATAATAGGAATAATAATATTGATAATAATATACTGGGACAGGCCAATAATAACGGATAGGAATCGAAAATACGACCAAGCAGTGCGGCTCGCGGTCTTAAAAAATGGTGAAGAGCTAGGTATAGTGCGGGTACTTAAACAAATATTGACTAAAAACCCGTGTAACAAAACGTCTCTCTTATCATTATCTGTCCAACGATTAAATGAAGTTTCCAACAAATTACAAATTATGTCATTAATTTGGTTCATTTTTAAAACACACAACTAAGTTGGTACCTACACTACTGAATTAACTGAAAAATAAAAACAAAACTTTTTAGTCCCACAGTAAATCACGTAAAAACGATATCTATAACCGTAAGTTTCGCGAATCCTCAAAATAAATACCTTAAGGTTAGGCGAACCAATGCTAAAGCAATGGTGCATACGACTGATCTATTTTTCAATTTCCCTTCATAATGCAAATCGTTACATGCTATTTGCGTGCCTGGCGTCACGTAACCATAGTGACGATGAAAGGCAAAGCCGTGTTGGGTCTTTACTTGCTTTAAGATAACATTCACGGTCGGCTGGGGCGAGTGTTCTTAATTGTTGTCCATCGGAGTTAACCGTGGCCCTAGCTGTATTGGTACATTAATATTTAATATTGTCTAAAAACTTTCCTCCTCGTTTTATTTTTTTTTAAATCATTCATCTGACGAGCCGCTACTGCGACCAAGAAAGCTTTCATAATCGAAATAATTTGTTTTTCCTCATGGTAACAAATGTAACATTTTTACACCTATCAAGAAGGGAAAACGTCGAATATTTTTCCCGTAAAAGAATTTTTTTAAAACTGTCTGGATGGAAATAAAAATAAAAAAATCGTTCGTTTCTACAAAATCGTAGCAACTAATAAATAATTTTATTCCACCTAATTTAAATTATTCTAGATTAGCGGTTAATAAATTTACTTCGAGCATCACCTTGGCAATCGGTTGGCTGGCAATCTAAAAATAATTATTGGGGAATATATAAACTACTTGTTTTGCAATTGCAGCAAGAAAAGATAAACTTACCGTAATGTACCTCAAGCATATACATCTTATTAGGCCTTCATATTTTATCTCTCCCAACTCTCGAAGTATATTTTAATAACTAACATTTAATCTTTTTAAACTCTTACATTGTTGATGGTTGTACTGGGTGATTCATTCAAAACTTTGCACTCTTTTGTTTTTCAATATGTCCCACTTCTAGTTATACTGGAAATAGCTTTAAACTTTAATAAAAGGAAAAATGGTAGCTTTCAGTACATTTTTTAGTTTTACTTCAGATTCTTAACGTATTTTTTTATAAGAAGTTATGTTTGTTTCTGAGATATTCGCACCACCTATGACTCTTGTTAATGGTGCACCTTAAGAACATTGTTTAGTGCTGATTATTAGTAAGCTCTTTACCAAATTTTATCGTTAAATTCAGTTATATAGTGTCGCCGGTAAAGTCCGCAACACATTAGAAAATTTTCGACTTAGTGAACAGTTTTTGCTTTAAAAGTAATTTAATATGAAATAAAATAATAAATAAGAGTATTTCTTTAATTACACATAAAGAATATTATAATACAACGTATTAGAATAGTTATTTTTCTAACAAGTGCGGAAAGTGATACTTTCCCGCACGCGACTGCAGTTGACTCGAACGACGAAGAGCGGAGTTCGGGCAAGCGGTCAAGGGCGGGAAAAACACTTTACGCATGAGTTAGGAACATTATTTTTTCTACGACCGTATATACAAAAAAGTATACCAACCCATTTTTCAAAAATTATTTTATTTTAACATACATATACAAAACTTTAACTAAAAACTACTAATTATTATAAATATTAATATTATTTATATATAATATTTCTCCTTACACCATGTAACAAAATGGTCGTATTGCTTTTCAAATCTTAGTCTGGATTTGGCAGGTAACAGCTCGGAATTAGCTTTATCTGCAGCCTTCAAAATGGCTTCGGGAAGTTCTTCGTCGGATGAATCCATTAATATTATTGCTTCGGATTCGGTTTAATGTGGTTTAATTTAGAATAAGATTGTATTCGGTCACTTCGAAGACGCTTTGAACAACTTTGACGTTTTAGTAACAATTACACGCCTGGGTTATCATAGCAAGTTGTTTTGTGACATTACTTTAAAGAATGTACAGGGTTATATAAGAATATCTTCATTATTTTACATTTCAAAAAATTAAAAATGCAACAAAAAGCTAGAAAAGATGTAGATTTTATTCGATGGACTATTTCATAAATATCTGTTGTAATAATAGTTATAACTTCCGAAGTAAAAAACTATCTAATAAGGTCAAAATTTGCATTATTTTACTTGTGAAAGTGTCACTTCCCCGCACTAGTGCGGGAAAGTGACACTTTTAAAACTAAAATGCCTGCGGGAAAATGGGTTAAAACGCACGGTCGTAGAAAAAATGGTTTTTACCTCCTCATCTAAGTTTTTCGTTCTTATTCGACTCTACGGAAAACCGACCCATAACCAGCTACAGAATCAGTAAAATCGCATTGATAGGAATTTCTTAAGACGGAATAAGTAGTAAAAACCCATCATCGCCATCTCTAAGCAGAAAAGAAACCCACCGGTTAAAGCAAATATATCTTATTTTTTACAATAAAATATATTAGTTGCTTATTGGAATTGTTGCTGCTATATATATTTTAACAAATTGTACAATTTCTTAAGTCGTAATTTAATATTATAAAAAATTATTGTATATTGAGTGTATAGAGCTCTGCAAGGGCTGGCTTGCACGACCCGGCACGGCGCCGGAATTCTGCTACGCAGCCCGGTCCGTCCCGTCAACCAAAACCAAAAAGCCCTGTAGACCCGATAGGTCCGACAAGCCCGGAAGGTCAGGCAGGCCCGAAAAAATTATTAGGACCCTGATAGGAAATTATGGTACGGTGTTTTAGCAGACTTTCTTGAAAATTGTTTAATAAACATTTATTAACTGCTGCATTTGCTAACTGCTTGTTGGGTTAAAGAGTACTAATTTGTATGGAAAGTGCATAAAAAATAATTTTCGAACCACCTGAAAGTTCGTTATAATATAAGGTCTTATTTTGTTAACACCAAAAAGTATACACTTTACTTACCATTGGTAGGATGCAACCACCTGCAGATCGGTTTTGAACTCTCTCGTCCTCGTCCGTATAGGGTAGGTCTATTCCTTCCAAACGATAGTCTTGATACTAAAAGTTACAATATTATCAACCTTCTATGGTTGTATATAACTTTTAGCCTCATCTCTTGGTAGTCCTGGTATGTTTGGTTAAGATACAAATTTAAACTTGTTGTGGAAACTATAGGTACATGTCAACTTGGTTGCCAGTACTATAATACAGTTAAGAATAATATTTAGTATCCAAAACTATAGTCTATTTCAGAAAGGTGTGATCTTCCTGAGGTCGTTTTTCCCAATGAATACAATCTTCAACGTTTCAAGACCAACGTTAATCGCTTTTTTCGCACTCGCACCGCTCCCAGAGCGCCTTAAAGGATTTTTCCTACAGTGCAGGTGTTTAATCATAAAAAAAAAAAAAAAAAAAAATAAAAGTTCATTAGGTATGCAAAGGGACTTCAAAGTGACCCAACAAATATTTAAGCCACTTTCATAATTTTGCATTGATTTCATTGCAACATTCTTTATTTTCATCAAGTGCAGGTATTACCCACCCGGGTTTGGGTCAATTTATGGGTTTTGCCTATTGTTATCCATTTACAAACAATAAAAATCTTCTAACTTTAATTTATAAATGAATTTTGAACTTTCCCAATAGAGGTCACCAAAATATACAATGCTTTTGTTTATGTAAGTGGTGACAGGGAATTTTTTTAAAGTTTTTCTTTCTTTTTAATACTCGCTATAAATTTTAATGCTAATTTGTATTTCGCTTTGTTGTAGCGTTTACTCGCTTTTATCCTATTGAACCTCGATGGAGCTTTTTCCGTCATGTTATTACTTGTATTTTAATATATTCCTTTAAATTACCCGCTAAAACATCCGTCACTTTCCCCACCTTAAAGATCTGTGTCAAGTGGCGAATCACTGGGTCAAGTTCAAATTCTTTTCCTTTTTGACCTCGTGCCTAAGGAAGGTCCAACAGAAAGTACTCTGATTCTCTAGTTTTTTAAAAAAAGTTTTAAAGTTTTAATTGACTATGTCTAAATTAACACATACTGGGGTTCCAGTCCTTTAGGGCTTGTTCCCCCAAATCTAATTTGCTATGAACTAGGGTAAGTCCCTCTTTTTCATTTATTTAAAAGACATTTTTTTCGAGTAAATCATTAAAATAGCCAATTCAATGTATTTTGCTCAACAATTTCTTTTATTCTTTACAGATTCAACATCAGTTCTATGCCTTAATTCTTCGTTTTAAACAAAAAATAAATTTTTCTTTTCCCTTAAGAATGAGGGTTATATAAACTATCTTTCTTTCTTCTCACGTTTCCCAGGATGAGGGTTCTTGGCCTGTGAGTCCCCATTTTTCTTACACTTCCTAAATTTTAATTTTTTTTTTCTCTCTGCCCAAACGGGCCCCTTCTTACCACTGCTACCTGTTGCCCATGGTCAGTATTAAAACTTAAGTATATACACCTTTTTTCAATCATTATCCCATTTCTCAGTATTTGATCTTCCATGGCTCGATAAGAGCTCCATCGAGGTTCACTACCACTCACCACTTAGTTCTATTAAATCAGTGGAGAAAGACTTTATGTTTTTTATTTATTTCAATAAAAATGGTGTTACAAAGGCGTGCATTATGTACATAGTGTTAGGTACACTTATTTTTTTATTAATCTTTATAAAAAAAAATACGAAATACAAAAAATAAATTATACAGGAATTAAATTATAAAAAACATTATATTCTTCGTCATCTGAGGAACTGTCATCTCCTCTTGATGTTATAATTAAGTGGTCGACGGTCCGATCGATCAGGTGGTCAGGATCCCACATTTTACTCTCTTCTTTAATGATATGATGAACTGCTTTTCGCCAGTTCTTTGGTGTCACTTCCTTAATGGCTTAATCAAACAGTAGATTAACGTTTTTCATCTTGAATGTCGTGTTGTGTCTTGCTACAAATCCTTTCACTTGCGCCCATATAAGTTCTACATTATTTAGTTCGCAATGATATAGAGGTGTGCGCAGTACAATTACACTATATTTTTCAGCTATATCTTCCACGACATATTTCATAAAACGATGTTTGTGTAAATTTGCTATAGCTAATAGTTCCTTCTTTATCCAATTATCTTCTTTTTTTCTTTGATTAGTTATCATAAATAATTTAATGCACAAAGTTTACCTGCGCCTATGGCCGACACCGAAATTGAGCCGAACGGGATGGAATTTCCCATTTTATTACTCTACGCCTTTCTAAAATAGACTGTAAAGGACTTTGTATAAACTAACCAAGTAATAGCTAAAATTCGTTTGGAAAACTAAAGATTATTGTTAGGTATTCTAAAGTATAATATAAGAAAAAATTAGTTTTAGTGATCAACTTTATTTTAGAGTGAATTATATAGTTTCTGACCACTTTGATAGGATGCTTTGGTAAAAGCAGGTATAATTTTTAACTTATCCACTTTTTCATTTTGGAGAAGATTTCAGATTGAAAATTACGAATGACTGACAATTTATCGACATATTAATAACTATTTTTGGTTAGGAAAACAAAAAATATTTTTTTCTTGGTTATATTTAACAAATACAATAATAATAATCTCATTAGAACAAAGAAAGTATCTTGTTTTCACATTAATAGCAGAAAAAAAAATTGTTTAGCTGAATTTGACTCTGTATATCCTATTTATATGTTACATCAAGCCTACAAACTTGTATTTATCAATCAAGCTTGTTGTAATAACACATTATGAATTTATAGTCCCTACCATTGTTTATTTTTATTATGATAACTCTCCGTTACCAGAACTAACTTTTCTTTTCAAGTGACATTATTCCTCATATTTTATGTATAACTAATGTCATCGCTGTTTTGGCCACCGAACAGATTGACAACATTCAGGACGAGAGTCGTAGTACGGAAGGATGATTTTGACGTAACGTGTCCATTTCTTCCTGTTTTCAGGCAATAATTAGCCATTCTCATCTTGATTTACTGGTTATTGCACGCATGCTTGGCTGTAACAATATTTGGTGTAATATTTTTGTGTTTATTGTCTTTCTTGTGTACGGTCCTATCCTAAATTCAATGTCACATTGAAAATTACGAATGACTGATAACTTATCAACAGTAATATACCAATAGAGGAGGCGTCTTATCGGTAATACCGCTGTTTTTTACAAGATATCGATTTTCTGATAATTTTCACGAAATGAAATTTCTTTGATTATAAGTAAAAATTATATTGAGTGAAAATTTTCTTAGAAAATCTAGTTTCGAGTGAAAAACAACGGTATGAAGATAAGACGCCGCCTTTAGAGGTGTATTTTATTGGATAATTTACTGAACCCGAAATAAAAGCCGTTTGTGATAAAGGAAAATATGCAAACACATCATTATGATTTACTTTTAAGTTTATAAACGTGCCACAACTAACAATTAATTAAAAATCCTAGACTAAATCAGACGCGTAGAACGTCAAAAATCAAATTCGCTTATTTTCATCACGGTTGCCATGAAAACGCCAAGATTTACGCTCACGTCAAAGCAAAGCAGACTGGGTTTAATCTTGCATACATTTTGTCATAAAACATTTCTTTAAAAATGTCAAAATTAAGTTAAGTTTGTGCCCTAAAATCACCTCAAACACTGTTGTGTGTCACTTTTATTTTGTGGGGGTTATAATATTTATTTATTAAACTTGATTTCTTGAAATAAATTACTATTTGTTTGACAAAAAGCTACTGTGGTCTTACCGAGCTAGTCGTAGGTCTTATCGGAAAAGACCACCTTACCAAGGTGGTTGCTATGAACATTTGCGTTCTGATTGGTTCTATATATGTGAGGTAAATTATCGACATATGTAATTTTTTTTTCTTTTTTTTAACCACCACATTCACAACAAACACTTCATAAATATACAGTTGCTTTCCAAGAAATAAAAAACTGGCCTTAGGCATAAGGTGCTCGCCAATACGTCCGTATCCGAAATTATATATTATTGTTACGGCAGCAGCATTGAAATTACCCACGTATGATTCTACTGTTTGCAGTCCTAATGATTGTGCTATCTACGCTTTTAGCGACCGCTAGTTATTATAGAATTTGACTTAGCATATATGATGTATAATCAGCAACATACCAAAAATTCTCTAATTTGTATGGTACAGTGCTCAAATTTACAGTATTTATACTGGATGATTTTCTACGGGCCTGTATCCGTTAGAACTTTTGAAGAAATAAATTACCTAAATAGGTAGTTAATAATAATTGACATTTTGACTATTTATCTTTTGAAGATATGCCCGACTTAACTCAAAAACGAAATTACGACATAAGAAATTGTACATTTAAAAAAAATATAATTAGCAACACTGCCAATAGAAAATTATAGTTATTTATGGGACTAGTGTGTTATGTTGAAAATTAGTCATGCGAGAAAGATTTATACCACGAGACCGTCAGGCCGAGTGGTATAAACCCTCAAGTGACTAATGGCCGAGTGCACCAAAGGTTTTAATTCAGGATTAAAGTTAAATCTCAGATTAATCAATAATTTGTACTGCATCGTGTTTTAATCTGCGAATTAAAGGGCTAACACAGGGTTTAATTTAACTCGTCAAAAACTAGGAGTTAAAGGGAGAAATAAGAAATCCTTCTTACATAACCTAAAACTATCTTGTCTGAAACGTTTTGAAAAATTAAAGAAGTGTGTAAATATGAATAATATGATACAAGTTGAAGATGAAGAAGATATATTTGAAGATGATATGGAAATTTTAGAATTAATAGAATATGGTTTTCCTCGAAAAGTCTATCAACATTCTAATTACTTTGAGATGTTAGACGATTTTACCTTTTTTAAACGGTTTAGACTGTATAAAGCAACTGTTTACAATATAATAACAACTATTGAAGATGAACTAGAATATGCTAACAATGTGTAAGAAATTACAAATGATGAAATAAAAATTGTATTTACCTTACAATTTTTTAGAAATAAAAGTGTTAGTCCGATAAACCAGTTATTAGCAACATTGAGGTTTTTTGCCACTGGAAGCCATCACAGTGTTTTAGCTGATTTTTGTGGAATGCATCCAACTACAGTGACACGTATTATTAAAAGAGTTTCTAGGGCTATTGCCAGACATTCTCCTGAATTTATTAGGATGCCATCTAGGGTACAAATTATACAAGAACAAACCAAATTTTATAGCATTGCCAGATTTCCACGAGTTGTCGGTGTAGTAGATGGAACTCACATAAGAATTCAATCTCCTGGTAAGAAATATTATAGAAAACCTGCTTAGATTGTTTCTATGTAATGTAATCTACAACCATCCTTACTAAATATTATTACATTGAGAGAGGAACATACCAAAAGTAACAATCACAATATTATATTTCTTTTAGGTGGAGATGATGCTGAAATATATCGGAACCGAAAAGGGTATTTTTCGTTAAATATCCAGATTACTTGTGGAGGCGATATGAAAATTAATGATATTGTGGCTAGATGGCCTGGGTCAGTCCATGATGCTACCATTTTTATTAATAGCAACTTAAGGGCGAGGTGTGAAAACGAAGAGTTTCCTGATTGCTTTTTACTTGGTAAGTATATTTAATTTTGATATATTCAGTAAAATTACAATAGTCACAATTTTATTATATATATACAATTTTAAAGGTGATGGTGGATATGCTTTAAAAAAGTATTTCTTCACGCCATTAGCTCATCCCGTTACACCAGAAGAGAGGAGTTACAATACTTCCTTTAACACCACTAGAAACATTGTTGAAAGGACTATAGGACTTTGGAAAAGAAGATTTCCATGTTTAGCTTATGGCATAAGATCAAAACTAGAAAACACTTTATCTTCCATAGTGGCTTGTGCAGTGCTGTATAATATTGCAAGGCAAATGAATGAACCCGAACTTCCACCTCCAGATCAGCTTAATATAGATGAACTGAACTATTTAATTCAGGCTGGAAATATACCTGCACAGATACTACCTGCAGCAGGGGCTGGGGGAAATATAATTCAGAGAGAATTAATTAACACATATTTCTCACATCTATAAAGCTGAACTAGAAGAATTTTTGGTGATAAGGAGAAAAATTATGTATTATTTGTCTAATTGCTTCTATACATAAGAATATTTGTGCAATTTTTGAACTATTTTTGTATATTGTTAAGTCAAAATATAATAGGTATCTATGTTATGTAATTAAACTGTCACATAATTAAAACTCTATTTTATATTTTAATATACTTTTTATTCTTTTAACTGAAGTTTTTTACTTAACTTATAGGAACAGTCTTCATCTAACTTTAATACATTTAAAAAAATATTTTTCAATAACAACTTAAACTATAATTTTTAAACATCAAGAATATGGGCATATAAATATAATTTCAACAATACATTATATATTGATGTTGCTTGTAATTTTTTTTTCTTCTACTTTAATTTGTAATTCTAAAAGTTTTCTTTTTAATAAATTTTTTTCATGTTGGTCCTCCAGATTTCTTTTCTGCATATCGGCTATTTCTAGTCTACGACTTAATAGTATATTATATTTTTCTGATAATTCTGATGTAGTCAGAGCTTTGACTACAGTCGCTGGCCTTCTTCTTGTCTTATCAAAATTTACTCTTTTCTGTAAAGATAATTAAAATCAACTTTTAAAAAATACTAATGTTGGGTTACATAAAGATTTAACTGTGAAAATGATATTGGCAGACATCAATTACTCACAATCAAAGTTGTATGATTAGTAAATTAAGAATGAAGCTTACCAGGCCACTTTGATTGTGAGAAAATTATTTCTGTCAATGTTATGTATGTTACGTTCAAAGTAGCTGGTTAGTTAATTATTGTTAAAAATGTTTATGCAACACAACATAGCACATTTAAAAACTGCTCAAACTCAAAAATATATCATTATACAGAAATTACAAGATGTGACTGTAACATCATGTTAGTAAGTAACCCAAAAAACAGTTCATTTTCATGGTTACAAATAGAAATTTTAATCACAAGATAACGTCACACCCTCTGAATCTTATACCTTGTATGATGATATAATATTAATTTTGTAATAGCCTATCATCATAATCAACTATGTGTAGTATCTGGTACAAAATTACTTACCACTGGAACATTCTCAGGCTTTTGTTTCTCTGTGTGGGTTTTTTCATAGTTATGTTCCTAAAAATTTTTTTATTTATATATTTTATTGGTCTGTCAATAACACAAAGATGGTTTATGACCATGCACATTATTTTTTTTTCAATTCACTTATTTAAATATAATACCTACCTGTCCAAAAACTGTTGACATATTATTGTTTCCTTCCAGTAAATTATCCTGATCTTCAGAGACATTTTCTACATCCAGTATAACATCATAAATCATATTAGGTTCGGTAAAGTTACCTTCACTACAGGAGCGTTCATATGTGGCAGCTACAAGACTATCACTATCAAAATCATTTTGAAGCCCGTGAACTGTTTTTCTATTTATCATAGATAATAAGATATCATCATCTGGATCGGTTTTAGTTAAAACAGGAGGTCCCCCACCTGTTTTTTTTATATTGAATTTTTCCTCGGCTATTGTTTGCCGCAATTCTCTTTTTCTATTTTTGTAGAAATTTCTTAATGAGTCTGTGTTGCGGTTTTGTCCGTTTGGACAAATAGCATTAAATTCTTTGGATATATTTTCCCAGACCTTATTTTTTTGTTGTACAGAAGTTCCATCGGTTTTTTTATTTTCTAAAATTTCTTTCTCTGCATATACCAAGTTTATCAATAATGTTTTTTCAGTGGAGGAAAAGTTTGTTCGCCTCGCCCGTTTCTTATTATTTTCTGCATCCATCGCAAGTTAAGAAACTGAATCAGACAAGAGACCTCAGTTGCTATCGGTTCTACTTGCACCGAAAAGCCAAAAATCAAAAACTTTCTTATTCTTATTCTTTTTGTAGGTTAAAAACAGACATCGTCACAGAGAAAACGATGATCAAATAGTAAAATTCCTTAAATTCTGCGGCGTTGCCATTATAAAAATAATGTAATCATAGTATACATAACTCTATTACGATGCACTAGATTAAAAAGTAATCTCGGACTAAATCTTAATCTGGGATTTGTTATTACTAGAGTTAAGGGTAGTAGGTGCACTCGGCCATTAGTGTAATAGTAAAAAATAAATGAAATACTCTTTTAAATATGAACGTGAGTTATTTGATAGTTTACTTGTCTAAAATGACATTGATAATGGCAGTCATAACTGTCATGTGTTGGATAAATATATTTTATTTATTAAACTATCAAATACCATACTAGTGAGTTATAATCCATAACTAACTAGTGAGTTATTGACTATACCTCACGTTCATATTTAAAGTAGTATTTCATTTATTTATTACTATTACAAGCAGAATTTTTACACAAATTGATCGGGTTGACTGGAAATCCTTCTTCAAGTATGGTGAAACTTCTCGATTTCTTGGTTTTAGTGTCTGACAAAACTACGTAAAAATATTTCCCTTTGTCTTGAATATTTTCTATTTTCAAATTGATCAATTCATCCCATCTACAAGCACCGCTAATCCCCATTATCAAAGCCACTTTCATCAACAAGTACTCGTCATCGGGAGCTTTGTTCAAAAACTTCTCTATTTCAGGTCGTTCTAATGTCTTGGATTTCTTTGGTTTGTATCCCTGTGATTTTCTTTTCAAAAAGCGCGCTAGTTTGCCATATTTTGAAATATCTTTTTTTTTATAAAGGTGAATAGTCTAGCGAAGCATCGAGTATTTGGTCCATAGCGACGATGGGGCTAATTTTTTTTGCAAATGTAAAAAATAAGCCAATAGAACATTTTCATCGATACCTTTTAAAACTCAAACATTTTGAACTCCTTGTCGTAAGCATCTGGGGACTTTTCTGGCAAAATCTGCATCGCTGCCTCTTCCGCTTCCGTAAGGATATCCTCAGGAACGTAATTTTCACCGGTTTCCTCCATTTTCTATAGGTTTTTTTCTTTAAAAAAGCTTTCCTTTTCTGCAGGGAAAACTGACAAGTGTCAACATTTATTTAAACATTTGCTATATTAAACATGCCCGTGGTAACCAAACAATCAACCAACTTTGACCAAAATGTTAAAAAGTCACTGTCAAGTCATTCTGACATTTATAGGATATGTTCACGAAACTTATTAATTATTATTATCTCATAAAAAAACGATTTCTTCCATCTGTTGGATAAAACATTGTATGCCACTCGTGTGTTATGTTACCTAAGTCACTTGAGAATTTATACCACTCGGCCTGACGGCCTCGTGGTATAAATCTTTCTCGCGTGACTTATTTTCAACATAACACACTAGTACCATAAATAACTATTATACTGGGTGATTTACTACGAGCCTATATCCGTTAGAACTTTTGAAGAAATCAATTACCAAAATAATTCGCTCGAGGATCAGGTTATTCTATGTCCTTTTTTTTCAAATTGAGATTTTATCATCAAAGTATTTTATGTCCGAAGCTCTATCGACCAAGCTATTCCATGTCACTCTGCGCCAATCGGTTCACTACTTACAAAGATTCGAACTTATACTATGTCCATATAAAGTTTTTCATTTTCGGACCATTTTAGTCTATGTCCTCGCCAGCCAATAGGATTTGGCCATCTGCACCACGTGAGGACATAAACTAATTTGGCATAAATATTTTTTTCATAACATTTTGAACAACGTGCACGTGTGATATTGTGTAGTATCCGTGTTTACAGTATTTTTGGTGTAAAACGGTATTTTGTTAATGCTTTTTCGAATTACAATAAATATGTTACTTAACTATCACCATTTTTATTATCAGTAAAAAAGGTTGTAGACGTAGAATAATTCACATCATCACATTAAGACCGACCTTAACAAAAAAAGCTACCTTATGTTAGTTAATGAAATATTGGAAAATTGTAAGAATCTGCCAAAAATCAAAAGGGATACAACCAATACCTAACATTTCATATATTAAAGAAATATTGAAGGGACTAAGAAGACTAGGACAACCAAACAACATCAATACAGTATTCAGCTCGAGAGATTTTTTTAGAAGCCAAGTAAGCGAGACGAAAACAACCAAACCAAAATTTAGAAAAAACTATGTCTACGGAATCCCCTGCGAATGTGGCTAATCTTATATTGATGAGATACCAAGACCATTTGAAACAGGGATTAAAGAACACAAAAACAATACGCTAAAGGGAGAGAAAGAAAAATCAGAAACAGCTGTCCATGCCTGAACAGAAGCTGAAATCTTACATAAATAACCACACTGGAGGAAGAGAAAGTGAAAGGAAGCTGCTAACAGCTCAGTTGTTTTGGATTTGACCAGGATGATGTTGCAAATACGTTTTTTTTTTTTTTTTTTTTTTTACGGTTTGCCGACTACGTAGGCCATCTTGAACCGGTCATTGACCACAAATGTGATCTACCGACTGGGGAGTGTGAAACGGCACCTTCATCCTACGAGATATCCGATCTCATCCGGCCTGTCCGGCGTGAATAGGATGGCTAGGTGTCGATTCATTTTACACTCTTCCCTGAGGCAAGAGCACGCCGTGTTCCCAAGCGGTCACCCGCCCAAGTACTACCCGCGCTCGACACTGCTTAACTTCGGTGATCTGCGGGAACCGGTGCCTAATATGTCGACAGGCCCTTGCCCCAAAAATACGTTTTTAGTTCTATTAAAGATCACAGTACCTGCTAAAATATTTTTTCTTTATATATTTAAAGAAGAGTAAAAACTTCTTGACTTATTCTAATACTTGTCATATTCAATCAATCAAATATTTTATTGGTGTAACAATACAATATGTATTTTCACAAGTCAAATGGATATATATATATATATATATATAATATTAATATAAAGTTTAAACAAACTATTCAACGATAACAGGTATAGTCAAAATTTTTGTCTAGGTAATGTATTAAGACATTCTATTACCTTTAAAGGAGTTAATGAATACAGCAATTTAGTTATTTCAATTACATTTTGGCGCTCTTAAAAAATTTAAAAAAATAATAAAACCATTATTTATTTCAAAACATAAAAAACTTTTTAATATTTTATGTTTATATTTTAAATCAATTTGAATATTTTACAAAATTTGTAGCATATTTCTAATTAAATCTTGTCACTACTACAACTACATAAATTCTAAAATGCTCTTAATCCTTGGGAGCCAAGACAGAGGAACGTTGGAATGAAGAAATCAAACGGGCGATAAAAAAAAAACTGCCAGGCTAATGTTATATCGGTGGCTTTTATGTACCCATCTATAAACTTATTGTTCTGGCATATTAAATATATTATTATGACCGTCAATACCCGCTATATAATATGCAAAATAGTTGTTCAATTATGCAAAGTATAAATACACAATTATTATATTCTTATTAGGTATACACAACTAGCCTGGGCGGCTCCAAAATGTTCTTGTCTTGTTTTGTTTTGAACAAAAGATCTGCACGGCATAGCTTTACCATATGGATTCAAAAAAATGAATCCTCTTTGTTAGTACTCGTTCATTACAGTTATTTATGTAACAGTACTAAGAAGCAAATATATTGCTTGTTTTGAACATTTGATTTTTTTTTTCGATTGACAACAATATCTAGCATATGGCACAGATGCGGTTACATAGATTACATGAGGTGTTACGGTGCAGTATTTTAATAGGTAAATATATACAGGGTGTAAATGTACAATTATCGTAATTTTAATAATTAAAATGTAGGTACCCAGGCACAGAAGAAAAATAGGTTTTTCGGGTTTATTTCTGCTTGCGTAAAGAATTATAACTCCGAAAGTATAACAAAATAGCTGTAGAACTCGTTTCAAGCAGTTAAAAATGGATTTTGTGCATTAATATGAATTTTTAACGTTCGCTATGGTCAAATTTTTCAAAATAATCGCCAATTTACAAACTAGCATCACTGTTATCGTGGAAAGAGAAGACGAGAAGTGGCAATAGTGTAAGTAGAAATAACATAACCTTAAAAATGTTAGTAAAAAATGTTTTTTTCTAGAAATCTTATAATTTCGTCTGTTTTATCGGGTTATCTTTATGTTCCACCATTTAAGGAAGAATTACCAGTTAATTTTCTATGTTTGTTGCGTATAATAAAAGTTTTAAGATCAATTGGGGTTCGATCCCCGTTCAAAATATATCGGAAAATATTCCCGTGCACAAATATTTATATAAATATATATTATTTATATGGAAAAAAATTACTAAGCAAAGCGTTCATTTGGTAGGTATATAGTACATTTTATGTAAAGCTTGTAGTAATTGTCTAGAAATGAGTGGAAATAAAGATATTTTTGAAATAAGAAAGTGCGCCTGTGTACAAATCTTTAGTTCGGCAGAAAATAACAATAATTTGGTAGAAATATATTATGGTATTAATTTTGTTATTATACCTTCAATTTTTGCACCATTTTGTGTACTCTTTAGAAAAGTATTGTGTATACATAGACTCTGGGATAAATGTTTTGATTTAAATTTAAAAAGAACAAATTTCATCTGACAGGTTTCCATATTTTTGAAGCATATTGTTAACCTAACTTCTCTCAACTGTCAGAAAACGAATTTACAACATGTAAATTTGGCTTCTCTGTAATTAACCACTGTGATTGGTCAATTTCATAACCTAACTAGGATGGATATGAAATTTTTCCGCACAGTTAACTGGAATAACCTACTTTACTCGCCACTTAAGTGTAAAGGAAACCGCAAATTTCCATGTGGGAGTAGAAAAAAGTTATTTTTTAACTGGTAGTAATGTATTTCTATAAGTTCTTTAGCTTATAATAAGAAAATAATGATTCTTATGAAATAATGCTATTTAATGCCCACTATTTACTAGTTTTATAATATATATATAATTTTTCCATAAAATTCATAAATATTTTTTTTCCTTTTTGTTCGTAACACCACCTACGACCAGAAGCTTTAATTAAATATTGCAATCATCGATAAATTCTAGTTTTGTTAAGACAATAATTAATTTTAGACCATTACACAACAAAACTGGTGCCAAAATGTGCATAATTATAATTTTCTTTTGAATAAATTATGTAAAATTCTATTTACGCCAGTAAATATAAGTATGCCATTAGAATTAAAAGTCACTACGTTGCCTCAGGTGCTTGGTTTTAATAAATAACTATGTAACTAGAATGAAAGGTTTTATTTTTAGTATTCAATGCAAGTTAATCATTTAATTGCAGCTTTGAAAGGGTTTATTAACAGCCGTATATCACCTGCTGTTGACAAAATGCATATTCAACTAAATATCTATTAATCATGTGGGAACATGTAATAGTAACCATGCAAATTTTATTCTAGAGCGATTAATCTCGGTATCTTTTAAACGGTAAAATAATGAGATTTGGTTAAACAAGGTGTCGAAAACGTATTGATTATTGCTTGGAATAATATTTAAAAACATTTTATTTAAATTTTAACAATTATTAAGATATTTAATTGGAGACTGTACGATTCAGCTAATAAGATATCAATTGGACCGAAACTAATTTAATGAGGTTTTTAAGCAACTAAATATTTAGGTATAGTAGATTCTGTAACGAGGTTGGAATGAAAATTTAATCCGAGTGGAAGATTCCGAACGCGAGTAACGAATTTTCATTCTAACCGAGTAGCAGACTATATTTTCTCCACGACCAAAAATACTATTTGCAAAATCCAATTTATAGCTTTGCTGATGACAGCACACTTGTCTCATCTTTTACTTGACTCCCCAAACATCCGCTGCCGACGCACATCTTCGCAGGCAGCATGAAGTATTGCGCCTCAACAATGACCTGGAAGAAATTTTGGCTTGGGGTGACAGTAACCAAGTCGAATTTAATGCTAAGAAAAACCAGGCAGCAGTGTTCTCCAAAAAGGTTAACATTGCAGAACCGGATATAGTCATGGCAGGACACGCAATTCCCCTGGCACCGTCTATTAATTTGCGGGGGGTCAATCTGGGAGGTAATATGTCTTGGCATGATCACGTTGCCGCAATTGCCAAGGCAGCTGCACAGAAACTTGGTGTACTTTTTCGCACCAAAAGGTTGTACACACCTCATCAACTTTTGACACTCTACAAAGCCCAGATTCGACCATCATTAGAATATTGCTCTCATGTCTGGAGCTCTGCACCCAAGCACACCCTTCGGCTACTGGATTCCATTCAAAGGAGAGCCGCTCGTCTGATCGGCGACCCCGAGCTGACCAAGACCCTCGATAGCCTGGAGCATCAAAGACAGGTTGGTGATTTGGCCCTCTTTTACAGATATTTCCATGGCAGGTGTTCGACTGACATTGCCCACTTGATTCCACCTAGAGCAATGCAAACATAAATACACGGCGAACCACTGCCGCTCATCCATATGTTGTTCAGCTTAGTACTCCTCAAACTTCATTGTTCAAGAATTCTTTCATCTGAAGAACGTCATCTTTGTGGAATGATCTTCCTGAGGTCGTGTTTCCCAATGAATACAATCTTCGACGTTTCAAGACCAACGTTAATCGCTTTTTTCGCACTCGCACCGCTCCCAGAGCGCCTTAAAGGATTTTTCCTACAGTGCAGGTGTTTTATCATAAAAAAAATTTTTGTAATTTCAGGTGGAGTATTATCCAGTTCCAAATCTGATTCGTCCAATTTTTCACTCATATTTTGACTTGCATTAAAATTTGTCTGCTGACACTGACAGTTTCGAAATTCATGGCAACCTATGTCGTTTATATCAATTACAGAATATTCATTCCGTATCTTGTTATGGAATGAAAATACACGCAAAACGCATAAGAAGCAAGTGTTTCAGAATAAATATTCCAACTCAAGAGCGAGAATTTTTACATTCTATTATCAAAAATGATTTTGGAATTATTGCATTCAGTAATGGTCGTGGAGAAAATATTTTATTAAAGAAGATTATATTTATTTCTCAAGATATTCTGATACTTTTTATATGGAGACTAACATTTTTTTTCTGAGAATTTCACTTTTAGGGCCACTAGATCAATGGCTTGGGTATGGTTTGTAGCCACTTTTTGCCAGCCAACAAAATCCCGCTAAACAATATTTTAAAGGCAAATTTCTCTGAAACTACAAGAACAATTTGGTAAAAACCTGTTTCATGTTGAGCGGCAAGTATCATTCTTTCTAAAGACCTTTTTACATTAGGTACAATTTTATGAAAAATGGCCTGAATGCAGGCCCGGACTGGCCAGGTCCGCAGGTCCGCGATCGCGGAGGGCCCCGGGCCCGGGGGGTCCCAAATAGCCCCCCACATAACGTACAAAAAATAAAAAAATAAAGTGTTTATCTTGTTAGAAGTTATTTTGTGTTATTGGTAATGTTTTGTTTATATTTTCCAAAAAAAATTACATTTTTCAAAAGCAGAACACGTCCAACAACTGTTCATATTCTATTCTAGCATAACAACATTGTAAACTGTTAAATCACAGGATTTTTTTTTTAAATGTAAGTATTATTTTTCTAATCCCTAAATTCCGTTTCTCATTATTTTTATTACACAAATAATTTTGTCATAATTCTTAATACTTTGGGGTGAATAAAATACTGCACTTTATTTTGAACTCCGTTGTAATTATTAGCAGTTCTACAGCATGTGTTTTCTAATGTTGTGGTATCCTAAAAATACTGTAAATTTCTTATTTTAATGAATTATAAAGTTAACAAAAGTCAAAAATCATAATATTCGTATAAAAACCTAGCTGAATTTATTCTTCTTTATAAGTGCCAAAATAGCGTCAAAACGCGTTTTCATTATTTTCAAGCACCTAATTTTCAACTCCCAGACCCCACGGTAGAGGGCCCCTTTACAGGTTTTAGCTGAGGGCCCCAAATGGTCCCAGTCCGGGCCTGCCTGAATGCATGTGGTTTGATGACGTTTTAAGCAACTGATGCTGGTTCTAAATGGGAAAACTTTGTGCTTAGGTTTTGCTATATTTCCTTTTTAAGTGCCGATTTGTATTCGGTTAGGTTTTGGATTTATAATGAAGCATTCCCGATTCTTTCCGCATTTTTCTTATTGAAAGTCACACTTCTTCAATAAAATATATTTTCTATTTTTTTAATTATAATTTTTACTTTAATTTTTGTCTTTAAAAATAAATAAAGGAGAATGGTTCTTATTTGTTTTTGTTGTAAAAATAGTTTATCTACTTTTATTCAGTAATATGAATTTTATAGTTCTGTAAATCGTTTTGTAAGGGCATCTATTACAGCACTAGTGCTGTAATGGAAAAAAAATCCGCTGATATCTTGATTTTTCTTGACTGAAATCATAGTTCTCAACATTGAGTAGTGAGTCCATAGTGTAGATGGTTTCTGGGAACGTTGTTTTACGGAAAAATAACCCAGAAGGATTTTCTCAGACACCTCCTTTATTTTGTTAGCTTTGCAGCAATCTTCAAACTTCTGATACTCCAACTCATACCGCGCCTTGGATTTTGTCGGAACTAAACTTGAGATCGCTTCGTTTGCCGCTGCTTCTATATTAGAGGGTAAACTTCCATCAAAATCGCTCATTTTGAAAAACACTTTTTATATTTTTGAATTTGTTTGACAAAGTTTCGACAGTAACCATGCGAAACAGTAACTATGCGAAAGGTAACATAAAAAACTTGATTAGTAAACTTAATTGCAGGTGCATTTTTATTTTTAAAAATGCCTTTTGCCAAATATTTTTATTCATAGATGAAAGTAGATAAAATTTTGTACAATATTCTTGTTGTAAATTCATTACAACACTTATATAGTAAATAACTTTTGTTGATTTACAATAGCTCTAAATAATTGGAATCGGGACAGGAAGAAAAGTAATAGAAATATACTATAAAATATTATTATTTTACTCGTTTTCCTTTAAAATTGCAACACAAACAATACTTTAGACGAATGCATCCGAAACCGCAATCTCTATACAAAACAGAAGTTTTAGAAGGCTTATTTTAAAAACTAAGCGTTTCCGACAAAACATGCTTCTAATCTAAGCCAAAAATACATCATTCCTTATAAAATCATCAACTTTGGCACGAAGAGCGTGTAATAGAAAAGCAAAAATATTGATTTTGTTCGTTTTACATTTTTAAAATAAATGTTTAAAGATTTAGATTAAGAGTCCCAGGTTTGTAATGAGACTTTAAGATCTGAGCTCCTAGATTTGAAGGGGACTGCAATCCGGCAGCCTCCGCCCTTGGCAGCGCCACTGACTTCGGAGATTCAAAAAGGGTAGAACAATCGTTACAACTTCAAACATTATGAATTGGGTGAACGTCTTATAAAATCCTTTCATCACAAATTTGTGATAAAATTACGTTTCTTAAAACTTTCAATAAAAGCTATTTTCTCTAAGAAATGTGCCATGCTGCCTATTGTTACCAGTTCAGTACTTCAAAACCAATTTATTCTAAAATTCACATTTATTCATTTCGATTAAAGTCAAGAAAACAAAGGCATACACACAGTAATTGTTGATTACTACAACTGATTAATATTTATGTGTACGTGACCATAATATATCAAATCTGCAAGTAAAAGGAACAAAATAGTTACGAGAAACGTGAACTTGTTTAATTTTTAAGAATATTTTTTTTATTGAATATAATATTAAAACGTAATATAGGTTAAAATAATTGCAAACCTGATGCGGAATATTTTATTTATGGATTAAGTATGGACTACTTCTTCAAATTTATTTATTGTTTTAGAATTTTTGTGCAACAAGTATCAAAATAGTATAATATTAACCAAGGTTTGGACATCTGACATTATTGCCCGAGCTTCGCGTTTAAATCACGAGGAGCGTAGCGGCGAGGGGTTTAAGACGCGAGGGCTATAGTAGTATAGCTGTCTAAACCAGGGTTATTATAATTTTTTTTCACAACTAACCCATTTACTAGGTACTTATTCTTACAGTATTAATAATTACAAAAGATGTAGATATTTTTTAATTAAGGGCTTTGCAATTGGCAAGATAATTTGTTTGTTGTCTTGTCAGGTGGCTTTATATGTCGCTTTTGTTGATTTAGGCTATTGATTATGTCCTAAAAAGCAGGGTAATGAGGAACTACAAAGTGTGTGGGTTTTTATTGCATAAATCGTTTAATTGGTTATTCAGAATAAAAAAACCGCAGAGTGCTATTAAATTAGAGGGGGGAAACTGGAGATAGGGGGGAAAATGCAACCCTTACGGTTTTTTGAGTATATCTCGAAAACGAAGCAAAATTTTGGGATATTTTATAGGAAAAATTTTGTAGAGAGTTAGATTTTCTATCGAAATGGCGTAATTAAACAAGTCTATTTAGTTCAAATTATGTTAAAAACAATTTAACAAAAAAGTGCAAAAAGTTAAATATTTTTTTACTTTTATGCAAATAACTTTTTTTGAGCAGAAATATAGGTATTGCTTCATAGAAAAGACAGAATATTACATTTTCTACAGAATGACATATTAAAAAAATGTTTTGATGAAGTTACAATGAGATATGACCGTTTAAACTTTGTCATATTTTTCGGTTTTTGTTGAATTTATAACAATATAATGTTTTGAAATAAAAGAGTTAATGAGGGGTGACGTGTACATTTATAATGGATCACCCGGTACGTAAATCAACGTTTACTTTATGTAAAATCAATATACAGTGAAAAAAATATACTGACGTGTACAGAGCTCTTACAAACTGTTTGGGCTCGTATCATCAAGACAAATCGAAACTTGTTTGTGCGGGAGGTGACTTACAAATTAAATACTATTTTATGAGTTCTGTGTTGCATATGTGGTAAGAGACATATCTTATAGTTTACTTTAATGGGTAAATAAATTTTAAATTACGTTAATTAATTATAAATGTATTTTTTCAAATACTTATATTTTAGATTAATAAAGAGCAATTTTTAAGAAAAAGTAGTTATTAATCTGTTTAAAAAATAAATTAAAATTATATACGTTCATGCATGCATATAACATTTATTTATTGTTGATAAATTAATTTAACATGTCTTTATTAAATAAAATTCATACATTCAAAACTAAGTAACAAAATGATATTGTTATAAATTCAATAAAAACCAAAAAATATGACAAAGTTTAAACGGTTATATCACATTGAAACTTCATAAAAAAATTTTTTTTAATACGTCATTCTGTAGGAAATTTAATATCCTATCTTTTCTGTGAAGCAATGTCTATTATTTACGTAAAAGTAAAAAAAATAAAATATTTAATTTTTTGCACTTTTTTGTTAAATTGTTTTTAATATAATTTGAACTGAATAGACTTAAATTTTTTAATTACGCCATTTCGATAGAAAATCTAACTCTCTACAAAATGTTTCCTATAAAATACCCCCAAATTTTGCTTCGTTTTGGAGATATACTCAAAAAACCGTAAGGGTTGCATTTTCCCCCCTATCTCCAGTTTCCCCCCTCTAATTTAATAGCACTTTGCGGTTTTTTCATTCTGAATAACCAATTGAACGATTTATGCAATAAAAACCCACACACTCTGTAGTTCCTTATGATATGACATAATCAATAGCCTAATTGATGAAATGACAAAATCCGTTTTTAATTATTTTATTGTGACATTACTAATTTTAAGCTTTATTACAATCTGAGTACTATTCTCCACACGAATATGGTAAATTTTTTTTTTCATAGCTTACATTTATGATTTACAGTAGCGATACTCTACAACATCCGACAATTCTGAGAAGCTTAAGGCCTTTTTACATTGGGTGCAATTGCAAGAAAAATGGCCTGGAAGCATGCGCTACGACGACGTTTTAATCAGCTGATGCACATTTTCCCATTTAAAACCTGCAAAAGCTGTTTAAAACGTCGACAAAGCGCATGCTTTCAGGCAATTTTTTTTTTCAATTGCACCCAATGTAAAAAGGCCTTTATACCTACTTATTGTCAATTATCTAGTTGTCTATCTACAAGCAATCAGTTTCCATGTTATTATTAGTGTAGAATCAAAAAATCAAGTTACCTGCTTTCAAATAAATTGTTTTTATTTTTAACAATGGTCAATAATAATTGTCAAGGTAGAGAAAACCGATTTTTAAGGTTAATAATCGGTCAATAATGACCGTTTTATTGGTTAGTAGTAGACATTTTTTTTGCATTTCACAACACTTCGACAAAATAATATATTTTCACATCTTACACTCAACAGTGCCAACGAAACTTAATAACATGTCAATAATGAGTTCAGCGTTGAACAGTGTTTCTTCAATAATAAACATTTATATGAATGATAGAAGAGTTTTGGATTTGCATTGTCTTTATTTGTTTTATATCACAACGTTTTAACTGGTAAGTATCTCCAGCCGTCTTCAGGTGAATACTAAATAAGTAAAGTAACTACAGCTCTATTTATACTAGCTAGATGTACTGTAGCATAACTGAGATTAGTTCAGTTATGCGTTTAGTTCGTGTGCGGTATTTTAAGTTTACATCTACTTAACAATCTCTCGAAGCCACCTGACGAAGACAAAACCAACAAGTAAAAAAAAAGACCGGAAAAACTGTGTCTACCAGATCCCCTGCGAATGTGGCCGAGAGTGAGACTCTAAGGCCACTTGAAACTAGGATCAAGGAACACAGGAACAACACGCTTAAAGGAGAAACCGAAAAATCAGGTGCAGCTGACCATGCCTGGACACACGGTCAACACATTAAGTGGACAGAAGCTCAAATCCTGCATAAAGATTGGAGGAAGAGGAAGTTCAAGGAAGCTGCTACCATATACCAGAACCCAGATTGTTTTAGAAATCCCTCATTAGATATAAGAAATATCTGGAAACCTTTGTTAAGTAGATGTAAACGTAAAATACCGCACACGAACTAAACGCATGACTGCACCCATCTCAATTATGCTGCAGTACATCTAGCTAGTATAAATAAAGATGTAGTTACTTTACTTATTTAGTATTCACCTGAAGACGACTGGAGATACTTACCAGTTGGAACGTTGTGATGTAAAACAAATAAAGACAATGTAAGTTCAAAATTCAAGAAACATTATTGTCTCTGACCTTCAAACATACCAAAGATGTCAAAGCGGACATATAAAAGTATCGAGGTCTGCGGTGACGCGACCTGACAGTCACTTAATCTAGCCAGTAAGGTATGCACCCCAACAACAATACGGTTGATCCTTTAACATTGAGATGGTCATCATTTTCTTATGGGAGACCGGCGAATTCAATCTGATTTTGAAGGTTCATATTTAACTTTTTAGATGATCAATTAAAAAAAAATAGAGTGCTTCTCTAGAACACCCGAGGAGTAAATGTAAAACGTTAGTTCTATAACCCACTGTATTATCTTTTTTTTCGCGGGCCCATCCGTGCGCCGGATGCACTTAGGCCAGGTTTGCCCCATTGTGCTCACCCTGTTTGGTTGTTACACCCACTCCGTGATCCCAGTTCCTTGCACTAGTGTGTACGTCAACTGGGGAGAGGATAAGGATGTCCTCTAGTTCCAGTTTTGGTTGCCCGAGTATTTGTAGCCTCTTCCGATCTAGTAACTCGCAATGACAAACTATGTGCTGTACAGTTTCTTTGTTTTGTCCGCATAATCTTTAGTCAAGGTTTCCATTGTACAGTTGCATTCTGTGCAGATGGTTCTTAACAGCCATGTGTCTTGTCAGAATGCCTGTAATAGTTCTCAGCTGATTCCTGTTCATTTGAAGCAACTGTTTCGTAAGTCTTGGGTCTGGATTCCCAATGAAGCTTTTGCTGTGGTGTAATTCCTGTCTGTTGCTCCAGTGGATTTTGTGTTCACTCCTGATCTATTGCCTTATGGCATGTCGTACTGTGTAAAGTAATAATTATGATAGAACTCGCGAGATTCTGGCTCCATCATGTGATATGAATGACATGCTGGTTAATTTTAGTGTGTCATGTTGGTATGATTTGACGTTAATTACAGGATCGGACTTAGAAATTACAAATTTTTAATATGTAAAATTTATGTTTAACCGATTATTATTCTTTAAGCCACTAATAGTTATTGTTGTCGTCATGCTTAACAAGATTACAATAAGATGAAGGTAAAAAGTTGCAAAACATATTAGGAAATTACAGCTTCTTTTATTTGCCTATATCCCTTGTGTTCTTTCCTCGTTTGGAAATAGGTAATTATATGATATCTGACGATGTTGAGCGAGTTAAGGGCTGGTGTAATGCTAACTCTCTCACTTTTAACGTTTCAAAGACCAATATAATAAATTTTAACTGTGCTGTTGGTGACGTCTACTTAAATGATTTCTTAGTATCTAACTGTTCCAATGTAAAGTTTCTCGGTGTAAATATAGATAGTAACCTGACGTTTAAGTCTCATATTACAAGCGTGTGTAGTAAAATATCCTCAGGGTGTTTTGCATTGAGGGTGATATCGAGGGAATTACATGTAAATATAATCCGATCGGTATATTCAGCTCTTATCGAGTCTCATTTGAGATATGGTGTCTGTTTCTGGGGGAACTCCAGTCAGTATCTCTTAAATTCAGTATTTGTACTTCAGAAGAGAGCTGTGAGGTATGTGTGCAGGGCACGAGCAAGAGAACCGTGTAGGCCGTTATTTAGACAACATAAATTATTAACCTTTTCTTGTATTTACATTTCGGAGACGGCCTGCTTAATGTATAAAAAACTTAGGAGCCAAGATAAGTTAGGGGTACATATACCCCATACTTCTCTGGTAAAAAATTCCATCTTTTATACTGGCAAAAAAGTGTTTAACCACTTACCAGCTCACATTAGATCTCTGAGAACCCCTAAAGAATTTAAATCGGCTGTGAAAGGGCTTTTGCTAGAGAAAGCCTACTATACCGTTTTAGAGTTTTTCGATGATCGTTTTTAATTGTTTTGTGTCTCTTGACTATGTAACTGTTAGTTCTGACTGAGCTTCATTTTTTTTTTAACCTTTAACTGTTGGGCCGGTTTTTGTGTTGTTAATTTTGTATAATTGTTGTATGTTTTTTCTTATAATATATATAGATATTTCGGTTAAATGGTACAGCAATGGCCATTCGCATTAAGAATATATTATATGTATAAGTGAATATTATAGTATGTATATTAATTACTTTGTCAGCAAGATTATTTCTTTGGACAATAAAGGATTTTAAAGTAAAAAAAGTAAATAACAGAGATAGTAGATATGCTTACCGGTCGACACAGTGGTAAATAGAAAAAGTCGTGTAAGCTATTTGAGTAAAACATACAATAGTCATGTTTATTTGCTTTATTTATATAAAAATTATTAACTAATGTGTTTTTATATAATATATCTAATATTGACATAGTTGTAGTTCGGGAGATACTTTGTGGTGCTAAGCTCCTAAATCTAGCACCCTCAAAAAACACAATCTATTGACAAGAAAAAGGTTGAAATGTTAATTTTAAAAAACAGTTTAACAGACCACAATAATAAGATAGGAACTTCAGAATTTGTTGAATACCGAAACTTTTAGTTGTACGAAAATGAAAACTAATAATCGCTAAAGGTGAATTATTCTTTTACAACCCCTATAAATCCGTACGCCAATAAGTTAACTAACATTTTTAGCAATAAAGAAATGCTCCCTAAGATCACACGAAACCACACTAAAATTCAAAACAATCAATTTAGAAATACCGAAATATAAGCTTGTTTCCATTATAAGTGGGACAATAATAATAATTGCGAAATATTTTTTTATTTAAAAAATTTAAGGTTAATTATTGTCTTGCATTTTTTTAGTTGAAATCGATTTAAAAAAAAAATAATTACTAAAAAACAAAAAAATAAAAAAATTTTGTTCGAACCGGGGTTTGAAACCACGACCTTTAGTTCCAAAGTGGAGACTCTATACCCCTACGCCAAGAAGGCGCTTTCTAAAAAGCAGGTTCAAATGCGTTATATGACTAAATGCAAGAAAGTATTGTAAAAATAAATTGAAAATTTTTAAAAATACCTTCTTAGCAATGGCATCAGCTGCGGTACTAGGCAAACAATAGTTATGATCCATAATTAATTGTTCGTTATAGTCTAAAACAGAATATCATACGTTTATAATTCAAACATTGGCTGAATAGTCTCTGTCAAAATTTGGGGAAATTTTGAAAGTCCTAATCAGCCGTCCGAGGTCATATATCTGGATGTCAAATGTCGAAAAACGAGTTCTCTCGTGAATATTTCATTACCTTGGAACTCCGAGTGCCGGTTCTGGACCAATGAAAATCTTTTCTGAGCCTTTTCTTGCAAGTTTATTGGTTTTTTTTATTTCCTGTATTACCTGTATTATCTGAATAAGTTTTTATTCAAAATTTACCTTCAATTAAGGTCTGATTAACTGGTGCGTGATGTAGGCTACTTAAATAATTATTGAGAATAAACAGAATACATAATGACAATTCATTGTTAAAAATAACTTATCTTACAAGTATAATTATTACAAATTAAATACGTGTATCAGACACGTTGCAATGAAATATGTTTTAATTTAATGGTTAATTAAAAGTAGTAATAAATATAAATTTAATAGACTAATGACTTAAACAACAAGGTACTATTGAGTTCACATTATATATACGCCAACGTTCTGAAATCTGTTTATTATATTTTTAATAACAAGTTTGTTTGTTAAATAATCGCCCAGATATACTACAGTGTGTCCTATAATAGGTGGTCTTAGAGAATAAACGGATACAATAATTACGATTTTTAATACGGTTTTTTTGGATTATGGTCTGCACGGTCTAAAACTAAAAGACAATATTATGTGTAATTTTACTTTGTTATAATATCACTTATTTACTGATTAGTTACTGGAGTGTCGTAGTACTACTACATTATTAAACTGAATACCTTAAACTACGTTTCACAGTTATAAATAGGTTTTTAACAAATGGTGCTTATAAATATTAAAAGAAAAATAGAATATTTATCCCTTAATCTAGTAATTGATCCCTATTGTATAGTAATGTAAATAGCGGGGAATTCCACAAGTCTGTTTGGTTATTTAGTAGGTTTATGGTCGGGTTTTTATTATTTTTGTAAATTTCTATTGATTCTAAGATGTTAAGCCTCTTGCTTTTTGGTGCAGTATGTAAAATTTTTAAATTATTCACATCTGGGAAACAATGACCTGTATCCGAACAGTGTTTAGCGAAATTGGAATAATCTTTGTTTAACAAATAAGAAGTCTTATGTTCGATAGAAGAGTTTTGGACTTGCATTGTCTTTATTTGTTTTATATCACAACGTTTTAACTGGTAAGTATCTCCAGCCTTCTTCAGGTGAAGTCTTATGTTCATTATATCGGATATTAAAATTTCTTCCTGTTTGACGTACATATGAGCTATTACATTCTGTACAACTTAGCCTATAAACTCCTGATTTTTTAAGTGGGGGTGTTTTTGGTTTGGCATTCACACCAGCCATAAAAAATTTCTCAATTAATTTTACACTCTTCCCTGCAATCTGAAACCTACTAAAATTACAATATACTTTTTATATTTTGCGTATGCCAGTGCCTCACCGCTGAGTCACCACCGCAGGTATTTATTTATTTATACACTATCAACAGTAGTGTTTGTCATTTACAGATGCCAATTTAATAAATACCATCCAATTAGTGTGAGCTAAACTAAGCTCTGATATTGACTTTAAAGTTTAGTGTTTATAATTTCTGTGAATATGTTATATTGCTCAAATTAATATCACTGGCCAACCTATTGAATAAAGTACCAGTGCAATATAATAAAAAATTCTTGCATAGGTTTTTTTTCCGGTGTTGGCGGAAGAGCCAGTATACTTAGGCTTAGGCCTATATGAGGCCCATTGTATCCCCTATCGTCTGGGTAATGTCAGCTTAACGTGAAATCCGAACCACGTGTATGCACTAGTTATCCTTTTTACGTCCAGGCAACTGTGGCTGACTCTTGATAAAAAAAAAGAACCGTAGAGCTATTGAGACACAGTCGGAAAGACATGAGAAATATTACTGCGGTTGTTACCGGACATTGCCTTTTCGATAGACATGCCGAACGTATGCAAATACCCACTAATGACTTCTGCAGAAGTTGCAGAGATGAGAAAGAGAAATAAAGTATTCAACATTTTCTGTGTGAATGCCCAGGCCTCGCAAGAAGAAGGTTCACTGCCCCGGGTGCAGCATTTTTCAATATCCTAGAGGAACTAAGCAACTTACAATTTGGTCGATTGAGCAGGTTTCTGAACAGTAGTGGCTGGTTTGAATGAGTTGGTAAAATCCTTCTGAGGTGTACGCTGCACTAACCATTAGACATCTGATGAAGGTGGGTTCTACGGAACACGTGTGGTACTACAACGGACTTAATAGGACTACGTAATACTGTTTGGTCAGAACCAAAGGTCTGCCATTCTAACCTAACCTAACCTAAGGGTAGCTTTGAGGCAATTTTACTTGAAATTGCACTTAATGTAAAACTACCCTTAGACCAGAGAATAAATAAGATGTTTTTAATAAGCATAGGGTATCTTCCCTCCAGAATGACTTTGAATACAGGGTGATTCACGTTGAGTGGCCTATTAGAAGATCTCGGAAACGAGTAACCCTATCTTCCTAAAAATTTGATAGCGGGCATAATTGGTTTTGAGCTTTTAAGACATTATATTTTGACGTTTTTATAACTTCCGGTTATACCGGAAGTTAATGCCGATTTTGCTATCTGAAATAGAACACCCTGTATATTTTAGCATTTTTGATTACCATATTAAAATCTAAATAACTTTTGTTAATAACAATCTATTCCTATCTTTAACCGTTTTTGAGGTATGAATAATTATAAAAGGATTTTTTTTGTGTAAAACCGCTCCGAGAAGAAAGGTTAGTAACTCTGAAACTAATGAGGGTACACATTTAAAATGTTCTAAGCTTCCAAGTAATACATAGATCTTTAGTTTAAATTACTTAGGTTTCACGTTTTTTACACAGGAAGTTCTTAAAATTGTGCCAATGTTTCTATTTAAATAAATGTGCATAAGTCAATTTTTGCAAATAGAACACCCTATTTTTAGCTTACTAACGCGTAGAGAATTAAATTTCCTATCTAAATGCCTAATATGTTACAATCCACATTTTTAGTGGTTTTGGAATTATAAGCAATTTAAATACAAAATTTTGAAATTTCTGATTGTGTTAATGCGACATTATTTTTGAAAAAAAGGCTTCGACTGGGACTTTCGTTTGGCTTTGAATGAGAAATAGCTAAGCAATGAACATAGGCAGTTAATACCAAATGGTAACAAAGCTCAAAGTCAAATGAAAATCCCAGTCGAAGCCTTCTTTTCAAAAATAATGCTGCATTAACACAAAAAGAAATTTTAAGATTTTTTATTTTAATTGCTTATAATTCCAAAACGACTAAAAATGTGTATTGTAACATATTAGGCATTAGATAGGAAATTTAATTCTCTACACGTTAGTAAGCTAAAAAATAGGGTGTTCCATTTGCAAAAATTGACTTATGCACATTTATTTAAATAGAAACATTGGCACAATTTTAAGAACTTCCTGTGTAAAAAACGTGAAACCTAAGTAATTTAAACTAAAGATCTATGTATTACTTGAAAGCTTACAAAATTTTAAATGTTTACCTTTATTAGTTTCAGAGTTACTAAACTTTCTTCTCGGAGCGTTTTTACCCAAAAAAATCCTCAAAAACGGTTAGAGATAGGAATAGCTTATTATTAACAAAAGTTATTTAGATTTTAATATGGTAATAAATAAATAAAAATATACAGTGTGTTCTATTTGAAATAGCAAAAGTGGCATTAACTTCCGGTATAACTGGAAGTAATAAAAACGTCACAATATAATGTTTTAAAAGCTCAAAACCAATTATGCCTGCTGTCAAATTTTTAGAAAGATATGGTTACTCGTTTCCGAGATCTTCTAATAAGCCACTCAACGTGAATAACCCTGTATACCTTTGCCAGAAGGGTCATCTGCTTTAAATGATTCCTATAAATATATGCATTTTTTTATAAATAATGTTTAATTAAGCTTGTAATAAATAAATAAACAAATTCACTTTCAAGACAATTCTTAATTTTGCTAACAACTACGGTTAAATTGCAGCATCCGAACTGCAACTGGCGCATATTGAATAATGACAAGGAATGGAAAATAAGTGTTCTGGATTGTTTAATGTGCTCTTTCACTTTTATTTAAATGTCTACAAACTATTTTCCTGTTTCATTTACTTTTATATAATTTATTCAATTTAATGTCTAATAATTTTAAAACGCTCAGTTTACTCGGACTTTCATATGTCAGTTAAATGTTCAATTTGATATACTTACTTAAATTTACTTCACGAATGTGCTCTCGTGCTTTTTGTTGTTTTATAATTAAAAGAATTTTATGAAATGTGAAATATGGGCTTAAGAACATTTTTTCTTTTTCTTAAGGTTTATTTTAGATACATAACAGTAAAAATAAAGATGCGTACGGAAAGATTTGAAATTGTCCATTTAAAAAAAATTATACCCACAGTTACTTCGTTACTTGCGAGTGGCTAACACTATTCGTCCTACAATTCCAACTGTAATTAGGTGGTCGCCTTTATTCACTTTTTTTTATGTGTCAAGAATACTTAAATATATTTGTGCAATATAATAGACGTATCAAAGAGACTGAACTGAAAATTTCGAATACCCCAAATAAAAATTGTGCTTGCCATCAAAAGTGTTAACTATAATTTAAAGCAATTTTATTGTGGAGAAACAACTAAGCAGAATTGACTTCAATAATGAATAAGGAAAAACCAAAGTTTAAGTGTTGTGCAGAAGAAAACTTTAATAATCTCCTATGCCTGGGTTGTTTTCATATATGGCACTCCAACTGTGTAGATAAAAATATATATAAAGACATTGACGGACATAGAATATATTGTTCTTCAATTTGCGAAAAGAAAGTTACATCGGAAGAAATAAAATTAAAATCTTTTGACAAAAGTAAAAAAGAAATAGAGTTGTTAAATATGTACTTACAAAGTAAAGAGGATATAATTGAAGATTTAAAAGAAGAAAATCAGTTAATAGTTAAGGAGCTCCAGCTGGAAATTGATGACTTAAAAAATACTATAACTGCACTTAACCAACACGCTGAAAAGCAACGAAAATTTACCGAAGAGTTCAATGACGATGTGCTAGCAAATGAAGAAAAACTTCTTGAGGAATTAAAGGAAAAGCGAGATTTTATTGGTAAAATTAACCTTGATTTAATTAAAATTAACCAAAAGAACAGGTTGTTAGAAGAGGAAATGCGATTAATCCAAGAAGAAAATGAAAAATTGATTTGTGATAACAAAAAGCAGAATAGCATTACGGACCAAATGATGTGCACAATAAGAGTGTTAGAAAGTGAAAATAGTAATTATGTTAGTGAGTTAGAAAGACTGAGAGATAAATTATGTATGCTAAAATTGCCAATAGAAAATATTAATGAAGACGGTAGTGATACAAATCTGACCGATGCTAATGTTCGGAAACATAAAGTATTTCTATTAAGTGACGGGTGTGGTTTGGGAATTTCTAAAATCTTAAGAAGAAAACTGAACTCTTGTAATTTTTTTATAGAGTCGTTTATTATGCCTGGTGCATCATTTGATTCTGTGATAAGTAATATGGCAAATTTTACGAAGAGTTACACACTAAATGATTATGTTATTTTATGGGCTGGTACTAATGATTTACAAAATAAAAGATATCCAACATTCAGGGAAATTCATAACAAGTTACAGTCTTGTACAAATACAAATATAATTTGTATGTCGGTACCATTAAGTGCAAATGAGGTGATTAATAGTTTTTCAAAGACTTTCAACTATAAGCTAGCTAAATATCTATCTATTTTTAATTATTTTCATGACAGTAATGTAATGTTTTTAGATATAAATAATGAAAAAGAAGTTTTATCAAAGCATTCAATTAGTTGTTTATTAGCAGATGTAATTTTATTAAATTGTTCAAATTATAATGATAAATTGGCCAATATTGAACTAGATTTTTAAAACGGGAACAATCTGTCAAATGTTTTATTGAAATCTACCTTTCAACGGCATGATTTTTATACAGCCTTTATAAAAAATTCCTGACGACGCAATTTTAAATCACTGGTATCAAACCAAGTATTTTGGTTCTGCATCTACAGAAAGATATTATAATTTGCATCAATTTTTTAAGGTTTGTGTTTCTGTTTCAGTTTCGAAATTGCGTAATTGAGCCTAAAAGACATCTATAGTCCCCCTCCCCCTTGCTAACTTAAGAATGGCTTTAGATATATTATTCAATTTCGGCATGCGAGAAGAAATAATATACGTATTGTTAAACAAAAAAATTGTTGTCATAATGTACAACAAACATAGCAATGATCCACCATATTTAAATAAAAAGAGAGGTGGAGGGGTCAAGTATTACCTCAATTTAAAGGTCTTACGTTTAATTCAACTCATTCAGAATAACGATCACTCGAGTTCCCTTTCTTTTTAAAAATGTTTGTCATCTTGATTAACAACACAATGATTTTTTGTTCAATAGTAAGTGGGTCTTTTACTTATCATTTAGCTCACAACCCATTCCGAGGTAGCAAGAGGTGCAAACTTTAAACAAGTACCGTATGGAAATTGTTAATTGCACAATTTTTCTTGCATGCAGGAGGTATGAGAGTTTGAATCTTTCTTGGACCCATTTTTTAAAATCAAAATTTGTTTGTTTTGTTGTTGTTGTTTGTATTAGATTAAAACTAATATAAAATTAATATATTAATATATTTTTTTACATAATTTAATGATCGTACGTAATATCATAAAAGCTCAGATTTAACTGGATTTTTTCTATGCTCTCGAGCTACGCTCTCGTGATTTTGTCGCAACAGCTCTTAAATTGTCAAGAAGTAAGTATTCGAAAACAAGCTTGATGATGGGAAGATATCTTCTTTGGTGCAGCTGGATTTCTCGAAGGCATTTGACACCATTAATCATGAACTTCTCTGTGTTAAATTGTCATACTTTGGGTTTCACCCATCAGCAGTGAATTTCATAGCATCATATTTGAGAGATCGATCCCAGAGGGTTGTGCTAGGGGACAGTACTACATCGTTAAAGTCTGTTATATCGGGTGTGCCACAAGGCTCGATTTTGGGACATCTTCTCTTCATTATTTATACCTCTGATGTTCTAACAGATATAGAGAACTGCTCAAAACACACCTATGCGGATGACACACAGATTTCCTTCGGTTTCTTGCCTAAGGAACATCATATTGGTGAGTTTATTATAAACAATGAATTAAAAAAAGTTTACGACTGTGCAAAGGGTCACAATTTGACTCTAAATCCCAAAAAATCCGTTGTGGTTCACTTTGGAAAAAAGAGAATTTGTGATATTAATCATTCTGTCCAGTTACACATCGGGGGAGTACCTATTCCAGCAAGAAACGTCGCTAAGTCTTTGGGAATTCTGCTTGATGATCAGCTAAAATTCATAGATCAGGTCAATGCTCTCCTTAAAAAATCTTTTCATCATCTTAGGCTTCTCTATGCAAACAGACACGTTTTGTCTAGAAGGATGAGAATTGTTTTATCTGAATCTTTAGTATTGAGTCATTTTAACTATTGCAGTTTTATTTATGGTCCCTATCTTAATCTTTTGGAAAAGAGAAAAATTCAGAGAGTGCAAAATTCTTGTTGTCGCTTTATTTTCTCTCTGCGTAAATATGACCATGTTTCAAGTTCAATTCGTGAACTGAAATGGCTTAATATGAATAATAGACGAGAGCTCCATTTTGCAGTTTTTTTACATAAAATTGTTCTTACGGGATTGCCTATTTTCCTTAGGGATAGGCTTATTTCTAGAAACGCTAAACATAACAGAGACACACGATATAATGACCTTTTTAGCATTCCCAAACATTCTACAGCCATGTTTCGGCGATGTTTTAGTTATCAGGCTCCTCACACCTATAATAAACTTCCAAATGATCTTAAACTGTCAAGCCCATTCTCTTTTAAACGGAGGTATAAATCTCACTTACTTGCTGGCCAATAAATACTCACAACTATAATTGTAAAGTTTGTGGTGTGGACAAAATAAAATAAAAAAAAAGATTGTTATTTAATTATTGTATAGCTTTTTGTTTATTTATAAAATATCTTAATAATATTTATATATTTTAGTTAGAGGTTCTATGTAAGACTAGCCATTACGGCTAAATATCGCCTCGATCAAGAATATCTTTGTTAAGATTTGATTTTGTGTAAATTTTTTATTTTTTTTCTTTGAATAAAAGACGTTTATTATTATTATTATTAAAAACATATTTGGCTCAAAATCTGAAGTCGATTGGTATTTGGGAAGACCATTTCATCAATAAAATAAGATTTAAATCAAACCTAATTTGCAACTTTATTTAAGAAAACTGTTTTTATTGTTATAATTGATTTCTCCTTCAAAAAAAATTAGTTTTCACAAGTTTCAAACTGACAGGGACGCTTTTAACAAATAAGTAAAAGTATTACTATAGAAATGATCGAATAAAATTTATCCGTTTTTTTTATCCACTTGCATTTTTCTTTCTTTCTATTTATCTGATAGCAAACTAAGTTTTTTGACATTTTAAATAGGATTATTTATACATGAGTCGAATTATCGAAATAAAACTTTCGAGAAATTTTTTAAAAATAGTTATAATTAACTAACTAACCAGCAAGTTTGACTGTGACATAAATGACAATTACAGGCATTATACAGGGTGACAATTTGAAAACGAACAGCATTTAATATTGCCTCTACCAATGATAGTATGAAAATTTGGCGAAACACGTCAATTAATATATGGAGGGGGACATTTTTTAAGACATTTGTTGTCGTCTTACTTTCAACCCCCTAACCCCCAGGGCACCTACCCCTAAAATTTTAAATGTCAACCCCTATTTATTTTGTCATTTTTGTGTTCCTTATAAAATTCTACATAAACTGTATCATTTTTTTTTTCAAAAAATGTAATTATTTTATTTTTTCTAGTGGCGATATCGAAGACGAAATGTAAATAAATAAAGGAATTTGGAATGTATTTCTACATTTCGTCTTCGATATCGCCACTAGAAAAAAATAAAATAATTACATTTTTTGAAAAAAAAATGATACAGTTTATGTAGAATTTTATAAGGAACACAAAAATGGCAAAATAAATAGGGGTTGACATTTAAAATTTTAGGGGTAGGTGCCCTGGGGGTTAGGGGGTTAAAAGTAAGACGACAACAAATGTCTTAAAAAATGTCCCCCTCGATATATTAATCGACGTGTTTCGCCAAATTTTCATACTATCATTGGTAGAGGCAATAATAAATGCTGTTCGTTTTCAAATTGTCACCCTGTATAGATACCTAATTAGTATATTAAAAATTAAGGTCACCGCGCCAGTATGATTGTGAAAATTTATTTCTGTCAATGTCATTTATGTCACAGTCAAACTTGCTGGCTAGTTAATTCTGGTTAAAAATCTTGGTGCAATACTTTTTAAAATAATTTTGTAATATTTGACATTTCTTAAGTAATAAAAATATTGATGAGATTTTAGAAATATCAGTGTGTGTTATGATGTAGTAAGGGCACAAACATTCCCGGACCACAATGCTTAACGTTGTCATCTTGGTAAATATTAGATACATAATATACCAAATTCGAGTTTGACGCTTTTAAGTAAAATGTCATTATAAACATTCTTTGTGGAAACATTTTAACAATAGTGTGTAGTTTTATTGTTTCTGAGGAATAATTTTATTGTGTAAAGTTCTGGCTTTTCCAGTTATTGTTCTATTTTATCTATAATGTGATCCTTAAGAGTGAAGTCTAGTGATGAATTCGCCATTTCATTTTTTGATTAATATTTCTTATCCTTCCCGCTTTATTTAAAAACGGTCCTTGGGTTTACCTACAGTTTTGGACTAATAAAATTTTTCTTATTGAATTAATAAAAGCAAAAAACAAAAATTTGTCCATTTTTCTTTTACTGTTTTTATTACTTTATAAATTCAAACTTACCTAACTTTAAATTAGAGGTAATTATGTTTCAAATATGGGTATATGGCCGATTTTTAGATAAAAGAAAAAAGTAACGAAATATTGACCAAAATACGAAATGGCAAATGCGTGACTTGACCTCACCCTTAAAAAATATTTATATCAAAATTATATTTCTACATATTGTTAGATTTGTTAACATTAATTTTTAAAATGTGATAAAATATATCTTTTAAAATTAACATATTTTTTTTATGATAAAACACCTGCACTGTAGGAAAAAATTCTTTAAGGCGCTCTGGGAGCGGTGCGAGTGCGAAAAAAGCGTACTAAGCTGAACAACATATGGATGTTTCTGTTTTGCATTGCTCTAGGTGGAATCAAGTGGGCAATGTCAGTCGAACACCTGCCATGGAAATATCTGTAAAAGAGAGCCAAATCACCAACCTGTCTTCGATGCTCCAGGCTATCGAGGGTCTTGGTCAGCTCGGGGTCGCCGATCAGACGAACGGCTCTCCTTTGAATGGAATCCAGTAGCCGAAGGGTGTGCTTGGGTGCAGAGCTCCAGACATGAGAGCAATATTCTAATGATGGTCGAATCTGGGCTTTGTAGAGTGTCAAAAGTTGATGAGGTGTGTACAATCTTTTGGTGCGGAAAAGTACACCAAGTTTCTGTGCAGCTGCCTTGGCAATTGCGGCAACGTGATCATGCCAAGACATATTACCTCCCAGATTGACCCCCAGCAAATTAATAGACGGTGCCAGGGGAATTGCGTGTCCTGCCATGACTATATCCGGTTCTGCAATGTTAACCTTTTTGGAGAAGACTGCTGCCTGGGTTTTCTTAGCATTAAATTCGACTTGGTTACTGTCACCCTAAGCCAAAATTTCTTCCAGGTCATTGTTGAGGCGCAATACTTCATGCTGCCTGCGAAGATGTGCGTCGGCAGCGGATGTTTGGGATGTCAAGGTAAAAGATGAGACAAGTTAGTGTGCTATCATCAGCAAAGCTATAAATTGGATTTTGGGTTTTCACTAGAAGGTCGTTAATATACAGTAAAAAGAGGGTAGGCGACAATATGGACCCTTGAGGAACACCGGCATTGATGGTAAAGGTGTCTGAGAGAAACCCGTCAATCGCCACTTGCAGAGAACGGTTCTTAAGGAAGCTGGTTAACCATAAACAAAATCCATTAGGCATACATATAGGTACATTTGCTTGTTATCAAAATATTATGACACCTATGTTACTAATAGTTTAAACTCCTGATACATGTTTTATTGTGCTAACTATTTTCTTTATACATTGTAATTATAATGCAATTTTTACTTTATTTTCAGTGAAAATCTTTCTTTCAGCCTGACTGGGCTGAAAAGCACATTCTTTGGCTATCAAAAGAGCTTTCCATACCAGCGTAAAAAGCGGCATCGTTTCCTAGCTTATGTAATTAAAAATTTAACACCAAAACGGTACTAAGGTGTTTACAAGAACTTCTAGTTTGGCGGATGATACCTTATTTAAAAAAAAAAAATTCTAAAGTTTCAGTTATACAGGGTGATTCACGTTGAGTGGCCTATTAGAAGATCTCAGAAACGATTAAACTTATCTTTCTAAAAATTTGATTGCAGGCATAATTGGCTTTAAGCTTTTAAAACATTATCTTTTGAGGTTTTTGTTGCCAACTTTGCTATTTCAAATGGAACATCCTGTATATTTTAGCATTTTTGATAACCTTATTAAAATTTAAATAACTTTTGTGAATATTAATCTAGTCCTATCTCTAACGGTTTTTGAGATATGAATTATAAAAGGATTTTTTTGTGTAAAACCTCTCCGAGAAGAAAGTTAAGTAACTCAAAAACTAATAAAGGTAATCATTTAAAATTTTGTAAACTTTCAAGTAATACATGGGTTTTTAGTTTAAATTACTTAAGTTTCACGTTTTTTATACAGGGAGCTCTTAAAATTGTGCCAATGTTTCCATTTAAATAAATGTGCATAAGTCAATTTTTGCAAATAGAACACCCTATTTTTTAGCTTACCAACGTGTAGAGAATTAAATTTCCTATCTAAATGCCTAATATGTTCCAATCCACATTTTTAGTTGTTTTGGAATTATGAGCAATTTAAATAAAAAATCTTAAAATTTCTCTTTGTGTTAATGCGACATTATTTTTGCAAAGAAGGTTTCGACTGGGATTTTCGTTTGACTTTGAGCTTTGTTACCATTTGCTATTAAGCGCCTATGTTCGTTGCTTAGCTGTTTCTAATTTAATGTTGGATTATATTGAACACAATGATATAGTATATAAAAATTGTGATTCCATTCTCGAAAACCAAAATTATGCGAGAATTTGTTATAACATAAGGAAATGTGACACGTGTCAACTGTTGTATTTTTCGAAAGTATTCTAAACTTCGTCCCCTTAATGCAACTCACAGGCGGTTTTTGTATTCTATGGAAAAGGAAAATGCACCTCCCAGCCTGTCGGAATTAATAGTCTTGGAAGTATACCAAAAAAGATTGCAACAAAACTTGGATTGAATAATCCCGAAGGATACAGTGGACATTATTTTAGAAGGTCCTCAGGATGGTGCAGATATGCATATGCATGATATATCATGGGGACTGGAAATCCAGCACTAGTGCTGTAATAGATGACCTTACAAAACGATTGACAGAACAGTAAAATTCATATTACTAAATGAAAGTAGATAAAAGTGATTTACTTGGTCATAACTTAATATAATGTAACATTATATAAAAACAGTGGAGTTTTGGACTTGCATTGTCTTTATTTGTTTTAAATAACTACGTTTCAACTAGTAAGCATCTCCAGTCATATTCATGGTGGATATTCACCTGAAGACGACTGGAGATGTTTACCAGTTGAAACGTAGTGATTTAAAACAAATAAAGACAATTCAAGTCCAAAACTGTCCTGCCGTTCAAGAAGCGTCATTGTCTATAATCTTTAAACACAATATAACAAGTTATGACTAGGTTGATTACTCTTATTGAATTGAACTTTGTTGCAAATTCCACTTTATAAATAGACCAATTCTGACATTTCTACGATTTTAGAACTATTAATCGGTTTAAACCTAGGATTAAACTTAGGTTTAAAAGGATTTTATAAATCTGGGCCTTAATGGTTTATAATTAAATATGTTAGCAAAGTTTTAAGTGCAATGCATCATAAACCCATTCTAAACCGCCTAGGCGCACAATAAAACATCCCAAGAAACGATTTTTTTGTTTTCTTACAGGACTTGAACCGTCACAAACAAAAAAAACGTCAAGAAGACAGTAAATAATTTATTTTAACGATAAAATAATGGTCTTTTTAATGGTTGACATATTAATTAATTTAAATTAATGGGATCCACACGTGAGAATAAAATGTTCATTAATAGATTTTTGCATACTATAAAATTCCAATTATACTAATATTTTTAAAGTAGTAGTTTTTTTTTATTTATTACTAAAATATCCGACTCGCAAACGTTATTGGGGTTAACAGGTTTAGAGAGATTTTGCAAACTTAAAACTTTTTCATAAATGAAATTTACTCGGATTTGGTTATGGACATAGGCGCTGATTCCGTGGGGGCTCTGGGGGCTTGGGCCCCCAGAGCCATATTTCTTTGGGGGCGCAGCCCCCATAGCCTAACCTTGACAGTACGTTTACATAATAATGATACTAATAGCAATTCGTTTGCAAACGCGTTACTTGAGATTTGATAATTTATCTGCAGTTGTCGTTTCCTTTTTTAATTTAGCAGGTTATCATATTTAGGAAAAAATTATTTTGGCTTTGAAAATTAAATTATGCTAGATCTGGCAACCCTGGTCTGCTACTTTGCTTAGAGCACGTGGAAAGTCCCTGGTCTCAAAGTCTCAAGGTTGCCAGGTCTGGTGAAATTTCACTAGATTTAATGATTTCGAAACCAATACAAAGTGATTTAGTAAAAACTTTCGTTAAAGTTTTTGTGATTTTTCGGATTTTGTAGCAAATAAGACAAAGTCGTCTAAAATACAATACAAAAATGCAATATTTTAAAAATATTTTTTTCAAAAACACGGCTATTTTAATTATCCGCTCGATCTATATTTTCTACACGTTGGCAGCCGTGATGTCAGATCTGCGTATCATGCAGATCTGACATCATGGCCTAGTCAGCGAGGTCAAGCATCGGCGCGGTCAAGTTGGACCCAGTGTTACCAGATCTCCTGTTTTAACAGAAGATCTACTGTTTTCACTCTTAAACTACTGTTCTACTGTTTTCACCCTCAAATCTCCTGTTGAAAATTTTTTAATACCAAAGAGGTAATTAAGCTACATAATTCACAAATGTACACAAAAACATTGGATCATTCGGAACTAACTGGCCAGAGCCGTCTTTCCGTACGGGCCCGGTACATTTTTTTTAGAAGTCACTTTGGATGGAGGAATGGCCCCGCTCGTCTTGGGGCCCACAATTTGAATCGATGACCTTTTTTTTTTAGAAGTTACTGTGGAGGGAGCCTTATTATATTTAAAATTTATTAAGTATTACATTATATTATGTGTATATTTAATAAAGGAATTTTTTTTTTATTCGTTGAGATCCGGGCTCCAAGCCCCCAGAGCAATTCTGAAGTTCCGGCACCTATGGTTATGGACAAGCTTTTTGATTCGCTAAGAAGCACATTACCGCTAATTAAAATAGTAGTGGATATGATGTTCATATCGCACGAGAAAGTAAATTGGGCACGACGCTATAGGCGGAGTGCTCAAACTTCCGAGCGCAATATGGACAATCCACTTAAGTTGTACCGGGTGAGTCAACGATTGCGCGGAGTAATTTTATGCCTTGAAGATAAAATTTGTCGACAATAAACTTTTATCTTAAGGTATGGTTGGATATCAGGCACATTTTAAAAATATTTTGAATTATACAGGGTGCGCCCAAGAAGTAAGGTGTCAAAAAGGTACATTTTTTTAAATGGGACACCCTATATATTGTATTATTTTCTGATTCCTCACAAAATTCTACGCTTATTTTGTAAATGTCATATGTCTAAATTCAATAGTTTTTGAGATTTTGACGGTTAAAATATGGCATTTTCAGACTTTGACAGGCTGTAGCATTGGAACGGTTCATCTTAGAGAAAAATGATTTTCACCTCCCTATCTTAGTTTTTTATTCTCTATCCAAAGAAACCAACCTCCAGTTTACCATGTTAAACCAAAAAACCGATTTTAACGGTTTAACATGTTAAACCGGAAATAGTAACGTTTAGATAGAGAATAAAAAATTAAGATAGGGAGGTGAAAACCATTTTTCTCTAAGATGAACCGTTCCAATGTTACAGCCTGTCAAAGTCTGAAAATGCCATATTTTAAACTTCAATATCTCAAAAACTATTGACTCTAGACATTTCACATTCACGAAATAAGCGTAAAACTTTGTGAGGAATCAGAAAATAATACAATATATAGGGTGTTCCATTTAAAAAAATGTACCTTTTTGACACCCTACTTTTTGGGCGCACCCAGTATAATTCAAAATATTTTTAAAATGTGCCTGATATCCAACCATACCTTAACACAAAAGCTTATTGTCGACAAATTTTATCTTCAAGTCATAAAATTGCTCCGCGCAATCGTTGACTCACCCGGTACACTATATTTTTTCTATGACTTAACTTCCGAACTTCTTACTCTAAATTAAAAAAAAATATTTAAATTTAATATTAATTATTAAATATAATCATAACAATAACTTCTCTTTCAATTGTATGTACTTGAACGTATGAGAAAGGTAACAAGGTATAATAGTAAATATGTACGTGAACGTATGAGAAAGGTAACAAGGTATAATAGTAAATATGTACGTGAACGTATGAGAAAGGTAACAAGGTATAATAGTAAAATTGATTTTGTTTTATGTACTTATCTTCATTTTTCGCCATTTAAGGAAGATTTTTCAGTTATATTTCGATGTTACGCATAATAATAGTTTTAAGGTTGATTGGGGTTGGAGCACCGTCATAGCAAAAAACGTAAGTAGAAACATTAATTTTGTATGGACATTTTAGGTATTACATTTTTTGGTAATTGTTTTGAAATGGTGCTTTTGGTAAATCGGATACTTTTTCAAAAACATTCAAAACTTACCTCAGAATTTTTTAGCCTCAAATATAACAGAATACCAGCTTTGGTAATGGCTGGAAATAATAAAGTTTAGAACTAAATAACAAATATATAATACAAATAAAGATATTTCTTTCATTTCATCAGATCCGTCCCTGTACCCGTTTCGCCATATCATGGCTTATCAGTATCAGGTAAGATGTTGCACGAAGCGACATCTGTGTAGTTGTTTTTTTTTATGATAAAACACCTGCACTGTAGGAAAAATCCTTTAAGGCGCTAAAAAACTTAAAGAAAGCTTTAAAGAACTTTTTCATAATTACACTTTAAGTTTCGAGTAGAACTAACACAAATAAAGATGTTCCTTTTATTGCGTCAGATCCATCAGTCGACGCGTTTCGCCCTATCATATGATAGTTATTTATGTATTAGATGTTTATGTCCTAAGGGCGACGAACCTAAAACCCCGAGGGCCTCTGGCCCGCTCCATGGAAAAGAGATGACATCTTTATAGAAGAAGATGATTGCATTTTTAAATTGTAATGAGATTTCTACACTATTATTTTATATAGCATATTACACATCATCTATACGCTGATGATACGCAATTATACTGCTCATTTAATAATTAGAACCTTGACGCTGGGAACACCAATATTAACTCTGATCTACAAAGTATAATTAATATTTCTAAGGATCATCAACTTAAAATTAATCCATCTAAATTAAGTATAACTTTATTAGGTAACGAAATAATGAAAAATCACGCACAGGAGCTCTTGAATATCACCATCGATAATGTATCCAAAAGCTGGGGATTGATGACCTTCGTTTTAGGCAGCATGTAGAGTCTAAAGTCAAGGGGGCATTTTGTACCCTTAAACTTATTTATAACCATCGACACTATCTTACCATGGAAATTAAAAAACTTTTTTGTGATATTCTTGTTTTGTCTCACTTCAATCATTGTGATGTGGTTTATGGGCACTGTATTGATAGTACCGATTCGCGCAGAATCCAGAGGGTGCAGAATTCATGTTTGCGGCTTGTCTATGGTGTAAGTCGGAGACAAAGAGTCTCTCGTTTTCTGCGTGATGCGAGATGGCTTAACATGCACAAACGGCGAAGGCTACACTTGCTTCTTTTTGCCTCAAAATATTGAAAACTAAATCTCCTTCGTACCTATTCCGCAAGATTATTTTTAGAAACGATATTCACAACTTAAAACTACGAAGGAACAATATCGTTATTATTCCTCGGCACAGAAAGGAGACGTTTAAGCGATCCTTTGTGTATAATTTTGCTTTTTGCGTCAATTCTTTGGATGCCAGTTGTGTTGACAGTTCGGCTAATGTCTTTAAAAATAAATATAAGAACCGTTTGCTATTAGGTCCGTAGGATTTTGCACTGAAGGGGTTTTTCTTTAATTAACTAATATCTATTTTGTTATTTTGCCAATTTTCTATTTAAATAATTATATATATGTTATGTATAATTTAAATTGCTATAAACCTAATCTTTTAAAGTATTTAAGTTGTATTAGGTGATATTTAACTTAAGGCCTAACCAGTATCTGGTGTTATTTTATAATACCAGCTGTCTGCAAATAAAGGCCTTTTATTAACCATTAGCTACATATTTCTTGTTATGAATTATTTGTATTTATAGTGTACACTTCTGGTTAGTAATAAAATGTTTATTATTATTATAATATTATGTCTATATTAAATTGTTTTTGACATATTATTAACATTTAAAAAATTATCCACATTGTCCACATTTCTATTTTATTTTTTTGGGTAAGTTTCACAGGTTTAACCGTTAAACCAAAAATTGGTATTTTGAATAGAAAATAAAAAACTTCAGAGACTTTTAAATAGCTAATAATTGATTAGTATACTTACAAACAAATAGGCTAAATTTTATACAACTATATTTGTACGGGACTACAAGAACGATTTTGATGACCATATTTTGTATTTAGGAGATTTAGACTTTTCTTTCTAGTAAAGTAAAAATTTAAGCCCAGCAGAACTTGCCGTTTTCAAAAAATTTGATTTTTTACTAATCGAATAACGAACACTTTTTTGTAAACATGCTGTTATTAAAATCTGAGTTTCTCAGGCTACTAAAAGATATTCGATTTGCTAGAAAGAACAGCGATAAGGATTTGTTTACATTATTTGCAAAAAGTCTCCAATATAAGAAAGTGCGCGTCAGAAACGCACGGTAAAATACGGTTCAACTTTTTTGATTAAAACATAATAAATTACATCTACATAAAAAATTAATAACCCATAAAAAATAAACTAATAAAATATATAATATATACTCCTGTAGTTTTTTGCTGTTAAAAATGCTGTCGCTTTTATGTTTTTATTAGATAGAATTACAATAAATAATTCTTCGTCCTAGTTTTAAATTTGTGAACATTGTTAAAATATTACGCAGGTTTTAACATTAAAAAACGTATGTAAAAAGTTCCATCCTTTTAAAAAAGATAAAATGTAAGTAACATTTCTCAATACATACAGTGGCGTATTTAGGAGGAGGGAGGGGGGGGGCTGCCGGACTGCAGCATTTTTCTATTATAGACTTGTCTGTTCCATTTTCCCTTTTTAAGAGCTATTTTGGCACGATGGGCTTCTAAGTAAATTGCGATCCTACGGTATGCCTAATGGATTTTGTTTATGGTTAACCAGCTTCCTTAAGAACCGTTCTCTGCAAGTGGCGATTGACGGGTTTCTCTCAGACACCTTCACCATCAATGCCGGTGTTCCTCAAGGGTCCATATTGTCGCCTACCCTCTTTTTACTGTATATTAACGACCTTCTAGTGAAAACCCAAAATCCAATTTATAGCTTTGCTGATGACAGCACACTTGTCTCATCTTTTACCTTGACTCCCCAAACATCCGCTGCCGACGCACATCTTCGCAGGCAGCATGAAGTATTGCGCCTCAAGAATGACCTGGAAGAAATTTTGGCTTGGGGTGACAGTAACCAAGTCGAATTTAATGCTAAGAAAACCCAGGCAGCAGTCTTCTCCAAAAAGGTTAACATTGCAGAACCGAATATAGTCATGGCAGGACACGCAATTCCCCTGGCACCGTCTATTAATTTGCTGGGGGTCAATCTGGGAGGTAATATGTCTTGGCATGATCACGTTGCCGCAATTGCCAAGGCAGCTGCACAGAAGCTTGGTGTACTTTTCCGCACCAAAAGGTTGTACACACCTCATCAACTTTTGACACTCTACAAAGCCCAGATTCGACCATCATTAGAATATTGCTCTCATGTCTGGAGCTCTGCACCCAAGCACACCCTTCGGCTGCTGGATTCCATTCAAAGGAGAGCCATTCGTCTGATCGGCGACCCCGAGCTGACCAAGACCCTCGATAGCCTGGAGCATCGAAGACAGGTTGGTGATTTGGCTCTCTTTTACAGATATTTCCATGGCAGGTGTTCGACTGACATTGCCCACTTGATTCCACCTAGAGCAATTCAAAACAGAAATACACGGCAAACCACTGCCGCTCATCCATATGTTGTTCAGCTTAGTACTCCTCGAACTTCATTGTTCAAGAATTCTTTCATCTGGAGAACGTCATCTTTGTGGAATGATCTTCCTGAGGTCGTGTTTCCCAATGAATACAATCTTCAACGTTTCAAGACCAACGTGAATCGCTTTTTTCGCACTCGCACCGCTCCCAGAGCGCCTTAAAGGATTTTTCCTACAGTGCAGGTGTTTTATCATAAAAAAAAAATATAACCCAATGCAATAAAATATTTTTACAACAAAACAATTAGGAATTTATTTTTAAAGAGAAAAATTAAAGTAAAAATTTTAATTGAAACATTTTTTATGGAAGAAGTGTATAATTTATAATTCAAAAATAGCGCACTATCCCGCAGGAAGAAACGAGAATGCTTTATTATGAATATACACAAGGGCACTTAAGAAGGAGTATTTGAAAACCTAAGAATTTGCACCAAAAACTGCTCTTAAATTTGCTCTCCTAAATACATGATTTCTGAAAAAAATCAGCAATTTTGGCGTGGTAAGCGGTATTTCCTTTATTTTTAATTATGAAAAACCGTGCCCGAAAACCGCTGGTTAGAGTCATACATAGGTCTTTGTAGCATTCAATATTTCCGAAGCATTTCTCAGGTTAAGATTAAATGAGTACGAATGCTACATAGTAATTTATGCATTATCAATTTAAGTATTAACGCAGTTTGATATAGTTAGGAATTTAAATGCTTAAAAATTACCTTATAAATTTTGAAGATTTAGCTCAGTTTTGTTGATTGTATATTCAGTATATTTTAAGATGGTATTTGGCACTAGATTCCATATCCGGTGTAGTCATGCTCATTTATTTTGTAGAGTTTCCTTTTATCGATGGTTTTCTCCTATGAAAATCCTTTCATTGTTTTGATTACAGGATCTGATATATTTTTGAAAATCAGGTTAGTTTCGATTGAAGTTTATAGCTGTCAAGTAAACCACAGAGTGGTTAAAGGTAGGTAGTTTCAAATTCTTACAGTGCTTTTACGCGCTAAGCCGACAGCCAGATAATTTATGGTGGTGTGTTCGGAAAATGGTGTTGGTCAACGTTGGAAATTGGTTGGTGCCCCGAATTCGGTGTTAAATCGAACATTATGTTGCTAACTTCGGGAAGTAATTAAAGTTCCGTTTCCTGCTGGGAAGCAGCCATTGAGAGAGGGGGACTTAAGCACTTATTCCCCGGCCGTGAAACGCGGTGCAAGCGTTTTTTTAGAGCTAGTGCGGACCTATGAAAGGGGAATCTAAGTCACTATTTTTGAGGGGTGATAGGCCTGGTAATTTCCACTTGCAGGTAAGATTTTGATTTTGCTAAAACTGGGATTTTTATTAAACCAGAAATATCTTCATTTGCAGTTTTGAGGTTGGAATTGAGCACGTTTTAGTACAATCACCAGCTTAGACCAGCTTAGAGTAATTTAGCTCACATCAGCTAAGTTTAGCTTAATCTAGCTTAGTTTAGCTCAACTAGCTTATTAAAGTTTGGGAAACCAGTTTATGGAAGTTACACACTTTTGAGTTGGAACTCGATGATCTGTTCTGAGGCTGTTTCTAATTACTTTATGGGCCTTCAGCTGTTTGAGATTTGGATGTGAAAATTCGGGAAATTAGGAGTAACTGGAGGAAGAAGGAGACGATTGTAAATACTACCTCATGGATGGGTGAAGTCAGGATTGACGTTAAGTTGCTGAACCAAATACACTAAACATAAGGTTTATCAGGCCAGTTTTTTTAATTTATATATCATGTAATACCAACTTGGTAAGTCAAATAATTTAATAATTTAACTTCGTACTATAGAAAGGGTAAGGTCTGACAAAGGGTTCTAGAACACTTGAGACGCTAGAAATACTCACCGTTTGGTTACATTACCTCTTTTACACAAACTTTACCAAGTAGCGTAATAATCAAATTACAATAAAATCATATTGCATTACTTTGTCTGGAACCGTATTAAATTTGGTTCTAATGTTTTAATAAACCATCCAGTAATTATTGCAGGTCTGCTACTGCTAACCTAAGAATATATATTTTGATTTCATAACCGGTGTGTTTTATTCCTCTTGATAAGTGTTTTCAGATATGTATCTGTGAAAGACGTCAACAACTTTAGATCCCAAGTGATTTTCTGACTTTCTAGCACTTGGTGAGTATTATACTATTCAAAGAGTCAGTGGTGCCCTCGGGTTGAAAGAGTGAACTGGAACTATGTAGTGAAGAACCCAGGCTAACCGACATAAGAGCTAACCGTTCGCAAATTTAGGTGATAAGCTATCAGTAGTTTGCCACATAAAAATGGCGCTCGCAACGTATAGGGCCTAGTTCATTTTTTTCAACAAAACCAATTCTTTATAGAACATACCTGAGAACACAGAGAGGAATAGGTAAATAAATGTCAAGAAAAAGCCTGAGGTTTTTTATCAAGGTATTCAAAAGAGCTTTCAGTACTCGAAAGCAAATGTTAATGGTGAAGATACATACATGGTGAAGTGGTATTAGTAAAATTTTGCAGGTTATTTATTTATACAGGTATAAAGTCATAGTTTCTCCTCGATTTACGTGGTAAGATAGGTATACCCGAGTGAAATTTTTTTTGATTTATAATAAAGAGTTTTTACTGTGTATCATTAATTGTTTAGAGACAATGGAATAATATCGATTCTCTAATTTTATGGTTCCCATCAATTGTTTTTGGTTTTTGATATACTTCATGGTTGATTTGAATGTATTTTCCATATTGCTGAATAAGGTTTATATTGTTACGAGGTATATCAATAGTAGCTGGTGATTGGTAGGTTTAGTAAACTTGAGTTATATAAGGTCATACTGTTGAGGCAAGAGTTAAAATTTGATTGAAGAAGTTTTAAAAAGTTTTTAGAGATTCTTGACAAATTGGCGAAATTAATTTTTAAATTAGTTTCAAAATAATATTGAAAGCTGAGTTTTAGTGAAGACTATAAATTGTCAGTTCTTATAAAGGTAATACAGTAAAGCTGGGAAGATTTTAATAATTTTCAAAATTCTTTTGGTCATTATATACTGTACAGGGTGATCTGTAAAAAGTGTCTAAAATTTTCATTAGTAATAAAGATAACAATCTGCTTATTGAACATATTTATCGATTTGAAAAGTTTTATGAGGGGATGTTCTTTAATATACAGGGTGGAATGAGACCAATTTTAAAAACTTGTACAGGGTGTACCAAGTTAAGGAATTTTTTTAAACTTTGAGAAAGAAAATTTTTTGGAAAATTTTTTCAGCATTGTCTTGCTTTGGACTTACAATTTTTTTATGAGTTTATATATACAGGGTGTCCACACTCTTGTACTTGAAATATTTTAGTGGAAAGTTTCTTTTGAAAATAAAATTTATAGCTCCAGGCACTTGATTGTATTTTATATGAATATAGTGGTGCATAAGTGCTTTCAATATTAATATACAGGGTGTGACAAATATTTGGATGCAACTTTAACCAAATGAATTTAAGTTCAATGATAAATTAACATCGATATAAGAGAGTTAGTATCAGGTATCAATTATTTTGAGATTTATTGATCATTTTCAAAAAAAAAAAAAATTTTTTTTGAAAAATTTTTTTAAAAAATTTTTTTAATTTTTTTGTTTTTTTCTGCGCATCATTATGGACGTGTTTAATTTCGTTCCGAATCACCTGTTAGATTTTGAATTGGAATATGAATTGCACATTCGCTTAATAACTTCACAACGCAATGTCGCCGATAAACGTAGAATCTTAACTCGTATACAGAGAATGGAACAAGCATCTCCGGGTAGAGAAATTAATTTGGAAGTTTGTAAATTGGTTTTTGCTGACGAAAAAGTTTCTATAGCGCGAAGTATAGATTCCATCCGAAGAGTAGTTGGCGAATTTGAAGGAAATGTAAATGATTCAGCTTTCAATAGGGTTAAATCGCGATTAGCGCATGTGATAGGTAGAGCTCGCAGAATTCCTTTAGAGGAGGATGATGCTGTCGAAATTAATGCTTTTATTCAGGAAACTGTCGCGACTTGTATACTTTTAGAGTCGGATTTATATGAAAAAATTCCTGCAAATCAAAACCCAGAACCGATCGTTCCTGTTAATCCGGTAATAAATGTAGCTGCACCGATTGTGCACTGCGCAACTCGAAATTTACCTATCAGTGAATGGCAAGTAACTTTTAATGGCGATCCGAAAAAACTTTATCCTTTTTTGGAAAGATTAACTGAATTAGCGCAGGCGCGAAATATTTCTTCACAGGATTTATTTAATTCTGCGGTCGAGTTCTTCGTGTCAGACGCCTTCACCTGGTTCAGAGCGATAAAAAGTTCGGTAACTACGTGGGAAACGTTGGTTTTAAGATTAAAACGCGATTTTCTGCATGACGACATTGACGATGACTTATGGGACCAAATTAAAAGAAGGAAACAGAAAAGAAATGAGACTACAGTAGTTTTCATAGCTCATTTAGAAGCACTTTTTTCTAGATTATCTCGACCCCCAGTCGAAATTTCCAAAGTTAAGCATATTAGAAAAAATATTTTACCTGAATTTATCAGTCGATTGGCTTTAATCGATATAACTACGGTTTCTCAACTTTCAGAACTTTGTCGTAAACTAGAAGAGTCTGACTATATGAGAGATAAAAGTAAGCCTAAAGAGGAAGTGGCAGTGGTTAATGATACTGACCATTCTTATAAAAATTTTGGACATGCTACGAATAGAAATAATAATTTTAGAAAAGATTTTAAGAATAAATCAAATTTTTCCAATACTTCAGGACATAGAGAAAATAATAAAAATAAATTTCATTTTAATAAAAATAAAACTGTTAATAAAAATAATAATTCTGACAATAAAGGTAATAATTCAGAAAATAGAAATAAATCAGCAATAGTTTGTTGGAATTGTAAATTAGCCAACCATCTTTATTTAGATTGTAAAGCTCCTAGAAGTCTATTTTGTTTTAAATGTGGAGAGCCTAATTTTAAAGCTTCTACATGTCCAAATTGTTCAAAAAACTAGTAGAGAAAGTGTCTCATAGAGGCAGTTTCACTTTTTCTAAAAATAAGGCCTCTTTTAAAAATTTTAATAATGTTAATAATACTAGAATAAAAACAAGAATATTTCAAAATTCTTTAAGTACAAATTCTTCTAATTTAGTTACAAACAATAAGAAAAATTATTTTAATCAAGCTGATTGGAACAAGTGGTTGAGAAAAGTTTCAGAATTTTATAAAAATTATAAAGCTCCTTTTAATAAAGTTTCTTCAAATAATAATAATGATCATATCTCGCCTTTATTTGTTAGTCAAGAGTTTGATAATAGACCTTATATAACTGTTAAGTTGCTTGATGTCGATATTACCGTTTTATTAGATTCTGGTGCAACTACATCTGTCGTTGGTTCACGAGGGGTAGATATTTTAGGTCAATTAGGTCTGAAGATATGTCCAGCTAAAATTAAGAATATTTTTACCGCTGATGGTAAAAAACAAGGTGTACAAGGTACAGTAGATATGCCTATTGTCATTGATGACACTTGTTTGGTAATTAATGCTTTTGTAGTACCTTCGTTACCTCATGCATTTATATTTGGGTGCGACTTTGCGCAGAAATTTAAAATTTTGGTTAATTTTCAAAATAATTCATGGCATGTTCAAGCTATGAACAAAAATTCAGAAATTAATGTTTTGAGAAACGACGTAAGTCAGTCTTTTGGTAGAGTGTACCCGCGATTAAATTCGTTAGATGATCTTTCGGTAGAGCAACGGGTTAAAGCTAGTAAAGTTATAGATTCGTTTAAAGAAATTAGTTGCAAAGATAGATTAGGGCGTACTGATAAAATTAGTTTAAAAATTGATACTGGTGACGCAATTCCATTTGTAAAGAGACCATTTGCGATGTCTCCTTATATGTCGAAGATTTTAAATGACGAAATAACAGAAATGCTCAATTTAAAAGTCATCGAACCTTCAACATCGCCTTGGTGTTCTAATGTTTTACTAGTGAAGAAATCAGATGGGACTTATCGCTTATGCTTCGATGGACGAGAACTTAATAATGTTACGGTGCCTGATCGGTATCCGATGCCTAATGTAGATAGAATTTTGACCTCATTACGCAATGCTAAATACATTTCGTCAGTAGATCTTCGAAAAGCATTTTGGCAAATTCCTTTAGAGGAAACTTCAAAGGAAAAAACCGCTTTTGCAGTGGTAGGTCGTGGTCTTTTTCAGTTTGTCACTGTCCCATTTGGATTAAGAAATAGCGCAAATGCTTTAGTAAGGCTAGTCAATTCAATATTTGGACCTCGTTACGAACCAAACGTTTTTACCTACCTAGACGACATTTTGGTGGTATCAGAAGACTTTGAGTCTCATCTAAAATTATTGACTGAAGTCAAAGACAAGCTTAAAGAAGCTGGGTTAACGATTAATCCCGATAAGTGTGATTTTTTTAAGACTTCGTTAAAATTTTTAGGTTATATCGTGGGTTCGAATTCCTTACGTACAGATCCAGAAAAAATTGAGGCCATGATTAATTATTCCAGACCTAGAAATACTACTGAAGTTAAACGTTTTGTTGGTCTTTGTTCGTGGTATCGAAGATTTATAAAAGATTTTTCTACGTTAATGTCACCAATAAATGATCTTTTGAAAGGCAGAAAGAAAGGACAGTCAATTCAGTGGACTGATTCTGCAGAGGATTCATTTGTAAAGATCAAGCAACTGTTAGTATCGGCTCCAGTTCTATCGCAACCCGATTTTTCACAACGTTTCTACATTTCTAGTGATGCATCAAATACAGGTCTGGGTGGTGTGTTAACACAAATTATAGATGGCGAAGAAAAAGTAATTGCTTATGCCAGTAGATCTCTATCCAGAGCTGAGAGAAATTATTCTGTAGTCGAGAGAGAATGTCTTGGAGTACTGTTCAACATTGAGAAATTTCGTGGATTTATTGAAGGTGTTCCTTTTACGGTCATTACCGACCACTATAGTTTGTTATGGTTAAATTCCATTAAAAATCCAAGTGGAAAGTTAGCTCGTTGGGCAATGAGACTTCGACAACATACTTTTGATCTAGTACACAGAAAAGGAGCTCTGAATGTAGTTCCTGATGCTTTATCACGTATTCCTGGAAATGAAAATGTAGAAGATACAACCGAAACTTTAGAAGAAATAGAAGTTGGTACACTTGATGTTGATCGTATCGACCCGTGGTACGATAATTTACGCCAGAAGATTTTGGATTCTCCAGAGAGTTATCCACAATGGAAAGTGGAAAATGATTTCGTGCTTAAATTTATCCCAAACAATCTTCAAATGAAAGTAAATATTCCCGAATGGAAATACTTAGTTCCTAAACCTCAAAGGGAGGAGATTATTGATTCTTGTCATAGTCCTCCAAATTGTGGACATTTTGGTTTTTATAAGACATTTCACCGTCTTCAAGAACAATATTATTGGCCAAAAATGCGTCAGGACATTTTAAGATTTGTCAAATCTTGTCTTGTCTGTGGAGCACAAAAGGCACCAAATACTTCTCCTATGGGACTTATGGGTAAAGAAAAACCAGTAAACTATCCATTTCAAGTTATAGCTGTGGATTTAATAGGTCCTTTACCACGTTCTAAAAAAGGTAATAAATGGCTTTTAGTGATAGCTTGTTGGTTTACTAAATATACGTTGCTATTTCCATTAAGAAGTTCTAAAACTCATTTTATCGAAGATATTTTAGAGAATAAAGTTTTTCGAGTACATGGTTGTCCTGCAACTTTAATTGCAGATAATGGTAGTCAATTTATTTCGAAAACTTTTAAAAAATTATGTAAAACATACGGTGTTAATATTAGATTCAATCCGGTCTATTCTCCTCAATGTAATTTTGTCGAAAGAAATAATCGAACCGTTGGTACGGCCATTAGGTGTTATATAGATTCTCATGATAACTGGGATTTAAATATTTCTAAAATTCAACAAGCAATTAATACGTCTAAGCACGAAGTTACAGGGTTTACGCCAGCATTTTTGGTTTTCGGCAGACATATTCCTTTATCAGGCGATTATTATAAAGATTTGAATGTTGACATCAGTGTTGACGCTGAGATAATTCCTGGTGATAGGAGTGTTTATGCTGAAAATTTAAAAGAGTTAAAAGATATTTTTGTAGACGTTAGAAGTAAAATTCATAAAGCGTATGAACGTAACTCGCGAGCGTATAATCTTAGAAAACGAGATATTTCATTTAAAGTGGGAGACCACGTTTGGCGAAAAAATAAAATTCTTTCTAGCGCAGTCGATAAGTTCACCGCAAAGTTAGTACCTAAATATGTGCAATGCATTGTGAAAAAAAGGTTTTCAAATTTAGTGTATGATTTGGAAAATGTTGATGGTTCCAAAGCTGGGAAATGGCATATCAAAGACTTAAAACCTTTTAATACTCCTATTTCAGAAAATTCTGATTCTGAACTTTCAGATGAAGAATAATTTTAGTTATTCCGTGGGAATTATGAGTTTGCTAGAGGGTTATAGACTAATAGTCTTCAATTTTTTTGGTGGGTGACGACCCGTAGTTCAGTTCTATTACAGAGTGGACGATTTTTGCAGTTTTATATTTTTGGATACTGGCCATATCCAGAAAGTTGCCAATGTTGGCGTTGATTTAGTTTTGTAGCAAGTGTAGCTTTTTGCCTATAGAGGTATATATTTAGTTTGGTAGCAAGTGTAGCTTTTTGCCTATAGAGGTATATATTTAGTTTGGTAGCAAGTGTTGCTTTTTGCCTATAGAGGCGTATCTTTTGATTTTTAGCAAGTGTCGCTATTTGCCTTTTAGAGGTATATTTGCTGTTGAGCAGTATTTTGGTAATTGAGTCTAGCAAACTTAAAATTTAGCTTTCTGAAATGAGTGAGTAGTTCTCTGATAAATGTCATATTGTATGCATTATATAGAGTATATTTTGAGATTTTCACGATTATGACTTTTTGATTCTTAGGAATATTTTTGCAGTACTTATCTTTTGGAGATAAGTTTATAGCCTAATACTTTATAAAGTATTAAACCCCACAAGTTCTTTAAGTTTTTTGTTTAGTACAGGCCGTGGAGTGTTGGGTGCTATCAGATTTCGTACAAACGTGCTGGAGTTTACTTTAGCACACCTGTTCGGAAGGGCAAGCATTGGGGGGAATTTGCTTTGGCGTAGTGATCTACCGCGATGCTACACATAGCTGGGCAGTTCTACTGTGTTTTGCCTGAGCTCAGTTCTTGGCTGTGTTGTGCGGAGGGCTGATGGCAGTGTCACCTTACGGAACACCCTATTTTCGGTTTCTTGAACTTGTGGTAATGCTTTATGCATTTTTTTAGTTTGGTATGGACTAGATTATACCTCCTTTTGTTGGTGGACATCTGGGTCACCAATTCTGTTTAGTTTTCCACCTTTCGGACTATCATAGTGAGGGGTGTGTCCCTGGTTTTTTGGGTGTTGGAGAGCTTATTTATTGTGATTCTCTGGGGTGAGGCCAGTAAACGAGGGTTTCTCACGCAACTTGAGAAAACGCAATACGGGCTTGAAGTTCTCTAGTGTTGCCACCTTGGGATCCAATGGGTATTGCTCTCTGCTGCTTGAAATTCTCAGTGGACATTTCGCCTTGTTGTGATGTTCCGGAAAAGCATTGATTGCTTCGAATCTTTTGATTCATTATTTTTTGTATATAGACTATATCATGTCTGTCTGTAATGTCAGATGATGATATTTTGGGTTATCCTATGTGGATTGGTTATGACTGTGTGTCATGGATTGTTACGACCAAGAAGGTTGTCCTTTAAAAGTGTATATTGATACGACAATCTATAATATTTTTTTTTGGGTTTTAAAAATAGTTCTTGAATTGGAACTTTAGGTCTTCTGACTTGTAAATTTTTAACTATTTGGTTAGTTGGAAGTAAAGTTTTGAATATAGTATTCATGCGTGGAATTAAATTTGTTAGACTTTCACCGATTTTGTACTACTTTGATTTTGTCTTTTTCCTGGATTTGTCTTCCCGATAGTGTCTTCCGCAAGGACGTGTAATACGCGCAGTTATTAATTCAAATTTATTTTCCACAGCATTTCATAGAAAGTTTGATATTTAAAATAGCCTATCGAGCTAGTCTATTTTTTTTCGGAGGGGGGTAAATGTAGCATTCAATATTTCCGAAGCATTTCTCAGGTTAAGATTAAATGAGTACGAATGCTACATAGTAATTTATGCATTATCAATTTAAGTATTAACGCAGTTTGATATAGTTAGGAATTTAAATGCTTAAAAATTACCTTATAAATTTTGAAGATTTAGCTCAGTTTTGTTGATTGTATATTCAGTATATTTTAAGATGGTATTTGGCACTAGATTCCATATCCGGTGTAGTCATGCTCATTTATTTTGTAGAGTTTCCTTTTATCGATGGTTTTCTCCTATGAAAATCCTTTCATTGTTTTGATTACAGGATCTGATATATTTTTGAAAATCAGGTTAGTTTCGATTGAAGTTTATAGCTGTCAAGTAAACCACAGAGTGGTTAAAGGTAGGTAGTTTCAAATTCTTACAGTGCTTTTACGCGCTAAGCCGACAGCCAGATAATTTATGGTGGTGTGTTCGGAAAATGGTGTTGGTCAACGTTGGAAATTGGTTGGTGCCCCGAATTCGGTGTTAAATCGAACATTATGTTGCTAACTTCGGGAAGTAATTAAAGTTCCGTTTCCTGCTGGGAAGCAGCCATTGAGAGAGGGGGACTTAAGCACTTATTCCCCGGCCGTGAAACGCGGTGCAAGCGTTTTTTTAGAGCTAGTGCGGACCTATGAAAGGGGAATCTAAGTCACTATTTTTGAGGGGTGATAGGCCTGGTAATTTCCACTTGCAGGTAAGATTTTGATTTTGCTAAAACTGGGATTTTTATTAAACCAGAAATATCTTCATTTGCAGTTTTGAGGTTGGAATTGAGCACGTTTTAGTACAATCACCAGCTTAGACCAGCTTAGAGTAATTTAGCTCACATCAGCTAAGTTTAGCTTAATCTAGCTTAGTTTAGCTCAACTAGCTTATTAAAGTTTGGGAAACCAGTTTATGGAAGTTACACACTTTTGAGTTGGAACTCGATGATCTGTTCTGAGGCTGTTTCTAATTACTTTATGGGCCTTCAGCTGTTTGAGATTTGGATGTGAAAATTCGGGAAATTAGGAGTAACTGGAGGAAGAAGGAGACGATTGTAAATACTACCTCATGGATGGGTGAAGTCAGGATTGACGTTAAGTTGCTGAACCAAATACACTAAACATAAGGTTTATCAGGCCAGTTTTTTTAATTTATATATCATGTAATACCAACTTGGTAAGTCAAATAATTTAATAATTTAACTTCGTACTATAGAAAGGGTAAGGTCTGACAAAGGGTTCTAGAACACTTGAGACGCTAGAAATACTCACCGTTTGGTTACATTACCTCTTTTACACAAACTTTACCAAGTAGCGTAATAATCAAATTACAATAAAATCATATTGCATTACTTTGTCTGGAACCGTATTAAATTTGGTTCTAATGTTTTAATAAACCATCCAGTAATTATTGCAGGTCTGCTACTGCTAACCTAAGAATATATATTTTGATTTCATAACCGGTGTGTTTTATTCCTCTTGATAAGTGTTTTCAGATATGTATCTGTGAAAGACGTCAACAACTTTAGATCCCAAGTGATTTTCTGACTTTCTAGCACTTGGTGAGTATTATACTATTCAAAGAGTCAGTGGTGCCCTCGGGTTGAAAGAGTGAACTGGAACTATGTAGTGAAGAACCCAGGCTAACCGACATAAGAGCTAACCGTTCGCAAATTTAGGTGATAAGCTATCAGTAGTTTGCCACATCTTATGTTAAAATTTTGGATTAACACCAATATTCATATATTTTACAAATATAGAAAAAATTTAAATAAAGAGCCAGCCAAGAATATCAAAAAAAAGTTAAAAAAAAACAAATTTAACCAACCATGCAGAGGGGGAGAGGTAATAATTTAATTTTGGAAATTGGATAGTAGTTAGGTGAATTTTAAACGAACTTTCTCGAAAAGGTTTCGCCTGCGGCGCTTTTTCGCCTGCTTCGCTAGGTGCATTATCATGAAATACATGTAGTCCCGACTTTCCCTCTCTCTAGAAAAAAAAGTCCTACTTACGCTTATTGTAATTAAATTAAATTAAATCTGCAAAAGTATCATCACAAATTAAATAACCTGTCCGACTATGTGATGAAAAGTAATTGTATATTTTAAAATGCATGTAATGTAGAAATTCTAAAGAATAATAAAATAATTTTAAAAGTAGATATACCTAATTAACAGAGTATAAGAAAATAAAGTATTTTAATATAAATATATTTTTCTATCTACAAATTGGCGTATGTTAAATTGCAGAAGAGTAAGTGACGGACTTTATTTGTTTTGAATCACAACGTTTCAACTGTTAAATATATCTAGGCTTATATTGTTATCATTTTGAATAATCCACACTTAAATTTTCTTTTGACTGTTTGAAGACCCATAAATTTAAATTATTTGGCAAAAAATAAAAATTATTACCAACAAACCAGGCATTCTTTCTTAAAAGTGATAAATTAAAATTATAATAACATAAACAAATATTTGTTATTTGTCTTGTTTCATGGATATGGCCAATGTTTCCGATTACTCGAGGTTTTATAATAAATTTGTTATAAGTTCAGATTGTTATTCGAATCAAACACATTTTTGAAGGTTGGTTGGTTTGGTTGGTTATCGTGCTTCATGCACTGCAGCCTGGTGGCTTATTGTGCTCCCCTATCTTGCTAGAAAAGATTTGTTCCTTTTATAAGGTCCAGTAAATTCCTACCAAGTTTGTCATGCGGGAGGTTATCCCCACATTGGATATCTCCGAAGATTTTGAGTCTTCTTCGGGTCAGTGCTTCGCAGTTATATATGATATGTGAGGCGGTTTCGTCCTCTTCGCCGCAAAGTCTGCATTCAATAGGACCATTGTAATTCCTATTCGGCGTAGGTGTTTTCTTAAGTGGCAGTGGCCTGTTAGTAGGCCAACCGCTTGTTTAAGCTGGGTGCGTGTTAGAAGCAACATTCCAGTTGATAGCTTTTTGGAGGGTTCCCCAATTGTGGCCCTCGCTTGAGTTTGACCAGGTATTCTGTTCCATCGGGATAGGTGTTGTTGTTGCGCCCACCTGTCTGATGTTGCTTTGGTTGCCTGTTTTGATAGGCCAAGGGCGGGTTCAGGGCCCCTGAGTTGTTGAGATGACCCAGCTCTAGCCAGTTCATCGGCTTTTTCGTTGCCCAAAAGAAAATAAGATATTGAATAAAAATATTCTTTTCCATAAGTCTAAATTATTTTGAAAAAGGTTTTTACACATATACAAATAAAAACTTTCTTTGTTTCTTTATTGCCACGTTTCACAGAATTTGTCTGCTTCCTTAGGCTAAAATTTCGTTGTTGTTTAGTAAACGTTTAGCAACTTCTTTAACAATATATGATTGTTTGCAAATAAATGTAAAAGATAAAAATAAATAAATAAATAAATAAAAAGGAAACGGGTTTTTCTTCAAAATAATGAAATAAGATATGTTTGTTAAATATTATTTTTAAAACATATTTTTGCATTATCATAAGTGATTTTAAATTTAAGTTGTATGCACTTCTCCAACCAACTATATCACAGGAAAGGAATAATAATAATAATAATAATAATAATAATAATAATAATAATAATAATAATAATAATAAACAATTTATTACTAACCAGAAGTGTACACTGTAAATGCAAATACTTCGTAACAAGAAATATGGTTAATAAAAGGCCTTTATTTGCAGACATCTGGTATTATAAAATAATACCAGATACTGGTTAAGCCTTAACTTAAATATCACCTAATATAACTTAAATACTTTAAATTAAAAGATTAGATTCATAGCAATTTAAATAATACATAACATATATACAATTAATATAATGAAAAATTGGCAAAATAACAAAATATTAGTTAATTAAAGAAAAACCCCTTCAGTGCAAAATTTTACTGACTCAATAGCAAACGGTTCTTATATTTATTTTTAAATACATTAGCCGAACTGTCAACATCACTGGCATCCAAAGAATTGACGCAAGAAGCAAAATTATACACAAAGGATCTCTTAAACGCCTCCTTTCTGTGCCGAGGAATAATAACGATATTATTCCTTCGTAGATTTAAATTGTGAATATCATTTCTAAAAATAATCTTGCGGAATAGATACGAAGGAGATTTAGTTTTCAATATTTTGAGGCAAAAAGAAGCAAAGTGTAGCCTTCGCCGGTTGTGCATGTTAAGCCATCCCGCGTCACGCAGAAAACGAGAGACTCTTTGTCTCCGATTTACACCATAGACAAGCCGCAAACACGAATTCTGCACCCTCTGGATTCTGCGCGAATCGGCACTATCAATACAGTGCCCATAGACCACATCACAATGATTGAAGTGAGACAAGACAAGACTATCACAAAGAAGTTTTTTAATTTCCGTGGTAAGATAGTGTCGATGGTTATAAATAAGTTTAAGGGTACAAAATGCCCCCTTGACTTTAGACTTTACATGCTGCCTAAAACGAAGGTCAGAATCCACTATCAATCCCAAGCTTTTGGATACATTTTTGAAAGGTATAGTTACATTATCGATGGTGATATTCAGGAGCTCCTGTGCGTGATTTCTCATTATTTCGTTGCCAAATAAAGTGATACTTGATTTAGATGGATTAATTTTAAGCTGATGATCCTTAGAAATATTAATTATACTTTGTAGATCAGAGTTGATATTGGTGTTAACAGCGTCAAGGTCGGAATTATCAAATGAGCAGTATAATTGCGTATCATCAGCGTATAGATGATGGATGAGATGATTGATAAAGTGCATTATAAAACATTAAACAAAGTTGAACGATAGAAGAGTTTTGGACTTGCATTGTCTTTATTTGGTTTATATCACAACGTTTCAACTGGTAAGTATCTCCAGTCGTCTTCCGGTGAATACTAAATAATTAAAGTAACTACAGCTCTATATATATTAGCTAGATGCACTGGAGCATGACCGAGATGGGTGCAGTCATGTGTTTAGTTCGTGTGTGGTATTTTAAGTTTATATTATCTACTTAACAAAGGTTTCCAGATATTTCTTATATCTAATGATGGCTTACTAAAACAATCTGGGTTTTGGTATATGGTAGCAGCTTCCTTGAACTTCCTTTTTCTCCAATGTGATTCTTTGTGCAGGATTTGAGCTTCTGTCCACTTGATGTGATGACCGTGTGTCTAGGCATGGTCAGCTGCACCTGATTTTCCGGTTTCTCCCTTAAGCGTGTTGTTTCTGTGTCCCTTGACCCTAGTTTCAAGTGGTCTTAGAGTCTCACCAATGTAAGATCGGCCACATTCGCAGGGGATCTGGTAGACACAGTTTATTTTTGACTTGTTGGTTTTGTCTTCGTCAGGTGGCTTCTTAAAGTATCTTTCGAGCTGAATACCGTGTTGATGTTGTATCGTTGTCCTAGTCTTCTAATTCTCTCAGATACTCCTTTGACATACGGAATGTTGAGTGTTGATTGTGATTCCATTTGCTTCTTTTATGTATTTGGCCGATTCTAGCGATTTTCCAATAGTTTATCAACTAAATGCATGAGGTCCGTTTTGATGTAGTTAGTTTCTTCTTTGAGGGCTTCATTTAAATTACAGATGGTAATTGCTCTATCCACAAGCGTTCTTACTATGCCATGTTTTGTACTGTTTGAGTGATTTGAAGTGTAATTCAGATATTGACCTGTATGCGTAGGTTTCCTGTACACTGAAGTATGGATGGTGTTGCCATTTTTCTTTACGTTCACATCTAAGAAAGGTAATTGATTGTTTTCTTCTCTCTCCATAGTAAATTTGATTGTCGGCGTCAGGCCATTAATGTGATGTAGGAATTCCCTGAGTTCGTCATCGTTTCCATTCCAAATAATGAAAGTGTCGTCCACATATCTCAGCCATGTTTGGGTTTGTTGGTATTATTAATATAGTGTCATCTACATATAAAAAATGTGTCTATTTAGTTTTTAGTTTAATATATTGTCGGATATGGATTGGTATCCTTAAGGATGGATTGCTCAATTAATACTTCGCTGTGAAATTAAGACTCTTAATGGGTGATAAGTTTGATAAAAATAGATGTAGTGGAAAGATAGTGCATAGAACAAGGACAAAAACATTTCTAGTTTCGTAGGAGGAGTCAGTAGACAATTGTTTATAATCATAACTGTTTGTAATTGGTTAAAAAAAATCTCATTTTGAATAGTACATTTAAGAAGCTTTTCTCCTAATGTTGTTGCACACCCTTCGGCTACTGGATTCCATTTAAAGGAGAGCCGTTCGTCTAATCGGCGACCCCGAGCTGACCAAGACCCTCGATAGCCTGGAGCATTGAGTGTTCGACTGACATTGCCCACTTGATTCCACCTAGAGCAATGCAAAACAGAAATACACGGCGAACCACTGCCGCTCATCCATATGTTGTTCAGCTTAGTACTCCTCGAACTTCATTGTTCAAGAATTCTTTCATCTGGAGAACGTCATCTTTGTGGAATGATCTTCCTGAGGTCGTGTTTCCCAATGAATACAATCTTCAACGTTTCAAGACCAACGTTAATCGCTTTTGTCGCACTCGCACCGCTCCCAGAGCGCCTTAAAGGATTTTTCCTACAGTGCAGGTGTTTTATCATAAAAAAAAAAATGTTAATAATTCCTGACACAGCAAAAAGAAATCCTTTCTCTATTTTGGTAGATGTTACAAAATACCTACTATAAAAGCTCAAAGAACCACTTAATTGGTGGCGTTGTTAAAGTATTCAAGTGTAAGGGTAACCTCTGTCCGTTTGGATGCTCAAGTCTCTCCAAATAATGTAAACGATAATGTCAAAACCAAAACAGCCAATGAGTTAGTGGTCCTTGTAATGTTTATTATTATTATTATTATTATTATTATTATTTTTCTCAATGTTAGTTTTCACAGCTTTTTGTTGGTATTGCTGGTATTATTTACAGTACAGAGAAGAAATTCATCTTAACCTGTACTGTTTAGAAACTTCCGTACTATATGGCAAGTTTGGAGGATGACGCTTTTCTGGATTAGTTGGTATAAATAACCTGATAGGCCCAGTTTTTCCAAGTTGGGCTTGAAATTTTTCGTCATAGCTCCCTCCACCGATATTATGATCGGAATTATGTCGATTTTATCTAGCTTCCATATATTTTTTATCTCTATAGCCAAATTCGAGTACTTGGTCTTCTTCTCCGATTCGGTTTTAGAGAGGTTGTGTGTTAGTGGGCAACCTATATCGATTATGAAAGCTTTCTTGGTGGTTTTTTCGATGAGAAGAATATCCGGACGGTTGTGGTCCACTGTTCTATCCGTTATTATTGGCCTGTCCCAGTATAAGAGATATTCAGGGGATTCAAGGACTGGCTCGGGTGAGTATTGGTAGTATGGTGGGAGGTTTTCCCTTAGCCCTAGTTTATGGGCCAGTTCCTTGTGGATGATCTTAGCCACCTGATTATGTCTCCCCAGGTAGGCGTTGGGGGCCATAGCACCACAACCCGCCGTGATATGTTCTATCGTTTCTCCGGGGCAATTGCATTTTCTGCACACATCTTCCACATTTCTCTTCAAGATGACCTTTTCATAGTTTCGAGTTCGAATTTATTATTATTATTATTATTATTATTATTATTATTATTATTATTATTATTATTATTATTATTATTATTATTATTATTATTATTATTATTATTATTATTATTATTATTATTATTATTATTATTATTATTATTATTATGTTTTCAGTGTTCTATTTCTCAGCTTTTTGTTGGTAAGGCTGGTGTTATTTACAGTACAGAGAAGAAATTCATCTTAACCTGTACTGTTTAGAAACTTCCGTACTATATGGCACGTTTGGAGGATGACACTTTTCTGAATAAGTTGGTATAAATAACCTGAAAGGCCCAGTTTTTCCAAGTTGGGCTTGAAATTTTTCGTCATAGCTCCCTCCACCGATATTATAATCGGAATTATGTCAATTTTATCTAGCTTCCATATATTTTTTATCTCTATAGCCAAATTCGAGTACTTGGTCTTCTTCTCCGATTCGGTTTTAGAGAGGTTGTGTGTTAGTGGGCAACCTATATCGATTATGAAAGCTTTCTTGGTGGTTTTTTCGATGAGAAGAATATCCGGACGGTTGTGGTCCACTGTTCTATCCGTTATTATTGGCCTGTCCCAGTATAAGAGATATTCAGGGGATTCAAGGACTGGCTCGGGTGAGTATTGGTAGTATGGTGGGAGGTTTTCCCTTAGCCCTAGTTTATGGGCCAGTTCCTTGTGGATGATCTTAGCCACCTGATTATGTCTCCCCAGGTAGGCGTTGGGGGCCATAGCACCACAACCCGCCGTGATATGTTCTATCGTTTCTCCGGGGCAATTGCATTTTCTGCACACATCTTCCACATTTCTCTTCAAGATGACCTTTTCATAGTTTCGAGTTCGAATTTATTATTATTATTATTATTATTATTATTATTATTATTATTATTATTATTATTATTATTATTATTATTATTATTATTATTATTATTATTATTATTATTATTATTATTATTATTATTATTATTATGTTTTCAGTGTTCTATTTCTCAGCTTTTTGTTGGTAAGGCTGGTGTTATTTACAGTACAGAGAAGAAATTCATCTTAACCTGTACTGTTTAGAAACTTCCGTACTATATGGCACGTTTGGAGGATGACACTTTTCTGAATAAGTTGGTATAAATAACCTGAAAGGCCCAGTTTTTCCAAGTTGGGCTTGAAATTTTTCGTCATAGCTCCCTCCACCGATATTATAATCGGAATTATGTCAATTTTATCTAGCTTCCATATATTTTTTATCTCTATAGCCAAATTCGAGTACTTGGTCTTCTTCTCCGATTCGGTTTTAGAGAGGTTGTGTGTTAGTGGGCAACCTATATCGATTATGAAAGCTTTCTTGGTGTTTTTTTCGATGAGAAGAATATCCGGACGGTTGTGGTCTACTGTTCTATCCGTTATTATTGGCCTGTCCCAGTATAAGAGATATTCAGGGGATTCAAGGACTGGCTCGGGTGAGTATTGGTAGTATGGTGGAAGGTTTTCCCTTAGCCCTAGTTTATGGGCCAGTTCCTTGTGGATGATCTTAGCCACCTGATTATGTCTCCCCAGGTAAGCGTTGGGGGCCATAGCACCACACCCCGCCGTGATATGTTCTATCGTTTCTCCGGGGCAATTGCATTTTCTGCACACATCTTCCACATTTCTTTTCAATATGACTTTTTCATAGTTTCGAGTTTGAATGACACGGTCTTGGATAGAGATTATAAAACCTTCTGTTTCAGCGTGAAGCTGCCTTTTCTCTAACCAATTCAGTGACATTTCTCTATCTATGAGTGGATTTTGGAGTGCAGTAGGGTATTTGCCGTGTAGGGCTTTTTCTTGCCAAGTTACAAGCTGTTGACTTGGCGGCGCGCGGATGATGTTAGGTAATCCGTTTTGCTTTAAGTTAAGGGCTGTATATCCAGCATCTGCTGCTACCACTTTTTTAAGAATTTCCCCATTCGATTCTTGGAAGTATTTTCTCATAGAGGTCTCTTGTGACTTGCACAAGTTATATATATTAATGAGACCTCTTCCTCCCTCCTTTCGTTTTAGGTAGATTCTTTCAAGTGCAGAGCGTGGGTGGTGGAATCTGAATTTTGTTAGCAGCCTGCGCGTAAGCCTATCCAGTTCGTGCAAATCCGTGTCTGAATACTTAAGGATTCCGAATGAGTAGGTAAGTATTGGTATTGCCCAGGTGTTAATGGCAATAGTAAGATTACCAGCATTCAGGTGAGTATTAAAAAGCTTTGTTAGTCTGCTTTTGTATTTGTTTTTAAACTCCCTTTTTAGGCTTGTGTGGTTTATTTGTTGGTTTTGGGAGATGCCTAAGTATTTATATGTTGTGTCCTCATCTAGTATATCTATGCCTTCAAGCAGTCCACGATTTTGTTCAGTTTTTCCGCGTACGACATTCAAGATTGCGCACTAAGTCTAAGCCAAACGACATTTTGATGTCATCGCTAAATGTCTTGGTTATTTGAATTAGGGACTGTAGGTGGGTTTTGCTTTCAGCGTAGATTTTGATATCGTCCATAAATAGAAGGTGGTTTATTCTAAAATTCTCAGTTAAGTTGGGACGATATCCGTAGGATGTTGATTTTAGTAGTGAGGACAGTGGGTTCATGGCCAAAATGAACCAGAGGGGGCTTAAAGAGTCGCCTTGAAATATACCTTTTGATATATTTATATTGCCAAGCTTCTCTTGTCCAATATGGAGAGTGGTATTCCATTGCTCCATTAGGGTGCCTAACATGTTGCGTATTAGGGGGTGTACTTTGTATATTTGCAATATCTTCTTTAGCCAGTCGTGAGGAACAGAATCGAATGCTTTACTATAATCTATGTAGCACATATTTAGATTTCGCCTTTTAACTTCTGCCTGTTTTATAATAACGGCATCGATTGTAAGCTGTTCCTTGCAACCCAAAGCTTTCCTAATACAGCCCTTTTGCTCATTAGCTACCAGGTTGTTGTTTATGCAGTGTGTGTATATTTTTGAATACATGACTGATGTTAAAAGTTTATACACCACTGACAGACAGGTGATCGGTCTGTAATTTTTTGGGTCGTTTACCTGCCCTTTTTTAAATAAAAGGAAGGTATTGCCACTGGCAAGATGAGCTGGGAAGTGCTCGGGGTTTAGGAGAGCCTTGCTAAAGCAGTTTGCGATAACAGGGTGTAGGGTGGTGAAAGTTTTGAGCCAGAAATTATGAATTTGGTCAGGTCCCGGTGATTTCCAGTTAGCCAAGTTCTTAGTGGCATCCCTTATATCACTGGATGTTACTTGCGGCTCAGGCATTTCTTGCAAAGTTTCAGCCTCGGCTTCAACTTTTTCGAGCCAGCTTGCTTTTTCGTCGAAATGGGACGCGTCGGACCAAATATTACTCCAAAATGCATTAAATTGGTCTTTATTTATGTCATTAGTTGGAGTAACGTCGTTTTCTTCTTGGCTCAATGTCCTATAGAAGGTTTTTTGTTACTGGTGAACTGTTGGTTTTGAACCTTCCTCTTTGTGGCTTTGTTGTATCGTCTTAGACGAGCTCCTTTAGCCTTAGATTTTTGTCTTGTATTGTCTCTTACGATTGTTAGCAACCGTTTTACATCGGGACTGTCTAAAGGAATGCTCTCTGCTTTCAGTATATCTTTAACCTTTTTAGCAACCTTGCTGCTAGAGTTTCCATTTAGATGTTCTCCAATTATATCACTTTGTGATCGTAACTGGCTGATTTGTTTTTCAAGCCTCATTTTCCAAGCGGGCACCGCTTGTTTCTTGGTTGTTTTCTTATCAATTCTGAGATATAACGCCTGACCATTGAGTTCAATTACAGTTACTGCTGCTGCATATAACCCACTGTGTAATGTCTCGAGGTCCTCAGTTCTATTTAAGGACGTCCCTGCTGCTAGGTTTACTCTTGCTAGTATTTCGTGGGTTCCTTTCTTGAATCTTAGCTTAGGGATACTCGGTCTCAAGGTCGGGTCACTATTTTCAAATAAGGACAAATTTTCCAAATATTTTTGGTTCGTATTGTCCGTATCAGCCTGTATAGTTTGATCTTGTTCATGTATTACTTCCTGCTGTGCTGTTAGTTCTTCCACATGCTGAAGGTTGTGCAACGTTCTGCTAACTTCACGCCGTATTTGATCTATTTCAGCTTGGGGTAGCAGGTGGTTAGCATATATAGCTCTTTGACGGCTCGCTACATTTTGTTCGGTCATTTTTAATTCCGGGTGTAGTCTGGTTATTTCTCGGTGGAGTTTTATTCTCTAGCCAGGGTGGGGGTTATCTTCACAGTCGTTAATTAAGAGGAATGCTTTGATAAAGCTTCTATTCATGTCTTGACTCCTCTGATTCGACCGGTTTCTGTTCTTCTGGGTAGACCAGCGGCAGTTCTATCGACTCCAGGGTCGGGCTGCAAGCTAGTCTCCATTACGATGTTTTCCTCGCCGGTGTTATGTTCACTAATAGTTCGGTTGTCGGCAGGGGCTTGTCCTAGCATCCTGCCGTTAGTTACATTAGTACTAATCGAATTAGTGCCTCCCCCAGAATCCGTGAGGCTGACTGCTTGCGCAGCGTGGGATTGCAAACTTTCGTTTCCACCCACCTGGGGTATATCTTCTTCTAAATTCGATATCATATTTGTTAAAGTCCAAATTTACTCATTTCGTCAGAAATGGTTTGCATTTATACCTTCTGCCAGGTTACTGATACAGCAGCCCTTAACATAGGGAACAGACGCTGTTGAGAAACCGCCCCTAACATGGAGTCAGTCGTTTCTTCACTACATCAGTTACTACGCCTACCTGCGGTAGCCGGTGACCAATGTAGGCCCCTTTAAGGCAAGGACCACCAACCTTTTAGCCGCCTTTTACGGCAGGCAGGTTCTACCCTGGGCCTAGATTCGTAAACCGGAACCCAGACGGCTTTTATTATTATTATTATTATTATTATTATTATTATTATTATTATTATTATTATTATTATTATTATTATTATTATTAATATTATTATTATTATTATTATTATTATTATTATTATTATTATTATTATTATTATATTTATAAGTGTTAAATTGTTTATTTCTCTTTTGGCCCGAGTTGACTGTAAAGCGGAAATTGTTTCCCTTGAACATACTTGAAGTAGCGTCGTTTTAAGGAAACAACTCTTTTTGAGAGGAAATTGTCTAAATTTACTGATTTGATAACTTTATTTTTGAATGAATAGTTTTGGACTTGCATTGTCTTTAATTTGTTTTACATCACAACGTTTCAGCTGGTAAGTATTTCCAGTCGTCTTCAGGTGAATACTGAACAGTATTCACCTTCACATCATTCAAGAAACATCATTGTCTCCAACCTTCAAACAAACTTTATTTTTATTTCTTAAGACTTGTATGTTATTCATCATAATGTAATCGTCAATTGCTTTGATTTTCTTAGTTTTAATAAAACTATTAAAAATCTTTTGTGTTTAAGTAAATAAATAACGCACAATAAATTAAATAAATTAAAACGTATTTTCAAACTATCTAAGCTACACGTTCCAGTCATCTACCTTTTCGTAGCCCAACATTATCATTAATATAAAGTAAGAATCAAATTTGTCCTAAAACAGTACCTTGAGGAACACCGCAAATTAAAGTGTTTTTTTTACTATAAAATCTTCTACTTTTACTTTTTGTTCTCTGTCAGATAATTAACTTTTAAACAAATTGTAGGCGATACTTTTAAATGAAATATAATAATATTATTGTAAATGATATTAGATGTTATTACGTTGTATAATGACTTTCTCTCCGTGTAGAACTTTTTCCTGCAATAAAAAGATATATTGCAACATGGTTTTAATGATATATATATAAAAATAAATAATCAAGAAAATAATTCCTTTGCCATATAAATAACTCATCTAAAATACCATCTGCTTTTTAAAATAGTGAGAGGTTGACATATGTTCAGAGCCACACCATATATCTTGGTATGTCATTTACACGGTTAAAAAACGGTTTGAGTAAATAAATTATCCTGTCAATAAACTGATTTTTTGCCAATATTTCCACAGGTCAAAAAAGTTGTTTGTAAAGAAGAGGCATCTAAACTTTTTATTAAAAAACATGCAACTGTTTCTAATTATTCTTTAGAACTAATCATGTACATTATCGGTATTCGCAAATACTACATAATGACGGGTCAAGTGCAACATATCAAACAAATAACGTTTTTAGAATTACGACTTTATAAATACGACAATTGTTCGCAATTGCAGTTATTTCACACAATTGCATTACGGATTTAACACCAAATGTTATGGTTGATAGTTGATAGCTTAGTGGAAGTAGTTTTGTATTGACTTCATTGTACTTAACAACTCTTAGGATTTGTAAGCAGTATAGTCCATCTTATCGATCGGATTTAAGAAAATGTTATGAATACAGGGTGTCCCGAAATTAGGTGACAATATTTTAAGGGGATAAAGTACACCAAAAAATAGGACTAAAATTCTGTATTAATATACCTTGAAAAACGCTTTTTTATGGGGCTAGAGCCCCCCGAATGGAAGCTATGATAAGCGGTTTTTTCACAATATCTCAGAAACTGATTGAAGTATCAAACCAAAATTTGATACATGTTTGCCCATGACAAGACGCAATAAACGGTTTGTTTAGCTTAGGTGTATTTCTTCCAGTGGCGTCCCACTGGTAGTGAGAAGAATATTGCCCTAATTTTTTTATTTATAGGATTTTTGAACGCCAAGTGCAATTTTTAAAAGCTCTGAAGTATTCTATTAAAAAAAGGTACTCCTGCTTCATTTCGGTAGGTTTCCCCATTTTTCAGTAAAATCGATTTTAAAATTTTCGGTTTTTTTTCAAGCCTTTGAAAAGGCGAAGGTGTTTTTTGCATATCTCAGCAAACACTTGATATTAAAACATGAAATTTATTAGAAGTTCTACTAGAGACAAGGCATATTTATTAAAGGATGTAACGTTAAAATATTTTTCCAGTGGCGTCGCACGGGATGGAGGGCTTTCATACTTTTAATATAATTTTTTTAAAGTTTTAAATCTTTTGTTAATAAAATCTTCTATTATTGTAATTTGACAGAATATAACGTTTTCAACAGATTTTTAGACCTTGTTTTATAAATATTTATTTTTATAAGAGATTTAAAATAAAACAAAAAATAAAAATAAATTGTAAATCAAATTTAATTGTAAAACCACACGGGAAACTTATAATTCTTAAGCAAATGTTCGAAATGATTTCCATTTTGTTGGATGCAAAATCTAGACCTGCGTGTTATGTTTTGTGAGGCACGGAGAATTTGAAAATGGTTTTCTCTTATGGTGTTTGCCGCGTTATTGATTCGCTGCCACAGTTATTCTATTGAGTCTACTTTTCTTGCATACATCATACCAGTCATGTATCCCCAAAAATAATAATCAAGTGGATTTAAATCAGGTGATCTTGGGGGCCAGGCTATGGGACCACCTCTACCAATCCACCTTTTAGGGTAATTTTCTTCAAGCCAATTCCTGACATGACGCCCTAAACGTAAATCCAGTGGCACATTATCTAATAAATCCCCAAGTTGATTATGTAGAAAATTCAAATATCTTTCTGCATTTAAATTTTGTGGGATTTCAATTGGGCCAATCAGGTGGTTTCCAATAATACCGGCCCATAAATTAATCGAGAATCAATGTTGGTAATTTGTCCTTCTTATAACCCTTGGATTCTGGGGCCCAGTAATGTGTTTTATGTATGTTAAATGCTTTGCCTTTAGAGAAAGTTGCTTCATCATACCACAAAATTTTTCCTAAAATATTTCTATTGTTTAATATCCAACGAGAGAACACAACCCTTTTTGGGAAGTCTTCAGGTTTTAAATCTTGAACTCGCTGGTAATGGAAAGGGTGTAACCCTTGTATTTGAGCCATTCTTCCTATCTTAAACAAACAAAAATATGTTTAGTTGGCGTTCTAGAAATTCACCTGTAATATTACTTACAATTGACTTCGGTATATTGCAGCGCCGAGCTAGCGTTCTTATTGCTATGTTTGGGTCATCTTCCATCAAATTTAGTGCATTTTCCCAATTATAATTTCCCATCGGCCGACCTTGTCCACGAGCCCTTCGAAAAGATCCATTTTCAACTAAATTTCTGTGAACCGTAGCAAAAGTCCAACGACTTGGTATTCTTCTTTGTGGAAATCCCATTCCACTAACGCAGCAGTAGAAATGCCGTTACAGAACCCATAAACAAAATGTATATCTGCTAGTTCTTGATTTGAAAAATTTTGCATTTTGTTGCAATAATAAACCAAATTAATAATCTATGATTTTTTACCAACAACATCAAACTGCCGACAACAAAAAATTTACACTTATTTAGTGTTTCCATGGTATAAAATCATCCATAGCCGCCTATTATATTTATTATTACTTACTTTAGCTTTTTTAACGGCTTGTAAAAAACCGAAAATTTTAAAATCGATTTTACTGAAAAATGGCGAATCCTACCGAAATGAAGCAAGAGTACCTTTATTCAATAGAAGACTTCAGTGCTTTTAAAAATTGTACCTGGCGTTAAAAAATCTTATAAATAAAAAAGTTAGGGTAATATTCTCCTCACTACCTACCCAGTGGGATGCCACTGAAAGAAATACACCTAAGCTAAACAAACCGTTTATTGCGTCTTGTCATGGGCAAAGCATGTATCAAATTTTGTTTTGATACTTCAATCAGTTTCTGAGATATTGTGAAAAAACCGCTTATCATTGCTTCCATTCGGGGGGCTCTAGCCCCATAACGAAGCGTTTTTCAAAGTTATATTAATTAATTTTTTTACTCCCACATGGAAATTTGCTGGTTCCTATGTTCCCAGATAATTTCCATGGAAACAATTGTTTCAACAATGATTTCTATAGAAATGATCTGGATGATAAAGTTACCAAGTGATTGATATAGCGGGTCTAAAATAAACCCAAAAATGCACAGGTATTGCAAGAAGATGCCAGTCAACTTTTGACTCAACCTCTAAATAATGACATTTAAAAGTTGTATTTCAAAATGGCTACTAAAACGTCATTTTCATCGTAGCCATAGCAATATTGGGGTAGTATTTAAACTCCTTTCTTTTAGTTCATTTATTATATGGTTTGACTTCATAAATTACACTTATTTCTCCTGGGAACAGTTTGACCAATAAAGAAATTGGTTATTTTACAAGATTATAATTAACTCTAATAGAACAGCCAACTGTGCTCCGACCTGAAAATAATCACTTTGAGGTGATATATAGGACACGTTTAGGCCCAATATTATAAAGTCCTCTTGAACCTTAAACCTAGGTTTAAACCACAGAATATTTATAAAATCGTAGAAATATCAGAAATGGTCGATTTATAATGTGGGATTGACAGTAAAGTTTTATTAGGAGTAGGTAAACAACTTTTAACTCGAAGTTTCCTGTCAATCCCACACTATTAAATGACATTTTTTTAGATTTAAACTGGAGCTCGGTTTAAATCGACTTCGGCAAAAGAACATATATGATTTAAACCGAGGTCCAGTTAAAATCGAAGATATGGCAAAATTGGTAATTTTATAATATGGGATTGATAGCAAAGTTTGAGTTACAAGTGATTTACCCGGTCATAACGTAACATAACATAACAATGTTGAAAGGTTGGAGACAATGGCGTTTCTTGAATGATGGAAGAGTTTTGGACTTGCATTGTCTTTATTTGTTTTACATCACAACGTTTCAACTGGTAAGTATATCCAGTCATCTTCAGGTGAATAAGTAAAGTAACTACAGCTCTATTTATACTGATGTACTGGAGCATAATTGAGATGGGTGCAGTTATGCGTTTAGTTCGTGTGCGGTATTTTAAGTTTACATCTACTTAACAAAGGTTTCTTATATCTAATGAGGGCTTACTAAAATAATCTGGGTTCTGGTATATGGTAGCAGCTTTCTTGAACTTCCTCCAATGTGGTTCTTTATGCATGATTTAAGCTTCTGTCTACTTGATGTGATGACCGTATGTCCAGGCATTGTCAGCTTCACCTGATTTTTCGGTTTCTCCTTTAAGCGTGTTGTTTCTGTGTTCATTGATCCTAGTTTCAAGTGGCCTTAGAGTCTCACCAGTGTAAGATCGGCCACATTAGACAGATCACCTGCGAATGTGGCCGATATTACATTGGTGATACTCTAAGGCTACTTAAAACTGGGATCAATGAATACAGAAACAACACGCTTAAAGGAGAACCCAAAAATGAGGTATAGCTGACTATGCCTAGACACACGGTCATCACATCAAGTGGACAGAAGCTCAAATCCTGCATAAAGAACCACGTTGGAGGCAGAAGAAGTTCAAGGAAGCTGCTACCATAAATATACCACAATCCAGATTGTTTTAGTAAATCCTCATTAGATATAAGAAATATCTGGAAACCTTTGTTATGTAGATAATATAAACTTAAAATACCGCACACGAACTAAACGCATGACTGTACCCATTTCAGTTATGCTCCAGTGCATCTAGCTAGTATAAATAGAGCTATAGTTACCATACTTATTTAGTATTCACCTGAAGACGACTGGAGATACTTACCAGTTAAAACGTTATGATGTAAAACAAATAAAAACAGTCCAAAACTCTTCTATCATTCATAACATAACAAGTGTCTGTTTAAAAGTGGGAGAAATTGTTGTTTCTTGAATGACATGACATAACTTCAGATGAATTCTGAGTAAGACAATGCAAGTCTAAAATTCTTCTGTCATTCATACCATAAGAAGTTATGACCACATTATAATTCGGACATTTCGACGATTTTAGAATTATTCTTGTTTAAATCTAGGTTTAAGAAGACTTTATAAAATTGGGCCTTAATAAATTTCGTCGCGACGAAACTTTAACTTACGAGTTCCATAACGCAATTTTCTAAAATAGCAATTTCCAAAACAGTTTCGCTGTCAGTAAATTTATTTATAAAAAACTTTTTTTCAGATGCAAGCAATGGAGTTTTCTGTCGCACCCTCACAACCAATTGGAAGAGCGTAGCTGTTATGCCTTAACCACCATGGTTATGATAATGGAGAGCGTAGTGATACCTAGACCACCTGCCCTTCCAATGGGGCCCTTAGTTCCTAATTATCCTTTAAAAGGTAAAGTACACTGTAAAATTAGCTCGTAATGTGTAGTGATATTACAGTAAATTTCTGTTATATAAAATGTGTGTTTTAATGAGCTCATAATATGTACTTTTTGATGTATCCATGAACGCAAAATTCAAATTTTATTGTAAAGTTCTTAAAAGCATAAATTTAAGAATCCATCATTTTGCTTTATTTTACATTTTTACGAATGTATGTACCGGATGGTCAACTAAGAATGACCGCCGGCCATATCTCAGAAACTAGTAATCGTACAGCATCCGGGTACATTTTTTTATGACAAAAATGCCCAAGAGAAAATGCTGGAAATTATTTTTAAGTTCCTCATTTTGCCGCAATAGGGCGTAATTGAAAAGTCAAATTTAAAATTTTACGTATCTCCGAAAATTTCATATTAAGGTATATCTTTGATAACACCATTAAAAAGCTTGGACAATTATGCATCATTTTGATCATATGCTCATTGGCGTACCGACTTTAATAAGAGGGGAGGGGGGGGGGGGGGGGGGAGCTGTTAAAAGTGTAATCATTTATATCTCCGTAACTTTTAAACGACTTATCCGATTTTAGCAAACTAAAGACTATTCGGAAGAGAAATGTATGCACTTTCACCAATCGTATTTAGTTGTCCATAATAGTTCTGAAAAAATGCTAAAGGGCGCAATTTGCAATAATAACACATTTTTTGATTTTACTCCGAAAAAATAAACCATACGGTATAATTATGATACCATAATTAAAAAGTAGATGAAATTTGCTAGAAAAAATTTTAAAAGCGCAGCTCAATATCTCCGTTCGTTTCAGCGTTATCGCCAATAGAATAATTTTTAAAACTAAGCGAATATATATTTTTTAGAAAAAAAGTGGTACGCCACTGATATTTTCCATGTGGATATTAGTTCTGATTAGCATGGTCAATTCTGCATAACAATGGTCTCTTGCGTTTTTCTCCTCAGGCACGCCGTTCTTAATTAAAATAATTAAATTAAATTAGGTCTACTATTATTATTAACATTGATAATGCAAAATTTTGTTTTATAAAAATTGGTGAAAATGACCACCTTCACTTAATAGGCATGCATGAAGCTAATTTAATTTAATTACTTTAATTTTTTAACACATTTTTTGATTTTACTCCGAAAAAATAAATCATACTGTATAATTATGATACCATAATCGAAAATTAGATGAAATTTGCTAGAAAAAAAATTAAAACCGCAGCTCTATATCTCCGTTCTTTTCAGCGTTATCGCCAATAGAATAATTTTTAAAACTAAGCGATTATATATTTTGTAGAACAAAAGTGATACGCCACTGATATTTATCCATGTAGATATTATTTCTGATTAATTCTGCCTAGCTTTTTAATGGTGTTATCAAAGATATACCTGAATGTGGAATTTTCGGAGTTATGTAAAATTCTAAAATTGACTTTTCAATTACGCCCTCTTGCGGCAAAATGCGGAACTTAAAAATAATTTCCAGAATTTTCTCTTGGGCATTTTTGTCATAAAAATATGTACCTGGATGCTGTACGATTACTAGTTTCTGAGATATGGCCGGCGGTCAGTAAAAAAATTATTAATTGTTTTTAATACATCTTCCTATATTGTAAAAAGACATAAAATAACTAGTATACAGGGTCCTGCACCTCACCTCCAGTCTTCTATAGCTCACTTATTAATTAAGTTAGGATTTTGATATTTTGCAGACTTTACCTGTATCCTAAGGCGCATTTCAGGAAAATATTTTTGTTTATACAGGGTGTTCCAAAAAATTGTGACGTCATAAGGATCTATTTTTTTTCTTACTTACTTGGATGCCTCTTATCGTTGTCTTTATACCCCTAAAATTTTAAGGAAATCGGTTTAGTATTATAGGCGAAAAAAAAAATAAAAACTAAGAAATATCAGTTATGCACCACTGGTTTTAAAAATTAATAAAAAATAAAAATAATGCCTCGGTATTAAAATTATACAAAGGTACTTAATAAATAAGGTCGAACAATCTCGTTAACCAAGTTTTATTAATACGAATTGTACAGGGTGTCCAAAGTTTAGTGTCAAACTTTGTAATATTTAATCAATTTATTTTTCTTATTTCAAATTGGAAATGTTATTATACAAGGTGTCCCATAACTTATGGGCCGTAGAGCAACTGGAGATACTAGATATCAAACTAAGCCGATTAAGTCATATGAGTTTTTTGTGATAATTAAAATATTAATTTAATTATGTACTATGTTTTTTTTATGCTTTGGGATGTTTAAAAGGAAATATCTCGAAAACCGTTAAAGATATTAAGATCAATCAAGTACACCTTTTTGACTCAGAAAATGCCTTTCTTTAAGAAACTATAATTGAAAAACACCTAATATCACAGGTAAGAAAAAAAATCATAGATTTATGAAGTCCAGTGTATGCTACTAGCGCCCTCTAATTTGAAACTTAAAAATTTCTACAACCTCTTATTTCTTGCTTATGAAAACATAATATTGCCAACTTTCAATTCGATTCATAAAACCGTTTTAAAATTATGGCTTATTTTCGAGAATAAACTTTTACTTTCAACACCCTGTATCTCTAGAACGAGTAACAATCCGAAAAAACTTATATGGCTTAATCGGCTTAGTTTGATGTCTAGTGTCTCCAGTTACTCTACGGCCCATAAGTTATGGGACACCCTGTATTTACAGGGTGTTCCTTAATGATGTGCTAATATTTTAGGGTATGATTTCTTAAGTTATTTTATAAAGAAAAGTTCATATCATCATATGTCCTAAACGGCTTAAATTTTTTGCTACAGGGTGTTGAATTATATATTTTTAATGCGTTTGTTGTAATAAGTATCTCCGAAAGTACTTTAGATAATATTTTCAATTTTAGCATGTGCTAATAGGGCATAAAACCACATGTTTTAGTTATAAAAGTTAATTTTTTGCCCCACCAGTGGCGTCCCTGCAAACATGTCCTCTGATATTTTTAAGAAAAAAGTGGTACGCCATTGACGTTTTTCCATATGAATATTATTTCTGATTATACTGCTTAATTCTACATAAAAATGGCCTCTTGCGTTTTTATCCTCAGACACACCGTTCCTAATTAAAATAATTAAATTAAATTAGCTTCATGCATGCCTATTAAGTGGTCATTTCCAACAATTTTTATAAAACAAAATTTTGAATTATCAATGTAAATGATAATAAATAGTAGTGCTAATTTAATTTAATTTTTTTAATTAAGAACGGAACGCAAGAGACTCTTTTTAGGCAGAATTAATCAGAAATAATATCTACATGGAAAAATGTCAGTGGCGTATCACTTTTTTTCTAAAAAATATCACAGGACATGTTTGCAGGGACGCCACTGGTGGGACAAAAAATTAACTTTTATAATTAAAACATGTGGTTTTATGCCCTATTAGCACATGCTAAAATTGAAAATATTATCTATAGTACTTTCGGAGATATTACAAAAAACGCATTAAAATAAATACAATTCAACACCCTGTAGCAAAAAATTTAAGCCGTTGAGGACATATGTTTATATACATTTGTTTTCATAAAATGACTTGAGGAATCACACACTAAAGTATTAGCACGTCATTAAAGAACACCCTGTATATTGGGAGTTGGACAACTTCGACTCTTGCTTTCATGCATCGTGTCATCATCGTCAGTTGAACGGCGCCATTCTTTACATATCATTTTATTTGGTTGGTGTGCGGCATGCATTATTTTATAATATGTACAGGGACATTATTTTAAGTGTCTCACCCGATTGGCGACTTTCCTACCGACCACAATAAAAAAACAATTATGTATTCCCTAACAGCTTTTAGTGAAGAAGCCAAATTTGATATCAAAAAAATCTATGTTTACAAATTTGACAGATACGACGCCATATTGGATTTTCTTAAATGGCAACCCTACCTTATAGTAAGCCAGCTGCATTCGCCTATTTGTTCCAACATTAAAAATGTATAATTGTCAATATTTATTTTCAGTCGTTCCGGAGATACGAGGCTTCAAAGTTGGTGATTTTGTTATCATCGAATTAACAGAAGCTTTGACATTAGAAACTCAATTTTTTCTGGAGATACGTAATGTCTTATGGCGGAGCCACCCATGCCATTCCCATATATGTCAGATGTCAAAAAATGACAGTTACGACGCCATTTTGACTTTTTTAAAATGGCAACCCACATTTATAACTACACCAGTGTATTGCATTTCGCGGTCCGATTTCACAAATATATAGTTGTCGATATTTATCTCCAACTCTTACCGATATACGACCGCATCAAAAACTGCATCGTACAATAATTATGTCTTTTAAGTGTCTCACCCCATTAAAAAATAGAAGCTTGGTGATTAGAAATTTAATTTTTTTTGCAGATACGTAATTTTTTATGGCGGAGCTACCCATGCAATTGCCATATACGTGAAATGTCAATTTTTTAATGGGATGAGATACTTAAAACACATAATTGTACGATGCAGTTTTTGATGCGGTGGTATATCGGTAAGGGTTGGTAATAAATATCGACAACTATATATTTTTAAAATCGGACCGGGAAATGCAATACACTGGTGTAGTTATAAATGTGGGTTGCCATTTAAAAAAAGTCAAAATGGCGTCGTAACTGTCATTTTTTGACATCTGACATATATGGGAATGGTATAGGCGGCTCCGCCATAAGACATTACGTATCTCCAGAAAAAATTGAGTTTCTAATGTCAAAGCTTCTGTTAATTTGGTGATAGCCAAATCACCAACTTCGAAGCCTCATATCTCCGGAACGGCTGAAAATAAATATTGACAATTATACATTTTTAATGTTGTAACAAATAGGCGAATGCAGCTGGCTTACTATAAGGTAGGGTTGCCATTTAAGAAAATCCAATATGGCGTCGTATCTGTCAAATTTGTAAACATATATTTTTTTTGACATAAAATTTGGCTTCTTCACAAAAAACTATTTGGGAGTACATAATTGGGTTTTTATTGTGGTCGATAGCAAAGTGGCCAATCGGGTGAGACACTTAAAATAATGTCCCTGTACAGTATTGGTTTCTCCTTGAGGCCGCGTCGCCCCACTCCCTGCCGCCTACAAAAAAAACGATAATTTTATTTCATCATGTTTATGGTTTAATTCATTGGGCGAAATTAATAAATTTGGTAGATCCATCGATAATTCAGTAGGATTGACGACACTGTTCCTAAATTTTCAAAATTTTGTCTCTACTAGTTGCTGAGATATGAAAACACAACTTTTTTTAATAAATTAAATTTTTTTTTTTGGAATGAGCATTAAACTTGTTGGAAACGCCCGAAAATATAAATACCTTATGATCAGTAGGCGCTGTTTATTATTTTCGGGCGTCTTCAATAAGTTTAATCTAAAATAATAAAATAATTTAAAATTTATTTTTTGTGAAAATGCTGTGTTACCATATTTCAGTAACTAGTAAAGATAAAATTTTGAAAATTTGGGAACTTACTAATCTTGAGACGCCCAATTCATTGCAGTAAAAATATAATGGGTATTCTATTTAGGTTAACAAAACGACTGTGTAGCGAAAAATTAGGAAATCTGGCAACAGTGCCGATATTATTGTTTAATTTCGCTTGCCCAGAAACTCCCAAATACTGATTTTATAAGCGCAGCTTTAGTGATTTTAAAGATATTTAAGCGTTCCAATTATTTTCACTAATCCTGTATGTTTAAAAAAATACAATTGATATTTTAGGTTTCGCAAGAAATCCTTTGGAATATACCATAAAATAGATAAAAATCTACATAAATCTTAAGCCATAAGTACGTAGTTGTAAATTAAATATTACATTTAAAAACATGTACTTTTATACATTAATTTATCATGCTTTTACCATTAATTTTAACCACATAGTAAGTACAAGTAATTTCACTTAAAACCTCAAGGTGAAATATTAACTATTACATAGCCAGTAATTTTACAAATTGGTAGGTAGCTGCAAAATTCCTTGTTTTATAAAATCGAAACTACATCTGCACTTTTTTAGGTCTTGCTTTACCACCACCACCACCTCCACCCCCTAAGCCCCTAGCCAGTCATATGACGCCGACTTTACCTAATCATTTATGCCATGCTGCCAGAGATCAAGATACAAGTGAAAAAAAGGTACTTTCACTCTTTTATAGATTAATAATTACTTATAAAAAAGTTAGGACAAAAAGGTAGAATATTAAATAATATTAAATAACAATTAATCAGTCTTCCAATCCTACCCTCTAAAAACTTTTTATAAAAACTATACCGAATGACACAACTTCATTTACAACCTGCTTTAAAAAAAAAACGCAGTTCTCGAATTTTTGAATGGATTGATACATCATTGTTTTATTATAATAAAATTCTTCATTTAATTTCGTGGTGTATCCACAAGTTAATAATTATTTTCTAGGTGAAGTGGAAATTAACAAAAATATCCTAAATGTAATTTCTAGACTCGTACAAGCCTTAAGAAGTTATGTCATGTATGCCCTAGAAAACAATTCATTAATTTCAATCCTCGTAATAATGCCATTTAACATTTTGTTCTAATAAATGCAGAAATAATATTTTTGTTTTCCACGGCATACTAGACTGGTCTTGATTAAATTTCTTAAAGCTGATTCGAGTTTATTGATTACATTTATGATGTTTTTTGGTAATTTATTCCATTACCTAATGAATAACTTTAATTTGATCGAAAGAGAAGGCTTAACCAGCCTTAACTAGAACTTAGGAGCAGCCAAGCTGCCTACCTCACATGTGTTGAATTAATCACCGACAACAATGAGCTAAGGAGTCTAGAGGATCAATATGATAACTGGACATCGTCACATTGCCAAGCCAGATCACTGATGAGCACCCAGAATCAGAAACAAGGATGACCTCACATTTCATTTTAAGTGAGGCAAGAAATGTTAACATTAAATTAAATGACAGGCTAGCCATGGTACCACAAAACCCGACGGATGTACCTATCGGTAAACGATTAGTTTATTGGTAGCTCTCTACGGCGTTAAGCGTCTGGGGTTTGCACGCTGTGCACCCCTTCGCACCCCCGCTGTCCCCTCACCTTGTCAGTGGGGAATGGCAGTTTATGGGTTGATTGACTCACTGCTAACAACCGTATGCCCTGTCTTCTTCCGTTAACATCTCAATCCTTTCGTTGTTTCGTCCTACTGGGACTCATCAGAGACGCGCGACCATGCTAAGGCCGCGGCCCGCAAAGGGTCTGCGCCTATAGATGGTCAATCGTCTGACAACTGGCGTTATTCATCATCGTCGTGGAAGGTATCAGTCTCCACACTCACGGACCTCCCTTCAAGGGACACTGACAAGGTGAGGGGACAGCGAGTAATAGACAAAGAGGTGCACAGCGTGCAAACCCTGGACGCTCAACGCCGTGGAGAGCTACCAATAAACTAATCGTTTACCGATAGGTACGTCCATCGGGTTTGTGATGGTACCATGGCTAGCCTGTCATTTAATTTGATGTTAACATTCCTTGCCTCACTTAAAATGAAATGTGAGGTCATCCTTGTTTCTGATTCTGGGTGCTCATCAGTGATCTGGCTTGGCAATGTGACACGTTCGATGTCCAGTTATCAGAATAACTTTAACTTGTGATATATCGCTAGAAAGAAAATTAAATGAACAATATTATTAATAATAAAACAAAGATGTGTTTCCATTTATAAAAATGGAGAAATTCCGCTTTGTGTTTTTTTTTTATAAAACACGTTGTATATAATCGGATACATTTTTCTCTAGAAACTCAGTTTAATACTATTAAGTAGATTAAAATGAGCCATTTTAACATTTCCATGGCCTACCCTTTCCTACTCGTTTTACCAAAACTATGGATATTTTAAAAAACAAAGGAAAATTGATTTAGGCGGCCATTTTTAAAACAAATGATAAAGCGTGATATGTCGTTGAAAGAGAATTTTCTGTAGAATTTAAATATAGAATAAAAATAAGGGTTTATATTTAAAATTTTAGTTCACTTCCGTTACGGTTAAACCGGCAATTTACATATTTATTAAGGTCTCAAATTTTTAAATCATTTTTTGTATAACCCGGTATATCCTTTTAGTCTCTTCTATACTGATTGTATATTATTTGTAACAATTATTGAACTACAGAAGAAGAATTTTCTTTCGTTTCGTCAGATCCATCCCTAGACGCGTTTCGCCATATCATGACTCATCAATAGAGCTAGGATCCGACGAAAGAAAGGAGAACTCAAAGCTGCTTATGCAGCACTTGGTGGGACACACCGGTAAGATGTGGCACGGGGTGCCATCTGTGTCCTTGTTAGACACTCTTGAGCATACCAGCACCTTTAACAAACTTATAGAAATAAGTGAAAAATGTTAAGAGGAAATCACCTGTAAAGACATTCGTCACAATTACAGGAATCCCGCTAGGCAGCGCTAACTCGCATCGGTTTATATAACCGAAAACAATAAATACAGAAGAAGAATTTCCTTTCGTTTCGTCAGATCCATCCCTAGATGCGTTTCGCCATATCATGGCTCATCAGTAGAACTAGGCTCCGGCGAAAGAAAGGAGAACTCAATGCTGCTTATGCAGCACTTGGTGGGACACACCGGTAAGATGTGGCACGGAGCGCCATCTGTGTCGTTGTTAGACACTCTTGAACATACCAATTATTGAACTGTTATATTATTTAATGTAAAATACGAATATATTTTTTTTCTATTACATAAAATTAAATTAAATGTTTCTGTATGAAGTACTGGTAGATGTTCTCAAATTATTTTGAATAATTTTTATAATATTTAATTTTACATTCTATTTTTTATTAAAGAAGGGGTTCTTTAATAAGATCTACTGGATCTTCCGCCAATTCCTGCTACAACGAAAAAAAGGAAGATATAACGCCATTAAATAAACAACTTATATGCATATCAAGTTTGTTTTCTAAAGGTGATATTAATATGCTCATGCTGATAACGTTTCAAAAGATGGATTTTTTTGGTAAACAAAACTACCTGAACCGAAAACGCTCCATTTTAGTTATTTTATATGTTTTAAGATTTCTAAAAAATATACGTTCTGGGTGAAGAAGATCGACCAGCTGCCAATTTCTTGTTTTGTTATACCCCATTTTCCCTCAGAATCAAAATTACTATACAGAATGTTTCGTTAAGGCTGACCACCAGCCATATCTCGGAAACTATTAAGCATAGAAACTCAAGGAAACTTACGAATCTCTCCCTGAGTTTTATATCCAGTAGTTTCCGAGATTTGGCCGGTGGCCAACCTTAATAAAACATCCTGTATAACACCTATATAAAAACTACCTTTAAGAATATTTTTAGGTTAAACATTTCATATATTTTAAGCGCTTTTAATGCAAATACAAAAAAAAATCAACAAGTTATAGTGGGGGATCAGAAATTCGGAAAAGCAAAAATGTAGCACAAAAAAAGTATAGAAACTTTTACTCGAAAGTGAAAATAATTTCACCTATTTATCCCGTTTGTACACTGAATATTAAATAGTGATTGGATATAACATAATGTTAATGCTAAATTAATACATACACATATATATTGTAATTATGAAATAAAAATTTTGTGTTGTATTTTTAACCAAAAATATTTTTTTCCTTTTCTCATACTAATAATATTATTTCTGTTTACAGATTAGCGATGATAGGAAAGTATACGAAGAACGACGAATAACACAAAAATTAGTAGAAAAAAATATTATAAGAAATGAAAGTGTTAGAAGTAAAATGAGCAGTAGAAGCGTGACGTCACAAAGGTCCAATGGGTTTAGACTGATAGATAATAATAACAATGGTAATAAATATTTATTTAATAGGTATAATACCAATTTTGAAAATAGGTATTCAAAAAAAAATAAAGGACGTTTAGGCATTACTTAAACAGATTAATGGAGATTATGAAGTTCCCACCTTGTGATTTACGGGCATACTAACAGGATGTTAACTATTTAATTTACCACTTTTGGAATTTTTTAAACGGTAATTTCTACCTAGTTAATTTGATCAGAGAAACGGTGACATTTTTAAAGGTTTTTCAGATTTAGTGACTGTTGCCAAATTGTTTTTAAATTGTGGGGTCTAGAGTGAGTGGTAAAAAACGTCAAAAAAATAATTGCTTTAATCACTCAAAAGGCATTAATAAATGTAAGAAAAAGTTTTGTTATTTTTCCAGTGGTGTCGCACGGATTGGAGCCTAAAGTAAATATTATTTTTTTTTTATTTGAGGGGCTTTCCTTTTATACCATTTTCAAATTCTCCGTGCCTCACAAAACATAACACGCAGGTCTAGATTGTGTATCCAACAAAATGGAAATCATTTCGAACATTTGCTTAAGAATTAGTTTCCCGTGTGGTTTTACAATTAAATTTGATTTGAATTTGTTATTCTTTTTTGTTTTATTTTAAGTCTCCTATACAAATAAATATTTAAAAAACAAGGTCTAAAAATCTATTGAAAACCTGATATTCTGTCAAATTACAATAATGGAAGGTTTTATTAACAAAAAATTTAAAAATTTTAAAAAATTAATACATTAAAAGTATGAAAGTCCCTCAAATTAAAAAAAAAATTGTAATATTTACTTTAGGTTCCACCCCGTGCGACGTCACTGGAAAAATATTTTAATGTTACATCCTTTAATAAATATGCCTTGTCGCTAGTAGAACTTCTAATAAATTTCATGTTTTAATATCAAGTGTTTGCTGAGATATATGCAAAAAACACCTTAGCCTTTTCAACGGCTTGTAAAAAACCGAAAATTTTTAAATCGATTTTACTAAAAATGGTGAATCCTACCGAAATGAAGCAAGAGTACCTTTTTTCAATAGAAGACTTCAGTGCTTTTAAAAATTGCACCTGGCGTTAAAAAATCCTACAAATAAAAAAGTTAGGGCAATATTCTCCTCACTACCTACCCAGTGGGACGCCACTGGAAGAAATACACCTAAGCTAAACAACCCGTTAATTGCGTCTTGTCATGGGTAAAACATGTATTAAATTTTGTTTTGATACTTCAATCAGTTTCTGAGATATTGTGAAAAAACCGCTTATCATAGCTTCCATTCGGGGGGCTCTAGCCCCATAACGAAGCGTTTTTGAAGGTATATTAATAGAGGATTTTAGTCCTATTTTTGGATATACTTTATCCCCTTAAAATATTGTCACCTAATTTCGGGACACCCTGTATATTAAAACTTCGTTTTTTAAACAAATGCGTTTAACCCTTAAGTACTATCATCGCATTTTTGTTGCAGTACTACTATAAGTGGGTGTGTATGACCCATAATTTTTTTATATAAAAAAAAATGTTTTCACTGTCAAAATTGTTTTTATTTTTTTTAAGTGGTTAACATAATCATATACAGGGTGTCCGGTAACTTATGGGCCGTAGAGTAACTGGAGATACTAGACATCAAACTAAGCCGATTAAGTCATATAAGTTTTTTCGAATTGTTAGTCATTCTAGAGATACAAGGTGTTGAAAGTAAAAGTTTATTCTCGAAAATAAGCCATAATTTTAAAACGGTTTCATAAATCGAATTGAAAGTTGGCAATATTATGTTTTTATGAGCAAGAAATAAGAATTTGTAGAAATTTTTAAGTTTCAAACTAGAGGGCGCTAGTTGCATTCACTGGGCTTCATAAATCTATGAGTTTTTTTCTTACCTGTGATATTAGATGTTTTTCAATTATAGTTTCTTAAAGAAGAGCATTTTCTGAGTCAAAAAGTATACTTGATTGATCTTAATATCTTTAACGGTTTTCAAGATATTTCCCTTTAAACATCCCAAAGCATAAAAAAACATAGTACATAATTAAATTAATAATACATAAATTATATACACCCTGTATCTCTAGAACAAGTAACAATTCGAAAAAACTTATAGAACTTACTCGGCTTAGTTTGATGTCTAGTATCTAGTATAAGTTTTTTTTTGATAATTAAAATAATAATTTAATTATGTACTATGTTTTTTATGCTTTGGGATGTGTAAAGGGAAATATCTCGAAAACCGTTAAAGATATTAAGATCAATTAAGTACACATTTTTTACTCAGAAAATGCCCTTTTTAGGAAACTATAATTGAAAAATAAATAATATCACAGGTAAGAAACAAAATCATAGATTTATGAAGCCCAGTGTATGCAACTAGCTCCCTCTAGTTTAAAACTTGAAAATTTCTACAAATTCTTATTTCTTGCTCATAAAAACATAATATTGCCAACTTTCAATTCGATTCATTAAATCGTTTTAAAATTATGGCTTATTTTCGAGAATAAACTTTTACTTTCAACACCCTGTATCTCTAGAACGAGTAACAATCCGAAAAAACGTATATGACTTAATCGGCTTAGTTTGATGTCTAGTATCTCCAGTTACTCTATGACCCATAAGTTACCGAACACCCTGTATAATCGTAAGAAAAAAATATTTGTAACTATTTACAATTTGAGCAAATTTGAATGGAACATTGCAGATATGTGGCTATTTTACATACTGAACAGACATAATTGGGTTTTCTGTCTTTTTATTGGGGGGACATTCGACATCGCTTCCTTTTCTTTTGCACTTTATCATGTAGAGGTTCTGCCTGATTAGTGACTTTAATTGCAAGCATTTCTGCCGCAAGATTTCAAATATGCCATAGAACATTATTATTGTAGGTTCTTATCTTTATATGTGGTGAATATAGCTCTCTTCCCAATTGTTTTAAAAATAAATCATCATCTCAATTTTATGATAAGTGTGTGTAACAATTTCTTCTATCATTTCAGCTGTGAAAAGGACCTCCCAAAAATCTAAGCCAGTAGTAGGACGAATTAACCTTGCTGGACCTTTCAGATCAGGCAAAACCGTTGTAATATTTTCTTTTGAACTTTTAGTTCTTGATGGTGGCTTCTTTGACCATTTCATTTTGTCTTTGCCGTAGGAGTAATTAGAAGAATTCTTCGTTTTCCGTCGAGACAATAGATTCTGCTACTATTTCCACGGCTTCTTCTTCTATTTGGTCTAATTCATCTTCGGATGGACGCCATTCAATATCACTAGTCCAATCATGATCACTGAAAATCTCATGATCACTATTTTCATGATCACTTTCATTTGCCCTCTTAATTAGTTCAATTCCTGCTTCTGCGTCATTGCTAGCTACTGAAAAATGTTCTGTTGAAGTACTTGAGCTCTCAGTATCTTCTAAATCATTTGTCCAAAGTCTTCAGATTGAAATAGCGCATCTATTTTCTCCTCGGATAATTTTGTTCCACAGCTTGCCATTTTAACTGAAACGAAATTAAACTTTTACTATAAATGTACGCTTTAGTGTTAATACCAAAAGCTTACAAAAATAATAAATTTATAAATATTTACCTATTCGATATTTTACTCAAAAGTCGCACTAATACTATAACTGGGTCTCTGAGACCCTGATGCGTCCATTACTTACGCACGGCAAAAAACAACAGCACTATCTCACCAGCATCCAAAGGTAGACTAACTGTCCTGCACATTCACGGGACCAAGCAGCTATACAACGCTTCAGTAAGAAGAGGTGGGGTTAATGGCTATGCCATGGGTCTCTCTGACCCGGCTTATAGTAGTTAACGGTTCAAGAAAAAATAATTTGATGGGTTTGAGCGATTACTAATTAATGGGGCGGTATTCTATATAAAAGGCTCATCAGTTTCTTTACCACAAACCTGTTATGTTTTCTGGTTTCCTCTTGTATACATACATTGTTCAGGAACTAAAGTTTTCTTTATTACCTTCTAGCCCATCACCAACATATTTCCAACAACGACGATGCAGGATCAATCTACAGCATCTACAAACAAAAAATAGATAGTATGTTTGAATCAGATTCAAGCACCAGCCATACCTCGAACCAAAATAGTGTACAAGCCAAAATAGAAAAAATGTTTATTGACGTTGTAGACACCACTATTCCGCAACACCAAATTGGTGTACATACCTTTTCAGTGGACTATTTAGGAAGTGTCGCTCTTCAAGATAAAGTGACCAGTTTAGCTGGATTACAGAAGCCCTTGAGAGATTTGTACTTTGCTTACAAGAAAATGACGAAAAGTAAAAAGGCAAGTATTGATAAGTAGGGTAATGAAACATTATTAGGAGGTTTCTTCTACACAGGGTGGCCCATTTGTCTGACAAAGTAATATACCGTTTCTACTATTAAAGATATCATAAAAAAGTTTTTATTAAAGTTGTGAGGTATAAAAAAATATATATTTTAAAATTATTTTTAAACATACAGGGTGGTCCAGAAAAGTAGGACAATAAAAAGATACATTTTTTCAAATGAAACACCCTATATATTTTAGCATTTTTTGTTTCCTTACAAAATTGTCCGTGCGACGCCATATTTAGTTTTTTAATTTTTTGCAACGTTGCCAAACAAAATGCAAAATTCTTAAAATTTTGGAAAAAAAACATGATAGTAAAAAATTACCTGTATTTCTCAATAAGAGTATCGAAAATCGAAAATTTTTTGTAAGCTTTTAAGTTTAGGGATAGATAAACTGTCTTAAATCTTTAAGTACAGGGTGTTTTCTGTTGACATCCAAATATACAAAATTTTAAAATACAAAAACTCTGTTTTTTTAAATAAAACACCCTATATTTATTAGGCTCGTCTGATAGATATGGTAAGTATCTTTAATTAATGTTATGTCATACCTATACCTAAATTTATTAGTTTTGGCAATATTTCTATTTTTATTTGAATTTTGGTGAAAAAAACTATAATTTTTATTTTTCTAGTAAGTCATGACCAGCAAACTAAAAACAAATGTAATTAAATATTATCCCATATTAAAATAAATTGATAACCGTAGTTAGTTACGTATTTATTTAATTTAATAAAATTTTGTTTTTATTACGCAACTGGATATTGAAAATAAGTTTACAAACATTATAAATATAAATATAATAATTATAAATATGACATTATATTCAATTACATTTGTTTTGACTTTGCTAGTCATGGCTTACTAGAAAAGTAAAAACTATAGTTTTTTTCACCAAAATTTAAATAAAAATCGAAATATTGCCATAACTAGTAAATTTAGGTATAGGTATGACTTAACAATAATAAAAGATACTTACAATATCTATCAGACGAGCCTAATAAATATAGGGTGTTTCATTTGAAAAAACAGAGTTATTGTATTTTAAAATTTTGTATATTTGGATGTCAACAGAAAACACCCTGTACGAAATTTTCGATACTTAAAGATTTAAGACAGTTTATCTATCCCTAAACTTAAAAGCTTACAAAAAATTTTCGATTTTCGATACTCTTATTGAGAAATACAGGTAATTTTTTACTATCATGTTTTTTCCAAAATTTTAAGAATTTTGCATTTTGTTTGGCAACGTTGCAAAAAACTAAATATGGCGTCGCACGGACAATTTTGTAAGGAAACAAAAAATGCTAAAATATATAGGGTGTTCCATTTAAAAAAATGTATCTTTTTATTTTCTTACTTTTTTGGATCATCCTGTATGTTTAAAAATAATTTTAGAACATATATTTTTTTATACCTCACAACTTTAATAAAACATTTTTTTGATATCTTTAATAGTAGAGACGGTATATTACTTTGTCAGACAAATGGGCCACCCTGTAGATAAATACGAAGAGTGAGAAAGTGATGAAGAACTTCAATGGAAATAGGGAAGAAAAATACTACCAGGTTCTATAGATAAATATTATAAAATTCTACATAAACTGTTTCATTTTTTTTTTAAATTGTGATTATTAACCTCACAAATTAATGAAATGTATTTAATATCGTACTTTAATATTCTACCTACCAATACATACATTCCAAATTCCTTTATTTATTTACATTTCGTCTTCGATATCGCCACTAGAAAAAATAAAATAATTACATTTTAAAAAAAAAAATGATACAGTTTATGTAGAATTTTATAAGGAACACAAAAATGGCAAAATAAATAGGGGTTGCAATTTAAAATTTTAGGGGTAGGTGCCCTGGGGGTTAGGGGGTTGAAAGTAACATGACAATAAATGTCTTAAAAAATGACCCCCTCTATATATCAATAGACGTGTTTCGCCAAATTTTCATACTATCATTGGTAGAGGCAATATTAAATGCTGTTCGTTTTCAAACTGTCACCCTGTATATGTAAACTACAAACAATTTTAACGAAATATACTTGTTAGGAATATTCCATAACTTTAAAACATTATATATACATACACCTATAAAAATAGTTACAATATAGCGTCCCTATTTAATTTTAAAAATGATTTATATTCATTCACACTGTAAAATGCTTGTTTGATTAAAAAGTCCTTTATTTTTAATTTAATATATTTAAAATTTCATAATTTAATATTCTTAGGTAAAATATTATATAATTCACTATCAAGAGAATTTATTTTTGATAGTTCAAGTCTAAATTATTGGGTCTTATAAGCTCAGCCGATCTTGTGCAATATTCATGGACATTAAATTACTCTGCAATTCATTTTTTTTAGTATGAATCTCTAAAAGTTGATTCAAAATGTACATGCATAGTAGTGTAAGTATTTTTAAATCTTTGAAAAAAGGTTTACAGTGCTCTCTATAATGCGCTTGAACAATAGTTCTTAAGGCTTTCTTTTGTAACCTAAAAACTTTGACCGACTTTGAAAAATTACTCCAAATATGAACTCCATACGATACACGGGAGTTAAAAAGAGAATAATATACCGTTAAAAGGGTAGCTTTATCCAAAATTAATCTTAATTTTCTAAGCGTAAAAATTGCAGAAGCTAATTTTGCAGAAATTGCATCAATATGAGGTCCCCAATTTAACCCTCCATCCAGAGTTATGCCTAACAGTTTTACCGTTTTATCATTTTTATATTTCGCCCTAGTGGAGAACATAATTTCTTGTGTTTTATCTGTATTAAGCCTTAAGTTATTTTGAGAAAACCAAGTTGGTTTTCTTCTGACAAATTTAAATGGTCGTCACCACTACAGCTGTAGGAAGTATCATCACAATAACATACACAATCATATGGTTTCAAAAAATTAAACAAATCGTTAATATATGTAATAAGGAGCAAAGGACCTAATATGGAACCTTGTGGAACCCCACTGGTTGCCTGTAATAAAGGCGATTCCCTACCTTCAATCACCACTTTCTGCTGTCTACCGGATAAATACGATGCCAATAGTTGTAAACCACTACCCCTAACCCGATACCTACTTAGCTTTTCCACCAATAACTTGCGAGATATGCAATCAAAGGCCTTACTTAAATCGCATAACGTCAGACTAACATCTTCGCTTCTCTCGAGACCCCCGACTACCATCTCAACTACCTTTGAGACTGCTTGTACCGCCGAGTGTCCTTGCATGAAGCCAACTTGATCAGAATTGATAAATTTATTAGTAATAAAATATTGATCTAACTGTTTTTTAAGAATGCTTTCCAAAATTTTGCCAAATATTGGAATTATTGATACCGGTCTATAGTTTTCTAATAAACTTTTGTCGCCTTTTTTAAATAAAGGTACGACTCTACTTACTTTGAAATAATCGGGAAAAACACCCGTATCAATACATTTATTAAATAATATTTTCAATGGAACCACTAATTGCAAACACATATCCTTAACAATTTTGGCATTAATATCATATACATCAAAAGAGGTGGTATTTTTTAAATTTACTATTGAATCATGCACATCTCTTTCGGTAACATGAGAAAAGGCAAACAGTTTGTTTTTATTAGGAATTTTTTTAATGATAGAGTCTTATTTCTCCTTATTTAACTTGTCACTTCACTTCAAGTATGGACTTAAATTAAAGATTTTATTGATTTGTATTGCAAACATAAATGTTTTTGAAAATAAAAGACTTCATATGCCAACAGAGCTTTTGCGAACGAAGACTTGTGAAGAAATACTTATATCTATGAAGCGTAATTATTAATTATCTAGTTTTCACAAGAAGAAATAAATGGTAATTTCAATACAAAAAAAATTGTTTAAATAACTGGTACGAATGCCGTACGATTATTATAATATTAATATTAATTAGATTCTTTCCAACAAACAAGGAAAATTGTAATATTATTAATACAATCTCTTGCACAGGTTCTTTCCGGGAGGCTAGAAATTTCACCCCAAGGTCTCCGAGTCCAGTACCAAGCCCAATCCGGAGATCTGGAACAAATGAACTCCTTTCCAACGATAGCAGTATGGTCAGCTGTCAAATTCGTGATACAAGAAAATAGTTCGAAAATTCATGGAAAGCACATGTCCTATGCTTTCTTGCCATTGATCACTGATCCAGATAATATGGATAAGCAGATGTTGTTTAAAAGTTTGGACGATAGAGAAAAGAAATTTATTACCAACGAAGAACATTCGCCGTTGTTTGCGGTGGTTATGAGGAAAATTGGAGTGCAGAAACAGTTGGAATGCCATGGGTAAGTTCATATTATTTTTTTATAATAGTAAGAACTGTATTTGTTTTTCTTCAATTATTACTTTAACAACTTAAACTCTTATTTAACGAAAAGAAGCTTAGCGGCAAGCGGACAGAGTAGTACGTCTATCTTTTGCATTAAAGTACACAGGGACTCCAACGGTAATGGAATCCCTGGGGCACAGGTAGACAATGACAGGCTGTTTCGTTCTTGTTAGAACTCATCAGAAAGCCATAACCTGTAAGCGACTCCCAATACAGCGAGACTGTTCTTTTCAAGGCGTTTTTAAGAAATAAAAACGCGATGAAAACCCAGTAACCCCATCAGTAGGAATCAACCCAATGCAAAAGATAGCCATCTAACGATCTGAATCTGAATCCACAAAACCGTGGCGATGGTATCAGAGAAGCGAGAAATGTTTCCTATACTGGCGAAGTGGCCGTTCCGTGCTTGATTGATTTAGATTTATTTATTTCTACGTTTTCACGTTAGATGGCTATCTTTTGCATTGGGTTGATCCCTACTGATGGCGTTACTGGGTTTTCATCGCGTTTTTATTTCTTAAAAACGCCTTGAAAAGAACAGTCTCGCTGTATTGGGAGTTGCTTACAGGTTATGGCTTTCTGATGAGTTCTAACAAGAACGAAACAGCCTGTCATTGTCTACCTGTGCCCCAGGGATTCCATTACCTTTGGCGTCCCTGTGTACTTTAATGCAAAAGATAGACGTACTACTATGTCCGCTTGCCGCTAAGCTTCTTTTCTTTATATATTTTAACGGACACTAAATTCCACTATTTTATTCTCTTATTTAACTTTAATATAAACTTGTTCGGAACTATTATTTACATAGAAAATGACGTAGACTTAATAATATTATAAAATAATAACAATAAAAACAAATTTAATTGATTAATAAATATTAATAAATAAAATAGTAAATCCTTCAACTATTTTGAAAAATTGTAATTTTTTGAATTTTTCTACGAATTCTTGCAAGATTCTTATTTTTTTTTAATTCCATGATATACTGGCGATTTTTCAAAAATTACTGTCAACTAATATACATAGCTTGATACTTTATACAGGATGATTATAAGGGTGATTTTAATTTAATCCTCTGGCAATATTACCAACATGCAACATACCCCAGCCGCGACATAGCTATTGCTCGAAACCCTTGTCAATTTTGCCCTGTTTCATGTGACTTACAGGGGAGGCAGAGGGTGTGAAGAACTGTAAGCATTTTTTCAAATTCTTTACTATCGAAAACGGGAAGAGAAGGAATTAGATTTTGGAGCTCCAGCACCACCTCCAAAAAAAAACGACCAACTTGCGATTTCTTTACTTCATTACAATTTTCAGTAATAAATTTATTAATGATTTATTAATAATTCAATGGGGTGAAAATTTTTTTTCCGTCGACCGTGTATTTACATCCGATATTAACGTTCCCAAAATCATTCATTAATGACCCCTATTAATGCATGATTTTCTGTAAATGCACGATTTCCCAAAATCATTAATTAATGACCCCTATTAATGCATGATATTCTGTAAATGCACGATTTTGGTAATTAAAATTAAAGGCAGCCATGCAAACAAATCAACAAAATAATAAAACGTCAATCCAAAACGTCGTTCGCTGTCATTAGTATTTGTGAAATTGTGAAATCTGGATTGTAAAATAAAAGTTGTTAACTGTTTTTCTTCACTTTAGTAAAAAATACGGTCGACGAAAAAACATTGTAACCAGCTCTTACATTAAAATGCGACTAATGATCTCGAACATTAAAATATTTCGATCATTAATCGCCATTATTAATGTACTTGGTGGTTAAATTACTATTAATCAGTGATCTCTAGAAACTATGCCAATTTTTTTAACTTTATGTCCGCACAACCGTGTTATAAAAAATCTGGTCGTGATGCATACAAAAATAAGGATGAATCAGTGTCTTAAACTAAGTCAAAAACAGCTTTTAAACATCAAAATCATTGTAGACCTGTGTTATAATTTCCATCACTATTTGTTATGGCTCCTGATAATGGGCATTACTATATTTGAAACATGTATGGTTTTTACTACCTACTTCTCTTAGATCCTGTTGTACAATAAGAATTTAAGTACGAGTTGTATAAAGCTCTACTTAAAGTTGAACTCGGTTCTGCTAAGCTTTTATATTTCAGAAACGTTGTCAATTTTCTAGGCTTAAATCAAGTTATTAATGAGTGATGACATATAACCCAATAAATCTTAGAAAAAAATATTTTTGACTTTAAAATTTGTGGTAATAATATCGGATGATGAAGATTTTATGGATGTAGCTATGAAAAACTTTCGATGACGGCCCCAAAACTACAGACGATCATATTCAAATTTTCGTAATTAAATTTATTCTCAATATTTGTCTAACATTCTAGTACCTTTAAACTCCTTAACAAATGTTAATAGCAAACATTCTTCTTTGGAAGTAAAATTTGCATGTAGTTTTGTGTTAGAATGCATGGAAAAAGAAGCTGCGAATTGCAAATACCCCAAACTTTGACAACAAATAAAGTTTGATGGTTTTTTGACAGCGTAACTATTGCCCGCATGGTAATTTAATTGTTGATACAACAGAAATACCTTTTTGAACCAAATTTAACTTTAAGTAGAGCTTTACAAAACTGGTACTTAAGCTCTTATGCCAGTATTCTCCATTTTTTGATAAAGCGGGCTTAATTTAAGCTCTGTTAAATTTTAAAGCTGGCTTTTGTTTTGATAAGCATCGTGGAACATTTTTGGTTACTTAACTAAGCCTTATTTTAAGCTGGCAACGATGCGGTTATTCTCTTCTTTTTTTTTAAGTTAATGGCTGCAGCAACGAACGATAATCTACGGCTACTTTGTGTTATCATTACTAACTTTATGTTATGGGTTTTTAACCTTAGCTTTCAAAACATTTTCAAATTTCAACTGACAAAAAAAAAAGTTCTTTCATAATTTTCTTTTTCTTGCTAAAATGTAGGAAAAAAAGATGCTGTAAGTTTACATATTCAGAAAAATCATTCCTATTCAGATTAATCGCTGACAAATATGCGATAACTCTTGAGGACAAAAAAAACGACCGTGCTTACGTAAAAAAACGGGAAGAAGTGTGGAAATCCATTGAGGAAGTATTTAATGCGGTAAATCCTTCAAATAACTATCGGGATGCCATTAGCTAAAAAAACTATACGTAATAAGAAGAAAGAGCTACGTAAAAAAGTGGTGGAGGAGAAAAAGAACATTTTTTTGACTAGCGGTGGACCGCCCACAAAAATTACTTTTACAAGATGATGTTGATAATATACTTCTCGTGTGTAGATTCTTTTGGAAAATCCAAGATCTATAGCATCCAAAATATCTCCATCGTTTTCAATAAATATTTCATCTTCTATTTCCATATTTAACTTCGAAAAATACGAATATGTATTACAAAACAGGAGCAAAGAAAAGTCAAATACGGCACAGACGCGTGGTTAAGCCTGCAATATTTAGGGTTAATGTTAATTCAGCTTAAGTCTCCAAATAGCGACCACGAATACGAAATCAGCCGGATCTTAATAAATCAGCGGAGAAAGCCTTTTATTTAAGTATCCTATTTTTTTTCTTTAAATTGCTTTTTCACTTTTTTAACTTAAAATTATATGCATTTATATATATTTAATGTTTTCTGTTAAAATATATAAAATTTACGAAAAAAATGTTAAAATACTATTACCACATGGTATTTACTTCTGGTATAACTATTTTTCAGTTTTGTCTGCCAAACGTCAGAAGATGCCATAGTGATTGCAGCAACATTATACAAGTCCCTTGTGAATCACATGAAAAACAAAGAGCGATTACCCAAAAATAAGAACGGAGTTACTACTTGCATGTCAACTGCGTCAAGCACGATGGTAGATAGACATGGAAATGCATTTCCAGTGAGGCCTCCAAGAAGAAAAAGAAGTAGTGGATCATCGGTGTGTAGTGACACAGCATCGGTAGCAAATGTACGTATTATTTAATTTTGTGATTATATTTTCAACATTGAGAGGTAAGCAAGAACTTCCAGTAAGTAGGTAATAAAATAATAATAATAATAATAATAATAATAATAATAATAATAATAATAATAATAATATTAATAATAATAATAATAAAAGCCGTCTGGGTTCCGGTTTACGAATCTAGGCCCAGGGTAGAACCTGCCTGCCGTAAAAGGCGGCTAAAAGGTTGGTGGTCCTTGCCTTAAAGGGGCCTACATTGGTCACCGGCTACCGCAGGTAGGCGTAGGAACTGATGTAGTGAAGAAACGGCTGACTCCATGTTAGGGGCGGTTTCTCAACAGCGTCTGTTCCCTATGTTAAGGGCGGCTGTATCAGTAACCTGGCAGAAGGTATAAATGCAAACCATTTCTGACGAAATGAGTAAAAATGGACTTTAACAAATATGATATCGAATTTAGAAGAAGATATACCCCAGGTGGGTGGAAACGAAAGTTTGCAATCCCACGCTGCGCAAGCAGTCAGCCTCACGGATTCTGGGGGAGGCACTAATTCGATTAGTACTAATGTAACTAACGGCAGGATGCTAGGACAAGCCCCTGCCGACAACCGAACTATTAGTGAACATAACACCGGCGAGGAAAACATCGTAATGGAGACTAGCTTGCAGCCCGACCCTGGAGTCGATAGAACTGCCGCTGGTCTACCCAGAAGAACAGAAACCGGTCGAATCAAGTGGAGTCGAGACATGAATAGAAGCTTTATCAAAGCATTCCTCTTGATTAACGACTGTGAAGATAACCCCCGCCCTGGCTGGAGAATAAAACTCCACCGAGAAATAACCAGACTACACCCGGAATTAAAAATGACCGAACAAAATGTAGCGAGCCGTCAAAGAGCTATATATGCTAACCACCTGCTACCCCAAGCTGAAATAGATCAAATACGGCGTGAAGTTGGCAGAACGTTGCACAACCTTCAGCATGTGGAAGAACTAACAGCACAGCAGGAAGTAATACATGAACAAGATCAAACTACACAGGCTGATACGGACAATACGAACCAAAAATATTTGGAAAATTTGTCCTTATTTGAAAATAGTGACCCGACCTTGAGACCGAGTATCCCCAAGCTAAGATTTAAGAAAGGAACCCACGAAATACTAGCAAGAGTAAACCTAGCAGCAGGGACGTCCTTAAATAGAACTGAGGACCTCGAGACATTACACAGTGGGTTATATGCAGCAGCAGTAACTGTAATTGAACTCAATGGTCAGGCATTATATCTCAGAACTGATAAGAAAACAACCAAGAAACAAGCGGTGCCCGCTTGGAAAATGAGACTTGAAAAACAAATTAGCCAGTTACGAGCACAAAGTGATATAATTGGAGAACATCTAAATGGAAACTCTAGCAGCAAGGTTGCTAAAAAGGTTAAAGATATACTGAAAGCAGAGAGCATTCCTTTAGACAGTCCCGATGTAAAACGGTTGCTAACAATCGTAAGAGACAATACAAGACAAAAATCTAAGGCTAAAGGAGCTCGTCTAAGACGATACAACAAAGCCACAAAGAGGAAGGTTCAAAACCAACAGTTCACCACGAACCAAAAAACCTTCTATAGGACATTGAGCCAAGAAGAAAACGACGTTACTCCAACTAATGGCATAAATAAAGACCAATTTAATGCATTTTGGAGTAATATTTGGTCCGACGCGTCCCATTTCGATGAAAAAGCAAGCTGGCTCGAAAAAGTTGAAGCCGAGGCTGAAACTTTGCAAGAAATGCCTGAGCCGCAAGTAACATCCAGTGATATAAGGGATGCCACTAAGAACTTGGCTAACTGGAAATCACCGGGACCTGACCAAATTCATAATTTCTGGCTCAAAACTTTCACCACCCTACACCCTGTTATCGCAAACTGCTTTAGCAAGGCTCTCCTAAACCCCGAGCACTTCCCAGCTCATCTTGCCAGTGGCAATACCTTCCTTTTATTTAAAAAAGGGCAGGTAAACGACCCAAAAAATTACAGACCGATCACCTGTCTGTCAGTGGTGTATAAACTTTTAACATCAGTCATGTATTCAAAAATATACACACACTGCATAAACAACAACCTGGTAGCTGATGAGCAAAAGGGCTGTATTAGGAAAGCTTTGGGTTGCAAGGAACAGCTTACAATCGATGCCGTTATTATAAAACAGGCAGAAATTAAAAGGCGAAATCTAAATATGTGCTACATAGATTATAGTAAAGCATTCGATTCTGTTCCTCACGACTGGCTAAAGAAGATATTGCACATATACAAAGTACACCCCCTAATACGCAACATGTTAGGCACCCTAATGGAGCAATGGAATACCAATCTCCATATTGGACAAGAGAAGCTTGGCAATATAAATATATCAAAAGGTATATTTCAAGGCGACTCTTTAAGCCCCCTCTGGTTCATTTTGGCCATAAACCCACTGTCCTCACTACTAAAATCAACATCCTACGGATATCGTCCCAACTTAACTGAGAATTTTAGAATAAACCACCTTCTATTTATGGACGATATCAAACTCTACGCTGAAAGCAAAACCCACCTACAGTCCCTAATTCAAATAACCAAGACATTTAGCGATGACATCAAAATGTCGTTTGGCTTAGACAAGTGCGCAATCTTGAATGTCGTACGCGGAAAGACTGAACAAAATCATGGACTGCTTAAAGGCATAGATATACTAGATGAGGACAAAACATATAAATACTTAGGCATCTCCCAAAACCAACAAATAAACCACACAAGCCTAAAAAGGGAGTTTAAAAACAAATACAAAAGCAGACTAACAAAGCTTTTTAATACTCACCTGAATGCTGGTAACCTTACTACTGCCATCAACACCTGGGCAATACCAATACTTACCTACTCATTCGGAATCCTTAAGTATTCAGACACGGATTTGCACGAACTAGATAGGCTTACGCGCAGGCTGCTAACAAAATTCAGATTCCACCACCCACGCTCTGCACTTGAAAGAATCTACCTAAAACGAAAGGAGGGAGGAAGAGGTCTCATTAATATATATAACTTGTGCAAGTCGCAAGAGACCTCTATGAGAAAATACTTCCAAGAATCGAATGGGGAAATTCTTAAAAAAGTGGTAGCAGCAGATGCTGGATATACAGCCCTTAACTTAAAGCAAAACGGATTACCTAACATCATCCGCGCGCCGCCAAGTCAACAGCTTGTAACTTGGCAAGAAAAAGCCCTACACGGCAAATACCCTACTGCACTCCAAAATCCACTCATAGATAGAGAAATGTCACTGAATTGGTTAGAGAAAAGGCAGCTTCACACTGAAACAGAAGGTTTTATAATCTCTATCCAAGACCGTGTCATTCGAACTCGAAACTATGAAAAAGTCATCTTGAAAAGAAATGTGGAAGATGTGTGCAGAAAATGCAATTGCCCCGGAGAAACGATAGAACATATCACGGCAGGGTGTGGTGCTATGGCCACCAACGCTTACCTGGGGAGACATAATCAGGTGGCTAAGATCATCCACAAGGAACTGGCCCATAAACTAGGGCTAAGGGAAAACCTCCCACCATACTACCAATACTCACCCGAGCCAGTCCTTGAATCCCCTGAATATCTCTTATACTGGGACAGGCCAATAATAACGGATAGAACAGTAGACCACAACCGTCCGGATATTCTTCTTATCGAAAAAAACACCAAGAAAGCTTTCATAATCGATATAGGTTGCCCACTAACACACAACCTCTCTAAAACCGAATCGGAGAAGAAGACCAAGCACTCGAATTTGGCTATAGAGATTAAAAATATATGTAAGCTAGATAAAATCGACATAATTTCGATCATAATATCGGTGGAGGGAGCTATGACGAAAAATTTCAAGCCCAACTTGGAAAAACTGGGCCTATCAGGTTATTTATACCAACTAATTCAGAAAAGCGTCATCCTCCAAACATGCCATATAGTACGAAAGTTTTTAAACAGTACAGGTTAAGATGAATTTCTTCTCTGTACTGTAAATAATACCAGCAATACCAACAAAAAGCTGTGAAAACTAACATTGAGAAAAATAATAATAATAATAATAAATATTTTTATAAATTAAATTATTAATAAATTTATTTTCAATAGTTTTAATAAATATGTTTATTTTATCTTCTTCAATAAACTTATTCTTCAATCCCCTGAACACGTGTTTGTTAGGGGCAAATATTATTATTTTAAGTATTTAAAATCATAAATATATAAGAATACCGCGGCAGTGGCTCAGAAGTGAGTTACTGGCATTCGATCATGGCGACCCGGGTTCGATTCCCGGAGTGGGCATACGTACAATAAAAAATAGTATGTACGAAAATTCAGTGGATTTAAGAATGCATGGAAGAGTGTAAAAGGTATCATCTCCCAACCCACCCCATTCACACCGGTAACCAGGCCGGATGAGATCGGACATCTCGTGGGGTGCGGAAGAAGGTACACACTCCCCAATCGGTAGGTCATGCAATGACGCAAGAAATCGAGGGTTAATAGCCCTTGGGGGGTGTCGCATGACCGAGGATCGTGGTTCGGAACCCACGTTAAGCTGTAGTTCCCCTCGGGAATGGCCCCAGCAGCGAAAAAAGAGGAAAAAATATTTTTTTTAATATTTGTTAACATTATATAAGAGTTAAATGGCAAATAACAAACGTTTAAGTATATGTATATAAATATAAACGCAATTTTTGGAAGATATAAGTATAATAAAATTTAAAAAAATATTATGTATTATATATTATTCATAATAATAATTAAAGCATTTCTAAAAATATTTTTAAATTATCTATTTCCATTATCCATGCTTTTATTTTAAAATAATATTTATTTAATAAAATATTTTTTTTAATTTTTGTTGGTAAATAATCGTTTAAATAAAAACATAAATATTTGAAATTTTTATTCCTCGCCAACCTAAAATTCCGTAATTTAAATGAGTTTTAACTAATGCATAATATAATATTTCCGTCGACCGTGTATTTACATCCGATATTAACGTTCCCAAAATCATTCATTAATGACCCCTATTAATGCATGATTTTCTGTAAATGCACGATTTTGGTAATTAAAATTAAAGGCAGCCATGCAAACAAATCAACAAAATAATAAAACGTCAATCCAAAACGTCGTCCGCTGTCATTAGTATTTGTAGAATTGTGAAATCTGGATTGTAAAATAAAAGTTGTTAACTGTTTTTCTTCACTTTAGTAAAAAGTACGGTCGACCAAAAAGCATTGTAACCAACTCTTACATTAAAATGCGATTAATGATCTCGAACATTAACGCGTTCGCTACGCTCACGCGTTAAATTATTTCGATCATTAATCGCCATTATTAATATACTTGTTGGTTAAATTACTATTTCCAGTTGTTTTGCGTTCATAATTTTTTAAATGTTTCTAAAACTTGGTAGTAAACTTCTTAATTTTTTAATCAAATATTATATGTGAAAGTTCCAAATTAAATTACCGACAAAAATTATTCCTATATATTTTAATTCATTAACTTTTAAAATTTTAATGTCATCAGTTATTTTAATGCTATTTATTTTGTGCTATGTTATTTGGATTTAAAGTAAAAGAAAGATAATTAGTTTTATCAAAATTAATTGTTAATAAATTATTGTCAAACCCATTTTTTATAATTTTAAAATCTTTTTAATTTTGTTATTTACGTTTTCCCAATTTGTATCTGTATAAAAATTGCAGTATCATTTTCGAGACTATGAATTTCTCAATCACAATTTACATTAAGTGTACCGGGTGTACAAAATATCTTGGGAATCATTATTCGTAGGTACACCATTCGGGAATTTTTTTTTGAAGAAAAGTGACCATGCGAAATCGTTGGCAATTCTTTTATGTTTTTCAGATGGCCTCTAGAGATCGTATTACTAATCCTTAACTAAGAAAACGAAAGTTCCTCCTTAATATACGGGGTGGCCCATTTGTCTGACAAAGTAATATACCGTCTCTATTAAAGATATCAAAAAAAAGTTTTTTATAAAAGTTGTGAGTTATAAAAATATATATGTTCTAAAATTATTTTTAAACATACAGAATGGTCCAAAAAAGTAGTACAACAAAAAGATACATTTTTTAAATGGAACACCCTATATATTTTAGCGTTTTTGCCAAACACAATGCAAAATTCTTAAAATGTTGGAAAAACATGATAGTAAAAAATTACCTGTATTTCTCAAACTCTACCTTAGTTTTTTATTCTCTCTCCAAAGAAACCAACCTCCGATTTAACATGTTAAACCGTTAAAACCGGTTTTTTGGTTAAACATCGTAAATCGGAGGTTGGTTTCTTTGGAGAGAGAATAGAAAACTAATATAGGGAGGTGAAAGCCATTTTTCTTTAAGATAAACCGTTCCAATGTTACAGCCTGTCAAAGTCAAAAAATGCCATATTTTAAACGTCAATATCTCAAAAACTATTGAATTTAGACACATGACATTTACAACATAAGCGTAACATTTTGTGGGGAATCAGAAAATAATACAATATATAGGGTGTTAAAAAAAATTGTCAAAGTCGTGACGACAGTACTATGAGATACCCAGTATAATATTTTTTCATCACTATTTTTTTTACAAAATCGTGTTTATTTATTTTTCAGCGCCTGGGAGACTTCTCGCATTCAGACGCTATCAAAATACCGTTTCCTCTGTCTACTGGGACACACGTTAAAGTCTGTCTTATGAATAACACGTATTTCAGGCCTGCTAGGGACGGTTCGGCACAATAGAAAATGCCTGCTATAGAAGGCGTGTCGCAGCGCTCATGACGGCTATAGCAGGTCTGTCTGCGAATGTGTTAAATGAAATGTTTTAAAAACCAAGCTTTTCCCACCAATTTCGGATTCGTAATCTACGCGTCAAAATATGCCATTGCTGAAAAAATCATTAAATTCGTCATGGTGTGCGTATAATAGATATTTACCAGAATTTCTACCAATGTTATTCCTGTCAGATTCAAAGTTGCTGGTTTTTTACTTATTGTTTAAAATCTTTGTGGCACTTAACATTATTATTTCATTTACAATTTTAAGACCCTTGTTACTTGTAACCTTTAATTAACCGTATATTTTTAATCCTAATTTCAGATTTCAGATACCCAACCTTTATTACCAAACAGACCTCCGAAGAAAAGTACAAAAAGCAAAAGAGCTCCAAAAGCTCCAGATCAAACCACACAAGACGACCTAGATGCCATATTACCCTACGAGGAACCTATTAAATTAAAGCAAGGCGTTCGAAGTAATAGCGTAGGAAAAGAAGAACAACAAGAAGAAGAAAATGTAGAAATTAAACCTAAAAGTTTTACTGGTAAGTAAGTTAAAAAGTATCTATCGTATGTTTAGTAAATTTATTTCAAACTTAGCATATCATAAACAACAGAAAAATATTGCCGAATTTTTAATTAAAATGTATTATGTGGTTTCTACATTAATTTGTCCATTTTTCCGAAACAGTTGAATTTATATTTTAGAAAAATATTTTAAATATAATAAAAGTGACGTCAATACGCATTTTTATTTCTGTGAAAGTCTCCCACAGTGTTCCATGCAGAAATCTACGCCATATTGCAGTGTGCGTATAAAAATACCTCAACGCCATTACATCGATGATGTAACCTTAAAACTGGTATAGGAATATTAAGGGGAATTGGAGGTCATGACAAAAGTAATACTGCAGCGGGCACCAGGAAACGAATCTATTACAGGGAACGAGAAAGACGATAAACTTGCCAGGAAAGGCTCAGAGAAGACATTCGTTGGTCCAGAACCGACACTCAGAGTTCCAAGGTGTACAGTACGAGATACCATAAAGCTATGGATCCGGAATGAACACAAAATCTGCTGGAACAATAGACACCATAGTAAAGGTTTCATTGGTGTTACAGACCCGAGACTAACGAAACAGCTGCTTCAAATAAACAAAAGTCAGCTGAGAACTGTTATAGGAATTTTGACAAGACACATGGCTGTCAAGAATTATCTGCATACAAAGCAACTATGCAATGGAGATGTTAACTATAGTAAAGGAAAAAGTACAGCATATAGTTTGCCACTACGAGTCAATAGATCGAAAGAGGCAACGATTAAAAAAAAATTAAAATTAAAAATTGTGCTGCATTCTAGCAGGTCGTTGTTTTCTCCACCTTTTTAAAATTGTAAATGTGTTTTTAATGTAAAATGGTGTTTTATTAATTGATATGTTGACTAGGGTGCGTCCTACTTATGTTCTTTATGGGGTGACCTTATTACCTTACGCCCTGATGATGGTCTTGTAGGCCGAAACGCGTAGGTTGTAATTAATCTATTTATTTGTAAGATAGAAGATAGGGCTTTCTGTTCCTAACCCTACTTTAATATAATTTTTAATTGTATTTTTTAGATAAAATAAGTACCTACATGAGCAAAGAACAAAAAATGTTAACAGCAGAAATAAAACAAGTTGTGAGTGACACAAACAAAGGTCTAAAACGAGTTCAGAGTCTCCGAAAGAGTAATGAAGAAGCGATTCGAAAAAAAGAGAATTCCGGTGATATATTTACAAAGGTTACAATTCCTAGATCTGGTAGTTTTTTGAATACTGGAGGACTGACGAGATATAAGAATAAGATTTCCAGGTTAGTTAAAACTGATTTAATATAATAAATATATACGATTAGTTCTTGTAAGAAATATTTATTTTTATTTTTATGTTTTACAATTACGGCTTAAGCGATGAATTCTAAATTTCCGTAGAGGTTGTACAAAAAAGGTGAAAGCTTGGATCAATGCTGAACTAAGCATAAGCCATAATTGTACAACCGAAGCTGAGTTGTAAATATAGTTATTTTCTTAACAAGTGCGGAAAGTGATACTTTCCCGCACGCGACTGCAGTTGACCCGAACGACGCGGAGCGGAGTTCGGGCAAGCGGTCAAGGGCGGGAAAGAGACTTAACGCATAAGTTAGGAACATTTTTTTTTCTACGACCGTATATACAAAAAAGTATACCAACCCATTTTTCAAAAATTATTTTAATTCATCATACATATACAAAACTTTAACTAAAAACTACTAATTATTATAAATATTAATAAACAAAAGAAGCTTAGCGGCAAGCGGACAGAGTAGTGCGTCTATCTTTTGCATTAAAGTACACAGGGACTCCAAAGAATCCTAGGGGCACAGGTAGACAATGACAGGCTGTTTCGTTCTTGTTAGAACTCATCAGAAAGTCATAACCCGTAAGCGACCCCCAGTACAGCGAGCCTGTTCTTTCAAGGCGTTTTTAAGAAACAAAAACGCGATGAAAACCCAGTAACGCCATCATAAGGAATCAACTCAATGCAAAAGATATAGCCATTTAACGTGAAAACGTAGAAATATAAATAAATCTAAAGAAATCAAGCACGGAACGGCCACTTCACCAGTATAGGAAACATTTTTCGCTTCTCCATACATCTCCAAGCTTTGTGGATTCAGATCTAGATCGCGCTGCAGTCATACTGGTGAAGTGGCCGTTCCGTGCTTGATTTATTTAGATTTATTTATATTTCTACGTTTTCACGTTAGATGGCTATATCTTTTGCATTGAGTTGATTCCTCATGATGGCGTTACTGGGTTTTCATCGCGTTTTTATTTCTTAAAAACGCCTTGAAAGAACAGGCTCGCTGTACTGGGGGTCGCTTACGGGTTATGACTTTCTGATGAGTTCTAACAAGCACGAAACAGCCTGTCATTGTTTACCTGTGCCCCAGGGATTCCATTACCTTTAGAGTCCCTGTGTACTTTAATGCAAAAGATAGACGCACTACTCTGTCCGCTTGCCGCTAAGCTTCTTTTGTTTATATATTTTAACGGACACTAAATTCTACTATTTTATAAATATTAATATTAAAAACACAATTTGTTGCATTCTGTAAATTACTTAAAATTGCCGGTCAAGTGAAGTTATTTGGTGTTAACTGGTAAGTAGATGACGTCGATGAGGATGACATCGGTTGCAGGTCGCACAAAGATGATGATGACGGAAACGGTTTTAAGTCATTTGTAGTATCTAATAAGGTCAAAATTTGCATTATTTTACTTTCCCGCACTAGTGCGGGAAAGTGACACTTTCAAAACTAAAATGCGTGCGGGAAAATGGGTTATAACGCATGGTCGTAGAAAAAGGAATTTTTATTTGATTTAAATATTTTAATAGTGTGTTAAATATTTTAATCTCAGGTTGTATATTATTCTATATTATTGAACTATTATTTTTAAAAGACGTTTTATATTTTTTTGTATGATGTATTGATATTTCCAAATTATTTTGATTTTTAGTATTCATGGAGATCATTGAATTATTCCGTATAGATAATCCAGATTTTACTAGAAATTGTTTTATGAATAAAACAATTTAGATGAATTTAGCTTTTAAATTCAAGATTTATGATATTATGTTGTCTATAGGTTAGAGTACCATGGTCATATTTTTTAGGGCTTGTTGAAAATCTTTTGTTTGTCTTTTAAAAAAAAATTGAAATTTTTATGATAGATAACATCACCATAGTCTAAACCACATAAAATAATAAAGTATATACAGGGTGATTTCTTCTTTTTCAGGCATTAAAATAAACAACATTTTCAAATACTTTTTTTTTTTAAACTCAAAAATAAGGTACTTACATTCATTTATTACACTATGGATAAAATACGGTTCTGTCTAACTTGGCCATTGAATAATATTAAGAAAACTTCTGGGTGTAGGATGAGCCCGCAAGGGAAACCATTCTGCGTATAATCTCGAAGCAGCAGCCGCACTTTGACGACACTCACCGTAAATTAGCACCATATTTACTAGTTCATTGTTTTCAAAATTTACCATTTTCACGTGTCACCAATTTAAAATTAACTTGCTTCAGAAAAACACACCGTAGGTCAAATAACTTACCACCGACCCGTAAATTGCATGAATAATAAGAGATAAGACAAACAACATAAAGTATAGCAGGGTACGTTTTGATGACCATGCCCGCGCTTAGATTTTTACTTCTGTATCTTGCATATTTTTAAGTTTTTTGAAAAAATTCATTTGAAAATGTTGTTTATTTTAATGGCTTCTATACGCAGCTAAAAAAGAAGTAATAACTTAGGGATCACCCTGTATAACCTTTAATTTTGTATTAGAATCTAAGTATAATTTAAAATGATCCAAATTATGAGTTTATAATAAGCATTTTTTATTATATTTTTAAATGAGTTTCAAATTTATTGATCAAAAATGATACGAAGATTTCTAGCTGATGTTACTAAAGGAATCTCATAAGCATTAATAATAACTTTGAAATTAGTGTTGCTTATTATTTTGGAATGAATATCTTTCGGACGGATTAAAAGTAAGCTGGTCTTGTTTTTATTCAGTTTCTCTGATCTTTTATTACTTTAGACGCATTAAAAATATCTTCATTTATCAGTGAAACCCAATGCATAACATCCGTCATTTTTTATTTTGTAATAGACGGGGTGTCCCGTAACTTATGGGCCGTAGAGTACTTGGAGATACTAGACATCAAACTAAGCCGATTATGTCATATAAGTTTTTTCGGATTGTTACTCGTTTTAGAGATACAGGGTGTTGAAAGTAAAAGTTTATTCTCGAAAATAAGCCATAATTTTAAAACGGTTTAATGAATCGAAGTGAAAGTTGGCAATATTATGTTTTTATGAGCAAGAAATAAGAATTTGTAGAAATTTTTAAGTTTCAAACTAGAAGGTTCTAGTTGCATACACTGGGCTTCAAAAATCTATGATTTTTTTTCTTACCTGTGATATTAGGTGTTTTTCAATTATAGTTTCTTAAAAAGGGCATTTTCTGAGTCAAAAATGTGTACTTGATTGATCTTAATGTCTTTAACGGTTTTCGAGATATTTCCCTTTAAACATCCCAAAGCATAAAAAAACATAGTAAATAATTAAATTAACAAAAAAAAAAGTGAATCCGAAAAAACTTATATGACATAATCGGCTTAGTTTGATGTCTAGTATCTCCAGTTACTCTACGGCCCATAAGTTACGGGACACCCTGTATTTGTTTATCATCATCAGCAAAAGCTAATAGGTTACCATATTCCATAAATAAATAAAAATCATATTAGGTATAAATTATAAATAATAATGGATTCTCGAGGAGTTTGAAACATCATAAAAAGAATTTGTTTAAAATACCCATAATTTTAAATCAATTTTCTGCAAGTAGCGATTTATGTATTAGAGTCAAAGGCCTTTGCTAGATCTAGAAAAACAATACTACTAGCAAAACTTGAATCCCCGTTTTCTAAAATCAAATATACTTAAAAAATCAAGTAAATACCTTTTGGAGAAAATTTAGTTTTTATTTTCTTTTTATAAAGGGTGTGTCAGTAAGGTGTCTGTCTTAGATAGCACCTAAACTATTAAAGATAGGGAATAAAGAGTAATACAAAAGTTAAAGGGTTTTTTAGAATACATAATCTTAAAATATTTTCTAATCTACAGGGTGGTCCTAAAAAGTGGTACCTACTGAATAATAAAAAAGAAAATTAAATAGGACACCCAGTATAATTTTCTAGAATATGATTCAATGGAATAAGGAGTTTGCAACCCTATTAAAATTTTTGAAGTGAAATGCAACGTTGCCAAGTAATTAATTTTTTTCCGAAATTTTAGCAATTTTAAGGGTATCGTTAAAAAATCATAGCAACCTGTGGATTAACCCTAGGTAAATATAATTTACGTTGTAAGTAGTTTAAGGTACGATATATTGATTTATAATAATGTTTTTTAAATCTCTTATACAGAGCGTTCATTACAAGTTGGACAACTCGATAGTTTTAAAAATGCTTTATTTCAATTTTTTTAAATGAAACCCCCCTAATTTTTTTAGGCAAAAGAATTTATCTTCGATAACCGTACTTTTTTGTTAAACATATATCTAAATATCATAGTTTTTGAATGGTAAAAAAGGAAAGTTCTAATTAAACAATGTAGTCAAGATTGCTTTGGAACAAAAAATTAATAATTTTCTTCGTCACAGCTGTCATTGCAAAATTATTTCGAAAACATTTTGTGCTTTATTACTGTTTAAAGTTTAGTTTCCCGAACTAAACCTTATCGAAATAGAAAAATATGAGTTATGATAAAGTTAGTTCAGGAAACTAAAAGTTAAATAGCAATAAAGTACAAAATGTTAGCGAAATAATTTTGCAATGACAGCTGTGACGAAGAAAATTATTTATTTTTTGTTCCAAAGCAATCTTGACTAAATTGTTTAATTAGAACTTTCCTTTTTTACCATGATTTTAGGCAAATCCTAAAATATTCCAAAAACTATGATATTTAGATATATGACATGTTTAACAAAAAAGTAAGGTTTTCGAAAGATAAATTCTTTTGCCTAAAAAAATTAGGGGGGTTCCATTTAAAAAAATTGAAATAAAGCATTTTTAAAACTATCGAGTTGTCCAACTTGTAATGAACGCTCTGTATAAGAGATTTAAAAAACATTATTATAAATCAATATATCGTACCTACTACTTACAACGTAAATTATATTTACCTAGGGTTAATCCACAGGTCGCTATGATTTTTTAACGATGCCCTTAAAATTACTAAAATTTCGGAAAAAAATTAATTACTTGGCAACGTTGCATTTCACTTCAAAAATTTTAATAGGGTTGCAAACTCCTTATTCCATTGAATCATATTATAGAAAATTATACTGGGTGTCCTATTTAATTTTCTTTTTTATTATTCAGTACCACTTTTTAGGACCACCCTGTAGATTAGAAAATATTTTTAGATTATGGATCCTAAAAAACCCTTTAACTTTTGTTTTACACTTTTTCCTTATCTTTGATAGTTTAGGTGCTATCTAAGACAGACACCTTACTGACACACCCTGTATAAAAAGAAAATAAAAACAAAATTTTCTCCAAAAGGTATTTACTTGATTTTTGAAGTATATTTGATTTTAGAAAACGAAGATTCAAGTTTTGCTAGTAGTATTGTTTTTCTAGATCTAGCAAAGGCCTGTGACTCTAATACATGAATCGCTTACTGACACACCCTGTATAAAGAGAAATTATGAAATAATATTCTTATAGTCACTTTTTCTTTTTTACAATATGGCGTTATCAGTTGTTATATTGTCATTTTAATTTCTTAATTTAAAAGCAACTCTATTTTTGAAATACTGAAAAATAACTTGCTTCAGTGACGATTTTAGAAACAACGAATCCGCCACCGGAGGCTCTCCACTGGGATTCAAAGAACTTTTCCACGAGCTATCCATACAAGAAGGTCTGCATTCCATGGATGACATCCTGTCAGTGATTATAGATCCCGATGGCATGTCATTCAATGATTTAAAACCGATCTACAAAGAGTTCTTGCTTAAACTGGCTGTTACTTTAACCAAGGACGAGTTGTATTTGAAGAGTAAAAGTATCATGAGAAGACAAAAACGAAAACTAATTAAAAGGTAAACGCAGCTGTATGACAAAACGAAAATAATGATTTTCCCAGCAATTTTGTTAAAAATAGTACATTTCCGAACGTCACTGCCATAACTGACGAAAAAGCTACTTCTCGCATGATTTAAAAGCGTAGTTTAGACATATTTTTACAAATAAGTTTGCTTCAAATTATAAGATTCAAAATCGTGTGTTAGTTATCGTGATTTTATTATTTAAACGTCAATTTAAGGGGGATTTCTACTGTGATGGTCCTATTTTCATCGTTTCTTTACGATTTTTTTCTGGGGATCTTCCTCGAAAAACGATAAACGAGCTGATTCTTCCTGCCTCTTTGCGAGCCTGGCCTGACGATCCTGATTGGTCGAGGTGATGTCGCTGTCGACAGAACGTTGCTCTGAGAACGCGGCTTAACTTAAAAGCGGCTAGTGGTGAGAACTGACCGGCATTCATAAAATTGGATGTAACTTTTTTTTGGAGTAGATTTGGTAAAAACGGTTATTCTAGAGGCTATAGAGTGTCGAAAAACGTCGAAAAAAAATGTCGATTTTTTGAAAACTATCACAGTAGAAATCCTCCTTAAACAATTTTATAGGCAATCAAATTAAAAACTGAGCAAACTCTGCTATTTGTATGTATCTTTTCTTACTTTTGTACCTGCCATTTTTAAGATACTTCATTATATTTCAAGATAAAAAGAAAATTAAACTTACCATATTTATATTACCTCCTTTCCATTCGGTAGCCATTTGTCAACGTGGGAAATTGGCCGGGTCCCTGTGACTTCTATAAAAAAATACTAAACCTACATACACCCTTGAATTTTAAAGGCTCAAAGTAAACAAAGTACCCATTTTGTGAGGCTCAGGAAGGGAGCAAAACTGCCTCCCCCCTGGAGCTGCCCCTGGCAGTGGCCAAAATCCATGGAAAAATGTTAAATAATTGAATATTTATATACAGGGTGGCGCATCGAAAACGAAATAGAGACATTTACTGGCAGCTCAGTTGTTTTTTGGAAAAACGCTCAGACCCGTCAATTTTGTTGTCGAGGGGGACACAAAATTGGCAAAAAATCATGTCAACACGTGCAATCCCCTTGGCAGGGGTGGCACCACCCCTAAAATCTTAAATGGTAAGGGGGTCGAGTGATACCGTATTTTAAAGGTCTTTCAATTCCCTTTAAATGATTTAAAATTTATGTACTTTAGTTCAGTTATAAATGGAATTGAAAGAACTTTAAAATAAGGTATCACTTTCCATTTAAGATTTAGGGGGGCTGCACGTGTTAACGTGATTTTCTGCCAATTTTGTGTCCCCCTCGAAAGCAAAATCGAATGGTCCGAGCGTTTTTCCAAAAAAGAACTGAGCTGCCAGTAAATGTCTCTGTTTCGTTTTCGATGCACCCCCGTATATTTAGTTAATAAAAAATATTGTGCAAAGTTAAAAAGAATATAAATAATACCGTTTTAGGAGTTCGAGTGTAAAAAGAAGTCCTCATAAGTTGGTATCAGGAAAGTTTAAGAGACTGAAACATATTTTCCAAAAGAACCTTAAACAAAAAGCAGCCAAAAAGCTATTGGAAGAAAACGCAAAAAATGCGATAGAAATAAGAGCAGTGGATTTACAGAACGATTCTAAATTGCCGGAAAGCAGCATAAGCACTTCCTCATATGATACTAGACAGTTTAGAACCAAGGAAGAGATTGTTGGGAAAAAAACGAGCTATAGAAAAAAAACTCATGGTGGGTGATTTTTTATTGAAAATAAGGTCATACCTATATCTACAGGGTCCTGCGCCTCGCCTCCCGTCTTCTGTACCTCACTTATTAATTAAGTTAGGATTATGACGTTTTGCAGGCTTTACCTGTATTCTAGGGCGCATTTCAGAAAAATATTTTTGTTTATACAGGGTGTTCCAAAAAAGTGTGACGTCATAAGGATATGTTTTTTTAGGTTACATGACATATATTTTCTTAGTTATTTGGATGCATCTTGTAGTTGCCTAAATACCCCTAAAATTTTAATGAAATCGGTTCAGTATTATAGGCGAAAAAAAATAAAAACAGTTTTGCACCACTGGTTTTAAAAATTAATAAACATTAAAAATAATGCCTCGTTAATAAAATTTTACAAAGGTTCCTAATAAATAAGGTCTCACAGTTTCGTTAACCCAGTTTGATTAATACGAATTTTACAGAGTGTCCAAAGTTTAGTGTCAAACTTTGCAAACTTTAAAGCAATTTATTTTTCTTATTTCAAATTGGAACCCTTGTATATTATTATATCATTCGATGTGGAATTAAAATTCAAACATTTGTTCTAATTACAACCTTATCGCAATTTCTAACGCATTAAGACTTATTTGCAGAAAACTCATTTTATCAACTATACCACCAGTCATTATTATATAATAAATATCAAAGGTGGCTTTGAAAAACAATTTATTGATATTAAAGTTTACCAAAAGTACAAATGAAAGTTCTTTTAGTATGCTTCTCATATAAAAATCATATCTTCTTGGTTGTATTCCATATAAAAAAATAATATAGCTTAAATAATTAATAATAATCTAACAATATTTGAAACTATAAAATAACTAAAGTCAAAATAGGCTTTTGTCACTTCAATAAACTTTAATATTAATAAATTGTTTTTCAAAGCCACCTTTGATATTTATTATATAATAATGACTGGTGGAAAGGTTGATAAAACGAGTTTTCTGTAAATAAGTCTTAATGCGTTAGAAATGGCGATAGGGTTATAATTGGAACAAATGTTTGAATTTTAATTCTGCATCGAATGACATAATAATATAGAGGGGTTCTAATTTAAAATAAGAAAAATAAATTGCTTTAAAGTTTGCAAAGTTTGATACTAAATTTTGGACACCCTATACAATTCGTATTAATCAAACTTGGTTAATGAGATTTTAGGACCTTATTTATTAAGTTCCTTTGTAGAATTTTAGTAACGAGGCATTATTTTTATTTTTATTAATTTTTAAAACCAGTGGTGCAAAACTGATTTTTTTTAGTTTTTATTTTTTTTCGCCTATCATACTGAACTGATTTCATTAAAATTTTAGGGGTATGTAGGCAACTACAAGATGCATCTAAATAAGTAAGAAAATATATGGCATGTAATCTAAAAAAACATATCCTTATGACGTCACATTTTTTTGGAACACCCTGTATAAACAAAAATATTTTCCTGAAATGCGCCCTAGGATACAGGTAAAGTCTGCAAAATATCAAAATCCTAACTTAATTAATAAGTGAGCTAGAGAAGACGGGAGGTGAGGCGCAGGACCCTGTATATCTACCTATACTAACAAAACAGTTTAGAATTAATGATCTAGTTTCTTTATAAATAAGTTTTCATTTCAATTCATATGGAGGACGTTTGTTCAAAATATTATTCTACCTTTTTCAAGTAACTTACATCTCCTCTTCTTTGCTAAAAACCTTAGAACTTAGTTGTAATTTCTTCTTTCTTCTTTCCTCCTTTTAATTTTTAAAATTACTATTGGTACAAACAAATTAGTTATTGAACGTTACAACTAGTAAATATCTCCAGTCCTCTTCAGGTGAATACAATATTCACCTAAAGATGATTGGAGATACTTATTAGATGAAACGTTGTGATTTAAAATAAATAAGGACCATGCAAGTCCAAAATGTTTCTATCGTTCAAGAAAACATCATTGTCTTAAACCTTCAAATAAACTGCTGGACAATTTTTTCGAGGAAGAAAAATTTCGCCTAAATTTAACAGTTAATATTTTCTGAACCAGATATGATATCGACCTACGGTTTTAAGTTGTTGATAGACTCATCCCTAGGGAAACAATTGGCAATATTGGATTTTCATTAACTTTCAGAAAATTTTATATACAGGGTGGTAAAGAAAACGATGCTTTTTGCTCCCATTTTAATGGCGTATAACTTTCATAATAATATTGTTAAACTTTATCATTCTATGTCAATGGAATCACTGGTTTATAGCAAAGACAGTAATTTGTCAAATTTTTGAAATCTGCTATGTTTTAAGAAATGCCGATTTTTTTGAAAAACCTTGCTTTATTTTAACTTATTGGTAGCTAGATCTCACTGTGCGTTGTATCGTGCAAACTTAGCGAGTGATTCTTATACTTTATGAAAAGATTGATTATGTTCAGTAACAATAGTTGTACCTAAATGTTGTGATGTACAGTGGCGTACTTATAAACACTTGAGTAGGTATAGTGTTAGAAAGTTAGAAATTAATAAATACATTTTTTCCAAAAATTAAATTAAAAAAATTATCTTTGTTCAAATTTTGTAAACACACTGTATAATATACCTGTAGTGCGATATGAAAAACTGAAAAATAAGAAAAAATTCACCTAATCTAGGGGCGAGTACTTTCCAATATAAAACAATCGTGAAAAATTGTGAGATACTCATAAACCATAGACATATAGGTGTTTATAAGTACGCCACTGTACATCATAACATTTAGGTACAACTATTGTTACTGAACATAATCAAGCTTTTAATAAGGTATAATAATTACTCATAAAGTTTGCACGATACAACGCACAGCTACCAATAAGTTAAAATAAAGCAAGGTTTTCCAAAAAAATCGGCATTTCTTAAAATATAGCAGATATCAAAAATTTGACAATTTTTTTTTTGTTATGAACCAGTGATTTAATTGACGTAGAGTGATAAAATTTAAAAATATTATTGTGAAAGTTATTAAAATTGGAGCAAAAATCATCGTCTTCTTTAACACCCTGTATATAAAATTTTCTGACAGTTATAGAAAATTCAACATTGACAATTGTTTCCGAAGCTATGAATCTGTGAACCATTCAAAACCGTAGGTCGATATCATATCTGGTTCAGAAAATATTAACTGTTAAATTTAGGCGAAATTTTTCTTGCTCGAAAGCAATTGTCCAGCAGTTTAGACAAATTAGTTATTATTCTAGGTGATTTTGGGAAAAATCGAAGACGTGAACGAGCTAGTACAAGTGAAGAATCTGACTTTTTCTCTCTAAAACGACAAAATAAATATAGGGTACAAAACATGAATCTACTGGGCAATCAGAACAGAAATTCATCATCAGGTTAGTAAACAGATTTAAGCTATAAGTTCTTTACAAAGCGATATAATATAGTTTACTAGACAAATAAAAATATCGGATTGAATTAAATCGGTTTAATATAATTATTTAATAATAAAGGTATTAAACTATAGAGAAAGATTCTATTTTTTATTCTCTGTCTGCCAATTCATTTTGAATACGACAGTTGTACTCGTTGGAAGTTTATTAAATCTACACTTAATGAAAGGCAAAGTATTTTATCATATTTTCACTTTATTTAATGGAAAATACTTTGTCATTAAGTGTACAATAGAAGTTTAAGCTTGGTTTAACGATAAACTAAACTTAAGCCGTAATTGTACCTACAACCGGATTTAAATATCCTACCTTATAACTTACCTAAAAGTAGATATAATGTTTTGAGAGTTTTAGCTGGTATAGGATAATTATTTAGAAAACTACCTAATAGTTTGAATATAATTTTTCAAATGTATCAAATGTATATTTGTTTTACTAATCAGTTCTACTACTTGTTTATTAATACCGTTGGCCAACAAAGATCCTTTTCTCCGAATCAAACATTTCTTGGGCAGCAGTAGCGTTTTGGACTGTCTTTATTTGTTTTGAATCACCACGTTTCAACTAGTAAGTATCTCCAGTCGTCTTCAAGTGAATACTAAATAAGTATGGTAACTACAGCTCTGTGCAGTGACGCATAACTACTGGGATGAGCCATGCGTTTAACTCTTACGTGGTAGTCAGGCGGCGATTAAGGCAATCTGTTCCAGCAGCGTTAAATCAAAGCTCGTAAAGCGATGCCGCAACAATCTATGCACACTTGGCAACCAACATCGGGTTATTCTGTGCTGGGTTCCTGGACACTCCAAAATAGATGGCAACGAGGCTGCCGATGCGCTCGCAAGAGAGGGCGCAGGCAAGCCAGCTGATCTGGCAGACAATACAGTGAACAAACCACTGGGATTGGTCAAAGAGGGATTGACTACACGGCCAAGCAGCTTGCACAGAACAGATGGACAGGGTTGACAACCTGTAGTATATCCAGGCAACTGTGGCCCACATTCGATAAAAAAAGAACCGCAGAGCTATTGAGACACAGTCGAAAAGACGTGAGAAATATTACTGCGGTTGTTACCGGACATTGCCTCTTCGGTAGACATGCCGAACGTATGCAAATACCCACTAACGACTTCTGCAGAAGTTGCAGAGATGAGGAAAAGGAAGAAAGTATTCAACATTCTCTGTGTGAATGCCCTGGCCTCGCAAGAAGAAAGTTCACCACTCTGGGTGAACCATCTTTCGATAGCCTGGAGGAACTAAGCAACTTACAACTTGGACGGCTGAGCAGATTTCTGAACAGCAGTGGCTGGTTTGAATGAGTTGTTAAAATCCTTCCGCGGTTACGTCGCATAAACCATCAGTGATCTGATGAAGGTGGGTTCTACGGAACACGTGTGGTATCACAACGGACCTAATCAGGACTACGTGAGACCGTTTGGTCAGAACCAAGGGTCTGCTACTCTTACCTAACCTACATGGTTTGAGCTGTGTTACCATATCCATTCAAAATAAATATAGACAATGCAACAAACAAGTCCAAAACTCTACTGCCGTTCAAGAAACCTCATTGTCTTAAACCTTCACACAGACATTTCTTGGGCAGTTCTACGCGGCATGATCGAAGGACGGTGAACAAAACTCGAAAACTTACTAACAGCGTACCTATTTGCAATCGGTAAGGTTTTTTTCATGCAAATAAAAATAGTAAACCAAACTATAATATCGCGAAAAAGATGTCCAATGCACTACTTAGTGTAATTGTAAAAGTTGGTCAAAATGGGTCAACATATTCTGCCCACCCACTGACCTTGAATTTTTGAAATAGACAAGATTATATAAAACGTTAAAAAATACCCAACTTGACAGACAATATTATAATATTGTGGAAACTCTTTTCTTTGTGCTACATGCTGTTGATAAAAAATTGCGAATATAAGTAAACCCTATCTGCCAACAACGACCTTATATATTGCCTAATTTAGCGTTTTTTAAAGATAATATTTGATTTAAATTTCGTAGATTGACACTCAAAATTAAATAACCTAGCTCCATACCACTTACCATACTCAGAGTGTCCTATAATAAGCTTTTTTTACTCCCACTTGGATATCCAACAAACAAACAGACAATTTACAATCAAATCATAAGACTAATACTGACATATATGTTGCACCCGTTTGGCGCAGTATCTCAAACGAATAATTTAACAGAGTACAAAACATAATACTTAGACAAATACTTCTAACACATATAAACACTAGACTGGTACTACTACATCAAGCGATAAACACACCTTACGTAATACAATATGTACAGGACCTTTCGACAAAATTTTACGAAACACACATACAATACAATACGCACCCCTAACACAAAATATCACCCACATAAGATACACAGATAATTCATTACACTATTATACAAACCCATTTATAACAAGCTTCATATTTTGCGGCAAGATAGATAAAATTAACATTTTTCCAAATTTCATTACTAAAAGCACATGTACCAGGCCCCGCCCTCTCCTAAATCCGATATACTCTAAAATTTTAAGTCTAAAGACAATACTGCTACTCTGTACCTGAATAAACTTAAGCTTATTTTTGAAAGCGTTTTTACAGCAGACACCAAGCAAAAACTTTCTTAAACTAGCTATCATACACCCACAAAGTTCAAGCGCCAGCAAAATAAATCTTTCATTACAGTGTGTGGGTTACTGGAACTCACCGACATTATGGAAGCAAAAGTCAATTTATTCCCCACTTAAGGGTCAACAATAGTCCCACCAGAACGTTGTACTGGTGCATGTCCTAGCTAGTCAGTAATAGTTAGTAGAAACAAATATGTATTGTTATATAATAATAATATAAATAACGCAGGGAAAAATTACATATACATAAAGATGTTTTAAAACAAACAAACAGATAAAGATGTAATATGACACATATAAGTCAATATTGGACACATACAGGCTTTTTGAATTTAATTTTTAGCAGTTGGGAGTAATATCATGAATTGAACATGCTACGTAGAACTTCCCACTTATAAAAAATTAAACAGCCGTATTCACTAAAGGATTCTAAATTTAAAACCTTCCTAAACTGACAGTTCTGGGTTTAAAATTTTGTATTGTAATAGTTATTTTTGTATCAAGGCAGTAAAGTGATTCTTTATCGGACGAGTCTGAAATTATGAGATGAGCGAGGCGAATAACAGGCGAGTCGATAAAGACACTTTACTGACGTGGTGTATACAAAATTTTATCGCCAACCGTTCATCACCGTTTTATGTGAGGCAGACCGCTCTAAGAAAATAGATGTTTTTCCCCATGTTAAATTAATAGATAAGACGAGCTGCAGACATATTTTAGAATCGGGTCTGCATAAAATATTTAATAGTACTTGCCCTATATTTGATCAAAATGTAAAGTAGAAGTTTCATATTGCCTATTCCATTCCATATTCAAGCTCGAAAGGTTAAAATAGCTTTACAATTCGACGACAAAAAAACCCATTTTGGCCGTAATTTGACACATCAGAAAATTTTGGCCGACCACTTGCGTATTCCAAAGCACCCCTCAAAAAATTTCTCCTACTATGAGAAATGGCAGGGTAATATTTTATCTGTCAAATGCGGCAGATCAAGTATTTTATTTTACAATAAAATAAAGTGTTCGTTTACTACCGGAAATCACTCTGATAATGTATGGCTTTATTGTCGGTTGGCGATAAATATATTTATGGGTTTTCTTCAAATTTATAAAGAACAACGTATTTTAGTACGTTTTGTGTTCTTTATTAGGACTAAAACTGTATTTGCAACAACATCCTGGTCAAATTGTTTATCGGTAAAATGATTTAATTACAAAAAAATCAAATTAACACAATGGCGTCATATATGGCATATCAAATAATGCCACGGTAAAAATAAAAAACTGTAATATTATAGATTTATATAATATATCGATGGTCTAAATTATAAACCCCTTTTTAGTGAATACGGGTGATAGATATTTAAATTTTTGACTGAAATCATTAGAAAATATTTTAATTGCATCATCCGGTTTTTAGGTTACGTGTCATGTTCTGAATGTTCTTACGATTCTGACACTTGTACCTGTGTTTCTGCAGATAAGTGCTATTGCAGCATGGGGCAAAAGAATGTTGAAGCTAGTAGAAGAAGTAGTGTCCGTGAGTAATAATATTAATACCTTATAGTGCATGATTTGTCTTTTGGTTGGTTTTATTTGTGTAGGATTTGTTTTCGCTTTCCCCTAAATTAAAACGCTAGTAAAGATATATTTACGAGAGAACTCGTTTTTCGACATTTGACATCCAAATATATGACATCGGCCGGCTGATTAGGACTTTCAAAATTTCCCCAGATTTTGACAGAGACGTATTCAGCCAATGTTTGATTCATAAACGTATGATATTCTGTTTTAGACTATAACTAACAATTAATTATAAATCATAACTATTGTTTGCCTAGTACCGCAGCTGATGCCATTGCTGAGAAGGTATTTTTAAACAGTTTCAATTTATTTTTACAATAATTTCTTGCATTTAGTCATATAACGCATTTGAACCTGCATTTTAGAAGGCGCCTTCTTGGCGTAGGGGTATAGGCTCTCCACTTTGGAACTAAGGGTCGCGGTTTCGAACCCCGCTTCGGACAAAACAAAATTTTTTTTAAATCGATTTCAACTAAAAAAAAAATGCAAGACAATTATTAACCTTAAATCTTAAAAATAAAAAAATATTTCGCAATTATTATGAATGACCCACTTATAATGGAAACAAGCCTATATTTTCGGTATTTCTGAATTGAATGTTTTTAATTTTAGTGTGGTTTCGTGTGATCTTAGGAAGCATTTTTTTATTGCTAAAAATGTTAGTTAACTTATTGGCGTACGGATTTATAGGGGTTGTAAAATAATAATTCACCTTTAGCGATTATTAGTTTTCATTTTCGTATAACTAAAAGTTTCGGTATTTAACAAATTCTGAAGTTTCTATCTTATTATTGTGGTCTGTTAAACTGTTTTTTAAAATTAACATTTCAACCTTTTTCTTGTCAATAGATTGTGTTTTTTTGAGGGTGCTAGATTTAGGGGCTTAGCACCCCCGAACTACGCCTATGTCAATATTAGATATATTATATAACAACACATTAGTATATAAATTTTAAATTAACAATTCTCTTGTACGTTTTACTCAAATACCTTCCACGACTTTTTCTATTTACCACTGTGTCGACCGGTAAGCATATTATCTACTATCTGTGTTATAATTACCTATTTCCAAACGAGGAAAGAACACAAGGAATATAGGCGAATAAAAGAAGCTGTCATTTCCTAATCTGTTTTGCAACTTTTTACCTTCATCTTATTGCAATCTTGTTTAGCATGACAACATTAAACTATTAGTGGCTTTAAGAATTCGTTTAAAGTTTAAACATACATTTTACATATTAAAAATTTGTAATTTCAGAGTTCGATCCTGTAATTTACGTCAAGTCATACCAACATAATACACTAAAATTAACCAGCATGTCATTCATATCACGTGATTGGGCCAGGATCTCGCGAGTTCTATCATGAATATTACTATAGTACCGTAAAACGGGGTTACTTTGCACCGCTTTTTGCACAATTTTTTTTTATTGAAAGATAAAAACATCTTAATACTAATATAACTATTTTATGATTTTCGGTGGATATAATTAAGCTCATTAACTAAGTCTCATTACATTTTTAAGTTAATTCATTGCAAGATTGGGGCAAAAAATCGACTTACATCCTGGTGCAAAGTATACCACGGAAAGGGTATACTTTGCTCCACTTCATTTTAAACTAGTTTTACCGTTTTATCTACTATTAAAGCAAAGTAGCCGCATACGAGTCATACTTTGCACCATTTCAGATATTGTGCAAAGTATCCCCAATTTCGTAAGAAAGTGGGGATTCTTTGCACCAGTTGTACGGTGCAAAGTATTCCCAATTTGATATGGAAATAGCCAAATAAACAAAAAAAATAAAAACACCTAAATATGTATTTTATTGACCTATTTTATTACCTGCATCTCTAAACTAATAATTGTACATGCGATTGAACGGGTACTTACCAATATTTATCAGCTTAGGCTTTCTCGGTAAGAAGATTTTGCACAGCTTTAAAACGTGACAATTTAGAGGTTATATATTATGGCGGGAAATGAATGACAAATGACGGAATGCGGGAGTGTCTAACCTCTTGAGATGATATATTGCAGTGTTCTTTCTCTGCACATGACATTAGTAGGGGCCTCAAATTAAAATGGAGCACTGTGCTACCAAAAATAATATTTTACAGCGTTGGTGCAAAGTTACCGTACTGAGTGCAAAGTAACCCCGTTTTACGGTACTTGTATTTAGGATATTAGAAGGTGTTAAATATACTTACACGGTTTACTACTATAAAGATTGGCTTGGTTTTTCACTAGCCTACAACAGACAATAGTATTTTGCAATTATAGAAATACTATATTTTAGCAACAAATATTGTGTACTACAAATACGATGAACCGCACCCTCATATCGTAAGATTAAAAAAATGTCCCTAAAGTTTACCATGGAATCAATACGCCATGTCTTAAATTGTTACTCTTGAATGGAAACCTAGTTAAAGGGTAAATGTGAATTTAGTAGAACTGTCAAGTTCTAAAGTTTTTATATTTAAGAAAATTAAATATGGTAATCACATCAGCACAAAAGCTTCTAAGATCGAGAGTAACTTTAGAAATGGTATAAAGGATTGATGACCAGAATTTCTAAAAGTAGCCATCAGTGGCGGCTCGCAGGTGGAGTAGGTGAAGGGGCTCTTCACCAAAAAAAAATAAAACCAGGAGGAAAGTTTTCTGACAATATTAATGTACCAATAATACAGCTACCATTTTAGCCCTTAAAAAATAATTATGTTCGAATTAATAATATTAATTTAATCCGAAAGTAGCTAATTATATATAATATAATATAATAAGCTAATATAATAAGACCACGGTTAACTCCTAAAATAGATCAGTCGTAGGCACCATTACTGTACAGGGTGGTCATGGTCAACTAAGAATGACCGCCGGCCATATCTCAGAAACCAGTAATCGTACAGCATCCGGGTAAATTTTTTTATTACAAAAGTGTCTAAGAGAAAATGCTGGAAATTATTTTTAAGCTCCGCATTTTGCCGCAAGAGGGCGTAATTGAAAAGTAAATTTTAAAATTTTACATATCTCCGAGAATTCCACATTAAGGTATATCTTTGATAACACCATTAAAAAGCTTGGACAATTATGCATCATTTTGGTCTTATGCTCATTGACGTACCGACTTTAATAAGAGGGGTGGGGGGGGGGGGGGGGGGGAGCTGTTAAAAGTGTAATCAGTAAAATCGCTGTAACTTTTAAACGACCCTTCCGATTTTAGCAAACTAAAAACTGTCTGGAAGAGAAATGTATGCACTTTCACCAATTGTATTTAGTTGTCCATAATAATTCTCAAAAAAATGCTAGAGGGCGCAATTTGCAATATTAACACATTTTTTGATTTTACTCCGAAAAAATAAATCATACTGTATAATTATGATACCATAATCGAAAAGTAGATGAAATTTGCTAGAAAAAATATTAAAACCGCAGCTCGATATCTCCATTCGTATCAGCGTTATCGCCAATAGAATAATTTTTAAAACTAAGCGATTATATATTTTTTAGAAAAAAAGTGGTACGCCACTGATATTTTTCCATGTGGATATTATTTCTGATTAGCTTGGTCAATTTTGCATAAAAATGGTCTTCTGCGTTTTTCTCCTCAGGCACACCGTTCTTAATTAAAATAATTAAATTAAATTAGCTTCATGCACGCCTATTAAGTGAAGGTGGTCATTTCCACCAATTTTTATAAAACAAAATTTTGCATTATCAATGTTAATAATAATAGTAAAGTTAATTTAATTTAATTATTTTAATTAAGAACGGTGTGCCTAAGGAGAAAAATGCAAGAGACCATTTTTATGCAAAATTGACCATGCTAATCAGAAATAATATCCACATGAAAAAATATATATCAGTGGCGTACCACTTTTTTTCTAAAAAATATATAATCGCATAGTTTTAAAAATTATTCTATTGGCGATAACGCTGATACGAATGGAGATATCAAGCTGCGGTTTAAATATTTTTTCTTGCAAATTTCATCTACTTTTTGATTATGGTATCATAATTATACCGTATGGTTTATTTGTTCGGAGTAAAATCAAAAAAAGTGTTATTATCGCAAATTGCGCCTTCTAGCATTTTTTTTAGAACAATTATGGACAACTAAATACCATTGGTGGAAGTGCATACATTCCTTTTCCAAAAAGTCTTTAGTTTGCTAAAATCGGATAAGTCGTTTAAAAGTTACAGCGATTTTACTGATTACACTTTCAACAGCTTCTCCTCCTATTTTATTAAAGTCGGTACGCCAATGAGCATAAGACCAAAATGATGCATAATTGTCCAAGCTTTTTAATGGTGTTATCAAAGATATACCTTAATGTGGAATTTTCGGAGATATGTAAAATTTTAAAATTTACTTTTTAATTACGCCTTCTTGCGGCAAAATGCGGAACTTAAAAATAATTTTCAGCATTTTCTCTTGGGCACTTTTGTCATAAAAAAATTTACCCGGATGCTGTACGATTACTAGTTTCTGTGATATGGCCGGCGGTCATTCTTAGTTGACCACCCGGTTGAGGCTTCGCGAAACTTACGGTAATGAATATCGTTTTTACGTGATTTACTGTGTGATTAAAACGTTTTGTTTTTATATTTCAGTTAATTCAGTAGTGTACGTACCTACTTAGTTGCGTGTTTCAAAAAATGACATAGTTTGTAATTTGTTGGAAACTCCATTCAGTCGTTGGACAGATCAGGATAAGAGAGACGTTTTATTACACAGGTTTTTAGTTAATGTTTGTTTAAGTACCCGCACTAACCTAGCTCTTCACCATTTGCTAAGACCGTGAGCCGCCACTGCACTAAGCGATAGAGGAGTACAATCTTTCAAACTTTCCTAATAATTTAAGACATGTAGGATCGATTCCACGGCATTTTTTATATCCAGTCGCGGCGACCGATTACGTCAGAGAATAAAGCTATTAATAGAGGCTCTGCGAGAGTAAATTAAAATTTTTAGATACAAAATAGTAACCATTTGCAATCTTTCTCTAGATTCCAGTCTGTCCTTCTGCGAATGTGACACCGATTCTTGTGCAGAATCAAACAAGTGTTATTGCCAATATGGATCACAACGCGTGAAAAAATTACACCAAAAAGAGCCACAACATCCCCATCATCCAGGTTGTGCTAAAAATTTGAAAATAGAAAGAACCAAACATAAGAAATTGTGCAAGAATAATTCAAATACGAAGAGTACTAGAAGTTTGGAGTATATGGCTAATCCCAGTGAAGGTAATAATATTTTGTTTATTAAAATGTTCCACTTCAACTACGCTACAACTTATTATTTTAAGTGTGGTACTGATACGATTTTCTATCCAATAGATAGCAACGAAAAAGTTTGAACACGGTAGCGTTTGTCATTATATACAGGGTGATTCACGTTGAGTGGCCTATTAGAAGATCTCGGAAACCAGTAAACTTATCATTCTAAAAATTTAATAGCAGGCATAATTGGCTTTGAGCTTTTAAAACATTATATTTTGACGTTTTTATTACTTCCGGTTATACCGGAAGTTAATGCCAACTTATCTATTTCAAATAAAAGATCCTGTATATTTTAGCATTTTTGATTGCCTTATTAAAATCTACATAACTTAAGTTAATAATAGTCTATTCCTATCTGTAACCGTTTTTGAGATATGAATTATAAAAGGATTTTTTTGTGTAGAAACGCTCTGAGAAGAAAGTTTAGTAACTCTGAAACTAATAAAGGTCAACATTTAAAATTTTGTAAGCTTTCAAGTAATAAATACATAGATCTTTAGTTTAAATTACTTATCTTTCACGTTTTTTATACAGGGAGTTCTTAAAATTGTGCCAATGTTTCCATTTAAATAAATGTGCATAAGTCAATTTTTACAAATGGAACACCCTATTTTTTAGCTTACTAGCGTGTGGAGAATTAAATTTCCTATCTAAATGCCTGATATATTACAATCCACATTTTTAGTCGTTTTGGAATTATGAGCAATTTAAATAGAAAATCTTAAAATTCCTGTTTGTGTTAATGCGGCAATATTTTTGACACAATATGAAACAATATGAACTTTTTTATTCTGTAAACGATTTGCAAACATTTGTGTCAAAAATATACAGGTTGTTCCGTTTAGAAAAAATGCATTTTTTTCGTTTAATCGGAAATGCTGAATTCAATTGTTTTTTGTTTTTACTATTTTAATCAGCAGAAAAAATGTTACTTCTAGGGCGCATTTCAGGAAAACATTTTTGTTTATACAGGGTATTCCAAAAAAGTGTGACGTCATAGGGATATGTTTTTTTAGATTACATTATTTTCTTACTTATTTGGATGCATCTTATAGTTGCCTACATACCCCCAAAATTTTAATGAAATCTGTTTAATATTATAGGCAAAAAAAATAAAAAATAAAAAAAGTCAGTTTTGCACCACTGGTTTTAAAAACTAATAAAAAATAAAAATAATGTCTCGTTAATAAAATTATACAAAGGTACTTATTAAATAAGGTCTCACAGTTTCGTTAACCAAGTTTAATTAATGCGAATTGTACAGGGTCTCCAAAGTTTAGTGTCAAACTTTGCAAACTTTAAAGCAATTTATTTTTCTTATTTCAAATTGGAACCCCTGTATATTATTATGTCATTCAATGCAGAATTAAAATTCAAACATTTGATCTAGTTACAACCCTATCGCAATTTCTAACGCATTATGACTTATTTGCAGAAAACTCATTTTTTCAACTATTCCATTTAAATTTTAAAGGTTATTATGAAAAACTCAAAAGCAAACAAAAATTCGGCAGCGAGAGAGTTCATTCCCACTACATACACCACGCTCTTCAGAAAAAGCGACGAAACAGCCACACTGGAGTAGGTGTTGAATCTCCTGCTCTTGCAGAAGAAGATTTTAGTATGGTGACCTTGCAAAACCTCCAGGTGGGAGTAACAAGCGGGGGGAAATTGTCAGCTATGGATTGCGAACTACTAAAGCTAGCTAAACGAGGAAGTTTTGGAGAGTTAAAGGAGCTACAAGAAACTATGTTTAGGGGAGCATTTAGTGAGAATGTTAGGGAATATTGGAAAGGAACAAGAGGAATGGGTCCAAGGGATCCGGGTAAGGTTTTGTTTTTATTTCATACCTTAAGCCAATTGCCATGTTAAGTACTGTAACAGACCAGTATCCGCCTAGAATTTTCAATCCTTTACAGTTCCGTTAAAATACAAAACAAATCCATTCCATCCTCTTATAGTATCTCACAAGAAATTTTTTATAGGTTTCTCGCAGTCATTCATTTAAAATGAGCGACAATATTTTCGATAGTATTTTTCTTCGTGAGATTTTTTTTTAACTTTAAAGGAGTCTACTCACATTCAGTCGACCGGCCAGCGGACGTCAGTCCATGGCCGGTCCGTTAGCCGGCCGGCCGATATCGATAGTCACACTACATCTTTAGTTTTGTTTACCGATAACGGCCAGCAGTCCTCCACCGGTTTCGATTGTGACCTCCATTTCAGTATACAGGCACAGTTTTTTATCTCCAGTTCAAATATATTACAAGAAGAGTGTGCGCAGTGGCAAATATTATTATATTACATGAGCAGAAAAAAGAAAAGGAAAAACAATTTTTTCAATTTTATATTAAAACCGTTAATAAATGGGGCATATTTTAATGTACAGTTCTTTGAATACAAAATGTTTTAAAACCGATTGTTTTATTATTTCTTCGCACTATACGCAGTTGAACGCCTGGATTATTTTCTCCACTGTCTAAAAGCTACTTGAAGGTAACTGTGGGCCTCTTTTCACATTAATCCAAGAGGTGGCGCCCGAGACTCCGTTATAAAAGTCTGAAGAATGTCTCTTTCTACTAGTGCATAGACGTTCCTATAGTTCAACACTGTACAGTGGCGGTCTTCGGCGTTGGCGTCTATCAGTACGACCTATCCAAGTGTCCTCAAAGTAATTTATGATAGGTACCAGCAAATATTCATTCTGCACATAAAAGTTGCTATCGAGAATTTCTTGAAAAGCAGTTATTACATTGTTTGGTGGAACAAATGCTAGAGCTGGCAGTAAGCGCAGGTGTAAAGCAAACTCTGGATCCTTGCTGTATTTTTCTTGCAAGCCTGCCTGCTGTATATGCCTCCATATGCACTGGCTTAAATGGAAAAAGCATCCCCGTATTGAGGCGTCAGGAAATTCATCTTGTAGAGAATTTATTGCAGCTCTTTCAAAATCTACCATAATTGAAGCCGGTCGAAGGCCCGATTTAAGCGCTTTTAGAGCTTGAAAAAGTCGGACGTACGTGGCTTGTTTCTTATTTGGAAGAAGGGCATTAATCGTTGGTATAACGTTGCTATATTGAACACCATGTATGGTATACAATTGGCTAAATAAAATAGACGAAGAAGAAAACGTACCGTCAGCATACCAATGGTCACAATGTTGCATAAACTCCAAATTTCGTTTTGTTGTGAACAAAAGAATTCGGTCATCTCCAGGGCCACTGTCAAATTGCAAAAATTGTTCACCTTCAGTTCGTGTGTACTCTTCAGGAATATCAAGCTCCACTAGATTTCTAGGATTTGCTGGAACATGGTCTGCTCTCTGTCGTACATGCTGTATAGTTCTCTTTAAGGAAATGACTGAAGGCAACTAAGCTGATACTGATGGTGGTAAACCTGAGGACATGGTAGCTACTATCGTCTGAGTGGATTGCTCGATCTGTTGTGAGTTTTTCTTCATTTTTTCAAGTGCTTTTTTGGCTTGAACTTTGGCGGCATCAGCGACATGTAGATGAGCTGTATTATGGACAACTTCTTGTTGCACCGAATGCACTCTTCCTGGGCAGCGATTCTTATTGTAATCAGCACATTTCCAGATTGTTTTTTCTCCGACAATACGCTCCCGTTTGTGTAAGAAACCATCGTATAATAGCATTGGGTTACCCCTTTCACTTTTTACAAACTAAAGAACCATGTTAACAGTAAAACAGTCTTATCACTTATGAAAATTGGAGTATTCGATCTTTGAATATATAGGCCATAGGCTATAATCCCTTTATTACCTATTTTAATGGTTTCCCTTATTACCTATTTTAATGTATGTTCTTTCTTTTAATTATTTTATTAATTATGCCTAATTATTTCTTTATTGCCTATTATACATAATGAATTTAATCCCTTATATTTTGAAATGGTTTTTATTTATTATTGAAATAATTTATCCCTTTGTTATACCTACAGGTATTTGCAATAATACTTATACAAACTATTTTTATTTTTGCATGCGTCCAATTGTCGCATGCGTCCAATTGTCACATGCGTCCAATTGTCCCACGTCCAATTTTCGCACGCGTCCAATTGTCGCGCGTCCAATTGACTGCGACCAATAGTCGTGCGTCCAATTTTCCACGTCCAATTGACGCGAGACCTATAAAAGTACTTTTCGTCCTATAGTCGCATGCAGCAAATCACGCATAAGCGACGTGAGCAATAGATTAGCTAGATAGATAGATAGGAATTAATACGGATCCCAAAAACGTTTTCTTTACAGTAGGCTACTTAAGGATTAATACTGCTGAATTATTTTTTTTTACCGAAAGTTTTTATTATAGGTCTGCAAAGAGTTCAATCTGCCATCACCACAGGCGCATGCACAGAAGCCCTTTCAGTAAAAAAATCAGCTGAAATGGCAGCCATGTTTGCCGACATTAAGCTGAGCCAAACGACGGATATTACCCATCTAGCTCCACAAGGATTTGATGTAGATAAAAGAAATATTTACAACATAGAAAAGTCATTACAAGCTAAGTATAGGTAAATATATTTTGAATTTGTTACTAGAAACTATGAACAAATTTTGGAATTAGCTCTTAATAATATTGACAAAGTATGGTAGAGGAGAACGAATTTTCTTTCGTTCCTCGGATCTCATAGACACTAATAGTGTCTGATATAACGAAGTGTGTTTACAGAATGATCTGGTGAAGTAACGGAAACTTTTCTTCAGTCTTTGTTCGCTTTAGTGCCATGAACCAACGTCCTGTAGGTTTAGCGCTGCCTAGCACAACTTTTGTAATTTTGACGTTGATCCGTTCAGATGATTTACGATTTCCTTCTCCATATACATACGGGAAAAAAGGACAGAAGTAGAAGATAAAAACTTTAAGACTACCAATTGCCCCCTTCCCTCAAAAGAAAATAAGTAAAAAAAATTTACTCACCTATTCTGTGTGTATAATTTTTTCTACTCCTATATTAGTGAACATTGTTTTAGGTACGTACAGTTCACTATATAAGTAAATTCATTTTTACGCACAACTGTGCGTAATAGTATATTACGTAATAAGTGTTGTAAAAAGCAATTTACGCACAAATAGAAAAGTTACGCACGACGCCGCGTAGCGGCGAGTGCGTAATTCTATGAGTGCGTAATTGCATTACAACACGTATTACGTACCATACTTTACCTACGACCTACTTATTCACACAACATCATTTAGTTTTAGTTTTACATCTTAACTGGTAACAATATTATTAATTTAAGAACGTGATAACATCAACGAGAAGGTATATATTGTAATAATTCTACAGTATGATTATTTAAATTTACAAATGTTATTTTTTATAATATTATTTATTCTCATTACAATAATTATTTATAGTTACAGAACAATTATTGAAGACAAAAGGTATATCGTTTCTTTTGCTTGTTGAAGCATAAGTAAGATTTACATCATTAGTTGCCTCAATGAAATTTTCATTAATACTATTAGTACTACTACTAGTACTTGCTATTGCAGATTATATTTTAGACGAATTGTTAGTTTGATTATTTAGGGAATTATCCATATACCCTTCAGCTACGGCTGAGGACTGCCATCCGCCGTGTCTTTTTAAATCTAATAAGTCACCACCCGCGTCAACAAGAATAGTCGCGGACGAGCGTCGAAAACAGTGTCCTGTATAATTCGCTGCTTCTGGTAGTCCCAGATATTTGGCTATTTCTTTTGGAACCTTTCCTAACTTGTTAATACCAACAGACTGTTTGGTACATTTTCCGTTTATATAGTTTAGAAAAAAAGGTAAATTTGGAGCTGTACTTACTGCAGAGCGAATGTTTATATATTTTTTAACCTTTGGGTAAAAATATTCTGACACCACAAAAGAACGTTGCCGTTTAGTTTTTGAATCGGGAATATTAATAATTAGATTCTTCCCTGTGTCTTGGATATCTGACGGTTTTATATTACGCAACTCTTGTTTCCTGCATGCACCGCTTATACCAATTATAAGAGCAACCTAAAAGACGATTTGAAATAAATTTACACATTTCACATTATATTGAGCTCAATATATTACCTTCATAAACAAATGTTTATCATCTGGTGCGTTTTCTAGAAAATCGTTTATATTCTTGCTTGTCAAAATCTTGGATTTTTTGGATTTAAAGCCGTCCGATTTTCTCTTCAGAAGAGCTTGTAATTTGGAGTAGTTTGCAATATCGACATTGTGATTTATATTAATTGTGGCCTTTAACATTGAGTAAAATGACCAAAGTGAGGAAGGCTTCATCGTTTTTGATAGTTCTTGGAAATATGCCATCATTACATTCTTGGAAAATGATTTAACGTCGTTTTTTAATCTCCATTCCATAAATCTTTGGTAAGTAAATTTGTATCGATATTCAGATTTCGCCGGTAACAAGTTGTTTTTAGCAGCTTCTGCAATTTCGCTAATATTGGGTGGAGTTAAATTTTCTATTTCACTATCACTCGACATTTTTTATGTACATAATCAAACTAATTTCACTTTATAATATTACTCACATACAAATTTGATCTACGATTATGTCAGTTTTTGAATAAGTTTGTTTGTATTGACCGTTGCTAAGCGGTTGCTAGGAAAACTGTGCGATTTTTTTACCAAGCTGTGCGATTTTTTTACCGTGCGTAATGGGAATCTTACATTGATCGGAAACGGTGTGTTTTTAAGTATTTACAGTAGTGGTCGTAGGTAAAGAATAAAAAGGCACAACTGTGTGTTATGATGACCAGTATAACAATCAAGTTAGCCTTGAACCACTCAAATCATGACATTTATCTATCTTGCGTTTTAAATATTTGACAGTGACTTTGTCATTATTTGCGATGTGTTATTAGGCAATCCAACGATGTGTCCAAATGGCGGCTGGCTGGCAAATACTGCTTTGTAATTGGTGCATGTGACCATAAAAATAATGTTGCTGGTGGCATTACACGATACGACAACGTTGGAAGAAAGTTTAAATGGTCATTGTTCCGTTAGAAAACAGGTTTTTTGAAAGTTAGAGTGAAAATTAAAAGGCAACATGTACTCCAGAGAATTTTGAGCGGTATGCTGAGCTACTGGTGAGTTTATCCTATGAGTACCTACCGGATATTTGGCTAAAATAAGCACTATTTGTACCTCGTGCAAACTGTTTTGAACTTTGGACCCTAGGAAGGCCTTGCTATTCTTGGCTACAAATTCAGCGGTGTTGCCAACAGAGCTGAAACATCTGAACTGTTAAGAAACCGAAATGGCTAGTAAAGTATGTAGGCTTTGTCACAAAAACATTGGTAAGCGCATCAAACTGCAATGTGGTCGATGCAGTGGTTATTTTCACCTCGAATGTGGAAACGTTTCAGAAGTGGATGCACGGCTTATGCAGTCCGAGAAAACTTCTTGGACTTGTGGGGATTGCGACGCACAAGTTAATGCTAAACGGCGCTCATCATTGTTCATTTCACCCTCCAGTTCCAGATCTAATGGGGATGATATGATTGAGTTAAAAAATATGATCCGAGAACTTCAAAGTGAAGTAAAAGATGTTAAAAGGGCAATGGACTTCATAAATGAAAAATATGAGGAAGAAAGAAGGCGCAATAAGATTATGTCGGAAATGTTTGCTGAAATATCTAAGGATAATCTTGTTCTGAAGGAAAAGGTGCAAAAACTAGAAAACATGATATGTAGTCAAAACTCGAGTAAGATTAAGCAAAACTTATGTATTTCTGGACTTCCACTAAATGACGCAGACAACAGGGCTTCTACAGCTGATTTGATAAACCTCTGTACTTCTTTGAATGTTCCTATTACAGCCAATGACATTGATGCCATTCGTCAATTTAATACTCCACAGGGCATTAAGGTCACGGTGACTTTTAAGGACACGGATATTAAAGAACGCATCCTAACTGCGCGCTCAAGAAAGGGGAGGATTACCCCTGCACTATGTGGTCTAGGTACCTCTCAAGACCCAATATTTATCGACGAAGAGTTGACTAAAGAAATGTATAATCTTTTTAAGAGGGCCAAAGGTCTCAAGGAAAAAGGCTACAAGTATGTATGGCATCGTTACGGCAAGGTATTGGCCCGCAAAAAAGATGATGACAAACCCATTCACATAAAAAACGAATCTGATTTGAATGAACTCTTATCGTAAACAGGTGTATCTGCTTATTATTTTTTATTGTATACATTTAGAATAGTTATCATTAATTCTATTGTTGTAGGTAATATCAGTTTTTACAGGTTTTATTAACAATAACAAAATGAAGCCAAACATAAATAATTTAAAAATAGGACATGTAAACATACGCTCGCTTCTACCTAGCAAAAACAGTTTAAGAGACCTTATTTTAAAATTAAAATTGGATATTTTGGGAGTTTCGGAAACATGGCTTTCGCCTAATAATCCTAATTGTGTACTATCTATCGATGGTTTCAATTTTTTTAGAGCGGATCGAGGCTCGCGAGGGGGGGGTGTCGGAGTTTATATTAGAAATGATTTGCCGGTCAGTAACGTAGATGTTGGGGTAAGTAATGACAATATTGAGCAGCTGTGGCTGACTACTAAAGTATGCGGTATAAATCTCGGGTTAGGTGTACTGTATCGCCCACCCAAGGGTAATTTGATAGATGGGTTTGATCATTTGGAGAGTGCGATGTCTTCCATGATGCCTCTATCTGATGAAGTCATTATAATGGGTGATATGAACATCAATCTTTTGACCTGTAATAATTCCGTGAACATGTTCGATGCTTTCCTCAGTTCCTATTCACTTTCCCAGGTTGTTAAAGCCCCGACACGCTATTGTGGTAGACAGAGTAGCCTTATTGACCTAATTATATTATCCAACGGAGATCTGCTAGATGGAGAAGTCGTGCATGTCGATATGCACGATGTTACAGATCATCAACTTACTTTTTGTAAAATAAATTGCAGGGCCCCTGTTAGGCCACCAAAAATGGTGGAGTTTCGGAGTTTTAAACAATTTGACATCGATCTATTCAACTCGGACCTGATAAATACTAACTGGGCTGAAATCTATAATGAACAATGCTTGCATAAAAAGGTCGACTTACTTACTGAAAATATATTACGGTTATTTGATCGTCATGCTCCTTTACGCAGGGTCCGAGTTACAAAGCCTAAAGCTCCTTGGTTTACCGACGTCCTAAAAATCATGAAAAAAGAACGGAACAAATTGATGTCGAAGTACAAAAAAACCAAGACTATTCAGGACTGGGATGCTTATAAGGAGATGAGAAACCTATTTACCCGTGCTGTCCGAGATGAAAAAAAGGCCTATCTTAATTTTGTTGCAAGTAATAATAATAAAAAAGATCTTTGGCGCGCATTAAACAATTTGAATGTATATAGTAAGAATAAAAACAATGTAGGCTTGCCGAGTAATTTAAAAAATCCTGAAAATATTAACAATTTTTTTATAGAATCAGTAATTAACATAGCACCAACTGTTAGCAACGAATTTGTTGAAGCTCATAAGAATATTCGTACCAACTATAGGTTTAACCTCTCGCCGGTGTCTGATGCCGAAGTCGTAAATGCCATAGTCCATCAGAGATCAAATGCATCAGGGGCGGATTGTCTGTCTCTTGAAATGGTTAGGCTATGTTGTCCAGTCATCGTACCATACTTAGTTCACATCTTCAACATGTGTATAACCAATTCTATGTTCCCTTCTCGCTGGAAGGTCGCTATGGTCGTGCCTCTGCCAAAGACAAGTAATCCAACTGAAGTGTCGGAATTGAGACCTATTAGTTTATTATCTGTTCTGTCCAAGGTGTTCGAAAAAGTCATTTACGAACAGACAATTAAGTACTTTACTGAAAATAATCTGCTCCCTTCATCTCAGTCTGGCTTTCGTAAAGGTTATAGCACTGCATCGGTCTTGTTGAAGGTCTTGGACGATATCATTGGGGCGGCCGATAGGGGTGAGACTTCGGCACTGGTATTGCTTGACTATAGTAAAGCATTCGATACACTTAACCATCGGCTTCTTTGTGCTAAGCTTCGCTCATTTGGCTTCTCGGAATCTTCGGTAAATTTCTTTAAAGACTATTTGACGGATAGATCCCAATTCGTGTCTCTGGAAGGCCGTCGATCCGCCTCTAGAGCAGTGCGTATGGGTGTACCACAGGGTTCGATCTTGGGGCCGCTACTTTTCGTAATTTATACAATCGATATTAACGAGTTTGTTAAGGGTTGCGATTTGCAGAGATATGCCGATGACACGCAACTGCGCACCAGTTTTAGTAAAGCCACTGCTGTTGAAGCAAAGAGTAATCTTACCCAGTGCCTGAGATCGATTTGTGACTATTCTCAGAGCAATGGTCTAAAGTTGAATCCTAAAAAATCTGCAATAATTTATTTTGGACCTGATAGCCAATGGGCAGCAGACAACATGGATATAGTTATGGCCGATACAGTATTACCCGTTGTGCAGGAATATAAAAACTTGGGGGTCATTTTTGATAGCAAGCTTCGGTTTAGAAGTCAGGTAGGTACAGTTATTCAAAAATCGTATTTTTCACTCAGAAACTTATACAAAAATAAACACATCTTACGACCTCAATTAAAAAAGGAACTGTGTGAAACTCTTGTTTTATCTCACGCTAACTATTGTAACTTCGTGTACGGCCCCTGTTTGGATTTGCAGTGTAAGACTAGACTGCAAAAGGTTCAGAACTCTTGCATTCGCTTTGTTTATGGACTGCGTGCAAGAGAACATGTTAGCTATAAATTGCCTGAGTTAAAATGGCTTAAAATGGTCGATCGACAAAGACTACATTTTTCTTGTTTTTTGTATCGTCTGCTTGTGAGTGGTGTACCCCAATACCTACGTGAAAAGCTTCATTTCCGGCATTCTACACATAATCGTACAACCCGTTATAATGGTCTTTTAAATGTACCGAAACATCGAACTGCCCTCTTTCAACGCAGTTTTTCTTATATAGCTCCTAAAATCTTTAATACTGATATTTGTACCAAATTTGTCAACCTAAGTTTAAACTCCTTTAGGACCAATTATCGCAGTTTTTTGCTGGGTAATTATGCTTGAATATGTATAAGATCAATATTATGTAAATATATCATTAGTTTAAGTTGCCAATATTTAAGTTTCTACACTAGATTAGGTACTTAATATAACTTAGCAATTTCGTTTCATTTTGTAAACTTAACTTTTGTAAATTTATCATACATGCTCGGTTAAGCAAACAGCAAGCTGACCTTCGCCGAGTCAAAAATAAAGACGTTTCTATCTATCTATCTATCTATCTATTTAGCTGGTGACTCAATGCTTTTTACCATCCAACCGCCATATTGAATTACGTGGTTTGGATTCCCTAATTGGCACTTGAAAATTCACATTACTATTTCGAAATGTAAATTGCAAAATTTATGGTTATTTCCGGTTATCCGAATTGCCTTAAATCTCAAGATTTTTAAACTTTTCACATTCCATTTTTGGTTACCCCAATCCTAGTGACTACTGATAACAAAATATTTTCTAAATAGTCAAAGTACTTAAGAAATAACTTACTAACTTTTATATGTATATGAAAGTTATTTTTATTTCACTTTGTCCAGTAAATCGACTTACCATGTACTCATTTGCGGCCGGTAAGTGTAACATTACAGTGTCAGATACTGTAATGTATTGCCTAGCAACTAATTTTGTTTTTAGAAATAATGACTTTTTACTTTGGATTTTTGACTAGTTGTCACTTAAAATTATAGGAAACAAAATGTTCAAGTACACATATTGTACCAACTACCAACTTTAGTAAATGAAAAATGTTACGCAACTACAGAATAGGCTCTCTTTTACAATTTTTTAAATAGTGTACTTAACTAAAGTTAGTAATTTTTATTTTGTTTTCAATTAATATCTATCGATACCAAATAACTTTGTGTAGATGCTTTAACTTGTAAAAAATTTTATTTCTACCAACTTTAGTAAATGAAAAATATTACGCAATTACAGAATAGACTCTCTTTTACAATTTTTTAAATATTTTGCTTAACTAAAGTTAGTAAGTATTATTTGTTTTAACTATATATTTATCGATAACAAGTAACTCTGTTTAGATGCTTTAACTTGTAAAAAAAAATTGTCTACCAACTTTAGTAAATGAAAAATATTACGCAACTATAGAATAGACTCTCTTTTATAATTTTTTAAATATCTTGCTTAACTAAAGTTCGTAATTTTTATTTTATTTAAACTATATTTATATTCTTTTCATAAAAAAAAGTCAAGTGCTCCTGATGGGATTTGAACCTGTGATCTTTTGATTCGTAGGTCACGGCTTTAGTCTCTAGGCTAGGCTATGGCGACCCATAAACATTTTCTGCTTAAGTTTAATATATGACATTTTCTTCAGCGGGGCTTGTTTTGACTGGTAATAAATTTTCCAGTATATTCTTAACTTTTTTATAATTTCAGATGGCGTATTTTCACACTCTAATTCTGAATCACTCGACAAATACGTGATAAATAAACTAAACTGCTTTCTAAAATTTGTTCTTTTTAATAAATAGGTGTGGTCTGTCAAATTGGCATCATATGCTTAAATTAAATAGTGTGCCTTGTATTTCCACTCTAGAGTTGAAATATTTTCTTTCAACACGCGTGTGATATTCGGCGCTTTCGAGCCAAGTTAACCGTGCTTTTTTTTTGTCAATTTCATAGGTGGTCGTAGGAAAATACTATTACAATATAGTATTCTTTAAAAATAATTATTTTAAAGGTTACAAACTAAATTTTACCATTTTTTTTAGCAAACCCAACAAAGGTCCTTATGCAAGTACAGACATTAAGGCTGTTGCACATCACAAACCAACCATTCAAACCTCACAATATGCCAGACCATCAAGTATAATTAAAAATAAATCCAAGTTGTACTCTTCCAAAAATGGTTTGTATACGATCCAAAGTCAATCAGATGATAGTAGACATAGTGGCAGTAGAAGATCCAGTTTAAGTGGCGACGTCAGGAAAAAAGGGATAGGGGAACTGGAGGGGTTTAATGGTAGAAATAATACTAGCTCTAATATTGAGAATTCGTTAGGATATTTACCTTGATTTTTTTAATATGGTTCTGTATTAGATGTGTAAACATTCAAATGTATTAGAGTAGATTTTATAGTTTTCCTACTTTATGTACTATAGTCTATCTCAGAAAGGTGTAGAGTAATAAAAGTTCATTAGGTACGCAAAGTTACGACGAAGTGACCCAACGAATATTTAAGCCACTTTTATAATTTGGCATTGATTTCATTGAAAAATTCTTTATTTTCATCAAGTGCGAGTAGTACCACCTGGGTTTGGGTCAATTTATGGGTTTTGCTTATTGTAATACATGCACAGAACACTGAAAATGGTGTGACAAAGGCGTGCGTTACGTACATAGTATTAGGTACACTTATTTTGTATTAAACATAAAAAAATACATTATACGGAAATGAAATTATAAAAAATCATAATATTCTTCGTCACCTGAGTAACTGTCATCTATTGACGTTATAATTAACGGGTCGACGGTTCGACCGATCAGGTGGTCAAGTACCCACATTTTCTTCTCTTCCTTAATGACATGATGGACTGTTTTTCGCCAGTTCTCTGGTGTCACTTCCTTAATGGCTTGATCAAACAGTAGCCTAACGTCTTTCATTTTAAATGTCGTGTTGTGTCTTGTTACAAATCCTTTCACTTGCGCCCATATTAGTTCTATAGGTTCTAGTTCGCAATGATATGACGGTGCGCGCAGAATAGTTACACTATGTTTTTCAGCTATATCTTCCACGGCATATTTCATAAAACCATGTTTGTGTAAATTTACTATAGCTAATAGTTCCTTCTTTATCAAATTATCTTCGTTTTTTTCTTTGGTTAGTTATTATAAGTAATTTAATGCACATGCCTATGGCCAACACCGAAATTAAGCCAAACTGGACGGAATTTCCCATTTTATTATTCTACGCCTTACGGAAATAGACTATATTTTATTCAAATTTATTTTATAAATCTATAGGGCGCTGTCAAATTTATTACTTAATCATATTTATTAAACAATACAAAATAAATTTCAAATTTTAAAGTGACGCAATTAGCTAATCAGATAACTTTGATTGTGAGTAAACAAATTCTGTCCATATCGTTTATATCATAGGCAAAATTCCCTGGTAAGCTAATTATTGTTTAAAATCTTTGTACAACCCAACATAATTATATTTCAAATGAAGAAAAAATTTGAAGTTCTTTATATTCAATAATGGCTTAATTTATTTGTGCAGAAAGACCCTATTATAACTTAAGGCTACAAGTATGTCTAATACTTTATTATCTGTAACCTTTTTTGTCGTTAGGGTTTCATAGTTATAGCGTTAGTTTATATTTAAATATTTTTAAAATACAATTTTATAAATTAGTTTTTATGTTTTTAAATTATATTTTCTGTGATTTTATTGTGGTGCAATACGACTAAATTCAACAAACATATCTTAAGGCTTAGAAAAGAATATATCTTTAATTTTGTTCCTTACGGCGTGGTTAGGGTTATCTTCTTGAAAAGGCAAGAATTCGTTCGTTATAAATGAAAGAGACTTGATATTTAATATTTAAATAGAAAAAAAGGGAACAAAGTGTAGGGTTGAGACTTTGTATCTTTTTCCTACTTAGATATAAAACTTCTGTACTAAAACGCATTATATAAAATTTTTAATTACAGTGAAATCGGTAAAAAAGTCCGCTATATAGGAATATTTTTTATTTAATAAGATTAGAAAAATTTGAAAACTAATTTTTACTTTAAAAATAATGCAGAATAGCATTGATAAATGTTTTAAAAAAATTAGATTTTTCTATCGAAGTTGACATACTTCCAAAAAAGTGGAAAAAGTTCGAATCGCAAATGTTAAAAACCCATAAATAAAAAAGTTGATTTTTTTTCAAAATTTTGATCTGTGAAAAATGTGATCTTAATTTTTTTCACTTTTTTCTAACCTGTAATTTTTGCCCCGGTCGATTTTAATAAAACTTCAATAAAACTATTAAAATCATAACAAAATTCTGATTGATTTATTCAATAAAGGTATAAGAAAGAACCTGAGTTAGCTAGACAATTTTCAAATTCACTGTAATTAATCAACATTTAGTCCTAGCTAAATAAATTTAAATGCCGAAGTACTTTTATAAAAAGGAAACCGTGCTTTTAAATTAAAATATACATTATACCATAGAAAAACTCAACGACGAGACACCATCCGATATAAAAAATTGTACCGCTTTTAATTTTGGACGTGCTTCCAAATCTGTAACGAGTTATACCAAACGTTATTGCGGGTAAATCCGAATATCCGTCTAAAGTCACTTCGCTCCGCGGCATTTAAATCGAAGTCTGCCGCCTCGCTTTCTCCAAATAATATCTAAGTGATGTCTAGGTTTACTGAGTTTATGTTTATATGAATGGAAAAATGTAAAGGTCCTGTTTCAATGTTAAGTCAATCAATACAAATCAATAAAACATTTATTTTATTAATTTTTCTTATAATTTAAAAAAAAACTATGACGCGGACTTTATCTGTAACACTATATATTGCAAATAATAAATTTTTTCTCCAAATGACATTAAATGTAGCTTTTTAATGATACTGAATAGGCCTAAAAGGGACGTTTTTACTGCCTAGGCAGTAAAAGTCGTTGCTAATCAACGTTGTTTTTTATGTTTAGGGTAGCTTTCAATATCGAATAGGTAGACCATAATGTTGAGGGCTTCATTTGCTTCGAAAGATCGGAAAAATAGGCAATCAGCACATTTTCAGAGAAAGATCCTTCATTGTTCTTCTGCCTATATTCCATGAATCTGCGGTATGTGCAGTTCTCGACTTCTCCGGTAGTAGATTCAATTCCACGTCTCGCGCTTGGTCTCTTATCTCAGGTGGTGTTAGTGGCAATAACTCATCTTCACTTTCAATTTGGTCCATTTCGAACAAATTTGAACTTTTAAAATGACAATGACACTGAAGTAAACAAAACAATCCACCAAACGTTATCAGCGGTAAACATAGTAACGAAAAGCCAGTTACCTTTAATGAAACGCAATAATTATTAAAATAAATATAAAAAAGACGATTTTTCGTGAAATTGGAGCAAATTTGGAGAAAAAATTATATGTTTCACACGGCACAAAAGCACGAGATTTAATGCCGCGGCTGATGTTTCATAGCCGAGGCGTAGCCGAGTAGTAAAACAAATAACTATTATTAATAACTGTCATAAAAGAGAGAAGACGCTGCATATAATGTACTACTTAGTATATTAGGAACTTATTAAGTGTGGTAATTTGTACAACCAGAGTGGATATGATGTCCATATCGCACGAGGAAGTAAATTGAGCACGACGCCGTAGGCGGAGTGCTCAAACTTCCGAGGGCAATATGGACAGTCCACTCGAGTTGAACAGTATATTTTTTCTACGACCTTATGCTAAAAAATTAAAAAAAAAGTTTGTAGGTTGCCAGGCTCGAACCCACGACCATTGGTTCCATAGTCTAACGCTCTAACGTCTGGACTATCGAAGCGTTTAATTAATTATCGGAAAACGAACTGATAAATGATGCTACATGAAATTAATTCTCTATGCACATTCATCAGGTTGCATTATTGATAAATCTATTATATATGCGTCTAGATTTTATTATATTGAACAAATTATTAACAAATTGTACCATATGCATTTAAATTATATAATCTAATGTCTTGAAAAAGAAGGCGGAGCCTCAGTAAAAATAATATACTGTGATTGGTCAGTACTTTTTTAAACAACAAAGGCTTCTCTGTAATTGACTACTGTGATTGGTCAGTGTCTTTATCTATCTAGGATAGATATGATATATTCCCGCATAGTTAACTGGAATAGCCTACTTTACTCGCCACTTAAGTGTAAAGGAAACAGCAAATTTCCATGTGGGAGTAAAAAAAATCCATTAATACGAGGTAAAATTTTAGCTGTAACGTCATAAGATACTCTCACAATACACTGACACCGGTATGCTAATCCACATAGATACTCCATCTCTCTCCCACATTTTGAGGACACGTGCCAGGACGCTTAAGACCGGTTTACATTAGGTGCAAGAAAATAATCGCTTCATTTTTGATATTTGATCGCTTTTTATGTCAGGTTAGAACCGCCAGTCGCGTCAAATATGCTTGCATCCTCGCATGTGACGACATGCTCAGCCATGTTCATTGTTCAACTTGCTTAATCGGCATACCGATCGTGGATGTACTGTTAAAAAATAAAGTATAACTTTGTTCATTTGCTTCCCCGAAATAAAATATTTTATAAGTAAGATACATCTTTCTAAAATATTTTTTCTTTGAAAACTACTTGGAACGAAACCATTCGTTGTTGAATTTAGTCTACGATAAATATGATTTTGGAAATAGGTGAAATTAAAAAAATGTGATTTGGTCTTTAATCTCGTCTTAAAAACTGTTTTAGATAATAGGCTACTGGTATTTATGGAAATAATATATTTTTAGCTATAGGTCTTTATAGTTTTTGTAAATAGGAAACCGCCATATTAGGGTTTAAGACGGGATTTTATAGTAGGTTTTTGGGTAAGTGCAATAAATATAAGCCTGGTGCAATATTTCGGTGTTAGTACAGAATAAGTTTAATTTATAATATTAAAAATTAGTTTTAATAAAAAGTTAATTACACTGAGAAAAGCTTCAGCAAGAAATTCTTTGCTAAGATTATTTTGGCTGTAATATTAAATTTTTAACCTACGATAGCAAAATGAATTTCTTATTGCAAAAGAAACAATTTACCTGAAAACTCTTTATACCCGTTACAAAAATCTTTGCTATTATAGAAAACTTACATTATGATAACAGCTAAGTAAGTCTTTCTAAAAAATTATTTTCTAGGACTACAATTTGCTTTGCTGGGGAAGTAATGCAGTTTGCTGCTTTGGAAAAAAATCTTTATAAAGAAATCTTTTCTACCGCTGTAAAGAGTTTTTAAAGGGGTAGCAAAATTTTTTGTTGGAATTGGGAAATTCGTAACTGTTCGGTTCAAATCGGATTATTTCGTGGTGACGAATTCAGTCTGATTGGGTCAATTTTTATATTACGCACCAGTCGTCCCGTTCCTGTCTCCAGATCTTTATGTCTTTAGGTCTTCATTTTATTTAAGATATTTAGATGCTCGTTCCTTCATAAAGTAAAATGGTCGCATCGGTGGCTGTTGTTGGTGATCATTACGACTCGACATTTGTCTCATTTTTTCCAATAAAACTTGTCTTGGCTCAAAAATGTTTCCAGTGTGCAGTGCTTTATTGGATTGTGACATCAGACAGTGTAGATTTTTAATATCAGTGTCAAAAGACCAAAGTTATTCTAGTTTTATGTTAATTTTTTTATGTTATGTGTTTGTTTATTTAATAATAATTTTTGTGTGAGTCAAGTTTTAGAGAAAAGAAAAATAGTAATTCTTTAGCAAATGCCATTCATACTAAAAGTCCTCAAACTAAAAGACAACTTACCAAAATTTTAAACACTGTATGTTTTTTAAAAGAAGATTTTAAGAAATATCGCAAAAGTAAAATACTTTCTTTTTCTAAATAAAATACAATGTAATTATTATTTTACCTAATATTCAGGCTAGATGCAGAAACATGTTTTTTCGGCATTCCCTTTTGGATATTTGTTTAAATTTAAAGTGAACAGATATTTTTAATAAGATATGTTTTAACCACTCAAAGAAAAAAACAGTAAAATATTATTGTTTTTTTAAGCAGCTAAAACTGAAACTATTTTTAGGTTATAAAGTGTTGTTTTCTGTTGTATTAAATAATAAAGAGAAAAATAATTTTTTTTTAGTTTCAAATCGTTGATAACCTATTCGGACGTGGGGAGTTACATAAAGTAAAATATGATGGAGTTACCTGAAAAATAAGCTTTATACTATGTTAAATTTTTGATATAGCATGGAACATATTATTTTTAATAACACAATTTTAAATGAATCAAAATTTTTTGAAACTTACGTACCCAAAGTGAAAAAACTTGGTTTATATAAATGTGTTATTAGGCATAATAAGTTTTCTAGAGTATATTAAAAATTCAACAAAATATACGGCTTATTTTTTGGGCCACCCCACATATTATAGCAAATAAGTGGTGCTGTCATAATAAACCACTTTACTATTATAGCAATGCAAAGTTGCTACCTTAGCTAAAAAGAGTATCTGAAGTAAGTAGGTACATTCTGACCCAGCAAAGTAACTTTCTTGAAATAAATAAAAAAATCTTTCCAATATAGCAAAATGCTATGCTGATATTGAAAAAAAAATTCTTGTTTCGAGAACAATGCGGATGGCGTAGAAAAGTATCTTTACTGTTCTAGCAAAGTCTCTTTATAGCCGATGGTCAGTTACTTTGCTAATACAACATTTTTGTTTACTTGACCTAAGTGATTATTCTTTATAAAGTGACTTTATTACGACAGCAAAGAAATTACAGCCAAATGGATTTTACTTTCTCAGGTAGTTTTTCTTTTGTCCCCTATGTTAGCATTTTTCTTTATAAGCGGTATAAAGATTTTTATAAGGACAGCAAGAATCTTCTCTCAGTGTAAAGAAATAAAACTGTGCAATAAATATTAACATAATAGAAAGGAACTTAGCGGCAAATATATTTTGCATTGAGTACACAGGGACGCCAAAGGTAATGGGTTTCTTGGGGTCAGGTAGACAATGACAGATTTCGTCCTTATTGGGACTCATCAAAAAGCCATAACTTGTAAGCAAATCCTATTACAGCGAAAATATGTTTTCAAGATATTATTACGAATAAAAATATGATGAAAACCTAGTATCGCCATCTGTTGGAATAAACTCAATGCAAAAGATAGCCATCTAACGTAAAAACATAGAACTCGGAATAAATCAAGCACGGGCGGCCACCCACCGCGATCATGCTGCGCAATGTAGATCTGAATGTATAAAACCGTAGTGATGTGTAGGAAAGCACAAGAAATGTTTCCTATACTGGTTGGGTAGCTGTCCGTGCTTGATTTATTTATAGTCCTATGTTTTCACGTTAGGCGACTATCTTTTGCGTTGAGTTGATTCCAACAGATGGCAATACTACGTTTTCCTCATGTTTTTATTCGTAATAATATCTTAAAAACATATTTTCGCTATACTGGGAATTGCTTAAAGCTTATGGCTTTCTACTAAGGACGAAACAGTCTGTCATTGTCTACTGTGTACTTTAATGCAAAAAATAGATGCACTACTCTGTCCGCTTGCCGCTAAGTTTCTTTCTATATATTTTAACGGACACTAAATAAATTCCACTATTTTATATATTAAGATAATGTTACCCAAATAATATATTAAATAAAATGGTGCAATACCAAATATTCTAAAATGAAATAATCTAACTAATGGTATTTCAAAAAATATCTACAGTTGTGACTTAGTTGACAATTTAAAAAAATCAACTAAATTTAAAATAAACATGACTATTAGTAGGTAATAGGTAGGATTTTTTTTTAATTGACCATCAGTAAGTTGGGTTTTTAATATTGGCCCATGTGATAAGATCAACCTCTCACATCCAACACTCACCAGGCACATCAAAAGTAACTAAAATTTTTATATATTCGAAAGGAAACTAAATACTTTGATATTAAAAAATGTACAGAGGGGCTCGTGGGGCACTTTTTTAACATTGGTAAATATTATTTATTACACCATTTTGATTCTAAGTATTCAGTCATTTGTTATGTTTTCTAAAAGAAAAAATGTCCTTTATAGACTCAGGATACCATCAAATTTAATATTTTATTTGTTATGTGATAATTATTTTAAACAAGGTACCATTCTCATTTTTTGGAATAATCTGAGGTTGTGTAATAAGCAATGTACTCAATTTTAGTTGAAATCAGATTTTTAACTACTTGAATAAATAAAATCTATAAGAAATATTAATAATTTGTTTTCTTTCCCTTGCTGAATTAAACCTAAAATAAACATTTGAATCTTCGTCTTATGAATAGAACATGGCAAGGGTCAAGAACATACCGGTGTGAAATTCATACTTTAAGGGAGGAGATGAAAAAATAGATATTTATGTTATAATGATCATAATAACGATCATTATGGTACTAGCCGTGAGTATTATAGGACGAGGCGTCAGCCGAGTCTAATAACACGGCGTGTACCATAATGATCGTTATTATGATCCGAATTTCATACAATATTTTATATTCCGACGGTTTTTGTGTTTTTTTTAATGAATTTTAAGTTTTTGTCAGTAAACTAATAGCTTGATTTTAATAAAACCAGGTAATTATAGAAATATTTGTTTGTATTGTCATTGTCAGAATTGAATTTTTAATTTTACCGTTTATATAATATAATATGGATAATTTGCCATCGGAAATTGAAGAATTGGCCAATAAAGCAGTTGTTGGTTTGTTGCCCGAAAAGTCTAAAGGCATATATGACAAAACTTATGCCAATTACAAAACTTGGTGTTCCCAGAAAAAGGTTGTCAATATCGTACACGAAAAGGTACTTTTAGCATATTTCAAGGAAGAATCAATGAAGAAAAAGTCTTTGAGTTTATGGAGTTATTACTCTATGTTAAGGAGTACACTATTACTTAAGAAAAACGTCGACATAAGTAAGTTCAATTAATTGATAGCTTTTTAAAACGAAAAGCTAATTCTTACACACCCAAAAAATCCAGAATTTTGACTAAAGAAAATATTGCAGAGTTTTTACAAGAGGCAGACAACGAAACATACTTGCTATTAAAAGTATCAATGATAATAGGCATAAGTGGAGCATGTCAAAGAGTTGAGTTAAAACACTTAAGGATAGAAGATGCACACGATGAGGGGGTTGTTTTTCGAATTTTCATACCTAGTACAAAAACCAACGTTCCCCGATAATTTTACGTAACGCCTGGCAATGTCGAAGGAATAAATATGGTGCAGCTTGTTCGGACCTATGTAGCAATGAGACCCCCCGATGCCGAAGTTTCTCGTTTTTTTCTATCATTTAGAAACAACAAATGTACAAAGCAACCAGTTATACAGGGTATACATACTTTCGGAAATATGTGCAAAACGATCTCTGCTTTTTTAAAGTAACCCCATTCCGCCGAATACATAGGTCATTGTTTCCGGAGGTCTTCAGCTTCACTGCTGGCTGATTCAGGAGTCGATCTTCACACTATTAAACGCCATGGTGACTGGAAAAGTGACACAGTTGCTGAAGGATATATAGAGAACTCTTGCGAAAACAAGAAAATAATTTCATCAGGCATTCTCGGAAAGAAATCATTATCGAGTGTTTCATCGTTCCCTCAGTAGAAACAGAAACCATAGAAATTAAAAATCACAATAATGCAACAATTGCGACTCCTATGTCCAACATCAATTTAACGAATTGTAATAATGTTACTTTTAATTTTAATCATCAAATTTTGTTCCATTTTGTTTTAAATAAATTTTTGCGTCTATTTTTCATTATAGTACTCAGTCCTATAATGAAATCATTATAGTACACAATCCTGTAATGAAATCATTATAGTACTCAGTCCTATAAAGTATGTCATTTTGACACTGAAAATGAAATCCATAATAATGTCATTATGACGCGTCGGAATATAAAATATGTTAAAATAGCGACAAACTATTACGATGTTTACTGCGTTCGGTTTTAAAAAAAATCGAGCAGCGCGAGCACATGCAGATGTAATGTCACGTGATATTTGAGATAAACGAGCTCCTAGCGTTTACTGATCCCATGTTAGAGTCCAAATACCAGACGCCGAGCAGATGCACCCGAGGTCATAGTTAAACGAACGCAACACTCCACTTGGTAGACCGAGGAGACAGATTTGCATTAATCGAACGCAGTATTTAAGGTTTTATGACATGTATGACGTTTATGTTTACATAAACACAACCTGATTTCATATCAGTCATTTTACTTATTCATAAAGTAATTACTTTATGGCTTTCTAACTTTCCATTTTAAAACGGTAAGTTAAAAAAAACCGTAAAACATGTATTTAATGAAATAACATAACATCTTTGGAGCAACACCATCGAACATCATGGAGAATCCCGGGCTGTTGCACTGGACATCTCTAGGGCTTTTGATCGTGTTTGGCACGATGGGCTTCTAAGTAAATTGCGATCCTACGGTATGCCTAATGGATTTTGTTTATGGTTAACCAGCTTCCTTAAGAACCGTTCTCTGCAAGTGGCGATTGACGGGTTTCTCTCAGACACCTTCACCATCAATGCCGGTGTTCCTCAAGGGTCCATATTGTCGCCTACCCTCTTTTTATTGTATATTAACGACCTTCTAGTGAAAACCCAAAATCCAATTTATAGCTTTGCTGATGACAGCACACTTGTCTCATCTTTTACCTTGACTCCCCAAACATCCGCTGCCGACGCACATCTTCGCAGGCAGCATGAAGTATTGCGCCTCAACAATGACCTGGAAGAAATTTTCGCTTGGGGTGACAGTAACCAAGTCGAATTTAATGCTAAGAAAACCCAGGCAGCAGTCTTCTCCAAAAAGATTAACATTGCAGAACCGGATATAGTCATGGCAGGACACGCAATTTCCCTGGCACCGCCTATTAATTTGCTGGGGGAAAATCTGGGAGGTAAAATGTCTTGGCATGATCACGTTGCCGCAATTGCTAAGGCAGCTGCACAGAAACTTGGTGTACTTTTCCGCACCAAAAGGTTGTACACACCTCATCAACTTTTGACACTCTACAAAGCCCAGATTCGACCATCATTAGAATATTGCTCTCATGTCTGGAGCTCTGCACCCAAGCACACCCTTCGGCTACTGGATTTCATTCAAAGGAGAGCCGTTCGTCTGATCGGCGACCCCGAGCTGACCAAGACCCTCGATAGCCTGGAGCATCGAAGACAGGTTGGTGATTTGGCTCTCTTTTACAGATATTTCCATGGCAGGTGTTCGACTGACATTGCCGACTTGATTCCACCTAGAGCAATGCAAAACAGAAATACACGGCGAACCACTGCCGCTCATCCATATGTTGTTCAGCTTAGTACTGTCAAGAATTCTTTCATCTGGAGAACGTCATCTTTGTGGAATGATCTTCCTGAGGTCGTGTTTTCCAATGAATACAATCTTCAACGTTTCAAGACCAACGTTAATCGCTTTTTTCGCACTCGCACCGCTCCCAGAGCGCCTTAAAGGATTTTTCCTACAGTGCAGGTGTTTTATCATAAAAAAAAAAAATAATATGATAAAATTTGTAAAACTTACCGTATTTCGTAGGCAAACACTGAAAACCACAACGAACAACGTCGGCATATTTACAGAACAAAGTAGGTAAATTTAAAAAATACGATTCAATTTTATTTCAAAATATCAGATTATTCCTTTTTATCACCTTTTCAGGTGGGATATTTCCAAGTCAGGTGTTGTCGAAGGAGACAACCGATCACTCTAGTCGCCCGGCGAGACTTCTTATGGGCGAGATCGATGCGAATGACGTCAGACCTTCAGACTATTCACTCAAGTTAGGACCTACGTTTATCCCTATCGTATATGTGTCAATATTACACCTACGTTGTTATTTCTGCAGAGTGAGCGTGTTTATTAAGGTAGATTGCAGAAAGAGACGGTAATATGACTGGCACGAGCAGTTTAGTTCATAATTCTACCTCACTTTCCCGTCTGGAGCTAAATGGAATCGTCCAACCAATCTCGCCCTATGATGCAAATGACTGACAGTGATTATTGATTTATTTTTTTTATTTTCTAATTGACTCTGCATATAAGGCAATAGGAATCGTAGGAAGACACCAATAGGGGTCTATGAACCAAAAAAACGCATTCAAAACTTAAAACCATAGATAAATAGAAAACAGGAAGATGTATACCTAACGTGACCATTTATTTTTCTCCTCAAAACGGGACCCTGCAAAATCTGTTTGGTTTGTTAAAGTAAAGCACAACATAATTGAAATAGTAGTTTGTACAAGAGTGAATATGATTTCCATATCGCACGAGGAAGTAAATTGAGCACGACACCGTAGGCGGAGTGCTCAAACTTCCGAGGGCAATATGGACAATCCACTCGAGTTGAACAGTATATTTTTTCTACGACCAAACTTACAAACCTTATGCTAAAAAATGTAAAAAAAAGTTTTCAGGTTGCCGGGCTCGAACTCACCACCATTAGTTCCATAGTAAAACGCTCAACCTCTTGACTATCGAAACGTTAAACTAATTATGGGAAAACCAACTGATAAATGATGCTACATGAAATTAATTTTCTACGCACATTCAGCAGGTTGCATTATTGATAAATCTATTATAAATGTGTCTAGATTTTACTATATTGAACAAATTAATAACAAATTGTACGATATGCATTTAGATAATATAATTTAAAAAGAAGGCGGAGCCTCAGTAAAAATAATATACTGTGATTGGTCAGTACTTTTAAGAACAACAATGGCTTCTTTGTAATTGACTACTGTGATTGGTCAGTTTCATTACCTACAGTTAACTGGAATAGCCTACTTTACTCGGCACTTAAATGTAAAGGAAACAGCAAATTTTCATGTGGGAGTAGAAAAATGTATTTTTAAGCAACATTATAATAGGCGGCTTAATTAAGTTTGATATTTCTCAGATGAAGAATTTTTTTTAAATATATTAGGTGACGAATTTAGAAAAGAATGGTATTCTTGACAGATTTTATTCACATTCACCTTCATAATCAACATCGCTTTAAAAACTGATACTTGCAATTGAGTTTTATATATACCGACTTCGCCCACTTCCCGAGAACGGGACATTTTGGCGTCCCGAAGCTTTTTTTGGGGACAACGGGACTGAGTGTCAAACAACGGGACTGTCCCGTTCAAAACGGGACGTATGGTCACGTTATGTATACCGCCTAATACAATTTATTGGCGGTTATGGATGGTTTCAGTCTTACAGACCAACATTTAAGAAGGTGGATAGTGATTAGTGCCTATACTGTGACATGATAGCTGTCGTCGAACATACATTTTTAGAATATTGTAGGTGGGATACAGACAAATTGGTGATAAAATTAAGACAAAATATAATAGAAAATATGCTTGTAAATGACGAAAACTGGAACGCCGTCAGGAAATTTGTTAGAAATATTATTGAGAAAAGGGATAAAGATATCAGACCCAGAGAATAAATAATATATATGGGTAAAAAAAAGAGAATGAAGTGCTACAAGGCAGTTTCAAAAATGAAAACAACAGCGTGCAGAGAGGGAAGGGTTTAGTCGATAGGCATGACATCTAAGTGTAAGTAAGGTAGATTTCAGGAACATCTACTCGTCTGCAAGTCTTTTGAATATTCTTAATCCTCCTTTAAAAAACTACTACTACCGCTACAACTTCTACAAAATGTTATCTCCACTTTCCTTTAAGTTTTAAATTTTAAAGTTGTTCTCATGTTAAACGTTTTTCCGGTTAGAATTTTGGTTTAATCTTTTAACCTAGTTTTATATTGTTGCGCAATAAAACGATGATTTAACAACATGTATATTTTATTTCTCTCTTTTCAAAATATAATTTATAATTAACATTTTTAAAGCAACATTTAGTTTATTTAGACATTTACCCACAATATAGATAACAAATTTATTTGCACAGTAAAGGTGTTTGAAAACCATTAGAAATGAAACATTTATGTACCTATAACTTCATGGAAATTGTATATAAGTTAATGAAAACTTAATATTGATCCAATATGGTATGAAATACCATGATGGGATTGACCTCAAAATGCTTTCGTTAATCACTCCATATCTTACATCATATTTAACGTTTATTATTAACTATTCTATTAAAACCTGCAAATTTCCTACCGAATGGAAAAGCGCCAACATCATCCCGGTACCGAAAAATAGCACCCCCACGGAGATGTCGCATTATCGTTCAGTCAGCATCCTGCCTACCTTATCGAAAATACTGGAGAAAGTTATGAATGACCAATTAAAGGAATACGTGGCAGCTAACCAAATAATACCTATCACGCAGTCGGGGTTCCGAGCGCAGCACAGCACATCAACGGCACTGTTGCATGTAAGTGATCAAGTTTTTAGAAGTCTTGATAAAGGCAACATGACGGCTTTAGTGCTGTTGGACTACAGCAAAGCGTTTGATACCCTTGACCATTCAGTTCTTTGTTCTAAACTTAAATATCTTGGACTACATGACGCTGCGCTAGATCTAGTAAATAATTATTTATTGTGTAGAAGACAGAGAGTGTGTGTTGGGTCGGACGTTTCAGAATATGTGAATATTGAGAGGGGAGTTCCACAGGGGAGTATTCTGGGACCGCTCTTGTTTACTTTATATACCTGTGATTTCCACAAATTTTTGAAGGTTTGTTCGTCTCATCAATATGCCGATGATAAGCAAATTTATTAATCATTTCCACACACACAAGCTTTAACAGCCATGGATGCTATTAACGCTGACTTGGCAGCGATTTCGGAGATTTCCAAATTACATAAATTGGTCTTAAACGGGACAAAATCTAAGTTACTTGTCTTTGGTTCATCTGAGTTAAATAATTTTCACGTTGAAATTGAAGGTACGATATTAGTTCCTTCAGATTGCGAGAGAAATTTGGGTGTTTTTTTGGATAGGCAGCTTCGATTTGAAGCACATGTTTCTAATATAATTCAGAGAGCGTATTACAAATTAAAACTTTTATATATGCATAAAGACATTTTAACAACTGATGTCAAGCTAAGACTCAGCGACTCCCTAATATTATCGTTGGTTTCATACGCCGACGTTGTTTTTTGGCCAGCTCTTACCCAGAGAGAAAAAAATAGTCTCCAAAAACTTCAAAATTCTTGTCTTAAATTTTGTTATAATGCTAGAAAATATGATCATGTCACACCGTTACTGCAAGCTTCTGGATGGCTGAAAATGGATGAACGTTTTTTTCTGCACTTATCTACGCTTACCCATAAAATAATTAAGAGTGGATCACCAGAATATCTTCACGAGAAGCTCGTTGTAGGTGCTACCATACATGGGCGAGAAACGCGACACTGTCAAAGATTTATTATCCCCCAACATCGAACTGCTCAATTTCAGGGATCTTTTAGTTACAATGCGGCCAAAGTGTACAATGCTCTACCGGCTGATGTAAAATCCCTTAACGCTATTGCGGGCTTTAAGAGGGCTGTCAAAAAAATTATTATAAATAAAAGAACTTAGCCGCTGTTTTTTGCATTTTTTTTTTTTGCATTATTATCGTGTATCGAACATAGCGTAATAATGATATTATGTATAATGCTAATAATTAGTGGATTAATAAATTAATTTTATACTATATTTAGAATAGGCCACATTTATGTTACCATCTTTTTAAATATTTTGATTTAATATCTATTTAAATTTTAGTTCTGTAGATTATAAGACGGTTAGATAGAGTAGCTGAGCTAAATCTCGCCGTCTATTTGTTATAATGTTTGTATTTTTTTATTTTAACATGAAATAAAAAGACATTTATTATTATTATTATTATTAAATACATTTCAAAACATCCGTACTTTTTACATATAAAAAAGTTTTACTAATTTTTGAGCCAAAATTGAAAACTTGTTTAAAGTCGATATTTTTATGTTACTTTTTATAATAGTGACGATATCCAATATTTTTTTCCACACGAGCTTACAGAGGCCTAGACTTTTCCACAGTCATTTTAATTTCAAAAGATGCATACTCACTTACTGAAAGAAAAAAAACTTTCTTTCCATTCTGGTATATTTTCTAGAATTTCTAGAACCTATTAACTTCTTATTTGTTCAATTAAAATTAATATTGTCAATAACATATTAAATATCGTTAATTTAATAAAATATTTATTTCTTTGTGTTCTTTGAATTGTTATATATAACTACGTTAATCTTCAATGATCAAATATTGTCAGCGATTACTACACATGGACACATATCGACTTTTTATTATATCTAAATAAACAATGATAGTTATCCATGATACAAGGATTACAAGATATGATATTTCGATTGTTTGAAGGTTGGAGACAATGATGTTTCTTGAATGATAGAATAGTTTTGGACTTGCATTGTCTTTAATTTGTTTTACATCACAACGTTTCAACTGGTAAGTATCTCCAGTCGTCTTCAGGTGAATACTGTATTCACGACTGGAGATACTTACCAGTTGAAACGTTGTGATGTAAAACAAATTAAAGACAATGCAAGTCCAAAACTATTCTATCATGATATTTCGAGTTTGTGACATCTTCTTAGAAGTAAAATTTTAATTCGTAACGATAAAATCACATAAAATTACTTTTTCTGGGTTACTTACTCACAAGATGATTGAATCTTTGAATATCATATCTTATAATCTTTGTACCATGCTAGTTATCAATTGACTTTTATTGGCGACGAACCAAAGTATAGAAAGTCAAAATATAAACGACAAATAAATAATTGAATGGACAAATTAATGAATCAACACAATATTATCGAATCAATCCACCAGGATGTATTTATAATTACATTTTTCTACCTTAAAAGGTCATCATCGGATACTGGTTAATACCTGGTTTGGCATGAACGTGTTTATAATTTATAGTTGGTTAATACTAAACTTCTTTAAACAGATTCAGACTGATAATTTTCATAATAAAATCATTACAGTAAATTAATCTTGGAAAAATTCAATTCGATCACCATCATCATCAAAAAACATATACCGTATACCTGAGTAATGAGGATAGCCAGCATCATTGGGAGTTGGTTGGTGATATCGGCGGATGTGTGAATGTAGTTTTCCATTTGAACTTAATTTGTCGTTGAATAATATGGACTGATATATTATGATATGTGTTTAAGTCGTATATATATTTTGGGAAAGTTGAATATAGATCATTCCAGGAATGGGTTCCGTGTAGAATGACTTTAGAATTTGTAATGCTATTTTTCTAATAATAATGTTATTGATATTAATTTTAGTTTAATCATATTAATAAATGAAAGCGTACCCACGCACAGCATAGCCTTTAGTGGGGTTAGTTTTTATTTATTTCTCCAGAACAGTTATCCTAACTATGTAACTGTGTAATTATTATTGTTTTGAGAATAAATAAAATTTGATTTTGATTTGATTTTATCATTTATCATTACTCGATTCGATCAATTGTCCATTCGATCGATTATTTCTCATTCAATATTTTGTCTTCAGAAATACTCTCTGGTAGTCATTTAATTAACTAACCACATAATTTTGATTCGGACATTAATGTTATACTTAGAAATAATTTTATTACAATCAAAGTAATATAGCCATCTTCAGTTCTCATTTAGTAGGTAATTTTGATTATGACTAAATCATTGTCGTCAATATTATTGATCACCAGCCATGCCGGGTGTCATTCAATTAATAAGTTTGATGGGGTGTTTCTTGAATTTATTTTTTCTGGTGATTCTTGGGTGTATTAGGTCACTCCAATAAAAAAAAACTCATTGGTATTGTAACAACGTTTCGTACGTCTGAATTGAACTTTTTCTATTCATTATAACATTCTTGAAGTTGTTGTTTTATGGTGAACTGATAGTTATATATAACTCTATCAGTTATAGAGTTATACATAACTCTGTGGTGAACTGTTCACCATAATTTTTAAATGCTAATAATATCTCAAAAACTATTCAGGCTAGACCTAAACTTTCTGTATAAAATATGTCTAGAATTTTAAGTAAATTCTAAAAATGCAATAAAAATAAACACATCCTGTTTAAGATAACAATTGGTAACTACTTTCGGTATTACTGGTAGTGATAAAAAAAGCCAATATTTTAGGTACAGAAGAAATTGATAACAATAACATTTAAAATTTATATTTTAAAATTGCTACTATGACGTAATTTCGGTAACAACCATAGCGATATGGAAATTATAAGTAAAAATCCTTTATTTCAGTCGTTTTTGGTCACAATTTCCACACTAGAATATCGATTTTTCAAGGGGAGCCCGCACATTTTTAATAAAAAATAGCTCAGGTCATAGATACCTACACTTTTTGTGGCAGCAGCTTCTAGAATCTCAACCAGCATCCGCCCCGTATTATTGGCCAACCCTGCTACTGATTTGAGTAAATATATATTTTATTTATAGTCATGGTATACCATTGTAGAGTAAAAAAAGTATGATTTATATTTACTAAGCAAATTGCTTTTATAAAAATAAGTTACTAATTTCATTTAGAAAGCTTACAGCAAATTTTATCACATAACCGACCATTAAATAAAGTAAGATTAAGTTCTAGTGTTTATGATACATGATAAACTAATTTTACATCAATTAACGTTGATTTACGGTCCTCCCTAGGTGCGCTTATTAGGTTGAAAATTACCTCTGAACTAAATTTAAATTGATTTTATACAATATGTATATCCGTAAAAATGTTTTGTTAACACTAATAAGTTACACACTGTTACCAAACCTAAATGATGTACAAGGCGTCTTACGTCGTACAAGGTAAATTATTGACCTACACTGATTGAAGGGAAGTATCGTACTAGTCAACCTAACAAACATATACAGAAAACCTTGTTTTGATCAATGTTTTAACTATTATCAGTGACAAAATAATAAAAATAATCTAACAACATAATTCAAACAGCTGACTAAAATTTGTGTTTCAGTGGCTTGCGAAACCGAGACTAAGGCAGTTCCCACAGGGGGAAACTTAAACGAAACTGTAGTAGCGTGGAGACTGGGCGACTAGACTATACTCGAGTCGCCTCTCACTCCTCTCACACGGCCGATACTATAGTCACGCAGTCGCGATCCAAAGACCGCACATTCATGAATTTTAGCTTAAAAATTTTCTCCGTATTATTATTTTGCGTCACTCAAGAGACTGGAGTAGCGTGGCGACCAGTATGCCGAGTCGCCGATACTTAGGTTGTCGGGTCTCTTAGTTGCCATAACTTGGGTAGCGCCATTCAAATCTACATGCTGTGTGACCTAGTTAGTCACCCAGTCTCCTAATATCCAAACTACTACCGTATCTTTTAAGTTTTCCCGTGTGAGGACTGCCTAAGGGTACGTAGTGTAGCGGCATACGAGCTACGCGCCATGCGAAGACTAAGGGTACGGGTACAAACATAGTGGAGCATTATTAAGAAGTTAGAATACTGAATTGAAATTTGATACATCTTGTTTGAACGTTTGCGGTGATGATTGTCAAATCAATGAAGTAAAAACGAAGAAATTTCACAAATAATTTCATCGTTAACTGGCCGCTTAAGTCTCGTTCTTGCAAGCCGAGAGTGAAACAATAATTAAACGCTACAATAAACATAATTACGTATCAAAAGTGAAAAACCAAAAATATTTTTTGTTTTCCTTTAATGTATAACTTGGACCGATGAAAATAGACCATTAGAAGTCCATATTTTAATTTAGATACAGTGATATCTTTGACAACAATAATTATTATTAATTTAAAATGGGGCAATCCATCTTTAAAAACATGTGTGATTAAATAGTGGATATTTCTTCTTGAGACACAATAAGAATAACATTTTATTCCAAAATATCTTCGGTAAGATTGTGCCAATGTTCATGTCTGTGATCTGGATACCGAATCATATCCAACCAGTGCTTCAATCTTTGACCTAAAAATATATAAGCAACATTTTAAAAATAATTTAAATAGGCCATATTCTGAAAAATATATTTTGTTATTTAAAAAGGAGGTAAAGTCACAGAACCTCAACTTAATACAAAAACTGTTAAGTTAGTAAACGTAATTAAAAAAGTAAAGCTAATATCTAAAAAGTAAAGTTCCCTGATCAATACTAACCAATTCATATGTAACGATTGGCAAAAATCCTTGTCTATTATAATATATTATAGAATATACTGTATATTCTCGGATGGGGTTTTAAAGAGAACAAAATAAAAAATCATCTAGTTGATTGAATGATTAAACATATTTTTTAGAGCATTTAAGCAATTATTGTTTATATAAAATCTTAACATAATAATACCGTTGATGCCACAGGAATCTGTTTTTATATTAAAAATAATTCATAATCATAATTTGAGTCAGGAATGAAATTTAAGAATTAGGACTTTAATACGAACCTAAACATGTAATATAATACTGGATATTCCATTTAAAAAAATGTTGGTATCACACTTTTTGGGCCACCCTGTCTATGAAAAAATATTTTCCTGAAATGCACTACAGTATATACAGTATTAGTCTGCATAATGAATGAAATTCGTAACTTCATTGATATTGGAGCTATAGAAGCCTGACGCACTATTGCAGTATATTTTTAGTGTACATTTCTCCCGAGTTTTGGCTAAAAAATTAAAACAGTATGTAAAAAAGTAAAGTTTTTTATTTGCTTAATTAAAATAAGATATATTTTTTTAAATAAAAGATGTTGGTGAGAAAACTGGTGGACATTTTTAGGCTATTTCACATTTTCGTATACTAAAAATGTATATTCCTCCGTTATAACGAGTGAAAAAATATTTTTTAAATAGAAAAATGTTTTTGCCGGCGTACAGACACGATTAAAACTGAAAAAGTTTTATGCCTCCGCTGGGAATCGAACCCAGAACCTCTCGATTACATGTCAAACGCACTGCCAATTGCGCTACGGGGGACCTGAAATTCTCTCACCAACTTCGGTTAGTCGGTTCAGTGGTAGTGAGTGAGTTCCCTTTCCCCTTATAACACCCTCCCCGGTCTGTGAATCACAGGAGATTCCAGACTGTTACTACTAACATAAAATTGAATACGCCAAAATTACAGACGCCAACATAACTACTTTAAAAAATATTACTTATTTTAAATTAAATACAAGTATGTAGGTACCCAAGATTCCCTTTTTCAGTAAGGTTTTCCTAAAAATTTCCAAAAGTCATAAAATTTATTCTTAAACTTTAATAATTTCACAAGTAGGTATGCTTGCATGGAAAACAATTACCAATTTTACTTTTCTACGATATATAAATAATTGAATGAATGTCAGTTTTGTGTAATTTTTTTATTAAATTGTTTAAAAATATTAACAATAGAGAAAAAATATTTTAATTTCACATATTATTGTTTTTGGTTTTTATACAAAATTAGGGAGAAATGTACACTGAAAAATATATGGTGATTTTATTGGACAAAATATAAAAAATTACGAGAAAAGAAGTAAATTGAGAATTTTGTCTACGGCGTCGTACTCAATTTACTTCCTCGTGTGATATGGACATCATATCCACACTTGTTGTACAAACTACTACTTAATAGTCTTATGGCATGTGCCAACTATTAACTAGAATACAATTTTCTGAGAAATCGGTAATAAAACATTTTTCCATAATATGTTGCGTACTTTTTAGACACGCGTACATTTACGAGGATTACCTTGCAGAAATCATTTGAGCGTTTTCATATACAGTGAGTCCCAGAAGTAATGTCTAAATTTATTTAAAATTCAGCGGTAAGTTTTTTGAAAAAACGCTCGTACCCGTCGATTTTTATTTTTTAATGTGTTTTTTGTGGTAATTTCATGTATACAGGGTAGCTCAAAAATAAGTTACGACCATCAACTTCATTTTTTCAAATAAAAACGTATATTTTTAGTTCATTTTTGAATTTTGCATTGAATTCTAAGCATGTTTCATGTACCATCTCCTATACATAAACTCAACAGTTATTGAAAAAATTAGGATTGAACATATCTATAAGTAAGAACTGTTGATTAAAAAAAAAACACAACAAAATCAAATTAAATGTTAAAAATGTGCGCCATGTGACAATATCCAAGACGATCAATAAACTCTATAACTAGGTCATTAGTTATGACAAGTAGTTTTAAATTGGTTATTTTCAATTCTATAGTAACTATTGAAAATCAAGTCAAGCAGGGGATTTTTGAAGAGCTTGATGTTGAAGTGAAAAGTTATACAGGGTGTCCCGAAATTAGGTGACAATATTTTAAGGGGATAAAGTACATCCAAAAATAGGACTAAAATCCTTTATTAATATACCTTCAAAAACGCTTCGTTATGGGGCTAGAGCCCCCCGAATGGAAGCTATGATAAGCGGTTTTTTCACAATATCTTAAAAACTGATTGAAGTATCAAAACAAAATTTAATACATGTTTTACCCATGACCGGACGCAATAAACGGTTTGTTTAGCTTAGGTGTATTTCTTCCAGTGGCGTCCCACTGGGTAGGTAGTGAGGAGAATATTGCCCTAACTTTTTTATTTGTAGGATTTTTTAACGCCAGGTGCAATTTTTAAAAGCACTAAAGTCTTATATTAAAAAAATATACTCTTGCTTTATTTTGGTAGGATTTACCATTTTTCAGTAAAATCGATTTAAAAATTTTCGGTTTTTTACAAGCCGTTGAAAAGGCTAAGGTGTTTTTTTGCATATCTCAGCAAACACTTGATATTAAAACATGAAATTTATTAGAAGTTCTACTAGCGACAAGGCATATTTATTAAAGGATGTAACATTAAAATATTTTTCCAGTGGCGTCGCACGGGGTGGAGCCTAAAGTAAATATTACAATTTTTTTTTAATTTGAGGGGCTTTTATACTTTTATTGTAATTTTTTTAAATTTTTTGTTAATAAAACCTTCCATTATTGTAATTTGACAGAATATAAGGTTTTCAACAGATTTTTAGACCTAGTTTTTTAAATATTTATTTGTATAAAAGACTTAAAATAAAACAAAAAATAATAACAAATTGCAAATCAAATTTAATTGTAAAAACACACGGAAAACTAATTCTTAAGCAAATATTCGAAATGATTTCCATTTTGTTGGATGCAAAATCTAGACCTGCGTGTTATGTTTTGTAAGGCACAAGGAATTTGAAAATGGTATAAAAGGAAAGCCCCTCAAATAAAAAAAAATAGTAATATTTACTTTAAGCTCCAATCCGTGCGACACCACTGAAAAAATATTTTAATGTTACATTCTTAAATAAATATGCATTGTCGCTAGTAGAATTTCTAATAAATTTCATGTTTTAATATCAAGTGTTTGCTGAGATATGCAAAAAAAACACCTTAGCTTGTAAAAAACCGAAAATTTTGAAATCGATTTTATTGAAAAATGGCGAATCCTACCGGAATGAAGCAAGAGTATCTTTTTCAATAGAAGACTGCTTTTAAAAATTGCACCTGGCGTAAAAAAATCCTACAAATAAAAAAGTTAGGGCAATATTTTCCTCACTACCCACCCAGTGGGACGCCACTGGAAGAAATACACCTAAGCTAAACAAACCGTTTATTGCGTCTTGTCATGGGTGTCATCAAATTTTGTTTTGATACATCAATCAGTTTCTAAGATATTGTGAAAAAACCGCTTATCATAGCTTCCATTCGGGGGGCTCTAGCCCCATAACGAAGCGTTTTTGAAGGTATATTAATAAAGGATTTTAGTCCTATTTTTGGATGTACTTTATCCCCTTAAAATATTGTCACCTAATTTCGGGACACCCTGTATATTAAAAAAAAATACATTTAATTTTTTAACTCTTGTTAAACGTTAAAAATCCTTAACTTAAAAACAACCTATATAAAACGTACCTTTCGATCCCGATCCTCCTAAAATTAATCCACCCAAATAATCGTTACTCTTGCCATAATCTTTGTCGTATACCGTTATAAATAAGCTCTGCATGTACAGTTCTGTAGGCCTTGTTTCAAAAGCAAATTCTTCATTGAACACAGGATTTAGATTCTTCCACTTTACTGAAGTTTTGTGCTTTCTATGGTACGGATCTGGTTTCAGTTGCCTGTAATAAATCTTTGTTAAGGATTTTTTTAAAGTTAAGGTACGGTGGGGTACGTGTATATTTGGGGTAAGTGTGTTAAAAACCATTAATCTTTAAATTATATACAGGGTGTTCATTTGAAAACTTTCCACCACGGATTTATCGAAAACCACTGATTAAAAAGAAAAACGCCGAGACACGTTAAAAGATGTGCCTAAGGGGACAACTTTTTAACCAAAAACTACTTCACCCCCTTTTACCCTCTGCCCCCCGGGTCATTCCCTTAAAAATTCTAAATGACAAGGGGTATCATGTAATAGCTTGTTTGAAAGGTCTTTCAAAGTGCTTTATTTTGACGTTTGATTTTTTTATATCGGTCGATTCGTTTTCGAGAAAATTAGAAAAATCTTTATTTATCTTAACTTGTTTTATTTCAATAAGTGTTCAAAAACCAACATAAACAGCAATCGGAAGATTATAGAATAGAAAATAATTATAAAAATTTTTTTTCGCCTTCTTTTTATCAACACAGATAACATGGGCGAACTATATTTATTCTTATATCTGTTTAGTTTTTTATAGTTGCTAAGGAAAAGAAAGAATTTAATTTGCTGTCAGTTACCTTTGTGACAATCTCGGGATAGTGAAAATTAATTTATTGATTTACATTTTACTTCCAAAATGGTTTACACAGTAGCCGAAATAATGGAAATGAGTCTAATTTATGGTGCCCAAAATCAATGTGCTCGGTAAACTGGCGTCTCATTTAATGTCAGAGATCCAGAAAAGATAACTTCGCATAGGTATGTTTTGGACCTTGTTACTTGCAACATTTGAAACACTTATTAAAATAAAAAGTGATATTTTCGTGTGTTTTTTTTTCTGTCTGATAAATATAAATAAATAAATAAATAAAGATAAATAAAGATTTTTCTAATTTTCACGAAAACGAATCGACCGATTTAAAAAAATCAAACGCATCAGCACTTTGAAATGCCTTTCAAACAAGCTATTACTTAATACCCCTTGCCATTTAAAATATTTAAGGGGATGACCCCAGGGGGCAGATGGTAAAAGGGGGTGAAGTAGTTTTTGGTTAAAAAGTTGTCCCCTTAGGCACATCTTTTGACGTGTCTCGGCGTTTTTTCTTTTAATCAGTGGTTTTCGATAAATCCGTGGTGGGAAGTTTTCAAATGAACACCCTATATGTATAAGTGTTGCCATCTATGGACTATTCAAGAAGGTTACTTGCACTTCAAATGTAAAACAACAGCAATAGTTAGAGATTTCTATTTTAGACATAAATAATCTTTCTTTTTCACCTGGTTGTCATAAGGTGAACATGCAATTTACCTAGATTTTTAATCGTTTTTCTGTATAAAGGTAAATAATATTTAAATTTAAATTTAGTTTTGGTATTTTTATCCTAGGTTAGAAATTTGTAACTATTTGCACCTGCACCTCTCAGATTTAATACAGCTAAAGTATGTAGTATTTTGACGGGGTAAGTGTGTATTTATTACACTGTCAATGATTGGGTGCTTGTTGTTTTGGCGAGTAAAAATCTCGTAAACATTATATTGGTCAAGTAGTGTCGGTTAAGAAAGAAGTACTTTTTTCTGTGACGGGAAAAAAGTCTGACATTTTATCTCTGTTGACAGGTAATAAAATGTCACTTTTTGTGAAATTACTTTTTTCCCGGATATAATATACACACATAAGTAAAGGTAGATATTTAATTTTAGAATATTTTATTATACAAAAAGTTACATTTTCTTTAAATCGAAAAGTACAATTATTAAATGTGCATTGCATGCATGACATGTTCATTTTACTATTCGGTACAGTCGAATTTTCTCGTGTTGTAATTATATTTTCTGCCATGGACACAACTGCCGTTGATGTACCTGGTCGCAAATCGGGTGTTCTTTCAGCACTGCCACAGGTTCTAAACACTTTATTAGCTATTTCTGTCCTGTGTGCTACCGATTCATCAACATACCCTTCAGCGACCGTTGATGACTTCCAACTGCCATGTTTCTTGAGTGTCAACAAGTTTCCCTCAGATTCAACCAAAAGTGTAGCAGACGATCTTCGAAATGAATGACCCGTGTATAAGGTAACATTTTCAAGTTGAAGAAAATTAGCTACTGTTTCGGGTAGCTTATAAAACTGATTTTTACCCACAACTTGATTGATACATTTTCCATTGTGATATGCATAAAATAGGCGGCGATCCTTTGCTGCTGTTGGACGAAGGGCTATGTAGATTCGGTAAAATTTAATATATATTTTTCAGTAACTACAAATCTCCTGTTGACATCATTCTTTGTTTGCTTAATTTTCACAATTAACAACGTTCCCGAATCTTCAATATCATCTAATGTTACCTGGCTGATTTCGCAAATTCGACAAGCTCCTGCAATCGCAAGTAAATCAACAACCTTGGCCATTAAATAAACCTTATCGGGAGCATTATTTAAAAAATCACTAATATTTGTACTCGTAAAAATCGCAGCTTTCTTGGGCGTGTAACCTTTCTCATTTTGTTTTAGAAATGTAATTAGTTTGAAATATTTTGAAATGTCTACATTATTATTGGATTGTAACATACTTTTAATCATTGAATAATTCGACCACACTGTTGATGGCTTTTGTTTTTGTGTCAGTTCCGAAAAATAGGCCAATAATACCGTGTTCGACAAAGAACTGCATGCCTTTTTCATCTTCCATTCCATAAATTTTGAAAACGCGTTTTCGTAAATTTTGCGCGATTTAGCTGGCATTAATTTTTGTGACACTACTTTCGCTGCTTCTACTAATTCTGGTGGAGTCAGAGAAAACTTAGAATCAGACATTTTAAACTTTATATTATTTAAAATAACTACTAAATAACCACTAAAGTTCTTACTTTTTATATTAAATCACGGAATTAAATTGACAGATATTTGATTATTTTAAAGGTTTCCTTAGAAACGCAGGTCCAATTGTCGCTATAAGTAAAACAGCCTACCTACTAGTTTTAAAAGTTTAATTTCACATCGATACTTTATTTCTGACTTTAATATATTGTAATAATATTGTCGTTTTCCCGTCACAGAAAAAAATAGTGTATTATACACGGGAAAAATATTAGATTTTAGCTCTCGCTTTTTTGTCTCCCTCCGCTTCGCGTCGGGAGACAACACAACCTCGGGCTAAAATCTAATGCTTTTTTCCCTTGTATAATAAATAACTATTTATTAGCTCCAACCACATCAAGTTCTTTCATTTGGGCAGACCCTGAACAATTCTGTTTTATTCGTTTTGTGAAGTTTATATCTTAAAAAGTTCCAGAGCTAATAAACAAATTTATACAGCTACTGAACGATTACATTTTGTAATTTTACACACTTATCCTAGGTATGAATACATACAATTATTTGCGAAATAGGATGTCATTACACAGTTCCCCCGTCTTGTAGGGTGTGTAATATCGATCCGAAAACAAACAAAAATGGCTAAATAAAATGTTTTTACATAAGGTTGTAATATACTATTACTATACCTGTAGGTAACATCCATAAGTGTTTGGCACCAAAATATTAAAACAATATTATAATAGTTTGTTTAAAAATATGTAACATGTGTGTACTTTTAAAATTCTGCTACACACTTACCCCATCTTACCTTACCTAAATTTATTTATCGATAACTTAATTAACGATAGATCGTATGAAAGTGTTTATAAAACTAAAATAATAAAACATAATTTTAAGTTTGATAATTTTTTCTACGACCGTGCGTTTTAACCCATTTTCCCGCACGCATTTTAGTTTTGAAAGTGTTACTTTTCCGCACTAGTGCGGGAAAGTAAAATAATGCAAATTTTGACCTTATTAGATAGTTTTTACTTTGGAAGTTATAACTATTGTTACAACAGGTAAATAAATATTTACGAAATAGTCCATCAAATAAAATCTACATCTTTTCTAGCTTTTTGTTGCATTTTTAATTTTTTGAAAATATAAAATAATGAAGATATTTTTATATAACCCTGTACATTCTTTAAAGTAACATCACAAAACAACTATCAAACCACCGGGTTTGATATCAGTTGCTATGATAACCCAGGCGTGTAATTGTTACTAAAACGTCAAAGTTGTTCAAAGCGTCTTCGAAGTGACCGAATACAATCTTCTTCTAATTTAAACCACATTAAACCGAATTTGAAGTAATAATATTAATGGATTCATCCGACAAAGAACTTCCCGAAGCCATTTTGGAGGCTGCAGATAAAGCTAATTCCGAGCTGTTACCTGCCAAATCCAGACTAAGATATGAAAAGCAATACGACCATTTTGTTACATGGTGTAAGGAGAAATATTATATATAAATAATATTAATATTAGAATAATTAGTAGCTTATAGTTAAAGTTTTGTATATGTATGTTGAAATAAAATAATTTTTGAAAAATGGGTTGGTATACTTTTTTGTATACACGGTCCTAGAAAAAATAATGTTCCTAACTCATGCGTAACGTGTCTTTCCCGCCCTTGACCGCTTGCCCGAACTCCGCTCCGCGTCGTTCGGGTCAACTGCAGTCGCGTGCTGGAAAGTATCACTTTCCGCACTTGTTAGGAAAATAACTATATAAAAACGTTGTAATATTTACATGGTGGAAACATTATTATTGGCTATAATACCTATCGGGCCATACTGGTATAACAATAAATAACAATAAGGTATATTATCTTTTTCATTGGTGAATTCAACCAGAGGTGGAACCGCTGCACTTATGATTGATAGCTGGTGGAATGACGTCATCAATCGGTTGTTTACGTTGATAGAAATCACCATAAATCCGCCAGAAATAAAAGAACACGATTAATGTCCAATCGGTAATACAATAGGCAATTTAAGTGCGCGATTCAGCTCAACCGGTGAACTCACCAGTGAAAAAAAGAATATACCTTATTTGTAAAAATCAGGGAACATTATGGATAAGTTTGAAGTGCGACTTCACCCTTGCGCGCTACATTTTGTACTCTTCGTCATCTGTACCCTCTTCTGGTACCGTGTAATGGTCATACAATTTTCACCCTTGTTGGCGTCGTTGCCAAACGTATCTTTTGTTGGGTTTGGTGTCCAACACTTGGAAGAAAATCAAACCATGTTTATTGGATTTCCACTTCCACCCTGTATATGGTAATATATAATATATATCACGTCACAAAATAAAAATAATAAAGGAACGTGCTTGTGCCAGTTTAATGAAAGCACGATTATTTAGTTGTTAGCCGTTGTGTTTTGAAAAAGGGATTTTAATTATTATTTAATTATAAAATTTATTCAATTATGTAAGTAAGCAGAATTTTTTAATTAACAAATAACTGTGCGAGTGAGGGCTCCGAAGTTAAAATCTAATGAAGTATTTTGTATAATAAATAAATCGTCAACTACGGAAGGGATGATTCAAGAAGATTTGCCTTTATACAGGGTCCTGCAATAATGTGTCAGGCATCCATAGTTCGTATACAAATTAAGTTAGAATTTCGTTTATAGGCTAACTTAAACCATATAATAGGATGTATTTCAGAATAGTAGATTCTGTAACGAGGTTGGAATGAAAATTTGATCCGAGTGGAACCACGAGTATCGAATTTTCATTCTAACCGAGTAGCAGACTATATTTTCTCCATGCCCAAAAATACTATTCGCAATATTTGTAATTTCAGGTGGAGTATTATCCAGTTCCATATCTGATTCATCCGATTTTTCACTCATATTTTGACTTGCACTAAAATTTGTCTTCTGACATTGACAGTTTCGACATTCATGGCAACCTATGTCGTTTAGATCAATTACAGAATATTCATTTCGTATCTTGTTAGGGAATGAAAATACACGCAAAACGCATAAAAAAGTGTTTCAGAATAAATATTCCAACTCAAGAGCGAGAATTTTTACATTCTATTATCAAAAATGATTTTGGAATTATTGCATTCAGTAATGGTCGTGGAGAAAAATATTTTATCATATACAGGGTGAGTCAACGATAGAGTAAAGTTAATTTTCTCAGTTATCTTAAGAATAAGATAAAAATTCGAAATACATTAGTTGTAGAGACCATTGAGGTGCACATTTTAAAATTATATTGGAGCATACGGGGTGGCCAAAAAAACGTGGCAAATTAAAATGGAACACCCCATATATTGTATTATTTTCTAATTCTTCACAAAACTCAACGCTTATTTTGTATAACATGTTATAGGTCTAAATTTAATTTTCTGAGATATTGACGTTTAATGAATGATAGAATAGTTTTGGACTTGCATTGTCTTTAATTTGTTTTACATCACAACGTTTCAACTGGTAACTATCTCCAGTCGTCTTCAGGTGAATACTAAATAAGTAAAGTAACTACAGCTCTATTTATACTAGCTAGATGTACTGGAGCATGACTGAGATGGGTGCAGTCATGCGTTTAATTCTTGTGCGGTATTTTAAGTTTACATCTACTTAACAAAGGTTTCCAGATATTTCTTATATCTAGTGAGGGCTTACTAAAACAATCTGGGTTCTGGTATATGTGTGGTATATATATGTGGACGACACCTTCATTATTTGGAATGGAAACGATGACGAACTCAAGGAATTCCTATACCACATTAACAGCCTGGCGCCGACAATCAAATTTACCATGGAGAGAGAAGAAAACAGTCAATTACCTTTCCTGGATGTAAACGTAAAGAAAAATGGCAACACCATCCATACTTCAGTGTACAGAAAACCCACGCATACAGGTCAATATTTGAATTACACCTCAAATCACTCAAATAGCACAAAACATGGCATAGTAAGAACGCTTGTGGATAGAGCAATTACCATCTGTAATTCAAATGAAGCCCTCAAACAGGAAACTAACTACATCAAGACCGACCTCAATAAAAATGGCTACCCCGGGCATCTAGTTGATAAACTAATGGAAAATCGCAAGAATCGGTCAAATACACAAAAGAAGCCAGTAGAGTCACAATCAACACTCAACATTCCGTATATCAAAGGAGTATCTGAGAGGATTAGAAGACTAGGACAACGATACAACATTAATACGGTATTCAGCTCAAAAGACACTTTAAGAAGCCACCTGACGAAGACGAAACCAACAAGTCAAAAAGATAGGAAAAACTGTGTCTATCAGATTCCCTGCGAATGTGGCAGATCCTACATTGGTGAGACTCTAAGGCCACTTGAAACTAGGGTCAAGGAACACAGAAACAACACGCTTAAAGGAGAAACCGAAAAATCAGGGGCAGCTGACCATGCCTGGACACACGGTCATCACATTAAGTGGACAGAAGCTCGAATCCTGCACAAAGAACCACATTGGAGGAAGAGGAAGTTCAAGGAAGCTGCTATCATATACCAGAACCCAGATTGTTTTAGTAAGCCCTCACTAGATATAAGAAATATCTGGAAACCTTTGTTAAGTAGATGTAAACTTAAAATACCGCACAAGAATTAAACGCATGACTGCACCCATCTCAGTCATGCTCCAGTACATCTAGCTAGTATAAATAGAGCTGTAGTTACTTTACTTATTTAGTATTCACCTGAAGACGACTGGAGATAGTTACCAGTTGAAACGTTGTGATGTAAAACAAATTAAAGACAATGCAAGTCCAAAACTATTCTATCATTCAAGAAACATCATTGTCTCCAACCTTCAAACAGACAATTGACGTTTAAAATATGGCATTTTCAGAATTTGACAGGCTGTAACATTGGAACGGTTCATCTTAGAAAAAAATGGTCACCTTCCAATCATAATTATTTATTCTCTATCTAAAAGTTACAACTTCCAGTTTAACATGTTAAACCGTTAAAACAGGTTTTTTTGTTTTAACATGGTAAATCGTCGTAAAAGTTAGTTTCTTTGGATAGAGAATAAAAGCTAGGGAGGTGAAAACAATTTTTCTCTAAGATGAACCGTTCCAATGTTACAGCTTGTCAAAATCTGCAAATATCATATTTTAAACGCCAATACCTCAAAAACTACCAAATTTAGACATTTACAAACTTAGCGTATAATTTTGTATTAATTTTAAAAACCCAAGCTATATTCGCCACGTTTTTTGGGCCACCCTGCACCGGTGGGTCAAGAAATTTTTTTTTTGAGTAACGAATTCTAATAGTACGCAAAAGTTGCATATGTATATGCTAATTATTGAAAAAATATTTAAAAAATTATGCGTTACATGTTCTGGTCGCGCAATAAAAATTAGGTAAAACATCAAAATTTATATTTACGCTCAAAAAAATACAGGTACATTTTTTGGCTTCTAATTACATCCAAGAACTTTGGTTTAGTTGTCTGAGAACAATTTTGTATAAAGTTACCCAGAACTCACCACGATTCACATTCTTAAATGCAATTAGACTAAAACAGGGTCTATCTATTCTAAATACTTAAGAAAAATTATTTTATTATTTCGTGTTTAAAACCTTATTATGAATACCCTGTATACAATAGATAAACAATATAAGATGTATATTATCCGTTGTCTATGGTTTAAAAAATTATTTTTGATTTTTTTAGGCAAACCCATTTTAAACTTTTTTTAGCTTATTGTTTTAAACTACCAAAGCAAATGATGGTTAGAATTTTGGAAATTTATAAAGGACACTAATACAAACCAAAATACGTTATTATACCATATACCATTTAAAGATATTAATTTTTGGTAGCACGCTTTTTTTGGCCACCCTATAAGTGGAAAAATATGTTCACTTATATTCTCCATAAAGCATGAATTATTTCCGAAAACTTTTGTCGTGGTAGCGAATTATTTAAAAATTTCCAGAGGCGCCAGATATTATTAACACAAAATTGTCACCCTCTCGCAACTTTTTCCATGTTTAAAAATGATAAAATAAACCAAAAATAAATAGGATGATTAAGCATTCAAAACAGAGGAAGGTTATTTTTTTTTTGATATTTTTGAGGGTGAAATTAAATAAGAATTTACATGAAAAAAATAAAGCTGGATTCCCATTTTGGATGGAGTAACTTCGAAATGTTATATAAAAATATATGAATATAATTTAAATACATTTTTTCGCGTCATGATTTTTTTTCCATTTTAAGAGCAGTAGTCGAGTCATCACGAACAAATATTGCATTTTCGCCACATCGCGCATACTGGGGTGCGTTTGACAACAACAAATGAAGCGATTTACTCACACTTTCATAATTCGACAACTCCGGTGTGTCACAGTGGTCGGTTGTCTCGTTCGACAATCCATAAGAGCGTCCGCTCCAAATTAACCCGCTCTCTACTGGGTTAAAACTATCACACTTTGGTAAAAAGGAAAATCTGATATTTTGGAAGAATATTGAATCCTATTAAAACTTTATTTCTTAAAAGCACTTTGTTCTGTAAGAATACCGAAGTTGGTTGTTGTAATGTTTATTGTTTGCCTACGAAATACGGTAAGAATTACAAATGTTATCATATTATTGTTTATTTCATTAAATACATGTTTTACAGTCTTTTTTAAATGACCATCTTAATCAATGAAAACTTGAGAAGCCATACGTACCTAAAGTCACTACTTCATGAATAAGTACAATGACGGGAATGAAATGAGATTGTGTTTATGTTTACATAAATAATATTTAAGTTCCATTTACTTACTTATTACTAATTACTCCTAAAATCAACGTTGATATTGTAAAAAGAACTCTTAAAAAGAAAGATTCTTTAGCCAAGAAGACGGACTACCAATGGGCTCATCTTTCTCGCCCGTAATCGCCAACATTTACATGGAATGGTTCGAATCCAAAGCAATAAAACAAGCAAAGAAGAAACCAAAAATATGGCTGAGGTATGTAGATTTATTATTTGGAATGAAAACGATGACGAACTCAGAGAATTCCTACATCACATCAATAACTTCGCACCGACAATTAAATTCACCATGGAGAAAGAAGGAAATAACCAATTACCTTTTCTAGACGTCAACGTAGAGAAAAATGGCAACACCTTCCTAATTTCAGTGTACAGAAAACCTACAGATACAGGCCAATATCTCAACTATACATCAAATCACTCAAACAACACAAAACATGGCATAGTAAGAAACCTGGTGGATAGAACTATTACCCTCTGTAATTTAAACGAAGCTCTCAAAAGAGAAACCAACCACATCAAGACCGACCTCGATAAGAATGGCTACCCCATAAGATTGGTTGACATAATATTAGAAAATCGCAAGAATCGGCCTAACGCACGTATAGCAGAGAAAGAGATACAACCAATACTCAACATTCCGTATATCAAAGGAGTATCCGAGAAAATAAGAAGACTAGGACAACGATACAACATCAACACAGTATTCAGCTCGAGAGACACTTTAAGAAACCACCTAACAAGGACGAAACTAACAAGCCAGAAAGACAAGAAAAATTGTGTCTACCAGATCCCCTGCAAGTGCGGCCAATCTTACATTGGTGAGACACTAAGACAACTCGAAGTAAGGATTAAAGAACATAAGAAAAATACCCAAAAAGGAGAGACCAAAAAATCAGGTACAGCTGACCACGCCTGGACACACGGCCATCATATCATGTGGACAAAAGCCGAAATCCTGCAAAAAGAACCGCACTGGAGGAAGAGAAAGTTTAAGGAAGCTGCCACCATACACCAAAATCCAGGTTGTTTTAGTAAGCGTTCATTAGATATGAGAAACGTCTGGAATCTTAGAATAAGACCACGCAACAGTAAAACGCATGAATCATCGAGTATGACGTCATCACCTCGCTAGACTCCGCCCACTAGTCATGCGTCACTGGATCTGCCTAGTATAAATAGAGCAGTAGTTACCAGACTTATTTAGTATTCACCTGAAGACGACTGGAGATACTTACCAGTTGAAACGTAGTGATTCAGAACCAATATAGACAATGCAAGTCCAAAACTCTACTGCCGTTCAACGCTTAAGTTAACCGTTGGCTTTGCTATGTTAATTAATAGCAAGTAAAAGGAAATCAAATAATAACATAAACGTTACACTGAAATACAACGTTTTTCCTTTCTTCAAAACACAGTGTACAGGGACATTATTTTAAGTGTCTCACCCGATTGGCGACTTTGCTATCAACCACAATAAAAAAACAATTATGTATTCCCTAACAGCTTTTAGTGAAGAAGCCAGATTTGATGTAAAAAAAATCTATGTTTACAAATTTGACAGATACGACGCCATATTGGATTTTCTTAAATGACAACCCTACCTTATAGTAAGCCAGCTGCATTCGCCTATTTGTTCCAACATTAAAAATGTATAATTGTCAATATTTATTTTCAGCCGTTCCGGAGATATGAGGCTTCGAAGTTGATGATTTTGTTATCATCGAATTAACAGAAGCTTTGAGATTAGAAACTCAATTTTTTCTGGAGATACGTAATTTCTTTTGGCGGAGCCACCCATGCTATTGTCATATATGCCAGATGTCAAAAAATGACAGTTACGACGCCATTTTCAATTTTTTTAAATGGCAACCCACTTTATAACTACATTAATTTAATGCATTTCGCTGTCCGATTTCAAAAATATAAAGTTGTCGATATTTATTTCTAACCCTTACCGAAATACGACCGTATCAAAAACTGCATCGTATGATTATGTGTTTTAAGTCTCTTACCCCAATAAAAAATAGAAGCTTTGTGATTAAAAAATCAACTTTTTCTGGAGTTACGTAATTTTTATGGCGGAGCCACGCATGCTATTGTAATATATATATTTTCTGATATCTGACATATATGACGATAGCATGGGTGGCTCCGCCATAAGAAATTACGTATCTCCAGAAGAAATTGATTTTTCAATCACAAAGCTTATATTTTTTAATAGGGTGAGATACTTAAAACACATAATCGTACAATGCAGTTTTTGATACGGTCGTATTTCGGTAAGGGTTGGAAATAAATACCGACAACTATATATTTTTGAAATCGGATCGCGAAATGCCATACACTGACGTAGTTATAAATGTGGGTTGCCATTTAAAAAAATTCAAAATGGCGTCATAACTGTCATTTTCTGACATCTGTCATATATGACAATAGCATGGGTGGCTCCGCTATAAGATATTACGTATCTTCAGAAAAAATTGAGTTTCTAATCTCAAAGCTTCTGTTAATTCGATGATAATAAAATCACCAACTTCGAAGCCTCGTATCTCCGGAACGGCTGAAAATAAATATTGACAATTATACATTTTTAATGTTGGAACAAATAGGCGAATGCAGCTGGCTAACTATAAGGTAGCATTGCCATTTAAGAAAATTCAATATGGCGTCGTATCTGTCAAATTTGTAAACATAGATTTTTTTTTGACATCAAATTTGGCTTCTTCACTAAAAGCTGTTAGGGAATACATAATAGTTTTTTTTATTGAGGTCAATAGCAAAGTCGCCAATCGGGTGAGACACTTAAAATAATGTCCCTGTACAACCAACTCCACACATTTACTTTCAATAAACGTTATACCTACAGGTCATAAAACTGCTGGCCAACATTGTCATAGTTGGTCGCTATTTTAACACTTTTCATCCCCTCCATTGACGTACGAATTTTACACCAGTATGCTCTTGTCGAGCGCACCCCTGTACCTGTGTCTGGCGATGGCCATACAATTTTTTTTTATGCAAAATATTATATAAACGAATTTCACGTGAATTAAGTGGCGCGGCGTCAATGAAGATTTTGAAGATAATATCTGGGCATCGTTTGCAATTTTAATGGAAAATAAGAAATTAACATGAATAACTGTCATATTTCTATTTTTATGTTCTGCATGGCGGATGATATAAGATAAACCTATATAATTAAAACTTTAAAATAAACTCTCAATTTTTTTTTCTTGAAAAAAATAAGGTATCATACGCCAAACTAGAAGTTTGTGGGAACCCCTTAACGAAATTATAGTCTTAAATTTTCAATTAAACAAGCCAGGAAACGATGCCGCGTCTCACGCTGGTATGAAAGGCTCTTAAGAAACATGACGAAACATGCCTCTATTATGAGAGGGTCAGAAATGCATAAAGAAAAACCTTTTTTTTAAGGGAAGTAGAATAATATAATATTATAAAATTATTAAAAAATATTTTGGATAACTTGTTTAACAAAGCTTTACAGGCCATATTTAAAAACTTACAATTTGACAAAAGGATCCGAAAACCCATTATTGTCCATTGGCAGTAAGTTGGCACATCTTACGACTGTCACCAGTAGCGCCCTCTTTTTAGTAGAGTAACACAAAGAAAGTAGAATTTGACCGCGAGACCATAAGTCGAAATCGAACCATTGGTTCAGCTCAGGAGCTGGCAAAGGCCCTTTTTGTTCTGGACGAAGGTTTTCTAAAGGAACTGTTAACTAAAAACAAGAAATTATGATTAAAAAAGATAAGGATATTTAAAAGTTGTTTTTCGTTTAGGTCCAATTTTATAAACCTTAGTTTAATCTAGGTTTAAACCGAAGAATAATTCAAAAATCGTAGAAATGGTCGATTTATAATGTGGAATTGACAGTAAAGTTTAATTTATTAGGTGGGCTGAAAAGTTCGTAGGCTGACTCATAGATGGCGTTACTAGAATTAAATCCATGAGATTTATACTTAGCACTAACCTTCAAAAGATTCGTGTATAAATTTCACAGCCGCCGGATAATTAGTTCGTGAGATATAGCATTGTGAGTGAAGCAGCTTTTTTTTATGATAAAACACCTGCACTGTAGGAAAAATCCTTTAAGGCGCTCTGGGAGCGGTGCGAGTGCGAAAAAAGAGATTAACGTTGGTCTTGAAACGTTGAAGATTGTATTCATTGGGAAACACGACCTCAGGAAGATCAATCCACAAATATGGCGTTCTCCAGATGAAAGAATTCTTGAACAATGAACTTCGAGGAGTACTAAGCTGAACAACATATGGATGAGCGGCAGTGGTTCGCCGTGTATTTCTGTTTTGCATTGCTCTAGGTGGAATCAAGTGGGCAATGTCAGTCGAACACCTGCCATGGAAATATCTGTAAAAGAGAGCCAAATTACCAACCTGTCTTCGATGCTCCAGGCTATCGAGGGTCTTGGTCAGCTCGGGGTCGCCGATCAGACGAACGGCCCTCCTTTGAATGGAATCCAGTAGCCGAAGGGTGTGCTTGGGTGCAGAGCTCCAGACATGAGAGCAATATTCTAATGATGGTCGAATCTGGGCTTTGTAGAGTGTCAAAAGTTGATGAGGTGTGTACAACCTTTTGGTGCGGAAAAGTACACCAAGTTTCTGTGCAGTTGCCCTGGCAATTGCGGCAACGTGCAGCTTTTCTTATTGTGAAAAAATGGATAAAAAAGAATTTCGTGTGTTAATAAAGCATTGCTTTTTAGCGAAAAAACAATACTGTTAAAGCCAAGGGTTGGCTTGATAAACATTATTCGCACCAAAAAAATCAACCGTTGAGAAGTGGTTTGCTAAATTTAAACGAAACGAAATGAGAATCGAAGACGATGCACGCAGTGGACGCCCCAAAGAAGCTGTTACCGACGAAAACATCAAAAAAGTCCACAAAATAATTTTAAATGATCGTAAAGTAAAGTTGATCGAGATAGCTGAGACTTTAAAAATATTATATGTTGGAGCGTTTAAAGGATGAAATCACGAAAAAACGGCCCCATTTGAAGAAGAAAAAAGTGCTGTTTTATGAAGACAATGCACCGTGTCACAAATCAATGAAAACGATGGCAAAATTATTTGAATTAGACTACGAATTGCTTCCCATCCACCATATTCTCCAGATCTGGCCCCCAGTGACTTTTTCCTGTTTGCAGACCTTAAAAGAATGCTCGCTGGAAAGAAATTTAGCACTGATGAAGAGGTAATCGCCGAAACTGAGGCCTATATTGAGGCTAAAGTGAAATCGTACTATAAAAATGGCATCGAAAAATTGTATGACCGCTATAATCGTTGTATCGCCCTCTAAGGCAACTATATTGAATAATAAAATCGAATTTTGTCAAAAAAATATTTTTTACTATGTTAGCCTTCGAACTTTTCAGCCCAACTGTTAAGAATAAATTAATCTGATCATAACTTGTTACAATATATTAAGTTATGACTAGATAAACTTTGCTGTCAATCCCACATTATAAAATTACCATTTTGGCATTATTTCTTCGATTTAAATTGGACCTGGTTTAAATCATAGGCGTTCTTCTGCCCAATTTTATAAAGTCGATTCAGAAGTCGTAGAACTTGGTCCTGGAATACCTGGGTCAAAATTTAAGTTTTCCACAGACTTAGGAGAGACGTCCTTATAATCATTTTCTCGATTTTTTTAAATGATCGCTTGGTGGTATTCCTCATCCAATTCAAGATAGCTCGCGATAGATTTGGACCTAGCATTACCTGTCATTTTAATTAGTTTTTGCTCAGCAACTCCACATTTTGCGAGATTACTCACAGCTGTTGCCCTCAATGAGTGATTGGTAATTTTGACATATAGTCCCACTTTGTCAGCAGGCAACGATTATCTCAAAAACTTAGGGGTCCTGAACCCGCCCTTGGCATATCAAAACAGGCAACCAGAGCAACATCAGACAGGTGGGCACAACAACAACACCTATCCCGATGGAACAGGATACCTGGTTATACCCAAGCGAGGGCCACAATTGGGAAACCCTCCAAAAAGTTATCAACTGGAATTATGCCTCTAACGCGCACCCAGCTAAAACAAGTGGTCGGCCTACTAACAGACCACTGCTTAAGGAAACACCTACGCCGAGTAGAAATTTACAATGGTCCCATTGAATGCAGGCTTTGCGGCGATTAGGACAAAACCGCCTCACATATCATATATAACTGCGAAGCACTGACCCGAGGAAGACTCAAAATCTTCGGAGATATCCAATGTGGGGATAACCTCCCACATGACAAACTTGGTAGGAATTTGCTGGACCTTATAAAAGGAACAAACCTTTTCTAGCAAGATAGGGGAGCACAATAAGCCACTAGGCTGCAGTGCAAGAAGCTTGGGCCGAACCAACCCACTTTGTCTGCCTGAGTTTTGGTCCCCTTTGCTTTCTCATCCTGCTCAACAGGAATGTTTTTGAACCATTGACTTCCCTTTTTCCAAAATGGATTGAGAGTTAAAAACAAGCAGTCATTTTCAATGGGCCCCCTTCTTAAGTAAGCGCATAAAATAATCGAACAGGACAAAAATTAGAGTTGCTCCTATTCTAACTAGCCACTTTGAAGAAGCACAAGGCTTTGATCCACCTTGAGTGGTTTTTCCAAATATGGGATTGTACTCAATTCTATTGGTTCTTTTACCTTCATTCTTGGGTTCTTCTTTAAAAAAATGAAGCTTTGTTTTGAATCTTTGCCTCCTCTACACGCCAAATTATAAGATAAAACACAAAAAGTTTCTTTTGTCTTGGTTTTCTTCAGGTTCGTTGTGTTTTTGTATAAAACGCTACCGACTAGTTGGGGCGAGATTGTTTGGTGTGGGCGAGTATCGTTCGGGTTCGTATCGTTCGGGTTCGTATCGTGTGGGTACAGTTGAGTGAATATTGAAAATATAACGCCCATGAATACTAAACGATCAAAACAGTCCATATGGTGGCAGTTTCAACTATTCTGCGAGGAAAAAAGTTATATATTAGGTCCAGACACTATCAAAAAGGAGAGTAGATGGGTCACAAGTTATGAAGATGAGTGACCACTCAAATGTAAGTTCCATCATGACCGTCGAAAGTTCAAAGAGCATGTATATTTCCGGATTTTTTTTTTGGTTGCCATAGCAATGATTTAAAATGAAATCTTCTGATTGGTTAGAGAAAGTGGGTGGATGCGGAATTTTCTATAGAATTTAAGCATCGAATAAAAATGGCGGATTTATATTTAAAATTTTACAGTTGACTTTACTTCTAGTTACATCGGAAGTGGTTTTAAATATTTGAATGGACCGAAAAATGACATATTACAGACTAGTAAACTTTTTGTTTTATTTTATTTTTTTGAAGAAGAAGAAAGCTTCTATTGCTATTTTAAGTAATTTGATTTTTTTTTTATGATAAAACACCTGCACTGTAGGAAAAATCCTTTAAGGCGCTCTGGGAGCGGTGCGAGTGCGAAAAAAGCGATTAACGTTGGTCTTGAAACGTTGAAAATTGTATTCATTGGGAAACACGACCTCAGGAAGATCATTCCAAAAAGATGACGTTCTCCAGATGAAAGAATTCTTGAACAATGAAGTTCGAGGAGTACTAAGCTGAACAACATATGGATGAGCGGCAGTGGTTCGCCGTGTATTTCTGTTTTGCATTGCTCTAGGTGGAATCAAGTGGGCAATGTCAGTCAAACACCTGCCATGGAAATATCTGTAAAAGAGAGCCAAATCACCAACCTGTCTTCGATGCTCCAGGCTATCAAGGGTCTAGGTCAGCTCGAGGTCGCCGATCAGACGAACGGCTCTCCTTTGAATGGAATCCAGTAGCCGAAGGGTGTGCTTGGGTGCAGAGCTCCAGACATGAGAGCAATATTCTAATGATGGTCGAATCTGGGCTTTGTAAAATGTCAAAAGTTGATGAGGTGTGTACAACCTTTTGGTGCGCAAAAGTACACCAAGTTTCTGTGCAGCTGTCTTGGCAATTGCGGCAACGTGATCATGCCAAGACATTGGATTGGAATGGTTTTCCTATTTATTATTTATAATTTAAAAAAAATAACTTAATTCCAAAATGACATACCTCCTGTTCTTTAAAAAATGGTTTTACTTACATATATTGTATTCTGAACTTTCATTTTTGCTAGTTTAATTCGGACTTCACCCATATAGTCATGACCATACTTATCGTCATCGACCACAAGAACGTGCAATGATCTCTCAGCCAAATCGTCCTCTGTTATGTCGTAAAAGGTCAAATTTTCGTTAAATTCTGGATTCCTAAAAATATATTTTAATAAAATTCTCACACCAATATTTGTGACCAACAAGAAACCGCTATTTTTTAAACGTTGTCATAGCAAAGAAAAATTTTCGGAAATATTTTGACTCTTTTAGTTTGCAACAATTGAGCGTTATTAAGTTTGATAAATAAACTGGGGATGGATTTGAGTACCTATACTGTATAAGAAGAATATTATTGCGGTAAAAAGAAATTTTAAAAATGATTCTCTTTTTTTTTAATTTATTTACTTTTTGTTGTTTGTGAAAACCTGTACAACGAAACTAAAGGCGCTACTGGTACATACAGGGTGTCCCACCGGGAACCGAATCGATCTATATATAGAAAACTATACATAGAAAAATTTTGAAAATTTGACAGTATGCTGATGCTGATGGGGGCGACCGGGCTAAAATACTTTCATAATGGTGGCACTTCCAGTTATACCGGAAGTAAGTGTCAACTTGCTTATTTTAAATGGGGCACCCTATATATTATTACATTTTTGCATTCTACACAAGATTCTAGGCAGACTTTGTATACCACGTCCTATTAGGCAATCCAACGATGTGTCAAAATGGAGCTGGATGGCAAATACTGCTTTGTAATTGGTACACGTGACCATAAAAATAATGTTGCTGGTGGCACTTAACTGGTGACTCTATGCTTTTTACCATCCAACCGCCATATTGAATCACGTGTTTTGGATTCCCTAATATCTTTGTCTAAACGTTTTTGACATATTTGAATTTTTATGTCAAAAATGACGTTTGCAAGCCTTAGAATAATTATTAATTTTTTTTTAAAGAAGCCTTATTTATTTAATTTAAGTGGGATTCCTTGTTATAAAGGACCTGCTTTAATAGATTTTTTATAATATTTTGATAACTATTAATACAAGGTATTTAAAAAATAAGATTAAAAATGAAAATGAAAAAACTGACAAAAGTCCAGATTTTCAAATGGAAACACCCAAATTTTATAATTATTTCTTATTTGGCATTAAAAATAAGGGTAAGTTTGTATAAGGTTGTATATACCAAAAATTCTAAGCTTTCGAAATATTGCAATTTAATATTTTTATATGGGGATTTTGCTGCAGATTTTAAGTTCAGTTACTCTTAGTTGGCTATGGTGGCGTTGAAAAACAATCAAATGCTAAAAAAATCTATGACGCTGTCACTTAACATGATTAATAATCAATCCCGGGCGCTTAAATTATACAAACGAAGATTATTTAAACTTATTTATTATTTATGGAGAATGTGATAAAGTTATATCATGTCACATTTGCCATTCGATATCCGCAAAAACAGAAGCCATCACAATGTGCTTATTAATAATGTTAAGTGACAGCGTCATAGATTTTCTTAGCATTTGATTGTTTTTCAACGCCGTCATAGCCAACTAAGAGTAACTGAACCTAAAATCAATACTTCGAAAAGTAAGAATTTTTGGGATATACAATCTTATACAAACTTTCCCTTATTTTTAATGCTAAATAAGAACAAATTATGGGTGTTTCCATTTGAAAATCTGGACTTTTGACAGTTTTTTCATTTTCATTTTTAATCTTATTTTTTAAACACCCTGTATTAATAGTTATCAAAATATTATAAAAAATCTATTAAAGCAGCTCCTTTATAACAACGAATCCCTTTTAAATTAAATAAATAAGGCTTCTTTATAGAAAAAATTGATAATTATTTTAAGGCTTGCAAACGTCATTTTTGACATAAAAATTCAAATATGTCAAAAACGTTTAGACATAGGTATAGAACATGGTATACAAAATCTGCCTAGAATCTTGCGTAGAATGCAAAAATGTAATAATATATAGGGTGTCCCTTTTAAAATAACTAAGTTGACACTTACTTCCGGTATAACCGGAAGTGCCACCATTATGAAAATATTTTAGCCCGGTTGCCCCCATCAGCATTAGCATACTGTCAAATTTTCAAAATTTTCCTATGTATAGTTTTCTATATATAGATCGATTCGGTTCCCGGTGGGACACCCTGTATACGTGGCGGCTATAATGAAGCTTGATTATTCTGGTCATTTATTCTTTATTTTAATATTTGAATTATTTGATGATGCAAAATCACGAACAAAAATATTGATAGTTGGAACATTAATAATGTTGATTTAATCGCTTTATTGGGTAAATAATATGCGAATAAAATGTATTCCTTTGAATAAATATTAGCAAATATTTTATTATATAACAATCTGCTGTAAAATTGTGAAAATATTGAATTTTAAGGCCTTAAGGCCTTCAAATATCTACATGTAGTAGTAAAAACAAGATATATTTACCACATGAATATATCATAAATTTTATTAATAAATATTTACATTGAAAAATGTTTTTGCCGGCGTACACACACTATTAAAATTGAAAAAGTTGTATGCTTCCGCTGGGAATCGAACCCAGAACCTCTCGATTACATGTCAAACACGCTGCCATAAAATTGAATAAGTTATATGACCGAAGTTGGTGAGAGAATTTCAGGTCCCCTGTAGCGCAATTAGCAGCGCGCTTGACATGTAATCGAGAGGTTCTGGGTTCGATTCCCAGCGGAGGCATAAAACTTTTTCAATTTTAATCGTGTTTGTACGCCGGCAAAAACATTTTTCTATTTAAAAATTATTTACAGACGCCAACATAACTACTATAATTATTTACTTTTTTTAATTGACATTCTAAATGACCTTTTGAAACACCCTTATTTCTATCCTGTGGCGTTAATATTTAACTATTTTTAAATGATTTAAATTTTTTTTTTTTTTGAGATTTTTTGACCAGTGTAATTTCTTAATTTTAATAAGGCTTTCTATACTTCTTTACATGCATTGTTTTTTGGAATATTATTTTGTAAATTTCAATATCATCATCATCATCATCATCATCATCATCATCATCATCATCATCATCACTATCGGAATCGAAAACGTTAGCATTTATTTCTATCATGGTTTAAATTAAAACTTTACTATTGTTTGATAAGACGAAGAAAAAAATCAAAAATGCAAATTTTATGAATTCGCAAGAAAAAAGACAGGTTAGGTACTAATAATCGTTTCCGGTCGGTTTGTGTTCCTTTCGGTTCGTCTCCTTGTTAGCGAATTAACAGCTGGACACACTTCTTGGCAATTGATCCCTTTGTTAAACAGCTTTTATCCCGTTGGAAAGACAAACAATTGGTTAAAAAACCGAACTTTTCTTCTAACAATCGGTTTACCTTAACAGTCACCCTAACAAGCAGGAAAAAAACTGGGCCTCAGGCATTATAACTTGTCATTTTAGTTGGCCGTGAACTTGTTGGAATTTATTTCATTGGAAAATCCATGGGCCAAATTACACTGTAACATACTTATCGATTTGTATCATTTCTGATATTTACACAAAATCACTTTGAATATATCTAACTTTTTTACATTCGGCATTTGGCGGACTAACTGACAAAAAGCGATATATTTATTAATAAAAATTAACAAATTATTTTTCTCAGCCATAGCTAGTTTCATTAAATTGTAAAGGCGCGAGTGCGAAAAAAGAGATTAACGTTGGTCTTGAAACGTTGAAGATTGTATTCATTGGGAAACACGACCTCAGGAAGATCATTCCACAAAGATGACGTTCTCCAGATGAAAGAATTCTTGAAAAATAAAGTTCGAGGAGTACTAAGCTGAACAACATATGGATGAGCGGCAGTGGTTCGCCCTGTATTTCTGTTTTGCATTGCTCTAGGTGGAATCAAGTGGACAATGTCAGTCGAACACCTGCCATGGAAATATCTGTAAATGAGAGCCTAATCACCAACCTGTCTTCGATGCTCCAGGCTATTGAGGGTCTTGGTCAGCTCGGGGTCGCCGATCAGACGAACGGCTCTCCTTTGAATGGAATCCAGTAGCCGAAGGGTGTGCTTGGGTGCAGAGCTCCAGACATGAGAGCAATATTGTAATGATGGTCGAATCTGGGCTTTGTAGAGTGTCAAAAGTTGATGAGGTGTCTACAACCTTTTGGTGCGGAAAAGTACACCAAGTTTCTGTGCAGATGCCTTGGCAATTGCGGCAACGTGATCATGCCAAGACATATAACCTCTCAGATTTACCCCCAGCCAATTAATAGACGGTGCCAGGGGAATTGCGTGTCCTGCCATGACTATATCCGGTTCTGCAATGTTAACGTTTTTGGAGAAGATTGCTGCCTGGGTTTTCTTAGCATTAAATTCGACTTGGTTACTGTCACCCCAAGCCAAAATTTCTTCCAGGTCATTGTTGAGGCGCAATACTTCATGCTGCCTGCGAAGATGTGCGTCGGCAGCGGATGTTTGGGGAGTCAAGGTAAAAGATGAGACAAGTGTGCTGTCATCAGCAAAGCTATAAATTGGATTTTGGGTTTTCACTAGAAGGTCGTTAATATACAGTAAAAAGAGGGTAGGCGACAATATGGACCCTTGAGGAACACCGGCATTGATGGTGAAGGTTTCTGAGAGAAACCCGTCAATCGCCACTTGCAGAGAACGGTTCTTAAGGAAGCTGGTTAACCATAAACAAAATCCATTAGGCATACCGTAGGATCGCAATTTACTTAAAAGCCCATCGTGCCAAACACGATCAAAAGCCCTAGAGATGTCCAGTGTAACAGCCCGGGATTCTCCATGATGTTCGATGGTGTTGCTCCAAAGATGGGTGACATATGCCAGAAGGTCACCTGTTGATCTGGACTTACGAAAAACGTATTGATGGTCGCTGATAATGTTAAGCCCTTCCAGATACCTTAGGAGTTGTTGGTTAATAGCTTTCTCCATTACTTTTGAAATTACTGAAAGCAATGCGACGGGTCGGTAGTTGCTTGGCAGGGTCTTTTTACCTTTCTTTGGAATGGGCTGGACACGCGCCGACTTTCAGCAGGATGGAAATATTCCTTTTTTGTAGGATAAGTTGAAAAGTCTACAAAATACTGGTATAAGTTCATCGGCGCATGTCTTGAGAACATTGATAGGAATTTCGTCTGGACCAGAAGCTTTATTGACGTCGAGTCCTTTAAGAATCAGTTTAACAAGACGCTGACGGAACACGATTTCAGACATTTGCGATTGAACTGAGGGAATGTTGGGTGGTGGTTTTCCCTGAAAGTCTACAGTGGAATGCGAGGAAAACTGTTCAGCAAGTAGGTTTGCTTTATCCCCGGCTGTGGTTGCTATTGTGCCGTCAGAACGTGTTAGAGGTGGAATAGTTGACTTTGTAAAGTTTTGGCTGACGGCCTTAGCGACTGACCAAAAGGACCTTGATCCGTTAGGACTGGCAAGAAGTTTGTTTTTGATTCTCTCGTTATGAGCTTCTTTTTCTTTGGTCTATCATTTGCTTACATTGGTTTCGGGTGGTAACAAAGATGGCGCGATTTTCAGGAGTAGGGTTTTTACGCCACTGTCGGTAAGCCAGGTTTTTAGATCTGACAGCACGCTCGCAATTCTTGCTAAACCAGGGCTTGCCGTTGGAAGGGCGCTTTTTGGAGAAAGGAATAAAGGCCTCCATGCTAGTTAGAATGACGTCGGAGACCTCCTTTGCACAGACAGATGGATTATCGAAGAAAAGCATACGCTTAGCCAGGGAAAGTTGCGGTGGTTTAAATATTGTAGTCATTGTCTAGAAATGAGTGAAATAATGAAGATTTTTGAAATAAAAAAATTCATTTGTGCAGAAATCTTTAGTTGGCCGGTCAGAAAATAACAATAGTCCGAAAAAATATATTTTGGTATTATATCTATAACTTTCGTACCATTTCGTGCATTCTTTAGGAAAAATTGATGTGTTTATAATATCTGGGATTAACATTTTGATTTAAATTAAAAAATGAACAAATATTATTTGACAGATTTGATAAATATTTTTTAATGCCTTTTACAACTTTCATAACTGGAAAAAAATATTGTCCACTAAATGGTGGCTTTATCCTAGGAAAGAGTCTTAAAACCATTGAAAATTTTTATTTTTACACAGGGTAAATAAAATTCTTGTGCCGGCCCTGCATACTACTGTACTGATGGGTAAACTTATTTGGATTTCGACATCTCTCTCACATTTGGCCCTTTATATTTTTGTATTTTTTTCCCTATTTATTTTAATCTTGTTGTTTGTGAATAAAAATAAATCGTCCCACACAATTTTTTTTGGTAGGTGCCAACAAACAAACCGTATATGTTTTATTAACTTCAAATTAAAAATATAATATCTGTCTGTTACAATAAAAAAGTTGGTAAACAAAAAAGTCACACTTTTTTATTATTAATCTCACTGAATATAAATAATGCAACAATTATCGAATTCTTATTTTATTTATCCTCGATTATCAAATATATATTTTATAGAGTGTAAAAAAAAATAAGGTCAATCCGTTAGGCATAAATTCTCTAAAGAAAAATAATACGACTTAAAAAATGTAATTTTTAATTTTTTAGGGCGCAAAATTAAAAACTGCTATTTTAAATAAATAAAATTTAATTAAGTATTACAATAGCTATTTATACAATTAGTTGCGAAATGAGTGTCTTTTAGGCACGCGACGTGAATTGCCCTACGAGGCGAAGCCGAGTTGGACAACACGTCAAAGTGACTAAAAAACATTGTTTCGTAACGAGTTGTATACAATATTTTTTCTACTGAGGTTTTATAATAAAAAACTTAATTTTACTAACATTTTATTACCTATGTTTCATTTACAACTTTCATATCAAAAAAATCGACAGTTGTCAAAAAAAAATTCTATTTTTTTGTCAAAAACTGCGACAAATATAAAGTGAAAATGAGTGATTTAGAGGACTCAGACATTGAAAATGCCGCAATGGTGTACCTTGTTCCCCAAAAATCAAGAAGTTTGTATGAGGGCACATACGAAAAATTCAAAAAATGGTGTGAAGAAAAAAAGGTAAAAAACTTATCAGAAAAAGTCTTTTTGGCATATTTTTCACTATTATCCGATGCCTATAAGCCATCAACTTTGTGGAGTACTTACTCAATGCTTCGAACGATGGTTTATTTAAATAAAAATGTTGCGATGAAGACATTTACAAACCTAATCGCATTTTTGAAAAAAAAATCTACGGGGTATAAGCCCAAAAAGTCGAAAGTTTTTTCTAAAGAACAAATAGAAAGGTTTGTCAAAGAAGCAGACGATAAGAACTATTTATTGGACAAAGTCATACTTATTGTGGGAATCTCTGGAGCATGTCGCAGAGAAGAACTCACATATTTAAATATGAATAATATCGAAATTTCGGAGTCTTTAATTAAAATATCCATTCCAAACACTAAAACAAATATTGCAAGAAGCTTTGTAATTAGCGAAAGCTCTATTGACGGCATCAACTTCTTGAATATTTTCCGAAAGTACGCGCAGTTACGTCCAGCACACATAACCCATGAAAGATTTTTTATCGCATACAGAAACTCCAAATGTTCCAGGCTTCCAGTGGGTATTAATACCATTGGAGCAACACCAAAGAAAATAGCTGAGTTCTTGGAGCTTCCAAACGCTAAAAAATATACAGGCCACTGCTTTTGAAGATCTTCAGCAACTTTTTTAGTTGACTCTGGAGCGGATATATTGATGCTAAAGCGACATGGAGGTTGGCAGTCAAATACCATGACTGAGGGGTATATAGAAGATTCTTTAGAAAATAAAAGAAAAATTTCCGAAAAAATTCTTGGTCAAAAATGTTTGGACGCTAACAACAAACGTGTTAAATGTAATGAATCCGAACTGTTTTAGGTTACCCCAGCATTAATTTTAATAATATAAGTAACTGTACTGTTAATATTTATAATAAATAGGTAAAACTATAGTCTGTGTTTATACTTGTTACTTTTAAGCACGTTGTTCCTGGTAACGTGCTTAAAAATTTTTTAAGCACGCTGCGCCTAAAAGGAGGTTATTAAAAAATCATAATGACAATCAAAAAGAGGTTATTATAAAACGTCAGTAGAAAAAGTAATTAATAATTCCAAAAATGTAATATGTAAATTTTTAAAATAACAAGTGTTTGCCAGCGTGCAGACAAGATTAAAATTGAAAAAGTTTTATGCCTCCGCTGGGAATCGAACCCAAAATCTCTCGATTAAGCCTCAAGTGCTCTGCCAATTGCGCTACGGAGGACCTGATATTCTCTCACCAACTTCGGTCATATAACTTATTAAACTCTATGTTATACAGGGTGGCCCATTTGTTTGACAAAGTAATATACCGTCTCTACTATTAAATATATCAAAAAAAAGTTTTTATAAAAGTTGTGAGGTATAAAAAAATATATGTTCTAAAATTATTTTTAAACATACAGGATGGTCCAAAAAAGTAGGACAATAAAAAGATACATTTTTTTAAATGGAACACCCTATATATTTGAGCATTTTTTGTTTCCTTACAAAATTGTCCATATGACGCCATATTTAGTTTTTTAATTTTTTGCAACGTTGCCAAACAAAATGCAAAATTCTTAAAATTTTGGAAAAAACATGATAGTAAAAAATTACCTGTATTCCCCAATAAGAGTATCGAAAATCTAAAATTTCTTATAAGCCTTTAAGTTTAGGGATAGATAAACTGTCTTAAATCTTTAAGTACCGAAAATTTTGTACAGGGTGTTTTCTGTTGACATCCAAATATACAAAATTTTAAAATACAATAACTCTGTTTTTTCAAATGAAACACCCTATATTTATTAGGCTCGTCTGATAGATATTGTAAGTATCTTCTATTATTGTTAAGTCATACCTATAGATAAATTTACTAGTTTTGGCAATATTTCGATTTTAATTTAAATTTTGAAGAAAAAAACCATAATTTCTATTTTTCTAGTAAGCCATGACCAGCAAACTAAAAACAAATGTTATTAAATATTATCCCATATTAAAATAAATTGATAACCATAGTTAGTTACGTATTTATTAAATTTAATAAAATTTTGTTTTTATTACGCAACTGGATATTGAAAATAAGTTTACCAACATTATAAATATAAATATAATGATTATAAATATGACATTATATTCAATTACATTTGTTTTGACTTTGCTGGTCATGGCTTACTAGAAAAAAAAACTATAATTTTTTTTACCAAAATTTAAGTAAAAATCGAAATATTGCCAAAACTAGTAAATTTAGGTATATGTATGACTTAACAATAATAAAAGATACTTACAATATCTATCAGACGAGCCTAATAAATATAGGGTGTTTCATTTGAAAAAACAGAGTTATTGTATTTTAAAATTTTGTATATTTGGATGTCAACAGAAAACACCCTGTACAAAATTTTCGGTACTAAAAGATTTAAGACAGTTTATCTATCCCTAAACTTAAAAGCTTATAAGAAATTTTAGATTTTCGATACTCTTATTGGGGAATACAGGTAATTTTTTACTATCATGTTTTTTCCAAAATTTTAAGAATTTTGCATTTTGTTTGGCAACGTTGCAAAAAATTAAAAAACTAAATATGGCGTCATATGGACAATTTTGTAAGGAAACAAAAAATGCTCAAATATATAGGGTGTTCCATTTAAAAAAATGTATCTTTTTATTGTCCTACTTTTTTGGACCATCCTGTATGTTTAAAAATAATTTTAGAACATATATTTTTTTATACCTCACAACTTTTATAAAAACTTTTTTTGATATCTTTAATAGTAGAGACGGTATATTACTTTGTCAGACAAATGGGCCACCCTGTATATCACAGGTCCTCCGTAGCCCAATTGGCAGCACACTTACACACACATATTAACCTTCAGAGCACGCGACACGAATCGACATCTAGTGTCAATGTTGGACATTTCCACTCATTGTAAAATTTGTCATCTAAATTTAGTATTACCTAGTTTTATGTACGGTTTTGGTCCGTAACCGTGACGATACTTTTGCATTTGGCAAAATGTTAAGTTTACAAAACGGATCGGATAATCCACCTATATCCATGGGAATAAGATTTTTGGCTCGATATACAGTACAATGTAAAATATTGGTCGATTGGTCGTAATTTAAGGAGAGCTCGATGATGCCCATTGAAGTGTCTACTGGTTGCTTGTGGTCGGTTGACTCCAATGAACTCTGAAAAAAAATCCTACAATGTAGAAGATTCGTTTAAAAATAGAGATATTTTTATAATAATTTTAAGTAAGCTTAATATAATAGTACCTAGGTGACAGTGGCGTATTTAGGGGGGGGGGGGGGGGGGGGGGCAAGCTGCAGCCTTACCAAGCCTAGGAAAGAGCTCGGGTCTAAAAGTCTAATTGCAACCTAATTTTTCGTCTCTCGCTTGGACTCTCTGTCTTTAAATCTTTAAATAATATATTCTTGGCTTAGATTACAATGGTATCATGAGAAAAGTTTAGCCAGGAAAACGCTGGTTAGAGTCATACATACGTCTTATGTTAAAATTTTGAATTGACACCAATATTCATATTTTTCACAATTATAAAACACGTTTTTTTTTTAAATAAAGAGCCAGCTCGGAATATCAAAAAAAAAATTTAATCCAACCATGCAAAGGGGGGGATTTAATTTTCGAAATTTGATAGTAGTTAGGTGAAGTTTAAACGAACTTTGGGCGCGGCCCTGAAAATTTTTCGCCTGCGGCGCTTTTCCGCCTTCTTCGCTAGGTACAATACCATGAAATACATATAGTCCCGACTATCCCTCTCTTCAGAAAAAAAAATGTCCTACTTACGCCTCCGCAGCATTAAATATAATTGTTAAGTGACAGTGCGGTACATCGTAGTTTCAGTTTAAGTGTTTAGCTAGTTTTATCAGTATTTGCTTTGTACTTTGTTGTCGTTATTGCCATTGTTTTTATTGTCTTTGTTGTTATAAATATTGTTGTTGTGTGTACATTTGTTTTTATTACATAACTTTGTTGTTGTTGTTAATAATGGCGTTCTGGAGACCTTTTGATATTTCTGATGGTAGGTAAAAGAGAATTTGAAAATCTTGAAATTAATGCAGCCCTCGAAATTTCGTAATAAAGACTTACATATCCAAGCACAGAGAATTATTTTAAATACCTATCTATACATGCTTGAAACGTGAAAATCATGAAGCCTCAGAAAATTACATAGTAAAACGAATTTGTGAGCTAACTAAACTTCCAGGCATCCACGCTCTACAATTTATAAAGTAATTAAGGTAGGAGATCATCGACCATTCTTTAAAAGATCTGACCAAAAGCTAAAAAAAATGATATTGCTTTCAAAGAAGTTATACGCCGAGTAATATATCAATTTTACAGAGAGAGCCTTGTTCCAACATAAGAAATGATTCGGGATAAATTACACGATTACCAGGATTACAAATACAAATCTCGACACGTAATTTTAATGGAATCGTATAGCATATAGTAGCTCACTGACAAGAATTTAGGAATATCGCCAATCAAAAAGGGATATAGTGTATTTAGATGAAATTGTTTAATATATAATTCTGACATAAAAAAAAAAGGTCTGTTTTAAACACCATTATGCTCGCAATCGAGTAATATTCGTTTATAATATATATTAATTATAGGTAGTTGTAGATATTATGAAAACTATAACTAATTATTTTTTCATTTCTACTGTTGCGTGGCACGCCTATGTTTCATAAAGGAGATGCCGGCTACAAGTCAAGTTTTAGGTTTTTTGCTGTTTACACTGACTTCGTATAGACTTTACTTACTGTATCTATTTTAGCGCAGTGCCGTTTGTGTCAATTAAAAAAAAATCCGAAAATTGCGATATTGACAATTACGCTGCTATGAGGATAAAAAATACGTAATAGTGTTAATTGCAGCTTTGTGTTAGGTAATTACTATTCCCAAAACAGCGCAGTACCGTTTGTGTAAAAAATAAATGAATAAATAAGTAAATTGATTTCAAAAATATTTTGCTAAAGTCAAATTTTTTTAAGAAAACGCCAAGTCACTTGTCATTTATGGCACCCTGTTGACTTCTGGTCTATTTTACGTTTAGAGGTTGGCTACAAAGACAGGACCGGACTATTTTTATGTTCCATTAACAAACTAAAAAAATATTTAAATATTAAGTTCCTTATCTCCCATTTTAATTTATCAAAGAAGACTTTACAAACTTAAATCATCGTTCTTAACTAAAGTTGTCAAGAAACTTTTGAAAATGTTATCCAAATTGGAGCAAAAGTCAAGAACCTATTAGGTATCCACTGAATACTACCTAGATATTGTGATAGGAATTACTTACAATAAAGTAATGTACTAGTAACATAAATATTATCGACAAAAGTGTAAAAATATATCAAATGTTTTTAAACACACACTATATAAAAAACAGCCACAAAAATACTAAAAAACACCAAAAAACAACGAAAATAATTGGACGCGAACTGATATGTGAACTTGTTACGGTCCACACTTAATCTAGTAACTTTTCGGCGGAACTAGAATCAGCTATGAATGTCATCTGTGGCTTTCAACTGTCGAAACGCCGTTTTCTATCGCGATATGAACATTATCTAATCTATGAAGAATAATTGGTAATATAAGGAGTTTTGATATTTAATTTTTTTTACTTGACACGAACGGCATTGCGCTGTAGTGGGTACAGTAAGTACCTAATATAAAGCTATACCTAACCATCACAATAATATAATTCAATTTTCCTATCTGCGTAGCCATCATCCTGTATAAAAAAGACATAAAGTACAGGGACATTATTTTAAGTGTCTCACCCGATTGGCGACTTTGCTATCGACCACAATAAAATAACAATTATGTATTCCCCACCAGCTTTTAGTGAAGAAGCCAAATTTATTGTCAAAAAAAAATCTATGTTTACAAATTTGACAGATACGACGCCATATTGGATTTTCTTAAATGGCAACCCTACCTTATAGTAAGCCAGCTGCATTCGCCTATTTGTTCCAACATTAAAAATGTATAATTGTCAATATTTTGTTTTAGCCGTTCCGGAGATACGAGGCTTCGAAGTTGGTGATTTTGTTATCATCGAATTAACAGAAGCTTTGAAATTAAAAACTCAATATTTTCTGAAGATACGTAATTTCTTATGGCGGAACCACACCATGCTATTGTCATATATGTCAGATGTCAGAAAATGACAGTTACGACGCCATTTTGAATTTTTTTAAATGGCAAGATGCATTACATTGATGTAGTTATAAATGTGGGTTGCCATTTAAAAAAATTTAAAATGGCGTCGTAACTGTCGTTTTCTGACATCTGACATATATGACAATAGCATAGGTGGCTCCTTTATAAAAAATTACTTATCTCCAAAGTTTCTAATCTCAAAGCTTCTGTTAATTCGATAATAACAAAATCACCAACTTCGAAGCCTCGTATCTCCGGAACAGCTGAAAATAAATATTAACAATTATACATTTTTAATGTTGAAACAAAATAGGCGAATGCAGCTGGCTCACTATAAGGTAGGGTTGCCATTTAAGAAAATCCAATATGGCGTCGTATCTGTCAAATTTGTAAATATAGATTTTTTTTTGACAATAAATTTGGCTTCTTCACTAAAAGCTGGTAGGGAATACATAATTTTTATTTTATTGTGGTCGATAGCAAAGTCGCCAATCGGGTGAGACACTTAAAATAATGTCCCTGTACTTAGCAGTTCAGAGACAGAATATCCAAAAATCAATTTATAAAAAAAAGGTTGGGTTACATTTGGGGTACAAAGGTACACCTGATATTTAATGGAAGTTTCTGACCCCGGGTTTATTAAAAATAGAGCTTGACAAAAAGACAAGTAATACACTAAATTTGTATGACCAAGCATTTATTAATTGCATTACTGTCAAGAAATTGGTGTGGCGGAAAACATGATACTTGGCTTAAAAATATTGACAAAACATTAAATTCCCATTAACATAAAATAAAATAGTGGAATTTAGTGTACGTTAAAATCTTGACAACATATTTTCGCTGTAATGGGAACTGCTTACAGGTTATGGCTTTCTGATGAGTCCCAATTAGGACGAAACAGCCTGTCATCCCTGTCTACCTGTGCCCCAGGGAACCCATTACCTTTGCCGTCCTTGTGTACTTTAATGCAAAAGATAGACGCACTACTCTGTCCGCTTGTCCATATAATAATATTACGATTTTTTTTCAGGTCGTTGTAAATAAAGTAACCTTGTTACAATAAAATATCAATATGATAATACTTTACCTTGACACTACAAGTGCTGGGAGATAATTTCTCGTCTATACTTTTTGTATCACTCCAATTCCAATCTGACATCGATTTCGAAGCCATCGATTCTCTTCTGGATGCTTCTAAACTATCTGCAGGAAATAATAATAGGAGTTTGTACCAGAAGAGTGGATATGATGTCCATATCGTACTGGGAAGTAAATTCCGAGCGTAATATGGACATACAATTCACTCGAGATGCACTGTATATTTTTTCTACGACTACAACTGTAATTTTCTTTTTAGTTGGCCGTGAACTTGTGAGAAAGATAATAAAAAACAATTGAATAAAAATTCATTTCGTTGGCAAATCCATGGACCAAATTACACTGTAACATATTTACCGATTTAAGTAATTTTGACGTAAAAAAAGTTACCCAAAAAAAAAATAACGTATCCCGGCTCTAAAAATTTTCCTGCTTTCAAAAGTGACTTCTAAAAAAACCACTGACCCTTCATATGCCCGACAATTTTTCAAGCTTACAGTAAACAAAATACCCATTTTATTAGGCTTAGGGAGGCGGGAGGTCAAAACTGCTTCCCCCCCCCCCCCCCCCCCTGAATCCGCGCCTGATTTGGGTTGGAGCCGCTTTCAAATCATATCGAAAAATATCATTGTTGACAAATATACAGGGTGATTCCTGAGATGATACTCCTTTTTTTTATAGCTGCGTATAGAAGGCATTAAAATAAACAACTTTTTCAAATACCTTTTTTCAAAAAACTTAAAAATAGCAGAGTTACAGAATTAAAAAATTTAAGTGCGGGCCTGGTAATCAAAACATAGCCCTTTACTTTATATTGTTTTACTCCGTTTTTTGTATTGTTAGCCATGCATTTTGCATGCATTGCAGATGGATATTGTTGCTGGTGTTCCACAGGGTTCTGTTCTAGGCCCTTTGCTTTTTCTACCATACTTCAACGACATAACGAAGCTTAAAATTACATTTACACTTTTTTCCGATGACACTTCCATCTTTTGGCACGACCACGACATTGACCGTCTGCACCGGATGATCTCTGAGGATATACTGATTGTTAAGGATTGGTGTGACTCGAATTTTCTCTCTTTTAATACATCAAAGACATGTATAATGCATTTTAATCGCACATTGGATAATGTTTACTTGGGCGATCAGGTTTTGGAGGCTAGATCCTGTACAAAGTTTCTGGGCATTTTTCTGGACCAGAACTTAAAATTTAAGACACATATTGCGAACTTGATCAGTAAACTGACGAGAGGTTGCTATGCTATTCGCCTTACATCCAGAGAGGTGGGATTGTCATTGTCGAGATCTGTGTATCTTGCACTCATAGAGTCTCACCTAAGATACGGTTTACCGTTTTGGGGTAGCTGCTCTCAAACTTTTTTTAGGTCAGTATTTTTAATTCAGAAGAGGGCTGTGAGATGCCTCTGTTTCGGAAACACAGAATATTAACATTGCCGTGCTTTTTCATATTGGAATCTGTTCGTTTAATTTTTAAGAGGAGGGATGCATATAAGAGAGATGTGTTGGCTTACCAGACTATAAATACTTATGATATTCTTTTACCTTTGCCAACTAGCGCGCTTGTATACAATTCTATTATATACAATTCAAAAAAGATGTTTAATCATCTCCCTCTAAATATAAAATCCTTAAGTAAATATTAAAAATTTCGAATTCAGGTTAAAAAATTGTTATTGGAACACGTGTATTATACCGTATCTGAGTATTTTTTAGAAAATTTGTAATAGTTCGGTTTATGTATTGTCCTTTATTTGAGATCATATAGATTATATTATTGTTATGTACATCTCACTTTGACTTTTTGGTTGACTTTTATTTGGACTTTATTTCATTTAGATCTAACTTTTTCAGCTTTGTCAACAAGAGCATAAGCAATTATGATCAATAAAGCATATTATTATTTTGAGTTTGAATTTTACGGAGCGGTCGTCAGTTATTTATTTTGGCAATTCGCTGCGTGGTGTGGTTTTCTGAAGCAAATTAATTTTAATAAATTGGTGAAAATGGTAAAATTTGAAAACAATGAACTAATTATGGTGCCAATTTATTGTGAGTGTCGTAAAAGTGCGGATGTTTCTTCTCTACACCAGTTTCTTAATGTTACTCAACGGGCAAGTTAAGCAGAACCATATTTGATTTGTAGTTTAATAAATGAATGTAAGTACTTTATTTTTGGGTTTTTTGAAACAAGGTGTTTGTGTAATGTTGTTTATTTTAATGCCTTCTATACGCAGCTAAAAAAGAAGTAGCAATTTAGGAATCACCCAGTATACATGGTATAAACTAATAAAGGCAAGTAGAAATATCTACTTCGTATATCATTTTACACGTTGACTCCTGTAGTAATTGTCTAGAAATAAGTGAAAAACTGGAGATTTTTGAAATAAGAAGGTGTATTTTTGCACAACTCTTTAGTTCTGTCAGACAATAAAAATATTTCTGTAGAAATACATTTTCAGCATACACACTTGTTTAAAAATATTTGAGTATCTTGTACATCAGTTCCGCACTAGTGCGGGAAAGTAAAATAATGCAAATTTTGACCTTATTAGATAATTTTTTACTTCAAAAGTTATAACTATAAACAGGTAAATAAATATTTACGAAATAGTCCATCAAATAAAATCTACATCTTTTCTAGCTTTTTGTGGCATTTTAAATTTTTTGAAAATCGTCAACGTTGTTCAAAGCGTCTTCGAAGTGACCTAACACAATCTTCTTAAATTAAACCACATTAAACCGAATAATATTATTGGATTCATACGACGAAGAACTTCCCGAAGCCATTTTGAAGGCTGCAGATAAAGCTAATTCCGAGCTGTTACCTGCCAAATCCAGACTAAGATATGAAAAGCAATACGACCATTTTGTTACATGGTGTAAGGAGAAATATTATATATAAATAATATTAATATTTATAATAATTAGTAGTTTTTAGTTAAAGTTTTGTGTATGAATGTTGAAATAAAATAATTTTTGAAAAATGGGTTGGTATACTTTTTTGTATATACGGTCGTAGAAAAAATAATGTTCCTAACTCATGCGTAAAGTATCTTTCCCGCCCTTGACCGCTTGCCCGAACTCCGCTCCACGTCGTTCGGGTCAACTGCAGTCGCGTGCAGGAAAGTATCACTTTCCGCACTTGTTATGAAAATAACTATTTTCGTACCTGTTTCCGCTTTAGGATCACTACCAGCCTCTTCCCATGTTCTAGGATCGCCTGATAAATTCATCGATCCCATATAATTTCTTAGCGGTTCTAATTCCTTAGAGAGCTGTGAATCACTGGAACTCGGTTGCCGACTGAAAAATATAAAAACATTTTTTTCTCAAGCATTATCTTAATTAAAATTTAAGCTCCTCCAGTAGTTCATCCAGACTTAAAGCATACAACACATACGCGAAAATAAATTAAGGAGAATCTGACATATCATGTTATAGAGGCTTACAATTTTAAATAGAAAAATATAAAAGATTAAGGATTGGATAGATGCAAATGGATTATCCTTTAATATTTCAGAAACAAATATTATATACGGCAGTAGAGTTTTGGACTTGCATTGTCTTTATTTGTTTAGAATCACTACGTTTCAACTGGTAAGCATCTCCAGTCGTCTTCAGGTGAATACTATATAGTTTAAATGTCAATTTAATAACATTTCCATAGCAGGATAACCCATTGCAGAGCAAAGCGAAACTAAATTTTTAGGGCTGTATATCGACAATAAACTCAAGTTTGATTCGCATGTCTTAGGAAGAAAGTTGCTTCAGGCTGTTTTGCCAAAAGAGTTATTGCCGACGAGCTGGATGGATCCATAGTTCGAAATGCATATTTTGCGTTGATAGAGTCCCGTTTGCGATATGGCATTTTATTTTGGAGTAGTTGCTTTCAGTATTTGTTTAATTATATGTTTATTTTACAGAAGAGAGCTTTGCGGTATATGTTCAGGATTGGATTTAGAGACTCGTGTAGGCCCTTTTTTTGTTAATAATAGAATTTTAACTTTAATGTGTTTGTTTTTGTTAGAGTCATCCTGTTTGGTCTATAGAAAGCATAGGGAAGAATTGGGAGCAGCCTCGGCATACAATACGCGTCAAGCGTTTAATCTTAATTTACCTATACCTACATCAACTCAGGTATATTATAGGGTAATAATAAGGCTTACCTTATTTTACCTAATTGTACAATTTAATGGTATGTATAATATTATTGTTATTAATAAATTCCAGTAAGTAGTAAAAAGGTAACGATTGTTAAAGATGTAAATAAATTGTAAAAGTGTTAGTTCATAGGAATAGAGTTAAGAAATATTTTAAATAATTTTACGTACAAATATATTTTATTACCTAATTAAGTTACCGTACAAAAAAAATCAAATATTTAGTTATATTAGATTTTTTTTCCCTCCCGCAGGAGATGTAGGGTAATAATAAGGCTTACCTTATTTTACCTAATTGTACAATTTAATGGTATGTATAATATTATTGTTACCTTTACCCTGATATCAATAACGAGGATATAGTCGAGGGTATAACCCTCTATTAAAGGTAACAATATGTTATTGTACATTAAATATAACAATAACATTTATATAATCATAGGTTAAGCTTAGCTAAATTCTTACTAAATTTTCACCGAGCTGTGCCTCACTGGTGTGTCTTTCCTAGTGCATATTGTATTCATAAATTCAAGTAAGTAGTAAAAAGGTAACGATTGTTAAAGATGTAAATAAATTGTAAAAGTGTTAGTTCATAGGAATAGAGTTAAGAAATATTTTAAATAATTTTACGTACAAATATATTTTATTTCCTAATTAAGTTACCGTACAAAAAAAATCAAATATTTAGTTATATTAGATTTTTTTTCCCTCCCGCAGGAGATGTAGGGTAATAATAAGGCTTACCTTATTTTACCTAATTGTACAATTTAATGGTATGTATAATATTATTGTTACCTTTACCCTGATATCAATAACGAGGATATAGTCGAGGGTATAACCCTCTATTAAAGGTAACAATATGTTATTGTACATTAAATATAACAATAACATTTATATAATCATAGGTTAAGCTTAGCTAAATTCTTACTAAATTTTCACCGAGCTGTGCCTCACTGGTGTGTCCTTCCTAGTGCATGTGTAGTACTGTGGTTGCTTCCACAAATAGCGGGACTCCTGAAGATCCATAATCTAGTCCCCCGTTGCGTACGAGCGGCTTTTTGCCTCACCTTCTATTAATGCCTCACACGTACGTGCTGCTGGGCTGGACTGCTGGTGGCTGCTAACTACATTTTCGCCTGGCGCCGTGCTATAGCATTTTTCACATTTTTCACCATCGGCTGACTAGGAAGACTGGACCACTGTTTCTGGACTGGGTGAAGATGGCTTTTTCTCTCCATGATTCACTTATACACAATACGTTAATATTTTTCTTCTTTTTGGGACCTCAGTTCACTTGTAGAAATGCCATGGGACCTTAGTCCACTGGCAGGAATGCCATAGGACCTTAGTCCACTGGCAGGATCGCCATGTAAGGTAGTTACTGAAAATCCATGTACTGTAGTTGGACTGGCAGGATCGCCATGTAAGGTAGTTACTGAAAATCCATGTACTGTAGTTGGACTGGCAGGATCGCCATGTAATGTAACTACTTGGTTCGATAAGAGAGAGTCATCAAGACGTGTATAAAATGTATTTATTTCTATTCTTTCTATTCTCTATTTTACAATCAGTCGTAGTTACTTATATACTAAACTTAACCTTAAACTCGTAACCTTAACTCTAAGCTTAACCTATGATTATATAAATGTTATTGTTATATTTAATGTACAATAACATATTGTTACCTTTAATAGAGGGTTATACCCTCGACTATATCCTCGTTATTGATATCAGGGTAAATAATATTATACATACCATTAAATTGTACAATTAGGTAAAATAAGGTAAGCCTTATTATTACCCTACAATATACGAGTATTGTTTATCAGAGTACAAGAATCTTTAACCACCTCCTAGAAGGATTAAAAAATATCCAGTGTGAAAGAAAATTCCCGAGGAAACTTAAGAATATTTTTATAACTAAAGCCTACTACTGGGTTAATTTTTTGATGATACTATTGACCTTTAGACACTGGATAGATATATAGTATTATTTATTTTACAGCTTAAATTTTTCCTTTTGTACTTTTTAGTGTAGATTTTACATTGTTTGTTTGACTCTATGTTTACTAATGACACGACTTTTAGAACTAGATGTAGTACGTCCCTTAAAATGTTACCGTAGTTTCTATTTAATTTTTTTTTAATTTTAGAATATACGAGTATTACTTATTGTAAAACTTTTTTTGCTTTGTCAACGAGACGTTGTCTTAGACAATAATGCTTTTTTGATTTGGTTTGATTTGATCACAGCCTGGACACCTGACGCATGGACTATATTAGACAGTTCAGGTTCCGTTCCTCTGAGTTATGCCTAAGTAGGCCATGCCCATGGTTTGATGGAAATAAAATTAACATCAAACGCCAAAACAAAGATAAAAACCGAAACATTAATTAAGAAGTCATACTATAATGTCAAAAAAAGCTTGTCTTGCTAAAACAGTAAAAAGCTTAAAACAACAACTATGACCCCAATATTATCCCTAAACTTATCCAAAAAACAAAACTCAAATAACTGAAAAAATAATTATTCTGGTTTTATTCATGTAAATTATTTTATTATCAGCAAAACTGCCTCAAAATTATCATATATAATATAAAAAGTGCATTGATAAATATCATGTAATTTGGAGAAAGCAAAAGCATTCGTGCACTACGTGCACTCATGCTTTTTCTGGCTCCCAATTGCATTCAAGCATATTTTCCTAAAATTACCGATAAATTATCAATGCCCGCGTTATATTCGTAAGAGATTTTCATGAACTCATAAAAGAAAATATGTCAAAAAATTATCACGATAATTTTTTGCAACAATAGAATAACCATGGTAACACACAATAAAATTATGGTATTTAATTGTTAAAATATGGAGTTTGACAGGTGAATGAAATTCTCAATATAATAAAACAAAACTAGTTAACAAAATGTTATGACGTCCACATTTGAATTAATTTTATAAATGACCTTACTTGACCTAAGACGTCACTGATTAACCTGAAACATTTTGAAATACCATCCCGGTCTCTGTTAAAAAACTCCTTCCTTTCCGTCTTTTTATTTAAAGCATAGAACCTACAGCCCAGTTACAAAACTACTGTTAGTGACTAGTCGCTTTCATATCGCGAACAGGGAGTTGTACCAAGTCAGAGGAAAATAATTATATGAAAATAAATATTCGGCTCCATTAGAATTTCAAAAATACGCTGGCATTGTTTTCTCTAACTTTTTGCCAATACTAGAAATAAGTAAATTCTTACCTAAAGTTATTTGTCATGGCATGTTCCTGGTCCGGCACATCTGAAAAAAGAAAGATTATTGGTGAATGTTGTCTTAGAAGAATATTTTCATACCTAGAATGGTAATAGTAGTTTTTTTTTTAATAAGAGTGGATATGATGTCCATATCGCACGAGGAAGTAAATTTTAGTAGTACTCAAATTTTCGAGCGCAATATGGACAATCCAGTCAAATTGTACAGTATATTTTTACGATTCGTCTTAAGAACTAAACATTTAAAAAAATTATTAAAATCAGGAATTTTAATTTGTCTTTTTAGTTGGCCATGGCCCAAATTATACTGTAACATACCTATCCATCGATTTAAGTAATTTCCTATACTTGCACAAATCACTTTGAGTAATAAATCTATATTTCTAACTTTCGGAACTTGTGATGCTAGTACCTAATTTTTAGAAAAACCGAAAAACCACTCCTTTGATCCGGGATCTAATTTCATAGTTCTTCAAACTTAGAATAAAAGCTTTAAATTGAATAATTTGGAAAACTTAGAAATAACAATTTTTCAAACCAATCCCTTTACCACGAAACTCAATGAGCCTAGCTCAATTCTCTTTAAGAGTTATGCTAAATTGATCGGTAGTTTTTTTAAGCATTAATGCACTCCACCGGGTATAGAGATGCCCCTTCTTATTTCTTTAAAGTCTCAACTCTCAACGTGATCATGCCAAGACATATTACCTCCCAGATTGACCCCCAGCAAATTAACAGACGGTGCCAGGGGAATTGCGTGTCCTGCCATGGCTATATCCGGTTCTGCAATGTTAACCTTTTTGGAGAAGACTGCTGCCTGGGTTTTCTTAGCATTAAATTCGACTTGGTTACTGTCACCCCAAGCCAAAATTTCTTCCAGGTCATTGTTGAGGCGCAATACTTCATGCTGCCTGCGAAGATGTGCGTCGGCAGCGGATGTTTGGGGAGTCAAGGTAAAAGATGAGACAAGTGTGCTGTCATCAGCAAAGCTATAAATTGGATTTTGGGTTTTCACTAGAAGTTCGTTAATATACAGTAAAAAGAGGGTAGGCGACAATATGGACCCTTGAGGAACACCGGCATTGATGGTGAAGGTGTCTGAGAGAAACCCGTCAATCGCCACTTGCAGAGAACGGTTCTTAAGGAAGCTGGTTAACCATAAACAAAATCCATTAGGCATACCGTAGGATCGCAATTTACATAGAAGCCCATCGTGCCAAACACGATCAAAAGCCCTAGAGATGTCCAGTGCAACAGCCCGGGATTCTCCATGATGTTCGATGGTGTTGCTCCAAAGATGGGTGACATATGCCAGAAGGTCACCTGTTGATCTGGACTTACGAAAACCGTATTGATGGTCGCTGATAATGTTAAGCCCTTCCAGATACTTTAGGAGTTGTTGGTTAATAGCTTTCTCCATATATTATATTTTATCGAATATTGTTGACCAATCACAGTCATATTTATATCGTACGCCTCATGCCTGTTTTGTTGATGGGTATTTGATGTTTATTATTTTATAAGTTTTTAAAATATGGTGTCGTTTGTGGACCGGTACCAATGGTGTGTCTTGATTGTCTAGTGACTAAGTTTTTGACTTGTAAGTAATGTTAACCTTTTTTATTTATCACTTTTAATTACTTTTTATTTACTGCAGTCTGGCCCTGATGATGGTTTTTAACCGAAACGCGTAGGCAGTCATTGATTTATATTATATTAAAGAAGGTGAAGGACAAGTTTGCTTTCTCATTCGGATAATGATGAGCCTTCTGGAGAGTCGATATGATTTTGTTAATTTTTAGAAGATTTATTGGTAGTAGTAGTTGGTGGTAGAATTATGTGGTACAACTATGTGAAATCACACTGTAATATTACATATCATATAGGGTAATATTACAATGTAATAATACAATGGATACCTATATAAGCTGTAAACTTTAGGAAAATGAGTTAATTTTACAACTAATATATACCCCAAATAAAGTGTACTTTTACAAAGAACTTGTGTAGTATTATTATATAAATTCCCTACAAAATTACATGAAATCTACCAAAATATCTACAATTTTATACAATATTTATTGTTATAATAAATTGCCAACGATAAATATTGTAAATATTTTTAATGGTATATCACGTATATTTTGTTTTAAATACATGGACCTGAATATTTATATTTTATTTTTTAGAGTACTATTGTGCCGATAAAAAACTGGGACAAGAGATTTACAAAAACAATGTAAGAAATACATATCCCCTAGACTATAAAAGGTGTCTAGAGCTAAAAAGGAAAAACATTCAAAATTTAAAAAGTAACCTAGGTTACATAATGGAATGTTTTGTATTTTTCGATACGGGGTGGTTAAATTTGAGAGACATCATATAATATGGATAAAGTAAATTTATTAGATTTTTTTAAAGTCAAATATTTTATAAATTATTATATTTACCATTACCACAAAATAATAAATAAAGCTAATACAGGTAATAAAATACATTTAATAAAAAGAAAAAAATTGCGAACACAAAGTTTGTCAAAACAACACAAAATTAATATTTGGTCATAGAACCATTTCTGTTTATTACTTTTTGGAGCCTTTGCGGCATACTTAAAACTAAGTTTCTACATAATTCGACAGTTATTTCATCCCAAGCTTGATTTATCCTATGACGTAATTCATCCCTGTTTCTAGGTTGAAAATCATGTTTATACATAGATTTGACCATGGCACCCCAAATGTTTTCTATCGGGTTCAAATCGGGACTCTTCGAAGCCCAGGGAAGAACTGCTATGTTATTTTCTTGGAGAAAATTTTGTACAATGCGCGCTGTGTGTATTGGAGCATTATCATGCTGAAATGTGTAATTTTGACCGTATACAGCGTTTACCGATGGTATCATCACTTCGTTTAGTATATTAACGTATACTGCTGCAGTTAGTCTTCCTTCGACGATTTGGCAAAGTCCTGGTCCTCTAGCGCTAATCCAGCCCCAAACATTTATGGAGAAACGCCCACTTTGGTTGGTTTTGTGGGTGTATCTCTCATACCGCATGCCGGAAGGCCTATACACCCGAATTCTCCCATTATTGCATGACTGAAAAGTTTTCTCGTCAGAAAATATAACTGTTTCCCATAAATTTATTTGATTAATATATTCATGTGCAAATTCTAACCTGCCCTGTTTATTTATTTCCGTTAAAAAATTTTTATTGGCAGCACAACGGCTTCGTATATCGGAATTTCGAACCCTGTCTCTAGCGGTATTTGCAGAACCTGGAAAATTCGTCTCTTCTTTTGCCTTGATTGCAGTTTCGAAGGGATGATCCCTTAGATAATTAACCAGTCTTCTATCATGATCATCAGTAGAAATTTTAGGGGGACCAGAACCTGCATTCCTAATAATAGTCCCATGTCTTGCTATTTTTTGTTTTGCCAATAGCACGGTATTCTTGCTTACTCCCAGTTCATCTGCAATATCCCTAATAGCAACACTATCTCGCAACCGACTATAAATAATTGCCTTTTGCTGGGGGGTTAATTGTGGCATATTTACAAATAATATATGATTGTATGTTTGACGAGTCAATCATAAAGTGACAATCTTTATTGACATGCAAATTTTCATGACATTTTACTGGTACCAGGCTTGATGTAAAATTATTCTTAATAGTCTAGGAGAAAATAGAAAAATTTCCTGTCCCAGTTTTTTATCGGCGCGATGGTACCTCTTACCCCGAATACACTGACGTATCACCCAACCCTATCTACGTTTCGTCAAAAATTATTACTTCATCAGGAAAAGTAGCTTCAAAATTAAAACATTCCATTGTGATTTGACATTAACAAACTATTAAAACTCTATTGTGGAAATTTAAGAAGTTTATATTAAAAAAACAATTAAAAATTATTGGGTCACATTTTCTCTAATCTAATAACCTTTGTAGATATGACGTTTACATGATAAAATTGATAGATTGGTAAATTAAATAGTTATTTTCTACTCCCACATGGAAATTTCCTGTTTCCTTAACACTTAAGTGGCGAGTAAAGTAGGCTATTCCAGTTAACTGTGCGGGAATATCTCATATCCATCCTAGATAGGTAATGAAACTAACCATTCACAGTAGTCAATTCTAGAGAAGCAAAATTTACATGTTGTTATTCTGACCAATCACAGTATATTATTTTTACTGAGGCTCCGCCTTCTTTTTCAAGACACTAAATTATATAATTTAAATGTATATGGTACAATATGTTATTAATTTGTTCAATAAAACAAAATCTATACGCATTTATAACAGATTTATCAATAATGCAGCCTGCTGAATGTCCATCGAAATGTAATTTCATGTAGCATCATTTATATCATATATATCAGTTGGTTTTCCCATAATTAGTTTAAGTTATCGATAGTCGAGTGGTATAGTGTTTGACTGTTTATGGATCCATAGGTCGTGAGTTCGAGCCTGGCAACCTGAAAACTTTTTTTTTACATTTTTTAGTATTTTGGTCGAGAAAAAATATACTGTTCAACTCGAGTGGATTATCCATATTGCCCTCGGAAGTTTGACTTGAACTTACTTCCTCGTGCGATATGGACATCATATCCACTCTTGTTGTACAATGTACAAACTACCATTAATACAACAACTATACAGTGTGCTACAAATTCGTGTGCGTACAAGGGGATCTCGAAAACGGTAAGAAATACGAATATGGTTAAATTGAGGCAAAGTTACGTATTTTGGGGCCTAATAATTTAGTGAAGAAAAATTGTAATTATTCCGAATGTTTTCGGAGAAATCCGAAAAAAACCGAAATTTCCATTTTTGGTTTTTATTTTTTTGCGCTTTCATTATTAACTTGGGAAAAAAACAGTTTTTCATATCCGTTTCATATAGTCGTCTTGTATGTTCTACAATATGGTATTAATAGTTTTCAAATTCGACGTTTCGTTCTTTAGTTACCAACCTCAAGTTAATTTTTTTAAAAACGGACCTAGTATTTTAAATACAGTTTTAGGGATTTCTAAGCTTTATAAATTTAACACAATGTACAAGTTTTTGAAATTTTAACGTTTTGTCATCCAATAACACATTTTTGAAATTATCTTTTTCATTTTATTACGGTCCTGAACATTTAGAACCAAACTAAAAACAAAAGTTGTCTGATTTAAAAAATTCCTTTATTTTTGCTCAAAGTGGCCTGCCTAATAAAGGCGCAAAAAATTAAAAACCAAAACTAAAAATTTCGTTTTTTTCAGATATCTCCAAAAGGATTAGGAATATTTACAATTTTCTTTAAACAAATTATTAAGCCCCAAAGTAGGCAACTTTGACTCAATTTAACCATCTTCGTATCTCTTACCGTTTTCGAGATCCCCTTGAACGCACACGAATTTGTAACACCCTTTATAGGGTGAACACTGTGGTATTTACCTGAAGACGACTGGAGATACTTACCAGTTGAAACGTTGTGATTAAAAACAAATAAAGACAATGCAAGTCCGAAACTCTTTTATCACTCAAGGAACATCATTATCTCCAACCTTCAAACAGACACTTTCGTAGTTTGTAAATATAAATAATTTTAATTGTAATCGTCATCCGCATTATTAATGATACACGGATTATGTTTTTTAGTTTTAGTTGTTTTGATTTTCAGCTCCAACTTTACTTCTTTCGGTTTATTTTAAAGTTTCAAAGAAACAAAATGTTACTTTGGACGTCTACTTATATTTTTAAAACTTAGTTAAACATCGCCTAAATACATATCTAGTTAAAACAATAATAAAGGAAAGTTCTGTCGATCCGCCTATTTATTTATTTTCAATTTTCACTAACAAATATACAAATCAAGGTAAGCGTTAATAATAGATTAAAAAAAGCTTTTTAAGTAAAGAAACAATTGTTAAATATTTAAATTATAATTTTTTCTGTGATATACAATGTCACCAGTAAAGTTTTCTTCTTAGAATTTTTTTTTATTTTTGAATAATAAAAATCTTTGACCTCGGCCCAATTTTATAAAGTCCTCTTAAATTTAAGTTTCAACCTACGTTTAAACCGAAGAATAATTCAAAAATCTTATAAATGTAATGTGAGATTGACAGCAAAGTTTAATTTAAGAGTAATTAACATGGTCATAACTTGTTATGTTATATTATATTAAATTATGAAAATCACTTTTATTTTGTAACCAGGATATTTGCAAAAATGTAGATTTTATAGAACACAGGTTAAAGTCAGAGCTACAAATAACATTCTTGTTTACATATCTTTTTATTTGTTTTTTTATTAATTATACTTTATAACAAAGTTTCAATTATATCCGCGGTCGTTTCTCGCAGTAAACCTTCCTCCATGGTTACTTGTAAATTTTTTAGCAATTTTTTTTTGCTTATAGGGGTGTTATAGAATTGACGCAGTATATTTAGACCCGCAAATCCTAATATGACAACATTACAACAAACCTTAACATTTTTAAAACACAAAACACAACTGTGCCGAAAGACTTTATAACATGTTATTAAGCAACTCGATATTAAAAATTATTTGTTTATCCACAACAGTCCACAACATACCGGGTGTTGCATCGTCGAGCGGGACATAGGAAATCCTATGTAATTTTAAATGGGGTCAATTATTGGCTTCCCTAATTATTTTAGAGAAAAATTCTATTTAGGTTGATTAAAGAGCACTAAAACCCATATTCCAAAGAATAACTTTAGATATTTTTGATGAGCCCGTTTACGGGTTATCGCCGATTTCTTTTTAACTATTTCTCCTTTTAATGGCCCCGTACTTGCGGGCACCAGTCAAGGTAAAAGATGACTGTCAAATAAAGTTGTCATTTTGAAATGTGTGCTTTATTGTTATAAAAACTCGTACATCGAAAATATTAGCCATCAATTACACACAGGACTATCAAGAAATTTGAGACAAAAGGCACTGTAATAAATAACTGCATATGTGAAGAAAGGCAGGAACAAAGAAGAGATGCAAGAAATGATAGGGAATTGCAAGTTTTATTGTGCGTGGAAGAAAATGATGGGAAGATCAGCACAAGGAAACTTGAGGATGACATAGGATTAGATCACACCACAGCGTTACGAGCTTTGAAACGACATAAATATTATTCATACAAATATGAAAAGCACCAAGAGCTTAGAGATAGGGACGAAATACGACGACAGGAGTTTTGTTTTGGTATGATTGAAAGAGCAAACATGGATAGGGAATTTTTAAAAAACATTTGTTTTACTGACGAATGCACATTTACCTTAAACAATGAACCCAATGTTCAAAATTATCGATATTGGTGCAAAGAAAACCAACACAGGATTATCGAAACAAGGACGCAATATCCACAAAAAGTTAATGTTTGGGCTGGGATTTTCGGAGAAAATATTATCGGGCCATTATTTCTTACACGAAATTTAAATGTAGAATATATTTTGGAACTACTTGAAGATCATATTTTACCTACTTTACATGATGCCGCCAGGGAAAATCAGGAAGTTTGGTACCTACCTAATGGATGGCTACCCGGCACATAGTACCCTGGCTGTCCGGGAATATTTAAACCGTGCTTTTAATGAAAATGTTATTGGCTTAAATCATACAGTAAATTGGCCAGCCAGGTCTCCTGATTTATCGCCAAATGATTTCTTTCTCTGGGGCCATTTAAAAAACAGGATATACAAAGATAAAAATACCCAAATCTAGACGAGTTAAAAAATTCTATTTCTGCCGAATGCAATAGAATTTCAGTTTACCAACTAACGAATGTAAGAAGAGAATTTTATGATCGCCTCGGTTATTGCCTAGCAGTCAATGGAGGAATATTTGAACATCTTCCTAAATCCTAAAGTTCTAACAATTTAATAGTACCTACCTATTAATTAGTAAAATATTGAAACATGTAAAATGTCACAATTAACCTTGTAATTGGATACTTTATTTTAGTTTTATTCAGATTAATTTGTACTCATAAATACACCGTTAATATTTTCGATGAACGAGTTTTTATAACAATAAAGCACACCTTTCAAAATGACAACTTTATTTGACAGTCATCTTTTACCTTGACTGGTGCCGGCAAATAAGGGGCCATAAAAAGGAGAAATAGTTAAAAAGAAATCGGCGATAACCCGTAAACGGGCTCATCAAAAATATCTAAAGTTATTCTTTTGAATGTGGGTTTTAGTGCTCTTTAATAAACCTAAATAGAATTTTTCTCTAAACTAGTTAGGGAAGCCAATAATTGACCCCATTTAAAATTACATGTCCATGTTCCTATGTCCCGCTCGACGATGCAACTCCCGGTATAGGACAAATTTCATTTTTAAAAATTTTAATTAGTACATTAGACCTTTTTCTAAAGTTGCCCAAAAAAATATGATCTAAAATACGTCCTAGCGTATCGTAACTCAAAATAAACAAATCCTAATTCGATTATTGTGGGTGTTAGTAGTGGGCCCTGAAAACAAAAACCTTAAAAAAAGTAAATTAGAGGAACAAATAAATTAGATCCGCCTGCTCAATCCACGAGCTTTTATTCGGATGTTGATTGAAATTAAAGGAAATCTTTTCATTGCGTTCGGAATATAAAACAGAAGGATAATGACAATGTGCGGGTAATTTACGAAACGTTGGCGTTGTTTAAATTGAGAAAATATCTGCTAAAGGTTTGGGGAACATTCATTTAACTTAACATAGACAACCGAGCAGCAATATTACGACGCCGACGGCTTGACGTTGGCTTATGCGAACTGACGTCGCGTCGGCACCCAACATAGTTACAACTTTATTATGAATCCCAGTTGCACCAATATGGTCCATCATTTTTGGGTCGTTAAGCCGTCGGGAACCGACTTGTCATTGTGTTTGAAGCCCCAGGGCTACCAATATTTTCAAATAAAAATGACAGATAAAGTCAGACGAATAAACCAATTAGTTATATTGTCTGTACTTATACAGAGTTGCCCAGAAGTCCGGAATAAAATTAATATAACCTTGACTTGTAACTTTTAGGGAAAAACGTTCAGACACGTCAACTTAGTTTTATATATGCTCCCATGTTGACGTTATTCGTTTATTTTTTTTATAGACATCGATCTTTTTTTTTGCTTATTTAAATAGAGATTTTTTAAAAACTTTTATGAGTCGCCATTTTGAAAAAGCTTGACAGAATCGCGCCAAAATTTATGAGCAAACTGTACGAGATATTAGCTTTCAAATGATGTATCACAAACTGTATGTTTCTATTTAAAAAAAAGATCGATGTCGTCATATCTTTCACAAATGTCTCTAAAAAAAACAAACGAATAACGTCAAAATGTGAGCATATATAAAACTAAGTTGACGTGTCCGAGCGTTTTCCCCAAAAGTTACAGGTTAAGGATATATTAATTTTGTTCCTGACTTCTGGGCAACCCTGTATAAATATGATAGAAGAATAATATGAACTTGTAAAATAAATAATGTCGGTTTATTTTTTTTCTAGAGGATGATATAAATATAATATTGTTTAAATACTTTTATTTGATTCATGAACATGGTAAAAATTAATACTAATGTCACTTTCCTGATAAGTAATGGTAAAATACATAAGAAAAACAAACGCGTTTGCAAATTTCGTTATTTTTCTTTTAAACATATTATTTTTAATAATTATATAAGTTAATAATTTGGGTTTAGATTATAACAGAATATGCTGATTTATTACAACGTTTTATAGCTATTAATATAACGAGATTATTATGCGATTTATAATAGTCGAGGACATTACTAGGTGACGAGGCAATAGCCGAGTCACCCGCAGTGTCCGAGACGGTGTTAAATCGCTAATAATCGAGTTGTATTCAAAGCTTTATCGTATCATTGACAACGGCCATGCGAAAATAAAAACAAGGTTTTATGTCATTTCATTTTGACATTTCAAAAAGTCATCATTAAAATCATGCAAGATTTTGATATTCCTGACGATATATTAGCTGCAACCAACATTATAAGGTTGAACTTGCTTCCGGACAAATCTAAAATCCATTATAAAAAAGAATATCGGCAGTTTTGTGAGTGGCGAAACAGAGTACATGTTCAAGGTATAGAAGAAACGGTTTTGCTGGCGTATTTCGCAAAACTATCTGAGGAATACTCTGCTTCATCCTTATGGCCGAAATATTCCATGTTACGAGCGACTTTAGAACTGAAGGAAAGAGTGGAAATCGACAAATACGGCGCCATAATACGTTTCATCAAGAAGAAAAATGTTGGATATAGAGCAAAAAAATCAAAAGTATTTACAAGAGAACAAGTCAACGAATTTGTGTGTTCTGCCTCAGACGAGAAGTTTTTAATGATGAAAGTGGCTTTTTTAATTGGAATTGGAGGAGCCAGTCGAACTAATGAATTAGCGAAGATTACCACGGAAGATGATGACGTTTTAGAGGACAAGCTGATTGTTACTATTCCCAACTCAATAACCCACAAAAAACGTATTTTCGCTGTGATATTTGACGGCGAAAAGTACGCAATGTTAAGGCCAGACCATGTCATTCACCAAAGATTGTTTGTATCATATAGAAAAGGAAAATGTACAGTACAGCCCTGCGGCATTCACTTCTTCTCTAAAATACCTCAAAAATAGCTAAGTATCTCTCACTTGAAAATCCTAATTTGTATACTGGTCACTGCGTTAGAAGATCTTCGGCAAATGCTGGAGGAGATATATTAGACCTACAAGAACTTGGTGGATGGGAATCGGCGAAGGTTGCTAGAGGGTATTTAGAAGAAAGTGTGACCAAGAAAGTTTCCATTGCTCGTAAAATTCAAATCGGCAATGTTTCCGGCAGTGGATTACGCACTGGGGAACCGCACGAAATCGAAAGGAGTGCTTGCTCGTTCATTAATCAGTCTTCAGAGGGTATACCTAAGATTGTGGACGTTAAAGACAAAGGTGTATCCATCAAATTTGAAAACTGTCAAAATATTGTTTTACATGTTCATGAAAAATAGTTCTAATATTATTTGGTATCTAACGTATTATGCTTTCGTAACTAACGTATTAAATTATGGTAACTAATGTATCATGAGTAACTAAGGTGTTATGTAGGTTTTAGTACGTTTATGATGTTAATAATTATTAATAAAGATATCATATAAAAATGACTTAATCTTCAAAGATACGATAAACCAGTTTTAAAGTGATATTTTGCAGTAATAATAAAATTAAATAGAAAAAATGAATATTTATCAATAATGGCTGCCAAAAATGCAAGACAATGAACGAAAATGGCGTAGTCGTCTTTACAACCAAATATTTACGAATTACGACTTTTCTAGTGATATATTTTTTTTTACAAACGCAATTCATTTTAAACACAACACTTTAATCACTTTGTCGTGTAATCGCAAGTAAATACCTAAATAGCAGTATTTTTCCTCGCCTTACCTAAACCACTGGCACCACACATTATAATATTAGGCCTAAAAAATAGTTATTTCTAATTATTTTTTTATATAATGCACATTTATTAATCCACTAACATAGCTTAGTCAGGGCCGTAATTAGCTATAGATAGAGTAGGACCATGCCTATTGGCGCAAGGCACAAGGTGTGCAAAAATCATAAATTCAATTTTATTAAATAAAATTATCATAAATATAACCTTTTTTCGGATTATTCAAAGTTTATTTAAATTTTAAAACCGTTTAGTAAATACGTCTGTTTAATGTATTGGATAAAGGTTTTAAATAACTGTTAACTTACCAGACAACTTTGATTGTGTCGTAAATAACTTTGGCAGAAATGATTTACTTACAATCAAAGTTACCTGAGTAAATCAAAAGTTATGCTAATAGGGCAACTTCGATAACCAAAAAATTATTTTGGTTCATGTCGTTTATTGTCAGATTAGTGAAATATTCATAAGAATTTTCGGTCAACACGAAAATAGTTGCTCAGTTTTGTGTTGACGCTTAAGTTTTATTTTAATTTTGTTACAGTTTTCTTACATTTTAGACTTTTTTACCGGGATCTTGTAACAAATATAATTTTAGTCTTAATAAAAACCACATTACGTATTTAAATTTGTTTATAAATTAACCTCGCCAGTATAATAGAGCCGTTCTTATTTAGTATTCACCTGAAGACGACTGGAGATACTTGTTGAAATGTTGTGATTTAAAACAAATAAAGACATTGCAAGTCCACAACTTTTCTAACATTTAATATTTTTAATAATAGTTAACTAACAAGGAACTTTATGACATTGGCAGGCGTTATTTACTTATAATTTAATAACTGAGCCACTGTGATGTGTCACCGTAAAAGTTGCTGGTTAGGTAATTATTATTAAAAACCTTTGTGCGATCTGACATTATTCTGATGCTTGTCATTTTAAAAACACAACTGTTAGTTTAGAAATGCTTTAATAGTAATTTAACCAACAAGTACATTAATAATGGCGATTAATGACCGAAATATTTTAACGCGTGAGCGTAGCGAACGCGTTAATGTTCGAGATCATTAATCGCATTTTAATGTAAGAGTTGGTTACAATGTTTTTTCGTCGACAGTATTTTTTACTAAAGTGAAGAAAAACAGTTAACAACTTTTATTTACAATCCAGATTTCACAATTCTACAAATACTAATGACAGCGGACGACGTTTTGGATTGACGTTTTATTATTTTGTTGATTTGTTTGCATGGCTGCCTTTAATTTTAATTACCAAAATCGTGCATTTACAGAAAATCATGCATTAATAGGGGTCATTAATGAATGATTTTGGGAAATCGTGCATTTACAGAAAATCGTGCATTAATAGGGGTCATTAATGAATGATTTTGGGAACGTTAATATCGGATGTAAATACACGGTCGACGGAAAAATAATTTAATTAATATAACTTTCAATTTTATGCTTTGAAAACATGTAAATGTTTTTTAGAAAAGCCGTGGGTCAAAATGGTAATGTTAAAAAATCTTAGATCTTATTTATTTTTATAGGTAAGTATATGATGTGACATATTATAATGCCTCACTTTAAGATATTTTTTGAGTGTAATATAGTTTTATCAAATTAGGGAATCCAAACCACGTGATTCAATATGGCGGTTGGATGGCAAAAAGCATTAAGTCACCAGTTAAATGCCACCAGCAACAATATTTTAATGGTCACGTGCACCAATTACAAAGCAGTATTTGCCAGCCAGCCGCCATTTGGACACATCGTTGGATTGCCTAATTCAATAATTAATGTTGTGTAACCTCAATATCCTTCTGTCTGTACATCTTAAATTTTTATTTCTAAAAGTGCATTAAATTACACAAATTTATAAAAACATTCATTAACATTTTCTTTCCAAATTAAACACTTTTTACTATCTAGAGAAACCGGAATCCACTGGCACATACTAAAACTATCAAATTACCTTTAAAACCAACTTTCTTTCGGCTTGAAGCCATTCTTGCTCGTAATTAAACACAAACAAATCGACCCCCAAACTCAAACGAACTAAATATGAAAATAATCTGTCAGAGGCTGAATAATTTTAGGAAAATATCACGTGAGAAAATGTACATCTGTTAGTCTTTCCACTTTCCACTATGAATTAATAATCAAATTGTAGGCATAGTATCACTGGCAGGTCCTTCAGCGAGGAATTTATAAATGTTTATTACACTGTGCGGCAAAGAACATTGCTCATTTTAATAGTAGTTTGTACAACAAGAGTGGATATGATGTCCACATCGCACGAGGAAGTAAATTAAGCACGACGCCTTAGGCGGAGTGCTGAAACTTCCTAGCGCAATATGGACAATCCACTCGAGTTGTACAGTATATTTTTTCTACGACTTAACTTCCGAACTTTATGCTAAGAATTTTAAAAAATTATTTAAATTAGGCATCATAACTTGTCTTTTAAGTTGGCCATGAACTTGTGAGAACGGTAGTAAGAAACAATTGAATAAAAATTCATTTTGATGGCAAACCCATGGACCAAATTACACTGTAACATATTTATCGATTAGGGTAAATTCTTATATTTATACAAACACTTCAATATATCTATCTTTCTCACATTCGGCTTTTTGAAGAATAACAGACAAAAAGCGACATATGTATTAATTTTTGAAATAAGAAAGTGCGTCTGTGTGCAAATCTTTAGTTAAGCAGAAAATAACAATAATTTGGTAGAAATATATTTTGTTATTATACCTTCAATTTTTGCACCATCTCGTGTACCTCCTCTTTAGGAAAATATTGTGTATACATAGACTCTGGGATAAATGTTTTGATTTAAATTTAAAAAGAACAAATTTTATCTGACAGATTTGCATATTTTTGAAGCATATTGTTAACCGCACTTCTCTCAACTGTCAGAAAACGAATTTACAACATGTAAATTTGGCTTCTCTGTAATTGACTACTGTGATTGGTCAGTTTCATAACCTAACTAGGATGGATATAAAATTTTGCCGCACAGTTAACTGAAATAGCCTACTTTACCCGCCACTAAAGTGTAAATCTTAGATCTTAGGTAAGTATATGATGTGACATATTATAATGCCTCACTTTAGGATATTTTTTTAAGCGTAATATAGTTTTATCTACTTTCATTTAGTAATATGAATTTTACAGTCCTGTAAATCGTTTTGTAAGGGCATCTATTACAGCACTAGTTCTGTAATAGATGGACCGGTTTTATTAAAATTTTGCTGTTAAATAACACCACACTTTTTAGAAAAATGATTTATTATTAACAATTATATAATTAATTACCAATTATTAATTAAAATATAACACTTAAGGTTTATTATAAACATTAATAATACACTTTTTACAGTTAGAAATTTGTATACCAGAAGTGGATGTGATGGAGCCCTTTACGTTCGAATTTCCAATCATTAAATCCTTGTCTGACCCCATGATCTTCTTTGCTATTTTTTCTTATTTTCTAAAGAATTCTCAACGTAGCCTTCTGCCGTAGAAGAGGATTTCCAGCCCCCATGACGCTTTAACATCTGCATATCTGCACCACCATCAACTAGAATGGTGGCTGAGGACCTCCTAACACAATGTCTACGCTATCCTTCGGGATTATTCAATCCAAGTTTGGTTGCAATCTTTTTTGATATACTTCCAAAACTATTAATTCCGACAGGCTGGGAGGTGCATTTTCCTTTTACATAGAATACACAAAACCGCCTGTAAGTTGCATTAAGAGGACGAAGTTTAGCATACTTTCGAAAAATACTTAAACAGTTGACACCTGTCACATTTCCTTCTGTTATCGCATAATTTTGGTTTTCGAGAATGGAATCACAATTTTTATATACAAATCATTGTGTTCAATATGATCCAACATTAACTTAGCTAGTTCTTCGCGCCGACAAGCCCCAAAAAATGCCGATTATCATAACAACCTTCATAAGTAAATATGTTTCATCATCTGCAGTACTAAGAAACTTACATACGTCTTCCTTTGTGAAAACTTTGGACTTTTTGGCCTTGTAACCCTCTGAACTTCTTTTCAAAAATGCGATTAGTTGAGAGTAAAGGAAACAGCAAATTTCCATGTGGGAGTAAAAAATAGATATTTATGTTACTAGTTGCACAACTTTATTGGATGAGTTGTGTATGGTTATTGAGTGAGCGTAGCGAGCGAAGCCAATAAATTGTAATAATTTGATGTTCTGATAGGTGGCAGCAAAGGGTTAAAAAAAAAACGGTGTTTCATATTCAACATCAAACTATATTCTGAATCTTAATCTATGTCGCCACATACAGGTTGTTCCACTTACGGTAATGTTTATATTACATATTTGTTATATCGACAGTATTATTATACTAGCTAATCATAATAACTAATTAGAACACTAAATACAATATACTAATACAGAGTGTTTTACCCTCATATTACACCTCCCCGGGAAATTTAAGGAATTTACACTTTGTTTTCAAATGGAAATTCCTGCTAATTATAATATGAAAGTAATTAACTCATGTGAAATAATAACTATACTTATAACAAACATTTTCTTAGTCAATAAGAATTCAAGAAATGAAGAAGAAAAGGAAGAAAATTAGAGTAGTCAGACCTAGAATAAATAGCAGATAGAGAAGAATACGAAAGTAGGGCCGGCCGATTCCTTACTACTAAATTATTACCTAGAAATTACTTAACTATGATATAACTTAGTTCTATTTTTGTGGATTACAATCTCCTTATTACCTTTCATCAGTTTTACATTTGGAGATTCATCCTCGATAACTAAATAAGGACCCAGAAAACAAGGACTTGCAATTTTGTTTCCCACTTCATTTTTTACAAGTACTAAATCGCCTTTTTTGTATTGAATGGGTTTAATTTTTTCATCATAACTTTGCTTTCTTTTAAATTTTGAATGTAATAAGTTAGCTCTTGCATCCTCATGAGCCTTTTGCAACCGATACTTTAACTCAATAGGGTAATTCTCAAAGTTATAAATGGGTTCTAACATATTATTTAGATTATTAGGAATCTGACATTTCTTTCCAAAGACCAGTTCAAAAGGAGTATCTATATTTAGTTTCAGTATGGACTGTAGTATTATAAGAGAAACACCAATAAGGAATCCATGTACTCCACGCTGCATCATTATTTTCGGATTGAATTCTTAAATAGGCACCCAATACCTTATGTGAATTTTCCAAAGAACCAATACTTTCCTGATGGTATGCCGTGGAATAAATTTGATTTATTTTTAAAAGCTTACAAACCTCACTCATAGTCGAAGAAATAAATTCAGAACCTCTATCCGTTGCAATTTCCTGTGGAATTCCATATCGTTAGATAAAGTTTTCCACAAATGATTTTGCCACAGATACGGTGTCTTTATTTTTTATAGGATATGCTTCCACAAATTTTGTTAACTCACACTGTAGAGTCAGGATGTATGCAAATTTATTTACATCTGTTGGTAGTGGTCCTACAATATCTAAATATACTTTTTGAAAAGAATAAATGGCTGTCGACGTAATAACCATTGGCTGTCTAGTATAACGATTGCAATGCTTCTGTTTTTGACAAGTGTCACATTTTCTTACAAAGTCTGCAACATCGTTATCTAGACCTGGCCAAAAGTAATACTTTTTTATATTATTTGTCATTCTATTTATGCCTGCATGTCCACTTGTGGGAAGTAAATGAAAATCATTCAAAATAATTCGTTTCTCATCATTATCCATTATTTTGCTAGCTCCTTGTACAATATTTATACGGGGCCCCCCCCAATTCGGATTACTATTTATTTCCTTACCTATCCATTTAATAAACATTTTATTT